>OY728119.1:144490453-149490453 GCA_963277665.1 Viscum album | reverse complement strand
TTGTGGATGAGATGTGTGTGATGATGAAAAATTATTCTGTTGAAAGTCGTGCCTTTTCTAGAGCTTTTATGATAAGAGAAGGTGTTCCTTTCTAGAGCATCCAATGTAAAAAAAGAAAGATGTGCCTATCTGGAACTTTATAAAAAATCATGTTTGAAAAGATTGATATTTTTGCAACTTAGATGCTTGAATGATGATGGAGCCAATTTTTTACAAAGGGGAAGTGAAGGACACCATATTTGAGTGAAAATTAGAATCTTGAAATTTTGCTTCAATAAGAGACAAGCCTTCCTTTTTCAGCCTCAGAACATTTAACATCTAAATCCTACCAACCGGATGTCACAGAACAACCCTGAAAAGTCCTAATGAGAAACACATGTCCTTGACTCACATCGGGTGGAGAAGTAGGAATTTATAAAGCCTATGGTGACTCTTGTGTGAGTTTGGATGAGAAAAGACTTGTTCAGCATTTACATTTGTGAGATAAGAGAAAATTCATTTTAGGTAAGTGTTTTGTGTGCATGGGATAAGAAATGAAGTGGAAATATATTAAAATCTAAAATGGAGAACTTGAAATAATTGTTTTTTATAAGGCATGATATCTTTTGGTTTCTTGGAATTGATTTGATAGATCTCATTGATATGTGTTTTGGATTTGATTTGATGTGATTTTTAATTGTCCAGGAGTCCAAGTGCTAAGTGTAGGGGAATTGATAGAGAAAATTTTTTCGATTAATTTATATTAAATATCATTGTTTTAAACCCACAAAAGAGTTCCTCTATGATGAATTGTTTCATTTTTATGATAATGGTGTTATTTTGAGCTGAATAGTAAAAATTGGACATTTTGGATTTTTAACAGTTTTAAATTATTTCTGTAGTTTGGCCATAACATTATATACACTTATCCAAATTGAAATATTCTTTCTTTTCTAGATTCTAACCATCTGGGGCTTCATTTACTATATTTGGACTAAAAGATGAATCGGCCATATGGAAGCTCAAAATAAGCTCACAAATCGGAGAAAGAAAAATGTTTTCACTTCTGCCTAGTTTTGGTGTGGGATCCATATATCATCCATGTTGGTCCCAAAACTTGTGAAATTCTGTGGGTGGATGCGCACGGAGTTTTGGAAAATCTTTTAGGAAGGAAGCACCGAGTGAATTGGTTGTTTATGGGGTCATTAAATCACCCTAATCTAGAGTATTTCGTTTTGGAGAGTCTGACTGGACAGAATAAATGATCAGCGTAAAACAGTCATAACTCATGGAATACATGTCCAAATCCGCTGAGATTATTAGGGGACACAGAAAAGGGAATTATGGAAAACATTCAAGAAGGTATAAACACATGAAAATTTCATTTAATGGGGCTGAAACGCATCAACATCCGGGGGAAAATTCTGTCTATAAAAGGAGGAGAGCTCCACCCTCTCAAACCATCCATTCTCCATCCCATTCCTTCTGGGACACCAAGAAGAAGATCTTTTCGGCTTTATTTTTTTTCTTTTCCTTGTCATAGTTTTGTAATGGTCTATTCTTCCCAATTCATCTCGATTACCCTTACCATGGTGGGGTAAACATTTGGAGTGATTGGGGAAGGGTTGGTTTTCTACATTGTAATGCTTGAGTTTTTGGACGCAATTGAATTAATTTCATTCTTCTTAAAAGTTGTTTTCAATTTCTTATAGCAGATTTTATTATCAAGTTCGATCGGTCTTGAATATTAATTCCTTTATTGATTTTTGACTTGTTAAAATAATCAATATCTCTCTCCACTAATATCTAGTTTATGGAATAAACCAAGAATTAGTGGTGAAGTACTCAACGATCGTCAGTACATGTAAAAGGTGTAGTGAATGTTCTTGATTGGTTTGGATAAACAAAACCCGATTGGGTATTGCCCATTTTAATTAAGGATATTCAATAAAACTATTTATACATGGAAGTAGAGTTGACCAAACCGAGACCTTGGTAAGGTTTTCTCTCCCAATAATAATATCAGCAAGGAAGTGAGAGGAAATGATTGTGGAAACTCACTTTAATCAACAAAGAATAAGAGGATTGAATTAAATTGAACAAGGATATTATTAAAATTAGGAAACTGACCCCGACCTAATCACATTTTTTAATATCATAGTTTTTCAATCATTTTAATATCAAATTTCATTTCAAAAACACAACATATTTTTTTACCCTCGTTTTAAAGTGACAACTCATTTTGTGTGCACTCCTCTTCGGGAGACATCCTAGGTCAACCAAATTACTACATTTTAACTTAGGAAATAATTATTTTTCCATGCCCTATGACAGGCATGTGTTAGTAACATCCCCTTATAATGTTTTCTCTTATCCTTAACTTGTTGATTGACCAAGAATTGAGATACAAACTCTGTGATATATATATATTCATTCCATCCATCTAGATATACTCGTTAAAAACTATATACATATGCATACCTCCATGATTAATAAAGATTGTGTAAATACGAGCTTCCTCTGATAATTAATTATTCAAATATAGTATAGATGGAACACAAACAAGGTTTGTTAACCATATCATTTTATCTTGATCAAGTTTAAACTCATGGGGATTTCTAATCATATATGTTTCTCTACATATTCCTCATATTCCTATTTAAGGTTGACTTGGATGGATGGTTCAACACTCATTTGAGAATTCTAATATTTTTGTCTTTCTTTCATGATTTATAGATCCTTTCTTTGTAAATATAGAAATATTGTATATCTTGAAATCCTCACCATGTATTACATTGCATGATCTTTTCAACTCAAAGAATCTTCCACCTTGTTCTCTTTCCCAAGGTGGTAATGTATTGATCTGTTATAATCCTTAATTATCTTCAACTATATTCTCTAGTACATATTCAACTCATTCTATATAAATTTATTCATTAAAAAAATTAATTATTAAATATATAAATGTTTTCTCTGTAAATGTAATACCTCAATATCTTTATTGAAAATATTACTGCAGATGACTATATATCATGGTTGGGTAAATATTCTCATGAACCTTTAATTTTCATGAGTCATAAAATATAACCATGTTATTTCTTATCAGAAGAAATCCTAACCCCTTCATGGATTCATAACTATAGATTAAAAATCATTATCCACTATAGGTTAATATATGTATAGGTGATGTAACTAATTTTTCATCAATTCATTTAAATTACCCTTATATTCATTTACCCAGAAGAACTTAGCAGCCATCCAATTTAACTTTGTCATTAAATTTCATAATCATGATAAGTTATCCACATATCATCGATAATATCCATCCAAAAAAAGAAAATGATGGATCTCAGTCATCATGATTGATATGGGCCAACATTTATGGGATCTCATCATTGAGGGTTCCATACATATAACCCTTCATGATATTATATGACCCCAAAATGAATTCTTTTCCATATAAAATTCTCACTTTTTAAATTTTATATGTATTTTATCCTTTATATGGATCTTAAGAACAATTCTGATGTGATCTTTATTGACTTCCCTTATCATTAAATAGAAAAGAATATAATCTTTCAATACTACCCAAAACTGATCAAGGTAATCTCTAAAGAATCTGTTTGTTAAATCCATGATGATAATAGGGGATTTAGTAAAACTGAACGGAATTGCTATATTTTCATAGTGTATATACCTTTTTATAATGATTTAATTGGTATATCGCACTTCTTAAACATCAATTAATGGTTTTTATAATGCATTTCAGCCTTGAAAATATATTAAGACCTACATAGTTGACCAAATCACTACTATAAATATCACCTATAAAAGTGTTAGTAAAAGTCTTTATTAGTGATTAAAAAGCACTGATATTGTGAACAATGTTAAAGTACGAACTTTATCAGTGCTGAAAAAGTGTTGGTAATGGGTTACTTTACCAATTATTTTTATCAATGATAAATGGTATATTTAATATTACTAAAAATTTAAGGATATAGATTCCCTTTATTGAAGGTTTTTTGTGTGTTTAAAAAAATTTCCAAACACATTTATTTTTTTCACCCACCCCAACACCCCCGCCCCATTCTTAGTGTTTCCATCCCCAATTCTTAGGGTCTTCCACTCTCCCCAATTCCATCATCATGCACCCCCCTCCCTCAAACAATCACACTGCTGGAATGCTCCTTCAAATACCTGTGCACACCTGGATTTGATCCCTTAACATCCCTTATGTAGCTAGATTCTATATTACACTCTACCATGTTTAATTTTTTTTATTTTTTGAAATTTCATTATTTATTTTTTTATATCTAGAAGCGTTTGATATATATATACACTTATATTTATTTAAATATATTATATATTCATATTCATAAATATATATATATATATTAGAATAAAAATATCTATATATATACATTAATACACATACACACACATATTTATATATAACCTTATTTACATGTATATGTATATATATAGATATTAATTTATTTATATAAGTTAAATATAGTGGATAATTAATAATTTTAAATTAAATTAATAGAAAATATTTATTTTCCTATAGTTTATATATTTAAAAATACAATTTTATGCAAATATGTGTTTATACAATTGATAAATTATATTAATATAAAAATATATTCATATATTTAATTATAAATAAACCTACATTATGAAAAATGATAAATCCTCAAAATGATAATATTAATATGAATTTATTACTTAGGAATAAATTTAGTCTCTGTAAAGAATATAGTAAGTACCCCATAAATGAAGTTGAAATTCTATCTAATCATATGAAATTATGATACTGAGACTAAAAAAATAGTTTTGTTGGCCTTTTGGGACTTTTTTAGCCTTAAAAAAAGTGATTTGTTTTCCTAGTTACAACTTCATATATCTCTTCACATGATTATATTTGATATGTGGTAAAGACCAAATGGATATCTGGCTCAAAAGTTATGGTCGTTTGATGTTCATGTCTTCTTTTCTACTTATAATAGAGTGTTCATTAATTCACCTAACTTTTATGTATTTCTATATTTATTAAATGACTATTACACAATAATAATTATCATATGATTTTTTAATTATTTTATGTGGAGTTTTCAATAAATATCTTATATATTAAGTTTAAATATGTATTTATCCATAAATAAAACATCTTTTTAAAAATATATTATATTTATATCAATACAAATATATTTATATATAAATATATTGTTTATAATGAAATATGTTTTTATGAAATATACCATTTATCAGGGATATAAAAAAAGTACTAATAAAGGCAATCCTTTATCTACCCTAGAAAATGAAACTGATAAAGCCCCCCCCCCCCATCAGCCCATTTTTTAATCATTGATAAAGGGGTTTCTTATATAATTTATTTGTTATTAGATTTTATAAATGGATTCCTTTATCAACACACTTTAGTATTATTGATAAAGGGCCCCCTTAATCAGTGGGTTTTTAGCACTGATATAGATCCCCCTTTATCAATGTTTAAAAGTTATCATAAAGGGGGAATTATAATCACTTTTGTTTAAGGATAGACAAACCAAAATTTTTAGTAGTAAATATGTCATCATTACGGGGTAAAGGATTCGTATTCTTTATCATTATCTTTTCCAACTCCAAATAATCAATAAATTTCCAAATTTTTTATTTTTATTTTTTATAAAAAAAAGAACAGGTTCAGCCTAATGTGACACACTTAGATAAATTAATCCCTTGTCAAGGTTCTCCTATTATTTCTTCTTTAATTCCAATAACATAATCATGGAAATTAAATATGGATTCATTGAAATTAATATGGCACAAGGTATGCGATCTATTGAAAACACAACTGTGCATTCTAGGGAAAAGCAGAAAAACACTATTAGAAATTCACAAAAAAGCTCCCCCACAATAATCACATCATCAATTATGAGTTTCTCCCCAGCCATTTAAGATAAATTCCACTCTTAAATATGAATAAAAAACTCATAAAATAGAATTTATTTCCATCAGAAGTTGATATTTATCATCACATTAATAGATAATCATTAGATTTTTTGGGATATCAAACTTTACTTACCTTCCTCATAAATTAATGTGGGCATTATATAGAGAAAACAAAATCCATTCCTATGATAATATCAAATTCAACCAGAGGGATATTGACATGATTTTCAGGAATCAATATTTTAAAGATTTCAACTAGGGTAGGATATAATATACTTGAGATGTGATCATCATGACATTAAGGGTTTTCATTGCTAATTATACATATAATATTTTGTGTTTCATCTTGAAAACCAACAAAATTTATTCAGATATAAAAGAATGATTTGATCGAGAGTTAAACAAGACAGTAGAAATTATAGAGGTTATAGTTAGCATACCTTTCACCATGTCATTATCTCACCCATCATCTTAAATAGTGATCGCATGAGATTTACTATTTTCCCTCATAATATTTTGTTATTGACATCTATCTTCATCAATAACATTAAAATGTATCCAATGGTTAGTATATTTCCCATACTCATATTATTTGAAACACTGGTGTATGGGTGGTGTGATTTTTGAATCATTCTATCTATTCACATTTTTAGCATACTTCTTCCCATAACATTGGCAATCAATAGATTGATGACCATCCTTCTCATACATAAAAAATTACTATCCTACATAATGAAATTTCCTACACATTTTCTTAAAAACATCATGCATGAAGGAATGTACATCCTTTTATCTCCATGGATTTTAGATTTTCCCTTGAACTCCATGTTTCTTTTTTGTCAAAACCATGAGATTAGTGGGTAAATTTGATCTCCATTTCAACGTAGATAATATAATTAATGATTTATTCATATATAATGAATTAATTTATGGATATAATACATGAGTGACATGGTTTCAAGATATTAGAGAATTAATAAACCTTACATTCATGTTTGGTTATAATTCCAGAAGCATATATCTCAAGTCCTATAAAATATGACTCATAGGGAACAACATATTCATCATCCTCATTATTTAGCTCAAGGAATTCCTTCTGTATTTCTAAATGAAGTATATAAGGGAGGTACTTACTGAAAAATAATTTCATAATCCCATCCCACTACATGGAGCCAGTTTTATCATGTTCCCTTTTATTCTTTATGAGAGTCCTCCATTACTCTACTTAACCATACAAATGATAGACAATCAAACTGAATTTTTATTTTTTAAAATAGATTCAAATCTAACTATCATTTCAATGTTGTCGAGCCCATGTTCAGAAACTAGCATATCAGTGGAAACACTAACATTAGTTCGGTGTATCCTCATGAATGAATCAACACAATATTGTTACCTTCATTGATCATTTATAATTTCATCACGATTCATATCCTAAGAATGTTTTGTGACCAATCAATGAGATTCTTCAATATAGATCCCATAAAATTTTTATACTAAAGAGGATAATCATTGTATTAGTTATTTCACTCAACATTAACATCATTCATTCAAGTTCCATCTATTGAAAAAACCTAAAAAAATAGTGTCTAAAATAATAATCCTATTGGGGAACTACATAATAATGAAAAATAACTTATTAAATGTATAAAGAATTTCACCTTATTTTTATTCTATGACACCTTAGGTTTATACTAGGTCTTCTATAGTCATAATCTATTTAAAGCATTCTTGATAGTACATAAATAATTTTTGAATTTATGTAGAATATCTTCTAGTAGTGTTAATCCAGTTTTGAAACAATGCCCATTTTCATGCACTGGGTAATGAATGAGTCCATGTCAATATTCCCTTTCCAAAGTTATTACCCCTAGGAACCACTATTCTATAGTAACATCAACTTATAGTACCTAGACATAGATATAATTTTTTATAAATGAATCTCTCTATAATTACCCAAACTACATGATAGTTTCCTATACTGAGACACATCCATATACTTGAATATAGACATATACTTAGGGATCTCACGAATGTTCTCTCATACTTGTTTCAAAAGGTTAACTAAACCTTTCTCTCATACTGATTATAATGACCCAAAATTCTGATACATAATTATTACATCATAATAGATGGAAATTCATTAGATAAAATAATGATCCATATCATAATCATTTAAGTATAGTGTTTTTGGAAACATGGAGACATAAACAACTAGTACATAAGTAAGATACATCACCTCCCACTATGTTCTTCATAATAGTTATCCTTTTTTGAAATTTCAAACATAATAACATTCCTCATAACCTTAATAAAGTAATCATTAGAAAGGGTGATCTCATGTGATCAATAAGGTTACACAAGAGATATATCAACATATCATGATGATAAGGGTATGAGAACCTGATAATAATATTTGAAAACCATACCCTTGATATCAAATATAATAAAATTGAGTAATGGAAAAGATATTCGAATTTCATAAGACATGAAAAATAATGGAATCAAAAAGAATAATCCATGAGGGAATAACATTTTCATAGATTTTTGGCATACACATAAGTATATAAAATCATTTCCTTGGTAGTTCAAGGCTCATTTCCTAGGAAATCATATTGAATTTTGTTCACTCCCCAAACAATATAAGTACTCATGGTTTACCCCCAAGAGTATAATAATGGATATAGTCTCTTACTGGATAGGTTTCACTCCCTATTCCAGTCATATTTATCACATGAGATGTAAACATTTACCCAATTCACTGGATAGTGATATAGGTTCTGTCCAGTACATAATGAAAATCATACATACTTGTTCTGCAGGATCATAAAAAATTCATCATATAATATCCTATGAAATAAAATGGGGTTCATACATATTTCATCATTACATAATCTATATAAAATAATGATGTTTCATAATCATTTCATAATTTCATGAAAGCATAACCCATGGAAAAATAAATGGGTTGTATAAAAATTTTACGATTGTATAACCCGTGGAAGTGAAACATGTTTCATAAAAATATTTCCATCATAAACATAAACCATTAAATGAAATAATAATAATTTCATCCTTGTATAATATCCCCATTAAATTATATGTAACATCCATGGATTTCATCTTTTATAGAAAATTATTTTGAAATAAAATCACTAGGAATGTTTCTTGAGGAAGAAATTCTTTCATTGAAAATTAATTTTAAAAAAATCAAAAATTCATAAAAAAAATTTGAATAATTTTATTCTAAAATAAGAATTAAAAACATAAAATTGAATATTCAATTCAATTAATCTTTACTATTTCGTTATATTTGTTTCATGTTATACATGTTAAATAATGACATCAATACTATTTTCAATAAATTTCAAATGGGTCTTGTTTGGAAAATAATATGAAGATTGCATTCAAATAAATTTGTACATCATAAAACATGGATAAAATAAAATATATTAAATCATTTATAGATTTTTAGAAACATTTTTTAAACCATTTTTAGAAAATATTATTTTGTAAGAAAAAGGGGTTTCTATCGAAGAGAGAAATAATGATGATTTTTATTAACAACATTATTTTAAACTCTTGAGAACATAAAAAGTGGAAGATGAATAGAAAGAAATTTCTATATAAATAAGTATATTATAATAAAATATATTCTTTTATTGAGAAATATATCATGAATTTCATTATTGGAAGCATAATCATGAGCAATCCCAACAAACGATAGGAGTTTAACAAAAAAAAACTTACCACATTGGTAACATTGAATAGTAAGCCCCATGAAAGAATAATGTTAAATGAAAATAATAATATCATGGGAATAAATAAATTCCATCAATTACATTTCAAAGGGTATGTATATACACGTCATATAGTTTATAGGGGCATAACAAAATTTATGTCTTAATGAAGGAAAATTGAGCCAAAAATCTCTTACCATAAGTGTCGACATAGTTTGTACACATTTGGAACTCCATTATGATAAATTTAGTTTAATTATAAATCTATCCCATAAAAATAATTATATAAATCATACCATATACTATTAAATTTGACAATTTATTACCTTTTTATTAACAAGTCCACTGTTAATGTCACATTTTGGGTAATAAATGCTTTTTTGGGTATGTTTGGATTTGTTATTTTTGGTCCTCTTACATTGATCATGTTTTCAAAATCTAAATAATTTTAACATTGATATGAATATCATATATAATTATTATATATGTATTTATAGTAATACATAACATTTAAAGATAAAATAATGAAATACATCATTTATGAAGATGGTAGGTCATACGTACACATGAACATTATGCCCATTTTCTCAAAAGATTGAAAAAAAAGGTGAATTATATATTATAATTATGGAATATATTGTATTTCATATATATATATATATATATCACATATATTTATTAAGACTATCTTTATTACCTTCCACGTAATGGAGGAATGAATTACATCAGTTCGTGAGGTGGTAGACCGCCAGACACATGAGCGACAATTTTTCACCCACAAAATAGAAAGTAAGGGTTTATATGTGATATAATAAATCCATAAGTATATTAATATCATATATATCCTAAATAAACATTTAATATATAATTATAACCATTTTTTATAGGTGGTGAAGTAAAAAGAATATCATTGGTTCACGAGGAGGTAGTCTATCGTACACAAAAATAATGAATTTCTGTCCTATTTTATGGAATTTTAAATTTTTTTAGTTCATTATCATAACATAAAAAATATTAGTATATGGATGATAATTATTTTATTATATCATTATTTTTAACAAAAATGTAGAGAGTTTGAGGAAGAAATAAAATAAAACTCTCAGTTAGGGGCCATAAATCATCTTTTAGTTTACACAATAAGGATTCTTAGTGTGGATTTATGACCAAAATAAGGATTATATAATAATATTAGGGAATAAAATAAATTATTTTCACATATCTATGTTGATTCAATGGGTTTTGGAAGAGTTAAGAGGGGGAGAAGGGGTGACCTTATATAAGTGAGGTCAGTGGAACACATGTAATTTTTTAAAAGAAAAAGGTTTACCCATCACAAGATAGAAGTAGAAAAAATGGATACTTATTGAAAATATAATATATATGTAATAAATATGGCCATAAAAAATTAAAATGTTTTGGTAATTTTTAACCCTTATCATATTAATTTAACCCCCGTCAAACCAATTTTTACCTTAACAGTAGTAAATTTGTTCTATGTTTTTATAAATAATTGTGGTAGAAAATTAAGTTAAACATATTTTATAATATAAACTATACATAACAAAACTATTTATTCCATTTTTCCAAATTCAATTATCAAAACTAGATTGTTTTTCATTAAAATTAAACTTATAGATGCGAAGAGAATGTGGGTTTTTAATATGAAATTTTTCATAAGTAGATAATTTTTTAATATAAAAATTAATTATGAAATTAATTAAAATGGGCTAAATTTTATTAATAAATATATTATATAATTGGTTTTTTATTTTAAATAACTTTTGAAACAAAAATGAACATTATTAATTCTTTAAATGAAAATGTTTTTTCAATAAAACCCGTATTTCTTACTATTCATCAAGTAAATCATTCATTTCAGAAAAATCTGAAAAATTTACACTAAGATTATTTTGACATGATGATTTCAGGAAAATTATGAAATTAATTTTCTTAACATTTCGAAAAAAACTATTGTTCAAAAATTGATATGAAAACATTTTTTTGAGAAATTAGTAATTTCAAAACATATGAAGAATTTTCTAATAATTATGTACTTTTTTTAAATATTATTTTATTATATAAAACCATTATTAATAATATTTAATAGTATTTATAACTATTAAAATCCCTATGTTTAACTCTTGGGTTGTAACCGTTGCATTCAAATAATAATATTAATAATATATTGTGATATGTTAGAACTGAGAATTTCATGTAATGAAAGATAAAATTGGTTTTCTATATAAAGTTAGCATAAAATAGAGTTTCATGTAGTGAAAGATATAATATAAATTTAAATTAAAAAAATTCACAAAAACTCAAGGTTTTATAATTCATCCTTAAACCCTAGGAGATAAAAGAAACATTCTTAGGGATATTTTCATTACTATTAACAAATTTTGTTTTCTATACATGTGGGATTATGAATATTTATTCTGAGATAATATTTTTACTTATTATTATCCATACTATTTCAAAAAAAAACTATTTTTTATTGATGTACAATTATATATTTTTCATGTTATTATTTTCCTTTGGGGAATATAAATAGTGTACCTATAAAATCTAGTTACCTTTATTTAGTTATATCATGACCCTATTTTCAATATCCTTGTGGTATGGTCTTGTTTTGGGATGCTTTAGATGAAATTTACAATGTTTTGGAATCCAATTTGGCTATGCAGGGTTTGCCGATAATTAAGGAAAGCCATGTAGTTTGGCCCAACAAACTGTGTACCCTGTTGATATATAGTTGAACGAGGCACACAGTTATTCCAAACTATGAATTAACCCCTCAAACCTATACACCCCTCTAATAGTGGGTAATTCCTAATTGGTGAATATTTAATCACACCATGATTCCAAAATATGTACCCCAAATATAATACCAACATTGGTTCACTATTAGGGTATATGGGTAGCCTAATCGTGCATCCCTCCCTAAGAAACCATGCACGCAATTTTTAATTACATAGAAATTTATTTTAAATTTTTTTATCCCCTGGTATAAGATTCAAATTCACCCCAATAAATGATAACTCGTTCTTTTAATCCGTGCAGGCTTCCAATTAGTTTTGTTAACTCCTCAAAATTCCTTTTTAAAAGATCAAGTGGTTTTGATCACATTTGATCTTCTCTGGGTAAGTGGATCATCAATCATGTGGTTTCTTCCAGTATTTCATTATCTCCTCCTTATAGTTTGATAAATCATCATGTAATTTATGGATCCATTCTCCATTTTATTGTATCTTGATTCTAGTTTTTGTTCCTAAATCTTTTATGCCTCTGTTCTCCATTGTCGACTCCCATTATGAGTGTTGTTTTCTAGATCATTGATTTAAAGGTTAGTTTTTTCACAATTCATTGTCATGATATTGAAAACATGAGTAAAAATATGGATTTAGAATTATCTTATAAATGATTTAATTTTTTTGATTTCATATGATTTAATATTTTATTTGAAATGAGTATAGAAATTGAGAACACTGTCGATTTCAATGGAATTGAAATTGTGGTGTGAATTTTTGAAAACCAGTGGTTTGATTTGGAAATAATTTGGATGAAATTATTTGATGTGGATCTTGATAAAATGGAATTAATTGGAAAGTGATTTAAAATGGAATGAAATAAGGAAATTATATAATTTTATTTTCAAATGAGAAAGCATGTTCAAAACTAAAATTGTAAAATTTCTTTTTAAAATATGTTAAGAATCTTATTTTTTATTTTGATTGATTGTTTTATTGATTTAAATTAATGGGAGCCTAGGTTGCTAGTATATTGTTATTATTAGAATGGTGTGATTGTTATCCCCTATATCTATATTTAAAATGACAACACAAACTAAACCATGTAATCATAGTACATGTGTGATGAGTTACCATGTTTCGGTATAGATTTGTTTCCTGTAATGTGTTCCCCTATTGAGGTTTTGATTGTGTATACAGATTATTTATGAGATATAATCAATTATGAGAAGTCTGGGAATCCTATATCTATTTACTAGCATATCGCAGATAATTTTACCATGGTTCTATGAGTTATTTTATTTTATATACATATCATTGAATATTTGAAGTATTTTGTTAATGACAATTGATATATATATATATATAATATTTTTCATAAACTGTTAATTTATGTCTGCTTGAATTTTATTAGATACTTATGACATTTATATGACCGAAAGAATGTTTTGGTTTAAAATACGAAAATGAAATTTCATTACTTTTTTGATTTTAAGTGAAAACATAAATTGTTAATTTTTATTGTAAGGATTATGGAACACCAGGGGAGACCATGCATGTAGATATAGCTCAATCCCTTTCTTTTCCTTAAGTTACAGGTACATTATATTTTTCCATTTGTGAGAATAGGTAATGAACCACATATAGGTGGTGAATTTTCTTGATCCATTGGATCGTAGAGTGATTATAGTGACCGGTGGAGATATTATTCACTTTCATAATGTGATTTTTGGGTTTTTTGTTAGTTAATGAGTACTTTGAAAATTTAATTTGTTGGTGTTTGTATATCTATTATTTTGGTACTATCTTCTTTTTTGGGGTTGAGAAAACTAAGATGTATTCTATTATCTTTCATGATTTGTTGGTAAAAGTGCTCCCTCATTCATCATATATAATGCTAGGTGCTAGTCACCAACCCAAAGGGATCAAGAATTCCCTTTGGGATAGTTAAATTTCAACTCGGGTATTATGGTACTAGTGTATCTAGGATTGTTTATAAAAATGATGCATTAATGGAAGTTTATGAGTCTTTATATTATCTTAGTATATAGTTTGTTATGTCTTGATGTGACTTATAAGGTATTTATTAGAGAGATCCTGTATAGATCTTATCTTAGTAATCCTTAAGTCACCAAGGGTATTTAGAGAAACTATATTGGAGAAACAAATTATATGATTATTGTCTTTTAGATAATTATTATTTTCATATATTGAAATAAAAATCTGTAAATCCTTTCTGATGGATTGATATTCCTATTTTTATCATTTGATATTTTGATCTGAGTTGTATTTTTACGTCTTTATTGTTTTTATTGATTTTTTGTATCATCACGCCTCATAAAAGACATGTGAACATTTCCCAAGAGAAATATTTTGGTGAAAAAAACCAAGAAGATCCTACCATGGAACCTCATTATATAGAGGTTTTGGTGTGTGTTTTCCATGATCTAGGGAGGGAACCTACACCAGATCCCCTTCATGCTCCAGTTTTGGAACCCCAAAGGGATGAATCTTAGAATCACGATCAAGAGTTTCTTCACTAGAAGTCGATTAATTTATAAGGAAAAACTGATTTTCAAAACGATGAGTATTGGATAAAAAATAAAAAAGGTATTATTTGTTCCTAGTAATGAAAAAATATATAAAGGTCCAATTTGTTACTTTTATGATATATGGGCCTATCCAGAGATAGGGGTATTCAATGGTATTGGAGAAGAAGAAAAAGTGTTTTAAGTGGAACTGTAACGCCACGAACTCAGTTTCCCAGAGTTGGTGCATTATTTTAATATAGTTGAATGATTACAAAGAATCAAATCCTAAAGGAAAAAGTTATTTTTTAGTTTTGGAAAACCATATACATATATAAGTTCAACATTACAACTTGAAATAAAAAAACAACAAATAAATTTTATTTGTAACATCCAACGATCTAAGATTATCACTACAAGATAAACATAATATTCCTCTTCATGTCCTAGAGAAAATGAAACATAAGGAGTGAAATCATATTCTCAGTAAGGGTAATCAATATAGAGGTATATGTTATAAATTTAAACAATATTCATGGTGAATAATTATAATCCCATGACTCTAAAAATAATAAACATGAACACATTATGGAAGGAATATGAGCTAAGTAAATAATTCCCCAATACAACCTAACCATGGGGTTTCTACTAATAGAATAACCACATAAACATTTAATTAATAGCTTCATAATGAGGTAAATTCATATGCCATACATTCTAAAAGAAACTGTCAAGGCCTCATCCAATAGGTCTAAAAATGATTTAGGCCTCGTCTAAAATCGTATGTCAAAATGGGAAAGGCCTCGGCAAAGTCCATATCTATTTGTCTCATGATATCTACTGATGCATTGAGGTGCTATTGAGGGACCCACCCATCACATAATAAGATTAATACACTCTTCATATAAAATGGGTGAAAGTTATCAATATATAAATTCATATTAAAACTAACATAGTAAATGTAAATAACATTACATGGTCATTTAAAATAAACACAAACCATTTAGAGTAATAGGGTTATGGGTATCAAGATAGAATAGCCATATTTAAACTAATAATAAACCCCTTTAAAACATATTTTATATTATAAAATAAGATATAAATACCAATGAATTATAATATTCAACAAGGTATGTGACATAGATGAATATAATTTTAAATGAGACCGTTGAAAAATGCTTGTGGAAATAATCCTTAAAATTTTCAAAGTATCTCATACCACCTTGAAAAATTAAAATAAAAATACCTTAGAATATCATAAGAATAAGAAGACTATTATAGGATAATCAATAGTAAAGTACATATACCACAAGTAAGAAATAATTTTAGTAAAAGGCATATATATCATAAAAGTTATTGTGAGATGATAAAAAATCTTTTTTCTTTTGAAAGAAGAGTTCTATTGGAAAATCATTTGTATTTTCCATGAAATCATATTGTAAAACTGTATATCCCAGAAAATAAAATTCCAGGACATTTAAATTATATTTTATGAATAAATTATGTCCCATTGAAGTGCAATCATGTAAAAATAGTTCTTAAGAATCTTTAGAAATAAAAAATTTTAGAGGATTTTAAGGAAAGTATTAAAGAGAATTTTAATGTGGAAAAGAATGGTTGTTCTCTTAGATCCAAAACTTATGCAACATCATTTATCATGATAAAATTAATGGTTTTATAAAAATAATGTTGGATTAAAATATATTGTGGTGTACACTTGAAAATAGGTAAGAATTCAAGTAGTTCTTGGGAATCAGGTTTGTTTATTAGGATAAAATTTTGAATTATCCTTTTAAAAAAATAAAAAAGTATTATGGTTAGTAAACAAATATAGAAAATTAAAACAAAATATATTTGGAGTAATTAAAAACAAATAATAATTTGATTGAGTTATGTAGAGAATAAGAGTAACCTGAATGAAAATGGAGGTTCGGGTAGAAATCCCTTACGACTTTGTATCTAATCAGTTCTTATTCCAAAAAATTAATAATATTAAAATGATACATTGAATATAATGAAAAAAAGATATTAATTATATGATACATAAATTTTTAGTATACATACACCACACACAAGTAATATTAGTAAATATGGAGTGTCTCACAAAAACTAGAAGTGAGATGAGGAAAAACCTACATTAAGTCTGATGGTGTTCTTCATTTGATCTTAGTATCCTTGATAACCAAATTAAATTCAAGAATAAATATTTATAGAACCTATTATTAATTTAATTTATTTATTATAACCTTATTGAGTTCATTAAAGTCCTACTCTAATGGTTTTGAGATCAATTTCGTTGTTTGGGAGTGTTTTCATCCTTGGTTTTCATGATTAGTTTACTTATATTTATGTATGGATAAACATTAGAAATAAGAATGGTTGTCTAGAATTTAATTTGTATTTTTTTATTGAAACCTCATAAGAGAAAATTGTTATAAATTTCATTTGATTATTGGGAGTGAAGATGAATCATTATATAAATCTTTAATGATAATTGTTTGGATTAATTGGGGGTTTTGATCCAACGAACACATTTTATTTCATTAATTAATATCACATTTAAAATTATTCCAAAACATTAAATAATTTTTAATATATAAATTATATTCTGGTTAGTCCATAAAAATTATTTCATGAACATAATTTAATATGGTAAAAGAAATTGAAAACTCGTCATCCTTGAATGTGATAAATTTACACATCTCATGAGGTATTTTAATTTTTAGTATAAAAGAATGTGAAAAAGGTGAGGATGATGAATTATTTAATTATTAAAAAAATTATAGTACATGTAAATTAATATATTTATCATAAAATTTGGATGAATGTAAGTTTGGAAATAAAATAGAAAATAAGGAAACACAAAATAAAAGAAAAGTTGAGAAATCCCTTATGAAACATTGGTAGCCAAATGATGTCTCTTAAAAATTCATAAATTATTTTGGTGAGAGAAAACGGGTATCTAATAATTATTACATAATATGGATATTAAAGGGGATATGTGATGACATATTCCGACATAATTCAAATGAAATTAAAAGATAATAACATAATAAGAGTGCTTGAAAAGTGGAGAGTTATTTAGATGAAAAGTCTGTCGCATAACAGCTATACAACATGGTTTTAGAAAACACTAAAAAGAGACGAGAAAGGGGTCACCCATTAATAAAATACTCATAAAATATTATTGGGATAGAATATTATGGAAATAATAACATGGTATGAAATATTGAAATACATACCACAAAAAAACATGAAATAAAAGAAATGAAAAGAGGAATTTATCTCTTGATGCAATCTTCCTTGAGAGCCTGTTTAGGAGAGAGGGTTTAGACTCTTTATGAGTCCAAGGGCTTATAGAAGTGGGGGAGGATCATGGAAGGATATTTGAGATAATTTTGGAAATGGAACAGGGCTTGAAACTATTTAAGAGAAGTGGGAGTGAGGGGCTTTTATAGTGGTGGAGAGGGGTGATTTTTGAATATTTTATTCATTATTTTATTATTTTTCAAAAGACAATCAATAGTGTTCATTCATGAGACCCATAATAGTAATAAGTAAATGTGAGTTCCAACCTACTAGTATTATATCATCCTTCCATCACTTATGACCCAATAAATCATATCTTTAGCATTTATCATTGATTATCATATTTTACTATTCACCCATAATTCAAGTATTTTAGAAAAATACCAATAAATCTCCCAAACCATTTTTCAATGTGTAGAATGAGAAAAATAAATCCATTTTTTTAAAACAATTTTCGATATATTTTTAATTTATATTTTAAATAAATCCATAATTTATTCAAAAAAGACATAACTAAAACTATAAATTATTCTATAACACCTTGAAAATTCAATCAAGATCCTATATAATTATCCTATAACCATAATAAAATAAAATAAAATTAAAATGTAATACATTTTTTTAAATAATTTTCCATTTTAAATTATTAAATTAATCATAAATTGTTAATTCAAATATTTTTTACATACAAAAATACTAATACTTATAATATGATCATTTTTCACTTATAAGATATCAAAATTGTATTTATACATTCTTGGGTGAAGTTTCTTTATTTTCAATTTACTATTAAGTACTATTCATTACTATTCATAAGGGTATGTTACTATTCTTAAGGGTATGTTACTATTCACCAAAAATTATTTTTGTGTTATCAGACTTTAAATATCCTACTAAACGCAACCGATTATGTCAGTTTTTTGAAATTGAAATGACAAAAGTGGATAAATTCTGTTAGTTGGATAGGTTATAAAAATTTGTTTTATATAGACTCGGTGTTTCATGTATTCTAAGTAAAATCTATTTTTATATTCTTGGAGTGTTACATTGTTCCCCCCTCAATTGAATTGCGTCCTATCAATTCAAAACTGCACATTAAAAGTTAATGGTTTACTCTTGAAAATTCCCTTATGGGAAACCCACATCAGAAATTGGGTTAATAAAATATCCTCCTAATAAAGGGTTCAGGGAAATGAGGTGGTCACTACAAAAATTATGCTTCCTAATGGGGTGACATTAGTTAGAAGTAAAAAAACTGGACATGGAAGAAAAATAAAACTATGAAATTTTGTTAGAACGTGATAGATTAAATGGTTAGAAGAATGTTGATTACTAAAAAAAATAAACTACTGTAAAAATCATCAATATTGTCAAAGATTATGATAATTGAAAAAAAAATTATTTAAGAATATTTTCCTTGATTTGAGGAATTATTCCACTATATAAGAGTATAAATATACATTTCTTTTTACAAACTCATCCTTTGATTTCCCAATGAACTATCTATACCTCATCACTTAGCACAACTTAGGAAAAATGGTGAAGTAATACATTAAACTCTAAAATATAATACAATGATCAATGAAAACCATTTAATTAATAGTTAAAAAACTCTGAAATATAATGATTCAGGACTAATGAATTTCCAAGATGAACTTATCGTTAACCATTAATCAATATGAAGCATCTCTAAATTTTTAAATTCCAAATATGTGAAAAACTTCATCATGTATCCTTTTAAAATATGAAAATAACTTCAATTACCATAAAAACCATATTGGAAACATGAATTATTCCATATTACTTAAGTAAGATACATGTTATTGAATATATTCCATAAATCCAAAAGTGTTGTAAACATTATCGATGAAGGAATAGACCACATCTTGACAAGTCAATAATTTTTTCCAAGGTAGTTAGTAATTATATGAAACAATAATTTCTTCATCATTATCTCAACATTAGATATATATTAAGGGTTGTTTTTCCCAGTCATGTGTTTCCTAAAATGTTTAACTTCCACTGGTTATATTTTATTGGTACCATTCAACTTATGGTTTCAAATTATTAATGAAAAAGTATTTTAGTACTATCCTCATTAATTACACAATTCTTATAACCAATACATTACTATAAAAATATTCAAATGACATGATTCATGACTAACAATATTAACCATTCTACTCATCTGTGGTTGCATCATGATTTGTTAATTATCTAGAATCATCATTTGGTGTATATTCCTTTGGCGCATGGGACATTGATTCGTATAGTGTCTCATCTCCATCCATTGAAGCATTTAACATTAAAATCAGTTTTCATACTATTACAAACATGGTCTTGGTGTACGTTTTCTCCATACTTATAACAAACACACATTCCCTTCAAGCATTTTCTGGGTTGATTCATTCCATAGTTATCACATGTGGGAAAACCCTTCTTTCCCTTCTTACCTTTATCGATATTGTTATCTACCATCCTCTTCTTATTTTTCTTCCCTTCAAAGCCTTAAGGCTTAGAGAATTATTTACATACCTTGTTGACACATGAAATTATTTCCTCATATGATGAGGATACTTAGGATACAATCTTCCTTTGAAAAGACAGCTTAATACCATTAGAGATATGATACTTCTTACTCCTTGAATCACGTGAATTGTTGATGTCCCCATTTCTTCTACTGCATGTCATTTATAATAAATACATTATTATATATTAACTCATAAAGTTATGCACTCTCTATGACTCTAAACAATGTATAACCCAAATCATAAATTTATGAATCTTAAATCCTATAATGATATACTTTAGTTACTTTGGGGGCATAAATCCTTCATAATGGTGGGTAGATAAAATTTTAATTATCCTAAGAATACTCGGTGGGAGTGTCAAAACAGGTTCACAGTAAGTCCCATTGTCATTTTTCATGATACCTTTTGTCAGGACCAAAACTCCTTGTTATATTTTTCACTCCTCAATACATTTGTTCTATAACAATATCAACTTGTATTATCCAGACATGGATGTATTTACCAAAAATATTTACATAATCTATTCCTTAACAATATTACAAGACGTTCTTGTATTTTTATCCACAAGGATTATATTAATTTCTTTTCCCTAATCTATGTTTTATAAATATAGTTTCCAAGTTGTCTACTAAATATCTTTGATACCAACTATAATTCCTCGACCTCAGTTTCCCAGAGTAGGTGCATTATTTTAATACATTTGCATGATTAGGAGCAATCAAATCCCAAATGACCATGTCATTTCGTTTTTTGGAAAAACACATACATGTATGGGTTCAATATTGCAACTTGAAATGAAAAAAAAACAACAAATAAGTTCTATTGGGAACATCCACAACTCTAATATTATCACTGCAAGTCAAACATAATATAACTCTTCATGTCATGGAAAAAATAAAACATAAGAAGGTGTGATCTGAAGTGCTTAGTAAGGCTAAGCAATATAGTGGTAGATATCATAAGAATAAATAATACGAATGGTTAATAATTGAAAACACATTTTTTAAAAATAATAAACATGAACACATTATTGAACGAATATGCAATGAATAAATAATGTCATAAGAAAACATAACCATGGGTATTCTATTAATCGAATAACCACATGAACTTTCAATTACTAGCTTCATAATGAGGGAAATTCATATGTCGGACATTCTAAAACATACCATCTAGGCCTCAGCAATGATGTCTAAGAATTATTAAGTCATCGTCCAAAACTATATCTCAAAATGGGTAAGGCCTCACCCAAGTCCATACCTATTTATCTCATGCGACCTACGGATGCATCGAGGGGATATAGCGGTCCCCAACCATCACATAATAATTCCAATTAAATTTTTATATGAAATGGGTGAACATAATCAATATATATAATCATATTAAAACTAACATATTAAATGTAAATAATTTTCCCCATTCATTTAACATAAATGCTGACCTTTCAATGTAATATGGTGATAGGTATCAAGATAGAACCCCAATAGTCTAAAAAATCCTAAACCCTTATACAAAATATTTTAGATGATAACATAAGATATAAACCTCAATTAAGTGAAACATTCAATAAGTTAGGTTGACATAGATGAAGATACTTTTAAATTATAACATAAAGAATTCTTGTGTAAATAATCATTAAACATTCTATAGTGTCCCATACCACCCTGAAACAATCAATTCATATTCCCTTATAATATCATGAAAATACAGAGACTCTTTATATGATACAAAAAAGGTTAGAAAATACACCACAAGAAAGAAATAATTGGTTAATAAGTCATATATCTCATTAAATTTAATATGAGATGAGATAAATCCTTTTTACTTTTGAAAGAATTGTTCTTTTGGAAAATCATTTTTATTTTCCATGAAATCAGATTTTAAAAATGTATATCCCAGAAAATAAAATAATTGGACATTGAAATTATATTTTAGGCATAAATGATATTCCACTATAGTTAAATCATGAAAAAAATATTTCTTATGAATCTTATGAAATAAAAAAATTTAGATCATTTCAATGAAATTATTAAAGAGAATTATAAAGTAGAATAGAAAATGTGTTCTCTTATATTTATAAATGATCAAAGATAATTTTTAATTATAAAAATAGTGATTTTATAAAAATACTGGTTGATTAAAATAGATTCTAGTTTAGACTTGAAATGGGTAACAATTCAATAAATTCCATTGATTCGGATTTTTTATCAGGATAAAATTTTGAATGGTTCTTTAAAAACATGTAAATCCCAATAAAATAAAGTTGGATTATGCTTTTTAAGTATATATATTTATATATATATAATTCAAAAACAAATATGTGGATTAAATATTATTAAATAATAATTTAATTGAGGTAAGTAGAGAATAAGAGTAACTCAAATGAAACTAGAGGTTTGGGTAGAAATCCCTTACCACTTTGTTACCAATTGGTTCATATTCCTCAAGATTTATAATCTTCAAATGATAAATTTAATACCATGAAAATAAATATATTAATGATATGATACATCAATGGGCATTATACATACACCATACACAGGTAATATTAGTGAATAAGGAATGTCTTACAAAAATGGATGTGATGTGAGGAAACCTTTACCTTAAGTCTGAGGGTGTTCTTCACATGATCATAGTGTCTTGGATAACCCAATTAAATTCACTAATTAATATTTATAGAACCTAAAATTTATGATATTGATTTATTATTACCTTTATTAATTTCATTCATGGCCTTCTTGATGGGTTTAGATATCAAATTTAATTGTTTGTGAGTGTTTTCTTCCAAGGTTTTCATGATCGGTTTACTTATACTTATGTACGAATTAGTACATCGAATGAGAATGGTTTTCTTGAAAAATAATTGATAATTTTTTAGTTAAAAACCATAATATAACATTGTTATAAAATTAATTTTTTTATTGGGAGTGAAGGTGAATCATTATATAAAACATTAATTATAATTGTTTGAGTTAATTTTTGGTTTTTGATCACAATAAACTCATTTTGATTTATCAATTAATATAAAATGTAAAAAAGATTCCAAAACCATACATAAGTTATAATATATATATATATATTATACTCTGTTTCAATTATAAAAATGGTGTCATTACCAAAATTGAATATGGTAATAGAAATTAAAAAACCCTCGTCCTTGAATGTTATAAATTTACACATCTTAGATCGTGTTTTCATTTTTAGTATAAAATAATGGGAAAAAACAGATGATGATCAATTATTCTATTATCTCAAAAAAACTACAGTAACATTATGGTACTATAGTTATCATAACATTTGAATGAATGTAAGTGAGGAAAGAACATATAAAATAAATGAACTTTAAATAAATGAAATGTTAACAAATCCTATATGCAAATTCGGCAGCCTAACGACATCGCTTAAAAATTCGTAAAAACATTGATGAGAGAAAACTGGTATCTCATCATTATTAAATAATATAGATAGTTATGGGGATACAGAATGACATATCCCAACATAATACAATTTAAATTAAAATATAACAACATAATAAGAGTTCTTGAAATAGAGGGATATTTTGAGACGAAAATTATGCAGCATAACGGCTATGCAAAATCGTTTTAAAAAACATTAATAAGAGAGGGGATAGGGGTAACCCATTAATAAATGATTCATAAATAGTAGTGGGAAAGAAAAAAATTAAAATAAGAGCATGGTATGAAATCTTAAAATACATACCACATAATAGATAACTTGAAATAAAAGAAATGATAAGAGGAATTTTCCTCCTGATGTTATCTTCCTTGAGACCCTCTTTAGGGGAGATGTTTTTGTCTTTTTATGATACCAAGGGATACTAGATGTGGGGGAGGAGCTTGGGAGGATATTTGATCCAAATTTAGAAATGTCACAAGGCTTTAGAGGAGTGCAGAGAAGAGGGAGTGAGGGGGGTTTTATAATGAAGGGGAGGGGTGATTTGTGAATATTTTATTCATTGTTTTGTTATTTCCCTCAATACTATAAATAGTATTGATTCATGTGACCCATAATTTTTATAAAATCATGTGAGTTTTAACATATTTGTATTACATGATCCTTACATCACTTATGACCAAATAAATCATGTATTTAGCATTTATTTTAAATTATAATATTTTACTATTCGCTCAAAATTCAAGTATTTTAGAAAAATCCAAAAAATTAACCCCAACCATTTTTTCACATGTGTAATTAAGAAATGAAATAATTTTTTTATAATAAATTTATAAATATTTTTTAATTTAAATTTTAAATAAAATCACAATTTATTCAAAAAAGCTACTTTAAAACTATACCTTCTTTTATAACACCATGAAAAATTAATCAAGGTCCCATATAATTACTCTAAAAGCATAATAAAATAAAATAAAAATTTATTATTAAATTTTAACAAAATAAATTTCCATTTTAAATTGTTAAATTTATCAAAAAATTGTACTTAAATTATTAATGACATATTAAAATACCAATACTTATACTATAATCATTTTGACTTCTAAGATGTCTAAACTGTTTTTATAAATTCATGAGTGAAGTTTCTATTTTTTTCCACTTTTACTATTAATTAATATTCATAAAGGTATTTTATTATTCATAGGGGTATGTTACAATTCAACAAAAATTATGTTTGCCTAATCAGACTCCAAATTACTTAACGAATGAAACCGTGTAAGTCAGTTTATTGAAATTTTAATTATAGTAGTTGAAAAATTTTGTTTACTCTCTAGGATATAACAAGGTGGTGTTTTTTAGAGACTCAGTGTTTCATGAATTCAATATTAAATATATTTTTAAATTATTAGGTCGTTACAGTAATAACTTTGATGTTATTTTCATTTATTATTTCTATCCAGAATATATGGTACTAGATAAGTCTATGGGGGTTTTCAACATCTAGCAGGCTGATAGGACCATGGCGTAGTATGTAAAATGATTTCATGATCATGTGCAATTATCATATGAGACCGCATCGGGTGTGAAAATGATGTCTTGATAGTTTGAGAACGGTCATTGACCTGATATCCATTCACATTTTTCATTACTAAATCTCACTTTGTATAATGACATACTGGATAGGGCATTGATGGTTGATCTTGACCTGTTTGGTAAGTGATGGTTGAAGGGAGTTATTTTCTATTCCATTGTAAATTATATGATATAATTTAATTAAAAGATGAATCATGATGAGTCTCATGGTGGTTCTTGACAATAGTTGTCCACTGGACCTCCTACTGTGCCAGGTAGAGGCCATTTGACATTCTTTCAGTGTGGAAAGATGGGTAAATTAATATGTGTTTTTAATGCCATTACAAATATCTTTAGTTCTAGTGATTTTTTAGGACACATATATAAATTAAATCATTTATTTTCTAAAACATGCAGTGTAATGGGATTAGTAGTACATAAAAGTGTTGTGGTGAAATCAGATTCATTGAGATCTATGGTTTTATAGCCATAGTCATACAGAAAAAATATGCTTCTTACAGTGGAAGAGTCTCCAAATGAAGATGATAAATCCCATCCACTATGATAGGTACTATAGTTATCAATTCATCTATAGTGATTTGTTTATTAGATATTGGTGCTTCTCACTAATTTATAATGACTTGTTTTGTAAAAAAATTTAATCTTTATACTAAACCATTATCGTATGCAATGTATATTACTATGACCCTCTTAAAAAAGAGAGAGTAAGGTCTCCTACTTCCTTCATGTGTTTTTCTTTTACAAGAAATTTATTTGTGATGAATTTTCGTGTTTTCTAGATGAAACCACTTGATTTCATTCTCAGTATGGATTGTTTGATTACTAATAAGGCATGAATTGACAGTAATATTTAACGGATTCACTTCACTGTGAAAAATATTTTGTGTCATTTATTTTATGTATAATGGGACCCAAGGTCATGTAGTACCAGAATGTATTATCTGGATTTGGGGAAATTAATATCAATGGATTATTTTGACTTGGTGAATGAATATTTGGGCGATGATCTACATTCAGTTTTATCGTGTTTTTTGATGTGTTTCCTTATGAATTTTATTTTTTATTAAAGTTAAGAGAGATCGAGTATTATATTGATTTAGTTCCTCATAATCGATCGGTATATATTCCATATTACTAATGGAACCAACTGAACTGAAAGATGTGAAGACTCAGTGGGATGATATGTTAGAGAAAATTTTTATACTCCCGAGTGTGTCACCTTGGGTGGAATCCTTTTTACGTATGAAGAATGATAAGGGAACACATCACCTCTCTGTTGATTATTGGAAAATCAATTGAGTTATGGTGATTAAAATGTATTTGTTACCACATTTTGATGATCCTTTTAAACAATTAAAATGGGGAAAGTTTTTCTCAATGATTGACCATTGATATAGTTATCACTAGTTCAAAAAAATGAATTTGAAATGTAGAATAACTTCTTCTTGGGAAGGTATGAACATCATGAGTATATTTTCATGCAATTTGGTTTAACCAATGCTCATGAAGTATTTATTATTTTTTTGGAAAAAATATTCCTTGACTATCTTCATACATTCATGGTGGTCATTGTGGATGGAATCCTGGTTTACTCTCAGTTTGAGGAGGATTAGGTTTTTCATATGAGAGCATTTATATTAATGTGTAGAAATCATCAATACAATTCAAATCTAACAAAATGCTATTTTTATATTCATGAAGTGAATCTCTTAGTACTTTTGGTCTTTAGATGTGGTATTTTAGTTGATCTTGGGATGTTTAAAGATGTTAGGACTTGGGAGAAACAATGTAACTTTTTAAATATTCAGATATTCTTGGGTTTAGTAGAGTATTATCACTAGTTTTTAAAGGTTTACCAATATTGGATTCTACAATGACTACACTCACTCAAAAGGTGGTGAAGTTATCATAGAATGATTAATTTCAGAATTATTTTTGGGAATTTAAATGGATTTTAACCTTTTTTCAATGTTGACTCTTCTATATGTTGTCTATGGATATGTGGTATTTTATGATATATCAATATCATGTTTGGGATGCTTTAATATGCATGGAGATCATGTGTTGGCCTATGGTTATCAATACCATCACCCACATGAGATGAATGATCTATCCCATGACCGCGAAATCATATCCTTGATGTATGGTCTTATGTGTTCACAATATTACCTTTTAAGAAAAAGTTTTTCCATGTATTCTTACTACAATATTTTTATTTATAGATTCTCTTAAAAAAATTAACCAGTGCCATAGGAATTGGATGGATTGCCTATATTCTTTTTATTTCAAAATTTCTTACAACTCAGTGAAGATAAATTCCATTGATGTTTCTCTATGTATGGAACTTCCAACCCAGGTTCTCAAAGTGTCATCAATAGAGTGGGAGTTGATGAATATTTTTTACCTGTTAAATGTAGGATTCTGAGATGAATAGGTCAGGGTTGTCTGGAAAATTGTTAATCTAACCTCCAAACTTCTCTATATGTTTTTTTTAGGAAAAAGGTATTTGGGGGAATTTTGTGGTATTATGCACCCTCTTCATTGTGAGGTGACCTAGATTTAGTGGACGTTCTCTTCATGGGCATCCTATGTTTTTTTAACTGGTTTGTTGGGACTTTTTTATAAGTTATTCTGTAATGTGGGATTTTAATATTTCCCAATGGGATAAAAGCCCTAAAAACAAAAATATGTTTTCCGATATGCATTGATGATTCATGCTTTTATTTATGAGATGGGAAATCACTAACTTTGTATCATGTTTTTATACCTGTTAATAGGTCAGGGTTGTCCACCTATGGCCTTTGGGTTTACGTTAAGAAATTAAAAGAAAAATTGGATGTGGGATGATGTTTCTATGGAATTTTTGTTTTGGTTTCTATATACCCCTTGGAAAAATAATCTAATATGGGTTTTGATCGATCAACTGACCAAATCAGCTTACTACTTATCCAATTTTTTGAGAAAATAAATGTTGAGTATTTGAGACATATCTATATATAGAATATTATCATATTTTATGGAGTTATATATAATATAGTCTCATATATAGATCCCCATGTTACATCTATATTTTGGAGAGTCCTCCAAGAAGCACTAGGATGTCAGGTATGGTTAAGCACGACACATAATCTGTGGATGGATGTCCAGAAAGAATGAGCAATATTAATTATAAAATACATTTCATTTTCTTATATTATAAGATGTTATGGAGCATGGGATATCTATTTGGGACTGGTTGGGTTCTATTATAATTACAATTACTAGTCAATAATTCAGATAGCTTCTTTTGAGGCATTTTACAGTCATCCATGAAAGTATCTTTTGTGTTACGTGGAAAGTTCTTTGGTTAGATCGATATTTATATAGAAAAAGGATGAAAATGATTATGTTGATTCATCATATAATGATAATTTCACAAAGCAAGTAAAAAATATATATTATCCATTTTAGATGATGTATGGAGTTATTGGTTTGTGATCAACTGGTTTCTATAGTTTCACCTCATTTGGGTCATTGACAGCTTGGGGAAAAGAGGAATCTTTCATCGTTGATTATGGGACCATTTGCGGCTGTTGAGAAAGTAGATACAGTGGAATATGTTTTATAAATTCCACCATAGTTGACATCAATGCATCATATTTTCCATGTATAATAGCTTCAGAAGAATATTTATAACTCATCTCATGTCTTGAGCTGGGATGATCATGATGTCAACACTAATTTATCTATGAATGAGAATCAAGTTAGGATTGATGATTCTAAGACAAAGGTAATTTGGGACAGGATGATACATTTGGTCTTTGTGTTATGGTATCTTGATTCTGATTCTCCGGATACTTGGGTGTATGAGGAACTAATTAGATAGGAGTGGCCTCGTGTATTTGATATATAAACATCTTAACATGATTTCTAGGGACATAAATATTTAATGGTGTGGTGGTTATAACATCTCATTAACATGTTTCTGTATTTCATTATCCTATTTTTGATCTCCTTTTTGTTGAGTATTATTTTAGGGTGTTTTAGGTGAAATTTGGAAAAATTAGGAATCCCATTAGACGATGCATAGTTAGATCATAGTTAGGGTCAATCATGTTGTTTGTCCTAGATAACAATGTTCCCTCTTGAGAGCCATGTGAAGGAGGAACATGGTTACTCCAAACAATGTAGCCACCCTTCCTAACAGTGCACCCCTGGGATAGTGGGGAATTCATAGTTTTTTCATGGATAGTTTTACCACGTGGCCAAACCGTGCACACTAAACAAAATTCTTGCTGGGGGTGAACTGATAGTGAAACCATTTATCTAACCTTGTGCCCCTCCCTAGAAAATGATGAATGCATCTTTTAATTCCATCTAAATTTATTTTTAAAAACAAAAACTCTTCGTTTAAATTTTTATTCTCCTCATTCACATCTAACTCAATTTTTTCATCATTGGATGCTCCCATGATACTGTGTTCCCACTCCAAACCCCTTTCTTGGAGGATCAAAGTAGTATCGATCTTGTTCGATCTCCTCTAGTTAAGTGGTTCTTTTATATTGTGGATTCTTCTAGTATAACATTATTTCATCCTTATATTTTGATAATTAATCATGTAATTAATAGATAAAAGCTAAATTTTATTGGATAAATATTCTTGGATTTCTTCCTATGTCTTCCATTCCATTATTCTCTATTTGTGAGTCCCATTTTAGGTGTTGTATTATATATCATTTCATTAATGTTAGTTGGATCCATAATTATTATACATATGATTGAAATCATGAATTTAATTATTGATTTTGATAGAGTAATTAAATGACTTAAAAAAATGTATTTGGGTTGATTTGATATTTCATTTGAAATGGTTATGGAAATAAATAAAAACACCAATTTAAATGGAATTGAAATGGTGAGGTGAATTTCTAAACACTAATAACTCCATTTAGAAATATTTTTTATGAAACTATTTTATGTTGATCTTGATAAAATTGCTTAATTTAAAACATTATTTAACGTGGATTTAAATGATGAACACTTATCACTTGTTTTGGAAATGAGAAGGCATGTTGAAAATTGAAATTGGGAATTTTTCATTTTAAAATATTTTAAAATGATTGATCCCCAATTCTGTTTATTGATTGGATGATTGAAGAACTTGGCATCCTAGGTAGTTAGTAGGTGGTTGGGATAATCACACTAGGATCTTGATACCCCAGCACTAGATTTATAATGAAAACACTAACTAAACCAAGTCATCATAGGACGCTTTTGATGAGTTTACCTATAGGGGAATAGATTGATTTCCCATAATGGGTTTCCCTATTGGGGTATTCATTGTGTATAAACACTATTTTTTATCTCTTATCATCAATGATATGGGTGAGGATCCTATAGCTAGTAACCAATGTACCATTGGGTGTTTGATACTTGTACTATGAATTATTTTATTTAACTTTTTTATTTTTTCTAATTGGTTTATATAAACTATTTTACATGAAAATATCATTTAATCATTTTTTAAAACTGTTTGGATATATCTTCCATCTATTTGAAAGATAGCATGTATTAGTTTCACATATGAAAATAAAATAATGTGCCTTTTTTGATTGAAATTAATAGAATAAATTGTTAATTTTAATAGTAATGATTATGGAATACTTGTTAACACCCTAATAGAATTTTTATCGTATACCTGACCATACACTTTTGGCATATTTATATTATCTTTTTTCTATCTGAGCATAACGAAATCACCAATTGGAGGTGGTGTATTTAAACTATAGATCGTGGAGTGGAATTGGTGATCGATTGAGATATAATCCATTATTTTCTTAAGATATTTGAGTTTATCTCTTGATAGTTTCTTTTTTACTTTGACGATCAACTTATTTGGGGGGTTTTATACCAGTTTTTCTCAAACATTCTTTATTTTGAGTGTTTAGTATACATACTTTTAATCATTTACCTTTTATTATTTGGTAATAAATTTATCCCCTTTTTTATCATGTATTATTCTAGTGTCTAGTCCCTATCATGTGGGTATATGAAACCCCCTTTAGTTTATATAAATGTTACCTCAGATATCAGGGTGCTAGAGTATCTATATTGGTTCATGATGTTACCTAATATTGATATGGAATTGAAATAGATGGAATTGAATGGGAGGGGTGATTCATAGTGTTTTATATGATTCCATTATGTTTCTTTTTATTGCAAGACATTTAAAATTCCTACTATTATATGTGTTTTGCATCAATAATTCAATTGATAGAATCACCTTTCATAAGATGTTAATCATTTAAATACGGAAATGAATCAGTTTTTTGGATATATGGAATTTTATTGATGATGTTTGTGTCATTCATAATTAATTATTTTAACAAGTACTATTTAAATATATATTTTGTTTTGTTTTGACACTAGTTTTTATATGACGGTTTTTTATTTATTATGTTTCCCTTGATGTGGTTATAATGGTCTTAGATGGGTAATCATGTTGCTAGTTTTCCAAGTGTGGAATATGGAGATTTTTTTTGATGTGCTAGAGGTGAATTTTTTTTGTGTGGTTTGGATACCATAGTATGTGTAACACCACAAGAATATATATATTTAAATAAATTATATCTATTCAATGTATTTTGGTGCATGTACCAACAGGTTTAAAAAAATTGATAGTATATTAATATATTATTATCTAATAATGATGATTATAACCCAGTTGTTATGTTGGTGGGAATGAATAGAAAGTAATAAATTTTTAATGATATAAGGTTTAAGAATATATAATATAAATTAATCTTTTATCTACAAATTAGAAATAAAATAAATACAATTTGAAAGAAAAATAAATTGTTTCTGAAACACTGTATTTTTTCTACAAGTTGTTTACTTTCCCTTTTCACACATAATTTGAAATAAACTTTTAATAATTTTAAAAAACATATTTCACAAAATTAACATAACTTTGAAAATAAACATATCAAAATTATCATAGGGTGATGTTTTTTGAATTTTCTAAAAAGTTTTATTTTTCTATGAAATATGAAAAACATTGATTTTAATTATAACTACATTTTTATTTAAATCATTAGAAGCTAGATTTTTTTTAATATTATTTTAAAAGTGATATTATTTCCATATATATTAATTAATGCAAATATTTTCATTAGAATCAAATTTATATTGATATTTTATTTTAAAAAAATTATCTTTTAAAAGTTTTTCTTTTGGAAAACCGTTTTTTGGTCACCTATACTGGTTTAATATTATATTATATTCTAGAAAATATGTGGATTGAATTTGGAAAAATGGATTACATATTTTTATTAATCATAATTTATATGATTAAATGTTTTCAAATTAATTTTTTACCATAATTAATAGTGAAAAAAAATTATTTACTACGATTAAGATTAAAACAGATTTACTAGGGGTCAAACTAAACAGTATAAGAGATATAAATGAACAAAGAAATTTATTATTACTATTTATGGTACTATTTCTACCTTAAAACTTTTGAATATAAATATTTGTCCATTTTGGATCCTTTTATATGGAGAAAAATTGGGTGGGAATTCATTCTTTTCAAAAATTCCAACTCTATCTCTCCCCACATATAAAAGGCCACCACTAACTTATCCTTTACACACTTCCAAACCCCATTTTTTTAGGTGCGACCTACCCATATAACTTCCCTACATTACTAAAATCATACTAGAAATCTATTTTGGTCATAAATCCATCCTAGGAAGGCTTTTGGTGCAAACAAAGAGAAGTCATCCAAATAAAAGGCTACGTCCTTAACAGAGCATTTTATTTTATTTATTCTTCCACCTTCATAAAGTATTATTAAACCATGATTATATAATAACGTAATAAATTCCATATAATTATATATTTCTTTTATATTTTCATGACCTATAACTATATCCTCCTTCCACAAATGTGAAATGAAATCATTGATCATATGTGTGGCAGACTACTACCTTGTGAACCAGCATATTTCATTTTCCATCACTAATGCTCATGAATGGATATAATGATTTATATAATGTTTATATATTATATATATTATACAATTATTCTTATGTAATAATATTATCATATATTCCTTCTAACATTCCATTTCACATAGAATACGATGACATCGCTTGTGTGTGTGGCAGATTGCCGCCTCACAAAGCCATGTGACTTGTTTTTCACTTACGATTTAAATGAAGGCTAATAATGATATATTTAATGTTAATATTTTATATTAATGAATTATTAACCATTATTTAAAATATATATTTCATGTAATATCTTACGTTGTCATATATTGAATAAATGATAACGTCATTCGTTTGTATGTCAAACTACAACCTCACAAATCGATGTGATTTGTTTTTATTATAACCACAAATGAATAGTATGTGCACAAAAATTTAAATAAATAATATGATATTTGTGATTTAATTTTTATCATATAATGATAAAATAACACTTACCTTCGTTCCATCATGATCTTCAAAAAATGGAAACATTGTTCATGAATATGTATGACCTGCCATCTCCATTATTATAACATTGTTAATTTATCATAACCATATATCCTGAATGGTTTAAAAATTATATTTTATGTATAAAGATGATAATTATTTTATTTTTATATTCAATATATGAAGAAATAAAATTCTATTGGACCTTATTAAACTTACCGAGGAGATTTTCGGCATATGAGTCGTTTATCATTAAAACATCTAACATGAAATTAATTGGGAATCTTATTTAATATGGTAGGGTAATAAATAATATAAAATAAATAATATTATTGAAAAATGTCCCTAAAAAATTATATAATTAATTTATGTTTATTATTCAAGGATATAAAGAACACACATGATGAATTGGGAAAAACGTAATGGATCTTTCTGTCCCACCCTTTTCTTCAGGCTATAACCATTCTCTCTATAAGAATATATATGTATATATATATATATATATCTCTCTCATTAATGTTATGGAATGATTCTGAATTATTTTTATATGTATCTCACATGCATATCTAGATTATTCTTCCATCTTATTAAGGGGTTATAAAAGACATATTTTCATCACATAAATGACTTCTTTAAGGAATCTCTTTTGATTATGTTACGAGATAAGATTATGCAGCCCATTACTTTCCATGGTTAATAATTATATTTATGACATATGATTTATATTCTCACGTGTCATGCATATTCATTTACATTAAATAAATTTTTTTTGTGGTGAAAGAATTATATATACCTCCAATTTATTGGGAAAAGTATTAGTCTAATGAGACATCATGTATGGGATTATGGGTGTACCTAATCCACTATGGGACTCCGTCCTCTATGTAATGTTGTCTTGTAATTTACCCTTGACTTATGTTTATATCATGTTTTATTTCACTGAAACTTTACCATGTTTCTAATATATTATGATATGAATCTCTTTATTTTTTACACCACTTGATTTCTTATGTAGATTATCTTTTATGATATCCTGATATAACTTTGACTCACATTTCATGTTTCCTTATCATATTTATTCTCATAGTGAAATTGTTAGCCCAACCATTTATTTCATGAATTCCCAAGGTTATCCCATTTAGTTTTAGGATATAAAATGTATTTAGGATCTAAAAATTAAAAAAATAAGGATTCAATCTTTTAGTTTCCTTTTATGTGTGACAAACCTAGTCTTCCAAATACATTAGGCCATTACAATATCTATGTTTTAATTATTGGATATGTTTCTTTAAGATTCATTGAATAATATGTGTAAAATTATTCGGTATCTATAGGATATCTAGATTAGATGGAAGTAAATGTTTTTGGGGTTGATGTAAAGGATGTTGTTATGTGTTGTGAGTGGTTTTGTAGTGATATTTTTGTTGTTGTGAGGGGATGTTATTGTTTCCCAGTGGCCTGGAATTTGGTTGGTAATGATGAACATAACAATAGGTATAGGTTGGAATTTAAAAATAAGTTGATATAAATCAATTTTTAAATCTTTAATTGAATAGATACGGCTGGGATAAATATGGGTGATGTAAAAAAGAATAATTTCATATTAAATATTAAAATGTATGGAATAGTTAATTTAATTTGACCAGTAAAACATTAAATTTAGAAATAGGAATTATTATGATTAAAAAATATGTTTTGATTTATTGTGTTTTTTATGAATAAATGTTGGATTGGTATTTTTTCACATGGTTAATATTTCTAGTTAATGACTGTGATGATGTGGTAACAATTATGGGTATGAAAAGTGTTGTTTTGGTATGATCATTCATGTTGGGATTTTGTAAGAATATTATATATTTCATTTTCTTTTGTCTTTATATTCACCCTAGCTAAGTAAAATTAATTTAATGATGCACAAATGTTTTGGGTTCCTTGTTTTTGACATGAACATATAAGTTGTAATGGGAATGGATGGTTACCTAATCCCTCTTCCTATATCTCCCTTCAGATGTAGTGCATACTATGATGGCATAAAGTAAGTATAAGAATACAAGTTGGAATGTATTAATGTTACTATATGTAATATATTAGATGAATTGGTTATCTAAATGATTTTATGATGCATGATGGGGGTCATTCCTCGTATTAGGATGGAATAAGGTTGATGCCCTTTGTGATAACGGTTCCCTACTTCGATGAGATTTTATTTATATTTACATAGTGGAACTGTTCATGAAAAATGTTATCCATGAGTTTGATGTCCTTTATATTCATATTATCCTATTCTTATAAATGTTTATAGTATGAGGTGGTGATAATGTGGTATATAGTATGTGGTATTATGTAGTACGTGTTATGTAGTATGATATGGCTTATGTTATGTGGTGATGATGATGAAGTACTTATGGTCATGATGAAAGATGGGGATATGTGGTTATATATAAGGGATGAAAGCACAATTAATATTCCATTGGGGAATAAGAGAAATAAAATAGTGGGAAATTGGTTATGGGGTGCACTATATTCATTGATATTATGTTATTATAATTGGATGAGATGTTTGGGGTGTGTAATTTAGGGAATTTGTGGGTTAGATGACCTATCATAGGTGCGTATTCATTTTTCTATTTATTCACATAAAACTTAGTATGGCTCGTACACATTTTCATGATATTTATTGAGGATTTCCCTAAAAATTATACATGTATACTCACCCATATATATAAAAATATATTTCACCAAATTCCATAAATGAGTTGGTGACCGATCAGTAAACAACAATCTCAAGGATTGTAATTACTATCAGAGTCACTGCTATAGGATTTTCCTTTTTGTATCTTAATTGAGTATTTTTTTACTGTATAATAATTTGATAAATTATCAGATATTTCCTTTATCTTTTATATTATTCAGTTTATGGTTCTTGGGATTATAATATAAATTTATACCATTTGTGTGTTTTATACCATATGTGCTAGACTCCAACCTATGGCCTATTGGAGGTAGGATTGGAGGGTCACTATCATACTCACTTTAGGCCTATTATAGGTTCATTGTGGGGGTAGGTCAGAAAAAAAGTTGTAATATAGATTTATTATAGAGTTATATTAGAGTTTGGAGTGAGGTGTTAGTGATGATTATTAGGTTTGTGAATGAAATCATGTTAATCAAACATAGTGTGTGATGTAGTAAGGGAGACCAACTAATACATAGATATTTATAGCTCCATGTGATCTGACACAAGGACCTTAATCTCACAAGACACCCTAGGTGAGGTAATTCTAAATCTAGGATATATACCTATGATAGGTACATGCATCGTTCTTTATTATTCATGTATATTTTATTTGGGTGATTCCAGGGAAGAGTTAAAATAAATATAATTATTTTATTTTATGTAAAAATAAATGATCTGTGATAAGGTATTTGTTTCATGTTGGTGACGTCAGTTATGATTTTAGGGATATGAAAGGGGGGTTATAGAAATTCTTAATTCTATTTATTTTTCATTATTAGGGTATTATAGTCATAGTTTTTCCCTATATTGTGGACTAATTATTATCTACACTGGTTGGTATATATGAATTTGTATATTTTGATATTGTTATGAATTTATGAGTTTCTATTATTTAAATTAATATTGGGATAGTTTTTATTTGTAAATTATAATAAGTAATGACATTCACCTAAAATAAATGGACAATGGAAACCATGTATGTTTTGACACCAACTTCATTCTTGTTGAAAATTGTTCCATAAATATTGTAATTTTAATATTTTCCATGTTGAATTCTTCATAATTTTTTATTTTTTGGTAACCAAAATTGAATTTCAAATAGATAAAATGAATTGTTTCAACCATAGGTTGTACAAACCATGTTATGTGTTAAACAATATTTCTTAGTGTTTATGAAAAACATGTTGATACTAGTTAGACAAAAATCATGTAAGGATAACATCAATCCAACTAAATATATAATGAAATCATGTAATCATTACCATTTTTAGGTATGTGTATTTTTAATGTAATCATGTTTAGTATTGTATATTAGTTATCATGTTTATAATAAATTAAAAATATAATGGTTTCGGCTGTCTTCATGGGATAATGCTAAACTTTTAATATAGAAATCGGTAAAATATTAATATCTTGTTATGCATGATAAGTTAAATTGGATAAAATATTGGGTAATTAAGTCTATTTTAATTTTTAATAAATATTTCTACAAAATTTATAGAAATTTGATCATGTTAATTTTGAAAACTCCTCCCATTGTGTGAAATAATATGTATAGTACAATTTGGAAGTGATTAATTGACTTTCTAAAGTACTGATATGTTTTTATGGTAATGTGTTTCCTAAAATAAATTTCATTTTTCCATTTTTATAGTAGTTTATTTTCTTTTAAATGTGGTCTTATAAAATTGGTTAGGGTGTTTTATAAGTGGGGGGTGGGTTTCTAGTATCTTATTTTAATGAAATATTTAATATTTTTTCACTTATATGTTTTTCCAATTAATTATGGGATTGAGGAAAAATATTTCATTGATTTATAAGTCGTTGAAAGTATGAATTTTATGAAAAAGAATTCATGTTTTAAACTAATAATATATTTTAATATCATTTTGATCATTCTTTAAGTGGTTATATTTTTATTAGAGAATTATTTTTTCCTTTTTAGGGTATTGTTGAGGTCCCTTTTAATAAGAATTATAGTTATTTTTATATGGTAAAAATCATTTCCAATGAGAAGAAAAATAGTGGAGTGATTTGTAGATGGTTAGATAGATAATTTCATAAGATTGAATAGGTAGTTGTGTTGGTAGGGGAAATAATTTTCTTTCCTTTGAAAGTGATGAAATTTATTTCTAATGTATATATTGGGTTAGTAGTTAAGTGGTCTATGAGTGAATCTGTCTCTTGGGATATGATAGTGTTTTATCTATTTTTAGTGAAATATTTAATTTTCTAAATGAACATTATTTATTTTTCTGTATTAATGAATGAATATATTAATAAAATCATCAGGGTGTTGTTATTATGATGTTTAAGGACTCATGGGATATATTGTTGTTTATATTTCTATATTATGATGTTTTGAGGTTTCTTGGATGGGTGTCTAACCTTGTGTTTAAGGACTGGTTATATGTATTTGAGGTCTGTTTCAAATTATAAATGACTCTAGCTATATTATGAGATTCCTATGTTGTGGGTTTTCTTTTAGGTGTGGATCGAGCATGGTAGATGTATTGTCCTGCCCTGAGTGCCACCCAATGGTTCTTTGAGGAGATTTTCCACAAGACCTCATGCACATCTCCCCAAACTATAGAGGCTTCCAACTAGTACCAAGGTCGTTAGGTATCTCCTTGGGGAGACTATGAACACATTGATTAGAGTGGATCATAGTATTATATGTTAAAGACATTGTATAATAAACATTAATATCAAGATAGTAGTAGAAACTAATAGCACCACCATGAAAGAAAACAAAATAAAATTCATAAGTTGGATAAATAAGTATAATCAACTAATGATGATATTATTTCAAGTGTTGACACAGAAATGATAAAGTATTGGATGTGGAAACAAGCATATACAACATGCCTACAAATGTACAAACGCCAAAACCTACTAAAAATAAAATCTCTAGAATAGGTTATGTCCTCTCATCTCTAATCCATTCTAGAAAAATAAGTCATACATTTTATGTTTTCTACTTATCTTTCCTAGTACCTATTATCATGAAGTCTACTAAGGTACCAAAGCTGCATGCGAAGTGTGTGAGACATAATATTAGTAGGATGGAACCAGGGGTGTCAATTCCTCCCAACGACCTACTTTACCCAAATCTGGTGTGTCTGAACTAATATTACCGACAATGGTAAAGTGTAATTTATGATGTGATAGAGGATTGACTATCCCCAAGCTTGTGCTCAGCCTTGGAGGGAAACTACCTATATTTATAATATCAATGATCAATATCATTTTCAAACATTAATTTTCCCTTTCAAACATCATTTTGAAACCATTATGAAAAATAAAATGACAACCAGATACTATCCTTTACAATATGAAGAGACTTTCCATATATCTGTCATGGGATCATCACATAACCAATGGCAAGGAAACTGGGTAACCAAATGATGAAGTTCCATATCTCACTCCAAGCACAATGAAACGTCAAATACTATCCTTTGATTCCATACCTAGATTCACATATAGGGGATCGATTCTATCTCTTGGAACGGTTCAACCAATCATTACTTAGAGCCTATCTAAGGGGTATCCCCAAGGTAACTGACATCAATTGTATAGAGTTAAATACAATTAACGCTATGTGAACCCATCCCAGGAATGGATGGTGTCATTCCCTACATTTCTACTAATCAATAATAGTTCTAAAACAGTGGCATGAGAGTCCAATCAAGGCATCCTTAAGTTGAAACCCCTTATTTTACACTCAACTATAAAGAAAAATCATCAACCAAGAATTTAATAATTAAAAATATTAATTGAAGGTTATCTACTTTTAATTTAATCTGTTTGACCACAATAGTACAATTATTCAAGGAATGTCATTGGCAAATTTCTATTTAAGTTATATGTAATAAGGCACGGGGGACTATCTAATGGCCAATTCAACCTAGGAATGATGTGTAAGGCTCAAATAACTAAGCCGAATTCATTTAACACATTCATCTATAAGTGGCATGGATAAAATGGCATTCATTAGTTCACAACACACATAACAATTCAAAATATGGCCTAGGGCAATTAATATAATGAAAACCCCTTTAAAGAAATTTAACAACCCAAGGAAAAAAGAAATCTTTTTTTATATGTATAACTCAACTCATTTAGAAGAAAACTTTCAAGATGTTCAACCCATGTGATTGGTTCCCCACATACTTGGGTCACCAATGGCTAGGTAAGGAAATCAATTTCATTTAATCTGACAATTTAGGACAGAATCCATAAACAAAACTAACTCTTGTCTCAACAACACTATTTATGGAAGGTGGTAAAACAATGGGAAAGGATCATGACCACATACATTATCCTCATAGAGCATTCCTCATCCAGTTTCAACCATTGACTTGGCTAATATTGGAGGAAAATAATGAAACCATCAAATTCCCCCAAAAGATAGAAAAATAATTTATAATAAAATAGTTCAATGAGTTAGAAGAAAAACTTAGATAAGTTGTATTAGTTGGGTTAGCCTTACATTGAGGAGCCCAAACCATCTGACTGATTGATAAATGGATGCGGACGAAGGAGTTGTCAAGGAGCCAAGAAAATGAGGGTTTTGAACAATGAGAGGATAACACTTCCCACCACAATAAATGAGAAAAGGGGAAGATTAAATTATCAATTATAACTAAAATGGGGAAAAGGTGTAATTTCATCTATTTTTAACACTGTGCACAGTTTTCCCAACCCATGTGGAATCGTGCTTAGTTCACTACTACATAGGGGAACCCCACATGTTTTGTTGTGTGGTTTAACTAAAAATGTGCAAACCATGCATAAATTCTATGTACCATGTCATTAATAGGACACATGGATATGTTCCCTATGTCAAATGGCTATAGGAAAACTATGTGTCCTAGTCTGTTCTTCCTTTTCGGAGTTTTCAGGCTCTGAACAACCACCAGATGCACCCAACACCTCTTATCTTGATTAGGAATCTTGATTAGGGTTGTTTAAAGAAATCAAGATAAAAACATAATGGTATGTTCCTTAGATGATAACCATGATGTTACAACCTCCCCTTTTTAAGACAACTCATCCCCATGTTTCTTTTTTAGGGTAGTAGAATATTTTCTGAGAGTACTTCTGGTTGTTGTGTGCGTACATCAGCCTCCCACCAAAAGAACTCGTCCTATACATGTCTGTGATGAAAAATTTAACCTAACCAAAGGAACTGACCGGCAATGGAAAACCTTCATTCTTTGATAAAAAATATGAATTGGATGCTCCTTGAAACATGCACCAGTTTCCCTTTCGATATCGTTAGGGTCAATCAAATGAGAGGGGTCAACACGGTTCTATCAAAGAAGAGATCGAAAAAAAGATATCGTTCATGGAATGGAACCTCTGAGGTAACAGAAACTAATAGGACATCAGCCCAGTGTTCTTCATAATCCTTAAAGGTCAAACATATATCATAAATAACATACCCTTTCTCTTGATTTTTCTGTGACCCTAAATGGGTTGTACACATAGAAATACCTAATTTCCCTGCTCAAACTCCAAAAGTTATACTATGGTGATCGGTATAAGAATTATACCAATACTGAGCTATATCAATATATTTCAATATATATTGTTCTTTCTCTAATGTATCCTGAATGGTACAAGGACCCCGTAGAGCTTCCACACCTACCTCTATCCATCACATAGGTGAATGTTCTGTCCTACCAAAGAGGGCATCATATAGAGCCATCTGAAATGTTTCCTAAAAAGTTTTATTATAGGAAAAATAAACTAGATGGATATGATTCTCCTAAAAACATCAAAAATCAAGGATGCACTCCCATAGTATATCCTCTAAAACTCAAATCGTTTTCTCGGATTGAAAGATAGTCTGTGGGTGATATACACTACTCAAGAGCACTAGTGAACCCAATGCCTTCTCTAACCCTTAGCGTATTGGTGAAGTGAAGTGGACATATTTGTATGAAATGATAGAATAGGGAACACCATAAAGATTAACTATCTCTTATATATATATCATTCCTAATTCATCAAAATAAAATGTTTCCTAGATCGATAAGAACTATAGGATTTTGTTCAGCCTATTTTGGATCACTCATATGACATCTCTGCCTCGTAGAGATCATGGAAATTCAATAACAAAATCTATGGTGGATTCATTTCATTTCCACTTCCAAATGGACCAAGGCTAAAGAAGTCTAGCTGGTCATTAGTTCTTTCCCTTGACTTACTGATTGGGGGAGCACTGAGTGATAAATCATGTTATTTAAATCTTCATACCAAGCCACTAGAATTGATGATGTATATTATGATACATCTTGGCGAGCCAAGTATGTACTGCCCAAAATGAGACAAGTGAGTTCCTCCTATACTGTTCCTATATATCTGGAGGCACCCACACATGGCCAAAAACAAGTGAGGTATCACTGCATTCAAAAACCCCACCAAGAGGTGGGTTCTACCATATGATGCTCTACCACAGGACAAGTGCATATTAATATAATAACAATCTTATTTGGAACTACTCCAGGAGTGATTATGTCACTATCACAACAACTAGAACTATTTTCCCTTTCTGATCATAAACCTCAATTTTTATTTTATAAAACAAATACATCAACTACCAGTCATTGTTTTCCTCTAAGATGGATTGGTTCTGAGTATTTTAGTTGATGTTGTCAGCAACAACATTTCCCTTACAATCATATAAGTATGCTCAAAGTCAGATGATTGTAGGTATTTTACACACCTAAAATACCTTATATTCATGTTCCCCTGGGTGAGGATGTATTTGAGAATTTTATGGTCTATGTAAATGATGAACCTCACAAAGAACAAGTGGTGCCTCCAACAGTGAAGATCATGAACCGTGGATGCCAACATGAGATCATGTGTATGATAGTTCTTCCCATGAGGCCTCAATTAATGGGATTCATATGCCACAACTTGATCATTAAACATAATAATTTTACCTTGGCCAATTCCAAATAAATCACAATACACAGTATAGATTTTTCTTGGCTCAAGAAAAAAAAAATTAAAGATCAAGTGAGTATATCTTTTAACTCATAAAAATATATCTCACAATCTTCAGTCTAGTTGAACTTCACACCATTCTTGGTTAATCCCATAATTGGTTCCACCCAAGAATGATAATCCATATACGAAATTCCTATAATAGATAGCTAGAACTAAGAAGTTTCATATTTCAAACACATTCTTGGGTTTCTACTAGGAAACCAATGTGATCTGATTCTCAGGGTCAACAGATACTCATTCCATGGATATGGTATTACCAAATAAGTTAACCATTATTATCCAAAATTGGAATTTAATGAGATGCAATTGCATTAGGTTCTCTCTTAGTGTACTAAGAATGATCTCTAGATGATTGTCCTGGTCGTGTCTGGAGAGTGAGTAAACCAAGATGTCATATAAAAAGACTACCGTGATGTAAACAATATTTATGTGAACAACCTGATACATCAAAGCCATTAAGACTGTCAATTTTTCCATTAGACCAAATGGTATGACTATAAAAACAAACATATTGTACTGGTTCTAGATAAATGTATGTGGTATGTCTGATGGACTCACATGAACCTAGTGATAGATTGACCTCAAATCTATCTTATAGAAAATATTTCCTCCTCAATGATGTTTAAATAGGCCATCAATACAAAGTAGTTGATACTAGTCCTTTATCGTAAGATATTTTAGTCGATGGTAATCCCCGCAGACTCTATGAGTACCATCCACCTTCTTGGCGAAAAGGATGGGTGAACCCCATGGGGATGTACTGGGTCATATAAAAACCTTATCATCTATGTCTTCAACCTTATTTTTGAGTTCTAGGATATTTTTAGGTTTCATCCTATAATGAGCAATAAACATTGGTTCCACACCTAGCACAAGCTCAATAGTGAATTCAATATCCCTCTAAAGAGGCATGCCGGAGAAATCATCAAGGAAAACATCCATTAAATGGTCCACAATAGGTGATAGTTTTTCCAACTGTATTCTCTGTTACCTCATGAATAGAGTGGATATATGGGTTATTATACTACCCATCAATGTAGGCTTGAGTCCATATCTATTGGTTGAATCATCCAATTGTCTCTTATAGATATACGTGTTTCCATTGGGTGATGTGAATGACACTCGGTGGTGATAGTAAACCACCTTGGCTCGACAAGGCACAAGCTAGTCCATACTGTGAATGAAATCAAATCTTGTCATCTCTAGGACATAAAAAATACACAGAAAACAATACCCATCTATCTAAATGGGACACTAAGTGAATTGAAATATTCCATTTTCCTAAGATCCTAACAACATTTCAGGGGAATAACACCACTAGAGTATATAATTACAAATCTAAGAATCCCCATAGTTGTATTAGATAGAAGAGAGTGTGATGAACCTATATAGAATAAGGTATACACTAAATTATAGAATTCTATAATAGTACCTCTAACTATGGATGGATCTATGAATTTTCACTCTAGAATATGATGAATAATAGAGATATTTTCTGAACCAGGACCCTGAGGTAATTCCTGATTATCTGAGTATGCCCACTCGAATATCGATGGAAATCGAAATCATGAATTCCTCATCCTTGTCCACATACTCAGCCTAAAAAACCTGTAGAATACCATTAGCCATCTTGAGGAGGTGTTACTATGTCTATACCTAAAGGCAATTTTAGTGTAGAACATCTATCTCTTGTAACTTTAAGAAAATACCAGCATAAATGCTGGAAGGGACCCATCCTCCCATAATCCCAACACTCTTTTGGGTTCCACGTACACTGGGGATTTTTATGGCCAGGACTTTCGCACTATTGAAACACTATAGGATCAGAGTGTGCCACATAGAGGGTACTACAACCACATGTACCCTCAAATCATCACTTATTTCCATTGGGTATAACACTTTTATTCCTCCTAGAATCCGAAATACCCAATTACACATCACCTGACACCCTCAGGTTTCAATCTGTGATGTGGAACTAGTTCATGATCTCTAAAAAGGCGGTCCAACAAAATATGTTCAACTATGAGTGATTGGAATAATCAATCCTATACTTTAATCACCTTGTAGTAGTTATATCATCACCAATCAATTTCAGTGTAAAATGTTGTAACTCAGTTAAGAGAGTTTATTATTCCATCACTAACATGTCACCTTTCTCAAGGTGAATGAATTCCTGAACTCAATCTATCCTTAGAGTAAGAGGGAAGAAATGTTCCAAGAAGGATGGTTGGAAGTCCACCCAGACCATCCCCTATTATTAACCAACTTTAGATAGAGTGACCCACCAATTCTTATAAGATACATATAATTGATAGGTTGGAATCTTGACCATCCACATTGGATGTGTCTCGATGTGATCAAATATTAAAACCATATCCTCTATCCACGATACAACAGCCTGAGTTACACCACCACTCGAGAAGGCAGAAGTTTGATTTTATTGTAATTCCATGGTCATATATACAATAGAAGTTAAGGGTCAAGGAGCACCTTTCACTAACTTCATAAATCATAGTAAGTTGTCCTAGAATTAGGAATCATCACCTAATGGAAGATCCATTGGAGGTGGATCCTCAGGAGGCATATATTGAGGTATAATGGGTGGCTTAAGGCCCTCCACCTCAAAAGTATGCTCAGCAAGAATTTCGTAGCATGCAACATGCGTTCATCATGGTGTAATGTCTCTACACATTCCATGAACCCACATCAGACAAGATTTATAACAGATAGGAAAATCTGTGATAAAGGATTGGTAGAAGGCCATCCTAGTAAAGAATCACACCCCTCTATCTGCTTCAATAGAGAGTTCTAAGTGATTGAGTGAGTAGCAAAAAGAAATCAATGGAAAGGAAAAAGAGACATGGACAATAACCCACTTCAGGGCAGGTAAGGATAATGTCTCTCGTCACATACAGAATTGTTCCATTTAAATTTATTAATGCATTCAATTCAATTTATTGGGATTCATTCTTATTAAATTGGTTATTAGAATCATGATCTAGTTAATTGTGTCACAAATTCCAATTAATAAGCGCCCCATGACTTTATAAATTGGAGATAGAACATCAATTAACTATATCCCGACATTTACACCATATAAAATGGTGTAATAGGCCTAAATATGTGTTTTTTAGTTAACTACCCTCAGTGCTCACAAATTAAAAAATTGATGTTGAATCACTCATCTATTGAAACAAATATTCTATAATTGATATCATTATCACACTACAAGGCATAAAAACAGGCCACAACAACAATCACATGAATTATGGGAAATAAATGAAGGAAAATAACTATGAAATGGAATAATACATGAAAAGTTCAGATATATTGTGCCTATTATGATGCATGATTCAAAGGTTCCCTCATTTCATTAGGCTGGGGCTAAACCATCCAATAAATTAAAATTAATATTAATAAAAATGTAAATCAATTGATGCACCCAGTGGGGAAATCCAATATAACCATAACAAGCACAATAAAAAGAAACATTTACCCATCCTAGGTAATTTGGGTTTCCCCTATACGTAGGGTAGCTACTCACAAGAACATGCTCTTAACCAAATTACCATGTCCAAGTCTCCTATCTAACATAAAAAGCAAGTTAAATAGGAAAAAATCATATGATACCACTTTGTATCGTCACACCTATAGTTCCACTCAATAGTTCCCTGAGGTAGTTGACCACAAGACCTCAATAACATCTCCCCAAATACTAGTGGTTTCCGACTAGTAGTGAGGGCCTTGGCTATGTTTGTGGGACGACTATTCCCTCATTCATCAGAGTGGATCATATCATTATTTGTTTAAGAAAAAGTAGAATAAAAAACAATATCCAACTAGCAGTGGAAACTAATAGAACCACAATGAAAGACAATGAAATAAAGTGTGTGAGATGAATAAATAAGTAGAATAAAATGATGATGAAAGTATTTCAGGATTTAATAAAAAATAATACAGAATAGTAAGAGGACATAAATTTATACAATGTCATGAAAAAAATAAAACTAAAAAAACTACTAAAGCTAGCATCTCATGAATAATCTCGGTTCGTCTGATCCTAATCCATCCTAGAAAGATATATCATGCATTAGAAGCTAGATGCTTCCCTTTGTCAGTACATGCGATCACAAAGTGCTCGTAGGTTCCAAAGGTGCCCAAGCTGGGTGTGATACATAATCTCAGTAGGCCCACACCCACGGTGTATTTGCCTCTCTATTTTACGCTTTATAAATACGAATAGTGTTTCATGATATTTTAAATGGAAGAAAAAATTAAATAACTAATTCATTGGACTGGGTATCACTTGGAAACTGTCTCAACTACCTTAGTGGTCTTAAGTTGGTGTTTCTGATCTGATGTGGCCCTTAATGGTAAAGTGATATGTATAATGTTCTAGAGGATGGAATGCCCGCAAACTTGTTCTCGGGCTTAGAGGACAAGTCCCATATATTTATAATATTATGAATCAATATCATTTTCAAATTTTTTTTTCATTAGTAAATTTTATTTTAAAACCATCACAAAACATACCATGACACCAAGATATCATACTTGGCAATCTAAGGATACCATCCATGTATCACTCATGGAATCATCACATAACAAATTATAAGGATCCCATACATGGTAACCCAATGAAGACGTTCCAAAACTCACTCAGATCATTGATAAATGTAAAATAACAGCCTCTAATTATGTGCCTAGTATCACATGTTAGGGCCTGAGTCTCCCTCTAAAAATATTTATTCCAATAATTCCTTAGATCCCATCTAAGGTGTCACCCTTGGGAACCGACATCACTCGTCTTGATGTAAGTATAATTAACACTATGAGAACTCATCCCAATAATGGATGGTGTCATTCTCAGCGCGTCTACTAATCAGAAATATTTCTTACACTGTTGAATGGGAATCCTTCCATGGGGTCCTTGAGTCGGAACCCATTGTTTCACCCTCAACTATATAGAAAATGCATCACCCAATCATTTTATAATTAACAAGAATAATTTAAATTACACTACATTTAATTGATGTATTTTTATCACATTTGGCCTCTTAGTCAATTCATTTCATTGGGAATTTTCCATTTAAACAATATGGAAAAGGGATTGAAGGTCTAACTAATAGCTAATTCACCTTATGCATGATTTAAGAGGCTCAAAACACTATGCCAAATTCATTTAACCCATTTATCCAAAATTGGCATGCGGAAATGGAATGTAATTGTTTCCCAACACCCTTTGAAATTATAAACATGGCATAATGCATTTAATATAAACCAATACACCATAGAAACATTTAACAATCTAAAGAAAGGGTGTTTTTCATTATCGGTATAGCTCAACCCATTTGGGTGGAATATCTCAAGGAGGTCAACCCATGGGGTTGGTTCGACACATACTCAGGCCACCATGGTCTAGGTAAGGAATTAAATTTCATTTAATTTAATAATTTGGAGTGAATCAAGAAAAACCTAGCTCGTGGAACAATGACACAATTTATGGAAAGCAACGAAATGATGGTAAAAGATAATAAACTTTTACCGTTGCCTAGTATATCTTTACACATCCATTTTAATTGTTTTATTTGAATTAGATTAGAAGAAAATAATGAAATCTCAAACAACCTAAAAGTAGGTTTAAATACATTGCACAAAAATAGTTCAATGAGTTCAGAGATAAACTTGGATAAGAGGTATGACTAGGTTTATCCTTACGTTGAGGATTCCAATGCTTTTGACAGATTGAGAAATTGAAACCAGGTGAAGGAGTTATCAAGGATCTTAGAAATGATAGATTTCAGCTATGGGAGGAGAAGAACACTGTACAATTATGGAAATGAGAAAAAGGGAAGAGGAAATTAGGTTTTATAATTAGAATTGGGAAAAGTGTAATTTCACCCATTTTTAACACTGCACATGCTTTGGCCACATGATTTTTCAAAACTATGCGCTAAATGTAATGACCTGAACATTTATGAATAAAGTTACCTATATTTTAAATCTCCTATGGATATAGAAAAAACATGAAATTATTTTCTTTATTATATCTAATTGGATTTAAATGACCATTAAGTGTTTTTACTGTTGATAATATAGCCATTGAACAATGATCACATGACTAGTATAAAACTTGGGATTTAACAAATCCCTTTGATGTAGAAAAAGGAAGTAATGTCCTTCACCCATAGTATTGTTCTCTATAAATATCATTCATCGGAGCTTCCATGGAAGATATCATTTCTAGGATTTTCCCTAGACTATGCCCAAGTTGATATCCAACAAATTAAGCATTAGCAAAACTGTTTACAGAAAAAGTTCATACTCATCGAGATCACTGTGATGACCCAGACCCCCCTTGGTCCCTTCCTTTGCCAAAATCTGGATCCTTAAGGGGTGCCAATCAGTGAGACCGATCAGTGCGACCGATCGGTGCGACCGATCGGTGAGACCGATCGGTAAGACCGATCGGTGGGACCGATCGGCGGAACCGGCCGACGTCACCCAGCCTTGCCAAGTTGTTCCAGTAACACGCCTTTTTCGCAAATAGGGTTTTAAACCCTATTCTACCTCATTTAAAAAAAGAAAATGTCTTCAAGACCCGAAACGCGCACAAAAGTTTTAATTAGATACTGAATCGACTCATGAGTCGGTTTAAACCACCCAACACCTTTAATGATGAGTCAAGCCGCGTGGTCAACCCACGACTTCCACGTCTTACGCGGTTTCGCGTTTTCACCTCAACCGTCCCCGACTCTTATAAATTAATGGTTAGGCCGTGGTTTCCCCCTTCCTCGATCGTGGCTCTTCTGGTGCTTCGGGCCCGCCGCATCGTTATCCGTATAGTTCCGCGCCCCCGGCCTAAACATCGATCATCTATCAACAAGTATGGAATTTATCTCGTCTCACACTTTTGTGTATCATGCGGGGTGGGTGTTATTTTGTTCCTATGGAATTGGTTGAACCGAACCTTAATGAAGATAATAAACGAAGTTCTAAAGAAAGAAGGGGAAGGGGTTGTGATCGTTGTTTATGACTTATCTTGTGATCATCCTTTTTAGTTGTGATGGTTTATTTTTTCTGAAAATTGAGGTCTTTGGTGGTCGTTGTATTTGCACTGATGAATCCCCTCATGATGTTATAAATGGGTTGCTGAAATTGTGAACTCCTACTGTGAAATTGGTTAATCACGTATGCCCGGTTGAATAAGTTGAAAGCACCAGGATCAACCCTTCTGTGATAACTCCCGGTTAGAACACACGGAATTTTAAATCATGGAGTGTGTTAAGTCGTTTAAATCTGAAAATCCATGACTTGTTTTGGTAGTGGTAGTTGGTTGTTTTCCTTTCGGGCCGATTGCTGGAAATGTGGGAGGGAATGGGATACCCTGTTCTTTTATACTCTCGGTGGTTGTGTGAATTTGGGGGATGTGATATCCTGTTGGTATGGAATCGGTGGTTGTGAGTTTTAAATCCGAGTGGTTACACGTTCATATCACAAATTGGGGAGAGATCCCCTGTTGATAGAACCGGGTGTTAGTGTTTTGGTTGATCCATGCTTTTGATGCTTTCCTTGGTTATGCTTGTGGTAGTTGCCCAGTAGTGCTTAAAATTAATTGAACATTTTAACTGAACGTGAAACAAGAATGGGACAAATGGTTTTTTTGTGGGCAAGGGTCGTGAACTGTGACTCGGACGCAGTGGTGTTGTGTTCTGTAGGTTGGCTAGGAAAACCTAAGCTTTGGGTGATTGTTTGTTACCTAAATATATACTTGTAGCTTTGTGTTTCTTATTCGCGGCCCACCCAAGTTGAGCACTCAGTGCCGAACACCCCCATTTATGGGGGAAGGGTGTTTTTCCCAACACTATCCTTAGTGGCTGGTTATTAGCTCCTTTTCTGCTCCCTTTCCCGGATAGCCCAAGTACCTTCGGGCAGGCTGTGATGGCCTGAAGTCCATTATTAGTCCAAGAACCATCGGGCGGGGCATTGGGGTGGTTGGCCAGGTGTGTGCGACAGGTGGTTTCCCAAGTGTCTTCGGGATGAGGCCCAGGTGTCTTCGGGCGTGGTAGTGGATCCTTTAGCCCAGGTGTCTTCGGGCGTGGCGGTGGTTGTTATGGCCTAGGTGTTTGCCGGCATGGTTACATGTGATAGTTGTGGCCCAGGTGTGTGCGGGCGGGATTCAGCAGTGGGACTGCGTGCGGTTGAGGCCCAGGTGTGTGCGGGCAGGATTTCGGCAGTGGGTCTGCGTGTGGTTGTGGCCCAGGTGTGTGCGGGCGGGTGTGGCAGTTGGACTGCGGTGAGAATGGCGGGATTGGTCCGATGCGTAGGATGTCTCAATAACCAATGGGAAAGTGGCACGGGGTACCCAAACATCGATGTGCTCTTATTATATATATTACTTGACTTGCGTTATTTGGGGAGTGAGCCATGGTGTGGCCTGGGATGGATAGTTTGCCTTGTTTGGTGTTTGGTTTACTCTTTTTCTCACGGGACTTTAGTACGTTCCCCTACTTGTGCACGAGAGTCTTGGTTTTCCCTACTGAGTGTACTTGTATACTCACCCTACGTATATAAAACTGCTTTCAGGTTTCCAAGAGGACTTCGTGGATCACGCAGGACCTTACTAGCTCGGACTTTTGGAGCAGTTGCAGTTGTTGTTTTTTTTTCTTTTTGGTACTTACCTTGTTGTCACCTTTTTGCACTTTGTGGCTTTCACTTTTGAAACATGCATGTGGGAATGGTTTACTTTTGGCTTTACTTTTCATTCTACCTTGGTGTTGTTGGCTTTTCTTCTCCTTATCTTTCGATCCTATAAAATAAAAAGGGTAATGCCTTCCATTTGCGAGAATTTTCTATACCCTTGGTGATAGTCGCCACTCCAGGACCTATTGAAGGCGGGTTTCGGGGGTCATTATCTCTCCTTAAACATAAATAAGGAAGGGCCTGGCAATCTGATGACCCTTCCCACCTTTTGGTGAAGGCGGGTCATGACAGAATGGTATCAGAGGTGATGGTTGAGAGATAGGAAGGATTCTGAAGTTAGGCACAGTGAGGATTGCATGGGATGGTAAGGAAACGGTGTTGGGTGACCTTGGAGCGTGAATTAGGCCAGGGAAGACCGGCTAGGACATGGGATTTTAGGGCCCCCTGTGATCCGATGCAAGGACTCTGGACCTACCGAACGACCAGGTGAGGCCACACTAATTGCAGGGTAGAGACCCTAGGAAAGGTACATGCGTCATAATGACTTGTGTTCTTGTGTTTCTGGGATGTCTTGGGAATTAAGAATAACTTAAATCTTAATAAGTTTTAAGAACGATATTCTGCACTACTTGGGCTTAGGTATTCCTTGTTTACCTTGCAGCTATGGCACCTGGAAGGAGACCACGTGTGGTACAGGCGATCGAGGCCCCTGAGACTACTTTGGCCAATCGGCATAGAGCTGATCGAGAGGAACAGGACGACCAGTGGCAGAAGACTCTTTGAGCCTTCCAGCGACAGGCCCTCGAGAGGTATGAGGGCAACACCTCCGATATGAAGACGGAAGGCTGGCTAGAGGAGCTAGTTATAGCCTTCGGCCTGATTCGGGCCCCGACCGAGTACTGGGTTCCTCTGGCTGTTAGCCAGATGCGAGGAGCGGCACGTCAGTGGTGGATGCTTCACCTGGGGAATAGGAAAGTGTCTAAGGTTGCTTGGGCGGATTTCAAGAAGGAGTTCCGGGAGGAGTTCCTCTCCTCGACAATGAAGGCGGAGAAGAGGCAGGAGCTACTCTCCCTCCAGCAGGGGAGCATGTCCGTAAGGGAACTTGGAATCAAGTTCAAGGACCTCCTACGTTTTTATCCGGACCTCTTTCCCGATGAGGAGTCTCGGGCAAGACGTTTGGAGGAGGCGCTCCGACCCTCCCTCCAATATGCTGTTACCCCCTTTACCCTTCTGACATACTTAGAGGTCCAGAAGAAGGCCGAAGTGGTGGAAAGGATGCATGTTCTGGGCGGAGTGTCACTAGAAGGGATCCAGCTGGGACCATCGAAGGTGAAGGCCGTCAGCACCAGGCCTCCAGCATCGGGACCCTCCAGGTTCCGACCCACAGGGATCATACCGCAGCAGTTTTAGTTTCGATCCCCTGGCCCACGTTCTTTCCCTTCAGGCTCGGGACCACGGTGCCTCATCTGCGGGAGCCCGGGACATCTCCGGAGTCAGTGCCCCGATCGGGTGCAGTATAGCAGTGGCAGTCATCCCCAGCATCCACCGCAGCTGCAGTTTCCAGCCAGACCCTTCCAGCAGCAGCATCAGGGACAGCGAGCTCCGGCTCCTCCGTAGGCAGACATAGGAGGAGGAGGCCGACCTCAGGGCGCTCCTTAGGGACCTCGACCAGGGCGTGGTCGGGGAGGTGGCCGACAGCCGAGGGGCAGGGGAGCTGGGCGTGGACAGTTACACGCCGCAGAGGCAACAGTTCCAACAGGGCCAGAGGTTGTTCGAGGTACGATCAATGTGTTTATCACTCTTGCTTATGCTTTGTTCGATACCGGAGCTTCGCACTCCTTTGTTGCACCCAGTCTAGCCCGTTCCTTGGGTCTATATTCCGAGAGACTTCCAGTGCCCCTGGTGTTGAGCACACCAGTTGGAGGTCAGACCGACTTGCTGTTCATTTGTCGGGGATGTAGACTGATGTTAGGGCCACATCAGTCGGTTAGGGATCTACTTCTGCTACAGATTCAGCCGTACGATGTCATCCTAGGCATCGAATGGCTATTTTCTGTGTGCGCCGTCATCGACTGTTTCCAAAGAAGGGTGGTGTTCTCAGGTTTGGATGGCCAGCGTGTTACCTTCACCGGCGAGCGGAGCTGTCCGAAGGGAAAGAGGAGGGAGGAACCTCTCCTCTCCTTGTTGACCGAACTGACGGTAGAATCAGTAAATGCAGATATGGTGGAAGTGCCAGAGATCGTACATGAGTTTATGGACATCATTCCTGAGGAGGTGATGACTCTACCCCCTCGACGTGATATCGAGTTCGGGATAGACCTGCAGCCCGGCTCTCGTCCAATCTCGATGGCTCCTTACCGGATGGCACCTTCGGAGCTACGGGAGTTGCGGATACAGATTGACGATCTGATGAAGAGGGGTTATGTTCGTCCAAGTGCATCACCGTGGGGCTCTCCATTCTTGTTCGCAAGGAAGGTGGATGGTGGCCTCAGGTTGTGCATCGACTACAGGAGGTTGAATCAAGTGACGATCAAGAATCGCTACCCTCTCCCAAGGATAGAGGATCTTTTTGACCAGCTGAAAGGGGAAGGATGGTTCTCGAAGATCGATCTGCGGTCTGGGTACCACCAGTTGAGTGTGAAAGAGAGCGACATCCCGAAGACAGTGTTCAGGTGCAGGTATGGGCACTTCGAGTTCGTGGTCATGCCCTTTGGTGTTACGAACGCCCCGGCAGTGTTCATGGGGCTTATGAACTCCATCTTTCGGGAGTACCTGGATCGGTTTGTGGTGGTATTCATCGACGATATCCTGATCTATTCAAGGTTAGAAGAGGACCATGTAGAGCACCTGAGGACAGTTTTGGAAGTCCTCCGACAACACCAGCTCTACGGGATGTTGTCAAAGTGCAAGTTCTGGACACGAGAAGTGCACTTCCTCGGGCACGTAGTGTCTGAGCAGGGGGTAGCAGTCGACCCATCAAAGGTTGAGGCAGTTGTTTCTTGGTTTGCACCCAAGAATGTGGCGGAAGTCCGGAGTTTCCTCGGACTGACAGGTTACTACCGGAGATTCGTACCCAACTTCTCCCGAGTAGCAGCCCCTTTGACGGCTTTGACCAATAAGGACTTGGTTTTCGTGTGGAGCGAGCAATGCAAGTCGTCCTTCAGCTACCTAAAAGAAAAGCTGGTTAGTGCCCCAGTGTTGAGATTACCAGAAGAAGGGATGGCCTATGAGGTATTTTGTGATGCTTCAGGACATGTCCTGGGATGTGTGTTGATGCAGCAACAAGGGGTGATCTCTTACGGGTCCAGGCAGCTACGCCCCCATGAGCGTAACTACGCCACCCATGACCTAGAGCTTGCAGCGGTCGTTTTTGCGCTAAAGTTATGGCGGCACTACCTCATCGGGGAATGCTTTGTGGTCTTCACAGATCACAAAAGCTTAAAGTATATCTTCTCCCAACGGAACTTGAACTTGCGACAATGGAGATGGGTGGAGTTCCTCCAGGACTACTACTTTTAAATCTCTTATACTGAGGGCAAGCGAAATGTGGTGGATGATGCCTTGAGCCGGAGGACGCATAAGGATGCGGTCCGAGAGTCGGCAAATTCCTGGAAGGCAATGGAGGAGTTGGCTGCCTTACACCTGGATGCGAAGATGGATAGTGGCATAGGCTGCCTATATCAGATGATAGTGCAGTCATCTCTGTTTCGAGAAGTGGAGGAGTCTCAGTGGGGAGACCCCGAGTGCGAAGTGATGCGTGATCGGGTTGACCAGGGCGATGCTCCAAGAGAATGGACAGAGGACGGTCAGCACAGGATGCTTTTCCAGAAAAGGTTGTTTGTTCCAAGAGTGATGTGTGGCAAGGTTCTTAGTGATTTCCACAACTCACCCCTAGTGGTTCACCCAGGAGTTACCAAGATGTACCAGGGGCTGAAAAGGCAGTTTGGTGGCCCGGATTTAAGCGAGCGGTGGCAGAATTTGTGGATAAATGCTTAGTATGTCAGCAAGTGAAGGCTGAACACCGGGTTCCAGGCGGCCTATTGCAGCCTTTAGCTGTTCCCGAGTGGAAGTGGGATGACATCTCAATGGATTTCGTCACGAGACTACCCATGTTCCAAGAAGGGTGCGACTCCATATGGGTGGTGGTGGACAGGTTGACGAAATCGGCTCACTTTCTGGGAATCAGGGAGTCAAGTACTATGGATGCTTTGGCACAAAAGTACGTGAATGAGGTGGTGCGGTTGCATGGAGTTCCGAGTTCTATAGTCTCGGATAGGGATGCACGGTTTACCTCGCGAATCTGGAGAGGATTTCAGCATGCGTTTGGCACCTAGTTAGGCCTTAGCACTGCTTTCCATCCCCAGACAAATGGACAAACGGAGATAACCATCCAGACCTTGGAGGATATGCTACGGGCATGTGTTCTGGACTCAGGAGAGTCATCGGTGCGATACTTGCCTCTAGTAGAGTTTTCCTACAATAATAGCTACCACTCTACCATCGGTATGGCCCCGTTTGAGGATTTGTATGGGAGGCCATGCGGTTCACCTGTGTGTTGGACCGAAGTAGGAGAGGCAGGCATCCTTGGCCCGGAGGTGGTGCAGAACAAGACAGAGAAAATTCAGCTCATACGGGAAAGGATAAAGCCGGCCCAGGACCGACAGAAGTCGTATGCTGATACCAGGAGAAGGCCCTTGGAGTTTGAGGTTGGAGACCACGTGTTCTTGAAGGTCTCCACGCGGCGTGGGCAACGAAGGTTCGGCATGGGGGGTAAGCTTTCCCCCAGATTCGTCGGACCCTTCGAGGTGTTACGGCGGGTCGGCGAAGTGGCTTATCAGCTAGCGTTACCTCCGCCGCTGCTAAGGATACATGATGTCTTTCATGTATCCCAGCTCCGTCGTTATCGGCACGATGATTCAAACGTCCTTGATTGGGGTGAACTGGACATCGAGGACGACGTAACCATTGTGGAAAAACCAGTGATGATCGAGGATCGCAAGGAGAAGGTGCTTCGTGGGCGAGCCATTCCCTTGGTTCGTGTGTTGTGGAGACATGGCGGGCTCGAAGAGAGTACGTGGGAGAGGGAAGCACAGATGCGTGCCCAATACCCCGGGTTGTTTTGAGCTTTGTTCCTTTTTGTACCTGTTGGGGTAGGCTGTTTGACATTTGGCTATGAAATGTACTGGTTTATTTCCTCTGTTGTGTGTGAAAAGCCCCAGCTAATGGGAAGAGGGAACCTGGCCCCTAATCAAGATGCATTAAGGTGGATGCGATTAAACTAGTGCGGGAGAGTCAGTGCCGCCCAAAGCAGATAATATCTTGACATGGGGGAGGGAAACTCCCCAAACCCACATGACCGGGCGGTTTGGTGTGGTATGTTGCTTGGTTCTTGACAGGGGAGTGTTTTTAGTTAGTAGAGGTTCACTCCTAAGAGGTATCTTTCGAAGATGGTTGTTCGGACCCTCTCTTTCCTTCTGGTTTGTTGTGATTCTCGAGGACGAGAATATTTTAAGAGGTATCTGATGTGATGACCCAGACCCCCCTTGGTCCCTTCCTTTGCCAAAATCCGGATCCTTAAGGGGTGCCGATCGGTGCGACCGATCGGTGAGACCGATCGGTGCGACCGATCGGTGGAACCGGCCGACGTCACCCGGCCTTGCCAAGTTGTTCCAGTAACGCTCCTTTTTCGCAAATAGGGTTTTAAACCCTATTCTGCCTCATTTAAAAAAAAAGAAAATGTCTTAAAGACCCGAAACACGCACAAAAGTTTTAATTACATACTGAATCGACTCATGAGTCGGTTTAAACCACCCAACACCTTTAATGATGAGTCAAGCCGCGTGGTCAAGCCACGACTTCCACGTCTTATGCGGTTTCGCGTTTTCACCTCAACCGTCCCCGGCTCTTATAAATTAAGGGTTAGGCCGTGGTTTCCCCCTTCCTCGATCGTGGCTCTTCTGGTGCTTCGGGCCCGCCGAATCGTTATCCGTAAAGTTTCGTGCCCCTGGCCTAAACATCGATCATCTATCAACAAGTAGGGAATTTCTCTCGTCTCTCACTTTTGTGTATCATGCGGGGTGGGCGTTATTTTGTTCCTATGGAATTGGTTGAACCGAACCATAATGAAGATAATAAACGAAGTTCTAAAGAAATAAGGGGAAGGGGTTGTGATCGTTTTTTATGCCTTATCGTGTGATTATCCTTTTTAGTTGTGCTGGTTTATGTTTTCTGAAAATTGAGGTCGTTGGTGGTCGTTGTATGTGCACTGATGAATCCCCTCGTGATGTTTTAAATGGGTTGCTGAAATTGTGAACTCCTGCTATGAAATTGGTTAATCACGTATGCCCGGCTGAATAAGTTGAAAGCACCAGGATCAACCCTTCTGTGATAACTCCCGGTTAGAACACACGGAATTTGAAATCATGGAGTGTGTTAAGTCATTTAAATCTGAAAATCCCTGACTTGTGTTGGTAGTGGTAGTTGGTTGTTTTCCTTTCGGTCCGACTGCTGGAAATGTGGGAGGGGATGGGATCCCATGTTCTTTTATACTCTCGGTGGTTGTGTGAATTTGGGGGATGGGATCTCCTGTTGGTATGGATTCGGTGGTTGTGAGTTTTAAATCCGAGTGGTTACTCGTTCATATCAAAAATTGGGGATAGATCCTCTGTTGATAGAACCGGGTGTGAGTGTTTTGGTTGATCCATGATTTTCACGCTTTCCTTGGTTATGCTTGTGGTAGTTGCCCAATAGTGCTTAAAATTAATTGAACATTTTAACTGAACGTGAAACAAGAATGGGACAAATGGTTTTTTTTGTGGGCAAGGGTCGTGAACTGTGACTCGGACGCAGTGGTGTTGTGTTCTGTAGGTTGGCTAGGAAAACCTAAGCTTTGGGTGAGTGTTTGTTACCTATATCTATACTTGTAGCTTTGTGTTTCTTATTCGCGCCCCACCCAAGTTGACCACTCAGTGTCGAACACCCCCATTTATGGGGGAAGGGTGTTTTTCCCAACACTATCCTTAGTGGCTGGTTATTATCTCCTTTTCTGCTCCCTTTCCCGGATAGCCCAAGTACCTTCGGGCAGGTTGTGATGGCCGGAAGTCCATTATTAGCCCAAGAACCATCGGGCGGGGCATTGTGGTGGTTGGCCAGGTGTGTGCGGCAGGTGGTTTCCCAAGTGTCTTCGGGATTAGTCCCAGGTGTCTTCGGGCGTGGCAGTGGATCCTTTAGCCCATGTGTCTTCGGGCGTGGCGGTGGTTGTTCTGGCCTAGGTGTTTACAGGCATGGTTACATGTGACAGTTGTGGCCCAGGTGTGTGCGGGTGGGATTCAGCAGTGGGACTGCGTGCAGTTGAGGCCCAGGTGTGTGCGGGCGGGATTTGGGCAGTGGGACTGCGTGTGGTTGTGGCCCAGGTGTGTGCGGGCGGGTGTGGCAATGGGACTGCGGTGAGAATGGCGGGATTGGTCTGATGCGTAGGATGTCTCAATAACCAGTGGGAAAGTGGCACGGGGTACCCAAACATCGATGTGCTCTTATTATATATATTACTTGACTTGCGTTATTTGGGGAGTGAGCCTTGGTGAGGCCTGGGATGTATAGTTTGCCTTGTTAGGTGTTTGGTTTAGTCTTTTTCTCACGGGACATTAGTACGTTCCCCTACTTGTGCACGAGAGTCCTGGTTTTCCCTACTGATTGTACCTGTATACTCACCCTACGTATATAAAAATTCTTTCAGGTTTCCAGGAGGACTTCGGGGATCACGCAGGACCTTACTAGCTCGGACTTTTGGAGCAGTTGCAGTTGTTTTTTTTTCTTTTTGGTACTTACCTTGTAGTCACCTTTTTGCAATTTGTGGCTTTCACTTTTGAAACATGCATGTGGGAATGGTTTACTTTTGGCTTTGCTTTTCTTTCTACCTTGGTGTTGTTGGGTTTTCTTCTCCTTATCTTTTGATCCTATAAAATAAAAAGGGTAATGCCTTCCATTTGCGAGAATTTTCTATACCCTTGGTGCTAGTCTCCACTCTGGGACCTATTAAAGGCAGGTTTCGGGGGTCATTATCTCTCCTTCAACTTATAGAAGGAAGGTCCTGGCAATCTGCTGACCCTTCCCTCCTTTTGGTGAAGGCGGGTCGTGACAATCACAACAAAAACCATGTTCACCGAATGACCCCATAAAATCCCCACCATCACACACCTTACTCTTAGGTAATACACTGGTGTAATTAAGCAATATGTAACAAGACCCTATCATTAAGATAGTGTATATTGTTTTTGTATAGAATAATGAATATACCTCCATTCTATTATTATTATTAGGTAAATAATTTTTAAACACAAATATAATTTTTGGTTAATATTAAAATTCAATTAAGAAATATATTTTCAATAATGTAATTTATTTTTCAAATAAATTATATTATAAGAAAATTTATCTTATTAATTATAAATTAACATATAATTTTTATGTTTTCAAAAAAAATTATTAAGGTTTAAATACTATTTTTTTCAGAACCCGTCAATTTTCAATAAATGTCGATTTTTATTTTCAAAGTAAAAATTCATATATTTAAAAAATTATTTAGAAAAAATTAATATATTTTTTGGAATCAATACATCAAAAATTATCCAACGGTGAATTTTTCATAATTTTCTGAAAGAGTCAATTTTTTTGAATAAATTAAATACCGTATAAATATATGGTGTGTTTTATGACCTCAAAGACCCAATAATGATGTAATGATCACTATAAAATGGATATTTGGACAAATATATGTTTTTATGTTTAAAAATGTAATTTTATGTTTATTTTATTCGTGTTAAAAATCCTTAGTGAATCCTCCAAAACATATAACATATTTTAATATTTTAAAATCATTTCATTGAAAGTATGAATGACCTCTACATAATCAAGAAAAATATATTAATATATTTGGATCATATCCTTATATAATAATGTAAACCACTCCCCTTTTCCAGAAACCAGGGGCAAACAACATGGGGTTGTTTCTGGTTTGGAATATTATATAATGAGGTGTCCAAAACTAAAATAATAAAGAAACCCCCCTCCATTATTATATAAACCCACCCATGCTTCCATTTTTTTCACTAAAACTCTCATAAGATCAACCATCCTCTACTCCCTACTCCCTAGATTCCTCCCATGGTTCTCCAATCTCCCAATAATCCCCCCCCCCCGAATCCTTTGGATTCACATATCCATGTAAGGGATCTTTCACATTCCTCTTTTATAAAGCACTCTTTTTGGTGACATGCCTTTTAATTTAAATTTTCATATGTTATGATATGTTCATAAATACTCCCCTTAATTCGCATTTTATTTATAAATAATTATAGATTCCTTCCACTCTCATTAATTCATTCATGATCCTTTATATACACCTATTACCAAGCCAAAATTCTGTAAGGTATTTCTCTATCCCCATTCCCATTAAAACACTTATTTTATATTATGAATCTGAAATTCCATTTCATATGTTGGGATATTATGTTACCAGATCCCCTTATTATAAATTTCATGTATAAATCGTGATATACCACTTTATCTACCATCAACTAATTTTATGAATTTCTATACGATGTTATTATGCAGCAGGAGTTGCACCATGATTTTCTATGCCAAAATCATCATGTAGTTAATACCATACTCATTACTCTATTAAGGGTATTCACCTTTATGAAAATATAATTGTTGATTGAGGAATTAAATTTATGTATTCTGGATTCCTTGATATTTTAATAAATGATTATGTTGAATGAATCCAATTTATATGATCTATGTGGCACACATAAACATGCTACTGAAATGATTATGATGGGTGTGCCCGGATAGCGCTCCATTGCATTGGGTAATCTTTAGTATCATGATACGTTATGTTGGGATAGTCGTTTACCAGATTCCATTATTGAACTTTTTTCCATCATGTTGGTATAGAGGTTTACCTGATTTGCTTGTGTTTATGAGGTAGTGTTTTATGTTGTTTCAACATTTCCATGTTATGATTATCATGATTTGTCAGTCTATTATATACATGTTCCTTTTTTATCCCTTGATATACCTATTTGCTAACATTTAATTTCCTCCTCATTTTATTGCATTTTTATTCCATTATTAGGCTTTATAGCTCGTGCAATTCTTATTTACCTCCTCAGGTTATCCCATGCAGTGTTAAGTACGAAGGAATAACATGGTCATGTAAAATAAGTTTTCACCAAAGATGATATATTTTATGTTTTATGTTGTTATGTAATGTTGAAAATCCCCAAATACACTAAACATCTCGATATTATGGGTTTTATTGTTTGAAACATTATGTAATAAATCATGTTTAAATATGTAATAAAGAAAAGGGTTGTTATAGTTGGGTTCGTAGATTATGTTTTGTTATTTTTTGGATTATGATTAGAAAACATTAGTGAAAACCCTTAGTGATAATATTAAGTGTATGAAAACGTCCATAAATTTTGGTGAGTATATATTTAGTGTCTTATAATGTAAATAAATTCATTTCCGGATATGAACAAGTGTATGTGGTTGTGGCATAGATGTATCTTCGGGTAAAACCCAAAACAACTACATTGAGCTAGAATCGAATGGGAACTGGTGCACAAAAATAGTCATTGCTTCCCTCTATGTTTGAAACTCCTAGGGGATATTATTTGATAAATTCACAATCTCAATATGAACCATTATTAATTTAATAGAAAAAATTCCCATAATAATATATATTAGGAAGTAGATCATGGATAACTTAGACAAAAGCCGAGAAACACATAAGTTAAGGAGAAAAATGTAATTTACAAGATATCCCTTTAATGTAATTATATTCCCTTTATGTGTTTAACTATTTAAGACAATCATCCATTATTTTTTTATTCTAGCCAATGTCTAGTAATATGAGGAATCATGTTAACAACCGATGTGATGGGAAGTGTGGGGATTGCCCCAATGATATTCTAACCCCGATGGGTGCGGGAATCACAAAATTTCTCACAGTACTCTCTCATTTAACTCATGTTCCGAATTGGAACCTACACTAAGAGGAGTGACCACCCCTCCCCTAAGAGAGAGAACCCCAAAGTGAAGAGCTTCATGCGACAAAGGTCTCCTACTTTTAGTGGACCATTTTATCCCATATTCATGGAGAAATGGATCAATTCCATCGAAAATATCTTCTCTATCCTTTAATATTCCGAAAACAATAAGGTTATTCTGAAATTTTATCATATGGACGGTGAAGCTGATCAGTGCTATACATTGATCTAGAATATGAAGCATGAGTAAGAGATTGAAGTAATGAACTGAAATAAATTCCGGAATTTTGTTTTCGATAAATATTTTCCCTGAACCCACCATCATAAGATGGAAAGATATTTCCTTTTACTCAAGAAAAAGGATGATGAATCTATTGGGGAGTACAAAGAAAACATCACAACAATTTCATTATATACCTCTTTTTTTTCATTACCCCCAAATTCAGTGTTGGATTCTTCATGGGTGGGCTAAAACATATTCGACATAAATCCTTAGTAATATGTGAATTTGATAGTGAAGAAAAAATGTCTGATGTTCCCAAAAAGTAATGACGGAGACTTGGGAATCTCAGTGGTATCATGGGGATAATATGTGGAAATTGGATTTTAATTCTAGCGGTACAATGTATAAATCCAACGGTGCTATGAAATTTCATCACCCCACCTTCCAATTGTGTGGAAATAAACACCTTGTAAATTTCCTAAGGGGAATGTGGAAAAGATTTAGGTGTGGAATTGATGGGAATGTGTCCAATGATTACCAAAAGGAGAAACCCACCAATGTGATAGAAAAAATAAATTCTTTGATCAATCCTCAATGAGTTTTTAATTTATATATCTTCTAGGAACTGGGGCACTTTGTAGACGAGTAACCTAATACAAGGGTTTTCAAAGGCAACTAACATCCTCCAAGTTAGAAACAGAGAGATTTTTCCATCACTACAAAAGTGAATTTTGGTAGTGAAGTGGGGATAGGTACTATAGTTATTCATTCAAGAATAGTGAATGTACTTTTTTATTCTGATTCTATGCTCCCCATTATATCTCAAAATTTTAGTAGAACAGTCCTAGCCCCACCATAATGAATGATTGTACTGATGTCAGCGAGGACAAAAAAATGTGGAAATTATTGTATTCAATGAATATATTTCTTCCACTGACACCATTTATTGATTGAACATCCCATCGAACCTAGTTATACTTTCCTAGGTGGAATTTAATTCAATTATGGGAATGGATTGGATTTACCTATATAGAGCGAACATAAATTCCTGTTATAGGGAAATCACTATCCATGTGGTGAATTGACCCCTGATTCTATACATGTTCAAGGGGAAGGATGAGTCATCCTCAACACCATCATCCCAATCATGGATTTTTTTCCCTTTAAGCAAGCATATCTTGCTTAGATGGTTTATTCTAAAGAAGGAACCATCCTTGAAAACATTTCTATTATGAGGGAATTCTATGATTTGTTTCTAGAGGAATTGGCTGGTCATCCTCCTAGAAGAGAAGTTGAATTATCGATTGATCTTATACCTAGGGAATTTCCAATATCCAAAACATTCTATTGAATGGATATTGTGGCACTTGACAAGCTGAAGAAATAACTACATGATAATCTAATAAAGGATTTATATGCCCAAGTGTATCACTATGGGGAGAACCAGTCCTCCTCCTCAAGAAGACGGATACGCCATTTCACATTTGCATTGGTTATCATGAGCTCTACGAAATCATGATAAATAAAATGTATCATTTTCCACAAATTGATGACATGTTCAATCAAATACATAGAGCACAATACATCTCTAAGGGGGCTCTATGATCGGGATATTACCAAGTAACGATAGTGAAGGAGGATATCCCCAAGACTGCTTTTTATACAATGTACGAGAATTATGTGTTCATAGTGATGCCAATCAAACTCACTAATCCTCTAGAAATATTCCTTAATTTGATGAATACAGTATTTAGTGATTACCTCAAAAAATTGGTAGCCTTTGTAGATGATATTATAATATACTTTAAAACAAAGGAGTATCATAAAGGGAATCTATGCACTGTTCTAAAGACATTGCGAAAGAAAAATCTCTATGAAAAGCCTATTTATTTTTATTTCAGGTTGAATGAATTCTTGTTCTTGGGGTATATAATCATGAGAAATGGTAAATCAATGGATCCTACCAATAAAAAGGAAATTTATGGGTGACCAAGGACAATATCTATGACAGATATCTATAGCTTCCATGGGTCATCTAGATATTATCGCAGAATTGTGAGAAATTCCTCACAATTTTCAAACCCTCATACCAAAATAACTGGGAAGGGAGTTATGTTTTCTTGGAATGATGAATGTGAAGAAAGAATCATGGAGTGGAAAATAGGCTTATCACTACCCATTTTCTCACACTACCTACAAGTGGGGAGCTTTTTGTAATCTTCAATGATGCTTCAGAGAAGCTATTGGGATTTGTGTTGATGAAAAATGAAAAATTCATTTCCTATGCATCAAGAAAGTTGAAAATCATGAGAAAAACAATCCCACACACGATTTATAGTTTGTAGCTATTATCATTGTGCTCAAAATCTGGTGGCATTATCTCTTTGGGGAGAACTATGAAATATAAATTGATCAAAAAAGTCTAAAATATATATTCACATAGAAAGAGATAAATATGTTCCCAAAAATAGTCTTAGAGCTCATCAAATATTATGACTCTTCAATCCACTACCATCTTAGGAAAGTGAACAAGGAAGAATATTCTTTAAATAGAAATGATCCTGTGATTCTATCATTGATTAGAATTTAAAAAGATCCAATATTATTGGATTTGAAAATGATGGACATGGGAATCATAAATAAAGGAATATTGTCAATTGTTTCACAAATGATTAATAAACCATATATTTTAGAAATGATAAAGGGTGATCCAAAATATGATGAGGGAATTCAGAAGAAAGTGGAAACTATCAGAAAAGGGAAATACTTGGATTTCACTATTAATGAAGAAGAAATTCTGAGATTTGGGTTGAGACTATGTGTTCCATAAAATATTGAGTTAAAGAAAGAACATATAGATGATGCACAATGTATTAATTTCTCCATTCACCCAGGAAACACAACAGTTATATCAAGATCTCCAGGAGAACTACTGGTGGGATAACATGAAGAAGGATATCATTAAATATACATCAAAGTGAAAGGTATGTCATAAAGCGAAGGCTGAGAGGTATAAGTCTAAGGGTATGATGAAACCATTACACATAAAAACGTGGAAATGGGAAGAAATAACCATGGACTTTGTCACTATAATTCTGAATAAATACAAAGGAACCAATTTCATTTGGGTTATTGGGGATCATCTTACAAATAATACACAATTCATTTCAATTCTAGAGGACTTATCAGTGGATAAACTGGTACAGATATACATCAGGGAAATGGTAAGGTCGCATACAGTACCACTATTGATTGTGTCTGATTGAGATCAATGATTGCCCACTATGTTTTGGAAAAGTCTCAAACATACTCTAAACACTGAGAATGATTTCAATACGTCTTATCACACTCGAATTGGTGGCCCATATGAGTATGCTGTCTAGACACTTGAGGAAATGTTGAGAGATTTATCAATGGACTTTGAAGGATGATGGGAACAACATCTTCTTTTGGTGGTGTTCTCATACAGGGACAGTTTCCATTTGAGAATCCAAATGGCTCCCTATGAAGCCCTTTATGGGATCAAGTGAAGAACACCTACATGTTGATATGAATTTGGGGAAGAAGAACATCTAGGTTCGAAAATTTTCAAATAAATGGTGGATAAGGTTAATATCATCCATTAGAACATCAAAGATGCACAAAGTCGACAAAAGAGTGATGCTTAAAATTGTCAATGTGAACTATATTCTAATGTTGGATACATGGTATTCCACTGCATATCTCCATGGAAGAGATTGATGAGATTTGGGAAGAATAGAAAGCTTAGTCCAAAGTTAAAAGTCCCTTCTGAGATCTTTTATTGCATTGGTGAAGTGTTCTATCAACTAACACTCCAACCAAACTTGTCTCAAGTACATTATATATTCCATCTATCCCTCTTAAGTATGTAAATACTAGACCCATCTCATGGACTGAATCCAGAGTTGGTACCATTAGAGAATGAACATTAATATGGGGAGCAACCGATGAAGATCTTTGATCGTTGAGAAAGAATTATACCTAATAAGATGATTCCCCTCATCAAGGTGTTGTGGAGAAACCATAAGATTAATTAAGCAATGTGTGAACCATAGGAGGTGATGTAGATGATCTACCCTCATATGTTTTATAGTGGTAAAATAAAATTTTGATGGAGAAATTTACCTAGGGAGGAAGGTTGTAATGACCCAAAAAATTATGAATTAAATTCCCATTCTATTATGAATATTACGGATATCGAAAACAAAGGAACTTATTTTGTTTTATTATATCCAATTGTATTTCAATGAAAATTATGTTTATTTACCATTTATAATATAAATATTGAAAAATGATCCCATTACTAGTATAAATATAGGGTTTTACAAATCCTTTTGACACAGACAATAGAAGTGATGGCCTCAACTAGTAGGATCGGTCCCTATGAAGCCCATTTATCAGATCTTATTATGGAGATATCATTTCTAGGACTTTCCCTAGATCAATCCCAAGCTAAGATCCAAAAACATAGGCATGAGAGAAACCATTTACAATATAATTTCAATCACATCAAGATAATGACCCAAACCATGTTTTCCCAATGACCTCATGAAAGCCACACCATCACACACCTTACTCTTAGGCCATACGATATTATAAGAAAGGTAATTTTAATAAGACCCTATCATCAGGATTATATACATTATTATTTTATACAATAATGAATATAATTTCATTCTATTATTGTTACTTTTTAAATGATTTTTAAATCACAAATAGTATTTTTGGTTATTATTCAAATAAAATTAAGAAATGTATTTTAAATTAATTAATGGATGTTCAAAATAGACAATATTATTATTAAATTAACATTATTAAATTTAAATTATCATATAATTATTATGAAGTCTAAATTAATTTTTAATAAGGTTTAAAATAGTTTTTGTCAAACCTGTTTATTTTCAATAAATGTCAGTTTTTGTTTTAAAAGATACAATTCACATATTTATAAAATTATTTAGACAAAAATAATATTATTTTTGGAATATGGATTTTGAAATTATCCAAATGTGAATTTTTCATAAATTTCTGAGATAGTTGAAATTTTTGGAAAAAATTAAATGCCGTATAAATATATAGTGAGTTTTATGAACTCATATTGGCTCAATAATGATTTAATAAATTCTATAAAAGGTATATTAGGCCAAATAAATATTTTTAATTTAAAATAACATAATTTTGAGTTTATTTTATTTATTTTATAAATTCTTAGTTAATCCTCCAAAACATGTAATATATTTTATGATTTTAAATTCATATCCTTTAATGTATGACTCACCTCCACATAAGAAAAGAAAATATTTTATTATATTCAGAACTTATCCTAATAAAATAATGTATTAAACTCACCATTTTAATAAACCATTGGTAAAACCCATAATATTTTTTGTGGTTTTGAATATTTTTTTACGGGGTGTCCAAAACAAAAATAATTAAGAAATCCCCCTCCTTTCCTATATAAACCCACCCAAAATTTAATTTATATTCATTAAAACTCTTTGAAGCTTAAAACTAATCTTCCCAATTATTTCTAGAGACCTACCAAGGTGCCCCAATCTTCCAAGAAGCCACTCCCAAGCCTTTGGACTCACACATCCAGGTAAGGGATCTTCTTCTGTCCTCTTTTTTCAAGCACTCCTTTTTTGAAATGCATTTTAATTTAAATTTTCATATTTTGGGATATGGTCATAAATACACCCCTTACAGTCCATTTGATTTGTAAATAATTAGATCTTCCTTCCAATTTCATTAATCCATTCATTATCTTTTATTTAAACCTCTTACCATGGTGAAATTTTATAAGGGATTTGTATCGCCTTATTCCTCTTGAAGAACTTCTTTTATATTGTGCATCCAAAATTCCAATTCATATATTGGGATATTATATTCCATGATCAAATTACTATCCATTTCATTTATAGATGATCATAGACCCATTTCTCTCTTATCAACCGATATTATGAATTTCCATAAGACGTTGTTTTGCTTCCAAAATTGCACCATGATTTTACATTACCAAATCATCATGTAGAGAATACCATACCCATTATTATATCAAGGGTATTAAACTTTATGCACATATATTTGTTTATTTTTGAAATATATTTATTTATTTTACATTCCTTAATCATGGAATAAATGATTATGTTGAATAGATATATGTTATATGATCTATATAGCACACTTAATTATGATATTGAAATGATTATGAAGGGTATGCCATGATAGAGATCCAATGAATTGGATCATGTTTAGTAACATGATACGTCATGTTGGGATAAGGTTTTACCGGATTCATTTATAATACATTTTTCCACCATTTTGGGACCGGGGCTTACGTGATTCCTTTTTCTTTATGATGTTTTTTCTTAAGTTGTTTCCACATTTCTATGTTATGATTATCATTATTTATCGTGCCTTTATATTAATATTACTTTTATGCTTCCTGGTAAACCCATTTTATAACATTTAATGTCTTCCTCATGTTATTAAAAATTTATTACCTTTACCGAGCATTATAGCTCACCATTTTTTTATGTATGTCCTCAGGTATTCCCATCAAATGTTAAGTACGAAGTAATGTTATGGTCATGTAAAAAAGGTTTTCAAAAATTATATTGTATTTTATGTCTTAAGTTGTTATGTAATGTTACTGAGACTAAAAGACACTAATCCTCTCGATCTTTTAGGTTGTATTATGTTCACCTTTATGTAATAAATCATGATTAAACTTGTAATAAGGATCAGGGTTGTTACACTAATAACTCTCATTTTACAACCATATAGGTCCACACTAATTTTTTGTCACAAAATTTGACTAACCATGAAACAAACATAAATAGAGGAAATGTTCCATGTTTTCAAATATCTTCATGTTCATCTCTCCTGGGATTCACGGTAGTATACAAACCATGCATCCCTATCTGTTCTTCCATTTTTTAGTTTTCAGGCTCCAAACAACAACCGAATGCACCTCGCACCTCCTTGTCATGATTAGGAATCATATTTAGGGTCATTTAAAGTTATTAAAACAAAAAATTAATGGTTCATATCTTATTTTAAATTCATGATGTTATAGTTGTAGGTGAATAAATTTTGGTTGAAATAGGTTTCTTGGGATGTTTTCTTTATCTTGTTCTTGAAATATTTTATTTTCCTAATGTATAAGAAAAAAACTATTAAGGTACTCTTTGAGTTAAATCAAGGTGAGTCATGTGTGTGTGATCTCAAGATTCACTTTTTTACAATTACGGTCTGTTTTAGTATTAGTTTTTTTAATGAAGACATGTGAATATAACATTTTGATTCAATCTTTAAGTTCGGGATTCAATATAGTGTGGTGAATTTACAGTTGAAGCCATGGTCAGAAGTGATGGATCATGTTGAGGTGATCAAGAGGTGTTTTATATAGGATATTGAGGAGGATGAAGATGGAACCATGAGTTTTTGTATCTTATGGTATGTATAAGAAGATATTGAGATTGTACTTTTGAGTTAGAGAACGACTTTGATTCTTTGGATTGATTAGTTAGAAGTGACATATGTTGGCCAAATTGATAATTATTATGTGGAGGGGAACCGGAAGTATGAGTGTCCTATGGTTCCAAGTTTTCCATGGTTTACTTAGGTTGATTGTTTTAAATTATTAGGTGATGATGTTTTAATATGTTGTTTTTAATGATGATGTGAGTAGGTTTAATAATTTAATAGTGGGTGTTTCTTGAGTAAGGGAACATATTCCTTTCATAATAACACTTTAAATAATACAACTTGTTCATGTTTAATAATTTTTTATCATGATATATTTATACTTCTCTTAATTTTTTTAAAAATTCATTAGATATTTTTATTAAAAAGGGGTGATTATTGTATAATGGATGGGACAAAAAATATTTGTATAAATGTTTTCTAGTTCACTACAAAAACAATGATGGATTTATAAATATGTGAAGAATTTGATAAGCTAAAAAATATATGCTTATTAAAGTTAAATGTTTTTGGGAAATGATATAAAAAACTTTTTTAAAATTTTATAAAAGGATACAAATTTACTATGAAGGAATAATTTTGGGGTGGATATGAAATATTTGGTCCTCTTTAATTCTCTATTTTGTTGAACCCATTCCTTAGCCATAATTTTGTGATTATGAGGTATCTCACATGATTTATTGGTACTAATGATTTATCCACTATGTTAGGTTTGGTTTTGTTATAGGAAGCTTGAGTCACGAGTGGTGAGTGTGTAGTAAATGTTTTCCATTTAGTATAGTAATCCAGAGAAAATTATAGGAGGATCCATAAGTGGTATTGTCAATCTTGGTTTTATGGAGTATTTTATTTAGATAGAATCAACATTATAGGGAGGTATCTCTCTTAGTAGGTATGTTTTAAGATTATCTATCAATTAAAAATATTTGAGGTTGAAATGATTGGTTTTCTAATATTATGATTATAAATTATTGTTCCTTGATTCGTTTTAGATTTACAAAATGATGTTGTTTTTGTTTAAAAGATATCATACAGGGATATATAGGGGTTTGTGATATTTTACCTTCTTCATTAGGAGATAATTTTTATTCTTGGAGATAATAATAATTTTAGATCTATATAATGTGACATCCTGATCTTTTTCAAACTGTTAATTTATGTCTTGTGGAAATTGGAGGTGTTAGTAGAATTTTGGAGGATGGGATATAAAGTTTGAGTTAAAATTTATGTTGGATATTTGTATTATAGTATGTTAGTTTGAGACTTTCCATGGAACAAAATATAAATGAGAGGGTTATGATACACCTTAGTTTGTTTCACTCTGAAGGGTTGATTCACATTATAATTCCTATTTAGTTTCATAGAGCATAGGTCAAGGGAATTATGGGTCATTATATTTTATGGTCAAAAGTGTGGTCGAGACATGGTGATCATGTCACAGCATGAAGGTGTCATATTGTATTCCTTGAAAAAATATAAAACCATATGTTTCATGATGTAAAAATACATATAGATTACAAATATTATGTATTTCTTTTTCTTTTTTTCAGGGAATTCGATTATTAGTAACTGTATGAATCCCTAGAGGTTGGTTTCCTCTATTCAACCTTTTTTGGTTCTATCATATCATGGTGTAATTATTATACTGAGGATTTGTTCTGGAGTGTGATGTATTTTTCTTAGACATTTTCATTTTGAATGGATCTTTCTTCAGTTTTATTGGATTCATAATGTTGGTTGAGTTTTAAATAAATTGAGATGATGTAGATCACTATATGGATTTTGAATATTCTCTCAATATAGAAAAATGACAATGTGACCAAGACCTATAACACCATTTAACTATAAGTTACAAAAACCTATATAGAGTTTGAATCCCATGGGAATTAATTTAGTTTATATCATTTTCCATCAAACCCTAGGCAATAAAAGGATCATTCTTGGGGATCCTTTGAGTAGTCCTTAACATATTTTTATTTTTAGCTATGTGGGATCATGAATATATCATCAAAGGTGAGATTCATGGGTCTTTTTTATCATCATCCTTCACTCATACATCTATGAATTTATTTCCATAGTATTTGTTTGTTTTGATTGATGTTGGGTTGATTGATTTATGGATCCAAATTTTTTTTAAGTCGTTGGGGGATTTCCAATGGTGTTTTAAGTGTCATGATCATCCAATAATTCATTTTTCTTATGATGTGATTACTGAACATTTTTTTAGGTTGGGGAATTCAATAATTATCATTTTTATTTATATAAAATTGTGTAATTTTCATCAATTTGTTTTCTTTTGGTGGAATATAATATTAACCAAATAAATATAATGAATTAAACTAAAAGTAATTAAAGGAGTGTGATGATTTACATGAGTTTTATATGAATTTTTTATGTTTCTTATGATTGATGGATTTTTTTCATTACTGATTAGGTTTTACTATCATTTTGAAATTTTGTGATGTTGGGATAATTTAATAGATTCAATCACCATTCTTAATTTGTTAATAATTTAAATATGTTGATGAAATGGTTTTTTGGGTATTTCGAATTTTGGTGATGATTTTTGTGCTACCTATAGTTAACACTTATAAAAAGAATGATGGAAAGAGATTGTTAGTTGTGATTTTCTACCAGTATTTCTACATTAGGATTTTTTTCATTATGTTTATCTTTATCTGTTTAGAATAGTCTTATATGGGGATCGGTGTGTCTGATATTCCATAGTTGGTATAAAGAGATGTGGTTATTGATTTTGAAATGGTGGATGAGATGTTGTGTGCTTAGAAAACCATAATATAACTAGTTAAATGGTAAATAAATTGTTTTGTAGTAGATTTAGTGGTTTCTAGAATTTAATATGGGGTGGTGTTTGTGTTTATTGGTATATTTTGTTGGGGGCATGTTATTTTAAGACCCTTTGATTTTGTGAAATATATTTTTTAATTAATTTAATCCCTTTGATATTTTTCTTTTCACATGTCACTGAATATAGATTGCGTTATATTAATGAACTAATTTTGACTTGCGTTTTATGCACCACAAAGTAAAAATTTCACTATATTCAACACATATATTAGATTTTGATATATACAAGGACAAGTTTTACAGAACTACAATATACTTTTAAAATATTATTATATTTAGAACCTAGCTGCTAGAAATTAATTTAGAAATAACAACAAAAAAATATAGAGAATATGATCTGAAAATTTATATAAATTCAATCCATTGGTTAACACTTAGTGAAAAATTTATGTAATAACTATTTTAGAATGAAGATATTACTTTTCTAAGAAAACTATTTTTCTATATACCAACACCATTTTATCTCAATAAATAAATCAAACCACTTTTCATGAATTTTTTCTATAAAACTTATATATTATATATTCAATAAAAAAATTCTTTTCAACCCATCCATTAAATTTTATTGTCATAAGATAAGAATAAATTTAATTTTATGAACAAAAAGATATATTTATAAAAAATAAATTTTACAAACTTTTAATGGAGAACCCATTCCAAAGATAAATTTTGACACTTATAATTTTTATTTGAAAAAAGAAACATTATTTTTGAAGTTTTAAAATCAAAATTTACTTAGGGTGTTTTTTTTGTATTTTTCTGAGAAGTTTTATTTTTTAATGAATAGTGCAAAACGTAGAATCATAATTGAAAACAGCTTTTACATAATATTTATTTATATAGTTAAATAAAATTATAATTTGTTTGGAAATTATAATTAGTTAGATTTTACATCAATTAATTTTATTTCTATCATTGGAAACAATTTCACAATGAAAATGGGTAAAAAAAATAGTTCAAACTCTTGAACATTTTCACTTTAAAAGCGTGGCACCCCCACTCATCTGTGAGATTAATTTTAAATTAATTTATACTATTTTTTTGGATATAATTTAGAAAAATGGATTCCATATTTAGAATCAATGTAAATTATAATAAATAATAAGGAAAAATAAGTTTTTACCAAATATATTAGTGGAACTAATTAAAATTAATTACGTTAATTAAGGTAAAAACAAGCTTAACTAATAACTAAAATTTTAAAATATGGTGTAAAAATGACAATAATCTTGTCTAAAAATACTTTTATGGACCTATATTGACCTTATATCATATTGGATCTAATTTTGTGAGTTATTAGGATACAATTACATGAAAGTGACCTATATAAGAAGTTTTGTAAGGAAAATGAAAAAAAGAACCATCCTTATCTTTATCATTTATAAAGCCTTGAGATATAGAACAAAACCACCTTAGTTTTGTTGTACTTATTATTTTTAAACATAAATTTTTTTTCATTATATTATTTTATATTTAATTTTTAGATATAATTTATTTAGATTAAATACTTTAGGAATTCCAGATGTAGTAATTATTATTTAATAGTCAACTGAAATAAATGATACTAAATATATTAAAAGTGAATTAAATTGATAGAATTATTGTATTTTATTATTTTTATTATTATATCATGATAAAAAAATTCAAAATTAATATATTAAAATTCAATATTTATCTAGATATTTTTAAATTTAAAATATGTAAATAATGTCAAAATTTGAATTAATGTTATTTTAAAATAAATGATATTTTTTTAAAAGATTTAATGTTTACAAAAATATTATATTCTTCCAAATGATTTGAAATTTTTATTAAATATAAAAATGGTATATTAATTGATCAATTTTTCTTTTTTGATAATCATATTAATATTTAAATAGTAGAAACATCATTTGTGTGGTTTGGGTTAAAGTAGTGTTTTTGCGCGTTACATGAATTTGTTTTAAAATTAGATTCCAACAAACATGATATTTATTTTTTAAAAATTAGATAACATATTTAGAATTAGTTGGGTATAGGATTTATAATAAATATCACTTTAATTTTTTCTCAATGGTTAAATTATATAGGTTAGAAAACTAATTACCCTAATAAATATAAAAATGATAAAAGTGGGGAAACTTATAAGTCAAGGAATAGTATTGAAAAAATGAAATTATTTTTGTTTAGTAGTGGTTTTTCTCAACCATAAATCTCATTTAAGAAATTTTTTCATTTTTTTAGGTATGTGAGGAATGGGAGACCTCCTAATTTTTTTTACCTATTGGTTTTTATAAGAATGGAACTCCTCCCCACTATAAAAGGGAACTCGCACCCCCTACTTATAAACACCTATCAAGACCATTGGCTCAGAAATAATCTCCCTGAATATTATTCGATATTACCTCCCTTTATCCTTGGGGCCTCACTTTGGGAAGAAATTCAACTAAGGAATCTCTTAAGTTTAATCCAAAATGATTTATCTAAAGACCAGGTATCATCCTTCCCCATGCTCTTTTTTTATATTAATTCTCTACCCACTCAATAATTATCATTACATTCTTATATATAACCTAAGTATAATAAATATACCAATAGTTTCATATTCTATGTTTTCTACCAACACCTACCCAAACATTTATAAAATGGGTAATGAACTTTCTGTTCGTTTGTAAGGTAGACTACCGCCTCATGAAATAAAGTCATTTTTTCCTTTACCACATCTCGTGGTTAGGAATTTTGATGAAAATAATGTTTTTATGTAATATATATTATATTTATTAGGCCTTTATTATTCTTAAATTATTATATAAAACATACCTTCATGCTTTCCATTTTGTGAGAATATGATAACTTCATTTTTTAAAATGTGGACTACAACCTCCCCAAAGTGATGTGATTCGTTCACACATTGCATGGAATTTATTAAAGATGGGGTTGGTAAATTTATCTAACATATATTAATTAATAATTTTACTGGAATTATAATTAATATATATATATATATATCATTTAATTTCTTTCTTTCAATAAGAAAAGAAATTGGAAATAGCGTTCACGCGTATATACAGCCTGTCATCTCCATGAAAGGTGTATTTCATTTAATATTTTTACATTTTACAGATTATTTTGAATATTTATATACTAAATATATATAAAATTTAGGTTATATTTTACATTATTTAAATAACTAATTAATTATATATGTAATATTATCAACAGTAACCATTCGAAACTTATACGGAAACAAAGTGAATATTGCCCAAAACGTAACATTATTAAGAAATTGTTAATAAAATGGGAATATAAAGTCATTTTAAAATAATATATGGTATGATATATAATAATATGTTTCCTTAGTAGTACTATAATAAACTTATACTTATTATACATGATGTTTGAACATGTAAAAATAAATTTGGTACTTAAGGTAAGAGTTTTCACATATCACTTTTATTTCTGTGAGATATATGAAATATTCACCACTTATACTTATTATGTGGTGTATAAAATCACCAATGGCATGTTATATCATGAATTTATTTTATCAAATGATATTAAAAGTTTTAATTTATCTTATTCTTTAATGGATCCGATGGTTCAAAGTTTACTCAAGCAGTAATGGAAGTTCTTTTCAATTTTATATATGTAAGATATATGACATATTCACAACTCATTAATTTTGTGTGGTGATTATACTGACCATAAATAAATTATATGATTATTATACATAAATTTAAAGGTATTTATATATCCATTTTATAATCTCTATTTCATAGGGTTTAAGGTTAAAATTTTACCAAATTGGATAGGTAGTTTTGTCACCAATTGCCTTCTTTGAGACACATGTTATGTTATGAACCTTTATAATTAATTATGTGTATATAATTCAATTTAAAGTGATATATCCTGAATATATTTCCTTGTATGATATTTTATGTTTCATTTAATTTTATTATTTCACGTGCATTATGATTTAATGTTACCAATGTGGTAACACCTCATTACTACAATCTCACCATTTAACGGGATTTTTTATGATTAAGCTTCCATTGATGAAATGTTGTGATAAATATCTCAATAACACTCATTAATTTTCTTACACTCTTGTTATTCATTATATATTAATTAAATTGTATCATGTTTATACTCTTTGGTACTTAAGATGAGTAAGAAACAATATTTATGAAAATCAGACATTAACTCTCTCTTTTATCAAAAATATGTTTTATTCAAAAACCATGTTTTCTAAAAAGGTTTTACAAATTTTTCGAAATGATATTATAACATCATTTTAATGGAAAAATTATTTTAGAAATTTTTAATTTTTAAAAAGTTTTAAAAGTTATTTTTAAATCATCATTTACACCTTTTCAAGGTCTTGTCAAGGAAAAATATTTTAAAATTTTTATATGATGTAAAAAGTGTTTTAAAAAGTGGAAAAGATATATTCTTTTGGATATTTCGTAAATCATTTAAATATATTACATTATATGATTTTGAGTGGGTTTTTGAAAAAAATTATTTTGAAAATGTTTTATTATTTAATAAGTTATATTCAATGAAATTTTGTTTCCTTAAGAAATATTTCATGTGATATTTAAATTTACTTTGACATATAAGTTGGAATCCTTTTGTATTGATTATTATTTACTAGTTACTTGATCCAAGGAAGCTGTTTTTTTATTGTTTATGTTTAGTGTAATTTTTTTAATCCTATTTCTCTTCTACTATTTATACCATAATAAAATGACTATGAAACCCACTTCCTTTAATGGGTTATTCTATTATAAAATTATGATAAAAATTTTATCCTATTCAAATGTTTTGATATGAATAAATGTTTATAATACCCATTTTATTTCATGGGTTATAATATGATGTTTATAAAACCAATCTCTTTTTATGGGTAATGATATGATAGATATTTTTCAATATAGTGTAACATGAATTTATTATTTCATTATGTGATGGGGTGACCTATATCTCCCTCAAATTAATTGGATAAAAATGGATGAATCATGAGTATATATGATATTCATGGACCTAATAACATGTTTACAACTTGATTCATAGTTCTGGATGTGTGTCTATATCTTTTTGCGTGAACTTGGTTAAATGTTCTTAGTGTTATGTGTGAACCTGATTACATGTTCACAATGATTGGTGTGGAATTGGTTTCATGACCACAATTTTATGTGTAAACCATATTACCTATTCACAAATTTAAGCAAGAAATTGATTATATGTTAACAATGTTATGTGTGGACATGGATTCATGTCCATAATTTTATGTGTGAACATGATTATGAGTTCACAATGTTATGTATGAACCTAATTACAAGTTCAAAATGTTATGTGTAAACCAAGTTTCAAGTCCATAAGTTTTTAGGACCTGATTTCATTTACTAAACCTAATGAGTGACCATGTTTCTATTTACACATGTTCACAATGTTATAAATTGATTTGTATTCCAGTAGTCTATATCTTATGAAACTTTTATGATCACATGACTCATGATCATTGATTTACTTATGATTCATGTGTTATGAACTTATGATCATTATTCCATGGTTCATGTTTATGATATTAGATATGTATTGTATGATCTTATAAATATACGATCATGTTCACATACCATTATTCTCATATAATTCTTATATATTAATCTTTTGTACCCTTACTGATCATCTAAGCTCACCCCTTTCTTATGTTTTCTTTCCTGATGTTATGAATAAATGTTTTAACTCAGAGTAATAAAGGGGGAGATATTTAAGGGATATGTTGAAGATATTTCACCAATTTATAATATTATATTTAAATATTTCCAAATACACTAACCTATTACAGTCCTCAGACATGTATTTTTGTAATGTGCTAAATTTTCATCTAAAATGATGTAATATCCATTTATTTTAAGCCTATTTCACTATTATTGTTATCAAAGGACTGTTTTAGTCAACCTTTGGAAAGTAATATGTGAAAACATTAGTGACATACATAGGTATATTTCTATGTATATATCTATGTATGTTTCTATTGATAAACCTACTGTGTTATTGATTTAATATAATTTTTCATAATTTGTACATACTATAACTTTTTTCCCTGATTCTGTGGTTTTCTACTTTGATAAGTACTGCTCGCACTATGATTTATAGTTTTATTCAATGGAAAACCTGTAAGAATTTTGGTTAACATTACATGTGATAAAAAAATATGTTGATGAGTAGTAAAATTGGATGATAAATATAGTTAATTATATTATGATCATGCCAAATACGTTTTCATATAAAATGATTAACAATTTTTTCCATAACCAAATATATAAAAAATATATATATAATATAAGGAAAGAGTTCGTTTAGAATTTAGGTAATGGATAAAATCAAGGAAATAGATTAAATTTATTTTGTGTTGAAAATGTGGAAAGAATTACCCATGTGAATTAATTTGAGGAAGAGGAAGATGTTTTGATTAGGGAAAATAAGGAAATGAAAAAAAATAACTATCATGTAAAAAATGAGAATCTTGGTTAATTAAATAAAATAGAATAATGGCATTCTTAAGGTATAATAGATTGTGAAATTAATTAAATATGTAATGAATGGACATTATAAAAATTGATGTCCTAAATTGAATGCTTCTGAAGAGAATCAGCAAGTTTAGATGAGTAATAGTTATATCAGTGATGATGATGATACTATCGGTGAGATGTAAAAGTGAAGAGGTATTAAATAAAAGGATGAGGTATTCTTTTAAATGGACTAAGTATAATGTTTAAATCATTTAAGTATGTGTGTGTTTGGATTTAAGAATTTTGAATAGGGAATTATATAAGGATTGTTTAATTTATGTTTTTCTCTAATAATTGACATGAATAAGAGAAATGGTTTTAATGGACTCTAAAATTGATTTAATGGCAAGGTTAAATTCATGTAAAACAAATGATTATGAAAAATTTAACCATTTACGATGTCCTTGATGCAGAGATAACAATTTTTGGATAAAGATATTTTTGATCTAAATATGTAAATTAGATTGTATTGATTTCCTTGGAACTAATAATTTCAGTAAGGGAAAAAACAAAAAAGGATCCTTCCTTACATTTATCATTTATAAATCCATGAAATATAGAACAAAACCACATTAGTTTAGTTTTACACATTATTTTTAAATGTAAAGTATTTATTCATAATATTAATTTATATTTACTTTTTAGAGTATATTTATTTAGATAAAATATTAAAGGAATGTCAAATGTGATAATTATATAGTTAAAAATAAACTGAAATTAATGAAAATAAAAATATTAATGGTAATTTAAATTGATTAAGTTATTGTATTTAATATTTTTTAGATTATTATATAATTTTACATAGTTTTTACCTTAATATTTTTGAAATTCCATCTTCATCTTGATTTTTAAAATTTAAAATTATGTGAATAATGTCAAAATTGAAATTAATGTTATTTTATAATAAATGATATTTTATTAAAAGATTTAATATCTAATAAATAAGTTATATTCTTCAAAATTATTTTTTAATTTTAATAAATATAAAATATGGTCTATTCGAGGAACCATTTAACTTTTATAATGTACATATTGACCATTAAATGTTAAAAACATCGTTAGCACGGTTTGGGTTAAAGTATTGTTTTTGCGCCTCCCAAGCATTTGTTTTAAAATAAATTGCCAAAAAACATGGGATTTTTTTGAATTCGATATAATATTTACAATTAATTATTTATGTGTTTTATAATAAATATCACTTTAATTTTTTATTAATAATAAAATTACAATGATTAGTAAACTTGTTACCTTAATGAAAACCAAAATGATTAAAGTGGGGAAACATATAACTTAAGGAACATTATTATAAAAATGTACTTTTTTGTGTCGGGGGTTTTTTATCCATAATTAACATTTAATACATTATATTATTAATTTTATGCACATGAGGTATGGGAGATATCAGAATAGTGTTTACCTTTTGGTATTTGAAAGAATGCCCCACCCCCACCCACAACATAATAGGGCACTCACCCACCTCAGTTCTTCTCACCTATCAAGCCCCTTATCTAGAAACAAACTCAATAAAAATCTGCTAAATCCTAATTCCATTCATCACAGGGGACTAAAATTTGGAATACATCCTACAAAATAACCCCTTTGGTGAAAACCAAAAGGAGTTACCCAAATAAGTGGTGACATCCTTCCACAAGATATTTTATTTTATTTTCTTTCTCCACCACATCAATTATTCTTATTCCATATTATATAAAAACCTTAGTATCCAAAATGTTTTAAAAAAATTTATTCCAAAAGTTATTACTACATTTACAAACACACCCATCAAATGGGTAATGAACTTACTGTTCGTGCATACAACGGACTACCACCTCGTGAAATGATGTCATTCATTTTTCCTTTACCACCTCTCATGATTGAGAATTATGATGGAAATAATATTTTTATATGATATATATGATATTTATGATGTATTGTTTTTTCTAGAATTTTTATAATAAAAATACCTTCATGATTTTCATTTTTTGGGAGTATAATAACTTCGTTTTTGGGATGTGTGGACTTCCCCGTCCCCAAAGCGATGTGATTCGTTAACAATTTACAGGGAATGTATTACGGATCTGTTTAGTAAAAATATATGATATAGGTGAAATAATAATTATAATATAACATTAATTTATATATATATATATAATTTACTTTAATTCTTTCAATACGACAAGAAAATGAAAATTGCATTCATACGCACGTACGACCAACTATCTCCATGAATGTTGTTTTCCATTTCATATTTCTACATTTTATAGATTATGATAAATATATATATAGTGAATATATATGATATTTAAATCATATTATACATTTTAGGAATAATTAAATAATGATATTAGTATAATGATCAATAATAAAATGTCAGAACATATATGAAAAACAAATAGAATATTACTCCATACATATCATTAACATGAAATTGTTAATAAACAGGTAATATAATGGCGCAATAAAATCATATATGGTATGATATATAATACTATGGTTATTTTTTATATTATAAATGAAATTATACTTAATAAAAATGAGTTTTTAACTTTTTTGATGAAATTCAAGACATAAGGTAATGATTCTCTCATTATACTTTTATTTCCATGAGATATATGTTATAGTCAGCACATATTATTGTTTTTTGGTGTATATAATAACCTTTAAAATATTATATCATTAGTTTAATTTACTCATGATATTAAATGTTTCAATTGAGGTTATTATTTCATGGATCTCTTGATTCATAGGTAACTAATGTAGTAACGGAATTTTATCTTATGTTTTATATATAGGAGATACATTCCATATTTTCAAATCATTCCTTTTGTGTAGTGAATATACTAAAAATAAATGTATTATATGATTAAAATCCATAAATTTATTGGTATTTACATACCCATTTTATTATCTCTCTTTCATGGGGTTTACAATTCAAAAGTTACCCAAGCGGTAAGGTAGTTTTATCTCCAATTTCCTTCATTGAGACAGATGTTATGTTATGCATATATATTCATTCTATAGGCGTATATACTTCCCTTAAACATGTTATATCCGTAATATCCTTATTTTCATGATATTTAATGCTTCATTTAAGGTTATTTCTAAATTGGGATTATGATTTCAAGTTACCAAAGTGGTGAAGGTTCATTGCTACAATCTCATCACTAATAGATATTATTTATGATTTTTATTCTATTGATGAAATATTGTGATAAATATATCAATAAAACTTATTAGTTTTATTATTATCCATTTAATCAAAATATATTCATGTAATTGTACCATTTTTTCACTCATTAGTACTAATGATAAATAAGATAATGTTTTTAGGTAAATATGACATTAACTCTCTCTTCGACCAGAAATCTATTTTATTCGAAAACCATGTTTTCCAAAAAACATAAAAAGAAACTTTATATGTTATTTTATGATCATTTTGAAGGAATCATTATTTTATAAAAAAATTATTATTTGTTTAAATTATTTTCAAATATTTCTTTAAAAGTTTTCAATGTAATTTCAAGGAAAAGGGTTTTCAAAATTTTATTTGATGTAGAAAATGTTTTCGAAGAGAAATTGATCTTTTCCTCATTAAATGTTTTAACATACATTTAAACTATTAAATTAAATGATTTAAGTGGTTTCATTAATAAAAAGTATTTTTAAAATGATTTATTTTTTAAAACGTGGTTTTCAAAGAAAGGTTATTTTGTTTTAGAAATGATTCATGTGATCTTTAAAAATCCTTAAACTTCTAAGTTAACATTCTTTGATATAGTTAATTCTTTACTGGGGATATGATCCAAGAAAACCATTCTTATTCTTTATTTTAATGGTTTATTTTTAATAGGAAATGTTGTTTATGAATCTCATTTCTCATACACTAGTTATACCATGATAAAATTATTATTAATCCCACTTCCTTTGACATGTTATTCTATGATTAAATTATTAAAAAACCTATCTCTTATTTAAAAGTTATGATATATTGAAAATTATTATAATAAAAATTTTATTTCATGGTTTATGTTATGATTCCCATGAAACCCATCCCTTTTTATGGGTTGTGATATGATGACTGTTTTGATATCTTATGAAACATTCACATATGACTTAATTTTGTGATGGGTGGGACATATATCTCCCTCCAATGGATTGGGTAAGGATGGATGAAATATGAGTTTACATATTTTGCATAAACCTGGTTACATGTTTAAAATGTTATGCATGGACCTGGTTTCACATCAATAAGTTTATGTATGAACCTGATTTCATGTTAACAATGTCATGTTTCAACCTAATTACATGTTCACAATGTTATGAATAGACCTAGTTTTATTCTCATAAGTTTATCTATTAACCTGATTAAATGTTCAAAATTTTATGTCTGGAACAAGTTTCAGGTCTGTATGTTTATTGATGAACTTGAATACATGTTCATAATGTTATGTCTGAACCTAATTACATGTTTAAAATGTTATGTGTGAACCTGAATACATGTTCACGTTATTATGTGTGTACTTGGATGCATGTCCATAATTTTATGTGAGGGATCAATTTTATTTCCTCGACATAATGTGTAGACATGTTTCAATTTACACATGTTCACAATGTGGTGGTTCGTAATGATGATGTGCAGGAAATGCATCACCGACTGGCGTGAGTGAATCCTGGATCATGATTTTCTTGGTATCTGTTTTCACAATGTTTCTTTTTTAATTATTAATTTCAAATGGGTCATTTGTCTATGTATCCTACCTGATGTATCTTGTCCTAGTGTGATGGTGTGATGGTGACTGCTCTGTCATAAATGGGTTTTTAGAAAATCAAATAAAAATGAATTTTAAGGTATAACTTATTTTAATGTTATAGTCTCATAAATCATGTTAGTTGATTTCCTTACTATTTATGTCTTATTATATATTTATATTTATTCCATGATTCAAGTTTACAATCTATTATATATAGGTTATTAACTTATAAGGATTAGATCATGTTCTCGTGCCTTTATTCTCATGTTATGCTTACATATCTCTCTTATTTACCTTTATTGAGAATCTGATCTCACCCCTTTCTTATGTTTCATTTACCTAGGTTATTATTAATGTATTTAAGTATGAGTACTAAAGGGGGATCTTTTTAAGGGATATATTGAAGATAATTCACCAAGATAGAAGATTATGTATACACATTTTCAATGTCACTGAACTATTGATGTCATCGAGTATGTATTTTTGTATGGTGTGGAATATTCATCTAAAATGATGTGATTTCTATATATTTTAACCCTAAGACAATATAGTTATAGTTTCCTAACGGTATAGAATCTGGTTTGTACTAATGAACATGTTAAATGGAATGGCATATAATTCAAAAAATAGTGGTTGTAAATGAATGATTAAATCTTGAAATTAATGGATAAAGGTTGGAAAAAATATGGGGGATAAATAAAGAATAGTTTCAAATTAAATATGGAAATGAATGGAATAATTAATGTAATTTGTATAGAAAAACAGCACATTGGAAATAGGAAATTGTAAGATTAAATTCAATGTTTCAAAAGGTTATTTTTGTTTTTTTGTGTGAAAATATAGGGATATGTTTTATTGTGGAGATGGAAGAAGTTTTTAATGATTATTATTGACGGTGTGGTGATGATTATGGGTATTGGTGGTATTGGTTGGGTTTGAAACTTTAGGATGGTTTTATGTGTTAAATGGATTTATTTGAGACTCATGGATGGAAGGAATGTATCATTGGGTGAGCCTAAAAAGGTCGAAAAATCATATTAATGAATGACGAATCAGTATGGTGAGTCTAGAGGGATCTATGCATGTCTTATAGGCCAAGTTTGAGTGGGATGTCGTCTCTATAAATATTCTCTGGTGTAATTAAATGATGATGAAATCTGGGTAGTATATTAATAGTAATAATAATTTTTGAAACTCATTCACTACCCTAGAAAGGACCTTACAGAATCCTTTAGATCCCCTCTTACATTACTCGTGTTGGGTGATCGGGTGCAGAGATGTTTTTTCTATAAAGACAATTGTTCTAAGAGTTGTATATTTTCCCCAATTTCATATACCGAATCATCTTCAAACCTTTCATAGTGTTTCCTTGATTAACTTATAGTATAATCTACCCTATTTAATGAATACTTATACAGAATATTTTTTGATTAATGTAGATTATATGTGTTTTTTCACAGCCTCCAACTCAAGTATCATTAATGAAAATAATTTTCAAAAACATCTACATGTTTTGGATAAGGATAAGCACATTGGATCTCATCACTAGGACTCATCTATCCCCATAAAGTTGAAATTTCTGATATAGTGAGCCTTACCTTATGTTATTACATCTCATAAAGATATCCAATGTAAAGGTATTCAAATTATATCCATATTCCATTGTTGTGTTTTAAACCAAATCAATTCGAAGGTCATATTTTTCTCAATAGTGATTGTGATTATTCTATTTGGAACCTCTTATAAATTTATATAAGTATAACACCTATTATTGGTTCATTTCAATAGTTTCTAGTATTATGGTGTGGTGATGCTTTATCTAATAATGATCTCATTTAAGGGTTTAAGTTGGAAATGGCAAAAGGATTTTAGACTATCTATGATTCTTGAAATAATGAACAATTATTGATAGGCTATAAAATCTCTAGTGATTGAAGGAAAAAATTATATCGAAGTTTTTCGATATCACTACTCAGATGATGATGAAAAAGTATTGTTATTTAAACATCAATAATCCTTTAATTATAGTTATTCCCATGATAGACATTAGGTTTTATGGTTTCCACCTAACTCACATTTTATGATAAACACGGATAGCTCTTATTCCAATTACATGATGACTGGTGGTGGCATTATCCATGAAAATAATGGTTGTACATGGTTAGAATTAATTTCCTTTTATTGTCAAGTAACTCACTTCCTGTTGAGGATAAAATCTTCTCAGTGGTGTCACTATTTTTTCGGTAAGAGTAAATTATATTACCACAATTATGTTGGATTTTGGAATAATTTTTAACTACATGAACTTCCTTCATGCCTGACATTGGGTAGTTTATTATAAAATATGAAAGTAAATAATTATTTCCCACAATGTAGAAATCTATCATAGTTGGTAAGAAGGGAAATAGGTCGCGAATATACTGTCAGATTTTGGAGATTTTTCATGTTTTCTCAGTATTTAATATTCTCCTGGATTCATACCCCATATTTGTAAAAATTAATTTTTTTTATGGATTGTCTTCATATTGATTATTTTATTCCTCATTCATTTCCTCTTTTTTTGGTTTCCTTTATTCTTAAAACAAATTTAATTTTCAATCAATCAAGTTGGTAAGGGAACTGATGGTAGACTTCTCCCTCATCCCCACTCTCCCTTTAGACATAACACAATTTTTGAAGGATCAAAGTAGTTATAATAATATATTCTATAACAAACTAATGTTATAGTATGTAATACACAATATAACATGGTTATATGACTGAGATGATGATTAGGTGTGTCTTTGGGACAGGTTGGGATGGGTCTACAGTGATTTTCGTCTCGACCCGGTAAAACATGATCAGGTCAGGTTGGGTCTGGTCACAACCATTTTTCTACATTAATGCAACCCGGACCAACCCATGGTGGGTTGGGTTGGGTCATGTCAGGTTTGAAAAAATATACAATAAAAAAATAACTATAAAATTATTTGTTAAATTAAAACTAAAAATTGATTTTGGTTGATAAATATAATGTAAATATAATGTTATATATCAATTTATAACATATTATAACATAAGTATAACATTATATATTGGGAATATAACATTATATAATGTTATATAATGTAAATATAAAGTTATATAATGTAAATATAATTTATATATAATGTCAATATAATGTAAATGCAATGTTATATTTTTTATTAATTTTTTTATATGATATTATTTTTTATTTATTATTATTTTTAATTATCAGTAGTTTATATTTATTATTATTTATTATTTATTATTATAAATTATATCAAATTTTTAATAAATAATATATTAATTTTTTTTATTTTTTATTTTTTATTTATCAATTAATATTAAATTTTTTTTATTAATTATTATATATACATATGGTTGGAATGGTTGGGTCTAGTTGGGTCATAATTTTGCCACCTTGTGACCCAACTCGACCAAATCATGACCTGACACAAAAAAACCTGACCCGACAATACCTCTTGTGTAACCTAACCCAAACCGAACGATTCGATCAATTCGGGTCAAATTTGGCCACCCCTAATTATGATGCATTGTGTGGGTCATTCATGGTAGATGGAAGACATGAGGTTGAAGTCATCCATATTAAGGATACCCTAATGTGATAGGATTTCTGATATAGTATATTATATGATACATACATGGTCGGAATAGGGAACAATGTTGATGTCCTTCATATTCACATTACGATTTTATTATAAGTGGTTGTGGTATGTGGTTATGTAATATGGTTGTGATGATCTGGTATAAGGTATGATGCGGTAGGTGGTATGACAAATGATGTCATATGTGGTATGTGGTGTTGATGTTGTGGTTATGGTTGTGATGAAAGATGTGGATATGTGGTTTTATGGAAGAGATAAAAGCACATAACGATTTCCATTGATGAGTGAGAGAGAAAACCCAACAGAGAAAGGGTATTAGGGTTCATTACTAATATATTATTTGTAATTAATTTATTATATATGGATATAATATTGGGAAAGTGATCCTCAGTGTGGTTGGGGTTAGATGACTTGTCTTAGGTGTATGTTGGTTCTTCTGTTTATTCACTAAAGAGATATTATATTTATACCACAATTTAATGAGATGTTTTATGATAAATCCTGTTGATTATACATGTATTATCACCTTTATATATATAAATCTAATTTATATGATTTTCGTACAGAGGTGGGGACCCAGATAGAAAATATTGGATTGGTTCTTAGAGATTCTATCATCGCCACTATCATAGAAGTTTTCCTTTTTTATATTTTTAGTGGCCATTTTATTTTATAAAAGATGCATGGAATCTAGAATATTGGATTTTATTTTATATTATGTATTTTATGGTTTTTTTCTTTATATTTTACATGTATTATAAGAGAAAATTCTTCAATTTTTATGTTTTATAACATCAATGATATTCACTAACCCATGACCAATTAGAGTTAGCCTTTTTGGGTAACTCTCATATTAATTATAGGACTAGGAGGGGTTACCATTGGGGGGGTCCTGATATATTTTCTACTTTAGTGAAATTTTAAATCCTTTTTAAATTAGGTGTGAAATATAGATCCTTTATATTCTCATAATTATCAGTTACTCTTTTTATAAGAAACCCAAACATTGTTATTCTCACACTAATTATAGGAAGAATAAATGAAAACTTACTGGAAGAAAATCTAAATCCCTCTCCTTTATGGAGGAGTCTATTTGATATACTTTATGATTACATAAATGCTTTTCTATTCATTCCTCATTTATCAATGTCTTGGGGAATTTATAAAAAATGAATTATACCATTACAAAATTCATCAAGAATAGAAAATTATTAGATAGAAGAGTAGTATATGTTTCATATAATACCTTTTCTATACCTAATGTGTATTTAAGAACTATAGTGAATAACATAAAAGACTTTATTACTGTCTTTAATATTCATTTTATATGATGGATGTTAAGTAAGGAAAATACAAACAATAATTTATAAAGGTTTTTTAATATATTAAAAAGGGAATAATGAATTACATATAATAATCCATGTATTTAGCCTATAATAAAGAATTTAATTATGTTCCAAATATTCTATATAGATTTCTTACATGTTATTTCAATTAAGCATCTCGACTAATTAATGGTATAGTGGTAAGAATATTGATGAATATTATGTGGGAGATATTGACACAAATATATTAATCATGGACTTGTTTTCATATGAAATATTTTTTATTCAAGATATAATCTTACAAGATATGATTTAGTGATTAAAATATAGGTTTAATTAAGATGTTTTAGCTAGTACCCCCTAAAAGAATGAAATTATTTCTTATAAAAAGTATTATAACTTTATCAAGGATAGTCATGAAGATGGTTTTATATTACTAGATAAATAATAGATAATGTTTTCAATGCTTTCGAAGTATTGAAATATGTTGAAAAATAATCATTTATGGTTACCTACTAATTATTACCCACAACTTTTGGGTATTTCATTTTGTTCTATATGCGAGGTATGTTGGGTGGTTGTCGATAATATTGAATATAACATAACTTAATGTAGATTTTTTTTGGTAGTATATAATTATATAGGTGTTCTATCTGGAATGAAGAATTATAGTTCCCATTCAATATAGGATCAGCTCCGATCTTTTATTAATTATATAAGGTCTACTCAACTGAAATATTTATAGGTTGTCACTATGACACAAGTGTCACATACTATATAGAAAAATATTAATCATATCAAATACCATGTGAATCAAGATAACACGCATTTTGAATTGAATAATATTTACTCAGACTATTTAGAAATAAGTAGAATATATATTAACATGGAATATATCACTTCTTCTAAGGTTTCTAATAAAATTTATTTCATGTATTATGACGGTTTATTTTATAAATTTTTGATTCCTCGACCAAGAAAATGATTTAAAATAATTTTTCTTGGATTTCCTAAGGGTTTTCTTGCAATAAAGGGTAGTGGAGGTTTGGTAGAAACATAATTTTTTTTATGTGGGGTATTTTTCAATAATACATGAAGAGAATATGGAATTTGAAGTCAAAATATAGAGTTTCTTTCTGGTTTATACATGTATAAAGTAGTTTAGTTGTAAAAATATTCTTCTAAAATGTTAATTCATGTTTTTGGTGAATAATATTAATGAAGGAAACTTAAATGTTAAAGGTTTGATTGGATATATCTATACCCAAATACAATGTAATAATACAAAAAACCCATCCCCAAGACTATCTTGGACATGAATCAATAAAAATAAATTAAAACACTAAAACAATTTCACGTGACGATCTATGTTGAATATTGTAAATAGAGAGTTTGATTAAGTTACTTAGTAAATTACTAATGATTTCCTACATTTAATAGTGTCTACCAGAAACATTAATCCCCTAATAATTCATTATGGCCCCTTCTTGAACAATTTTATTTTAGAAAAAATCTTTCTTAAAGGTAAATAGATAGAAGCAGTTGAGAGAGATCTTTAACTTCATGAATAATCACCTGTGTTATTTTTACCCAAAAATGAGGTACATGAACTCCATTTATTGGATAAATTTGTTGAATAAAGTTACCTATAATAAATTATACATTTCATACATTTTTCAATGAACAACTCATTGTATCATTTCTAGTAACTCTTATAAAAACACTTCATTTACGAATGTGATTGTTAAAATCTTTTAACATGAAATAATTTTTTGATACATCATCAAATGAAATGCCAATATTCTAAAAGAAACATGATATTTATTGTAATATTATTGGATAACATATATCCAATATCATTCCTTATATGTTCCATGACCTGGGATGGAGAACCATTATCTAGAACAAACCATAACATGGTGAATCTCACTATGTTTTGGTTTATGATTTAGTGTATATTTCTAATAATATCCCAATTTCACTAAATCCCAAAAAAATATTTTGAAATCTTTACAAATATTTGTGAATCCAACCAAACATAATTGGATAAATTATCATTTAAACTCTATGAAATTTTATACAAACATTAGTCCAAAAATTAAAACTTATTATATGGCTTTCTATATAACTCTATGAGCCTTTATAGCATTGAAACAATTATAAATTCCATAACCCATAATTGTAAACAAAGTGTAGGCCCTATAAAAACATCATTGTTACAAAAAATATAAATTCTTCTAGGATGAACTCGATAAAACACATTAATATATTTATATAAACATTTATGTTATAATATTTATCTCTATACATAATATGCATACTTATATAATCACTTTTTCTAAAACATAAAAGGGAAACTATAAGTGGAACATGTTAATATTTTATAGGATATCTAATCATATTTATATAAAATAAACTATCCAAATTATTGAATATATAATACTTTATTCATTAAAATAATTAAAAACATCCTATAAGAGGAAAACTCATGTCTTGGTTAAACTCAATTGATGAAATAATCCTTAACATACCCAACCACCCCTAATTACCTCACCATCAAGGTCATTATAAGAACGGTATAAAATTATGAAGGTTCACATGCTAGTTATTTTTTTATCCTTGCAAATTGAGGCCTAATATTAACCATACATTTCTATGTATATTAGTGATTATATAATATTCCTTGTGACAAACATGGAAAGTTAGTCCAAATAATATGTTTTTATTTATTATCTAAATAGTATAATCTATATTATATATAATAATATACTACTAATCTTAATATATAATTGAAAATTACAATACTCAATGATGATTATCAATTATAGATAACTCGAAGCCATACTTTGAGGGGGGTTTACAATTCAACATTTCATGTAATATATGTAGCACATATGAATTAATCATAAATGAATATTTCCTTTATTAAAACCCATGGTACATTTAAATTTAAAATAACCTTTAAATATAGTCACTAATGAATCCTATACTCATATATTTTACTTGAACCTCATTCTTCAGCAATGTTAATGAAATTATCAATGGATCCACTACATTTTACTATATAGTTCACTAATAGACCAATACATTACCCATATTGATGATTTATTGAATGACATTGTATTTTTGATGTATGTGTTTGGAATTTGGGTGAAACTAATGTTCCCTTTCCAATAAATATATACATTGATGTAAAAGTAAATCCCAATTTGTCTCAAAATTCTAGGAACCACCCTCAGTTTAGTTATGAACATCTTGATTTAATCAACTTCTTTTGTTGTATATGATGCAGTGATTTACTGTACCTTTATAATTGAGTCGATCATGGTAGGAGTTTTGGAAATATTCTAATTGAAAACTCTATTATTGTGGAAAAAAACCAATTTGAGATATTATATCATACCTATTAGTTTTAAATATTTCTTCAGTGCAACGCATTATAACGAGTTCTTCCATACATCAAATATCAAGAACAAATGAATTTTAAATCTAAAGTACTTAACTATTTTCTCTATATAAATCAAGTGAATTTCCCAAATACTTAATTAATATGAAATTTTTATACTGCGATCATAAGTAAAATTATTCCAAATACACTAATGACATATATGATAGATCCTATGGTTGATTCGTAAGGATTTATATCCATGATTCTCCTTTTTAAATATTGAAAAGGACATAGAGTTTTCATAAGACTCACACCATCCAAAATCTATAAAGAAATGTTATTGGAGTTCTCTGTGTAAAATTATTTAATGATTCATCAATATATGTGTTTTTACTTATAACAGGAATCATTTTTGATCTATCTTTATAGATCTTCACACTCGATAGGTATGAAGACTCACTCTTTTATTCCATTAAGAATCCCATTCCTAACCAATATTTTATAGAATGTAAATATATAATATCATTTCCTATGAGTATAATACCATCCACATAAAAATAGAAATACCATAACACTAACACTAATGAACGTATTTACATAGGAATTACCCACATTTACGATGAAAGCAAACTCTTTGATTATATCATCAAACAACATATTCCTACTCCGAAAAGCTTGATTAAAAACATAAATGGATTATTGAAACTTGAAAACCATCACAGTGTTATTTGGAACTTCAAAACCATAGAGTGACATCAGACACATACACACAGACACCCACACCCACATATATCCTTGACTAATCCAATGTTATAGAAAATGGTTTTAATATCTAGATGATAAATATCACAATCACAACAAGCTTAATGATAACAAATATCCAAATTGAATTTATCACCTCAACTAGTGAAATGGTTTGTTAGTAGTCAATACCATGAATTTGTTATAACATTTTGACACCAACATATCTTTATATGTATAAAATCTACCATCTACATCATTTTTATTTGGGAGAAGCCTATATCACCCTATAGGCCTCACCCCATCTGGTGAATCCACTAAGTTTCGAACATTGTTAGTGTACATGGAGTCCATCATTGATCTCTTGACCTATAGGTACTTATAAAAATTTATACACCCAATTACCACTCAATAGGTAAGATATTAATTAACAATATAAATGATATATTCCCTAAAGCCTACATATATATAATATATTTTGGTTATATCATATTAGTCCATATAAGGGTGTTTTATTATATGATATCCATTTTATAAAAGGAATATTGTATTCATTTTAGGGTATCTCATTGGAAACATTATAGGATATCATATCACTACTACCTTTTCCATGTTGTTATATATGATATTTGGATATCTTAATGTATTGATATACATTAATCTCATTTTAATATTATCAAAGGTAGTAAAAAATAAAAAATTAACATTAAATTTATCTTACACGTAAGAATATTGTTACTTATAATATTTAATATGATGTAATGATTTTGGATATTGTAATGGGATGATATGTTATGAATTGTTTTAACCATAATACATGTAATCATATATTATGAACATAGGATTATATTATTTTGAGGTTCAAGGATAACCCAATTAATGTGGTTTTTCATTTCTTCCATAAGAAATTATCATGTTTATTCTATGTCTTTCTGGGAGCTCTCATCTTACTTCCCCATTTTCCAGCAAGAGGTACTAGTATGCCATATTAATTATGGATAATATCACCCATGAATTGTGTGATTCATATGAACTTGTGGATGTGTTGGAATTCAAGAACCACTGATTACTGAATGTTAAACTCCTATAACTTATAAAATGTAGATAGAAAGCCCTAGAAATGTCCAATGATGGATAGAACCATGTACACTAATGTATCAAGATGTAATAAGTCAAAAAACACCATAATGACAATATTTTACACACTCAAATGAACAAAACTCAAAATAGCATCAAAGTTAAATATATATTATAATAATTATTTATGGGCTTCAGATATTAGTCTTACATCCACTAGAAAACACTACTACACTTTTATTTTCCTAGAATTTATAATATTACAATATCAATTATAAAGTGAATATATTTTAAGATCACTGATAATTAATCTCAAGAAATTTGTAAATGATTTCCCATCCAACAATTATAGTGGGGGAATAGCCAATAAACTGATTGATTAAACCAATGGTATTTAATAGGAACATATTTTCGGTAAAGGTGCCTTTTATTTGTTGTAGTTCCTCTATATCAATCATGAATTTTAATGAACATTATATGTTACTCTTATGTATCATTGTGAGGACTCTTATATATAACCTTTTCCATGAAACATCTATAAAGACCCTTATATACCATCAGCAAAGAAATTTTCATTACTTCTTTACATTCATCACCTAGACAATGGACACCTATGCAACATTATTTTAAATCACAAATTTTGGACTCCTACCTATATTAGACTAGTATTGTTCCTAGTATGAAAATTAAGAAGAAATTTAAATTTTATAGTTTTTATTTTAAAAGGACTAACTTTGAACTTGGAAAACCAAAAGTATATCCACCTACATCCAATCACCTTTATACCACTAAGGCATCATTTTACATCATAATTTTATGGAGTAAAGACTTACTAAACATGTCAGCCAGATTTTAACTTCATATAATTCTCTACAGCTCAAACACCCCTTCTTATTACTTCCTTTAAAGGAAAAGATATTTCATGTCAATTTTATTTATTTGTGAGAGAAACACAGAATTTGTTGCGAATTGAATTTCACTTAGACTGTTACATGATAAAAATTCATTTTCCTAAATTATTCTTATCACCTCTAACAATAAATTTAACCATATTTATTCTTTCCCTTATCTCAGTTAAAATATATATTCAACTTCTATTATGGGAAGTTCTACTATCATTTGAAACGATAACTTATAAATTATGGATTATCCTCCAAATATAAAAAACATTTATAATAGTCTTGTCTGTGTACGTATCTCTTCCAAATTCCTATCCACATAACACATAAATAGATCATCTATTCTAAAAAAGACTACCATTTTATCCTTTTAAACATATGAGAATATATGATGCCTTGAACCCATTTCCCTCATATTTAACCTAACCTCTGGGACATATGGCCTAAATCATGCATCCCCATCCACCAGATGATTATGAATAGTAGTAGGTGTGTATGTTGGTATCGTGGGGAGAATATAAAATATTTAATATAGTTCATTATAATGGTAAATAAAAATAATGAATCAGAAATAACAATTTAATATAAGTAAACCATCCAGAAAATAATAATTGACACATGGTAGTAAACAGTATCATGTATAAATTATGTCATGTCTATAAAAATAGAGAGAAGGAAAATAATGGAAGTAGGAAAACAAAAATACATTTCACAAAAAATATATAAAAATAAAGAAAAATATAAACTCGCTGATCATCCCAATCACCGACTCAATCCTCTGCTCAAATACCATGATCTAGAACAAAATCAAGAATGTAGTGATAGGTTCATCCCTATGTCCTTCCATGCATCCAAGATGTCTGGTTAGGTACCAAATAGAGAACTGAACATAGTGTGAGTAAAACATTATAGGCCATCACAAAGGGTGTCTAAAGAAAATAAATTCATTTATAATAAAATTTAATAGTATTAAATTAGAAATAAAATTTAAATGGTAAATAAAATAGAAACTATGTTGAGCTCAGGTTACTATGGGGATGCCCGAACCATCATAATTGATTATTACTATGTCTAATGTCTCTTAAGATGTAACCAGTAAATATTCATGGGTATCAAGGTGTATAACCCAATATTCCATGTGATAATAACTCAATGAAATCCACATAAAAGTTTTAGTAAATCCCATATAGCACACCCATTTCAAATCCCATGAAGAACCGTGGAATTATTAAATTTTGGAACTCAAGCCATATCATGGTCTGTAAGGTTTTTCCATTTGGTTAAAGTGCAAGATTATGGGTTAACCCTTGGAAAATTATCCCTAAGTGTTTCTAACTTCACTAAAGAAAAAATATCCTTGTTAGTAGTAAAGGCCCTGATTGAAATCGAAAGGGATGACCCAAAGGTGTACTTCTCTTAATATATCAAGATGAACCTACAGAGATTATCCCTGAAGTTATAAATTTTCTAGAGAATTTAGAAAAATCATATAATTTCAAGATGATGTATTAATAAAATAATCAAATCCAAGTGGGTGTACCGATTGGAATTTTCTTAAATGAATTCTATTGAATCGTTTGAGTTCAATCAAGGTATTAGATTGTGGAAATCCAAGTCTTAATCAATGTGTTCCAAACTAATAATACGGTGAATAATTCCCATAACAAATAAAATATGATTAAGTGATAAAATAATAATATGTTCTATGTAATGATTTCAATCCAATTTATATTTCATTAGATATAACCTTTTATTTATGTGACATTTCAATACACCAGATGGGTTTTGGTTTCAAATTAAATAAAGGATGTTGAATGAATTTATTCAAACACACCAGAAGGGGTGGTTTCATTTGTGGTTTCAAACCTCTAATAGTGTCCATGGGTCTCATAAAACCAAAAAAGTCATGGTCTATGCATGTAATTAAATGAATACAACTTTTAGACAAAATTCACAGAAACTAAATCATAAAGCACAATGGAACAATTTATAAATGTTGATACCTTAATGGAAATGTCATAGACAACATACCCTAGTCTCGTGGTGGACTCCTCACCAAGTATCATCCTATAATTTTTTTTAGAACAAAATGAAATGAAAATATAAACAAATGCTCTAAAAATATGAAATTTTGGCTCGCACGAGGATCACACTAATGATGGGAAGATAAATAAAGAATGAAAACATGAGAATTGAAATAGTTAGAATGTGTGATACAATATGACCAATGGTTGTCAAATCAAAGTCCATATAGAAGAGTTACACCAAATTCCAGGAAAAGGGGAAATGGATAGCTATAAAAGGAGTGGAATTTGGAAAATGAGGAGGAGGAATAATTAGAATTAGACATAAAGGGTAAAATGGGAAAATGAAATTTTCTTTGATTTTTAAAAGGGTGTATAGTTGGGCCACACAGTTGGCCAATTCGTAAGCTAACCATGTGATTTCTACTATCTCGGATCCCATGCATCACATTGTCTAGGAGTGTATTTAGAAAAACCATTCACAAACCATGTATGGTGAACCTAAAATAAATTGACGATTTTTCACATGGGTGATGCCCAAATTTCACAATTTTTGAAAGAATGCCCCTCCATTATAGGGATCCACAATTGAGGGGAATGGTTAGTGATAACTTGGTGCTAACCTGGTACCTTAACCTATTTCGTTTAAACCCCTTAATTCGGGCTACAAACCAACAAAGAATGATCTTCAAACCTCTATGACCCCATTAGTAACTTAAAATTAGATAACAAATGGTTTATAATGAATATTAAAGGATAAGTGCCTCAATATAAAATAGGGATCATACAAACTCCACTTATAAAAATAACTCTTCCTTGGGTTTCCCATTATAAGGTGTTTTAGTTGTATCTGAGAATAAATTTGATCACTATTAATGTATATCATACACTCCTTTATAAGTAATTTCCAAAACATGGATATCATACTATCGCACCTACAAAAGATTAAATGTTTATCCATGAAGATACATCATTATAAAATCAACAATACAAAATGGATACTTCTAAAAAGAAGCATCAGTCTCTAAATCAACTTCCTCGGGATCAATGATACGAGAAATAATAGAGTAATAAAGGTGGTGATGAGAAACATGAAATACATCATGAATATCTTTATGCCATAGTGGAAGTGATTTCATATATGTTTCCAGCCCAACCATCTCCAAGAACTCAAACGACTCTTCAAATTTAGGTGATATCCTACCTTTATTCTGAATTTTTTGATAACCAAATCTCAGTGAAACACGCAGGAAGTCCTCATACCCAACCTCAAACTATAGTGGTTAGTGACGATGATCAAAATAGGACTTATTCATATAATAACCCATAACCATATGTTTCCTGAATTTTTGTACCTATTTTAATGTCTCCTAAATGATATAATGTCCCAAAAGTGTTATCTCGCATGACTTCAATAATCATAGAGGGTAAAGGTATTTCCTACTGTAGAGTGCATCATATGGATCCATCTAGATAGTCACATAAAATCTAATATTATATTTAAACTCATATAGGGGGGATTTTCTTTCCCGATATCCTTTAAAATCAAGGAAACATACTTGAATCACATCTTTCATTACCAGTATAGTGTTCTCAGACTCACCATTAGTCTATGAGTGGTATATTGTACTAAAAATAACCTAAAATCCCAGAGACGTCTAAAAATCCTATCAGAACCGATAATTGAATCAAGCATTCCTGTATAATAAAGTGATATGTTGAACCACATAAAGGTGTATTATCACTCACACATAAATTTTCCTAATCTCATCCACTGAAAAGGAATCCTTGATATGAAATAATTGTGTGACCATCATTATCCAGTCCATAATCAGCCATACAAAATCACTTCCTTGATGTAAATTTACTAACCCCATAATGAAATTCATTGTGAAATCATCCCATTTTCAATCTAGGATGGAAACTATTTTTGAGAGACCTAAAGGTAACTTTTGTTCCTGCTTCACCTACTGAAATGGGGAACACTAATCCACAATGCTTGAAAAATCATTTTTCATTATAGGTCAACAATACTTGCATCATAATTCAGCGTACATATTTGTGATTATGAGATGTAATTCAAACATAGAATCACGAGATTCTATAATTAAATCTTTTTTAGGACTATAAGTACCTATAAAATCCCATGGATATATAGGATCTCATCATCATCAACAAGCTAACATGGTGGTGATTCCTCACCTATAACATTTTCCCAATGAAATATGCCTTTAGGAGCTGAATGTGGCCTCCTCTTTAATGGTACATGTATACCATAGAACATTCCCCCATAAACTATTAAGACCATCAATGTAAATCTTGAATAATACATTCTAACCTAAGGTCATGTGTTAGCTAATTATGCATGTGTGGCATCAATTGATGAGACTCATATTCTATGATTCCTTTACTATGCATCAAAACAACTCCCAAACTAACGCCTAATGTGTCACAATAAATGTTGTAGCCCATGTAGGAATTTTTAAAAATTAGGATTGATTTTGGGGTTATCCCTTCTTTCAACTCATGAAAAGACTTATCACAAGATTCAGACTATATAAAATTTACACTTTTTTGTCAAGAATTTAAGTGGTTCCTCAAGGCATGAAATGATCTAAATAAAATTCTGTTATTAACTATGTAGCTCCAATAAACTTCAAATAATAAATATTTTTTTGGGCTTCTACCATGAAACATAGGATTTCAATTTCTTTGGATTCATAGATACCTATACTTCTAATATAATATGACTGATGACGTGAAATTTATCAATCCAAAAGTGACATTTTCTAGCTTGGTAGACAACATATTATCTCTTAGTGTACTCAACATGATGCCAATTGATTTGGAATGACCATATATAGTCTGAGAATACACTAACATGTTATCCATGAAATAATTAAAAAAAAAAGAATCCATGTATGGGTGGAAAACATGATTCATGACGTAAATGAATATAGTATGTGTGTCCATTAGACCAAATGGTATAAAAATTATTTTTATATGTAGTACCTACTTCTAAATGATTTTATGGTATATTTTAGGGTATGACTCACAGGTGATGGTAGCCTGGTCTAAAATTAATCATTGGGAATACCTTATTTCATGAATGATGGTCAAACTTATCATATATGTGAGTAAGTAGTCACTATTTCATAACTCTATGATAATTAAATGAACTAAAATTTATCCATAGTTTTAGGGTATTACATTCCTTCTCATAAAGTACCATAGTTGAACCATAAGGATAAGTACCAGTTTTTATAAACCCTTTAGCTTCCTAGGCCTCAAAAGTCCCTTTCAGTTCTTAAAGCTCATATTTATCCATCCTATATGGATGTATGGATGTTGGTTCGTCACAATGAATAAGATATATGGTGAAATCCAAATATCCCTTAGGTGGTATCCTAGAAAATTTATCAAGGAAAACTTCTTTGAAGTAGTCATCCACTAGAGGAAAAATATCATGTCACACACCTCAATAAAATGATGAGACTATAAATATGGGAAAACACTCAGTCCACCCATGACACTTAAATACAACTCCAATTTCATAGACATATTGTTCTCCTTTATGAACATAACTACTACCTTTGTGTAATGATAAATATTACCTCCAGTAATAAAAATTAACCTGGTCTTTAATAACAACTAACCATTCTATTATGATAATTATATTAAATCCCTTCTTCTTAAGGATTAAAATATTACATAAGAAATGGTAATCCCTAGTCCTGGGGGGACACTCCATGCATCGACAAACACTTTCTGGTCATACATCCAATGAAGTATCAAGATACATTACCATAAAAAACTACTCACTATCTATCTTACGACTCTCTATTATATCTATAGATGAGAATTATTGTGACGTGCTAGTATAAAATGAAACAAATTCTAAATTAAAGGATACTAAGATCATTACTCATTAATTTGATGGCTCATCCCTCTACTCATCAATCATAAATGCATTTCATGTATCCAGACTAATCAATGAACATGAGCCAAAATCTGACCACCTTGAGATTGTCCTATTTCCTGGAACAATACATCAAATCTCTGGCTTCACCAACCATAATTTCTACCTCAACATAATCACCTAGTGGTACTCTAGATTCCTACCTATCATAGGGATACTTGTCTCATTCTAGATCTTGGAGCTAGAATAGATCCTCTCCCACGGGGAATCAATGGAAAAGGTCTTGTATATTCTAGTAAGATGACCTACTTTTCTACTATCTCAACACTTCATTGGGTCCCTATCACATCGATGCTTTATGTGACCACACCATAAACACTGATGGCATAAAACATAACTAACAGTGTAGATACTATAACTTCTACTTCTCTAATGATAAACCTCAAGGAAATGTTTTATTGTAACACCCCAGGTAAATAATGAATATGACATTTTCATATTTATCCATATTTTTGAATAAAATATTAATATTACTTTAAAGGGGATGCTATGCACGATGGCGTACCCAATACACGACAATGAGTTTTTTTGAAAATCTTGTGTTGCACTCTAATAATAAAATACTATTTTTTTAAATGGTAGTTAACACCTAGCCGTTTTAATGGTGGGAATGAAAATAACTAACTAAAAAATGATTATATGTATTTGTCATATATTTTTATCCTTTACAATAAATTTTAGAGGATCAAAAATGTGAATGAATCCAATTTTAAGCGTAGACATTCTAATATTCTTTAAAAGGTCAATTAACTGCCTTTTGATGGTGAACCTCTTTTAAATCCACTTTTTGACAATTTTATGTGTTATATTTGACAAAATTAAATTCTTCTTTATAATCGGGACATCAAAATTCACTTTTTGTAACTTTTTGGTATTTTTCCAAAAAAGTTCAATTTTTAATGAATAGTGAAAAATATTGTATTTTAATTCAAAACCTATTTTTATTCTAATTTATTTATATGATTAGATTATATTATGAATTGTTTTTAAAGTGAAATTAGAATATATTTTTACCATTTAATCCAATATTGGTCATTGTAATTAATGTCACTTTGAAATCAGACTTAAACTAGTGTCAATATTTTGATACATTTTGTTTCATAAAAACACATTAGTTGTTTTGACAGCAGGAATTAATTATTAAATTAATTAATGAAACCTATATATTTTGAATTTTTTTAAAATAGACATCATTTTTGAATTCTGAATATCAAATATATCTTAGGGGTAATTTTTGGTAATTTTCTGAAAAACGTCAATTTTTGATGAATAGTGAAACCACTAAGTGGTACTTATAAAAACTGATTTTCCGTTTAAATGAAAATTTTCCATATTTGTGTTTTGAATTTCAAAAATACGACATACATGGTTGTCATTAAGAAGTAAAATGTGGTTCAATGGGATTGAAATAACTTTTTGGTGAATAGTAACTTATTAAGTTTTTAATCGCGATTAGAGGTAATTAGTGTTGTATAACGTAAGAATAATGTTTTAATAAAATAAAATGACCTAGACACATGTTTTACCCTCATGGGATGAGTCATGGCCGACCAAGACAATCCATGGTTCAACTTGGGGACCCCATGGATCCAATTTGGTTGGAAAATGACATAAATACATTTTTATTTAAAGTTAAAATTAAAATGACACAAACATGAGTTGTTTTACTAAAACAATTTTTACATGGGGTTATACAAGTCAGAGTTTTGACTATAATTAGTCATTGGAAATATAATAAGATTTCCTACATCATAGTAATTTTTTATATAATTGTTAGACATTAAATAAATTAAATTATTTATGACATCATGATGATGCAGCGATGACCTCATTATTTAATGATTTAAATAAAATGGAATGATAATGTAAACTCTAAGACCGACACATGTCCAAAACCTATTGGATTGGTGTATTTAGAACCCTTATCACCTTATCCTAGAATTATATCAATGTGGTACCTTTTAAAATCCGGAACTCATTCTAAAATAAAGTATCATTTCCTTACATTCCAAGAGTGCCCCTCCTCTCCTCTTATAAAAGGCCCCCACCTCTACCTCCTTACCCACACTTCCAAAGCCTTTTTCTTAGCCAAACCCTGCCCATTTTGTATCTCCACATCCCTATCTAACTCTTTGAAACCTCACTTTGGGAAGAAGTCTTCCGAAGGAAGCCTTTGAGCTCAAACCAAAGGGAGTTACCCGATTTTAAGGTAATGTCTTCACTTGAGTCCTTTTGTTTTATTTTGCTTCTCCAACCCCCTAAACTCTTTTTATTCATTTATTTTGTAACAACGCTAGTATCGTAAATATACTAGGATGTTGTTATAAGAATTATTCAAGCTAAACTTATACACACCTTCGTCTAATAGTTATAGAACATACTGTTTATGTGGTTGGCGATTTTCTGCCTCACCAAACGATGATTGTTCAATATTCTTTTAACACCTTTAAAGGTGGACATTATGATGTCACTGTATTTTATATATGATATATATGGTATTTATTTTTACTATATGCTTCTGTATTTTATATTTAAAACATACCTTTATTCTTTTCATGTTGTGTAAATGCGATAATTTCATATGAGGAAGTGTGGACTATCGCCCCCTCAAGTGATGTGACTCGTACATGCAATACATGGAATGTATAAAGAATGAAATTAATAAGAATATGTAAACAATATAACATATATATTATACTGGATTTATAATATATATATATATATCATTTATTTTTAATTCCATGAATATGACAAAGAAAAAAATGAAAGTAGCGTTTATTCGTACGTATGGCCTAGCGTCTCCATGAATGGTGCTTTTCATTTGTATCTCCAAATGCTATGTAATAGTATAAAATTAATATATACTGGATATATATGATAATTAAAACATAAATACTATTCTGGATATGATGTACCTATAACTACATGGAAAATTATTTTCCAACAAGTTCAATTTTTGACTCATGTACCAAACATCGACAAAAACGTCACATATGAACTCATATTATTATCCAATTATTATAACATTAAAATATGTGATATTAACTGAATAATAATCTTTATATGAATTCCATAAGAAATTATAAATTTACCGAAGTTTATTATTCAGTAATATAAAGAAATGAACAAGAAAAGTTGGACTTTAGGTAAGGGATCCTACTCCTCTCTTTCTTTTTAAGTACTCTCTTTTATGTCATTCCTTTTAAATATCATATTTCTTGTTATTGGGATGTTCATTTATATTACTCTTACTGTTATTTTTATGTTCATATGTTGAGAGACCCTATTCTCTCTCATCAATCCATTTTGTAAGTTTTGAGTGGCGCCGTTAGGCTACCGAATTTTCGTAAGAGATATAACCTCTCTCTTTCTTTTTAAGTACGCTCATGTTTTTCACTTATTTTAAGATCCTCTTTGTTATGCTGGGGGATGTTATTTTATATTCCTCATTCTTTAAAATTTATGTTAATATGATTAGAGACCCTATTTTCTCTCATCAATCCATTTTCGATGTTTTAAGTGGCGTCGTTAGGCTGCCGAGTTTTCGTAAGGGATTTTTCATCTCACTTTTATTCCCGTGTGATTTATGCTACATTTTCCACTGTTTCCTTTGAGTGGAGTATGTACTTCCCATTATTCTACTCTTTGTGTAATATACTTTATTTTATGAGTCTTTACATCAATGATTTATTGTCCTTCTTTCATGGGGTGTATGTTTCAAAAGATACCTAAGTCGGAAAGAGAACCTTTCACCCTCCACTTTTTAAAAGACTTCTTTTGTTATGTCTTTTAATTCACATAATAATATGTTTGGATAGTTTTTATATATCCTTATTGATTTTAATTTTATGTCTATTTGATTAGATCCCCTTTTTATCTCTCATCAACTCATTTTCTGAATTTTGTAGTGACGCCGTTAGGCTGTCAAATTTTTGAAAGGGAACTTCTTAACCCAAATTTGATTCTTTGGGATAAACTTTTACTCCTTTAATATGTTGTTCTATGAATATGTGTGACTAACCTCTTATTGTATTACACTTAATATCCACTTATATTTGGTGTATTCATTTTCCACACATAATTATGTAATTGATTTATCCTTAAACCAAGGATACCATCTTTGTAAGGGACTTCGTCTCAATATCCATTCATTGAGGCATATTTTGTTTATACACAACCTTCTTTTATATGGTGTATAAACCCCTTTGAATTTTATGTTTATCCAAAAAGGATTCTTTTTATACGAATCGTTTTACTAAACGACAAAATGGAATGTTTTTGTCGTACGTATGCGGCGACAACGACTTCTCCGCCGCCGTGACCATTATTTGAGTTTCGGCTTCCTCTACAAGACATACCTTCTTTTTAAAAGAAAAATAAATATCATGTTTTACTTTTATTTTATGTTGGTATTGAAAATGGTTTTCATAATGTTTTTATATCAATGTGTTGTATTGATATCTTGTGATTGAAAAGTGCAAATGTTAGGTTTCCTTTATGCATGTTTTATGTGATACGATTATGTTATGGTTCTTGGGCATTATTATGAAGACGGGTGGTTCCGTGATAATCTAAGGGCAGGTGAGCCCGATATAGATCTCCAATGTATTTGGTAATGAGAATGAGTGAATCATTAAGTTTTCTCCGAAGCGATTTAGGGAATATACTGTGTTGGGTATTCCAAATGTAACCAAGAGGGTTACTCCCTACATAAGAATATTATGAATGCCTCAAGATACCTTTTATGTCTTATAATTTCTATGATTTATTCATTATTTGATGAAGTATGTTAAAGTGCCTATGTTTTATGGGTAACGTATGATTTCATTCTTATGTATATATGTAATCATGTTTCCTTTCCATAATTTTTATAACCATTACTGAGCTTTTAATGCTCATCCAATGTTTTTGAAATGTTTTCCTAGGTCAAGGGATTGGTACATGATATGATGATAGTGTCAAGGATGTGTCAAGAAAGAATCCATGTTTTATTTTAAATATGATTCCATTGATGGGAAAATGAATACTATATTTTATGTAACCACATTGTTTAAATGTGGAATGTAATGCATGGTTTATGATCTAATTCTCTAAAACTCTAAACCTAAAAAGATCCTCAATGTGTAATATTGTAATAACTCAAGATTAAGTAGGTTTTAAGGCTAGGGCCTTATAGTTGGTATCAGAGGTTGGTTTAAATAACTTTAGAGGTTAGGGTATTCTCTAAGCATAAGTGACAGAATCAAAATGGATAGGATTTCAAGGAGAGTCCTAGTTTTAGATAAAGTGAATGAGTAAGTATATCTTAGTGGTTATCTTCCTCATTAGTACATGATGGTTTTGTTGATACTCACACTGACATTTCTTTTTTTAGTGAATAGATGGATCTAGTGGGTACCAAAGTGACAATAGGTTTGAAGGAAACTGTGGTGGTTCTCTGATTAAGAGACTAGATGAAATGGGGGATTCAATGAGGAAACCCGTTGTTTTTCTAAACCAACGATCAAGGAGTCATGATCAACCACTTGTACCTTGGTATGTTCTGTAATGCATCATTGACGAGATGATCAATCGATGTGGAAGTTCAGGTAATAATTATAAAGGTAACCATTAGGGTTTATATGATCCTTACTTTTGAGGTAATTATGGGTTATTATATGATATGATGGAAAATGAAAGGCATGAGATAAACTTGAGGTTAAAAAATTTTATGATTATTTGTGAATATTTTATCTCGTTTTGGGGAATGTTTTATGAATTAAATAGTTTTCGGAAAAGGACAACACGCATACCGTGTGACAACCCGTCGCGTCGGACAAAGCTGCTGGAATCGAACCCACAACCAAAGTGCGACTATTATTTTATGCCTACCACTGGGCTACGTGAATTCCCTGGTTAGTTTGACTGATTCTTTTTAGTTAGAGGATTTTATGAATTAATAGTATGTTAATTTTGTGTTATCTATGGAAATTTATTAACCTATCAGAGAGGATATGTGATTAGGTTAATTACTTTTCAATATGAGAATTTAATAGCAACTGATGTTATTTGGAGATAAAAGTTAATATCTACCATAGAAGACTATGTGATTAAATCCTTCAAATATTTGGGTTTCAATCTTAGTTTGGATTACTTTGAAGAATTTTATGGACAATTGTTTATCGAATGGTCTTCGTTGAGCTTTGGGTATTTTTGGACAAATTTTAGAGATTAAGAATAGATTTTTTTTATAACGGATTATACTTTTGTGGATTCTTTGACCTCATACTAACAATTTTGGTTTAGGATTTTGTCTAAAGACATGGGAAATATATAGTTCTCTTTTGTGGATTAGGTGATTCTCAAGAAGTTGATTATAGTACTCTTAATGTGAACAAGTCTTCCTAAATACTCGTCTTTTGGAGAAAATATGAGTTTGTGTAAGGAATCTAATAAAAGTTGAAAGTCAACATGATAAGTGATTATGTTTACTTATGAATAAATTCCTCAATAAAAAGTAACTTAATACAAAAATGTTGTCTATTAACTTTTCTTACTGGGGAATCGAATACCATTTAACCCATCAAAAGTTTGTGATTTTCTTGTGGTTAACATTCTCCTAGACATGTTTACTATCACTCTCCATCAGAAAATGACCCTTTGTTTTCTCCTCCATATCCATATTTTTGTACATGGAATCCTAGTATGGGTTAACTCGGGTGACTTTTTTACTTCTCTTTCTTTATTTTAAGGTGATTGTTTTACTGACTATTGTTTCGATGTGGGATTTTCAATGAAGTTTCCAAGCCCAATTTTAAAATTGTGAGGACGCAATTCCCAAAAGTGGGGAAGGATGTAACACCCCAGGTAAATAAAGAATATGACATTTTCATATTTATCCATATTTTTGAATAAAATATTAATATTACATTAAAGGGGAGGATATGCACGATGGCATACCCATTCCACAACAATTAGTTTCTTGGGAATCTTGCGTTGCACTCTAATAATAAAATAATATTATTTTAAATGGTATTTAATGCCTAGCTGTTGTAATGGTGGGAATGAATAGAACTAACTAATAAATGATTATATATGTTTGTAAAATATTTTTACTCTGTAAAATAAATGTTATATGATTAAAAATCCGAATGAATCCAATTTTAAGCGTAGACATTCTAATATTCTTTAAAAGGTCGATTAACCGCCTTTTGATGGTGAACCTCTTTTAAATCCACTTTGTGACAATTTTATGTGTTATATTTGACAATATAAAATTCTTCTTTATAATCGGGACATCAAAATTTACTTTGTGTAAATTTTTAGTATTTTTCCGAAAAAAGTTCAATTTTTAATGAATAATGAAAAAGTGTTGTATTTTAATTCAAAACGTCTTTTTATTAAAATTTATTTATATGATTAGATTATCTTTTGAATTGGTTTTAAATTGAAATTAGAATATATTTTTACCATTTAATACAATAGTGGTCATTGGAATTAATGTCACTTTGAAATCGGACTTAAACTACTGTCAATCTTTTGATACATTTTTTTTCATAAAAACACGCTATTTGTTTTGACAGTAGGAATTAATTATTTAATTAATTAATGCAACCAATATGTTTTTATTTTGTAAAATAGACATCATTTTTGAATTCGGAATATCAAATATAGCTTAGGGTGAATTTTTTGCAATTTTCTGAAAAACTTCAATTTTTGAGGAATAGTGAAACCACTAAGTGGTACTTATAAAAACTAATTTTCCGTTTAAATGAAATTTTTCCATCTTTGTGTTTTGAATTTCAAAAATCCGACATACATGGTTTTCATTAATAAGTAAAATCTGGTTCAATGGGATTAAAATAACTTTTTGGTGAATAGTAACTTATTAAGTTTTTAATCACGATTAAAGGTAATTAGTGTAGTTTAAGGTAAGAATAATGTTTTAATAAAATTAAATGACCTAGACACATGTCCTACCCTCATTGGATGAGTCATGGCCGACCGATACAATCCATGGGTAAACTTGGGGACCCCATGGAGCCACTTTGGTTGGAAAATGTCATAAATACCTTTTTATTTAAAGTTAAAATTAAAATGACACAAACATGAGTTGTTTTACTAAAACAATTTTTACATGGGGTTATACAAGTCATCATTTTGACTATAAATATTAATTGGAAATATAAAAAGATTTCCTACATCATTGAATTTTGTTTTATAATTTTTAGACATTAAATAAATTAAATATTTATGACATCATGATGATGCAGTGATGACCTCATTATTTAATGATTTAAATAAAATGGAATGATAATGTAAATTCTAAGACCTAAACATGTCAAAAACATATTGGATGGGTGTATTTATAACCCTTATCACCTTAGCCTCTAACTATATCAATTTGGGACCTTTTAAAATCCGAAACACATTCTAAAATAAAGTAACAGTTCCTTAATTTCCAAGAGTGCCCCTTCTCTCCTCTTATATAAGGCCCCCACCTCTACCTCCTTACCCACACTTCCAAAGAATTTGGCTCAGCCAACCCCTGCTCATTTTATATCTCCAAATCCATATATAACTCTTTGAACCCTCACTTTGGGAAGAAGTCTTCCCAAGGAAGCCTTTGAGCTCAAACCAAAGGGAGTTACCCGATTTTAAGGTAATGTTTTCACTTGAGTCCTTTTGTTTTATTTTGCTTCTCCAACCCCCTAAACTCTTTTTATTAATTTATTTTGTAACAAATACAGTATCTTCAATATACTAGGATGTTTTTATAAGAATTATTACAACTAAACTTACACACACCTTCGTCTAATAGTTAAAGAACATATTGTTTCTGTGGTTGGCGATTTTCTACCTCACGAAATGATGATTGTTCAATATTCTTTTAACACCTTTAAAGGTGGCCATTATGATGTCACTATATTTTATATATGATATATATGGTATTTCCGTTTACTATATGCTTCTGTATTTTATATTTAAAACATACCTTTATTCTTTTCATGTTGTGTAAATGCGATAATTTCATATGAGGAAGTGTGGACTACCGCCCCCTCAAGTGATGTGACTCGTACATGCAGTACATGGAATGTATAAAGAATGAAATTAATGAACATATGTGACATATATAACATATATATTATACTTTAATATAATATATATATATATATCATTTATTTTTAATTCCATTAATATGACAAAGAAAAAAAATTAAAGTAGCGTTCATGCGTACGTACGACCTACCGTCTACATGAACGGTGCTTTTAATTTTTATATCCAAATGCTATGGAGTAGTATAAAATGAATACATACTGGATATATATGTTAATTAAAACAACAATACTATTCTGGATATGATTTACCTATAACTACATGGAAAATTATTTTCCAACAAGTTCAATTTTTGACTCACGTACCAAACATCGACAAAAACATCTGATATGAACTCATATTATTAACCAATTATTATAACATTAAAATATGTGATATGAACTGAATAATAATCTTTATAGGATTTCCTTAATCAATTATATATTTGACCAAATTTTATTATTCATGAATATAAAGAAATGAACAAGGCAAGTTGGACTTGAGGTAAGGGATCTTACTCCTCTCTTTCTTTTTAAATACACTCTTTTATGTCATTCTTTTTAAATCTCATCTTTCTTGTTATTGTGATGTTCTTTTATATTAATCATACTGTAATTTTTATGTTCATATGATGAGAGACCCTATTCTCTCTCATCAATTAATTTTGGATGTTTTGAGTGGCGCTGTTAGGCTGCCGAATTTTCGTAAGAGATCTAACCTCTCTCTTTCTTTTTAAGTACTCTCCTTTTTGTCACTTCTTTTAAGCTCATCTTTTATTATGTTGGGGAATGTTATTTTATATTCCTATTTCTGTAAAATTTATGTTAATATGATGAGAGAACCTATTTTCTCTCATCAATCCATTTTGGATGTTTTAAGTGGCGTCGTTAGGCTGCGGAGTTTTCGTAAGGGATTTTTCATCTCACTTTTATTCTCTTGAGATTTATGCTACATTTGCCACAATTTTCTTTTCAGTGGTGTATTTACTTCCCATTATTCTACTCTTTGTGTAATATACTTTCGTTTATGAGTATTTACATCATTGATGTATTGTCCTTCTTTCATGGGTTGTATGTTTCGAAGGATACCCAAGTCGGTATGGGAACCTTTCACCCTCCTCTTTTTAAAATACTTATTTTGTTATGTCTTTTACATCACATAATATTATGTTGGGATATGTTATTCTATATCCTTATTGATTTAAAGTTTATATCCATGTGATGAGATCCCCTTTTTATCTCTCAACAACTCATTTTCTGAATTTTGTAGTGACGCTGTTAGGATATCAAATTTTTGCAAGGGAACTTCTTAACCCAAATTTGATTCTTTGGGATAAACTTGTACTCCTTGAATATGTCGTTCTATGAATATGTGTGAATACCCTCTGATTGTTTTACACTTAATATCCACTTATATTTGGTGTATTAGTTTGTCACACATAATTATGTAATTGATTTATCCTTAAACCAAGGATACTGTATTTGTAAGGGACTTCGTCTCAATCTATATTCATTGAGGCATATTTTGTTTTATACACAATATTTTTTTATACGGTGTATAATCACCTTTGACTTTTACGTTTATCGAAAATGGAATCTTTTTATATGAAGCATTTTACTAAACAAAAAAAGGTAATGTTTTTTTCATACATATGCGGCGACAACGACTTCTCCGCCGCTGTGACCATTATTTGAGTTTCGGCTTCCTCTATAAGCCATACCTTCTTTTTAAAAGAAAAATAAATATCATGTTTTACTTTTCATTTATTTTGGTATTGAAAATGGTTTTCATAATTTTTTTATATCAATGTGTTGTATTGAAATATTGTGATTGAAAAGTGGAAATGTTATGTTTTCTTTATGCATGTTTTATGTGATACGATTAAGTTATGGTTCTTGGGAATTATTATGAAGACGGGTGGTTCCGTGATAAACTAAGGGCGGGTGAGACCGATGTATCTCTCCAATGCATTGGGTAATGCAAATGAGTGAAACCTTAGGGTTTCTCCGAAGTGATTTAGGGAATATACTGTGGTGGGTATTCCAAACGTAACCAAGAGGGTTACTCCCTACGTAAGAATGTAATGAATGCCTCAAGTTACCTTTTATGTCTTATGATTTCTAGGATTTATTCATGACTTGGTGAATTATGTTAAAGTGCCTATTTTTTATCGGTAAAGTATGATTTCATACTTATGTATATATGTACTCATGTTTCCTTTCCATACTTTTTATAACCATTACTGAGATTTTTATGCTCATCCCATGTTTTTGAAATGTTTTCACAGGTCAAGGGATTGGTACATGATATGATGATAGTCTCAAGGAAGTGTCAAGGAATAATCCATGTATTATTTTAAATATGTTTCCGCTGATGTGAAAATGAATACTATCTTTTATGTAACCACATTGTTTAAATGTGGAATGTAATGAAAGTTTTATGATTTAATTTTCTAAAACTCTAAACCTGAAAAGATCCTCAATGTGTAGTCTTTTAATAACTCAAGATTAAGTAAGGTTTAAGTTTGGGGCCTTATATTTATGCTACTATAAGAACAACTTCCCAGCCTAACTGTTTAACCACTATTCCATGCACCATCATATTTCCTCAGATTACGCCTGGATATGAGGTCACATTTTAGCATTTTAGATATACTAGTTATCCAAAAATAATTCTCCTGAGATCATTGGGTATACTTGAGGTCATCATCAAAATGTATTTCCCTCGACATCTCATTACCATTAATAGTGGGAGAAATGTAATGGAGATACATGAAATAAGATGATTATTCCATAAAATACATAGTTCTCTACTCTAGATATATAAACTGCATAGATTGTTCATATAATAGTGTCCATAGTAAAAAATTATTCATAGAAACTATTTGGCTAATCTCTTCAGACCTTTCTTGGTACTTACCTTCTTGGGTCGTAACATCTCACCATCCCTTGGTATATCCACAAAGATTATATCCTTATAACTTTTCCCTACTATCTAAAGGATTATATATGTACTCAAAGATCATATCAATAGACTCAATCCATGTTTCCACCACCTAGGGACTGCATTCCCCTAAGAAAATGAGCAGGTGTTGCTGTTGAATATCTCTTGACCACAATGTCATAGTTGGTGCAACCCCTAAACCCACCACATCTGGAGCTTGGTTGTCTCTACCTTCCCGACACTCGACCTAAGTCCTTCTTGGAATAATATGTATTAATTATATGAACCCAACTTTTAATACATTCTTGGTGAAAAGGATTAGATTTTTGAAATAGAGGATGGATTATGGCCTGAATAAAAATGATATTCTAGCCATATACCCATTTCTAGGGTCATGTTATACGAAAATATTATAATTATTAATCATAATGTTTTAGTTATATGGGATTTCAGTTCCATGTTATATAATAGAAATATATTTTATTTATAATTGGAATCCAAATTAGATAGACACCATTTCTGATAAAATTTATAATTACCAAATTTATAATAATACAAAGCTTTATCAAGATGTATTCTTATTTAGATGTTATAATTCTAAAAAAATTTATAAGAATCAATTTGAATTCAATGATACTATAAATAATAATTTATATATCGTCTTAGGATTAAAAAATTCCACATTCAATTGTTCAATTATATGGATCACCATTCACAATTTATAGAGGCAAAAACTTTATAAATTACATTTTTATTCTGTTTAATCATATCTAGCTAACATTTCATCCCATGTAAATATAGTTTCATGGATAAAACGTGTCATAATTGTTAGTTATAGTGAAACCATAAATAAAAATGGGAAAGATTAGTTTAGTTTGATGAAAACACATTAACTAACCAATTATTTTATCCCAATAAGAAATTTAATACAAATAAATGTATAGAAGTCAATTCATATTTAACATGAAACATGAAATACAAGTGATGAAATATTCATGGCATGGAATATGAATGATACATATATTCCTAGGTTACAAAAATAAATCATGAGACAATTCTCCATTTTAATGCTATCCCAATGGTAAAAATTAATAATCATAAAAAATCTCATCTTTCATGTACGTAAGACAATAGTGAAAATAATAAAATAGTTATAGGAAAAATATAGAATAATAAATCCATTACCTCTAAACATGTATTTTCCCTGGAATGTTTGTTAGATACTTAAATTAATTTCTGTTACCAAGTTCCAACACTTCTATGTCTCCTACATATAACCCAAAATTGTAAGGTAATGAAAAAGAAACCACTCATGTCACTTTTTGATGTCCCAATCCATGTTCAATAAAATTTTACAAATCTTGAAGCCCATATGACAACATTTTCACCTACCAGTAAAATAAAGGTTCTAAATAGCAATGTAGATGCATTTTTGGTATCGTGGATGAATATACCCACCTCATCGAAGTGGGATATTATAAAAAATAATAATTAACAAATAGAAATAATATGGTAGTTGGTGTAAACCATCCATAAAATAAAAACTGATACAAGGTAGTAAAAAATATTGTGTACAAAAATGACATGTCTATAAAAAAATGGGGATTAAAAAAATCATGGGAAAATGTGTAAAAAAGAACATGCCTCATAAAAAATACAAAAAAAACATACCAAAATAGCTGAACTCCATTAGAATCCTTAGCACTGTCTCATTCCTCTAATCACATACACTGATCAATCATGAAATCAAGTGTCCAATGTCAGGTTCTTCACTCTATCCTTCCGGACATCCAATATGTATTCCCTAGTACAAAACGTGGCCCCGAAAAGGGTGAAATAAAAACTTAGTTGGACACCACCAATAGTGACTAATAAAAATTTAGTATGTGAGTATAAACAGTAATAGTGTGAAGTTATAATTAAAATTGAAATGGTAAATAAAATATAAAACATAATGATCTTAGGCTATAGTACGGATGACTGACCAGCAATAACTACTTCGGCCTAAGACTAATATCTTTGAACATGTTTCATATTAATAGTAAAGGGTCTCAGAGATTATTTCCCAAGTTTCCATGTGATAATAAATCCATGGAATCCACAAAAAAATTGAAGACATTCCCACCTAACACACCCATTTTGAATCTAACGAATATCTATGGAATTCTAAACTTTTGGATGTCAAGCTAGATCACGATGATCAATCGATGATGTTTGGTGATTTTTTTAAGTATAATATGAGGGTTGAAATATTTTTATTTTACTCCAATGTGTTTCTAACTGATTGAAAAAAATTATCTTTGCGAGTATGGAAGGCCTCGATTGGAATTCAAAGAACTGAACTGATGTATCCCCATTCTGAATATAGGAGGTCGAACCTTGAGAGATTATCCCTAGCATTGAATTTTTACCATAGAATCCAAAAAAAACAAAATATTTCAAGATGGTTCATTCATGAAATTAGTCAAATACTAGATCCAAGTGGGTTTACTACTTGGACATCAAATCAATGAATTGGGTAGCATCCGGTGACTTCACTCAAGACATTCCTGCTTGTAAATACAGTGAATATTCATGGAATGATACACCTATAATGGTGCGAAAAATTATAATAAGGAATAAAAAAATAATAAATGATAAATTAATCATACGTTCTAAGTATGTATTTCATACCATTTAATAATTAATCAGATCTGATAATTTCTTTATGTAAAATGCAACACACCTATGTGGTTTTAGTTTCATATTAGAGAATGGTTTCTAAAGTAATTTATTCAAACACATGCAAATGGGTGTTTTAAGTTGATGCTATCAACCATCCATAGTGTACAAGGATCTCATAACACTTCATGATCAATGTTTTTTAATCCAATTAATGTGATCCAATTTTTAGATTCAATGCATATAATTTTTTATGTGTGGTATAAGAGAAAAAATTATAACATGTGAGTCCTTAAAGTGAAATTCATAGACCACCAACCTTAGCCTCATTGTAGACTCATCATAAAGTATCAACCATTAATTAGGGTTGGAATGAGAGAAAATGGAAAACTAGAAAACCACCATTAATGTATGCAATATTATCTCACTTGAAGATCTCAAAAAATATGGGAAGATTATGTTAGAATAGAACCAATCTGATAGATCGACATACGAACGGGGATCCAACATGGACAATGGTAATAAAATATGAGTTTGGAAGGTGGATATTCACCAAAACCTAGAAATAGGGATGAAGGGGATCTACGGGGGGAGAAGTTGCTATGAAAACGAGGAGAAGGAGGAAATATAATTTCATTATAAGGGGAAAGGGTAAAAATGTGATTTTATAGGATTTTTAACAGGTTGCATGGTTTGTCATCATGGTTGGTGAAGTCATGCACCAATCAAAAAATGCCCACTATCAGGTTTCCCATACCCCATATAGTCTAGGTGGGTGGTTAGACAAACTCTACACAAACCGTGTGTGGTCAACCTACAGTAAATTGAAAAATGTTCAAGGTCGTGAGGCCCTATGGCACAATTTCTTGAACTATACTCCACCCTTCTAGGGCTACATAGTTTGGGTTCAAAACTAGTGATAACAATGAACTAAATATAGACCTAAACCTATTTATTTTAATACACTTACTCATGGATCCAATCAAATACTGAATGTTTTTAAATCCTCTATAACCCCATTAGACACTTCAATTTAGATAAAAAAAATTGCAGACTAAAAACAAATAGATTTATAAGTCAATTCAAAACTAGGATCATACAGAATATGTTTCACATCTTCCTAGTTTTCATTTCCCATACTCACCTTAAACTACAAAAAATCCCAGAAAAAATTAAATATCCATCCTTGTATATACCATGGAGTATATCAATCTTCTTATCACTGATGAAAATATAAAATTTTCCATAAAATTTTACTCATCATCCATTTTTGGTACTTCCACTGTAGTTAATTTAAAGAGTACATCCAAAGGGGTTAAAACTAACTTATATCTTTCCATTATAAATTTACAAATGGCCATTAGGATGTACTCATTCTATGATAAATCCAAACTACAATTATTTCTATATATCTTATTCAACATTCCCAAAATTTTATTGATTTACCAATACCATTCTTCTTGATATATCTAAAAAAATTAAACTTTTCCTCCAAAATACTTTCAATTTATGGTCTAGATAGGATAATTTCATCTTTGTGTAACACAAAAATGATAAATTTTCTATCCACAAAAAATTCTATTAGAAATAATGATATGATTTTCTCTAGATAAACTAATTCTCATCCATTATGTTATCATATTTGAAATTCAACTATCTCAATTATTGTCTTAAGCCATAAATATTTCTTTACATCTTATACACAAAGTACACATTCTAAAATTCAATGAAACCATTATGTTTATTTATAAATATTTCCTCATTAAAATCAATCTAAATAAATATTTTTTTTTCATATCTATCTATTCTAAATGTTATCTATCTAAAGAAACCAAACCCAATACTATTAAAATAATTTTATCATAAAAATGGTTGATAAAATTTAAAATAAGCCCACTCATTTGATCTAAAGAAACCCCTTTAAAAATTAATATATATGTGTACCTAATATTATCATTGGATTATTAATCAAATTAGAACAACCGTTTTTTCGTAACACATTTTCCCCTTATGGTAATTATGTTAAATCTTATGTCACATTTTGTTACAAAGAATCAAACAATTATTTTTCATATAACTACCACTTTTTAAAGTTGAATAGGCTATTATATTCTTCTAGGAACATGGTATCTCATCGATGCATTTTATGAAATCAATGAAAATTAGTTTTTAACCTATGTTCCACTCATTTGATTCTAGTATTTCTACATAATGAAACTCACATCTCAGCTCTCTCTGGAACTACTTCCTTTGGAAATTCACCTTCTAAAATTATTTTCCATGATTTAATACCTCATGAGCACTCTGGTACTTATTAAATTCCAACTAAATCATTCAAAAATTCAATGCTTTCAAAAATATTTGGAACATAAATCCTTTGAGAATTTCCATTTAGAAAAAAATTCGATATGATCAGTTGATTATTTTTTTCAAATATACATTTCTACTCTATAAAGTTCTTTCCACTTATCTATCTCATTTAATAGAATATTATATTTTCTAATAATCATTTAGTTATTATCATCCCAAAATCAGAAACTAATTTTTTCATCACCATATCCCTAAATAAATATGGTCATGACTTAACTTTGAGTCTATATAGATCATTGGAAACAAATATAGATTAGTTAAACTTCTAAAAACATTGAGATGGAAACGTCCACTATTTTTCTAGAACACAACATTTTTTATCTTCTATCCCAATATTGCAGACGGAATCCTTATAATAACGTACACTATGAAATTGACTGCCTTATCAAAAATCTAATTGGATATTCTAAAATGTAGTATTATGACATCTTCTTATCATTTATTTTCTTGTTCATCCACTCTATTATAGAATTTTTATCTACAGTTCAAGCAATAGTATTTTCAATACTGATTACATTTCTCCAAATAAAAGTTACACAATCATCTACTAATGTATTCTCGACTATTATATAACCTTAAGAACCTATGTTATTTCTGGTCTCTTTCTTCTCTAGAGAAATCCAAAAAACGTTTATGAATATACTGGGTTTTTTCTTCAAGAAGAATACCCATAAATTCATTATTAAATCATCATTGATAATAAATTAAATTTACCACGCATGAGAATGGACTGGTACAGGACTCCAAATGTTTATGTATATAAGAATTAACATCTAAGACTTAGTCTTCCTTCTATTCAAATTGAAATAAACATTTCTATAATTTCTGAGTATACATATTTCATAAAATATAAACTCCATGGGATTGAGATACAATATACCTTTAGTTTCTAGGAATCATATGTTCTTCTCACTATAGTACCTGAGATAAAAAAAATCCAAAACTCTGATCTTTTTGAAGTTTTCAATCCATAAATTATTTCTCCATGTAAACATCTATTCAAATACAACATTCATTATTTTACAAATATTTTTTTTTACCATCGAGCCCTGATTAATATTCCAGAACCCATTTTCAGATGTAGTTTCCAATTTTTCTCCATCCATCTAACCAATAAAAATTATGTTCTTTTATAAATCATGTATAAATCAATGTAGCTTCCACTCATCAATCAACATTTACAATCTCCATTCCCCATGAGCTTGAGATCTATATAATTAGCTATGTTATCCTTATCAAAACATTTAGATACATAATTTTTTCAAGCATACATTCTCAATTCTGGAAATGACTGAATCCTTGGGATCAATGAACCATTATTCTTTAAAAATATTCAAAATAAATAATAAATGGTTATAACTTTCAATTATATTATTTATGAAATGTGAACACTTCAATGTACCCCTTCTTGTATTCACCCTAAAATCCCAAAAAGATTTCATAATGTTCTCTCTCTTCCCTCAATGCTATCATATGGGTCTAGTCCCAGTCAAACTACCTCATATTCTATAATTGTGTATATATTTTTATTTCATCTTAATTTTATGATGAAGAGAATATACTTTACCTTCTATGATGAGTGTGGTTGTGACATGTTTGTAGACTTCTATTCATCCGAGTTCATCATTCAAAATAATATCAATAATAGCCCTAAGAACTTGGTATGATTTTTTGAAAGATTTACTTATGGTGGGTATCATTATATCACATTATTCTAGTAGTGATGATAGTAGAAACAGAGTCCAAACATATACTATAAATATCACCTTATTTAATTTGAGATAAATATGAATCAATTTAAATTAATTCACTCGATCATATATAGGTATTAATTATAATATCATCATGATGAAGAAAAATCACATCATGAGCACTTTTTTCAAAGAAATTGGATTCTCATACATAAACTATATATAATTCATTGCCTGCAATATGGTCTTCACATTACAGATGTTATAGAAAACATTTAGATCCAACAAAATCTGAATAAATCAAAGTGCATTTTTATCTAGATTCTTTAATTCATCTTTTTTCCATTCCTTAATGTTTTACCCCTTTAAATAAAACTTAAATACGATAAAAATTTTCTATTTTAAACATTCCATCTTCTAATTTCATACCTTTAGAAATAATTAACTCCAACTAAATAAAAACTATTAAGACCCATATGTTACTTTATAATATACTACCAAGTGTATTGAAGAGCCTGGCTAAACCAAAATCATTGACACCACTAGTTGAAATTTTATAACCTCTATTATCTAAAATCTAAACCAATATAACTTGAAAAGGTGAATAAAAATTCTCCTGAAACAACCTCTACCAAAAGGAACCCAAAGAGGTGATGTACAAAAACTTGGGAAAAACAAACTTCAACCTAAATCACATAACTGAAAGGACACTCTCATGAACACTTAAACAAACATACCTCATTAAAACATAAATTCATTATAAATATATCCGATTAGATATAAACAAAAAAAAATTAAATAGTTTAAACCTTAATCATGCATGAAAAAGTGAGCACTGATATAATTTTAATATCAGGAAAGTTAAAAGATTACAATATCAATTAACATGTCCTAAATTGTTTTTTTCACTAATAAATAATAAAAATACACATTTAAACATCACTTACAAACATTATATTAGAGATCAGTTAGTCAAAATATTGCTTCATCCATTCATCTTTGTGGGGAGACAACCATTGGTACTGGTACCCTTCAATTTCCTATAGCTTTAACTGCACAACTATTTCCATCCAATGAATAATATATTTTACTATTATGTATCATTAGGATGAATATTAAATATCCCATTTATCAACAAATTTCTATGAATAATATTACATATCATCATAAGAGAAACATTGAATATGTCATAACTATTTCATTTCCATCATCTAAATAATAACCACATGCAAATCCAAGTTCTGGAATATAACTTTTGGACCCCATCCTCTATTGAACATCAGTTGTTCATACTGTAAACATCAGTCTCGGAAAAAAAAATATTGTGTATATACTTTATGATAACTTAATAAGAACATGAAAGAGACCTCATATTTACTAACATAATTCACCATATTGGAGAGATTCATTTGGTTTTTCCTCAATGTTTTTAATAAAAAACATGATTATAGACACAAGTATAGACCTTCTACAGTGAAAGTTAAGGGGTCTTCATTTATATTATGAATGGTTTCTGTTTTTTATCACACGTGGATCATTGAAATTGTGGTTTCTATTGACTTTTACTATGTTGAATAAATGTTGTTTTATTATTAGAAAACCTTATGTGTTTTAAAAGATTAATATAATTATTTATTCTTGAAATCAAGTTTAAAAAATATTAAAAATGAATATTATTTTTATATCACATTTTATGACATAAAAAATGATATAAGTTTTAAAATTAGATTCTCCATACAATATTAAAAATCATAATAAATGTTTAAAAAAAATTCTGAGTTTATTCGTATAATATGGTTTTTCATAATTCCTGATGTATTCTTTCCTTAAGATTTAGTACATCATAGGCAATGAGATAGTGAATGTCCTTAATTTTTTATTATATCATAGTATATGACATGGCATGGTATAAGACATGACATCATCAATTTACACTATAGAGAAGAGATTCATATTGCTAATGAGGTATCAATAATATCATAATATATGATAGAAAAAAACAAAACATATTATATAGTGATATCATAATGTACAATAAATAATATAGGATTATCTATCATTGGTCACGGTTCTTCATTCATAACACTTGATATCAGTTTTGACCTGAATCATAACCTACAAAATGACTATATCATTAAATATTATATACTCAAAAAATTTATTTTTTGAATTTTGTAGATGGTTGATTGATTATCACATGGGTTATGATATGCCTTCCAAATTTATTTGGGTGAGTGTTCTAGGTTTACCCATCCCATTTATCAATCAAACTATTTAGATACTAGTTGGGAACACTTGTGGTAGATTCTTATTATTTGATCTAATTTCAATGTCATTTCAAAATACTAGTTAATACCGCTTATGTGTTGAAGTATACTTATTGAAATCTCTTAAAAAATTATTTGGATCAGTATTGTAGTGGAATATAATTTTAGAAAATAGGTGGTTTACGAAGTACACTATTCATTATGAGTAAACATTTACCATTAGAGACATGATTCAGTCGATTGTTGCATGGTTTTCATCATAAGTCACATGGAAAAATATTATATGGAGTAAGTGGATTGTGTTCAACTATCACTGTGTTTGGAAATAGACTTGTCTTGGGTGCTTCAAAACTGAATGTACATCCACCTCGGGTTAATCTACATCTTGTGTCCAATTATTCATCATGGGAAGACCCCAACCCATAGCCAGTGGGAAGAAATCAATACGAGAGTGGTGTGAGGTTCAGTAAGACAGTGCTCCCTCCAACGTAGTGTATGGAACCTTATTATGTGGAGGGTTAATCCCTCCATGACATACCCCTCGTCACAGATAGGACTACTTTTTGATTTTATCAATGGGATCCAAGAATGTAAGACATTTTTCCAGTCTTATTTCAGATTTGAGAGGCAAGCATGATCACTATATAAAACATAACGGCCAAGGAAATCACTTAGTTTTTGATGGGTTGCGAATGTTTAGGGGTCTTTAAGAGCTATGTTACATCTAATAAGTAGTTTTACGCCCCCTCAACATGAAAGGAAATAAGGGAATATAAAAAGTATGTCCTAATTCACAATAGGGGTTTGAGGGAATCACAATAGTCTAATTAAAATATATTTTTTCACCCAGGATAGGTTTTCCTTAGATTCAAATAGAATGATTAATAGAAATTAGTGGGATAAATAAATAAGAGGATTCATGTTATAGGTGTTTAAGATGGTTATGTGGTGGACATGAATTTTTCTCCAGAAGATCCTCCCACTAATGGTTGATAGGTTGATGAATGATACACTTCTTCTTCTGATGGGGAATAGGATACTCTAATTGAAGGCGTTTTTCCTTCAGCCAGTAAAAAAGATAAAAAAGGCACTAGGAATTCTAGGGACCTTTTTTCACCTACTTTGAAGATTACTAATAAATATAATGACTACTCATACCTTGTAAAACCTATGTTAACTAGATTGGTGAAAAAGATGGGGGTTTCCATGGGAGACATGGACCAAAGATATAAGAGATCATCAACTAAAAATATTCCCTTATAATCCATCCCCTTGAAGGAGGTTTCATCACCAGAAGGTCATAAGGGAGACATTGTGAGGGATATGGTTGTTAATAGGAATATGATAGCGGTGTTCTAAAAGTTCAAAAGGGCTATAAAAGAAGAAACCTATAAGAAATGACATGGGGATGATTCATTGACTTTGGAGGAGTGGGATAGGCTTAGAATGGTGAGATATCTATAGAAATTATGCTTTGAATAGTTGTTGTGGTACATCTCACAAATCCATGTCATATTCTCAGATTTTGTCCCTCTATTTGACATAGAATCACTTATTAAGTTAACAGATTTGATTGAAATCAAGTTAGAGGGTTTTGTTCCCTTTCACCCAGATACAGATATCAGAGACATATCTTGGAAGCACTAGGATAATTTATATAGGAAAACTATATCATCATGTATATTTTGGTTTTGGTTTTTTGGGTTGTCTATTACTATGGTTTTGTCTCTATTTTGAGATATCTGCTACTTTTCAACAAAAGTAGAATTTATTAAAAAATTAAATTAAATTTTTTTTGGGTATCCCGTGTTTATAAATTTGTTTTTCCTATATTTTTAGTTTATTCCCTACTTTATCATTATTTAAAATGAATGTTATAAAATGAAGTTTTATGTATTTCAAGGTTTAATGTGAAAAAACTATTCTATGTTAGCATACATGCATTTAAGAAGTTACCTTCTAGTCATGATAATTTATTTAGTTTTTTCTCCTACACTGAAATTATCTTATTTATATGTTCTTTAAAGAGTTATACATTAATATATTTTAAACAAAATGATTTTTTGAATGAATTGGGATTCAAAACTACATCATTAGAAGCATGCATACATGTAAATGGAAACCCATTAGATAAGATGGTAATATTAAATCACTTCAAAAATACTATGTTTATGATTCCTTATAATGAAAAAACATGTCAGGACCTTGATCTACTGACCAGGTAGGTTCAGCTAAAGCTAGGTGGCAATGTATTATTTAGTGTAATTTCAGAAAATAATTGGTGACCCAAAAAGGATTATATAAAAAAACATTTTATTTGGGTTACACTTAACTATGAAACTTTAATAAGATTTGGATACTAGAGGAATACATTAATTTTTATACATATGATGGATTGGTAAATAATTTTTCTACTCAACTATCTATGATAAATATGTGATATGATTATCATGATGTCCAACCTAAATAACTATGTCATGGGTCAGAATCTAACAAGAACCAATTCTTAGTGAAATATATATCTTATCCCAGTAAGGGATATGATGGATTTAAAAGTGGTTATCATTTTAAAGGGAGAAAATTTAACAAATTTAATTATTAATTGAGTGCAATAGATGATACCTGAGTTTTAGGTGGATTTAATCTTCACTTTTACACTTGGTGGTTAGACATAATTTAAAATCATAGTTAATGTAGTGTCTTGGAAACATTAATTGTGTCAAAAATCGCATGAGATTTATATTTCATAATGTTTACTTTTTAATGGGGTTAAGTGTTTGTGTATGATTTCTGTATAAGTAAAATGAAATAGGATAATTAAATAATCTGTCAAGAAAGGGATCAGTGATTGATCTAGTGATAGGAATACCAATGTAATGTTATAATGGTCCCAAATTTTATGAATCCCTCTCCCACTTATTATCAATGAAAACCCCACAATCAGGAAAATATCACCCTTGATTATTGGTTTTAGAGAGTTTTAGCTCAATAATCATCAATGGAAGGTGATCCTTTTTCCTATATGAATGGGGGAGGAATTTATAATTTCCTAAACCTATAATATTGAACTGAAACATAACTATTTATACTCATAAAAATTTATAGATGTTTATCTCAATATGATGATGGTGATATTATTCATTCCACACTCATGCCAATGATCATGAATCACTTCACTATTAAATCACTCAAGTTCCATTGAATATAGGTTTAATTGATTGGAATGTGAGAATGAATGAACAACCATGGAAAAAAAATGATTCTATCATAAATTAATTAAAAAAATAAAAAATATGTATACATGTTTGAAACTGAGTTTAACAGCATAAGAGGAATTATAATTGTATTTGAACTTTGGCATGAAGAAGGCACTGTCATATTGGATAAATCACCAATGATGGGTTTATCCCTAAGTTAAGAATCATAACCATATATTAATATCTTACTAGAAACTATAGAGTTTTTAAAACTAGAATTTTTTTATCAAAAAATGAAAATTTCCAACTTCAATTTATAAGCTACTCTTTCCACCTGGATCATTCGATGTACCATTGAGGTTCATAAGATAAATTTCATATGGCATGTATAGTCTTCCCTTTAATGGAGAAGTTAATTCTACACTCCCCATTATATCAACTGATTTTATCTCCCTAAGATTATGTGATATATATGCCTATTTCCATATCTAGTTAGTGAACCTGAATTAGATATATTTTTCCCCACATATGTAACATGTTCTTCCAATGGTGAAAACCTCGATAATGGTGCATAAATATTATTACTTTGATCATCAAGGACCCCAATAGAGTTTTTTGAGACCTTATAAACAACTATAAATTAATATAATGTTGGATTAGCTAAAATTAATTAGTTTATGGATTTGAGACTGAATAGTACATTTATTTTGATATAAATTATGTTAACTTTTGACACGATTTTGAGTAGGTAATGTATTCTTGGTTGGAATTCTATAGATTACATTAGATTTCGGATAGAATATTGATTTTTCCTCAAATTTAATTGGAGGTCATACCCATCATTGGGAGGGGAATTGTATCATGTTTTTATTCTCATATCCTAGTAATGTGATGTGACTCAAGCAACTCATTGTATAATCATTGGATTCTTAAATTTCTATCTTCTAAAATTTGGACAATCACAACCCCAATTACATTTAATTAAGTTTATCGAATGTGTTTAGTCCCACCATTCTATTAGATGGAGTTCATGAGTCACATTTTCATCCACGAGGCATTATTGGAAGTGATGGTATCTAAGTTGCTTTTCCTCACATTGAGTTGGATTTGGAATAATACTAGTAAGTTGGTTTAATATTCATGGATTACTGGATGTTTCATCCTAATTTGGAATACAATATAGGGTTAGATCACCAACATACTCTTTGGATCTTTTATAGGATCTGATTATCTTATGGTAGTTGTTTACTTGAATGAACTATTCATACATAACTATCCTCGAGATATTTGTGGAAACCTAAAAATTTATTAATATTTAATAAGAGAAAAAGTTTGTTGATGGAAGGATAATCAGGATGTATAATAAGGTTATGTTTTACTCTTGATGTACTTCTATGCCTTGAGGTGTCGATCATTAAATACTACTCATAATTTGATTTATTCATACACAAACCGTGAAACTTCACATTTATTATTAAAAAATTCAATTATCATTTAAGATATTCATCAATAGACATTGTAAATTACATTTTATTCATATGTATCTGTTTTGGGTACACATATTTCGCTTTTCAAGAATTTATCACCATCCTCTTCATATTTTTTGCTCTCATTTTTTATCTTTCATCTAATTGTTCATCCTCTTCCTGTAAATAATTAAATAAATTGTTTATACAAAGATATAAATTCATTTTATTCCAAAAAGTATTAATTGATCAACAATTTTCACAACTTTTCCTATTTATAAATTATTCTGAAAACCCTATGAAAAGAGGTGTTATGATAAAAACATAAAAATGAATGCTCCTAAAATATTAAATTAATAAAATGTATATATTATAAATTTTATATTATGAATTATTTTTAGGAATCACATCCCATAAACATTAACAATTACTTGTACCAGGTCATGAATTTAAAAAACCTTTATAGAGGTTTCATCTCATCTCTAGTCCCAAACTAGTTATAGGAATAATAAATAAAAATAGCTTAGTTAAATAAAATTAAAATAGTCATCATCATAAAAAAATCCCACATTATCATTCTCCTAATAAAAGGTAAAATTATAAACATCATTGATACTTCAAATATTATATTCATTTTCATTATCTATAAAGATATCAACACTCGTATCCTAGATTCAGTGGTTACTTTATTAAATTTTCATAAGATACAAGTAATCACATCCGAGAGCGAAAATATATTTATTACTCTTGGTAAACATTATACACAATTAAACCTATTTTTAAAATTGAAAAAATAAATTATAAAATTGTTTTTTTTCAAGTTCATAATTATTTACTCTATCATAATCGTGCATATTAAACATAATACACATCATTCATCCTGGAGAAACAAACAAAATATATAGGTAGGAAAAAATTCTTTTTAAGTGTATGCGTACATATGAGTATATTATAAATAAATAATGATAATCAATAAGGAAGGGTAAGTATTTAAAAAACATTCCATTAAATTAATTACTTGAACATAATATGGAATGAATAAAAATATGATACAATAATTCCTTATAAATAATCACATGAGCATGAAACTTAACCTTTTATATTTTAACTAATTGAATAATCACATGGAACATAAATAAATAATATCATAATGATGGAATGAAACATTTTTTGCATTTAAATATATTATCAATGCCTTTTAAAATAAAATTTAAATATATGGGTAAAAACACTTTTAATTTTTCAAACATAGTTGTCTCATGATACCTAACGATTCTTCGAGAGACTAAATGATTCCAAGCCCCATGCATCACTTAATAAATCTAATGCATTCCTTATATGAAAGGGGTGAAACAAAAAAAATAATATTTTAAAAATAACTTATGAAATTTTAATACTTACCCAATCAATAAAAATAGTTATAAACCATCAATATTAAAATGATGAATGGTAATAAAATTGTAAATCCACAGTCAAACTGACCATAAAATATCAAGTGAAATAATATGGATGGTATTAATAAAAAATTATCCCCACTGGATCATATGAAAAATAAAGGGTTGATTTCATTGAAGAATATAAATAATTAAAGAATGAAATTAAAAACATTTTCTAGGAAATAAATTTTTTGAATTAAAAGATACCTTAAAACTAAAATTTCCAAAACTATTTCAAAATTCCCTTTTCTAGAAACTATCCTTCAAAAGTAATAATGTAATATCTAAAACAATGATTTTTCATGATTTTTGTAAATTTTGTTTATGCCATATTCTTTTAATTAAATATTCCTTTCACATTTTTTGGTAAAATATAAATGGGACTTTTTTTTATAATGACATTAAGATGCCTTAAAAATAATTTAAAAAAATTAAAAATCGTCAAAATATATTAAATGAATCATTTTTAAAATGTAAAACAAAATTATTAAAATATTTAACAAAAATTATAAAACAATTATTTTATAAATAAAGGATTTTCGACCGAAGAGAGAAATAAAGTTGAATTTTCCTTATAAATATTTCTCAATCATTTTAAGTAAAAAAGAGATAAAAATAATAAATATTAAATTAAAAAATTATTTATTAATAAAATTATAAGAAAATAGATTTATTTTAGGATAGAAATATCAAATAATTCACACAAGGGATACAAAACAAAATCTTGAAAAATAATGAGATTGTGAAATAAACCCTTACCACATTGGATACATTTTAATCATAATCCCCAAGAAAGAAAAAACGTAAAATAAAACATCAAATACCATGAATGGAATTATATTCATGAAATAAAATATAAAAATTGATATTATATACACACAAAAAATAAGTTTTGAATATGGAATTTTCCTCACGAAAGTAAAAGTGAGATGAGAAAACCCTTACCTCAGTTCTGATTTCCATCACACACATTTGAAAATCATATGTAATAAAACTCATATTTAATGAATATATTTTTATTATAAATATATTAAATATCTATACTCACATATTTCCTTCCATATATTATGTACTTATAGTTTTTTATCTCATGTTTATTAACATTTCTTTTTTAAAATCACTATTTCATGTTATAATTACATCATTTCTAATGTATATTTTGGTTTAATAATTTCAATAATTTTTATTTTATCATGGTTACATCATATAGAAATAATTTAACCTTGATTTAAATATGATATATATTCTTTATATATTTAATTATAGTAATATATAAATGTTATAGATACAAAATGGATGACACCGTTCATGGAGATAGTAATCTATATCCACTTAAGCGTGTTATTTCCATTTTTATTTAGGGATTGAATTAAATAAAAAATAATAATTATCATTTCATGAATAATAATTATTATATATCTATAATTTATAATAATACAATTTATATTGTTTTCCATCCATGTAAATATGATATAAAACGGTTCACATCGTTAGGTGGACGTGATAGTCCACATGTATGCATGAGTAGGGTTACAGTTTTCCATCAGATTAGAAGGTAAGAGATTATATGTGATATTATACTTCTTGAAGTATGGTTATATTATATACACCACATATATTCATTTTATTTTTCCTTACTAGAAATGAATCACATCGCTTCATGGGGTGGTAGTATGTTGTACATGTGAACAACGTTATCGTATCACCCCACAAAATAGTAGTTAAGAATGTATGTTTTATATCATAATTCAAGAAGTGTAATATTTTCATTAATATAATATACATAAGATAAATCCATAATTATTTCCATCATTGAAATGTGGTTATGGTAAATGATTTACATCAGTTCATGAGGTGGTAGTCAACCATACACGTGATGGATGGTTTCATTTCCTTTTTCATAGAATTTGAGAGGGATCTAGGTTATACCTTTGAAATTATAATATATAAGTATATATAGGATATGTTTTTATTATATTATCATATTTTAAGAAAATTTTAATTATTTGGAAGAATGAATAAAATAAATATGCACATTTAATAATTTGGCCTCTTCTTCAGAGAGTCTCTTTAATTTATACCTAAAGCCATATTAAAAGAGATTAATAATCAAAATAATTCCTCTAGGAAGTTGGGATGGAATTAATGAATGTATTTAATCATTTATAGGGTAATAAAAAGGTATTTGGATATGTTTAGAGGGGAGGAGAGGTGGTGTCCCTTTATAAGTGGGGCAGGACACACATGGTCTTTTTGAAATGGTAAATTCATATCCATGTTTTTCTCAAGAAACAAGACTAAAATGGTTCATTATATAACCTTTAAGTTTATAAGGTCTAAATTATTTTTTAAATTGTTTTTGGATCATTTTTAGTTCAATTTATCTCTTATCTTCATAGTTTAACCCTAAGTACACTCATTTTTATCTCAATAGTAATAATTAATTATTATTGTTTTTATTATTCATTATGGTAAAATTTTAATTTTAAATTATTAAATAATATAAATTATTTTTACTCCAAATATGTATATTTTTTAAAATGAAATTTAATATTGGAGAACAAAATTATAAATAAAACCCACAGATGCTTCCAAAAAATAGTTTTTACAAAGAGAAAAAATCAAAATATTAAAATGTTTTTTTATTTGAATTAAACCAAAATAGATAACAATGACATAAATTATTTAAATTTTAATATAATATGAATAATTTTACTTTAAAAACAATTTAAAATATTATTTAATATTGGAAATAATTCAAATTAAATGGTCATTTTCAATAAAAATACGTATTTTCACTATTTATAAAAATTTAATCTTTTCAAAAAAATCCCAAAAAAATTGTAAAAGATAATTTTTAATTTTATATTTAAAAACTGAAGTTTATTTTTTCAAATATATTTTCTAAAATTGGTAAAAATAAATTTTAAATAATGTGCACAAAGCATGAGTGAACTGCCTTTTAAAAAAATATTGTATTCTAAAACAAATTCCTTTTTATTTTGAACGATTCTTATTTTATTTAAATATAATAAATTACCATTGAATTTATTTTACAAATTTGTAAAAATTATAACTTTCATAAGATAGTCAGTCTTATTCATATTCTCTAATATAATATCTAGTTTAAAATGGTTATTTTTAAAATATAAAATTTTAATATAGTATCGCATTTCATTTAACATTGGTGTGGTGTGCATCATAATATATAAAAGGGATTTAAATATAAAATAAATAATTCATGGGATAAATTATCTTATAATATTAGTGTTTCCTACCATATATTTTATTGAATATTATGTTCTACCTTTAAAAATTTTAAGCGTTTCATTTTACCCCTAAAATAAAATGTGTCCTCGGAATTGAATCTTGATCTCAGAAATTAAGAGTTTAAAATATGAAAATAAATTTGTTTTAACACCACATAGTAAAAAGGGTTACAAAAAAATTTACTGTTATAATAGAAATGGACTTAAAAAAGTTAATCAATAATAACACCTTACAATGCTTTCAATTAAGAGAAAATTGGTGGGATGTGAATATATAAACATAGAAGAAAAGTTTAAATATTTATAATGACTGATAGAGATAATTAATCCAAATAATGAGAAAAATAAATTGAAAGATTAGGACCTAAAACCCATAAATATGTGATGATTTAAAATTCCATTTCATTAATCAAATAAATAGGTAATATGATAATATTTTTTGTTTCATGATCATTTTCTTGAAGCTGAGGAATATTTTTTTTTGTATAAAAATATAAGGAAATATACTTTCTTGATATATTTTTATTTCATAAGAAAAAAATTATATTTTTTATAATATTAGATAATTTTATGCTTCATCTTTTAATCCATTAATGGAATATCCAAAAAAAGTGTTATCCCTCAAGCACTAAAATTAACACTTAAGGGATCATAAATGATTGATAAGTAATTCCTCTTATCTCTTGATATTTCGCCAGACCATAATGGTTAGCATGAGTTATAAAATAATAAATCAATTTATAAATCCACAAAAAATAAATGTTTAATTTAATTAATTTCATAGCTAGTTATCCTTAAGAATCATCCAAAATTATGTTTTTCCAAATTAAAAGTCCAAAAATTGAGAAATAAGGTCACTAAATTTATTAAATAAACATAAAATTAGATTAAAAAACATCATAAAGTATCTGTCAATATCACATAACAAATTTAATAATACATTTTCCACCTTAAATCATTAATGAAAACATTCAGGCCTCCTAAAATTATTTTTCTCTTTATTCCTTAAATAAAATATAAAATTATCAAATTTTTCGACAATTCGAAAGATGCGGTAAAATCTAAAAAAGATATTAAAAACCATCAAATCCATCACCAATTTAAATGTCACCAAATCTATACATTAAAATTTTATTTTTCATTATTATCTCATCATCAAGCATATATTAACGGTTATCCACCAGAAATCATGTGTTTTCCAAGATTATTTACTCTCTAATGTAACGTTTTTCTTGTTCATCGATACTATTAAATATATGTATTAAAATCCTTATATAAAAACACTAGAATTATAATAAAAATATATTTCATGATTCTAATAATTAGAATATCATCGATAAAATACTTCTACAATACATGTCACACCCCGACCTGTGTTTTTGGAATTTTTATTTATTTTATTTGACATTTAAAATATTTGTCAACGTTCGGGTTGAATCCTGAATGAGATTGTTGAGTTTTGTTAAAAGTGCACATTTTTAGCTAACATCATTGGGCACACAATCGAAGGGTATTTTAGAAACAATGCATGGCTTCACTTAAGTGGTTTCGGGATTCACCTATCTTCCAAAAATTTAAAACAGGTACATTTTTTAATTTATTATGTGATTTAAAAAATATAGGGATGATAATGATTTTATTATTAAAGTGAACTAAATACTTTTATTATTTATATTTTTATCGGTATAGTTATTAATATTATTATTATTATTATTAAGGTTTTATTATTATTATTATTTTAGGCTGATGCGCGGGCACCACAAGGCTAGCGGAAATCGTGCAGTCATCTCGAGTACAACGCAGTTACAGTATTTGAATCGGCCAAATGAAAATAAATTTAATGATTTGAAAATTTATAATTTAGTTAAAAAAGATAACTTGTCATAGAAAGGATAATATTATTTTTTCATGTATAACAATATTATTTTATTATTAAAGAGTTTATCTTATTAATGTTTATATTTTTATCATTTTTATAATATTATGAAGGTTATTTTTATTATTCTTATTGGCTTTTATTATTATTATCATTTTGAAGGGTACTTATTATTATTATTATTATTAAATTTATTATTATTATTATTAGGTGCATTATTTATTTTAATGATATTAGTATTATATTTATTATAGAATAAAAATATTGTTGTTGTTGTTGTTGTTGTAGTAAATTATTATTGTTATTGTTTTTTTTATTTGATTTTATTTCATTATTTTCTATTTTTCTCTAACCCTAGCATACCCTATTTTTTTTCTTTCCCTCTCCCTTGGTCCATGCAGTGCCACCACCCCTCCCTTTACTTCCTCTCCTTGTGCATAACCCCAGTGATTTCTCCTCTTACGCAGTAGTCGACCCTCCACGCCTCCTACCCACATCCTATGGCACGCCCGGCCTCACAGTTGTCGTCGGGTCACGCCTCCCACACCTCTGATCAAAACATGTCGCTCCCTCCTTCCCCTATCCTAGTGATACCCTATGCAGATCCTTCTCCTCATATGCACTATTCAAGCACCCAGGGGCCTCATATCCTACATCGGCCCTGACACCTTGCTCCCCTTCCCTCTTGATCAAGTATGCCACCTTCTATAGCCTTGCCTCCTCTGGATTCTCTCCCCTACGCAGTGTCCTCTTCTCCCAGTCGGCATCCCATCTAGTGCACACCCCTGACACCCTTCAGTCACCTCTTCTTCCCTCTGGAAGTAGCATAATGCCCCCGATGAAACCTCACCTCGCCGACACCCCCCCCCCCCCCCCCGCCCTTTTGCAACTCCCACTGACCTTGCACCCATTGGCCTCCTCCCCTATTTTTTCTAGCTAACAGCAGTGCATCATTCCCAGGTATAGTCTCCTACCCTTCTCTAGCTCACCAGTAGCGGCGCATCACCCCAACGACATCCCCACTTCACTGCATCGGCCGCGGGCTCCTCCTTTCGACACCCACAAGCTGTATCGGCCATGAAAACCATTGGTAAGACCTCCATTTGGCCACCGCACACCTTTCGGACCTCCTTACGGTTGTGCGCCCTCTGGTCATGTTCCTTCCAACCATCCATGCACCGCCTAGGAATCTCATCTAGTACAACGAACACGCTTTTGGCCGACGTGTCTCCTTTCCAACCACCGTGCGCCCTCCTAGTCAGGCTGCACTCTTCACCAAAATCCTCACCAGTCATTTCCTCATTCATGTGATCCCATTGTTCGAGCATACCCTCATGCTAACTCCTACCTCCTTTTCTCACGTAATTTCACCTAAAATTGTGTTTAGATGATTCTTTTTTGCTTTTGTTATCCTAGATTATGTTATGTTTTTTCATCTATGTTTTCAGTTGTTTTTGTGATTGTTGTTGAATGTTGGTAGAGAAATTATGTGATATCGTGTTCAGCAGATTACTCATACTAGTGCGCAAGTGTGAGATGTGTCATGTTGTCATAATTGAGCTGCAATTCATGGTAAGTCCCCCAATGCAATTACAATTATATTTATAATTTATTAATTTCATGGAATTTCATTTTTTTAAATAAATTGTAAATAATATGATGTAATTATATTTAGAAATGAGTTTTTTTATGAAAAATAGTGGTTCTATCTTTTTCTTGAATTACCTAAAAATGGTTTCTTTCTAATGTGAATAATTAGTGTTCTTAAAATATTTTGATGGAATTTGTAAGTAAATTGTGTTTTTAAAGAGAGTCTTGGGTGGAAAATGTGTTTGGGATTCTAAAATGGATTTCTAAAATAGGGTTTTAAATAGTTTTAAAATTTGAATTCATGATTCTCTAATTTTTTGGAAGTGATTTATAATGTGTTTGTTCGTTTAGAAATAGGTTGATGTTTAGTGGTTGGTTAAGGCCCATTGAGAACTTTAATGAAATAAATATTTTTGAAAAATTTCTTTGGCCTGACTCAGGGGTGATCCTGTTGTGTACGTGGATTGTGTGAGTTATTGTGTGTGTAGTTTGTACATTATGATTGGTTACTTGAATGAAATTATAGACTCATCCCTATTTTAATTTGGTACACTACATGGGAACCTGGCATAGTAAGTGAATTTTTTGTTAATGATTATTATACTAGTTTAGATTACACACTGGCTAGTGGCCCTTCATATTGAATTTGATCTGCTAGGGTATTGGGACCCTTGGATAGGTCTGGTAGGGAAATACTGATTATTTGGGTATTATGAAGTCATCAAGGTTAGACATGCCTTCAGTATGGGTCACATGTATAGTACGTTCTGGATTGATCATGATCTCCTAGGTTTGACCCATGTTTTCTTTAGTGCTTATTTGTATGTAGCGAATGATTGAGGGGCCTAGATTCGTTTCTGGTCCCCATTTTTTATTTTCCCATTTCCCTTATTGTGTGTTATTTTTTGTTTGTGGTTTTCCTCTAGACTAACAACTAAATTATTAGATTTTAAATTTTGCTGAAAATGTTTACAAATGTAATGCACATTTTCCATTCAAAAATTAAATTTGTTTTCAAATTAAAAAGGGAAATAGGCTGTTACATGTTTTTGAAATGCATTGTGAGTGTGGAAACCCATATTTTTAATAATATAGTTCAATCCTAGAATTAGTAAATTAATTATTTAAAGGTAGTGCTTTTGAAATAGTTTTTTTTGGAACGCCTACTGAGTTTTAATACTCATTAATATTGTGTTTTCTTATTTTTAGTTTCTCCTGAATGTTCGAACTCTAGTTTGGATCTCCATGGGTGACATTTGGTTTGGGTGTTGTAGAGTGACTCTCAAGGTCACATGGAATTTTGTTTATGGTTAGTTAAGTATTTTTTATTGGTTGTTCTTTATCTTTCGTGTCGTTTATTTATTTTGCGTTGTTCTATTTTATTCCTGCTGCTTCGTTCATTTTTATTGGGAAAAAGCATTCCTTTGATGCTCTTTGTGGCTTCCCTAGCACTTGTTACCAGCCTGGGTGGATCAAGAATGCCTCTCAGGCCTTACCAAAGATCAACTCAGGTGACCGATCTAGGGTCAACTCAGGTTGGTTTGTGAAACAATGTTATCAAAAAAGGTCAAATCTTGATAAGAACTTTTTTTAGAGAGACCATCGTTATATGGGGTTGTCATGGTAGATGGAGTGTTATTTTTACGACATGTGGCATAAAAATGGGTAGTAAATCATGAACCCTTGATTGTTTCAAACCTCGGGTTACCATGGGATGTTCGGGATTGTTGGTGTCCTTTGATTGTTTTGAATTTCATTATATTGGTAAATGAAAAGGGAGTTCGGAACGTAACCTTATAAGATCACAGGGCATAGAAGAACTTGTGGTGATGGGAAAATTTCCCTATATTTCTCTCTGTGAAAGTGGTGTGACTAGCATATGTCCTCTAAGTATATGTTCGAGTCACCCATCGGTACTAGTTTCCCCTTGTGAATCGTTTGATACTTCTTTAATTCTGAAAACTATTTGTAATGTTTTATTTTGGAAATTGTAAAAAAATGGAATTTCGAAATGGAAATGACCATGTTTTTATTAAATTCCTTTTTCCTTCTTCCTTAGTGTTCTCCCCCATAATGTTTTTATGAATTCCCAAGGTGCATCCTTGGGTGGTGCACCCATAGAAAATCCTCAAGTTGATCAACCTTTAGACTATGCTCTGGAATTCCTAAAGTTGAACCTCCACTGTTTTATGGTCAAGAAGATCCTCTTGAGGTAGATGAGTTTTTATAGAAGATTGAGAGGATCTTTTGTATCATTGGGTTGCCTCAGTCATTGATGGTGATGTTGGATACCTTTATACTTGAAGGTCCCTCTTGGAAATTGTGGAAATATGTGTCTTCAATCAACCCTTGAGAAAATATCACATGGGAGTACTTCAAATCATCATTTATCCAACAATATTTCTATTAGTTGACGATGTAGAGGAAGAGGATAGAGTTTTGTTGTGTTCATATAGGTGTCGAATCAGAACAAGATTTCTATTGATATTTCATAGAACTAGTTCTGTATGACCAGTGGTTTGTTTCAAATGATCCTAATAAGGCTCAATAATTTGAGTCTAGACTCCGACCTAAACTGTAGTAAAAAGTGGAAGAGCTCAACCTAACAACATTCCTTATGTTGTGGGGTACTCCTTTCTTACTGAAGATCAATTAGCAAGAGGACATGAGGTCGAAAATCCTCTAGCATTGGGAATCAATGAAGATGATGGCGATAAAAAGAATGGAAAGAGACTTCATGCTAGTGGTCCTGGTAGAGGAATAAAGATTCCTTCAAAACATGAGTCATCTTCTCCATAGCGCAATGATGTAATCTTTCACTAGTGTGGTAAATAGGGTCACAAGAAGCTGACATGCCTGAGTACTTCGTGACCCTGCCACACCTGTGGACTTCTGGGTCACATGCAACGATTCTACCAAGGAGTTTCCAAGAAGGGTGCTGAAGCCAGACCTGGATCGTATAAGGTCACTTCATCCCATCAACAGGAGTTGGAAAATGATTGGGATAAGTTTAAGGCTTTCTCTTTGTAGTGTTACTTGGATGTAGTGGTTTTCTCTTGTAGTATTTTGTGGTGTTTGTTTTCCTTCAATTGTAAGAATGGTTATTGACGAACCTATTTGATGCCTCTATTTTATTAGAAGTGTGTTTGGTAAAATTTCCATTAATGGGATATGTTTGGGAGTTTATAAATCTTGACTATGATGCAGGAGATTCTTCAGTCATTAGTGCTCCAGCCATATGTTTTGGAGTGAATCGGGCGGGTAGTCAAGATAACCACAACAGTGAAAAATGACCTTGATTTAATATTTGCCCTTAGTGTGGCATGGTTTGTGTTATTCTGAGGGTGTGACATTGTTGATATGACAATGGTGGTTCTTTTGAATCTCTATCAATTAGGCTCTTCCCATCTCCCCTTGTGGTGGGGGTTTTGGGTCTATTTGGGAAGTTTTCATGTTTGGAAAATATCATCAATTCTTTTAGTGGGGAGACCCACAGTGGGTCTCAAAGAATTACACATGAGATATTTTAGTGTTATCCAAATCTTTATGGTGGTAGTATGTTCGAGGCTCCCCATTATAGTATTAGAGTTTCTTTTCATATATTGTTTTGTTGCTGGTGGTTATGTGTGGAACCACCTAATCCTATGTTCTTCCTCTTGAGTAAATGTTGGGATTGATGTAAACCCAACGGTTCTGTTGGATTAAGTTTATAGAAATAAAATTTAGATGTGGTTTGATTTTGTTCACTCCTCAGTTGAAATGGTTGGTCTCGATTCTGATTGGTAGTGTTTAGGACGTTCATGTTTTGAGGATGAGACCTATGTCACTGGATTTCAGTGTTTATTGGGATTGATCAACATGTGGTGCTTAAACTTTTGGTGGTGTGTGACACTCAAGGAGTTTTATATTTGGGTAAAAATATTTTTTTTATTTTTAGTAGCGGAAATAATTATGGTGGAATGATTTTCCACACCCTGATAGGTGTTTTGGTCTTTTTAATTATTTTCTCTGGATTTTAATTTTTTTTCGAGGTTCAGGTTGAATACCTAATGATATTGTTGAGTTTTTTTAAAAGTGCGTGTTTATTCAGCTGGAGTCATTGGGTGCACGGGTAGAGCACATTTTAGAAACCCTGTGCGGCTTCGCCCAGGCGTTTGCGGGATCCTACTGTCTTCGAATAATTTAAAACGGGTTAATTTTTTAATTTATTGTGTGATTTAAAACTTTTATGGTTGATAATAATTTTATTATTAAATTGAACTAGATATTTTTATTATTTATATTATTATCATTATGATTATTAATATTCATAATAGTATTAACATTAATAACACTTTTATTATTATTATTATTATTATTATTTTAGGCTGATGTGTAAGCATCGCATAGTTAGTGGAAGTTGTGAAGGCAGCCCGAGTACCACATGATTACGGAATTTGAATCAGACAAATTAAAATGAATTGAATGAGTTGAAAAATTAAAATTTAGTTATTAAGTTAACTCATCGTTATAATGATAATAATATTTTTTTCATATATAATAATTTTATACTATTATTAAATAATTTTATTTTTAAAGATAATATTTTTATCATTTTTATATTATTATTAAATTTGTTTTCATTATTCTTATGGGTATTATTATTATTATTATTATTAAGAAGGGTAATTATTATTATTATTATTAAAGTGTTTTTTATTACTATGTGTATTATTTATATTATTATTTTTAGTTTAATTATTATAGATTAAATTAATAATTATTATTATTATTATTATTTTTATTTAATATTATTATTTTGTTTTTATTTGATTTTCGTTCTTTTTTTCATTTTCTCTCTTACACTAGCATATCCCGTTTTTTTCTTTCCCTCTCCCTTGGTCTATATAGAACCACCACCCCTCCCTTCCCTTCTCCTCAAGCAGTACCCCGACACTTTATCCTCATAAGCAGTAGCCGCCCATCCGTGCCTCCTACCCACAACCTCCTGCACACCCTACCTCGAAGCCACCATCTAGTCACGCCTCCTGCACCTTTGACGAGCACATACTTTTTCCTCCTTCCACTGTCCCAGTTCCACTCTATGCAGATCTTCTCTACATCCACTTTCCAGGCGCCTAGGGGACTCCTTCCCTACACCGGCCCCGGAACCTTTCTCCCCTTCTCTTCCGCTCGAGCAGGTCACCTTCCCCAACCTTCCATCCTCTGAATTCTCTCCTCTGCGTAGCATCTTTTCCCATCTGTCACCCCTTGCAGCACACTCCTCTGATTCCCTTCTGTCACCCCTTCATTGATCTGTCAGTAGTACAACTCCCCTGACATGACCTAACATCGTCGACGCATCCCCCTGCCGTTTTTCAGTGCCCACCAGCCTTTCACCCTCCATCCTCCTTCCCTGTTTCAGCCAGCCAGTAGCGGGACAGTAACCCCATACGCGGTCCCCTTCCCTGCTCCGACCTTCCAATAGTGGCGCAACACCTCAACGACATCACCCCTCCGCTGTACTGGACTCAGGAACCTCCCATCAGCACCCACCAGTCGTATCACCTGTGGAAACCTATTATCGGACCACATTTTGGCTAGAGCGCACCCGTGAGACCTCTTTCAGGCTGCACGACCTACAGTCACAGGTCTTTCGACCCTCCACGTATCGTCTGACCAGTCCTTCTAGTGCAACGTATGCACGTTCAGCCGACACACCTCCTTTATGGTTGTAGTGCACCCTCAGTGTCTAGTCACGTTCTTCATTGGCATCATCGCCGGTCATTTCCTTTTTCACATGATTCCTTTGGTAATGTCCACCCCCATTCTAACTCATGCCTTCTTCGCTCACATCGTTTCTCCTACACTGGGTTTTAGGTGTGTTTAGTGATTTTATTCTCTTCGATTATGTAAAGTCTATGCTTATGTGTTTTTATTTGTTTTTGTGATTCCTGAGGCGTATTGGAAGAGAATGTTCTTGATACCGCGGTCATTAGGTTGCACGTACTTGTGCGCAAGTGTGAGACATGTCGTGTCTTCATAATCGTGCTTCAAGAAAATATAGGTACCCAACATCACTTACCATTATATTTATAATTTAATAATTTTTTCACATTACCTTGATTTTATATAAATAGTAAATAATATAAAGTAATTAGTTTTAGAAATAAAATTTTTAATGGAAGATAGTAAATCTATCTTCTGCTTGAATTACCTAAAAATGTTTTCTTTCAAATGTGCATAATTGGTGTTGATAAAATTTATGGTTGGACAATGAATGTAAATTATGTTTATTTTAAATAGTTTCTTGGTTTTCAAATGTTTTTAGGTTTCTAAAATGAATTTATGAAATTGGGGATCAAATTGTTTTGAGATTGGGAGTCATGTTTCTTTGATTCTTCAGAAGTGATTTGGCGTGTGTTGGTTATTCTATAAATAGGTTGATGTTTAGTGGTTGTTTAAGGCTTATTTGGAACTTTAATGAAATAAATTACTTGGAAAACTCTCTTTGGGGTGACTCAGGAGTGATCCAGCTGTGTAAGTGTATTGTGTGTGGTGTTCGTGCATTGTGACTAGTTACTTGATTGACATTAATAACTCACCCCTCCTTTCATTTGGTACTCTACATGGGAAACAAGCATATTAAGTTAATTTTTGGTGAACAATTGCTACACTAATTTTGATTACACATTGGCGAGTGCACCTTAGAACATACTTTGCTCTGCTAGGGTATTGGGTCCCTCGGTTAGGCCAGGTTGTGAAACACAGAGTGTTTGGGTGTTATAACATCATCGAGAGTATGCATGCCTTTAGGATGAGTCAAATATATAGTACATTGAGGATTTTTCATGAGCTTCTAGGTTCTAACCATGTTTTCTTTAGTTTTTATTTGTATGTTGGATGATTGAGGATCTAGTTCAGTTATTGTCACCATTTTCTACTTTCTCATTTCCCTTATTATGTGTTCTATGTGGTTTTCCTCTTGACTAACAACTACATTTTTATATTTTAATTTTTTCGTGAAAATGTTTTAAAATTTAATGCAACTTTTCCCTTCAAACATTAAACATGTTTTTAAATTAAAATGGGAAATGGACTATTACATGGTTTAGAAATGAAAATGAGTTTGGAAACCCATATTTTATATAATTTATTTCAAACATAGAATTAGTAAATTCTTTATTTAAAGGTAGTTATTTTGGAATAGTTTTTTTGGGGAAAGAAAACTATGTTTTAATACATATCTCTATATTGTGTTTTTGTCTTTAGTTTCTCATATAGGTTCCAAATCTGGTTTGGATTGCCTTGGGCAACGTTTTGTTTGGGTGTTGGATAGTGACTCTCTAAGTCACGTGGAGTTTGGGATGTGGTCAGGATGGTATGTGGTGCTGTCCATTCTTTCTTTTTCATGTCATTAATTTATTTTTCATTATTCTGTTTTATTTCAGCTACATGATTCATTTTTATTGGGAAAAATCATTCCCTTGTTTCTCTCTTTTGATGCCCTGTCACTTTTTTCCATCCTGGGAGGAACGTGAATACTTCTCGGGCCATGCAACGTATTAGCTTGGGTGACTGGTCTAGGTTTTACCCAGGTTGGGTCATGACAACATATATCTTGATTCCAAATACATGCACCTTAATCATTCCATTTTGACTATATCAATATCGTAAGTTTAACTTGACACCTTTTCATCCTTTGGTTTATATTAACATGATGCTTAAGACATAAAGTTTAATAGTGCTCAATATTTGTAAACTTGAATAATTGAATATTGGAAACATCTTTATTACCCTTGTAATCTGGATAATAGTGGCCTTACTATCCATTCTTCTTGAAAAAATCCCATTCCCCTTAAGAAATTACTAGGGTTTTTCTTTCCACGATTATGAAATGGTGAAAATAACTCTTTACCTTGTTCTCATTATCCATAATTTTTTATTCCATCCTATTCATCTCATTATTCCCTTAATATAAATTATAATTGGAAATTTATTTCTTTTTTCATATACAAAATGATACTATGTCCTCGTATGAAGAGAAATTTTGGGAGACTAGTTCCCATTAAAAAATTATCTTGAGCCCATAAAAGAAATGATTGATATTTATCGTTATAATATGTTTGATGTATGAAGCATGAAATTATGACATTTTAATGTTTTATTCATACATATAGATGTTTTCATATACTTATTTCTTAAACATTGGAATCATGTCTCTATATCTCCTTGTTTTTTACAGTATACTTTTTTCAAGAAGATTACCTTAATATCCTTCCACCCAATGCTCTATATTTATACTTCATACTTAGTTATCTGAATCAATGAAAACCATTGATATAAATCCATTGAGAGATGATAAACTCCCATGACCACTATCTCCCTTTCATTTCTTCCTATAGTATGAAATTACTTCCCTAATGAACTTATCAATTCTTCAGCTACAAAGGTATTTTTATTCCAATTGAATTGTAGAGGTTTGTAATGCATTAAGTGGTCAAACATTTTTATACAATGTGGTTTATTACTATGTTTTTTATATGGTAAAGGTTATTTCTTATAACCTAAGTCAATTTCACTAATATGGTTATAATTTTATCTATTTCAGCTACATCTCAAGCCCCGGATTTAATATCTTTCCCTGATGGGAAATCCCTACATGGGGCATGTGCATTAATATGATTCACATTCCTTCCTCTATATACTATTTATAAAAAATGATATACACTATATTAGATCATAACATTATGAAACATAATATACGATCCCAAAACTGGTGAAATAATTAACATAAATTGAAAATTTTATGTAGAGTTAATCCCACAATCATAAACTTATTTGTTTGCGAAATTTTTCAAATCATTAAAATATTTTCCAATCCTTTAAAATGGTTTTTAAAAAAATATTTATTATCTAAATAATATCCCTTGAGAGTGTCAAACTATGGGAATAGTTAGGACTATTGTCATATACCAGGTAATTCTCAAGTCTAGATTGATTCACCTTTTTCAGTGTTATTACACATGGGTACAAATTTTCCTAAACCACATCAACTTCTAGTATCCAAACAGGGGAGTATTTCTTGGAAAAAACACATAATAACTTCTTCATATGACATTTATATATAATTATCCTCAAATTAAAAATTAATATTATGCTCTCTAATATCTATTTTCTAAATCTAGTTCCTAGGGTTTCTACTAAACTTTATATGACACCAACTCAAAATACCCTAACCCTAGTAGCCTAGAGTCTGTCTTTTCTTTATTACATTGTCCAACGATATAAAGAATCACAAGGCAATGTACCAAATATTTTAGTAGTCTTGGTAATCTATATACATAATTGAGTCTCAATTTACAATTGAAAATATAGATTACGAAATAATAATTTTTGTAAGTTCTTAATTATTTCCTCTAGAATAACTAATCATATCATTCATAATACACATCTTGTCATCATAGGGAATTAAAAATATGGAAAGGGGGAGATAAAAATATCACTAAGGGTATTTTTATAGTAAAAAATATTATGAATAAATAATCATGATCAATAAGGAAAGGTAAATAACTTAAATATAAGTCATTCCATAAATTACTTGAGAATGATATGGTTGGAATAAAATAAGATAATATGATTCCATATAAATAATAACATGATATTAAAACATAACCATGGATATACGAACTAAAAAAATTATCACATGGATCATCAATAACTAATATCCTAATGAGGAAATGTGTAGAACCAAAGAGTTGTATTTTTTGTTATAGTTTTTCAATAATTGTTTGCTATGTTTGGATGATGTGGTGATTCTTAGAGAATTTTTAGGGATGAAGTGATGATTCATGGAGAGTTATTATGGATTCAGAATATTACATTGGATGTCACACTTGGACAATTATTATTTATATGAAATTAGATTTCACACTAGGAAAGTTCTTCTTAGTAAATTTGATTATTGTTTATTCTAATATTAATTGTAAAATTTGTCTTCTAAGGATTTTTCGCATTCCATCAATAAGTGGAAATCAGTGAAAATATTTATTTTTATGATAAGAAAAATAATTTAATATTATATGAAGAAATAAATTATAAATTCAGAAGGAATAATAATAAATTAGTATTTGGGTTGAAATACAATTTGTGAATGGTTTGGTTTTAAGAACTATTTATATTTGAATTTCCATGAATATATTTGCATAACTCATTATTTATAGTTTACTAAAAAAATTAAGTCAACCCTTCAAGAAAAACATAGGGACCCAAGTGTATCCACTACTTAGGTGGTAATAAGTCCTATCATAAATCATCCTAGAGGAGGGATGGTCCGTGTATAATCCCCACAGTGCACACTCGAGCATAGGTAGGCACATGTTCTATATAAAGACAGAAAAGAGGAGCGGATGGGAACATGGTGTATTCTAGGTGTGATGGTGGGATTAAGACCATGTGTCTATAGTGAAAAGTGAAGTCTAGTGTTGATCCCCAAATTCCAAATTTAATGGTGAAGTGGTGGAAGTTAACTGCTAAACTGAAGAAAAGTTAGGCCAAATATTTGATGTGGGATAAGCACAATGTGGGGTACTGTTACCCTAGTTAAAAACATATTAAAAGAATTTCCATTGTTAAATACATTTGATATGTGGCATATTAACATGAACAATGATCGTCTTTAACCACCCATGAATGAAACCCTTTGTAAATAATGTGTAATGACTAACCACAAAGGCATTCCAGTGCAATGCTAGATCAACCAAAATGTAGGATGATTTCGAAATACACTAAATATGTATAACTGATAAGAATATAAATTATTTGGAAAGGGTGTTTGTGTAGATAGTTACTTTTCAGATGAAAGAGATGTTTTGTGATGAATGTTTACAAGGATACACATTGTTTAGAAGAGAAGTAATTTTTGGATACAAGAGGTGTATTTTTAAGCATCACAAAATAGTATACGGTTGAGTGATATGAAAAATATACTAACAATATTATATGATGGATTCCAATTTGTGGTGCATGAATAATTTTCATTCAACTGCTGCATGAGATGGGAGTCAGATAAGTAGATTTTCTATGGAGACTTTTCAGTTTATGGAATGTGATGTTTGGTTTGTGAATAAAATTATATCAGTTTGTGACCATAAAAATAATTCTTCACTAAGTGAGGATTGATATAAATGTTATATATGGTGAATCCCCTTTCATGCTTTACATATATATTATTAAAATTCAATATGAAATTAGATCAACTATATATGATATTGTAGAAAAGATAATTTGTGATAAATAAAAGTATGCATATGGGTTATCAAATTTCAATGAAAATATAAATTAAATGAATTTTTATGAGTTGTTTATGGTGATATTTTTGAGTGATGAAATAATATTTTCTATATAGAAATAAATAATAAATGTTACGTGGATACCATTAAACCCCGTTAAACTTCTTACCACATTTTTAGAATTAATCTATGACAAATGACTCAATAACTTGTTAATGTTTTCTTATAAATTAATATTTTATTCTCAAATAAAAAGTGTGTGTGATGTCGGTGAGATTTTTGAAGTAGAGTGTAGCTTATTTGAGAAAATACTTTTTTATTCTCATGAAAATATCATTCTTATAACAAATGACATTTTTATACAATATAAATATACCATGTGATAATTATTCAATTCAATAATTATCATATTTCATAAAATATGACTAACATATATTTGAGAATTCAGAAGGAAGGTATTGAAGAAAACCCAATTTGATGATGTTCTTCAGAAAGTGAGCCTATGATTTTTTTTCTATATTGAAGGCTCAATAGAAAATATCCTCATCAATTGTTGAAAATGCATCCCGCATTAATATTTATCTTTATTATGTGGTTTATGATAATTTTTTTTACTGACAGTGTGAAAATAATCTTAAAATGGGACTCTAGAAACCATATTTGGATTCCATCATAGTGAGGAAATATATATTTTAACTACTAGTGATTATATCGTATACTTTTTTATTATGGATTATTACTAATCACATCAAATGAGTATGTTCATATTGAGATTAAACCTTGTAAAAATATTATTTTCCTATGAAATATATTTTTTTTTGTATTCAACACAGGTTGATTTATCATAAGAGTTGATCAAATCATAATTGGTCAACAAAGGTTAATTTCATAAGAAAGTAAAATTGGAAAACTCACATCTAATTTAACCCCCTTATCAGTGGTGTAACATCTCCCTATGAACATCAATTTGTATTAGAGAATAGGTTTTCCTATTTAAGGATCCACAAATTATTTAACATGGATAATATTAATTCTTTCAATGGTTTGGGTGTTCCTAATTTTGATGGAAAGAACTATCATAGTTGGATGAATTGGATGTTTCCCAACAATTTGTCTCTTATCATTGAATTTAAATAAATATTTACTGTAAGATTACCACCTATTGTTGAAGATTACCTATTTACTTTTATCAATAAGGTAAATATGGAAGTTGATGGAAATGCTCAAACATCCATTTTGATTTCTCTCTCAAAAAACATTTACACAATGGTTATGGGACTAAACAATTACATGGAAATTTGGGATAAATTGTAAAGTAGTTATGAAGGAAATGTGAAATTCATCAAGTTCAAATTGAATAAGATAATTTAATGATATAATGATGGGTGAAAAATAAAATATTGATGGATACTTCACAAGAGTCAAATAAATTGTCTATAATATTTAGGGTTTTGGTGAAAATATGGATGACTCAACTATTTTCAAAAACCTAATAAAAAGTATTTTGGTTAGGTTAGATCCTAATGTATCAACTTTTGAAGATAGAGATCATCATACTCTTGATGAATTACATAACATACATATTTCCTATCAAATTATAAATAAAAAATTCTTCAATAATAATGTCAAAGATGAGATAATTTTAAAGGCCATGAGAATTATTAAAATCAGAGATGACAAAATTACAGAATTAAGTGAATCTAATGATGAAAATGAAGATGAAGATTTTAACATAATCATTTATCTTTTATAAATCATTTTCTATCAGGAAAATATTCAGGTTAAAAGTAATTTACCACAAAGGTGTTACGATTATAATTAAAATGGAAAATTTTTGTTAAATTTCTCAAAAAATCTGTCTATAGAACTTCAGAAAAGTGATTAAAACTCACAAAAAAGAATTGGGAGAAGATCTCAAAACACACAACCAAATTTTATGGAAACAAGAATAAATTATTTAAAATTAAAATAAGAATATTGGTGAGAATGGAATATCCACAAGTATCCAATCAAAAGATGAAACTTCATTCATGGATCATGTTGAAAAAGGTTTTGATGGATATGTAATTTAAGAATATGAAATTTAATAAATAGAGGTATAGAACATATTGAAAATTTAATTGGAAGATTATATTGATAAATCAAAAAGCTCGAGAAGGAGAAGATACTATTATTAAAAGAAAAAGGAGTGATAACTAAGGAAATGGAATATTGTGAAAATAAATATATTCAATACATTGAATAAATAAAAAGACAAAAACTAAAAGTGGATAAAATAAAAAATATCATAAAATACCATGATTAAAATCAGTCCCTCAAGGAATAAGAATAGTTGAATAATCTATTTAAATGTATTGAAGCAATTAATATCTTGAAATAGATTATAGAATATTTCAATGAGGCTATTGAGTTCAAGGAAGAACAACCAAATTTTTTTGAAAAGTGGTGTTCGAAGAAATAGGTAAATGTTTCAATGTATGAATCAAAAAATAAATCTATTATCTCTAACAACATAGGTCCAAAAATAAATTCTGGAAAATTAAGGAAGATGAATACTAGTGAGAAATCATCTTCAAATTTAATAGATGAAAGAAATTATCAAATAATATTTTCCCCTCGAAAAAAGATAGTCTAAATATATAGAAAGGGAAAAACATCAATATTTAGGATGGAGCTATTATTAATTCAGAAGATCATGTTCTAGAAAAACATTCTAGTGTTATGGATTGTTTGGGAACAAATCATATTTGTGTTAGTGTAACTTGTCCCTACCAGAGATAAGACATAAACCAAGGGGGGTTATTCAGAGAAAAGGAGAGAAAATTTTCAAATTAATCCAGTAGATATCAAGAACTCATCATATCTACCAACACAAAAAAATTTGTCTATTTAGAAAAACATTATGGATGAATTAATCAAAAAAGACGTATTTCAATAAATTTCATGTGTATTCTCCCTAAATGAACATATAATACTATAAAAGGAATGCGAGTTGAAAAAATAAATAAATAAAAGTCATGTTTCACTGATGTTTATTTGGAAGCTATGATAAAACCCAAGTCACAGATTCTTGATAGTGGATCTTCATCTCACATGACTGGTGGGATAAACAAATCTGAGCAACATTGATAATAATGAAGGAAGAGTAGTAACTTTTAGAAATTATTGTTCTCTAAAACTTCAATGAGTTGGGAAATCAAAGATTGAATCCCAAAATATGAAGTCCAATAATGTGTTATCTATTAATGGGATGAAAAAAAATTCTTAGTGTTGTCCAAATTTGGGATGACAGACATGAGGTATTTAACAAAAATAATTCATGCATTATCACTCAAAATTAGTTTATTATTCCAAAAAAATCAGGCCTCAGGAAGGAATAAAGTAATGAAAACCAAGATCATCACACCACATACTGGGAATATTTTTAGAGGGAAAATGTCTATTACAAACATAAAGAATGAGTGTGTCACTTGAGATTCCTTTCCCTTCAAGCATATCAGCAGTATGATTCCCTTCCCTCCAAGCATGGTGAACCTCCATGCCCTGATCAATACTAAAGATGCAGTTCCTGATTAAATAACTCAAGTCCCATGGAAACTTTAAATTACCATTCATGTATCCAAAAAATCACATATAGTTTGATTCCACCTGAGCAAGATGAATTTTACGTTGTTTACATAAATACAACCAACAATAAAAATCCCTAACCTTTGTACATAAGGAATTACCCAAACCGTATAATGAGATAAAATAAAGGATAACTATCCCCTACTATTATAGACCACCCCCATATGTCTGTTAACCCAAGATCCATGAACATTTAATTACAAACATGTTCAATGAGGATCTTACTTCACCCAGCATCTTGATACAATCAGTCCATTATCCATGAAAGGACCACATTTTAGAGAGGAATACTCCTAATAAAATCCCACTTCTTCCAATCAGAAATGGGAGGTACAAAATCAAAAAATAACATTTCCAATCATACATAGATACTGAGATGGGAAGAGGCCCTTATATTCCTTGTGTTATTCATGGATTCCATTAAAGGATGGAAGAATTTTCAATCAAGAAAAAACTAACTGATGGTAATCTATTTCAAATTGGGGGTTCTATCAATTCATGTTACTTGAGTTCCAAATATGAAGAAACATATGGAATATATTATTTGGCCATCTTGGTCAAATATTATAAGTAAAATCATGAAGCATGATACTATGAGATATTTTCCCAAGCTAAATATTGAAAAATATTTTATTTATGAAGCCTTTTAAATGGTGAAATCGGCTTGAAGTTCAAAAAAAGGCTTGAATATTCTATCTTCTAGACCCCTTTAACATATTCATACTAACATTTATAGCCTAATGAGACAAAAATATACCAGTGGTTATCTTTAATTAATTTCATTTATTTATGATTATACTTTTATGACTAATTTCACGAAATTTATAAAAAAACTTTTTGGAAATTAAAATTTCCAAAAAAAATTGAAGACTTGATGATAACGAGATGGATCCCTATATCACGAAACTGAGATCAGTTAATGGTAAATATATTACTTGTGATTATTTTGAAATTAATATTTCCAAACATGGATTCATGAATCACTATGGAATTCCATATACTCCAAAGAAAAATGGGTTTCCAAAAGAAATAACTATATCATAGTTTATATGTTGATATGGGTAGGACTATTCTCACTGAACCAAATATCTCGAAGTATTTCTCGAGAAAAATTTTATGTACTTACTTACATATATATAAAAAATATGTCTACTGAGAATATAAACACAAAATTCATCATATGAAATGTGGTATAAGAAAATTCCAACTATTAAATACATCAGAGTTTTTCGAATCCCTTGCATTATAAAGATCAAGAACATCATTCTGGGAAAATTTTAATAAACCCCCAAGGAAGTAATTTTCATGGGATACCTACCAAATGGTAGTAGCCAAAAATTAAAAAAATAATAGACTTAGAAGTTAGTTAACTATAGTGATGTGAAAATTATTTCAAAAAAAAATAGATACAACATTTGATACGTACTTAGATGATTTGAATGAAAAATGATATAAAAATGGAATAGAATAATGATGAAGCTACTGAGAAGGATCCATACATTGTGGATATTGATTCTGAACAGACCAGTGATGAATATGAGCTGATGAAAATATGATAAAATGGTATTAAAATTTCAAGAAACATGTTAAGACTGAAATATTCATTGTTAATCAACAAGATATAGTTCAAATAAAAATAAGATTGAGAATTGAGGATCAAAATGCAATTATTTCTCAAATTGAACCTCATATAGTAGAAGAAGTAGTTGATCACGAGGAAGGGATACAAGCTATGACTGAAGAACTTGACCATATTGAGAATAAATCCACTTGGGATATTGTACCAAGACCTAAAAATTAAAATGTTATTGTCAGAAGTGGGTTTTCAAAAATAACCTAAATGAGAATGTTGAAGTATCATGAAAAAAATATAGGATGGTGTGAAATTTAAATTCTCTAATAAAAGGAATCGAAATTATAGAATGTTTTTCACCAGTAGAAAGACTAGAAACTATTATATTTTCTTGGCATTAGAAGCAGAAGAACATTATAAATTATATCAAATTGACGTGAAATCTATATTTCTAAATGGCGATCTTAAAGAAGAAGTCTATAATGAAAAAACTAATGAGTTTTTATTATAAATTGTTGGTAAAATGGTGCGAATACTGAGTAAAGATTCATATGGTTTGAAACAGGATCCTATATCATGGTATTTCAATTTGGATGGTTTTTTAAGAGATATGATTCTAATAAAAGGAAAAATTGAATGTAGCCTTTATCTATGAGAAATTTTCAAAGGTACTATCATAGTCATTGTATATGTTGATGAAACCATATGTTATGGTGATAATGAAGGTCTATGTGAAGTGTTTTTTTATAAAATGAAAAGAAATTTTGATATGTCCATGCTTTAACAAATGACATATTATCTTGGATTTTAGATTGACCAAAAACAAAATTCAATATTTCTATAACAGGAAATGTATTCTAGGGAATTTATGAAAAAGTTTGGAATGGAAAATGAAAAGGTATTTTCAACACCCATTTCTGTTAGAACCTAATTATGCAGGGATGAAGCTAGAAATAGTGTTAATCAAAAAAAAAATCAGAAGAACCATTGAAATCCTTTATCTACTAGCATCAAGGCCAGATATAACTTTTATAGTGACTGTATGTGCCTTATTTTATAGTGACCCTAAAGTATATCCCTTGTTGGAAGATAATAGAATTCTGAGATATGTGAAAGTAACTCTGAACTTTTTACTTCTATATAGACTTCATGTAGATTTAAAATTTTTGGGGGTTACAAATGCAGATAGGGAATGTGATTGTACAGAATAGAGATCGATATCATGTATAAACTTTTTTTCTATGAGTAGGTTGTATCAGTTGGAATAGAAAGTAGGATTATTGAATAAAAATTATTACAGACAAGGATGAGTATTTTTCCACTAAACATGAATTTACATATATGATTTGTATGCAAGTATAATTGGAATACTTGAAAATATAGACTGATAGACTACTAAAACATTCATGTGGTAATCATTGTTCTATTGGATTTTCTATATCCCTAGTATAAAATTAGTGATCCAAAAATATTGGTATTATTTTTCACTTTATCAAATAAATGGTGGTAGGTGGAGATTTCAAGATAGAATAAATTTACACTAAATATCCAATTGTAAATATTTTCACAAATGAAATTCCAAAAAAGAGGTTTGTTAAGTAAAGGTTGAATATTCATAATCATTCTTATCCTATAACTTGAAAAATATCATGGTACCTATTTATTATATATTATTTTATGTTTATTGTGATAATAATGAAGGGAATTTAAGGAGATGTGATATTCATCATGGATTTAATTTAATTACATGATAGTGAAAGTGGATTCAGTTTTTAAGGGGGTCCTTCACAGGGTCTGAGATTTCTAGTTAAACTCTTAACTCATTCTAGATTGTATTTATTTTACAGGAGTGATTGATGGATGAAATTATAAAACAAATTGGGGATTATTCTTGTGCACTTGAGTTCTCAAATGTGTTTAATAGTTTGTATGGGGAATCTTGTATTTCATTTGAGACATTCTGAGCTTGATTTCATATTCTGGGATATTTATAAGTCATATTAGATACACTAGTTTATACCTCTATACTTTTATACATTGTGTACACCCATTTAGACTTTGAGGTGATTAACTAAAAGATCTTTACTAAGTATCAAGTGATTCCATTCCTTATTTTAATAAAACAAGTGAAGAGTCTATTAAGAAGAAAAATGAGATAAGAAGAACCCACTTACCATTTTCATTTTATTTTCATTAAGGGGGAGTAAATATTATACAAATGTATTTAATTTTATTTTTATGTGATATAAGTGAAGTGATACTAATAAAAAAATATGAAGGGGATATTGATGAACCTAAGAATTGAAATTTTCATCAAAGTGTGTCAACATGTGTTTTTTAAATACCCCAATCTTAGTAGCCCATAGTCTATGACTCACTTTATTTAATTGTCATAGACACAAGATATGAATCCTAAATGATTGATTAGTTTATTAGTTTTGGAAACCAGATTACAAACATGAAGCATACAATACATTTTAAAACATAAAGTAAAACATAGAAAATATTTTGAGAATTCAATTATTCTCCATGATTAACCCTACATATCAGTAACTATAAACATATTGTCATCCAATAAAAAATAATAAATAAGAAAGGGGTGATCTCAGATACTCAGTATGGGTAATCATGCAATTAAATTTATCATAAATACGCATAAATATTACGGCAAGGTATATTACTGAAAAACAATCCATTTAAACACTGTATTGATCATAATTTATAAAGAATAAATAATACCATATAAATAATCACATGATCTAGAAAAAATAACTATGGATGTTATAAAAGTTGAATAATCATAGGGAATATCAACAAATAATATCATAATTGGAGAATGCATAATGTAAGACATCATAAATATATCATCATGGATTTTCTAAGACACCATACATAAACAGATAAGGCCTCACCAATACCCAAACTAGTTTGTCTCATAAGACCTACTGATTCATTGAGGGACTAAACCAAGGCCCTCTTATCACTTACTAAGTCCAATGAGTTCCTCATATGGAAAAGTTGAAACATAAACAACATAGACATTAGTATTTAAAATCTAGAATTTGAAATGGTAATACATAAACCATAAACCATTAATGGTATCAAAATAGCACATCCTTAGTATAAATAATCATAAAACCATTAATAAAAATTGGTATCATAAGTGATCAACCTTTTTTTGTAAAGGTGATGCCTTGACCAAAATGGCCAAATATCAAAATTTATTAAAAGAATTTTTACAAAATTATAAATTATGGGATCATATAACAATATTTTTCATGAAAGGGAATACGAGAAGTGGGGGTATTTACACATTTTTAAGTGTTGATTAACTCCCAAGTTGTACAAGCCATCAGTAACCATGTTTTCTTCCCGTTAAACAAGGGTGATGATGTAGTTCAAATCAGTGAGAAAATGATTACATTCTATCCAATAGTTAGTAATCAACCAAGCTAGATGAGTTACGGCATTTCAAATTTCTTAAACAATGGTCATCAAGTCATTTTCAATACAAAGGTTTTTCTAACAGAAATCCACGGAAAATTTTATCGCATGAATGAAACCCATCATCACAACTTCAAGGGTGGTGCCAATGCCACAATGTCCCATGAAGCAACCCCGAATCTGACTGAGTTGATTCTAGAAGAAAAAAACACACCATGAAGATCCTGGATTTCCCTTGGAAGCACCATCAATGTTGAATTTGATCCATATAGGGAGAGGATCTCTCCAGAACACCTCCAGAGTGTGATGCAGATGACAGAAATATTTGGTGATCCGTAGATTTTTTAGGATTCCAAAGTCATGCATGGTGTTGTGGCAACTTCTTTTTTATATCAAAGAAGCTTTTTTTATGGAAACAAGGATCCATCTCTAACCTGCACTATGATTTAGTGAGTAATTGTTATGAATATTTTCATTTAGATCATCTAGATCACATGGTGAAGTTCAGAAACTATAGAAAGGAAAAGGTTCCGGATTTGCTGAGAGGCTTCCATCTCTGCAAATTTCATAAGTTGAGGTTTGACAGAGTCATGTATCAACCATCTAAAATCAAATATGTCAATAATATAATTCCAAAGAGCATAAGTAGTGGCTCTAGAATGGAAAAGGTGTTTAGCATCTTCTCTGTGTTAATAACATATTTTACATTTAGTGAAAAGATGAATTACAAATGATTGAAGGAAAATATCAGGGAACTCTTTTGTGAGCATTTCTCCAGATGAAACTGAATCTCAAGGGATTTGTACAAGGTTTTTTGAAGTGTTTAATCTAGTTGTAATTTTTCTCGATGTTACGACAAATATGATTATAGTAATTATTTGAGTTAAGAATTCCATTATGAGTAGGCTCCAAAATTATGAAATAATTATTTTAAGCGAAAGGATAGTATTCAATGAGATTCAAAATAATATCTGTGAGATGATTTTTTTGATAATTTAATGTATATTTGATAGAGCTATTGGTGTTTTCAAGAGTTTTATCAGAATAAATCCTAGAGATTAAAGGCGTTCTAATCCAGTTATCCAGCCTGAATTTCAAAGCTGAATCTCTAGAGACCATCCATATAGAATTATTCATAATATTTTCAAAGGAATTCTTGATTGAAGGCCATATATAATAAATAATAAAGCATTAATTTCCAGTCATAAGTTTTTCAAGAAATCTATTTTTGAGAATGGTGGTAGATTCCTAATAATTTTGAAAATGATTCCAAGTAAGATGAGTTTGTAGAGCTTCATTAAAGTACTTTTAAAGGAAGCTTTAATATATTAATATGTCATTATGGAATAAGAATCCTCTCATTCCTTATATGTTAAAAAATTATTTCTTCCAATTTTTTTGAAAATACATAAAGTACCTCATTTGGAAAATGAAAAAAAAATTATATTCAACCCATTTGTTAAAAATTCAAAAATTAGTAAAAATAATTTATATTTTTCTAATATATAGAAAAAATAATTTGGAAAATATTTTTAATAAACATGTACATTGATGATAAATATTCCTCATGAGATACTTACACATACACAATCCAGGATATATGATATCATATATGATATTATTATCCTTATTGGTTAATAATATTACATTATTACCCATGTTTCGGGTGTCAACTACTTCATTTTTTATGCATATTTTCTCATTTAAGACCAATTTATTCTGCATAGGATTTATATATTTCGTCTATATAAATATATTAAGTTCATATATATTATATTTATTCATTATATACATTTTTATAATAATTCATAAATAGTTAACATGGAAAATCATTCTCATCGCATCGTGGAGACAAAATGTCATACGTACACATGAGCGACGATATCCTTCCCTTAATGGTGAAAGGGATAGGAATTGGATGGTATTTTAATTATAAAGAATCAATATAATGTCATATTTATTATTTATATCCATTATTTTCATCATTTTACCCATTCAAATAATGTGGTGATGAAACATAAATTACACCACGATGTGGAGATGGTAATTCGTGCGTACAAACGTGCGGTGCTCTTGTTTTTCATATGAAGTATAAATCATGGAATATGTTTTTCCCGTAATCATAATAAAATATCATAATATATATAATACATGATTTATTAATTTATAATGGAAACAACATATCAAGGGGAAGTATAAGAATAAATGAATTATGATGACTTGGTATAAATGATTACCACTTCTTTGGCGGAATTCCTTTAGATCTATTCCAACCGGATCTAGAGTTGGTCGTTTTGGGAGACTAGAAACAATAAAACATGGATAATGATTTTTTAAGATAAATTTTTATAACATTTTCGATCTAGGAGGCTCATTGTGGTATGAATAATTGAGGGGAGGCACCATTTTATATTTGAGTTGAGGGGAACCTTTAGAAACTCTCAAAATATTAAATTAATATAAATTAATTTTAAATTCAAAATGGATCCAAAATGACATATTTATAATATATGATGATTATGGGTTAAAATAAATTCATTAAGTTCTAAATAGACACATTTTGATTATTTTTTAATCCTTATCTTTTTAACAATTTTTAACCCTTTTAACTCTTACTGTGATATCATATAAGTTACAATTTGAGGGTTAATATAATTACTATAAAATACAAAACCCCCAATAAATGAATAATTTATGAAATATTTACCCTCATCCTAATAGTTCTATAAAATTTTATATTGTTATGAATTTTATATCATTTAATAACATTTTATTCACTTTATAACATCATTACTGCCAATTTTAATTCTATTCGTTACTTGACCTTTTTAAAAACATCACAACAATATGATATTGTCGAACAACTCATATCAATCATCACTAATGTGTCATATTAATCTATAAAAAGTTTGTTTGACATTAATTATGTAAAATTATTTTTATCTTAAATTTTTTAATATAATTCATTTGATTCTTCCATTAATTATACAATTAATGTCTCATCATTGTGTCACCATTTAAGGTAATTATATTATCACTAAAAATCATAAATAAATTAACATGATGTAAATAAACATTTTATATTATCAAATACTATTTTGTGTTGAACATGTCTCTAATATAACCTCATAATAAAAATATTTCTCTCTTTAAAAACAAAAGTATGTCGAAATTTAATTTCTTTTATATATAGCATCAATAAGTTATATTGTCATCCATAAGGTCATAAATGGTCTCATAATAGATCTGTTAATGATTAAGTAATAATAATAATCATAAAATAAATTTAGCACAAGTGTTCATGTAATTTTATAATATTTATAATATTATTTTTACATTTAATAGCCTAATTTACCCGGAATTGTGGTAATTAAAATATAACTAAATTTACTATTCATATGTCCAAAAAATAAAAGAAATATATATACATAACTTTTACCCACATATTATAAATATGTAATCACTTTTCTAAAATTTATAATATATAATGTGTGGTAATTAATTTGAAATTAATCTCATTAATAGAGGTTTTTTAAGGGAAAACGTACAAACGATTATAACATTTGTATTTTCATATTTAATGTAAAATTGATTTCAATGGCCAAAATTGTATTAAATGATAGAAAATTAATATATTTATATTTTAAAATTGATTCAAAATATAATTTAACATGATAAATTATTTTGATGAAAAATCTATTTTGAATTAAAATGCAATATTTTATCATTATTCTTCAAAATATGAAAAACATATTCAAAATACCAAAACTTAAACAAAATTAAATTTTATATTAATATTTAAAATAATAAGTTTATTGTTTCAAATATAATATGTTAAAGGGTCAAAAATTGGTTTTAAAATTGGTTTTTCATTAAAAGGTTGCAAAACTACTTCTATAAAAATATTGGTTCTTATGTCTAATATTGGGTTTGTTCTTATCTTATGACTATCAAATATATTGGATAAATGTTAAAATATTAGATTGAATATATAATATATAAATTTACTATATAATTTATCTAAAAGTGTTATAATTTAACTAATTGTGAAAAACATGACTAAATAGTGTTTTTTCAAACTCTTTGTAGTGTGCATTGTAAGCTATGTACAAAATTAAATTTATTATAAAAGAAAAATATGGAAAATTATTAGGTGGATACATTATTCCCTCCTAAAAATATATAATCCAATAAATTTTAGATGTTTTACCTTAAGAAACAATATGTGGGTAATTATCCTCCATATAATACACTAGTTCCCATGTTGTTTCTTCAATTTTCTAATTTCTCCAGAGTACCTTTACCAGCTGAGTTGTTAGGTTCCTCAACACTTGTTCTATAGTATCAAGAATTTGTATGGGTTATTCATAGTAATAAATCTCAACTTCAATCTCTATTTCATCATAGGTGAGCATATGCATTGGGCCATGAATGTACTTCTTTAGAAGAGATATATGAAGTACATCATGTACTTTTTAAATATTTGGTGGAATTGGAAAAGAGTAAGAAACATATATAAACCATTCATGATATTCAAAGGGTTTAATGTACCTGGAACTTAGTTTTCATTTCTTATCGAACCTTATGATACCCTTCGATGTAGATACTTTCATGAAAACATGATCTACCACTTTGAACTCTAAATCATTCTTCAATTATTGGCATAACTAATTTTCTTACATTCAGATACTTTAATATGATCCGGAATATAATTTACCTATATCATCATCTCTTCAACATGTTCTAGGCCTAGAAGCTCCCCTTCACCAAATTCTTCCCAGCATGTTGGAGTACAAAACCTCTTTCCATATAATTCTTCGTACAGTTCCATTTCAATACTTGAATGGAATATATTATTTTAGGAAAACTATACCAATGGAAAGTTATAATCCCACATACCATTAAAATCATGTGATCCTGATATCGACATGTCTTCCATTTTTTTTTTCTTTCATATTGTCCATCAGTTTGAGGATAGTAGGAAGTGCTCAAATGATGCTCAGTATTTAAGGCCTTATGAAGACTCTTCCAAAATATTTAAGTAAAACAATGATATCAATCAGAACTGTTTGATATAGGTTCCCCATAATGTCTTACAACTTCATTAATATAGAGTCTTTATAGGTTTTCAAGAGTTAAATCATTTCTTATAGCAAAAAAACGTGATGATTTTGTATGGTGATAAATAATAGCCCATATCACACCATTAATTCTAGGAGTCCTTGTTTGTCCAATGAAAAATTCTATCATAATATCATCCCATTTAAATATAGGAATGGGAATATGTGTAGGACTCTTTTAGGATTCTTCCCCGTATATTTTACTTGTTGAAAAACCATTCATCTGGTCATATAATCAGAAATTTCTTGCTTTATGTTGTCTCACCAAACATGTTCTCCCAAGTCCCATTAAATCGATGTGTTATCATTGTGTATAGAGAAATTTGATTAATGGGAATTTTTCAAAAATTTAATTTTTTTCTTAAGGTATAGATAGAACACATAGCCTATTTTTGAATTTTAGAAAACCATCTTTATAAGCAAATTATGCTAACTTTCCTTCATTCACACCTTCAATTTTCTTCTAATCGTTCTCATCATCAGATTGATAAATCCTTATATTCTCTAATAAATATATTTTTACAATCATTTGAAAAAATATTGATGTATTTCCTTCCTTATAAATTACCATATCCATATTTACAAGATCCATGGATAGGAGATTATTAATAGTCCACTTTTGGGTTAGAACACTGTGATCCTTCCTACTCAATGCATCAGCCACCTTATTTTCTTTTCATGGGTAGTAGTGTATTGAGAAATCATAGTCCTCAAGTAGTTGAAGTCATCATATTTGTCCAATTTTGAGCTCTTTATGTGAAAATATATATTTCAAGATCTTGTGATTGGTATATATCTCACATCTTTCAACATAGAGATAGTGTCTAGATATCTTCAGAGTAAATATTGTAGCTATTAACTCATGATCATGAGTTGGATAGTTCTGTTTGTGAGTATTCAATTTCCCTGATACATATGTGATAACTTTTTAATTTTTCATTAGGATGCAACCATGTATCATCTTTGATGAATCACTATATGTGAAAACCCATTACATCTAGATGGTAGAGCCACAATTGAAGCATTGACTAATATTCACTTTACATAATCAAAAAATTCATCACATTCCCATTTTCAAACAAACTTAACCCCTTTACATGTAATATTGGTTAACGGGTTAGGCAATTGAGGAAAATTATGAACGAACTGCTGAGAATAACCTCGTAATCATATAAAACTATGTACCATGATAATTTTTTTGGTGTAGGCCATTCTATGACTATAATTATCTTTTTAGGATCAAATGATATTTAAATATTATTAAACATATTGACAAGAAAATGAACTTTGTGAAACCAGAAATCATACTTACTAAATTCTCTATATAAATCTTCCCTTTTAAGAGTATTAATATTTATTTGCAAGTGACTGTCATGTTCCTTATAGATTTTGTAATATACTATAATATAATCAATGAATACAACAAAAAAGTAAAGATATTCCTTGAATACTCTATATATTTGGTATATAAAAATAGATGTTTCATTATTTAATCCATATGTAAATATTATAAACCTAAAATGTCCATACCTCATCTAAAAATTTGTCTTTTGAATGTCTTCCTTATTTACTCTCAATTGGGAATACCCATACTGAATATCAATCTTTCAAAAATATTGTGCTTCATAAATTTGATCAAACAATTAATCAATGTGAGGTATATGATACTTGTTCTTTATTATAATAGAATTTATTTCCTTATAATCAACCCATATCCTCGTGGATCCATATTTCTTCTTAATAAAGCTAATAGGGGCTCTAAAAGTTAAAATTCTAGGAAAAATAAATCCATTATTACTCTAATACAATATTTTTTTATTCAAATCCACTAATTCCATAGTGGCCATTCTATAATGATTCTTTGATATTGGCCTTGCATCGGGGATTTAACCAATAGAAAATTCAAATTCACTAATTAAGGGATGTCCATGTAATTTCATAGAAAATAAATCAATGTATTCCCACACAATAGGTACATCCTCAATTTGAATATTACATTCTCCATCCCTAGATGTTGTTTTTTCTTCCACATTAATAATTTCATTTAGTAGAGCTAATGGTGGTGGATATAGGTAAGAATAAAATGATGAAGTTTCTACTCTAAATATATGAGATTATCATTCTACCTCGTAGATATTACTTTCATTATTATAGCAATTAATTTTCACATCATATTTTGAAATCAAATCCATATTGAGGAAAATGTCAAAGTAAACTATTGTTATGATGACAAAGTGTCACACCATGACCTTAAAATCTTTTTATTTATCCTTTTTAGGTCTTCAAGCTTTTGTTCAAATCTTGGGTTTGGGTCCGCGTTTAAATTTTTCAGAATTATGAATTTTGGTGGGTTTTGGGCTTGTGCACAGTAGTTGTCCCATGTGGCCGTGCGGTTAACCACACCTTAAAATAAATAAATTTAATGAAAAAATTGAAAAATAAAATAATAATAAATTAATGAATAATAATAATAGAAAAAACATTATTATGATTATTATGATTATTATTTTTTTCATATTAACACTATTTTTATTATTTAGGATATTATTATTATTATTATGTTATTATTAATATTAATATTATTAGGGTTTAAAAAAAGGAAATCTCTAAGAATCCCCTCCCTTCCCCCTACTCCCTCGCACTGGTCGACCCCCTTACCCTCACATTGTTTGTGACCCAGTTGGCTCCCCCCTCTCCTCCATGTGCAACCTCACCAGAATCCACCCTCTCCTCCATGTCTGACCCCTCTCGTGACCTCCTCTATAGTCGGTGCTTCCATCAGTGGTTGCACCACCCTTCGATCCTCCCTCGTGTTATGCCCCCTACCTCACATGGCTTCCTTCTTCAATGGGGCCACCAAGGATAGACCTCCAGCGGACCTCCTTTCATAGCACCTCTTACTCTAATAGCGACTCCCCCTCGGCGAGTTTTCTTCCTTGTTTATTTATTTTATTATGGTGTAGGGTGTTTTAAAACCCTAATGGTTGGGGTTTATATTATGGTTGTGTTTTTTTAGAATATGGGGTGTTTGGAGGGTCCACAAGGCTCTGTTCTCCCTACATCGAGAGTTTATTTGTGTTGTTACACTGCAGACGTAGTATTTTCCACCCCTTTTCCAATCATATGAAATTTATTAATTCTTGAGCTATTTAAATTAATTTTTAATATTTTTTTCACCTTGATAATGTATGTGGTTAACCAGTTGTGGTGTTTCTGCATTGGTATAAATTGTTAAAAATATACTTTGAAATGATTATTTTATTTTTTTCAATGTATTTGTGAACCTATTACATTGATAAAATGGTATGTGTTCATTAATAGTTAAATTGAGCATTATTGTTATATTTTTCCACTGTTTCATTTTGGGTAAATTTTATTTTATTGCACATTATTTGATGGATGTGTGATTTTTTAGGCTTTGATGTCTTGAGAATTGGGTTGGTTTTGTTTTAGAAATCAAGTGGGTTTTTTTAATTGGATTAAAAAAAGGGTTCTTATGGATTCAAATTTGGTTTTTCAAAGTTTGAATCATTTGACAATAAAGATGTGCTTTGGGTATGTGTTTGAAATGTAAGGGCTCATTTGGCACTACTCATTTAAAAATAGTTTTTTCTATTAACAATGTATTTCATAAATGTTTCATTGGTTTTTGAATCCTTTCTTGATTACCTTTTTTTTATTAATTTATTATTATGGATTCATTGTGATTTTGAGTCCAAGGGATTTATTTTATGGAGTTTCGAATAGTTTTGAAGCTGGACATGCATATTCCTAGGTATGGATATGTAAAAATATATATAACTTTTGTGTGTGTATTCCCTCATGGTGCAGAAAGAAAATGCATCAGTTTAAGGATATATATATATATATATATATATCAATGTGTGTGTGTGTGGAATTTTGTGCGTGAGAGCAGGCTTCTTCTTGAGTTTAAAACCTTTATATTAGCAATCCTTTGAGGTAGGATTTCTCATGAACATTCCTTTTTAATTTAAGATTTATTCGTTTCTTTTTATTCACACCCAATTTGATTTATAAATATGAATATATGTACCTTGATTTAGATTTTTTGGTGTGCAATTAGTGTTTTAAGATTTGTTTTGTAATAACTAGAATTGTTTTTATAAATTAGTGCACACTAAATGTTTGATAAAATGACTAGTTGGCTTTTATAAGTATGTGTTGATATGTGAAGTGTTTTTTTGATTTATTAATAACTATGTAGCATGTTAAGAAATGATTTGGGGTTTCCTGAATGAATTTATAAATTGTTTTAATTTAAAATAAGTGTTTATTTAGCTTCTGAAATCAGTTTGAAATGTGATGATTAATTACGACCCATTTGGAGATTTCGTAAGAAAAGATTTGTTTTCATGGTGTAATGGAAATATTTTAAGGAGTTTTTGTAAATGGGTTAAAAATGGTAAATGGTGTGTTTACAACTCTTTTGAAGTATGGGTTTCATGTATGATAAAAGATAGTTTTATAAAATGATTAAAGGCCTGTTTGGAAACATGGTAAAATTAATAAAAGTGAAAATTATGAAAACCTCCACTGGTTGTTTCTCATGCATTTCCTAGTCTTAATGGATGGGTTGTCCTCATTTTGGAATCCTCGAGATTTTTTATATAGGTTTCTTATATTGAACATTGTTTTCTAATTATTCTAAAACATGAGATTAGTCCTTGGAGAGACTCAGGGTGAGACCTGATGTGAATTATTATATATATATATATATATTGTGATTGGATTCTCATTAGGCATCAGTTGGCTCATCCCTATTATATACATGAGAAATGGGAACCTAGCATATTGATATAATTTTCTAATAATGATTGTTTCATTGGTAGTTGATGTACAGACCAATTGCCCATATTATGTAGATATATATGGGTTTATTTCTATGGGATTTTTCCCCTTGATCTTTTCTAAGTTAGGGTGGCCAAGAATTTAGGGAATTTTTATTTCATCATGTTTAGTATGCTACCAGGTATGGGGTCTCTGGTATTACTATGTTCTAGACTATTCTTGATGTCTTGGGAATCACCAATTTGTATTTCATTTTAGTTTCTTTTAGTAAAGAGTGTGACACTTGTATGTATATTTTCATTTGCCTTTTTATGTGAATATTGTGGTTCTTAGTTGTGTAGTGTTTAATTGGAAGTAATATGTTGATTTATAAAAGCGTGTGGAAATGGTTTTAAAGTATAATTGTTTTATAATATTTTTTCCATAAAAGAATGAAAGCACCATTTACCTTTCAAAAATGTTAACGACACACAAATATAATGAAGTTATTTTTGGAAAAGAATTATGTAAATGAGTTGTATTTTGTTTTTGAGTAAAATGATTAGAAAATCATACTTTGATATATTATAGTTCAAACTTGAAAATTTATGTTTCTTTTCTTTTTAAGGACGTGAATTTGAAATAGTTAATTGGGATAGTCTAATGAGTTTTAATACTAATGCCTATTATTTATATTAATTTTCATTTTTGGGAGATGCCTCTTGCTCAGATTATATCATTATAGTGTGACATTGGTTTGAGGTTGGAGGTGACCCGTAGGGTCACATGGACGTATATACAAGTCTATTTTCTCACCACTACTAGTTTTAATTTTCATTGTTCAATTTTATTTATTTTTCTTCCATTTATGTTCTAAACCATTCACACCTATTAAATTTTGATTCCCGACACTAGTTTCTAGTTTATGGGGATTAGGAACACCCTTCGGGCCATACCATGGGCCAACTCCTGTTATCGGTTCAGGGAAAACCATGGTTGTTTTGTGAAAAAATGGTATCATAGGTGGTTCTTACTATTGGGGGTGTCCAGCAGTGGGAGACCTAGATTCTCAGGGACCAGGAGGTAGGTCATGGGCCAATGCCTAATCACTACCACTTGTGAAGAAACCTGAGTTACCAAAGGAAGTCTAAGAATTGAGTCCTTATCTTTTCTAGGTTTGTTTGTTCTGGGATGGAGGGTTGAGAACAGAGGTTAGCCAATTTCACGTTGCTATCTCACATAGAGTATTTTCCCATGTGAAGTCCAATTGAATGGTTTAAGTTCCTCCTAGTTGTTGATTCATTCTTGGGTCATGGATCACTACCATGCTGTCAGGTTTAGCATAACTACTAGTTCCTCATTCTGGTGATTTAGTGTAAGTAGTGATTTATTGTGTTTTTGTTTTATGTAAAGTTTTTTTAAATGAAAAAAGTGTTTTGAAATAAAAATATTTTCTTTTAAATGAAATTAAATTGGTGATATGGTTTTTAAAAGAAAATATTCTGTCTAGAAAAATATTTACCTCTTTGTAATTTGTAATGAAATGATTTGGGTGAAACCATGGTTACTTCTTATGATCTTTTTCACAAGTGATTGTTTTTAAGGAATGTGCTTATTAGAACATATAAATGGAGGATGAAAAAAACATGTGCAATGGTTCATGTGATTCCTTGGGTTTTTATTTTAAATTGAAGACTTGACATTGTTTTTCTAAAGTAATTTTCATAAGGGAAAATGATTTTAGAAATTTTTTTTCATTGTTTGATGTAAGTTTTTTTGGTGAAAAGAGGTTTTGTGTTTGGGAAGTAGATATTAAATGAGGTGGTTCTAAAAATAAGAAAGGAAATGTGATTTTTGAAAGGAGAATTTTTGGTTCTGTTTGTAGGAGTTTGGCTCATAAGCCAATTGTTTTGGCTGAAATGGACTTGTGGTTATGATTTGGTTGGATGTGGATTTTTGGATTTGTGTTTTTATGTTGTTCAGATAATTATACCCAGAAAATTCCACAAAATATTCAATGAGTCATGCTTGGTTTTTGGTTCTTATCAAATGTTTCTTAATATTTGTGGTAGTTGAGGTCCATTAGAGGATGTAGAGTTTCTTGAGAATGTTGATCATGTCTTCAGATTATTGGGAACTCCCAAAGATGTTAGAAATTATACTATTTTAGGATTGATAGAGGTTCCAACCTTGGACTAGTGGGAGTTGGTTACCTTAATATCAATGTATATTAGGATGATGTGGGAACTGTTTAAGGTCACTTTCACCCCAAGGTTTAAAACTGAAGAGGTGATGTCAAGGAAGTTGACATATCTATGGATTTTTTAGCAGGGCGAGCGGACTGTGAAATCATTTGTTCATCACTTCGGAAAGTTGGTTTCTTACTCTTTAGAGGTAGTTCTAAAGGATCAATTAAAGGATCCTCCTTTCATTCTGGATCTCCATTCAGATATCACATGGAAATTTCTTTTGTCTGGTAAAGTTCAATTTGGAATGTTGGTGGATAATGCATTTTTAGCTGAATTGGTTCATGGAAAGCTGTATGTGGTGACTGATAAACTAGATCACCTTTTGTTCAAGAATATTTCCCATCTGGTGAGAAGTGAATTACATAGGGACTTTTTTCTAAGGAGTCATAATCATTGGTTCTGACTTCAAGTTAGTCAGACCACATTCTAGTGTGCCATTAGTGTGGCTCGTCGGGGCATTCAAATCCATCCTATTGCATCCCTCCGAAAACATTCCAAAATTTTGGTCATTACGTCACCTGAATAATTTCTATAGAAAGAATTTATTAATGAAGGGGTTATGAATGAGGGATTCTCATAGCTATCTATGAGTCAGGAGATGCTTCAACAATCAGATCCCCATCCACTGGTCTCGGGGAGAATCTCGCGCATAGTTAGGAGTCACTGGGGGTGTGAATATATGGTCTAGTTTTTTGTTTCATGTTTGGATTGAAGCATTTAAAGTCCTCTTGTTCTTTTATATATTTCTAAAGGTTTTCCATTATTGTAATTTCATTGTTTCCTTTTGAGATAATGAGGGTCATTTCTATTGTAATACAATTAGTTGCACTCATCTGAATATGTTTTTTAATCATTTGTCTTCCTTGAGTTCTTTTAAAATTGGTGTGGGTTGATCTCAGTTTAGTTGTGCTCATTTGTATATGTTTTTCTTATTTTTTTGAATTGAGGGAAGTTGTTTCTGGTTTTCTATTTAGGATAATTTATTACTTGTGGGATTTCCCTATAGTTGGGTATTTTTGGATTGGGTTGAGAGATCCAGGTTTCAGTAGAGGTGTTATCTCACTCGTGCTAATGAGGTTGGATCTATTTGTGTTGGGAGCTTTATATTAGTATGGGAAATTCTTAGTTCCAGTTGTGTTTTTATAAGGAGTTTCTTCGTTCATGTGTCCTAGTATTTTGGGTTGTCTTGTGGTGGGATTTCCAGTAAAGTCTTGGTAGTGTGTCTTGGTTGTGTGATGGAAAGTGAAAGAGTTGAAGTTGGGGGTTACATAGTTGTTAGTTGTAGTAATGGTGTTTTTTATAATTTGGAGTGGTCGAGTTAGTTTTTGTTGTCTTGGTTTTTTGGTTCACTCCATAGTATGTTTCTTGCTTAAATTCTTGTGTGTTTGACTTGATTATGATGTTTTTCTGTTAGTGGAATTATTCTGCTGAGGATAAACATCTTTTACTCTCCCCTCTTTTTTGTACATTGGATTCTTATTGATCAGTCAGTTGTGGTCTATAGAAAGAAAGGTCGCCCATGGGTTCCTTTATTCTCCTATTTTTGATTGTGTATGGACATAATTATTGGTTAACCTTTTTCTTAGTTAATTTTGGGGGGAATAAAGTGTCTTAGGTAGAGATAATTGTCACACCACGACCTGAAACCCTTTTTATTTTATCCATTTTTAGGTCATAAACGTTTTTGGAGAATATCAGGTTTGGGTCCTGGATTAAAATTTTTCTTTAATGTTTTTTGGTTTTTTGAATAATATCTTTATTCCTTTGTTTGGCTTAATTTTATTTTAGTGATTCAGTGTTTTTTTGAGTCCTCGGGATTTATTTTAGGGAGTTTTGATCGGTTTCGAAAGAAAGAATGCATATTCTCAGGTATATATATGTATAAATTTATATATCTTATGTGTGAATGTTCCCTAATGGAGTGGGGAACACATGCATCAGTTTATAGGTATATATATATAAGTGTGTGTGTGCAAGTGGGATACTTCAAGAGTTAAAAATCATTGTTTTGACGATCCTTCGAGGTAGGATTTCCCATGGACATTCCTTTTTAATTTTAGATCCATTAGTTTCAGGATTTTATCACCCTCATTGATTTATAAATATTAATATATGAGCTTTGGTTTATTTTATTTGTTGTTAAATTTGTGTTTTAGGAGTTGCTTTGTTATAAATATAATTGTTTTTCAAAATATTTCACACCAAATGTTCGATGAAATGCCCGATTGGATTGGGTGAGTAGATTAAGATCTGTGAAGTGTGGTTTTAATTTATAATAAATATGTAGCATTTGAAATAATAATTTGGGGTTTCATAAAGGAGTTTACAAATGTTTTTAAGTTAAAATAAGTGTGCATTTATCTTTTAAAATCGGTTTGACATGTGATGATGAAATATGGCCCATTTGGTGCTTTCAAAAGAAATGGTTTGTTTTCATGGTTTAATGGAAATATTTTAAGGATTTTTTTTAAATGGTTTAAAAATGGTAAATGGAGTGTTTACACCCTTTTAAAAGGATGGATTTCATGTATGATAAAAGTAAGTTTTATGAAATGTTTAAAGTCCCATTTGGAAAATTGGTGAAATTGATAAAAACAATTATATTGAAAAGGTCTATTGGATGTTTCTCATGCCTTACCTTGGAATAATGGATGTTATGTACTCATTGTGAAATCATCATGATCCATTATTAGGTTTTCTTGGTCTGAACCCTTTGTGTACTATTTATTCTAAAGAATATGATTAGTCCTTGGGGAGACTTGGGGAGAGACCTATTTTGAAATATTATATATATATATATATATATATATTGGTTTTAATTTGATGCTCACCTGGAATCTGTTGTCCCACCACCATTATGTACATGATACAAGGGAATAGAGCATATTGATAGAATTTTATAATAATGATTTCTACACTAGTAGATGATGTACTGACTAGTGGCCCATAGCATGTGGATATATTTGGGTTTATTAATATGTATTGGGCCCCTCAATCTACCCTGAGTTATGGTCACCGAGCGTTTATGGAGATTTGAGTTAATCATGTGTGGCATGCTACCAGGGATGGGGTATCATGTATTAGTATGTTTTGGATTGTTCTTGATCTCCAAGGTTCACCTATGTCTATTACCTTTTAGTTTCTTGCAGTAATTAATCTGATACCGATACATATATTTTCATTTCCCTTGTTATGTGAATATTTTAGAGATTTCTTTTGTATTGTTTACATTGATGTTATGTGTCAGTTTCTAAAATCGTGTGAAAAAGTTTTAAAGTCAAAGTGTTTTATAATATTTCTTTCCATAAAAAATATATCATCATTAACATTTCAAAAATGTTAATGGCACACTAATATAATGTTCTTGGTTTTGGAAAATTACAGGGGAAATTAGTTGTATTTTTATATGGAGTAAAATGAGTAGAAAAGAGTACTTTGATTTATTGTGGTTCATACTTAAATATTTGTGTTTCTTTTATTTTAATGAAAGTGCATTGGTAAACGTTAATTAGGATACCCTACAGAATTTTAATACTCGTTATTGTAGTTTACCTTTGTTTTTAGCTTTGGGTAATGCATCTTACTCAGATTTTTTCATCATAGTGAAACGTTGGTATGAGGTCGGTGGTGACTGATAGGGTCACATGGAGGTATGTACATGTCTATTTTCTAACAGCAACTAGTTTTCATTTTCATTGTTTAGTTTTTATTTATTTTTCAGTCATTTATGGGAAAACAACTTCCCACCTGTTAAATTTGGTTCCCATCACTAGTTGACAACCCATGGGGATCAAGAATGCGCTTTGGGCTATGATGTGGGTTGGCTCAGGTGACCAGTTCAGGGTCAACCCATTCTGGTTCCTAACATAAGGACTGCAAGTAAAGGACATTTATGTTTTATAAATGGGACTGACCAATACATCATTATAGCAATGATACTTCCCTTAGGATTTTTAACTAAAAACCCATTTTTTAAATCATAATGGAAATTTAAACTTTTCATTAAAAACTAGGAAGATATAAAATAATATGATGATCTAAAATAAAATAAATCATTAATTATGTTTTGGGAAATGATTAAAGTACCTACCACCATATTATTAAAAAAATAAACTGCTTCATTTTTTATTTCATAATCTTTTACATTCACCCTTTTCCTTTTTTGAGTATTGTTTTTGGTCTCACCCATATTTACCCATGATTTTAGGGTCAAGATATCTCTTTTAGTTTAGCTTATATTGTCGAATCCTTAGAGATGTATGAAGTAACCTACTGACACGTACATTCTACGGATTTCTTTTGTATATGAAGTGGCTAACTTGGGTTGATTTTTGTTGGGTTTAAGTGAATTACATGAGACTTAAGTGGATTCAATTTAAAATAATGAGTTTATCATAGGTTATCACTTGGGGGTGGATTAGATGCATTTCCTTTTCAACTATATCAATTCTTTATATTTGAGATCAGTTCATTTAAGAAGATCTAAAAACCCATCACGTATAAGTTTAATACCTAGACACCTTAATACTAATAACCTATACACTTGGAGGATCAAAATTTTGAGCAATCCAAGGTAATGTTTTGTATTATCACTTGAAGTATGGGGTCTTAAATTTAACAAGGACAAATGAGTTTAAAGATCATCAAACGAAATTATCAATTAAAACATTGATTAGACATTAATAAAGTGAGAAATAACATCTAATACATCCCATTTCTACTCACTTGGATCATCCATAAGTGGTTTATACCTCTATTTATAATATGGTTTCAATGGAAGTGGGAAGTAAGTTCAAAAAGGATGAATTGAATAAGTAAAAAAAGACAATGAAATAATGATCACTCTACCATTGTGTGATAATTTCATAAGATTTGGTGTGAATAAATTCAAAACATGATCCAATGGTATCACTGTGATATGAAGATAAAATAATATGAGGATAATAGAACTTTTGTTGAGAAACTATGGTGAATTGAACAACTTACATGAGAAAGAAAAAACATAAGGAAACAAAATCGCAAGATAAAATTAAAATTAGAACAACAAACAAAGATGATAAACTCCTCCACAACCACAGACTTAAATCGGCATTTCGTAAGCCTTGTGTAGATCCAAAAATAGTCCATGTCTCATAAATTAATAGTGATAGTCCAATTTGGGTGGAAAGTTGAAGGAGAGTGGACTTTCCCTCCTTGGACAAACAAATCTGAGTCAATTTTCATGAATTTGACAGGTGTGTCCAAACGAGAATCAAGATGATCGAATTTGGGTGTTATATAGATGAAACATATAAAGATACTGATGTATCATGACTTTCTATAACATTTCATCCCACATGGATATTTTTTTTTCGAGATATGTGTAAAATGGTGGATTGTTTTTTTGGGCTGCAGAATCGGGCCAATAATTTTATGCCCAACGTGGGCCTCCTATAACTCCATTAAAATATAGGAATTATCTCGGTAAATTGATGAATTAAATGTTCCCCATGATGTTCTCAATATTAAGTTTATGTTTTAGAATAATTGGGCTTGAATCTTGTCTGATACAGTGCTTTTATTGTGCTGATGTCCAGTTCACTTCACCCAGAATATTATTGGTTCAAGGCCCGCATTGGTGGTCATCCTATATGAATATTCAAGTGCTCAAAAATCATGAATTGTTCCTTATAGCATGTGAGACCTAAAAATAAAATATTAAAATAAAATCAGTACCATTTTAAATTCTATGTGGTTTTCAAGAACGTACCATGTAATCATGTATTTTAAGAAGGAATTAGAATCATAATATTAAATAATGTTCCTAGTGTAAAATTCATTTTAAATGGTGTTTATAGTTAATAAATCACATGAATATTATAATATAATTCATGAATATTATCCTATTTAAGTTGATAATAACCCCCCAACTTTAATTTACATCTCTTGAGCCAAATGTTTCTCAAAAATATGAAATTTGAATTCCCTTTTCTGAAATCCACACATAGGGTCAATCCATTTCTCTGTGCACAACTGATTTTTTTTATTTTTCTTTATTGAATTTTTTTATCATGATATTTTTTAAATTTCTTAATACTCATGTTAAAATAAAATTTATCACCAAACATATTCCAATTATTATGGGACCCCAAGAACTCAAACTAATACCCTACAATCCCAAGGACATGCATTGTGTTTTTTTATGAAATGGATGAAAATATAAATGGTGGAAAATCAAATAGAACAACCGCCCTTTCCAAAATCTATGCACATTTACTTAAACTTGAATTAAAATCAAAATCAATGCATTCGAAATTTTTTATATTCAATTTCAAAGTGTGCAATTTGTATTATCATGTTCAAAGTTATAGAAACTTTTCCTTCCAAATATTTTTTATGCATGCAAAAGTAAATTTTTATATTCCCCCCAACATAGAATAACATTTTCCGTAGTTTTTAAAGAAAGTAAAAATTAGAAGGGGGTATAGGAGAGGAGTTCAAAGAGGACATTGAAAATGAGGAACATGGAATGAAGTAACCTGGTGGTTTAGTTTGATGTTCGTTTTACTCCAACTTAATCCTATAATATCTATGTCACCAGTAGAGTTTTACAGTGGAAGAAGGAAATAAAAAAAATCAATATATATATATATATATTAAAAAAATTAAAATATAATTATATACCCAAAAATTATAGAAGAAGGAATCACTACAAATCGTAGTTCAGTGGAAAGCACAAGCCCCTTTCTCCCTTTAGTCCCAGGTTTGAGTCCCCGCAACTTCACCAGTAGTGACGAGGTTTCCCCAATGAACTAAAATATTTATTTTTACTTTATTATTATTATTATTATTCTTATTATTATTTTATTTTAACCTAAAAACATAAAAATAAAATAAAATAAACGGATGATACATTTTCTTCATTTTAAATTTCTGTTTAAGTTATTACTCAAGGATCAAACCACATGACATTGATGAATATTGCTTTCCATTCATACCCTTCTATAGTCATAATAGAATAAAAGGTCAACAATATAAGGTACTATCCTATTTATAATTGATTGATGAAATAGTTTTTTAATATCCTAATGATTCATTAAACTAATTTGAAAAAACAATGACTCATAATGATTGGATACATGAAAACCACTGGTTTCCTCCCATGCAACACATTTTCATTACGTTGTTAGATCAACTAAGACCATTAATTGTTTTAGTATTTTACTTATCTAAGGTTGGTTCAAACAATTATTCATAAGATTCATGTTTTATGAATGGTTCAATGAATGATTTGACTCTATGACCATTAACTTCAATGGTTTGACCATTTGTGGGATCATGAATTTCTACAGCCCCATAGGGGTACACCTTATTCACTATTTAAGGACCTATCCATCTGGACCTCAACTTTCCAAGGTGTAAATGAAGTTTTGAACTATACAAGAGTATGAATTTTTTTAGTTCAATTTGTTTGACTTTGGGATTTCTAGATTGGTAGGCTTGAACTCTAGATTTATTTATCCTTGAATTTTGATAAGCCTCCATCCTAATTTCTTCAAGTTCATTAAGATCTAATTTCTTATTTTCTTCAGTCAAGGAAATGTCAAAGTTCATTTTCTCCCAAAAGTCCTTACTCACTATTTCAATAAGTAAATGACATTATTTTCCATAAATCGGCCTATATGGAGACATTCCTGGGATGGGCTTAAATGTTTTACGATATGCCCAAAGGGCATCCAAGAGATTCTCAGACCAATATTTTCTAGAGGGATTGATAGTTTTTTTTTCGAGAATTATCTCAATCTCCCTTTTCCCTATCTTATCTTGACCCTTGGTTTGAGGACGGTATGCAATGGAAACTTTAGGGAAATCACATTCTTAGATATGATTGATGTGAATGGTCGGTTTCACAAATGGGTTCCTTGATCACTGATTATAGCCCTAGGACTTCCAAATCGAGAAAATATGTGCTCTTTCAGAAATCAGATCACAACATGATGGTCGTTGGACTTGGTGGGAATGGCCTCAACCCAATTTAAGACATAATATACAACTAAGAGGATATATAGGTAACCCCTAGAGTTTGGGAAGAGACCCATGAAATCAATTCCCCAACAATCAAAGATTTCGACAACAAAAATGATAGTGAGAAGAATTTGATTCATTTTGGTAATGGATCCTAATTGTTGACATTGAGTGAATCTTTTTCATAATTAGATGGAATCCTTGGTCATTTTAGTCTAGTAGAAACCACATTGGAGAACGATTTTAGTGGTTTTATTTTTTGAAATGGGGCCTACACATGCCTCTCCATGACAAAAATTTAGAATTGACTCTTTTTGAGACTTAGGAACACGTCTCCAAATGATTTGATCAGGAAAGAGCTTGAAGAGGTATAGATCATCAAACACATAGTGTTTGACATCAGAAAGGAATTTCCTCTTATTTTGGGTTTTTAAGAGTTTTGGAATGTCACCAAATGGTTTTTTATGTCAGCATACCACAAGAAATCACTCATAGAATAACAGTGCTCATTGGGAAATGAATCTCTCACAAAAAGGTTATGTGAGTTGAATTTTAATTCCATCATAGATAGGTTATCAGAAATAATATTTTAAACACCGTTTTTATCATTTATGGTTAAATAAAAATCTTGAATAAGAAAGAGCCACCTAATCATTTTAGCCTTGGAATCTTATTTTGGGAAAATCTATTTCAGGCCTGAATGGTCGGTGAAGACAATGATGGGTTCTCCTAAGAGATTAGACATGAATTTCTCTAAGGCAAAGACAATAGCAAGAAACTCTTTCTCTATGGTGGTGTAGTTTATTTGCGCATCATTTAAGGATTTTATTACATAAGCAATGAAAAATTTAGTTTTCTCACACCATTTTCCTAATACTTGTAACACCCCAGGATTTCAGAGTGTGTTATTTCTTAAAAATAATTCAATAACTTGCACTACACGCAACACCGAGTTCAATCACACCATTAAAAGAGGTCATGAATAGTAATAACTACATTTTGAACTTTATATAATCCTTATAATTTTAGAATCCCTATTATGAGTTTCTTAGTCATAATGAAAGAACAGATTCATTTTCAGTATTTCACTTTTATCAACTTCTAATAGTGAAACATTTTTAAATACAATATTTTAAACTTTTTGACTAAATGGGGACATCAAAAATTTAAAATGAAACACCCCAAGCTTCCACGGTACGTTTCCCTTTGAATAATGTGATAGCGTGTGTTGTACGCAACACCGAGTTCTAACACACCATAACCAATCAAACTAGCCGTTATAAATAGTAATACATACTTTTTGAAAATATATATATTTTATATTTCAAAATGGACTTCATTTTTGGATTCGGAATATCTAATTTAGCCTAAGGTGAAATTTTGGTACATTTCGGATAACTTTCGTATTTTGATGAATAGTGAAAATTACTAAATTTTAATTAAAAACAACTTTTTTAATCAAAATAATTAATAGTGATAAATTATGAATTTGAGTGGTTTTAAAGTATATTTATAATATATTTTTACCATTTAATATAATGTTTGTCATTGGACATAATTTTACAATTAAACCGAACATAAACAAGTGTCAATCTTTTGATAGTTTTTATCTCTTAAAAACACGCTTTTTGTTTTGACAGCGGGAATTAATTTTAAATTAATTTCTGCCACTTCTGTATTTTGAATTTAGGAAAATGGATTCCATATTTGGAATCAGGATGTTAAAATTGTGTAAATAGGTAACTTTTATTTTTAGACATTTTGAATAATTACTGCGGTAAATATTTTATTTACCATGGTTAAGGGTAAATCCGGTAAATAAGGGTTAAAAAAATTAATATTATAATAATACTAAATTACCCTAAAACGTGTCTTAACCCTATTGGTTGATACATGGTCTACCATGGGCATCTTTGGGTCGATTTTGGGACCCCATGGATCCACTTGTAAGTGATAATGACACTTTATTTTAATTAAGTCAAAATGAATACAAAAATGACACAAGCATATATCTTTTAGAAAAACAATTGTTACATAGGGTTATATAAGTTGGATTTTAGATTATAAATATTCATTAGAAAGATAAAACGATTTCCTACATAATGATATTTTATTTATAATTTTTAGACATTAAATAATTTATTTTATTTATGACACAAAGATGATGCAGTAATTACTATAATAGTGAAAAATTAAAATAATTGATATTATAAATACCCAAAAAAATAAAATATGAAACTTTTAATGAATTAAACTAATTTTATAGGATAATATGATATATTAGTATTGATATAATTGACTTTGTTCGAAGTAATCAATCTGTTATGAGTTTCACAAAAATCAACTATTGAATAGTGTCAAAATTGACATAAAAGAGTTCTTAAAACAAATATTATATTATTAATTGATATTAAATTCCTAAAAATCTAAGGTTTGGACAAGAGACTTATATAAGGATAGTTTCATCATTAATGGACCACTTGGGGGTCTCTTGGATGTATATAGTAAGTTTATTAACCATATTATATAAAAAATACAAAGAGACATTGTAAAAGTGAAACTAATTATCTTAGAGTTAATACTTAATGATAAGGTTAATATAAGTACCCAAACCTGTCTAAATTCTATTGGTTGAGTGGTTTTCGACCTATCCCCACCTTACCCTTTGAATAGTCAACTTTGGAGCCTTTAGAAACCGAATATGAATTTATTATAAATTAATATTTCTAACTTTTCCAAAGGTGCCCCTCACCCCTCTTATAAAAGGGAACTCATCCTTCTCATTTCTTCACACCTTCAAAGCCTTTTGGCTCGGCCAAACTCTGCCCAACTACTCTCCCAACATCCCTCACTACAACCTAGAGGCCTTAGTTTGATCAGAAAGCCAACCTAAGGATCCCTTTTGATCAAATCAAAAGGAAGAACCCGAAGAAGAGGTAATGATTTCACCACCCTTCTCCAAGTTCATTTCTTCTTCCACTTCTTCTTCCTTTGTTCTTACCATTCTAAAATAATAACTCCAGTATCTCACATATACTGTGATGTTATTATAAATATGGTACAATCATATTCAGTATTCTATCCACCCTTTGAATAACATGTCACCATACGTGCGTACGTACGGCTTACCGTCTCCACGTCGTGGTGTAATTGTTATTCAATATATTATTATTTGGATGGGTATAATAATGATGTGTAACTCATGTAAATAATAAATATAACATGTTAATGATTCTGTATATATGATATATCATCCATTTATATATTATTTTAATATCAAAAGAATGATATTGTCGCTCGTGTGTACGTACGGACTACCGTCTCCACGAACGCGATGAGATTCATTCTCCATCGTATCCATTCAAGTATAATTATCATTTGATGATTTAAAAAATGATGTTTAAGGACTTGATATCATTCTGGATATGAATAATATACAACCTATCCTTTACATACATGTCTTATGTAACAAAACATACAAAAGAAAACAAGTAAGTTAACACCCGAAACGACGATAATTCTAAGATATTATTAACAAATCAATGTTAAAAGATCATATATGATATCATATTAATATATATGATTCTTGTATAATTTAATAACAATTATTTCACCATTATACAGGAGGTTAACCTACCCCAACCAAGGAAAAGTACAAGGTAAGGGTTATTTCACAATCTCTTCATTATCCGAGGTTGTTTATACGTAATAATCTACTGGGATATCTTTATCATCCACATCCATGTTTCTTAAAAATGTATTTCAAAACATTTTTACTATATACAAGAATATGGGTTAAAGTCATTTATACCCTTGTTTGACTTTTTATAAGAGGTTTATAAAGGAATCTTTCCGTCATTTTCAAAACAAGGTCCTTTTTAACCTTTTCGCCAGAATTGAGGTAAGAATGTTTTTTTTAACTTATACGGCGGGTGCGGTTATTTTACGCCGTTATAAAACCTTCAAAGCTTTCCTTACAATCTTATAAGAATATTTTCAAAGAAAATGTTTTATTTTATATGGATCTTAAATGATTTCAAAATAAAAGGAGATGTTTCTTTAAAAAGAATTTTGATTTCATCTATGTCAACATCCTTTGATGGATTTTAAGATTATTTGAAGTTGATTTATTATGATACAAAACTTCTATATTGTATTGAAGGTTTTGTGATATGTTTGACTATGGATGTGCTATTTTTATACCATTCATAGTTTATGGTGAAATTATTGACATTTCGTATGCTAGTTTTAATACGAATGTTTATGTTATGTTTAAACCTTTTCATATGGGAATGCATTGGACTTAATAAGTGACGGGTGGAGCCCGCTATAGCTCCTCGATGCATCGGTAGGTCTCATGAGACAAACTAGTGTCTTGGCACAAGGCCTTGACAAAATCTTATTTGTAGTCTTGGCACGAGGCCTTGGCTATGTGGTTATGATAGTCTGGCATTATGCATTCCAACATTATGAAAGTGGTTATTGATTTTTGTATGTGATTATTCGATTAGTAGAATATCCATGTGAATAAGTAAATAGCATTATTTCATTTTATTTATGCCATACCATGTTGAATGTTCATGTTTGAAAGAATTTTGTTTTAGTTATACATTGCCTTAAAAGTTTATTCTTATTTATGAAAGTTTTCGCTATTTTGTTATCCTTACTGGGCATTTGAGCTCACCCCTTTTATATGTTTTATTTTTCCCAGGAAGTGAAGAAGTAAATTATGAATGACCTGCAGGGATATTATGTGGGGATATGAGTGTGGATTATGGAGACATTATGTTGTTGTAGTAGTTTTTCATTTTATGATGTAATGTAAAACCTATTAATATATATAGTGTTTCCAAGGCTACTAAACCAATCGGTCTTTCGAGATTTGATCTTTCTTGTGATCATGCCAATGTTACGAAGTAATGCACCAACTCTGGGTAGCTGGGGTCGGGGCGTTACAGTTGGTATCAGAGGAAGTTTAGTACAAACCTTGGAAACTAGATTTAGATAAACTCTGATTAGAGCACGTAGACCTAAGATGAACTTTGAGGATTAGTATAGAAGAACTTCCTAGAATTTTGGTATTGTAGAGATTTTGTGAGTTTTCCGAGCAATATATCCCTGTCTGGATACGAGCAGGTAGAGGCGGCTCTGGAACAGATGTACCTAGGGGTAAAACCCGAAAACACCGCTTTGAGCTAGACTCGAACGGGAACTGGTGCACGACAACGGGCCTTGCTGCACTCTTGGTTACAACACTCCCGGGGGATATGCTTAGGATAATTCTCATTTTATTTACAAACCATTATGAAGGGTTTATGAGTATATACATCCTCAAAGGAAACATTTTTATGATTATGGATTATATCCATAAATATTTCAATTTATGTTATGTGTTTTATAAGTATGGGATTATGTATTTTGATTCATAAACTGATCTAGTTTATGCCATTGTTTAGAAATGGCGCCCAGTAGAAGGAATGAGAACTCCAGAAATGCACATGATCCAAAGAGAAGGAAGGATCATATCTTTCATGGTCTTAAGCTAGAATTGATAAGAGAAATAGTCTCCCATTTATTATCATCATATGAAGAAATAATATCATGTGTTGATAAGATAAGTAAAGAGTTTATTGAGTCCTATGGCTTTGAAGGGAAGCAAGAGAAGAAAAGGATAGAAGAGAGAAAGATGGATAAAGGGAAGAGGGAAAAGAAGAATTTTCCCATATGTGGTAACTGTGGAAAGAAACACCCTGGAACTTGCCTGAAAGGAATGGGAGTTTGTTATAAGTGTGGAGGAAAAGGGCACAAAGTACGTGACTGCAAGGGTAAGAAAATGGTTTTAAATGTACAATGCTTCATTTGCAAGGAGTTTGGACACTACGCGAACCTATCCCCCAGTCATCAGACTATGCCGCAAATGATGCTATTGGATAATAATCAAGTTATGATACTACCACAGATGAAGAGGAATGATTAGAGTTCTTATGTTGATTATGTCAATTGAGTGTTGTATCAACAATGTACTTGTTATAATAATTATGGAGTATATAAGGATTGTACTGCAGTACTATTTCATTAAGTACTTGAATTGTGTGGAACAAAGAAAAGTGACTCAATAGCAGGATAGATTTTTGGAAAATATATGGTTGAGAGAATGATAAACCATAATATAGTTCTGATACTGAGGTAGTGATTTTGGAATAATATGTGATTGTTTTGGATAAATTATATTGGATATTCTTGACTACCTTGGAACTGATTAATGATTTGTATATTCCATCATTGTTGGGGTTTAAAACATTTTTGGATTAATGAAGTATATCCAGCATTCTATATGGAATAAGGGAGCATGAATGCAATCAATAAGGAATATGGTAATACATGATAAAGGTATTCATATGCTATTACGGGGTAAAAATGATCTATATTATGTTTACCTTCCTTATGAATGTTGGACTGTGAGTTTCGACAGAAGTATTTTGGATAGTTCTAGTTTGGATTATTTTGGATTTCCATAAAAGGACAACCCGGAGGTCGGACGACAACTCGTCGCATCCGGCAAGGCTGCGAGACTTGAACCCACAACCGAAGGGAGACATGGGTGTATCACCTACCACTATCCCACGAGATGTCCTGGATTAAATAAAGTAGTTTTTTAAAAGATCTGGTAGATGAATTATAAATTCGTTTATTTTGGAACCCTCTATGAATAGTATAAATAGAATTTTTTTTTACGAGTGAATGATGAGTTTTTGGTAGAAATTTATTAATGGATAAAACTCTAATTATAAACTAAGTATATCTCCTTATGATCTTAGACAATCTCATAAATAAATTCCTCATCATTAATAAAAGGAACATAGAACAAAAATGTTGTCCTAGATGGTACCTTAAATCATCACTAATATATGGCTTTGGGATTGTTGGCCTTTTCATAGCCATGTTCTCTACCACTCTCCATCAGATAATTGATGGCTAGATTATTCTTCCATATCCATATTTTCTTACATGGAACCCTAGTATGTGTTATTTTCGGTAATCTTCATACTTTCCACTCTTTATTTAAAATAGAGGCCTCATTAATTAATTTTTCGATGTGGGATTTCAACTAAGATATTTTGAAACGTCAAAAATGTGTTATCCCAATACCCTATGTTTTGTTGAACCGATGGTATTTCAAATCATCATAGATTGATGATTTTAAGGACCTCAATTTTATACTTGTTTGTGATTGATGACCTCAATCACTACCTATAAATATTTACGTTTTTCCTCCAATTATATGTCTCTAATTGCCACCAATGTTCTCCTAATCGAGATCATAATTTGGTGGTGACCCTTTCATTTCTCTTTTCCTCATATTAAGACTAAATTTTAGTAACCCAATTTCCAATGTGAGTTTTCCCACAAATATATTTTCTACTTTCAACCTTTTATTTTCGAAGAACAATTTCAAATTGCGAGGACGCAATTTATTGAAGGAGGGGAGAATGTAACACCCCAGGATTTCAGAGTGTGTTATTTCTTAAAAATAATTCAATAACTTGCACTACACGCAACACCGAGTTCAATCACACCATAAAAAGAGGTCATTAATAGTATTAACTACATTTTGAACTTTATATAATCCTTATAATTTTATAATCCCTATTATGAGTTTCTTAGTCATAATGAAAGAACAGATTCATTTTCAGTATTTCACTTTTATCAACTTCTAATAGTGAAACCTTTTTAAATACAATATTTTAAACTTTTTGACTAAATGGGGACATCAAAAATTTAAAATGAAACACCCCAAGCTTCCACGGTACGTTTCCCTTTGAATAATGTGATAGCGTGTGTTGTACGCAACACCGAGTTCTAACACACCATAACCAATCAAACTAGCCGTTATAAATAGTAATACCTACTTTTTGAGAATATATACATTTCATATTTCAAAATGGACTTCATTTTTGGATTCGGAATATCGAATTTAGCCTAAGGTGAAATTTTGGTACATTTCGGATAACTTTCATATTTTGATGAATAGTGAAAATTACTAAATTTTAATTAAAAAAAACTTTTTTAATCAAAATAATTAATAGTGATAAATTATGAATTTGAGTGGTTTTAAAGTATATTTAGAATATATTTTTACCATTTAATATAATGTTTGTCATTGGACATAATTTTACAATTAAACCGAACATAAACAAGTCTCAATCTTTTGATAGTTATTATCTCTTAAAAACACGCTTTTTATTTTGACAACGGGAATTAATTTTAAATTAATTTCGGCCACTTCTGTATTTTGAATTTAGGAAAATGGATTCCATATTTGGAATCAGGATGTTCAAATTGTGTAAATAGGTAACTTTTATTTTTAGACATTTTGAATAATTACTGCGGTAAATATTTTATTTACCATGGTTAAGGGTAAATCCGGTAAATAAGGGTTAAAAAAAATAATATTATAATAATACTAAATTACCCTAAAACGTGTCTTAACCCTATTGGTTGATACATGGTCGACCATGGGCATCTTTGGGTCGATTTTGGGACCCCATGGATCCACTTGTAAGTGATAATGACACTTTATTTTAATTAAGTCAAAATGAATACAAAAATGACACAAGCATATATCTTTTAGAAAAACAATTGTTACATAGGGTTATATAAGTTTGATTTTATATTATAAATATTAATTAGAAAGATAAAAAGATTTCCTACATAATGATATTTTATTTATAATTTTTAGACATTAAATAATTTATTTTATTTATGACACAAAGATGATGCAGTAATTACTATAATAGTGAAAAATTAAAATAATTGATATTATAAATACCCAAAAAAATATAATATGAAACTTTTAATGAATTAAACTAATTTTCTAGGATAATATGATATATTAGGATTTATATAATTGACTTTGTTCGAAGTAATCAATCTGTTATGAGTTTCACAAAAATCAACTATTGAATAGTGTCAAAATTGACATAAAAGAGTTCTTAAAACAAATATTATATTATTAATTGATATTAAATTCCTAAAAATCTAAGGTTCGGCCAAGAGACTTATATAAGGATAGGTTCATCATTAATGGACCACTTGGGGGTCTCTTGGATGTATATAGTAAGTTTATTAACCATATTATATAAAAAATACAAAGAGACATTGTAAAAGTGAAACTAATTAACTTAGAGTTAATACTTAAAGATAAGGTTAATATAAGTACCCAAACCTGTCTAACTTCTATTGGTTGAGTGGTTTTCGACCTATCCCCACCTTATCCTTTGAATAGTAAACTTTGGAGCCTTTAGAAACCGAATATGAATTTATTATAAATTAATATTTCTAACTTTTCCAAAGGTGCCCCTCACCCCTCTTATAAAAGGGCACTCCTCCTTCTCATTTCTTCACACCTTCAAAGCCTTTTGGCTCGGCCACACTCTGCCCAAATACTCTCCCAACATCCCTCACTACAACCTAGAGGCCTTAGTTTGATCAAAAAGCCAACATAAGCAGCCCTTTGGATCAAATCAAAAGGAAGAACCCGAAGAAGAGGTAATGATTTCACCACCCTTCTCCAAGTTCATTTCTTCTTCCACTTTTTCTTCCTTTGTTCTTACCATTCTAAAATAATAACTCCAGTATCTCACATATACTGTGATGTTATTATAAATATGGTACAATCATATTCAGTATTCTATCCACCCTTTGAATAACATGTCACCATACGTGCGTACGTACGGCTTACCGTCTCCACGTCGTGGTGTAATTGTTATTCAATATATTATTATTTGGATGGGTATAATAATGATGTGTAACTCATGTAAATAATAAATATAACATGTTAATGATTCTGTATATATGATATATCATCCATTTATATATTATTTTAATATCAAAAGAATGATATTGTCGCTCGTGCGTACGTACGGACTACCGTCTCCACGAACGCGATGAGATTCATTCTCCATCGTATCCATTCAAGTATAATTATCATTTGATGATTTAAAAAATGATGTTTAAGGACTTGATATCATTATGGATATGAATAATATACAACCTATCCTTTACATACATGTCTTACGTAACAAAACATACAAAAGAAAACAAGTAAGTTAACACCCGAAACGACGATAATTCTAAGATATTATTAACAAATCAATGTTAAAAGATCATATATGATATCATATTAATATATATGATTCTTGTATAATTTAATAACAATTATTTCACCATTATACAGGAGGTTAACCTACCCCAACCAAGGAAAAGTACAAGGTAAGGGTTATTTCACAATCTCTTCATTATCCGAGGTTGTTTATACGTAATAATCTACTGGGATATCTTTATCATCCACATCCATGTTTCTTAAAAATGTATTTCAAAACATTTTTACTATTTACAAGAATATGGGTAAAAGTCATTTATACCCTTGTTTTACTTTTTATAAGAGGTTTATAAAGGAATCTTTCCGTCGTTTTCAAAACAGGGTCCTTTTTAACCTTTTCGACAGAATTGAGGTAAGAATGTTTTTTTTAACATATACGGCGGGTGCGGTTATTTTACGCTGTTATAAAACCTTCAAAGCTTTCCTTACAATCTTATAAGAATATTTTGAAAGAAAATGTTTTATTTTATATGGATCTTAAATGATTTCAAAATAAAAGGAGATGTTTCTTTAAAAAGAATTTTGATTTCATCTATGTCAACATCCTTTGATGGATTTTAAGATTATTTGAAGTTGATTTATTATGATACAAAACTTCTATATTGTATTGAAGGTTTTGTGATATGTTTGACTATGGATGTGATATTTTTATACCATTCATAGTTTATGGTGAAATTATTGACATTTCGTATGCTAGTTTTAATACGAATGTTTATGTTATGTTTAAACCTTTTCATATGGGAATGCATTGGACTTAATAAGTGACGGGTGGAGCCCGCTATAGCTCCTCGATGCATAGGTAGGTCTCATGAGACAAACTAGTGTCTTGGAACAAGGCCTTGACAAAATCTTATTTGTAGTCTTGGCACGAGGCCTTGGCTATGTGGTTATGATAGTCTGGCATTATGCATTCCAACATTATGAAAGTGGTTATTGATTTTTGCATGTGATTATTCGATTAGTAGAATATCCATGTGAATAAGTAAATGGCATTATTTCATTTTATTAATGCCATACCATGTTGAATGTTCATGTTTGAAAGGATTTTGTTTTAGTTATACATTGCCTTAAAAGTTTATTCTTATTTATGAAAGTTTCCGCTATTTTGTTATCCTTACTGGGCATTTGAGCTCACCCCTTTTATATGTTTTATTTTTCCCAGGAAGTGAAGAAGTAAATTATGAATGACCTGCAGGGATATTATGTGGGGATATGAGTGTGGATTATGGAGACATTATGTTGTTGTAGTAGTTTTCATTTTATGATGTAATGTAAAACCTATGAATATATCTAGTGTTTCCAAGGCTACTAAACCAATCGGTCTTTCGAGATTTGATCTTTCTTGTGATCATGCCAATGTTACGTAGTAATGCACCGACTCTGGGTAGCTGGGGTCGGGGCGTTACAATACTACTCCTACAGTGAAGTCACTCGCATCACACATGATCTCAAAAGGATGTTTCCAATTTGGTGATTTCATTATAGGTGGAGAGATCAGAGCTGACATGAGTGTAGAGAATGACACCTCATAGATTTTTGTCTATAAAAAGGGGTCATATTTCACCAATAGAGCACAAAGTGGTTGAGAAATAGAGCTGAAATTCATAATGAACCTTCTATAGAAACCAGCACGTCCTAAGAAGGAACCCACTTCCTTGACAGTTTTTTGGAGAGGGAAGGTGAAGAATGATCTCGACCTTAGCTTTATCAACTTCAACCCTTTTACTATAGACTAGATGGCCTAGAACAATTACTTTATTTACCATGAAATAGAATTTTCACCAATTTATGATGATATTACTATCCTAAAATCTTGAAAAACCCCTTTCAATATTCATAAGGCATCCCTAAAAAGTATCCCCAAAGATAGAGAAGCCATCCATGAAGTCCTCTATACAATCCCCCACCATGTCTGAGAAGATTCCCATCCTGCATCACTAGAAATTACCCCGGGAATTACATAACCCTGAGGGAATGTTTTTTGAAGGAAAAAGTGTTGAATAGGGAAGTGAAGGTTTTTTTCCATGATCCTCTAAGGAGACCTTGATTTTATTATACCCTGAGAATCCATCTAGGAAGCAATAAAATTTTTGACTCGTCGCTCGCTCGAGGACTTGATCGATAAAGGTCAAGGGGAAACAGTCTTTCTTGGTATAGGAGTTGAGCTTCCTACTATCAATAAAGACTCTCCATCCACTACTAACCCTTGTGGGGATATTTTCACCATCATCCTTGGTGATCACAGTTATTTCAAATTTCTTTGGGATAACTTGAATTGGTCTTACCTAGTCACTCTAATCAATGGGGTAGCTGGAACCTAGTTTCAACAACATAGAAATTCTTTTCTTTAACACAACCATAAGATTTGGATTGAGTCTCCACTGAGGTAGAAGACATGGTTTGGATTAATATTCATGAACAATCCTAAGAGTTCCAATGAGTGGGATAATCCTAAGAATTTAAGAAAGGGTCAATCCAATTACTTTATTATGCTTTCTTAGGACATCTAGAAGCATCATTTCTTGATTGGATTCAAGATATGAATACATACAAATAAGAAAGGCTCGATTATCCCCTAATAACTCATACTTGATTGATGAAGGTAGGACCTTAAATTCATGATCATATTGGTAATCACTTTCCAAGGAAGGATGCGATGTTGTATTGAACTCAGTTTCATTGTACAGATTACTTGATAGAATTGGTTCCTTGTGAATATAATTTTCATCCAATAAATTGGCCATATCTGTGTAATGAATGGGTTTCGACTCAATTTCATTGATTTAACTAATGGTACTATTCACTGGTAATTCGAGAAAATCATTAAATGATCTATCTGAAAGAGATTAAATCCAAAGAGACAAATTTCCCTCATGCGAACAAACAAAATAAATATATTTTTGACTTAAACATCCTTAAATAATTCCTTGATGCTCCTCTACTTCAATTCCAATAACATTTACCTCGTCGATCTCTTCATCATCCCTAATTTGAGAGTATTCATGGTAGATATTCAAATTAAGACTCATGTTTATGAAGGTTATTGTCAGGTTCCCATTGCTAACTAAGATGAGTGAGTTATTTGTTTCTATGAATGAGAGACCAAGGATCATGGGGGGTTCCTCCCTAGGAAAAAATATTGGGTAATTTTTAAGAACAATGATGTCATCATGGTAAATAAAATTTTAAACATTGACCAGAAATTCCTTTGACATCCCCTTTGGAACTCGAACACTATGATCAACAAGATGAAGAGTGATAGACGTGGGTTAAAGTTCATCGAGGCCTAACTCCAAATACATGTCATAAAGAATGAGTTTCACACAAGATACATTATCACAATGGGATTTTACAACTTTGTTCTCCAGTAACTGAACTTTGATGTATGTACATCCTGGATCTTTCAACATTGGAGGAATGGCCCCTTGAATGGTGGAACTCACATTAGTAGGAAACCGGACTTGATTTTTATGTCAAAATTTCCTTATAAAAGTTCAAAAATCCTAGAGGTACTTTGAGTAGGCAGGAATATTTTGGATTTCATTGAGAAGGGGAATGTTCAACTTATCCTGGGAGAAGATTTCCATCAAAGTTTGATTCATTTCCGGTATATATTTTCCTCTCATGTGTTTAGGGAAGGGAGCAGGTTATTTGAGTGTTTGGTGTGGTTGTGGATCAATCACATTCTTATTGGAGTTTTCATAATATTTCAGTGGTTATTTATTATTTTCATATGTTTTTTAATCGTTTAATGTTTCTAGAATAGATTTTTCATGTTTCTAAATGAATTTCCAACTTCTATAAATAGTTACTTATTTAAGTTGTTCATGATAGGTTTATGTGTAACTAAATTCTACCCATAAATTTGAGGATGGTACTGACTGAGTAGACATGGGTTCCTTCACATTTTTAATGGTTTGTATTTCATGTTTAATGTGTGAGACATCTGAGTTCATTTTCTTCATTTTTTTATAGAACTACTCAAGGATTGAAAGGGGGATATATTTTGTAGGTTCTTGTCCTTGTTGGTTTATCCCAATAGGATACTTTATTTTTTTAATGGGATTTTGTATTGTTTGTTGTTATAGGATAAGAGGCTGTTTGTATTAGACTAGTTTTGGTTGTAACTGGTTATAGTTTTGAAAATTTTGTGGAGGTTAGGGTTTGGTCTATGTGGTTGACTATATTGTTGGATCGGTTGCTGGTTATCTTCCTCACAAAATCATCGATGGTCATTATACCATGTATTGAAAGTGTATTTGTAAATTTTCTTTTGAAAGTGCAGATCATTGACCTTTTCTAGTGTTCCTAGTTAATGAACATATTTAATAGAAGTGATGGTTGGGAATTTTTGAGTCTTGTGGTCATGTTTGTCACAAATTGTGCAAACAGGGTCAATAGTTTGAATTCCATGGACCTTCCTAAGATCGATCTCCTCAACCATCCTAGTGAGTGCAGTAAGTTTCTCCATATGGGTTTCCTCATACCTAAGTGTGTGAATTCCACCATATTTCGGTGGCTTCTCATTTTAAAGTGAATTTCCCCATGTTTTGTTTTGTTTGGGAAATTCTTCTAGATACTCATAAGCATCATTTGGGGTTTTTTAAAGGTTCCATTACAAATAATGTTAATGAACTGTTTGTTTCTGATACCCAACCCTTCATAGAAAATTTAAACTTGTTATACAATTGAAAATTCATGGGGAGGTACCATGTTGAGTGTGTCTTTGAACATTTCCCATGTTTCATAAAATGACACCCTTTCTTTTTTAATAAATTTGTGGATTCTCTTTTTATGTGAAATTGTTTTGTTATGGGGGAAGTATTTTTTTATAATTCTATTTTCAATTGGTCCCAGGAGTGGATTCATGCAGGTTTCGGATTGTTTAACCAATTATTTTCTCTATACATAGGTGAGAAAGGAAATATCCTCATTTTAGCTGACTCCAGTCATTGTGGTGGGCACATGGTTTCAACAATGTCATTGAACTCTTTGACATGAATGTACAGTATTTCGGACTCCATCCTAGGGAAGGATTGAAGGAAGTTTAGTACATGAGTCTTGAAGACATAGTGTGATTCTCCTAGGGAATAATGCCTAATGCAGGAGGGTGCATTGTTCCAGTTATGTTTGAGGTAGTCATTCCTGGTTTGATCAACTAAATTCCCTAGGTTTATGGTTGCCTCATTTGGATTTCCATTTTGGTACCCACCTAGGTTTATGAGTTGATTTATTTTAATACCCTCCATTTAAATTGGTTCAATTTTTCAATTCGAAGTATTAAGAATATTTGTATCTAAGGGGAAGATACCCCTAGATGTTCTTGACTCTCCAACCACTGGACTATCCACCATACCAAGATGATTTTATTGGTCATAGGTATATCTGAGCATGTTCCAAGAAAAGTGGAAAAAGGGGAAAAGATAATAGAATTTTAGGTGAGAAAAGGGAAATGGTGGAGAATATAATGAGTTTTGTGATAGATTTCTTGGGTCCCCATAAATAGTGCTAAAATTTGGCCTCACCTAAATTTACCCAAGATTTTTGGGTTAAGCGGTCGCTTGTAGTTTAGCTTGTGTTGTCGAATATTTAGAGACCTAAGAAGTAACCTACAGATACTTACATTATGTGGATTGTTTTTGGATATGAATTGGCCAAATTGGTTTGATTATATATGGATTTATGTGAACTCTAAGATACTTAAGTGAATTCGATTTAAAATAATGAGTTGATCCTAGATTATCACTTGGGATGGATTGGATGCATTCCATTTTCAACTATTTAAATTTATTATATTTGAGATGGATTTATTTATGAAGATAAAATAATATCATCAATTTCTAGTTTAATACCTACACACCATAATACTAATCACCTACACACTTGGAGGATCAATGTTTTGAGCACTCCAAGGTAAAGGTTTGTATTATCACTTGATGTTTGTATCCTAAAATTCAATAAGGATGAAGGAGATTAATTTTTGTCAAAAAAAAATTATCAATTAAAAAATTTGATAAGAAATTAATGGAATGAGAAATATAATCCAATCTATCCCCTTTATACTCAATTGGATCAACCCATGATTGGGTTACCCCTCCATTTATTCTAGGGTTTCAATTGAACTGGGAAGTAGACTCATGGGAAGCAATTTAATAAGTAAAAAAAAGACAATGAAATAATGATCACTCCACTATTGTGTGGTAATTTTACAAGTTTTGGTGTGAATAAATTCACATCATGAGCCAAAGGTATCAACGTGATATAAAGAATAATAGATTAAGAGGAGAAAAAGATCTTTTATTAAGAAACTAAGGTGAATTGAACAACATACATGAGAATGACAAACTCAAGGCAACAAAAATGCAGCATAACATTCAAATTAAACAAATCTCCAAAGATGATCCACTCATACACCACCACTACCTAAAATCATAATTTAAGAATCCTTGGGTTGATCCACTAACATTCCAAGTCTCCTCATTTAATGGTTTTAGTCCATGGTCGGTGGGAACTTTAAGGATAGAGGACATTTCCACCCTTGACAAAAAATCTAAGCCAACTTGCATGCCTTGCACAGGTGTGTCCAAACGATCATCAATATGACCTAATTTGGGTGTTATACAGAATAAAAATTTGAATATATGGATCTCCCATGACTATTTTTAAACTTTTATCCAAAATTTTATTTGGTTTGCAAGATATGTGTAAAATGGTTGACTATTTTTCTGGGCCGCAGAATCTAGCCCAGAATTTTATCTTCAACATGGGACACTTGTAACTCTGTTTAAATACCTGAATTCTCTAGGTACACAATTAAATTAAATGTTCTCCATGATTTCCTCAATCTTCCATTAGATTTTTGGAATCATTGGGCTTGAATCTTGGACAGTATGGTACTTTTATACGGTTTGTGTCCAGTTCACTTCACATAGAATGTTGTCGGTTCATGGCCCACTTTAGTGGCCTTACAATGTGGATATTCAAGTGCTACAAAAGGATTAATTCCTCTTTATAGAATGGGATACATAAAAAAAATATTAAAATAAAATCAATACCTTTTTTATTTTGTGACGTGTTCAGGAATATACCATGTAATATTTCATTTTAAGAAAGAATTACAATCACTATATGAAATAATGTTCAAAGGGTAAATTGCACTAAAAATGTTGTTAATGATTAATAAAGCACATGAATATTATAATATAATAAATTAATATTTGCCTCTTTTAGTGGTTAATCAGTTTTTTTGGAACTTAGGAAAATAATTTTCATAGTGTCTCATCTCCATACAGTTAAAATATTGCATATTACCAACGTCTTTCTTGCACATGAAATCACGATAGGGGTGGCATATTTCTCCACACTTTTAACAAACTAATATCCCCAATATGTATGTTCTATGATGTTTCATTCCACATTTATTGCAATATGAAAATTCAACTTTTCCATTCTTACCCTTTTCCTTATTTCCTTTTCCAAAGTGTTCAAAAGCCATATTCTTCTCTTCCTTTCACTTGAAGCCATAAGACATATAAAAGAATTAGTCTTGATATCACATGAGACTATATAATTATATAATGTGAAATTTAGGAAACTAGTTACCTTGTAAGGAATGTTGTTAACCCATAAACTAACCAATCAATCATGAGGTTTGTATTACATACATAATATGTTGAATCCCTTATTATCCTTGTAAAGCTGGATTCATATTTATTAACATTCTCTCCCACCTTTTTCCATATATTCAAGAATAGTATCTCCATATACACTTTTTGTTCATGAGGGAAATAATTTTTCAAGAAATTTTTTTTAATATAATTCTATTCCATTCAATCAATTTATTCCTCATTTTTGTTTTATATAATGACCATCATTGATCTGCATCTCCCAAGAGATGATAAAATTCCATGACAACAATCCCCCTTTTGTTGCTTCTTAAAGGAATAAATATCATCTCTAAAAAACATGCCCATTGTTTAATAATATATATATTTGTACTTCCACTTAATGTTTGAGTTTGTTGCCTCATAAATTGGTCTAACATTATTCCTCCACATTATAGATCAGGATGCTCTATATGGGTATGTTTAGTTTTCATCACCTAAGAAAACTATCCCACTAAGGATTTATGTTTTTTGACACCAATTTAAGCTCTAGATCCAACATCATTATCTTGTATAGGATAGAAATACCTTTATAGATTTGAATAATTATTATTGTTTTCAATCCTTCCAATAGGCCTCATTTCTAAATAATGACATACATTAGATTAGGTAATGAATCATAACACAAAAGTTTGAACAAGTAAAACTTAATATAAATTGAAATATTTTTTCATAGCTAATCTCATAGTCATAAACATAGTTTCTTTGGGGAAATATTTATTTTTAAATCCTTCATAATGGTTTGTAAAGAAAATCCAAATTATAATAAGGATATCCCCCAGGAGTTTCAAACCAGGGGCCTAGTAAAGCCTATTATAATGTACCAGGTTATGTCAAGTCATTTCTGACACACCTTGTTGGAGCTGTTACCCCTAGGTATATTTGTTCCATAACCACATCCACTTATAGTATATATAAATGGATGTATTACTAGGAATACCCACTTAATAACTACCTTAAATAATTCTAGGGTGATCTTCTATGCTTATCATGAAAGTCAATATTAGGTTTATCTTCCCCAATATTTTAATTCTAAATCTATTTTTCAAGGATTATACTAAACTTCAATTGATACAAACTATAAAGACCCTGACCCTTGTATCATGGAGTCGGTACCTCGCTTTATTACATTGGAATATATAAAAGGTCCAAATCTTAAAGGACTGATTAGTTTAGAAGTTTTGGAAACTAGATTACATAAAATAACCATAAAATACATTTTAAAACATAAAGTAAAACATAGAAAATCTTTTGAGAATTTTATAATTCTCCTACCTTAACCCTTCATATAAGTCATTATACATATCTTGTCATCCTAGGAAAATTAAAACATAAGAAAGGGGTGAGATAAAAATTCTCACTGAGGGTAAGAGTACATCAGAAGTTATCATAAATAATTATAATCATTAAGGAAAGGTGAATAACTAAAACTGAATCCATTTAAACATAGTCTTGATTATAATATAGCAAGAATAAATAATACCATATAAATAATAAATGATCTAGAAAACATTACGTTGGATATTATAATATTTGTATAATGATGTGTAATATTAATAACTAATCCTGTAATGAGGGAATGAATAATTCTATACATCATAAACGTACCATCAAGGATTCGATCAATACACCATAAATAATCGGGTCAAGCCTCCGATAATACCCAAACTATTTTGTCTCATGAGACCGACCAATGCATCAAGGGGATATAGTAGGCCCGCCTATCACTTAATAGTTCCAATACATTCCTTATATAAAAATAGTGAAACATAAACTACATAGACATTTTTATTGAAAAACTAGCATTTGAAATGTTAATACTTCAACCATAAAACATGAATGGAATCAAAATAGAATATCCAAAGTCAAAATGATAATAAAATCATAAATAAAATATGGTATCATAAAATATGAAAATCAATTAATTATAAAATCCAACAAATTATGTTGACATAAATGAAAATAGTCTAGGAAAATAATTAAAATTTCTTGAGAGAAAAAACCCCTTTTTACTATAAAATATTTTATTTAAACAGCCTCTCAATTTTTTAAAAAATTATTTTTCCATGAAAAGATTATTATAAACTTGTAAAGGATGATTTAATACATTAATATTTCATTATAGGGGAAAAATATTCCCATTCATTATATTTTTTAAAAAAATATTCCTGCTGTATTTTTGATGAAAAAATTATACAGTACCTCATTTGGAAAATGACAAAAATATTCCTTTCAAACCATTTTGTAAAAAAATGGGTAAAATTATTTAAAAAAATTAAGATATTAGTAAAAATATTTTTAAAAACATCTTTTAGAATCATGGACTTTGATTATATATATTTCTCAATAGATACTTAAATATAAACAATCCCATATAATAATAAGATTGTGAAAGTAACCCTTACCTTGTATGTTCCTTTAGTGGAATGTTATTTATCCTCATGTCTAATGGTTTAAAACATGCCATTAATTTATATTATAACCATATACATAATTATTATATCATGTATGATCTTATTATACAATTTTGTTAATAATATTACGTTATTACATATGATTTTTTGTGTTGAATGCTTCATTTACCTATGCATGTTTTGTCTTGTAATTCCTATCTTTAATGCATAGGATATATATCTTTTATATGAAGAAATTTATTAAGTTTATATGTACTATATGTACTCATTATATAAATTTTTATAATCATTCTTAAATGGTTATCATTTAAAACGAATCCCATCGTGTTGTGGAGATGGTTGGTCGTACGTACGCGTGAGCGAAGAATCATTCCCCTAATGGTGAAATGGTAAGGAATTGTATACGACGTTAATTATAAAAAATAAATATCATGTAATAATTATTATTTATATCCATTATATCCATAATTATATTTGTCCAAATAATGTGGCGATTAAAAACAAATTACACCCCGGCGTGGAGATGGTAAGTCATATGTAGGCACGTGCAGTGCTTTCATTTTTTATAGGAGGGATAAATCAAGGAATATGGTTTTTCCATAACCAATATAAAATATACTAATATATATAATACATTATTTATTTCTTTGTAATGTAAAAAAATATAAAGAAAATTAGAATAATAAATGAACTTGGAAGAGTTAGTAGAAACGATTACCTCTCCTACGAGAGTGTTTCTTTTGATCTCTTCTTAAAGGATATATGGTTTCTATTTTAGGAGACCAGAACCACTATAAATTTTATAAATATGTTAGTAGGATAAATGAGAAGGAATTATTCATGTTATAAGTCTCAAATTGGTTTGACAAATTGAGGGAAGAGGTGAAAATTTATAATTGAGGTGAGGGCCACCTTTTTGAAATTATCACACTATTAAATTAATATAAATTAATTTTCAAATCCAAATGACTCCAAAATGACTTATTTAGAAGATATAATGATAATGGATTGAAATAAATTCACCCCAAGATAATTATAAGTTTTTATATTATTATTTTGAACTATATATTTTTAACGCTTATTTATGTTTGTGCATGTGAATGTTTTTCTTTTGTTTGATTACATATGATTTGACACTTTGTTAATAACCCTTTATGATTTTTTTGATTATATGTGATTTTATATTAAAACCCTTTCTTTCTTTTATTCGTATCTTAAACTATAGTGTTTTTTTATTCTTCTCATGTTTTTTAGATAATAGATTTATCTAAATATCATTATTTTATGAGGAAGTCTGAAAATGTTTCTTTATTACACTAAGAATTTTGTGCAGCTGCTTCTGCTATTTTTGAGACACTACAGTTTTTAGTTGTAAAATATATATATATATCTTTTACTAAAACTTCTACAAGTATAGAATCCACTCAAGAAATGATTTTATAAGAATACAAAATATTTTTCTTGATTTCATTAGTTTATATAAAATTCTAAAAAGGAATTTTGTATGGTGAATAAATTTTTTGAATTTCAACATTGATTTTTCAAAACTGTAGTTTTTTAAGAATTTTGTTGCTTTATTTTTTTATTATATTTTGTGTAGTATATACATGATTTATTTGATTCTTGATCTATTAGAAAGATAATATGTTTTTTTAAAAATAATTTTTTTTACCAAAGTCTGAATCTACTATATAGATCCTTTAAAAAAAAATTCAAGTTTGTTAAATTACGTTGTCTAGTTTTTCACAAATTATGGGAAACCCTACTTTTATGAATAGTGCAAAGTATGGTTCAGCAACCCAATGCTACTATCCATACCCTAAGTCACATAACTATTTATTCCTTATGCTATGCTTCTATTCATTTCTACACACTAGGGTTTGGAAACCATATGTTATTGTTCATTCCATAGGATATGTTACTATTCATTCCCTATGTCACTATTTATTCCATGATTTTATGCTAAAAATAGATTTTCTGCATATGTATATATGTATTGTTTTGAATGGATTTTCGTCGGTAAAAGTTTACATTAATTCTAAGTATTGTGATCAAAGTATTTTTTTACTATTTTGTGTAATAATTAAAGAGGTAAATTAATAATTTATTTCCATATATCTTTTTAATAAAGCAGGTGGTTTCTAGTTTATTAAAATTCAAATATTTGAATTTACTTTCAATTTTTACTATTAGTTTTAGAAAATATTTTGACTAAATTTAAAGAGTCTTAATAGGATTTAAATGGGTTTTTTAAATTATTGAATGCTTTTGTTATTGTATAGATTTTATTGGATCACTTATTATACTTATTTTGAATTCTTTTATTAGAGATTTATTCTACATGAATAAAGAGACATTTTTACTGTGGTGTTTATGGATATATTTATGATATCTATTAAATCATTTTATTTTGAATATCCATTGGAAGTGGATCTACTACCACTACTAAATACTTATTCTCTCTATATATACTCTCTATAGTAGAAAAATTATATATACACATTGGTTAACATATTTGATAAAAAACATTCCAAGAGAAAGTGTTGTGAACTTTTAACCTATTGTTCATTGTCAATGTCCTTCAACAATCTATTTCATCGCCTATATGTTCTCTCAAGTGTTGGGGTATTTTGTCTTCAAATACTATTGTCTTGATGAGACGAGCCAATCTAATCCTCATGAATAGTACTTATGCTTTCATTATTTATATTATTTCATCTTGTTCTGAGTTTGTAATACTTTTTCTCTTCTCTCACATGCAATCTATTTTTTATGATTTCAAACTCAATAGAATTATTTTTTCTTCTTTTTATTCGGGTTGTAACTCCAAGATTCTAAATTCTGTATCTAAGGATTGTGGCTCCCAGTATCTAAAGTTATATATTTTTGGGAAGTGAATCCAACTGTCTAAATTCATGTTGTAAGGGTTGTGACTCCCCATACAAAATTCAGTTTCATGGTTATCCCTCCACTAGAAAGGGATTATGTAATTGGGTTATGATTCCCCCATAAAAATAATTTTTATTTTATATGTATCTCTCACCGAGTAGAGAGGTTTAAAAGTATAGTAGGCCCACATCGGATCTAACTACTACAAAGAAACATCTTTACCTTGTTTAAATTTTCCATTTCTAATTAACATTAATAATTTACATTGATAATTAATTTAATTAGTCAACTTATTTGTTCAATATTTTAGACTAGTCTATTCACCCCATCAAGTTCATCGGTCATTACTATTTCTAACCTTAAAATTGGTATCATTGGGTTATCCATTTTAGAATTTATTTTCCTTGTTGTTCTCCTTCTGATACCTAACAATTTTAATCAGAAGAATACCTTCTTAAGACTATTTTAGCTCCCCATTTCTCTTTCTCGATACTAAGAATCAGTATCATAGGTTGTTCCTTTAAAAATTAGTAAATCCCTATATAAAATGTTCTTATATATTTATTTGTGCTAACCTATTCCTAGACCTCACAATATAAGGATAAAAGATCCTATAAGATGGAATGATTGATCCACAATGATGCATGGATTCCTAAGAAGCCACCACACTTTGATGGAAATTATTGTGTTTGCTGGAGACCCCAAATGGAGGCTCAGCTCAAACAGTTGGGCATTTAGATGTGTTCTATCGTTCCAAAAAAGTACACACTTCCTAAATGTGACTCATGTATTATTACTGGAATTGATCTAATATATATGCTTCAAATTATATATTTGTAAATATTTTATATCATGATATTAATAGAAGTGTTTTTAGTCAAGTTTCTTCTTATAATACAACTCACAAAATATAGAAAATTCTACAAGTTACTCACCATGGATCTAAAAAACTAATACTTACCAAAAATGGTATGATTTTTGTTGAGTACCATGACTTCATGAGGGGTGAAGATGAAATAGTAAATCAAATGTTCCATATATTCACAATAATTGTGAATGAAATGAATTTACATAGAGAATCCTTAGAAAACCCAGTATTTTTTGAAAGTGTCTTATTATCCATACCAACAATATGGCATGTACAAAATCATTTCATTGATGAAATTTAGAAATTCAAAGAGTACACACTTGATTAATAGATTAGATCACTACTCTAATATGAACACGAAATGAAGAACATAGCTGGTGAAGATACCAAAAAAATAAAAGGCGTATATTTTAAATATGTGAATGCTATTTCTACTATTCCTTCTGATTCTGATCTATAGGATATTGAAAAATAAGATAGGTCTCATATTTTGACTAGAGTTTGCAAAATATTTAGAAATAAAGCATTCAATAATCAGTTTTGAAGAAATTATCAAAAAGAAGAATATAATAGTGATAATAAAGACGGTACAAATTTCAATTCTTCTGATATAACCTATTATGAGTGTATGCAGAAATGTCATATCAATCCTGATATTCTAAAAAATATGAATAAAGACAAATAAAAAAGGGCAAAAAGGCATTTACCACTAGTTAGTGTGGTATAGAAAAATCTGATTCCAGTGAACAATATAGAAATGAAAAATAATTTACTAACTTGTGCATCATGGAATCACTTGATAAGGTTAGGAATTATTGTTTTTATTCTGAATATTCTGATCCTGAATATGATTCTGAAAACCCCAATGTGTATGAATTAAACAATTAAATTTAAAAATTACGGAAAGATAATTTCAATGATGTTGATTTATATAATAATCTAATGGAAAAAAATGAAAAAATATTTCTAAAAATAAAGTAATTTTACAGGAAAATGAAAATTTGAGAAACACATATTCTAATTCTCATTCAAATGTTTATGAAAATTAGAAATCTAGTCATGATTTAAAAAAAAATTGAAAATTGAAATTGACTATCTTAAAAAAAATTATCTGTTTTTATTCATGGATGTGAAATAAAATAAGATGATGTCTTTGACTAAAACTGATAAAAATAAAGATGGTTTTTGTCGTGAAAGAAGATTGCCTCAGATGTTTAAAAATCATTTTATTAAAAGTAATAATGCTTGTACTTTAACTATTACTTGTTTTAAATGTGGTATCAAAGGTCACTATTCAAATAATTGTTCTCTTAGAATTATGAAATCCTTGGGATTTACAGAAACAAATATTTCTAAATCCTTATTATCTATAGTACCTTGCAACACATTTTTAAATTTTTTTGGGTACCTAATGAATTCATTACTAATCATATTAGACCTAAAGTAGAATGGGTACCAAAATTATATGGTAATTTATTTTTGATGGAAAATGACATGAATGTCCCAAAAATTATATATTTTACAAGGAAAGTGGATGCTCTAAGAATATGACCAAATACCCATCAAAGTTTACCACTTAAAAAACATGTGATGGAGGCACTGTTACTTTTGGATAAAATTCCAAAGGAAAAATAAAGGGTTTTTCTAATATTGGTATCTCCAATTCTACATTTATTTATAAAGTTTTATATGTTGAACATTTAAAACATAATTTATTTAGTATATCAAAATTATGTGATGATGGAATGGAATTTATATTTAAAAATGATAAATGTTTTTATAAGTTGATTATTTGTTGTTTTTTTCAAATAGAAAAGTTAATATTTATATTATTCATTTTTATAAACTAATTGTTCAACATATAAAGTGTTTGAATGCTATACAGAATGATAAAATCCTTCTACATAGATATTTAGGTCATTCTAATTTTAGAATTTTGCATAATATCTCAAAACATGAGAATGTGTTACAGTTACCGTCCTTGATGAAATAACAACTTCATGTTTGTGAAAATTTCATGAAAGGGAAGGAACAAAAAAATTTCTATCTATAAATCAGATAAGTACTAATAGACCCTTATAGTTTGTACATCTGAATTTATTTTCCCCCACTCAAATTTCTAGCCTCTGTGGAAAGAAATATAACTTATTTATTTTTGATGATTATAGTATATTTATATGGGTATAATTTCTTTCTCATAAAAATGATACTTAATCTAAATTTACTACCTTTTGTAAATTAGTTCCAAAATAAAATGTTGTATGATAGTTTCTATTCATAGTGATAAATGAGGTGAGTTTTATAATTTAGATTTTGACCAATTTTGTGAATAGAATAATTATTTTTATAATTTTTCTGCACCCCGAACACCATGATAAATTTTTTTTATCGAATGAAAAAATACAACTCTTATTGAAATGGGTCAAAATATGTGAAGTGAATATAATTTCGTTTGATTGGTTTGGGATGAGGCCTTTTTTCTTATTGTTATATTTCAAATATAATTCTTAATAAATCATTGTTAATGAAAACACATTAGGAATTATTTAAAATTTAAAATCCTAACATTGGTTACTTTATACATTTTAATTGTAATGTATTTATTTTAAATTCAAGGGATAATTTAGATAAATTGGATGATAATGGTGATAAAGGTATTTTCTTGGTTATTATAATAATAGTAATCTTTAGAGTTTATAATAACATAACAATGATTATTGAAGTATCTGTTCATGTTATGATTGATGAAAAAAATGATAAATTGAATTTTTATTCTGATGTTTTTTATAATGATTTTATTGATTTTGATTTTGATTTTGGTGAAGAAATTCTTCAAGATAATAATGAATCAATTGAGGGGGAGAACACTTCTTCTAAACCAGATCCAAAATCATGGAAGATTCATAAAGATCATCATGTTGAAAATGTAATTTTCAATGTTGATTCAGTTATTAAAACTTGAAATTCTATTTTAAATTTTTGTGAAAATTATACTTTTATTTATGATTTTTTTCTATTTAATGTTAATGATGCTTTGAAAGAAGTAAGATGTATTGTTTCTATGAAAAACAAATTAAATTAGTTTGTTAGAAATTATGTTTTTAATTTATTATAATTTACTAAGGATAAATAGGTGATTGGAAGTAAGTGGATATTTAGAAAGAAGATGGATGAATCTAGACAGTTTGTCAAAAATAAATCCAGGATATTTTCTCAAGGATACTCTTAAGAAGAAGTTATAGACATTGAATATTCTTTTCCACCTATTAATATGTTAGAGGAAATTATAATTTTATTGCCTTTTTCTTCTTTTCATGGTTTTAAATTATATCAAATGGAAGTAAAAAGTTCTTTCGTAAATGGTTTTGTAACTGAAGAGGTTTATCTTTTAACCCCCTAGTTTTGAAATTGAAAATTATTCTACCCATATTTTTAAATTTTCGACAGTTTTGTATGGTCTCAAGAATGTACATTGTGATTGGTATGAAAGGTGTTCTTTATTTTTGTTAAATAATGTTTTTAAGGAAGGCTATATTGATCCAACTCTTTTTATTAATAGAATCAATGATGATATTTTAATTGTAAAAAATTATGTTGATGATATAGTTTTGGATAATCTGCTGAAATACTTAGTAATGGTTTTTCTACTTTGATGTATTCTGAATTTTACATGAGTTTAATGGGAGAATAAAAATTTCTTCTTGGGCTTCAAATTTCTCAATGTAAAGATAGAATTTTTATTAATCAATCTAAGTGTGGTAAAGAGTTGGGTAAAAGATTTATTGTTGATTCTGATAAATCTTTGAAAACTCTTATGGGTACTAATTGCGAATTAGATTTTTATTCATCTGGTAAATCTGATGATTTTAAATTTTATGGATGCATGATAAGTAGCTTTCAATATTTAACTGCATCGATACCCATCATCATATTTATTATTTTATTGTTTGAGGGAGTTCATGTAGATCCTAAATAAATTCATAGTAAAGCTATAAAAAATAATTATATATGTTAATAGAACATTTGATTCTAGTTTATTTTATCCAAAATATAACTGTTTTCATTTAACTAGTTATTCCTATTATATATTTTGAGGATGTTAAATTGACTGAAAAAGAAATCGAGGTATGTGTAATTTTCTTGGAAAAAGTTTAATTTATTTTTCATATAAGAAACAAATATTTATTTCTTTATCTACTACAAAAGTTGAGTATTTGTTTGATGCTAGTAGTTTTGACCGATGATTATATATTAATAAATAATTATTTGATTTTTGTGTTTCTCTTAATAAAATACCTATTTATTATGATAATACTTCTAAAATTTCTATTTTTCAAAACCCCATTGAGAATTCTAGAACAAATCATATTGATCTTATATTATATTTTATTAAAGTTCATGTGAAAAACAGGGATATTGTTTTAGAATTTATACCTTCTAAAAATCAGGGACCAGATATTTTTACAATGACATTATATTCAACTCAATTTTAAAAAATTAAATTTTATCTTGATATTTTGGAACTTTAAATTTTTATTATTGAATTATTTTGGGGGGGTTGTTTTCTTTTTTTATGTTTATTTAAAAAAGTGGGAGAACTTAATTGGGAAGAAATAAATTGGGGAGAAATTAATTAGTTTAAAATATTTTTAAAATTACTTTTAAATGGTTGAATGTATTGGATTTTGTAATGAAAAAAGGGGAAATATTTTTTTCCATGTGCGTGTTTTTTATTTTGTTTGATTACATATGATTTATCACTTTTTATAATAACCCTCTATGATTTTGTTTGATTACAAGTGATTTTATTTAGAAATTTTATGTATTTTGATGATATCTTAAACTACAATGTTTAGTTTTGTGTGATTATTATCATGTTTGATTCATAATAGATCTATCTAAATTAAATTAGTTTATAAGGAAGTCTAAATAAGAGTTTTTTATACTCTAAAAATTTAATTAATTTTCTGATGCAGTTTTAGAAACTCTAATGTTTTGAGTTTTATAAAATGTAGGTATTTATTTTACTAAAACATCTACAGACATTGAATTCACTCAAAACATTATTTTATAGAAATAAAACATGTTTATATTGATTTTGTAACACCCAAGACTTTCATGTTATCAAAGGAATCTTTTTCTACACAACACTTGCTTGGCTTGCTTTACACGCAATCGCGACCTTCGTCGATAGCTTGCGTCGTACGCAATACCGAGTTTCACTAAACAACAATATGCTATTAAAACTAGCCGTTATGAATAGTAATAACCACTTTTTGAAATTTTATAAATTTTATTTTTCAAAATGGACTTCATTTTTGGACTCAGAATATCGAAATTAGCCTAGGGTGAAGTTTTGGTATTTTTCTGAAAACTATCAATTTTTTATGAATAGTGAAACCACTAAGTGGTAGGTTAAAAACTGAATTTTGCATAAAACTTAATTTTACCGCTTCTATGAATGAAATTTCGAAAATCCGACAGACACAGTTGATATCAGTAAGTAAAATGTGGTTCAATAAGATAAAAATAATTTTTTGGTGAATAGTAACTTTTTACTTTTTTTACCGCGGTTAATAGTAAATAGGGTAACTAAGGGTAAATATGATATTACTATTACCCTAACACATGTCCTAATTCTATTGGATAAGTTTAATTCGACCAAAAACAACCTTATGAATAAAATATGACCATTTAGGCCCACTTGGATTAGATTAGGACATTTATTATTAATTTATTTAAAGAAGGGTTAAAATAGATAAAATCAAAGTTTAATAAGTAAATCATTTTTTAATATGGGGTTATACATAAGATAAATTCTATTGTAAATATTCATTAGAAAGCTAAAAGGATTTCCTACATGATGGTATTTTATTTGTAATTTTTAGACATCAAATAATTTAATTTATATATGACACAAAGATGATGCAGTAATTATCTTATTAATGAAATATTGACATAATTGATAATATAAATACCAAAATAAATGTAATTTAAGACTTTTTATGAATTCCACTAATTTTCTAGGTTACTATGATATATTATTGTTGATTTAATCAACTTGGTTCGAACATATAATTCTGTTATGACTTTCAAAAAAATCATATATCAAATAGTGTCAAAATTGACACAAAATAGTTTTTAAATCAAATATTATATTATTAATTGTTATTTTATTCCTAAAAATCTAAGGTTCGGCCAAATGACTTAGATAAGGATATATATATTAATAATAAACAATTTGGGGTTCGTTTGGCATGTTATAGTAAGTGTATTAACCATATAGTGAAAGAAAACAAAAAGACACGGTAAAAGTTAAATTAATTAACTTAGAGTTAAATCTAATTGATAAGGTTAAAATAATTCCCTAAACTTGTCTAAATCCTATTGGTTGATAGGATTTCGACCCATCCCCACATTATCTTCGAAATAAGACCCTTTGGAACCATTATAAACCGATTTTGACTTTAATATAAAATAATATTTTGAGATATTCCTAAGGTGCCCCTCTCCTCCCTTATAAAAGGGCACCTCCTCCCCCTCCTCCTCACACCAAATTGAGCACTCAAGCTCGGCCAACCCCTGCCATTTTCTCCTCTCCACTTCCCTAGAATAATCCTAGAGGTCCTGGTCTTCTCCAAAGACCAATCTTAGTTCCTTAAGTGGGGGATTCAAAGAGGCGTTCCAAAGAAGAGGTAATATCCATTACCGATCTTTTCAATTTCTTTCTTCTTAAACTTCTTATTCTTTAGTTGTTTCATGATAAAGTAATAACATCAGTATTACATACATACTGATATGTTATTATAAATATGAAACAACCCTAATTCACCTTCTATCCATCCTACGGAAAAATGAAATCACCGCGCGTGCGTACGTACGGAATACCGTCTCCACGCCATGGTGTAATCTATTTTCCACCATCACCTTACAAGGATGGGTATAATGGTGTAATGAGTAACTATATATGATTATTATGAAGTAATATTGATACTGAAATAATATATATATACTCCAATACAATTCCACGATCATAGGAACGATATCATCACTCGTGCGTACGTACGGAATACCGTCTCCACGATGTGATGCGACTCGTTCTACATGATCTTCATTTCATAATGATTATATAAATGAATTGAATGAATGAATATGGTATATACTACACTAATACCATTCTGGAAATGAATTATCTATAACCTAAAGATAAGAATAAGAATTTATTCGACAAAACACGCATAAGAACAAAAAGTTATAAAGACCCGAGTAACAAGTAACAATGAAATATTACTAACAAGAAGCTAATAATATGACCATATATGATATCATATCAATATGTATGATTCTGGAATAAGTCAATAACATTATTTAAACCATTATACAGGAGCTTCAGACACGAACAAAGCAACTCGGACCTAAGGTAAGGGAAATATCACAATCTCATTTTTATCCGAGATTGTTTATTCGTAAGTACTTACTGGGGTGTATTTTATCATCCACATCCATGTTTCATCAATATGTAATATTATTTCCATCCAACTACAATAGTTTAAATCCATTTTTACCCTTAGGTGAGTTTTTAGTAATATGTATGAAAGGAATCTTTTGTCGTTTTTCATACGAGGTACTTTTTGACTTTTCCGACAAAAGTACGAAGAATGTTTTTTTTTAACTTATACAGCATGAATGGATTTCTAAAAAATTATTTCCAAGAAGCTTCCTTTACAAGTATTCAAGTTTATTTTTAATCAACTTCTTTTATTGTATGACATGTTAAGAAAGTAAATGTGGTTTTGAAGTAGAAAGGATATTTTCCTCAAGAATGAAGTTCAAGTATTTTATCAAAATTATTTTCCATCTAAGATAATAAAAGGGTTATGTTTTTACCCCTATTATTACATGGATTTGATTATGTTGTGATGGAAACATTTTTATGAATTCCTTTATCTTATATGAATTGTTTTATGATGTCATGTTGTTTATGAATCCCATTTTTATTACATGGGTTATGCGATGATGTATGATTTATGATTATGTGGCACACATAAGAAATGATTCATTATAAGATGGGTGGGACCTATATCTCCCTCCAATGCATTGGGTAAAGATTTTATATCTCATGAGATAGACATGGCTGGAACGGTAGGTTATACCGGTTCAGTGAAACAGGACTGGAACGAGGGTGACTCGGTTCAGAAAGGGACTCTGTCCACTAAGATAGTCTTGGCAATGAGTCATGACTAACAAGAAATGATTTTCCATGATTATGTGTGCATGCCACAAAGTTTCAAGTTTCATTTTTATGATTATGGGGATCTCATTTTCACTTCTATGATTTATTCCATGTTAAGATATTATGATCTCTTTTGCAGGTTTTGATTTTCAAAAAGATATGATATGATTTTTATTTCCTTTATTTGCCCTTGCTGAGCATTTGAGCTCACCCTTTTATGTTTTCTTTTACCCAGGTCAGGAAGATGGATATTAAGTAGAATATGCTAAAAGGGACCCTATATATGATGAAATAAATGGGAGACACTGTAGAAGATTTATGAACCAGTTGTTTATGTTTCCCAGTTTCTAAAGACGCTATACCTATACGGTCCTTTGTGGTTTTGTCATATGTTGTAATAAGTGTGCTTCAATTTTGAAGTATTAACAATGTATGTAAATTATGGGTCGTTATAGTTGGTATCAGAGGAAAGGTATAGTCAACCTTTGGAAACTAGGATGTGAAAGCCTTAGTAATAACCCTAAGGATAAGTCTAATCATAGAACACAATCTTAGAAATGGCCATGAATAACCTAGGATAAGACCATAAGAATGAAAATTTTATCCTTGATTATGTGGTTTTACTATTATAATTAGTGTTGCTCACACTATTCTTCTTGGTTTTAGTCAATGGCTGGAACCCGAAGGAACCGTGTTAATGCGGAATGCGATGGGCAATGCAATGATTGTCCCCTTGAGCAACCAAACGATATGGGAGCTGGAATGCAAAATCTTGTAGCCATGCTCACACAACTTTCTCAAGCTATAAATCATGCAGGACTTCCAAACGAGCAAAGGAAGGAGCAACATTCTGTTGAATCCTTCATGAGGCAGCGTCCACCTTCTTTCAGCGGGTCTACTGATCCATTAGTTGCTGAACAATGGATTAGTACTACTGAAAAGATATTTTCTGTTCTTCAATGTTCTAAACATGATAGAGTCATCCTAGCAGTGTATCGTTTGGAAGGAGATGCTGATCAATGGTGGAATCTTATTAAGAATACGAGGCAAAGGGATGAAATTGAGTCTATGGAATGGGACGAGTTCAAGAACTTATTTTTCAATAAGTACATCCCTCGTATTCTCCGAACAAAGATGGAGAAAGAGTTCCTTGAACTGAAGCAAAGGGATGATGAATCTGTTGGTACCTATGAAGCAAATTTTACAAGACTTGCAAGGTACGCTTCTGGTATTATTATCCAACCTGAGAGTAAGATCGATCGATTCTTTAGTGGCTTAAAACCAAGTCTTCGAAGGGCGTTAGCCATAAGGGACTTCAATAGCTACGAGGAAATCGTTCGATGTGCTCTCAAAGTCGAGATGGAGATTAGAGTAACCCATCAGTCACATGGGTTTGATAAGAAGAGGAAGATGGAATTCAAAGGAAAATCTAAAGAGCACACTGAAAAGAAGATGAACTTTCCCTTATGCTCAAAGTGTGGAATGAAACATGGAGGGAGTTGTCTTAAAGGGACAAGTAAATGTTTTAAATGTGGAAAGGAAGGTCATCGGGCATTTGAATGCCGCGATAATGGGAAGAAGATGTCTAATGATGCAAACAAAGGAAGGGATACACAGAATGAACCTACTACACTTCAATGTTTCAAGTGCAAGGAGATGGGGCATTATGCCAATCAATGCCCAAATCCAAGGGTTGATGATGATGGTTGACGTCAACAATATCTTAAGGCTAAAGACAAAGGAAAGTCACATGCAATTTCTATCAGTGATGTGGAGTACGATAACGAAGTGGTGAAAGGTACACCTACCATCCACTCTAAAGTAGCAAATGTTTTATTTGATTCTGGATCCACCCACTCTTTTATTTCTAAAGAATTTTCTAAGGGTATCACCATATTACCTCAACAATTAGATGTTGAGTTAGCTGTGACAACACCTAATGGCACAACAGTCACATCAAAAGTTTATAATTCTTCTCCGATCGAAGTTTGTGGGAAAGTGCTTCCTGTAAATCTTGTGACCCTTCCTTTAGTGGAATTTGATGTGATTCTTAGCATGGATTGGCTTTCTCTACATGGATCTCATATCAATTGCCAAAGAAGGGAAGTCACATTTCATATTCCAGATCAATCTACGATCGTCTATCAATGCAAGGATGAACATAACCTTCCAGTGGAAATTCCTTCCATCTTATGGGTCTTGATTCAACTAAATGAAGGTTATTAATCTCAAATGGTTGGTGAGAAACTCACGATTAAGAATATGCCCATTGTACGGGAGTTTGATGATGTCTTTCCGGAAGAATTGCCGGGTCTTCCACCAAATCGTGAAGTTGAGTTTTCAATAGAACTCGTACCGGGTGCTTTGCCTATTTCAAAGACACCTTATAGAATGGCCCCAATTGAGTTGTAGGAATTGAAGAAGCAACTCCAAGAGAATCTTGATAAGGGATTCATACGCCCTAGTGCGTCACCTGGGGGAGCACCTGTTCTATTTGTTAAGAAGAAAGATGGATCAATGAGACTTTGCATTGATTATCGAGAACTTAACAAGATCACTATCAAGAACAAATATCCTCTCCCACGCATTGATGACTTATTTGACCAACTAAGCGGAGCTCAGTACTTTTCCAAGATTGATCTTCGTTTGGGGTATCATCAATTAAGGGTCAAAGGGAGGATATACCAAAGACGGCTTTCCGTACAAGGTATGGACACTATGAATTTATAGTGATGCCATTTGGTCTTACTAATGCCCCTGTTATCTTCATGGATCTAATGAATAGAGTCTTTAGAGACTATTTTGATCAATTTGTGGTAGTCTTTATAGACGATATTCTTGTCTATTCAAAGAGCAAGGAAGAGCATGAAGATCACTTTAGAATTATATTGAAGACCCTGAGAAAAGAGAAGCTTTATGCCAAATTTACCAAGTGTGAATTTTGGATTCAAAAAGTTGCATTTTTGGGTCATATAATCTCAAAAGAGGGGATATCTGGGGATCCAGCAAAAACAGAGGTTATCGAAAGATGGTCAAGACCAACAACAGTAACTGAGATCCGAAGTTTTCTTGGTTTGTCTGGTTATTATCGACGTTTTGTAAAAGATTTTTCATGATTATCTAATCCACTCACCAAGTTGACTCGGAAAGGAGTTAAGTTTGTCTGGACAGAGGAATGTGAAGAGAATTTCATGGAGTTGAAAAGAAGGTTATCCAGTGCACCTGTGCTCACACTGCCTTGTAGTGGAGAAAGGTTTTTTATCTATAGTGATGCATCCAAGAAGGGATTGGGGTGTGTTATTATGCAAAATGATATGGTGATAGCTTATGCCTCACGACAGTTGAAAATCCATGAGCAAAATTACCCAACACATGATTTGGAGTTGGCTGCGGTAATCTTTGCATTAAAGATTTGGAGGCATTACCTTTATGGTGAAAGGTGTGATATTTATACTGATCATAAAAGTTTAAAGTATATTTTCACACAAAATTAGTTGAATATGCGCCAAAGAAGATGGTTGGAGCTGATTAAGGATTATGACTGCTCAATCCATTACCACCCTGGGAAAGCAAACAAGGTGGCGGATGCATTAAGTCGACAAGACCATGCTAGTTTATCCATGATGAGGATCACAAAGGATCCAATATTTATGGATTTACAAAGGATGGATCTTGGAATTATAATGGAAGGGGAAAATTCTTATCTTTCTCAAATGAATGTTCACCCATCTATACATGTGAAAATTAAAGAGGCACAGAAAGAAGATGTCGAGTTACAAAAGAAGGTGAGAAATGTTCCTGAATTCAACCTTGATTGTGATGGGATAATAAAGTTCAGGAATCGGGTTTGCGTTCCTCCCATCCCCGAATTAAAGAATGAGCTGCTGGATGAGGCTCATAGTTCGTCATTCTCTATTCATCCTGGAAGCACGAAGATGTATAGGGACCTGAAAGAGTACTTCTGGTGGGATGGCATGAAAAGAGATGTTGCTGAATATGTCTCTCGATGCTTGGTTTGTCAACAAGTTAAAGCTGAGAGACAAAAGTCTAAGGGGATGTTACAACCATTACCCATACCCAAATGGAAATAGGAAAACATCACTATAGACTTTGTCACAGGACTTCCTAAAACATCCAAAGGCAATAATGCTATCTGGGTCATAGTTGATCGTCTTACAAAGTCTGCACACTTCATTCCTATTAGAGAGGATTTCTCTCTAGATCAGCTTGCCAGGATATATGTAAAGGAAGTGGTAAGATTGCATGGAGTACCACTTTCTATTATATCTGATCGGGATCCGAGATTTACCTCGAAATTCTGGCGAAGTCTTCAGCATACTCTGGATACAGAGTTGAGTTTCAGCACTGCTTATCATCCCCAGACAGACGGTCAGTCTGAGAGAACAATTCAAACCCTAGAAGATATGTTGAGAGCTTGCTCTATGGATTTCAAAGGAGGTTGGGATCAACACCTTCCTTTGGTGGAATTTTCTTATAATAATAGCTTTCAATCCAGTATTCAGATGGCTCCTTATGAAGCTCTCTATGTAAAGAAATGCAGGACTCCAACTTGCTGGGATGAAGTTGGGGAAAGAAAGCTATTAGGACCTGATCTCGTTGATGAAATGGAAGAAAAGGTCAGATCTATTCAACAACACATAAGAGCAGTTCAGAGTCGAGAGAAAAGTTATGCCAACAACCGAAGAAAAGACCTAGAGTTTGAAGTGGGTGATAAAATGTTCTTACGAATATCTCCCTGGAAGAGGGTTATGATATTTGGAAAGAAGGGGAAGTTGAGCCCTAGATATATCGGTCCTTTCGAAATACTGGATCGTATTGGGAAGGTAGCTTACCGATTGGTGCTTCCACCGAATCTCTCTCAAGTTCACGATGTGTTCCATGTATCTCTCCTGAGAAAGTACATACCAGATCCTTCACATGTACTCAGCTTAGAAGTTGTACCGCTGGAGCAAGATCTTTCTTATGAAGAACAGCCGATAGAGATTCTGGATCGTAGCGAAAAAGTCCTACAAAACAAGACCACTCGATTGGTGAAAGTTTTATGGAGGAACCACCAACTTGAAGAAGCTACATGGGAGCTTGAGGATATGATGAGGGAGAAGTATCCTCATCTGTTTGTTACAAAGTGACGAATTTCGAGGGCGAAATTCTTTTTTTAAGGGGGGTAGAATGTAACACCCGAGACTTTTATGTTATCAAAGGAATCTTTTTCTACACAACACTTTCTTGGCTTGCTTTACACGCAATCGCGACCTTCCTCGATAGGTTGCGTCGTACGCAATACCGAGTTTCACTAAACAACAATATGCTATTAAAACTAGCCGTTATGAATAGTAATAACCACTTTTTGAAATTTTATAAATTTTATTTTTCAAAATGGACTTCATTTTTGGACTCAGAATATCGAAATTAGCCTAGGGTGAAATTTTGGTATTTTCTGAAAACTTTCAATTTTTGATGAATAGTGAAACCACTAAGTGGTAGGTTAAAAACTGAATTTTGCATAAAACGTAATTTTACCGCTTCAATGAATGGAATTTCGAAAATCCGACAGACACGGTTGATATCAGTAAGTAAAATGTGGTTCAATAAGATAAAAATAATTTTTTGGTGAATAGTAACTTTTTAATTTTTTTTACCGCGGTTAATAGTAAATAGGGTAACTAAGGGTAAATATGATATTAATATTACCCTAACACATGTCTTAATTCTATTGGATAAGTTTAATTCGACCAAAAACAACCTTATGAATAAAATATGACCATTTAGGCCCACTTGGATTAGATTAGGACATTTATTATTAATTTATTTAAAGAAGGGTTAAAATAGTTAAAATCAAAGTTTAATAAGTAAATCATTTTTTAATATGGGGATATACATAAGATAAATTCGATTGTAAATATTCATTAGAAAGCTAAAACGATTTCCTACATGATGGTATTTTATTTTTAATTTTTAGACATCAAATAGTTTAATTTATATATGACACAAAGATGATGCAGTAATTATCTTATTAATGAAATATTGACATAATTGATAATATAAATACCAAAATAAATGTAATTTAAGACTTTTTATGAATTCCACTAATTTTCTAGGTTACTATGATATATTAGTGTTGATTTAATCAACTTGGTTCGAACATATAATTCTGTTATGACTTTCAAAAAAATCATATATCAAATAGTGTCAAAATTGACACAAAATAGTTTTTAAATCAAATATTATATTATTAATTGTTATTTTATTCCTAAAAATCTAAGGTTCTGCCAAATGACTTAGATAATGATATATATATTAATAATAAACAATTTGGGGTTCGTTTGGCATGTTATAGTAAGTGTATTGACAATATAGTGAAAGAAAACAAAAAGACACGGTAAAAGTTAAATTAATTAACTTAGAGTTAAATCTAATTGATAAGGTTGAAATAATACCCTAAACTTGTCTAAATCCTATTGGTTGATAGGATTTCGACCCATCCCCACATTATCTTCGAAATAAGACCCTTTGTAACCATTATAACCCGATTTTGACTTTAATATAAAATAATATTTTGAGATATTCCTAAGGTGCCCCTCTCCTCCCTTATAAAAGGGCACCTCCTCCCCCTCCTCCTCACACCAAATTGAGCACTCAAGCTCGGCCAACCCCTGCCATTTTCTCCTCTCCACTTCCCTAGAATAATCCTAGAGGTCCTGGTCTTCTCCAAAGACCAATCTTATTTCCTTAAGTGGGGGATTCAAAGAGGCGTTCCAAAGAAGAGGTAATATCCATTACCGATCTTTTCAATTTCTTTCTTCTTCAACTTCTTATTCTTTAGTTGTTTCATGATAAAGTAATAACATCAGTATTACTTACATACTGATATGTTATTATAAATATGAAACAACCCTAATTCACCTTCTATCCATCCTAGGGAAAAATGAAATCACCGCGCGTGCGTACGTACGGAATACCGTCTCCACGCCGTGGTGTAATCTATTTTCCACCATCACCTTACAAGGATGGGTATAATGGTGTAATGAGTCACTATATATGATTATTATGAAGTAATATTGATACTGAAATAATATATATATACTCCAATACAATTCCACGATCATAGGAACGATATCATCACTCGTGCGTACGTACGGAATACCATCTCCACGATGTGATGCGACTCGTTCTACATGATCTTCATTTCATAATGATTATATAAATGAATTGAATGAATTAATATGGTATATACTACACTAATACCATTCTGGAAATGAATTATCTATAACCTAAAGATAAGAATAAGAATTTATTTGACAAAACACGCATAAAAACAAAAAGTTATAAAGACCCGAGTAACAAGTAACAATGAAATATTACTAACAAGAAGCTAATAATATCACCATATATGATATCATATCAATATGTATGATTCTGGAATAAGTCAATAACATTATTTAAACCATTATACAGGAGCTTCGGACACGAACAAAGCAAATCGGACCTAAGGTAAGGGAAATATCACAATCTCATTTTTATCCGAGATTGTTTATTCGTAAGTACTTACTGGGGTGTATTTTATCATCCACATACATGTTTCATCAATATGTAATATTATTTCCATCCACCTACAATTGTTTAAATCCATTTTTACCCTTAGGTGAGTTTTTAGTAATATGTATGAAAGGAATCTTTTTTCGTTTTTCATATGAGGTACTTTTTGACTTTTCCGACAAAAGTACGATGAATGTTTTTTTTAACTTATACGGCATGAATGGATTTCTAAAAAATTATTTCCAAGAAGCTTCCTTTACAAGTATTCAAGATTATTTTTAATCAACTTCTTTTATTGTATGACATGTTAAGAAAGGAAATGTGTTTTTGAAGTAGAAAGGATATTTTCCTCAAGAATGAAGTTCAAGTATTTTATCAAAATTATTTTCCATCTAAGATAATAAAAGGGTTATGTTTTTACCCCTATTATTACATGGATTTGATTATGTTGTGATGGAAACATTTTTATGAATTCCTTTATCTTATATGAATTGTTTTATGATTTCATGTTGTTTAAGAATCCCATTTTTATTACATGGGTTATGCGATGATGTATGATTTATGATTATGTGGCACACATAAGAAAGGATTCATTATAAGATGGGTGGGACCTATATCTCCCTCCAATGCATTGGGTAAAGATTTTATATCTCCTAAGATAGACATGGCTAGAACGGTAGGTTATACCGGTTCAGTGAAACAGGACTGGAACGAGGGTGACTCGGTTCAGAAAGGGACTCTGTCCACTAAGATAGTCTTGGCAATGAGTCATGACTAACAAGAAATGATTTTCCATGATTATGTGTGCATGACACAAAGTTTCAAGTTTCATTTTTATGATTATGGGGATCTCATTTTCACTTCTATGATTTATTCCATGTTAAGATATTATGATCTCTTTTGCAGGTTTTGATTTTCAAAAAGATATGATATGATTTTTATTTCCTTTATTTTCCCTTGCTGAGCATTTGAGCTCACCCTTTTATGTTTTCTTTTACCCAGGTCAGGAAGATGGATATTAAGTAGAATATGCTAAAAGGGACCCTATATATGATGAAATAAATGGGAGACACTGTAGAAGATTTATGAACCAGTTGTTTATGTTTCCCAGTTTCTAAAGACACTATACCTATACAGTCCTTTGTGGTTTTGTGATATGTTGTAATAAGTGTGCTTCAATTTTGAAGTATTAACAATGTATGTAAAGTATGGGTCGTTATAGATTTCATTAGTTTACATAAAAGTCTAAAAATGTCTTTTGAATGGTGAATAAATTGTCTAAATTTCTATATTGATTTTTAAAAAATTGTAGTTTTTTCATAATGTTGTTGCTTATGGTTTTTAATGGTAATTAGAGAAGTAAATATCTGATTTATTTGATTCTTGGTTATTTGGAATGAAAATAAGTTTTCTACCTAAAATTATCTTTGACCAAAGTTTGAATATTCTATTTAGATCCTTCAAAAATTATTTGAAGTTTGTTAAAAGTATGTTGTTCTTTTTTTCACAAAGTATGACAACCCTAATATCATTAATAGTGGAAAGTATTGTGTAGGAACCCTGTGTTAGTTTACTGTTCATTCCCTACAATATGTTATTGTCTATTCCAGAAAATTGTGGTTGATAAACCCTAAATTGCTATTCATTCCCTACGCTGTGGTACTATACATTTCCAATGTTATGTTACTATTAACTCCCTACATTATTGTTCGTTTTATTATTTTATGTTGAATATTTATTTACTAAAAATATATATTATGAGAAACCTACTTTTTTTAAAACTTAAAAATGATTCACTACATAAAAATTCACTTGATACAACAAATAAGATGGAGAGGTTTAGTGTATTTGTGGATTAGGATCATTACATAAAAACATAAAACATGAAATACAACATCTTTATTGAAAACTTCCTTTACATCACCACTACATTCCCTCGTACATAGCATTGCATGGGATAACCTGAGGACATGCATAAGAAAAGGGTGATCTATAAAGCCCAGTAAGGGAGTACACATGGAATAACATGAGGATTGCAATACATGTTATGAAATAGGCATATCAAAAGAGCATAAAAGAAACATTAACATAAAGGCATGATAAAGCATGATAATCATAACATGGAAATGTTGCAACAACAATTAACATGGAATTAGCATGAGCCAAGGCTCATTGCACATAAAGCATGAGTAAACCCTCATTGCACATGAAGCATGAGTAAACCCTAGTTTCACTTGAATTAGAATGAGTAAACACTAATTGCACATGACGTATCATGATAATATACTTTACCCAATGAATTGGAGCGTTATAAGGGTGCACCCTTCTTAAGCATTTCATTTCATGCATAAGTGTGCCACATGGATCATAAAACATTGATTCATAAAACATAATAATTTATTCCAAGATAAAGTAATGTGAAATTCATACATGAAACATTATAATAAATAAGTAAATGTGCATAAAGGTGAATACCCTTGATGGAGAAATGGGCATGGTATTCACTACACAATGACATTGACTTAGAAAATCGGTGCGATTTCGACAGCATAACAGTGTGACATAAGAATTCATAAAAAAGGATGACGAGAGAAAAATGGGTTTCTCATCATATTTACATCTAATGGAATGTAAGTAGGTTATATAGATATATGTCCCAACAATTGTAATGCAATTTATATTCATGATACAAAAGTGTTGCTTGAATGTAAAAGAGAGAGAGAGAAGTTCCTTTCGGAATTTCGGCATAGTAACGGGTGTACATGGGAGGAATTTAATGAGAGATAAAGGGGTATACCATCATTAAAACATAAAGAGGGCAGTATGAGGGAGGTTTGAAACCATACCCCAACAATTATAATTGAAATTAAAGGGAAAAACAACTTACAGAAAATTGGACAAAAATGAGAAAGGAAGAAAAAACCCTTACTTGGAAGTGTGCTTCCAAAGGCTAGATAGGGGATTATAAGAGGCTTATTGGGAGCTTGGGGAACCTTGGGAGGACTTTAGAGAGAGTATGGCAGAGGGTGGACGAACTCCAAGTGCTGTGAGTGAGGAGGAATTGGGAGCTCGGGTGGGTTTATATAGGAAACGTGAGGGAATTCATTATTATTTAGGTTTGGGACACCTTATATTAAATTAATCCAAACCACCAACCATCCCATGGTTTTTTCACATGTTTTTTGACAAAGGGAAGAGGAACAAAATATTTTATAAGGAAAAAGTCCGAACTTCTTAAAATAATAAGGTTGCTTATGTGGATGTGAGTCACACTCCAAAGGAAATTAATTTAAAAATGAAAAGTGTTGAATAAGTCTTGAGGGGCCCATTAATGCTTTGAAATATAAGTCAAAAAAACCCAAAATAACATTATTTTAATGTAAAAACATATATTGGCCGAACATAAGGATTATAGTATTTTATTACATCACCATTGGGTCATTATGATGTCATAAAAGACATTATATATTTAAACGGTATTTAATTTTTACCCAAATATTTGACTGTGTCAGAAAATTGTGAAAAATTCACCGTTGGATAATTTCAACATCCTGATTCTAGAAATAACATTTATTTTATCTAAAAAATTTCTTAAATATGTTAATTTTTACTTTTAAATTAAAAACCGACATTTATCGAAACTTCACGGGTTTTGACAAAAATGGATTTCAAACCTTAATAAAAAATTTAATTGCATTCATAAATTTATAAGATAATTTATATTTAATAAAAAGTAATTTAATAATAATAATATTATTTTATTAAAATATTATTTAATTAAAAAATTCCTTAGTTTAATAAAATAGATTTCTTAATTAAATAATAACTAAAAAGACAATTTGTACTTTAAAAACTATTTACAATGTATCAAAAATTACTAGAAATTTTATTCATTATTATATAAAAAAATAATGTACATGAACATAGTACTACTTATTTGTTACATAATCCCTTAAAACAGTAACATAAGACCTAACGGTAAGGTGTGTGATGGGGATAGACTCTTGGAGTGGCTCGGATAACATCGCTCGAGTGGTAATCTCTATCAACTTCCACTTTTCCCGTAGACAGTCCCGTTCGAGCTTGACATGGTGAATCTCAGCTTGGGATTGGTCAAGGGCGAAGCCCAAGGATGCCACCACTTTTCCGAGCTCTGACAAATGGGCTTTGTATGGGGAAATTCTACTAGATGAGGCCATTGTTTCTTTTGTCTGAGTAAATTGGATTTGTTAAGGTCCTATATTTATAATATTCATGTGATCACTGTTCAACGGCTATATTAACAACGGTAAAAATTCGTAACATAAAATCAAAGAAGTTGACATCTTATAAAAACATTTTTCATCAAGATACATTTAACTGGATCAAGAGGGAATTTCCATTAATGAATCTTTGAGTCGTTACAATATTCCCCCCTTAAGAAACTTCGTCCTTGAAATTTTCCTTTTCCCACACTAAAACAAATGTGGGTAACTTAGCTTCATCATATCCTCTGATTCCAAAGTCACTTCTTCAAACTTGTGGTTTCTCCACAACACCTTGATGAGGGGCATTGTCTTAATTAGTAGAACTTTTTCTCTACGATCTATGATCTCCACTGGTTGCTCCTCATAAGAAAGATCATCTTCCAATTGTACCACCTCAGAAGAGAGTACATGTGAAGGGTCCGGTATCTACTTCCTTAAGAGGGATACATGAAAGATATCATGTACTTTGGCCATAGTAGGTGGAAGTGCTTGTCGATAGGCCACAACCCCAACATGATCAAGAACCTTGAAGGGGCCGATGTACCTTGGACTTAACTTCCATTTCTTTCCAAACCTCATGACCTTTTTCCACGGAGATATGCGTAGAACCACCATGTATCCAACTTTAAACTCAAGGTCTCGTCGACGATTATCTGCATAACTCATCTGTCCACTCTAGGCTACCTTGATATGCTGCTGAATGGTTTTCACATTCTCCACCATTTCTTCGATCATTTCTGTTCCAAGCAGCTTACGTTCACTGACCTCATCCCAACATGACGGTGTTTTTCACCTTTTCCCATACATGTCTTCATATGGTGCCATTTGGATGCTCGAGTGGAAACTGTTATTATAAGAGAACTCAACCAAAGGAAGATATTGATCCCATCCTCCTTTAAAGTCCATTTGGAACGCTCTCAACATATACTCAAGTGTTTGGATAGTCCGCTTGGATTGGCCATCAGTTTTAGGATGATAGGCTGTACTGTTGTTCAGTTCAGTATTCAGAGCATGTTGAAGACTCTTCCAAAATATAGATTTGAATCTTGCATCTCAGTCAGACACAATAGATAGTGGTACTCCATGCAACCTTATCACTTCCCTGATATATATCTGTGCCAGTTGATCCAATGATAAATCCTCCCGAATAGAAATGAAGTGTGAAGTCTTTGTTAGACGATCCACAACAACCCAGATTGCATTGTTGCCTTTGAATGTCCTTCGAAGTCTGGTGACAACGTCCATGGTGATGTTCTCCCATTTCCATTCTGGTATGGGCAATGGTTGCATCATCCCCTTAGACTTCTGCCTCTCTACCTTCACTTGCTGACACACCAGGCACTTTGATGTATATTTAGAGATCTCCTTCTTCATATTATCCCACAAAAGGTTTTCTCGGAGATCTCGATACATCTTTGAGCTCCCTAGGTGAATAGAGAAATTTGAACTATGTGCATCATCTAAAAGTTCCTTCTTCAGCTCTGGACTTGATGGAACACATAGTATTTTCCCAAACCACACAATTCCTTCTTCATTAACATTAAACTCTGAGGATTTCCCCTTTTTGATAGCTTCCACTTTTTCTTGAATTCCCATATCATCCTTTTGAGCATCCTTTAACCTTTCCAAAAGAGATGGTTGAGTAATCATTTGTGAAAGGATTGATGATGTTACCTTCTTTATGATTCCCACGTACATCTTCATCAAGTCTAAGAAGATTGGATCCTTTTTAATTCTCATAATTGATAGAATCGTTGGATCCTTTCAACTTAGGGCATCTTCCACCTTGTTCGCTTTCCCAGGGTGGTAATGTATTGAACAATAATAATACTTGATGAACTCTATCCATATTCTCTGGCGCATATTAAGCTCTTTCTGTGTGAATATATATTTAACACTCTTGTGGTTAGTATATATCTCACATTTCTCTCCATAGAGATAATGCCGCCAGATTTTCAAGGCAAAGATCACAGCCGCCAACTCCAGATCATGCGTTGGATAGTTTCACTCATGGATTTTCAACTGCCTTAAGGCATAAGATATCACTTTATCATTATTCATTAGCACACAACCTAATACCTTCTTTGAATCATCACTGAATACCACAAAATGTTCCCCACTTGTGGGTAAAGTGAGCACGGGTGCAGAGATAAGCCTCCTTTTAAACTCCATGATGATTTCTTCGCATTCATCACTCCAAGAAAACTTTACTCCCTTTAGAGTTAGCATGGTAAGAGGGTTGGATAATCGTGAGAAATTTCTCACAAATCGTCGATAATATCCAGCTAACCCCAAGAAGCTACGAATATCCGTTACCGATGCTGGCCTCGGCCATACCTCAATTGCATCTGTTTTGGAGGGGTCCATAGATATTCAATTTCTTGTGATGATATGGCCCAAGAATGAGACCTCATTCAACCATAACTCACACTTGATGTACTTTTCATAGAGCTTCTCCATGTGCAAAGTCTTTAGTACAGTTTTTAAATGCTCCTCATGATCCTCCTTGGTTTTTGAGTATATTTGAATATCATCTATAAAGACTACCACAAATTTGTCAAGGTAATCTCTAAAGACTCTATTCATCAAGTACATGAATATTGTTGGAGCATTGGTGAGTCCGAAAGGCATTACTATGAATTCATAGTGCCTGTATCTTGTACGAAATGCAGTCTTGGGGACATCTTCCTTCTTCACCCTTACTTGATAAAATCCCGACCGCAAATACACCTTAGATAAGTATTGTGCTCCATGCAGCTCATCAAAAAAGTCACCGATTCTTGAGATAGGATACTTGTTCTTTATCGTGATTTTTTTATGTTCACGATAATCTATGCAAAGCCGCATTTACCCATCCTTCTTCTTGACAAAGAGGACTGGTGCACCCCATTGTGAATCACTTGGGCGTATAAACCCTTTATCCAAATTCTCCTGTAGTTGTTTCTTCAGCTCTTCAAGCATTACAACAGCCATTCGATATGGATTCTTGGATATTGCTAGTGCCCCAGGTATAAGTTCAATTGAGAACTCAACATCTCTTCTTGGAGGAAGACCAGGCAGTTCTTCGAGAAACACTTCAGCGAATTCCTTCACAATATGCATTTCTTCAAGGATGGTTTCTTCCATGGACTCAATCATATGATCCAGATATACGTGCTCATAAGGAAGTAATATCCATGCTTGAGATGATGGATCTAAAGGAGATTCATCTTCCTCCTGACACTTGTAAAGAATCAAGGGGTCGATTCTCCATATGGAGTGTGATTTCCCTCTCCGGAGAATTTATGTTGGCTCTATATAAGGAAAGCCAATCAATGCCAAGAATTGCATCAAATTCCACCAGAGGGACTATGACAAGATTCTCCAAGAAATAAAATCCACAGATTATAATAGGGGATTACTTATATTTATGGGATGCAATTATTTCCCCATTTGTCATACTCACTGACATCATTAATTCCATGATTTTTGGTGGTGCTAAGATTGTTCAACTAAACATTCGAGATATAAAGAAATGCGTAGAACCTGAATCAAAATGTATGTTCGCTATTCTTGAATGAATAACTAGAGTACCTATCACCACTTCATTGTCGGTGTTCACTTCGGCAGAAGTGATGGAAAAAGATATTCCTTGCTGTCTTGGAGGTCGTTGGTTGCCTCCAATAACCCATGGATTAGGGAACTGATTTGAAAAATCACTCGGTTCTTTGCATTTGTTGCATTGAACAACGTGTTGAGGTTTGAATGGGGCATTCCTCTCCTGTGTCGCAGTTGCGGATCCTTCTTTCCAACAGTTAATAGCTAGGTTCCCTTCTCTTCCACACCTGAAGCATTTTCTCATCCCCTTAAGGCAATTTACAAGGTGCTTCTTTCCGCACTTTTGGCAAGTGGGGTGCTGGATCTTCACAGCACCATTGTATTTACCCATCGGACCACCAACATTGATGTCCACCATACACTTCTTGTCCCCATGATACCCATGTGATTCCCCGATCTTCATTTCAACCTTGGGGGCACATCAGAAAATTTCCTCATAGCTGTCGAAGTCACAGATCGCTAATGCTTTCCACAAGCTAGGCTTCATCCCAACACAAAAGCGGTCGACCTTGCATTCGGGGGTAACGACAAAGCCGAAAGCATATATTGAAAGCCTTGTGATGTTTTCCTCGTACGGTCCAACAGATTATTCATCATTTTTCATGAGGGAAAGGAATCCCACTTCCATCTTAAGCTGGAGGGTGCACGGAAAAAATTTATCAAAAACCATATTCCGGGAATCCTTCCATTCCAACGCCTCGATCACCTCCTCAGGCTTCGTATATTTGATCAATTTCCACCATTTTTCAGCTTCACCCTCTGTACGATAAGCCGCCAGGAGAACCTTCTCTTGTTCATAACATTGGAGGATAGAGAATATGTTTTTAATGGAGTTGATCTATTGTTCAGCGATCATGGGATCAGATGATCCACTAAAAGTAGGAGGCCTTTGTCTCTTGATGCTCTCGATAGCGACTTGTTCTTTCTTAGGGGGGGGGGGTTAACGTTCCTCTTGACCCGTGTTTCTATTCTAAACTTGAGTAAGCTGAGAGATAAGCGTGACAATGTTCGCGATTCCCGCTCCCATTGGATTTGGTATCTCATTAGTACAATCATCACACTGATCTTCAAAACGGTTGTTAGCCTGAGTCCTCCTATTACCGGCCATTGGCTGGACTAAAAGGAATGTTAGGGGTAACACATAAAGGGTAATCCAAAAAAAAGTTGATGACTCACAAATATACTTTTATTTCCTTAACTCGTGAGTCTATAGGCTTCAATCTAGTCTTTTCATGATCTACTTTCTATCATATATTCTTAGGGGAATTTTTCCCATAATAAGGGTACATACTAAGATTGTTAATTTATCAAAACATATCCCCCGGGAGTGTCGTAACCAAGAGTGCAGCAAGGCCCGTTGTCATGCACCAGTTCCTATTCGAGTCTAGCTCAAAGCGGTGTTTTTGGGTTTTAACCCTAGGATACATCTGTGCCAGAGCCACCTCTACCTGCTCGTATCCAGACAGAGATGTATTTGTTTGATAAACCACTTAATTAGTATTTACCAAAACATAGGGATGTTTTTATTATAATTAGTCTTGTATATAAGGCCTTACTAAGGTTTCCTAATCCCAAAAATAACTAAACCCATCCTCTGATACCAACTATGAAAACCCTTCTTTTTATTATAACTTAAACATGATTCATTACATAAAAATTCACTTGATACAATAAAGAAGATCGAGAGGTTTAGTGACTTTGGGGATTAAGATCATTACATAAAAACTTAAAACATGAAATTCAACATCTTTATTGAAAACTTCCTTGACATGACCACTACATTCCATCGTACTTAGCATTGCATGGGATAACCTGAGGACATGCATAAGAAAAAGGTGAGCTATAAAGCCCAGTAATTGAGTACACATGGAATAACATGAGGAGTAAAATACATGTTAGACAATAGTCATATCAATAGAGCATAAAAGAAAAATGAACACAAAGGCATGATAAAGCATGATAATCATAACATGGAAATGTGGTAACAACAGTTAACATGGAATTAGCATGAGCCAAGGCTCATTGCACATAAAGCTTGAGTAAACCCTCATTGCATATGAAGCATGAGTAAACCCTCGTTGCACCTGAATTAGCATGAGTTAACACTCATTTCACATGATGTATCATGATACTATACTTTACTCAATGCATTGGAGGGCTATAAGGGAGCACCCTTCTTAAACATTTCATTTCATGCATAAGTGTGCCACATGGATCATAAAACATGGATTCATAAATCATAATCATTTATTACATGATAAAGGAATATGGAATTCATACATGAAACTTTATAATCAATAAGTAAATGTTCATAAAGGTGAATACCCTTGATGGATAAATGGGCATGGTATTCATTACACATCGACATTGGCATAGAAAATCGGTGCGATTTCGGCAGCGTAACGACGTGACATAAGAATTCAAAAAAATGGTTGATGAGAGAGAAAGGGGTTTCTCATCATATTTACATGTAATGGAAATTAAGGAGGTTATATAGATACATGTACCAACAATTGTAATGGAATTTATATTCATGATACAAAAGTGTTGCTTGAATATAAAAGAGGAGAGAAAAGTTCCTTTCGGAATTGCGGCATAGTAGCGGGTGTACATGGGAGTCATTTAATGAGAGATTAAGGGGTCTTCCATCATTAAAACATAAATAGGTCATTATTAGGGAGGTTCAAAACCATACCCCAACATTTATAATTGAAATTAAAAGGTGAAAACAACTTTAAAAAAATTGGAAAAAAATGAGAAAAGGAAGAAAAACCCCTTACAAGGAAGTGTGCGTCCAAAGGCTAGAGAGAGGCTTGTTAGAGGCTTCTTGGGAGTTTGGGGAACCTTGGGAGGATTCTAGAGAGTTTAGGGCAGAGGTTGGACGTACTCAAAGGGCTTTGAGGGAGGAGGAAGTGGGAGCATGGGTGTGTTTATATAGGAAAGGTGAGGGAATTCTTTATTATTTAGGTTTGGGACCCCTTATATTAAATAAATCCAAACCACAAACCATCCCATGGTTTTTCCCATGGTTTTTGAAAAATGGAAGAGGTCAAAAATATTATATAATTCCAAAGTCCGAAATTCTTAAAATAATAAGGTTGATTATGTGGAGGTGAGTCACACTCCCATGAAAATTAATTTAAAAAGGCAAAGTGTTGAATAAGTCTTGAGGGGCTCATTAATGCTTTGAAAAATAAGTCAAACAAACCCAAAATCAATTTATTTTAATGGTAAAACATATATTGGCCTAACATAAGGATTATAGTATTTTATTACATCACCATTGGTTCATTATGATGTCATAAAACACATTATATATTTAAACGGTATTTCATTTTTACCCAAACATTTGACTGTCTCAGAAAATTATGAAAAATTCACCGTTGGATAATTTTGACGCCCTGATTCCAGAAATAACATTTATTTTATCTAAATAAATTTCTAAATATTTTAATTTTAAATTTTAAAATAAAAACCGACATTTATCGAAAATTCACGGGTGTTGACAAAAATGGCTTTCAAACCTTAATAAAAATTTTAATTGCATTCATCAAATTATAAGATCATTTATTTTTAATAAAGATTTATTTAATAATATTATTATTATTTTATTAAAATATTATTTAATTCCCAAATCCATTAATTAAATAAAATAGATTTCTTAATTAAATAATAACTAAAAACACCATTTGTACTTTAAAAACTTTTTACAATGTATCAAAAATGACTAGAAATTATATTCATTATTATATTCAAAAATAATGTAGATGAACATGGAACTACTTATTTGTTACATAACCCCTTAAAACAGCCGCATAAGACCTAAGTGTTAGGTGTGCGATGGTGACAGACTCTTGGGGTGGCTCGGATAACATCGCTCGAGGGGTAATCTCTATCAACTTCCACTTTTCCCGTAGATGGTCCCGTTCGAGCTTGACATGGTGAAGCTCAGCTTTGGCTTGGTCAAGAGCGAAGCCCAAGGATGCCACATCTTTTTAGAGCTCCGACAAATGGGCTTCATATGGGGAAATTCTACTGGTTGATGCTATCGCTTCTTTTGTCTGAGTATATTGGATTTGTTAAGGTCCTATATTTATACTAATCATGTGACCACTATTCAACGACTATATTAACAACGGTAAAAATTCGTAACATAAAATCAAATAATTTGACATCTTATAAAAACATTTTTCATAAAGAGAAATTTAACTGGATCAAGAGGGATTTTCCATTAATGAAACTTTGGGTCATTACATATATGGATTATTTTCAATGGTTTTTATGGCGTAAAAATTCATATTAAATTTAAGGATTATGATCAAAGTGTTTTTTAATATATTTGGCTAAATAATCAAAGAGAAAAATTAAAAAATAATTTCCACATATCTTTCAAATAATTTTTTGGGTTTCACATTTATTTAAATTTAAATATTTTAATTTACTTTTGATTTTTGATACTCGTTTTCAGGAACTATTTTGACTATATTTAAAGATGTTTTAATGGATTTAAATGGGTGTTTTAACTCATTTAATACTTATATTATATTAGATATTTCATTGGAAGACTTATTCAAATTATTTTTGAATAATTTAATTAGAGATTTATTCTATAGAAGTAAAGTGGCAACTACGTAGTGATTTTATTGGGATATTTATGATACCACTTGAATCAATTTATTTTATATATTTGTAAAAATCATATCGGATGCAACTATTGAATATTAATTCTATATATATATATATATGGTATGAAAATGATATATACACATTAGCTAACCTATTTGATACTTTGTTTTTTCAAAGAGAAAGTGTTATGAACTTTGAACCTGGTATTCATTTTCAATGTCCTATGGTAATCTGTTTCATCTCCTATAAATTTTCTCTAGTGCTGAAGTATTTCTTATTTTACTATATTTGCCTTGACGAGAGGATCCAATCTAATCCTCAACTACCAGTACTTGTTCTTTCATTTTTTATCTTATTTCATCTAGTGCTGAGTATTTAACAATTTTTCCATCGCTAACACGCACATTATTTTTCTATTTATACTTTTAAACACAAAATCATTATTTGTTTTTATTTTTCTTCATGATGTGAACCCAAAATTCGAAATTCCGGATCTAAGGGTTGTGACACACTATATCTAAAGTAAGTACTATTCAGGTTGTCACTCCCAGTGTCCAATATCTGGTTTTAAGTGTTGTGACTCCCTATACAAAATTCAGTGTCATGGTTATCCCTCCAATATAAAATATTTATATAATTGGGTTATTATTCCCCTATAAAGATCATTTTTTTCACACTTATCTCTTGCTAAGTAGAGAGGTATAAGAGTAGAGTAGGCTTACTTTAAAGAAAACTACTATAAAAAACATCAATTTGTTATTTACATTTTCCACTACTAATTAACCTTAGTAATTAACATTAATAAATAATTTAGTGAATCAATTTATTTTTTCAATTTTTTAATATGTTCTATTCATAAAACATTATATCATCTTCTATTAACCATTCAGACATAATAATTTAACCCTTTTAACTCTTACAATGATATCTTGTAAGTTACACTTTGAGGGTTAATATAATAACTATAAAATGAAAAAAAGCCAATACAAGAGTAATTTTTGACATTTTAACTTCATCCCAATATTTTTTCCTAGTTTTACATTTTTATGAATTTTATATCCCTTAATAAAATATTATTTATTTTAAAATATCATTAGTGTCAGTCTTGACACTATTTATTACTTTAATTTTTAAAAAATATCATAAAAACATTATATATTCGAACCAAATGTTTTAACTCCTCACTAATGTGTCAAACTATTCTAGAAAAGTTTTGTATGACATTAATAATGTCAAATTATAATTATTTTAATATTTGTTAATTACATTAATTTGATTCTTCCATTAATTAAACTACTACTCCATCATCATTTTGTTACTATTTAAGGTAATTATATTATCATTAAAAATCATAAATAAATTATCATGATGTAGATAAAATTTCTATATTTCCAATAAATATTTATAGTATAACATATCTTTTATATAATCTCATATTAAAAATATTTCTTTTATTAAAAACAAAAGTATGAAAAAATTGATTTGCCTTTAAATATAATACTAATAGGGATATATTCTCACCCCAAAAGCCATAAATTGTCTCATAACCAATAATTTAATTATTAGGGACGAAACATACTCATCTAACAAATTTAGTAAAAGTGTTAAAGAAATTTTATAAAATTTATAAAATTATTTTAACATTTTATTATCTGATTGACACTTAATAATGGTAATTAAAATATTAAGAAATTTATTATTCATATGTCCAAAAAAATTATATAACCCTATTTGAATAATTTGGATTCACTACTTCCAAATGTGGAATCCATTTTTCAAAATTCAGAACACAGAATTTGTAGTAATTAATTTAAAATTAGTCTCATTTACATAATGAGAAAATGGGTTTTTAAACTGAAATTGTTCAAAATATTTTAACATTTTTATATTCATATTCAACATGAAATCGATTCCAATGACCTATATTTTATTAATGGATGTAAAATTAATATAATTATACTTTAAAACAAATTAAAAATATAATTTAACACTATAAATTATATAGATGAACTTTTTTCTTCAATTAAAATGCAATATTTTACCACTATTCATCAAAAATTGATAATTCTCAAAAAAAGAGCAAAAAATTAAACAAAAGTAATTTTTTATATTAAAATTTAAAATAATTAATTGATTTTGGAAGATAGAATATATAAAAGTGTCAAAATTGGATTTAAAATATGTTCATCATTATGTGTAATACTGGAATTTTTCTTACCTTATGCCTATCAAATATATTGGATGAACGTAAAAATATTTTATTGGATATATAACATATAAATTTATGATATAAATTATCTAAAAGTTTATGAATTTAATATATTGGATAAAATATGATTAAATAATTCTTTGTTCAACCCTGTTGTGGTGTGCATTGTAAGCTATCAACAAAAATAAATTTATTCTAAAACAAAAATATGGTAAAGTGCTGGGTTGATACATGTTTAGTGTGTTTAGATGAATCGTTAATGCCTAGATAATTGTTATGGATGATTTGGTTATTCTTGGATAATTCCTGTGGATTCATCTTACAGAATTAGATGTGATGCTTGAACATTTATTCTTTATATGGAATAAGATGTCTAACTTTTATAATTCTTCATGGTAAATGTGACGATTGTTTGTGATGGTCATAAATGAAAAATTCATGTGGTAAGGAATTTTGTACATTTCTTCAACAAGAATAATTCCATGAAAATGTTTATTTCTATGATAAGAAGAATAATTTAAGTTTCCATGCAAAAATAAATTATAAATGCATGAGGAAGAAGAAGAAAGTAGGATTGGGTTGGCATATCATTTGGGAAAGGCCTAGTATTAGGAGTTATTTATATTTTCATTTTAATGTATATAATTGGATAATAAGTTATTTAGAGTTTACTAAAAAAATGTATCCAACCCTTCTAGACATATCATTGAACTCAAGTGCTTCCATTTTTTAGGTGGGGACAAGGGTCTACCTCAATCCATCGTGGAGGAGAAAGTGGTCGTGTATAAGTTTAATGTTGCACAACAATTTTTAGGGGGTCTTGGGCCATGTTTAGTCCTTTAAGATGACTGTATGGTAACATTGTGTGTGCCTCATGTGCCGATGGTCCAAAGAATGTGTTCCATCTAGTGAACAATAATTATGGTGTTGATCCCGGAAATCTATCTCAAATGTTGAATCGATGACTATTGATTGATAAATAAAAGCAAAGTTTGGTTGAAGATATGATTTTATATGATCACTATGTTGGGTATTGTTAATCCGATTAAAAACATATGCAAAGAATGATCACCTTTTGTTCTTCTCTATATGATTCATCAAATCATGATCAGTGATCATATTTAACCCAATGTTATTAAAAACATTCATGAACAAGGTTTTTAGACTGAATAACTATATAGGTGTTCCAGTACCATGAGATATCAACTAGAATGTTAGATGTTCTGAAAATCGACTAAGTATAAATTTTCACAGATCTTATTAATTCTTTATGAAGGCTCGTTTTGGATATAGGTTCTTCATAGGTGAACCAACTTATTTATAAAGAATGTGTACCATGATAAATGTTATGTGGATTAAAAGTCATTTGCAGATATAGAAGGTACATTTTTGGGAATTTTAAAAAATTATGTGGCTGATTTTTATATGTAAGATATTTATAATATCATATACAACATGTTTCTTTGGGGGGGATGAACTGTTTTCATGGGAAGAGTCCTTGTGATGGGAGTTTAATAAGTGGATCCACTATGTGGATTATTGAGTTCTAATAATGTGATGTTTATTTTGTGAATAATTAGATATCAGTTTACATCCATGACAAGGATGCTTTGAGAAGTGAGTATTGATATATATGTAGTACATGGTGAAGCTGTATTCATGATTTTTGGAGAGGATATTAAAATTCTATGATAATTTTGATCAACTGTATATGAAATTGTAGAGAAGATTATTTTTGGTCAAAATAGTATCATGTAGATGATTTATCAAATTTTGTTGTAGAGATGAATTAAATTATTTTTGATGAGTTATTTTCGATGGTTTTTTAAAGTGAATAATTAGATGTTTCTATGAGGATGTGAATAAAAAATGTTGTGAGAAGATACTATGAAGATACCATTAAACCATTTTAAACTAAATACCATGTTTGAAAAATTATCAGGTGATAACTACTTCATAAACTAATGAATTATTACCTATAAATACGTAGTTGATTCCCAAATGAAACGTGTGTGTGGCATGAGTAGAAATACTGAAGTGCATAGCATATTTTTTAGAAAATATTTTTTCTCGCGTGCAAATATCAGTTTTCTAAGCAGTATGATTTTTTTGTGTAATGGATTTGTTGTAGTATAAATGAACCATATGGGAATTATTTTGTTCACATAAATTTCATTTTTTATAATATATTATTATCATATTTGAGAAGTTAAAATTCATATATTTAGGATGAACTAATTTGATGTTTTTCTTTAGAAAGTGAGCATGTGATATTTTATATATCTTAAAGGATCAGAAGAAAATATCCTCATAAATTGTTACAGAAGTATAAAACAATCAAAAGGGATCTTTCTTGGATTTTTAAATCATTTTGGTAACTCAAATTGTGAAACTATTATTCCAATGGGACTCTGGAAAGTATAGTGGGAGTATATGCTAGCGAGGAAATGTATGTTGTAACCACTTGTGATTATAGTGGAGACTCTTTGTGTAACACCCTGATAGTTTATGAGAAGTATATTTTTTCATGTCTTATGTTATACGCTACATCAAAGGAATCTTTCACTACAGAAAACACTAGCTTGGATTTCTTTATACGCAATTGCAACCTTCAACGATAGCGTGTGTTGTACGCAATACCGACGTTCACTAAACAATGATATGCTATTAAAATATTATATATACTAGCAGTTATGAATAGTAATAACCACATTTTAAAAATTGTATAAATTTTATCATTCAAAATGGACTTCATTTTTGGATTTTTAATATCAAAATTATCCTCTGGTGAAATTTTGGAATTTTTCTGAAAATATTCAATTTTTTATGAATAGTGAAAACAATTAGTTTTTGGTTCAAACTGACATTTTAATTAAATAATATTTTATTTTATTTAAATTTATTTTAGGTCAAAATAGATACATAATACTTATATAATTTCAATGTAATTCATTGGAGTCATTTTATAATAATTTTAAATATATAAAAAATTTATTGAATTTTTCACCGTCTTTTACCCACCTCCTCGGAGCATTTGAAATTTTAAATAAAACATAATTTTACAACTTCTGTGAGTTGAATTTAAAAAATCCTAGAGACACAGTTAATATAGCGGAGTAAAATTTGGTTCAATAAGATAAAAATAATTTTTGGTTAATAGTAACTTGTTACTTTTATTTACCACAGTTAAAACTAAATAGGGTAATTAAGGGTAAAAAAGATATTATTATTACCCTAAAACATGTACTAATTCTATTGGATAAGTGTAATTCGACCAAAAACCACCTTAGGAATAACATATTACCCTTTAGGTCCACTTGGATTAGATTACGACACTTATTATTATTTTATTTAAAGAAGAGTTAAAAGAGTTAAAATCAATGTTTAATAACTAAAAAAAATTTAATATAAGGTTATACATAAGATAAATTCAACTATAAATATTTATTAGAAAGGTAAAAAGATATCCTACATAATGGTATTTTATATATAATTTTTAGATATTAAATAATTTAATTTATTTTTGACACAATGATGATGTAGTAATTACCTTATTAATGAAATATTAAAATAATTGATGTTATAAATACCCAAATAAATGTAATATGAGACTTTTTATGAATTAAAATAATTTTATAGGTTAATAGGAAATGTTATTATTGATTTAATTAGCTTTTTTAGAACTAATCGTGTTGTTATGATTTTCAAAAAAATCATGTACCAAATAGTTTCAAAATTGACATAAAATAGTTTTTTGAAGAATCATTATATTGTTAATTGTTATTATATTCCTAAAAATCTAAGGTTTGGAAAAATGACTTATATAAGGATATATATATTAATAATTAACCACTTGGGGATCTTTTGACTTTTTATAGTATGTTTATTAACCATATAGTGTATGAAAACAAGAAGCCACGGTAAAAGATAAATTATTTAACTTAAAGTTAAATCTAAATAATTGGGTTAAAATAGTAACCTAAACTTGTCTAAAACATATGTTTTGAGAGTAGTTCGACCCATCCCCACTTTATCTTCTAAATAAATCAATTTGGAGCTATTATAAATCGAATATGACTTTATTATAAAATAATATTTTAAGTATTTTCTAAGGTTCCCCTCTCCTCCCTTATAAAAGGGAACCTCCTCCCTCTCCACCTCACACAATTTTGAGACTTAAGGCGTGGCCAAACCCTACCCATTTCCTTCTCAACTTCCATAGAAACAAACTAGAGGTCATGTTCTTCTTCAAATAACAATTTTAGTGCCCTAAAAGGAGGTTTCAAAGAGGTGTGTCGAAGAAGTGGTAATATCTGTTACCGATTCTTTCAAATTTATTTCTTCGTCAACTTCCTCTTATTTAGTTGTCTCATTATGAATTAATAAAATCAGTATCACTAATATACATATATTTTATTACAAATATTAAACAACCCTATTTCACCTTCTATCCATCCTACGGAAAACAAAATCACCATATGTGCATACGTACGGAATACCGTCTCCACGTCGTGGTGTAATCTATTTTCCACCACCACCTTACTTGGATAGGTATAATGGTTTAAATAATAAATATATCTTATTATTCTAATTTGATATTGATTTTTAAATAGTATATATACACTTCAATACAATTCTATGATCATGGGAACGATATCATCACTCGTGCGTATATACGGTCTCCCGTCTCCACGATGTGATGTGACTCGTTCTACATGATCTTCATTGAATAATGATTATATAAATGAATTGAATGAATAAATATGATATATATAACACTAATACCATTCTGGAAATGAGGTATCTATAACCTAAAAAGAAGAATAATAATGTATTCTACAAAACATGCATAAGAACATAAAGCAATGAACACCCGAATGACAAGTAGCAATGAAATATTACTAATAAGATGATAATAATATGACCATATATGATATAATAACAATGAATATTATTCTGTAATAAGTCAATGACTTTTTTAAATCATTATATAGGAGTTTTGGATACGTACGAAGAAAATCGGACCTAATGTAAGGGATAATTTTTTCAAATCTCATTTGTATCCGAGATTTCTTATACGTAAGTATTTACTGGGGTTATATTTTTCATCCATGTCCATAGAAATGTTTTTCATAAAGTGTTTAATATTCATACATGTATTTTTAAAGTCATTTTACCCATCTTTGTCTTTTACATTGTGTTATGGAAGGAATCTTTCTTTTGTTTACCATATGAGGAACTTTTTGACTTTTCTAGAAAAAGTACGAGGAGAATGTTTTTTTAACTTATATGGAATGAATGGATTTTTATGATTTCATAGAACCTTATTTCCATGAATATTCCTTTAAAAGTTTTCAAGTTTATTTTTAATAAACTTATTTTAGTTTAAAATTGTATGACATGTTAAAAAAATTGTTTTTGATGTAGAAAGGATATTTTCCTGAAGAATAGAGTTCAAGTGTTTTATCAAAATTATTTTCCATCAAAGATAATATAGGTTTCAGTTTCTATCCCTATTTTTACATTTATCTGATTATGTTATGATGGAATTAATTCTATGATGTCCTTTTATATTATATATATTATGTTATGATGGTATGATGTTTAAGAATCCCATTTTTCATACATGGGTTATGCTATGCTATATGATTTATGATTTTGTGGCACACATAAGAATGGTTTCATTATGAGATGTGTGGGACCTATATCTCGGTCCAATGCATTGGGTAATGATTTACAATCATGAGATAGACATGGCCAAAACGACAAGTTAATTTGGTTTAGTGATACAGAATTGGAACAAGTACTCAACTCAGTTCAGTAATGGACTTTGTCCGCTATGATGGTTTTGGAAATGAGCCTTGACTAATATGAAATGATTTTCTATGATAATGTGTGTGTGACACAAAGTTTCATGTATTAATTTATGATTTTTGGGATTACATTTCACTACTATGATTTATCCCATGTTATGATATTATGATCTCTTTTGCAGGTTAAGATTTTCACAATGTTATGTTCTTATGAATATGATTTGATTGATATTTCTTTTATTTACCCTTACTGAGCATTTGAGCTCACCCTTTTGTATTTTTTCTTTTCCCCTTGTTCGGAAGAAGGGTATTAAGTATGATATTACAAAAGGGACTCTAAATATGATGAAATAAACGAGATACAATGTAGATGACTTATGAACCAGTTTTTTTTGTTTCCCAGTTTCTAAAGAAAATATACATATACGGTCCTATCATGGTTTTGTTATATGTTGTAATAAGTATGATTCAATTATGAAGTAATAACCATGTATGTAAAGTATGGGTCATTACAGTTGGTATCAAAGGAAAGGTATATTCAACCATTGGAAACTAGGATGTGAAAGACTTAGTAATAACTCTAAGGATATGTCTGAACATCGAACACAGTATTAGTTTTTTCGAAATGGCCGTGAACAACCTATGATAAGACCTAAAGTGTGAAATTTTATTCTTGATTATGTGGTTTTCCTGTTATGATTAGTGTCTCTCACACTATGCTTCTTGGTTTTAGTCAATGGCTGGAACCCAAAGGAACCATGTTAATGCTGAATTCGACGGGCAATGCAATAATTGTCCCCCTGAGTAACCAAACGTTATGGGAGCACGGATGAAAAATCGTGTAGCCATGACCACACAACTTTCTCAAGCTATGAATCATGCTGGAATTCCAAACGAGAAAAGGAAGGAGAAACATTCTATTGAATCTTTCATGAGGCAGCGTCCACCTTCATTCAGTGGGTCTTCTGATCCATTAGTGGCTGAACAATGGATCAGTTCCACTGAAAAGACATTTTCAGTTCTACAATGTTCTAAAAATGATATAGTTATCTTATCAGTATATCGTTTGTAAGGTGAAGCTGATCAATGGTGGAATCTTATTAAGAATACGATGCAAAGGGATGATATTGAGTCCATGGAATGGGATGAGTTCAAGAACTTTTTTTTCAATAAGTACATCCCTCATATTCTTTTATCAAAGATATAGAAGGAGTTTCTTGAACTGAAGAAAAATGATGATGAATCTGTTGGTACCTACGAAGAAAATTTTACAATACTTGCAAGGTACGCTTCCGGAATGATTATCCTACCTTAGAGTAAAATGTATCGATTCTTTAGTGGCTTAAAACCAAGTATTCGAAGGGCGTTATCCATAATGGAATTCAATAGCTACGAGGAAATTGTTCGATGTGCTCTCAAGGTTGAGATGGAGATTGGAGTAACCAATCAATCATATGGGTTTGATAGGAAGAGGAAAATGTAATTCAAAGTAAAATCTAAAGAAAACACTGAAAAGAATATGAGTTTTCCCTCATGCTCAATGTGTGGAGAGAAACATGGAGGGAATTGTCTTAAATGGACAAGTAAATGTTTAAAGTGTGTAAAAGAAGGTCGTCGGGAAGTTGAATGTTGAAATAATGGGAAAATGGTGTCTAATTACACGATCAAAGAAAGGGATACACCGAATTCTCCTCCTAAACTTCAATGTTTCAAGTGCATGGCAATGGGGTATTATTCCAATCAATGCCCTAATCCAAGGGTTGTTGATGATGATTGATGTCAACAAACACTTAAGGCCAAAGACAATGGAATGTCACATGCAATTTCTATCGGTGATGTGGAGTGTGATAACAAAGTGGTGAAAGGTACACTTAACATCCACTCTAAAGTAGAAAATGTTTTATTTGATCTAGTTCCACCCACACTTTTATTTATAATGAATTTTCTAAGTACATCGCCATATTACCTCAGCAGTTGGATATTTAGTTAACTGTGACAAACCCTATTGGCACAACAGCCGCATCAAAAGTTTACAATTCTTCTCTGATTGATGTTTTGGGAAGGTGCTTCCTGTAAATATTGAGATCCTTCCTATAGTGGAATTTGATGTAATTCTTGGCATGGATTGTCTTTCTTTATATGGAGCTCATATCAATTTCCAATGAATGAAAATCACATTTAATATTCCAGACCAATCTATTATCATCTATCGATGCAAGGATGAATATAAACTTCCAGTGGAAATTTCTTCCATCTTATGGGTCTTTATTCCAATAAATGAAAGTTATATATATCAAATTGTTGGAGAGAAACTCATGATTAAGAATATGCCCCTTCTACGTGAGTTTGATGATGTATTTCTTGGGGAATTGTCAGGTCATCCACCAAATTGTGAAGTTGAGTTTTCAATACAACTCATACCGGGTTCTATGCCTATTTCAAAGAAACCATATAGAATGACCCCAATTAAGTTGTAGAAATTGAACAAGCAACTCCAAGACAATCTTGATAAAGGATTCATATGCCCTAGTGCATCACCTTGGGGAGAACATATTCTCTTTGTTAAGATGAATGATAGATCAATGAAACTTTTCATTGATTATCGAGAACTTAACAAGATCACTATCAAGAATAAATACCCTCTCCCACGCATTGATGACCAATTTTACCAACAAATGGAGCTTAAAACTTTTCCAAGATTGATCTTCATTCAGGGTATCATCAATTAAGGGTAAAAAGGAGGATATATCAATGACGGCTTTCCATACAAGGTATGGACACTATGAATTTATAGTGATTCCATTTGGTCTTACAAATTCCCCTTCTATCTAAATAGATCTAATGAATAGAGTCTTTAGAATCTATCTTGATCAGTTTGTGGTAGTCTTGATATATGATATTCTTGTCTATTCAAAAATCAAGGAAAACATGAAGATCACTTGACAATTGTATTAAAGAACCAAATAAAGGATAATCTTTATAACAAATTTACCATGTGTGAATTTTGGCTTCAAAATATTTGATTTTTGGGTCACATAATCTCAAAAGAGGGGATATCTGTGGATCCAGCAAAAACCGAGGTTATCGAAAGATGTTTGAGACCAAAAATAGTAACTGAGATCCAATGTTTTCTTGGTCTGGCTAGATATTATCGACGTTTTGTGAAATATTTTTCAAGGTTATCTATTCCACTCACCAGGTTGACTCGAAGAGGAGTTAAGATCTTTTGGACGGAGGAGTGTGAATAGAATTTCAAAGAGTTGAAACGAAGGTTATCCAGTGAACATGTGCTCACACTGCCGTGTAGTGGAGAAAGGTTTGTGATCTACAGTGATGCATCCAAGAAAAGAATGGGGTGTATTATCATGAAAAATTATATGGTGATAGATTATTCCTCGCGATTGTTGAAAATCCAAGAGAAAAATTACCCAAATCATGATTTGGAGTTAGCTGCGATAATTTTTGCATTAAAAATATGAGGCATTATATTTATGGTGAAAGGTGTGATATTTATACTAATCATAAACGTTTAAAGTATATTTTCACACAAAATTTTCTGAATATGTGCCAAATAAGATGGTTGTATTGGATTAAGGACTACAACTACTCAATTCATTATCACCCTGTGAAAGAAAACAAGGTGGGAGATGCATTAAGCTGATAAGACCATGCTATCTTATCTATGATGAGGATCACAAAAGATCAATTATTTATGGATTTACAAAGGATGGATCATGGAATTATAATGGAAAGGGAAAAATATTATCTTTATCAAATGAATTTTCAACCATCTATACATGTGAAGTTTGAAGAGACACAACAAAAAAAGATGTAGAGTTACAAAAGAAGGTGAAAAATGTTCCTGAATTCAACCTTGATTGTGATGAGATATTAAGGTTCAGGAATCGTGTTTGTGTTCCTCCAATCCCAGAATTAAAGGAGATAATGGATGAGTCATAGTTCTTAATTCTCTATTAATCCTAAAAGCATGAAGATGTATAGGGACCTGAAAGTGTACTTCTGGTGGGATGGCATGAAAAGAGATGTTGCGGAATATGTCCCTCGATGTTTGGTTTGTCAGCAAGTTAAAGATGAGAGACAGATGTCTTAGGGGATGTTACAACCATTACCCATACCCGAATGGAAATGGGAAAACATCACTATCGACATTATCACTAGACTTCCTAAATCATCCGAAGGTAATAATGCTATCTGGGTCATAGTTGATCGTTTTACGAAGTCAGCACACTTCATTTCTATTAGAGAATATTTCTCTCGGGATCAACCTGCCAGGATATATGTAACGGAAGTGATAAGATTGCATGGAGTACAACTTTCCATTATATCTGATCGGGATCCGAGGTTTACCTCAATGTTCTAGAAAATTCTTCAGTATACTTTAGATATATAGTTGAGTTTCAGTACTCCTTATCATCCTCAGACAGATGCTCAGTCTGAGAAAACAATTCAAACTCAGGAAGATATGTTAAGATCTTTCTATATGGATTTCAACGGTGGTTGGGATCAACACCTACCTTTCGTGGAATTTTCATATAATAATAACATTCACTCTAGTATTCAGATGGCTCATTATGAAGCTTTCTATGGAACGAAATACAGGACTCCAACTTTATGGGATGAAGTTGGGGAATGAAAGATATTATGACCTGATCTTGTTGATGATATGGAAGAAAATGTCAAATCTATTGAACAACACATAAGAGAAGATCAGAGTTGACAAAAATGTTATTCTGACAACCGAAGAAAAGTCCTAGAGTTTGAAGTGTGTGATAAAGTGTTCTTACAAATATCTCCTTAGAAGAGAGTAAGGAGATTTGGAAAGAAGGGAAAGCTGAGACCTAAGTATATCAGTCCTTTCAAAATACTGGATCGTGTTGGGAAGGTAGCATACCGATTGGCTCTTCCACCGAATCTCTCTCTAGTTCATGATGTGTTCCATGTATCTCTCCTTAGAAAGTACATACCCAATACTTGACATGTACTAAGCTCAGAATTTGTACCGCAAGAGAAAGATCTTTCTTATAAAGAACAACCGATAGAGATTCTGGATCGTAGTGAAAAAGTTCTACGGAACAAGACCACTCTCTTGGTGAAAGTTTTATGGAGGAACCACCAATTAGAAGAAGCTACATGGGAGCTTGAGGATGTGATGAGGGAGAGGTATCCTCATCTGTTTGTAATGATGTGATCAATTTCATGGGCGAAATTCATTTTGTGGGATGTAGAATGTAACACCCTGATAGTTTATAAGAAGTATATTTTTATTTTATGTCTTATGTTTTACACAACATCAAAGGAATCTTTCACTTCACAAAACACTATCTTGGCTTGCTTTACATGAAATCACAACCTTCCATGATAGCGTGTGTTTTACACAATACCGAGTTTCACTAAACAACGATATGCTATTAAAATATTATATAAACTAGTCGTTATGAATATTAATACCCACTTTTTGAAAATTTATAAATTTTACCTTTCAAAATGGACTTCAGTTTTTGATTTGGAATATCAAAATTAGCGTAGGGTGAAATTTTTCTATTTTTCTGAAAACTTTCAATTGTTGATGAATAGTGAAAACAATAAGTTATTAGTTTAAACTGAATTTTTATTTAAATAATAATTTATTTTATTTAAATTTATTTTATCTCAAAATAGATTCATAATAATTATATAAGTTCAATGTAATTCATTGGAGTCATTTTATAATAATTTTAGAAATATAAAAATTTTATTGAACTTTTCACCGTCTTTTACCCACCTACTAGGAGCATTTTCAATTGTAAATAAAACATAATTTTACTGCTTCTATGAGTTGAATTTAGAAAATATGAGAGACATGGTTAATATCAAGGAGTAAAATGGGGTTCAATATGATAAAAATATATTTTTTTGAATAGTGTCTTTTTACTTTTATTTACCACGGTTAAAAGTAAATAGGGTAATTATGGGTAAAAATGATATTATTATTACCCTAAAACATGTTCTAATTCTATTGGATAAGTGTAATTCGATCAAAAAACCCATAGGAATAAAATATTACCCTTTAGGTCCACTTCGATTTGATTATGACACTTATTATTATTTTATTTAAAGAAGAGTTAAAATAGTTAAAATCAAAGTTTAACAACTAAAAAAATTTAATATAAGGTTATACGTAAGACAAATTCGACTATAAATATTTATTATAAAGATAAAAACATTTCATACATATTTGTATTTTATTTATAATTTTTATACATTAAATAATATAAGTTTTTTATGACACAATGATGATGTAGTAATTACCTTATTAATGAAATATTAACATAATTGATGTTATAAATACCCAAATAAATGTAATTTAAGACTTTTTATGAATTAAAATAATTTTTTAGGTTAATTTGACATGTTAGTATTGATATAATTAACTTTTTTAGAAATAATTATTTTCACAAAAATCAGTTACCAAATAGTTTCAAAATTGACAAAAAATAGTTTTTAAAACAAATATTATATTATTAAATTTTATTCTATTCATAAAAATCGAAGGTTCATCCAAATGTATTTAATAAGGTTATATATATTAATAATGAATCATTTTGGGTTCGTTTGGCTTGTTATAGTAAGTTTATTTACCATATATTGTAAGAAAACAAGAAGACATGGTAAAAGTTAAATTATTTATCTTTGAGTTAAATCTAAATGATAAGGTTTAAATAGTAACCTATACTTGTCTAAAACCTATTGGTTGAGAGGATTTCGACCCATACCCACTTTATATTAGAAATAAATCAATTCAGAGCTATTATAAACCGAATATGACTTTATTAGAAAATAATATTTTATGTTTTTCTTAAGGTGCCCCTCTCCTCCCTTATAAATGGGCACCTCCTCCCTCTCCTCCTCACACAATTTTGAGTCCTAAATCTGGGCCCATACCTACCCATTTCCCTTATCAACTTCCCTAGAAACATACTAGTGGTCCTGGTATTCTTAAAAGACCAATTTTAGTTCCCAAAAATGAGGTTTCAAATAGGCATGTTGAAGAAGAGGTAATATCCGTTATCGATTCTTTCAAATTTATTTCTTCTTTTACTTACTATTCATTAGTTGTTTCATTATGAAGTAATAAAATAAGTATCACTAATATAATTATATTTTATTATAAATATTAAACAACCCTATTTCACATTCAATCTATCCTACGGAAAATGAAATCATCATGCGTGTGTACGTATGGAATACCGTCTACATGCCATGGTGTAATCTGTTTTCCACCACAACCTTACTTGGATGGGTATAATGGTGTAAAGAATAACTATATATGATAATTTTCAATTGATATTGATTCTTAAATAGTATAGATACACCTCAATACAATTCCACGATCATGGGAACGATATCATCGGTCGTGCGTACGTACGCCCTACCATCTCCACGATGTGTTGCGGATCATTCTACATGATCTTCATTAAATAATGATTATATAAATTAATTTAATGAATAAATATGATATATATTACACTAATACCATTCTGGAAATGAGGTATCTATAACCTAAAAACATTAATAATAATTTATTTGACAAAACATGTATAAGAACATAATGCAATGAACACGTGAATAACAAGTAGCAATGAAATATTACTAATAAGAAGAAAATAATATGACCATATATGATATCATAACAATGAATATGATTCTAAAATAAGTCAATGTCTATATTTAAATCATTATACAGGAGGTTTGGATATGTACGAAGCAAATCGGACCAATGGTAAGGGATAATTTTTGCAAATCTCATTTTTACCTGAGATTGCTTATACGTAAGTATTTACTGGGATAATAGTTTTCATCCATGTCCATAAAAATGTTTTTCATAAAGTTTTTAATATTCTTCCATGTATGTATAATGTCATGTTTACCCTTCTTTGACTTTTTCATTGTGTTATGGAAGTAATCTTTCTTTTGTTTACCGTACGAGGAACTTTTTGAATTTTTAGGAAAAATTACAAGGAGAATGTTTTTTAACTTATTCGGCATGAATGGATTTTTATGATTTCATAGAACATTATTTCCATGAATCTTCCTTTACAAGGTTTTAAGTTTATTTTTAATCAACTTCATTTAGTTTAAAATTGTATGACATGTTAAAAAAAATATTTTTGAAGTGGATTGGATATTTTCTTCAAGAATGGAGTTCAAGTGTTTTATCAAAATTACTTTTACATCTAAGATAATATAGGGTCTGTTTCTATCCCTGTTTTTACATTGATTTGATTATGTTATGATGGAATTAATTTTATGATGACCTTTTATCTTATATGGATTGTGTTATGATGGAATGATGTTTAAGAATCCCATTTTTATTACATGGTTTATCCTATGATATATGATTTATGATTTTGTGGCACACATAAGAATGGTTTGATTATGAGATGGGTGGGACCTATATCTCCCCCCAATGCATTCAGTAAGTATTTATATCTTGTGAGATAGACATGGATGGAATGACAAGATAATCCGGTTCAGTGATACAGGACTGGAATGAGGAGTGAACTCGGTTTAGCAATGGACTTTGTCCACTATGATTGTCTGGCAATGAGCCTGGACTAATATGAAATGATTTTATATGATTATGTGTGTATGCCACATATTTTCATGTTTTACGTTATGATTATTTGGATTACATTTCACTACTATGATTTATCCCATGTTATGATATTATGATCTCTTTTGAAGGTTAAGATTTTCAAAATGTTATGTTCTTATGAATATGATATGATTGATATTTCTTTTGTTTACCCTTACTGGGTATTTGAGCTCACCCTTTTGTATGTTTTCTTTTCCCCAGGTCATGAAGAAGAGTATTAAGTAGGATATTCCAAAAGAGACTCTATATATGATGAAATAAATAGGAGACAATGTAGATGATTTATGAACCAGTTGTTTATATTTCCTAGTTTCTAGAGACTTTATACATATACGGTCCTATCAGGGTTTTGTTATATGTTGTAATAAGTATGCTTCAATTCTGAAGTAATAACCATTTATGTATCGTATGGGTCGTTAAATTTTGATTATAGAGTATAACTAATAACAACAAGGTTTAGGATCATATTGAGACCAAACATTGTAAAAATATTTTTTTCTATTTCATTTATTTTTACTACATTTGAGTTAGGTTGGGTTACCATAAGAGAGTATTGGATCCTAATAGGTTAATATAGGTTAATTTCAAAAGAAAATAAAAATGTAAAAAATTCCATTTATTCACCCCCCTCCATATCTCTGTGTTGTAACTCCTCCCTTGGTGCTTTAGAATTCATAATGTCAACATCTAAAACATACTATCAACACCTTTCACGAGATAGTTTAAATATATGGTGATAAACCCATTTAGTTTGTCCATCTGATTTGTCTAATGAGGAAAGAAAATTCATCAAGGGGATATAGAATTTTGGGGTTCATCCATCACTTAATAAGTCCAATGCATTCCTCATAAGAAAGGGATGAAACATAATCATCATAAACAAACATATTGAAAAACCAATATATGATATGTTAGTACTTACCATAATCATTAAATATAATTATAAACCATCAAGAGTAAGATAGTGAATTCCAATAAAATTAAGTATACCTAGTCAATATTATCATAAACATAAAAATAAATAATAAGGATTTTATCAATAAAAGATATCCCTATTGTATCATAATTAAAATAAAGTTTTCATGTATTTGATAAATATAAATACCATAATAATTTCATTAAAACATATTTTTAGAAAAATAACAATTTCACATTGAATGTGTCATCAAAATTAAAATTATACAAAATAATTAGACAATTACATTCGTTTAAAATATACTCTGAAACATATAAATGAATATTTAAAACATTTAGTTTCCATGATTGCGTGATATTACATTCATGCAGTAAACATTAAAAACAATATTCCTTTCACATTTTTTGTAAAATCCAACTCAGCCTTGTTTTGGAAACGACATAATGATTACTTTAAAAATATTTTTCACAAATTATGATTAGGTAAAAATGACTTTAATAAATCATTTTTAAAGGGTTAAAATAATTTTTATATCATTTTTTAGAATATAGATATCGATGAAAATTGATTTTAGACGAAAGAGACAAATAAAGCTAGATTTTCACAAAAACATTTATTAAATAATTGTACATACCAAAGAGGTAAAAAATGGTACTATTACATAAATAATTTCATTAATAAACAAATTAAAATTAAATAGATTAATTTTAAGATATAAATATAAAAAAAATCCACTGTAGGAGAGTCAAATAAATACAATCTTGAATAGTGATGAGAATGTGAAATAAACCATTAACACTTTGGTAACCTTTGAATCATAATCCCCATAAAAGAAATAATTTCAAATTAAAATTTAAAAATTAAAAACCTATTTATATTCATCATATAACATATCAAAATAGGCCGTATATGAACCACACAAAGGAATAAGTGGTGAATATAGTGTATGTCTCACAGAAGTAAAAGTAAGATGAGAAGACTATTACCTCATGTATAATGTCCTTAATACATGTTTGAATCTCATTTATAATAAATATATTTTTTATTATAAATGTATTATATAACTATACACATATATATAATACCATATATGATTTAATTACAGTATTTTATCTACTGTTTATTAACATTTATTTATTAAAATCGTTGTTTTGTCTGATAATTACTTCATTATTAAAGTATGTTTAGGTTTGATAATTTTGGTCATGTTTATTTGAACATGGTTCAATAATATCCATAATATTAAACCTGATTTAAATATCTTATATAATCATTATATATGTTATTATAGTAATCTATATAAATTAGAGATAGCAAACAGACCACACTCTTCAAGGAGATAGTTTGTCTCACACACGAATGATTTTTGTTTCCATTTTTCTCTATTGAAGTAATGAACGAATAATAAATGTTAATTAATATTTTAAAATTCATTATTATTTTTTATATATAATTTATGTTAAAAAAAACATCCTTATTACCTTCAATGTAAAAAAATAATGAAAACAATTTCACATCCCAACAAGGAGGCGATAGTCCACAAATACGCACGGGGGATGTTATTGTTTTACAAAAGATTGGAAGGTAAGATTTTATATGTGATATTATATTTCCATAAGAATATTTAGGTCAAAAATATAACAAATATTAATTAACATTATTCTTACTACTATTCATTGAAAGTTTAAGCGAAAAACAAATCACACAACTTCGTGAGGCTGTAGTACGCCTATATAAGAGCGATGTTATCGTATCCCCCCAAGAAATGGTAAGTAAGAAGGTATATGTGATATAATAATTACAAAAGTATAAAAATTTCATAAATATAATATACATAATTTAAATACATGATTATATCCATCCTTGAATAGTTGTGATGGGAAAATAATTACATCAGTTCGTGAGGCGGTAGTTTGTTGTACAAGGATAGATGATTTTATTTCACATTTAATGGAAGTGGAGATGGATATGGGTTATTCCACTGATATAATAAAGTTTAAATACTTAAGGTAAATTTTGATATTATATTATAATATTTTAATATTATTTTAAGGAGTTTTAAAAGTAAATAAAACAAATACACGTGTTTAATAATTTTACCGCTTCTTCAGCGAACCTCGTTAGGTATATAAATAAATCTTTCATAGAAGGTCTTTCTGATAGTAATAATGCCTCTAGGATGTTTTAATGGAATTAATTATTGTATTTTTGAAGTTATTTGACAAACCAAATTGTTTTTTATGTGTGAATAGTGGAGGAGAGAGGGTGGCCTTTTATAAGTGGTTGGAGAACATGCATGAAACTTTTGAAATGATAAAGTGATAACCATGTATTTTTCATGAAAAAATCCAAAAAAATGGATTATTATTGAACCTAATAGGATATAAAGTAGAAATATGTCTATATAATAGGTTTTTTAAATGTTTTATTTCATTTTTAAACCTTATCATCATAGTTTTACCCATGATAAACTCATTTTTACCTTAACCGCAATAACTAATTTTTATTATTTTCACTATTAATTATGGTAAAAAATTTAATTTTGAAAAAATATATATTAAAAGTTATTATGATTAAAAATATGGAATCCATTTTTCCAAATTCATTTCATGGAATTGGTAGAATTGAATTTAAGATAAAACCCACAAACGTGTCCAAAAAATGTTTTTTCCATAGACAAACTTGCAAAGATTTTAAAAATCTTTTATCATATCTAAATATGAAATTTATTCCAATTACCTAAATTAGATAAAGTATAAAATAATTAAACTAATTTTACTTTAAAACCAATATAAAATAAAATCTATCTTCATAATTAATTTATATAAAAATGCATTTTTCAATAAATATCGGTACATTTCACTATTCATCAAAATTTTAATCTTTTCCAGAAAATCACAAAAAATATCCCAAAGATAATTTTGACATTTATATTTAAAAAATAATTTTTTTAAAAAATAAATTTTAATAAATTGGTAAAAATAAAATTTTAATTATGTTTTGAAAACACAACTAAACAACCTTTTAGAAAAATAATGTTTGCAAAAAAACATTTCTTTTTCATTTAGATAAGTCTAATTTTATTTATATGTAATAGATGACCATTGAATTTATTTCATACATGTGTAAACCATGTAATTTTTATAATCTATTTCTTCAAATTCATACCACAAAACTCAATGGCTATGTTATAACGGTATTCTTTAAATAAAAATATATTAATGGAGTATCATGTTTCATTTAAAATTGGCGTTGTGTGCTTAATAAACTATCGAAGTGATTGAATTTATTAGAAAATAAATATATATTAAAGGAAAAAATCCATAACAGGGTTTATTTTCCCATTAGACCACATAAAGGCAACTTTTCTTATCATTTATATATGATCTTGTAGATTAAATTCAAATTGAGTGGATTTAATATAATTTTCCTATTGAAATCCTCTTCTAATATTACCTCTTATTCCAAATTGCTTTGAGTTTTGTGTAAAATTTTCTATAGAATATTTGTATTCAACTGGTTATTTATCATTTATTTCTACTCTAAATGATAAATCAAGTAGGTTGCCATCACATTGAGTAAACCTTTGGTATAAAAACACTAGATGTCGATGTGACTATATGGATTGGAGTGGAAATCATTCAAAAAACTTATTAAATATTAACCATCAATCATATAATTTTATTTTGTTTCTTGACTGATGACATAAATTTCTTTCCCTAAGTTATGATACCTTTAATTAGGGAATAATATTTGATGTAAATTCCATTAAATCACATCCATTCTTATGAATTCTCTTGACTTGAGGTTGAATAATATTTACTTGAGCTATCCTTATAGAGAAAAGGGTAATTATACCTATTTAAAATATTTCTCTACCACTCCTACTGTATTAAAGGTTGGACACATCATAGATAATTCCTTGATTTAAATGTTTAGATCCTCTCTTACAAGTCTGTAGAACTTGGTCCAAAATTTCGATTGGTTAAATTTTCAATTTGAATTAATTTTGTATAATTGTATAAGAAATGTAAGATCCAAAATTCATAGGATTTGGAAAATTTTATAATGAATATAAACATTCAAATGTTGGATGGGTAAATTTTTTATCAGAAATTTATAACAAAATTTTAAGGTTTTGGTTGCATTGAAGTGATTTTATTAGACATTTTTTGAGGCTCAAAAGTAAGGTTAGAGGTTTTGAGACTTTCTTGGGTTTTATGAGGCCGAAAGTCAATGTTTTGGAAGAGCAGAGTGAGGGTGTGCCTGTGTAAGGTGTTTGTTCCTATAATAGTGAGGGAACATGGTTGGTTCATGTTTTCTAACCACGTATCCAAATCACATGACTCATTAAAAATGGGCAATTTAACCTTTCCCATGTGGGATTTAAGATGAAAACCTTCAGTATTTTTCTTCCCTCTCACATTCATGACCCAGGATTCCCCATCCTCTCCTTCCCTTCTTCATGTTCCTTCAATAGGGTGTTCTTTGTGAATATTTATGATGTTTTATTTTAAATTTTTGGTTTTTATTACCTTTTTTAACCTATGTTTTCCTTTTTAGCTTTGTCCATGAATTTTCAATTTATCCCTTTAGGGATTTTAATTTTATTCCATTGTATCGTGGTTGGATATAATATAGGTGATGGGAATTTTACTCTCCCTAAGAATATTGTGGCCGATAAGCCGTCTCTACATCATCTAATGTTGTTTCACTCAGGTACATCTTCGTGGTGATTTTCCAAAGCATTAAATATTAAATCAAATTACATTAGTTTTTTTATAATTTCATTCCTTATGTATTATTCTTAACTCATGTTTGATAATCTACCACAGGTTGTTCGAGATCATTAATTTGTAGATCTGATGTGGTAGGAGTGGTCAGTGAGGTTTTGGGTATTATACTTCTGTAAAAAAAAATTTTAATTTTTTATATAAATTTATATAAATAAATAATTTATTATAATATAATTATATTTATATAATTTACTATAATAAAACTATAATTAATTAACTTATTGTGGGTTAGTTTTAAGGAAGGACCTCGGGTGACTTAGATGAGATTGGATGGACCTTGGTAGCTATAGATAACCATTTGAAACTAAATAGAAATATTATGATACGATAAGTGGTTTTCTATAACTTATCTTCAGTATTTATTCATGTTTATGTTAGTATGTGTATTCTTGGGCTCACCACTATGCGAGACACCCCATGTGTATATCTATTCCAATTTATTTATCAATTAAATCAAAATGGATAAATAAAAATGGATAGATAAACCTATGTACAAAATTAATTCCATAGACCCTGATGACTGAGACTCTGTCTCTTAAGACGTCTAGTATCCTATAAACCTCTTTAGAGGTGTGTATGGACCAAGTATGGGATGCCATCCCCTATATAGGACAATTTGGAAACACCATAGGTAGATCGAGACTAGGTTTGGTGAGTAGAGTATCCCAAAGATACCTTTATCATCAAGATCTTACATGATCCATCTCTTAAGGGTTGTCATAGTGTAAAGACCATGTATAATAGGAAAGGTCACATGACCTAATTTATGATGTCAAGGGAAATGAGGTCACGGTGTGTTGGGTGTCGAACTGAGATGGTGAATTTACATATAGAATCACAAGTGGGGTGCCTCCATCTACATACAAGTTTTTAGGATACCAAGAGGTAATCCTATACCTATATACTAACATAGTGGATCCCATATGGGATACCCTTACAATTTATCAACCTAAGGGACCCTGGTGGGTGCCCTAATGTTTGACCAACGTTGAGCGAGTGCAATATGGGTATGGATAGTTATGGATGTGGTTTTCAACTTAGAACATATATCAAACATGTGAGACCACAGGGATGTGTTAGTAGGGATGGGTTTATGCATTCATCTTACACCACACATTTATTTATTCATCAACCAATTTCTATTTATGTAGCTATGATTTTTAGATGTTCTTCTTAGAACTCGTCCAATAGGACTGAAATGATGGGATGTTATGTCAAGGATTCACATAGATACTTCATGGTATCTAGCTTATGATCCCTATTGATTGAATTATATCATACCATAATTCCTAGTTTCATAGGTATTCCTCCATGTTCCAGGATTACAAAGGAGTTGTCTAAGTGTATCTTTGAACACCTCTTAGTTTTTGTGTCAACTAGGATGCTTAGCTATCTCATATCCAAGTGATTATAGAGGTTGTTGAGTAGCCTAATTTCTCCCGTGAGATAGATAATTTTGATATAACTAATGATTAATGATGATATCCTTAATAGATTCCTAGGATAATCCTCAGGATCTGGTTGGAACACCATATTGAATTTTTGGGAGCTATCTATGAATTGGTTGTTGAGTTTGTGACTGAAGGATGTCTAGTAGTCATATTGCATATTTGAGTGTATCTCTTACAAATTTCCTAAGGTTCATATCCCATAGAAATCATCCATGTTTCAAATTCCATGATTTATTATATAATGAGACATAGGAATATGAAATCGAACCGGATTAGGGAACACTGAGATATTACATGGGGTCCACTGGGTACACCAGGCTTCAATCCTATGGCATCGAGATATATGCTTTATTTTTAGGACGTCTAAATGATGCCTAGAATCCTACATCATATAATGGATGTGAGTATGGGAAATCCTATGTATAGGACTTGTATACCATTATGGTAGCATAGATTTCTCAAATTCATTTTTGGCCTATGCTGAATAAGGTATAGTCAAGCCACACTACTGCACAATATATTTATCAGGACACATTTTTCACATCATTTATTTATAACTGATGTAATAAAATATGTTTCACATCAAATATTTTAAAATGATGAGTAAACTACATCGAAATTATTTTCAATATTGTTTATCTAATAACTGATGTTGAAAATATTGTTTTTCATGTCAGTTATTGAATAACTGATGTGTTAGACCTTTAAATATTTGTGAAATTTCATGTGGAATGATTTTTGGGTTATTCACTCTTATTTCATCAGTCTTTTTTCTCTCATGTGACACCCCTAACTATTCATTATTAAATCTTATGGACTCTAATCACATTCATTTGGAATTACTGACATGATACACCCTCATATATTATTTGTCACCACTATCTATCTCTCTCTGTATTATTTCCATTATTTTAATCCTCTCATTCTACCATAGTCTTGTATATATTTATGGTTTACGTTTATTGTTTTAATTAACCATAAACCATGGTATGTTTTAATATATGATTTTGGTTTTGGGAATGTTTGATTAAAAGATCATTTCCACTGCTAATATATTTTCATCAATTTTTTTTGTATTTTATATTGTGATTATTCAAGAATCTAATGTATTTTTTAGTTTATGTATGATTTTTTAGATTAAATTTTTATTAAATTTTTATTTTAATAATTCATGTAATAATTTTTTTTATTTACTTATTAATTTGTGTCAAATTTTTTTTCTATACTATAATGTGCATTTTAAATCTATAATGGATAATGAATTTTGAATATATTTAGGCGATCCTGGCTATTGAATAATGATTTTTTATTTTATTATGAAGGAATGATAATTAAATACGTTTAAAGTGATTATTTTTCTCCAATATATTATATGTATTTTATTTGTGAATTTGTTTTTGATATTTCATATTACTATTTATAAAAGTACGTTTTAAAAGAAATTTAAAAATATAATTAATTTTTAAAAAATAATGTTATTTGTTATAGATAATAATGAATCATAGTTTGATTACTTCAATACCAACAAGTGATGAATGTAAGAAAGGTTTTTCTACTTTTTTTTAGAATTTTCTAAAAAAATGTTTCAAACAATGACTTGTTTTTTTCTCCATGCTAGAAATATATAAAGAGAAAGAATTTAAAAAATAATAGAAATTTAATTTAATTTAATTTTTCATGGTTTTAATTAGATATATAGCCCTTGGATTTACTATAATGACCTGACCTGAAATATTAAATAATCTTGAGTTAAGTCAATAATTATACATTCTCTCACATTAACGATTTTTTAAGGTTTAGAGTTTAAGATAATTTTGACATAACTCATAAATAATAAAAACAAAAAATATAAATTGGAAACTTCTTATCGATATATATTTTTCCCATAATATAAAATTTTCAAAATAAAGAATTATTTCTTTTCATGGTAAATCACCATGACATTAAACTTGACTTATTCATTTACCATACCTAACATTAAAACCTATATAACATTTTAAAAACATGGAATGATCACCACAAATCAGTAAGGGATATAAAAATAAAAGAATCTATTAGTTCGGTAAATACTAAAAAATCATATAATGTTTTCCTTTCTCTTAAAATTTCTTTGATAATGTGATTTAAAAAAATAACATGAATAAAAAATAAAAAAAATTATCAAAGAAAATCACTAAAATTCATATAAATAAATTAAATCTCTTTAGCTGACTTAGAGAATAATATTCACTAAACCATTTCAAAACTCTTTTTACTGGAATAACCATATGGCCGACTTCCAAGAATTTCACTCTCATAAATGGAATATCCATACGGAAAACTTCTATACCCAATGCATTGGATATCTATAATGTGGATCACCCTTTATATAAGCTATATTGAGCTCACCCATGAGCTATGATGGGGCGCAACAATTTGTATATTCTATATCGGGCACACCCATTTATCATGAGATATAATGAGGCTTAACCCTTAATATATGTTATATAGGGCTCACCCATGAGCTATAATGGGGATCGACCTTTCATATAAGTTATATCAGGGTCACCCATTCCATATCATTCCCAACTACCATATAAAGAGTAAAATACCCACATCATAAAACCCTTCGAAAAAATATTCTTAAAACCATATGAAAAACAATTTCAGGTAAAAATACCATTTTCTTTGTAGAATCCATTTTCAATACCAAAACACCATTTTCCATGAAATAACCATTTTCAATTTCAAAAAAAAAATGTAATAGGTTTTTTCATTTAATAAAACCTGTATAATTTCAAGGGAATCTAAAAATTGAATAAAAGTCATAAAGATATGAAAGTTCATTGTCATTGTACTTTAAAAATAGGAAATTTCATTTTTCATTTGTTAAAATATTCCTCTTAAGAAATATTAAAATAATCTTTTTATAAACCATTGAATGAAATTCAAAATATACATAAAATATCCTTTAAAATTAGTTTACACCCATAAAATTAAATTAGTAAAATAATATCAATAATATTGAAATGCATAAAATTATTTGAAAATTAAATATTTAAAAATTAAAAGTGTCACGTACCACTTTGAATGTACACATGAGTAATGTTCCCATTTTTTCAATGATCATTGTCGATAGAAGGTAAGAAAAGTTTATCCTTCCAGAATGATCATTGTATCATATATAACATATTATTTAATCATATATATTTATACATATAACTCTTGTGATGTAAAAGGAATATCATCGCTATGAGGATGTGGTGAGCCACATATCCATAAATGATTTCATCACTTATTCAGTGTGTGAAAAGTTAATAAATAAAAGGATATATTATATTTCAACAAAAGTAATTCTTTAATGAATATTATATAGATGTTATGTAACTCATATATGTATAATGAAACCCACCCTTAATACATTAATAAGTAATGTGTTAAAGTATCACATCACATTGATGAGGCGATAGTACACATGACCACAAACAGTGTTATTGTATTTATAAAGAAATAGAGAGAATAAATATATTTGTTATATAAAAATTCCAGAAGTATGAAGACAACATAAATATCATATATATAATATAAAATCACTATGTCCAAAATAATTCCCGACTATGAGAGTTGGTAAAGGAAAAATGAATGATGTTGTTTCATGAGGCGGTAGTTCTCCATATGTAATATCCCATGATTTTACCTAGATGAAAATGAGAAGGAATTTGAACTTTTCATTTACTAAAGGGTGTGTTTTTAAAATTGATGTTTGGAAATTAATTTTGAGAGTTAGAATGCTTCAATGTTTTTTGGACTTGACAGAAGTCCAGAGAAGTTTTTCGGGTTTCTTGAGGCATTTTTGAAGCATTGGACCCTTGAAAATAAGTTTTTTGAGAGTCTGGAGAGGGATCATTTTTTTTATGAAACCGTGTAGCCCTCATCATATAATCATGTGACCTAAAATAAGTGCGCAGAATGTGTCACACATGATTTTCATGGTTTCCCAAACCATGTGAGTACCCCACTTGGTTAGTGGAAAAATGTATTACCTAAGCACTATCTAATATACATTTTGTGTACGGTTCCCAAACTGTGCGTCCAGCATATGTAGAGTACCTCATCTACCATGTAAATTGTGCATGGTTGGTGCATGGTTTTATAAATCATGCATTGTTTCCATCCTTTAAAAATGAATTAAATTAAAATTGGAATGAACTATAAATTAAATGACATGAATTAAAAAATGGAAATAAAATGTTTTAATAATAATAATAATATTATTATTATTATTTGTTTTAGGTTTTAGAAAAAAAAGGTGTTATATCTACCCTTATATACAGAACATGATGTATACCCCTCACTATATCTAATGGTATGCACGGATTCCCCCCTTCGTCCTCATCTCCTATCAATAATGTCACTCAGATTATTCATGGTTCTCATCTGATTTGATGAGGTAAGGTCTTCTTCTCTTATCTCCTCCCTCTCTTTGGGGGTTTTCCCCTCTTTCATCACCCATTGAGGTGTGATCCAAACCTTATTGTTGGCATAATGTTTATTTACGGGTTTAAGTTCAGTGTTAGGTTATGCAAAGGGTCCTTCAGGACTCTTTAGTTCGTATTCTAACAACCATTGTAGAAGGAAAAGTATTTGGGAACATTTTAGTCCACCATTATTGATTTGGGGTAAGTTGTTTCCTTCATTATATATTATCACTCAATTTATAATAGGGGTTTTCATATTTTTTGAGTTCTTGGTATTTTTCTTTGAGTGTGTTAGTCCTTGATGTTGTTTTTTAAGGTTCATGGAATTTTTTATCATATTTTTGGATCTAACATTCATGGGGAAAACCTGTACGCATGTGCATTGGTAAGGTATATATATATAGGCCCTCTTTGTACATATTACGTCAAAGTAGTGGAAATATTTAGAATGTATCTAGGGTTAATATATATATATATATGCATATTCAAGTAGGTGTATGAACTATATTTGAGTTTCCATTGTCAAAGTAGTCGAGTGACAAAATGGTTTGGGTTGGTCTATTTTTGAGGTAGGATCCCATTCATTTTCCCTTTAATTTAAATAACGCTTTAATTAATTGCTTACTACACTTTTATTGCATTTTAATTAAGGCAGTAAAGGCATTATATTAAATTACTATTAAATGTGAATTGAGTATTATTCATAAAATAAGGGTTTGATGTGATAAATTATTTATTTCATAATAACTCTCATGATTTTATAATAAAACCCCTCCAATGGGGGTGAGCTATCTTCTAGCTAAATAGTAATGTTTATACATTTATGATTTCTTTGATTATTGTATTAATGTTTCTTTATTCTTTGAATCTATGATTTATAAATGGAATGTTAATGCTTAAGATGGTTCTATAAATTACAATTACTCAATTAGGTAATTTACCTTCTTCATTGACACTTAATAGGTTCTCATTGAGTCTAATAGATTGATTTTCAGGTTTAAGTAAATTGAATGAAAATGGTTTTAAATGGGATAACCCCAAGGGATGGTAAGACCATGCCCTTTATTATGATTTATAAAATGATTGATATGAGTTTCAAGGTGTTCAATGAAATTGGACATTGGATAGCATGGAACATAAGAGGTTATGCCTTATATATTAAATTATAAATATAGACATGGTGATTTAAATGAATAAGAGGCTTTTCCTTATGAACTATTTTATAAATATCAAGGATGGTTTTAATGGATTATGTGAATGATTTGCATGAGAGGCCATTAGCTCATGTATTGAATCATGAATGTAACCAATCATATGATAATGATTTAATTTAAATGATTATGATATGTTGCCTTAAGTATAAATGTGATCATGTGTACTTATATGTAAATGAAATGGGCTAATGAGATGAATGAGAGGTTAATGCCTCATGAATTGTATATTTTGATTGATTAATCCATATAGGTTGTGGATCCAAGGTACTATGAGATCCCTTGGGAGGAAAGACTATGTGAACTTTCTAGTTAGAGCTAGGGGATTAACATTGAGAGATCCCTTGGAAATGGATGCCTTTAGGTTATTCCCCAGTCCTACCAGCACATGAAGCAAAGGGATGGCGATTGCCCTTGGATGGGGAGACTATGTGAGAATCCCAGATGGAACCAAGGAATTGACAGTGAGATCTCCCCTGATGATGGATGATAGTGGGTTAATTCTCGTTCCTTCTAGTGCATGTGTTCCAAGAGACTGTGAGAGCTCTTGGAGTTGGGTTAGCGGCTAGATTATGAGAGCTTCCCTGGAAATTGGATAACTTAGGGTTATATCATAATCCATATCAACATATATCAATGTATATATATATATATATATTTATACTATATATATATATATAAAGTGACATGATCATACTCTTATTCCGGTTATGATCTGAAGGTGTTATAGTCGTCAGGTGTACCTTAAGAACCTAGACGGGTAGTTATTTATTTATTCAATTTTGTTCTTACATCTCTATAACTACACACTACTTAATTTATATTTCACTGTAAAGATTGGGCTAGAGACCATGGGTTTTGGCCTACTGAGATTTATATCTCACACCCTGATCAGGCTACCATTACACTGGGGTGCCTGAGAATATTTTCTTGTTCGTAGGACTGAACACCTGGGTTGATTGCTTATACTCTATCCATACACTACTAAAAAATAATCCTTTAACAGTGCTATAATTTTCTATTATCAATTCTAAAAAAGTTAGGAAAATTTGATCATAATTAATGGCACAAATATTTTATCACTTCTAAAAACCACTGTTAAATTCCCCCTTTAACAATGCTTAAAAAATGTTGATTATCCACAGTTGAAGAAATTTTATCAACTATTAACTACATTCATAAATAAAGTTAGAAATATCTAACCTGGAATATTCACATATGGAATGAATCCATATTGAATTCTTAGTATAAATCATAGTCCCTGGATTTCTTTATTTTTAATTTATAACTTATCTACTTGATGTTTTTCTGAAATAGAAATATATCATGTAGATTTTAATGATTTCTAGAGAAAATATCATTGAAATAGAATTGATGTTTTCTTGTCACCATTAAATGATGATATGAAAATTTTATTTGTGTTAGGTATTATAGTGTATGATTTTTATAAAATTGAACATTTTACTTACATGAAATGATTATGTTCACTATAAATGGCTTCCCGGCATATGGAAATTTTTCAGGATAGAGTGTTAAGGGACATAAATGTTTTCCAATATGTGAATAAAAAAATTCATATTATCAACAGAAACATGGGTGAAAATAGTATGAATGGGTTATAAAAGGTTTTCTATATCGATCAATATTATAAAATATTATAAAATTCATTCAAAGGATCATAATAATTTGATATTAATTGAAAATAATGGTCTACTAATCAGTATTTTTGGATAGTGAAAAACATTGACTTCACATTTGAAGAGACACAAAATTTAATTAATGATAGAAATATTTGGAAGAAGGTTTCATTATTTTTTGAACTTATATATTAGAGATATCAGGAGTTCAAACATAACACTCATTTCATGCATGAGGATAATAATATATATGATATATAGACTGGAACATTATTATATATTAAAGGAAACACTAAATATGGTTTGAATGAAAGATTACAACTACTCTTAATAGAAATATGTTTGGATTTAATGCCCAATCCTAATAGAAGACAAACACACCAACCTCATTATTATAATACATTATCTAATAGGTAGAAAATCTTATTTCTTAAATGTTTTCATGATATCAAAGTGACATAGGGTTATTGTTAAAATATAATGAATTTTGTGTCACAAAAACATTTGAAGTTGATAGGTATGAAATATCATGATTGTCACATTATGATGAAACAACTCGTACACGTTTTATTACGTGAAATATTTCCCAACAATTTCATAATAAATATCATGATTGTGTGTTATTTTTTCAATTCAATTACTAATAAAGTTATTTATATTAATTCATTGAAAAATTCATAGAATTGGGTTGTTTCTATACATTTTCATCTAGAAATGTATTTTCCCCTAACTTTTTTTGATATTATGGTGCATTTGATAGTTCATTTGGTGTGATAAATAATGCATTGAGGGCCTGTATATCTATGATGGATGTATCTTTTGTAAAGTTATATGAATATATTTAAGGTATATGTTAAAAATAAATATCTACCTGAATCCACCAGTATTAAGAAGTATATTTTTGATGAGGCTGTTTATTTTTTTATAATATACTTGTTTTCAATGGAGAAAATCAATTTGACTACATATCTTCATGAACAATGAAATTATAAGGAAAAGGGTTTCCATGGATTAAATGTAAAATCATTGACAAGTGAACGGATAAAGAAAATATATTTATTCATCTTGAATAACATAGATGATTCTCAGCCTTTTATAGCATTGTATATTAATGTGTTAAAGCAATGTTATTCAAAGATAAAAGATATCTTGATTTTGAATGAGAATAGAAAACCTTTACCATGGATTAAAGATACCCTTCATGGTATATTAGATGAATCAAAAACATTGAGATAGTTAATAGGTATTCCAAGATTAAATTTGATTACATAGTCCGGGTATTACATTAATGGTTATACATTTCAAGGGAAAGATCAGGATAATATAAGTGTGGTTTATAATAGCAGTGTATTGATGTTTAAAACAATAATTCATTTTTGAGTGTCAAAGAAAAAACCCAATCTCCATGTTAGATGAATATTATGGAGCAATTTATGAAATATGGGAGGTTGATTACATTAAATTTCAAGTTCAAGTGTTTAACTAAAAATGTGTTATCTTTTAAAAAAGTATCACACATTATGAATTCAGTATGAAACTAGTTAATCTGAATAGATTATAATACACATCTTATCCCATTATCATGGAAACACATGAAAAATAAATTTTCTATGTTATTGATCTATCTTATATATATTGCCTTATAATTTTACAAGGAAAAAGTATATATTTGTGAAATCAAATGTGGTGAAGATACTGATTTATGTGATATCCATACTTCCTTAGAAATATTAATAGATAATTCTGATAATGACTTTACAGAAATGTTGTGTTCCATATAGAATTATCATAAGGAAGAAAATTGGGAAAGAATACATTAGTAATTTTCTAATATTACAGGTATCATATATTTATTTCTTGTTTAATTTTATAAATTTCATATAATGTTTGATATATTGGTTTTATTTTCTTATTAAAACACATATTATAACTAATAATATTATTATTTTTTAAAATTAGTTTAGATTTTTTTGTTTACCCTTACTTAACTTATGTTTACTCTTGCATAAATGTTTTATTTTTTTTATTTTATAGGAAAAAATAAATTTAAATTTAATATTTAAAAAAAATGTATAAATGAGTATATTCAAATAATTTTATTTTTGGTGTAAATAATATATAAATACATTAATGCTTTTTTACTATTCATGTTTCATTTTTTGAGTAACACTACTCTATAATGGTACATTACATGGGAGATTCTCTAAAAAATGTGATAATGAGTGGTTTCTTTGGATGTTTTTTTTGTTTTCTCTATATCATTATAAAAAATTTATTTAAATCTTTTTATGATAGTAGTATTTTTTTATTAATTTATTTTAGTTCATATCATAGTAATTTTGTTAGCATTTTAGTAAACTACCAAAAAAATATGAATTAATATGAGTTTAGTTTAGTTTACTTTTTGTTGGATCATTTTAAATTTTTAATTTAATATTATATTTAATAGTGGTATTTTTATATTTATGTACTCATTTTTTGTTAATTTGATATGTAGGATAATGACAGATTAAACATAGAATTCACCGTGAGCTTATGGGGAGGACCATACACATACATCTGGAGGGGATTGTACACACTCTTATTGAGGAGCATTAACATCGTTTTGTACATGAGCCATCTAATTCCACAGTGGGATAAAAGGCTTAGAGGGTTGTTAAACGTGATAACACACATTTACCAAAATTATTAGTTTTCTATAACTAGGACCCAAGGATCACAGATGAATTTGATGATAATTATATTCTTATGGGTCCAAATTCAAAACAATTTTTAGACTTTCACTACTGGAAAAAGGGCTTTTTGTGACGGGCCTTTTGCGACGGGAATAAATCCCAACGCAAAAGGTCCTTCCTAGAGGTTATTTGCGAAAGGGGTAACGACCCGTCGTAAATAAACAACTATTTGCGACTGGATTTCTTCTCCTGTCGCGAATTGTTTGGCGCGGATAGCGTGCGAACCGCGCGAATGATATTTGCGGCGGTGGGATCCCACTGTCGCAAATAGTTATGTATTTGCGACGGACCCCATCCACGATAACTGGCGGCGGTTTATAACTTTTTTTGACGGGATGTCGTCCCGTTGCAAAAGGTGTGTCGGCAGAGACTATTTGCGACGGGTCCCATCGCAAATAACTTTTTAATCGCCGACAGTAATTAATGCGGGCGTAGATATTTACGACGGGTCCCGTCGCAAAAGATACTATTTCTAACAGGATACCAGTCACAAATACTCCCGTCGAAAATAATCTAACCTATATATACCCCCATCCCATTTTTCTCTCACTCCTCTCAAATTTTAGATCATGTTTCTCTCTAAAAACAAATTTTAAAGAGAGTGTTTTTCTAAGTTAAATTTTTTGTTCACGAAGAAGTTGTGAAGTCGTCTGCATCAGTAGAAAATCAGTCGTAAAGGTATTTATGTATTTTTTAATTTATTATTTATTTCATTTTTTATGTTATTTTTTTATTGTTGATTAGTTGTAATTAAATTAAATTTAAATTGTTTTCTCATTAGTATTTATTTGTACTAATAAATTGAAATTTTTAGTATTAATTTTTTATAATTAGTAGTAATTATTAATTATTAATGATAATTAGCAATGTATATAATTAATTTGTAGTAATTAATAATAATTGGTAATAAATATCAATAAATAGTAATAATTAGGAATAATTAGTAATAATTAGGAATAATTAGGAATAAATATTAATAATTACTAATAATTAGGAATAATTAAGAATAATTAGCAATAATTTGGAATAATTAGCAATAATTAGTAATAATTGGCAATAATTAGTAATAAATATCAATAAATTATAAATAATTAGTAATAAATTGTAGTAATTTGTAATAAATTGTAATAGTTAGTAATAAATACTAATAATTACTAATAATTACTAATAAATACTAATAATTGGCAATAAATACTTATAATTAGGAATAATTAGCAATAATTATACATAATTAGTAATAAATAGAAATAATTAGCAATAATTAGAAATAAATTGCAATAATTAGCAATAATTAACAATCATGAGTAATACTTAGCTGTAATTAGTAATAATTAGAAATAATTAGCAATAATTAGAAATAAAGAACAATAATAAGTAATAAATAGAAATAAATAGTAAAAAATAGGAATAATTAGTAATAAATATGAATAATTAGTAATAATTAGGAATAATTAATAATAATTAGGAATAATTAATAATAATTATTAATAAATTGTAATAGTTAGTAATAAATTGTAATACTTAAAAATAAATTGTAATAATTAGTAATAATTACTAATAATTACTCATAATTACCAATAAATACAAATAATTATAAATAATTAGCAATAATTACGCATAATTAGAAATAATTAGCAATAAATAGAAATATAATGAAATAATTTGTAATAATTTGGAATAATTAGGAATAATTAGTAATAATTAGTAATAATTAGTAATAATTAGTAATAAATAGCAATAATTAGTAATAAATTGAAATAAATATTAATAAATATGAATAATTATTAATAATAAATAATAATTAGTAATGATTAGGAATAACTACGAATAATTAAAAATTAATACTTATAATAAATAATACTTAATAATAACTAGTAATAATTAGCAATAATTAGGAATAATTAGAAATAATTAGTAATAATTAGCAACAATTGGTAATAATTAGCAATAATTAGAAATAATTAATAAAGATTAATACTAAATTGTAATAATTAGTAAAAAATTGTAATAATTAGTAATAAATTATAATAATTATTAATAAATACTAATAAATAGTAATAACTACTAAAAATACTTATAATTAGCAATCAATACTAATAATTAGCAATAAATAGTAATGATTGAGGAATAATTATAAATAATTAGAAATAATTAGCAATAATTAGATATAATTAGTAATAATAAGTAATAATTAGCAATAATTTAAAATAATTAGAAATAATTAGAAATAAATAGAAATAAATTGCAATAATTATGAACAATTAGGAATAATTAGCAATAATTAGAAATAATTAGAAATAATTAGCTATAATTAGTAATAAATAGCAATAACTAGTAATAAATAGAAATAATTATTAATAAATTGGAATAATTTTTAATAGTTAAGAATAATAAGTAATAATTAGGAATAATTGGTAGTAATTAAGAATAATTAGGAATAATTAGGAATAAATACTAATAATTAGTAATAGTTACTAATAGTTAAGCATAAATACTAATATTTAGCAATAATTAGTAATAATTAGCAATAATTAGTAATAATTGACAATAATTAGAAATAATTTTTAATAATTAGTTATAATTTTCTATAACTAGAAATAATTACTAATAAATACTAATAATTAATAATAATTACAAGTAAATACTAATAATTAGGTATAATTAGGAATAATTAGAAATAATTAGCAATAATTAGCAATAATTAGCAATAAATAGCAATAAATAGGAATAAATTGTAATAATTAGAAATAATTAGTTATAATTAGAACTAATTAGAAATAATTAGAAATAAATAACAATAATTAGCATGAAGTGGAGATCGAATAGTTGGTATCAGATCTCATGTGACTCCTGGTACTTTTTATGGTACTACTGCGATGTCAGCGTCCTGCTCGAGAGGAGCTCAAAGAGAGGCTTAATCTTCTGGCTCACAGTATCAGGAGAAGTTTTGAGCTCAGAATGGACTCATATAGAGTTTGAAGAAGCAACAATAAGAGATGCATCAGCAACAACAAAAGTAGCACGAGGAGGAGATGCATCGATGGCAGTAGCAGCAGCAGCACGATGAGGAGATGCGTCGATGGCAGCAGCAGCATCACGAGCAGATGGAGTACATGCGTCATCTGAATCGTAGTTTAGTGATGGAGTTTCTCCACCAGCACCTTCATCTCCTCCACCTCCTCCAAAAGACAACCACCCAGTGATTTTTTATGTCAAAAACATTTGAATTTAAATTTTTTGTAATATGAACTCTTTATTGTTTCTATCTTTTATATTGGTGAGATTATTATATAATTTAATTTTTAATATTTTATGATTTTTTTGTGAATATTGAGAATTTTAATAATTTTAATAATTTTTAATATTTTAATAATATTATAATTATTGTTTCATTAATCATAATTTTATCAAAAAAAAATTCAGTATTATATTTTTTAATATTTTTTTATACTAATAATAATAATAATAATAATTTTTGATTTTTTTATATTTTTTTGTGAACATTAAGAATTTTAATTTTTTTATTTTTTAATTATTTTAATAATATTAAAATTAACATTTCAATATTCATAATAATATTTTATGATTTTTTTTATTTTTTTGAGAATATTGAGAATTTTAATATTTCTTTTAATAATTTTAAAATTAATTTTTCAATAATCATAATAATACTTTATGATTTTTTATACTTTTTTATGCATATTGAGAATTTTAATATTTTTTATTTTTTTATTATTTTAATAATATTAAAATTAATTTTTCAATAATAATAATTTTATTATATTTATTTCTTATTCAATTAATTTATTATTTTCAACGGGATCTGTCGCGACGGGATCCTGTCGCAAATAGTCTAAATAATTTTTTTTAAAAAGGTATTTGCGACGGGATTACGGGCCCGTCGTAAAAATTAATTTTCGACGGGCCCATTGAAAATGATCTTTTATGTATATAAAGTATATAATTGGAGACATATTTGCGACGGTGAAGTTTCTTGTAGCAAAAAAACTTATTTATGATGGACCTATCGTAAATAATATTTTTTGCGACGTCATTTTTTACAACGGGCAATTTGCGACGGGGCCCCGTCGCAAATGCGTATCTGCGACGGGATCCCGTCGTAAATACCTTGAATTCTAGTAGTGTTTTACTATATTTTATTACAAATGAAATGTTAATATTTTGATTACTCATTAGAGAAGTGTTGAAAAATCAAAAAATATCTTTTATTGGAGATAATTTGGGGAAATTATAGATATTATTTTACTTAACAAAAATTGTTTTTACTAATATAGGTTTCTCGTTCTTATCAGATGACATATTATATACTTGATATATGATGAGTTAAGTGGAAATATTTTGTATTGTCTTCTAGGAGATGTAAGGATTTTAAATCAAACCTCACACCATATTTCAATTCTGGGGTTAGAAAACATGAAAATCCATGTGATTTATATATCAATTTATAGATGAAGATACATGGATAAGATTTTTCAAAATTATACGAAAAGAATCATTTTTGATAAGTAAACTGTTTTCTTTTAGAATTTTTATATATTAATGGTCATATTACTTATCAATGTATTCTAAATTTATATAAAATTAAGAGATACCATTAGTATGTACAATATAAAATTATATACCCTCAGAGTTTATATCATGGAGTGTATAAATTATTAGAATAAAAAATTATAGCAAAAAATATTGAAAAACTGTGATTTGAATCTTCAGGATCTACACAAGTTGACCCCCCCCCCCAGCTAGACAAAAAAATGGAAGTGGGACCAAATGAGAAAAAAAGGACAACATATTATGGAAGAGTTAACATTTATAACTAAGAGGATTATAAAAAAAATTAATTTATTTATTTAATTCAAGTTAAATAAGTTCTTTATATATTGTGATTCGATTTTGTTTTTTTTCCAATATTCTCTATAGGAATAACTTACGAAGAAGGGCACATTGTGGCCTTAATAGATGAAGGTAGGAAGGTCATTTTTTCTACTGCATTGGGAAAATTGGAACACCCAGGTCATGTATGTGGATACATGAAAACTGTATCATTGAAAAAAAGTGTTTGGTAGTTTTGAAGCTTCGTCAATAGGGGATGTTTAGAAAAAGAAAATATATGATTTTGAAGCTAAATTTCATAATTTGGGTGATGGGATGGAGGAAAATATTAGTGATTTGGTTCAGTCGATGTTTTCAGTCATTAGAAGTGAGTTTCAAGTTGTTGATCTCCCTCCTCCAACTTCACTTATAGATCTCACTCCTCATTCACCTCCAAGAAATCTGAATCTTACACCTCCTCCTCCTAAAAACACCATTTATTATGAGTAATATATTCAGGATCCCTAACATAATATTGTTTCATATGGGATTATTTATTATATTGGGGATACAATCCATCATCAAAATATTAAGATCGAGAAGATTAGGATCATTGTATAGAATATTATAGATATATAAAAAAGAATACCAACTTTTAAAGGTGAAGTCATTGTATTTGGACAATGTATCAACAAGTTTTTTGTTTAGAAAACTATAGTTGTTCAAAAAAATTAGCATAGAGAAATATATAGACTATATCATTCATTTAATATTGGTTTTCAATTTTTCTAACATTTTAAAATTTATATATTTATCTCATTCTTATATGAATACATTAAAGATAAATACATACTATATATAAAACTACAATTATAGGCTTTTATGACTCCAGATACAACCTCATATGGATTTGATAGAATATAAACATATTCAAATATTTTTTTTTGATGATTATGACATTCAAGTGGATTCTATGAATTTTTGGAATATAATGATTGGGAAAGTTTTAATGAAATATATCATGGAGCTTGTAATGAGAGATGATTTTGGTATTAACACAATGCAAGTCTTTTCCATGTAAGTCAATTATCATATATCATTCAGTTATTTTCATTTATTGAAAATTTAAAATTATATATGTTTTGTATTAATTATCTATATAAAACTTTTCTATAAAATCATATGACATAAATATAAGGATTTATAGTTTTTATAATTTATTTCTTCTATATTGATAAAAATGAGTGGAACAGAAGGAATAGTTTATATTATAGACCGATTTCAACATAATGAAATTAAATGTTGAATACATCTTTAACTTCAAAATTATGGATCATATATTTCATAATGTATTATATATTTTAATTGAATATCAATATCCATTATATTTTTTTTATTAGTGGACATTGGATGTTGGGTGTTTTTTTCAAGGGAGAACACACTTTACAAGCTATGCTCTATCCATGGTGACGTGCGAGACAATTTTAAGAATGTATTGAACACATGAATTTGGAAATTATAATACTTTTATATATTATAATGGAATATACATTTACTTATTACATATTAATTTGAAATGGAGAATGTGATAACTCTAGAGATATATTAATAGAGAAAACTATAAAGATCATATATGAAAAGAAAAGGTTAATTTAGATTTATAATTACTACATTTTGGATGTAAGAGATTTTTTTAATTGAAAAAATATTTTTAAATAGAAGTTTCATCTTTAAGTAGGTATGGAATGTGGAAAATGTGATCTAAGATTTGTTTTTTTAATAATTACAATTGAAAAAGTTTTAAAATTCTATAAAGTTAGTTTTTTTATAATATTCTCCTTTAATTTTTCTTTTGTTACATACAGAATACATGTAAAAATAATTTATTTTTAATTTTTATCTTTTTTATGGCCATTGGCCTTATACTAGAGAAGAGGTAAGGCATTTAGAAAGAGAATTGGTGGATTATTTCATAGGTTTGATTAGGTTTTTGTTAATTTTTAATATAATTGTAAAGTTTAAATTTCAAATTATAAAGTTTAAATACATTTATTTTTTTAGTTTTTTTCTAGGTTTTTATTGTTTACTTGTTTCGGCACAGTTTTTATACTATTGGGATAGTCTTTTTATTTAAACTCATTAAAAAATATATATATTTCACATCTTTTATTTTATCATAGACATAAAAAATTGAAAAATAAGATTTATCACGTCTGTTTTCTAACAAATGGTGTGATAAATACCTCATCACATCATTTTTTAAATTCATGTGATAAAAGGTTTTCCATATCCATTATAAGAAAATATATGTAAAGACCACATCCAAATATGAATTTTTATGCTGGTTTCTAGGATTACTTTTATAAAACATATCATGTCAGTTATTTTAAAATTGATGTGATAATGCATTTATCATGTTAGTTTTTATAAAAACCAACATGATAAATTGTTTTCCACAATAATTTTCCTATAACCATCATGGAAAAAACCTTCAAAAAATTCACATTTACATCTTCCTTTTTATTTTAACCAAAATTAGAACCTCTAAAAATAACCCGGAATATAAAAAAACCTTTTTCTCATTAGTGTCAAAAAATCCATTGTGCCATTGAGATGACAATGGTTATTTGTTTATTTCCATCATTTTTTTATTTTGTTATTTTAGTTGAGTAGATAACATATACATACACTGAATTTACTAGATAAGTATGGGATTGTGGTTCCCTACTGGGTTTTGTACTCACACCCTGCTAAGACCACCATTGTATTGGGGTACCTAAGAATTCATTCACTTGGTTGCATACATGGGATGGGTTGAGGCCTAGGATAGATCAAGTGGGAAGGCATCGGTGATCATAGGGATCATGGGTATATAGCATGTCTTTGGGTGAGTTCTTAGGATAGGTAGTAGAGCCTTTTTATTTTATTATTTATTTATTTATTTATTTCACAGTCGACCTAATTAAGGATCATTGTTTTATGTATGACATGGGTTTTCATGACTTTTCTTTATTCATTGTATTATATTGTTATTTATATTTATTAGTTACTACCTTTAATTATTTAAAAATATATATGATTTCTATTTATTTTTTATGTCTTATTTTTATATGAGGGAATAGTCTCCCCACTGACACACCATATTCAATCGCTACTAGTCGGCAATGTCTGGAATAAGGGGAGGCCCACTTGAGGCATGGTTGCAAACCAATCTGATTACAATTCTTAGAGTGAGTTAATCTAGGAAGTAAAAAAATTATAATCATAGAATTTCATATCATATTGTATTACTATTTGGGTAATTTTCTAAAGGATTGTTAAGAATGTTTCAAATCATATAATTGATATCAAACTCTTGGTTTGAGAACACTTATTCTGGTAATAAACCTACGTTTCCATGGATATGGGTTATTAATCTTGATATGTGATGCTACATTTTTATTTTAATATTTCTTCAAGAAATAAACATATTGTGTATGGTTTTTTATTTATTATCAATTTATTTCTCTAACCCCATTGATAGGGTCCATTGATTGATTTCATCTCTTGTTAAGTAAAGGCAAGTAAAAAAATTCATGCATCATATTGGGCATGCATGGTAAACATGTTATAAGCCTACTATTGTTTTATTTATATTACAAAAAATTGAGGTTGAATTTTTAATGTTTAAAAAATAACCAAAACGGTGTTTTCCAATATAGTTTATCGGTATAATTCTACTTATTTTGACCATAATTTTTAAATTTCATTATGAAAGGCTATGTGTACTACACTATGATGTGACTTGGAGATGGTTACACTAGTACATTTTCTTGCATAGGAAGTGTAGTGGCCCTTTATAGGTTAGAATGGGTACATAGTGTCTCTTTATCATAATTGATAGGTCACAAGGATCATTTTATACCTTAGAGAGGAACCGTTAAGAGAACCATGTTGACATGGGCAGATAATACCCTTCTAGTATGCACTTTTTGGGTGTATCTTTCATCGGTGTGGTTAAATAAAGATTTGTACCAACCTACATGGGGTTTTTCTATCTGGATCATTTTGATATTTTACTTATCCAACCTCCATTTATGGTTATCTAGTCAGATCATATAGTTTAATTTCGATGTGTACCAAAACATTTATAGCGAACTAGAACCTCAAGGGGTATTTGTTTCTGACGCTTTCCGCCGGGGGGCGCGTGCGCGTTACGCCCCGTATTCGCGGGGGAGGACGTGCGGCACTTCTGTTGCCCCGCATTCCAGCTTTCCAAAGGTGGGCGGCATTCGCTCCTTATTTAGGGACGTCTGCTCCTTGATCGAAACGGGATGATGGGATGTCGGTTCTTCCTCCTGCGGATTCCTCCTCAGATCTCGTCACCTAGTCTTGGTCTCTCACTCATAGATTTAATACGTAGTTCGTGAAACTCTTCCCAGTGCCATGTTTCCATGGACGACGGTTAATTACACTGCTTCTTTCGGGACATTCCAAAGGGTCCAGTCAGGCAGCAACCTTCAGTCAGGGGAGTAGTCACGTTGAGACATCAGTAGCGTGTTTGGATGCTGGGGCACCTGGCATGTCTGTCTGTTATCCTCGGTAACAAGGCTTCTTGAGGGTGTGGAGGCCCGAGGCATCCCACATCGAGCGCGGGGAATTATATGTCATAGACACATATCTGAGGTTTTCCTCAGCTTCCCGTGCTCAACACAGGGTATGCCACAAGTTTGACGTCCGGCGGCGACAGACCAACCCAACCAGAGCATTATCTAGGATAGATCGGATTGAGGGATCCTCTTTGAAGGGATATCGATACTGGGGCCATCCCATGGATGGCGGCGAAGAAGAGCGTACCAACATGGTCTCACCGGGATAAGATGGTCCGGGAGAGAATCGGGACGGGTGATAGGTGGATGGATGAAGTGGAGGGGACATGAAATGGGACCATCGCAGAGGCGATAGTGAAGTTGGGCTTAAGCCTTGAAGAGGCTTACTACATATCCCCGTGGCAGGGAATCAAATTCCGTGTAGTTCGGGATGGTGCCGGTGAGCTGACATGAAGGTGGACCTTGGCCCGATGGATGTCGTCAGCGAACCAACGTAAAGGTGGACCTTGGTCCGATGTGTCAGCGAACCGACGTGAAGGTGGACCTTGGTCCGATGGGCATCGTCAGCGAACCGACGTGAGGGCGGACCTTGGTCCAATGAGAAATGGGCTAGATCCTCTGGGAGGATTCCTATGTACCATGCCTTGACATGGATCAAAGACCTCGTAGTTCAGGTTGATTTATGGAATACAGTTTAACGTCATGCGGGACGGTAGTGAACCCTGACGTGAATAAACGACGGGCAGTGGGTGTCGGTGAATCGACGTAAATGAGGGACCTTGGTCCGATGGGAGATGGGCTTGAACCTCGTGGAGGCTTCCTATGTACCATGCCTTGACACGGATCAAAGTCCTCGTAGTTCGGATTGGGAAATGCAGTTTAACGTCATGCTGGACGTAGGTGGAACACGACGTGAATTGGATGATGGGTGGGCTTGATCCTCGTGGAGGCTTCCTACGTACCATGCCATGACATGGATCAAAGACCTCATAGTTTATATGGGGCTTTGTCGGTGGACCGACGTAAAAGTGGACCTTGGTCCAATAAGTGGTGGGCTTGAACCTCTGGAAGGCTTCCTACGTACCATGCCTTAACATGGATCAAAGACCTCGTAGTTCGGGGTGGGAATGGGTGTGCAGTTTAATGTCATGCGGGACAAGGGGGTATACAGTTTAACGTCATGCTAGACGAGGACGAAACTCAACGTGAATGAACGACCAAGCAATGTGGCTTGATCCTCTTGGAGGCTTCCTACGAACCATGCCTTGACATGGATCAATGAACTCGTAGTTCAGGTGGGAATGGGTCGCAGCGGCTTACCACTGGACCAGAATGCAGTTTAATGTCATGCTGGACCGGGGTGAGACCCGACGTGAAATGACGGGTGGGCTTGAACCTCATGGAGGATTCCTACGTACCATGCCTTGACATGGATCAAAGACCTTGTAGTTCTCTAGGACGGGTTTGTCGGTAAACCGACGTGAAAGTAGACCCGGGGGTCCACTATTGGTGGGCTTGAACCTCGTGAAGGCTTCCTACGTACCATGCCTTGACATGGATCGAAGTCCTCGTAGTTCGGATGGAATGTGCAGTTTAACGTCATGCTAGATGGGAATGAGACCCGACGTGGAAGAATGACGAGTGGGCTTGAACCTCATGGAGGCTTCCTACGTACCATGCCTTGACATGTATCAAAGACCTCGTAGTTTAAAAGTGTGAGGGGTCAGGGTCGGTGCTCACTCTAGCCCACGTGAGACATGCTCGGTGTGAGAAACAAGAGGTTGCAAGGACCTGACGATCACGTCGCGAAGGGTGCGTCCGTGAGAAGCGAAAAGGGGCGTACGCATTGGGCGGACCATGGTGTTGGGACTTACTCCAGGATGGAGGCCCATGGTGCTGGGACTTACTCCAGGATGGAGGCCCATGGTGTTGGTACTTACTCCAGGATGGAGGCCCATGGTGCGACAAAGCGCGGGAAAGGGGGACCTTGGTCCAACGATGGGAGGTTCCTCGTTCCCTATCACGCCCTCCACTGACCTTCGTAGTGGGTTAAGTACGGAGATGCACGGGTGCAATCATCCGTATGAAAGGTTAGGGGGCTTACGCTCTGAGGTAGCCCTTCCCCTACGAACATAGGCCGCTCCGACAAGGAGGATCTCATTCCATGTGTGGAAGAGTTTCATTTCCGTGGAGACGAGTGGTGTAAAGAATTTTCGACCTGGGGGGACCCTTCGTGAGAGAGACGAGGTCGGATCACAGTTTAACGTCATGTGTTAAGGACGTGGTGCTTGGCAGTTTAACGTCCTGCAGCTCGGACGAGGTGGGTTCACTCCACACCCCTAGGACTTACATAACCGGTACCCTCTAGTCCTTGGGGAAGGGAAGGTACCAGTAAGGCCATGGTTAAGGGAGGTCGTGGAACGAACCATCAAGGTGTCCACGTTAGCATGGCTATGCAAAGAAGCAATAGCCGTTAGCGTGCCTATGCGAAGAAGCATTAGGCGAAGCAACGCTACGGGCGGTATTGTCCATGGGACGTTGAAATCACATCGTGTAAACCTGGAGGGTCGCACGGGAAGAGGAATCGCTAACCAGAGGAGTGTGCTTCGCGAAGTGGAGTGTCTTGGCCTTAGCATGGGGCATAGGTGTGAGTGGAAGGTGCTTTGCGAAGTGGAACAGTGTTCGTGGAGCACTGCCTTGTGAAGAGGGGGTGTCTCGCGAAGTAGGGTCCTGTGGAGCAGTGTGCTTCGCGGTGTGTAGCGATCCTGCCTTAACATCGGGATCACTAGCATGGGTTGGGTGTTTCGCGAAGCATTAACGCTCCACGGCTACCTGAGTTCCCTTGGGAATCCCCTTCCATCGCGAACTCCCTTGAGCTTCGCGAAGGGAATCCCTCTCAGAATAGGGGCTCAAAACGAGACAATGCAGAGGAGTCTCGTGAAGTAGAAGTACCTCGCGGAGCTCATGATTCCCGGGGCAAAGCGTGCTTCGCGATCCGGGAGAGGAGAAGCCGAAAGGTCGGATTGTCCGTCCTTTGGGACTTAGGGGGAGTCCAGTATTTATAGGGAAGGGGCGCCGTGAAGCAGAACTCGCGCGCTGCCTTCGGTGCTTTGCGGCGCGCTCGCGAACGTCAACGTCGTCCGCGGAGCATTACCGCCTCTGGAGAATCGCGGCGGCTCGCGAACGTCAAAGCGATCGCGGAGCATTACCTCCTCTGGAGCTTCGCGGTGGCTCGCAAACTTCAAACGCGTTCACAGAGGATGACCACCTCTGGAGCTTCGCGGCGGCTCGCGAACATCAAACGCGTTCGCGGAGCATCACCGCCTCTGGAGCTTCGCGACTCCGCGAGGGTCGGGGCGCTTCGCGTGGGCGCTTCACGGCGGTGCTTCATGAGGCAGTACACCGGCCTTCTTTTTCGTTCCTTTCTTTAGGGCCATATTTTTTGGCGCCAACAAATGCCCCCCCTCATACTTGGAGCCGCGGAGGGCGAAGGGTCGAAGTCTGAGGGAAAATCGCCAAAATTTTCGGTTGTTCGCGAAGCGGATTCCCGAAGGGGGCCCGCAGTGCTGACCGGGGCCTCAGATCCGGATGCGCCGCGATGATCCGCGCGGGTGAGGCACGCCACGATGCTCCGGGGTCGCCGCCTATAAATAGGGGGTCGACCTCTCTTTTTTCTTCACGTGCCTTGTCTTTTTGTGATCTCGACTTCACGAAGCTCCGCGTACTCCGCGATAGCCCTCCACGAATCGAGCTTCACGGCGAACCGCGGGTCTCCGACTCCGCGTCCGCGCCAAGTGAACCTCTGCTTGTCGGCCTTGGTCAGACTTCGCGGCTTGGTCTCGCGACCGATCTTCGCGATCTGGCTTCGCGATCGAGCTTCGCGATCGAGCTTCGTGATCCAACCGGAAGAATTCTTTTCTGAGGGACAGAGTTAAAATGTCCCATCAAGAAGCTGTATTGGGGTCCTTGCAGATGCTGCTCGTCGAGATGAGATGGACAACCGTCCAGGATTGGGGGAGATGATCCGGAGCCACTCGGACCACACTTCTTTGACAGATCTTCTCTCAGAGGGTCAGAAAGATTATCCGCAGTGCAAGAAACTGCCGTTGTACGGCTTCGGGATGAGGGATGACGTCTTCATCCCTGAGGCGAGTAGGGATGAACAAGCTTATTGGTTCAGGAGCACACCGTGCCAGCACCAATGGTTTAGGGAAGTCGATGGTCATGCGCGGGAGGACTTCACACCCGTTACCGCTGACTGTCTCTACAACCATGTGAACGATATTGATGGGAGGCCATTGCAACCAGAGATGTCCCCTCCTCTCTACCGTACCATGCTGAAGGCGGCCTTGCAGGATTCGAAGAAGGGATGGTCCGATGAGTGGGACCTGCGCCAGGGCGGAAACTTTACCGACGACTGGGCCTGGGCCTACTGGGTAGGAGCTCATGCGAGGAGTTTGGGGCCTAGCTGAGGAGATTGGGGTTGTATGAGGCGGCATGGGCCTCCCAATTCCACATTTACCAACCGAAGCAGCTAATGCCAGAGTTGCTGAGTAGATGGTCATCTAGGACCAACACTTTTCACCTGCATCACGGGGAGGTGGGCATCAGCCTGTGGGATGTCCACCAGATTTCTCGGGTCCCAATCATGGGGGCCATGTATGACGAATTCCTCCTCTTTGTCAGCGCGTGGGGAGACGCGGAGCAAATTCCGCGACTGGCGTCGGCGCTGATGGCACTCATCCCTGGAGAGGACAAGGAGGCCGTGAGGTACATCCACTTCAGGAGGTGGTTCAAATGCTTCCTGAATTTCCCAGAGAATCGAGAGTTCCCTCTGAGGACCCGAACTTGTCCAAGGGCAGCCCAACGGGGAAAGGGGCACTCGTATTGGCGGGTCTTGGAGGACAGCCAATGGAAGACTTGGGGTTTCAGCGTCAGTACTGAACAACAACCGATATTCAGGCTGGCGGCGTTCATCGCGGCTCTCATCTGTGGCTGGATCCTACCGGTGAGAGATACAAGCATGGGGGTACGGCCCAACTCGTTTATCATGGCGTCGATGTTGGCCATGGGGCAGCGGATCAACCTGGGGATCCCGATGCTCACCAAACTGTAAAGAATGCTGCGGCATATTAGTGAGGGCAAGAAGATGCCAAGGATATGTGGGCCCTTCCACCTCCTGTATGGGTGGATCTCAGTGCACATCAGAGGGATCTATGAGTATCCAAAACCCATTTCGCCGCCGGGATCAAACTTCTGCCCCTCCATCCTAAATGCGGTCGGGAGCTTCCTGTTCAAATTAGTCGTGCCGATGGTGCTGAATAGGGTGTGGAGGGCGGACAAGTTCAACTTCCATCCCTTACCATTGCCGACGGGGATGATTACCGACGACGGACAGGGAACGGAAGAACATCGGGCTTACCTCCTGGCCTTTCGAGGTGGAGTTTTGGGGGCACGAATAGATCGTGAGCCACTCTGTGAACCTTACACTCCGCATCGGTTTGCGAGGCAGTTCCGGTGCCTCCAGCGGCTGACCCCGCAGGTCTACTGGGAGGTGCGTCACGAGGAGCACCCGTTTGTGATGAGGCAGTTGTGGCTCATGTTCACACGGGAAGATAGAAAGATGCGGATTGCATTGCCTCCATCCACCGCCGCCTTCGGATTAGTGAAGGAGTACGCCATCAGTTGGGAGGCCTCTTATCCAGGGGAGATGCTGAAGTAGCCAACTATCCGGGTCAGTGACGGTGGGCCTCCTCTATCTCTATGTCGGGGTCGGAGGGCGGCTAGGGCCACTTGCGGTAGCGGGGCTTCCATGGCGGCGACACCCGCACCGGCCGAGGGTATGCCAGCAGCGGTGGATCCGGTGATTCCGGGAGAGCAAGGTCATCCGGAGGGGCGGAAACCGAGGGGATTTCGCAGGATATCCACTCAGGCTCCAGGGAAGCGTCTGCGTCATATTGACATGGCAGAGGATGTCGTCTTCCCGGAAGCTTGGGACATTTGGGATGTCAACCGGCAATTCCTCAGCCCACCCGAGATATGGGCCCACCTGAATCGCCTCGGGATGGAATTACCGGGCATAGGCCCAGTTCGGGTTGGATTCATGGCGTCTCCGGCTAAGGCAGAACAGTACCTGGAATAGCTGGAGGATTACGTCCACTCCAGTGGTGTCCCTCGCCCAATGACAGACCGGGTGAGGGTACTGTTGAATCAGACGGTCCCCCCATAGTTATCGGCTGCCGATCTGAGGGAGTGCTTCCCCTTGCTGGAGGAATCAGAGGACTCCTCTCGGGAGGATGAGGCTGGAGGAGGGAACCCGCTGGAGGAGGACGGGGTCGGAGACAGAGGCACAGAATCCGACGATTTCACGGAGGCTCTCGAGGTAGCATTCCTAACTTCTCTCGTTACGATTTGTTCTTGGGTCCCTATAGACTTCTCACCAATGTTTGATCCATGCAGGAGGAACTTGTTCTTAGGCATCGTTCTCGCTCTTTGGCAGGTGATGATGCGGGACCTTCAGAACCCGCGCCTATGGCTGTGTCCAGTTCCGCGTCTGGTGGGACCAGGGCGCCCGAGGTGTCTCCTTCAGAATCTCCAGACCTTCCAACAGTATACGGGGGGCCTCGTCTCGGGGTCTCGTCAGTACCGGCTCAGGAGCAGCACTCGGAGGTTGATCTTTGTATGTCTCCTCCACCGGTTTCCTCGTTGTCACATGTAGACCATGCCAACTAACGTTCATGTCCCTCTTTGTCGTACAGTTCTTCGACTGGCGTGGGCCGCTGCGGCAAGACTGGTCGGGATGTCTGGTGGCATCCCTCCTAGGGGCATGCCAGTAATGGTGGCGATAGTCCCGCCATCTCCTCAAGCCACAGCGCACATCATTACTGGCGGGAACACCAGTAGGGCCGTACCCGAAATCATTGAGGTGGACTCCGAGGAAGAGGATCAACCGGTCGGTCCCAGTTCTGTCGTGCCTGCTTCGGTGCCAGGTGTCGCATTGGATTCAACACCGGATGTTGATCCTGCCGAGGATTTCCTACGGGCGTATCCTACGTACGAGCCTGCCAATCGCGTAGACTGGGACAAAACGGCCTCCGACGAGGAAGACAACAGCATAGTCCGCCGCCGGTCGTGGAAGATGATCGCGCGCTTTTTCAAGGACACTCCCCAAGCACAATGGCTGGCCGAAATGGATAGGCTTCGCTCGCGGTTGCGCGAACTGTGCGCTAGGGGAGTGGATGCCCAACGTCCTTACGCACTTATCCGAGATCTTATGGCTGAGAAGATCTGGGAGCATGATCGTGGGCTCAGCGTGGGATGGCAGCGGAGGAAAGCGACCAGCATTAAGAAGATCCAGGAGGCTGAAGGCGAGGTTCAACAGATGCAGACCCGGGCAGACGAGCTTTTAGCCTCTATTGACGCACAATCTGAGCTTGTCTCACGGTTGAAGGCCCAGCTGGCAGAGGCGGAAGAGCATATGAGGCAGACCTCTGGGAAGATGGCCGCCGTTCAAGCTGACGTAGAGAGGGCCAAAGCCACGACTGACGAACTGCGCCCCGCCGCTGCTGAGGAGGAGCGGGAGATAGTTCAGCGGCAGCAAGCCTTGGATGTCGCAAGTCAACGGGTGGCGGAGCTGCAACGCTCTTTTGACGGGGTCAACCCGTCCATGGGGGAAGTCGACCCACGAGTATTGTAACAAACCCAAAACCCTTTATTGGTACTTTCATGCTTCCAAATTTTTCCTTTGTTTTTAATTCCGTAGCACGCACGATTTCCACTGTCGAATTGCCTTGCGACAATTCCCTAGGCCCACATGGGTCGGGCCCGATGTTTGGGATTCAGATTACCAGTCCAGATTTCTGAAAGGCGAGAGGCTTGATGGGAGAAGGAACTTTCAGGATAGCCGAATTACCGTTTCTTCAATGTGCTCTTATGCACGAACGGGGCAAAGCCAGGGGCGCTGAAATTGGTCCAAAAAGATGAAAATGGGAAGTGTGAATCACGATACCCAAGATTCGAAACGCTGTGGGGATGGCGTGACAATAAGGGACAACCGTTAACCTTGTAGGATAAATGGTACCCTTACTGCATTAGCCTGTAATGGGGACAACAAATGAGGGTCAACCGTTGACCATGTTCAAAACACGGGACCGTGTCACAAATTTTGTTGATCAATCCTTCGGGACGTTGGCCCAGGACAGTAGGCGGACCATAGGTCGAACATCCATACTGTTAGGGGGTCCTTCCAAACATGACCATTCTTCTGGAATGTTGGTCCAGGACGGTAAGTGAGCCGATGCGGCATGAGACCAGGCCTTTATGGGGTTCCTTCAGACATGAAAGAGGAAGAGGGTCCGAATAAGGGGCACGTAAAGCATGGAATATGGAGTGATGGTCTGTACGAACAGAATCCAACACTTAGGTAGTTACACCACCGTGGTGGGAGCACGCCAGATAGGTGCATCGGTTTGATCATGGATCATTCCTTCTTTCAGACAGGGCCTCTCTAGCGAGGGGATCCGTCACTTCCCAGTGGGATCTTGGGGCATCCTGAACTTGATCAGGGTAGAACCGCAGTTTAATGTCATGAGTTGAGGACACATAGACTCCTGTAGTTTAACGTCATACGACAGGACGTGGAATAAGAGGGAAGGAAGCGTGTGGCGTGGTAGATATGAAACCAATGTGAATGAGGACTTGGAGTCCAACTCATACCACATACCCCCGGAGGAAACTCTTCAGGTCGAGGGACCAAGAGTGAGGATTGGGATGGGCCCGGAGCAGAGTGGTCGGGCGTTCCTACGTACCCAATGCGGATGGGAATCAAGCCATACGTAGTTCTGCAAGCGCATTTTAATGTCATGCAGGACGATGAGCAGCCCGACCGTGTTGGTACACATCCTGCCAAAACTACTAAGCCCACGTGAGTCGTGCTCGGTGTGGGAAACAAGTAGTGGTGGTGGGAATTTCCCGACACAGAGAGGGGCATGTTAGGGAAAAGGGACACTCGGTAAATACCGGCCCAATGACACTAACACGATCATTTCACGCACCTAGATGCACGAAGAGAAAGAGCCGAGTATGATGGAATTCCACTTGAACATGAGGAAGTGGAAATGTGTGAATCATGGTGCTCGAGATTCGGATCACGATGATGGAAGCGTGACGACGGAGGGTACTGCTTACCGTATTCGTAACGCAGTATCCTGTCGCGTTAGCCTAGAATGGGGACAAACAAATGAGCATCGACCGCTGACCGTATTCGCAACGCGGGATTTTATCGATTTGTTGTCCAATATCCGTAGGGACGTTGGCCCGAAACGATTGAAGGTTCCTTAGGTCCATCATTCATGGAGAGCCCTTAAGCCTAGTATCCATGTTGTACGAGGGTCCTTTTGGATGTGGAAGAGGATGAGGATCCAAATAGAGAGCTCACGAAGCTTGGTCATGGGATGAGGGGAATGTCCCCATGAAAATCCCACACTTCGGACTCTTTGTCGAAACACATCTAAATACGGCAACGAGACGTATTAGATAGGGGGCACAGATTTCATTCCCATGGGGAGATCTTAGTTTAGGGTCGTAGAACTCGGACCATGGATGGGTAAGGGGAGTAGGGGATACATGGCAAAGTGGTTACAAAACCTAACGTGAATGATGACCTAAGTCTTACTTACCATGCATTCTATGTGGAAGTTCTCGAGTCGAGGGACCGAACACGAAGGCTAGGCTGGGCCCACGGGAAAGTCTCATGGCGCTCCTACGTATCTCATAAAGATGATAATCAAGCCATATGTAGTTCTGGAGGGTGGCACGGTAAGGTACCAATGCCAGGGGAAGAGGGAAGTGTGGTCATGGCCCTTGCACTAAAAGAAGCGGAATTTGATAAATCTTGTTTGTCCATTAAGGTGAATGTTTTTTTTTGTGAAGCGACAAACCTAGAATAGTAGTTCGTGATGTCGCCACAAGGATCAAGCCGTGATGGGCGTTGACAAATGGCATGGCACATGACCAATACCCAATGTGATGTCCTCTACCTCGAGGTCACCACAATGCAGTGTCGTTTTTCATCGTGCAGCCAGGACGATAATGTCACAGTTTAGGGTCGTATGATAGGACCACGAACCATGGGAGCCCTGAAGGATGCCATATTGTAGCTTTATCTCCCTGACATGCAAAGGTGCACTGAGGGATAGCGCCAAAAGTGTAGAGATTCCACCTGGACATGATGGGGTGGAAAATGATGTGAATCGTGTACCCGACATTCGAGGACTAAAGGGGCTGGCGTGACGATAGAGGATTACTACTGACCATGTTCGCAAAACAGCATCCTGTCGCGTTAGCCTGAGATGAGGACAAACAAATGAGCATCAACCGCTGACCACATTCGCAACGCGGGATTTTATCGATTTGTTGTCCAAAACCCTCGGGGGCATTGGCCCGTGACGGTAGGAGAGCCTTTGGGCGTAGTATCCAGGCCATTCTTGGGGGTCCCTCTGGGTGTAAAAGGTAATGGAAGCCCGAATGGAGGGGAACACGAAGCTTGACAAGTGGAAGGAACTTGATCAAGTTGAATCTGACACTCTTGGTCCTAGACCAGAGTACTCTTAATACATGGGTGAACCACTGCAAGGATTCAATGGACTCAACCTTGAGGGTGATCGAGAGATGGCAGATTTCCAGGGGAAGGGGGGCACGGTTCCCAAAACCTTGTATCATACCTACACATCCCCCTATTGGAGAGGGATAGACCAAGTGGCCCAGGTGACCGGGAGATCAGGAGATCGCCAGGAGGTGGGGCTGGACCCGAATCTTAGACATTCAGGTGGTCCTACATATCCCATGAAGATGGGAATCAAGCCACACGTAGTTCTGAAGGATTCCTTTTAATGTCATGCAGGACAAGGAATATGAGGGCTAACTTTCAGAATGGGGTGTGCGTGGTGCAGCTATTGCAAACCCGACGTGAATGAGGACGTGGTCCTACACTACGCCACGCGGTCCTGTGGTCGGGGTCCTGAAGGCAGGACCAGAGAGGTGAACTTGCTAAACTCAAGATGGAACCAAAGACAAGGGGTATTGAACGTAGTTCCATATGAGAATCTTAGTTTATGGTCTTAGAGCTCGGACCGTGGGTGGTGACAACTCCCGAGTAAGCACAGACGTCAACCCAATCCCTAAGCCCACGTGAGATAAACTCTATGTGGGAAACATGGGGGGAAGATCCTTATCGCAATACTCTGGGCGTCTATCAAAGGGGATTTGGTGGAGAGTTTCGAAGAACACCTTGATGCAGCTTGTTCTCCCAACGCGCAGACGTGCTCGAAAGAAAAGTACGAAGAGTCCTGAGACTCTACTTGGACATGATGAAGTGGTGAAGGGTGTGAATTGTGCACCCGACATTTTGGGCCTAATGGGTTGGCGTGGCGAGAAAGGAAAACTGCTAACCATGGTGGAAACGCAGCATCCATCGCATTAGCCTGAGGTGGGAAAAACAAACGAGCATCGACCGCTGACCATATTCGCAATGCGGGATTTTATCGATTTGTTGCTTGAAAACCCTCGGGGGCATTGACCCATATCGGTGGGAGAGCCCTTTTGCTTGGTAAGTGGGTGTAGATGTGTCCGAGTAAAGCTTGGCATTTCATGTAATAAACCAGAGTACTCTTAGGCACATTGGTAAACCGCCGAAAAGGGATCGACGAAACAGCTCAGTAGGGAGAGGTACATGGTGTGGTCATTATGAGACCGACGTGAATGAGGACATAATTCCACACCACACCATATAATCCTCCCATGAAGGAAGGGTAGGAAAAGGGGCCAAGAAGGGATGAAGATTCCCGAGGGATGGGGCTGGACCCGAAGCCTAGATGTTCAGGTGGTCCTAAGTATCCCATAAGGATGGTAATCAAGCCACACGTAGTTCTCTAGATGTAGTTTAATGTCATACTGGACGAGAATGGGAGTAATATACCTCCAAATAAGGGAGGTGTACGGTATGGCTAATAAACCGCCGTGAATGAGAAAATTATCTCACGCCACACCATACACTCCTATAAGAGAGGACATGGGCCAGGGCCCGAAAAGGCCAAGGAGCCTAAGGTCAGGCATCAGTCAGGAAGGCCTGACTAGTTTGCAGTTTAACATCTTACATGAGGACGAGGGTCGGGGACCCGAGAAGGCCAAGGGGCCCGAGGCTGGGCCTCGGTCAGGAAGGCCTGACTGGCTTGCAGTTTAACGTCTTGCAAAGAGGACAAGGGTCAGGGACCCGAGGAGGCCAAGGGGCCCGAGGCTGGGCCTCGGTCAGGAAGGCCTGACGGGCTTGCAGTTTAATGTCTTGTAAAGAGGATAAGGGTCGGGGACCCGAGGAGGCCAAGGGGCCTAAGGCTGGGCCTCATAAGGGAAGGCATACGGCATGGTACATGATCCCGACGTGAATGAGTACATAGTCCCACACCACACCGTACTCTCCGGCTGAAAGATTGGGCGGAGGGGCCCGAGAAGGCCAAGGGGCCTATGGTCAGGTGTCAGTGAGGAATGCCTGACTGGGATGCAGTTTAACGTCTTGCAGTAAGGACCGGGGGCCATAGGCCTGAGGAGGCCAAGGGGCCTGAGGCTGGGCCTTGTAAGGGAGGGAGTAAAACATGGTACATGATCCCGACGTGAATGAGGACATAGTCCCACATCACACCGTACACTCTAGGTAAGAAGGGACCTGGGCTGTGGCCCGGAGAGGCCAAGGAGCCTAAGGTCAGGCATCAGTCAGGAAGGCCTGACCGGTTTGCAGTTTAACGTCTTACATGAGGACAAGGGTCGGGGACCTAAGGAGGCCGAGGGGCCTGAGGCTGGGCCTCGGTCAGGAAGGCCTGACTGGCTTACTGTTTAACGTCTTGCAAAGAGGACAAGGGTCGGGGACCCGAGGAGGCCAAGGGGCCTGAGGCTGGGCCTCGGAAGGGAAGGCGTACGGCATGGTACATGATCCCGACGTGAATGAGGACATAGTCCCACACTACACCATACACTCCTATGATGAATTCTGGGTCGTGGCCCGATCGCTAGCACCACCTGGGGGAAATTTGTCACCTCGGGATGGGGGAGAATGAATCACTACACTCGATGTCTGGGACATCTCGGGGTGGAACTGAAGATCCAGGACACTGTTGACCATGTTCGAAACACAGCGTTCATGTGGTGACCCGTTATGGGAGCAGAAAATGAGCGTCGACCGCTGACCAAATTCGCAACGTGGGACTTGTATCAGTTTGTTGCTTGAAAACCCTCGAGGGCGTTGACCCGTATCGGTATGAGAGCCCTTGGGCGTAGTATCCAGGCCGTTCTTGGGGGTCCCTCTGGGTTTGAAAATTGATGGAATCCCAGTCAAGTAGTTGGTGAAGCATGGATGTATCCATCCACAAAAGGGGCAAACACCTCCAGGGGGAATGCGCAGCCGGGTCGAGACTTGCTCGATGTGGGTCGGGGAAAAAGTGTGCACCCTGCCATGTCTTGACCCGAGGGGCAGATTTTGGCTTTTGGGTTGGGCCAACGGAATAAATGTCTGGGCGTTCCTACGTATCTCAAGAGGATGAGAATAAAGCCATATGTAGTTCTTGAAGGCCATGCAGTTTAGCATCATGCGGTGAGGACGTGGAAGGAATAGAAGAACGGGAGCAGGCACATGGTGCGACCCTTACAATCCTTGTGCGAGCAGGGTTGCATAGGCGGGTCCAAGAAAGCCTACTCCCTGATACACAAAGATCCTCCGAGGAAACTATTCCCAGGGGGAATAGTAGAAGGGAAATGCTTGGGGCTAGGCTCAAGGTGGGGCGTCCGAGCGTTCCTACGTATCCCATGAAGATGGGCATCAAGCCATACGTAGTTCTAGAAATGCAGTTTAACGTCATGTGAGACGATAAGAAGCATCTCATTTGGGGATATGTATGGTACAACGAGTAATCCGATGTGAATGAGGACGTAGTCCTCCACCATACCACACAATCTCGCAAGAGAATAGATCAGGGAAAACCAGGGGGCCTGAGGCCGGGCCGTGGTCAGGGAGACCTGACCAGCTTGCTGTTTAACATCTCGCGGTAAATACGGGGGCCCAAGGCCCGAGGAGGACAAGGGGATTGAGGCTGAGCCTCAGTCAAGAAGACTGACTGGCATGCAGTTTAACATCTTGCAGTAAGGCCGGGGATGCAGTTTAGGGTCGTGCAGGACCATCTCGTAGTTTAGGGTCGTGCTGGACCTTTTTCGCCCTAGGAAAAGTATCGCTTGAGGAATTTAGAGTTGGTGGGAGGGGTTATACGCTCCCCATCCGTGGTCACCAAGGAGTATTCTCCATTGGGGTAAACCTTATGGATGATATAAGGCCCTTCCCATTTGGGTTCTAACATGGGCGGTTTCCTACTGGGAATCATTGGCGCTCGAAGGGCCAGTACCAGGTCGCCCTGTAGAAAAGAGCGAAGATGAACCATCTTGTCAAAATCTCTCGCTATCTTGTCCTGATGCCTCTCCAGATTGTGCAGGGCACGAAGCCGGTTCTCGTCCAGTGCTTCTAATTCAGCCAGACGGATCTTGGCTACCTCATCTGGTGTCTGGTGGTCATAAACTACAGTGCGTAACGACGTCAGCTGGATCTCAATGTGTAGGACGGCCTCAGCTCCATACACCAGGGAATATGGGGTCACCTGGGTAGAGTTGCGAGTCGTCGTCCGGTAGGCCCAGAGGGTGTTGGGGAGCTTGTCTGACCAACTTTTCTTGTTCTGACCAACCATCTTCTGCAGAATATTAGAGAGGGTCTTGTTGAACGCCTCGATCTGTCCATTCGCCTGCATGTGGTAGTGGGAGGTATGGTTCGACCGGATGTCGTACTTAGTGTACAATTTCTTCAATTCAGCTGCTCGGAAGTTGGTGCCGTTATCGGTGAGGACGGCGTGAGGGACTCCAAACCGGTGGATAATATTGGAGCTCACAAAGTCAACGATGGAACGAGCCTTGACCTCTTTGAGCGGAACTGCTTCTGCCCACTTGGAGAAGAAATCTGTAGCAGTCAGGATGAACCTACACTAGTGGGCTGTTGCCGGTGGATATGGTCCCACTATATCAAGTCCCCATACCGCAAACGGCCAAGAGTACTTGGTGGGGTGGAGGGGCTTCGGCGGCCGATGCAAGAAGTAGGCGTGTACTTGGCATGCATGGTATCTCTTGGCATATTCAATACAATTGTGGATCATAGAGGGCCAAAAGTACCCTAACCTCTGGATTTTATGGGACAGTTTCGGCCCAGCTTGATGGGCGCCACAGGAACCGGCGTGAACCTCTTGCATAACTTGAGATATCTCCCCTCCTTGGATGCAACGGAGGAGGAAACCATCGAAACTCCTCTTATAAGGGATCTGTTCAAGACTGGGGCCACTCTGGAGGGTAAATTGCAGCGCGCGGCGTTGGATTCGCTTGCGTTCGGCCCGATCGTCCGGGAGCTGACCATTTTGGAGATACTCGACAAAAGGTGCTCTCCAGTCGGGGGTGGTTTCAACCACTGCGTCTGACGAACCCGGGACTCCCGATATGGAGGGTCTGACGGTGAGATTACTTACCCGCAGGCCATCACGGTCCTCTTGGGTGACGGGGGCAATGACTCTCCGGTGGGCCACGTGTATGACCAAATCATCTTGCTCGGGTTCGGCGAGCGACACGGATAAACTAGCCAAGGCGTCTGCTTGGTCGTTCTGCGACCGTGGGACATGGGTAAGCTCTGGTCGAGAAGAGAACTGGGCCATTAGGCAGAGGGTGTACTCCAGCAACGGTGGAAGCTCTGGATTCCTGACGACGTAGTCGCCATTAACCTGTTTGATTACCAGCTCGGAATCTCCCTTCACATGTAGATGGGGCACATGGATCTCAAGGGGCAACTTGAGGACAGTAATGAGAGCCCGGTACTCTGCCTCGTTGTTCATACAACCTTCTGATAGCAGGAACGAGTATGGAAGGACGGCCTGTGCCAGGGTGATGAAGACAATACCCAGGCCCACTCTGTTGAGCTTGGGATCGTTGAGCCTCCTACCGGTGGGGCTCTGGGAGGCGTCGTCGAAATGAATTTTCCAACACGGGGGAGCATGATCGACTGAGAGGATCGTCTCATCATGGAAATCCAGGTCCAGAGATTGATCCTCAGAGGTTGGATGGGAAGATAAAAAGTCTGCCAACGTCTGTCACTTAATGGCCTTCTGAGGTACCAACCTGATATCAAACTGCTGGAGAATCACTACCCACCATGATAGTCGTCCAGTCAGCATGGGGCGGTTCAGGATGTACTTCAGTGGGTCTACCTGGGAGACCAATTGCACCTCGTGGTGCTGCAGGTAATGTCGCAACTTCTGCACGGCGAAGACGAGCGCAAGGCAGCTCTTTTCGATAGGGGAGTATCGGATCTTCGTATCAAGAAGCATGCGGCTGATATAGTAGAGAATTTTCTCAGTACCCTCGTTGTTCTTCTGGGCGAGAAGCGCACCGAGGGATCTCTCCAGGGCGGTCACGTAAAGGACCAGCGGATTTCCGGAGATGGGTGGCATCAAGACCGGAGGTTCGAGCAGATACATCTTGATTTTCTCGAAGGCGGTCCGAAACTCCTCATCCCATTCGTAGGCAGCGCCCTTCTTCATGATCCGGGAAAAGGGATTACACTTGTCGGCCTGATTCGCAATGAATCGGCGTATATAGGACAAGTGGCCTTGAAGGCCTCGAAGCCCCCGAATGTTGCTCGGGGGAGGCATTCGGCTGATGGCCTTGATCTTATCCGGGTCGATCTCGATACCTCGGTATCTGACAACAAAGCCCAGAAACTTCCTGGAGGTGACCCCGAAGGCACACTTCAGCGGGTTCATCTTCAGGTGATGGGAACGGAGGAAACCGAACACTTTCTCAAGGTCTTTGAGATGGTCCTGGCGCTGGCATGATTTGAATACGAGGTCATCCACGTAGCATTCCACCAATGTCCCGAGAATCGGTTTGAATATGTGATGCATGGCCCTCGGATAAGTGGCACCTGCATTTTTCAAACCAAATGGCATTACCCGGTAGCAAAAGGTACCTTGGGGAGCCCTGAAGGCAGTGGACTCCTCGTCTTCGGGGGCCATCCGGATATGGCTATAACCGGAATACCCATTCATGAAAGAGAGGGCTTGGAAACCGGCTGTGGCGTCAATCAACAGCTCCGTCACTGAGAGTGGGAAGTCATCCTTTGGGCAGTGGCGATTAAGATCGCGGAAGTCGATGCAGACTCTGATCTGCCCATTATTCTTCCTGACTGGCACAATGTTGGCAAGCCACTTGGGGTACTGGACCTCCTTGACGAAGTTGGCTTTGATTAGCTTGTCAACTTCGGCCACAACCATAGCACTATGAGAAGGGTGCATCTTCCTGGGAGGCTGCTTAAACCCACGATGTTTTGCCGGGAGGCCTAGACGGTGAACATCTACCTGGGGATCTAGCCCTGGCATCTCGTTGTAACTCCAAGAAAACACATCATGGTGCTGTTTGAGGAAGTCTACATACTGCTGCCATTCCTCGGGGGACATGGCTGCACTGATCAATGTGGGTTTCGGATCTGCCTCGCTACCAAGGTTCACCTGTACCAGTTCATCAACCGTGGTATAGACGCCTTCTTCAAAGGCTGGGGGAGCATCCTCCAAGTCTTCCTCCCCACCCGTGGGGGGACTTCCCGCGACGGGGGGTACTTCTGGGCTATCAGAATCTGAGGGGCAGCTGGTTCCGGCTTGGGCAGCAGCGGTCATAACATCGGGAGACTCGCTTGCCATTGATACCATAGTAATGAAGGCAGTCGACCCTATCCCATCTGGCCTTCCGCCTAAGGGGCCACGTTTGATAATATCAAAGTAGTGGTGGCACGTCGGCCTGAGTCGATTAATTGCAGCCTGGCGGAAGAGACACATATGGCGCACCGCCGTTGTCATAATCTTGACGTCCTGGTACCGTACAGGGGTAGGGGGTTCCGGGATGACTTGATCCTGGTTGATGTAGGAGTACGAGGTGATTTTCCGTCGTCGCTTGGACACGGGAACATGCCTTCCTTGCGTACCTGAAACAAAAAAACATTGCCCCTTGTCGGGGGTCGTGGCCTCGAACCGGTGGATCGGGAGGACGTAGGCGTCATCCATGCTTGCCCAGGGGTCACTTGTGACTGGGGCGGGTTCATCCTCACTTACTAGGATTTGCTTGTCCTTACTTTTGTAATAACCCGCATCCAGATAGCGGGCCTCACAAGAAGCAAAAGGGGACGCGTCTCCTTGGAGCACGCCTACTCGACCGTTGAGCGAGTACTTGAGGAACTGGTGATACGACGAAGGGACCACTGCATGCAGATGGAGCCATGGCCTACCCATTAATGCATTATAGGCAGTGTCCCGAAAAACAACCATGAACTCGGTGCTGGCAATTAAGCCACCGAACTGAGTCTTCAGGCAGATCTTGCCGACTGGGGTTTGGTCTGTCCTGTCATACCCCTGGATCCTGAGGTCAGAGGGGGTTAAATCACCTTCGGACAGACCCAGCTTTCGCAGCATCTGGGTCAGAATTAGATTGATTCCAGAACCTGTGTCAACAAGGCAGCGGTGGACTTCCACACCATTGAAGTGGCCAGTGATATAAAGCGGGCAAATGTGCCCCTGTATAGGAGGGTCCTCATCTTCACCGGAGAACGAGATAACCGCCTGACATTCCGCGTTTTCAGTCCTCTCAGTATGGAAGGCTTCTACAGCTGCTACCTTTGTCTCGAACTGGAGGGGGATCCTTAGGGCCTCGGAAAGTGCCTCGCGCATTTCAGATGACATGCAGAGTGCCTCAAGGATGGAGAGCCTCGCCGGAATGCTGGCCAGGTGCTTTAGAACATCGTACTTTCGTGCCAAACGCGGGCCTCTTCTTACAGGAGGTCGTTCGGCATTTGGAGGCACAGCGAGTCCAGCTGGCTGAACCGGCAATTGACTAGTACTGGGTACATCTTGCTGCCTACTAGTAGAAGCCTGAAGAGTAGTCTCCGGACTAGGATCGGACAGCGGGGGCTGGCCTGTAGCAGGGCAAGATTGACTGTGATACAGAGGAGGCGACTCCCCCCGATCCAATAGCACGAACGGTGGTGGAGGTAGAGCCGAGGCTGTTAGATGGGTCTGCGCGTGTTGAGATCTGCGCTGAGCCTGCTGCCTGGTCTCGGTAGCGTGCACGGCTTGGCCACAAGTGCCTGCTGACGTACCTCGATGACCGGCGCGATTGCGATTCCGCTGACGTTGACGTCGGCTGGAAACGTTGGAGAGGTCTGCCTGGCATTCCCCCTCATCGGGGGTCATATAGGGCTTTACCAGCTCCACAGTGTTAACCGAAGCATACCCTTGACTGTCACTCGAGGAGTCATCCGCCACTGGGCGGATTCTGGGATGAATCCCCATTTTAGGGGGCATAAAATCGCCGAGAGTGCGGGATGAAGATGGCACCGGGGGTGCGCGTTGCTCCTTCTTGCGTCGCCACTGCTTTCCCTTTTGGGAAGAGGTCGACTGTGAAGATGATGCGGAAGCACCGGCTTCTTCTTCTGAAGGCTCTGACTGCTTTAGATGCTCCCGGATGATACCGTGGGCATGAACGACAGTTTTTCGAGCCATCCAGTCATCGTATTTCTGGGACCCGCGGCTGGGGACCTGCTGCCACTCGCCTTCGCCATCGCTGCTGATCTCTGATCCTGCAAAGACACCTTCCACTTGCGCTGGTGCTGGGCCCAACTTAACTATGTTTTTGTTGACCTGGTCCTGAAGCCAGTCCTTAAACACATAGCATTGCTTGAGGGTATGCCCCAGGATCTGATGATAAGGGCAGTAGTTGGGGTGATCGGTGAGATGCGCCTCTACCGGCCTTCTGCCCTCGGGCAAGCGCACAATACCTTGCTCTAGAGCACTTCGGAAGTAGCCAGGGACCTGATTTTCGTTGAACGAATAGGTCTGATACCTTCTTTCCGGATAGGGGGCCCTGACGAGGGGCCGGAGGGGCCTACCGAGGAGGCGGAGCCTGATTGTCTCACATAGGTGCCGGTGGCGCGTTACGCGGGGGAACCTGTCGGTTCTGAGGCGGTCACTGCTGGGCAGGAGCCTGTGCTTGAGGTGGAGGACCTCTGCGGTGTTGTGGGGGTGGTGTCGTCGGCAGCAACTCCAGCTGCCTCGGGGCTTCTATTTGAGCCACCTCGGCGGGTTCAGCCATGGCGGTCCTCCTGGCTGGGATAATAGGGGGCAACAAACATGCCTGACTAGCCTGTTGTAGGGCTTCCTCGAGGTGCTGGGCCTTATCCAAGAAGTCTCTGAACCCTCCAGGATAGTTCTGGGTAATTAGGGAGGGCACCAGCTCTATCTTGACGTTCCCCACACACATCGTCAGTAATTTCTCCTGAGTCTGTGGCATATCGAGGGAATACATAAGTCCCTTCCACCGGGCGATGAAATCTGCAACCCGCTCATCAGGACTCTGTTTGCACTTGAAGAGGTCTGCAATGCTGGTCTTTCGTGTGGTGGAGCTGAACTGGTATAGGAACTGCCGGCGGAGATCCTCCCAACAGGTCACCGATCCGATAGGGAGCTGGCTGTACCAAACGAATGCCGAACCTTCCAATGTCTATACGAAACATCGGAGCTTGGCGGCTTCTTGCTGAGCCGGGGTCCCCAGCATGGGGCCACATCTGGAAGAGAAATGATCCAAGTGTTGGGGAGGGTCCCCTGTCCCGTTAAAAGGCGAGAAAGTGGGGTTCCCAAAACCCGGAGGTGCGGGCATATCATCCACCCACACGGGGTAAGGCTTGCCATCCGGTGGAACCGCCACCTGCCGCGTTTCCAACGCTTCGAGGTGGGATGTGAGCGCCGCGATATGATCCTCCGGGTGGGGGTCCCTGTATTGACGGGGATCCCTAACCACAAGTGCATTGTCAGGTTCTTCAACACGATAGACGGCTTCAGCCGCTCGTGGTTCAGCTGGCTGGACGACCTGTGGGGCGACCTGGGGAACCCGGGTTGGATTCTTCAGATTGCCCCGTCGCTCGGGGGGATTTGGCGAGACGTATCGTGCCCTCTTGCCATACGTTCCAGCTTCTTCCCTGTCTGCGGCAGTAGCATGATCAGGGTTGCCCGGAGGCATCTCACCGGGGGGAATTGTTCCTGCCCTTGCTGCCCCGGCCAGGGGTTACCATAGTCGGGTCGTTGCTCTACGGCGCGCTCAGCCAAGAGTTCGTCAACCAGCCTCTTCTTCTCAGCAAGCTGCTGGCGTAACGTGGCCTTCTCAGGATCCTCATCATTTTTCTACACAGAGGCGGATGGGTCGGAGTGCTTGACTGTTCTGACGTGCTCCTTACCCTTTCCAGTGTTTCGACCGAGTACCAGCGACTCGGTGGGTACGGGGAGACCTAGCAGGTTCCTCTGCTGACGGGTAACTCTCCCTGATGGGTCGAGCAGCGGCGGTACGCCCTCGGGTGGAAAGTCTCCATCAAGGAATTCAATCTCATCTTCCTTATCCAAAACGTCGGCCATGTGGACTGCGACCCCTCTTGAGGGCATGTCCTCGATGTCACATAGCGAATCGGGCTGCCGTCGGATAAGGTCGAGGAGGAGAGCGGCATAGTGTCCCCAACCACGGACTTGCACATGGGGGGTGGCTTCCATGACGATTCTGCGGAGTTCTTTAAGACTCTGAACGCATTTTCGTTGAAGGGTGCTCTAGTGGCCTGGCGACTCAGGGTGCTGGTTCATAAGAAGTGAGGCCGCATCTATCAGGCGACACTGCTCGCCGATTTCTTCGAAGTTCTCCTGACTTCTAGGGTACACTACCCGTTCATAACGGAGGCGAAAGTGCGTCGCCCATAGGGTTCGACAAAAACACCCCACTTCTTCAGGGGTAAGAGACTCTGGTATGTGAAAGTTCAGCGCCGCCGTCGGCCAGAACTTCTCCGGGAATTAATCCATTGCAAAAATACTCCAGAAGCTCCTGGGCTCGGACTCAGGGTCTGGCCCTGTGTTTCCCCACTTGTCAACCGGGGGCGGCAGAGGTACCAGTAGCGGTACCGAGGCAGACCTCTGGGATAGTAAGCTCGACAGTGGAGAATACGATAAACAAGATGACTGGCCGCCGAATTCCAGGCCATCCTCCGAAGAGTGAGGTGACCTGGCCACGATGTCACGATACGACGGGCTGATAATCGCAGCATCCGGAACAGGAGCCGCGGCTTCCGGAGACAGGTCGTGTCTTTGCTCTACCATCGTTGGCCCCCAAAATAACTCTCTGTGATCTCTGGTAGAGGTAGAGGGTGCTTCTAGTGATGATGGTGGCGATTGCGCAGTCGCGACCTACGGAGCTCCCAGAATCTCTTCCTCCTGGATGTACCTGCGGAGGGAGACGGGAATCTGGTGGACCTCAAATTCCGGGAGAATGAGGCTAAGGCGTCTGGTTCCTGCCCCATTCCTTGATACAGAGGAGCGAGGAGAAGGTTCCATCGCTGAATCGCATTCTGCTTCAGAGTCGGAGAAGCGGGCGGGTTTGATCTCCACCCGGGCTTTCCCAGGACTCTTCTTGCGGCGGCGACGACCTGCTCTCCTGCCCCGGGGTGGCTCTTCAGGACAGGATTGATCCCTATCATGGAGTCTCGGGGCAGCGCTGGCGCCGTGGCGGAGAGGGCCCCCACTCGAGATGGTCGAGGTGCGAGGGTCACCAGGGAAAATGTCGAAGGGTACATGGGGAGGACCTCCATGAATAGTACCCATGTGGGCGGGGCCTCTGTTGGAATCGGCAGGAGCATGGGGAGGACCTCCATGATCGATGCGAGTGGAGCGAGGCTAACCTTCACTCCTCGAGTTTCTGGGGCGAGGATGACCTTCGCCGGTTGCAGAGAGGATGTAGGGAGGGCCCCCAATGTTGGAGAGGGACCGGATGGACGGTGCCTTCAGGTTGGCGGCCCGGGGAAGGAGGATGGACTCCATACCCTGTATAGTGGGCGCGGGAAATGTTTCCGCGCTGAGCGAAACTACTGCGGGGTAGGTCTTCCTGCGGTATGGGGGTGGCACGAGGCATGCCTCCATGACGAACCTCGGATCAGGGAAGGCCCACACTTCGTGGAGTAGTGGTACGGGGAGGACCTCCGTACGGGGTGACATTACCGCGGGTTAGCGCGCGGCGATCACCACTTGGGCCTGCAACCCGGAGAGTCAACCCAGCCTGCCCGTGGGGAGGTTGGGGTCTCGATCCTGGTTGGGTAAAGGAGTGCCCCTGCTCAGTGTATGCAGGGGCTTCACGATGCACATCGGAGGTGGCTCGGGCCACTATAGCTGTCGACATTGACGCGCCTAGGCGAGCGTCCTCAGCCCGGGCCCGGCGCTGACGTCGGGTCAGGCGGGCAGGTGCAGGTGGTGCAGGGACGTAGCCTGCCCACTCTTCCTGCGGGGCCGGACGGCGGTGCTGATGCGGCCGGGCGGGTGCTCTCGCCTGGAGCCCTCGGGTCGGGACCCTGAGCAGGCTGAGCCGGACGGCGCCCGCCTCTTCAGCGTAAGGTGAGGAGTCGTTAAGGCGTTCCGAAGACAAGCTCCCGAAATGGTTGAATGTTGGGGTGGGGAGTAGGGGCTCCCTGCGCGGCCTGTTAGGGCGGCGTTGACGGCGGGGCCTGGAGGCCTCCAGGTCCAAGCGGGCCATATCCCAGGTTGAGATGACCCCTTCTTCCTCGTACCTGTGCACGAGGTTGTTGATCACCCTTCGTTGGATGACCTCTGATGGGGAGAGGGGACGTGGGTGCCCTGTATTCCGCGATGTGGCGTCTGTCGTGGCGGTAGCGACGCTACGTGGGGTGGCCGTGGCGGTGTTTCCCCTTCCCCTGCGTGGGCGAGGAGCGGATGGTGACCGCGTCTCTATAACAGCAACCTGGTTCCTGGAAAACAAAGGGATCAACTCGTCTGTACTGATAGGGAAAGGATTGACAGCCAGCGCCCCAGCGTCCTTTCATTCTCCACGTCTGTAAGAAGGATCCACGCCAACACGCTGCAGAACGGAGTGCCCTACGTTCTACTGCCCCGACTTCCGGTGAGTTTCACGACAGGCCCGCTATCTGTTTGGAGGGACCAAGCACCTGATATCTGGATCTGGTGACACGTCAATCTACTGGTGTCTCGAACTCTACAAATCTCCATATTGAGGATAAGCATTTCAAGTCGGGATCACCATTTCTGTTTCCGACGCTTTTCGCTGGGGCGCGCGCGCGCGTTCCTCTCCGTATTCGCGTGGGAGGACGCGCAGCACTTCGGTTTCCCCTCATTCCCGCTTTCCAAAGGCGGGTGGCATTCGCTCCTTATTCAGGGATGTCTGCTCCTTGATCGAAACAGGATGATGGGATGTCGTTTCTTCCTCCTGCGGATTCCTCCTCAGAACTCGTCACCTAGTCCGGGTCTCCCTCATAGATTTAATACGTAGTTTGTGAAACTCTTCCCAGTGCCATGTTTCCTTGGACGCCGGTTAATTACACTGCTTCTGTCGGGACATTCCAAAGGGTCCAGTCAGGGCAGCAACCTTCAGTCTGGGGAGTAGTCACGTTGAGACCTCAGTAGCGTGTCTGGATGCTGGGGAACCTGGCATGTCTGTCTGTTATCCTCGGTAACAAGGCTTCTCGAGGGCGTGGAGGCCCGAGGCATCCCACATCGAGCGTGGGGAATTATATGTCATAGACACATATCTGAGGTTTTCCTCAGCTTCTCGTTCTCAACACAGGGTATGCCACAAGTTTGACGTCCGGCGGAGACAGACCAAGCCAACCAGAGCATTAGCTAGGATAGATCGGATTGAGGGATCCTCTTTGAAGGGATATCGATTCTGGGGCCAGCCCATGGATGGAAGCGAAGAAGAGCGTACCAACATGGTCTCACCGGGATAAGATGGTCCGGGCAATAATCGGGACGGGTGATAGGTGGATGGATGAAGTGGAGGGGACATGAAATGGGACCATCGTAGAGGCGACAGTGAAGTTGGGCTTAAGCCTTGAAGAGGCTTCCTACGTATCCACATGGCAGCGAATCAATGTCCGTGTAGTTCGGGATGGTGCCGCTGAGCTGACATGAAGGTGGACCTTGGCCCAATGGATGTCTTCAGCGAACCAACGTAAAGGTGGACCTTGGTCCGATGCGTCATCGAACCGACGTGAAGGCAGACCTTGGTCTGATGGGCATCGTCAGCGAACCGACGTGAGGGTGGACCTTGGTCCAATGAGATATGGGCTTGAACCTCTGGGAGGATTCCTACGTACCATGCCTTGACATGGATCAAAGACCTTGTAGTTCAGGTTGATTGATGGAATACTGTTTAACGTCATGCGGTACGATAGTGAACACTGACGTGAATAAACGATGGGTAGTGGGTGTCGGTGAACCGACGTAAATGAGGGACCTTGGTCCGATGAGAGATGTGCTTGAACCTCGTGGAGGCTTCCTACGTACCATGCCTTGACACGGATCAAAGTCCTCGTAGTTCGTATTGGGAAATGCAGTTTAACGTCATGCTGGACGTAGGTGGAACACGACGTGAATTGGATGATGGGTGGGCTTGAACCTCGTGGAGGCTTCCTACGTACCATGCCTTGACATGGATCAAAGACCTCGTAGTTCATATGGGGCTTTGTCGGTGGACCGACGTAAAATTAGACCTTGGTCCAATATGTGGTGGGCTTGAACCTCTGGAAGGCTTCCTACGTACCATGCCTTGACATGGATCAAAGACCTCATAGTTCGGGGTGGGAATGGGTGTGCAGTTTAATGTCATGTGGGACAAGGGGGTATACAGTTTAATTTCATGCTGGATGAAGGCGAAACTCAACGTGAATGAACGACCGAGCAATGTGGATTGATCCTCTTGGAGGCTTCCTACATACCATGCCTTGACATGGATCAAAGCCCTCGTAGATCAGGTGGGAATGGGTCACAGCGGCTTACAACTGGACCAGAATGCAGTTTAACGTCATGCTGGACCGGGGTGAGACCCGACGTGAAATGACGGGTGGGCTTGAACCTCATGGAGGCTTCCTACGTACCATGTCTTGACATGGATCAAAGACCTCGTAGTTCTCTAGGATGGGTTTGATGGTGAACCGGTGTGAAAGTAGACCCGGGGGTCCACTATTGGTGGGCTTGAACCTCGTGAAGGCTTCCTACGTACCATGCCTTGACATGGATCAAAGTCCTCGTAGTGCGGATGGAATGTGCAGTTTAACGTCATGCTGGACGGGAATGAGACCCGACGTGGAAGAATGATGGGTGGGCTTGAACCTCACGGAGGCTTCCTACGTACCATGCCTTGACATGGATCAAAGACCTCGTAGTTAAAAAGGGTGAGGGGTCAGGTTCGGTGCTCACTCTAAGCCCACGTGAGTCATGCTCGGTGTGAGAAACCAGAGGTTGCAAGGACCTGACGATCACGTCGTGAAGGGTACGTCCGTGAGAAGCGAAAAGGGGATTACACGTTGGGCGGCCCATGGTGTTGGGACTTACTCTAGGATGGAGGCCCATGGTGCTGGGACTTACTCCAGGATGTAGGCCCGTGGTGCTGGGACTTACTCCAGGATGGAGGCCCATGGTGCGACAAAGCGCGGGAAAGGGGGACCTTGGTCCAACGATGGGAGGTGCCTCATTCCCTATCACGCCCTCCACTGACCTTGGTAGTGGGTGAAGTATGGAGATTCACGGGTGCAATCATCCGTACGAAAGGTTAGGGGGCTTACGCTCTGAGGCAGCCCTTCCCCTACGAACATACGCCGCTCCGACAAGGAGGATCTAATTCCATGTGCGGAAGAGTTCCATTCCCGTGGAGACGAGTGGTGTAAAGAATGTTCGACCTAGGGGGACCCTTCGTGAGGGAGACGAGGTCGGATCACAGTTTAACGTCATGTGTTAAGGACGTGGTGCTTGGCAGTTTAACGTCCTGCAGCTCGGACGAGGTGGGTTCACTCCACACCCCTAGGACTTACATAACCGGTACCCTCTATTCCTTGGGGAAGGGAAGGTACCAGTAAGGCCATGGTTAAGGGGGGTCGTGGAACGAACCATCGAGGGGTCCACGTTAGCGTGGCTATGCGAAGAAGAAATAGCCGTTAGCGTGCCTATGCGAAAAAGCATTAGGCGAAGCAACGCTACGGGCGGTATTGTCCATGGGACTTTGAAATCACATCGTGTAAACCTAGAGGGTCACACGGGAAGAGGAATCGCTAATCAGAGGAGTGTGCTTCGCGAAGTGGAGTGCCTTGGCCTTATCATGGGGCATAGGTGTGAGTGGAAGGTTCTTCGCGAAGTGGAACAGTGTTCGCGGAGCACTACCTCGCGAAGAGGGGGTGCCTCGCGAAGCAGGGTCCTGCGGAGTAGTGTGCTTCGCGATGTGTAGCGATCCTGCCTTAGCATCGAGATCACTAGCATGGGTTGGGTGTTTAGCGAAGAATAAACGCTCCACGGCTGCCCGGGTTCCCTTGGGAATCCCCTTCCTTCGCAAACGCCCTTGAGCTTCGCGAAGGGCATCCCTCTCAGAAGAGGGGCTCAAAACGAGAAAATGCAGAGGAGGCTCGCAATGTTGAAGTACCTCGCGGAGCTCAGGATTCTCAGGGCAAAGCGTGCTTCGCGATTCGGGAGAGGAGAAGCCGAAAGGTTGGATTGTCTGTCCTTTGGGACTCAGGGGGAGTCCAGTATTTATAGGGAAGGGGCGCCGCGAATCAGAACTCACACACCGCCTTCAGTGCTTCGCGGCGCGCTCGCGAACGTCAACGTCGTCCGCGGAGCATTACCGCCTCTGGAGCTTCACGGCGGCTCGAAAACGTCAAACGCATTCGCGGAGCATCACCGCCTCTGGAGCTTCGCGACCCCGCGAGGGTCGGGGCGCTTCGCGTGGGCGCTTCGCGGCGGTGCTTCGCGAGGCAGTACGCCGGCCTTCTTTTTCGTTCCTTTCTTTCGGGCCATATTTTTTGGCGCCAACAGTATTAATGTGTATAGATACCTAGAGAGGATTAGTTCATTATATTTCTTCACTTCACGTCATGACCCTATAAGAATAACTTTCCTATTAGGATCCTTAGAGAGTATTCAGTATTGGTAGGCCTATTATTGTTAGGTCTTGCCTTAAATTTTAATGAAATTATAAACCTCCCTTAATATAATAGTTTATTAATGGGTTTCCCTTAAATGGTTTTCCAGTTAAAACATAAAGAGTGTTCCCTCTATAATTATGAATTTAAAACAAATATAATTTAACCCATATTGACACTTTTTCACCCTAATAGGTTTATTTCCTATTTACCTCCCTTATAGAGGGTTTAATGGCTTGCTATATGTCATGTAATAGTTGAGATGTTACCTTTGTGAGAGGTCTGACCTATAGAATACGTGATCGGGTTGAGTGACCCATATTAAGACTTAATCGATAGCACTGGGTGGGAGACCTAGAGGACGCTAGTTTTGACTAATATCTTAAGGAGTTATCATTTTTTTTATTGAAGGAAACCTATAGGAGGAGTTGTTCCAGGGTTAAAAATGCATTTTTTGGCAGTTAATTTTTTGGTACACTCAGGCTGACATTGGATTACATGAGGTGTTACCAAGTATGTGACATAAACAATATGATACCTTTTATTTATAAGGAATCACCTTGGGTGACTTGGTATTGAGGTTTGATTCAATGGGTAGGACTATTCAGGTCCTTGGACCTATAGACCGGGGGTTATGTGGTTAGAAACATGGTTATAACATGGGTAGATACTCATTATTAGAAAAATTCCATGTGGTGCCTAATCATATGGATGAGTTTGACACTATTTAGACCTAGAATGCATAGCTATTATTTTATAATTACTATATAAAGAGAGTGATCATTGATGAGTCATGTAATAAGTAAGGTGTCTAATTTAAAAGACTATTTCCCATGGATCTCCTAGAATGTTAATATTAAAAAGAATTATAGTACATTTAGATTATAATTTTCATCATTCAACTTGTAGAAGAATGAGTCAGGTGGTGAATACATTGATATGGGTTTCTACAACTACTAAATATGGAGATTTTAGTCTAGTTTCATGTGGTAACTAATTAAAATGAAACATTAATGAGAAATTGGGTGTAGGATGAGAATTGATTGTTTTAAATATGATAATCATAGTCAGGGTATCCTAGAGCTTTGGGATAATTAAAGGGATGTTCTTTATGATGAGGATTATCTTGGAAATATATTTGGTGTCATGGGATGTCTAGCCTAAGAATGGACCTTTAAATTCACTGTCGAGAGATGTGGTGTCAAGGGTTAGTTGAGGGAAAGTGAAGCCTATTTGATGTGAGAAAAGATCGACAGATCCAACATGCTTTTAATAGTTGATTATTTTGAGTAAATACTCAAGGGTGGCGTCCCTATTATAAGTTAATAATCAATAATTTCCATTGATGTCATTCTCATGGGTTTAGGATCTGTTTCTTTGGTACATTTACATTGGTGCTTAAGAATGGGTTATTCCGTATACTTGTGAGTCATTATGACCAGATATAGAAAGTGCATGGTTTGTGGTAATCAATGAATAATATTAATGGTGTGATGAAAAGGATGATCCAAATGTGGTGATTTTGGTATTGGTCACCAGCTTATGACCATCATGTGAGAAGGATTGTGCAAGGATGGGATTGGTCGATGGAAATTCATTTTTTTTAATGATTAATAGAAGAAGGAACATCGATATATATTGGTGAATTCTAGGTACTAGTTAAAATATGGACTTGGTTAGAGTTTGAGTGAAGGCATCCAACCTACGATAGCTTATGAAAATCCAAGGGTATTTCATCAAGATTGTCATAGTGTTTATGTTGTGGTATGGAAATAGAAATGGATAGGTGTTGGTTTGTCTAGAAAATTCCACTAGAATCCATTTAAGGGATTCGATAAGTGTTCCTAGAATAATTTTGGAGTACCTCTAGTAAAATTAATCATAATCAGGTTTTCATTATGAGTCGGATACCAAAGCTGATCATTTTATATAACAGTTAACTAGAGCTAGTTCTACTTGGGTTCTCTCATATATTTTTATGTGGTCAATGAGGAAACTACCTTTTTCATTCCATTGGGATTAGACAAGTTTAGTTTGGGGTTTCAGGGTATTTTCCTGGATAATCTGGCATGACCAGGTCGAGATTACCAGATTAGGATTTGCCCATTTAGATCAAATCATGGAACAATATAATCCCCCTCTAGTTTGATTGGATTTTTCATGTCAAGAAACATTTCTAGATCATCATTAGGTTTTTAGGGGTGTTATTTAGTTTTCAATTCTTATAGGGAATCATCGTGGCTCAGAATTGGTTGTTGAATGCATGAACCAATGGTGCAGAGAACAATAGGCCGGTTGATTAATTGTGTGATGATGGTATCATATTTTATCTTATATGAGATTAGGTGAGTTTCATATTGTGTTTTATGAAAGGGTTATGATCATTGGCATGAAATTTGGTGGATTAAGCTCTATATTTCTAAATTGTTTCTTGGAAATGTGTTGAAAATTTGGAAACATGACACAACAATTTGGGTGGGTGTCCACATCCAAGGTAGGTAGTATGGTTTGGTCAAATTCCAATAAATACTTCTTTTGGGTGATAGGTGTTATTTTGGGGATGTTGAAAGATCCCACATTCATATGATTTGGAAATTTTAGAAGTAATTTGAAATTTAAACTACTAGAAAGGTCAGTTGTTTATCAGAAATTTAGAATGGATTTATATAGATTGGAATTGCTTGATGTAATATTTTATTATGGGTTTGAGGATTAAAATGTAGCTTATAGGTTTTAGGATAATTATATGTATCTTTTTCAATTAATCAATGTTTTGGAAAACTGAGTCATGGGGTACATAGCTAGTGCAGGGTTTGTGCTAACCATATGGGTAAATTATGTGACCAGGTTTATGTGGATCTAGGGTTGTAGAAACCATGAAAGATTCCTAGAAACCCATATGAGTCTGTTAAATTAATTATAGAAATTATTCATAGATGTCATACATTCTGTTAAACCATGTGGTGTTCCTGTTCATGCTAGGTGTGCCTTGGATAGTAGAGATGAATGGTTTACACATGGTTTTTCCAATCATGTAGATCATTAAGCAGGGGGATTTTTCCTTATGGAAATTAAAAGGTAAAACCCTTTATTTTCTTACTCCCTATACCATTAATTACCTAGGTTTCCCCCTCCTCTCCTTAACTTATTAATGACCCTTTAAGGGGGGTGTTCGTGGTGACATCTGAATTCATTTTACTATGTTTTGTGTAAAGTGTTTATCTTAATTAACCACTATTTAAATTTTAATCTACTTCCTATTATTCTTTATCTCTATATTTAGGGATTATAATTTTTATTCTACAAGAGAATGGTGGATTCAGATACCTATCATTGGTATTTTTCTATGCCTATGTAGAGGATGACCCAGGATGCCATATCCACTTCATCGCATGCAGTTTAATTGATGTATGTCACTATAGTGATTATCCAATGCTTTAAATATTAGATTAAATTATTTATTAGGTTATATTGATTTCATTTATTAGAGATTATTCCTCAATCAATTTTTAGTATACACTATAGTTTGTTAGTGATAATTAGGTCTATGTTTTGGTTTTATGGGATTGGATGTTATGGTTTTCGACATTAAGAATTTGAAAATAAAAAAATTATTTATTTATAACATGTTATAATTAAGGAATTATTTATAATATAATTATAATAAATTAAATTCTGAGTGTTTTGGTTGTAAGGGAGGAAGACATTTGACTCAAATGAGATTAAATGGGTGTTCGAAGCTGTTTTTGGCCCATGGAAACTAAATGGAAAAATTTTGATGAGTTTTTAGAATGTCATATATTCCCTATGATATAAATGCATTTTTATGGGAGTATTTTGATTCTTGGGATCTCCCCTGAGGTTTATGCATCTTAATTAAAAATAATCCAACATATTTTGTAATAAAAATAAAATAGTTAAATAAAAATGGATGTGTATTAGGGCTCCCTAACAACCCATGTGTACTAACATTATTCCTTAGGACTTAATGGATGAGACCGTGACCCTTGTGACACTATGTAGCCTCCAAGACTCCTAGGAGGTTATTCCAGACTGGATGATTCATTTTATCCCCGATACAGACCAAGATGGATTAGCCTCAAGTTGACTAGGACTGTGTTTGTTGATTAAACAATCCTAGAGTCACCTTGAGTACTAATATGAGAAATAAAACATCTCTATATGGTTGTTGTAGTTGAAGTGCACTGTGTTGCATTTGTTGTCAATGAGACATGAAGTTGTCTTGGAATGAATGGATGTCAAGGAGTCAAGATGTGAATGTCAAAGGATGTGATGGTGATGAAGGAAAATGGCCATGGTACTTAGAGGAATGTCACTTAGGAGATTCACTAAGTGGCATTGGAGAATATGGTTGAAACATTCTCCATGTACATCTGACGATTGCTGAGCTGCTCTATAAGTTCTAAGAACTTGTATCAACTGGATACGAAGTCACAACAAAGTTAGAAGACCATTCATTGTATTGACAATGCATGAGAAGAGGAAGATGATCCATCCACACCTCCTAAGTGGATGAAGTGAGCTGAAGAAGTCCATGCACTATTACTTAGTGCATGAGAATTAGAAGAAGCCCCAATTGATCTCTGATTAGATCAATGAAGCACTTTGAATAATTTAAGTGATTCAGGAGTTCGGTTGAAGATGAAGAACCTTCAAGAATTTCCATTCCTAAGTGATGAACATTTGTTTAAGAAGTATGGAGGAATTCTAAGAAGAAGAAGAATAGAGATGGGAAGAAGATGGCTTGGAATTTTGGCTTGAACTTATGGAAGAACTTTGTATTTGACAAAGTATCATTCTTTGCCTTAGCCAAAAAATTGGCCACCAAGGAGGCCAGCCGAGGGTCATCACCCAAGGCACTTGTGGGACTCAAGGTCACCACGCCCATGGGGAACCCTCAAGGCCAGGGCAGCAACCTTGAGGCATGGGGCACACCCAAGGACACCGCATGGGCGCCTGGGGCACGCCCGGAGGAGCGCAGGGGGCCGTGTATAAGCCCCCGAGGGCACGCGGTGGTGAAACCCGCGCGCCGGAGGAGCATAGTGGGCGCTAGGAGCGCGCCCGCAGGAGCAAAGGGTGGGCGCAAGAGCGCGCCCGCTAAAGAACTCGGTGCGGGGCGACACCGAGAGGGGAGGAGATTCAACTGGCGGGTTGAGGGAGCGCCAGGCTTATAAAGCGTGGAAAAACCGGCCGCGGATTCGATGTGGGACGCGCATTTTTCCCGCGGAAGAGATCCTGGCCGTCCGAGCCATCGCGCGCTTGATCTGCGCCGCACGATTCATCCGCGGCGAGGCGATCTGATCTAGGCCGTCCGAAATCAATTGAATCGACGATCCAACGGCTGCGAGATCATCTCCTTCGTCGAGCTCGAGCCGAAGTCTCCCGTGAGCAGCCGCTGAACCAGAGGCATCCCGACGACCTATCTCGAGCTCTCGGCCACCATTTCCGAATCCGAAACCTCCATTGTGATCGTCTGTGCCTACTGAACATAACCATGCAATAAAATAAGCATGCATGCGATGAAAGGAGGATTTCGAGCGAGGCCGAAGCAACCGGAGGTGCGAGGCCATTCGGTGTTCGTGCCTTTGCATGGATAGGGTTTAAAGAAGGCCGTGCATGCGTTCTAAGTCGCATGCACGTAGAGGAAATTAAAGAGGAAGATCCCGCGTGAAACAGAGGAGTAAATTCAAGATTTGGAAGATTTTTAAAGACCCGAATATCTCGGGATTTTGAAGTTAGATCACGCGGAAGTTTTAAGCGTTTCTCTGCCTATAAAAGGATCACCCGAGGCATGAAGCTTTTTGCTGAAGTATTCTTGAAAATCTGTGTCCCGTGAGAGCTCTGCCTCGCGAAGAACTGCCCTGCGCGCACCACTTGCGCGGCAGCAGTCCGAAGCCATTTTTGGCTTTGCGAAGTTCCTTGCGCGCAACACCTTTGCGCGACAAGAAGAAGGGTTCCCTGCGCGCCTCACTTGAGCAGCAGGAAGAACCGGGGTCGCACCAAGCCTTGCGCGCCCACGGTTGAAGCCCCGCGGTGTTGCAAGCTTGCACACCCGAGCGCTTGCACGGCCAAGTGCACCCTTGCACTTGCGCGCCCACGCCCGAGATCCTTGTGCCTTGTGCTTGCGCGGAAAAGAAGTGAAGATATGCCGCACCTTGCATGCCCTTGTGCATCTTGAAGACCTATGCGGCAGTGGGAGAAGAAGAATTGGCCTCACCCTCTTTCACGGCTTGCTTAAGGCAGTAGCCTTGGGTGTGTGTGAAACAAGAAGACCACCACAACTTAAGTGTGTGCAAAAACAGAAGAGGACCCGAGGCCGTGAGTGTGCAAGAATAGGAGAACCCAAGACCACACCTTGTGTGAAGTAAAAGAAAACACCCTTTGGGTGAATGTGCAAACAAGAATAAAGGAGTAGGCCAAGATCAAGTGTGTGCTAAAAGAATATTATTTGTGTGTGCTAAGTGAGGAGGAAGAGCACACTTGACCGTGTGTGCATTTGAAGAGGCCGAGGGTTTTGACCTTGTGTCTGCACCAAGTGAAGACACATTTTGTGTATGCAAAATTGAAGAACAACCCACGGGTTAAGGGTGTGCAACAAGAAGAGGGAAGATGCCAAAGTCAAGTGTGTGCAAAACAAAGAACAATTTATGTGTACATAAACAAGTGACAAAGAAGGCCGAACCTATGTGTGTGCACAAGAAGTGTGTGCTCACTTAGAAGAAGAGGAGAAGACCCACACAAAGTAAAACCCACTTTTAAGTGTGTAAACAAATAGAATTAAGTGTGTTAAGATTGTGAAGAAGGTGTGTGCTTAAAGTGACTACACCCTTTGTGGGTCTACTGCACCAAGAGGAAGAAAAGGAAAGTGCATGCATACATGCATGCACGTGCACACGTGAAGAAAGTTAAATCAGTGGTGTGCATTTGAGTTGTCCAAGACCAGGACTGAGACTGGACCAGACCGAAGATAAAGATATTATTTGTCTGAGCATTCAGTAGATTGAGAAGACCCTGATAATCACAAGTGATCAGAGGTACAGAGCAAGGCCAGCAGTCTTTATCCCAGACTGCTGAGGATACTTGAAGACCTTAAAGTGAAGAAGAGCTACTCGTGCGACTCGAGGAGCCAAGAGAAGACCCTGTGGGACTCAGGGAGAAGAAGTCTTCAGTGGGATTCTGGAGCAGGCCAGTGGGACTCTGGTAACACTGGGGGACGCAGTATAAAGACCCTCCTGTGGGACTCAGGAGAGATACAGTGGGACTCTGTATCGACCATTGTAATTTTAACAGGTTATAATGGAGAATCCATGCTTGGAGAGCATGGAAAGGATGTAGGCCTTTGGTGCCGAACCTTGTAAATCCTTGTGTCCTGTGCCTTTTCATTACTGCATTATCCGGGAAAGGTTGAGAGATACAAGAAGAGTGGATCGAGGCTTTAACCAGCCATAGAGGTTTAATTGATAAGAATCAATTAGTAAAAAGTTTTAAGGGATCACTGATTCACCCCCTCCCCCTCTCAGTGATTCACACTGATCTGGGCACTTTAATTGGTATCAGAGGGAGGTTACCTCTAAAAGATCCAAGAGAGTCTATATGGAGTGCAGATTTGAGGAAATGAAAAAACAGCCTCAAATGGAGATATCTGCCAAGACTCTGAAAAACAGAATGAAGAAACAGGCAAAGAAGATGAAGAAGAAGGTTGTTGCAATCAGAGAAACTCCTTCTATGGAAAGAAATGTGAAAGTCACATCAGATGACAATTCCTTTTATCATTCTTCTGATGAAGCCTGCTCTAGCTGTGATGAAGATGGAAGGAGCAATGATCTTCTAAATGCAATCAAATATCTTCAGAAGAGAGTCCCCAAGGAAATTGCAATGTGTATAGCTACATGCCTCCTTGATCTTCAAGAAGAAAAATTACAGCTAGAAGATGAAGCCAATTCTCTGGAAGTCCAATTGGAAAAAAGGGTTGGCATAACCAACACTCTCAGAAAGCTGGTGAAGGCTAAAGATGAAACCGTTTCTCTTTGCAATGAAAGATATGAAGACACTGCTGAAGAATTGCAGAGAAGCCTTTCTGAGAAAGAAATCTTTATGATAATAATCAAAGATGTTTTCCATGCACTGGAAAAGAGGCACAAAGTTTCAATGGTTGTCAGAGATGCTCAACTTGAAGAAAAAGTCAAAAGGGTGAAGGAGCTTGACAATTCATTGCTTGAATTAAAGAAGGTGCATGATGACCAGATGGAACAGCTGAAACAGAAGTGGGAAGGAAGGCTAAGAACTATTGAGGATGAGAAGAACTCCCTCAATATGAAATGCTTAGAACTAGAGGTGATATTGAAAAATCAGCAATCACCCAAAGCTGAATCCTCCCAGTCAGCTGAAAGGAGAAGTGTTGCTACTCAAGTATGCATTGAGCAGGATGATTCTAAAAGAAAGACATCCTCTAGTGAAAGTGCAACAACTTCTAAAAAGAAGGTACCATCCATACCATCTTGTACTCATGCTTCTAAAAGTGTTTCTACTAAAAGTGCAGGATGGAAGAATGATTCCAAACAAGTATGGATGAAGAAAATGAGGAAGCAGAGCTCTCCTGAAGCAGCACAACAATTCAAGACAAGAACCCAACAATCAGAAGGACTGAAGAGGTCAAGATTTGTGGGTCAGTGTTGGTGTTGTAACAGGTATGGGCATTGTGCAAAGGACTGTTGGTACAATCCACTAAATGCCAAAGCACAGAGGAAGCCCATGCCAAGGGGGAGCAAGCCAGAAGGAAAGAAGCAGCATCCACAGGTCCAGAGACATCTGTTTACTGCAAATAGATTTGGATTACTTGACAACATCTGGGATGATTGCAAAAGTGGTCAAAAAGATACATGTCAATCTCCAACTGTATCCAGAGCTCAAAAGAAGAAAAGATCACAGAACCTGGCTCAAAAAGATTCCTTGGGAAGCAAGAAGAAAGTAGAGAATGCTCCCAATAAGTGTTTTAGAAATGAAGAGAAGTCCTTGGAGTCTGAGTCCAAGAAGGGTGATGCATCTGGAAGGACCACCAAGAAATGCTTCTTCTGTGGAAAGAAAGGACACATCATGGACCTTTGTAAAGAAGCCACGAAACTAAATAGAAGCCAACTGAACTCCAAAAGACAATCAATCCAGAAGAAGAACGGATTGATTGAAAATAAGTTGCCTAAGAAAGGTATCTTGACAGCATCAAAAGAACCATGTGGAATATCCAGAACTGAGGCCACACTTCCAAATGATTTACTTGTCATATGGCCACATCAGTTGCAACTTGCCAAAGATCTGCAGAGAGCTGAAGATGAAGTTCTGGCAATTGCTAAAGCAAAAGGGAAGAAGAAGGTTTCACATGAAGATGTTTTGAGAACCACACCAGCACAATCATCAATGAAGATCAAATGTGCAAGTGTGAAGAATGGTGAAAATGGGACATCCCGGTTGAGAGAATCTTCTCAACCTTGTTGTTCATATTGATGAACCAAGGAGGTTCCATCTTATTCCCTTATACTATTGGTATTTACATGTGCTGACATTGCAGGGAATTGAAGATGATGATCATTCTCAGCTGGAGGATGGTTTGGACAGAATGGAGTGCACCCCTTGAGGGGGAGCCAATCTGGAGAAGATGGGATTCTGATATTTAATACCATCTTGAGAAAAGCTGAAGGTATTCCAATCATACTTTCATCCCTTGTTTCTTAATTGAGTTCATCATGACAATTAAGGGGGAGTATTGATTGAAGACAAATGGATGAAAGGGGGAGCTTTATCTTTGCACTGAACTTTCTAATGTGTTTGGTGAAGTATGTGCAGGATTTAGCAAATTCATTGAATATTTGAAAAAATTCAAACCCCTGAAGCATGATCTCACATATATTGTGAATGTTGGACAACATGAAGTTCCTTGGTTACATCACTCTTGTTTTCTACACCGGGTTAGCCCAAGTAGACTTAGAGTTGATCAACTAAAGGTTCTTTGCTAAAGAAGAACATGTGACATCATCCCTCTCTCAGTGTTTTTCAAGAAAATACTTTTCAAAGGGAGGAAGAGATTTTTGAAAGAGAACCACACCACACCTTTGAATTTTATTGCCAATAAGGGGGAGAAATATTGGCACACATATTGACCCATTCATATGTGCTGAAGGAGTGTATTGACAACAAATACAAAGGGGGAGATTGAAGTGCACTGTGTTGCATTTGTTGTCAATGAGACATGAAGTTGTCTTGGAATGAATGGATGTCAAGGAGTCAAGATGTGAATGTCAAAGGATGTGATGGTGATGAAGGAAAATGGCCATGGTACTTAGAGGAATGTCACTTAGGAGATTCACTAAGTGGCATTGGAGAATATGGTTGAAACATTCTCCATGTACATCTGACGATTGCTGAGCTGCTCTATAAGTTCTAAGAACTTGTATCAACTGGATACGAAGTCACAACAAAGTTAGAAGACCATGCATTGTATTGACAATGCATGAGAAGAGGAAGATGATCCATCCACACCTCCTAAGTGGATGAAGTGAGCTGAAGAAGTCCATGCACTATTACTTAGTGCATGAGAATTAGAAGAAGCCCCAATTGATCTCTGATTAGATCAATGAAGCACTTTGAATAATTTAAGTGATTCAGGAGTTCGGTTGAAGATGAAGAACCTTCAAGAATTTCCATTCCTAAGTGATGAACATTTGTTTAAGAAGTATGGAGGAATTCTAAGAAGAAGAAGAATAGAGATGGGAAGAAGATGGCTTGGAATTTTGGCTTGAACTTATGGAAGAACTTTGTATTTGACAAAGTATCATTCTTTGCCTTAGCCAAAAAATTGGCCACCAAGGAGGCCAGCCGAGGGTCATCACCCAAGGCACTTGTGGGACTCAAGGTCACCACGCCCATGGGGAACCCTCAAGGCCAGGGCAGCAACCTTGAGGCATGGGGCGCACCCAAGGACACCGCATGGGCGCCTGGGGCACGCCCGGAGGAGCGCAGTGGGCCGTGTATAAGCCCCCGAGGGCACGCGGTGGTGAAACCCGCGCGCCGGAGGAGCATAGTGGGCGCTAGGAGCGCGCCCGCAGGAGCAAAGGGTGGGCGCAAGAGCGCGCCCGCTAAAGAACTCGGTGCGGGGCGGCACCGAGAGGGGAGGAGATTCAACTGGCGGGTTGAGGGAGCGCCAGGCTTATAAAGCGCGGAAAAACTGGCCGCGGATTCGATGTGGGACGCACATTTTTCCCGCGGAAGAGATCCTGGCCGTCCGAGCCATCGCGCGCTTGATCTGCGCCGCACGATTCATCCGCGGCGAGGCGATCTGATCTAGGACGTCCGAAATCAATTGAATCGACGATCCAACGGCTGCGAGATCATCTCCTTCGTCGAGCTCGAGCCGAAGTCTCCCGCGAGCAGCCGCTGAACCAGAGGCATCCCGACGACCTATCTCGAGCTCTCAGCCACCATTTCTGAATCCGAAACCTCCATTGTGATCGTCTGTGCCTACTGAACATAACCATGCAATAAAATAAGCATGCATGCGATGAAAGGAGGATTTCGAGCGAGGCCAAAGCAACCGGAGGTGCGAGGCCATTCGGTGTTCGTGCCTTTGCATGGATAGGGTTTAAAGAAGGCTGTGCATGCGTTCTAAGTCGCATGCACGTAGAGGAAATTAAAGAGGAAGATCCCGCGTGAAACAGAGGAGTAAATTCAAGATTTGGAAGATTTTTAAAGACCCGAATATCTCGGGATTTTGAAGTTAGATCACGCGGAAGTTTTAAGCGTTTCTCTGCCTATAAAAGGATCACCCGAGGCATGAAGCTTTTTGCTGAAGTATTCTTGAAAATCCGTGTCCCGTGAGAGCTCTGCCTCGCGAAGAACTGCCCTGCGCGCACCACTTGCGCGGCAGCAGTCCGAAGCCATTTTTGGCTTTGCGAAGTTCCTTGCGCGCAACACCTTTGCGCGACAAGAAGAAGGGTTCCCTGCGCGCCTCACTTGAGCAGCAGGAAGAACCGGGGTCGAACCAAGCCTTGCGCGCCCACGGTTGAAGCCCCGCGGTGTTGCAAGCTTGCACACCCGAGCGCTTGCACGGCCAAGTGCACCCTTGCACTTGCGCGCCCACGCCCGAGATCCTTGTGCCTTGTGCTTGCGCGGACAAGAAGTGAAGATATGCCGCACCTTGCATGCCCTTGTGCATCTTGAAGACCTATGCGGCAGTGGGAGAAGAAGAATTGGCCGCACCCTCTTTCACGGCTTGCTTAAGGCAGTAGCCTTGGGTGTGTGTGAAACAAGAAGACCACCACAACTTAAGTGTGTGCAAAAACAGAAGAGGACCCGAGGCCGTGAGTGTGCAAGAATAGGAGAACCCGAGACCACACCTTGTGTGAAGTAAAAGAACACACCCTTTGGGTGAATGTGCAAACAAGAATAAAGGAGTAGGCCAAGATCAAGTGTGTGCTAAAAGAATATTATTTGTGTGTGCTAAGTGAGGAGGAAGAGCACACTTGACCGTGTGTGCATTTGAAGAGGCCGAGGGTTGTGACCTTGTGTGTGCACCAAGTGAAGACACATTTTGTGTATGCAAAATTGAAGAACAACCCACCGGTTAAGGGTGTGCAACAAGAAGAGGGAAGAGGCCAAAGTCAAGTGTGTGCAAAACAAAGAACAATTTATGTGTACATAAACAAGTGACAAAGAAGGCCGAACCTATGTGTGTGCACAAGAAGTGTGTGCTCACTTAGAAGAAGAGGAGAAGACCCACACAAAGTACAGCCCACTTTTAAGTGTGTAAACAAATAGAATTAAGTGTGTGAAGATTGTGAAGAAGGTGTGTGCTTAAAGTGACTACACCCTTTGTGGGTCTACTGCACCAAGAGGAAGAAAAGGAAAGTGCATGCATACATGCATGCACGTGCACACGTGAAGAAAGTTAAATCAGTGGTGTGCATTTGAGTTGTCCAAGACCAGGACTGAGACTGGACCAGACCGAAGATAAAGATATTATTTGTCTGAGCATTCAGTAGATTGAGAAGACCCTGATCATCACAAGTGATCAGAGGTACAGAGCAAGGCCAGCAGTCTTTATCCCAGACTGCTGAGGATACTTGAAGACCTTAAAGTGAAGAAGAGCTACTCGTGCGACTCGAGGAGCCAAGAGAAGACCCTGTGGGACTCAGGGAGAAGAAGTCTTCAGTGGGATTCTGGAGCAGACCAGTGGGACTCTGGTAACACTGTGGGACGCAGTATAAAGACCCTCCTGTGGGACTCAGGAGAGATACAGTGGGACTCTGTATCGACCATTGTAATTTTAACAGGTTATAATGGAGAATCCATGCTTGGAGAGCATGGCAAGGATGTAGGCCTTTGGTGCCGAACCTTGTAAATCCTTGTGTCCTGTGCCATTTCATTACTGCATTATCCGGTAAAGGTTGAGAGATACAAGAAGAGTGGATCGAGGCTTTAACCAGCCATAGAGGTTTAATTGATAAGAATCAATTAGTAAAAAGTTTTAAGGGATCACTGATTCACCCCCTCCCCCTCTCAGTGATTCACACTGATCTGGGCACTTCAGTAGTGGTAAGACCTCATTTCGATGGAAAGTCCACAGTTCCTTATAAACAATGACATGATATGGATTTCCTTGTGTGTCAACTGTTAACTCGAGATCATGACTTATACTAGAGTATCTCATGTATAGTTACTCCTTCTCCATACCGTTTCTATGGGTCCCAAGATAGAAGCCTCTTACTATGTGATAACTTAAAGAATCCCAAAAGTGATGACCTTCCTTTTTATGGACCTAGGGTACCCCATTGGGTTCCCCAATGGTTAATTGGCCCTAAGAGAGAGTGAATAATGTGTTTGGGTATTGATGGTTGATGGTTTCACCTTATAACTCATACTCAACATGTGATCCTTGGGGGATTTTCCTGTAAAATTTGTCTAAGTATTTTTCCAAAGATACTCCTTTTTTTATACATCACCATGTTACTATTTATGAAACTAAAACTTCCATGTGTGATTCGCGGAACTCATCTTATGGGACTAAGGTGAAGCGATATTATGGTAGGGATTCCCAAATGTGTTTTTAGGATCCATCTTATGAGCCTTATTGATTTAATGATTCCTTATCATATGTATTAGTGTTATTGAGATTCCTACCTACTTAAAGATTATAGAGGTGGTTGTTGTGTGTATTTATAAAACCCTCTTAGTTAGTTTGTTTTTTTAGGCTGTCCATCTCACTAGGATCAAGGTGATTCCAGAGTGTACTGGGTGGCCTTGTTTCCCCTGAGCACTAGATGATTATGATATCCACGAGGATTAATGATTATCTACTCAATATATGCATTGGATAATCCTCATGATTGGGTGGAAGAACCATATTAAACTACCCAAAACTATAATGATATTAGATATTTTCCCTTTTATTGAATGATGTTGGGTAATTATAATGGATCCAAGAGTGTATTCCTTACATATTTTCTAAGGGTCATCCCCCTTAGTAGACATCCATGATTCCAACATCATGATTACATATGGAACATGACCAAGGAATCTAACATCAAAATGGATTATGGAACATTGATACATTTTCTAGGTTACACATGACTTGATTGGTATGAAGTCTATCTTTATGCCTCATTTTCAAGATATCCAACAGATACTAAGAATATTACTTCATATAGTGGAGGTGATTACAGGTGATCATTGTGTTTGGTCTTGTATCCCCTGTGGTGACATATCTTGCTCAGATACATTTCTAGGACTGGCCAAATTAGGTATAGTCGGACCAAGGTAGCCATCAGGCCCTAAGGATGGTAATGGTTATATGTTTCTTTTTAGTAGTCATAATTTATTTTATTATTTCTATTGATTAATTCACATATAAATACACTAAATTAATTTTCCATGTGTGGGACTACATTGGTGGTACCCTATGTAGTTTTGTACTCACACATTTCTCATGATTCCAGTGTATTGGAGTACCCAATAAAACATTAACATAGTTACAAGAACATGTTGTGCTGAAACTTGGAACAAATAGTGTGGGATGGTTTGGGTGATTTTGGGGATCATGAGTATGTGAAATGATATGTGTGAATAGTAAATACATTTACATTTCATATTCTTGTATTTATTTCGTGTACATGTGGTTGGCCTAGTGGGGCATCCATGTTGTATATATGAGATGGTTGTTCAGGCCTTTACTATATTCACTTTATTACAACCTTTTTTATATTTATTACTTCCACAATCTGATTATGTACTACTATAAATGATTTTTAGTTTTTTATTTTATTAAATTACTATTATATGGTGTCATAGTTACCCCACCTACGCACCATATGCCCTCACTACTATTTGGGAGCCTTTGGCATATAGGGAGGCATATTTGAGGGCAAGTTGCAAACTAGTCTGGAAACTATTCATAGATCGATTCAGGTTGGTATAAGATACGATACATGAATGTATTGATTCACAAAGTGAGGTTCCAAAAAATATATGAAATTTTTTTCATAATTTTTGATCATGATTACCAATTCATAGTGAACACATTGAGTTTCCCAAGATTTTATCATTGTAATGTTCTCCAATTTATCTTATATGTTATTGAGGTTTCTTATTTCCCCTACTATAGACACCAAATTCCTCTCCATCTCTATATCATGAGTGAATAAATGATTATTATTATATCATTTCATGAAAATTATGAGATTAGGTTTTAGTAAATTATCACCACCTTCCTCAAAAATATATCCAAGTGATTCAATGGTGGATTTACTCTTCACCTTAACCCACATTTTTTACAAAATGTTTAATCAATGTTAATGTACTTTGGTGAAAACTCAGTTAGTCTCTACGAAGGTTATAGTTTCACTATCAAAGTGTATTAGTGTTAATAGGGATAGATGTGTGTGTATGATCTTTTTGTTATTAAAAATAAACATAATACATAAATATTCTATCAAAAATGGATTAGTGGTTGATCCATGGGTATGAGATCATGTGTAATTCTATCATGGTTCCAAAAATGATGAATCTCCCTTCTAATTATTATAAATGAAAAATTCAAAATTATTCACTTCTCATCCTTTTCTATTGGTTATATTGAGTGATAGTAATGTAATCATAATTGTATGTTTATCTAATATCATATGTTCATGGGTGAGGTAAAATATATTACCTAAACATAGTTGATATTACTTAACCCCAACTGTTTAAACACCTCCCCAACATGATATATTTATCCCAATTAGATGCTGATGAGAATCTTTCTTCAACATGCATGTCTAAGATATTTATGAAATTCACCACTCAAGCAATCATGTTAAATCACATATAGACTTGATTAATTAAATGCACAAAATTAACTAACATCTGAGGTAGAAACAACCTATATCAAATAGAATGATTAAAATTTAAAAAAAACATGTATACATAGTTGAAATTGATATTATCAATATAAAAAGAAATTTAAAATGTTTTAGAACTAAATAATATACATGGTTCTCCCAGACTAGATCTATCATCAGTGGGGTATTTTTTCTTCCAAGTGAAGGATAACTTCCATAGACATTTAACTTACAATAAACCAGAGATTATCTAAAACTTGCCAATTTTTATCCTAAATGAAAATATCAATCCTCAATTTATAATCTACACATTCCTCTTGGATATTTACTAATACCATCGAGGTGATGTGAATGAATTTCAAGTGGAATGTATGGTAATCCCTTGAATTCATGAGTGAAATCTATAATATAATTAATATCAATTGATTTATTCTCTTAAGGATTTTCTGACATCTATCTTAGTTTCATGATTTAGTCCAAAAACATGAATGTAATATTATTTGTGTCCCTACATTCGTTACATTTGTTTTATATGGTTACAATCTCGATCAATGGTTCCTAGTGATCAGTTATTTATTCTTTGATCATTTACGATCCATATTGATTATTTTTTTTATAAAAATTTCTTTGAATTAACACTGTTGTTGGACTATTTGAATCACAATAATTTTGTAATTTTAGCCATAAATTTTTTTTCATTGATGTATCCTTATTTAGATTGAGACATTCCATTAGGTAGGCAATGTAATATTAAATGGACTTATATAGAATACATTTGATTATAGAAAGAACATGGATTTTAGTATTAAAATTCATTAGAAGGAAGATGAATCCTTAGGAGATGAAACATATCATGTTGCCTTCGTATTAGCCTAGTAATGTGATGTGAGTCACACATCTTAGTGGAGTATTCTCAATCACCCAAATTTTAAACATCCATAAATTAGGGGATCATAATTCCCATTATAGTTCATTTATTTTTTATCATGTGTTGGGTCCCACCATTGCTTTAGTTATAGATCATAGGATATGTTGGAATCCACAAGTCAACATTAGTGATGAAATCATCATGGGTGTTTTTTCCGTTTTCCATTGGAGATAGAACAATCCTAGTAATTCTATGGAATTTTCAATAAGTAATGGGTTTTTTATCTAATAAGGAAATGTTTATGGAATTGGGGCACCAATGTAATCTTAATATTTGACATGGGATCCATTTATTCTTACATATAAGATTTAATATCCAAAATATTCATACATAGTTTTCTATGAAATATCATTCGATGTCTGTAATAGCCTTAATTTGTAATATGGGACAACATCAATTAATAAAACAAACATTTTGAATCATTTTCATGTTATGTTAACCTATTCATTCACTCCTAAATATTAATGCAGCCAATATTTAGTCTTACTCATCCTTTGATTTATTCATATGTAGCCCATGAAACTTTATATTTATTCTTACATAACATAAGTTATTCTCAAGTAACTCTTACATGGATAATTTAAATTATATTTTATTCCTACTTATCTATCTTGGATACTCAAAGTTCATTTTTCACCATGGTCTCAACATCCACTTCATATCTACAACTTCATTCTTCTTCCCCTATTTTCAATGATTCAACCTCTTCTTAAAAATCAATAAATCAATGGATTATGCATAGATGGAATTTTTTTTAAAGAAAAACATAGTTAATAAATAATTTTTATAAATGGGTCAATTTAAGAATTATTTACCAAATCCCCTGAAATTTGGTGTTACCATAAGAACATCACCGATTGGATATCTCAAATATATATGAGGGGAGAATTTGAATTTATTATTAAAAAGATAATATGAATTGTTTTTATGAATCAATAGTAATTTTCTAAAAGATATTTCTGTAGATATAAATGGAATAATAGTCATATAACTTTTAATTGAGATTAATATTGAGAAAGATGAAGCTTAATGTTTGTAACTCTTGAACTGGTAGAAACTTAATAATTGTTTTGATGTAAAATAGAATTATATTTACTAGAGAAAAAAATTCTAAGTAGACTAATATTAATGTATATTAATAGGTAGATCTAATATATTATTTTTTAAATAATATATAGATTTACATAAATGTTTCGATGACATTAAATGAAAGATAATTGAATGTATTTTAGCCTCCATTCATATATTCAAAATGATTTGATATATCAATGAGCTGAATAGATGAAATGAATTCTTTTGGGAATGATATGAAATTTGTATTTATTTTTTAATCATTTTTTAATGTTTTCCAATAATGTGAATAAGTTCAATAAAAATTATATGGTTTTCTGAAAGTTTTGAGGATAAATGGGCATGGAGTGTGATGTATAATATCTAGTACTATGTTGAAACATAATGAAGGTAAATTGTTTATAAAAATAGATAATATTTAACTTGTAAAAAATTTATTATTGGTCATTGAAAATTAATATAGGTTCCAATAAAATGATAAATGATTCCATAAGGAATGCAAATTTTATGGTTTTCATAAAGGTTTTTTTACACTATAGAGGTTTCATGTCAATTATGAGTGTTATAGAATCAATTATTTTATTTTTAATGGTATATGATACCAAATATATATTTTACAAATATTTTTAATATATGTAAGTTTAGGATCAAGAAAATATTTGATGAACCTTGCGATCTGATTTAAAATGATGTATAAAAGGGTTTTGTATTCATGAAGGTGAATTCAAAGGAATATATATCTAGATCAAATGGTTCTTAATAAAAATTGTTTGTAGTTATATAATTTATCTTATGTGATAAGATATGTTATTTGTTAAATAAAATGTGTTATAAGATGATACACACGGTTTATGATTTATCAAACTCTTTAACATATTTGAAAAAGGGGTACGGATAAAATTGATTTATCCAAGATATTTTTTAATATATAAGGAAAATAATTTCCATCACTCTTCAGTGAAATAATTTGATGAATAAAGTCTATTTTTTAGAATAATTATCCAAAAACATAGAATACCATTTATGTTATGGTTATTAACATTTTAATATTTTTACTAAATAAAATAATTTTTTTCTAAAAATGAAAACGTTGTTGCATATTAGCATGATATTATAAAGAGAATAGAGTATCTAAGAGACTTATGGGGGTATATTTGGACTTGGAGAAGTTCAACTATAAAAAATAAAACATCATACCAATGAAAATAAAAATTTAATATCACTTTATATAATAAAAGAGTTTAGAATTTTTTTAGTAAATAAATAATGTAATGTGGTACATTTGTAACCAAAATGATCTAAAAGAAAAGTTTAATGGAAATTTTCAAAGAAAAATGATGATGATGAATATAGAAATACTTCTAATGAGAAAATATAAGTTATTAACCTCATAAAAAGGGATTTTGTGATTTAAAAGTTGTATTAATACTAGGTTCAAAGAGTTGAACATTAGGAATATGATTCCTAAGTATTTCCATTATTTGAATTGGATTGCATCATAGATGTTACAAGCTGATAATTTCTAGTGGAAGAGTCTTATCAGATGGTCACATACATATTTGGTAGGAAATAGATAGGTATGTAATTACTTTTAAAACCCCTAATCATGAAACGAATTTAAGGCCTCTTTCATAGTGTCTTGATCCTAGATGCAATATAATGGTGCCTCGAGACCAGTTGGCCACATGACCTCAAGCACATCTCGCTGAATGTCAGTGGCTATCGATAAGCAGCAAGTGCCCTATTTGTATAAGTGGAGAGAATATTACCTCATATTATTAAGTATAACACTACTGTAGAAAAAAATGTCAAATAACGGAAACTTATAAATATATAAATAAAAGAGGAAGTAAACGAATGAGACATGCATTAAAAGTAAACATCTGGATACTGGATATCAATATTGTATACAAAAATGATGATGATTTAATGTCTTAAATCTATAAAAAATGGAATTACCTGGGACGGGGGTAAAACCATATATTGCATGTTTTCAAAAAATAAAAATAACAAGAAATGGTTACACATCATCTCAAGAATAGGCTCAATCCTTTACCCCCAAAAAACCATTCTAAGCAGTAATAAAAATATGGAATCAGAAGAAATCCGCTTTCCATTATTCATACCTACAGTCATAATGTATACTCAGATACCAAACAGTGACTGAGAAGAGTGTGAGATATAATCGTAGTATGATGGAACCCATGGTGTCTAGGCATTTCCATTTCATTATATAAATGAAAGATAGTGTGCCAGATATAATAGATGAAATGTAGTTGATAAATAAAATATCCCTATGCTTTTTCTATTCCCCATAACAGACACCCATCTCATACCACCACCTTTTTACAACCTCGAGAGTCTGAAAAGTATACCTATGTAGGTCAAAATATATATAACATCTACCATAGTAAATAGGGAAACTAACAAATCATACCCCGAAGCTTGTGCTCTGGTTTGGGGTCTCAATCACAAGTCATCACATAAGTATGCTAGAAAGTAAATAATAAGTTTCTTAGGTGTATAAGAATTCTCATATTAACATAAAGGATGAATTTCATATGATTTAACAATAAAAAATAAAATGAAATCCAAACATTCTGTAAAAATATGAGGTGGAGTCTCGTGCTCATCCAAGGTGATCTAAAATAATCTGATGTATCACAATGGAAACATATTATGTAATCCAATACCACCGAGCCAATCCAAGGAAACCCTTACATCACCCCATGTATCAATATGTGGTATGGTAACCACAGAGTCCATCCAAGGTATCTCACATGGGGACCGTGTATCATCTATGGGATGACATAGCCATCTTTCCAAATGGAACATCCATCGTTTCTCCCCTAGGGAACCAATATCACACAGGAGTGTAAGAAACATTCTGGTAGGGAATTTCCTAGGAGCCAAAGCATCTCCCTTGACATTTCAGGTTGTAACCCATCAAGCATGAATATTACATACACAGGTCCTTAATATGGAACTCATATTCTCTCCCAGTCTATATAAAGTTCCACATCAAATAAGGCATATATATCAAGCAATTCATTTATTATTGTTAGCCAACAAAAGTAATATCAATACCACATGCTTTCCATTTTCACCAAGCTATGAATTTCAAGTAAAACAATATTGAAACATTTCATAAAGAAGGGAAATAATCATTTAAATGAGAGAAAGAATGGAATAAGAAATAATCTACATGGAATAATCCTTAAACAATTTTCATAAGCAGTGAACTTAAGTAAGGATTATGGAATCAACATTCTTATTACCAATAGGTTAGCAATGACCTTTTATAAACTCAATTTAACAAGTGTGACTAAGAATCACATTTAATTAGAACCATGTAAAAGGAACAAGAAAGAGCCCCAAACAAGGCATAACCACTTAAGAGAAGTCATTAACACAATTCCCATGGAATAAATGTGGAAATTTGAGTATAATACCAATAAGAAGTGAATATTGTCTTCACTATAAGCTTTTAACACAAGGCATAAAGATTTAAATAAGGCACAGTACTCATGTAACTTGAAATTATCATTTTAGCATGTAAGATATGTTGTATTCAATGTGAAATCAAGTTTGTCAAAGGTATAAGGTACTACAAATAAGCCAAAAAATTATGTTCAAGCTAAGGTAATATCAAGAGAGATTTAATTCATGGTAAATTTCTAATTCTAATATCACTAATTAAATTATGGCATTATAAATGTGCCACACACACTAAAAGACAAGTTTCCATATTTAAAACAAAGGTAAACTTAGGCCATTTTGTTTGGCTCACCCAATGGGGTGGACAGATCCAAGAAGAATACCCTAAACATGGGTTTTTCTAAAGGGTATAGTCCTAAAGGTCATAAAAAATAAGAAAATAAATTTAATATATGATAATAATCCTTGCTGGAAGGTTCTTATGGGCAACACAATTCAGTAATGCCAAATATTAATGAAATCGAAGCGAAAAGGGGTATACTTTCTACCTCAGGGTTATAGTACTCCACACATCTGATAGAAAGGCATGATTCAAACTAATGGGGGAAATCAAGATATTTAGGAAAACCCTAAATAGTAAATAAATCCATCACATGGATATATTGCAATGAGGGTGGAAAAACTAATAAATCAAGGGGGTGAAGACAAGAGGGATTATCGAGAGGAGTCTATAGCTTTCAACGACGAAGGAAATTGATCACATTTTATGGATAAATATCAAAAACCCAAAGGAGTAGGAGAAAGACCTTCATATACTTAGAGGAGGGGTAAATACCTAGTGGAGAGGTAAGGGAGAAGAAAATTGGGTCAAAAAGTCATTACAATAACATTTGAATTTGTTACCCCATAGAAGGGATTGCACAATTTGGCTACATGGTTGGACAAACCATGCAGTAGGTTATACATCAGTGTGGAACCTTTCATGGTTAGGTGTATAGTTTTATTAACTGTGTGAAAACCTCAAGTGTTTTTCACCATCTGAAACCTATTATTGGACCCACGGTATTGCGCCCTATGTCACACAGTTTGAAAAAATGTGTATCCCAACCAATTTTCTTATTTTGGTTCTCTGGTCTTTAAATGAGCCTCAAACGCCATCGAAACATCTCTTAACCTATTATAAATTATAATAATTCTTATTTTAATAAATTAAAACAAAAAAAATAAATGGTTCATACCTTTGGATAAAACTAGGTTGCTATAACCTCCACTTCATAAAACCAATAATCCCTATGTTTCCACTATGAGGGTGGTAGGACATCATCTGATAAGAATTATATCCACTATATGTTTACATCATCTGCCAATTTCCTGGTCTTGTCCTGCACATATATGTGATTCCATATCAGTCAGGCTAAATGAACTGAGTTTCCTTTGACAACCTTCATGTTATGTTCAATGATATATATTCGATGCTCCTCAAAGATTGCATCCACCTCCAGCGCGATATCATCGGCATCAAACGAATGGGATAGTTCTAGAGGATACCACTAAAGTCAAGATATGTAGAAGATGTTTTGCATAACATAGTAACTATGAGGTAATAGAAACCTATAGGCTACCAAACCAACTCGCTCAACTATCTTGTAAGTCCTAACATTTCTCGTAGATAACATGTATGGTCTTATTAATCTTTTATGTCTCAAATGAGGTGATACATGCAGAAAGACACGATGTCCCACCTAAAACTCAATATGCCTATGGTGACAATAAGTATAAGAATTTTTCCTCGATTTATCTCTATACATACTCATTTGAATCAACTAGAATTTCTATAAAGTCTCCTGAACTTGATGAGGAACTAATAGAGATGTCTCCCCAACCTATAGCCAGCACAAGGGTGAACAGAATGGTCTACCATATGGTGCCTCATATTGAGTCATCTGAATTTTTTCATTGAATCAATTATTATCGGAAAACTCAACTAGAGGAATATGATTCTCCCAGATACATCTAAAATAAATGACACATTCTTAATGTATATCCTCTAACACCCAAATCATCTATTCGGACTGACCATTGGTTTGAGGGTGATATATAGTACTCAAGAGCACCTTTAACCCCTATGCTTTCTGAAACCCTTGGAAGAACCACAATTTGAACCGAGAATCTTGATCTAAAACTAAAAAAATATAATATACCATTATGTCTCACCATATCTCAGATATAAAGTATACCCAACTCATCAATAGATTAGGTCTCCCTAATCGGAAGAGAGTGACATTGGTTAACCTATTGATGATCACCAATACTGTGTCGCTGCCTCGAAGAGATATTGGTGAGACTTTAACAAAATAAATGGTGCTGTACTTAAATATCATTCAGCAAGGGATAAAGGTTGTAGAAGTCCAATGGGTCATTGGTGCTCTACATTCACCTACTAATAGGTGGATCACCAAGTGATGAAGCCCTCCATCTGCTTCTTCATACCTAGCCACCCATACAGATGATAAATATCTCGATACATGTTGGTAATCATAGGATAAACTTCCCAAACTGAGGCATGATATTCCCTTTTCATCACTTCTCTTATATCAAAAGTCACCCAAACACATCCAAAATAGAGCAGGGTCTCACTACTATCAACAAAAGAAGCATGAGGTAGGTTCTCTCCTATTATGAAATATGAATCATGTCTTAACATTAATCAACCTAAATTTAAAAATTATTCTCACATTTAACATAAAAAATTCTATTATAAAAAGCCCCTTAAATTTCATATGTCACTCATGGCCTCTTCATCATCAGTAGTATAACCATTTCTCATACCACATTTATAATTATCATCATGATATTCCCCCATAGGACATCGATTTGGATAATTCACATACATGCCACATTAAAAACATTAGACAATTGATGATACCTTATAGAGTCTATTATTCCAATTCTTTTCATTAACTAAAATTTTCATTTTTACTTAGAAATTATATGCTTCATGTGATTCATTTCTATAATAAAAAAATATTCTTTTTATATTAATATATTACTTGGACTTCTTCTTATAACATTATCAACATATAATAAACTGAATCTTCATTCTTCCATGGTCTCCACCATCCGAAACTGCAATGAACACTATCCATTTCTTATTTGGTGTGTATGAGAGGAGTTTAAGGTGTATGTTTTTAATCATATATCATGATAACTTTCTATTAAAAACAATAGTATCATTCACTCAAGTCATCATCCCATTTAGTTTTTTATCAACATAATTTCTATCACATTCTATGTTACCTAATTTCATTCTATTTTCTAAAATTGACTAAAACCAAAAATCAATGTGTGAGAAACAATAATAATAGTGGGAAACCAAATAATCATGAAAAATAATTCAGAGGGTGTCTAAATAATGACACCATATTTTCAATCTATGTAACATTAGGTGTAACACCCCAGGTAAATAAAGAATATGAAATTTTCATATTTATCCATATTTGTGAATAAATCATTAATATTACTTTAAAGGGGATGCTATGCTCGATGTCGTACCCAACACGCAACAACGAGTTTCTTGGGAATCTTACGTTGCACTCTAATAATAAAATAATATTATTTTAAATGGTAGTTAACATGTAGCCTTTGTATTGGCGGTAATGGATAGAAATAGATAATATATGATTATATATTTTTTTAATGTTTTTACATTTATCCAATAAAAGATAAAGACATAAAATACGGAAATAATTCGATTTTCGGCGTTTATGCCCTAGTTTTCACTAAAGGTTCACTTATCGCCTTTTGATGGAGAACCTTCATTAAATATAGTTTTGTTCACTCTTATACATCCTTTTGTATCAAATAAAACTCTTCTTAAGAATTGGGACATAAAAATTTACTTTGTGTAAATTTTTGGTATCTTTCCGATAAAGTTCTTTTTTTAAATGAATAGCGTAAAATGTTGTATTTTAATTCAAAACCACTTTTTAATCTAATTTATTTATATGATTAAATTATATTTTGAATTGGTTTTAAAGTGAAATTAGAATATATGTTTACCATTAAATCCAATAGTGGTCGTTGGAATTAATTTCACATTGAAATCAGACTTTCACCAGTGTCAATCTTTTGATACTTATTGTTTCATAAAAACACGCTATTTGATCTGACATCGAGAATTAATTATTAAATTAATTAATGTGACTTATTTGTTTTGAATTTTGTAAAATAGACTTCATTTTTGAATTCGGAATATCAAATATATCTTAGGGTGAATATTTGGGATTTTTCCGAAAAACTTCAATTTTTGATGAATAGCGAAACCACTAAGTGGTACTTATAAAAACTGATTTTTCCATTTAAATGAAATTTTGCCATCTTTGTGTTTTGAATTTCAAAAATCCAACATAAATGGTTGTAATTAAGAAGTAAAATGTGGTTCAATGGGATAAAAATAATTTTTTAGTGAATAGTAACTTATTAAGTTTTAATAGCGATTAGAGGTAATTAGTGTAGTTTAAGGTAAAAATAATATTTTAATAATATGAAATGAACTTGAAACATGTCCTAACCTCATTGGATGTGTCATGGGCTACCAAGAAAACCCATGTGTCAACTTGGGGATCCCATGAAGCCACTTTGGTTTGAAAATTACATTAATATCTTTTTATTTAAAGTTAAAGAAAAAATGAGACAAACATGAAAGGTTTTACTAAAATGATTTTTACATGGGGTTATAAAAATAATATTTTTGACTATAAGTATTAATTGAAAAGATACAAAGATTTCCTACATAATAGGAGTTTTTTTATAATTTTTATACATTAAATAAATTAAATTATTTATGACATCATGATGATGCAGCGATGACCTCATTATTTAACGATTTAAATAAAATGGAAAGATAATGTAATATCTAAGACCTAAACATGTCCAAAACCTATTGGATGAGTGGATTTCAAACCCTTATCACCTTATCCTAGAAATACATCAATGTGGGACCTTTAAAATCCGAAACTCTTTTGAATATAAAGTAACATTTTGTAACTTTACAAGAGTGCCCCTCCTCTCCTCTTATAAAAGGCCCCCACCTCTACCTCCTTACCCACACTCCAAAAGCCTTTGGCTCGGCCAACCCCTTCCCATTTTGTCTCTAAACTTCCCTATCTTACTCCTTTAAGCCTCACTTTGGGCATCAGTCTTCCCAAGGATTCCTTTGAGCTCAAACCAAAGGGAGTTACCCGATTTTAATGTAATGTCTTCACTTGTGTCCTTTTGTATTATTTTGCTTCTCCAACCCCATAAACTCTTTTTATTAATTTATTTTGTAACAAATACAGTATCTTCAATATACTAGGATGTTTTTATAATGATTATTCTAGCTAAACTTACACACACCTACATCTAATGGTTAAAGAATATACTGTTTCCGTGGATGGCGAATTTCGGCCTCCCGAAACGATGATTGTTCAACATTCTTTTAACACCTTCAAAGGTGGCCATTAAGATGAAAATATATTTATATATGATATATAATATGTTTATGATTTCCTTAATCTTATTTATTTTTCATTTTGGGCATACATTTATGGTTTCCATTATGGGTAAATGCGATATCTTCATTTAAGGAAGTGCGGACTACCGCCCCCTCAAAGTGATTTGATTCGTTAATACCATATGTGGTACATATAAAGGATACATTGAATGATATTATATATGATACCATACTGGAATTAAAATACTATTATGTACCATTATGTTTTAATTCCAATAAATATGAAATAGAAATGGAAGTAGCGTTCATGCGTACATACGGCTTACCGTCTCCATGAACGGTACAATTCCTTTCTTATCTCAAAATGTTATGTAATACTATAAGTACATATATATAATGTATATATATGTAATACATTACATCAATATTATATATACCATTCTTGAATTATAACATATATATATCCCTCTCATTTTTCTTTAATTCCATTAATATGACAAAAAATGAAAGTAGCGTTCATGCATACGTACGGCCTACCATCTCCATGAACGGTGATTTTCGTTTTTTATCTCCAAATGATATGGAATAGTATGAAATGAATATTTACTGGATATATCTGATATTTTAATCATGAAAACTATTCTGGAAATTATTTACTTATAACTACGTGGGCAATCTTTTTTTTAAGAAAGTTTTTTTTGACTCATGTACCAAACATCGACAAAAACGTCTGATATGAACTAACATTATTATACAATTATTATATCATTATAATATGTGATATGAACTGAATAATAATCTATAAAGGAGGTAATTATGCAATTATTATTTGAACAAAGTTTATTATTCAGGAATATAAAGAAACGAACAAGTCAAGTTGGACTTGAGGTAAGGGAACCTACTCCACTATTTTTTTAAGTACACTCTTTTATGTCATTCTTTTTAAGCTCATTTTTCATATGATTGGGATGTTCTTTTATATTAATCATACTGTAAATATCATGTTCATATGATGAGAGACCCCTATTCTCTCTCATCAATCCACTTTGGAAGTTTCGAGTGGCGCAGTTAGGCTGCTGAGTTTTCGTAAGTGATTTTTCATCTCACCTTTATTCCTGTGAGATTTACGCTACATTTGCCACAATTTCCTATGAGTGGTGTATGTACTAACCATTATTTTACTCATTGTGTAATATTCTTTCATTTATTATTATTTACATCAATGATGTATTTTCCTTCTTTCACGGGGCGTATGTTTCGAAAGATACCCATGTCGGTAAGGGAACCTTTCACCCTCCTCTTTTTAAAAGACTTATTTTTTTATGTCTTTTAATTCACATAATATTATTTTGAGATATGTTCTTCTATATCCTTATTGATTAAAATTTTATATCCAAGTGATGAGATACCCTTTTTATCTCTCATCAACTCATTTTATGAATTTTTTGAAGTGACGCTGTTAGGCTGTCGAATTTTACCAAGGGAACTTTTTAACCCAATTTCGATTTCATTGGGTTCAACATGTAGTTTTTTAACATGACATAATTTGAATATGTGTGAATGACCTTTTATTGTTTTACACTTAATATCCAATTATATTGGGTGTATTTATAATTGTCACACATAATTTTGAGATTGATTTATACTTAATTTAAGGATACCTTCTTTATAAGGGATTTCATCACATTTTTACATATCTATTGAGACTTCATTGTTGTTATGAACCAATTCGATCTTATATGGTGTATATACTGTCCTTTGGATTATTATATTATGAATCCATTTTTTCTCATGATATTATAATGATCTGATTAAATGTTATTCCTCAATTATTGTATTCAAGTGTCTCTAATTTTGGTAAAAACCCTTTAACAAAAATTTCGCTTTAAATGTTTTAATGATTTGTTCTTATTAATATCCATGTTTTCAAAATGGTTTTAAGGATTTATTTATATGGATATTAATGGTTTAAAATTTTAAAAGCATCAAGGTGGTATGGGACACTTTGATTCAAAAATCTCTTTATTAAATGTTTTAAATGGTTTTTTTAATGGATTCATTATTTCAATATCCTGAAATGTTATATTGTGATTGAAATGTGGAAATGTTATATATCCTTTATGCATGTTTTATGTGATACATTTATTTTATGGTTCTTGGCCATTGTTATGAAAACGAGTGGTTCCGTGATAAACTAAGGGCGGGTGAGCCCGATATAGCTCTCCAATGCATTGGGTAACGCAAAGGAGTGAAACGTTAAGGTTTCTCCGAAGAGATTTAGGGAATATACTATGATGGGTATTCCAAACGTAAACAAGATGGTTAATCCCTACGTAAGAAAGTTATGAATGCCTCATGTAACCTTTTATGTCTTATGATTTCTACGATTTATTCATGATTTGATGAGGTATGTTAAAGTGGATATGTTTTATGGGTAAAGTATGATTTCATTCTTATGTATATATGAACTCATGTTTCCTTTCCATTTTTTATAACCCTTACTGAGATTTTTATGCTCATCCCAAGTTTTTGAAATGTTTTTCACAGGTCAAGGGAAGGGTACATGATGTGATGATAGTGTTAAGGATGTGTCAAGAAAGAATCCATGTTTTATTTTAAATATGTTTCTATTGATGGGAAGAATGAATACTTTCTTTTATGTAACCACTTTGTTTAAATGTGGAATGTAATGCAAGTTTCATGATCTAATTCTCTAATACTCTAAACCTGAAAAGATCCTCAATGTGTAATCTTGTATTAACTCAATATTAAGTAAGGTTTAAGGCTGGGGCCTTATAGTTTGTATCAAAGGTCGGTTTAGATAACTTTAGAGGTTAGGGTATTCTTTAAGCATAAGTGACATTACCATAATGGTTAGGATTTCAGAAAGAGTCCTAGTTTTAGATAAAGTGAATGAGTAAGTGTATCATAGTGTTTACCTTCCTCATTAGTACATGATGGTTTTGTTGATATACTCACACTGACATTTCTGTTTTTAGTGAATGGATGGATCTATCAGGCACAAAAGAGACAATAGGTTTGAATAAAATTGTGGTGGTTCTATGATTAAGATACTAGATAAAATGGGGGATTCAATGAGGAAACTCGTGGTTGTTCTAAACCAACTATCGAGGAGTTATGATCAACCACTTGAACCTTGGTATGATATTTAATGCATCATGTACGATATGACCAATCCATGTGGAAGTTCAGGTAATAATTATAAAGGTAACCATTAGAGATTATATGATCCTTACTTTTGAGGTAATTATGGGTTATTATATGATATGCTGGAAAATGAAAGGCATGAGATAATCTTGAGGTTTAAATATGTTATGATCATTTTTGATGATTTTATCTCTTTTTTGGGGAATGATTTAAGAATTATATAGTTTTGGAAAAAGGACAACACGCAGACCGTGTGACAACCCATCGCATCGGACAAAGGTGCGGGAATCGAACCCACAACCAAAGTGCGACTGGTATTTATCGCCTACCACTGGACTACATGAATTTCCTGGTTATTTTGACTGATTCTTTTTAGTTAGATGATTTTATGAATTAAGAGTATGTTGATTTTGGGTTATTTATGAAAATGATTAACCTATCATGGAGGATATGTGATTAGGTTAATTATATTTCAATACGAGACTTTAGGAGCAACATATATTGTTTGGAGATAAATGTTACGATTTAACTTGGAAGACTATGTGACTAAATCCTTCAAATATTTGGGTTTAAATCTTATATTGGTTTACTTTGAAGAATTTTATGGACAAATTGTTTATCGAATGGTCCTCGTTGAACTTTGGGTTTTGTTGGAAAAATTTTGAGATTAAGAATAGATTTTCTTTTTATAAAGGGTTATCCTTTTTTGGATTATCTGACCTTGTACTAACCTTTCTAGTTTTGGTTTTGGTTAAAGTCTAAAGACATGGGATGTATATAGTTATCTTTTGTCGATTAGGTGATTCTCTAGAAATTTATTATAGTACTCTTAATGCGAACAAGTCTCCCTAAATACTCGTCTTTTGGAAAAAATATGAGTTTGATTAAGGAATCTAGTAAAAGTTGAAAGTCAACATGATAATTGATTATGTTTCCATATTAATAAATTACTCAATAAAAAATATCTTAAAACAAAAATTTTGTCTATTAACTTTTCCTACTGGGGAACCCAACACCGTTTAACCCATCACAAGTTTGTGATTTTCTTATTGTTAACATTCTCCTAAACGTGTTTTTTATCACTCTCCATCAGAACATGACCATATGTTTTCTCCTCCATGTCCATGTTTTCCTACATGGAGTCCTAGTATGGGTTAACTCGGGTGACCTCTGTACTTATCTTTATTTTAAAGTGATTGTTTTACCGACTCTTGTTCTGATGTGGGACTTTCAAGGATGTTTCCAAGCGCAATTTTAAAATTGCGAAGACGCAATTCCCAAAAGGGGGGAAGGATGTATCACCCCAGGTAAATAAAGAATATGAAATTTTCATATTTATCCATATTTGTGAATAAAATATTAATATGACTTTAAAGGCGATGCTATGATCGATGGCGTACCCAACACGCAACAACGAGTTTCTTGGGAATCTTACGTTGCAATCTAATAATAAACTAATATTATTTTAAATGGTAGTTAACATGTAGCCGTTGTATTGGCTGGAATGGATATAAATAACTAAAATATGATTATATATGTTTTTTATTTTTTTACATTTATCCAATAAAAGATAAAGGCATAAAATACAGAAATAATTCGATTTTATGCGTATATGCCCTAGTTTTAACTAAAGGTTCACTTATTGCCTTTTGATGGAGAACCGTCATTAAATATAGTTTTGTTCACTCATATACATCCTTTTGGACCAAATAAAATCTTCTTAAGAATTGGGACATCAAAATTTACTTTGTGTAAATTTTTTGTATCTTTCCGATAAAGTTCTTTTTTTAAATGAATAGTGTAAAATGGTGTATTTTAATTCAAAACCTCTTTTTAATCTAATTTATTTATATGATTAGATTATCTTATGAATTTTTTTTAAAGTGAAATTAGAATATATTTTTACCATTAAATCCAATAGTGGTCGTTGGAATTAATTTCACTTTGAAATCAGACTTAAACCAGTGTCAATCTTTTGATACTTATTGTTTCACAAAAACACGCTATTTGATCTGACAGCGGGAATTAATTATTAAATTAATTAATGTGACTTATATGTTTTGAATTTTGTAAAATAGACTTAATTTTTTAATTCTGAATATCAAATATAGCTTAGGGTGATTTTTTGGGATTTTTCTGAAAAACTTCAATTTTTGATGAATAGTGAAACCACTAAGTGGTACTTATAAAAACTTATTTATCCATTTAAATGAAATTTATCCATCTTTGTGTTTTGAATTTCAAAAATATAACATACATGGATGTCATTAAGAAGTAAAATGTGGTTCAATGGGATAAAAATAACTTTTTGATGAATAGTAACTTATTAAGTTTTAATCGCGATTAGAGGTAATTAGTGTAGTTTAAGGTAAAAATAATGTTTTAATAATATGAAATGAACTTGTAACATGTCCTAACATCATTGGATGTGTCATGGCCGACCATTAAAACCCATGGTTCAACATGGGGACCCCATGAAGCCACTTTGGTTGGAAAATTACATTAATATCTTTTTATTTAAAGTTAAAGTAAAAATGAGACAAAATGAAATGTTTTACTAAAACGATTTTTACATGGGGTTATACAAATCATATTTTTGACTATAAATATTCATTGGAAATATAAAATTATTTACTACATCATATTATTTTTTTTATAATTTTTAGACATTAAATAAATTAAATTATTTATGACATCATGATGATGCAGCGATGACCTCATTATTTAACGATTTAAATAAAATGGAAAGATAATGTAATATCTAAGACCTAAACATGTCAAAAACCTATTGGATGAGTGGATTTCGAAACCTTATCAAATTATCCTGGAAATACATCAATGTGAGACCTTTAAAATCCGAAAATCTTTTGAAAATAAAGTAACATTTTGTAACTTTACAAGAGTGCCCCTCCTCTCCTCTTATAAAAGGCCCTCACCTCTACCTCCTTACCCACACTCCCAAAGCCTTTGGCTCGGCCAACCCTTACCCATTTCATCTCTCCACTTCCCTCTCTTACTCCTTGAAGCCTCACTTTGGGCAGAAGTCTTCCCAAGGAAGCCTTTGAGCTCAAACAAAAGGGAGTTACCCGATTTTAAGGTAATGTCTTCAGTTGTGTCCTTTTGTTTTATTTTGCTTCTCCAACCCCCTAAACACTTTTTATTCATTTATTTTGTAACAAATACAGTATCTTAAATATACTAGGATGTTGTTATAATTAGGATTCGAGCTAAACTTACACACACCTACATCTAATGGTTAAAGAACTTATTGTTTCCGTGGATGGCGAATTTCTGCGTCCCGAAACGATGATTGTTCAACATTCTTTTATCACCTTCAAAGTTGGCCATTAAGATGACAATATATTTATATCTGATATATAATATGATTATGATTTCCTTATGCTTCTGTATTTTTCATTTTGGGCATACCGTTATGGTTTCCATTATGGGTAAACGCGATATCTTCATTTAAGGAAGTGCGGACTACCGCCCCCTCAATGTGATTTGATTCGTTAATACCATATGTGGTACGTATAAAGGATACATTTAATGATATTATATATTATACCATACTGGAATTAAAATACTATTATTTACCATTATTTATTAATTCCAATAAATATGAAATAGAAATGGAAGTAGCGTTAATGCGTACGTACGGCTTACCGTCTCCATGAACGGTACATTTCATTTCTTATCTCAAAATGTTATGTAATACTATAAGTACATATATATAATGGATATATATGCAATATATTACATATAAATTATGTATACCATTCTGGAATTATAACATATATATATATCTCTCATTTTGTTTTAATTCCATTAATATGACAAAAAATGAAAGTAGCGTTCATGCGTACGTACGGCCTACCATCTCCATTAACGGTGCTTTTCGTTTTTTATCTCCAAATGATATGGAATAGTATGAAATGAAAATTTAATGGATATATATGATATTTTAATCATTAATACTATTCTTTAAATTATTTACTTATAACTACATTGGCAATTATTTTTTCAAACAAGTTCGTTTTTGACTCATGTACCAAACATCGGCAAAAACGTCTGATATGAACTAACATTATTAAACAATTATTATAACATTATAATATGTGATATGAACTGAATAATAATCTCTAAAGGAGGTAATTATGAAATTATTAATTTACCAATGTTTATTATTTAGGAATATAAAGAAACGAACAAGTCAAGTTGGACTTGAGGTAAGGGATCCTACTCCATTCTTTTTTTAAGTACACTCTTTTATGTCATTCCTTTTAAGCTCATATTTATTATGATTGGGATGTTCTTTTATATTAATACTACATTAAATATTATGTTCATATGATGAGAGACCCTATTCTCTCTCCTCAATCCACTTTGGACGTTTCGAGTGGCGCCATTAGGCTGCCGAGTTTTCGTAAGTGATTTTTTATCTCACTTTTATTCTCGTGAGATTTATGCAACATTTGCCACAATTTCCATTGAGTGGTGTATGTACTGACCATTATTTTACTCATTGGGTAATATTATTTCATTTATTAGTATTTACATTAATGTTGTATTGTCCTTTTTTCACGGGGCATATGTTTCGAAAGATACCCATGTCGGTAAGGGAACCTTTCACCCTCCTCTTTTTAAAAGACATATTTTGTTATGTCTTTTAATTCACATAATATTATTTTGGGATATGTTATTCAATATCCTTATTGATGTAAATTTTATGTCCAAGTTATGAGATAGCCTTTTTATCTCTCATAAACTCATTTTATGAATTTTTTTAAGTGACGCCGTTAGGATGTCGAATTTTAACAAGGGAACTTTTTAACCCAATTTTGATTTCTTTGGGTTCAACATGTAGTTATTGAATATGTCATCATTTACATATGTGTGAATTAACTTTTTTTATTTTACACTTAATATCCAATTAAATTGGGTGTATTTATATTTGTCACACATAATTTTGAGATTGATTTAGCCTTAATTTAAGGATACCTACTTTATAAGGGATTTCATCACATTTTACATATCTATTGAGACTTCATTGTTGTTATGCACCAATTCGCTCTTATATGGTGTATATACTGTCCTTTGGAATATTATATCATGAATCCATTTATTCTCATGATATTATAAAGTTCTGATGAAATGTTATTTCTCAATTATTGTATTCAAGTGTCTCTAATTTTTGTAAAAACCCTTTAACCAAAATATCGCTTTAAATGTTTTAATGATTTGTTCTTATTAATATCCATGTTTTCAAAATGGTTTTAAGGATATATTTACATGGATATTAATGGTTTAAAATGTTAAAAGCTTCAAGGTGGTATGGGACACTTTGATTCAAAAATCACTTTATTAAATTTTTTAAATTGTTTCGAAAAATGGTTTTTTAATGGATTCATTATTTCAAAATCCTGAAATGTTATATTATGATTGAAATGTGGAAATGTTATATTTCCCTTATGCATGTTTTATGTGATACATTTATGTTAAGGTTCTTGGAAATTGTTATGAAAACAGGTGGTTCCGTGATAAACTAATGGCGGGTGAGCCCGATATAGCTCTCCAATGCATTGGGTAACGTGAAGGAGTGAAATGTTAAGGTTTCTCCAAAAAGATTTAGGGAATATACTGTGATGGGTATTCCAAAGGTAAACAAGAGGGTTACTCCCTATGTAAGAATGTTATGAATGCCTCATGTAACCTTTTATGTCTTATGATTTCTACGATTTATTCATGATTTGATGAGGTATGTTAAAGTGGCTATGATTTATGGGTAAAGTATGATTTCATTCGTATGTATATATGAACTCATGTTTCCTTTCCATATTTTTATAACCCTTACTGAGCTTTTTATGCTCATCCCAAGTTTTTGAAATTTTTTTCATAGGTCAAGGGAAGGGTACATGATGTGATGATAGTGTGAAGGATGTGTCGAGAAAGAATCCATGTTTTATTTTAAATATGTTTCCGTTGATGGGAAGAATGAATACTGTCTTTTATGTAACCACTTTGTTTAAATGTGGAATGTAATGCAAGTTTCATGATCTAATTCTCTAAAATTCTAAACCTGAAAAGATCCTCAATGTGTAATCTTGTATTAACTCAAGATTAAGTAAGGTTTAAGGCTGGGGCCTTATAGTTGGTATCAAAGGTCGGTTTAGATAACTTTAGAGGTTAGGGTATTCTTTAAGCATAAGTGACATTAAAATAATGGTTAGGATTTCATAAAGAGTCCTTGTTTTAGATAAAGTGAATGAGTAAGTGTATCATAGTGTTTACCTTCCTCATTAGTAAATGATGGTTTTGTTGATATACTCACACGTACATTTCTGTTTTTAGTGAATGGATGGATCTAGCAGGCACCAAAGAGACAACAGGTTTGAAGGAAACTGTGGTGGTTCTATGATTAAGATACTAGATAAAATGGGGGATTCAATGTGGAAACTTGTGGTTGTTCTAAACGAACTATCAAGGAGTCATGATCAACCACTTGAACCTTGGTATGATCATTAATGCATCATGTACGAGATGAGCAATCCATGTGGAAGTTCAAGTAATAATTATAAAGGTAACCATTAGAGTTTATATGATCCTTACTTTTGAGGTAATTATGGGTTACTATATGATATGCTGGAAAATTAAAGGCATGAGATAAACTTGAGGTTAAAATATGTTATGATCATTTTTGATGATTTTATCTCTTTTTGGGGAATGATTTAAGAATTATATAGTTTTGGAAAAAGGACAACACGCAGACCGTGTGACAACCCATCGCGGTGGACAAAGTTGCGGGAATGAAACCCACAACCAATGTGTGACTGGTATTTATCGCCTACCACTGGACTATGTGAAGTCCCTAGTTAGTTTGACCGATTATTTTTAGTTAGATGATTTTATGAATTAAGAGTAATTTGATTTTGGGTTATTTATGAAAATGATTAACCTATCATGGAGGATATGTGATTAGGTTAATTACTTTTCAATACGAGACTTTAGAAGCAACTGATATTGTTTGGAGATAAATGTTACGATTTAACTTGGAAGACTATGTGACTAAATCCTTCAAATATTTGGGTTTAAATATTATATTGGTTTACTTTGAATAATTTTATGGACAAATTGTTTATCGGATGGTCCTCGTTGAACTTTGGGTTTTGTTGGACAAATTTTGAGATTAAGAATAGATATTCTTTTTATAAAGGGTTATCCTTTTTTGGATTATCTGACCTTGTAATAACCTTTCTAGTTTTGGTTTTGGTTAAAGACTAAAGGAATGGGATGTATATAGTTCTCTTTTTTGGATTAGGTGATTCTCTAGAAGTTGATTATAGTACTCTTAATGCGAACAAGTCTCCCTAAATACTCATCTTTTGGAAAAATATGAGTTTGATTAAGGAATCTAGTAAAAGTTGAAAGTCAACATGATAAGTGATTATGTTTCCTTATGAATAAATTCCTCAATAAAAAGTAACTTAAAACAAAAATGTTGCCTATTAACTCTTCCTACTGGGGAACCCAACACCGTTTAACCCATCACAAGTTTGTGATTTTCTTATTGTTAACTTTCTCCTAAACATGGTTTTTATCACTCTCCATCAGAACATGACCCTATGTTTGCTCCTCCATGTCCATGTTTTCCTACATGGAGTCCTAGTATGGGTTAACTCGGGTGACCTCTGTACTTATCTTTATTTATTTTAAAGTGATTGTTTTACCAACTCTTGTTCCGATGTGGGACTTTCAAGGATGTTTCCAAGCGCAATTTTAAAATTGTGAGGACGCACTTCCCAAAAGGGGGAAGGATGTAACACCCCAGGTAAATAAAGAATATGACATTTTCATATTTATCCATATTTGTGAATAAAATATTAATATGACATTAAAGGGGACGGTATGCTCAATGGTGTACCCAACACGCAACAACGTGTTTCTTGGGAATCTTACGTTGCACTCTAATAATAAAATAATATTATTTTAAATGGTAGTTAACATATAGCCATTGTATTGGAGGGAATGGATAGAAATAACTAAAATAGGATTATATTTTTTTTAATGGTTTTACATTTATCCAATAAAATATAAAGGAATAAAATACGGAAATAATTCGATTTTAGGCGTATATGCCCTAGTTTTCCCTAAAGGTTCACTTATCGCCTTTTGATGGAGAAACGTCATTAAATATAGTTTTGTTCATTCTTATATATCCTTTTGGACCAAATAAAACTCTTCTTAAGAATTGGGACATCAAAATTTACGTTGTGTAAATTTTTGGTATCTTTCCGATAAAGTTCTTTTTTTATATGAATAGTGTAAAATGTTGTATTTTAATTCAAAACCTCTTTTTAATCTAATTTATTTATATGATTATATTATCTTTTGAATTGGTTTTAAAGTGAAATTAGAATATATTTTTACCATTAAATCCAATAGTGGTCATTGGAATTAATTTCACTTTGAAATCAGACTTAAACCAGTGCCAATCTTTTGATACTTATTGTTTCATAAAAACACGATATTTGATCTGACAACGGGAATTAATTATTAAATTAATTAATGTGACTTATCTGTTTTTAATTTTGTAAAATAGACTCCATTTTTGAATTCGGAATATCAAATATAGCTTAGGGTGAATTTTTGGGATTTTTCTGAAAAACTTCAATTTTTGATGAATAGTGAAACCACTAAGTGGTACTTATAAAAACTGATTTTTCTGTTTAAATAAAATTTTTCCATATTTTTTTTTTGAATTTAAAAAATACAACATACATGGTTGTCATTAAGAATTAAAATGTGGTTCAATGGGATAATTTTTTTTGGTGAATAGTAACTTATTATGTTTTAATCGTGATTAGAGCTAATTAGTGTAGTTTAAGGTAAAAATAATGTTTTAATAATATGAAATGAACTTGAAACATGTCCTAACCTCATTGGATGTGTCATGTCCGACCATGACAACCCATGGGTCAACTTGGGGACCCCATGAAGCCACTTTGGTTGGAAAATTACATTAATATCTTTTTATTTAAAGTTAAAGTAAAAATGAGATGAACATGAAATGTTTTACTAAAACGATTTTTACATGGGGTTATACATATCATATTTTTGACTATAAATATTTATTGGGAAGTTAAAAATATTTCCTACATCATAGTATATTTTTTATAATTTATAGACATTAAATAAATTAAATTATTTATGACATCATCATGATGCATCGATGACCTCATTATTTAACGATTTAAATAAAATGGAAAGATAATGTAATATCTATGAACTACACATGTGAAAAACCTAATAGATGAGTGGATTTAAAACCCTTATCACCTTATCCTATAAATACATCAATTTCGGACCTTTAAAATCGGAAAAGCTTTTGAAAATAAAGTAACATTTTGTAACTTTACAAGAGTGCCCCTCCTCTCCTCTTATAAAAGGCCTCCACCTCTACCTCTTTACCCAAACTCCCAAAGCCTTTGGCTCGCCCAAACCCTGCCCATTTTGTCTCTCCAATTCCCTCTCTTACTCCTTGAAGCGTCACTTTGGACAGAAGTCTTCCCAAAGAAGCCTTTGATCTCAAACCAAAGGGAGTTACCCGATTTTAAGGTAATGTCTTCACTTGTGTCCTTTTGTTTTATTTTCCTTCTCCAACCCCCTAAACTCTTTTTATTAATTTATTTTGTAACAAATCCAGTATCTTCAATATACTAGGATGTTGTTATAATGTGGATTCGAGCTATATTTACACACACCTACCTCTAATGGTTAAACAACATATTGTTTCCGTGGATGGTGAATTTTGTCCTCCCGAAACGATGATTGTTCAACATTCTTTTAAAACCTTCAAAGGTGGCCATTAAGATGACACTATATTTATATATGATATATAATATTTTTATTATTTCCTTATGCTTCTGTATTTTTCATTTTGGTCATACCTTTATGGTTTCCATTATGGGTAAATGTGATATCTTCATTTAAGGAAGTGTGGACTACCGCCCCCTCAAAGTGATTTGATTCGTTAATACCATATGTGGTAAGCATAAAGGATACATTTAATGATATTATATATGATACCATACTGGAATTAAAATACTATTATGTACCATTATGTTTTAATTCCAATAAATATGTAATAGAAATCGAAGTAGCATTCATGCGTACGTACGGCTTACCATCTCCATGAACGGTACATTTCATTTCTTATCTCAAAATGTTTTGTAATACTATAAGTACATATATATAATGGATATATATATGTAATATATTACATCAAAATTGTGGATATAATTCTGGAATTTTAACATATATATATCTCTCTCATTTTGTTTTAATTCCATTAATATGAAAAAAATGAAAGTAGCGTTCATGCGTACGTACGACCTACCGTCTCCATGAATGGTGCTTTTCGTTTTTTATCTCCAAATGATATGGAATAGTATTAAATGAATATTTACTAGATATATATATGATATTTTAATAATTAATACTATTCTGGAAATTATTTACTTATAACTACATGGGCAATCTTTTTTTCAAACAAGTTCGTTTATGACTCATGTACCAAACATCGGCAAAAACGTCTGATATTAACTAACATTATTAAACAATTATTATAACATTATAATATGTGATATGAACTGAATAATAATCTCTAAAGGAGGTAATTAGGCAATTATTAATTGACCAAAGTTTATTATTCAGGAATACAATGAAACGAACAAGTCAAGTTGGACTTGAGGTAAGGGATCCTACTCCACTCTTTTTTTAAGTACACTCATTTATGTCATTCCTTTTAAGCTTATATTTATTATGATTGGGATGTTCATTTATATTACTCCTAATTTAAATATTATGTTCATATTATGAGAGAACCTATTCTCTCTCATCAATCCACTTTTGAAGTTTCGAGTGGCGCCGTTAGGCTGCCGAGTTTTCGTAAGTGATTTTTCATCTCACTTTTATTCCCGTGAGATTTATGCTACATTTGCCATAATTTCCTTTGAGTGGTGTATGTACTGACCATTATTTTACTCATTGTGTAATATTCTTTCATTTATGAGTATTTATATCAATTATGTATTTTCCTTCTTTCACGGGGCGTATGTTTCGAAAGATACCCATGTCGGTAAGGGAACCTTTCACCCTCCTCTTTTTAAAAGACTTATTTTGTTATGTCTTTTAATTCACATAATATTATTTTGGGATATGTTCTTATATATCATTATTGATGTAAATTTTATGTCCAAGTGATGAGATACCCTTTTTATCTCTAATCAACTCATTTTCTGAATTTTTTGAAGTGACGCCGTTAGGCTGTCGAATTTTACCAAGGGATCTTTTTAACCCAATTTTGATTTCTTTGGGTTCAACATGTAGTTATTGAATATGTCATAATTTGAATATGTGTGAATGACCTTTTATTGTTTTACACTTGATATCAAATTATATTGGGTGTATTTATATTTGTCACACATAATTTTGAGATTGATTTATCCTTAATTTAAGGATACCTTCTTTATAAGGGATTTCATCACATTTTACATATCTATTGAGAATTCATTGTTGTTATGCACCAATTAGCTCTTATATGGTGTATATACTGTCCTTTGGAATAATATATCATGAATTCATTTATTCTCAAGATATTATAAAGTTCTGATTAAATGTTATTCCTCAATTATTGTATTCTTGTGTCTCTAATTTTGGTAAAAACCCTTTAACCAAAATATCACTTTAAATGTTATAATGATTTGTTCTTATTAATATCCATGTTTTCAAAATGGGTTTAAGGATTTATTTATATGGATATTAATGGTTTAAAATTCTAAAAGCTTCAAGGTGGTATGGGACACTTTGATTCAAAAATCTATTTATTAAATGTTTTAAATGCTTTTGAAAAATGGTTTTTTAATGGATTCATTATTTCAATATCCTGAAATGTTATATTGTGATTGAAATGTGGAAATGTTATATTTCCTTTATGCATGTTTTATATGATAAATTTATGTTATGGTTCTTGGGAATTGTTATGAAAACGGGTGGTTCCGTGATAAACTAAGGGTGGGTGAGCCCGATATAGCTCTCCAATGCATTGGGTAACACGAAGGAGTGAAACGTTAAGGTTTCTCTGAAGAGATTTAGGGAATATACTATGATGGGTATTCCAAACGTAACCAAGAGGGTTACTCCCGATGTAAGAAAGTTATGAATGCCTCATGTAACCTTTTATGTCTTATGATTTCTACGATTTATTCATGATTTTATGAGGTATGTTAAAGTGGCTATGTTTTATGGGTAAAGTATGATTTCATTCTTATGTATATATGATCTCATGTTTCCTATCCATATTTTTATAACCCTTACTAAGCTTTTTATGCTCATCCCAAGTTTTTGAAATGTTTTTCACTGGTTAAGGGAAGGGTACATGATGTGATGATAGTGTCAAGGATGTGTCAAGAAAGAATCCATGTTTTATTTTAAATATGTTTCCGTTGATGAGAAGAATGAATACTGTCTTTTATGTAACCACTTTGTTTAAATGTGGAATGTAATGCAAGTTTCATGATCTAATTCTCTAAAACTCTAAACCTGAAAAGATCCTCAATGTGTAATCTTGTATTAACTCAAGATTAAGTAAGGTTTAAGGCTAGGGCCTTATATTAGGTTTAACTTAGGTTATTCATGGTCTTCATCTATTCAAATCTTCTCTGATGGTTTATAAATAATTTTTGAATTTCCAAATTATATCCCTAGAGAGTGTAAAACAAGTTTTTTAGATAGGCCTATTATCATACAATCGGTGATGAACTAGTCCAACTCAATGTACCCGTTTCGGAGTTATTACCCATAGGAACCTTTCTTCCATTGAAACATCCAATTTTCATATCAGTATAGAGATATAATTTCTTCGAAACCACTCATTAAATCCTTTAACAAAATTTCATTATATGTTCATATGATTTTAATAATCCTTACATATCCTTAGACATTTACCAAGATAAATCCTTAGATATATCCCTATGGATTTCACTGAAGTTTCTCATCCTAGTTCCCAATGGTTAACTAAACCTTTCCTCTAATACCAACTATTACAACCCAGGATTTTCATATATTGATATTATATCTTTTAGACAAGTATTCATTATATAACAAAAACACAAGCCTATGGATTGTAAAGGTATAGTTCCTTTTGAGAACAGGCACAAAATAATTTTATTTCTTGAATGATCTTGAATATCTATTATAAAGATCTTCCCACATTGTAATCTTCTTAGACATACCAAACACAAAATATTTATTTATATCTTACGGAAAGGAATCATTAAAAGGGTGATATTAGGTGATAATTAAAGGTAAACAAGGGGTATGTCTAAGCATAACATTAGTATAAGGTAATGAGATCATGATAATGACATATGAAAATCATACCATGCATATCAAGGATCGTAATCTTGAGTCATGGAATAAATATTGGATGTTCATAAGGGATGAATCATAAGGGAATCAATGAACATGATCCATGAGAGCATAACATTGGCCTAAGACATATAATTTTTTCATACAAATAGGCATATAAAATCATTTCCATAGTATTCATGGCTCACAACCAAGGCTATCATAGTAGAATGGGTTCTCTCCCCAAACTATAATTGTAGTAAAGGTTTTCTCTCAAGACCATCATAGTGGAAAAAGATCCCTACTGAATTGGGTAAAATCCCCATTCAAGTCCTTTTAATCTCATGAGATAAAATTATTAAACAATGAATTTCATGGATATATAGGTCTCACCATTCAAATACTATAAATCATACATATGTGTTCCTCAAGATCATAAAACACTCATCATATAATAACTCTTTAAATGAAATGGGTTTAATAGACATCTCATCCTATCATAAACTAGGAAAAAAAAGATTCATACATCATAATAATTTCATCATTTCATCATAGCATAACCCATGAAAATAATCAGGTTTCATAATTATTTTATCGTGGTATTACCCATGCAAGATAATATGGTTTCATAAACATAATTATATCGTAAACAAAAAGAATTCCATCAATGAATAAGGTTAGTATAATTGGATACTATACCCAGTAAGGAATAGGTAACATAAATGGATTTCATATTATATGGAAAATGATTTTTAAAAGATTAAAATTTCTTGGGAAGATTAAAATTTCATTAAAAATAACTTTTTTGAAACTATAAATTCATATAACATATTGTAAATCATTTTATTTGAAAGTAAACTTTGAAACATATAAATAAATATTTAAACATCATATAAAAAAATTCATGAGGAAAATATCGTTTCCTCTTTAAAAACACTTTTAAAAACACTTTTAAAAACATAGAACACTTTACAAACTATTATTTTAAAATAACCTTTAAAACATATAGAATAAGTTTTAAAAAATCATTTAAAACATTTCTTGAGTAAAATATCCTTTCTACATTGAAAAAACATTAAAAATAAAGAATAATTAAAAAATATAAATCATTTTTTTGAAATAAAATTATAAAATTATAAATTAATCTTTAAAATAATATTTGGTCATGATATAGTAAAATACCATTCATGTAGTACACTTTAAAACAATATTCCTTTCACATTTATAGTAAAAGGAAAATGGAAATTGTTGGAAAGACATGAAGATTCATTTCAAAAAATTATGAAAATTCAAAAATGGGTAAATTTTATGTAATAAAAAAAAATTTATGTAAAAAAATATTGAAATACTATCATAAATTAATTTTTCTGAAGAAAAATGGGTTTTCGATCGAAGAGATAAATAAATAAGATTTTTATTAAAAACAGTATTTTGAAGTATTGAGTACATAAAGAGTGAAAAATTAAAAGTGAACATGAATTATCATAAAATAACTGTAAGATAATATTATTCATGAGCTTTTTTTGGATATAGATCATAATATTTCATCATTTTGTGAATAATAATAAACAATCTTGATAAATGATGAAATATTAACATAAAACTCTTACCACTTTGGTAACTTAGAATCATTATAGCCATGAAACTAAAAAATTAAATGAAACTTATAATATCATGAAAACAATTAATTTAATGATAAATCATGTCAAATGGGATGTATATAAACCTCCTAGAAGAATATGGGGGTATAAAATAAAAATGTCCCAAGGAAGACTATTTGAGATGAAATTCCCTTGCCATATGTCTCAATGTACATCAGACACATTAAAAGATCATAAATAATAAATATAAGTAAATTTTAAATATATTAATGAACCATTAATTGATATATAACACCATATATGATTTAATTATGACCTTTTATTACCCTTTTCTTAACAATTCTATGTTAAATCATGTTTTCAGCAATAAATGAAATGTTTTTTGTGTATGTTTTGATTTTTTTATCCTATTTTTTTATCATCATCAAATAGAATAAATATTTTTATGCATTATATAAATATAATATATATTCATTATATAGTTTTCTATTTTAATCTATAAAATTTAGAGATATAAAATATAATACAACATTCATGGAGACAGTATACCGTATGTATGCAGGGACATTGTTTCTATTTTTTCGATGGATTGAAATAAATAAGAGTAAGTAATATATTACCATTAAATAAATGTTATTATATACATATATATAATTTATATATAGTAAATTTATCCTTAATACCTTCTATGTAAAGCATAAGAGAAAACAAAATCAATCACTTTATGGGGTGGTAGTCTGTCATACACATGAGCGATGTTATAGTATCCCCTACGAAATGGAATGTAAGAAGTTATACATGACATAATAATTACATAAGTATATTAATATCATGGATAAAATATAAATTATGTAAATAGATCACTATTTACATCATTTAAATGTTGTTATTGAAAAATAACTATAATAGTTTGTGAGTTTGTAGCTCATTATTCACATGATCGATTGTTTCATTTTCCATTTTATAGAAGTAAATATATATAGGTTATTACAATAAAATAATGAAATATAAGTATGTATAATATAATATTTTTATTATATATTTATTATAAATAATTGAAGATTTAAAAATAAGAGAGAAAATGAAAGTGCTTAGTGATAATAATTTTTGTCCCTTAGATGCACCTCCTTTGGATATCTTATTAAAGACACTAGTGATGGTATTTTGGGAAGAAAATAAGCAATATAACATGTATAATTATGTTTATTAGGGATGTTGGTGGGTTCTTACTAAACTATATTGGTGTATTGGTTTGAATAAGTGATGTGTTGTGGTGTCCATTTATAAGTTGCAGAAAGGAACCCACTTGAAAACTACTTGTAAATTTTCCAAAAGAATCCAAAATAATTAAGTTATTCCCAAGAAAAAAGATTAAAATTACCATATATGATAACCTGGGAATTAAAATTTTTAAATATTTCCATAAAATTTTAATTTTAATAGTTTTATAGTCATTTGAACCCTTATATTGTTATTTTAACTCTCTTGTAATCCTAGTTTTACCAAAACCGTGAAAAATAATTTTTACTGTTTTTACTATTAATTATGGTCAAATATTAAGTTAAAATTATTAGATAATATAAAATGTGATGATTAAAAATATGTAATTTTTTAAATTCCATTCACATAATCATAAAAATTTTATTTAAAATTAATTATGCATTCATTAAGAGAAAGTAGTTTTCCAAAGAAAAAGTGGTCAAATGTTTAAAAAGTTATTATATAAAAATTAATTTTTAAATTGATTAAAATGACATAAATTTTATTAATTAATATATATTTTAACTAATTTTACCTTTAAAACCATCTTAAAATAATTTTTTATATTTTCAAAGCATCAAAAGAAATTACAATTCATAAAAAATTCTATATGTTTAACTATTCATCGACAAATTTATCTTCTCAAATGATTAAAAAATATTCACCTTTAAATAATTTTGACATGAAGATTTCAAAAATGATTTTTTTTAAATAATATTTATAAAAGTTTCTATTATTAGTATTAAAATAGGTGTGCAAAAGGAAAAATAATGCTTTTTAAAAAAAACGGGTTTTTAGTATAAAATTGGATTTTTTTTCATATCTCTTATCGATAAAACACATAAGTTGAATGTTAAAAATTTTATTGAATTTATAATATATAAATTTCATTAAAATAATTAATCAAAAATGGTTTTTTGATTTTATTGAGGTTTAATGTGTTTGTTTCTTTTAAAAGATATTTTTCTCAAAACAATTTCCTTTACTTTCAAATAGTTTTTATTTTCATTTCTAAATAATTTTTCATAAAAACAATTTATCTTATATAAATTTTTAAACCATATAATTTAATAAATTTTTTAAATATTATTCATATATAGCATTCCAATGGCTAGAAGATAACTATCATATTAAATATTAATATTTAAATAGTTTTTCATGTTCCGTTAAAACTTAGTGTTCCATGAAATGAAATGTACTCTAAATTTTTTGTGTAACAGAGGGTAAAATATTCATTATGTGTAACACAATATAAACTAGGTGTTTTGTAAAACATAAAATATCAAAGAGATTAAATTTATTTACAAAAATTATTTAAAAAAAGGGGTGTTAAAAGAGTATCCCCAAGGACAATATAATAAAGAGGACACCATTGAGATAGTTGTTCATTTGATATTTTAAAAAGCCTCCTAAAAATTATATATCTTATTGAAAATTATTTTCCTCCTCTCCTTACTAACAAGATGTAAAATCACACTATGTGAGTTATATATATTCCCACCTATGCATTGGGTGATTCAAATTCCCCCAAGGATACAACCCTGAGGGAAGATTCCTTTTGTTATCCCTCAGTGATATTCATAAAATGATATATTTAATATAGTATTGGAATCAATTTATGATGAAATGTACATGTTCTTCATTTATATGATCCATGGTTTCATTTTTTCATAAAATGGAGATCTTGGGAATCAGAGTTCTTATTTCCTTTAACTATGTTGAATAAGTGATGTTCTGTCCTTAAAACCCCATCACTATAAACATTACATATTAATAATTTACCATGTTAGATCTATATATCGTGGGCTCTTGAAAAATCCTTCATGGACATTGAGGTTCTTTTGTAACCTAATTCAATTACTTTCCCACAACCCATTACAGAACTGAAAAACTATCCATCTAATAAATAATTTCTTTTTAATGGTTTTAATATCCTTATTTTCAACTCTCCTCCTACTAACACCTTGAACAATGTGATACATCTAAAGTAAAAAAATATTTCATAACACAAAATCTCTCTATTGTATAAGATTTTAAATGTAACATCTGAAAATATTTTTAGGTTAACCAACTAAAATTAATTTATCTAATTTAGGGAATATTTTAACTGATGTCAGACATTGTACATGTGATTCACAACCTAAATTAATTATAAATAATATATTGGGATTCCTCCCATTCCATATATCATATATGATCCTTATGACAGATTTATATGGAACATAATTTAGAATAAAAGATATTTCTTCTATAAAATAACTCCAAAATGATATAAAAACCTCACACTGACTGATCATCAATTAATCCTTGTATAAATATGTATGATTCCTACTCTGTAACAAATCATTCAATTGTGGTGTTCTGGTATTATTGAGTTTTGAAACAATTCCAAAATCTATAAAAAGATTAATTAATTATTGGATCAAGTATTCACCACCCCAATCTATAGTAATAATATTAATGATTTGGCCTAATTGATTTTGTACATTATTTTTAAATTATTTTAACCATCCAGTGTTTTAAAAATGTGTCTCATAAGAAACAAATATCCATTATGACTGAAGTAATCATAAATTTTATGAATTACCTATACCTTCCACATTTATGAGTACTCATTGGTCAACATATATCCCTATGTATAAGATCTAATAGTCCACTATTCCTAACATGATTTCCACTAAAACATTATTTGGTCAATTTTATTAATAACAAATAAATATTTTTCAAATGACCTATAATTAAATGATTCTAAAAAACTCATTTATAAGAAGTCTTTGGATGTATTTTTATTTTATATGATCAATAAAATAATTCATGACCATTCCAATGATTAGTGTTCTTATAATCAACATTTATATTCTTATCTTGAATATAATAAACTAGATTATACATATCCATAATGTATAAACCATTCTCCATATTTCCAGTACCATAAAGTGTGTTATTCATATAAACAAATCAAATCTCTTTCTTAATAATGAATGAAAATCCCTTCCTTTACAAACAATATATATAAATAAAATTTATATTTATGGTTATAACATAGTAATTCTTTACCAATTCCAATAGAAACCCTCAAGTTAAACTTGTATCATAAGTGTAAACTTCCAATAAATTAACTATTTAACTTTTTAGAATACATAGATCTGCTTCCCATTTCATCAATTTTCTCATATTTTTTAGTTAGTACACATCATCAAGAATGTGTGATGCACACCCTGTATCCAATAACCATTAATTAGAATTATGGAATTCTATTTATATAAAATTTTCATCATTATTATATAAATAATCCTTCTTTTAAAAACATGTCAACTATATATGAAAATATATTATGTTATAGTTTCAGTTTATAAGAGATCTCAGAATGATGTTCACGATTCATGATATTATCAATAACAAAACATAGTTGTTTGTTAGTATAATGTTATATATCATTTCAATATAGACTTTTACTAAATATAATCACACTAAAATTGAAGAACACGTACATCTGATTCATTTAGTTAACCGAGATCCATGTTTTTCAAGGACATAACCAAGATAACCTCAAAACATAATCCATGAATATATCTAGTTTAAAACCATATTAATAATATCATATATGAAATTTAGATAGTTAGGTGGGAAAAACATATCTGAATTCATTAAATGAATAATCCTAACTATATTACTATAAGAACATAAAGTATAGGTTCACCCATCTTAATGTAACTAGAAGTTCACATTATATATAGGTAGTGAAGCATTAGGGTAACATTTAATCCACTCACCTTATAAAAGATAACTCATTGGTACCTAAATGTTAGGTTCACCCCTATTTAACGATCAAGTTCATTACAAGTTTTATCTTTGGAAGAAATCTGTTATTTAATTTTTCCTGAGGTTTTCTTAGTCTCAAAATTTATATATAAATATTAAACATATCATTTATACCTATTACATCCCATTAAATATTTATATATCGTGTTATCCCTATATATAAGCATGCTTCTGATGACCTAGTTTTTGAATCATATCCTTATAAAGAAATTAATATGTTATTAACATATTAATTTATAACACCTTCTTGGGTGAGAATAGAAAATATGATACTATAAGAGGGGTGAATTTTGTCCATTTATAAAAATATGAAAAATTCAAGATGTCCCTCTAGAAATACCATGATTATTTCCTTCTCTGTTAATTAAGGGGGAGAATTAGAATATAAATAAATGAATGAATTGGACAAGATGATGTATAGTGGTTCAGGCCATAGAAATCACCTAGTCCACTCCACCAATGCACTCTATTTGATAATGGTGATTTTAACTAGCAGATCATTTTATCAGGGACCTCCACAACTATGTAATGGAATTTAACACCATACAACAAGTATTTTATGAGTCCCTTTATTTATTTCATAAAGAATTTAAATATCCACATCTTTGAATGAGAAGATGGCACTCCACCATGACAAACTAAAAGAACCCTACAGTTAAAAAAAGGATTCAATAAATATTTTGAATAATGGTTATGCTCACAGTTTCATCTAAAATGGATATATGAAATGATTTTCAAAAAAATAGAATTGGAAAATAATATTCAGTATTCTTTAAGCATCCTTTTTTATTTCAATAGTAGTGGAGAGAACACTTCAGTATATGATAACCATGTCTATCATAAAAATTGTAGCTCTGAAATATTCTTTGATGTGATGAAGCAAAAGTTTGAAAACAGATATATCATCAACACAATGATCAATTGAAAAATGATCAGAACATGTAGGTCTCCAAAGTTTAGTTATTTTTTGACTAGAGATGACTTCACAATATTATTACAATGCATCTTCTTTATAATAAAATAATATTGGTATTTAATAAGAAGATTGATTTTCATCAAGTTAAATAGATCTATAAAACCATCTTGATAAATCATATTCACATCAGAATAAACACACAAAGTTAAAGTAATAACATCCCATGGAAATAGGAATGATTTAATCTTTTGAATAATGGCCTTTGAATAGATATTAAAAATATATTTAGATGTAACATCCCAAGTAAATAAAGAGTAATATATTTTCATTTATATTAATATTTTTGAATTAAATATTAATTTTACTTTAAAGGGTTTCTATGTTCGATGGCATACCAGATACGCAACAACGAGTTTCTTTGAAATGTTATGTTGCACAAAAATAATATAATATTATTATTTTTAATGGTAGTTAAAGCATAGTCATTGTATTCCCAGGAATTAATATAACTAACTCTATTATTATTATACAAGTTTGTTAAAGGTTTTTAGATTTATCTAATAAAATATAGATGCTTAAAATGTGAATTAATCTAATTTTAAGAATAATTTACTTTAAATGGTTGATTTACTTCCTTTTAATGGTGAACCCTCGTGAAATATAGTTTTGGTCACTTTTATATGTTATATATGAAAAAAATAAAATTCTTCTTTATAATCGGGACATCAAAATTTACTTTGGGTAAATTGTTGGTATTTTTCTGATAAAATTCATTTTTTAAGGAAAAGTGAAAATGGTGTATTTTATTTCAAAATTGGCTTTCAATATAATTTATTTATATGGTTATATTATCTTTTCAATTGGTTTTAAAGTTTAATTAGATTATATTCTTACCATTTAATCCAATTTTGGTCATTATAATTAATTTTACTTTGAAATTGGACATAAACAAGTGTCAATCTTTTGATAGTTATTATTTTTTTTAAAAACACGCCTTTTGTTTTGATAGTGGGAATTAATTTTAAATTAATTTCTGCCACTTCTGTGTTCTAAATTTGAAAAAATGGATTCCATATTTCGAATCATGAGGTCCAAATAGTGTAAATTGATAACTTTTATTTTTAGACATTATGAATATCTACTTCAGTAAATATTTTATTTACCATGGTTAAAGGGTAAATCTGGTAAATAAGGGTAAACAAATATTACTATAATAATATATAATTGGATAAACATGTGTCCTAATACTATTGGTTGATACACTACTGTCCATGGGCATACTTGGTTTGATTTTGGGACTTCATGGAGCCACGTGGGAGTGATAATGAAACTTTCTTTTAATGAACTAAAAGTAATGACAAAAATGACATAAAAATATCTTTTAGTAAATTTATTTTTAACATAGGGTTATATAAGTTATGTTTCAACAACAAATATTATTTGGAAATCTAAAAATATTTCTTAAGTCATGGTATTTGTTTATAATTTTTAGACATTAAATATAATGACCTGACCTTAAAACATTACATAATCTTGAATTAAACGAATAATTCACCTTGAGGATCTTTTCAGGTTTAGTGTTTTAGAGAATTAGGCCATAACTATTACATGACATCTCAAAAATACAAAGTAAACACTGTTACTCAGTTTCCATTTTTTCAAAAAATAAAAACTCTTGAAAAAAGATTTATGCCTAATTCCATGTTTAAGAGAGTATGAATTTTCATTGATCCCATCCGTGACCCTATTCCACTTTATGTCATGTGAAAAACATTTCAAAAACATGGGATGAGTATATAATGCTCAGTAATGGATAGACAAAGAAGGAAAACTGTAAGGTTTTCAAAACAACAAGTAAACCATGAATATTTTAACATACGAAATACTTTTCACCCTTATGAAGTAGTAAATACTATTCACTGAAATAAAAGATCACTACATACACATTGGTAACCAAAATATTACCATAAAACCCATATAAATAACACATAACATATAAATGTAAAACTACCACAAAACTGGGCAAGTCCAGCGCCAGCCTTTATCAGTTCTAATGAAAAAGCGCTGATAAAGGGGGGTACTTTTATCGGCACTAAAAAAAGCGCTGATAAAGGGAACCTTTATCAGAGCTAAAAAAAGTGCTGATAAACATCCCCCTTTATCGGTGCTTTTTTTAGCACTGATAAAGGTCCCCATTTAACTGTAATTTTTTAGCACTGTTAAAGGGTACCCCTTTATTAGAAATTTTTGAGTACCGCTGATAAAGGGGGATCTTTATCGGCGTTTTTTTACAGCATTGATAATGTGTCTGCTTCCAAATATAATTCATAAAAAAATATTAATATTTAAATATATAGATATAGTTAAATTGATATATATATAATATATATTTTTTAAATATAATTTTAAATATATTTCAGATAAGTGTAAATATACAGTTACACTTAATATATAAGATATTTAGTGAAAATGGCTTATAAAAAAATTTAAAAAATAATTTTAATTAATAATTTTATAATTATTATGGATTAATACTCATATAATAACAATTTAAAGACAAAAAAATTAAAAAAAATCAAAAAGATCCAAAAACATGTTGCAAATCCAACTCGAACTTCAAACGGCCATAACTTTTGATTCGGGGGGTCCATTTGAGCTCTACAGCATATCAAATCGAAGTCTTCAAGGAGCTCTATGCACTAGTGACCCAGGAAAAAACTTTGTCACATATTTCGAGGACAAAAAAGGCCCAGAAGGCTTCCAAAACTGAGTTTTTAGTTTGGATACCCCGATTTGTTAACATTTTGTGGATTTTCAGCCTTGTTTAAGGGGGTATTATTGGTTTTTTTGGGGGGAGACGGAATTTATTTCAAGGTATTACATTCATATTAATATTATGTCTTTGAAATTTTATCGTTTTTTAATGAAATACTATTTATAATCAAATATATAACAATATATATATATTTTTTGTATATTCACACATAAAAATTAATTTTTTAAATAAATAATTAAACATATTTACATATAAAATATATTACCTTTATATAAATAATAACTAATATCCATTTTATTTAAAATACCAATATATCAATATTTATATACCTATATATTAATCTAACTATATATGTACCTGTATAATATGTGTGTGTCTATTTGTGTGTGTTTATATATTAACAAACTGATATATTATATGTAGATATATATATATATATATATATTCTAACATTTGTATATGCATATATATATATATATAATTATACTTATAGAAACACACAAATATGTATGTGTCTGTGTGTGTGTTGTATATATGTATTTATTTACACACATAAAAAACAAAACATATTTTATAATTGTATTGAAAACTAATCTTATAAATTTATATTAATATACGAATAAATATATGGATAAAAAATATAACTTAATATATCTAAATAAATAGATATGACTTATTATTAATATATGAATAAATATGTAAATATATACATATATTCATATATAAATATAACTAACTATATATTTATATTAATTTACAAATAAATATATAAATATATAAATATAACTGTATATGTGTATATATATATATATATATTTTAATAAAATTATATAAATATATATTTATACATGAATAAATATAACTATATATATATATATATATATTTGAATAGATATATCACTATTTGGAGAACAAATCAAATTAGCGGAGCGGTAAAAGATTAGCGCACATGGGGGGAGGTCTTGAGTTCAAAACCTGGAAGAGGCAGGGAGGGGTGCACGCATGGGTGAATTTTGGGGGGGATATAGCACTGTTAAAGGGGTCTAAAAAGCCCTGATAAAACAAGGGGTGTCGTGGCTGGGGCTTACGGGGGAGTGGGTGGGGCAGGGGTGCTGATAAATGGGGGGAAAGTGATGTTAAAAGCCCCTTCTGATTTACAGATTTTTTTAAAAAAAATACTTTTTTTAATTTTTTTAAAATTTATCAGTGCTAAAAAAAGCACTGATAAAAGGATCCTTTTATCGGCACTGTTTTAGCACTGATAAAAGTGGTATTTATCAGCTCTTTTTGGAGCGCTGATAAAGGGGACCCCCCATTATCTTCGCCGACATTAAGAGCATTTTTTTAGCATTGTTAAAGGAATTTTTTAGTTCTATTAAAAGATGTATTTATTTTAGTGTAACTTGGGACATAAACATACATAAATGGAATAACCATATGGTCTACTTCAACACATATCACTAAATGGAATAGCTATACAGCCGACTTCCATACCCAATGCATTGTAGGTTATAACGTAACCACCCATCTTGGTATTCCCAGCACCACCTGTCATTTGGTTTATCACATAACCACACATATAGTTAATAAAACCCTTCATATAAAATTATTCCCTTTGAAAATTAAAGGGTGATTATATATAGTATAAAAGAAAGTGTTTTATTGAATCAAAATATGCCTTAATGAAAGGAGATTGAGACGAAGTCCCTTACCTCGTGTCCAACATGACTCGATCATTCTTTAATCTCATGAATAATATATTAAAGTCAATTTATACATTGTTAAGAACCTTTTTCAAGTTTATTATTACTTTTATATCACTTATTACAATGTTATTAACATTATGTAATCATATAAGTTAATAATGTTCATTTTGTCGATATTTGGTACTTGAGTAAAAAATTGACTTCTTATAATTACATGTTGTTCATGTGGTAAAACGTTCATTGTATACAGAATGATATTCATGATTTTTATATCATATATATCATATATATCAAGCATATACATGTATTTATAATAGTACATAACATTTGGAGGTAAGAAATGAAATGCACCGTTCATGGAGACGGTAAGTCGTATGTACGCATGAACGCTACTTCCATTTCTATTTCATACTTAATCAAATTAAAAAATAAGGATACATATTATTATTATAATTACAGTACTTTATCATATATAATATCATTAAATCTATCCTTTATACATACCACATATGCTATGAACGAGTCATAGCATTTTGAGGTTGCGGTAGTCCGCACTTCCTCAAATGAAATTATTACATTTACCCATAATAGATACCATAATGGTATGCTATAAATTCAAATTAAATAATCATAAAGAAAACAGAAAAATAATAAATATGATGTATAAATATAGTTCCATCATAATGGCCACCACGAGAGGCAGTTGGAGACATTTGACCAATCATCGTTTCATGAGGTGTTAGTTTTCCATCCACAAAAACATTATGTTCATCATCCATTAGATGGAGATTTGTGTAAGTGAATTTTGAATCCATATGATAACAACATCCTATTATATTGAGGATACTATTTTTGTTAAAAAAAATTAATAAAAATAGTTTAGGGTTGGATAAGTAAAATAAAAGAAAACAATTTAAGAGAAACAATTACCTTTAATTTGGGTATCTTCCTTTCGTTTGAACCAAAAGGACTTCTTAAAGTTCCTTCTGCCAAAGGTAATACTTCTAGGAGGAGGAGAGAGAGTTAGGGAGTGTAACTAGGTAGATTTTGGATTATCTAGAAGGCTTGAGAGGTGTAAGGAATTTGTTATTAGTGGTCTCCTTTTATAGGGGGAGGGGCTCTTTAGGAATGTGTGATAATATTATTTTATTATATAATGATATTTGGTTTATAATGGTCCAAAAAGCATTATAGTAGAAGATAAGACTACTCATAGTCGAAATAACATCATCCAATAAGATTTGAACAGGTTTTGGATGTTATTTTAGTATTTATAATCTTATTTATTTATATCTTTTATTAATGTGGTAAATTCCACATCATTATTGTTTCATAAATAATTTAAATTATGTGATGTCTAAAAATTACAAAACAAATACCATGATGTAGGTAATATTTTTATATTTCCAATGAATATTTATAGTATAAAATATAAGTTATATAAATGTATATAAAAATTAATTTTCTAAAATATTTTTGTTTTTGTCATTTTTGCCTTTACATTAAATTAATTAATCTAAAGTGTCATTTGCTTTCATAATTTGATCTATGGGGTCCCCAAATAGACCCAAAGATGCCCATAGTCGGTAATTACACATCCAATAAGGTTAAGATAAGTGTTATGATAAATTTTGAGTTATTATAATATTCTTTTAACCTTGAATTACCCTATTTTCCTTTAACCGCGGTAAATAAAAGTCAAAAGTTACTATTTACCAAAAATTATTTTCATCTTATTGAACCACATTTTATTTCTTGATAATGAAAATGTATGTCGGATTTTTGAAATTCAATTCAAAGAAATAGTAAAATTTCATTTAAATGAAAAATTCAGTCTTTTTAACTACTACTAAGTGGTTTCACTATTCATAAAAAATTGATGTTTTTCAGAAAAATACCAAAAATTAAGTCTAAGCATTATATGATATTCTAAATTCAAAAATGATTTCAATTTTTTCAAATTCAAAAGATAGATGTGGAATTAATTAATTTAAAATTAATTCCCATTGTTAAAACAAATAGCTTGTTTTTAAGAAACAATAACTATCAAAAGATTGACACTTGATTATGTCTGATTTTAATGTGAAATTATTTCCAATGACCAAAATTGGATTAAATGGTAAAAATATCTTCTAATTACACTTTAAAACCAATTAAAAAGATAATATTGTCTTATAAATAAATTAGAATAAAAGGCACTTTTGTATTAAAATACAATATTTTCCACTATTCATTAAAAAATGAACTTTATCCGAAAAATATCAAAAACTTACCCAAAGTAAAATTTGATGTCCCATATATAAAGAGTAATTTTATTTGGTCAAAACGAACATAAAAAATGTCCAAAATAATATTTAAAGAGGGTTCTCCATTAAATGGTGGTAAATCGACCTTTTAATGTAAATTATGCTTAAAATTAGATTCATTCATATTTTAAGCCTCTAAATTTTATTCGATAAATGTAAATACATTTAAAAAGCATGTATAATAATTTAGTAGTTAGTTTTTTTCATTCCTGCCAATACAACGGCTAGGTGTTAACTACCATTTAAAATTATAATATTATATTATTAGTGTGCTACATAAGATTTCAAATAAACTCGTTGTTGCATATCAGGTACGCTATCGAACATAGAAACCCCTTTATAGTAAAACTAATATTTAATTCCCGAATATTAATAAATATAAAATATGTCTTATTCATTATTTACATGGAATGTTACATCCTTCCCCCCTTTTGGGAATTGTGTCCTCGCAATTTTACTTATAAAAATAAGTGGGGGTGTTTATCTCTCATAGAATTTTCAGATTCCCACATTGGCTCCTCAACCATATAATTTTTCCACAAAACCATTACCTGGCGAATTACATTATTCCGCAACACTTTCTCTCTACGGCCATGAATCTGAACTGGTTGTTCTTCATAAGAGAGATTCTCTTCCAACTGAACTACCTCTGGGCTCAAAACATGAGATGGATCTGGCATATACTTTCTCAACATCGAAACATGAAAGACATTATGTACCTGGGAAAAACATGGAGGTAAATCCACTCTATACACCACTAATCCAACTTTCTCAAGAATTTTATAAGGTCCAATGATCCTCGGACTCAACTTTACCTTCATACCAAAACACATCACACTTTTCCATTGAGAAACATTGAGAAATACATGATCACCTACCTCAAAAGAAAGATCATTCCTCTGGTTATCTATATAACTTGTCTGTCTACTTTGAGTTGTTCTCTAGTGCTTCTGAATCAACTGAACTTTACATGACATATCTTCTACCAATTCTAGTCCCATCAGCTTCATTTCACCTAATTCATACAAAAAATATATAGTTTGACAGCACTTTCCATATAATGCCTCAAATGGAGCCATCTGTACACTAGATGGAAAAATGTTATTATATGAAAATTCAACCAAAGAAATATGTTGGTCCCAAAATCCATGGTAATACAATAATCAAACACATAGCATATCCTCCAAGGTCTAAATTGTTCGTTTTGACTACCCATCTGATTGTGGATGAAAAGATGTAATAAAATTTAATTCAGTACCCAATGACTTTTGAAGGCCTTTCAAAAAGTTAGAAGTAAACCTGGGATCACGATTAGATACAATGGAGAGGGGAACTCCATACAACCTGACAATCTCATTAACATACAACCGAGAAAGTTGATCTAGAGACAAAGTATCTCGAATAGGAAGGAAATGAGCAGCTTTAGTCAATCGATCAACAGTATCCCAGATTGCATTATTACCTCGAGATTTTTTCGGTAATCCCACCACGAAGTACATGGATATATTTTCTCATTTCCACTCTGGCACGGGTAAAGGCTGAAGCATTCCTTTTGGTAACTTCTGCTCTGCTTTAACCTACTGACAAGTCAAACACTTCACAGTAAAATCAGTAATATCACTTTCCATTTCATCCCACCAATAATACTCCTGAAAACCTCTGTACATCTTAGTACAACCAGGTTGAAATAAAAAGAGAGAACTATGAGCTTCACGTAACAACTCATTCTTCAATATTAAATCATAAGGCACACATAATCTCTTTCCAATCCTCAAAACACAATCATTATCAATGTAAAATTTAGGCAACTTACCCTTATAAACCAACTCTACCTTTTTCTGTAACTCACTGTCTTTTTTCTTTGCTTTCTTTATTCTATCTGATAGAGATGATCACACTGACACCTGATACAAAACAGAATAATTTCCTTCACCAACAACTTCTATGACAAATTTCATCAAATCAAAAACAAAAGGATCTTGTTCCAAACATAACATAGTTAATGAAGCATTACTTTTTCGACTCAACGCATCAGCCACTTTATTTTCATTTCTTGGATGGAAATGGATCGTGCAATCAAAATCCATGATTAATTACAAACATATCATTTGTCATATGTTCAATTATTTTTGAGTGAATATATACTTCAAATTTTTTTGATCAGTATATATTTCACACTTCACTCCATACAAATGATGCCTCCAAATTTTTAAAGAAAAAATAATAGCAGCTAATTCAAAACCATGTGTAGGGTAATTTAATGCATGGGGTTTCAACTAACGTGAAGCATAAGCAATTACCTGATCATTCTTCATAAGGAAACATCCAAGTCCTTTCAAAAAAGCATCATTGTAGATAAAAAAACTCACCATTTTTGGAAGGCAGTGCTAAAACTGGAGCATTCACCAACCTTCTTTTCAATTCATGAAAACAATCATCACATTCTTTTGTCCAAATGAACATAACACATTTTCGAGTTAACTTAGTCATTTGACTAGATAACCCTGAAAAATATTCAACAATCCTCTAGTAATAAACTGCCAAACCAAGAAATCTATGAATCTCAGTGATATTTGTGGGTCATGGCCATTCTTCAACAACTTTTGTCTTTCTTGGATCAACAGTTATGCAATTGTTTTAAACAATGTGACCAATGGAAAAAATGTAACCCAAAATCACACTTGTGGAATTTTCCAAATAGTTTCTTTTCTTTTAAGGATTGCAAGACAACCCTTAAATGAATTTCATCATTCTCCTTACATTTTTAATCAACCAAAATATCATCAATGAACACAAAGACATACCTATCCAAGAACTCATGGAAAATTCTATTCATAAGATCCATGAATATAGTAGGTGCATTGTTTAACCCAAAAGGCATAACTGCAAATTCATAATGGCCATATCTAGTACAAAATGCGGTCATCGAAACGTCTGCTTCCTCTAATTTCAACTGATGGTACCCCGACCTCAAATAAATCTTTGAAAAATACTTAGCTCCCTGGAGCTGATCAAGAAAATCATCAATTTGAGGAAAAGGATACTTTTTCTTAATAGTAATGTTTTTCAATGATCTATAATCAATGAAAATCCTCATTGAACCATCTTTCTTTTTAACAAACAATACAGAATCACCCCATGGTGATGTTCTAGGTCAAATGAATCCTTTATCAAATAATTCATGCAATTTCTTCATTAACTCTAAAAGTTCAATATGAGAAATTCGATAAGGGGGTTTTGAAATTGTCTTAGCATCAAGAACTATGTCAACAGTAAATTCAACCTCTTGATTATGTATTATACCAAGAAACTCATAAGGAAAAACATTATGGTACTAATTTACCACTGGAACATCATTAATCTGAATAATTCCTTTATTTTTAACAATATGTGCAAGGTAACATTCATTTCCATCTTTTACTAGTTTCTTAGCTTCCTGCTATGTTATCAAAATAAATGGTTCATTCCTGTACCCAAACTACAAATATTTCTAAAAATAAACCTCTTTAGATCTGAAATCAATCTTATAATGATAAAAAGAAAGCCAATCCATGACCGAAATAACATCAAACTCTACTAGAGGAAAAACAATAAGTTTTCCAGGTAGGTTCTTTCTGCACACAAGGACAAGAAGGATCTTATAATTTCTCTTTGACTCAACATTTCTTCCAGGTGTTTTTACCATAAGTTCAGTATTATATAATGATATTGAATCCTCAATTTACTAAAAAAAACTTATCAGAAAAGAAAGACTGTGTAGACCTTGAATCAAACAACACATTGGCAGAATCTAAACAGACAAACAGTTTACATGATACAACTTCATTCGATGGTCCAATATCTACTAAAGTAGTTGCAACGGATTTCACCACCCCTTCTTGCATGTAGTCCGACTTCTTTCCCTCAATTGAGTTCTTCTCTAGACACTCATTTTCATAATGACCCATTTCATTATACTTAAAACATATTACTGATGTCTTTTCATTTCATGCTTGATCATCTTACTTACAGTGACGAGCAATATGGAAAGAATTACCACACCGGAAGAACTTTCCAGACTTTGATAAACATTCTCCAGGATTCTTTTTTCCAAACTTCTCACATGTTGTATATTTAATTTTCTTACCTCCGGGATTCTTTAATAAATTCATTCCGTTTGACTGCCAACTGATCCTCTTATTCTGTTGTTTTTCAAAGAACACTTGGTCATCTGCAAACTCCATTTATACCCTCTCTGAACATCGAAGAAGTTTTTCATAACTTTTGAACTCATGAGAGGCTAACGCTCTTTGATATCTTGGATTCATTCCTAATTAAAATCTATTTATCTTACTATCAAGATATCAGATTAAATTTGATTCATACCTTACCAATCGAGTGAACTTTACTTCATAAGAAGCCATTGAGTCATCATTCTGCCTCAATTCTAGGAATTTGTTTTCCATCCTAAAACGATACACCTTAGGAAAATAATTCTCATGAAATATACCTTCGAATTCATCCCATTCAAGAGCACCAATCTACTCACTATACCTGATATTTTTCACCATCAACCACCACTGATCAGCTTCACCTTCAAAATGGTAAACAACAAGAGTAACCATTTGATATTCGGAACAACCCATGACATCAAAAATCTTCTCCAGCGAATTAATCAACCCATATGCTAGCACCAGGTCAGATGATCCTATAAATGATGGGGGATATTGCCTCATGAAATGTTCCACTACTTATTTGTTCTTCTGTGGTTGATCTGGCTGATCTCATGCATGGATACCACCACCATTTATAGCCTGAGTCAACTATGCCATCAATGCAACAAACTATTCAGTTCCGATTCCGACCATCCCAGGTTGCTGATTTAGAAGGTTGTCTTCCTCCTGATATCGTCCCAACATAGCTGTCATGTTCCCTCTGCGGAAAACCATTCTAAACACAGAAATATATTGGGTGAAGCAACATGGTAATCTGTTAATACTACTTGATTTCAATATTAACATAAATTACATTATGGGTATTAATTTAACAATACCCTAACTCCTAAAGTTACTTAAACCTACCTAAGATGCCAACTATAAGGACACGACCTTAAAAAATTACATAATCTTGAATTAAACAAATAATTCACATTGAGGATCTTTTCAGGTTTTGTGTTTTATATAATTCAGCCATAACAATTACATTATGCTCTCAAAAATACAAAGTAGACACTTCTACTCAGTTTCTTTTTTTTCACAAAATAAAAACTCTTGAAAAAAAGATTCATGTATAATTACATGTTTAAGTGAGAATGAATTTTTCTAGATCCCATCCTTGAACCTATTCCACTTTATGTCTTGTGAAAAACATGTCAAATACTTGGTATTAGCATATAATGCTCAGTAAGGGAAACACAAAGAAGGAAAACTGTTAGTTTTTCAAAACAATAAGTAAACCATGAATAAATTAACATACGTAATACTTTTCCCCTTTATTAAGTTGTAAATACTCTTCAATGAAATAAAATACCACTACTTACCCTTTTGTAACAAAAAGATTACCATAAAACCCATATAAAGAACACATAACATATAAAGGTAACTTGGAAAATAACCATACATTAATAGAATAACCATACAGTCGACTTCCACACATATCACTAAATAGAATATCCATACAGCCGACTTCCATACCAAATGCATTGGAGGTTACAATGTAACCACTCATCCTGGAATTCATGGCACCACCCGTCATTTGGTTTATCACGTAACCACCTGTCAAATGTCCACGTACCATTATAAAATCATAAGACATAAAACATATATAAAAGAAAGAAAACATTTCCACATTTCAATCACAATATAACACTAAAATATATTGATATAAAAAATCAATTATCAAAACCATTTTCAATACCAAAACTCATAAAAGAGTATATGGTATTTATTTTCTTTTAAAAACATTTCTGCTTGTTGAGGAATCCAAAAATAAAATAATACTCACGGTGGCAGAAAAGGTCGTTGTCATGGATTATGTTACAAGAAACATTCCTTTTTGTTGTTTATTAATATTATTCATATAAAAATATTCCATTTTAAAATTAAAGGGTGTTTATATAGCGTATAAAATAAAGTCGTGTATTAAAACAAAATATGCCTCAATGAAAGGAGATTGAGACGAAGTCCCTTAACTTGTGTCCGACTTGACTCGATCGTTCTTTAATCTCCTGAATAATAAATTAATGTTAATTTCTAATTGCTTAAGAACCTTTTTCATTTTTATTATTCCTTTTATATCACTTATTACCATTTTATAAACATTATGTAATCATTTAGGTTAATAATGTTCCTTTTGTCGATATTTGGTACTAGAGTCAAAAATGGACTTCTTATATTTACATGTTGTTCATGTGGTCAAAGGTTCAGTATATCCAGAATGATATTCATTATTTGGATATCATATATATCATATATATCTAGCATATAATTGTTTTTATAATAGTATATAACATTTAGCGGTAAGAAATGAAATGCACCGTTCATTGAGACAGTAAGCCGTGCGTACGCATGAACGTTAATTCCATTTATATTTCATATTTAATGGAATTAAAACATAATGATACATAGTAGTATTTTAATTCCAGTATTTTATCATATATAATATCATTAAATCACTCCTTTATACGTACCACATATGGTATGAAAGAGTCATATCAATTTAAGGGGGTGGTAGTCCGCACTTCCACAAAAGAAATTATCGTGTTTACCCATAATGGAAACCATAAAGGTATTCTATAAATAAAAATTACAGAGTCACAAAGAAAACTACAAAATAATATATATCATATATAAATATAGTTCCATCATAATTTCCACCATGAGATGCGGTTGGAGATATTTGAACAATCATCGTTTCATGAGGCGTTAGTTTTCCATCCACAGAAATATTATGTTCTTCATCCATTAGATGGAGGTGTGTGTTAGTGTAGTTCAAATTTTTATCATAACAACATCCTAGAATATTTTGGATACAGTTTTTGTTACAAAATAAAGTAATAAAAAGAGTTTAGGGGTTGGAGAAGTAAAATAAAAGAAAACAATTTAAGATAAACTATTACCTTTAATTTGTGTAACTTCCTTTGTTTTGAACCAAAAGGACTTCTTAAAGTGCCTTCTGCCAAAGGTAAGGCTTCTTGGATGAGGAGAGGGATGTAGGGAGATTAACTGGGAAGATGTTGGATGGTCCAAAAGGCTTGAGAGGTGTGAGGAATTGGTTATAAGTGGTGTAGTTTTATAAGCGGGAGGAGGGGCTCTTTAAGAAAGTTTGATAATATTATTTTATTATATAATGATATTCGGTTTCTAAAGGTCAAAAATAATTAAAGTAGAATATAAGATAACTCATAGTCGAAATAATATCATCCAATAGGAATTGGACAGGTTTTGGATGTTATTTTAATATTTATAATCTTATTTATTTAAATCTTTTATTAATGAGGTAAATACTACATCATTATTGTGTCATAAATGATTTAATTTATGTGATGTCTACAAATTATAAAAAAATACCATGATGTAGGAAATATTTTTATCTTTCCAATGAATAATTATAGTCAAAAATATAATTTATATAACACCATAAAAAATTAATTTATTAAAAGATTGTTTTTGTCCTTTTTGCCTTTACATTAAATTAAATAATATAAAGTGTCATTATCTTTCATAAGAAGCTCCATGGGGTCCCAAAATAGACCCCATGATGCCCATGGTTTGTAATTACTCATCCAATAAGGTTAGGACATGTGTTATGGTAAATTTTGAATTATTATAATATTCTTTTAACCTTGAATTACCCTATTTGCCTTTAACAGCGTTATATAAAAGTCAAAAGATACTATTCACCAAAAATTATTTTCATCTTATTGAACCACATTTTACATATTGATAACATCCATGTATGTCGGATTTTTGAAATTCAATTCACAGAAGCGGTAAAATTTCATTTAAATGAAAAAGTAAGTCTTTTTAACTACTACTAAGTGTTTTCACTATTCTTCAAAAATTGAAGTTTTTTAGAAAAACAACAAAAATTCATCCTAAGCTTTATTTGATATTCCAAATTCAAAAAATGATGTCTATTTTTTCAAATTCAAAACATATAAGTGGAATTAATTAATTTATAATTAATTCCCGTTGCTAAAACAAATAGGATGTTTTTAAGAAACAATAACTATTAAAGATTGACACTTGTTTATGTCCAATTTCAAAGTGAAATTAATTACAATGAACAAAATTGAATTAAATGGTAAAACCATCTTCGAATTACACATTATAAACAATTAAAAATATAATCTAACCATATAAATAAATTATATTAAAAGGAACTTTTGAATTAAAATGCAATATTTTCCACTATTCATTAAAATATGAATCTTATCCAAAAGACACCAAAAAATTATCCAAAGTAAAATTTGATGTCCCAAATATAAAGAAGAATTGTATTTGGTCAAATATAACATATTAAAATGACCAAAAGTAGATTTAAATACGGTTATCAATTAAAAGGCGGAAAATCGACCTTTTAATGTAAATTATGCTTAAAATTTTATTCATTCGTATTTAAGCCTCTAACTTTTAATGGATAAATGTAAATACATTTAAAAAACATGTATAATCATATTGTAGTTAGTTTTGTTCATTCCTTCAAATACAATGGCTAGGATTTAACTACCAATTAAAATTATAATATTATATTATTAGTGTGCTATGTAAGATTTCAAAGAAAACCGTTGTTGGGTATCGGGTACGCTATCAAACATAGAAACCCCATTAAAGTAAAATTAATATTTAATTAAAAAATATTAAAAAATATGAAATATTTCTTATTCATTATTTACTAGGGATGTTATGTTAAATAAATTATATTATTTATGACACAATAATAATGTAGTGTTTACCTCATTAATAAAAGATTTAAATAAATGAGATTAAAAAGATTAAAATAATATCCAAAACCTATCCAATTCCAATTTTAAGATTTTATTTTGACCATGAGTCATCTTATATTTTCATTTAATAAGTTATGGACATTTAGAAACAAAAAATCATTGTGTAATAAAATTATATTTTCACACATTCCTAAAGATCCCCTCCCCCCCTTATAAAAATCCCTCACCAATAACCCATTTTTAACACCACTCAGGACCCTTGTATCATCCAACCTCAGACCAATTAAGATCACTAAATCCCTCTCCTACTAATAAAAGCCATAACTTAGGAATAAGGCACTTCAACAAACACTTTTGGTTCAAACCAAAGGGAGTTACTCGACTTAAAGGTAACGTCTTCTCTTAAGTTTTATTATTTTATTTTACATCTCCAACCCCCTAAAATATTTTTATTATTTATTTTATAAAAACATCAATATCCAAAATATACTAGGATTTTGTTATGATATGGATTCAAACTTGAATTACACACACCTGCATCTAATGGGTAAAGAACATACTGTTTCTGTCAATGGAAAACTAACATTTCACGAAACGATGATTGTTCAATTATCTCTTATCGCCTCTAATGGAAGACATTATGATGGAGCTGTATATAGATATGATATATATTATTATTATGTTTTCTTTATGATTTTTTATTTTCTATTTATAGAATACCTTTATGGTTTCCATTATGGGAAAACAAGATAATTTTATTTGAGGAAGTGCGGACTACCGCCCCCTCAAAGTGATACGACTCATTAGTGCCATATGTGTGACATATAAGGGATGGAGTTAATGATATTATATATGATACTATAATATTATTATAATATACCTATTTATAATTATGTTTTAATTCCATTAAAATAATAAATAGAAATGAAAGTAGCGTTCATGTGTATGTATGACTTACCGCCTCCATGAACAGTGCATTTCATTTATTATCTACAAATGTTATATAATATTATAAATACATAAATATACTAGATATATATGATATATATGTTATTTACATAATTAATATCAATATGGAGATAATGGATATTTTACCACATGGACAACATGTAATTATAAGAAGTTTATTTTTTAATCAACTACCAAATATCGACTAAACGACTATTATTAACATAAATGATTACATAATGTTTATAACATTTTAATAAGTGATATAAAAGGAATAATAAACTATAAAAATGATCTTAAGTAATTATAAATTAACATTAGTTTGTTATTCAATAGATTAAAAAATGAACGGGTCAAATTAGACACGAGGTAAGGGAACTTCTTAACCCAATTTCCATTCTTTGGGTTGATCTTATCTTTCTTGTTTATGTTGTTCTTTGATTATATGAGAAATTAATTTTTATATCTTATATTGTATTTATCCTTTCATTATGCATGATTATATTTAATACACATAATCGATCTATTTTATTTAAAAAATGGTCTTTGTAAGGGACTTCGTGTCAATCTTCTTTCATTAAGGCATATTTTGTTTTAATACACGACATTATTTTATACATTGTATAAACACCTTTTACTTTTAATTTCATTCAAAGGTAATATTTTTCTACATTGAATTAGACTAAATGAAAAAAAAGAATGTTTTTTACGAGAGCGGTGATAATGACCTTTATGCTACCACGGGAATAATTTTATATTTGGCTTCCATAACAAGCTGTAATGTTTTTAAAAGGAAAATGAATACCATATAATCTTTTATGTATTTTGGTATTGAAAATGGTTTTGATAATGGATTTTTTATGTCAATATATTTAAATGATATATTTTGATTGAAATGTGGAAATGTAATCTTTCCTTTGTGTTTTTTATGTGTTATGAATATGTTATGATTCTTGGGTGTTGTTTATGTATACAGGTGGTTCTGTGATAATCCTAGGGTAGGTGAACCCAAGATAGCTCTCCAATGCATTGGGTAACAAGATGGAGGTAAATGTGAATGTTTCTCCTAAGAGATTTAGGGAATAAACTATTATGGGTCTTCCAAAAGTACCTCTATATGTTGTTGTGATAGCTACAATGTACGTATGATATGGATACCACAAGTTACCTTTATGATTTATGATTTCTACGTGTTATTCATAAATCATAGGATTTCATGATGTATATTAAAGAGCTTATGTTGTGTATGTAATGATTAAATAATGTTTACTTTCTTTTTTTATAACACTTACTGATCTTTTTATGCTCATCCCATGTTTTGAAATGTTTTTCATAGGACGTAAACATAAATAGGGTCATGGATGGGATCACAGAAAAGTAATGTTTTTTAAACATGGAACTAGAAATGACCCTTTTTTTCAAGAGTTTTTATTTTTGTGAAAAAAATTGAAACTGAGTAGAAGTGTCAACTTTATAATACTTGAGATATAAGGTAATAGTTATGGACTAATTCTCTAAAACTTTTTACCTGAAAAGATCCTCATTGTGAATTATTCATTTAATTCAATATTATGTAATGTTTAAAGGTCGAGTCCTTATATTTGGAATCATATGTTGGTTTAGATAACATTAGGATGAATACATCCTTCCAAATCAACAACCAGTGATGGTTGGAACTAGAATTGAATAGTTTGTTGTAGTGACAGAATAGTTGAATTAGGCTACAAATCCTGCTGGTATCCATGCCTGAGACTATCTAGATCAACCATAGAGGAACATGCCAGTAGTGGAGAATTTCATGAGGCAACATCCCCCATTATTCAGAGGATCATCTAACCATGTTCTAGAAAATGGGTGGATTAAAGCCCTTGAGAAGATTTTTGATGTCATACGGTGTTCAGAACATCAAAAGGATAGTCTTGTTATTTACTATTTTGAAGGTGAATCTTATCAATGGTGGTCGATGGTGAAAAATATCATGGATAATGAGGAGATTTATGCTCTTGATTGGGATGAATTAAAACGTAGGATTCTTGAGAAATAATTTCCTAAGTTGGTTCATCTTAGGATGGAAAAACAATTCCTATAATTGAGGCAGGAGGATGAACCAGTGGCTGCTTATGAAGAAAAATTCACTCGACAGGCAAGGTATGCTGCAAATTTCATATGAGATATTAATAGTAAAATCAACCATTTTTACTCTGTATTAAATCCAAAGTATCGAAGTTATTTTGCTTCTCATGGGTTAAAAAGTTATGAAAAACTTGTTCAATGTGTGGAGAATGTGGAAATGGAGTTTTCTAATGATCAGTTTTTCATTGACAACCAACAGTATAAGAGATCGAGGTGGTAGGAGAAAGTGATAAAATCTTCAAAAAAGTCTGATGGTAAGAAACATAAGTTCACAGTTAGTGAAATTTTTGTTAAAAATCTTGCTGGGAAATAAATTTTTATTTCTATTAAGTGCTACCGATGTGATAAAATGGGACATAAGGCTCGTAATTACACTGAAAAATAGCAGGTAAATTGTAAGAAAAAATCTGATTTAAAATTAGTAAAATGTATTAAGTGAAATGAAATGGGTCATTATGAAAAAGAGTGTCCAATGAAGAACTCAAATGAGGGAAAGCAACTCAGCTACAAGAAGAAAGGGGTGGTGAAGTCCTTTGTAACAACTTCAGTAGATGTTGGTCCATAAAATTATGTAGTATCAGGTACACTGTTTATTTGTTCAGATTATAAAAATGTGTTTTTTGATTTAGGGTCTACATAGTCATTTATTTCTTAGATGTTTTATATTAAATTGGTAATTCCATCTCAATATATGAATCCTGAACTTATGGTAAAAACACTTAGAGGAAGTGTTGAAACAAAAAGAAATTATAATAATCTTCATGCCCTTTTGTGGAAAGAATCTACATAAAACCCTTATTGTTTTATCTCTAGTAGAGGTTGATGTTATTTTTGGTATAGATTGGCTTTCTGTTTATCATGATAATATTAAATTCAGAGCTAAAGAGGTTTCTTTTCAGAAATATTTTTAGTTTTTTACAAGAATGAACCCTTACTTTTGATAACATATCAGGAGGCTGAGAAACTAGTAAAATATGAAAATGAATGTTACCTTGCACATATTGTTGAAAATAATGGAAAAGTTTAGATAAATGATGTTCCACTGGTAAATAGGTACATTTATGTTTTTCTTGATAAGTTTCCTTGTATTATACCTAATCGGGAAGTTGAATATACTGTTGACTTAGTTCCTCATGCTATGCCAATTTCAAAACCACCTTATCGAATGGCTCAAATTGAAATTTTAGAGTTAGAGAAGCAATTGATAGAGTTATTAGATAAAGGCTTCATTCGACCTAGCACATCACTATTGGGTTCTCTTGTCTTATTTATTAAAAAGAAAGATGGTCAATAGGATTTGTCATTGATTATAGAGCATTGAATAACATCACTATTAAGAACAAGTATCATTTTCCTCATATCGATGATTTTTTGATCAACTCCCGGAAGCTTAGTATTTTTCGAAGATTCAATTGAGGTTAGGGAACAATCAGTTGAATGTAAAGGAAGAAGACATTCCAAATACCATGTTTCGTATATGTCCATTATGAATTTGTATTTATGACTTTTGGTTTAACCAATTCACCTGCTGTATTCCTGGATGTTATGAATAGAATTTTTCGTGAGTTCTTGGAAACTTTTGTGGTTGTGTTCATTGATGATGTTTTGGTTTGTTCTAAAATTAAATAGGAGCCTGAATGTTATTTAATGGTTTTCGTGAAATCCATAAAACAAAACAAACTATTTTCAAAATTCAACAAGTCAGATTTTTGGTTACAAAAAATTTCATTCCTTGGTCACATTGTTTCAAAACATTTTATAACTGTTGATCCTAATAAAACAAAATTTGTTGAAGAATGTCCAAGACCCTCAAATATAACCCAGATCCATTGTTGTATTGGTTTAGCAGGTTATTATTGGAGGTTAGTTCAAACATTTTCACGGTTATCCAGTCCAATGGATAAGTTAACTCAAATAGGTGTTAAGTTCGTTTGGACAAAAGAATGTGATGATTGTTTTCAAAAATGGAAAAGACGATTGGTGAATGATCCAGTTTTGGAAGTACCTTATAGAAATGGTGAGTTTTTTATTTACAGTGATGCTCCGTTGAAAGGAATTGGCTATGTCATTATGCTGAATGATCTGGTAATTTCTTATGCTTTATGTTAGTTGAAACCTCATTAGTTAAATTAACATACACATGATTTGGAATTAACTGTTGTAGTTTTTTCATTAAAAATTTGGAGGCATCATTTTTATGGAGTAAAATGTGAAATATATACTAACCACAAATTTTTGAAGTATATATTTGCTCAGAAATAATTGAACATGAGACAGTGGAGATGGTTGTGAATAATCAACGATTATGATTAGATGATCCATTACCATTTGGAAAAATAAAATAAAGTGGATGACGCTTTGAGTCGAAAAAGTAATGCTTCATTAACCTTGCAATTTCTGGAATGAGATCCTTTGGGTTTTGATTTGATGAACTTTGGTATAGAAGTTTTTGGTGCAAAATTTTCTTCTGTTTTGTTCTAGGTGTTAGTGAAATCATCTCTATTAGGCAGAATGAGGCAAGCAGAGAAGGAAGACAATGAGTTGCATAAAAAGGTAGAGTTGGTTTAGAAGGGTAATTTTCCTGAATTTAACATTGATAATGATTATGTTTTGAGGTTTGGGAAAATATTATGTGTCCCTTGTGATCCAAAGTTGAATAATTTGTTATTATGTAAAGCTCATTGTTCCCTGTTTTCAGTTCATCCTGGATGTACCATGATGTACAGAGATCTTCGGAAGTATTACTGGTGAGATGAAATTATTATATATATTGATGGTTTTACTATGAAGTGTTTGACTTGTCAATAGTTTAAAGTAGAGTAGTAGTTAGCGAAAGAGATGCTTTAATCATTATCGGTGTTAGAGTGGAAATGGGAAATTATATCCAGGGACTTCGCTGTGGGATTACCAAAGGAATCTCGAGCTAATAATACAGTCTATATTATCGTTGATCTATTGACTAAATTTGATCATTTCCTTCCTATTCAAGATGATTTTTCTCTAGATCAACTTTCTCAGTTGTATGTTAAAGAGATAGTCAGGTTGCATGGTGTTCCCCTCTCTATTGTATCTGATCATGATCCCAGATTTACTTCGAATAATTGGAAATTCCATCAAGATTCATTGGGTACAGAGTTAACTTTTAGTATGGATTTTCATCCTCAATCAGATGGGAAGTTAGAACAAACAATTTAGACCTTAGAGGATATGCTATGTGCTTGTTCACTGGATTACCAAGGAAGTTGGGACCAATATATTTCTTTTGTTGAATTTTCTTATAATAACAGTTTTCATTCCAGTATACAGATGGATCCATTTGAGTCATTATATGGGAAGCAGTGTCAAACTCTATATTTTTGGGATGAAGTAAGTGAAAGGAAGCTGATGGGACCAGAATTGGTAAAAGAGATGGTAGAAAACAGTTCGTTTGATTCAGAAGCACATGAGAACAGCTCAAAGTAGGCAGGAAAGTTATGTAGCTAATTGGAGAAAGGATCTTTCTTTTGAGTTAGTTGATCATGTCTTTCTCAATGTTTCTCTATGGAAAAGTGTGATGCATTTTCATAAGAAGGTAAAGTTGAGTTTAAGGTTCATTGTACCTTATGAAATCCAGGAGAAGGTTGGATTAGTTATGTACAGAGTTTCTTTACATCAAAGTTTGTCCCAAGTACACAATGTTTTCCATGATTCAATGTTGTGAAAGTATATGTCTGATTCATCTCATGTATTAAGTCCAGAGGTAGTTCAGTTGGAAGAGAATATCTATTATGAGGAAAAACCAGTCCAGATTCTTGACTGAAGAGAGCTAGTATTATTGACTACGATAATTCGCCATGTAACGTTTTTGAGGAAAAACCATATGGTTGAGGAGGAAATGTGGGAATCTGAAAATGATATGAGAGATAAATACCCCCACTTATTTGATAAGTGAATAAAATCACGAGGACATAATTTCCAAAAGGGGATAAGGATGTAACATCCCAAGTAAATAAAGAATAATACATTTTCATAATTATTAATATTTTTGAATTAAATATTATTTTTTCTTTAAAGGGTTTTCTATATTTGATGGTGTATCTGATAAGCAACAACATGTTTCTTTTAAATCTTACGTTGCACAATAATAAAATAATATTATAATTTTAAAGGGTAGTTAACGCCTAGCCATTGTATTGGAAGGAATTAATAGAACTAAATACAATATGATTATACATGTTTGTTAAATATTTTTACAATTATCCAATAAAATTTACAGGCCTGAAATGTGAATGAATCTAATTTTAAGCATAATTTACATTAAAATGCTGATTTACTGCCTTTTAATGGTGATCCTACTCTAAACCCAGTTTTGGTCACTTTTATATGTTCTATTTGAAAAAATAAAATTCTTCTTTAGAATCAGGACATCAAAATTTACTTTGGGTAAATTTTTGGTATTTTTTGATAAAATTCAATTTTTAATGAAAAGAGAAAAATGATGTATTTTAATTCAAAACTGTCTTTTAATATGATTTATTTATATGGTAATATTATCTTTTGAATTGGTTTTAAAAAGTAATAAGATTATATTTTTACCATTTAATCCAATTTTGGTTATTGGAATTAATTTTACTTTTAAATTTGTCATAAACATGTGTCAATCTTTTGATAGTTATTATTTCTTAAAAACACGCCTTTTGTTTTGATAGCGAGAATTAATTTTAAAATAATTTCTGCCACTTCTGTGTATTTAATTTATAAAAATCTATTCAATATTTGGAATCAAGAGGTCCAAATTGTGTAAATATATAACTTTTATTTTTAGACAGTATGAATATTTATTTCAGTAAATATTTAATTTACCGTGGTTAAAGGGTAAATCTGTTATATAAAGGTAAAAAATATTACTATAATAATATAAAATTACCCCAACATGTGTCCTAATCATATTTTTTGATACACTTCTGACTATGGGAATCATTGGGTCTATTTTGGGATCTCATGGAGCCACATTTGATTGATAATGACACTTTAATTTTATTAACTTAAATTAAAGAAAAAAATGAAATAAACAAATATCTTTTAGTAAATTAATTTTTACATTGGGTTATATAAGTTACCGTTTCGACTATAAATATTTTTTGAATGATAAAAAAATTTCAAATATAATTGAATTTTTTTAAAAAAAAATTGACATTAAATAAATGAAATTCTTTATGACACAATAATAATGTAGTGTTTACGTCATTAATAAAAGATTTAAATAAATAAGATTATAATGAATCAAAAAATATCCAAAACCTATCCAATTCTAATTGTATGATTTCATTTCATCCGTTAGTCATATTATATTCGACTTTAAAAAGTTTTGGACATTTTGAAACTAAAAATCATTATGTAATAAAATAATAGTTTCACACATTCCTAAAAGCCCCTCATCCCCTTTATAAAAATCCCTCACCTATAACCCATTCCTCACACCTCTCAGGTCCCTTATCTAATCGTAAATCTTCCCAATTAATCTCCCTATATCCCTATCCTCCTCCTAGAAGACCTAACTTAGGAAAAAGGCACTTCAACATACCCTTTTGGTTCAAACAAAAGGGAGTTTCCCGATTTAAAGGTAACATCTTCTCTTATGTTCTTTTATTTAATTTCACTTCTCCAACACCCTAAACTCTTTTTATTACTTTATTTTATAAAAACACCAGTATCCAAAATATACTAGGATTTTTATGAGAAGTATTATTACAACACTTACTAAAACCTCCATCCAATGGGTAATGAAAAAACTGTATTAATGGATTGAAAACTAACACCTCACAAAACTATGATTGTTCAATTATCATCTACCACCTCCCAAGGTGGCCATTATTATGGAACCATATTTATATAAGATATATATTAATTTTATGTTTTCTTTATTCCTATGCATTTTCCATGTATAGCATACCTTTATGGTTTCCATTATGGGAAAACACGATAATTACATTTGAGGAAGTGTGGACTACGACCCCCTCAAAGTGATATGACTCGTTAATTCCGTATATGGAACGTATAAAGGATGGAGTAAATGATATTATACTAGAATTTTAACATACCTATATATCATTATGTTTTAATTCCATTAAAATAAAAATAGAAATGAATGTAGAGTTTATACGTATGTACGACTTACCGTCTCCATTGACGGTGCATTTCATTTCATATCAGAAAATTTTATGTACTATTATAACTACAAAAATATACTTTATATATGTGATATATATGATATCTACATCATGAATATCATTCTGGAAATAATGGATATTTGACCACATGAACAACATGTAATTATAAGAAGTTCATTTTTGACTCAAGTACCAAATAACGACAAAACGATCGTTATTAACATAAATGATAACATAATATTTATAAAATTGTAATAAGTAATATAAAAGGATTAATAAACCTGAAAAAGGATCTTAAGTAAGTATAAATTAACTTTAGTGTGTTATTCAGAATATTAATGAACGAACGGTCAAATCGGACATGTGGTAAGGGAACTTCTTAACCTAATTTACGTTCTTTGGGTTGATCTTATCTTTCATATTCATGTTGGTCTTTGATTATGTTTGAAATGAATTTATATATCTTATCAGGTATTTATAATTTCTTTTTGTGTGCTTATATTGAATACAAATAATCGATCTATTTTATTTACACAATGATCTTTGTAAGGGACTTCGTCTCAATCTACTTTATTGAGGCATATTTTGTTTTAATACATGACATTATTTTATACGATGTATAAACACCTTTGAATTTCATTTCATTCAAAGGGAATCTTTTTCTACAAGAAATTTTAATAAATGACAAAAATAATGTTTTTTATGTGAGCGGTGCCAATGACCTTTTCGCCACCGCGAGTATTATTTGATCTATCGCTTCCTTAAAAAGCCGTAATGTTTTTAAAAGGAAAATAAATACCATATAATCTTTTACATATTTTCATAATGAAAATGGTTTTGAAGATGAATTTGTTATGTCAATATATTTAAATAATATATTGTGATTGAAATGTAAAAAAGTTATCTTTCCTTTTTGTTTATTTGATGTGTTATGAATATGTTATAGTTATTGGGATTTGTTTATGTATATGGGTGGTTCCGTGATAAACCTTGGATGGGTGAGCCCGGGACATCTCTCCAATGCATTGGGTAATGTGACAGAGGTTAATGTGAATGTTTCTCCTAAGTTATTTAGGGAATATACCGTGATGGTTATTCCAAAAGTAACTCCCTACATAGTTGTGATAGCTACAATGTAAGTATGATATGGATTCCATAGGTTACCTTTATGATTTATTATTTGTATGTGTTATTCAAAAATCTTATTATTTCATGATGTATGTTAAAGAGTTTATGTAATGTATGTAATGATGAACTAATGTTTTCTTTGTTTTTTTATAACCCTTATTAAGCTTTTTATGCTCATACCATGTTTTTAAATGTTTATCATAGGTCTTAAATATGAATAGGTTCAAGGATGTGATCAAAGAAAAGTCATTATATCTAAAACATGGAACTAGAAATGACTCTTTTATTCATGAGATTTTATTTTTTGTGAAAAAAAAATGGAAGCTGAGTAGAAGTGTCTACTTTGTAATACTTGAGAAGTAATCTAATAGTTATGGCCTAATTCTCTAAAACTCTAAACCTGAAAAGATCCTCAATGTGAATTATTCATTTAATTAAAGATTATGTAATGGGTTAAGGAAGGGTCCTTATATTAAATGATTAAGTAACTCTAATGAAACTATTAGAGGCATTGTATAAATAATACAGAATGCAAATATCATATATGACTATGTCAAACATATGTTTTCAATGTATTCACATAAACTTCAAATGTATGGTCTCCAATGTATAGAGGATTCCAAAAGTGGTGTTGATAAACCATATTTTATGTATGAAAACATAGGGTAGCTAAAAAGTATACGGTTCCAAAACCATATGTTTACTTTAAATGTTGAGTTATAAAATTTTCTATCTAAATAAATGTGGGGTTCCAGATCAATGCATTTACTTCGAACACTGGGTTATGAATAGTGATTCTAGGGTACTATAAATTTTCTAGAATACATAATAAAATAAAAAATTATCCAAACTCGAAACTAAAGTGCTTCTATAATAAAAACATTATTCAAATAAATATCATCCTTAAATCCACATAAATAATCTTCATTAGTAATACAAAGGAAGTTGTTTGTGAGCATCAAAATCAATGATTATTTAATGAAATTTTTGGATCAACACATTCCCAAAAGTCTCCAACATTTGATGATAACAAAACACATATTATAAAAATTATTGAAAATTTTATAAAAATTATTTTTAATATCAAGATAGAAGACATATGTATCCAAATTTATTTGAGAGAAAAAAAATAGTTATTCCCAAAAATATTTATCCCTAAAATAGAAACAAAAAAATTTGTATTTATCTACTATAAGTCTCTCCATTTTGTGATATAAAAAAGAATGTATGATATAGATTAATTCATATTTAACATATTACAACATTCATGGTGATATTTAAATTTAGATAAATAAATATTATTTCAATGAATGGATTAATTTAGTTATAAACATGTGATAATCATTAAATATAAAACAAATATGAAAAAAATGGAAAAATTTATCAAATATCTAATATAACATAGATATGTTAGAATAAATAGTATTGACAAACTATGGTGTGGGATGAGAAAAAGGATATCCTCTTTTAGAATGGTTAAAGGATACATCTTTACAATCCATATTTTTAACTCTTTTACTCATTATAGCTAAAACACATAACATTATATATATTATATTTGAATATTTGAATATATTTTTCCTATTGATGATGAATAAAAATTAATAACAAATAACTCTTTTAGGTCGTTAAGATATGATTTTGAGAAACTTCTCATCTGTTATGCACAAATTTATCAAATATTCCCTCTTGAATTACATCAATATATTTTATTTAGATTAAAATATCTTACAAACATTTATACCATTCCTAAAGGTATTAAAATTTCTTTTTTGAAATAGAATATTTTTTTATCTCATTAAGATATTTTCTTTAACATTGAATTTCTTCATAAAACCACATTGAATATCATTTTTAATGATTAAACATAGATGACATTTACATATAAATGAAATGAAAATGATAAATAAAAACACATCATCATCATCATATGAATTTTTTTGAACCGTTGTAGAATTTATCCCACTTTAAACTATTTGAGGTGATTGAACTTATGGTTCTTCACAACCAATAATTTTTTACATTCTCTATAATAATTATCCAATTATTATTTAACAAAATATACTAGTTTCTCTCTAAATAGGTCGCTTATAGTAATAAAAAATGAAATAGCCTATTTATATATTTATTTAATCTCATCGTTATCATCACATTCTGAATAACTGTTTTAAAAGAATGTTCCAATCAATAAACTCTTATCATTTTTGGCAAACAATTTTTTGAACTAGAGATCCTTGGTATCTCTACACTACTTTGAGTAGAATTATTAAAGGATTTTGACTTTAACATCACAAGTAAGGTAGAAGAAAGGTTTGAGATTATTTGAAAAAAATTATGCATTAGGGTACAAATGAAGAATAATAAATGACATTATTATGATGGTTCCCATGTGATGTTTCAATTTTTGAAGCCAAAATTATACTGTAATAATTTTGTGTTTTAAAATTAAAAATACATGTTTTTGTAAGAAATATAATGATAAAAATTTATAATGAATTTAAATATTCATGTTAATATAAAAAATTAAAACAAGATTTCAAATATAATGAGTTTAATGAATATAACATTAAATCAAGGAAATAAAATTATAGGTTTTACAAAGAATAGATTTAACTTTTATATATTTTCAATAAATCAATATTATAAAATTCCAATTAATTAATTCTTATTTTAAAAGATATACTTTTAGTAGTTTTGAAAACATGTAAAATATTATTTAGTGAATAATAAGAGCTTCACAAAATATGAATCAAAAAAATTCATTCTTGTTATATCATATTAATTCACATGTTAACATTTTGAAATTTTACAATGGATATTATGACCTGGATACACTCTCAAATGGGTACCCATACTAATTATCCACATACCTAATGGTAATTCTTAATCCTCATGGGATGGTGACTAGTACCCAAGCATCAACAAAAACTAGTGGGAATGATTAGTCCAACCTAGAGAAAACAACATGGAATACACACACACACAGATATATATATATATATATATATATATATATAAACTATGTAATAGAGAAACAAATTCCATAAGTGAAAGAAGACGGTGAAAATGACACAACTCAAAAGAAGTCAGAAAATCCCAATGTAAATGTCCAACATTAAAGGACTACTGAAATAGAAAACTGACTATTCCAAGTGATAGAAATGGAAAACTCCCACCATCTCACCACCAGCTACCCAGACACAGCTAAAAAACCTCTATACCTCACAGTGTCACCTTAACTTTCCCTGCATCGAAAGAAATATGAAGATCTACACACCACCAGAGGGGTGCATAGGGTTTTATCAAATATGCGGAGTTGGATCCCACTCAAGAGTTTTATAAAAAAATATCTATAAAAAATATGACATGGTCAACTTTATAGAAAATAAGGCATGATAAACAGTTAAACAATTTTTACATCAAAAGCATTGAAAACATATAATTTCCCATTTTCCAACATTAACAATGTAATATAGGTAAAAAAATTCAAATCATTTCATATACATCAAATCATTCTATTCGTACCAAATCATGAATCACATATCGTATCAAATCCATGTCAGGACAAGATAAAATATTACACACCAAATCATAGGTAATGATATGTGTATACCATGCATGTGTTTTAGGGAGTTTTAAAACATTAATTTGTTTAATATAATTGTTATTGGTTCTAATATTTGGAATGTTTAAATTATTTGGGGATTTATGGATGTGTACAACCATTATTTGAAAAAGGAAAAGAAATAGTTGAATTTTTAGAGAAAACGACACTTCACACTCTGATGCTTCATGTCAAAACAAGACCATTAAATATTAAAGTCAGATACTAGCTTTACATGGAGAAAAGGAATAATTAATATCTTAGAGGAGGATGTTTTGAAGCTGTGTAAATAACACATTGTGTGAGTTTCATTCATTCCATCCCCCTATCCAATAGTTAGATAAAGAATCATGGCATGTGAAAATACACGACGTGAACCCCATACACATCGTGAGACTTTCAAGAAAAAAATTATTTTTAAAAGTCATCACCATCACATATTACACATCGTGTAATGGATTAATTACGTGAGTTTTTTTGGTACACAGCGTCGTATGACTCATGACATAAAGCTAGTTCACATTGTGATCCCATCATCAAACATAAAATTTAAATGATCCAAACTTTACGGATTTTAGGATATTTCACTGGGGAATTCTAGGAATTTACCAGGATGAATTAAACACTAACCCATGGTTCAATATATGACTATTAGTTGAGGCCCATTTTGATGCTATGAGGGATCCAGAAACCAAATTCTAGGGTGATAAGTTGGGTTGTAGTAGGGTCCTCCACCACTTTCTCTCTGGGTTTCACTTTTCTTAATTGTTTTAATCCTTTTATCTTACCCCCTCATCATTATGACGAAGGGGTAAGACCTACCTTATTCTAGGGTTTTGTAGCCAAAGGGGGAAGGTGTTTTTGGATATATTTAGTTTTCTTTATTTGTGTATTTATTTTTACACAATTTATTAAAAAAATTCAATCTCATTAATCTTCTTTCTATAACGATTGAATCGGACCAGAAAGGAACCATTATAATTGTGAAACTGATTACCTTGAATTGATACAAGACCATTGTCCCATTTAGGTAAACAAGGATTAAAAATGTTATCGAGACAAACCCAATTCATTATAACCCTAAAATTTTCATATCAAGGTAAATATGGGATTTTATTATTAAGTAGGGGATAATATGACCATTGGATCCACCATATCTCATCTCTGATTCCAAATATAGATTAATAAATTTATTTTCTATAATCTAATTCCTCTTAAAACCTAAAACTAAAAAACTCAGAATGCTCTCAAACTTGATTTGAAAAACTCAAATTTCATTTCTTCGTTCTCTCTCCGTTTCATAAACATGATTTCAAAACTAGATTTTGTTCTTTTCCCTTTTCTAAAATAAAACAAATATCCATAAAAATATAATTAAACTAATTTTACATTCTTTTGAGGATTGATCTTTATCTTCATACAATACTCATTTTAATTAATTAAGTAGTGTTAATATGAGTTTTATAAATTTGAATTTTGATTAGACTTGAAGGAAACAATGACAACCTTTTGTCCCTTTAGGTAACATCATGCCAAGGATCACTACAAGTTAGGATAGTTGGGACACTCATACCTAAACATCGAAAATATAATTCATCAAGCCTATATACATATGTGTTTGTGTTTGTGTGTGCATTTAATCAAGAGAGAAGAAGAATTACCCAGAAAGTGAATCTCTAAACAAATATAGAAATTCCATATAACAACATATCCTGGGAGTAGAGGAACACCCCGTGAGTGAACCCCTAGATAGCATCAATAGAAAATTCCTATTAATACACCTTCCAAATAAGTACAAAAGGCTTCTTATATGATATATTTTCCAAACAATTTCATAAAACCCATTATTTTAAAACCCATTTGAGAAATCCATTTCACAATTCATTGAAAATGCATTTAATTTTACCAAATCTTGGGTAAAATCATTGTTTCTCTAAAACCCAATAACACACACACAAATCAACCAATCAATCATTCTATTTAATTTTTAAAACAATTTATAAAAGTAGATCAATATAGTCCTTTGACCATAGGCTAGAGGCAGAACCAACCACCTCAAATTTAGGTCACGCACACCTACCATGGATCCACCAACAAGAAAGAAAAAAGGAAATAATAGAGGTCCTAGTATAAATATTCACATATCAAAATAAATTCCAAAGGTAAATTAGTTATTGGAGATGATAGAACATAACATACCATAAGAAAATTCAGATGTTTCACCATAACCAACATAATGGTTTGTCAAATGAGTAAAATCATACAATTGATCTAGAAAGGATCAAAAAGATTATTTTCACAAATAAATGGACCAAATAACCCAATAAAAATTTTCTAGTATGATCAAATTTAATGAAGAAGTAAAAAAGATTGATCAACAAGATAAATACACCATAAGTACAATGAAGTTCAATCACTAAATGAAGTGATCGGGAATGAGAGAAGGTCTCCAAAATCTCCTGGGAGAGATCTTAGGTCAGTAGAGAAGAACAATGTAGCCTAATGAAATAAAACTCATCTATGAAGCACCCTAAAAACAAAACATGTAAGAATTATATGATGTGAAATCCCTTTTCACATCATGTAATCTGAAAAAATGATGAAACACCCATCACCTTAGAAAAAAATATTTATTTTGACCATTTCATGACATGTAAGGTTTTTAAAATTGTAAAAACTTTCATGATTAGTACTGGTTCATGAAATACACCCAATGACCAATACACTACATGAATATTTTACATGGAATTTAAATATTTCATTATGTGTAATCATTTATATGGTGTGTAATTTCCCAACAGATAAACAAAAACCTTCTTATTCTCTTGAAAAAACCAAACCTACACCAATTTTCTCTGAACTCCGGAGAACCTTGAAAATAAATTGACATGTTTATACCAGGACTCTATTAATTCAAAAAATCATACATCCCAAAAAATAAATTTTTTCCATAAAACACTCTCGATCCTTGGGATTCTCAGAAACACGCCCAAATTAATAAGGAAACGAATTACCGAAGATAAATACCTAAAACCTGGTAATGTGATGTCAAAAAATCCCCAAAATAAGGATTTTTATCCTAGTTATTTCATTTTGAATAATAATATCTAGAAAAGAGGTGAGACCATTGCTTCCCCATCAACAATTTCTGCTCCCAAGTCTCATGAGAATATGATTCATGTCTCTATAAAAATCTGACCAATTAAATCAACACATTATGTGAGAAATTTACATGATATTCAATGATATTCACTAACATATCCAAAAGAATTATTTCTAGATCAAATTGGTTCTATTTCCAACACAGAATGTGAGGGGCATCAAGATTTTATTTCCAAATCCACAATATCTGGAAAAACAATGAATTCTCATCAACTGAACTAGAAATGATAACTAATAAGCAACCTTCCCATGCTACTAGGTAACATCCAACTGGCCAACATATATTGAAGATAACTTTTCATACATTCAAATCCAATAGTGAACCAACCAAGGAGAAACTTTCATGAAAATGAGGTCACCTGAAAAAACTCTTATAAAGGATGCAGATGATCCATATAGGATTTCTATCAAATATATGCTTTAACTGGACACTGACATAAATCCTAAATCTTCACTGACATCTCCTGAATTATACTTCGTCTAACCAAAGTGATATTTCCCACCACTCCACAAAAAATAGGTGATCTGCATTGGAGACCACTCTATTAGAAAACTCAACCAATATCTGATGGCTATACCATGATCCACTGACATCCAAGACACAAGAATATAGAATACCCTCTTGGATCTAAATGGAACACTCCTTATGAATTTCTATCCCTAGATTTTATGTTGTAATCATCCAAATATAAGTCCTCATAGACACTTGGATACTCCTCTAGAAACTAAAACTTAATCTAGGATCCATGTTCAAAACAATTCCATAAGGAACCTTAAGTAACTACATAAACTTCTAGACATACAACATACCTAGATCTTACACTATTGTGGTGTATTTGACTTGAATAAAATAAGGAAACTTTGTCAAACAACCATTCCCAACTCAGATATAATTCCACCCTCCTGGAGCCCATTTTTATAAAAAAAAATCCATCAACACCCCAATCCTATTTCTAAAATTTCACTAGAAGGGTCTGAAGAAAACTATAGGGTTTCATATTCCCTACCTTTATCAATTAGAAAGTGTACCAATGGGACACATAATATACAATGTTTTTCTTCATAAATAGCCACAAGAATCTCCATGTCATGTCATAATATATATTTGTTATGTTTGGATGAATGAACCATGAAGAACTATAAAAAAAACTAATATCTTTATAGATGCTAGGATGAAAACCTGATCCTCAAAATACTGATACCACCTGATGAGAGAGACTATCCGAAAATATTCTCCCCACTATAAAGGGTTTCTCAAATTCCTATGAACACACCATCTTACTGGTTACTCTTCATAATATTCTCAAGAATAGATGATGATAACTAAACAATGGCTATAACCACACCCGAAACATCCTACTAAGCATCTAGATTCAATTGATCAAGGACTTCCATAAGGTTTCAATATTCTTTCAATTCCAGAATAGCCTATAATGGTACTTTCCGGCTGAGAGAGTCTTTAATGACATCCATGTTCCCTAGGGTATAGGTGATGTTTAATTCAAATTTCTTAAGGTATTCCACAAACTACCTCTATCTAAGATTATAGTATTTTTGAGAAAATATATTAATCAGTCCCTTATGTTCAAAAAAGACCATAGACCTATCCACATAAAAGTAATAATACCAACACTTAAGTGCATGAATAACAATTTAAAGCTCTAAATCATGAATGAGGTATTTATTCTCATGTGTTAAAAGGTAGTAAGAACATAATCCACCACATGATCATACTACATAAGAACACACGAAAAACTAACAGTAAAAGCATCATATAAAACCACAAACCCTTTACAAGGATTAGGTAAGATCAGAATAGTAGTTGATGTCAAAATGTGTTTCAACATATCAAAAGAATATGGACACTTTGAATCCCATATGAATTTCACCCCTTTTTTGGTAGGAGTAGTCAATGGTGGAACCAAATTTGATAAATCCTTGGTCAATCATTAAAATAAATCCTTCACCTTATTTGGATCAAATGATAATCCATTCTCAAAAATCATGTTCACCAAAAACATCACTTCCTAGATCCAAATATTTTATTTCAAAATCTTCCCATAAAATTGGTGACTGCTCAGGGTTTCCAGAACCAAACATAAATAGTGTTGACGATCATGATTATATCATGAATAAACCAAAATATCTAACCAAATTAAGAAATTTTATTAATGAAAAATACTAAATAAGTTTCAATATACAGATGGAATATTTGATTCATCTAAGCCATGAAATATTCATGAGAATTAGTAAGAACAAATGGAATAATAAATTATTCATAATGGCCATACCTACTCTTGAAACCCATCTTCATTATATCAATGTACAGAAATATGAGATGATGATAACCCAACATAAGATAAATATTCAAACCCCAATTTTTTCCCTCTAATAGATCTAAAATATTATCCACATGAGTTAAAGAATACTTATTCATAATTTTTACACATTTCAACTTTTGATTGTGCACAGACAATAAAAGTGAACTATTTTCCTTCTTGGAAAAGAGAACAAGGGTTGCCCAAGGTAAAACACTAGGGTGAACAAAAAATTTCCCCATCAGGTCATCAAACTAAATCCTGATCTCTTTCAACTGTTTTGGAACAATATGATAAGAAGGTGTTGAAATTGGTTGTGTGTCTGGCACTAAATCGATCGTATGGTCTACCTCCCTCTCTAGAGAAAGACTAAGAAAACTTTTTAGTAGAATTTCAGGGAAATATCGATAAATACTAGAAATTTCAAAAAACAAAAAATGAGACGTCGTCAGTTTTAATTCCTAATGTAGAAAATAAAACTCATAATCTCAAGGAGACATGGTCCTATATGATCAATCCTTTGATCCAACTCTCCCTAAAACACACATGATACCCCATCATCTAAATGAAATGAGACTTCTAGATGATAATATTCAATCTCAATGTGATGAAAAATAATCCAATCCATTGTGATGATGATTTCAAAAAGATCCAGATTAAGAACAAGAAAATCCCAAACTGACTCCACATTGGCTATCGATAGTGAAAAAGGACACTCAAACCCCAACTCTTTCTTCATTGAATGAGGTGTTGCTAAATACATAAAATGGGAAATGAGATCCATTTGATTTTTAAATATATTAACAAAAAAACCATTCATAAATGATTGGGGAAACCATGATTAAAAAATTTAATCGCTATTTAAGATAAAATTAAGACGGAACCTATCAAAATCACTAGACCTATATAAAACAGCAGTAGAAACTCATCTACTATGTGAAGGTTCTTCATTCTCAAGTTATATGGAAGGAGCCTTATAGTCATTATACTATATGAATGAATTATATTTGACTTTGGATTTGATGATACCTGGACATAATGAGGCCTATACATGGCCTGATAGAAACACTATAGATGACCATAACATCCATAAATATTATGAATCTTTACAGGTATTGGACAAGTATGTCGGGTGTTTCTAAACATTCTAAACTAATAAAAAGTTAAGGGAACACTAGTAGCTATAAATGAAGGTGTAAATGAGGCATTCCTCTGAGAAGAAACCCCACCACTCCTATAATAATATTTCCACTTCTTTATTTTCCCCTACACACAACTAAACCTACTACTAGGTGGATGATAATTGGTAGAATAACCAATTGATCATATCATATTCTTCTCTTCCATAATTTCCATATCTACCGAATTCATATAGGTTAAAAAATCATCATAAGTACCTTTGATCTAATATCTGGTCTCAATCTATACATGTACTTTTGATCCTTCATTTGTTCATTCTTTACTACCTCTTTAGTTAAATAAACTAGCTCAACATACTGATTTGTGTATGTTAACACCAAAATCTCCCCCATCCATACAGAGAGAAAATTCAAAGACTTTTCCTTCAGTAGTGAATCTGTAAAAAATATATTATAATTAGAGAGTCTTGAAACCCTTCCAGTCCAAAATCTCTTTCCTATCTTCATGTACCATAGAATCCCACCATCGCTTGCTGGTACCCTCATGTATGAATTTAAGTCACTTTACCTTGATACACTCAGTTTTATCGATGAAGTAAAATATCTGATAAAAAGTTTTCAATCCATTCATACACCTCTTGAGGTCCATTCATAAACATAAAGGAAGGTGGATTCTCATGCAAGAACTCTTTTGATCGATTCCTTTCTCCTATAACTCCATGTTGTACCACAATAACTATGTTCTGGAAATGTGGTAAATTTTGATCAATATAATGAGATGCCTCCATGATATCCTTTAAAAGATTCTGATATATATATGAGGATTACCTTAAGGAGCATTTTTTTCATCCTACTGAGGAACCGATAGATGATGTATACACATCGAAATAGAATAATTGATCATACAATAGAATAGTATTAGTTCAAACAATAAAACCATAAGACAAAATAGAGATTAAATTCAACAATTAAATATATGATACATACATCCCAACATCCCATGGTAACTTGGGTCTCATCATGGGATGAGCCAGCTAGGCACTCGCCATAACCTAATTCTCAAGTCCTGACAATCCTGTCTCTTGTCTGCCAAATATCCCAAGATAAAGGATCTTGAGGAAAACATCCTATGATATAAAACGTTGGTGAACTCAACCCATATATTCTCCCAAACTCATACCTAATCCAAATTTTCACAAAGCCAAAGGGCTTTTCTGATCCCCATGTGTAGGAGACTAACACCCGGGCATCAACAACAACCAGAGGGAATGATTTCAACAATCGTAAAGCAGAAAAAATAACACACATATATATATATATAATAGAGAGAAATGGAATAAGAGATAAACATATTCTATAACTGAAAGAACGAAACAAAAATGATACAACTGAAAATCAATTAAAACATCTTAAAGTACAATTCCATCATCAAAGGAATAATAAAATAAAAAAAATGACTACTCCAACTTCTAGTATTGGAAAATCCCACCCTCCTACCACTAGCTACCTAAATCAAGCTGAAATAAACCTCACTATCTTACTATGGTTCCTTCCATTTCACTACATCGAAAGAAATGTAAAATTCAATGCACCATTGGAGGGGTGCATAGGGTGTGATATAACAGGCTCAATAGAATACCACCCATGTGTTCCATAACAAGTCTCTATAAAAAAATATGATCGTGGTCAACTTTAAATAAAAAAAGGCCTGATAAATAGTTAAATAGTTTTTACATTAAAATATTGTAAAAACATTTAATTTCCACTTTTTCCCATATTTCTGAAATAATCCATGTAAAATAGTTTCAAATAATTTCATATACATCAAATAAGTCAAATAAAACCAAAGAATTCATCACATATCATATCAAATCCATGGTATTATAAGCTGAAGCATACAAACAAAAGCATAGGTAACATCATTCCAAGGATCACTATAGGCCAGGACAGTTAGGACACTTGTACCTAAACAAAGATAATAGAATGAATTAAGCCTCTTTAAATATTCATCAAATATAGAGAGATGAGGAACACCCTATAAACTGAAACTCCCAACAATCCAACCATGTACCTAGAACAACAGTCCTAGAGAGAAGAGAAACACCCCATCAGTGATCCCTACGATAGTATCAACAGACAAGGCCTATTACTACACCTTCCACCTAAGAACCCAAGGCTTCCCATGTGATCTATTTTGAAACCCATTTCATCAAAACTATTCATTGAAAACCAATTTTAGAAAAACATTTCAAAATGATTTGAAAATACCTTTTATTTTACCAAATCAAAGGGAAAACCATATTTTATCAAAACCCCATTTACACACACACACAAATCAATCAATTCAACATGAAATTTCATTTATAAAACAATTTATAAAAACCATATGATTATAGTTCAAAAAATATTTTCTAGAGATAAAACCACCTACCTCAAGAATGGGTTGCACACACCCACAATGGGATAAACCAATAAAGAAGAATGTAATGACAATAATAGAGTTCATTGAATCAATCCTAACATCTCAGAAACAATTCCACAAGAAAAGTGGTCATTAAAGAGGATAGAACACAATATACCTAAACGAATTTAACACATTGCACTCCAACCAAAACAAGGGTTAGCCACTAGAGTAAGATCATAAAAAAGATATAAAAAGGATCAAGGAGATTATCATCACAGATTAAAGGATACAATAAAAAAACACAAAGGTACTTCCATAATCAATGAAAATTGAGAAGAAAAAGGATAACTCACTTGGTGAAATAAACTACAATCGTAATGGAGATCAATCACTGAACAAAGTGATCAATAAGTAGCTAAGGTCTCAAAAATAAATTGGGAGAGCTTATCGCTTCATAGGGAAGAAACCTAAAGTTTAATGAAAATAAAAATCAGTCATAAAGTTCCCTAAAAACACAACACATGATAATAGGAATATATTAAATCCTTTTTCATGCCGTGTAATCCTCAAAACCCAAAAAAACAATGAAAACCCACCACCTTAGATTAAAAATTTGTATTTTTAACATTTAAAAACATATAATATTTTCTTAGAGTGCAAAATATTTTAAAAATTTGACCAGTTCATGAAATATTACCAATGACCAATACATGATTTGAATATTTTATAATCCATGTAAAACATTCATGATTTGTACTCATTTACATGGCATGTAATTAACCAGAAAACCACAAAAAACTCAAGATTGTCTTGAAAACCCAAAACCAACATTGACGTTCTATGAAATCAGGGATAACCCTATAAGGAAATTGACAAGATTATAAAAGTGATCCAATAATTAAAACACATATTCATCCCCAAACATAAGGTCATTTCCCACAAAAAAATTATTTATCCTTAGGAGTACATAATTCACCCAAATTAATAGGGAAACAAAAGAGAAAAGAGAAATTACTAAATGTAAGTAATGGGATGATACATGCACCCACTAAGAATTTAAATTTTTTATCATGTCATAAAATATCAACCTATATATATTATATTTAATAATATTTAATAAATTTACACATGATAATCATAAAATAATATTGACTTTGTATGATGTTTAAAAATATAAATTATGAAATTACATAAAATAATGCAATTTTTTTAATAGATTAAATATAATAGATTAATAAAAAATCCCATTTTTGTATAAGAATAGTTATTATGTTATAATTAAAGTACAAATAAAATAGTTCCAAGATTTCAATAGTTTCAACTTTAATGGTCATTCATTTTAGAGAATGAACTACTTCCGTATTGAGAAATATTTGTAAAATAATTAATATTTTAATCATCTAGAATTATTCACATATTATTCAACCAAAAATTAATTATTATAACAATGATGTTTTGTGTAATAAATCTAAAAAATAAATCAAACACAATTTCTTTTTATTTCCCATATTATTTTGGTTCTAGTAGTTTTATCAATGAAATATTTTTGTATCCAAATATTTTTTACATTTAGAATATATTTCATGCCTCAATTTACATTGGGATTTTGTATATTTAATATTCCTGACACCACAAAATCAAGGATTTATAAAATAAAATCCATTAAATAATTTCAATTATTTCCACAATTAATACTCTTAAAATTATACATGAATTTACTTTTATATCCCATAAGAAATAGTTCCTAAGAAATTTTGTCTTTTCCCCATTCCTACAAATATCAATATTTCATTTATTTATTTTATAATTAAAATTAAATTAATTTAAATAATTCTCTCCTTTAATATGTATACTATAAACTTCTTTTATAAAATCATGTTCAAAAAATAATTCATTAATTTTATTTTCATGTAATGTATATTAGTTTTTTTAAGAGTTAGATCTTAAAAATAGAACATTTTTGTCAACCCTTATTTTTGAATAGATATAATATCATAATATTTTTTAATTTTTCAATTATATATCTTTATAAATTGAAATTTAACTTGAATCATATGGAAATTTTTATTAAATTCATTATAAGAAATGTTTTTAGAAAGTGAATTTTAAGAATATTAATATTTTACCTCATTAGCCTAAGAAATAAGAAAAAGAATAATTTTTGATTTTTATAATCAACTTTATATTCTGTAGTTAATTATTTACTTGAATTATTAGAAGAACTAAAATTGGAATTTATGATTTTATTTCCTTCTATTTTATAATCATATTTCATTGGTACTTTCTATAATGGAAAATTATGTCTCATAAGACATTTCATCTTACATTCATAGAATATGACTTATTTTTCTCAATTCTTTTTTAAATTATCTTTTATCAAGTTATAAAGTGTACCAAATTGTTTTATGAGATATTATAGATCTTCATTTGAATATGAATGATATCAATATGATGATTCATCCTTCCCAATATTCCGGGAAATATTTTCCATTTCAATAGAAATATGATTTTTAGATTCTGGTTACATCACAACTCCGTACATCATTAAGGTGTTAATAAATTCATTTATTGATATATTTTTTATAGGAATTGATTGTTTGATTACAGTTGATATTTTATTAAATTATGAGGGTAAAACTATTAGAACTTTTAAATCCTAATTTGGTTCTATAATTGGTACTCCCAAGGCACCAAAATCATTGACTACTTCTATCGATCTTCTATTTATATGAGCGATTCTTTCACCATCATACATCATAAATGTTTCAAATTTTAGTTTTTACTTTCATATATTAACATCCTAACATTATCAATTCATTTTTATAAAATAACCATTGTTTTCCATATTTTATATGTAGTATCACAATGAGCAAATCAGTTGAATTAAATAGTTCCTAATTCACAAGCTATAGCATTCATAGCTCTTGAATAAAGATCAAAATTGGTTTACTAATTAGTATTAAACCTTTTTAGATATTATTTAAGAATGTCATGAGGCTTTATTACTTTCAAATAAATCCTTACTCCAGGATTCGTCAAATAAATAATCTTTTGTTGCTTCCAACATCCATAATTATCACTATTAATATGCAGAGCATGAATCATCGACATTCCTTCTCAAAGATCATCCATTGAAAATTTTATTCATCTATATCATCAACATAATTTTGTTATGTCCAAAATAAATATATCCACCAGAGCTTAGACTTTGATACCGATTGTTGGTAAGGAACAGAAAAGAATAAAAATCCAGTAGTGGTGAATTTGTTTCTTTAAAAAAACTTGAAAAATTCGAGATGTCCTCCTTAAACTAAGGATATTATTTCCTTTACTCTTAAAGATAAGTAAGTAGTGTAAAATAAATAAAGGAAAGAACTATAAAATTTAATGTATTTTGTTTTGGTGCATAGAAATCAACTAATCCACTCCAAAAATTACCTCTTTATGGGATTAGTGACATTCACTATCATTTCTTTTTACTGGGGACCTATTCAATTGAGTGCTGGTATTTGACACCTCAAAAAAATTATTTTACATTTCCTTATGGTTATTTTATAGTGAAATAATGTATCCCAATATTAGTAAGAGAAGTTAAAACATCACTAAGACTAAGTATGCGTTGATTGAACTTCAAAAAAAAGGATTCTATGCAGAGGTTGAATATTGGTTCATCTCATAATTATTTCTTCAACCAACAAATGGAATTATCTTAAACAAAACATTGAATCTAAAAATTTAATCTTAAACATGGAGGAAACTTCCTTTTTTTAAAATATTATTAGAGAAAACACTTCAATAGATAATAAACATGTATGTATGAAATGTTTAACTCTGATATATTCTTTGAAGAGATACAACAAAATATATACGAAGGATACAATGATGTCATAACGATCAAACATAAAAGGATCAAAACATGTATGTATCCAAGGTATATTACTTTTAAGAACTAGAAGAAATGTCTCACTATTATCTATATATCTCTCATTTAGAAGTATAAACTCTAGGTTTTTAACAATAATATTGATTTACATTAAGTAATATAGATCCAAAAAATCATCGTAATAAATCAGGTTTTTTAATTTAAACACACCAATGTAAAATCATAACAACCCTTACAAATAGAAAAATCATAATCAATTGAATAATGGAATTTAAAGAGGTCTTATAGATAACTTTAAATAATAAATAAACATTGATGAAAACATTTTAGAGATGGTGGAAATAATCCATAATTTAAATCTTATAGATAACTATGTTAAAATAGTTCTGCACTTTGTATATAAAATCATCAAATGTATGGTTGAAGAAGCATAGATGATTCCAAAATTTGGGTCGATAAACTATTCCTTAATTCTGTAAAAATAGGGTATCTAAAAAATGTATGGTTCCCAAAATATATGATTACTTCAATCACAAGTTTAAAAAATTGCAATCATTACAATGGTAGGTTTCTTAATCCATAGATTTACTTCAAACATAGGGTTTTGAATAGTTATTCTAGACTACTTTGAAATTCTTAGAATATATAAGAAAAACAAACTTCATCTGAAATCAAACCTAATGTTCTTATTGAATAAAATAATTAGTCCAGTAAATATTCTCCTAAAATATACTTAATGTAACATCATTTTTTACAAAAACATTATTGTTTTTGAGCATCAAAGTAAAGGTGAATTTATTGAAATTATTGGATCAACACATTACCAATATAACTTTTACAACTGATGATCTTTTTACTTACCCAAAAATAATATATAAAAATGTCTAAATGCATCATGTACATAATGTACATGGAACCATTTCATGTAAATACATAAAGTCATATAAACCAAAAATCCTTATAAGTGAAAGCATTGTGCGACAGGTATCCAACACCTATTCCTTTAAATAATTCCCTAAAACCCAAGGAAAGTAATAATTCTAACCTATAGTCCTAATATTTATAAATTATTACTCAATAAAGACCTCAATTATAATAAAACTATAATTCTAACATACATAAATCATAATTAAACATTATTATTGAATTTATAACTAAAATAACAAAATAAAATTCTGGATTGGATAAATACTAAATCTTTTAAATTGTTGATTACATGTGACACTTGCATACATTATATAAGAGTTATAATAATCTGTTTAAATAATATAAAATAAAGGATACAACATTCATAATAATAAAGAAATATGTATAGAAATAAGGATTTCATAAATAAATGGACAATTAAATTATTTTAGATGAGGTATGATATCATTAAATAATTATAAAATCTATCAAAACCAAATTGGACCTATAATAGATAAGGTTTTTGAGTAAAATGTTTGTTTTAAATTTCTAAAATCCATGTCCAAAAAACATAATGTGATTTTTCAGACCAATCCATTTTGGATAAAAAATTACTCAAAGGTCCCACATTGAACAAGGATGTATTTTTACGTACCAGAACTGTATTTTTTCACACTAATATAATACACAAAAACTTGTCGGTATTTTTCACATTATTTTTATCCCTTATGGAAATATCATTTCGACAAACCATAATTGTTTTGGTCAGAAAACCAAAATTTAAATTTTTTAAATTAATGTGTTTTGTTTTATGATAAGAAAAAGATATTTTTTAACATAACCTTCTCCTTAAATTTCTATAAAACATTGTATGGTTTTATAAAAAAAAATTTATTATGAAAAAAAAATTATAATCCAATGTTTTTTTATAACCATAGTCATGGTTCTGGAAAAAAATTAAATGTTTTTATTTTTTTTATCTTTATCATATTTATTCTTTATTGGTACACTCATTGATACCAATGAAGGATTTTTTTGGAACATATCTATGCCAATATAAAATAAAAAATAAAAAAAACTATTCACAATATAAATTAAGGTAGGAATCAATTAAATTAACTAAAAAAAATATAAAACAGGTGTACATCACTATCCATATTGAATTTTCAACAACTAATTTAATTTTTGAATACTTTTGTGGGACCCCTTCTCCTTCATATGTTATCAAGCACCTCCAAATCAAAGGTATATAATGAGAGTAGCATCAGATATATCATAGTATTCATGAATAACCACTAATGAGTAATGTACCCATAATTTAGGTCTATGAACTCCAATTATCGAAATCATTTATTTAATAAATATCATGTTGTAATTTACATATTTAATATATTATGAGATGTTAAGTCCTTTTTATCTTTATTGTAATTTTTTTAAAAAACTTCTCATTTATAAATCTGACTGTTAATATCTTTTAACCATGAATAATCTATCTACACATCATAAAATGAAGTTTTAATAAGCTAAATGAATCATGAAAATTTTCTCAAAGAGTTGGTTTAATGATATCCAATATCATTATACATAAGAACCAAAACATAGAATCAAGAACAATGACCTAAAACAAACCATGGCATGGTGACTCTTTCTACATTGTGGTTTATTCTTAAGTACATACATCCAAAAAAATGTTCAATAAAGAGGATAGATCACTGGGTGTTGTTCTTTGAAAACATACAATCCGTCAACTATGTTGTAACCCAAATATATAGGGGTTGAAATTTTATACCAGACTCGTAATCCAAGTTGGAAGTGAGAAGTGGGTGTTGTATCTGGAGTAACATAATTCATATTAATACATATCTATTATGGTATAAATTTTTTATTGGTGAATCAGACACCCATTTGAAATAATCCTTTTTAATTTCAATAAAGTTATCTTGTGGATTACCTTATCCATAACTTATACAAAATATAATTATTATATATTTAAATATTTAAATATAAGGTGTGCCCAATGACCATGGTTGGTGGTGAATGTGACCATTAGTTTATAATTTCCATGGGAACTATAGTGGCCCATCCTTTTCTAACATTACTATTACATAATTTCTAAGAAAAACAACATAATAGTATTAGACATAGAGGATCCAAAGGTTTAATGTCTTGGGAAAACATGGACCATACAAAACAAATACAACATCAAGCATAAACATTCATTTAATTTCTTCTTCTATTGCTTCTTATTGGAACTTGTCCTCTCCTTAGTACATGTAGCCACCTGAGGATATAAATCAAAAGGGGGAGATATAAAAGCTCAGTAAGAGGATAGATAAGAACAATATATCATGGGGTGATCATAATCATAATATAGTCAAAAGATCATGAACATGGGAGGAGCATAAATAGTAGACTTGAAGTGTGGAAATGCATAAAAATGAAACATCATGTCTTAGTGGTTAACTACCACACATACTTTTGAACCAATCTAGAATCTTTTTTACACATCATTTTACATTTTATCATGAGATTAATCACTTTACCAAATGCATTGGAGCGCTATATAATTCTGGGCGCCCCGTCGCATTTAAATATTCATATTGTGCTATATAATCCAGGCGTACCCGTCACATCATAACATTATCATTTATCATGAATGCCAAAATGATCATATAACATAAATCAACATAATGAACCTATGAAAATTCATGGTTTTCATCTCATAATAACACATTCATAAGCATTGGGTTCCCAAAAGAAAGAGGGGACGACATACTTGATACATGAACCATCAACCTTGAATGAGAGGTAATATGTGAGTTCTTGAAAGGAGAGTTCTTTTCGAAAACATATTGATGGACCTAAAAACTATTGGAAAACATTTATATCCCAGAAACGTAAAGGAAATGATGAAAAAATGATCTTTGAGGAGTAACCATATCTAAAATGGTGTGAAAGAGGGAGAACCCGAAGGAAGAAAATTGGGTTCGAGATTTCCCCTTACCTTATACCTGAATGCCTCCTTCTTTTTTATGTCCTATATAATGAAATTATATTCATTAATTAGAAATCCAGAACCATGTGTACGTTAATAGAGTTCATTATGGTTTCATTATGTCATATTATGTTCCTTTGGATGACTTATAGAGTTTAAAAACATTGTTCGGGGATGTTCGTTTTTATGGTTTTCTTGAGTGGTTCACCTGTATTCTTAAATTGAAGTCTGGGTAGATCATGGGTAAACATACAGAACTAATATTACATGTTATTAATGATATTATATTATATTTAATAATTTTATAATGAATTATATTATATCCATGTGGACGAATCATTAGATACGAATTTAATGATAGTTATCTAGGTTAATTTTAGCGGTTATTTGGATCACAGTGAACTTGTTTTAACATTTAACGTAATAATATGTCCATAAGATATTTCAAGAACTTAAAATAGAACATAATACATATAAAATATTCTGTTTCAATGATAAATATGGTTTCATGACCAGATCTGAAGGTAGAAATGGAAAAGGAGAGCATGTCGTTTTTGAAGGTGGTAAATTAACACCTCATTAACAACGTTCTCTTTAATGAATTAAAAGGAAGAGGGAAAGGGTGTGGGGTGATATAATATCACATTATAATAGTAAAATTACAGTATATTAATAATAATGGAGTTAAAAAACTATTTGGGTGAATATACGTGGGGAGAGATCAAGAAAGGGACTTGAACTTGAAAGGAAATGAAAGGAAATGAGGGAGGGAAATTACCTCGTAAATATTCCTCTTGAGATCCTCCTTAAGGAAGCTAGTATTTTTCTTTTGATGAGACCAGAAGCTTTTGGACGTGGGGGTGGTGCCAGGGAAGATGTTTGGGGAGAGTTTAGAGAAGGATTGGAGCTTGAGAGGTGTGAGGAAATGATGGAGTAAAGGGTGGCTTTTATAGTGGATGGGAGAGGGATTCCTTAATATAAAATTAATTATTTTTTTTAATTTCCCCTAAGAAAAGTAATAGTGAGTCTTTAAAAACCAAGGATATTAATTTTATAATGTAATCCCGAACTATGTGGGCTTACATCAGTAGAACATCATCGATGACTCAATCAATTCATTATTTAATATTTATTGTGAATTACCGAATTCTAATATTCATAAAAAATTATAGTATCTCAGAAAAATCACAAAAATTTATCCCAAACAATTTTCTACATGTAGAATTCAAAAGTAAAGTCTATTTTGTAAAAATAATTTTCTAAATATTATTAATTTAATATTCAATTAAAATCATAATTTACTTAAAAAACAGTTTTTAAGATTAAAACTGATTTTATATTTCATTCAAAAATTACATAGGGTCTCATAAAATTATCTAAAAACTATTAGAAATTGATTCAATAATTTATGAATACATTTTAGGAAAATAAATATTCTTTTAAATTAATTAATAAATTATAATTATTTATTTATGACTTATATAATACCAAAAATGTTTACTAAGGTCAAATTGTCACGTTCTAAGATATCTAAATTTTATTTTATTATTCATAGGTAATGTTACTCTTATTTACTATTCATAAGGGTCATATTACTATTCATAAGGGTAGGTTACTGTTCATAAGGGTAGGTTACTATTCACCAAAAATTATTTTTGTTTCATTAGACTCCAAAAATCATCCTAAACACAACCATGAATGTCTGATTTTCAAAATTCCAAACACAGAATTGACAAACTTATTTTTAATGGTTACTTATCACTTAGTAGTTCATTTTTTTTGTGTTTTCATGTTATTTTTTGACATATTTATAAGAATGGAATTACCATTGAAAAACTTTGGTTCGTTACATTCTCCCCCCGTTAAGAAATTTCGCCCCTGAAATTTCATTTTACACAAACAAGAGAGGGTAATTCTCCATCATTGCCTCTTTTGGTTCCCAAGTTTCTTCCTTAAACTTATGTTTCCTCCACAACACTTTGACAAGATGGGTTTTCTTGTTGCATAGAACCTTATCCCTCCAATGCAGAATCTTTACTGGCTGCTCCCCATAGGAGAGATTATCTTCTAGCTGCACCACCTCTGAGTTATTACATGTGAGGGGTCTGGTATGTACTTCCTCAGTAGTGATACATGAAACACATCATGAAATTTAGCCATATTCGGTGGATGTTCCAGATGATAGGTCACAGCTCCTATACGGTCAAGGATCTCAAAGGGACCAATGTACCTTGGGCTTAGCTTCCCTTTCTTCCCGAATCGCATGACTCACTTTCATGGAGATATTCGAAGGAAGACTTTATCTCCAATGTTGAACTCCAAGTCCCTTCGATGGTTGTCATCATATCTCTTTTGGCGACTTTAAGAAGCTTTGATGTGTTCTTGGATGACCTAAACCTTCTCCATCATCTCCTGAACAACATCGTGTCCAAGTAGCTTTATTTATCCAACTTCATCCCAACAGGTTGGAGTTCTACAACACTTCCCAGAAAGCGATTCACATGAAGCCATCTGAATACTCGAGTGGAAGCTATTGTTGTATGATAACTCAACCAACGGGAGATGCTGATCCCAACCACCTTTCAATTCAAGAGATCTGACTCTTAGAATATATTCAAGTGTATGAATAGTCCTTTCAGATTGGCCATCGGTTTGGGGGTGATAGGTCGTGCTGAAATTTAATTCAGTACTCAAAGAATGTGGACGGATCCTCCAGAACATTGATGTGAACCTTGGATCACGGTCAGAGACAATTGAGAGTGGAACACCGTGCAGTCTCACCACTTCCTTCACATATATCTTTGCAAGTTTTTCAAACGAGAAGAATTCCCGAATAGCGATAAAATGGGCAGTCTTGGGGAGTCGGTCAACTACAACCCATATCACATTATTCCCCTTTTACATCTTCGGGAGACCTGTGACAAAGTCCATAGTAACATTTTCCCATTTCCACATGGGTGTGGGCAATGGATGCATCATACCTTTGGACTTTTTCTACTCAGCATTAACTTGCTGACATACCAAGCACCTTGATATATATTCTGCAATATCCTTCTTCATGTTATCCCACCATAAGTGTTCTCAGAGATCACGATACATCTTGGTACTCCCGGGATTGATAGATAAAGTTGAGATATGTGCATTATCCAATAGCTCCTTCTTTATCCCGGGCGATGAAGGCACACAAAGCCACATTCCAAACCAAATCACACCATCATCATCGATATGGAACTCTTGCAGCTTCCCTTCCTTTACTGCATTCACCCTCTTTTGTATCTCCACATCATCCCTTTGTGCTTCTTTAATATTCTCTTGGATGTATGGTTGCGAAATAAATTGGGAAAGGTAGGATGTATCCCCTGCGCTTATGATTTCTAAATCCATCCCTTTCATATCCATGAAGATTGGGTCTTTCTCAATCCGCAACATGGATAGAGTAGCAGGTTCTTTTCTTCCTAGAGAATTTTCTAGCTTGTTCGCCTTTCCAGGATGATAGTGAATAGATAAATCATAATCTTTTATTATCTCTAACCATCTCTTTTGATGCATGTTGAGATCCTTTTGCGTGAATATATACTTTAGGCTCTTGTGGTCGGTGTATATGTCACACTTCTCGCCATAAAGGTAGTTCTGCCAGATTTTCAAGGCCAAAATCACGGCCGCCACCTCTAGATCATGCGTCAATTAGTTCTGCTCATGGATCTTCAACTGTCATGAGGCGTAGGCTATCACATTATCATTTTGTATGAGTAAAAAACCCAAGCCTTTCTTTGAAGCATCACTATATATCACAAGAAATTCTCCACTTTTCGGTAGTGTGAGTACAGGTGTAGTGATCATCCTTTTCTTTAGTTACATGAAGCTTCCCTCACATTCATACATCCAGACATACTTTACCCCTTTCCTTGTTAACTTAATTAGCGGGCTTGAAAATTTTTAGAAGTTTCCTGGAAAATGTCGGTAGTACCCAGCTAATCATAGAAAACTACGGATTTCTGTGACACTAGAGGGCCTGGTCCATTCCTCAATCGCCTTTGTTTTTGAAGGATCCACAGAAATTTTCTCACTCGTGATCACATGTCCCAAGAACATGACATGATTCATCCAAAAGTCAAACTTGCTGAACATGGCATTCAACTTCTCCTTCTTTTTTTGAGCTCTATAAATTCTCTCTCCATTTCTGTACGAAGAGTTCTTAGGAAATACTTATTAAGAAACATTATCTTAAAGTCTTCCCATTCCATCTCTTCAATTTCCTCCCTTGGCTAGGTGTTCTTAATCAAAGCCCACCATTGATCAGCTTCTCCATCTAGACGATAGATGGCAAGATTCACCTTCTCCACTTCCGAACAGCTAAGCACAGAAAAGCTCTTCTCCATGGAGTTGACCCACTGTTCTACAACTAGTGGATCGGATGGTCCACAAAACTTCGGTGGTCGTTACCGCATAAAACATTCGATAGCCAGTTGCTCCATCTTTGGTGAAAGAGAAAATTCCCCATTATTATGGTTATTATTCATATCCTGAGATAATTGGGTAAGCATAGCCATAATGTTTTGAACTCCACCTCCCAAATCATTGGGGATTTCATTCGGGCAATCGTTGCATTGGCCCTCGCATAAGTTGTTGGCCTGATTTCTCTCGGTTCCCACTATATTCTAAAATAGAAAAGGGTAGAAAAAAACATTAGTAAACAAATCATGAATAACTATTTCATTTAAAAAATTATTCCAAAAACATAACATATGGTATCCCTAGGTAAATATCCTTGTGTGCTAATTTGTACTTAGTCTCTTGTTGTAGGTTTTCTCTAGGGTTCACTAATCCTAATCCCAAAATTAACTAAACCTTTCCTCTGATACCAACTATAGCGACCCATCCTTTTCTCACATTACTATTACATAGTTTCAAAGATAAACAACATAATGGTATTAAACATAGAGGATCCAAAGGTTTAGTGTCATGGGAAAACTAGAACCATACATAACAAATACAACATCAAGCATAAACATTCATTTAATTTCTTCTTCTATTGCTTCTTATTGGCACTTGTCTTCTCCTTAGTACATATAGCCACTTGAGGATATATATATGAATGGGTGAGCTAAAAGCCCTGAAAGATGATAGATAAGAACAATATATCATGGGGTGAGCATAATAATAACATAGTCAAAAGATCAAAACATGAGAGGAGCATAAATAGTATACTTGAAGTGTGGCAATGCATAAAAATGAAACAACATGTCTTAGTGGTTAACTACCACACATACGTGTGAACCAAGATAGCATCTTGTTCACACATCATTTCACATTTAATCATGAGATTCATTACTTTACCCAATGCATTGGAGTGATATATAATTCTGGGCGCACCCGTCATATTTAAACATTCATATTGCGCTACATAATTCCGGGCGCACCTGTCACATCATAACATTATCATTTATCATGCATGCCATAATGATCATATAAAATAAATCAAAATATTGAACCCATGAAAAGGAATGGGTTTAATATCATAATAACACATTCATAAGCTTTGTGTTCCCAAAATAAAGGGGGAACGACATACTTGATACAGGAACCATCAACCATGAATGAGAGGTAAAATGTGAGTTCTTGAAAGGAGAGTTATTTTGGAAGAATTTTTGATGGAAATAAAAACTAGTGGCAGACATGTATATCCCAGAAAAGTAAATTGAATGATGAAAAAATGATCTTTGAGGAGTAACCATATCAAAAATGGAGTGAAAGAGGGAGAACCCGAAGGAAGAAATTTGGGTTTGAGATTTCCCCATACCTTGTACCAGAATGCCTCCTTCTCTTTAATGTCCTGTATAATGACATTATATTAATTAATTATAAATACAGAACCATTTGTACGTTAATAGGGTTAATTATGGTTTCATTAAGTCATATTATGTTCCTTTGGATGACTTATAGAGTTTAAAAACATTGTTTGGGGATGTTCGTTTTTTTTTGTTTTCTTGAGTGGTTCACTTGTATTCTTAAATTGAAGTTTGGTTAGATCATGGGAAAACATTCAGAACTAATATTACATGTTATTAATGATATTAAAGTAGATTTAATAATTTTATAATGAATTTTATTCGATCCATGTGGATGAATCATTAGATAAGAATTTAATGATGGTTATCTGGGTTAATTTGAGCGGTTTTTGGATCACAATGAATGTGTCTTAACTTTTAACTTAGTAACATAGACATATGATATTTACAGAACTTAAAATAGAACATAATACATATAATATATTCTGGTTCAACCATATAAATGGTTTCATGACCTGATCTGAATGTAGAAATGGAAAAGGAGAGCATGTCGTTTTTGAAGGTTGTAAATTCACACCTCATGAACAACGTTCTCTTTAATGAAATAAAAGGAAGAGGGAAAGGGTGTGGGGTGATATAATATCCCATTAGAATCATAAAATTATAGTATATGTATAATACGGGAGTTAAAAAACAATTTGGATGAATATAGGTGGGGATAGATCAAAAAAGAAACTTGAACTTGAAAGGAAATTAAAGGAGAAGAGGGAGGGAAATTACCTCTTAAATATTCCTCTTGAGATCCTCCTTAATGAAGCTAGTATTTGTCTTTTGATGAGACCATCAGGTTTAGGACGTGGGGGAGATGCTTGGGAAGATTTTTGGGCAGATTTTAGATAAGTCTTGGAGCTTGAGAGGTGTGAGGAAATGAGGGAGTAAAGGGTGGCCTTTATAGTGGAGGGGAGAGGGGTTTCCTTAATATAAAATTAATTAGTTTATTAATTTCCCCTAAGACAAGGAATAGGGAGTCTTGAACAACCAATAATAGTAATTTTAAAATTTAATCCCAAAAAAAGTGGCCTTACATCAGTAGAACATCATCGATGACTCAATTAATTCATTATTTAGCATTTATTGTGAATTATCAAATTCTACTATTCATCAAAAATTCAAGTATCTCAGAAAAATCCCAAAAATTTATCCCTACCATTTTTCGACATGTAGAATCAAAAAATGAAGTCCATTTTTCAAAAATAATTTTCTAAATATTATTAATTTAATATTCAATTAAAATCATAATTTATTTAAAAAACAATTTTTAAGATTAAAACTGATTTTATAGTTCTTTCAAAAATTACATAGGGTCTCATAACATTATCTAAAAACTATTAGACATTGATTCAATAATTTATGAATACATTTCATGGAAATAAATATTCTTTTAAATTAATTAATTAATTATAATTTGTAATTTATGACTTATAAAATACCAAAAACGTTTACTAAGGTCAAATTGCCACATTCTAGGATATCTAAATTTTATTTTATTATTCATAGGAATTGTTACTCTTATTTACTATTCATAAGGGTCATATTACTATTCATAAGGGCATGTTACTATTCATAAGGGTAGGTTACTATTCACCAAAAATTATTTTTGTTTCATTAGGCTCCAAAATCATCTTGAACACAGCTGTGAATGTCAGATTTTCAAAATTCCAAACATAGAAGTGACAAACTTATGTTTAAAGGTTACTTATCACTTAGTAGTTCATTTTGTTGTGTTTTCATGTTATTTTACGACATATTTATAAGAAGGGAATCTCCATTGAAAAAATTTGGGTCGTTACAGGCAAACTCAACTATAAACAGAAAAATGTGGTTGAATCCTACACATCTAGTAAGGATTAATTAAATATTCATAAATTACCATAATATATTATATAATAATTGTAACTTACATAAATGTTATGAAAACTATAAACCAAACTATTTTAAATATTCTTTATTTTAGTAAATAATTCTTGATGTTTACTTTCATTTTAAAACCAAGACTTAACAAAGTGAAGTACTTGATTAAAATGACCGTTAGATTTAAAAATTTTATTTAATAGTTTTAAATTTCACTAATATTTTAAATTTACAAATCTTGATCCAAGATATAATGATTTATTGTATAATTCAATATATCACAAAATTTGTATGATTAATATTTCAAATTTTCATCATTATCTGTATATTTTGTTTATTGAAGATATAGTGTAAAAAGGTTGGGTACTAAATTATAAAATTATGATTGATTATCAACCAAAAACAATGAATGTACATTAGGGTTATGTTCTCCATGTTGATACAAAACAAATTAATTTTATCAAAAACCAAAATGTAATATAAGAAATCTAATAGTATAAAATGATTTATATCTTTTAAGACTACATTTTGTCGAGAAAACATATGTATTAAATATAAAAAAATCATATTCAATGCCAAAAAGTAAGTAATTATTAAATACCCTTTATATGGACAAGACTTATGACTAATGCATGCTTATTTTTTTAATTATATATTCAATGATGTCTATGTAATATGCATTATTTATATTTTTTTAATATAAGATACAAAAATAATTTTTTTAAAAAAAATATTAACTATAGATGTAAAATATATTATATTTTAAATAGTTAAAAATTTAAAATAAAAATAAAAAAATAGAAATTATAAGATCACATGAAATAATAAACAATAGTACTAGTTTATTTGTTATGAAATTTAAATTATTAATAATATTTCAATAAGGGAAATATATTATATCTGAATGAAAATAAGCATGATATTATTTAAAATCTGGTAAATAATATTAATGTTCAATATTTTAAATATTAAAAGTTTAAAAATATAAATAATATTGATAATTTTAGTAAAAATTAAGGTATAGTAATATTTATTTTTTAATAACAAATCAAGTAAAAAAATTGAATAAAACAAGACTTATAATATTCAATAATTGTAATTCCCTAGACCAGTACTACCTAACCTGATGATAAAAACATAGTCCGTATATACATTCTTTAATACCAACTATAATTATCCTAACATAAATATTCATAGTTACATTGTTAAAAGAGATTTTTGAGTCCCCTATATATCCAACACATTTTTAGGTTATAGATTTAGAGAAATGTGAATAATTTACTTGAAAACCCCATATCTTTCCTATCCAATGGACATTTTTACCATTATACCAAGATTTTATTATTCCATCATAATTCCTCAATATCTTCCACAAAAGTATCCACCCATTAAACCCTTAAATATATATCTTGTGTATCACTCTTCTTTACAACCTAGGTAAATGAAAACATAATATGGGTGAAATTATATTCCTAGTAAGGAATTACATGAAACAAAAGCTATTATGGATACATAAGTCATAAAAAATATGTAAATGTTAATAATTAATAATCATGTTATATATTCAATAACATTAGCATGAAATATATTCTGGGATTACAAAATCACATAGAAAATAATAAATGATTTAATAATAATGGAATGTATAATTTCATACATCTTAGTCCTCGAGCTAGGAAATCATGATCATAATTCCAAGGGATCATGAAAATAAAATATTATCTTATTTTCAAGGCCTTATACTAGGTGATATTTCATACCATCAATTCCTTAAGAAAGACATCTTAAATAGTATAGATTAGCATACTCCAAGTGATACCCATTATTATTTATCTCATGCCAACATTCCTAATTCATTAAGGGGTTATACCAGACCCCACCAATAACTTAAAAATTTACAATTAATTCATCATAAATTTAAGGAATAATATAATTAGTCATCAATATACCTTAATAATAAATAAAATTATTAATTTAATAAAGTGATATGATATGTATTTATTTCCCCATTCAATGGAATAACATTCTATATAAGATTCATTAAATTAAAAATATATATAATAAATGGAATAAGGTCTATAAAAATTTTAAATGATTTTAAATATATCCACGGAATAACATAACAAGGACATGAAGACAAAAATAATCCCAATGAATAATATAGTGTAATAAAAAACATAACATCAACGTAGAGAGTGATTTAAGAATAAATTTTTGTGTGAAAAATGTTTTATATATCATAAAAAAATAAAATTTTTAAGGATACCATAAATTCACCATAAATAATTGTTTTTTGTAAAAACATATATTTTCAAAAATATTTTGAAAAATGCTAAGTGAAATTTTAAAAATAATTTTCTAAAAACAATTTTAATTTTGTTGTATGTTTTTAATTATTTTTACAACTCGTTTTATAAGGTTACAAGGTGAATTTAAAAAAATAACTTGTAATCTAATTTATAATACATTAATCTTGAAAATAAACCATTATTTAGTAAGAAAATGTAGAGTGAAAGCAAGTTAAATGAAATATATTAAAACCCTTTTAAGAAAATTACATCCTTATATTTTAATATAAAAATAAACAATTTACAGAATAATAGGAGTATATATTTCCTTATAGAAACATAAAAACGTGGAGAATAAACTAAATAATGATGAATGGTCTTGAAAATTGGAGAATCCATTCATACAAAAATTGTTAGAGTTATTATTTTCACACTTTTGTAATGAAAGTCAAAAATGAATTGTATAGAAAATGTTAAGACCATTACTTTTAAACTTATGAAAAGAAGTAAAACGTTTATGAAAAATAAATTCTTGAAATTAATTATGGATATAAAATAACAATTTTTAATAAAAAATTAAATATTATGAACTTCTGGGAAAATATTCCTGACCAATAAGGAGAAGTAAGGTCATATTTGCTTATAAACATTATATTTGGGGTTTTGAGTACCAGAGAGAGGGAAAATGAAATGAATACATATAAAAGCTATAAATAATCTAATTGAAAGAAATATATATGGTTTTTAAGAGATGAATTTGATATAATTCTAACAATATAAATTTAAACATAAATAATATTGAATAAAAATTAGATTTTAAAATAAAGTCGTATGGATCTTATAATAATTGAATCGAATAATCTTGAAAGAAACTACATAAAATGGAACTTTAATTACCATGGTTAAAGAGAGCATCATGATATAATATTTCAAAGCGGTAATATATACATCATATAATGGGAATAAGTTTTTAATTCAAAACATGTATCCAACAAAGAGGTTTGAGATGTGAAACCCTCTCCTAGGAATCCTTCTTAGTTGGGCATGTTCCAACCTCATATATAATATATTTTTATTTATTATTAATTTATATAAGATACATATGTATCTTTATATTATTTAATATCACTTATTTATAATTTATTTTTATCCATTTACTCAAATATTTTTTAAAATTATTTATTTAGGTGTTAAATAGTTTTTTTATCTTACATGTTTTGAAGTGACTTTTCTGATTCTTACACTTGTTCGTGGTTTAATCATATAAATTTTTTAATTATTATATATATATATATATGTATATATATAATATATACATTAAATACACTTTTTTAACCATTAATGTATAGTGGTTATGAGAAACAAATACATCATTCATGGAAGAAGGTGGTCCATATCTGCACATGGGTAACATTTTTATTTTAAAAACAGATGGAAAGATATATAGATAAACAATGATTTTTATTTTAAGAAACTTTCTTATTTCATAAATATAAAATTTATTCATTAAATCTATCTATATCAAAATCCATGTGAGGTGGGGATTAAGAATGGAATATGCTGCTTCGTAGAGGTGACAGTCCACACATATTCTTGGGTGATGTTTTCATTTTCCATCGGATGGAAAAGAGATGTAAAATTGCTACACCAAAAATATAAGAAAATTTAATTACATTAGTTATAATTATTTAATTATATTATTATTGTTATAATATATCTAAAGGATTTTCAAGAAGAGAGAAACTTGAAAGAACTCAATTAAGATCTTTACCTCTTCCTTTGATATTCTCCACTAGATGACACCTTAACCCATCTTATTTATAAATTTTGATGAGAAAAAGAACTATAGGTAATAAAAAAGAGACTTGGGGAGGTATTTGGGACCATATTGGTCAAGAAATGTATCCTTGATTTTGTGGATAAGTGATGAGAGTATGTGAAATTTTATATGTGAGGGGAGTTGCATCCCATTAAATACCCTTGACATTAAAAAAATATAAATTCTTTTTCAAGGGAAGGTTGAACAAATTGGAAAAGGGTTAAAAAAATTGTTTTAATATACTCATAAAATCAAAAAAAAATTAAATGATATTTGAATCATTTTATCTTAGTTTAACCCCCTCCTTATACCATTTCACCTTAATACCTGTGACAAAATTTTTCTATGGAAACTATTATTTTTTTATAAAAAATGAAATTAAAATTGTTAAATAAATTTAATACAATGATTCCAAATATGGAATAAATTATTCATGATTAAATTTCTATATGTGTGGTAAAAATAATTTTAATATAAGTACGAAGAATGCAATGAAAACATTTCTTAATGCTTTTTAAATTATAAAAATAAATTTACAAAAAAATTAGTTATATTATTTATTTTCATCACATTAATTGGTTTATTATTAAAAAATTAGAATTATTTGAATTAAAAATAATCTAAAACCTAATTTCACATTGTAATTATTTAATTAATGTAAATGGTCAAAATAGTTGTTTATTTGAATAACAAATCACTTCAGTTATAAAATGTAAATCATAGATTAATAAAACCAATATAATATTTTTAAATGATTTATTTTAAATACTAAGTATATATTTATTCTATAAAACAAGTTTTAAATAATTTTAATTCATTCCTATATCATGAAAATTTCAGAAAAGTGGCAATGATTTGAATAACTATATTTTTAAATATTCACCAATAAATCAACCATTATATAAAAAAAATCACCCAGACATAATTTTAACATGATAAATTTAATAGTGAATTTAATTTAATAAAATTCTAATTATAAGATTCATAAATATATATTTTAAATTATAACACAAAATATTAATAAAATTAACTTTTATAGAAAATTATCATTTATATTTAAGCTTTATTAACATTATTTATATTAATAACCAATGATTGTAAAATTATTTGTTTGAAAATTAGTTATCCATAACTTATTTATGTAAACCTTGAATTTAAGAAAACTTTTATTCACTATATTTTGATGTTTCATATTTCCTTAGTTATCGTACATACTAGTTTTATTTAAAAGATGATATATAATAAAATCTCAGGATGTATCATCCCCCCACCTGAAATAAATTGTGTCCACATAATTTTAATTTTCTTTAACCATAATTAATTTATCTTGACATAGGTATAATATTATATATCAATTTTATCTTGATAACCAATTCATAAGTTACTACAAGGAATCTTATTATTTCTTAATTAAATGTTTCTAAAACCATATATATGTCATTATAATACTCAAAAAAGTGAATAGAATTCCAAAAACAAGAAATGATACATGATAGTTTTACCTTCCTCTTTCTGGAGTTTGGGGACTTATTTTACCATTTATATAGAATATATGAAAAAATATACTTTATCTTTACATCATATAAGTATCATTTCATCAATCAGTTGTGATATTATTAGTTTTCCACCTATCCATTATCTAATATTCTAAATGATAAATAAAAATGATGAAATTTTCAAGAATTAAAAAAAAAATCCATTTTTAATGGAACATAAAATCTTAATAGGAGTGAACAACTATTTATTATACCTCTAATAATTTACTAAAACCAAAAATAGTTAACAAAAGTTATGATAACACTCAATATGAATAAATATTCATGTGAAGAACTATAAATTAATCTCTAAAATATCAACAATAATGCCCAAATTTAAATATTAAAGCCTTCCATAAATAACTAAATCCTAAAACTCTTCAAAATATTCTTTCCTCAATTCAAACCACAAAAATTGAAAATATTTCATCACATATTATTCTGAAATAAACATAACCTTCGTCTAAAAAATTATTAATCCTCAATAATAATTTAAAATTTTCTTAAAAATAATTTAACTATATGTTACTTGAAATATATAAATCTATCCCAAAATAACTCGAATCACCTTCACATATAATTATACATCAATCCTTAATGTTATCTATACTACTCATTTTATATTACCAACATCAATTAACCTATTTTTTCTATTTACATTTACCTAAAAAATCAAATCCATGTAAATATATTCAAATCCTTCATAATGTTTCATATAATTTTTTTGAATTAACCAAATAATTTCCCCCGAGGCTGTTAAACTAGGTGTGTAGTTAGGCCTTCCTGTTCTATACCAAGTGAAGATTGAGTTAATAATTAACCAACATATTCAGGGATATTTTCCCTTGTAACCTTTGTGTCAAATCCTAAATCCATTTTTTTTATCTAGACTGAGATTTTATTTCTATGAAACCATACACTCTTTACTTTACCAAAAGATTAGGATATTTTTCTATACATTGACTTATCCCTTGTTTTTTCACTAATTTTTATCATTTTAATTCATAAATAACATAAAATTCTATATAAATTAATATTAATTAAATATTATATCTCATACCAAACCAAAAGGATATATATACTTAAATCATCTCTCATAGTATCACTAATCACCTTAAAATCTATTCTTATAAACCTCAAAATGGAATTTATTCCTATGAATTTATTATCAACCTCAACCTAATTAATCGATGATGGAATCAAAAAAAAATTATCTTTAAATGATAACTTCCTAACCCATAATGTTATATAAACCAATAATGATACCAACTATAACATGTCATACCCATACTCTATAATCTAGTGCTACAAACATACCCTTTACATATTGTCTTCGAAACAAACTGAAGTGACCCAAACATAAACTTCAATAATTAAAATTTCAAAATAAATTATTATTTCACATAAATGCAAAATATATTTTTAGTTTCAGAAATTTATTAAATTAATAAAACAAATTACTTAACAACACTTGTGTACATCATATCCAATTAATATTTTTCTTATTATACCCATATTTTCTTATTCCATAATAAGTCTATAACATCTCCCAAAACAATATCCCCAAATGAAACCCTTATATATATATATCTTATTTATTTCTATTCCTGATAACCTGGGGAAATGGAAACATAATATGGGTTATCTCAGATACCTAGTAAGGGGTTGTGTATAGTGAAATATATTTTGGATACATAAGAAATAAATAATATACCAAAGTGGATATTCAATAAACATCATATATATTCAATAAATTGATCATGATATATATTTATAGATAAAAAATCGGATTAAAAATAATAAAATATTTCATAATGATGGAATTTATAATGTTGGGCATAATAGTTCTTAAAAAAAGTCTTCATAATAATACTATCAAGTCCCCATGCCAAAACATCATGATCTTACCATCAAAATATTATAACATAATAGTTGTCACCTTATTGTTGAATTAGAGGGTATGAATTGTAACATCCTAGGTAAATAAAGAAATAATACATTTTCTTTTTAATTAATATTTTGTGAATTAAATATTAATTTTACCTTAAAGGGGTTTCTATATTCGATGGAATACCCGATACGAAACAACGGGTTTCTTTGAAATCTTACGTTGTACAATAATAATATAATATTATTATTTTAAATGGTAGTTAACGCCTAACTGTTTTATTGGAGGGAATTAACAGAACTAACTAAAATATTATTATACATTTTTGATAAAGGTTTTTACATTTATCTAAGAAAATTAAGAGTCTTAAAATGTGAATGAATCCAATTTTGAAGCACACATACTCTAGTATTCTTTAAAATGTTGATTTACCAGCATTAGATGGAAAACCCTTATTAAATATATTTTTGTCACTTATATATGTTATATTTAATAAAATAATATTATTCTTTATATTTGGGACATCAAAATTTACTTTGGGCGAATATTTGGTATTTTTCTGATAAAGTTCATTTCTTAATGAATAGTGACAATACTGTATTTTAATTCAAACCCACATTTTAATCTAATTTATTTATATGGTTATATTATCTTTTTAATTGGTTTTATAGTGTAATTATATTATATTTTTACCATTTAATCAAATTTTGGTCATTGTAATTAATTTCACTTTAAAATTGGACATAAAAAAGTGTCAATCTTTTGATAGTTATTATTTCTTAAAAACGGGCCTTTTATTTTGAAAGTGGGAATTAATTTTATATTTAGTTCTGCCACTTTTTTGTTTTGAATTTGGAAAAATTTATTCTATATATGGAATTCGGAGTTCCAGATTGTGTACATATGTAACTTTTATTTTTAGACATTATGAATATTTACTTCAGTAAGTATTATATTTAGCATGGTTAAAGGGTAAATATGTTAAATAAGGGTAAACAAATATTATTATAATAATATAAAATTACACTAAAATGTGTACTAATATTATTGGTTGATACATATCAAATACTTTGCATATTTAGGTCTATTTTTGGGCCCCATGGAGTAACTTGGGAGTGATTATGACTCTTTATTTTAATTAACTTAAAGTAAAGACAAAAATGACATAAACAAATATATTTTAGTATATTAATTTCTGCATAGGGTAATATAAGGTATTTTCTCAAAAATAAATATTATTTTGAAAGATAAAAATATTTACTACATCATGGTATTTTTTATAATTTTTATACATCAAATAAATTAAATTATTTATGACACAATAATGATGCATTATTTACCTCATTAAAAAATGATATAAATTAATAAGATTGTAAAGATTAAAATAACATCCCAAACCTATACAATTATTATTAGATGATTTTATTTTGACCATGAGTTATCTTATATTTGACTGTAATATGTTTTGGACATTTATAAACCGAAAATCATTATGTAATAAAATAATATTTTCACACTTTTTTAAAGAGACCCTCCTCCCCCTTATAATAATCCATCACCTCTAACCCATTACTCAAACCTCTCAAGCCTCTTATCTTTTCTAATATCTACCCAATTAAACTACCGACATCCCTCTCCTCCTTCTAGAATACATATCATATGCATAAGGCACTTCAACAGACCCGTTTGGTTCAAAACAAAGCGAGTTACCAGATTTAAAGGTAACATCTTCTCTTAAGTTCTTTATTATTATTTTACTTCTCCAACCCCCTAAAATCTTTTTTTTTATTTCTTTAATAACAAAAACATCATCCTCAATATACTAGGATTTTTTATAATAATTATTTTAACTACATTTACACACACCTCTATCTAATGGGTAAATAATATATTGTTTTTGTGGATGGAAAACTAATGCCTCATGAAATGATGATTGTTCAATTATATACACCCGCCTCTCAGGGCGGACATTATGATAGAATTGTATTTATTAATTATATATATTATTTTTATGTTTTCTTTAGGATTCGATATTTCCATTTATAGCATACCGTCATGGTATCCATTATGGGTAAACATGATAATTTCATTTGAGGAAGTGTGGACTACCGCCCCTACAACGTGATATGACTCGTTAATGTCATATGTGTGATTTATAAAGGATGAAGTTAATGATATTATATATGATATTATAATGGAATTATAATATACCTATGTATCATAATTTTTAATTCCACTAAAATAAGAAATGGAAATGAAAGTAGCTTACATGCGTACGTACGACTTACTGTCTCCATGAACGGTGCATTTCATTTCTTATCTCTAAATTTAATGTACTATTATAAATACATACATACACTGGATATATATTATATATATTATATATACATCATGAATATAATTATAGATATATTGGATATTTTACTACATGAACAAATTGTAATTATAAGAAGTTCATTTTTGACTCAAGTACCAAATAACGACAAAATGACCGTTATTAAATTAAATGATTACATAATTTTTATAACATTATAATAAGTGATATAAAAGTAATAATAAACTTGAAAAGGATCATAATAAAGTATAAATTAACTTTAGTTTATTATTTCAGAGATTAAAGAACGAACTGGTCAAATCGGACACAAGGTAAGGGAGTTCTTCTCAATATACTTTCATGGAGACATATTTAGTTTTAATACATGACTTTATTTTATACGCTATATAAACACATTTTAATTTTCATTTCATTAAAAGAGAATCTTTTTCTATGAATCATTTTACTAAACAAAAAAAATAATGTTTCTTTTTAACGTAAGCGGTGACAACGACCTTCTCCGCCACGATGAGTATTATTTGATCTATGGATTCCTTAACAAGACATAATGTTTTTAAAAAGAAAATAAATACCATATACTCTTTTACATGTTTTGGTATTGAAAATGGTTTTGTTATGTCAATATATTTAAATGATATATTGTTATTGCAATGTGGAAATGTTATCTTTCCTTTATGTTTATTTTACGTGCAATGAATATGTTATGGTTCTTAGGAATGGTTTACATATACTGGTTGTTCCATGATAAAACTACAGTGAGTGAGCCCAAGATAGATCTCCAATGCATTGGGTAATGTGACGGAGGTAAATGTGAATGTTTCTCTTAATATATTTAGGGAATATATTGTGATGGGTATTACAAATGTAACTACCGACATAGCTGTGATAACTACAATGTATGTGTGATATAGATGCCACAAGTTACCTTTATGATTTATGATTTCTATGTGTTATTCATAAATCTTATGATTTCATAAGGTATGTTAAAGAGCTTATGATATGTATGTAATGATGAAATAATGTTTTCTTTCTTTGTTTTATAACCCTTAATGAGATTTTAATGATAATCCCATGTTTTGAAATGTTTTTCATAGGACCTAAAGATGAATAGGGTCCAGGATGGAATCAAGGATAAGTCATGTTGTCTTAAACATGGGACTGGACATGACTCTTTTTTTAAGAGTTTTTATTTTATAAAAAAATGGAAACTGAGTACTAGTGTCTACCTTGTAATTTTTGAGGTGTAAGGTAATAGTTATGGCCTAATTCTCTGAAACTCTGAACTCGAAAATATTCTCAATGTGAATTATTCATTTAATTCAAGATTATGTAATGTTTAAGGTCAGGTCCTTATATTTGGTATCATAGGTCGGTTTAGATAAATATAGAAGATAAAATATTGTTAAATAAATGTCCATAAATTAATTTAGGGTATGATTGAAGTGATATAGAATTTACAGATTACCGTGTTGCTTATCCTAAAATATTTTTTTGTTCAGAATGGTTTTCCGTAGAGGAAATAAGGAAGCTATATTGGGATGACATCAGTAGGAAGAAAACCTTCCAAATCAGCAACCTAAGATGGTCGGAATCAGAGCTGAATATTTTGTTGTAGTGATGGAAAATTTGACTCAGGCTATAAATGGTGGTGGTATCTATGAAAAAGATCAGTGAGATCAACCACAGAAGAACATGTCAGTAGTGGACCATTTCATGAGGCAACATCCCCCATCATTCATAAGATCACCTGACCCTGTGCTAACAGAAGGGTGGATTAATGAACTAGAGATGATTTTCAATTTTATGGGGTGTTCATAACATCAAAAGTTTAGTCTCGGTATTTACTTTTATGAAGGTGATGCTGATCATTGGTGGTCGATGGTGAAAAATATCAGGGATAGTGAGGAGATTGATGATGTTGATTGAGATGAATTCAAAGGTATGTTTCTTGAGAAATATTCTTCTAATATAGTTCATATTAGTATGGAAAAAAATTCCTGGAAATGAGTAAGAAGGATGACTCAGTGGAAGCTTATGAAGCAAAATTCACACGACTGGCAAGGTATTCTCCAAATTTCAAACGAGATTTTGATAGTAAAATCAATCATTTTTACTTTGGATTAAAGAAAAAGTATCAAACGGATTTAGATTCTCATGGGTTAAAAAGTTATGAAAATCTTTTTTGATGTGAGAAAAAGGTGGAAATGGAGTTTACTGAGGATCATGTGTTAATTGAAAAACAATAGAATAAGAGGTCATGGTGGTAGATGAAAGGGAATAACTCTTCAAAAAAGTATGATAGTAATAAACTTAAGTTTACAGTTTGTGAAAATTATGGTAAAAATCATGATGGGGAATGTATTTTGAATTATGGTATGTGGTACCGATGTGGTAAAATAGGACATTAAAATCATAATTACACCAAAAACTATCAGGGTAATGGTAAGAAAAACTCTATTTAACAATTAATAAAATGTTTTAAGTGTAACAAAATTGGTCATTATACAAATGAAGGGGCCAATGAAGAACTCAAATGTGGGATAGCATCCAGACTACAAGCATAAAGGGGTGGTGAAATCCTTTGCAACAATTTCAGAAGATGTTGGGACATCAAATGAAGTAGTATCAGGTACACTTTTTTTCATATTATACCAATGTGTTGTTTGATTCAGGTTATACACATTCGTTCATTTCTGAGAATATTTCTAGTAAATAGGGAATTCCATCTCAAGATATGAATCCTAAACTTATGTTAAAAACATTTGTAGGAAATGTTGAAACAAAAATAAATTATAAGAACCTTCTTGTCCTAGTGTGCGGAAAGAATCTACCGAAAAACCTTATTATTTTACCTCTAGTATAGTTTGATGTTATTTTTGGTATGGATAGGCTCTCTGTTTATCATGATAAAATTTACTACCAAGCTAAAAAGGTTTCTTTTTAAAAATATTTTCAGTTTGTGTAAAATAATGAACCCTTACATTTGATAATATATCAGGAAGCTGAGAAACTAGTAAAAGATGGAAATGAATGTTACATTGCACAAATTGTAGAAAACAAAGGAACTATTCAGATTAATAATGTGCTAGTGTTAAATGAGTACATTGGGGTTTTTCCTGATATGTTTCCTGGTATTATACATGATTAGGAATTTTAATTTACTGTTGAATTTGTTCCTGATGCAAATCCAATTTCAAAACCCCCTTATCGAATGGATCAAATTGAAATTTTAGAGTTAAAGAAGCAATTGCAGGAGTTATTAGAACAAAGTTTCATTTTACCTAGAACATCACCATAGAGTTCTAATGTAATATTTGTTAAAAAGAATGATGGTTCAATGATACTTTGCATTAATTATAGATAATTGAATAAAAAATCCGTTAAGAACAAGTATCATTTTCCTCATATCGATTACTTGTTTGGTCATCTACATGGTGCTCGGTATTTTTCGAAGATTGATTTGAGGACGGGGTACCATCAGTTGAAATGAAATGAATAAGACATTCCAAAGACTGTGTTTCGTACTAGATATAGCCATTATGAATATGTAGTTATGCCATTTGGTTTAACCTTTACACCTGCTGTATTCATGGATCTTATGAATAGAATTTTCCATGAGTTCTTGGATAATTTTTTTTGTGTTCATTAATGAAATTTTTATATATTCAAAAATTAAATAAGAGCATGAAAATAATTTAAGGGTTATCTTCAAAACCTTAAAAGAAAAGAAAATATTTGGGAAATTCAGCACGTGTGATTTTTGGTTACAACAAATTTCATTCCAGTGTCACATTGTTTGAAAAAATGGCATAACTGATGATCCTGCTAAAACAAAAGTTGTTGAAGAATGGCCTAGACCCACAAATATAACCTAGATCTATAGTTTTCTTGGATTGAAAAGTTATTACTGGAGGTTTGTTGAAACATTTTCATGGTTATCTAGTCCTATTACTAATTTAACATGAATAGGTGTTATGTTCTCTTGGAAAAATGAATGTGATGATTGTTTTTAGGAATTTAAAAGAAGATTGGGGAATGCTCCAATTTTTTCACTACCTTCTAGAAATGGTGAGTTCGTTATTTACAGTGATGCTTCATTGAATGGACTTTGTTTTGACCTTATGTAGAATGATCAGGTAATAGCTTATGCTTTACATCAGTTGAAACCCCATGAGTTAAATTACACTGCACATGATTTGGAATTAGCTGCTGTTATTGTTTCTTTAAAAATTTGGTGGAATCATTTGTATGGAGTAAAATGTGAATTATATACTAACCACAAAAGTTTTAAGTATATATTAAATAAGAAAAAATTGAACATGTGACATAGGGGATGGTTGGAATTAATCAAGGATTATGATTTCATGATACATTACCATCCAGGAAAAGAAATTAATGTCGATAATTCACTGAGTTGAAAAATTAATGCTTCATTAACCATGCTATGTTTTGAAATAGAACCTTTTGTTTTTTATTTGATGAACTTTGGCATAGATGTTTTTGGTGTAAAAAAATATTTTGTTTTGTTTTAGGTGTCAGGTAAATCATCTTTATCAGACAGAATAAAGCAAGCGTAGAAGGAAGTGAGTGAGTTACAGAAAAAGGTAGATTTGGTTCATAAGGGTAATTTTTTTGAATTTAACATTGATAATGATTCTGTTTTGAGGTTTGGGAAAATATTATGTGTGCCTTTTCATTCACAGTTGATAATTTTTTTTTTATGTGTAGCTCATAATTCCCCATTTATAGTCCATCCTGAAAGTAATAAGATGTACAAAGATCCTAAAAAGTGTTACTGGAGGGATGGAATAAAAAGAGATATTGCTAACATCACTATGAGGTGTTTGAATTTTCAATAGGTTAAAGAAAAGCGACAGTTATCAAAATGGATGCTTCCATCTTTACTAGTGCTAGAGTCAAAATGGGAAAATATATCCATGGAATTCATTGTAGGATTACTAAAGACATATCGAGGTAATAATGCAATCTGGGTTATTATTGATCAATTGACTAAATATACTCCTTTCCTTCCTAATAATGATATATTTTCTATAGATAAACATTCTCCATTGTATGTTAGGGAGATAGTCAGGCGGCATGGTTTTTTCCTCTCCATTGTATCTGATCATCACCCCAGGTTTAATTCCAACTTTTGGAAAGGCCTTCAGATGTCTTTAGGTACTGAATTAAATTTTAGTACATCTTTTCATCCCCAATTAGATGGGCAGTCAGAACGAACAATTTAGACCATGGTGGATATGTTACATTCTTGTTCACAAGATTACCAAGGAAGTTGGGACCAACATATTTCTTTGGTTGATTTTTCTTATAATAACAGTTTTCATTCCAGTATACAAATGGCTCCATTTGATTAATTATATGGGATGTGGTGTCGAACTCCAGATTGTTAGGATTATGTAGGTGAAAGGAAGCTGATGGGACCAGAATTGGGAGGAGAGATGGCAGAAATAGTTCAGTTGACTCTGAAGCACATGAGAACACCTCATAGTAGGTTAAAAATTTATGTAGATAACTAGAGGAAAGATCTTTCTTTTGAGGTAGGTGATCATGTCTTTCTCAATGTTTCTCCAAGGAAAATTGTGATGTGTTTTATTAAAAAGATAAATTTCAGTCTCATGTTCATTGGACCTTATTAAATCCTAGAGAAAGTTGGATCAGTTGCGTACATAGTGGCTTTACCTCCAATTTTGTCCCAGTTACGTAATGTTTTTAATGTTTCAATGTTGAGAATTTATATGCCGGATCAATATCATGTTTTAAGTATAGAGATAGTTTAGTTGGAAGAGAATCTCTCTTATGAGGAATACCCAGTCCAGATTCTTAAAAAAAGAGAGAAAGTATTACAGAATAAGGTAATTTACTAGGTATAGGTTTTGTAGGAAAATCATATTGTCGAAGAGGCAAAGTGGGAATCTTAAAATGCTTTGAGGGATAAATACACCCATTTATTTGATAATTGAATAAAATTGTGAGGGTGAAATTTTAAAAAGGGTGGAGGATGTAACATCCTTAGTAAATAATGAAATAATATATTTTTCATTATTATTTTTTTAATTAAAATTTAATTTTACCTTAAAGGGGTTTCTATATTTGATGGTGTACCCGATACGGAACAATGGGTTTCTTTGAAATCTTATGTTGCATAATAATAATATAATATTATAATTTTAAATCGTAGTTAACGCCTAGTCATTGTATTGTAGGGAATAAATAGAACTAACTAATATATGATTATACATGTTTGTTAAATGTTTTTACATGTATCCAATCAAAGTTAGAGGCTTAGAATGTGAATGAATCCAATTTTAAGCACACATACTCTAATATTCTTTAAAAGGTCAATTTACCACCTTTTGATGGTGATCCCGTTTTAAATATATTTTTTGTCACTTTTATATGTTCTATTTGAAAAAATATATTATTCTTTAGAATCGGGACTTCAAAATTTACTTTTGGTCAATTTATGGTATTTTTCTGATAAAGTTCATTTTTTAATGAATTGTGAAAATACTATAATTTAATTTAAAACTTCCTTTTAATATAATTTATTATGTGGATATATTATCTTTTTAATTGGTTTTAAATTTTAATTAGATTATATTTTTACCATTTAATTCAATGTTGGCCATTGTAATTAATTTCACTTTGAAATTGGACATAAACAAGTGGCAATCTTTTGATAGATATTTTTACTTAAAAACACACCTTTTGTTTTGACAACATGAATTAATTTCAAATTACATTATACCGCTTCTATGTTTTGAATTTTTAAAAATTTATTACATGTTTGGAATTAGGAGGTCCAAATTTTGTAAATAATTATCCTTTATTTTTATAATTTATGAATATTTACAATAGTAAATATTTTATTTACCATGGTTAAAGGGTAAATCTGGTAAATATGGATAAATAAATATTATTATAATAATATAAAATTACTCTAACAGGTGTCCTAATACTTTTGGTTGATACATATCTAACCATGGTCATCTTTGGGTCATTTTTTGGACCCCATGGAGCCACTTGGGAGTGATATTGACACTTTATTTTAATTAACTTAATGTAAAGACAAAAATGACATAGACAAATATCTTTTAGTAAATTAATTTTTACATATAATTATATAAGTTATATTTTAGATAATAAATATTATTTGGAAGGATTAAAATATTTCCTATATCATGATATTCGGTTTATAATTTTTAGACATCAAATAAATTAAATTATATATGATATAATAATGATGAAGTGTTTACCACATTAATAAATGATTAAAATAAATAAGATTATAAAGATTAAAATAATATCCCAAACCAGTAAAATTTTTATTGGATGATTTTATTTTGACCATGAGTCACCTTATCATTGACTTTAATAATATTTGGACCTTTAGAAACCGAAAATTATTATGTAATAAAATAATATTTTGACACATTCCAAAAGAGCCCCTCCTCCTTTATATAAAAATCCCTTACCTCTAACCCATTCCTTACAGCTCTCCAGACCACCGGATCTTCCAAACTCTACCCAATTAATATCCCTAAATTCCTCTCCTCCTCCTAAAATCCATAAATTAACCATAAGGAACTTCAACAAACCCTTTGGAGCAGTCCAAAGGGGGTTACCCGATTTAAAGGTAACATCTTCTCTTAAGTTCTTTTGTTTTATTTTACTTCTCCAACCACCTAAACTCTTTTTATTCCTTTATTTCATAACAAAAAAAGTATAATAAATATACTATGATGTTTTTATGAGTTGTATTCCAACTACACTTACCCAAATATCCATATAATGGGTAAAGAACATACTATTTCTGTGGATGGAAAACTAACGCCTCACGAAATGATGATTGTTCAATTATCTCCTACCACCTCTCATGGTGGCCATTATGATGGAACTATATTTATATATGATATATATTATGTTAATGTTTTTTTATACATCTGTATTTTCCCTTTATATCATACCTTTATGGTTTCCATTATGGGTAAACACGATAATTTCCTTTGAGGAAGTGCAGACTACCACTCCCTCAAAGTGATGTGATGCATTAATGCCGTATGTGGGACATATAAAGGATAAATTTAATGATATTATATATGATATTATACTAGAATTATAGTATACATATGTATCATTATGGTTTAATTCCATTAAAATATGAAATAGAAACGGAAGTAGCATTCATGCGTACGTACGGCTTACCATCTCGATGAACGATACATTTCATTTCTTACCTCTAAATGTTATTTACTATTATAAATACATAAATATATTGGATATATATTATATATATGATATCTACATCATGAATATAATTCTGTAAATAATTGATATTTGACCACAGGAACAAATTGTAATTATAAGAAGATCATTTTTGACTCTAGTACCAAATATCGACAAAACAACAGTTGTTTACTTAAATTATTACATAATGTTTACAACATTGTAATATGTTATATAAAAGGAATAATATAATTGAAAAAGGATTTTATGAAATTTGAAATTAACTTTTGTTTATTATTCAAGAGATTAAAGAATGAATGGGTCAAATCAGACAAGAGGTAAGGGACTTCATCTCAATCTCCTTTCATTGAGGCATATTTTGTTTTAATACATGACATTATATTATACGCTATATAAACACCTTTTAATTTTCATTTCATTCAATGGGAATCTTTTACTACGATTTTTTACTAAATAACAAAAAAAAAAGAAATTTTCTTCATAACATAAGTGGTGACAATGTCCTTTTCCGTCGCCGCTAGTATTATTTGATCTATGGCTTTCTTAACAAGCCGTAATGTTTTTAAAAGGAAAATAAATACCATATACTCATTTACGTATTTTGGTATTGAAATTGGTTTTGAAAATGGTTTTGTTATGTCAATATATTTAAATGATATATTTTGCTTGTAATGTGGAAATGTTATCATTCCTATATGTTTGTTTTATTTGCTATGAATATGTTATGGTTCTTGGGCATTGTTTACATATACGGGTGGTTCCGTGATAAAACTTGGGCGAGTGATCCGGAGATAGATCTCCAATGCATTGGGTAATGTGATGGAGGTAAATGTGAATTTTTCTCTTAAGATATTTAGGGAATATTCTATGATGTGTATTCCAAATGTAACTCCTTACGTAGCAGTGATAGATACAATTTATGTATGATATGGATGCCACAAGATTCCTTTATGATTTATGATTTCTATGTGCTATTCATAAATATAAAGATTTCATGAGTTATTTTAAAGAGCTTACATTATGTATGTAATGATGAAATAATGTTTTATTTTTTTTTATAACCCTTACTAAACTTTTTCTACTCATCCCATGTTTTTAAATGTTTTTCACAGGACCTAAAGATGAATAGGGTCATGAAAGGGATCAAGGAAAAGTCATGATGTCTAAAACATGGGACTGGACATAACTCTTTTTTTAAGAGTTTTTATTTTATGAAAAAATTTAATCTGAGTAGAAGTGTCTACCTTGTAATTTTTGAGATGTAATGTGATAATTATGGCCCAATTATCTAAAACTCTAAACCTGAAAACATCCTCAATATGAATTATTCATTTAATTCAAGATTATGTAATTTTTGAGGTTGGTTTAATATATGAATAGTATTAAAATTATAATTAATATATATATATATATATAAAGGTCTCCCATAATAAAAAATCACTGATTAATTATTATGTAATATGTACCCAATTTATAGTAATGCTATTTTGTGTTTCAGAATTACGTTTTTGAAAAAAAATTATTGTTTTTTCTGAGAAATTTTTTGACTTATTTTAGGGTTATTTTTTAAAGGCTTTTTTATAAAAATTATATTATTTTTTAAATCAACATATCAAATTTATAATTGGGTGAAATTCTGGTAGTTTTTGAAAAGATTCATCGTTCAGTGAATAGTGAACTAATAATGATTTTTGTAAAATTGTCAATTTTTCAATAACAATTCTCATAATGATTTTAACATTACATTAAATTAAAAATAAAAATTAATTAATTATATATAATCTAATTAAATTCATTTAAATTATTATAATACATAATTTTAGTATAAGTATATTTTTTTTCTTAATAACACATTTTTCTAAAAACAATTTTTTGTTGCTCATACATATTTATATTAAATGTAATTTATGAAAAATATATAAATTTAATCTTAAAAAATTTATTCCGTATTCGGAATCAGTGGGTAATTTTTTTTAAATATATACCTTTTATTATTGAAAATTATTAATAGTATCTTTAGTAATTTTGTTACCATGGTAAAAGGTAAATCGAGAAATTAATGTTAAAAATGAAATGATAAGGACTAAATAATGACCCTAACAACTGATTTAATTTCTTTTATGATTATATATTGTTATTAATACACATAAAGATTAATATATGTCCTTTTCTTTTCATTTTCCCATGATTTTGAACAATTATATTATTTTATATAAATAAAAATAAAAAATGACTTTCTATTTGTTTTATTAACTATAAAATTTTTAAAATAGATATAAATATACAATATGTTCAGTTATAAATATTAATTTTAAAGATAAATTATTTTTTTCATCAAGGTAATTTATTATTAATTTTTATTGAATAATTATTTATCTTAAATAGCTATGAAACACTAGCCTAGTTATTGTACACATAATAAAAAAATCTATAAAATGATTTTCAAGACTCTAAAAAAAATATTTCATTGTGATTTTTGTTTAAAGAATTTCATATATATAAATTATATATTACAGAGGTGCGGGTTCATTTTTTAGTTATTTTATTGTATTTTAGTCTAAAAAGTCCAATTAACCAAATAGTTCCAAAATTGAAATTAAAGATAATAAATAATAATTTATTAAATGATTTAAAATACAGCAAAATTATATATTTATCTAAATTATTATGATATGGGTTCATAAATAAAACATTGTCCATATATGGGTCTTTTTTCATTTTATATTAACATTATTAACTATTAAATTTTATAAAACTTTAATATTATGGTAATTTTCAAATGTGATGGTGAAGGGTTAAAAAAATATGTGGGACAAAATGTGATCAAAACTATTAAATATTTTATTTTATGAGATTATTTTTTCAACTAATCATATTATATTTTAATATTATCAATATTGAGTCATTCATACTTCAAAATTAATTTATATTAATTTAATATTTTGTGAAATTCTTAGAGTACCCCTCCTTTCAATTATAAAAGGTTGCCTCCTCCATGACTTATTTAAAAAACATTTAGCCTTATATCTCGACCATAAAATATACAAATACTTTATAAACTTAATTATAAACATTATAGAGGTTTATGTCTTCCCAAAAGACTAACCCTAAGTCCCGTGAGAGGAGAATAAAAAAGAGTGCTTCCAAAGAAGAGGTAATAACCTTAACCAATCACTTTCATTTATTACTTATTATTTTACCTTTTATAAATATGTTGTATTATCATAAAATATTAAATTAATTTTCCTCAATATAATGAAATTTTATTATGATTATGTAATCACCATTATCCAACCTATTTCTCAGTAAATGGTAAGTGAAAGTATCTCTCATGCATATGTACTGCTTACCGTCTCTATGTGGAAATAAAATTCATTTCACACCACCATATTTCTTAGACTTTAATAACGTATAGTTTAATGTTTATATATTATACATATGATATTTTTATAATTTTGAAATTTTAATTTCATATATACATTGTTACCTTCTAATCTGTTGGTAAAGGATAATGTCGCTCATACGTACTTGTGGACGACCACCTCCATGAAGCGATGTGATTAATTTTTTATTTATGATTCATATTTATGGTAAAAAGTATATATTTAATGAATATGTTTAATATATATTATATAATTATGATTCTATGAAGGGGAATTATCATTTACCTTTCTTTTATTCCATTTGTCAAAAAATGGAAACAATATTCCCGCATACGTACAGACTATCATCTCCATGATCGGTGTGATTCATTTTAATATTGATTAATTTAGATAAATATATAATTAATATATATTATATTTATGTTAGGATTAATAGTCTTTAAATGATCTAACCATGATCAATGTACAAGAACAAAAACATCTAAACCAAAACATGAGTAGAAAATAAATCGGTTATCATCAGAAATTGTGATTTTAAAAAATAATTACTAATTAACGAGTGCTAATAAGTTATAAGTAAATAATATATGGTATTATATATATAACTGTGTTTATTCAATATATCTATCATAAATATATATTTATTATACAGGATGTTTTAACACGTATGAAGGAAATTGTTCCGGAGAGAAGAGTTTATTTCAAAATCTCATCATTATTCAATATTATTTATATTTATGTCTCCCCTGGGGGAATTATTTAATATTTCTATAAAAAATAAATTTTATTTTCATCTAATATTTTTATTCACGAACCATTCAAGTAATAATACATTTTTTTTCTCTATGATACTTAAAATCATTTAAAACTATTCTTTTTAGAAAAACTGGCCTTATTTTTCTCTTAGGTCGAAAACATTTTTTCTTTAATATCCATATTTTCTATAAAAAAATTCATAAAATGTTTTTAAAAATATATAAATGATTTTTTAAAGAAATTTTGACCCATATATAACTTTTTAAAAAATGTGTTTGAAGGAATATTTTTGTGATTTTTCAGAAAAGAAACTTTTTTAACTTTTTACAATAGTGTGAGAGGAATGATTTTTTAACTTATATGTAATATATAGAATTATCCACCATTATGGCCACTAATTTATTTGAATCATCCACTACATGTTTTTATGATTCTTTTTAATGAAATTGTTTTCTTAAAATTCTATAATTTTTTAGTTTTTAAAACTGATTTTCAAAGTAAAAATGGTATTTTCCCCAAAAAATATTTATAAGGTATTTTTTATAGTATTTATATTAATTAATGAAAAATCAGTATTTTAATTATAATTAATATGAGATATTTTGTAATGATACCATTTCAATTATTTTTCTATACTGTTTATGATATGTTTTACTAGAAATGAATTATTTTTATACAATTTCCTCAATTAATTTAGATGGTTTATTATTATTTTTATTGATTGGGGAAAGTATTTACATTTCATTTTCTATTTTTTAAATTATAATTTTTACATTGATTATATTTCACCCCTTTAATTTTATGATTGAATTTAAATTAACATGTGGTGGGAGGGGCCTAAAATATCTCTTCCATGCATCGTTAGGTCTCAAGATACAAACTAGCTAAGGTATTTGGCTGAAACCTTACCAATTTATGTAATATGTCTTAGACCAAGTCCATGATTATAATTATTATATATATATATTATTATGAAAATATTTATTATGAGAATATTTATTATTTTCCATGTGATTATTTGATTAGTTATGGTATCCATGGATATGATTCAAGTTAATGTAATTATTTATATGGAATTATTTATTTATCATTTATTCTTTCCATATTATTCTACATGCTCATGTTATTGAACTTTTTAAATAGATTGAGGGTATATCACCATTTTTAATTTTTTCTTTCCCCAAGATTTTGAAAAGTGTTTTATGATTGATATGTAGGGATATGATAATAGGAATAATGTTTCTATCAAATTAATTACTATGTAGTAGTTTATGTATTCAAATGTAATGTGAAATTAAAGTATGTATCTATTTTTATAGAACTACTAATATATTTTATTCTTTTGTATTTCATCGTTTTTATCTAGAACCAATGTAATAAAGTAACCATTGCCTCTAGGTTACTAGAGTTAGGTTCTTTATAGTTGGTATTAGACAAAGTTTCTTAAAAACATTGGGAACTATATTTATAGAAACATATATTAAATAACATAACGTTGTGATGATCCTTTAGACTATTCCTAAAGAAAACAAGCATATGATTTTGATATTATTTATACATGAATTTACAATTTATGTTCAGAGTTTCACTGGTTTTGAAATTTTACATTTCAGTTCATAATGTTAGGATCTAATATAGTGTATGTCACTATTTAGAAATTGAAGCTTGTGGAAGAAATAGAAACCATATCAATGAATATAAAACATTTAGGTATTTAATTACTAGGAATGATAACAAAGATGGAGTATATGTTGCATCTAGAGTTAGAATACAACTGGAGTAAAAAATATAAATTTATTTTGGGGAATTTAACTCAGTTTATGACCAAAAATCTGACTCATCTATATCTAAATTTTGATCCACAATGTGGTGAAACAATGTTAGAAAACATCATTCTTCAGTATCCTCCATCATTCAATGGAACTATAAACCCATTTGAGGATAATAAATGGATATGTTCCTTAAAATATATTTTATTCTCATTGGTAAGTACTAAAAGGGAGAGGGTTGTTATGGCGGTTTATATTCTCTTAGAGGATACAAATCAATGGTGGTCATTAATTAAATAGAGTAAGGATGAAGTGAAAATAGTGAGCATGGAATGAAAGGATTTAAAGGAACTTTTCCTAGAATATATTTTCCTAGTGAACAATGAGAAGATATAGAGAGATAATTCATGATTCTAAGAAAAACGTATAATAAAAATGTTTCTATGTGTAAAGATAACTTCATAAGTTTATAAAGGAAAGATACGAACTACATGAGTAATTAAAATAGTAATATTTATGATTTATTTGATGGGTTAAATCCAATCCTTTAAAGGGAACTAGTTTCTCAAACATTATCATCATATGAAGATATATCATCATGTTCTTTCAAGGTACAGAAAAAATATTCCATGACATAAGGATCTTAAGGAAAGAAAGAGAAAAAATGGATGAAACGGAAAAATTGGATAAGGGAAAAAATCGAAATAAATATTTACCAACATGTGATAATTCTGGAAAGAAATTCCCTATTAATTTCTTGAAGGGATTGATAGTTTTCTTCAATTGTTGAGATAAATTCCATCATGTGTGTAAATGAAAGGGTAATAAAGAAAACTCTGATGTTTAGTGTTTCAAATGTAAATAGATAAGTTATGATGCAAACTAATGTCTCAAACATCAATAAAATGTATCTCACATAAAGATAAGGGATCAATGTCAAGCTTATGTTGCTACTACTGTCAATGTGGAATAATTAAATCACTTGTGTATTTGGATTCATCAATTATATTATAGAAATATTTTATCATTGATATTCTAGTTATAAGAATATTGAAATGTATAAGGATTATTCCATAATAGTTTTTCTTTAAGGATTTGAAGCATATTTTGAATGGTACTAATAACTAAAAAGTGATAAAGTGGTAAAGTGATATTTTGGAGAATATGTGAATAATGGTAAAATAACCCTTAACATGTTCCTGACATTGAGCTAATAATGTTTAAATAAGATAGTATTGGTGTACTTGAAAATTGTTATTGATTTGATGAAAAATTCATTTAATATGGAGTTTACCACATTTTAAGATTTATGAAATATAAATTATAATATGATATATTTTTAAGGAATTAAGATAGGTTTAATTTTTGGAATCCAGAATGTTTTTATTCAAGATTTATGATAATTTCCATTTTTAGGAGAGTGTGTGATCATATTTTCACGTATTTGGTATGGGAAAATTAATATCTACTTTATAGATTAATGATAAGCTTATTTTGATTTTTTGGGACATATTTTGGAAGGTTATTAAGGTTAACCATCTATTAAATGGATTATGTTGATCCTAGGGAGTTACTGTTGAGGTTTTAGGGATAAATGTAATATTGGATAAATTATGCCAACATGTTTTGTTTTGGAAAATATATAAATATATAAGGAATTAATTTTCAACATTTTATGGATCTGATGATTCATTATAAGTTAATTTTGGTGATTCATGCATGAACAAATCATCTCAAAGACTCATCATTTTGTGAAAAAAAATTAGATTTTGGTGGAAAATGATTAAGAGATAAAACTCAACTTTACAAGTAAGTATATTTTATTATGTTCTTACTCTATATGGTAAATTAATTACTAAATTATATTAAAAGTATATTAAAAAAATGATATCCCATTATGAAAATTTCAAATGAATCAGTGGTATATTCACCCATCAAATATTTATGGTTTTGTGGTTATAAAATTTTTCCTAACTATATTATTTATCACTCTATATCGGTTCTTACGTACTATGATTCTCATCCCTGTCCATATTTTCATTTCCCACTAGTTTTATTCTATTAGGAATCATTTTTTGTAATGACCTTTTAATTTACCTTTCCCTATTTTTAAGAGGATGTTTTATTAACCCTATTTACGATGAGAGTTTTCCCCCAAGGAATTTTCACATGTCAAACCTTGATTACCAAGAAAAATTCTAAATTTTGAGGATTAAATTAATTATAGGGTTGGTGAGAATCTAATACCCTGATATTTTGAAAGAATAAATTTAATTTCGACAGCGTAGTGGACACACAGCATCGAGTCTAAATGAACAGTGATACACTATTAAAATAGTATTATATGACAGTTATCATCTATATATTGAATTTAAGGGAATGAATATTATTAAAAAAATTATTAAATATATATAAAGGAAATAATAAAGAAATATGTTGTCATTAATGTTTAGGAAATCAGTATTCAAAATTCAGTAAAGTTGTTTTATGATTCAAAAGTACATTTTCTTCAAAAATGATTATTATTACTTTTTGTGAGAAAGTAAAATAATTATTTTCTACAACATTTATAATGGTTATTTTATAAAATTTATATAATTTTATAAATAATAATATCAAAATTACATTTTAAGGAAATTTTGGTATTTTTCAGAAAAAAATTGAATTTTCAATAAATAGTGAAAATTACTGATTTTTTTAAACCATCATTTTATTTCAATTAAAAATAATGATTATTATTTTAATTTAATCTCAAATTAACATAATTAGTATTTAATTATATATAATCTAATTAACTTCAGTTGAGTCATCATTATACCTAATTTTTGTATAAGTACATTTTGGGGCTTAAAATGCATTTTTCTAAAAGGTGTTTTTCATTGTGTTTTATGGATTTAAATTAAAAGTAATATATAATATGTTTAGAAATTGAATCATAAAAAAATGAATCCATATTTTTAATAAGTGTTTCCAAATTTTTTAAATATCACCCTTTTATTTTTGTGCATTATGTATAGTAATGTTAGTAATTTTGTTATCATGGTAAAGGTAAAATCCGGTAATTAAGCCAAAAAGCATAATGATAAAGACTAGATAATGACCCAATAATTTGGATTAATTTTGTTGAATGATTATATATTTTCCATAATAAAAAAATTTAAATATATTTCCTTTTTCCATTTTTGATTATTTTGACCCTTCATATTATTTTACATACAGAAATGTAAAAAATGACATTCTATTTGTTTTATTATGTATAAATTTATGCAATAAAGATAAAAATTGGATATGTTTGGTTATAAATATTCATTTTAATTCTTAATTATGTATAAAACATTAATTTTTTTGGAAGAAATAATTGCCTTAAATTCTTATACAACACTGACAGGGTGTTTGTGCAAGTAGTAAAACAAATAATAAAATGATATTGAAAATCTAAAAATAATATTATTTGAGTGAAATTATGTTTTAAATTATTTTTTTAGATATAAATGACATATTATAGAGTTTTTTTTAATTTTATTCAGATTTAAATTTTGTCTCGTAATATTAAAAGTAATATTAAATGATTGTTCCAAAATTAAAATTAATGATATTTTATAATAAATAATATTTCATTAAATTATTTAAAATTCAGGAAAATATTATATTCCATAAGATTAATTAGATATATTTTTAAAAACTAATCATGTTCCTTTTATGGGTCGTCTATTATTTAAAGTAACATTATTAACCCTTAAATGGTAGGAATATTTAATATTATTGTAATTTTCAAAAGATTTGGTGAAGTGTTTAAACAAAATGATAAGGATAAAAATGTGATAAAATGTTGTAAAAATATTATTTCATTAGATAAATTAAACTCATAATCATCTTATCTCTCCATATTATCAATTTTTAGTCATTTGGAAATCAGAAATAATTTATATTAATTTAATATTTTAAGAGATCCCAAGAGTTCCCCTCCCCTCAATTATAAAACGGAACCTAAAACCTCACTTATTTACACCACTTTGAGCCTTACATATATACCATTCCATTAAAAAATCCCTAATTAACTTCTTGATACACTTTATATAGGTAATATTATTCCCAAAATACTATCACTAGGTGCCTTAATGGGGATCTAAAAGAGTTATTTCAAAGAAGAGGTAATCACCTTAACCAATCATTTTCTTTTTACATATTATTTTTCATAGAATAAATATTCTGCATTTATAAAAAGAATAAGTTTTCTAAATATAATTAAATTTTATTAGTATTATTAAATAACCATTATCCACCCTCTATCACATCATATTTGAAGTGAAAGTATCACTCATGCGTACGCACGGATTACTGTCTCCACATATTGATACAATTCATTTTCTGCCAATATATTTCATTAACTATTATTATGATGTATTTAATGTTTATATATGATAATTATGACATAATTGTACTTATATATTTTTAATATCATATACACCTTCTTACCTTCTAATTTGTTAGAAAATGATAATGTCACATATGTTCACATGTGGACTGCCACCTCCATGAAGCGATGTGATTTTTTTTTTCATTCACGTTTTATAAGGGCTATAAAAAGTAAATATTTAATAAATATAATTTATATAATATTTAATTATTATTTTTTAAAGGTGAATTATTATTTCCCTTTCTCTCATTCCATCCATCAAAAAATGGAAATATTGTTCATGCCCACATACGATCTATCATCTCCATGAACAATGTAATTTATTTTTATATAGATTAATCTAAGAACGTATTAAATAAATATATATAATATTTATATCAGGATAGGAAATATATATATATATTAGGGAACCATTATCAATGTATAGGTATGGAAATTACCAAACCAAAACAAACTTGAAAAATTAATCAATTATCACCTTGAACAATGATTTTAAAAATGAATTTTCAATAAAAGGGTGATAAAAGGTTATAAGTAAATAATAGATATTATTATATATATGATTATGTTTCTATAATAGATGTGTAATAAATATATATTTATTATACAGGGGGGTGAAACATATACAAAAAAAGTTACAGTAGGTGAATGGTTTTATTCCACAATCAAATCATTATTCAGGATTGTTTATGTTTAAGTATCTCTTGGGGAAATGTTTTTATACTTATATAATAAAACAATATAAATTCTTATACTATTTTTATTAATTAAATTTTAGAGTAATAGTCATTTTTATATTTTTTATACTCTGAATTATTGAGAAAAATATTTTTCAAAAAAAGCGATCTTTATTTCTCTCTTCGATTAAAAATCCTTTTTATTCTATATCCATTTTTTATAAAGAAACAATTCAATAATATTTTCCATATTATACATATGATTTTTTAAATAAATGTTTACCCATTTTAACTTCATAAAAAATTGTCTCAAATGAACCATCTTGTTTTTTTCTAAACGATGTACTTTTTGACCATTTTATAATAGTTTAGCAGGGATTTTTTTAACTTATACCACATGTACGAAATTAACCATAATCCTAAATAGACATTAAATTTAATATTCCTTTACAAATTTCCATTATTATTTTCAAAGAAAAAATGTCTCCAAATATTTTATATTTTTTAAAAGTGATTTTCAAATTGAAAAGTGTATTTCCCTTAAAACTATTTTTAATGACATGTTTATGGTATTATATTAATTAATTACAATAACCATTATTTTTTATTATACACTATGGATATGTTATAATAATACTATCCTTAAGATTTCACTAGATAGTTTATGACCTGTTTAACTAGGAATATACTATTTTGATAGCATTCTTCATGTTAATCTGGATGGTTTATGATTATTTTTATTGATTGGAGAAAATATTAACATTTAATATTCTATATTCTTTCAATAAAAATATTTATGTTTATTATTTTTCACCCAATTCATATAAGGAATGCATTAAAGTTAGTGAGTGATGAACTAGTCCCACTATTTCCCTTTGATGCATTGGTAGGTCTCTTGAGTCTAAATAGCTTGGGTATATTGCTGTGAAATTACCTATTTATGTATGATATCTTGTCAGAAGGCCTAGATAGTAAGTTTTAGATGTCAGAAATTTTTCATACCATTATTATGTTATTATATATTTATATCCATGTGATTATTTTATTATTTACAATATCCATGACCAAGTTTCAAGATCATGTGATTATTTATATAGAATAATTTAATCATCATTTATTACATCCATATTATTATTTGTTCTCATGTTATTGATTAAATGGAATTTTTGTTAGTTATTTACCTTTTCATATTGATTTTGATGTATTTATTCATGATATCTTATATTGTATGTACACCCTTACTAAATATCTAATTTTAACACTTTCTTATTACACCTTTCCTCAAAATTCTAGGAAGTGTTTTCTAATTGATATATTTGAATATTCTAATGGAATTAATAGTTTTCTCAAAGAAATCACTATATTTTATTTTATGTTTTTATATGTAATGTTAAATTAAATTATGTTTCTAGTTTTAAAATACTAATAAATATTCAATCCTTTGGTATGTGATCACTAATATATATAACCAATGTAATAATGTATCCACCGAATCTAGGTTACGGGAGTTGGGGTCTTTACATAAGATATCTTATATAGTGGTGGATGACATACTCTAAGAGATACCAATTCTTATTTTTCTAATGATACCTTACCAAATTTATCAATGGTTTATAATGGAGCCCTCCCTTATCTTAAAAATATCCAATGAATTTTTAATATATTGAATGAATAATATAATTCATCATCCTTATGTCTTACCAATAAAAAATATATATTTAATAAAGTAATATGGAATTTCAATATTTCCTCAGTTAATGGAATAAATTTCTTAGTAACATTCATTCAAATAAAACCATATATAATAATTATCATATGATTTATTAAAAATTAAAATTTTTCTATATATATCCATTATATAAAGGAACATGTATTTAATGGAGAAAAATAATGTCAATGAATGATGGAGAGTAATATAAAGTATAAAATCAAGGAAGGGAATGATTTGAGAAAAACATGTTACATCCAAAATGAGGTATAAACCATTAATTAAATAGAGATTAAAGAAGAACATATATTTATTAAAAATAAATTATTTTTAGTAAAGTCATTTCTTTTTGAAACTAGAGATGAAAATGGAAATGATATGTTGAAATAATGTTTCATCAATTTTTTGTAACATTGTGGTAAAATGATATTATAAACCACTTCCAGAATTCATTTAATAAGGTTTAAAGGATACTTTAAAAATGTTATTTTTATATTTATTTATAATAATATAATATTTTAAAATAAACCACTATAATGTAAAAATTGTGGATTGGATTATAAATATATAAATAAGTAAAATGAAATATCTTTCAAAAAAATTAATAAAATGATATACATTTATTTTAATAAAAAAAATATTCCTTAAATAATAGGAATATATATTAATTTATAAAACCATAAAAACAAGTAATGGAATATATATAATAACTAATGGCCATGATCACGTGGGAATTCATTCACGTGGAAAATGATAAAAACATATTATTTCCACACTTTTAAAAGAATGTCAAAAATTAATTATATAGATAATTTTAAAAAATTCCTAAAACAAATTTATGATAAAGTCAAATTTTATAGAAACTATACTTTATAATTTAATTAATTATAAAAAAATATCATTCATTAAGAAAAATAAATGTGTACAAGATTCTTAACTAAAAAGGGTAAATAAGGTTGGATTTTCTTATAAACATTATTTTACTAGTTTTGAGTACCAATGATAGGGAATAAATAAATAATAATTTTAAACACTATAAATAACTATTGGAAAATAAAATATATGGGTTTAAGAAATAAATTGCATACAATTACCAAATCTAAAATTTAAATATAAACAATTCTAAATAAAAATAGAGATTATAAAATAAACCCTTATAAATCTTATAAAACATGAATCAAAACATCCTAAAATATAGATATTTAAATGGAACTATAATTACCATTATTAAATGTTTCATCCTGATATAACATTAAAAATAATCATAATATATTTCATATAAATGAAATAGATTTTTAATCTCAAAGAGGGATGTTTGAGATGTGAAACCCTTACCATATAATCTAATATTGTTAGAAATGTTCCAAAATATTTTCTAATACATGTGTATTTATTATTCATATTTATAAGATCCATATTTTTATCTATATTCCTATGTATCATTTATTTATATGCTCTTTTTACCCGTATACTTATAATTCTATGAAAAAAAATCAATTTTTAGGTGTTAACTATTCTTTTTTTCAAGCGTGTTTTGATTTCAAATGTCCATTCCTTGAACCTTTTTCATGGTTTAATAGCATATATAATGTCAATAACTTAATATATATCATATTTATACATTACATAAACTTATATAACTATCCATTCAAGGTGCATATGAAAAATGAAATATGTCGTTCATGGAGGTAGTCTGCACATATGCATATGTGACGTTTCTTTTTTTCAAATGAATGAATATAAATGAAGTTAAAAAAAATTTTACCTCTAAATAAAATTAAATAATTATTAAATATCATGTGTATTCGTTAAATTAATCTATATAAAAATTCATTTGAGGAGGTGATGAAAAATAAACATTGTCACTTCAGGGAGACGATAGTGTGTTAGTACTCAAGGGTGACTTTTTCATTTTCCATTGGATTAAAATAAAATAGAAAATAAATTTACAATTAACATAAAAAATTATATATAGGAGATATAATTAAATTATTAAGTTGTTTTATTTATGAAAAATATATTTGAGGTGGAAGAACAAAGAAACTTGAAAGAACCCGGTTAAGACCATTACCACATCCTTGGGTATCCTTCTTTTACTTACACCTTAAGCCTTATTAGATTGGTATTATAGTGTGACCATGAAATTGATGTCCTAAAAAAGATATTTTAGGAGGTATTTGGGAAAATATTTTTCAGGATAACAAGATTTGGGTGTGTGTAGAAGTTGTGAGAGGAGGTTCCCTTTCATAAGTGGGGGAGTGGCTCCCTTGTAAATTCCCATAAATTTAAAATAATATTAATTAATTTTCATGGTAAAGTGAAAATAAATCTAAATGAATTTAATATATGAAAATTTAAGTTCTAATACCAATTATATAATAAAATTAAGACAATTTTTGGGGATATTTTAAGTCTTCTCTCTTATTTAAACAACATCTTTAAAGCTTTTAATCCTTATCGTTGTAATAAACTTTTACTATGATAAATATTCACTACGATTAAAAATTAAATGGAACTTATTGAAGAATTTCAATTTTATTATTCTAAATATTTAATCCATTTTAAAATAATCAATTTCTATAGGTGGTATATTTTACTTTCAATATAATTACACAAAACATAATGAAAACATTTTTTTAGAAATAAATGCCTTTTAATAATAAAAATGATTTTACACCAAAAACATGTAATGAATTTATTTTCATGAAATTAATTGGATAATAATTAAATATATGACTTATGGGAGTCTAAAATAAATCCAAAACCAAATTTAACCTTGTAATTTCTTAATTAAGGAAAATCATAAAAATAGTTCTTTTATTAGAATAAAACTTAACCTAGTTTCAAAAACTTAAAAATGGATATATATATATATACATATATATATCCAAAACATTATAAAATTCCACTTTTATAAAATAAATTTTAAAACATTAATTATTTTTAACATTATTTCATATTAATAACCAATGAGTGTTAATTTTTATTTTCAAATTATATATTCATAATATATTGATTTTTACCTTTAATTTTAATAAATTATTTTTTCAATTTAGTGTAGTGTTATTTGTATCATAAGTTATCATACATATTGGTTTTATTTAATGGATAATACATATTAAAATCTTGATGTGTTAAAATAATAAATTCATATTTATCAAATAAAAAATTAAATACATAATGTGAAGTGAAATTGGTATTATCGATTTTCTTAATATCACATCCTATGAAATTAAAATATTGTACTCTTAATTTAAAAAAATTAAATTTATTTTCATTATTGATAACTATAATTTTATAATAATCAATTAAAATTGATATTTAAAATATAACAAGTCACTAAGTCAAAAATTTCTTTCAAATATTCATAACTCCAGTAATTTTTAAACATGAAATATTTAAAAAATGAAAAAATTATAACAACCCTACTTTTTATCGCACACTTAATAATAATTTATTACATAAAACCTTCACTTTATACAACATAGAAGATTTATAGTTATAGTGTACTTGTTCTTAGTAACATTACATAACTACTTAAAACATGAAACACAACATCTTTATTGAAAACTTCCTTTACATGACCACCAAATTCCCTCATACTTAGCATTGTATGGGATAACCTGAAGACATGCATAAGAATAGGGTGATCTATAAATCCCAGTAAGGGAGTAGACAAGTAATAACATGAATAATACAATACATGTTATGTAACATGGATATCAATGGAGCATAACATAAACACGAACATAAAGGAACGATATAGGCATTATTATCATAACATCGAAATGTGGTAACAACACTTAACATGGTATTATCATGAACTAAGTCGCATTTCATATAGATCATGATTAGAACCTAGTTTCACTTGAATTATCATTAGTAAATCCTCTTTTTTACTTGATGTATCATGATAATAATCTTTACCCAATGCATTGGAGCACTATTAGGGTGCACTCTTCTTAAAAATTTCATTTCTTGCATAAGTGTGCCAAATGGAACATACAACATGGAATAATTAAATAACATCATTTATTTTAATATAAAGTAATTTTTAATTAATACATGAAACTCTATAATAAACAAGTAAATGTGAATAAAGGTGAATTCCCTTGATAGAGAAATGGTCATGATATTCATGACACAATGACTTTGGCTTAGAAACTCGTAGTGCAATTTCGGCAGCATAAGGGTGTGACATAAGAATTCATAAAAATTTGTTTGATGAGAGAGAATGGGGTGTATCATAAAATTGACATTAACTTTAAATTAAGGGGGTCATATAGATGCATTTACAAACATATTTAATGGAATTTTTTATTTATAACACAAAAGAATTGCTTGAATGCAAATGAGGAGAGAGAAATTCCTTATAAAATTTCAGCAAGGAAACAAGAGTACATGGGTGGAATTAATGAGGTATAAATGGGCCTATAATTATTAAAATATTAATAGGTATGTATGGGAGAGTTTCTAAATCATACTCAGACCTTTTTAATTGAACATAAAAGGGAATAACCACATAAATAAAATTGGACAAAAATGAGAAAGGAAGAAATCCCTTTCTTGGAAGTGTGATCCCAAAGGCTTGGGAGGGGTTTGAGAGAGGCTTATTGGGATCTTGGGGAACCTTTGGAGAATTATAGAGATATTAATTCAGGTGTTGAATGATCTCCAAAGTATTTTAGTGAAGATGAAGTGGGTTCTTGGGTGGGTTTATTTAGGAAAAGAGATGGAATTATTTATTATTTAGGTTTTGGACACCACACATTAAACTAATCAAAACCAAAAAACAACCCATGGTTTTTTCCCATGTTTATTTCCAATGGGCAGTTTAAAAAGTTATTTTATAATTCCAATTTTAGAAATTCTTAAAATTTTATTCTTGCTTATGTGGAGGTGAGTCACAGTCTCAAAGATTTCAATTTAAAAAGTTAAATTGTTTTATAAGTCTTGGAGGGTTCACTAATGATTTGTAAAATAAATTAAACAAACCTAAAATCACATTATTTTAATTTTAAAACATATATTGGCCAACAATAATGTTTTTAGTATTTTATTACATCACTATTGTTTCATTATGATGTCATAAAAACATTACATATTTAAACATTATTTAATTTTTAACAAAAAGAATTACTGTATCATAAAATTATGAAAAATTCACCGTTGGATAATTTCGAAATTCTGACTCTAGAAATAATATTCATTTTATCTAAATAATATTCTAAATATATATTTTTTACTTTTAAAATAAAAACGGATATTTATCGAAAATTCATGGGTTTTTCTGAAAACAGCTCTCAAACCTTAATAAAAATTTAAATTAAATTCATATAAATTATATGATCATTTATAGTGAAAAAAATTAATTTTGCAGCAATATTTTATTAAAATTTTATTTAATTCAAAAATCCACTAATTCATCAAAATATATTTCTTAGTTGAATATTAACTAAAAATACAATTTGTTCTTTAAAAACTATTTACAAAGTAACAATAATACAATGAATTTCTATTATTTATTATATAAAAAAATAATGAACATAATCATAGTTCTAGGGTCTTTTTACATAACTCCTTATAACACCCGCATAAGACAGAAGGGTAAGGTTTTTGATGGTGACCGACTCTTGGGGTGGCTTGGATAACATCGCTCGGATGGTAATCTCTATCAACTTACAATTCTCTCATAGGTGGTTCCACTCAAGCTTAATGTTTTGATGCTCGGATTGGTCTTGTTCAAGATCAAAGCCCAAAGATGCCACCTCCTTTTTGATCTCTGAAAAATGGGCTTCGAATGGAGAAATTCTACTGGATGAGGCCATTTTTTCCTTTGTCTATGTAAATTTGGATTTTTTAAAGTCTTATATTTAAACTAATCATGTGATCATTGTTCAACGGCTATATTAGAACAGATCTCAATTCATAACGGTATTTCTTAAATCTAAAAACATAAATCCAAGTAAGTCCATATTTTATATAACCATTTTTCATAATAATACACTTAAATATATCAAGAAGAATTTTCATTAATGAAATTTTGGGTCGTTACAATATTCCCCCCTAAAGAAATTTCACTATTGAAATTTCTTTTTCCAATAATAAAACAGATGCAGCTAACATTTCTTCATCACTTCCTTTGATTCCCACATTACTTGTTCAAAATTTTGGTTTCGTCACAACACCTTAACTAGGGGAATTGTCTTATTTCGTAGAAATATTTCCCTACGATCTAAGATCTTCACCGTCTTCTCTTCATGGGAGAGGTCAATCTATATTGGTATAACCTCTAGATTGAGTACATGCAATGAGTCAGGTATGTACTTACTCAATAGTGATACATGGAATACATTATGTACTTGATATAGGTTCAATGGGAGTAGTAGTCGATAGGCTACTACTATAATGCGATCAAGGATATCAAAATAGTCGATGTACCTTGTAATAAGCTCTCCCTTCTTACCAAATCTCATAACTCTCTTCCACTATGATAGGTGGAGGAATACCATGTCTCTAGCATCAAACAGTAGGTCTCATCGATGATTATGCATAGCTCTTTTATTGACTCTGAGCAGATTTAATGTGCTTCTAGATAGTCTTAACCTTTTCCACCATTTCTTCCACCATTTCTAGACCTAGGTGTTTTCTCTCCCCAACTTCTTCCCAACATGTTGGTGTTCTGCACCTCTTCCCATATAGGGATTCATAAGGGTCCATTTGGATGCTTGAGTGGAAACTGTTATTGTATGAGAACTCAACAAGAGGAATATGTTGATCCCATCCTCCTTTGAAGACCATTGATCATGGTCTTAACATGTCCTCCAGTGTTTGGATAGTCTTCTCGGATTGGCCATAATTTTGAAAATGATTATCCATATCAAAGTTCACCTCAGTAACCAGAGCATGTTGAAGACTCTTCTAAAACTTATAGGTGAATCTTGTATCTCGATTGGATACAACCGATAGTGGTACACCAGACATCCTTACCATGTCTATGATGTATATTTGTTCTAGTTGATCTGGTGAGAAATCCTCCCAAATGGAAATGAAGTGCTTAGTCATTGGAAGATGATCCACAGCAACCCAGATAGAATTGTTTCCATTGGATTTCATTGGATGTCTAGTAACAAATTCCATGGTGATGTTCTCCCATTTTCATGCTGCTATGGGTAATGGTTGCATCATCCCCATAGACTTCTGCCTCTCAGCCTTCACTTGCTGACATACTAGGAACTTTGATGTATACTCATCATTCTCCTTCTTCATGTTATCCCACTAACAATTCTATCAGAGATCTCGGTACATATTTAGGTTTCCTAGGTGAATGGGGAAATTCGAACTATGTGCATCATCCAAAAGTTCCTTCTTTAACTCCGGATTCAATGGAACGCATTGTCTTGAAAAAAATCTCACAAATCATTCTTCATTGACATTGAACTATGAGGATTTCCTTTTTCTAATAGTTTCCACCTTCTTCTGAATTACCACATCATCCTTTTGAGAATCCATTAACCTTTCCAAAATAGAAGTTTGAGAAATCATTTGTGAATGGATTGATGATATTCCCTTATTTATGATTTCCATGTCTATCTCCATCAAATATGAGAATGATGGATCCTTTTCAATTCTCATCAATGATAGAATCGTTGGGTCCTTTCTACTTAGAGCTATTTTTACCTTTTTTTCTTTCTCAAGGTGGTAATGGATGGAGAAGTCATAGTCTTTCATCAGCTCAAAGCATCTTCATTGGTGCATGTTCAACTCCCTCAGTGTGAATATATACTTGAGGCTTTTGGGATCCATACATATTTCACACATATCCCTAAAGAGGTAATGCCTTCAAATTTTTAAAGTGAATATCACTACAACCAGCTCCATATCATGTGTTGGATAGTTTTTCTCATGAAATTTCAATTACCTTGAAGCATTGGCAATGACTTTGTCATTTTTCATCAACACACAGGTCAAGCCCATCTTCTAAGCATCACTGAATACCACAAAATTTCTTCACTTGTGGGTAGTGTGAGAACATGCATAGTAATAAGACTCCATTTTAGCTCCTTGAATACCTCTTCACATTCATCACTCCAAGAAACCCTTACTCCCTTTTGATTTATCTTGGTAAGGGGGTTGGAAAATCATGAGAAATTTCTCACAAATTGACGATAATATCCAGATAACCCTAGGAAGCTACGGATATCTGTTACCAATGTTGGCCTCGGTCATCCATCGATTGAAGCTATCTTGGATGGATCCAGATATATCCCATTGCTTTTGATGATATGGACCAATAATAAGACCTCCTTCAACTATAACTCACACTTTTTGTACTTTTTATAGAGCTTCTCCTTTTTCAAGGTCTCTAATATAGTTCTTAGATTCTCTTCATGATCTTCCTTGGTTATGGAGTATATTAGAATATCATCTATAATAACTACCCCAATTTTTTTGAGGAAATACCTAATGGCTCTATTCATAAAGACCATGAATATTGTTGGAGAATTATTGAATCTTAAAGGCATTACTATGAATTCATAGTGAACATAACTTGTACAAAACGCAGTCTTGGGGATATCTTCCTTCTTCAACCTTACGTGGTAATATGCCGACCATAAATACACCATAGGAAATTATTTTTCTCCATGTATCTGATTGAACAAGTCATAAATTTGGGGAAAAGGATACTTATTCTTTATCATGATTTTGTGCAGCTCACGATAATCAATGAAAAGGCGCATTGACCCATCATTCTTCTTCATGAAGAGGACTGGTGCTCACCATGGTGAAGCACTTGGACGTATAAACCATTTATAAAGATTATCCTATAGTTGTTTCTTCAGCTACTCAAGGTCCACAATAACCATTCTGTATGGAGTCTTGGATATTGTAAATTACCTAGGTATAAGGTCAATTGATAACCCAACATCTCTTGTAGGAGGAAGATCAGCCAATTCCTCTAGAAAAACATAATCGAATTCCCTCACAATTGGCATGTCTTCAAGGATGGTAGCTTCCTTAGACTCAATCATCTAAGCTAGATACATGTTCTAATAGGGAAGTAATATCCATGCTTGAGATTATTGTGGTAAAGAATATTCATCTTCTTCCTTTCACTTTTATAGAATTGGGGGTCGATTCTCCATATGAAGAGTGATTTTCCTCTCACTGAAATTTTGGTTGGCTCTATATAAGGAAATCCAATCCATTCTGATAACTGCATAAAATTCCACCATAGGGAGTATGATGAGGTATTCTGGGAATTTCATACCACAAATTATGATAGGGGGTGTTATATTCAAGGAATTCAATGATTTCCCCTTTTTCTGTACTCATTAAAATCTTTACTTCCATGATTTGTGGTGGTATTGGGGTTGTTCTTGAAGATTCCGGGTGCAGCGAAAGCGCGTGGGTTGATGTGACCACTTGGATTTTTGTCATTAGCAATGATCAATCCGGGATCAATACGATGATAAACGCCAGTCTCCACGGATCGAATCACAGAAAAAGACAAAGAAGAAGGTTTGTCCTAGAACCACAATCAAGGATCGTTACAGGTTGATTATAATTAATTTAATTAATTATAAATAAATAAATTTTGGGTGTTCTTTCTTCTTTGATGTTTTTAATCACATTGTCAATGTGATCCGTCATTTCATCGTAGAAGCCACGTGTACACTCCCTCTAGCGGTGATCCACACGTGTACCTTGTATATATAGACGTCGCCAAATGATTCTCCGGGTGCTAGCGTGGAGAAGCATTTGCTTGTGTTGTCTACCTTAGATCGTCCTGATCCAATGGAAGATGATCTCTCTCAGTCTTGAGAGTGTTCTTGGAGGAAGAGGTTCTTTCGGCCTTGAAATAATTCTCCATAATTGTTGTGTCTCACATGGGGGTAGGAAAAGAGTCGGGGTTGTGAGGATATTTATAATCAGGTTTGAGGTTGTAGAGTTATGACAATAAATAAACACGTTACGCGTTTTATTTATTTCATTGACTCATACTTAAAACCCCCATGTCGAATAATTAATTCCTTGACATGTGCCCACGCTGATTATAATAAATATCATTTAAAACAATTTTATATCCTCAAAATCCCGACTGGAAAAACAACACGGCGTGTATTAATAAATACACGGCGTGTGCTTGTTATTCATTGAAAACTACACGGAGTGTAAATTCAATGTACATGGCATGTATATCTTGTTTTCATTTATTCATTTACATTCCATAAAGAAAACTACACGGCATGTAATTATTAACACACATCATGTACATTTTTTCCATGAAAAACTACACGGCGTGTAATCATTAATACATGGCGTGTATATCTTGTTTTTCATTTCCTTCTTCCTCCATCATTAAAATGATTTTGGATTCCTTGAATAATTATTTAACCCCGTACGGGAATAATCTTTATTCTACTTGAGATACATGAAGACACTTAGTGTGTGACCCTCAAGGCCTCTTTCTCGTTGGTATTAGGCGAGCTTGACTAATGTCCAAGACTACTTTCTAGCAACGGGTCAAGGCACCCAAGAGAAAGAAGTTGACGATGCATTGAAATATCACCTCATACTAGCAATTACAGTGTAATTTAATCCCTTTTTCTCGATTTCTCATCAAGTAGGTTTCATTGCAGTGTCATAAACCTTTATTCTTGATCTGTCATTATTTGACTACCTGAAATAAACTCTTCGTTCACACCATGACCATGGAATTTAATGCGACAGTTATATTTCAATAAAAGGGTCGAGATATCAACATCCATAAATGGAAGGGACAAATCCTTCCTCGACTTATCCATTAAAACATGTCACTCGTGATTCACCCAACGTACCCTACTTCCCACCAACTGTCTGCATGATGGTTTTCGTCAGTTAATCTAAGTGCGCGAGTCATGACATGAGTTAATGATAATATTCCAGTCTAATGACCATTACACACGCTCGTAGATAGAAATGTCTGATGACACCAAGACACACATAATTGCTATTGGCGGCTTTATTCTCATAATCTCCCATCTTGGAGATTACCAAGTGCGAACTCCATGAGAGAGAGTCTCGTCTTCTTACGAGTACTCGCACATGATGGTCTCTATACTATGTGTCCTATCATAGTATGTCATGCAACCGTAGAAAATTATTTAAGAATATTGTTATAGCATTTCAAGATTCTCATCATTGCGGGGATCTTCCATGACAGTATCAATGAAACAAATATTCCGGGACATTATTATATTATAGTTATGCAGAACAATGGACAATATATAATAAGTGAACATTCATGTAATAAAATTACAAAACAGTTGGTTCTCAGGACACCAACCCTTACAACCTACCACTTGAACTTGAGCCAACTTCCAATGACTTTTAGTCTGCTAGACCTCACAAGATGATCATGTTTCTGTGGAGTCAAGGCATTAGTCATGGGGTCCGCCACGTTGACTTCCATGAAAATATTGCTCAATGCAACTTCACCTCTTTGAGAAAAATCCTTCAACAAGTTATAAATCCGAAGTATGTGCTTTGTCTGCTGATGTGTCCTTGGCTCTTTTGAATGTGCCACTGCTGCAGTATTATCCCAATAGAGTGTGATAAGATCTTTACTTCTCGGTACTACATCCAAATCTTGGATGAAGATTCACATCCATACTACTTCTTTAGATACCTCAGAAGCTACGATATACTCGGACTCTGCTGTAGAATCTTCCACCACACATTGCTTTGAGCTCTTCCAGCTCACTACACCTCCATTCAAACTGAAGATGTATCCAGTCTGCGACTTCATGTCATCTTGATCAGTCTGGAAACTAGAATCTACATGTCCTATGATGACTAGTTCCTCATCTTCTCCATAAACCAGGAACATATCCCAAGTACGCCTCAGATACTTAAGGATAGTATTTATTGCCATCGAATGGCAGTCTCCTGGATCAGCTTCATATCTTCCTACCACACTTAATGTGTAAGCAACATCTAGAATCGTACATAGCATAGCATACATGACTGACCCAATCGAGGATGCGTAAGGGATCCTTGCCATTATCTTTCTTTCCTCATGTGTCTGAGGAAACATTTTCTTGGAAAGATGAATGCCATGTGACACTGGAAACAATAACCTCTTGTATTCTTCCATACTGAATCTTTTCATTATCATTTCAATGTATGTACTTTGACTCAGGCAAAGAATTCTCTTGGATCTATCACGATGGATCTTGATCCCAAGAATATATGTTGCCTCGCCCAAGTCTTTCATGCAGAATCATTTATGCAACCATGCCTTAACTGACTATAAGACAGGTACTTCATTTCCAATTAGTAATATGTCATCAACATATACTATTAGGAAAACGACTGCACTCCCACTAAACCTCTTGTAGAAACAAGGCTCACATTCGTTCTTAACAAATCCAAATTCTGTTACAGCTTCATCAAAATGAATGTTCCATGATCTTGATGCTTGCTTTAATCCATAAATGTATTTCTGTAACTTGCATACCTTGTTGGTATCCTTTGGAGTCACAAAAACATCAGGTTGTGTCATGTAGACATCTTCCTGAAGGTTCCCGTAAAGGAAAGCTGTTTTGACATCCATTTTCCAAATTTCATAGTCATGGTAAGCAGCAATGGCCAATACGATTATGATGGATTTTAGCATCACAACTGGTGAAAAGGTTTCATCATAGTCAATTCCTTAATGTTGTCTAAAAACATTTGCAACCAGTCGTGCCTTGTAGGTGTTGACTTGCCCCTCCATGTCTAGTTTATTTTTGAATACCCATTTATTACCAATAGGCTTTACATCATATGGAGGATCTACCAAAATCCAGACATGGTTTTGGTACCAGGAATCCATTTCAGAATTCATGGCTTCTTTCCACTTGGAAACATTTGTGCCTTCAAATCCTTCATTGTAGGTAAGAGGATCATCATTGTCAACCAATAATGAGTCACCATCCTCGTTGACAAGAAAACCATATCGTTCTGGTTCTCTCACCTCTCTCGTGCTCTTACGCAGTTCTTGTGTCTCTAGAACAGATTGTTCTTCCATGGGACTTTGTGAAATCTATTCTTGTACCAACTCATGTGTGTCTTCAGCCTCGATTTCATCGAATTCTATCTCGCTCCCACTATCTCTTTTGGAGATGTGCTCCCTCTCAAGGAATATGGCGTTTCTTGCCACTGTAACCTTTTTGTTTGAGGGGTTGTATAGATAGTATACCCTTGTTTCCTTGGGATATCCAATAAAGATACACTTTTTGCCTCAGGGAGCAAGTTTTTTACCTGAAGAGGCGTTAATAAATGCTTCGCTACCCCACACAAGTAAATTCGATTACATGGCATTGCGTCCACTCCATAACTCGTATGGAATACCATTTATCGATTTAGTTTGTACTTGGTTTAGTATGTGCACTGCTTTTTGTAATGCATATCCCCAAAATGATAATGGAAGACTCGCATGACTCATCATTGATCTCACCATGTCCAACAGGGTGTGGTTCCTCCTTTCGCTTACACCATTCCATTGTGGCGTGTAAGGAGGAGTGAGTTGAGATAGAATCCTAAACTCCTGTAAGAAATCAATGAAGTCCTGATTAAGAGATTATCCTCCTCTGTTTGAGCGGAGTTTCTTAATCTTCTTACCAAGCTGGTTCTCAACTTCATTCTTGTATTCTTTGAACCGATCAAACGAATCTGACTTATTCCTTATTAAGTAGATATATCCATATCCTCTAAAATCATCAGTAAAAGTTATGAAGTACAAGAACCCACCCCTTGCTTCAATTGGAAATGGTCCACACACATATGTGTGAACTAATTCTAGAAGCTCTTTAGCTCTTTCACCTTTCCAACTAAATGGGGATTTGGTCATTTTTCCTTGTAGTCACGCATGACATACACCAAGTGGTTTTAGTTTGAAAGAATCTAAATACCCATCTTGATGTAATTTTGTAAAACTTTTCTCATTGACATGACCTATCCGGTGATGCCAAAGTTGGGTGTGGTATGAGTCATGTGAATTAACTTTTTTATCAATTGCCATTACTTTGTTTGTGTAGTCTAACACATAAAGGCCGTTATATAAATGTCCCTTACCAAAACAAATGATATCTTTATAAAAGTAGCAACATTCATTTCCAAACATGAATATGAATCCATCAGTATCTAATCTGGATACTGAAATAATGTTTTTAGTAACAGAATGAACATAATAACAACCTTTCAAAACCAAGACCATCCTAGTAGGAAATTTGAGGTGGTAGTCTCCGATAGCTACAGCAGCGATTCTAGCTCCATTGGCTGCTCGTAGATCCACCTCACCTCGATCAATCTTTTTGAATCTACTTGGTTCCTGTATTTGGATATAGATTTGAGAACCACAAGCAGTATCTAATACCCAATTAGTAGAAACAAATAGATTTCATTCGATAACAAATGCACCCGAAGCTTCCCCTAGCTTCCTTGGCTGGGTGTAGTTTTTCTTCCAGTGGCCCTTCTTGACACATCCAAAAAAAACATCATCCTATTCCTGTTCCTCCCCTTTGATCTTCCTTTTCAAGGAAGGCCTTGGAGAAGCTTTGGGCTTAAATCTCTTCACCTTCCCTTTCCTTTTATTTACCATAAAGACAGAAGGATTTTCACACTTCATGTCATTATTTATATGGTGAATAAGGATAAGAAGATCAGATAGAGACTTCTCAATGTTGTTCATGTTAAAATTAACAACAATGTTCGAGAAGCTCTGGGGGAGTTATGAAAGAATGAGATCGGTTCCCATTTCTTCAGGGAGTTTAAACCCTAGAACCTCCAAGCACTCAATGTATCCAATGAGCATGACTACATGAGGCCCATATGGGGAACCCTCTCCAAGCTTGCTCTGAAATAGATCCTTGGAGATCTCAAACCATTTCTGTCTTGCTCTCTCCTTGTATAGACCACAGAGGTGCTCAAGAATGCTATAGGAATCCTTGTCTTCATGAGACTTCACGAGCTCACAATACATCGATGATAGCATCAAACATTGAACGTCGATAGCATCGTTCAAATGTTGATAATAGACCAAGAAATATTCATCACTCTCCTCTAGGGTAGGAGAATCAGGAAGTGAGTACTCCATCAAATAAAACATTCGTTCATGGCGTAGGATAACCCGAAGGAACCTAAACCATTCTTGAAAGTTACTGCCGGTGAGGATGTTGTCTTTATCCAGTATTGATCGCAGAGAAAATGTGGTTGATGAGTTTGTCATCTTGATTCTACAATTTAAAAGAGAATATTTATTAATACTTTCTTGATTAGAATTTATGAGAAATAATGAATTAATTAATTAATTCTCCCACTATTTTATCATGTCTCAATGGCCCTCACCATTGAACACAGAATGTCCAGTTCCTTTGACATTCTAGTGGAAAGGATCCATATTTCCCTTCACATAACCCCAACAAGGGTTGGTCAAGCTATTTGAAGGTATTTAGGTAGTTAGGTCTTTGCCAACTGTGAGCTTATAGTTCCTTGATCTATTGAGAGGACTCCCCAATCCTGAAATCCTGATGTAGATTTCCTCAAATCTTGCGTCCAATATTACACCAAGTATAGAAAGGGCTACTTATCTTGATGTAATATTTTTAAGTCAACCCGAAACCTTTCATAAGTGCTTCCTTTATAAAAGTAAGTGTCCCAACAAGGGTTGGTCAAACACATGGTTTTATTGAGTCTTTCCCTTAATTAGGTAACGGAAGGCATGGTCTGACTTAATATGGTATTGAGGTATTTTAGTCTTTATGTGTAGTTTTGCATTATCACATGCTTGTTAATATTAATTGATGCTTGCTTAAGTGATTAACCATGTTTTGAAAATGTTTACGCATAGTCCGGTTTTTCATTTATTCCATCTTTGCATGCTTTTTCATTTTATTAATTATGTTATCACGACAACACATACATAATAAATAAACCATGAAATAGGACATAAATAAAATAATATGGCATGATCATGAGCCTATATTGGTTAGTTTATCTAGCGGTTTTGATAAGTTAACACTGACCTAGGGAAAACACATTGAACCTGTTGGTTCGTGTTTTGCAGCTCCCAGTTGTCCACCTTTGTATCTTCTTGCGTCTGTTTCGCCTTGGCTTCGGGATTTGAACCGTCTCCTCTGGCTTGTGAGATCCTTTATTACATGGCTTTACATTAAAGAAACCATGGGCATGTAGGGCCTACATTTTATTGGAAGAAGGATCGCAGGCCAACAAATTTAAATTAAATAAATTTAAATGAAACCATACACATACAAAGGGTCTTTGGTCTAGCTCATGATCATCCATAGTATGCAACAAAATTTATGCATATTTAGAATTAAAATTCATTTAATCATTCTTTTATTTAAGATAAGACGCGCTCGAATTCAATTAATTATGATCTTATAATAAATCAATTCTTTATCTTAAATTCCTTCTGAATTTCCTTGAGATTCTTCTCATCCATATTCCTTGTACGGGTCTCTGTACATTGGAGGAAACCTAAAGAAATTCCATTTCTGGAAAGTACACGGCGTGTAGTTTATAATTACATGGCGTGTATTTTTATTTTCATCCTTTATCCAAAGTACACGATGGGGCTTTGGGGTGTTTTCTGTACTTTGGAAATTTTGGAGTACACTGTGTGTAGATGAATCATACACGGCATGTACTTCGTTGTTACGTGGTAACTGGCCTAGAGATCCCGTGTACGTGGTACGCAGCTTATCATTGTACACGGTTTCACCTAGGCCGGAATGGACTACACAGCGTGTTGCTCCAACATACACAACGTGTATTCCAGTTTCCACGCACCATTCAATTCTGGTCAACACGACATGATTAAAACATAGGCATAATAAATTCACACATCGTGGTTTGGAGGACCAGTGCTAGTTCGTTGAACCTATGTACACAGCGTGTAGTTTTAAGTACACGCCATGTAATCCCGTGTTGTACAGACAGAAAGAGCGGCTCCTCCGGATGAGTTCCTCATTTTTATTTTAATCAAAATTAAAATTAAAAGGACATTTCTATGATATGAATCGAGAAACAAAGGAGGAAGAACAGATCTCATTTATTCATATTTATTGAATGATTTATTTTCAATTGAATCAAATATAAATGCATAAATTATCAACGAAAGTTAAATAACTATAATCAACGTTTTAACCTCCCTCTGATACCATTTGATGGTTCCAGGTGTAGTGGAATCGCGTGGGTGGATGTGCCCACTTGGCTTTTTGTCCTTAGAAATGATAAATCCAGGATCGATACGATGATAAATTCCAGTCTCCATAGATCGAATCATAGAAATATAAAAAGAAGAAGGTTTTTCCCGGAACCACAAACAATGATCGTTACAGGTTTATTATAATTAATTTAATTAATTATAAAGAAATACCTTTTTTGTGTTCTTTTTTCATTGATGTTCTTGATCACATTTTTGATGTGATCTGTCACTGTGTCGTAGATGACAAGTGTAGACTCCCTCTAGCGGTGTTCCACATGTGTACCTCGTATCTCTGGACGTCGCCAAAGGATTCTCCGAGTGCTAGCATAGAGAAGCCTTTGCTTGTGTTGTCCACCTTATATCGTCTTGATCCGATGGAGGAGGATCTCTCTTGGTCTTGAGAGCGTTCTTGGTGGAAGAGGTTCTTTCGGCGTTGAAAGAATTCTCCAGAATTGTTGTGTCTCACACGGGGGTAGGAAAAGAGTTGGGGTTTTCAGGATATTTATAATCAGGATTGAGGTTTTAGAGTTGTGACAATAAATAAATGTGTTACAGGTTTTATTTATTTCATTGACTCTTATTTAAAACCCCTATGTCGAATAATTAATTCATTGACATGTACCCACACTAATTATAATTAATATCATTTAAAACAATATTATATCCTCAAAATCCCGACTAGAAAAACTACACGGCGTGTATTACCAAATACATGGCGTGTAATTGTTTTTCATTGAAAATTACACGGCGTGTACATTCAATTTACACTGTGTGTATATCTTTTTTTCATTTATTCATTTCCTTTCCATAAAGAAAAATACATGGCTTTTAATTACTAATACACAGCGTGTACTTGTTTTCAATGAAAAACTACAAGGCGTGTAATCTTTAATACATGGCATGTATATCTTGTTTTTCATTTCATTCTTACTCCATCATTAAAACAATTTAGGCTTCCTTGAATAATTATTAAACCATGTACGGGAATAATCATTATTCTACTTGAGATACTTGAATACACTTACTGTGTGACCCTCTAGGCCTGTTTCTCGTTGGAATTAAGAGAGCTTGCCTAAAGTCCAAGATTACTGTCTAGCAACGGGTCACGACACCCAAGAGAAAGAAGTTGACGACGCATTGATGTATCACCTCATACGAATTCTTACTGTGTAATTTAATCCCTTTGTCTCGATATCTCATCAATCAGGTTTCATGGTAGTGTCATAAACCTATATGCTTGATCTATCGTTCTTTGACTACCTGAAATAAACTCTTTGTTCACACCATGTCCATGGAATTTAATGAGATAGTTCTATTTCAATCAAAGGGATGAGATATCAACATTCATAAATGGAAGGGACAAATCCTTCCTCGACTTATCCATTGACAACATGTCACTCGTGATGCACCCAACGTACCCTAGTTCCCGCCAACTGTCTGCGTGACGTATTTCGTCAGTAAATCTTAGTGCGCGAGTCATGACATGAGTTAATGATAATCTTTCAGTATAAGGACCATTACACACACTCGTAGATAGCAATGTCCAATGACACCAGGACACACAGAATTGCTATTGGCGGGTCTGTTATCACAATCTCCCATCGTGGAGATTACCAAGTGCGAACTCCATGAGAGAGAGTCTCGTCTTCTTACAAGTACTCGCACATGACGGTCTGTATAATATGTGTCCTATCATAGTATGTCATCCAACCATAGAACTTTATTTACGAATATTGTAATAGCATTTCAAGGTTCTCAATATAGTGGGGATCTGCCATGACCTTATCAATGCAACAAATATTCTGGGACATTATAATATTATAGTTATGCAGAACAATGAACAATATATAATAAGTGAACATTCATGTAATCAAAGTACAAAACAGTTGGTTCTCAGGACACCAACACTTAGAGTTCTACAAAACTTTTTGTATAGAAAAGAATTGGTAGAACTAGAATAAAAAAGTATGTTCTATATTCTTGAATGAATAACTAATGTACCTATCACCACTTCATTTTTGGGGTTCACTTCAATAGTAATAATGGTAAAATATCTCCCTTGCTACCTTGAAGGTTGTTTGTTTCCTATGAAAACCCATGGCTTAGGGGACTGTTTTACAAGGTGACCTAGTTCATTGCAGTTGAAGCAACGAACAATGCATTGAGGTTCGAATGGAGCTTTCCCCTCTTACGACATAGTCACCGGTTTTTCTTGTTGGTAGTTAAGGGCTATGTTCCATTCTCTTCCACACCTAAAGCATTTACTCGTCCTCTTCAGGAAATTTCTAGGGTGCTTCTTTTCGCACCTTTTCCAAGTGGGGTGCTGTATTTTCTTAGAACTATTGGATTTATACATCAGACCAAAAGAATTGAATTCCACCTAATTCTTTTTATCCCCATGATACCCCTGAGATTCATTTATCTCTATTTATAATTTGACAGCACATAAGACTATTTCATCATAGCTATCGATGTCACAGATCGCCTGAGATTTCCGTCAGCTAGGTTGCATCCCACCAAAGAAGTGGTCAACCTTGATTTTGGAGGTATGGACAAAGTCTGAGGCATATCATGAAAGCCTTGTGAAATTTTCCTCATATTCTCTAATGGATTCACTATATTTTTTTAGGGCAAGGAAACCCCTTTCCATCTTAATTAGGAGTGTGCAAGGAAAATATTTATCAAAAAACATTTTCCAGAAATCAATCCATTCTAATGCCTCGATCTCCTCCTCAGGATTCGTATTTTTGATCAATGTCCACCATTGATCGGATTCCCCCACTATATGAAAAGTCGCTAGAATAACTTTCTCTTTTTAGAAACACTGAAGGATTTAAAATATCTTGTCAATGGAGTTGATACATTTTTTGGAGATTTAGGGATCAAATGATCCATTAAAAGTAGGAGGCCTTTTCCTCATGAAGCTCTAAATTGTGACTTTTTCTTTCATAGGGGGGTTAACATTTACCCTTGACCCATGTTTCTATTCAAATCCTGAGTTAACTTAGAGAGTATAATGAAAATGTTCACGATTCCCACTCCCACTGGATTGGGGATCTCATTAGAACAGTCATCACATTGAACTTCGCATTGGTTGTTAGCCTGAGTCCTCTAATTACCAGCCATTGGATGGAATAAAAGGAAAGTTATGAGTAACATATGAAGTTTAATCCAAGTACAAAAATGAATGACTTATAAATTACTTTAATTTCATTAACTTATGAATTTATAGACTTTAATCTATTTTATCCATTATCTACTTCCCAACAGATATTATTAGGGGCATTTTGTAATTCCATTAACAATGGTTCATACTAATCTTGTGAATTTACCAAAGAATATACCCCAATATTTTCATAACCAAGATTGCAGTAAGGCCCGTTTTCATGTACCAGGATACCCCAGGTCAAGCCCGAAACTCCTTGTCATAGATTTCACTCCTAGGTACATCTGTGCCTGAGCCGCCTCTACCTGCTCGTATCCAGACAGGGATGTTTTTAATTGATAAACCACTTACTCAAAACTCACCAAAATTTAGGTATTTATTTATTATACTTATTCATATATCTAAAGCTTCACTAGTTTTTTCTAATCCTAATCCCAAAAATAAAAAAACCTATCATCTGATACCAAATATAACAACCGTTGTTTTTATTACACACTTAAACATGATTTATTACATAAAACCTTCACTTTATACAACATAGAATATTGATATTCATAGTGTCTTTGGGCTTAAGAACATTACATAACAACTTAAAACATGAAACACAACATATTTATTGAAAACATCCTTTACATGACCACTACATTCCCTCGTACTAAGCATTGCATGGGATAACCTGGGGACATGCATAAGCAAAGGGTGAGATATAAACCCTATTAAGGGAGTAAAAAATAATAATATAAAGAATACAATACATGTTAGGAAGTAGGCATATCAATGGAGCATAAATGAAATGAGATCATAAAGAAATGATATAGCATGATTATCATAACATGGAAATGTGGAAACAACACTTAACATGGTATTAGCATGAGCCAAAGCTCATTGCATATGGATCATGAGTAAAAACTCATTTAAATTGAATTATCATGATTAAACCCTCTTTGAACTTGACGTATCATGATACTATTTTTACCCAATGCATTGGAGTGTTATCATAGTGCAGCCTTCTAAAACATTTCATTTCATGCATAAGTGTTCCACATGGATCAAACTACATGGAATCATTAAAGAACATAATTTATTCCATGATAATTAAATGTGGAATTCATATATCAAAATCAAAAATAAATAAGTAAACATGCATAAAGGTGAATACCCTTGATATTGAAATTGGAATGGTATTCAGGACACAATGACATTGGATTGGAAAATCGCGGTGCAATTTCGGCAGCATAATGGTGTGACATAATAATTCATAAAAATGGTTGATGAGAGGGAAAGGGATGTCTCATCATATATACATGAAATGGGATTTATGGGGCTCATATAGATACTTTTACCAACATAATTATTGGAATTTTAGATTCATAATACAAAAGAATTTCTTGAATGTAAATGATGGGAGAGAAATTCCTTACGGAATTTTGGTATTGTAACATGTGTACATGGGAAGTATTAATGAGAGATAAGGGGGTATATCATTATTCAAACATAAATTGGAATGTCTGGGGGAGGTTAAAAATAATACCCCAAAATTATTAATTGAAAATAAAATGTCATAACAACTTAAATAAAATTGGAGAAAAATGAGAAAGGAAGGAATCGCATACATGGAAGTGTGATCCCAAAGGCTTGGTAGGGGCTTGGGAGTGGCTTGATAGAGGATTCTTGGGAGCTTAGGGTGCCTTGGGAGGATTATAGAGAGAGTATTTCAGAGGTTGGTCGAGCTCCAAAGTCTTTGAGTGAAGAGGAAGTGGGAGCTTGGGTGCGTTTATATAGGAAATGAGACGGAATTATTTATCATTTATGTTTTGGCCACCACACATTAAACTAATCAAAACAAAAAACCAACCCATGATTTTTTTTTCAAAGGGGAGTGGAAAAAATTATTTTATAAGTACAATATCTGAACATCTTAAAATATTAGTCTTTCTTATGTGGAGGTAAGTCACACTCTCGAGGAAATCAATTTAAAAATTTAAAATGTTTTATAAGTCCTGGATGTTCCACTAAATCTCTGTAAAATAAATTAAAAAAAACCTAAAATCACATTATTTTAATGTTAAAACATATATTGGCTGAATTTTTTTTAGTATTTTATTACATCACTATTGGGTCATTATGATGTCCTAAAACACATTATATATTTATATGGTATTTAATTTTTACCCAATAATTGGACAGTCTCAGAAAATTATGAAAAACAACCATTAGATAATTTTGATTAGTGATTCCAAAAATAATATTCATTTTATCTAAATAATTTTATTCATATGTAAATTTTTAATTTTAAAATAAAAACTGTCATTTATTGAAAATTCATGGGTTTGCAAAAAAAACAGCTTTCAAACCGTAATAAAAATTTCAATTTTATTCATAAAAATTATACAATAATTAATATTTGAAAAAATGTAATTTAGTAATTATATTTTATTAAAATATTATTTAATTCAATAATCTATTAACTCATCAAAATAGATTTCTTAATTTAATATTAACTAATAATATTATTTGTGCCTTAAAAACTATTTACAAAGTAACTATAATAAAATGAATGTATATTATTTATTATATACAAAAAATAATGTACATAATCATAGTGCTATGGTCTTGTTACATTAACCCTTATAACACCTACATAATACAGAAGGGTATGGTATTTGATGGTGACTGACTCTTCGGATTGCTTGGATAACATTTCTTGGGTAGTAATCTCTATCAACTTCCACTTCTCTCGTAGGTGGTTCCTCTCGAGCTTAACGTGTTGAAGATCATCTTGGGATTGGTCAAGAGTGAATCCCAATAAATCCACCTCCTTTACATGATCTTGAAAATGGGATTTGTGTGGAGAAATTCTAATGGATGAGGTCATCACTTCCATTGTCTGAGTAAATTTGAATTTCTTAAAGACCTATATTTATATTAATCATGTGATCGTTGTTCAATAGCTATATTAGCAATGGTCACACTTCTTATTGGAATTTTGAAATCCAAAAACATAAAAATAAGGAAATTCATATTTTATATAACAATTTTTCATAATTATATTCTTAATTAGATTAAGAGGAATTTTCATTAATGAAAGTGAGGTTCATCACAAAAACATACAAGTTATAGTATTGTTTTTAAATCATAACACATTTATGTTTATATATAAAAATTTTTGTTTCCCTATAAAAATATTTTTGATAATATAATTTACATAACAAATAATGATTCAACTTATATGTCATTTCTTAGGATTAAATATTTTTTTATTTATAAGTTTAATTTAATTTCTAAATTTAATTATTCGAAATATGATTTTTTTAATAATTATTATATTTACATCATATGATTAAATATTATATAATCTTAATATTATAAGGACAACTAGGTTAAAGACCCTGAGAGGGGGGTGAATCATGGTATGATAGATTAAAACAACTACCCTTTCAGATCTTATTTTATAATTAAAGAAAATAACCATCTCTCCCTTTCCCAAAGTAATTTTTGAATATAAATAAAATCATGTATGATTCATTCCAATTTTTACTTGGTTCACCCTCACAAGGCTACATCTAAGTAGAATATAATGAAAATGTATCGATGTATCAAATTTACAATGGTTAACTAATAATTCAAGGTTTGGACCAGATCACTTCTATGATCAGGATCACTACCTTTACAAGGTTTTGGGATAACTCACTACCTTCGCAAGGGTCACCCCTAATTCTCTTTATATGGATCACTATTGGAGGAAATGATCACCTTATTACTCTTCCTTTTCTTACTACTCTAGAAAATATCCACAAGAAGGTTATGGACATGTAGGTTCATTAATTATAAATAATTAATGCTTCCTCAACTTTAGGTTGATGCTCTATTGAAGTTCTACTTTCATCAACCTGATGAATACCACTTTACAAAAAAATTAACTGGGTAATCCCTTCTATGAGACTCACTATATTCACAAATCTACTTCCTTTCATAAAACTCACTTAGCCTTCATGAAACCCATAACCTTTCTGAAGCTCACCTATTTAGTGAAGATCAACCAACCTCCGTAAATCATCCCCCTTTTGTAAATCTCAAAAACTTTCATGAAGCTAACTTATCCTTCAAAAAGACCACAAATTTCAGTATAAATTTTATATCTTTTACAAACATCAATAAATTCCTGAAGCATTCACATTTAATTCATCTTTCATAGCCTTCATGAAATTCCATTCTTTGTGAACTATTTTACACGAACATTCTTCATGAATCACAGCAAAAAATTCAGAGCTGTATAATTTTTGTTAAGACTTGATATGATTTTCTTGAGGGGGGTAGAGGCCAATTTATTACCATTATCTCCCATTCTAGAAGCTTCCATCCACATCCTCATCTTCTCGTGATGTTCCCTAACTTTATTCAGAAAACTCCCTATTTCTTAATGCACTAAGGATATTTCACTATTCATTAATCTTCTCAGATTCAATGATAGTTCCATCAAAACATCGCACAATTGAGATGATCCACTTCTCGAAGTCACAAAGATGATGTGTTTTTTATACATAAATTTTTGATTCTCTACACCTTCATGAAACCCAACTTTCATGACACCAAATTCCATCCCAAATATATTTACCTTCATTAAAGTCCTATATTCATGAGACTTGTGACTTTTCTTTAATTTTACGAGCCATTAATGGAAATATAACTTTCACGATGATTGAGGAAACCTTAAAATTTTTCCCCAAAAAATATTGAAAACATTAGGAAATGGTGTCGCCTTGTATAAATTTTTTTTTCACCGCCTCCATGGAGTCCATTCCTCTATCATGGATATATTTCAACATACCTTGTCAAAACATTCTCTAGAACACCATAACTGTCCATGGAAACCTGCTTTGTCTACAAACATATTCAACCAAAAAACTCAGCAATTTTACCCCAAAGAATTTTTCCCAACTAATATAATATATTTAAAAAACTATATTAATTTATAATTAACAATTTAACAGGTTTAATTTAGAAATTAAAAAATAATAAATGTTTTTGAATCACTAATCAAAAAATCACTATTATTGACCATTAAAAAAAGTTTCCAATTTATTTGAATGATTTCCTTGTAATTAAATTTGGAATTCTTGTGGGGGTCGTGAATAAGTTATTAATTACTACCTATAGAGGTGATCTGTTATTATTTTTCATTAAAAAATAGATCATTAGATTAGTTATTGGACGATGATGTTCAGGATATAAACTATAGGAATACATAGATTCAACATGGTTAAACATAATAAAATCACACCAACGGTTGAAAAAAACCAACAAAATATCCATTATAATCAATTTTACTTATTTAATTTTTACTATTTTTGTTGGGGTGGTATGTTTTTATTTAATGTTTAAACTGAAGGAAATGATGGGAAATATAGGTGGTGTTGTGGTGGATATGTTCTATATGTGGGGTAGCAAACACATGAGAGGTAGGGCGATGGAGGCAAGGAAATAATTTTAGATTTAGTTTCCTATTACCAACTGGAATTGTACTATTAGTTACTAGTATTTTAGAAAAATAATCACATAATTAGTTTCCATATATTTAATATTATGTGGAAATGTGATTAGAATATTTTATGGTATTGAAATGTTATAAACGTTCTACACTATAATGAGAATCTAGATATGCATGTATAATATTCATAAATATATGTATCATTTTCTAGACAATATCTATCTGATAGGACATAGTTGATGTTGTAATATCAGGTGTTAGGGGCTCAAAATACATTAAGAATTATTCTACAAAATGTTTCACTATGTGATCTCTATGAATCAAGATAATGAGAATAAGCATACTAATAAGAATTCAATATATTTTATGTATCATTGGATATTCCTACTTTTGAACTTGTGTACTATCCATTATACTAGATTTATTATTAATGTGTATAATGAATAACTTAATTTTAAATATTTATGAAAATCATGAAAACATATGTTCATGTAGATATATCATATGTTATGTTCATCACAAGTGATATGAAATTAATTTAACAAGTAAATAAATTAAACTTTCCTTCTGAGTTTATTGAAGAACATATATTTGGACCTTTCATTTAAATGGAAATACATGATTAAATCCACAGTCATGGAAATTCATCAAAATCATTATTTAATAAATTAAAATAAAGGGATATCAAGGGTATAGGGTGATAACACATGTATGCATCATACTTGATGAGATATTGATAGATAAAGGGTTTATATTACATAGTATCATTCAAAACAAGGTTTTTATTATTGTGATATTAACTTATTTCTCTGTGGGTATTTTGATGTGTAACTAGATTCTGATCTGGGATATTAGGTTAGTTCTCCTAATGCCACTATGAAAGGGGCATAGATGGTCACATGCTATGTATATTCATAATCTCATTAAGTTTTATTGTTTTTATTATTTATAATAAATCTTTTCCTCGACATGAAGAATAATAATTATTCATGTAAATTTGATCACATAAATTGAATCATGAGATATTTAAATTTAGAATATGGATTTCAATTTTATCTCTAGTAGATTATTTTCAATGTAATAAATAATTTATATTTATTCACTGGTTTACTGAATATATTAATATAATTACTTATTCGGTTACATGAATATTTAAATAAAAATATTTATGAGTTTAGTTGATATAATATTTATTTATTTATATATCAAAAAATATTGTATTGATTAAACATTTTATTATTAAAGTTTTAATATATATTATTGAGGACTTTCGGGTTGAGTTAATGGCCTGAAGGAAATGATATATCTTACCTAATATCATTAAAATAAATAAAATTTTATTAAAAATAATATATAAATAAATCTATTTCATATAAATATTATTATTATTATTATTGTTATTATTATTATTTTACATATGGATGACTTAGCATAGATAAATGAATAAATGGTGGTTTCCCAATTATTAATTTTTTAGCCCAATGAATAAAAATATATATTATATCAGTTTAGAGGGGTGTGACTTGTTTTGCACACCAAAATTATTTTTAGAATGGTACCAAGACCTAGTTAAATTATTCATTCCTTTTCATATTAGTTATATATAATTAATATGATAATCCCTTCTTGTGATCAATAATGAAAGCATGAAGCATGTTTCTCTAATATTTCAGTACCTTGAGATTCATTAATGTCATCTAGAGATTCATATAGCATGTTTGGAAACACATAGAGGAATCCTCACTCAGATTCTCCATCACAATGTAAACCAAATGTGAGCAGAAATGGAAATTTATCGAGAGAATTATCACATTCATAATGATTCTTACTTTAATTTAATTATAAATTAAATTTGAAAAATCATCTCTAGTAGATTATGTGGTAGAGTTCATTATATTTCTTGGATTTATCCATTGACAATGATGAAAACCCAAAATTGGGCACCCACCCACTTGTTTCTATTGATCCTTAAAACCTTCAATTTGTATTTGAGTAGTGATATTGAAATTTATAATTATTTAAAATTTATTTGATAAATTTAATGAATTGGTTTACAAGTTTTTAATATCTATATATTCAGTATTAATACAAAATTCAATATAACATGTTTATTTCAGTAAATGTGGCCCATAACAGGTCAAAATGAATGAAGAATTCTCAAATAACCCATATAGAGGTGATAAGGTCACTGGTTTCGTGACATGGTTACAAAACATGCTACCACAAATTAAGCATCGTGTAGCCATAGTTAACTCAAACACGGTGCAAGCCACATAAATATCATCTCACCATGTGACTTTGTATGTGGCTTCTATACACATCATGTATTCACTTCAAGAACAACATCAAAATTTACAGGTATTACACAACAAGTATCTAGTGTACACAATGTGTAACCCCATAAAATTTTGAATTAATGTAAATCATGACATGTTTTTTGGTTAATACACAACATAATTACATGCCACATATTGACTGCTACTTCATCAATGTGGCCAAACATAGACTACATGGTGACTAGAAGACATGTACAGGCTGTGTAAGATGTGTCAACACACATAAGGTATACGCCGAGTGATTTCCAACTTAACTTATTGGTCGATATGCGGGATAATTAAAATGTGTCACAAAAAACATTGTGTGTAACTAGTAGTACATGTTGTGTGATAGGTTTCATTACATATCAGGAACACAACAAGTGATTTAAAACATACCATGTGGGTAAACACATAGGATACTTAATGTGATACACACACAACCTGATGTTTATCTAGCTATACATTCCATGTGAAAGGTGTTGTTCCACAATAGGTACATGCCAAGTGATTTTTTGAATATTGTGTGGTTGTACATTCTTAATAATTAGTACCTCTTAAATTATACAACTACATAATGTGTAACATTCATCATACACTAATTCACAATTATTACTAGTGGTACATGTCTCATATATTTTTGTGAGTTGTTTCATCATACACATCATGAAGACTTCATGACTGGACCCAAAAAACTACAAATTGTGTATATTGCGACATTTTATGTATGATTACATGTAGACTTTGTAAAAAGTACACAAAATTACCAAACACATCATGTGTCACATGAAAAAATGATTGAAATTACTCACTGTGTGAGTATGAAATTCTAGAAATGTATTTAATCTGATTTATAAGGTATAGGTTGTGTAGCCCCCTATGTAATATCCATTTAATTAATTACTTTTAAATTAAAAATTAAAAATTAAATTTTATTTAAAATAATATTTTATGGGGATATTATTATATCTCAAGGACTATTAGGATAAAATATTATGAAAAATAATTATTTATTTAATTAGTTCATTAATTCCAAAAAAATTATCTTAATTGGAATGAATTGAAATAAATGTTAGAAATTATAAATACATATTTTTTCCATGTTGCGATTCATCATGAGCATGATCATCTTCTGTATGTATTATATTTATTCATTTAATTCAATTATTTATTTCATGTTTTTATTTGATAATTGTGTTAAATTAAATATGTTCATTTTAGAATCATCCTTAGGTCCTTTATTATATATGGGAATTTGTGTTCAAGGTTTATTTTATGTAACCATAAACCCTTTTTACCACTCACCTTTGAATTAACAAACAATTTTAATGGATAAAAATTCTATATATATGAGACATTCCAAGACCTGGGTTAAAGACAATCCAATTAAGGAGAAATATGGAAGATTGAAAAAAGTGGTAACTCAAGCCAATTGTGGGATCAATGAGTTTTTGCCCTTGGGTTAATGGATGGATTATCATTTATCAATAAAAACCATTAATATTGACAATAATTTTACCATTTTTGTTGAGTATTTTCATGGTTTTAATTCCACCAGTTTTTTATTTACTGTGTAAATATCATAATTTTTTATATATAGGATTATTTTAGGGTTTAGTGAGAAAAAGGATTAAATATTTTGATTAATTTCTTCATTGATCATTAGAATGTTTTAAGATAAATAAAAAATTTAATTTTGGTATTTTTAGGACTATTTAATGTTGATAGAATCTATTCTAAATAAATAATTTTGATTCTATGTTTAATTGATGATCTTGGAATGGTTGAAGGTTCCCATGACTGCTTGACTTCATGAACAAGTTTTTTATGAGGTTGATTGATCGATAGTAAGAATAAGTTATTAAAAACCATGAGGCAGTCAATAAACCAAATGTTGAATTTTACCAACTACTCATTAACTCCAATTGACTACAATATAGTAAAATGACTATGTAAACATCAATCTCAAGAAGGAAATTGATCAACCATTCCTTTATGGATCAACTATGACTATAAATTCCAAAAACTCCATGTTCAACAACATGACTATCTAATTGGTCATGTATTGATCTAATATAGGGTTGATTTCCTTTTAATTAGTCACTTTTTTATTTTTTTGGTCTCTTTTACCTCATACTCGATCTATTAATGTTTCACCTCATGCTCAATGAAATACTTTTCTAAAAAATAAATATATGATGATCAAGATAAGAATTCAAAGGAATCCTAGAAACTTCAATACAAAGCATTGAGCTACCATTTTTTCTTACATGAGATCATTATGAGTATTCCATATAGATCTAAACATGAAAAACAGTTTTAGTCAACACCTAGGAATGAAAGTCATAGGATTCTTGGAATATCACAACATGATATGGATTTGAATTTTTGAGAAAGAAGGGGGATTTATACATTTAAATGGAGAATATTTAAAAGGATTTACTATTGAATTTGAAGGAGGAGATTTTTTATCAATAAAGGAAGGAGTCTTAAGAAATTTAATGGGGATTATTAATTGGACTATACCTTCTTGTGTGTAATTTAAGGAGGACTTGCTACTCATTTTATATTCTCATTTTAATTTCTATTTAATATTTTTAATGTAATTTTATTATATTATTTCCTTTGATAACCTATAAATGGGGGGTAAACTCTATGTTATCACTTAGTGGAAGGATAAACTTATTTATAAATCATTATTTAATATACTTAATGGATTATAAATATTTCTCCATTCTTTTAAACTCGTTTCAATATTCAAATCAATGTTTTATTATCAAGTGTCATTATATTTGGTTTTGGGTTTTATTATTTATCATTACCTTGGCTAATGATCATTATCTCCCCTAACCAAGTCCTAGTATATATATATTGGAACATTCAAGAGTTAGGTGGTGAAGTGCATGACAATATTCATCACATGTGGAAGTGGTAGAGGGAACTCTTGGATATTTAAAAATAACAAGACTGTATTAGGAATTTATTAAGGTAACAAGGTAGGGCCTCTAAAACACTTGAAAACATAATAAATATGTTAGGAAAATATGATATCTTGGTTAAGGATATTTTCACCAACACTATTAGGTCATGGCTGATAGAGGAAGTGATTATTTAATCTATGTCTTACTAGATTTCCAGATTAATAGTGGATAAATTAGAAACTAGGATAACATTGAAATAGGTAAAGACAAAATTGAACTGATCACCTTCTCATGATAGTTTTTTACAAAAAAAATTATCATTTCCTTCTTAGTTTTAAAACCAATAAAAATTCAGAAAAAGAAACCTCCTATTTTCTAACCAACAGGTGATATCAGATTTTGGATAAATTTTCTCTGGATACAATGTTGGGTTAACACTAATATAAATTCTAACTTAAGAATTATATCTTTTTCCAAACCCCATGGTAGGAACATATCACCCTTATTTTAAAAATATTAATTCATTAAATTCCTTACATCACTTATGTTAGAATACAACAATAGTTCGTAGTACTTATCTGGACCTTGTTAGTGTGCTTTTAATTATTGGGTAGTTCTAATGAAAGTCTTGGGTTGACATGAACTAGTAATCAAGGGTGTATTTACAAATAAATACATATTGTAACTTATAGGAAATATTTTTTGAGATATGAGTGTAATATTTCAATATCGGGGTGTCCAATCAAACTATCAAGGAGTTTCTAGTTAATGCAGTTGGTATAAAAAGCTTAGTTAAAAACCATTTGATAATTTGATATGGCCTCTATCTGTGTTATTTAAAGGAAAATATGAATCCTTTACACTAGAATATCGTATTGAATAAATTTATTGAATATAATAGTGTGGTTTTTTTAGATTTTAAAAAATATTATAATAGTAGTTAAATTGATTCATTACATCATAACTGATAATTAAGACAGATTACTAAATATCTATTTTATTTATTGTGAAAAGTAATGGTAAGTAATTTTACCATGTCATTATTATTGTATTACATCATAAAGAATGATAATATATTTAATATCATTAACATCATGGAATAGTAGAGGTTATAAAACATTGTACTATGATAGGAGTGTACGTTTTGGGTTCTGAGTCCCCAGTTCTTATTGGGCCCACTCAAGAGGCTGTTGAGGATGATAAAATGTCTTATGGAAACACAAGGATGATTTATTGGATAGTTAATGAATCATCATCTTGTCTATTATTTGGGAACTAAATAATCTTCATAAATAAATGTTTTTGTTCTATATGTTTTATCATATCCAAGATCTCAATAGGAATAAATAAAGACAATAGAGACATGAAATATCCAAGGTACTTTTTACATTAAATTTTGGATAAGGAGTTATAGATGGGCCTTTAGTAGTTAAAATGATTGGATATATTAGGTGTTTATATGTTATATGATTAAATGTTCCAAAATAATTATGAACATACCAAATTATATCCTAACTTCCTCTGATCATATCAGGTTTCATTGTGAATTTGAACATGAATAATATAGACAAGACCCTCCTGGATCACATTACTTTTATTCTCTTAGTGGATAAAGATATGAAGCTTGAAAATTCTTTTATAAATATATTGAACAAAAGGAAAGGTAATTATAAAAGGTCTAGGGAGATTTATAGGCCTAAGGGGCCTTTATGACTCCCTCGTAGGAATCAAAAGATCTAGAGGGAGGCTAAAGAGTATGGTGTTGTATGTTTTTATCATAGAAAGAATGGTCGCTAGAAGAATAATTGTGCCTCATTAAAATGGAAAGGGGAAACTATTGGTATGTTTAGTATTTAGTGAATATGTTCCATTTATTCAAATTGGTTATTAGATATTTATTGTGTCTTTCACATTTTTATCCAAATACAAGAACAATGTAGATTCATGAAGATTTCTAAAGGTGAGGTGGATCTTTGAGCTTCGAATGGAGAGTGACTAGCTATATTAGAAATATGAGACTATCATCTCACTTTTCGGATTAGAATAGATTTATATCTACATAATAATAATTATTTTCCAAGTGTAACCAAAGAATATAATAGTTTTATCCAGTTTAGATTTAAAAGGTTTTATTTTGAAGGATGAAAATAATGAATGAAACTTTTATAAATATGGAATATGTTTTTGTATGTAACACCTAAATAATTTCTTTTATATACTAGAATATGAAAAAATAAAGTATCAATAATAGATAATTAATCAAGTTAAAATGATTCATTTCACACCCAATTATGGAATCAGTGAATTGGTCTTATAAATGAGAAGTGTTTCAAAAAACTATACCAAGAAAGGGATTTAGATTATTTTGAGTTGAAACCATTGCATATAATAAATGTTTGTTTACAAATAAAAATGAATACGGATATATTTAGTGTAAAATGTGAGTGATCCAGAGAGATTCTAGAATTACTTCACATAGATGTATGTAGATAGTTTCTTATAAAATCTATAGTTGGATACTATTACTATTTTATTTTTACCAATAATTATAGTAGATATGGATATATATTCATGAAGAAGTATATGTATGATTTTTTTTGATAATTTTATGGAATTAAATAATTAAGAAGATAATTATCTTGGTTGGAAGATAAAGAAACCATGTTCAGATCATGGTGGGGGTATCTTAACCAAGAATTAATTGATTATATAAAATATTTTGATATATTATCCAAACTAACACCTCCTTATACCCCATAGTGAAATAATGTATGTGACTAGATGAACCAAAACTTGTTGGATGTGTTAAGATCAATGATATGTCATGATAATTTTCTATTATCATTTTGGAGATATGAATTATAATCATCAATATACATGCTAATTAATTTAAAAGTAATTAAATAAGTAGAATCCCATATATGTTATAGTATTAAATGAAACGTTTTATATCACATGAACATTTTTGGGGATGAAAATATTTGTTTAGGGGAAATTATAGCAACAAACATTCATCTCAAGGATTATAGTATATCAATATAGGATATCCCAAAGAAAAAAATCATATTTGATATTTTATCCCTGGGATTAAAAATTAATGATGGTGAGACAAGCTATGTTATTATAAAGGTATCACATCTATAAAGTATATATTATGATAAAGATATAATTTTATGATGTTGAGGAAAAAGAATCACAAGATTTTGAAGAGGAAAAAAACTATAATTGCCAATGTAATTTTTTATTCTAGAGACACAAAAACTATGTTAGATTACTATTGATGTTATAAAAAAATAGATATGGTTTACTTATCACTATATAAGGTAACTTGATATTTGTTAAAAAATGAACCCATGACTTACAAGGAAGAATTATGTTGATCAAAAGTTTCAAAGTGGAAATAATTCATAAATTATGAAATATATTATTTGTATGAGAACCATATTTGGGTTTTGTCCAATACACTATTTTATGTTATGTTTATTGGGTTAAAATGGGTATTCATGAACAAATAGTACATAGATGGTAAACTGAGTACCTATAAAGAATGGTTGGTTACAAAAGATATTAAGAAACATCAAGGCATTGAGAGGTATGATGTAGGCTATAAATAAAGATTACAATTTTCATTGTTTAGATTATTTTTAATTTTCACATTTATTATCAGCATCCCACTTCATGACTAGCATCAAATCTCTCTTCCTTTTCATCTATAACCATCAAATATTGATGTCATTCCTCAAAAAATACATCATGTTTTAATTTTAAAAATTTTCTTCTTATATCATTAATTAATAATTATTATCTAATAGATAGATCGTCATATTTCATTATTTTCTAAATAATTTACCATATTAAATTATTTGGTATATTATATTTATTTTTAATTACTAGCCCAAAATCTAATAATATATGTTATTATTTAAATATTATTATATTTATAAATAGTTCCATACTTTAATAAAAAACAATAATATATAAATCATTCCAATATTTAAAATATAAATAGAAAATAACTACCAAATTAATAATTAAAAATTAATTTTAAAATAATAAAACATATATCTCAATGTGCTTCTACATTCCTTCAAATTGAGCAACACTTCAAAAATATTTAACTAATAATAAAAAACCATAATATAAAACCATAAACCAAATAGGATAAGACAAACTATAAGATAATGTTGTTTTAGAATGAGATGAACCAACTATGTTCTTGAAAAATGCACATTTTTCACTTATTTTAATTTTTATTTGTAGTATAAATAAATCATTTTTTATATTAATATATAAAATTAAATAATGTTTTTTTTATTATTATAAAATTTAGAGCTAAAATAAAATGGCTAAAAATATTTATTTTAAATTTTAAAAAATTATTCCATGTTTTAATAGTTTAATGATCAAAATATAAAAATAGTAAATATACACATTTTAGTTTTTTTGGAAGAAAATGGGATTAAAATGAATAAATTCATTAATTTGGGATGTTAAATGATTTATTCAATTATAAAAATATTATAGAAAGTACTGTATATATATATATTAGATAATATTCAAATGTGGAAGATGATTTCATTGGTATGGAATTTGATAAAAGGCATTATGGAGGTGAGGTGGTAAAGAATAGATAAAATAGAAAATAGATAGAGAAAAATGGTGTTCATTAACATGGTCTACTTCAGATACCCATTACTATATTGGTGAGGGAACTAGGCATGTTTTGTGGTTAAAGGTTAAATTATTTACGAGGGTGGAATGTATTTTTATAATTTAAATGCTCCCTTATTTAAACAATTTTGGCATGATCGTGTTTTCTTATATATATATATATATATAGTATTTTATACAATATATTCAAATTTTATTAAATAATTTAAAATACAAAATGAATCCATTTAATCATTTTAATTTATTTTTATTCAAAAACAACTAAAAATTGTATTTATAAAATTCATATTAAAAAATAGAAACACATAATACTATTTTAACATTTAAAATCAATATTTTTGGATATTTTATTTTATCTCTAACTTTTTATTAAAACTAAGTAAAAAATTATTTTTTTATATATTAATATAATAAATGGTTTATGTATAATATAATTTAAAGCTGAGATAGGTGGAAAATGTTTTTTCATACCCCCATACATGAACAATTCCTTGTCCTCAAAAAAATTCTACCATAAATTATATCCACTATGAAATTCATTTCATCCTTTTCTCAAGATTTTCATAATGGGTTTTAGTTGTTTTTAATTAATTGGATCTTAAAATAAACATGAAACTACCTTTTAAATTCTCTTTCAACCAAGATCCTCAAACTACTACCTAATTTCGTAATCATTGACTCATTACTATGTAATTGATTAGATAGAATTCATATTCCTCAAGTTCATTCAAGCTCATTATACACCTTACCTTCTATATCTCCCAATAACCAAGCACTTATTTACTATTTTCAACCCATTTATGTGTAGAAAAATTATTTTAGTTTGAGTAGAAAAAATCTTGAACTATGTCATTTCAATTAGTGGGCATCCCATATGATTATTTTTTAAAATAAAGGCATAGAAGTAATGTTTAGTCCACCCATACGTAGATCATTATTAACTCTTATTTATGGATTTTAATTTTCAGACACTCACACACTATTCTTTTTGAAATTTTAATAAACATTAATTTGGATATGAACTTCTAAAAATACTCTAATTAAAATGAATTTATTAAATTGGATATTCGGTGATGAATCTTTGAAATGTTACTTTTTTGTAATAAATTAACTTTAAATAAATTCCCTTTATCCTATTTATTCATATTATGTTATTTTCCACTTAAATCCACATTAATTAAAATTCATTGATCCAATTTTCAAATGAGAGTATCAAAATATTTAGCATTAAAAAATTTCTACTAATGAACATGAAAATAGAATTAAATCACGTGAGCGGAAAACACCAACAAATTTTCTTATTTAAATAAAAAATAAAAATTTGGAAAACATGAATACAATCGAAAAAAGGTTTAACCCCCTCCCCCTACACACACAATTAAATTTTATTACCTTATTGGAAACATAAGAAATCTAAAAATCCAAAATAAAAAAATGTTAATATTGAGCATTAAAACCATTATATTGTGTCGTGTGGATTGATTTATGTTCTTAACATCCCCTTCCTTAAACCTACAAAGGAAAAAGAAAGAAAATAAGACACATTTATTTAAATATAATAAATATAAATGATAAATAATAGGATAAAATAAATATTTGTGTTGACACCCTAAATGGGTGAGGAATTTATACTACATATAACTAAAAAATTCAAATGATCATCCCTAATATGAAGGTGGATTGTGTTTATGTGAAGTGGAACACCACATATTCTTTTTCTCAGAGTCTATAACTAGATATAGAGAGTGGAGTACACAAGAAGAAAATAAAATTTTCACAACCCCTATAATTTTTATAAAAAAGAAATTTAGCGGGGGAATAGAATGTAAGGGTGATCTTTATCATTTTATCCTACTCCCACTCATATTTTACATATTACTGAGGTGATAATTTCTTCACCAAAGGTTCCAAGAGTGCCTCATCATTATCCATGGCCTGGTTCATTGGTGATGAATTAAAACTATAAACATGGTTGGTTTCAATGAACAATTCATTATGAATGAAATTAATACAAAATGAATTCAAATTCATCCCCCCCACTGAAAAATTACCTTAGATATAAACCTCATCATACAAGGAAACTAAAATAAATTATTCAATCTCAATCACAGTCTACCCTATTATAGTCACTATTTGTTATTATTCATCACCATATAGGGATAAAAGTGGCATGATTATTCTTGAATATCAACACAAAGAGAGTTAGAGGAAAATTTAATCATTTAAAATTCAAATAAAATAAAATTAAATGAATAATATACTCCCTTAAATAGTTTAGTTTGGATCCTATTATCTTCTTATAGTGCCTCAAGGAAGGTTATAATAACATTTTGTGTGGAACTCATTTCTTCTCTTTAAATTGTATAAATAATTGATGTGTTCTATATTTATCCAAGGTTTATAACATTTGTGATGGGTCTAAAAATTAAAAATTAAGAGAGTTAGTTATCTTTTCAATTTGATAAATATAATAAATAAATAAATCAATTATTAGGTATAATCACGTTAGTTTTTTAGCTTCAATAATTTTTTTCTATAAGGACCTAAAATGGAGATTGGAAGGAGCTGGTAGTGAATGATTTTAAGCTATCAATACATCCAATGTCTTACACCTGAGGTCTTTCACTATGATGAATTCCCTTGTGTTGTTAAAAATTTTAATTTTATTGGTCTATGGGATTACATGTCAATTTTCAGAATCATTTATGAGCATCCAATTTGATCATTAACTTTTTTATCACATTTGTAAATACTTTTATTTATTTTATTTTCTTAACATTCTTTATAATTTGTAAATATTTCCATTATTTTCTATTGTTTTTATTTCTCCCCTTCTTTGTTTTCTCTCAACTAAGATAATAATCATTGAGTGAATATTTATATATAATGGATTAAGTATTTTATTTCTAGTTAAATAGGTGGATGAATTAACTACTGATGTTATAGACTTGGCCATGGACCAAAAATTTAACACTAACGACACGTTAACCTTACCATAGGTTCCCATATAAGAACTGTCTTACTGGTCACTATAATTTATGATGAATCAATGTGGATGTGTGGATGGTTTCAATTATAACAATGAAATCTATCAAATTCAAATTAAAATTCTCCAATGTTTTTAATTAGAGGATATAAACATTGATGATTTATTCTTAACATTATCTACTTATGCAAAAAATCAATGGGATATCAATTAATTAAAGAGGCGATGATGATGATTATGATGATGAACACCACCCATTAATAATATATAGTTTAGGGTCTAGAAAAACAAGAATAATAGGCATTAATTTCAATGGTATTATCCAATGATGATATCAAGTTGGTTAAAGAGAAGAAATTCCATCTCCCCAACCCTTTTTAGTCACCTTTTTGAGGAAATTAAAGAATAATAGAAACTTAAAGCTAAATATTTTATGATATTTTAGCTTACTCTTGATGAAATCAATTTTTTATATTTATAAAAATGGAAATACAAATAATTCTCTCCATTTTAAATTTTTCGACTCAAAGCATCCTTTGGAAAACTTAGATAAAGATAGAATAAAACCTGAGGTGATATCCTTTAAAGATAACATGGAGGATCCAATTATTACTTTCATCAACAAATTCCTAAAGTCGCTATAAGAAAATAAATATATTTTGAACAAACCATTGAATAGAGTAAACTATTAATTGATGTCAATTTTATTTAATTTTTCATCGATTAAATAGTACCCTATGTCTCTTTGTATTGATGTTTCAAAAAAATTCAGGATATTGTTAGCCCTAGAATATGATAAAGATCAAGAATAATTGACCATTGAGGAGAATATGGTACATTATAGTAGATAATAAGTGCTTCTTGTAGCATTTTACTATGACACAACGATATAAAATGAAATTATTGTGGGGTTAATCTTGAATATAAAATTGTCTTGTAGTAATTTTTTTCAAATTGAATTGTTAATTAACACCCCTTATGATTGTAATTTTGATTCAACACAAATAAACTAGGTACTGAAGGATAATGAATCACCCAAGTCACCTATGTTGAAGTGATTACCTCTTCGACAATAAATAAAATATCACATGCAGGGGGTATAAATGATAGGGAGTGCCTTTACATTCTCTTAGTTCCCCAACTTAAATTATTTTCTTGACTCATTCATGGGGTTGAGATAAATTCTTTATCTTATGGGGTAATCTAGTAGCGATGTCCGTTTATGGACATTGGTGAAAATTATATATGGTGGTTCATAACACAAAAACCACATAAACCTTTAGATTATGTACGAACACTAGAACTACCTAGCTGTAAGAAGTATAAACTCAACACCTTCTTGTGAGGTCAATCCAAGCCTTCCATTTCTCTTAATATTTCTTAAATTTATTTGTTTTCACATTAAATTAAATTCACTTTTTTCATTATCTTTATTATCTAGGGGGAAGGATGTTTTTATAAAGAGATTAACTCAAGATTATTGACACAATAATATGATTTTATTATTATATTACACTATATTTTTTATTTCATGTATTTATATTTCTTTTACTTTCAAGAATGTAGTGAAATATATGTATAGGGGGATTATCAACCAGTTTTGTATTTTTTTACTTCTTTATTTTTATTTTATATAGAAAATGTGTGTGTGTTTTTGTCCTAATTTTGTAAATCATGTTCAAGTTGTCTATGTCACATTTTTTATATTCTCTTCATTGAAATTTAGATCAATGAATTTTAATTGAAATGGATTTAAGTGGACCAAAAAATTTATGAATTAATCAGAATAAGGAAAATTATTTTGATTTAATTTCTTGATAAATAGAGCTAACATTTATAAAATTATTCATTAAAAAACCAATTCCATAAATTTATTTTAATTAAAGTATTTTGAGAAGTTTAGATCAAATTGGATGTCTTTCAGAATTTATAAAAAAATTGGGGTTGTGTGTGTGAAAAATAGAATCCATAAATCATATTAAAAAGTTATCTAAGATATGGTGGTCCAAACATTTCTTATATGCCTCATTCATAAAAAATAACCATGGGAGATGCCTTCTATTTGGAATGGTTTAATTATGAAATTTCATTCTTATTCTTGAGTAAGTGTTGTACATATAAAAGGCTTGAATAAAAGTGAATAAGTTCTTGGATATTGAGAGATTTAGAAGGGGAAATTAATACAAAACATGAATAAATAAGTAAAAAATAAATTTACCAAACCATTTTCGTAGTGATCAATTGATACTTGTGAAATTGGGTAGCAATTCGATGAGGCTGAATGATAGATAATTGGGAAGGTGATAACATGTTAATATTGAGATTCACTTAAATATTAAATAATTAATATTCATTTCACTAATTATTAACATGGGATAAAATGGATTTCCTAGTCTATATCATTATTGAGAGATTTCCTCAAGGAAAAAGAATTGTTCAAGTGTGTGGGTGTGATAAATGCACATTTTTCACCTAGTTTACTTTTTAATTATTTTTAAATAATCAATTTATTATATTAAGATATAGAAATAAGAAATATTTTAACTTATAATAAAAAAACATGGATCTAAAATAAAATGACATAAATATTGATTTTAAATGTAAAAATATTATTCTATGTTTTAATTGATTAATAAATATATAAAAATACTAAAATAAACACATTTATGTTTTTTTGAATAAAATTTAATCAAAATGAATAAATAGATTATTAATTTTATTTTAAGTAATTTATTCAATTTTTTAAATATTGTTCAAAAGCCTACAAAAAATCTCTATTTTTTTATTTATATATTGGATACGTAATATATTTATATTAGAAAAAATTCCTACGCTAAAACTATTATTCCATATGGTATTTAACTTTATAAAATACATATCCTCCATGTCATATCATTTATATTTTTAAATTTTTGAAAATTAATATCTCATCCATACATCAATAGAAATACAAATTATCCCATGCCAATGACCCCCATTTTTATTATCAAAACATTAACATAACATATATACATAATACATCATTTTATAAGATTAATGCTTACTAATAACAATTAAACACGCCCTGGAACCTGTATGTTTAGGGTCTTCGGTGTAGATACATAATCAACATATTTTAAAACCATTTTTCATTATACTCCAAAAATATATTTACACGTGGTATACTTATAGAAATAATTCATATAATTTTCCTCATCATTTCTTAGGGAATGGAAACATATGAAATGGGTGAGCTCAGACGCTCAGTAAGGGTAAACAAAAGAGTTGACAATTGAAGAACATAATTGACTGTAAGATGAATATGTGGGTATGATAACACATTCAATGTAGATGGATATAACATAATAAAATCAATTCCAATAAAACAAGGATCATAAATCATGAATCATGATATATTTGTGGGTATAACATAAGATATCATTCATTAGAGTGTGGAAACATGAATCAATAATCATGAGTCGTGACATGGTATTTTGTAAAATATAAGAACTTGAAAAGGTGATAAGCAAGTATTCTATAACATATTTCAAGGTTAAAAACCAATACATTCATATCATAGGGGACTAGGCTGACCACCTTCCCATAACAAAGTGGACTTAGGCTAACCACCTACACCCCAAACAATAGTGTATATAGGCTTACCACTTGTGTCACATCCTGATCTCATGAGATATAAAATTTTAATCTATGAATCAAAGACCCATAATCTACTCACCCATAAAATAATGATAAAAAATACACATATGTTCCACATAAACATGAAAATTTCCATAATACCATCAATACATAATTAACTCATAGAAAATAAATGGGTTTCATGACGATTTTCACAAAATAAGATCGTAAGACATTCATGGAAAAAATATGAGTACAATCATTAGAGAATATCCCTTGTGAATAATAAGAAAAAATAAAATACATTAATATATATAAAGAAACGCTTTTTAAGAGAACTGAAATTTTCTTTGACAAATAATAATAAATACCGTTTATATTTTTTATAAATATTATTTTAAAATAAAATTAATTATAATAAATGAAATATAAATTACTTTCGATAACCATGAATAATTTTAAAGGTTTATTTTTAATGAAAACATAGAAAGATTGTGGGAAAATTCATTAATGAGGAATATGTTTATAAAAAAAAGATTCATTTAACACCTTTGTAAATAAATTAAATTGAAATAGAAAGTAGACCTTATGGAAAACACTGAAATAGGTTCTTTTAATTATTTTGTAAAGAAATTAATGACCAATATAAAATGAAATTAAATAATCATATAATTATAGATAAGGAAATTTATAATATAAAATAATTAATTTGAACATGGAATATAATGATTCATGGCTGATAGGATGTGGTAAGTTCATCTCCACTTATAGGAAACCAATCATCTGAGTTGAAAACCAATGTGAGGTGAAATTATAAGAAGACATTTAATACCAAATAATTAATATATTATTATAAAATATTTTATATTTTAAATATGAATAAAATTTATTTTCCCCCAATGTAAATTTATTCATAAATAATTATTATTTCAAAGAGATATTGGAAAGAAACCCTTACAGCTTTGTTAACTTTTTAATCATAACCCATTGAAAGAGAGAATATGGATTTATAAATACCTTGAATTCAATTAAAACTATGATAATAAAATAAATCCATCGGTATGTATACACACCAAAAAATACAAGATACGTTGTGAATATGGATAATATCTCAATGAAAGATAATTGAGATGAGAAACTCATACCTTACCTTTTGATTTCAAAGAAGGGGCTCTATCATTTTGTATAATAACTATAAAAAAATTAATAAATTACTTTATAATAATGTTATTATCAATTTCATTTTACACTCTTAAATTATAATAAATTATTATACATATATTAGTTAGGTATTCTTTATTATCATCATCAGATGCTGGTAATTATGATTATTTCATATAAGTTTTTGTATTGGAGATGTAGATCCTCATTGTTTAATAAAAGGTTAATCATTCATAATTTATTCTAGGTAGTGGAAAAAAAAATTTATCATTTATTTTGTCCCTCATTTATTTTATGGAATGTATGGGCATGGTTCGTGTGAATGGAATCCACGACGAGCATGTTTCTGGTAATTTACTAATAACAATAAGTTACATTATAATGATCATTAATTTTTGTGTCAACATTATTGAAGAATATTAATAAAATAAGGTATTAATTAATTTATTATATTATCATTATTAATGTCCTGCTACATATTCATGATGAAAATTATGATATTTGAATATCACTGTTCATATAGGTGGTTGAACCAACCCAAACATGAACATGTTATACTAGCGAATGAGTAAGAGTTTAGAGTTATATAATAGTAATATATTTTTTATAGAAGAATTTTCATGTTAATATAACATCATTATAGTATTTAATTATATTTCAAAATATTTTATTAGATATGTTAATTGAAAAATATTTTGAATTTCTAAATACTTATATTGATGCATTTTTTCCTTCTTGAAATAAGTTCTTTAAGAATGAAGGATTTATACCTCTTTATTGGAACCAGAAGAAATATAAATCTAATAATATTTTATTATAGTAATATTGGGTAGTCATTCAATACATAACCAAAGGATATGATTTTTTTGAAGGGGTGGTGGTAAGGTAATTTTATAGGTCAGTTTTAGTGGCACATTTATAATTTTTCATTGCTTATTGGTTAAGGATGGTTATTTTGAAATATAAAGTGTAAACCTAAGTAGAAAAAACAAAGATGATCTATAATAACTCCATTATATTCTTTAATTTTTATTTTTATAAGTTTTATACATCATTTTAATCATATATTTTATTTTATGCTTTTTACAGTTTACTTATGTCATGCACTATTCACTCTGGTAACTTATTTTTATTCCTAAAAATGAAATTTACCTTCTTACCTAATTTATAATTTTAGATAGAAAATTATTTTCTAAATTTTATACTAATAAAATATCTAAATATATCAAATTTAGGTTTCAAATGGAATCATAAAATTTATAGAAAAGTCATTTTTATAGAAAAAAAAATTTTCAAACTTTAAGTGTTCTTAATATTATTTCATATTAATTACTAATTAAGTGAGTGTTAATCAATTTTTTTATACATTTAAACATTAAATATTATTTTATTCTTTATTTAAAAGTGATCCATTTTATTTGTTAAGAAAAAAGTACACAAATGTTAATAAAATGATTCTTTAATAAAAATAGCATTATTAGTATTAAATACTTTTAATCTAATCCCAATAAAATTATTTATCCTCTAACCATTCAATTTTATCAATACATTTGTATTATTATCTTTCATTGGACTTTATAAACAAAAATCCCTTTTTATTAAAAGAATAATAATAACATGGAATGAAAAAAAGACATATTTTTGCAATAAAATATTTTTATTAATTATTTTTATTTCATTCTAGTATTATTTATTATTTATTAATTATATTAATTTTAAGTTTTTTAATAGTTACACAAAACCAATGTATCTATCCGATAAAATCATTTAAAATGAATATATATCCAATGACTATATATCCAACAACCATATTTTTTATGACCATATTTCAAACTTTCATACCCAACGATCATATATATATAATAATAATACTACATTCCTATATATATTCTTACATAAATTTCAAGAACCATTCATCCGATTTATTTACTTCATTCTCAAAATTTCTATTGTATTTATAATGATTTTAATTATTTCAATAGTTATAATTGGATGTATCATATTCAATGAAAACAATAAGGATAATGATTTCTTGTTTGTGGTCATTTTATTTACTTTTTGTTTTATTCCACTTGTGTTTTTCTTAGTGTTGTTTCATATTTAATAATCATAATTTATCAATTTTTATCTTTCATTTAATATTTTATATTAATAATATACATCATATTTTGTTTTAGTTCAATGTTTCAATTGAAAAAATCTATTTGACAAAATATTTATTTATAGAATGCATACTAAAATATCAGGGTGTTACATTATACACATTTAATATAATTTCACTCAATAAACTTTAATAATTTGACAAAAACAAAAGAGGTTACTTCTACCCCGTTATTGTTTTGGGTTCTCATGTTGCTTCCTCAAACTCAGGATTCCTCCAAAGAAATTTAACCAGGTGATTTCTATTTTGTCATATTACGTTATCTCTATGATAAAATATTTATATCAGTTGTTCCTTGTAAGAGAGACCATATTCCAGTTTTATAAAATTTGTCTTCATTACTTGTGAAGGTTTATGTATGACCTTCTTCAAAAGTGATACAAGGAACACATCATGAACTTGGGAGAGATTCAATGCAAGTGTAATATAATAAGATAGTGTCCCCACTAGATTTGGGATTTCATAGGGACCAATGTATCTATGGGTCAAATTTTTATTCTCCCAAAACACATAACCCTATTCCATGGTGACATTCAAAAAAATAACATGTCTTTAATTTTAAGTAACAAATATCGTCAATAATTATCAATGGATCTATTTTGTTAAATTTATATATTTTGAATGTGTCAATTAATTATTCTAATATTATATAATATTTCTTATGAAATATCTAATTCCATCATTTAACACTCTTTAACTTTTTCACAAGGTTATGGTGTCATACATGCATCCAATATACTACCAATTATGATAATTTTTAAATTCTAGAATAGACACCATTTTTAATTAAGGACTCTACCATGGGATGGTGTAAATCTAGATCTTGTTTAAAATTATTTGAATGAGATCTTGTCATTTAATCTAGAGTTTCAATGGTCCTTTCATATTAACCATTAGTTTGAGGATTATAAGTAGTGATGAAACTCAGTTCTGCATCCAATTATTATTGAATACTTTTCCAAAAAATTGAGGTAGACCTCATGGCTTGATCAGATACAAATGAGACTAGTACACCGTGTGTCCTTACCACTTACTTTATGTATATCTTCACATGTTGGTGAAGTGAGAAATACTTCTGAATAGAAATGAAATTTACTGAATTTGTAAAGTGATCAACTATAACCCAAATGGATTTATTTCCTTTAGAGGTATTAGGAAGACCTGTAATAAAATCCTTGGTGAAGTTCACAAATTTCCATATGGGTATGGGTAATGGTTGCATCATCCCCTTAGAATTTTAATTTTGGTACTTGATATACTATAAAACTATGTTTCAAGATATATACACTGCAATCCACCCTTTTATGTTGTCCCAAAGGAAATTATTTTTGAGATCTTTATAAATCTTCCTGCTTATAGGATCGATAGAGAATGATGAGATATGTTCATCATCCTATGGATCCTTCTTTAACATTATTATTGATACAAAAAAATCACTAATATTATAATTTCATTATTTTCAAAGTTGAATTTTGGAATATTTTGTACCTTCTTCTATAGATCCATATCTTCCTTTTATGCTACCTTTATCTTCACATGGATGGATGGTTGAATTATAATTAAGGAAAGATATGATTTCTAACCTTTCCTTATTACATCAATGTCTATCCTTTTAAAATCCATGAATTTTGGGTATCTTTGAAATACTAATCATGGATAAGGTAACATGGTAATTCTTGCTTAAAGCATCAACCACCAGGTTTTCCTTCCTAGGGTGGTAATGTATTGAGAAATCATAATCCTTGATCAACTCCAACCATCTACTTTAGAGCATGTTCAACTCCCTCTATGCTAATATATACTTTAATCTCTTATGATTAGTTTATATAAGGAAATTTTAACCATATTTTTGTTCCTATATATCTTTAATTAATCTATTATGGCTTCTATATCCAAATCATGTGTCGGGTAATTTTTCTCATGGAGTTTTAATTTATATGATGTATATTCTACCACCGTGTAATTTTTTATGAGGAAACATATTAATAAATTCATTAATTCATTACAATATATCATAAACCCTTCTCTACTATAGGGTAGTGTGAGTATAGGTTCAATTTCCATTATTCTATTAAGCTTCTTGAAACATTATTCCCATTAGTCTTTCTAAATGAACTTTCCCCCTTTATAGTTAACTTTGATTGTGGTTTTAACAATCTTGAGAAATTTCTCTAAAATCATCAATATTATCTATCAAATTTAAGAAAACATTGGATATATAATATAATAGATGTTATGGTAAATTACTCAACCACCTCTATCTTTAAAGGATCTATGATATACCCTCATTTTTTATTACTTGACCCTTGAATTAAAATATCTATATCTATAATTGACACTTTCTAAATTAACAATATAGCTTCTCCCATATCATGGTCATCAGTATAATCCTTAAATAATATTTTTGATCGTATTTTCAAGTGGAATATATTTTAATATCATCTATAAATACTACTAAAAATTTATCTAGGTAATCTTTAAAGACTCCGTTCATTGTATCCATGAAGATCGTGGGGGTATTTTTAGGTCTAAACAAAATCACAGTTAATTTATAATGACTATATCTTGAACAAAAGTTTGTCTTGGTTACATCCTCTATTTTCAAACATAATTAATGAATTCTAGATTAAATTTCAATATTTTAGATTTATTTGTCCCCACATATTTGATCTATAAAGTCTACAATATAGGTTATAAATTGGTTTTTCATGAACATTATATTGAAAGTAAGCAATAAAGAATTCATAGATTCATTATTATATTATTATTCTAAAAACAATAGGTCTATTTCACCCCATGGTGAATAACATGGGAATATAAATCCCTTATCCGTATTTTCTTGGTGATTCTTTTTAAATTCCTCAAACTCAATCAAGTTCATTTTATAAGTATTTGTTGATATAGGGATATAACCATGTATGCCTTCTATTGAAACCTCAACCTTTTGATCTGAGGTAAGACCATGAAATGTTTTAATTAAAAAATCAATTTATTCTTTCAAATTCATCATACACTCAATGTTTATTTTCTCCATCACTATTTTAGATAAATACCCTTCCTTATTGGATATTGAGACCCATGTAATCATATTAATTTACCTATGGAGTTTATAATCATTTTTCAGTAATATATTATCAATATTGATTCATGATATGAAATGTGACTTCCATATCCCAATAATTAATATGGTATCTATGTAGAATTATCCAATAAATATCGGAAATAACATCAAATTATAATAAATGGATAATAATAAGATTTATAGTATTCATATTCCTATAAACATCTATCAGAGAGGAGTTATGGACTTAGGATGAAATCATTATACCACTAGGTGTTTTCATAGATAATTAAATATAAAATCATTGTGGATATGAATTAAAATCCTTAAATATTTTTCAATATATGAAGGAATTCAAAAAATTAGGCTCAGGAAAGAAGTTTTCAATATTTAGCATACATATCTCTAACCTAATTTCATGTTTATATCTTTCATCCCTTACTAAATATACATTTTTTTCTTGACTATTAGGGAATAATAACTACTGTTAGCAACCATATGATAAGGAATATAAATCCTAATACGTACTAAATTATGAAACCTTTATTTTGACCTATATTTTAGTCTTATCTTACATCACTTTTAGTTCATCAAAGGTTATTTTAGGTTCTATCCTATTAATCATCATAACCCAATTCCCAAAAATAACTAAACCCCACTCTGATAACAACTAAAAAAACCTATAATAACATGTATTTAAATAATATATTATTTTAAAAGATTATTCATTACATATAAAAATTAAGTCAAACCCTATAACCTATAGGTTTAGTGTCCTTGATGACTAGACACATAATCACATTATTTTATGACCATTATTCAATTCCACCCACAAATATCTCCATGCATGATACCCTTATATACATATTTCATATAATACCCCTATTCATTTTCTGGGTAATGAAAACATTAGAAAATATTGATTTTTGATGCTCAGTAAGGATAAATATTAGAAATAAAAATGAAATATTATTAGTGAGAATAGGATAAACAAGTGGGTATGAGAACATAATCAAAGTACATGAACATTACATAATAAAATCATAACAAATAAAAAATATTTCATGAATCAAGAATCATGACATAAATATATGGGCATAACATAAGGCATGATTCATAGGATGTTGGAAACATGAGTAAATAATCATGAGTCTTTACCATGGTACATTCTATAACATAATAACGTCACAAAAACATTATCATGTAAATTATTTCATATTTCAAGGATAACCAAAAAAACATTCATATCAAAAGGTAATGGGATAACCACCTACCCATAACATATATGACATAGTATAACCACTAATTCCATATACCATGTGTAATATTGATATCATGTGATATAAAACTTTTTCCCAATGAATTAGAGAACTAGAATGGGCCCACTAGACATATATTGAAAAAAATACATATGTGTTCGATATTATCATGGAAACCTTCATAATACCATCATAGATTAAAATAACATGATAAATAAGTGGGTTTCGTGAATATTTCAACAAAAATTATCATAATCCATCTATAGAAAGAAGGTGCATAGTATTATTAGATCATATCCCCACCGAAGCATAAACAATATTTTATAATATTCATATAGTTAAAAGGAACTTTTTATGAAAAATTAAAATTACATTGAGAAATAATAATAAATATATTTTACATTGTTTATATTATTTTTTTAAAAGAAAACAATTTATATTAAAGAAAACATAAGTTAATTTTTAAAACCATAATAAATGTATATAAATATTCATAAATAAAAAAATAAGAAGAAAATGGGAAATTATTTTCATGTGGATGAAGTTAAGAAAAAACATTCCTTCCATAGCTTTATAGAGAAAGCCGATGATACTATAAAATAACTCATGCTATAAATGTTAAAATATATTCCATTAATTAATTTCTAAATAAAAACATGTCCCATAGAAAATTACATTATTAAATCATAGAAGTATCAAGAATTGAATTTTAAAAAATAAATTTTATGAACATGGATGAGAATGATTCCCAACTGAAAAGATGTGATAAGGTTTGCCCCACTTAAAGGAAACGATTCTATTAAGATATAAACCAGAGAGATGTGAAATAGTAATAAGGAATATAAAAAAACTAGATTTGAATAAAATCAATTTTTTAGAGATAAATAACATAATATTTTCCCTAAATTAAATTTAGTAATAAAAAATTATGATTTCAATGAGAGATTTGAAGGAAGCTATAACATAATTGGTAACTTTTAAATAAAAATATTTTCAAATAGATAACATGATATGGATTTGAAAATACATTTAATTTAATGATAATTATTATAAATATTCATCATAAGGGATGTATATAAACCACACAAAATTAATCAAGTGGTGAATATGAAGCATGTATCAATGAAGGTAAATTTTAATGAGAAACTCTATCCTTTACGCCTGATTTCCTTGAAGGTTATTTAACATCCTATATAATAAATATATCTACATTAATAAATTATTTAAAAACCTTATTTATATTTATTCCCATTTATACTCTTCAATGTTAATCCTCTATTACACATATATTAGTTAATTATTGTTTTCTTCATCATTAGATGTTAGTAATTTTGATTATTTTGAAAAATATTCATAATGGATATGTCAATCCTCATTCTATGATAAAACATTCACCATTTTTATATGATTCAGGGTAGTGTAATCGTTGTTTTTTGACTATTTATGTATTCTCATGTTCATTAGATGGAACGTATGGGTATGTTTTAAAGGAATTGAATCCAAGACGAGTATGTTTTGGGTAACATACTAAAAAAAATAATGACCATTAATTTTTATATCAAATTTACAGAACCATATTCATAAAACAAATTAATCCTTGATATCTTATATTAACAATTTTAACTTATTTATAATTATTGATGATGAAAATGATGATGTTGGTGACTGAACCAACCCAATCAAGAGTACATTATAACAATAAATGAGTGAGATTTTATAGTAATCTAATAGTAATAAAATTTTCATAGAGCATAATTATTTTATTATAGTGAAATTAGAGTTGATAATAAGATTTATATAGATTTTTTATGAGAAGGTAAATGAAAAATATGGTGAAGTAACATGTACTTAGTTTGATGAATTCACCACTCGAAAAAATATCCTTTAAAATTAATGATTTATGCCTAATTACGTGGAAAAGAAATCACCAACCTTATAATTGGACTTTAGGAGAAATAAATTGTCTAGAATTAAAGAGAGAACTAAAAGATATGAGTGGGTTTCTAATGGTGGTGGATAGGTCCTTTATAAGAGGGTTTAAGTGAAATTTTTTCTATTTCTCATTAAATAATTATGTCACCCTAAGTAATACTAGAAATAAAATAATTTTAAAATTATAAGTATTTATTTTATAAATTCATATTCATAATAGTTTTACAAATAGTTTTACATAATTTTATAATCAAGAAAATGAATAATTTAATTTAACTAAATTATTTTTCCCCGTACTATATAGTTTTATTTAAAGGATAAATTTCATAATTTGATATATAGAAATTGATAAATTGGATTTCATTTATTATATAATAATTTCAAAATAATCTTATTGTATGTTTTTTGATTTTTCTAAAATAGTTGATTTTTTAGGGAATAGTGAAAAATAAATATTTTAAAATTAGTGTAACATTAAAAAACATCATGGTATAAGAATGACTTAAAATTTAATGGAACATTTTTTATAGAATACATTTATATTTAATAAGTAATTTAAAGCATTTATAAATATAATTGTGAGCTTATAAATCAATGTGTGACATTTGGATATCTAATTAATTGTTTTATTCAAATAATCCATATTCTTGTTTATTTTATTTTTATAAAGTATTAATATGGTTAATTTCTAATTTTGTTTAATTTCAAATTAAAATAATTATGACTTTACAAAAAATATTGCAATTAATTCTATTTTAATCATCATTACACATGATTTTGTTATAAATCATTTTATGCTAAAAATGTCATTTTTCTAAAAATTGTTTTCAATTCATTTTTTTAAACTAATGTTAAAAATAATATTTTGAACATATATATATATTGAGTATTTGAAAATGGATTTCATATTTTGGATCATAATTTTTTAATTTGGTGTGGCGTGTAATTTTATTTTTAGTTATAGTGAATAATTACATAAATAAAAGTTTGCCACCATGGTAAACTTAAAAGGGTTAACGAGGGGGTTAAAATAAGAGATAAGAATTAAAGTATATATAAAAATTGTCATAATTTTATGATTTGAGTATATTTAATGCTTTACTTATATTATATTTTATTTCATTCAAAATTGGAGCTACTAATTATGAGAAATACATTTATGATATTTTAATGTTCCTTTTATTTAACAGGGTATACTCCTCTCACGTATAAAAGGTAACCTCCTATCATAATATATCCATAGAATTTTTATAACCCTATATAAACTATGTTATACATAAATCCCTCCACAATTCTCTTAAAATTCCTTATAGTTTATAGTATCACCATAATACTAATCCTAGAAGGATTAAGGTGTTTGCCAAAGGAAGATATCCAAGGATGAGGTTTAAGTCTTAACCAAATTCTTTCATATTTATTTACTCTTATACCTCTTTAAAATATATATAACCATAATAATATAATCAAATAATTGTATTTACTATAATGAAAGGTTATTTTATTTATGGTAAAACTATTTTCTACCTCCTTTACGTCTAATGGAATTTGGAAATGTTACTCATGCGTCTGTGCGAACGGCCACCTCCCCGAAGTGATGTGTTTCATTTTTCATTACCACATCACAAAGATGGTAAAAATATGGTATTAAATAATATATATGATATTTTTACATAATTATTACTGTATAAATATAATATATTATGTACTTTTTTAACCTCATATCCGTTAGAAAATGGAAACATCGCATGTGTTTATGTGTGGAATACCCCCTCCATGAAGTGATGTACTTTATTTTTCATCATCACATCACATGGATAGTAATATAGAAAAATATAATGAATATATATTATATTTCTTATGTTACTATGAATATATAAATTCAAAATTTTATTTAACTTATTTTCTTTTCATCTAGTAGAAAAATGAAAATGTTTCTCTTGCGTATGTGTGGGATACCACATCTGTGAATGATGTATCTAATTTTTCATCCATATTTTACATAAATGTATTAAAAGTATATTTAATGTAAAAAATTTATATTTATAAATTTTATAGTATTTTTTAAACGATTTAATTGTGTCCCATTTTACCACTTTCAGAACACCAAAGTTGTTTGTTACCGAACCACTTCAAAACATCTCACATATACGTAATTAATTTAGTAACTTAATAAAACATAGTAATAAATGAAATAAAAAAATAATGATAATTGAATTAATATGAAAAGGTTTCATAAAAAATTATACAATTGATATAATTTTCTTATTTAGGATTTAGAAAATTTATTAATAATGAAAAGACACTAGGTAATGGATTTTTCTGTAAAACCTTATTCTAATATTTTTCCTACAACTATTTTTCCTCTAAATACATATTCTAAATAATATTTAAATAATTTTATTATATATACACCAATGATGTTTTAAATTAATTTTAAACTATCCTTTAATATTTAAAAATGTTTTAACATTGAACATTTTAATGTTTTCTATACGATCATATTTTTACACCTTTTACCAAAGTGAAAAAAAATTTTCTAATATTTTATACCTGAAACCCATTTACTAGAATTAAGAAAAATTAAATATCATAATTCCACTACATGTTTTCATGGTTTATTAAAGGAGATATTATTCATATTATTTGGGGAAATTTACAATTTTAATATTTCAAAAAATTAAATGATATTCTTCCTTATTTTAATAAAAAATGGTTATAATATTACTTATGGCTTTACAAGAATTTTATTAAGGGTTTAATGATGAAAAGTGGGAGATTAGAAAATCACAATATTTTACTTGGGAATAATAGATAATGATTTTTAATCTTGGGATACATCTCTCTAAATCATTAGGTAATTATATTGTCTTTGAAGGCAAAATGTTAGAGATAACCTATTAGGTTACTCCTAATGAGAGGGTCCTATGAAAGAGTTTAACATGAGTTAAAATATTATGTCTTAAGATGGATTATTGGGTTTTCTATTCATTATATGGTTTTTAATGGTTATATTTTTGAAATTTTTTATTTTCACATATTATTATTATTTATTTAATATGATTAACAATTATTGCAAAATGTTGACAATTTTTTAGGGATTATATATTTTTTACTAGAATATTGGGTAAGAATTAATTTTATATCCATTATTGAGTTTTTTGTGACCATCACACATTTTGAATATTTTTCACGTGATCTATGGATGTGTAGGAACTATATAATGTTCAATGTTTTTACTATAGTTAATCATCTTAAAAGAAGAAAATATTTCTCTATTGATATGGGGTGTAAAATTAAGAACCTTTTTGTTTTTGAGAAAAAAAGATATGATGTGGGAATGTGACCCCTTTTTCATTTAACAGTTTTAATATTTCTTGAAACCTAAAATATCATGGGAATTAAAGATTGTGAAATTCATTCTTTTAAACTCATAATTAGGGGTTATTTAAGTTTCATGGTGTAATAGATAGTATTAGAGAAAGGGTTTATAATAACATTTAAGATTAGGATGATGTGAAAATAAACTTGTAAGAAATTATAATTTATGGTGATATTATCATGAGATAACATTTTTGGATTTATATGTTTTTTTATTCAAATCCAATTGTATTTAGAAAAATAAGTAATGAAAAAAACGTGGCTGGGATGGGAAGGAATCAAGAGGACAATATCCATCCAAATTAGCATCCTGAAATGGTTAGTTTCATATCTAAGTTGTATTTTCTATTTTAAATCAATTAAAATATTAAATGAATGACATAACCCATGAAAGACATTAGAGAAATTATCTATTTAAGAATATATTAGTAGTAATGAATTTCCTAAAACTACACCCTATGAAATTTTATGAATCTTCAGACTGAAGAAAAGATGAAGGATGTGTTAATGATTCAGAAACTATATTCAATGTTTTGGGATATAAAAAAAATTAAAGTAAATATTGTTGTTTACAATTTTTTAAGGTGAATTCAATAAGTGGTAGTATTTAATTAAGAATACAAAGGAGAAAAATTAAATTGATAACATGGAGTTGATGATCTTAAAGTATATTTTTCTTGATAAATATAGTACTAAAGTTATTCAAAATAGAATGGAAAGGAAATTTCTAGAATTATAGAAAATTGAATAGGAATCAGTTTTCACTTATGAATAAAATTTCACCAGACTGGCCTTGTGTAATCCAAATTTCATTTTGTGCATTAATGTAAAATTGATATATTTTACAAAAAAATAAAACCAATTTTATATAGAGTTTTAACCTATAATCAATTTAAAATCCATGATTAATCAGCTAAATGATCTATGTAATTTTTGATAGAGTTTTTATATAATTATGTGCCTCATGGAAACAAGAATGGGATGCGGTCAAGGTGGAATGAAATGGAGAAGAATTCAACAAGGAAATATATAGGTAAGACTCCAAAATGTACTAAATGTGGTAAAATACATTTTATGGAATGTTTGACAAGATAAAGAAATATTCATTGGTGGGTAAAGTTCATTAGTATGGATCATTATTACAATGAAAACTATTCAAATCAGACTAGAAAAGAGAAAACATATAGTTAGATAGTAGTGATATGTTTTTATTTCAATGAGTTGGGTTATTATGAAAACTCATGTATGAATTTAGTCATTCAAGGTGGGGATCATCAAGATCAAAATTATAAAGTTTTAAAAAATATTTTATTATTACTATGATAGATGTTGGACCCTCAAATAATTTGGCGACATGTACGTTACAAGTTTACTCAATTTTTCCAATGTTTTGTTTGATTTGGGATTTATGTATTCTTTTATTTCTTGTAATTTTTCAAGCAAATTAAAAATATCACCTTAATAAATGAAGACATATGTTTTGGTAAAAATTATTAGGGTAAGTATTAAGGAAATATAAATTTATAGAAATATTTTTAATATCATTTTTATTATGTTCTTTCCTATAATCTTTTTGTCCGGACCATAGTAAATTTTGATGTTATTTTCGGTATTGATTGGATTTTATAACGTGTATCATTTTTTATATAATAGTGATTTCAACCCTTTGATAATAAATCAAGTATATGAGTAAATGAGTTAATATTGGATTTAAATTCATCTTATATTTTTCACTAAAAAGAATGGAACAATTCGAATTAGGGATGTGTTGATAGTAAATGAATTTGTAGATGTATTTCCTCATGATATGTATGTTTTTATTTATAATTAAGATGTGTAATTCACCATTGAATTAGTTCCCAACGCGAAGAAAATTTCAAAACCCCCTTACTGAATATCTCTATTAGAAAATATAGAATTGAAAAGGATATTATAAGTGTAACTAGATACGGGTTTCATCCACCCTATAACTTCACCTTATGGTGCTGTTAATTTCTTTGTTAAAAATAATTATGGTTCTGTTAGGATTTGCATTGATTATAGAGAAATAAGTATCATTATTGTAATGAAAAAGTGTTTATTTAATCATATCAATAATGTTTATTATCAGCTTCCTGGTGATAATCATTTTTCCAAGATTTACCTCAGATCTAGATATCATTAGCTAAAATTTAAATAAGAGGACATTCTAAGGACAACATTTTCATACTAGGTATGGTATTTAAAACATTTTGGTCATGTGGTTTTAGGTAAAAAATGCAGTTTCTATATTTATGTGTCTGGTTAATAGAGTTTCTATAAGTATTTGGATAAAATTTTAGCAGTATTCATTGATTCCATTCAATTGTTTTCTATAAGTTATGAATATATTATAAACAATCTTATGCTTTATATGTAAACTTTAAATGAAAATATGGTTCATGGGAAATTCAATAATGTGAACTTTGGATGCAATATATTACTTTCTTTTTTCATATTATTTACAAATATTGAATAACTATTTGTCTTTCCAAAACATGAATGTTTTGGGAATAACAGAAGCACCTGTGGTGGGTGATATAATGAAACTTATTTTAATATTTAGTTTCCTAATACTCTTAGAGAAAATCATTCGCATTAAATTTAAAATTAATTTATTTAGATCTAGAAGAAATGATTACCTCATATTATTATCATTTCATTGATGAATATGTTGGTATTATGAAAATAAATTTTGGATTACTTTAGTTTCACTATAAATATTCAAGTGTATAATCCTTTTATAAGTGATCCACAAATTATCCTTCGATTTATGAGAAACACCAATTGATTTTCGGGTGCAATCATGGAGAATTTATTATCCTTAATTATTCATATTAATCAATGAAAGATCTTTTAGGCATGAAAGAGTAATTTTCATTTTTGAGAGGAAGAGAGGAGGAATTCAAGAGATAGTGATAGAATTCTATTATGCACAAAGATTATCTATTCTCAAATTTTGATTAAACCTACACAATAGACATAACCATCTATTTATAGATCTAGGATTTAGGTTAAACTATTATTTAATAATGTACCATCCTTTAAATAATATATTAATCTTTAATAAACCCCATTCTAAAACAATAATAATAATAACTATTGCACTTAAAATACTCATGGTTCAAATTCTACGTGTTCGTCTCTATGCGTCCATCTCTCTATCCTTACAATCTCAAAAATCCCATTTCTACTAAAATTATTTGCTTCCTCATGAAACCCATTACATCTAAACTAATTTTTCCCCCACAAGCCTAATTCCATTTCGATCGATTTATCTCCCCCACCTCCTCCCCTATCTTCTCCGTACTTCCCCTCTCCTCCCCTATCTCATAAACACCCTATACTCTCCCTAGCTTCCCCTCTTATCCATTAATTCCTCTATATTCCATCATGCTCATCCCACTTAATTTCAAAACCCTTCTTTAATGATCTTATTCATTCTGATTCTACCATTCCAGCTTTGTCTTCCCTCATCCCCTTTAACACTCATATCCTTAGCATCAGGTCTTATCATCCTCTGTTGTGTCCCCCTCTACCTCCTCCTCCACCTCTTCCTCCACCGCTAATTTCAAATATTTTCCTCATCTATGTCATTCCCATTCCATAATGTTCAATTGTTTCCTCTACCTATCTCTTATAGGTACCATTAAATCTTCATATCTCTAGGTATTATACATGATTGTGTTTTATTAATTTTTTCTTTCATTTGATTTCATTTGTGACTTTTAATTTTGACTAAAATTGACTTTTCTGGATACATTGCTTGATTCCACTTCTCGTGGATGGATTTATTGATTATTCTTTCTCTATTTTTTTCCATGACAGTTATACATATGATGATATAACCAGTATTTTGATATTTTATTAGATAGTTGGTGTCTATAACGACAATCATTTGTTGAGTTTTGACAATTTCTATTTATTAAATTAATAATTTCATGCCTTATGCATATTTCTAATTTGATATGATTTTTGTTTTATATTAATTAAAATTTATTATCTTATCTTTTTATAGCTATGATATTATTCATTCATCACTAATTACACAACAATATACATCTTCCTGCTTCAAATAAACTCTCTATGAGCTTCATCAAGGGACACCTTTAATGAAAATAAATTCTTTAAGTATATTTTTCATAACTACTCTACTCTCTTAAACGTTTTATTTTTTTCAATGAATGCACACTAATCATTCCTTTTTCTCTATTAAAACAATAATTTTCTAAAAATAAAATCTATTTTTCATTGACCTGTTTCTTAGTGAGCATTAAATTCTAATTTTAATTTGTCTTTTGTTAATGAAACATGTATGATATAATCAAGATTTTTTTGTGGCCCAATATTCCCTTGACATTTATTATCAAGATTTTTCTAAAAAATTCATGACACACCACGAAAAATATGTCACACATGACTTTAAATCAAAATGAATGGTACAAGGATGCTAGGAAACAATAAAATTTGAAAATGGAAAATAAATTCATCATTATCCAAGGTTTGGCCTTGTATAATTTTCCACTTCAATTAAATAAAATATAATTATAAAAAATTATAATATTTTAAATATTAAAAAATAGTATTATACAGTTACACCTTTATTTCATGCTCTCAGATTCAATGAAGTTTGACAAATATAGTTAACCAAAGAGACTATCCTTTCCAATAATACCCAATTCCTAATATTGACATCAATATAAAAAAATCTTTGTGCTTTCGATTATCATAAGTTATGATAAACTGTTTTCTACCTTCTTATTAAGTTAGAAATTTTTTCAAATTCATATTGTTTAACTAATATATATGAACTGATTTTTTTCCAAACATATGTATGTTTATTATTTAATGAATAGATTTTTAATTTAATCTTTATATAATAGATTTATTTTTATTATTTAATATGTATTCTACCATCAGTTAGTAGACAATTATGAAGAGGATTTTGTTCCTTCAGTTGATGTATGTTTATTTCTAACACATTTTTTATTACTCTTTGTAAAAAATGGTTAGTATATTATGATATGGTTTGGTGTATGTTTTATTGATACATATTAGATGTATCAAGTAGTTTTATACTCTTTAGTATAGACTTTAATTTGATGATCATAAATAGATTCAAAATATCATCATAATAAATACATATCAAATGATATATAATATACTAATAGATTACAGATACTACAAGGATGCATATCAGATGTAATATGTTAGTATAAGATGATCTGTAATCTACCAGATTATAAAATCAGATGTATGTATACTATCAGATATATGTATACTGATATCAATTAAATAATAAATATCCTGTCACATATTAGATGTAATCTATTAGTATATTGATGCACTATAATTTATATCAGATGTAATATGTTATTTTATTAATAGCTTGCTAGTATTGCATCTATGTGATCTTCAATTTGTTGTATATGATGATAATATTATACTATACAGGATAAATATATGAATTAATATTTTATAAACCCTATCTATTATTATATATAGCTCAATTTAAGGTTCTCCTTACATTTATATATAGTTTAGTTTCATACTATTTTTTTTGATACATTATCAAAACCCACCCACCTAATACTATCTACTGTTATATACTATAATTTTTTTTAATGTCTAATATTATACCCTATAATTTAATAAAGCCTACTATTATACAGTATAATTTTTTATTTTCTACTATTATAAAATGTCATTTAATACTATTTATTGTTACAATCTATCAATTTTTGTATGTATGTTGTTATACACTATCATTTAATAGTGTATACTATTGTATACTATCATTTTTTTAATGTCTGATGTTATACACTATCATTTAATACTGTCTATTTTTATAAACTTTCATTTAATACTGTCTATTATTATACATTTCCAATTTAATGTTTTTTCTATTTTTATACACTAACATTTTTTTAAATGATGGGTGTCGTTGATTCTTATTAATTTCAGTACAGGACCTACGCATTTTTTGTGCCTAATAATTCATAGAATTTAATTTTGTTTAGTACATAAATGATTTATTATCTATCCCATATAATAAAATATGCAATAATAAATGGTTATGTACTTTATCTGTTATTTTTCACATCTACTATTGTATCTCATTGATGTGTACAGAAATATATTACTACATAAATTGTAACCCACATAATGTGTTCTATCTCCCCAAAATGTATAAGAATATATTGTGTTCAATGAAATTTAATTACAATTATATTTAGAATTATTCTCAATTATGTTTACATATTCCAAAATCATTTATCCAGATAATTTCATCTTTCTTTTATGGGGATATATATTTTTTACAAGGTTTCATTCTCAATTCTTCCCGATATGCAATCCTAATTAAAGGGAACTTCTTGATTTCTTACCCATTTTCATGTACCATCCATAATATATTATAAGACACCATTATTTTTATAAAATCTATCCTTTTGTCATGAAAAAATATATTTGTTCATTTTTGGATTTATACAAACAATTATTACAAATAAAAATGATTTTTCCAAAAGAACTCTTCTTTGTAAAGTAAAAAAATATATTTATCTCAAGAATTCCTCGATGATTTTATTAAAGTATTTTCATCTATTTAAAGATGTATTTTGAGTATTATGATTTATTAAGATTGATCACTTATGATTATCATCTATCATATTTTATTAAATGTTTTATGATCAGTTTTATTGTGGATGTGCTATCTTGATATCATTCACCATACTACTCAGAATGGTTAATGATTATGTTTACATATTAGGGAAAGTTGTTTAAATTTCATATGTATATATTGTTTATGTTTAACCATATCCATATCTGGAATGCATTGGACTTGTTAAGTGAGCTGTGGGGCACTTTATTGCCCCTTGATGCATTAGTGGGTCTCATGAGACAGAACTGAAATGTATTTGGCAAAGGATTTAACAGTTTATTTTCAGATGTCTTGGTCGAGGCCTCGATGGTATGTTTATGATTCCTAGAATTATTAATTCCCTCAATATGATGTTAGTAATGGATAAATCCTGTGATTATTCAACAATTATAATATACATGGTTAAGTTTCATCTTATTATATATATGACATTATTTATTCAATTTTTCTTCCTGCCATATTATGCTCAAGATTATGTTTTATTGGCATGTGTTTTAGTTATTCACCTTCCTTATTGTTTATGTTTATGAGAGATTATGCTTTATTTTTTACCCTTACTAAGAATATGATCTCCCCACTTTCTTATGTCTTATTTTCCCCCAGGATGTGAAGATGTATATTATGAATGACTAGCAGAGATAATCTAGGAGTTATGGATTTTACCAATAAAATTTCTATGTTTTTTCCTTTCACGTTGTAATGTAAAACTTATGTCTATATTTGGTTTTAGAAAACTACTAAACACTTAGGTCCTTTGGGATGAGAACACTTTTTCATAGTGCAAATTTAATGATATAAGACACCAACTCCAGGCTACAGGGGTTGGGGTCTTTACAATTATTATCAAAGGATGTTTAGTAGAATCCTTTGAAACTACATTTAGAAAACATAGATTTGAGAACAAAACCCCAAGATAGAATTTGAGTATAATCATATAATAACTTCCTAAAATTTGGATAAGGTGTAGATTATGTGGATATTTCCAATAAAACATCTATGTCTGGATACTACAAGTGGATGTGTTTTTGGAACAAATATACCTAGGGGTAAAAACATTAACAAGGTGTCTCAGGCCTAACTTGGGGTAACCTGGTACACAACAACTGACCTTACTGTGTGTATGGTTTTACACTCTTAGGGGATATGATTAGGATAATTCACATTTTCTTTACAAACAATTAAGAATGATTTTAAATTAAATATATCCCCAAAGAAACCATGTTTATGATTATGAGATTAACTATTACTTAATTAACAATTTATGTAAAGTGTTTTGATAGATCAAAATTATGAATTATGATTCATAACCTAATTTAGTTTATACCATTGTTTAGAAATGGATTCTAATGGAAGGAAAGGAAACCGTATCAACACACATATCCCATATAGGGGTTTAACTACTATGAAATAAAATAATGTTGGTACTGGAGTTGCGACCAATGATGAGAAATTTATAACTATACTAGGACAGCTGAATTAGGTTATGAATAATAACATTACCCATATAGAGAATCCTAATCCACAACATGGAGGAATAATGTTAGACCACTTCATGAGACAAAAACCATCATTTAGACTACAAACCCATTTATAGCTGAGTAATGGATACGTTTCATAGAGAATATATTTCTCACATTGGGAAGTAACGAAAGGGAGAAGGTTATCATGAAAATTTATCATTTCTCAGGAGTTGAAGATCATTATTGGTCATTAATTCAAAACAAAAATGACGAGGAATAAATTTAAAATATGGAATGGAAATATTTTAAGGAAATTTTCTTGGAAAAATATTCCACTCACAAATAGTAAGCAAATATGGAGAGACAATTCTTGAGTCTAAGATAGAAATATGATGAAAAAGTTTCCAAGTATAAATCTAACATAATAAGGTTATCAAGGTATTCCGCAGAATACATACATAATCTAAGGATTAATATTGATCGATTATTTTATGGGTTAAAACCACTACTCTGAAGGGCATTGTTCTTCCATACAATCTCATCACACAAAGTTATAGTCTCATGCGCTACCAAGATAGAGAAATAATTCTCTAATTCTTATTAATTTGTGGGAAAAAATAGAAGAAGAGGGTTTAGGAGGAAATAACGGATAAAGGGAATAATATAAAAGGGAATTTTACAATGTTCAATACTTGTGGAAGGAAACACCCTGGTGCCTACTTAAAAGGGAAAAAAGTTTGTTATAAGTGTAGAGAAAAAGGCCACTAAACCCATCATTGAAAGTGAAAGAAAGAAGTTATCAATGATCAATTCTACAATTTCAGGGATATGGGACACTATAAAAATGATTTCTCTAAGTGTCAAGGAATCTTTCCCCAAAACGTTCAAGGGAGTAAGGTAAGGATTATACGATCGCAATAGTAGAGGTTGAAGTTTCTTAATGATGTGTTTGAAGGGACATTAATGGTTGTTTCAAACTAAGCCAATGATTTATTTGATTCTGGATCATCTCATTATTTTATATCTTCCTCGTTTTCTAAGAAAATTAGCCATTTTCCTTTTTATTTAATGATGGAGTTTTCAATCAAAACTCTTAAGGGAAGTATCATTGCAAAAAATATGTGTCGGTAAGTCCCCTTTATGACACATAAATGTGATTTAGTTTTAAACCTTATCATCAAACCTATGGTTGACTTTTATATAATCCTTGGTGTGGACTAGCTTTCAAAATATTTTATGAAAAATATATTGCAACAAAAATGAAGTTACAATTTGTAATGACTATGTAGAATACCTTATATTTAGAGTAGAAATTTCATCAATTGGTTCTTATAAAAACTCTTCCACAGTAGCCCTACTGAATGAAATTCTTGGGGTAAAAGAGAAAACATCATCTATGAATGAGGAAAGAATTCTTCAAATTGAGGATGTACCTATTGTGTAAGAATACATTGATATATTTCCTAATTATTTACCTATACATCCCTCGGAGTGGTAAATTGAGTTTTTCATCGATTTAATCACTGATTCAAGGCCAATATCAAAGACTCATTATAGAATTGTCACTTTAAAATTATTGGAGCTAAAGAAACAACTAGATGTGTTGAGTAATAAAGGATTTATTCACCCTAGTGTTTCTATAAGGGAATCACATGTTCTCTTTATAAAAAAAAGATGAATTCATGAGGTTGCGCATTGACTATAGAGAAATAAATGTTATTACAATAAATAACATGTATATTATGCCTCATATTGATGATTTATTTCATCAAATTCATGGAGCTCAATATTTTTTGAATATTGATCTTTATTCTGTATATCTTCAATTTCATGTAAAGAATGAAGATATTTCCATGATAGCATTTCAGATTAGGTATGGACATTATGAGTTTATAATAAGGTCATTTGGACTGATTAATGCACCCTCTATTTTCATAAGTCTAATGAATATATATTTTAAGGAATATCATGATGACATTGTTGTGGTATTTATTGATTATATCTTGGTATACTCCAAAAACGACAATGACCATAAGAATCACTTGTGCATTCTTATGATGGCTCTCAAAATAAAATAGTTATATGAGAAGTTTAGAAAGTGTAAATTTTGGCTTCAATTAGTTTATTTTATTATTTATATTATCTCACACTGAGATATTTCCGAACTTCTTTATTAAATTGTGTTTGATCTCTTTTTATTTATTAATTTCATAATTCAACATCAATACACATAATTTCATAAATTCGATACATTTGTTTTCCATTGTGTTTACTCACATAATCTATATTAAAATTAACTTTCTAATATTTATCCGATTTATCCAGTTATCACTTTATCATTTCAAAATTATATAATTTTGAATTTACTTTTTTCGTTTGATTTATTTTTTTTAAAAGGGAAATTCACCCCCCCCCCCCTCTTTCCATTCTTCTCCAACTTATAATTGGATTCAGATATTCATTGTTCTTTTATAACAAATTATTTTCTTCAAAATTGAGTTTTAATTTTGTTTTTAATCTTATTTGATATCAAATATCAATATTTTTATAATGGCATTGAATTATTATTTGCATGCTATAACTTTTGATGGCATGAATTATTCCTATTGAAAAAAATCAGAAGTCCAATTTTCTAGGTAAAATTTGTTACTCTATCTAGAAAATGGTTATGCATTAATATACTCCCACTAAATAACCTAAATATAAATAGATACCCAATGATATTAAAGACTTTTATATTAATGAAAATTCTATGAATTCCCTACATTGCAGTCTTGACTGAAATGAATTTAATCATGTTTCTGCATGTAAAACTACCCATAAAATGATTTTTCTATAGATTCCTTAGTGAGAAAAAGATATTATGGGATTTTTCAAGCAATTAGGCACTCAAAGTCATTGTTATAAAATAAGAAAATGATGTGAAGAAAATAGCGATTGAAGAACTTATAGGATGACTAATGACATAAGAAATTATTATGAAGCGACAAGCGGAGGAGTCCAATAAAGCCAATGATATAAAGAAAATTATTTAATTTAAATCTACCAATGATGATTTGTATAGAAGTGAATTTTGGGATTCTTATCAACTTTCCATGAACATGAAAACATTCTTCATGAAAAAAAATTCCAATTGAACCAAGAAGGAAAATCAAAAGGTGAAATCGGAAGTGACATGCTATGAATGTCAGAAAAATGGTCACATCAAGCTGGAATGCCCTGTCTAAAAAAATAAGGTTAACGAAAGGAAATAAGGTAAGTTGGATCTCAAAGTCTCAACCTAGAGTATAAGCAATGACTCTATAAACTCAACTTCCCCAACCTCTCCAAATGAATCAAGTGCCAAGTGAATGTTCTTGGCATAATAGAAGTGTGTGATGGGTCGTGGCCAACATTTCTTTTGTCAATGTTGATGATTAATCAGATATTTAAATGACGATGAATGTTGTGATCAACAGACTTGAATCAAATAATACAGATAATGGATAAAATGTAGTAATCAAAACCACATCATTGTAACATATTATTTATAATTAATTTAAGAAATTAATGAATTACCTTGTGAGAAAATATTTCTTCATTGATGGATCTGACATCAGATCAACATCGTATCATCATTTTGTTGTAGGAATCAAGAATAGATTACATCTAGTGGGGATCCAAACATTTTTCGCAAATATCTTAACAATGTCGTAGGAGTCTCAGGGTGATAGCATGACAGACCATATTACTTGCATACTTCACCTTTGATCTCCCTAAAAATAACTTCGAAATGATTTTCTTCAATCTCTCTTGACTCAAGTGTGGAAGGTGTAGGAAGATTGCTCTCAGTTCTTATGAGCATTGTTGGAGATGAGATCTCTCTAGGGCTTCGAGGGGATTCTCTAGATTTTATTGTGCACAACCAAAGAAAATGAATTGGATCTCATGAAAAATAATTTAATTGGATTTATATAATGATGGGATTAGAAATAAATAATTTCTCAAGTGCCATATAATATTTATTTTGTCCCTACGAAACCACATGTCTATAATAATGCTATTATTATATCTTAACATGCGCCTAACTCAAGAATTAAAATGAAATATTATTTATTCAAATAATTTTCAATATATATTATTTCTCATCAGATCATTATACTTGGTCTTCCATTCATCCATAATATTTATCAGGACTTGAATAATGACTATTTATTTAATAAATAAATCACTACATTATTTTCCAATAAATAAATAAATATTATATTAATTAAATAGAAAATATATTTTTATTAAATATTCCACTCACATAATATTCTCTCGAATAACTGGTGGCGCATTATATATGACCATTCAAACATTAATAATATTTAAACCACATATGAGAATACTATTTATTCAAACCTGTTAAATAATAACCAAATAATGTATTATTTACCAAATATTATGGATACACATAGTGTGTGACCCTCTATGCCTCTTTCTAAGTGGCATTAGGATAAGTGGGATAAAGTCTATGGTTAGCATCTAGAAACATTCCAAATCACCTATAGAGAAAGAAGTTAATGTCTCAATGACATAATACATCATGTGGATGCTTACTATGTAATATAATATCTTTATTGCAATATCTCTAATCAAGGAGGTTGCTTTCCGGTGTCATCAACCTATGTTCCCAATTTCTCTTTATTTGAATTTTTTGAAATCAAAATTTCTTATTGAACATTATGGTCATAGATTTATTTAGGATATATTATTTTAATCAAAGGGTTTTAGATATCAACTTCCGTTTAAGAACAAAAGGGATAAATATTTTCTTGCATTATTCATTAATGAAATATTACTTGTAACGCACCCAAATAATCCTACCTCACTACGAACATGCCATCACGGATTTCATTAATACATAAAAGTACATTACTTATAAAACTCATTAATAATAATCTTAAAATTTAAGGATAAATAAGCACATCCACAGATAGAAACATTCGATCACGCATATAAACATAGATTTCTTACTGGCATGTATTGTTCTCAAAATATCTTAAACTGGATATTACTAAGGGCGTACACCATGAGAAGGTTCATCAAATCCCTATGAGTCTCCACCCTTGGTAGATTGTGTCATTTGTGTTTCTGAAATGATTTCATCCGGCTATATAACATATATTTAAGAATACTATTGTGACACTTATGGGTTCTCATCATAGTAGGGTACTATTGTGACCTTTTTGTATGACAACTAGGCATTATCATATGCTATGTCATGTAGAAGAATAATCATGATGTGATAAGGAGTTTATTAATATTCAAAAAAAATGTAATGTCCCAAAAATTCTGTGTAATTTCTTTAATTATGTGGAATTATTTCGACACCTGGCGCTCTAACAGCACCTTATTCTGAGGCCTGGTGATCCCAGAATAGAATTTTGAACTTTTATTAGTTAATTGAAATAAATGTAAGAGAAAGTTTTTATAACTTTTATACTGGTGCTAAGATCAATAATCGGAGGGCACCGTTGAACTCACAATGGTGGGATTCACCTATAATGGACCTAACTTCGATCATAAAAGGTCGATAGAAAAAGTTAATTTTTGGACTTCTCGGAAAAAAATAAAATAACTTAAAAGGTTATTTTATTCGTTTTTCCCAACCGTTGGGTGGTGGAACGAAGGTTCTACAGTGCATAGATGAAGCAAAAATGAGTCACGTTAAATGAATCTCATTAATGGTTCGTAAATGTGCTACATAACGATGCATTAAATGAAGCATAATGATGCAACGACACAGTGTAATAGAAACATTGCGATGTGTTTTATTTTAATGGGTTAACATGTCGGATAATGGAGGATCAATTTGTGGAATTCCTATGATGAAACAATGATGAGAATTCTGTCCAATTATGAATGATGAACACCAATGAATCACCAGCAACTTCCGTTCACCTCGAAGAACGGAACTGGAAAGGGATGAACACCAACAAAACATGAACCCCCATGGATGGACCACTTCAATGACAAACCCCTTTGAGGTAGGGTTTTTTGTTGTTGAGGATTATCTTTTCTCACTCTTCATTAAAAAATGAAGAATGCAGATCAATCCACAAACATGTTGATTTTTGGATCGCTTGTTAATGCAGGAGGGTGCTCATTTCTCTGGTTTTACGTCGAGAATGATTATTATTATTGGAATCTAGAACCTCAAACCCCAAACCCCACCTGTTTCTAAACTTCTAGCATAGAGGGCGTGTGCCGACATGAAAAAGGCCCGACCCACTCTGCCTTGTGCGTTCTTCATGGCCGAACATTCGAAATAGCGGCAAGAGGATTCTAAGGCATTAGCAGAGAAGGAAGAACCCCACAGAGGCCGGAGGCATAGACGGTGAAAAAAATGGACCATCTAAGTGGACTCAATGTTCCATGTAAGAGCCTATTGGTGGCGCTGGCGACCGTTGATGGTGGCCCGCGACGGTGCACCGCGACTGCATGTCATATGGAGCATCGCGGTCGGCTCGGGCCATGACGAGGCAGCATGGGCCACCGACCGGGCTGACGGTTGGTAAGGGGACGCGACCCCTCGTCCATGTCGGTAGAGTGGTCGACAGCTGGGGACCACAGCTTCTCATGGAACGCGGTCCCCTGACAGCGTATGGAAGACCTGGTCTGCCGGAATTGCTGACCGTGTGGCGGCACACCCTTGATGTGCTATGTTTCTAAGATGGTGGAGGAACAAGTCCGCATATGGCGGACCATGCAGGGCAGTAAGTCAGACCCATGACCAGCAGGTTGGACCCACACCCTGCGAGTCATATGAGACAGGGTCGTCAGGCGGCAAGGCGGGTGGACCCCCGGCCGAAATGGGCTGGTTCTAGTGAGGCCAAATGGGCCTAGCCCACGGTCTAGGCCGGATCGAGTCAACATAGACCTGAATCAGGTTGGGTCGGGTTAGTTGATCTAAATCACTGAAATTGGGGCCCCCAGGCAAGGTTGGTCGGGTCGGATCGGGCTTAGACACAATCGGCCCCTGTTTATAAACACGCCAATAACATACAAATTGGGCGTCTGATTGATGGAACATTTTTGGGGTTGGAACCCGAAAAATGATTAGGATATTTTGAAAAAATCTATGAAGGATTTCATGGGAGTTGGAATATAAATAATGGATTGATGTGCGGTTCTCCAAAAATGAAGTGCACTACATGCGGAAACCATGTGGTTGGCTGAGACCTGGAGACTACTGAAAAGCGACCCTGTATGGATTAGCTATGATGGATGAGTGGGAAGAGTCTCTATGTGTCCTAGTGGGCCCATGGTGGGGTATGGATCTGTGTGACTCGGCAGACCCATAGTACTCTACGGGGAGGAGTACCTCAGTATAAACATGGTGGGAAGCGGCTCTGTGTGTCCCGATAGGCCCACGGGGGGGGAGGCTTTGTGTGACATAGTATACCCACAGTACTCATCAATGATGAGTACTGAAGTAGTCCAAGGTTAGTGGGAAGCGGATCTGGGTGACCCGACAGGCCCACTATACTCATTGAGGAAGAGTCCTCCAGCAACACAAGGTGTTTGATGATATGACTGATGGTCCTACTTTCCATACTCTAGATTATACCTAATATGAGTTTTCTTACTTCGTGATCATGTTTCTTGGTTTTCTCTATAGATTTTTTTTGTCGTCTTTCGTTTGTGTTTGGGGATCCCTACTTTGTATATTGTTACTCACCCTTGCATGGGCTTCGTCTGCACGTGTTGTGTCTGGTGCAAATGACTGACAACTTGGTGGAGGACTTGGTGACCCAAGACTAGGCAGTTCCTAGTGATATTAGGCAAGCAGGACGTGCTTCTATGGCTTCCAACAGCTACTCTATACTTACCCACCATGTGGGGTTTTCAGCAAATGACTTTCCATCGATCTTGTACTTTCTCTTGTTACAGTTGTCTTTTGTTGGGTTTTTATTCTAGTCCATTCACTTTCAGTTGTACCTTTACACTCATTGGTTGTTTCGTAGAATGCATAATCTCTTTTCCAGTTTTCTTGGGACGTGGTTTTATGTGTGTGCATACAGGTACCTAGGAAAATGAATCCCACGTGCACGTTGACGCCTTCAGCACTAGTTTCCAACCCCTAGCCATTGGGAGGCAGGCTTTGGGGTGTCATGGTACAATCCCAAGGGGATGGGTCATAACAAAAATGTATACTTATTATCATAAAGTACACAAAAGTTAGTTCTAGGGAACCAAATTCAACAGAATCTCACTTATACTAGAGCCAACTGCTAAAAAATGTAGGTTTTCTAGCTCTCACATGATACTCATGCATCTGTTGAGATGGGCCTCTAGTCAAGGGGCGTGCCACATTTTATTCTATGTGATCTTCTATTACTACAAATTCAACACTTTGATAAAAATACCTCAAGAGGTGATAATTTCAATGTATGTTCTTTGTCTGTTGGTGTGAACATGGATCTTTTATAAGAGTCACTACTATAGTATTATCACGATACAATGTGATAGTGTCTTTACAAGTGTCACATCAATCTCCTGGGTAATGTTTCATATTCAAACATATTCCTTAGCTGCATTAGAATCTGTTGTGTATTTGGGCTCTATTGTAGAATCATCGACAATTGGCTTCTTTGAACCCTTTTAGCTCATAGCTCCTCTATTGAGAAGAGAAACATAACCTGACTGTAACTTCATATAATTCTGATCTGTTTGAAAACTAGCATTGGTATAACCCATGATGACTAGCTTATCATCTCCTCCATACAGCAGGAACGTATCCTTAGTTCTTCTCAGATACTTGAGGATAGCCTTAACAACAGACCAATTTTATTCTCCTTGATCTTCTTGATATATTATTTTCATTATCAATGCATTATAAACATCAAGTATAGTACATAACATTATATATATTATTGATCCTATCTCTAAAGTATATGGAATCTTACTCATTCTCTCTTTCTCTAGTTGTTTCAGAGGACACGTTTTCTTAGAAATATGTATACCATGTGACACTATAACCAATCCCCTATTTGATTGTTTCATACTAAATATTTTTGGTCTCTGGTCAATATACATTCATTGAAAAATTCCTAGGAGTATCTTGGATCTATCATGAATTATCATAATCCCTCGAGTATAGAAAGTTTCACTTATGTCCTTCATGGAGAAACACTTGTCAAACCAGTCCTTAACACATTGTAAAACTGATATTCATTTCCAATAAGTAATATTTCCTCAACATATACTACAAGGATAATGACTACACTCAAACTAAACCACTTGTAAACACATTGATCACATTAGTTCTTAATGAAACCAAATTCTTTTTTAGCTTCATTGAATCAAATGTTTCATATCCTGCATACATGCTTCAATCCATAAATAGATCTTTGCAACTTGAAAATAATTATATCGTTATCTTGAGTCACAAACCCTTATGGTTGTGTCATATAGACATCTACCTAACGGTTCCCATTAAGAAACGAGTTTTTATGTCCATATGCCAAATTTCATGGTCATGGTAAGTTGTTATAACAAGTAGAATTTTAATGGATTTAAACATGGTATCTCGTGAAAAGGTCTCATCGTAGTAAAATACTTTATGGTGTTTAAACCATTTAGACACTAGTATTGGTTTATAGGTATTTACATTACCTTCCATGTCTAGTTTTCTCTTGAATACTCATTTTCACCAAATAGTATTTACATCAACTGACGCATCAACCAAAACCCAAACATGGTTTTGATACATAAAATCCATTTCTGAATTCATGGTTTCTTTTCATGTTCAAGTTTCTAATCGCTCAACTACCTCTTTGTAGGAGATAGGTTCATTATTTTCAAACAATAATGGGTCACTATCTTCAGTGATAAGAAAACCATAGTTTTTTTGTTCCCTAACCTCTCTAGTACTCTTACACAATACTTGTGTTTTAGAAACTACTTCTTCCATGAGGATATGTGGAATCTGTTCCTATACCAACTCTTGTGTATCATGACCATCAACATCATCAAAGCCAATATTCCCCCCACTAAGCTTTTTGAGGATGTGCTCCCTCTCATGAAATACATCTTGTCTGGTGACAATCACTTTCTTGGCTGAGGGGTTGTATAGGTAGTATCCCTTAATTTTTTAGGATTCCCTATAATGATTCACTTTGTGCCCTGGGGTGCTATTTTTTGTCTGAGAAGGCCTGAACAAACACCTCACAACTCCATACACATGTATGGGACAAAAATTATTTCCTATCACTCTATAACATGAATATAATTCTGTTTTCCACGTTAATTGGTTCTCGATTTAATGTATATTTCATAGTTTGTAATGAATATCCCTAGAAGGATCATGGAAGATCTCTATGACTCATCATCACCCTTACCATGTCTAAAAAGGTATAGTTACTCCTTTAACTAACATCATTCTACTATGGTGTGTACGGTGGAGTGAGTTGTGATATTATTTCAAACTCCCATAGAAAGTCAATGAACTATTGGTTAAGATATTCACCACTTTGATCTGATCAAAGCTTCTTTATCTTATTTCCAAATTGATTCTCAACATCATTCATAAATTCCTTGAATTTCTCAAAGGACTCAGACTTATACATCATCAGGTATACACATTAATATCTATAAAAGTGATCATTAAAAGTTATGAAATAAAAAATATCCACCTCTAGCTTCTAATGAAAATGATCCACAAACATCAGTGTGTTCCAATCCTAGAAACTCGGTGGCCCTTTAACCCTGTCCACCGAATGGTGGGTTGGTAATTTTTCATTATAAATAACCATGATATCTTTCAAGTGGTTTTATATCATAATATTCTTAATAATCATCTTGACAAAGCTTTGTCAATCGCTTCTCATTTACATGACCAAGATGATGATGTCATAACTAGGTGTTATATGAGTCGTGTGAACATGATTTTTTATCTATTTTTAATATTTTGTTTTCATAATTTAATACCTAAATACCATTATTTAAATGTTTCATACCATATAATTTGTTGTATTTATAAAAGAAATAATTTTTATTCCCAAACATAAAAATAAAACCATATTCATCTAAGAATGAGACAAAAATTATGTTTTTTGGTAACAGTCGATTCATAATAACAATCTATTAAAATAAATATCATTCTAATTGGAAATTAATGGTGGTAGTAACTGATTACTAGAACATGCAGCCTCACACCATTGGTAGCTCACAAATCCACCTCTCTAGAAATCATCTGGAATCTACTTGGTTCCAACATTTGGATATAGATGTGATAATCACAAGCTATATCTAATACCAAATGCATAGATATTGAAAGATTAAACATGATAATGAACACACCTTTATCTTCCCCTTACTTATGGATGCAGTTATTATTTTAGTGGTCTTGCATGCCACATACAAACCATACTATCTCCATTTCATTACCCTACCTCAAGATATTACTCATCTTGGAAGGACGATGCTCAAGAGATTTAGACTTGTTATGTGTCTTGTTCCCATTCACCTTGTTCTTTCTTTTCTTATTCACCATATGTATCATGGATCTGTTATGGACCATGTCCTTATCCACTTAACAAATCAAATTAAGAAGTTCTGAAAGATTATTCTCATTATTTCACATGTTATGATTGACAATAAAACTGAAGAAGGTTTTGGGTAGTGATAAAATTATGATATCTACGTGCAACTTGTATGGGAATTTAATCCCTAAGATGTCTAAACATTCAATGTAGCCAATAATTTTAGCTACATGACACTCATCTAGCACCAAATATCCAAGTTTTTTTTGTAAACAAAAAATGGAGATCTCATATATCTCCTGTATTTCCTTCTCTTGATTGAGATTCCAAAGACGAGACATCATGTTATAGACATCCATGTCTGCATGTTTCTTCAAAAGCTCATTGGTCATGGATGATACCAAGAAACATTGAACATTTGTAGTATAATTCAAATGTTTCTCATAGAGAGACAACTCTTCCTCACTATCCTCATTACCAGACTCATCTAGAATAGGTTCTTCCAGTACATACAATTTCCTTTCATGGTGTTGGATAACACATAAGCACTTGTTATGGTGATAATATTATCCTTATCAGGTATAGAATGCAGTGATATGTTTGAATTCATTTTATTATTGTTTATACAAATAAGATGAGTAGAGTTTTAGTACATTATATGATAAAATTTAGACAAATAAGTAATATTATATTCATTAATATCACATTATTTTTTTGAAACCCAATAGCCCTTGCTATTGGATTCGGAATATCATGCTTCTTGTATATTATAGTGGAAATTATCCATATTCCTCTTCTCAATATCCCAACATTGGTTGGTTAAGAAATTTTAATGGTTTTAAGTAGGAATTATAAATGTCAATTGCATTACATCATAGTTCCTTGATCTGTTGAGTAGACTCTCTAATCTTGAAATCCTTAAATTTTATTTCCTCAACTCCTACCTCTCAGTTACACTAATTCTTTCTTTAGAATTCCCCGATATTTGAAAACACTCCAACATTGGCTGGTCAAGCACATTGAATTATTGATTGATTTTAATTGATGTAGTGAAAGGATATACTCACATATGATATATAACTGATGGATTTTATATGTATGCATAAATTATCAATTATTATTATTATTCCATGCTTGTTAATATTAACTGGATTTACTTAAGTGATTAATCATGTCTTGGATAATATTTACGCATACACCAGCTTATTTTAGTTCTACCGTGCATTCCTGTTAATTCATTTATTCATGTGATTGCAAAATAAATATCCATAATGAAATAACCATGAAACTTGACAGAAATAAAATACTAAAGTTGTATGATCGTGATCTTTTACTAATGGTTATTTATCTATCATATGATAATATAACCGTTGACCTGGGGGGAAACACCTTGAACTAATTAAGGTTCATGTTGCATCATTCCACCTAGACACCTATTTATCTCTCTTGGATTGGTTTCACTGTGGATACAAACTTGATCCGCCTCCACTTGCTTGGGAGCTTCATCCATTACATATTTGTTTACTCACATGCAGGTTAGGGGAAGAGGTTTACATAAAATAAGTCATGGACATGCAGTCCTTATCATAATAAAAGGAGAGATGGCATGCAAGCCAAAAATATAATTTAATAATAATTTAAATTAAACAAATCACATGAAATGGTCTATTATAGGCACATGATCATCCACATGCATGAAACGAATTACGTATTTAATAAAATTTGCATTCAAATATTAATCGTTCTTATTTAAGATAAATCACACTCAAATTAATTAATTATCTTCTTTAATTAATCAATTATTTTATCTTAATTATCATATGAATTTCCTTGAGATTCTCATTCATCATAATTTTAATCAAATTAAATAAATTTATTTAAAATGAACTATGTACAATAAAAATGTACCTTAAAGGTAAAAAGGTGAGTACTCGTCTGAACAACCCAACGTGCATCACACTCATATACTATTTACTCCTGCGACATATGGAATACACGGCTTATCATATAATATCATGACATATACTATAAACTTAATGATCACATGGTTTACATGATTACTTTTTTTAACATAGCGTGTAATGCTTCAATGCATAGAGTAATAACTATTATACATGATATGTAGATCCAAACATTACATAGATATTAATTAGGCATTTATATATATATATATGTAACTTATCACATGGCATGTATTGTCAACTTAACGACCATATGAAAAAAAATATTGATAATCTTTACACAGTATAATATATTAATTTTCAATTATGTGTAATTTGGTATAAGTACACTGCATGTACAAGCCACTTAAACGACATTTACTCTTCAGACTGTCAATATAAGGTACATGCCTAGGGACTCGGTGTGTAACTATGCCACGAAAATATTGGAGTACATGGTGTGTACATGGACTACACAGTGCGGGGTTTCAGAGTTACATGGTCACCAGTCAGGTAGGTCATGTAAGAAGATACATGGTTCATCTGTGACTAAGGACTGCATGTTGCATATAAAAGTTACATGGCATATACATTGGATGACCGTGTTCTATGTTATCCCAAATAACGCATTGTGTATAATTAAATTCAAGAACTATAATAAATTCACACGCCTTAAACTAATTCTGAATTAATTCTCTGTACATTAAACACTAGTAAATGACGTGTACCTTTGAGTTACATGACATGTACTCTTGTGTTATTCGTTCAGATTCCTCAGCACCACTAGATGAGATCTTTGAATTTATTTCATTCATAAAATAATCTAGTTTTATTATATTTATGAGAAACGAAGAGGAAGAAGAAAATATCACAATTTAGATTTAAGAACGATTAAACTGGAATTGAAAACTAAATTACAAAAGCATAAATAAATCAATGATCTTTAAATAATTATATATAATTATGTGACCTCACTCTGATGCCACTAGAAGGTTCTAGGCATATAAAAAACGTGTTATGGGTCGCACCCAACATTGGTTTTTGACATGATCTATGATCAATCAGAGATTTAAATGATGATAAACGTCATGATCAACTGAATTAAATCAAAGAATACAGACAATGGATAAATTATCAGAACCAACCCGCAGGATCATCACATGTTATTTATAATTAATTTAATGAATTAAAGAATTAATTTTTGAGAAATTATTTCTTTATTGATGGATCTAACAATAGATATACATTGTACCATCATTGCATTATAGTAATCAAGAATAGATTCCCATTAGCAGTGATCGACATGTTTTCCACAAATCATCGAATGTCGTCGTAGGAGTCTCTGGGCGATACCATGGTAGATCATATCGCTTGCATCATTTGTCTTTAATTTCCCCATGAACAGATTCTAAAGGATTCTATTTGATATCTCTTGACTTGAGAGTAAAAGGTGGAGGAAGATCTCTCTCCATTCTTGGGAGCATTCTAAAATAAGGGAGCTATCTAGGGCTTCGATAGAATTTTTTGGATTTCGTTGTGCACAACCAACGAAAATCAATAAGCTCTCATGAAAAATTATATAATTGGTTTTATATACCACTAGGGTTAGAAATAAATAATTGCACAAGTTCCCTTTAATATTTATTTAATCCCTTCAGAACCACATGCCTATAATTATATTGTTATTATTTATTGACATGCACTAAACTAGAGAATTAAAATTCAATATTATTTATTCAAATAATATTCAATATATATTATTTCTCACCAGAACATTAAACTCACTTCATCATCCCTCCATAAAATTTATCAAGCCTTGAATAATGACTATTTATTTAATAAATAAATGTCACTACATTATTCACCAATAAATAAATAAATATTATTTTCACTAAATAAAAAATAAATACTTATTATATATTCAGAAAATATAATATTATCTCAAATAATTGGTGATATAACATATGCGATCAAGAAAACATGAATAATTATTAAACCATGTGTGGTTATAATATTTATTCAACTTGTGAAATAATAAATAAATAATATTTTTTTGACGGAGATCTTGGATACATTTAGTGTGTGACAGTATAATCCTCTTTCTCAGTGGTATCTGTTAAAGCAATATAATGTCTAAGGTTAGCTTCTAACAACACGTCAAGGTAGCCATAAAGAAATAAGTTAATTTCGAAATAAAATAATACCTCATATGGATGCTTTGTAATATAATATCTTTATCATGAAATAATTAATAAAGATGGTTTCATGTCGGTGTCATCAACCTATGTGTTCGATGTCTCCTTCTTTGAATTTCCATAAATCGAACTATCTTATTGAACATTGTGACCGTTGATTTATTTAGGCTATATCATTTCCATAAAAGGGACTAAGATATAAACTTCCAGTAAAGAATATAAGGTATAAATCTTTTCTCGCATTATTCATTAATGAAATAATACTCATGATTCACCCATCGTATCTTACCTCACTACGAACATATCATCATAGTTTTTTCCAGTATATCAAAGTACGTGACTTATAACACTCATTAATAATAATCTTAAATTATTAGAAAAAATACACATGTTCGTGGATAGGAACATCCAATGACACATATAAACGTGGATTTCATACTAGCATGTCTCGTTCTCATAATATTGTCAATTAGATATTACCATGGATGCACACCATGAGGTGTTTTAAAGTCTTATGAGTCTTCATCTCTGATATCCTATATCATTTATGTCACTCAAATTATTTCATCTAGCTATAGAACAAATATTTAATAATATTGTCATGGAACTGATGGGTTCTCATCATAATGGGGAACTATTATGACCCTTTAGTGCGACAGGTACTCTTAGAACATTATCACATGCTATGTTATCTAAAATTTAGATCATGATGTGATATGTAGTTTATTAATATTCAAAACTATGAGTAAAAGTTATCATAGTGAACACAGAATTTGGTTCTAGTACACCAACTTCAATACTATGTGACTTATTTCACATGTTGATGAAGACACTGTGGTTTTTACCCCTCTTCTCATTTCCTCCACTTCCTATCCTTATCTTAATTCTTCCTCCTCTTCTTCTTCTTTACCCTTATGTCAACTTAATTACAAAGACATAAAATATACTTGTGATTATCTCGAAAATGGGTTTCATGGTCTTTCTTCATTATATAGAGCTTGATAAGATATACAACCAATTGCTTAATGAAATGGAAAAACTCCAACAAGAAAAGAAACAAATCCTCAAGGAAAAAGAATTATCCTCAAAAATTAAGAATCAATTGGGTGTCAATAAATTGAATATACAATCAAAGACCACAAAAGTTCTCTTTCCAATTTCACCTAATGTGAAGATTCTCTAAATAAAATTTTGGACTCTCACAAACATAAAAAAGAACTAGTTGGTCTTGATTTATAAAATCATGCCAACACCTCTAAAAATATATCAAAAACCAATTATTAGAGGTTGCTCACAAGATATGTTTTTCAATTATTGTAAAATAATTGGAAATTTAATTTAGGAATATGATTTCAAAAATGAACAATATGTAAAACCAAAATCAATTTTTCTTTAATCAAATATTTCCAAAAGAAAGTCTCATACTAAAAAAAATATAGATTCAATGGACCAAAGTTCATTTGGATACAATACCTTTAGCCATTTGATTTTGTATAATAACAGTCTTAAGATAAAAAATCAATAACTATGGTACCTATATAATGGTTTCTCAAGAAAAATGTGTGGTGACCTCTCCATATTCAATCAAATAAATAAAATAGGAGGTCATATAACCTTCCATGATAATTCTAAAGGTAAAATAATCCATGAAGGTACCATCAGTTTCTCTAACTCAACTATTATTAAAATGTTTTGTTTGTCAGAGGATTGAAACCTAATTTTCTATGAATTATTCAATTGTGACATAGCAGTTTTAAACTTTCTTTTGAAAATTATTTTTTCAATGTTTTTAACTCAAAAGGGGTTCGTTTATTTATCATGTCTCATTTTCAAAATGTTTATAAAATCAATTTAAAATATCTCACTATCCAAAAACATCAATTGCTTGAGTACAAGGGTTTGGAAGTCATGGCATTGGAATGTGTGCCTTGCTCACTATAGCACACACACTCACTTTTCAAACTCAACCATTAACAACTAGTGTGAGATATTCCCAAAGTTCATTTCAAAGATGACATGGTTTGTAAAGCATTCCAATAAGATGAGCAACACAAATCGTGTTTTAAATCTAAAAAATGTATTTTGTTTTTTAAATCTCATGAATTAATTCATATTGATTTATTCGGAACTCAAATTGAAAAACTATGAGTAAATCCTTTAATTTTTTTATTATTGATTACTTTACAAGATTCACTTGGGATTTTTATCTCATAAAAGTGAATCTTTCAATGTTTCAGCAAGTTTACTATGCAATTTGAAAATTAAAAATGTTTTAAAATTATTTATATTTTTAAGTTATCATGGAAGAGAATTCAATAATATGAAATTTTATTATTTATGTTCTTCTAAAGGTTGTAATCATTCTTTTTTTTCTCCTCAAACACCGCCCCAAAATGGGGTAGTAGAGAGGTGAAATCGAACTATCCAAGAAATATCTCAAACACATTTAAATGAATTTGATTTACCATAATATTTATGGGTTAAGGTCATCAATACCACTTGCGTTATCAATAATCAAATTCTTGAAATTACTTTCTCAAAAATGCCACTTATGAACTTTGGAAAAATAAAAAACCAAAATTTTATTTTTTTTAAAGTTTTTTATTGAAAAATATTTATTCTCAACACCATAGAACATCTTGGAAAATTTGATACAAAATCCTATAAAGGTATATTTCTTGGGTTCACAAAATCAAGAAAGGCATACGGTGTCACTAAAAAATGACTAAGACTTTAGAAGAATAAATCCATATTTTTAATGTAAAATTTTCAAAATCAATTTCAAAAAATTTTCAAAAAAAAATTTTAAATGATAATTTTTAATCTAAAGAAGATGAAGTTGAACAGTAAACTCCTTTAAATTATATTCCTAATGAATTTAAAAAAATAAAAAGACCATCCCCTTGAAAGTATCAATGAATATTTTTCATGTGGGAACTTGTAATAGAAGATCGATCCTAAATGAGATTGGACATCTTGCTTTGTCTCTCACATAGAACCCAAAAATGTCAACAGTGCTCATAAAAATAAAAATCGAGTTCATGTCATGCAAGAGGAACAAAATAAACTCACTCAGAATGATGTATTGATCTTATGGACAACACTAATGATCATCCTGTCATATGCTTTAAATGGGTTTTTAAGAATAAGTTAAATGAGTTTGGTAATATCACTGAAAATAAATATAATCTATAGTTACTGAAGGTTATAAAAAAGAAGGAATCAACTATGGTGAAACCTTTTCAGCTATCTATAACATCCCAAACCAGGTGCCACACACTGATTCCTCGAATCATTCAGTCACATGAACTCAAGCATGCCTCCCTGTACGCCAGATGTTGCCGACTAGAAGCGATGTTACAATGTTATTAATGAGGAGACTAAACCCTCTTATATCAAAGTAGCACAATAAAGAAAATAAATAATCAACAACTGAATGATATAACCATAACCATAATAATGCCAGTATCACATGTTGACAAAAATAGAAATAAAATAATCGAAACTAAAGCAGTATATTTGTCATGCAAAGTACGTGTCCAGTGTCAAATGAACAACCCAAAATAAATACACTAATAGCTCCAAAGTGGGTCCTGATATAGGGTATGGTTCCCTCATCCATTATCTATCCCAACTCATCCATCTAACATGGGGTCTTTACCCTTATCATGTCCTACAAACATGTAGTCTATTCGGGCACCGATCAGGTTACCTGAGTAGGGTGTGCGTACAACTCAATAGGCCACCACCAATGGCATGTAAAATAATATTCTATAAATAACAGTGTATCCAGTTGTATAAGGAATAAACTAAAATGTGTAAGGTAAATAGTTATCACATTTCAATATTCTTTAATTATCCACATAAAGCCATGGGTTCCCAAGGACAACCAAACAACCAATACCTACTTTGGCTTGTGCAGGATTCTGAAATAGCCCCAAGGGATATTACATATCATAATACCATGGTCATCATTTATCATCCCAATTCATAACACATCCGATTGAAACCATTTTCCAATGCCAAATCAGGGGTGTATAAAATTGTGTCTAACACCCTGTGGGTATTTGGAGTCTCTATCCATGTCTCACACCTTAAGGTCACATGGGTATTTGAAGCCTCAGTATATGTCTCACACCTACTATCACATATGGGTATTTGGATCCTCAATCCCTATCCCAAACCTCAACATCACATATTGGTATTTGGAGCCTCAGTCCCAAACCAAAACTCTTTTATCACATATGGCCATTTGGAGCATTATCCCTTGTTACGCACTAATATATCAATAACCACACTTATATCACATATATCACATCAATTATGGTTAATCAATATTAACCCTCTTATCACATATCACATCATGATATTCCACTTCAATTCATCAATAATAAGGTTTTGTCACATTAATTCACATGGAATAATGTGTGAAATTCACTATTAAACCATTTATCAACATATAATCATATTAATCATAAAACCTTAAAGGTTAATCCAAACATACCTTAATCCCCATTATCAACTAATTCATAAACACATTAATTGACCAATTACAAAACCCCAATTTTTCATCAATTCCAAAACCACCACATTCCATTTATTAATTAAAAAATTAATTATTACAATTACACCATTTTCATAATCACAACAGTTTCCATTAATTAATTCAAAAATTAATTAATCCAATTCAACCAATTCCAATCATCCCGAATTTAGCATAATTCATAATCTCATAGAAATTACATTAAATCAATTCTATGATTGCATAATTAAATTAATCAATTAATTTACACAATTCAATATTCAATCTCTAATCATGACCATTGAAATTTCACAACACCCACGTGAAATTCGAAATCAAGACTATGTGAAATGAATTTAGACCGCCCACCTCAAAATTGATGACGAATACTCACTAATAAAAATCCTCAAATTTAAGAGAAACAACCTAGATCATGATGAAGAATGAGATCTAGATCCAAAACCTAAATCCAATATCAAAAATATTAGATCTATCAAAACCTAGATATATATCCATCACCAATAGAGGAAAACATCCCGTCAAATGAAGAGAGATAGAAAGGAGAGAGAGAGGAAACCACATGGGATGAGAATCTCTTACGGGGAGAGGTTATGATCTTTAATATAGGCTTCGAATCGTCAAGAATTGAGTTCATAAGGCCTTGGAATACTTCTGAGACCACCAAAAATGAGAGAAAACGTTTAGGGTTGAGATAGAGTCAATTTATGGTGAATTTTGGGGTTTCGGGTATTTTTTAAACCAAATGTCAAATTATTTAAACTCGTGTGCACAGTTTCCTAGGCCGGGGCGCACAGTTTGTCAAATGGTGCGCCTTTTCTAGGGGGTGCACAGTTACTCCAAATAGGGTGAAAGGTTTGACAAACTATGCACCATGTATGCAATCCCTCTCTATTTGGAGTTGCATGGTTTGTTGGGGCTAGGCTCACATTTTTGGAAAACTGTGCATTAACCATGTACTGTCCAAAATCCATCCAAAGACTTTCGCTTTTCACCCAAATACACTCATGATAAAACTCAAACAAAATATCCTCAAAACAAGGACAAATTGTACCTGAAAACATACTCGAGACACCTCCAAAAAAGGTCGGGATCTTACAATCTCCCCACCTTATAACAGTTCATCCTCGATTTGTACTTCAAGCATCTCTAAGACTCCAAGGTAAAAAGATCAGTCCTTTGAGCCCACATATTCACCTATCTCTCCCATGTTTCTTCCTGAACACGACCATACTACTACAAAACATGAACTATAGGCACAGTCTTTCCCCACAACACTTTCTCAATGTGATCCAAAACACGTATTGAATGCTCCTCAAAGGATGCATCAGTATTTATCTCAACAACATCCACATCGATCACATGAGAAGGGTCGGGGTGATACATATAAAGTTGTGATAGATGAATAATTCCATACATTTCATTGTACCTATGAGGAAGATTCCATCGGTACATCATCAGCCCGATTCTTTCCATGACCTTAAATGATCGAAAAAACATGGAGGCAACTTTCCCTTCCATCAAATCCTATGGTGACCCAACCTATGTGGCTCCCTAAGGAACACATGATCACACTCTACAAACTCTAAGAGTCATCGAGGTCTATCAACGTATGACTTATGCCTACTCTGAGTCATACCCATATGTTTGAATCAACTAAACCTGCTCTGACATCTCATATATGAGACTCATCCCCAATAACTTTGAATCTCCTGCCTCCATCCAATACAGCAGTGATATGGATGGTCTACCATAAAGAGTCTTGTATGGTGTTATCTGTATAATTTTTTGATAAATGTTGTTATAAGAAAACTCAATCAAATCTAGGTGATTCTCCTAAGATCCACCAAAGTACATGACACATGCTAGAATCATATACTCAAGCACCTGTATAGTACACTCTAACTTCTCATTTGTCTATGGGTGGAATGTCGTACTGAGTAAAACATTTGTACCAATAACCTTCTATAAGCGCTACCAAAAGTGTGAATTAAAGTGTGAGTCTTGGTCTAAAACAATACTCCATGGCACACCATGTTGATAGACAATCTCTTATATGTATAAGTCTCTCAACTGATCCATTGAGAAAGTCTTCTATTTATGCTAGAAATGCGCTACTTTCATTAGTAGGTCCACAACCATCTAAATAGTATCATTATTCTAAGGTTTCCTTAGGAGACCCACCATAAAGTTTAAGGTAACGTCATCCCACTTCTATTCTAGAATGGGAAACGACTATAGTAAACCACCAGGTCATTGATGATCAGTCTTCACCTATTGACGGGTGTATCATCTTGTCACGAATGTTGTTGTGTCCTTTTTTATGCTTGGCCCCCAATATTATCGTCATAGGTCACAGTACATTTTGGCCACTCATGGATGCACCGCCGACTTCGAGGCATGAAATTCACACATCATCTCATCCCTCGTACTTGTAGGCACAACTATATGTTTACTGAAATAGATAATCTAGTTCTCGTTTATATTCAAATCTGAAGGTGACTCCCACCTTCAAATATTTCCCTCAAGGTCAAACACTTTGGATCCTCATACTGCATCTCCCTAGTCCGGCTCAAAAGTGTATACTCCACAGAAACTGATATGAGAATCATCTCCTCCTAACTCTCATAAACCACATCATGCATCTCATCCAGTAAATACATCATCTTCAACTCAGTACAGAACTTTTGAATTTTCTGAGTCTGAGTTTTCCTACTTAAAGAATCAAAAACATTGTTTCTCTTCTCGGGCTTATATGCTAGCTCAAAATCAAAATAATTCATGTACTCAACCCACCTCCACTGCAAAATATTCATATTCTGTTCGGAAAATATATACTTTAAACTCGTATGACTGGTATACATAGTAATCTTTTCACCAAACTGATAATGTCGCCAACACTTCAAATCATAAACTAATACAGTTAATTCAATATAGTAAGAAGGGTAGTTTTGTTCATGTGGGATCAACTGCCAAAAACCATATTCCACAACTCAATCTTCTTGGATCGACATTTCTCTAAGCTCGATCCTATAAGCATCACAAAACTCCGTATACTCCTAACCTAGCTTGAAAAGGATCAAGATTGGTGGCATTTTCAATCCCTTCTTCAACTCCTAGAAGGTATTCTCACATGCATTCATCTATTCAAACTTTATCCCCTTCTTGTTCAATCCCTAAATAGGTTCTTCTAATTATGAAAAGTCTTCGATGAACCTCTGTTAATATCTTGGTAACCCTAGAAATCTATGGATATCAAAAACATTCTTGGGTTTCTCCCAATAAATCACTATTTGCACCTTCTTTGGTTCAACTGACACGCCTTCATCTGAGATGATGTGACCCAAGAAATGTACATGATCAATCCAAAATTGACCCTTAGATAGCTTGGTGTATAACTGATGCTCTCTCAGTGTCCACAGAAAAATATCAAGATGTTGGGAATGATCTCCATTATTCTTGGAGTAAACCAAGATATCATCAAAAAATACTACCACAAACTAATCCAGTTACGGTTGGAAGATTTGATTCATCAGGGCCACAAACAATGTTGGTGCATTTTTTAACCCGAACGGCGTCACAAAAAACTCATATAGGTCACACCTCATTCTTAAATCAATCCTTTGTATATCAGATGGTCGAAATCTCAACTCGTGACACCATGATCTAATGTTAATCTTGGATAAAACACAATCTCCCCTAAAATGGTCAAATAGATCATCAATACGGGGAAGAGGATATTGGTTCTTCAGTGTCACCCAGTTAAAATTCTGATAATCAACACATAAGCACATAATCCAATCATCATTCTTTATAAAAAACACAGGAGATCACCAAGGTGACTTACATGGATGGATAAACCCCTTGTCCATCAACTCTTCCAGTTTAGTCTTAAACTCTTGAAAATATGTTGGTGTCATTCTATATGATGGAATATAAACTAGATCAGCCCCAGACTTGAGCTCAATTGTAAATTCCATATATCTCTCAAGTGGAAGCCCTAAAAATTCTTTAAAAAAAATTTCTAAAATGTTTCCACTATAGGGGGAAATATATTCTACTATACACCTCTGTCATCCCGCAATAGACTAAAAACATGGGTGGTGAGCTACCCTAGCTGCTGATGAATTGGCCCTGATAGCCTGCCTGGATATCCCACTATCCACAATGGATATATTTTTCACCCTCATGATATTTAAAAATAACTCTCCTATGTTAATAATCAATGTGGAATTGGTAAGCTACAAACCAATCCATACCCATACTTAGGTTGAAGCATAACATGGCAAGGATGTGAAGAACCCATAGTAAATGATACTCTCCAACCTCAATAGAACACCATTTACACAAACTTATGTCTCTCAATCGTACTCTTAAAGGTGTATCTATCATCATAACCCACTCAAAAACTCCACCGCTAGGTTCAAACCATTCCAAATTTGATCAGATATAAAATAATGAGAGACCTCAGTGTCAAATAAGGCACTAGATGGCATAGAAGATATAATAATGGTGTCTCTAACTGTCAATGTTCCAACCTCGCTATCCACTAGTGTAGGATGAACGACATGCAACTATTCTACCCCTCTTCCTTGTGATGCAGTCTAATTCCCTGAGCTTCACCACTCTATTGATACGGGCGCTCTTTCACAGATTCACCACATCCACTACCTCAACTACCACTACCAGTAAAACTCCAGCTATCAGACTGATGCAGTGTAGAAGATCCTCTTCCCACACTCTGATTCTACATAGCTCCTCCATCATCACCCATTTGTCGTGGGATCCTAAAAAACCTCTGTAGATGTCTCATCCTACCTCAAGATCATTACTTTACTGGTGGTCGGGGACAATGCCTACAAAAGTGAATTGGTCTACCACACTGGTGGAAAATCACTCAGGTATGATCATCGATAACTGATCCTTCCCCTGGCCACCCATATTTCACATGATTTGGTCAGCAATATCAATTGGCACTTCCTACTCTTGGGAAACAAACCTCCTGATCGCCCAGTTGATACCACCCGACTACCACTAGAAGCCTCCTTCAAGTTTCCCTCAACTATGAGAGATTGATCTACCACCTTGGAAAACTTCTTTAATTGAAATGTGTTAACCTGGGACTTAATCTCACATTTATGTCCATCTTGGAAACTCCTTTTCGTAGTTGTCTCATCCCCTACCAGCACTGGAAAAAAGAATTATAAATCAGTAAAGTGGCCAACATAGTGCATCACAGACATACCCACCCGAGTCAAGATCATGAGCTCAAATTTTCTCTCCCATCTCAGAGTCTTTGAATAAAATTTCTCTAGGAACATCTCCAAAAATCCTTCTATACAATGCCCTCACCTGCCCAGTTCAATCCTGAACATCCCATCAGCGCTTCACAAATCCTCATAACATACAAGCAGCTAACATGAACCTCTTCTCAACAAGTGTCTCTAAATGGACATGTATAGTTTAGATGTAATCAATCAAGATCTCTATTGTCTCAGTTCCACCCTCTCCGGTGAAAGTCAAAAGTTGTTGTAACTGAAACACCCGTGTCATGTAAGACATACTCTTCACAACCCACTCTGGTTCTGTCTCCATAAACTTCATAAAGTAGGAAAAGTTCTCACAGAACCCCACTTTGACTCCTTCACCTAGAACTATCGGTGCCTCAAGTTCCATTGCTAGTGGATAACTTTCAGGCATAACCTTTGGTCGTCCTATCAACAAGCGTCATCGCGGAGGGATATCTCTACAATGCCAAACACACGTCTCAATAAACACAACACAACATTTACATATTTATATAAAAGGTATTCACAATAAGCCACAACAATTAATTTCCCCCAAACCCCATCACACGGTCAAACCTGAGGCACTATCACTACCCTTAACCATCCTATATTTAGGACATGGCTAAAAAGGATAAAATCATTATCATATTCAAGTTTCTCATTAGACACCCATTTATTCACATCTTGATCATTTTAAAACTTTCAATCCATTATAGGCACCTTTTTTATTTTGATTACACAAAGAAAAACATTTCAATTTCAACAACTTACCTAAAACTCATTTTCTCGTGCATGTCTAAATGATGTATGTCAAAAAAATTATATTGATTGTCTATAAAGATGCATGAATACTCAACTCCCATTCCACAACGGGCCACCAGTCAAATCTCATAAGATCTCAAAAACAATAATCACGCCACACAACAAGTGCATTACTTAAGGTGAAATAACATTCAATTGTAACAACACACATCAATAACAACAATTTCACCCTGGGTACTTGGGGTTTCCCCCATACATGGGTTAGCTACTCTAATACATGAGCTCATATCCAAGATTGTACTCTTCCTATTCTCTTTTCTACCTTTCCCAAATAGTATAACAAAATAAAATAAAAGAAAACCACTCTAAACCACTTTGTAATGTCCCAACCTGGGTGTCACACACCAGTGCCCCGAGTCAGTCGGTCACATGACCTCACGCACGCCTCCCCGTATGACAGAGGCTATTGACTAGTAGCGAGGGTCTAATGCCGATCATGTAGATACTATACCCTCTTTATCAAAGTATTACAATAGCATAAATAAAGAAGTAATTACCAAATGATATAAATATAACCAGAATAATGAAAGTATCACATGTTGGCCAAAATAGTAATACAATAACCAAAACTAAATCAGAAGATATGTTATTCTAAGTACGTGTCTTGTCTCAACTGAAAAATCCAAAATAAAGACACTGACAGCTCCCAAGCGGGTCTTGATACCAGGTTTGGTTCCCTCATCCATGATCCATCCCGAATCAGCCATATAACATGGAGTTTGTTCCCTTATCATGTCCTATAATCATGAATTTTATTCAGGTACTGATCAGGCATCCCGAGTAAGGTGTGAGTACAACTCAGTAGACCACCATCAAGGAAGTCAATAACAGTTTATTCATTTGTATAACGAATAAATTATAATATGTAAGGTAAACAGTGTTCACATTTTGGTATTCTTTAATTAACCATATAAACCCTCAGTTTCCTGAGAACACCCGAACGACCAATACCTACTCTGTCCCATCATGGATACTAAACTATCCCCAAAGGATATCACATATCACAATATCATAGTTATCATTTATAATCTCAATTGATAACACACCTAACCGGAACCATAGTCCAATGTCAACTCATGGGTGTAGAACGTCATGTCTAACACCCCATGGGTATTTGGAGCCTATATCCTTGTCCTACACCTTAATGTAACATGGGTATTTGGAGCCTCAGTCTCTATCCCATACCTCAACATCACATATGGGTATTTGGAGGATCAATCACTGAACCAAACTTGTTTATCACATATGGGTATTTGGAGCCTCAGTTATTATTCCACACACATATATCAATAACCACACATATATAACATATATCACATCAATTGGGGTTAGTAAACATTAACCATCATATTACATTTTACATCATGATATACCATTTCAATTCATAAACAATAAGAGATCATAACATGGAATAATGTGTACAATTCACTATTAAACCATTTATCAAAATTTAATCATTTTAATAATTAACCCTTAAAGGTTAAGTCAAACATCTCTTAATCCTCATTGTCAATTAATTCATAAACAAATTAATTGGCCAATCACACAACCCTAATTTCGGATCAATTCCACAACCACCACATTCCATTAATTAATTCACAAATTAATTAATCAAATTCCACTATTTTCATAATCGTAACAATTTACATTAATTAATTCACCAATTAATTAATCCAAATTATACTAATTTCATAATCACAACAATTTCCATTAATTAATTCTCCAATTAATTATCCCAATTCAACCAATTCCAATTATCTCAAATTTAGCCCAATTTATAATCACATGGAAATTACATTAAATTAATTCCATGATTCCGTAAGTTAATTAATCAATTAATTTACTTAATTCAAGATTCAATCACTAATCATTCCAATTTAGATTTCAAAACACAACACGCAATTAGAATTTAAGACTATGTGAATTGAATTTAGAACACCTACCTTAAAATTTATGATGAACATTCACCAATGAAAATCCCCAAATCTAAATGAAACAACCAAGATCACGACGAAGAATGAGATTTAGATCCAAAACCTAAATCCAAGATCAAATGAATTAGATCTATAAAAACCTAGACCTAGATCCATCACCAATGGAATAAAACATCACTTAAAAGGATGAGAGAAATATTAGAGGGAGATAGAGTAAAAGTAAACCATGCGGGATGAGAAACACTTGCCAAAAAATGTGAAGATCTTCAATTTAGGATTTGAATCATCAAGAATAGAGGTCATGAGGCCTTATAATCCATTCAAGAACCACCAAAAATGATATAAAATGTTTAGGGTTGAGTTACGGTCGATTTAGAGTGAATTTTGGGGGTTCTGGTATTTTTAAAAATAAATTTTGATTACTTAAACTCGCGCACTCGATTTTCTGGGAAGGGGCGCACGATTTTTCAAATCGTCCACCTCTTCTAGGGGGGCACAGTTACTCCTAAGAGGGTGTATGGTTTAACAAACCATGTGTCAGACATACAGTCCTTCTCTGTCTGGGTTTGCACAGTTTGCTCCATCCACTACCCTAAATCCCTCCAAAAACATCCAATTTTCACCCAAATGCATCCAAGATAAAAACAATTAAACAAAATATACACAAAACAAGGAAAAAGAGTCCTTGAAAACAAGCTTGAGATGCCTTAAGAAAATTTTTGGATATTACATCATTACTCGATTAGAATCCATTAAAATCATGTTGACATTGTTCTCTCACCTAAATATCAAACTCTTTCAAATGGATTTTAAAAGTGAATTTTTAAATAGTTTTATTAACAAAAATGTTATGGTGGAACAACCAACTAGTTTTGAAGATCATATTTTTATAAATATTGTTTTCAAATGAACTAATGATCTTTATGATTTAAAACAAGTCCCTTGGGCATGGTATGGACCTTTATCTAATTTTATTTTATCAAATTATTTTAAAATTAAAAAAAATGAATCAACTCTTTCTCTGAAACATATATCAAATGATTTGTTACTTGTTCAAATTTATGTTGATGTTATGATTTTCAGCACAACCAATGAATCTATTTACTTGGATTTTTTTGATTTAATGAAAAGGAAATTTGAAACAATGATTATAGATAATCTCAAATTCTTTCTCAGTTTTCAAATTACTAAAAATAATGATGGAATTTTTTTTAACAACGAAAAATACACTAATGAACTCTTAAAAATATTCATCATGGATCACACTAAGGGAATTAGTACACCCATGAGTACAACTTGTAAACTAATGTTGGATGAAGTCAGTAAGACAGTTTACAATAAGATTTATATAGGTATGATTGGTAGTCTACCTTATCTTACTGCGACCCAGCCTGATATCATGTTCAGTGCTTGTCTTTGTGCGCATTTTCAATCAAATCTAATGGAATTTCTTCTCAAATATATTAAAAGGAGTTTTCGTTACTTAAAAGGAACGAAAAATCTTGGTCTGTTTTACCCTAAAAAACTTCTTGGGAATTAACTAGTTTTTCAAATGCTGATTTTGATGGTTGAAAACACAATAGGAAAAGTGAAAGAGGAACTTACCACCAATTTGGAAAATATCTCATCTCATGGAGTGGTAAGAAGAAAAACTATGTTGCTATTTCTACATCCAAATAAGAATACATAGACATTGGGAGTTATTGTGACCAAATAATATGGATGAAAAAATATCCTAGACTTTGGGTTTACATATGACCAAATCCTTATGAAGTGCACTAATACCGGTTCAATTATTATTTCCAAAAATCCTATCCAGTATTCTTGCACTAAACACATTGACCTTAGGAACTATTTTTTAAGGCATCACTACCAAAAGAGTGATATCTTATTAGAATTTTTTAGGACACAATATCAACTCGCAGATATTTTAACTAAACATTTATCTCTTAATTATTTTTATTCTATTAATGATTAATTAGTAATGGTGCACATGTGATGCTTTCAATTTTACCATGAGTAACTTGAGTAATATTTTTAAAAATTATTTTAAATCTTGATTTTTTTTAAATCTTTTTTCCTTCATCTAAAAATATTGATTTATATTAATATTATTTGTTTTATCTTATTTCATTTGGCTATGATCCCTAAATCTCACTTGTGCATTCATTTGAGGGAGAAACTAATCTCTTAAATTTTGAAATTTTCCATGAGAGACTTTCAAATTACATTCTAAAATAAAAAAATGTTTTCTCTTATTTTTAAAATTCAATGTCATTTTTATAAAACAAATATTTTGTTATCACAATTTTACTATTTTAAATTTGTTTTCAAAATTTAAATACACTTAGTGTGTTTTTTGTTATAAATATGTTTTAAATTTTCTTTTAAAAACTTATATGACCAATTATTTTAATGCTCTACTTATTTTTCCAAAAATGATTTTTTATCTCTCTTAATGGAAGATTAATAATGAGTAAAAATTCTACATATATTTGTCACTCTAAGAATGTTTTTTACTTTCCTTTGACAGCAAAATAAAAATCAAAGGACACTTTCGAGGTATGATTTTACATCGAAAGGACCTTTTTTCAAAGATCTTTCTATAAAGAAATCATTCAATTGTGGAAAACCCACTCCTTGGGGAATGTGTGTCTTGGAAAATATGTGTACTAATTATCTTTACTTCTCACTCTTTTTATATCTCATATATTTTATTTCACTTTTCACCATTTTCTCGCTTTTCTAAATATTTTTGTTAAAATATTCTTTTAACACCCCCCCCCCAACTAATTCTCTTATTAAGAGGGAGTTTTGATGTTAAAAAATGTTTTAAAAATCCTTTTTAAATTTTTATATCTCTTTTTCAAAATATCTTTACCTCTTGAACTCCTTTTTAATCATTATTTTGAGTTTTCAAAATCTCTATTTTAAAATCTGTCGTCAGTTTTTCTTCAAATCATTCCTTTTAAATATTTCTTCCCTCTTATTGTTTTCTTTCCAATAATCACGAAGTGGTGGAGTTTTTTGAATTTATTGGACTTAAAAGGGGGGTTATTTTACTAAATAAGGGATATAATTATTGAAAAAGGGGATACATTTATTCTTTAATGTTATATATTATTGATTAATTGTTTCATAAAGGGTAAGGTAAATGATTTTCTCTTGTTTGATACATGTAATGTTTCATTTACTTAATCATATTAATGATAATTTACTTATTGATCCTATCTTGTTTTAATATCTTGTATACATTGACATCTTGAGCTATATTGAATATACATTTAACTCTTTATTTACACTTAATATATCTTTTTATGTAAAATGTTTGTGATTATCAAAAAGGGAGAGATTGGTGTACCTCTATCTCTCATGTGTTTCAATGACCACAGACACTCATTTTTGTATCTAACATTCTCATTTGAGTAAATTTCAATCTCACCCTTTTAGTCTTTTAGTCAATTAATTGATGGACTAAATGATGGTATTAAAGTATGTTCAAAAACTACATGATGATCATGTTGAAGGCTTGGACCAAAATCTTATCATGCTTAGAGATCATGGAATGAAGTTGAAAGATATATTGAAGTCCATGGAAGGAATTTCCGGGTAATCTAGTTCAAAATGGAATGCTACAGGCTACACCGACCTGTCGGTGCAATACAGATTGAATGTATTTTCCACCGAATGTCCACCACCAGCCGGTGGGAAATCCAGACTTGCACCATTCTACCAGAAGGCCACCAGCCAGTAGCACCTAACTAATGAGGGATCTCTCGAGTCAACTAGCTCCAGGGGACCCACCGGCCAACCAATGAGGTGCACCAGGTAGCCAGTGGCATCAAGACAGGTCATCCGAGAGAGCATTTAATGTTGCTCAAAATGCCATAAATACGGTCTTATTTGGATTCAATGGCCCTTAGGGAAATTCTAAAAGATTTATAGTCCTATTGGAGCCTATAAATATGTATATTTGGTGTATTTTAATATCTACACACCAGTTACCAACAACGCCTCAATTTCACATCTTACCCTTGATCTAAATTTGGCACTCCAATGGAGAAGTTCTAACAGTTTCTCTCCAAACTCAAAGAGATAATTTTATTTCTATGTCAATATCAAAGGAACTCTTCTCACATCATCTCTCAATCTTTCATCTCATATTTTACTCACCTTTTGAGTGATTAGAGAGTGTATTTGTAATAGGTTTTCACCAAGAAAACCTTATTCTCGTCTCTTTCTAAAACAGGTTCCAAGTACTGCAAAAGTGAGGAACGTGTTCTTTGGATACTAGAGAAGCTCAATAGGGTGCTCAAAACTATAATTGTGAGTGAAAATTTACTTAATCACCACAAATATCAATGGATAAATAACATAAACCTCTTAACCTGAGGGGAGGAGATGTAGTCCTCACACCAAGCTATTGTCGAACTCCTTTATCAAACCATGTTTGATCTCTCTTTTAATATACCCATGGAATTATTCAACATAAATACACATAATTTTATAAATTTTATATGTCTATTTTCCATTGTGCTTACTCACTTGATCTATATTGAAATTAAATCTCTAATACATATTGTATTTATCAATTTATCATTTTATCAAATTTAGCTCTTTATCACATTATCATTTCAAAACAGTTTAATTTTGAATTTGCCTTTTTCATTTGGTTCAATTTTTTTAGAAAGGAAATTCATCCCCCTGTCATTCTTATTCGACCAACAGAACAACCCAAAACCAACATAGTGAAGAAGGTATCCCATAACCAAGCAATGTCTATTTGTACTAAATCTGTCTCAATTGCTTGTGCAGAGTTTAAATAAAAATATCTACAAATATAGAAGGATAAAAATGTTAATAAATTTACATCCTCATTAGGGGTAAATATAGGAAAAACTAAGAATATTATCTCTTCAAACCTATCACCAAAATGTGGAGAATCCTGTTGTGGAAACACCAGGAGCAATGAATAAAAGAATGGATCACAGAAGAGAAAAAAAAGAGAAAAATATAACATGGACACAACGATTTACATGGTTCAGGAATAATCACTACATCCATAGAGATGAAGAATATTCACTGTAATTAGGGAGCATAATTACAATGTTCTTTAGTAAATAACCCCAGCCTGAAATTGGCTACAAATGGAGAAGTTGGTCCACTATTCCTAAAACTGCACAAGAATTTTGTGTTGATATAGTGAAAGGAATCCACCCAAGTCAAAAGTTCTATAGTGGCTATCGGATAGAAGTAAAAAATGCTACAGTAAAGTTGACTCTAAAGTTTGCACTACTATAGTGTATGTCGGTGTCGGTAGGTCAGCTCTGCTACAGTGGTCAGAGTTGCTACAGTTGCGGAAAAATTGGGTTGGGGACCTTTGGCCCTTGGACCCCCAGAGCAGGGGTGTGTTGCCCCTTCAACCCCCAACAAGCTCACCATGGAGCTCAACCAATGAAATTTGCGGTCTGGTGCGCAATATAGGCCACAAGAATTCGGCCCAACCGGATCGGGCTACACCAATCCAACAAAGTGGTCCAAAAATAGAAAGCTCAGAAAGCTTTACAAACAACTCCAAAAGTAAAAAAAATAATATTTATGGGTCGTTGATGGTGTTGTATAATGTTTGAGCATAGGGTTCTTGAATTCTGGAACAATATGTCAACCTCTAAGATTATAAAAACCTTAGAGTAAGGGGAGATAATCTGAAATTCAAAGGAAACTTATTGGATTGAATAGGTATTCGCATAACAGATTTGAATTTCATGATAGCTTCTGTGATTTTTGCAACATATGTGGCCACTATTATGAAGAGTGTTGGTAGTACCAACCAAAAAAAACACTTCTACTAATGAAAGGAGAAGGTCACAACATTAAGTCAAGAAACTAAGCAAAATATACTAGTTTATCTTTGGAGACAAACAAAGGGAGAAATCTATGAAGACAACAAAAAAACAAGGGTGAGAAGGATGGCTCACCAACTAAAAATAGATTCTTTTATTGTGGTAAGAGAGACAATATCATGGACCATTATAAGATATCCATGAACATTACATTGAAAGGGATAATGTTGGAAACCACATGGAGAGAGTCAATCCAAGAAAGATATGGTAGTATTGGAATGGTGGTTGACACTCTTGGTGAATAGTTTGAAATGGTGTCCAAAAAGGGTACTCCAAAGGGTGTTAAATATGTTGGGGGGTACAAAAAGGCAAAACATATGACTATTAGATGTATGAATGTTTTTTCTAGAAAAATGAAAATTTAAATGTAAGAACCAGTGACTTCTAGTACTAAAAGTGTTGTTTCTTGAAAGGAGTCACACACAAGAAGTCTGAGAATGTAAAAAATGAATGTATCATCATATATCCAAATCAACTGGAAAAGGAAAAAAAGATGGAGTGGGAGGAAAAGAAAATTGTATATTTTCTAAAATTGAAAGAATTTTTTTCTAGCTATGAGGAAAACAAAGAATAAGAAATTCATATCAGAGTTGGAAAATTAAGGGAGGAGGTAACATGAAGAGTTCTCAACGTATTGGAGATGCCAAGAAGAAATTGCATGGTTTTGAGAAACAAGTCTCATCCATAATGCTCCAACTAAAAAGCATAAGAACACCCAACTCGTTCTCATATCAATCTACTAGTTTTAATAAGATAGAGATGTTGCGGAACAATTGGGAGTCGCAACCAAAAAAACATTCAGATTAAGAAAGACTTAAACAAAAAAAAATAAGATCACAGATACAGTGATTTATGTGGTTTGAGAAATGATCACTATATCCATAGAGAGGCATAAAAATTCACTATAATCAGGAACAGAATTACATAGAGATATTTAGAGTTTCAGACACATTGAAACCCTAATTCAAATGATCTCATAAAGAAGTTAGAGTAATTGTGCCTCCAACCACACAGTAAGTCCACTGCCATATAGTGTTGCAGCCACTAAAACCCAAGATGGTACAATGTTAGTGGCATGAAGTATGTAGGGATACAATACCATTGTATCCATATTCAGCACTGCTACATCATCTTGTTGCATGCTGATACAGAAATTTTGCACTGCTATAGTGATCTATCAGTATTGTCTGTCATCCTTGCTATAGTGAGTCAACATTACTACAGTACCCAAGGATTTGAGTTGGGGGGCCTCTGGCCCCTAGAGCAGGGGCGCGCTGCCCCCTACTGTTGCAGAAAATTCCAAGAGTAGTAATGATAGAATAGGTTTGCAGATAATGAAAATATAGAAGAAAGAAGCACACAAGACGTTGAGATTTACATGGTTCCGTAAAAACCACTATCTCCACAGAGAGGCATGTCACTTCACTATGGAAATATAAAAGCAAAATTACAAGGATATCTCATAGTATCTCACATATATAAACCCTAGCCCGAAGTGAGGTAATAAGGAGGAAGAAGTACTATTCCACCAATAGCACTGAAAGTATGATGTTCTATAGTGAAAGGTGGTTGGAAGTCCGCAATGCTACATTAATTCTACCACCCAATTCCAAGATACTATAGTGGCCGACAACTGGAAGTCCACAGAGCTACAGTACCTTTGTCTCCAAAGTATGCACTTTTGTTGTAGTCTTGTCAAAGTATGAACTGGTATAGTTTCCTGTTAGTGTCGTCTGGCTAGCTCTGCTACAGTCGGTCAGTGTTGCTAGGATGACCCAAAAATTGCAACCCTCAACAAGCTCACTACGGAGTTGCAGCCTGGTGTGCAATATGGTTCACAAGCATTCGACCTAGTCATCATCCATAAAAGATCAAGCTACACAATTTCAACAATCTCCCACATATATCCTGATCTGCTATGCTGATCTAATTCGATTCCACTGACTAAGACAACTTTCTTAATCTGAGCTCCTCCTCTTATTCACATGAAATTTCGTTCTGTTCACAACAAAAATTTCAAACTAAAGATTCATTAAATACCAATTATTTTCATTTTGTACTCACATAGTGTCCTCCAATTTTCTACCACTCATCCTTTATTCGTCAATAGATACCAACAAAGGCACAATAGTGCCTCATCCTTTTCATCACCATCAGCTTCATCAACATATCTATTAGATTTTTTGTTCTAAAAATCTTCTACAATGTCAGAAACTCATCCTATATCAAGCCTCTAATAAAATGGTACTTCAACTGAATGTGCTTTATACGGGAATAAAACATTGGGTTCTTTGTAATATGTATAACACTTTAACTATCATAGTGAAATACAGTTTCCTCTTACTTTCTACCTAGTTCATCCAAAAATGTCTTCACCCAAACCATCTCCTTCCCAGCTTCTGTTACAGCAATGTATTATGACTCTATGGTGGATAAAGCCACCACCTTATGCAATTGTAATATATAGCTTTCTATAGTTACTCCACAAGAAATTACATATCATGTAGTACTCATGTTGTCGATGTCACCTCCATGTTCAGCATCTATATATCACTGTAATTAATTTTCATTCCCAACGCACAAATATATTTGCTTTCTTCCATTTAGATACCTCAGTATTCACTTCACACCTTCTCAATATTGCTTTCCAGGATTATTCATATACCTGCTCACAACTCCCACTACATGACCAATGTCAGGTCGAGTACAGACCGTGGCATACATCAGACATCCAACAACTGATGTGTATGGCACATTTTCCCTGTACTCAACCTCTTTTTTTTTGTCTTTGGTGATTTCTCCTTTTATAATTTGAAATGAATCACTAGGGTAATAGAAATAATTTTTTCTTCCAGCATACTGAATGGGATAAAACCCATCCCAATATAGTCAGCTTCTGATAACATCAAGGTTGGTCTCTCTTGATCTTCATCCCCAATATCTTGTTAGCTTCTCCAAGATCCTTCATTTCCAACTCCTAATTCGACAACCCTTTCAACTCATCAATCCCATGCATACATGATCCGGCAATGATCATGTCATACACATACAGAATAAATATAATATATTCTTCACCAAAAGACTAGATGTAGCAACATTGATCCATGTCACATTTATTGTATTAATTTTTAGACATAAATGTATCAAATTTTTTGTTCTGTTGTCTGGGTGTCTGCTTCAACCCATATAAGATCTTATGGAGTTTGCACACCGGGTCTTCCTTCCGAGACTCAACATATCCCTCTGACAGCTAGATATAGATATCCTCCTCCATATCTCCAGGAAGGAAAGTCGTCTTCACATCAAGATGCTCAAGATATAGGTCTTATGATGCCGCAACACTGAGAACCACCCAAATGGTGTTAGGCTTCACCATAGGTATGAAACTTTTAGTGAAATCCACTCCTGTTGAAAACCTTTCACAACCAATATTTCTTTATAACTCTTCTTTACATCATGTTCTTACTTCACCTGGTATACCCACTTGTTCTGCAATGCTTCCTCTCCTCTTGGAAGATCTGTCATCTCCCATGTGTTGTTATCATGCAATGATAAAAATCTCCTCATTCATAGTCAGCTCCCACTTACATGACTTTTTCAATTATGTTGTTTCTTCAAAAAAAATTGGATCTCCATCATCATTCAATAATAGATAATGTAAGGATGGTAAATAACTATGCACAAACCTTTTCACCCATGTTGATCTCTTAAACTCTACTGAAGGAGTAGGTTACACTAGTTTCAATGTCTCGTTCTCTGGTACACCTTCAAGATCCACTTACTCTTTGCACTCTGGTTATTTGTTCTCAATTTCAACTTTAGCTGCATGGTGATACTTGTATGTGACACCTTTATTAAATACCACATTCTGGCTCCCGATTACCATCTTATAGAAATCATCCAAAAAGTAGTAACCAAACTCATCAGCATCATATCCAATGAAGAATCGTGTTTTGGACTTATCATTAAGTTTATCCCATGAATTAGCATCAATATGTACATATGTCAAACTACCAAAGACTCGTAAATTTGAGAGTCATACCTCCTTACTAGACTAGATCTTCTTGGGTGGACATTCTCCCATTTGAACAGATGGACTCCTATTAATGAGATATGTTGTCACGTTCACTACATATGCCTATAAGGTCTTAGGTAGCCCAAAATGCATCCTCAGGCTCCCGAAACGTTCATTCAGTGTCTTATTCATCCTTTCCGCTACACCATTCAATTGTGGTGTTCTTGGGATAGTCTACTGCCACCCAATTCTATTATGGGAACATAATTCTTTGAACTCAGGACTATCATATTATCCACTATTTTCATACCTCAAACATTTTATCTTTGATCATGAATCATTCTGAGAGGCGTTGTTAAGCTCTCTTTGGTTTGACTTATGAGATGACTCTTTGGCTTCATTAAAGCTTTGGCTACTGTTGGTCTGGTTCTCTCCCTGCTATTTTCTGTGTAGTGTAGATCGTAATGAAACAAAGTTATTTTCTCTGTGATGATTATTTTTGCTTGTGCCCCATGGACTTACATTCGGTCTTATGTTGTATTGGATGGCTGCTATCTATGATGTGAGCCTACCGGATGCAGAGAGCTTCTTCCCATGTTTGTTCCAATCACTTGAAGTTGAAGATTAATATTTGAGATAGTTAGATTTGGAAGATCATTAGGCACTGATATATACTGGCGATATCATGTGGACTTGTTCCCTCTTTGATATTGGTATGCTTAAATATTTATCTTGTAATCTTTAATTCCCTACTGGTGTAAGTGAATTACACCTCGTTCTTGTATTGTAACCTTTTAATTTTAATAAATTCCATTGGGGGCATGGATTGGGAAACCAATTCATGTCATCACCTTCATTTCCACCCTCCAAGAGAATGTAATGGTGTAGGTCCCCAAACATTAGTGTGCACTGGGTCCAGCTTCCCAACCTTTAGTGTTCTTCCTCCTTTTGATAAAGAAGCTTTCTTTTTATTTACATGGACAAAATCCTCAAATAATCCTACTTCTACCGACTTCATCTCTGGTAGAATTCCTTTTATGGCAAACACCTTCATCCATTTATCACTCATGTGGTCTACCCTGTAGTGTCACATTTGTGAATCTATGATCGAATTTATTGATGCAATCATTTCCATTATTGTTTCTATCACGTTTTACAAGGTACCAATATTTGATCCTCAAGCTATGACCATATCTCCCTTGGTAATCTTCCAAACAGCACCAGTAAACATGGGACTAAAGTTTGTATCATGATGCTACCAAACTAAAATAGAATTTATCCTTAAACTAGGGATATACCTCATATTTTCCAGAACCAGAAGACTCTCACTGGTGGTCTTGATCCATGTCTTACCCTTCCCCATGATTTGCATGGGTTCATCATCAAAAATATGTACCTTGACAAAATTTTCAAACACACACTTTTTAAGATAACCATTATCCGATGTGGAATGGAAAGACTCCCCTAAGTCTAAAATTCAATACCCCATAGGGCTATTCATGCTTAGAACCAGCACGTCATCAGTTCCTTTAGTCATTATGTTTTCTCCATTGGCTTCAGGTGCCTTCCATTTTCCTCATCACTCTTTCTCGACATTTCCTTTCTTCCTGTGAGTCATGCAGGTAGGAAAAACCCCCCTTTCCCTGTATCAGTTCTTTCCTCTTGACTTAAATAATCCTCTATGATTGTCTCGATGTTTTTATTTTCATATTTTTTCAATGTTTAGAGTAGAACCAAAGAATTTTTCTGATTCTATTCTTAAAATATCCTCACTAAGAATCGGTTCTCACTCATCCTTCAGAACCAACTTGGTATTCCCCAAAGAACTGCTCACAGCTATTACAGTCTCTTCACAACTGTCAGGAAATGATGACAGTAAAATCAGTGCACATACCTCATCATCAAGAACAATTTCCATTGATTTTAATTGACTTATGATGGTGTTGAATTCATTGATTTGATCTATAAAAATTCTCCCATAAACCATTTTAAGATTTAAAAATAATCACATCAAGTGAACTTTTTTTGTCACAGAAGTTTTCTTGTATATATTTGTGAGAGCTTTCATCAGTCCAAACATCGTCTTCTCCTCTATGATACTGAACACTATGTTTGTTTCCAATGTAAGACGCACAACTCTCAAAACCTATCGATCAATCAGTTCACACTTCGATTGCTTCATATCCTTGACCTTTAAACCCAGAAGCGGTAAATGCATTTTCTTCCGATATAGATAATCTTTGATCTACATCCTCCCATACCTGAAGTCAGTTCCATTGAAGCAGACAATCTTCTCCTTGACTTCTTCTGTAACCGTCATTCAATTTGAGAAATACAAACTCAAGATCTGATATCAGCTGTTGCGGAAAATTCCATGACTCACAACGATAGAATAGGTTTGCAAATGAAGAAAATACTGAATCAAGAAACACACAGAACACGGAGATTTACGTGATTCAGGAAAAATCCCTACATCCATATAGAGGTAGAATCACTTCACTATGAAAATCTGGAAACACAATTATAAGGAGATATCATAGTTTATCACACATAGAAAATCTAGAAACACAATTACAAGGAGATCTCAATGTTTCTTTTATATTGTACATTTTTTTCAATGGGTGATTTTTTATCCAGCATGCCTCATGTTTATTCAATGTGTTTTTTTAAATATTGGAATACAAGGATTGTTTTTATTTTCATTTTTTGTTTTTGTTTTTATTTAAATATTGAAATATAAAAATTATTTATATTCCTCTTTTTAAATCATAGATGGTCTTATAAAATATATGTGATAAGATAAATTAAATTCTTAAGATCCCAATCTGATCCTACAAGTTATGATCTCACCCCATATCTACAATCCATGGGTAGGACCACGATCCTAATAACCAAGTGCATAAGTATCATCTAGTGTCTACGTAAACATCATCTTTCCTTAAATAACCATTATATTGATCTAAGAAACCATGAATTTCACTACGTAAGTATGAGACACTAAAGTTCACAAGGGTGACATACTTCATAGGCATGAATCGCTTCTACATAGTCATGAATCCTCTCTGCGTACACATCATTTTCCCCGGTGTATACATCATTTTAAAAGATATATAATCATCATTTGAGGAATAATCATTTTTGTAAAAATCATGTCTATCTCCGTAAACATTGTGTCTATCTACATAAAAATCAGTACTGAAAATTCAATATTTCTGTTGGATGTAAAATGAAGTCTTCGAATTAAATGTCTGAAGAAGAAAATGATTGGGATGAATCTTGGACTGATTTTAAAGGATAAAATTATTTAAAATTAAATATGATAAAATATCTATCTTAATGAGAAGATTATATTAAAATTGAGAATAGAGAAGATAAAAGAATGAGATATTTTGATAGACTTGAGGAAAAAAACTATGATTCCAAAATTGTCTAATTTTGATGAAAGTGATAGTGATATCTGATGTTTCTAGTGTTGGTTTCCAATGATTTAAATATCAAAATAAAGTTGGGGTTCAAGATGATTGTCTGATAAGAATAGATCAAAGGAAGATGATATAATGAAGGATCACTATTCTATTAATTTGAGGATTTTAAAATGAAGTATTTCAGAAATCATCAATATGTGATCAATGATAAAACCGGGCGATGCAAGAGTTGTTATTTAGTGATCAAAACATCACATTTAAAATGTGATTCAAGAAATATAAAGATTATGTGATCCTTGTATCTTGAGGAACAAGATTTTCAACGATACGAGGGAGATCTCAATGAAGTTGAAATTAATTTATTATATTTTTCTAGAATAATAAAAATGTTTGAGTGTGATGATTCTTTTCTGTACATAATATCCTAAAACACATTCTCATCAAGATGTGATGCTAAATGAGTTTTTTGATTTTCTACATTTTTAAGTGGTTGTGATATTTAGTGTAGTTGTGCCGCAAGTGTTTCCTTCACGCTGCAAGTAGGTAGAAGTAATGAAAACTATGGAAAACAAGATTCTCAGCGATGTTGTCGGTAGGTTGGGGATAAAAGAATCCGAGGATAATCAATTTGAATCAAGAATAGATAAATCCTCTATGAATCTAAGCTCGATACATCTTAATTTATACCAATTTGTGTATATGAAAATGACATGAGAAATTAATGAGTCCTCTATACAATAAAATTTCATATTCAAAGAGAGATAATTTTTTATACTTAGAAATATTGAGGTTGTTTGAGTATGTGAGTAAAAGAAAATAGAATATCATCTTGGTTTGGTACAGAAGGGAGTGTGTGAGAGACTAGATCGGAAGTGTGCAGAGAGAACAAAGTACTCTCCATGTAAGAAGAAGAAGTTTCTGAATCCAAGGTTGTGTGAGCGGTGATAAATATGTATACCTATGTATTTAAAGTTTAGAAGAGAAGTTAATACTGATATTGAGAAGAAATTCTATAGTATTGAAGAATAAAAAGTAGGATAAGAGTTCAATGTATTTTTTCTTGTCAAACCCATAATGTTGAAGTAGTGAGAGGTAAAAAAGAAGAAAAAGAGTTCAGAAAGGGGCGACGTGCACGTAGTCCTAGAGATTTATACTTCACAGTAGAGTAACTTGAAGTTTTTTTGAGAGTGGTCAATAATATATGATACTACATAGATCAAAGTTTTTGTAGTTTTTGGAGATTTTAAGGAATTCTAAGGCTCATTGTTCAGTTTGAAGAAGTTCTGAAGAACTGGTGCGATGCCGGTATAAAGAACCTACTAGAGGCAGTACCTGGTCAATTGTGTAATATAGTGATCTCGGACCTATGTAATATGATGTCCATGAACTCAGGATAATACCTAGCCAACCCACTTTTATTTTATAATAAGATTAATAGCAGACAATGCGTGCTTCAACGAGAGTAGAACATGGTAAGGAGTAGATTTCCCATTTTGGGTCGAATCTTGTAAAAATACTATATGTTGATCTCTTGTTTACTTTTTTCATTGCATGTGGTTGTAGAATGATGGGAAAATAGCCTATAGAAATTAGAACTTATGGTAAGTGTTTATGAATAAGGATACACTTGAAAACACTAAATTAAGATAGCATATAGAACTTATCACTTTTGATTAGTGCACCTGTACAACACTTTCTGGAATTCCTTTTAATTAAGTGCTTTTTGTCACTTATTTAAGTAGTAATATTATATAATTTAGGTTTTTTTATGAAATATAACTAACAACACTTGTTTTTATCATGAAAATCACAAATTACAACATATATAAGCAGGTCTCAGCAAGTAACAAGATAGAAAATGGTAAGCGGTGGTCCCAAAATAGAACAAACCCTGCTTATTTTCTCAAACAACTTATTGTAAGTGATAAGTGATATAAGAAAATTTCAATAAGTGTTTTAAAACATAGTCTTAGATAATCATTTATCATGTTTGAAATATATGAATGAACACACCATCTTGGAAATAAAATGATTTATAAGTCAGCCAGAAGCCAGTAGTCAGGTCAGTAACACCAGGATTTGCATTTTGGTTGTTGGTCAGATAATTCTCAAAAATGGACTGATTTTCCCTTTCCAATGTCAAATCAATGAACTAAAAGAAACAAAGGGTGAATAAAAGAGACAATATTCCATATCCCAAATGTAAAAAAAGTTTTGGATAATGATTTTACACTCACTCTATATTTGATGTGAATTCACTATCATACTGCTGCTTTAGCTTAGTCATCATCATTATCACTTTTATAAAAAAACATTGTCGGGACATTTTTTACATTTCAATGTTCAAAAGAACAAAATAGTGTTAAAATAAAATGTTATTTACCTTAACTTGAGTTGGGTTACGACCTCACAAAGGAACATATCATCAGTAATGTAATCATAGAAATAAAATCATCAAATAATATAGATCACGAAATTATTTAATATATTTAAACACAATAAATTAGATCAATATAGATCTATATAGATAATAACACCAACAAAAAAACACAACATTGGGAAATATGTTAAATCATTTTTGTAATGACCAAACCAGCTTATGAAAATCTTGATCGGCTTCCTTAGGGATTCCTTATGAGATGTCGTAGCATTCATTGTGAGATATATTATAGCAGTTGCAACATGCATGTTCCTGGGAAATAGGAAGATGTTGATACTTCATGGTGGAGTGTTTTGGCTAGAAATGGGGTTGTCGATTTCTACTAGTGCCCTTTAGATTTTCAACATCATTTTATCATAACTATAATCTATCAGTTATAGCATGATCCCTTTTTCACCTTGTTGAGGTTTATAGACTCAGTTAGTTTTATACCCTTTAATTACATGATTCATATATTGAGAAAACCCATTAACAAATTCATAATTTTAGGAAAAATGAAACTCATGTGAAGGTGGAGTTAGCAATGAACCTGGTTTCATAGAAAAAACAAAGAAAAATACCGAACATAAAAAAGTTGAGATGGAGAAATTCATGATAGAAGAAACTCCTATGGAAAATCAACAGACAACAATAAAAATATTGGAAAATCACAACCATGAATTAGAAGTAGGTGAGAATTCATTATGGGATTATTTAAAAATATATATATAAATAGTTTAAAAATGAAAATGGTGTATGAAGTTTCGCACAACATCTATTTGATCTTCAAGATCAATCAAGAAGAAGAAAAGAAACAATGCTCTCGGATATAAGTCTTTTGATGGATGATGTTGAACAGGCACAAATGTGTCTTCTAGTATTGAGAGGGAGGGATCTCCTAGTTGAATTTAGCACATAAAGGAAATGAACATAAGAAAAATGATAACATGGATTCAAATAATTTTCTTGAGAATCCCCTAATTATTAATGATAATATCGCTTCAAAAATAAACATGGAGATTCATAGTTTTGATACCATCATGTTAAATGAGCAGCAACAACATGAAATTGATATTGAAGTGATTGAATTATTTGAGAAATATAAGGAGACTTCACTTGATGAAATAAAGAAATAAATTCTATCAATACCAATAAAAAATTGAATGATAGTCATAAAAAAAGTCAAAATCATGCTGGTGGTGGGTTATAATGCATTGGGAAGTAGCCATAAGTGGGAAAGTGATGAGGAAGTTGGAATGTCTTCCTCTTGATCAAAATTGTAAAATGAAACATGAACTCACAAAACTGAAGAGGAAATCTTCCAAGAAAGCATCATTGTTAAAAACAATAGAATCTAAGACAAATGAGCATATTGAAAACATCAGTGGAAAAAAATTAATTCAAAAGTTGGAATATGATATATTTAAGTGTTGAGGTAAAGATTGTAATGCTGTAAATAAATTTTGGAACCTTTCAGAGTATGATAGAGATTTATCCAAGACTAAAAATAATAAGAATTCTTACTTGGAGAAAGATCAATACTCAATGCGTGATGAAATATTCAATTAGCAGGATCATTTCTAGGAACACATGTAAGAGATAGAAGATGAAATAAGGTTGTTTAAGGAGAAGGTAAGGATGCTAATAGTGGAATTGGAAGAAATGAAAATGGATAATCTTAAACTTCATGAAATGATTTTTTATAATAATGTTTGTTTCTTGTGGATCAAATAAACATTTTGGAGACCACTAAAATTGTTTCAACTATGATGTTTAATCAAAGTGAAAGGAAATATTTGAGGATGACATAAATTCGTTCTCATTCTTCTCTAAAATGGAAATCTATAAATAATAAATGGAGTCATGCTTCATGTACATAATTAAACCTACAATCCAATGCATTCATTTTGGCATCAAGGATATTCAGATGGTTTCATTCTACACTATTGGTTTTCACATACTCATGTTTTCATGTGTTTATTGAATGTCTACAATGAGATATAAATAATTCTCAATAAGAATTATACATTAATAATTCATTTTACAATTCTTGTTAAAAACTATTTATAGAACTTATCACTCATGCGTTAGATTGTTGTAGTCTGATCCTCTATGAGTGATGATTGGGATGAAAGTTTTTCAGCCCGTATTATGCAATGGCCCGCAACATTCTCAGGCTGAGCTCTATATTTTTCTTGTTGGGGGTTGCAGGGGGAAACACATCCTTGCTCTTGGGGTCCACGGTCCAAATTTTCAGGTACCATAGCATCTCTGACACTATAGAAGAGCTGACCGACATACACCAACAGAGCACTACAGCAGTACAGACTTTGGATTCAACTTTATTGTAGCATTTTAGAAATTCAGTCATCAGCCACTATATCACTTTTGACTTGGGTGGCCGCCTATCACTATAGTGACGCGGTCTTCCTGTGCTGTTGGTGGAACAGTGGATCGTCTTCTCCATTTGTAGCCTCTTTTGGGATAGGGTTTCTATTTGAAATAAATCTGAGATAAAATCATGTAAATTGTGCTCCTGGTCATAGTGAAGTTATTCTGCCTCTTTGTGGATGTAGGGATTATTCTCGAACCACGTAAATATTTTTGTTCTTGTTCTTCTTTTTTCCCTTTTACTCTTCTGTGTTTCGTCGTTTTTATCGCTGCAACTCCCTATGTTTCTCCATCATCATGAAAAATGATTCCTTATAAATGTTTTCAAATTAGTTATAAAATAATTATACCACTTATTTAATTGATTTTCATAAGGTATTTCATGATGAGTGTTTTTTGATAAATAAAAAACCAAAAACTTCACTTATGATGAATGTTTTTGTATACGTTTTTTCAAATTGCTTATTGAAAAAGTGCATGAAAATATCAGACAGTACAAAAACATAACATGTAAAACACATGAAACAATATATATTATTGCATTTAAATAACCACATGCATATAAACATTACAAAAATACAGTGAAAAAGAAATAGAGAAAGATAGATTCTATGTACCATGAACAATTTCTAGAGAGCAACTTCCAAAAGCAATGTCAACAACTTCAAAAATTTCATTCTAATATTTTATGAGATTAAATGAACTGTCCTTTTCATGCAATAATGAATCATATAATGTAATCAAAAACGTCTCTAGAATATTAATAAGAAACTATTTCACATACATAACAAATTCCACAGGGTTTAACTATAAAAGTAATCAATTTAAAGTGTTGTTACAAGTAAAATTCACAGATATACACAATAAAAACTAGTTTTAACTGTACCTTTAAATGATTATGCATATAATAAATTATGGAACATGGTATAAAGTTTTTTCTCAAAAATCCAAGGCATTAAGATTAATATATATGAATGTGATTCTAGCATCTAATTATTCCAGGTCAATTAAATTGAATAATTTTATCAACTGAAGATTTACTCCCCTTCTCACAAACAATTCAACATTGTTGGTTATGATATGTCTAAAAATATTACAATAGTATGGGAAGGAAAATTAACCATACATTAGATTTAATAACCCGGTTACCTATAACACAAAATGATCACCCCCTTCAGGGGTGGAATTTCTGAAAAAACTTCTTCCTTGAATGAGACTTCTGGAAGCACTACTAATACCATCTTCTAAGATAGGAATATACCTTAAAACAGATAATTCTCGCCTCTGAGATGCTCTGGTAGGAGAGAATGAACCAATGATAGAAGTCAAGCGGGAAGACCTCCATCTCTCATGCTCAATCTCATCCAAAAACAATGCAATTTCGAAATCGTCAAGGCTGACCTCTGGAAAGCACATCCCCCAACCAATATTCACGAATCTCCTCATTATAATAGGATCATCATTGGAGTATTCTCGGGCCATAATCCCCCCCAAGAAGCAACTGAGTCTCATAGGGAGATGGTAATCAAATTCTGTACAATTGGACGGGGAATAATCATCAATGCTTGGAGACTCCCCAACGGAAGTCCTTGTCATCGTCAACTTGAACCGGATGTCGCCATTAATGTGGTTTTATTAACAAATGATGGATTCTTACTAGATGATTAATAAATATATGTTCAATTATATATAATAAATTTTATTTTTCTATATAATTTATTACAAATATATTTTTCGAATGATAATGGGTATATTGATAGTGATAACTAATATTAAGAGATATATTTATTAGTAAAAGAAGTTTTAGTATTGATATGACAAAACAAAATGTTTTATTGTTAATAGAGGGTTAGTGATGTAGAACACTTAATATTAACCTGTATATATATTGGTAAAAATTATTCAAGGTGCCTATAATTAATAACAAAAGTAAATTTATGTTGTAATTATTCATTTTTACCGATAAATATATTATCTGTCAGTGAATTTATATTAGAAACCCCACTATTTTTATTGAGTGTGTGTGAACATTTTCTCATATCATTTTCTTGTATTAAATTCAAAAAACAAACAGATTGATTTTAACACTTGTCTTCCATGTTTATTCTCATACACACTTATTCTTACTTCTTGTAACCATATTCCAATGAACCATTTTGAAATGTTAACCAAATGATCTCAAAAGTCAAACCTCAAACACACATCATAGATATCTCCATTTTTTTCTTTTCTTGACTCTCTTATATATTTATATATGTTGTTTTATTTTTATTTTGTAGAATGTGTAATATTCCAATAATATGTAAACATTCATAGGTAAATTTGGAATCATATTAAATACTTTTCATGTACTTAGTGTAGGTAAAAAAATATTGTAGATAGCTTCAAGGAGTCTTAAGTGCTTCAACTAGATTTTTTTTAATGTGAAAAAATAAAACTAATTGATTATGGATGTGTGTAAGATGTGATTTAATTAGAGAACCACCACCCTTCACTTAAAAATGTTTGTGAAACATACCTAGGAAGCCTTCATAAGCATGTAGATCACACCCCCAAATCATGCATCAGTTCACCCAAACATGTCACATGTTGGCCAAACCAAGACATGAGAGGGATAAAAGAAGAGGAAACGATTAAAACAAGACTGTGGGAATTCCCTGCAAAGGTTGGAAACCTCCATACCAACACATTACGAACCCTCCATGCCATTGCAAATAAAGATAAAACATAAGAGAAATATTGAATGGAGACTCAAGCGCACCATGGTAATGGGATCTGTGGGACATCTTAATTTTCACGACTTGACCCATGTTGGGGCTTGAGCCGCAACTACCCCAAGCCCACCTCCATAGGTTAGGGGTTGTGACTAGCACTGAAGGCATAACTAACTCGGGAAAGGCTTTGCCTAAGTACCTGTACACATGCACAAAACCAACTCAATGAAACGGCATGAAGAAAATTAATAAAATATGCAATACTATTATAAAAAATCAAGCATTAATGGACCTCTAGATAGTGAAAAAGTACAATAGTGTAAGCTGAAAAGTAAAGGGACAAAATAAACGCTCAAGCAGAAATGTGTCCCAACCTAACATAAAACTGGAAAAGTAGAACCGTTGAGAGTGTCCATCTCCTGAATCTCAAGCAATAACCAATGTATGTGGTCTATGAACCAAGTATCCCTGTACTATTTTATAGACATGGTCAACCTGTTCGTCATTTGTATAAGACATGACACATTTGGGAAAACCCCATGAAGAGGTGTGTATAAACATACCCAATAGGACGCCTTAAAAGTTAAAGGGGGGTAGTAAGAGATAAAACAGAAGAGAAAGATAGTAGAAACATAATGTTCAATGAAAGAGTACATCTCATCCCAACAAAAGAGTGCAAGTAAACTCATCCAAATACAAGGGGTTGGACATGGTGAGTAGATGAACTACTCATCGAGTCTTCATCACCAATAGTTGGAGAATGGAATTATCCAACCATGAGAAGCTAAACACGGATAACATGTGGCATACCCCGTGCGACTTCACCTCTCCTAAAAGGAGAGTATCCAAATCCAATGTGTGAATCTAGAAAAAATAATATATATACATATATGCTCAGTCAAAGAATCCCAAATGAGAGAGTAAGAGGATCTTCATCTCACAACTCAGACCAAAAAAGAAGAGTAACCAACAGTTCAAAAAATCCATCAATGATGCTCAGCATCCCATGCATCTTTCCTGAACACATGAGTCTAAGGGACTCAATCACCACACCTAGATATTATCCACTTTGGGTGGTAGTGACTCACCCACACAATTTTTGAGTCGCGTCACAAGAACGCATCTTGGTGGGGAAAGAGTCCCCCTTCTGCATGAGTATAAGAATACATCAAACCACATATTTTCATTGTTCCTCATAGTCGAGTGTCCAAAAACTCCAAGTAAGGATCTCATACCCTGGTACGCCAAGAGGGCCCTACTCTACTAGTCATCGAAGAACTCCACTGCCTAGCCCCACTGGAGGGTAACGCTCGAGAATGTCATCGTGGAACTCCACTACCCAACCCTACTAGAGGGTAACTCCTATAAGAAGATCGTTGGGTAACTCTACAGTCCAACCCTGCTTGAGGGTAATGCCCAGAAGAAGCTGTCAGAGGACTCCACTAATCAGTTTTTCTAAAGAGTAACGTCAGGGAACTCCACTCATCATCCCTACTAGAGTGTAACACACGGAAGACTCCATAACATATCTCAAAATCCACTACCAAGGGAACCATCACATTCTATGTGAAAAAACACTTTAAATTGGATACTCGCAGACCTAAATCTGAGTTCAAATGAAGGAGATACGAATGTTAGAAGTGTCCTGAAAGGAGCTAAAGGGGAACACGACATGTGGTCCCACTTCACCCCCTACCCCTGTCTCTATAAGGTGCATGTCTCCTTGTTCGTGTGTCATTACACGTCATGTAGGTGGACTACATCATTTGTCCATGCAACACGAGACCAGGTCGTGTCTCAGTGGTCATGTTCGTGTACTGGACACCATGTCTGTATGGTCATCCACATAGTCTGATGAACCAGGAAGAAAATACAAGATGTGTGAGGGAAGATTACATGCCATGTCATTATTATCTTCCCTAAAACACTAATCTCACCACTGAGGGAGGATACATGCCATGTTGTTCATCCTGAACATGGTGTGCAATCGAGATTTTCATAGAATCTTCAGATCCAGAGTTTCACCTTGAATCTGGTCAAACCATTATAGATTCCACCTTAGATCTCTCTAAAAAACATGGATATAGCTATAGATTATGCTCGTCAGCCATTTCATGATGGAAATGGCACCAGTGGAGATTCGGAAAACCACCGTTCGTTTTACATGCCGCCACAGCTCATGAAGTTCACACTTGGTGTCCTAGAACCAACTATTTTTACTTTGATTACAAATATATTTAATGTATTTAAATATTAAACATATTATTACATATTGTTCATTGTTCTGGATGACTATAATGTTATTATTTCCTAGAGTATTATTTGAATTGATCAAGTCCTGACAGTTCCCCGCAACATTAAGAACATTGAAATGCTATAACAATATTCTTAAATATAGTCCTACGGTTGGATGACATACTATGATGGGACATATAGCATGTAGACAGTCAGGTGTGAGTACTCATAAGAAGATGATACTTCCTCTCATGAAGTTCATACTTGGTAATCTCCAAGATAGGAGATTATGAGAACATACCTGCCATTAGGAATTCTGTATGTTTTGGTGTCATCAGATATTTCTACTTCGAGCGTGTGTAATGATCCATAGACTATAATATTATCATTAATAAGTGTCACAACTCACATAATTTTATTTACTGATGAAAATCGCATATAGATATTTGGCAGGAATTGGTGTATGTTGGGTGCATCACGAGTGGCATGTTATTAATGGATAAGTAGAGGAAGGATTTGTCCCTTCCATTTATGGAATTTGATATCTCATCCCTTTTATTGAAATAGAACTGTCACATGAAATTCCATGGCTATGGTGTAATGACAAGTTTATTTCAGGTAGTCAATGAATGAAGTATCTAGCATAACAGTTGATGACACTATAAGGAATCGTCCTTGATGAGATATTGCGAAAAATGGATTATATTAAAAAGTGAGAATTTGTATGTGGATGACATTATTGTGGCTTTAAGTTATTTATATTGGGTGCCTTTACCCATTGCTAGATAGTACTCTTGGACTTTAGGAAAACCCGCCTAATGCCAATGAGAAAGAATCCTAGAGGGTCACACACTATGTGTTTCTGGTGGACTCAGTTAAATTCTATTTTAATTTAATTAATAAATATTATTCTCAAAATAGTGGAATAATTTTATTCAAGCTAAAATGATTGTATAAATTAAATAAGTATTTATTAACCAGATTGTTGGTAAAATATATTTATTTATTTTATTGAATATTTAATAAATATTTATTTACTAGTTTTTAAATAAATTATTTATTTAAGAAAATAAACTATTTATTTATTTATTCAGGTGTTTAATAAATTGAAGTGGAGTTCATGCGGACCAAGGCCAATTCGGTAGTAAAATTATTATTTTCAAGACAATAAATAATTATTTAACAAGTTGGCACAAATTAAAATAACGCTACTATTATTTTGTGACGTAGAATTTTATTTATAATTCTATTTTTCATAAGTCGGTGCATGATAAATAATGATGAGGTATTATTATTATTATCATGGTTTTTATCAAAGGTTATGAATGTATTTAATTTCTTTTATAAAATTAAATATTTTAACTGAATCCCCATGTCAATAAATAGACTTGTACGCCTACTGTTCCATGTACCGATCCGTACACCCAGTGAATTGGGAATTGTTGAGATAAAAAATTTCTATCTTGAATCATCTTCCCTCCCCTCTCAATAATGATAGACGTTCTTCAAGGCTGAATAAAAAGATATCATGAACGACTGACACAAGACACTCACTTCACCGCACTAGCACCTGGGGAATGAGTGGTGTTGATCGAAGGTCATTAGAGCACATGTGGATCGTCGCTAGAGGGATTCTAGTTTTTATCCTCACAAGAACAATGATATAATTCAAAAGGGTCATTCTGGATGATCAACATCATCAACGAATAAAATATCAAAAATCCAAGTATTATTTTCTTTATAAAATTAATGAATTTAAATATAAACATGATTTTCAAGATCCTCTCTAAAGGTTTCGGGCATATTTCTTCTTTATCTAAATCATTGATTCTATTCCATGGAGACTATCATTCATCATTATATTGATCCTAGAATAATCATTGATTGTGGTAAAAATTAAAGTTGGGTGTCGTCCAAACGGCATTTCCGCTGCGCTCGGAACCTATAAGTGGTATAAGAGGGGTTACATCATAGTTTATAATTATTTAAATATTTTTTTTGATTATTTACGCATTTAATAATTTAGTTGTTTCAATTAAATTTAATCATTCAGCAAATCTGAATCTCGAGATATGTTCCTCCCCTTTCGTTTCTCGTCACCTTATAGAAACGATCTTTTCTTTTAATTTTGATTAAAATAAAATAGATGCTATCATATGGAGGTGCCTAAGGTTCATGGTCATATAACACCAGAACACACGACATGTATTTGGGAGTACACACTATGTAGTTGAGTTTAAATGCATCGAGTCTGGTCTGCCAAGACAAGTTGTGTCATTGGAGTTTTCCTAAGTCTTAATGACCCATGTGTTGACAAGGAACAGTTGGCACACGTTTTCCAGATTACACATCATGTGGCCCACTGGACATAGTGTATAGCCCCTTCAGGTTATGGTTGGATTGTATACCCCATACACGGCTTGCCTGACTGGAGACCATGTAACTCATACACTACATGGCATGTGGCCCACTTGACACGCCATGTACTCTGAAGATTTCTGAAGTACACTCACACGATGTATCCCTAGGCATGTAATTCAAATGAATGGTGAACAATAGTACCCACCGTGTAGTTGGAACTACACATTGTGTACTCATCCAAATTACATAGATTTATTAAAATTTATTATTATATTTCACAAACCCTTGAGATGTGTATCATGGTGTGGGCGTAAAGCTGAGGCACAACATGTAATAGGTGTTTTATATATATGAGTTTAATTTAACATCTGTGTAATGTTTATTTTTACTCATTGGGTTGTTATGAACAGGAATTCGCCGGGTTGCATCCAAGGTACAAGTTCCGTACAAAGATAATTTTAAATGAATTTATTTGTTTAAAATCATGATCGATGAGAATCTCAAGGAATTTCCTAAAAGGGTTTAACAAACAAGGATTGATTAATTAAATATGATAATTAATTGATTCGATCGTGATTTATTTTAAATAAGAATGATTAAATAATCGAATTCTAGTTTTATTTATGCATATATATATTTGTATGTATAGATGATCTTGAGATAGACTAGAACCTTTGTATGTGTATGGTTTATTTTAATTTATTTAATTAAATTAAATTTGATGGCCTACGTTGCTTCTCCTCATTAATATGTAGGTTCTACGTGCCCAAGATTTCTTTTATGTAAAACCCCATTTTACCCCTAACATACATGTGAGTTTAAAAAAATATGTAATGGATGGAACTCCCATGCTAGTGGAGGTGGTTCAAGCTAGAGACGATACAAATTCAATCCCAAGAGATACATACGTGGGAAAGTGGAAAGCTGTAAACATGAACCTAAAAGGTTCAAGGTGTTTCTTCGCTAGTTCAGGGTTAGTTTATCAACCTCTTGATAAACTAACCATTTGAAAATCTCATGATCACACTATTTTCTTTATTTTATTTCTATCAGTTTCATGGTTTATCATTATGGATGTGTTGTCGTGATCACATAATTAATGAATTAAAAAAGCATGCAATATGGAACTAAAATAAATCAAGACTTATGCGTAAGTATTATCAAGACATGTTTAATAAATTAAGTAAGTTACACTTAATATTAACAAGCATGTGATAATGATAATAATAAATTCACAAATAAGAGATAAAAATCCCTCATATTAAATATTAATTCAGACCAAGCCTTTCGTTACTTGATTAAGGGAAAAACTCAATAAAACTATGTGTTTGACCAACCCTTTTTGGGACACTTACTTTTATATAGGAATCCATTATGAAATGTTTTGGGTTGACTTAACCATATTACATCAAGAGGAGTATCCCTTTCTAGAATTGGTGTAATATTTGAGGCAATAGTTGAGGAAATCCAAATTCTGAATTTCAAGTTTGGGGAGTCCACTCAACAGATCAGGGAACTATAAGCTTGCAGTTGGCAAAGACCTACCTACCTAAATACCTTCAAATAGCTTGACCAACCCTTGTTAGTGTTATGAAAAGGGTAATATGGATCCTTTCCACTAGAATGTCTTGTAAACTAAACATTATAAGTTCAATGGTGAGGCCCATTTGGATTTTATATAATAGTGGGAGACTTAATAAATTTAAATTATTATTTCTCATAAAATGTAATAAAGAAAGTGCTAATAATATGCTCTTTTAATTGTATAATTAAAATTAAAAACTCGTCAACCACATTATCCCTGTGATCAATTCTGGATGAAGACAACATCCTCACTGGCAGTACCTTCCAAGAATGGTTTATACACATCTGAGACTTCATACTCCATGAATGGAAGTGTTACGTGTTAGAGTCGTCATTACCTGATCAGCCTACCAAAGAGGCGAGTGATGAGGATTTCGTGGTCTATAAGAAACATATAAACGACACGGTCGATGTTCAATGTTTGATGTTATCATCAATGTCTAGTGAGATCATGAAGTCTCATGGAAATATGGATGCTTATAGCATACTCAAGAACCTCTGTGGTCTTTACTAGTAGAGAGAATGATCGGAATGTTTTCAGATCTCTAAGGCTCTCTTTCATAGTAATCATGGAGAGGGTGCCCTAGCCGGACCTCATGTAGTCATGTTCATTGGTTACATTGCGCTCCTAGTGGTTCTAGGGTTTAAACATCCCAAAGAACTGGGTACCGCTCTAATTCTCGCATCACTCCCTCATAGCTTCTCCAACTTTGATGTCAATTTCAACATGAACAACATTAAGAAGTCTCTATCTGATCTTCTTATCCTCATTCACCAAGTGGAAAAATATATGATGTGTGAAAATCCTTCTGTACTTATGGGGAATAAGTGAAAATGGAAGGCCAAGAGATTTAATCCAAATGCTTCTTTACATACTTCTAAGAAAATGAATATCAAAGGGGGGCATGGGAATATGAGGCTATTTTTTTGCATGTGGAAATAAAGACCACTGGATGAAGACTGCACCTAGCCTAAGAAGCAAGTGGAAGCATTAGGTGAGTTTTTTTTCAAATGAAATTTATCTATTTCTAAAAAATGGGCATTAGATATAAATTTTGGTGCTCACATATGTATCCAAATACAAGAACCAAGTACATTCAGGATGATTGATTGAGAGGAGGTAGATCTACGAGCAGCCAACAGATCCAGACTTTTTGTTGTAGCTATCGGGGACTACCACCTCATGTGGCCAATATTTATGATCTTGGTGTGAAACGGTTGTTAGTATGTGTCGTCTGTTACTAAAAACATTATTTATGTATCTAGATTAGATACTAATGGATTTTTTTTCATTTTTGTAAATTAATGTTTATTCTTTTACAGAGATAGAATTTGTTTTGGTAGGGAACATTTATACAATGGTCTTTATGTGTTGGATTACACAAACATGGAAATCAATAACAAATATACTTCACATGACTCATACCACACCCAACTTTGGCATCACCCGCTAGGTCATGTAAATGAGAATATCTTCACAATGTTACATCAAGATGGATATTTAGATTCTTTCAAACTAAAACCACTTGGCATATATCATGCATGTTTATAAGGAAAAATGACCAAAGCACCATTTTTTGGGAAAGGTCAAAGGGATAAATAAATTCCTGAATTGGTTCATACTGATGTATGTGGATTATTTCTAGTTGAATCAAGGGGAGGGTACTGATACTTCATAACTTTTACTAATGGTTTTATTAGATATGGATATATCCACTTAATGAGGTATAATTAATATTCTTTTGATAATTTCAATGAATACAAGAATGAATATGATAACCATCTTGGCAAGAAGATTAAGAAACTCCACTCAGACCGAGGTGGAGTATATCTTAATAAAGACTTTATTTATTACTTACAGGATTTTGGGATCTTATCCCAACACAGTCCTCCTTACACACCCCGGTGGAATGGTGTGAGCGAAAGGAAGAACTGCACCCTGTTGGACATGGTGAGATCTATGATGAGTCATGCAAGTCTTCTATTATCCTTTTAGGGATATGTGTTACAAACAACAGTGAACATACTAAACTAAGTACCCAATAAATCAATAAATGGTTTTCCATATGAGTTATGGAGTGGAAAGAAAGCCTTGTTATTGAATTTTCATGTGTGGAGAAGGGATGTGTTTGTTAAGGCCTCTTCAGGTAAAACAATATACACCTCAAGGCACAAAGTGTACCTTTATAGGATACCCCAAGGAAACAAGGGAATATTACCTATACAACCCCTCAGAAGAAAAGGTTATAGTGGCTAGACATGCCATATTCCTTGAGAGGGAGAACATCTCCAAAAAGAGATAGTGGGAGCGATATAGACATTGATGAAGTTGAGGCTCAAGGTACACTAGATTTGGTATAAGATAAGATTCTACAAAACCCTGTGGAAGAAAGAACTATTCCAGATACACAATAATTGTGTAGTAGTACAAGAGAGGATAGAGAATTAGAACGGTATAGTTTTCTAGTTACTGAGGATAGTGACTCATTATCAGTTGATAATAATGATCCTTTAACCAACAAGGAAGCAGTAAGTGGCATAGATGTTGCCAAGTGGAAAGAATTCATGAATTATAAAATGGATTCCATGTACCAAAACAAAGTCTTGATTTTGGTAGATCCTCTAATTAATGTAAAACTTGTTGGTTGAAAATGGTTATTCAAGAAGAATTTGGACATGGATGGAAAATTCAGGACCTATAAGGTACGACTGGTTGTAAAAGGGTTCAAATAGTGTCAAGGCATTGACTATGATGAAACCATTTTACTAGTTTAAATGCTGAAATCCATCAAAATTCTATTGGTCATTGCCGCTTACCATGACAATGAGATTTGGTAAATGGATGTCAAAATAGACTTACTTAATGGGAACCTTTAAGAAGATGTCTACATGACACAACCTGAAGTGTTTATCACTCTAGAGGATTCCAATAAGGTCTGAAAGTTTCAGAAAAAAATTTATGAATTAAAGAAAGCATATTGGTCATGGAACATTCATTTTGATTAATCCATAAAGAAATTTGGTTTTATCCTGAACGAATGTGAGCCTTGTGTCTACAAACTGTTTAGTTGGAGTGCAATCATTTTCTTAATAGTATTTATTGATTCCATATTACTTATTAGAAATGAGATATTAGTCTTACAGTCTATTAAGGAATGGTTGAATCAATGATTCTCCATAATGGACTTGGGTGAGGTAGTATATATTCTTGGGATTGAGATCCATTATGATAGATACAAGAGATTACTAGGCCTAAGTCAATGTACATACATTGTTAAGATACTGAAGAGATTCATTATGGAACAATCCAGGAGGGGATTGTTGCAATAATCACATGGCATTCATATTTCAAAGAAAATGTGTCCTCAATCACATGAGGAAAGAAATATAATGGCTAGGACTTCATAAACATCAGCAATTAGGTCAATCATATATTTCTTGATATATACTAGGCTGGATGTCACCTAAGAATTGAGTTCAGTAGGAAGATATCAAGTTGACCTAGGTGACCGCCATTGGATGGCAGTCAAGACTATCCTAAAGTATCTTAGGAATACTAAGGATATATTCCTGGTTTATAGAGGATATGAGGAACTAGTCATCATAGGATATGTAGATTCTAGTTTCATGACTGATCAATATGACATGAAGTTGCTAACTAAATACATCTTCACTTTGAATGGAGGTGCAGTGAGCTGGAAGAGCTCAAAGTAGTGTGTGGTCACAGATTCTACAGAAGATTCCTAATATATCGCAGCTTATGAGGAAACTGAAGAAGAAAATTAGATGTGAAGCTTCGTTTATAAGTTAGGTGTGCTACTTAGTAGTAAATATCCGATCACATTGTACTGTGATAACACTACAATGGTCATTCTAGCAAGAGAGCCAAGGCCACATCTACGGACGAAGCACATATTTTGGAAGTATCATCTATTGAGGGATTTTTCTCAGAGAGGTGAAGTTGCTGTGAGAATTATTTACATGGAAGTCAATGTGGAAGACCCCTTGACTAAAGCCTTGAGTCAGCAAGAAACATGATCATCATGTGAGGTCTAACAAACTTAAAGTTGTAGGAAGTTTTCTCTAGTCCTAGTGGGAGTTTGTTAGAGTTGGTGTCTTATAACCAACTATTTTTACTTTGATTAAATTGATATTTAATGTATTGAAATATTAAACATATTATTACATATTGTTCATTGTTCTTTATGACTATGATGTAATAATTCCCTAGAGTATTAGTTGCATTGATAAGGTCATGGAAGTTCCCCACTACGATGAGAACCATCAAATGCTATAAAAATATTCTTATATATAGTTCTACGATTGGATGACATACTATGATGGGACACATAGAATGCAAACTTTTAGGTGCAATTACTCGTAAGCAGATTAGACTTCCTCTCATGAAATTCGTACTTTGTAATCTCTAAGACATGAGATTATGAGAACAAACCCGCCAGTAGGAATTCAAAATATTTTGGTGCTATAATATATTTCTATCTACGATCATGTGTAATGATCCTTAGACATTAAGATTATCATTAATATGTTCCATGACTCGCCCACTTTGATTTACTGATAAAAACTATCATGCAGACAGTTGAGGGAAAGTAGGGTACTCTGGGTGCGTCACGGGTGGCATGTTATTAATGGATAAGTCGATGAAGGATTTGTCCCTTCTTCCTATTGATTAAAATAGAACCACAATGTGAAATTCCATGGACATGGTTTAATGATGAGTTTATTTCATGTAGTCAATGAACTACGTATCAAGCATAAAAGTTTATGACACTATCATGGAACCTTCTTGATGAGATATTACGGCAGAGGGATTATATTACATAGTGAGTGTTCGTATGTGGATATTGTTTTTGGGACTTATGTTATTTATCTTGGGTGACTTGACCTATTTCTAGATAGTACCCATGGACATTAGGGAAGCCCTCCTAATGCCAATGAGAAAGAATCCAAGAGGCTCTTACACTAAGCGTTTCTGGTGGTCTCAGTTAAATTCTATTTGAATTTAATTAATAAATATTGTTCTCAGGAGAGTGGATTAATTTTATTAAAGTTTAAATGATTTCATGAATTAAATAAATATTTATTCACCTTATTGTGGGTAAAATATATTTATTTATTTTATTGAACATTTAATAGATATTTATTTACTAGTTTGTAAATAAATTATTTATTTTGATAATAATTTATTTATTTATTTATTCAGGTGTTCAATAAATGGAAGTAGAGTTTGAGTATATAAAGTCTGATTCAATAGTAAAATAATTATTTGAAAGATGATAAATAATTATTTAACTAGTTTCCACAAATTAAAATAATGATGATATTATTTTATGATGAGGAATTTTATTTATAATATTCTTTTGTGCAACTTGGAAAACCATAAATAATGGATTAGTGTTATTATTAATATCATGGGTTTTAACTAAGGTTATGAATGTATTTATTTATTGTTAAGTAATTAAATATTATAACTGAATCCTCATGTCAATAAATAGACATATACGTCTATTGTGCCATGTATCGAACCGCACACCTGGTGAATTGAGAATTTTTGAGCTAAAAAATTTATCTGTAGAATCCTCTTCCCACCCCTCTCAAGAAAAAGATACATTATTCAAGTCTGAAGAACAAGCAATCAAGAACGGATGACACAAGACACTCGCTTCGCCACTCTTGCACCCAAATAATGATTGGTGTCGATCGGAGGCCATCAGAGCACGTGTGGATCACCACTATAGGGATTCTAGTTTGGATCCTTTAAATCATAGAAATATTATTTGGAAGGGTCATTCCGAATGATCAACATCATAAATGAAAAAAATACCGAAGATCCATGTATTATTTTCATTATGAAATTAATTAATTTAATTCTAAACTTGATGTGCAAGATCCTCTCTAAAGGTTTTGGGACACTTCCTTCTTTTTATAAATTTTTGATTCTATTATGTAGAGACTGGAATTCATCATCGTATGGATACTAGAATAATCATTGATCATGGTAAAAATTAAAGTTGGGTGTCGGCCCAACCGCGCTTCCCCTGCACCCAGAACTTACACATTTTTTCCACACGCCGCCAAACATTTGTTCATCACGATCATGATTTTTAATCAATATAATTGCCATCCTCACATCACAATGATCCCAAATCTATGTTTATCTTTCCAAACCATTTTAATTATGTCGATCTGCTGCAGATCTAGGGCCTGATCGAGCTTAGTGCCAACCATAATCCATCGAACCGGGAACCATAGGGATTTCATCGATGAAAAACAAGAACCAATGAGATATAAAAGCATAAAAAGCATAGTTTTAAACATCACTGGCCAAAAATTCTTGGATGATGATCAAGAATGGTCACTAAGGTTAAATAAAAAATGATTAAACTACTTAAATTTGGTACATGGGTTCATATAAAATCCAAAATACGGTGCAGATCGAATAATCAAGAGTAATATGCCCAATCATTTAATTATAAGTTAGAAAACCCATATATAATGAGTCATACCTCATATTGTATTTCTCACTGATAAAGAACACATCTTCCAACATATAATGGAGATTTATTTCGTTTTTCATGCTTCAATTCGCATTAATCCAAGGACATGTTGTCATTCGCCAAAGGATTCTCCAAAAGGAGGAGGAATGAGCTCTCACCGACAATTCCAAAAATTACCTGCTAACCCTAGAATAGTTTTTAATGTAAATACTTTTATAATGTATCATTTTAGGATAAAAGGAATTAATCAATTAATTTAACTAATTAATTTAATCCTCTTAAATTCACCGCCAATGAGCGAGAGGTCTGAATATCACACACAGACTCACTTTATATTGCTCCTGTGGTAAACACCATGTTCCAAACACAAAGGTGCTCTTAGATTTATGATTTGATCAACTATTTAAGAGTTATCTCATTTTCTTTTATCAACCACATACACAGAATATAAAATGTATTTAATATTTTTAAAAAAATAATTTTAGGAACACTGGGTATCGGAATTGCATGTCATCTTAGCGCCTAGATCTGAAATATATATATATATAAAAATATTTCAAAGTCTTACAAGACAGAAACTCGGTCTCTACATCATTCCTTCCTTCAAACTTTTCATCCCTGAAAAGAAAATCTAGGAAAAAAACTCAGGATACTCAGCTCGCACATGGCTCTCCCACTCCCAGTAACTCTCCTATACATTTCTGTGCTAACACAGCACGCAAACCAAAGGGATGGTCCATCCTCATAGAGTCTGCTCTTACTGATCCTCGATCTCCATTGGTTGCTTTGCAAAGGAGACTCTATCCTCGAGGTCTAGCTCTCCCTAGTCAATGACGTGCATAGTTTCATGCACATATCTTCTCAGTTGTGACATGTAAAAGATGTCGTGCACCCACTCCAACTGTGGGGGTAGGGTGAGGTGGTAGACAACCTCTCCAACCCTCTACATGATCTCAAATGGAACGATGAACCTTAAGGATAACTTGTCTCTATGGCCGAACCTCTGCAATCCTCATTGTGGGGATACTCACAAAAAAATGTGGTATCCTTGCTTGAACTCCAAAGGCCTGCGACAGCGTTCTGTGTAGGATTTCTAATTTTTTGGGTTGTCTTCATCTACTCATGAATGAACTACACTTTCTCTATTTTATTCTGCACTAACTCCGGGCCCACAATAGATGACTCGCAAATCTTTGTCCAACACAAGGGTGACCTGTAGAGTCTCTCGTACAAGGCCTCAAAGGGTGTCATGTTGGTGGTAGAGTGGTAGCTATTGTTGTACACAAACTCTGACAAGGGTTAGTGATCCTCCCAACTCCAGTCAAATTCCAACAGGCAAGCTCTCAGCATATCCTCTAGCACCTAGGTAGTGCGCTAGGTCAGCCCATCAGTCTGGGAGTGAAAAACTATACTCATCCACAATTGGGTCTCAAATTCCTCCTGTAGGAATCTCTATAATCATGACATAAACTGTGCATCACAATCAGAGATAATCATATAGAGTACCCCATGAAGTAAAATGATCTCATGTATATACAACTTCCTCAAACTCTCCACCGAACTATGCTCATTGGTGGTAAGGAAGTGCACCGACTTCATGATTCGGACTATTATCACTCAGATGGCGTTATGACCCTTCACTATGCATGGAATCCCTTTAAATAATTCCATGGATATTTCATCTCATTTCCACTTCGAGATCTCAAGGGGGCTCTAACAAACCTGCTAGAATTTGGTGCTCACCTTTTACTTGCTGACATGCAAGGCACCGAGAGAGTACTCAGCTACGTTTCGTCTCATTTCAGACCACAAAAACTTCCGCTAAAGGTATATGTACATATCACTACAAAAAACATCAATTAACGACATTTTTTTCATTATCAAGATCACTAATTCATTTACCAATGTTTCTGAAAAACGTCGCTTCATGAGGTTTTACTAACTAGCAACGTTTACAAATGCCATCAATCTAGCAACGTTTACAAACACCACTAATCTAGATATGTATATAAATTTCATTAATATAGAGTGGTTTATAAATGAAATTAATTTTGTGACACCTCTTCTACCAATGTTTTTCAAAAATGTTGGTAAATGAGGTGTTATTTTAGTAATTTTTATTAAAAACGTCATTATTTTTTTTTGAGAAATTTTTTATTTATTTTTGAAATTTATCATTTTTTATTTACCGAAAAAATTTTATGTTCATTTTTCTTTGAATTTTATGATTTTAATTTATTTTTTCCATTTCTGGAAGAATTGTTTTTAAATTTGTTTTATTACAATAAAAAAACATCCCCCTGTACTCCCCAGCCAGTTGCTCATCTAGTTCTCAACCTCCTCCCCCTCTATATTACCCCCCTAAACTCCCCTGTAGTGGTATGCCCGACCCCATCAATCGCATGTCATTGCCTCCACTCTCCAGTATGTTGATCCCTCCACATCTTGTAACAAGCCCTTCAATTTGCGATCAGTGGGAATGAAAACAATTACCTCCACCTTTCAAACCGAAGAGCCAACCAACTATCCTATCTCAACTTTAATTATTTAATTGTATTATCTTATATATATATATATATAAATAGAATTCAATATTTAAAAAAATAAATATATATAAATATATTAATATCCATATATTAATATTAATATGTTCATATGTTTATATTTTATATTTTATGTGTGTGTATATATATATGTGTGTTTATATTTTATATTTATTTATATGTTTATATTATAAATATATATATATGTGTTTATATATGTATATATTTTATTATATTTTATGTTTATATTAGTGCATATGTTTATATATTTGTGTGTGTATAAATATATATAATTATAATTATAAATTATATATATATATAATTAGATTTTTTTAAACGTTGGTAAACGTGTTACTAAAATAGGCACGGTTTCTTAAAAATGTTAAAATATTTAAAATATTTAATTATATTAAGTTATATGTGTATAAATATATATATATGTAAATTGATTCCAGTATTTAAAAAGTTATATTATATATATACATTAATATAAATATATTAATATATATATGTTTATATTCTATATTTTATATTTTATGTTTATATACATAGATATTATGTGATATAGATATGTTTATATTTTAAATATATGTTTATGTTTTATTATATATATATCCACGTGTGTGTGCATGTTTATGTTTTATTTTATGTGTGTGTGTGTGTGTGTGTTTATATTTTATGTTTATATATATGTTTATATTTTACATTTATATATATGTTTATATTTTATGTTTATTTATATGTTTATATTATATTATATATATGTGTGTGTGTGTGTTTATATTATATATATATATGTGTGTTTTTATTTTACATATATATTTATAGAAAGGTTGGGGGAAAACTCTTTATTAAAAGATAGAAAAAAAAATCAATCCCTTTTGAAGTAAGATAAGGGAGAACCCATGACATGCCCGAAGGCTCAGAAGTACTCAATGTAATGTCCTGGAAATTCTGTATATATATTTTTTTAATTATATAGAATTATTTCAAGACCGCAAAATTTGATGGCGCGTGTTTCCGAGGCCCAGAGTGCCTGAAATGATCCGTCGATGTTTGGTTGAGTTTTAATTAGCGCACGTAAGCAGTTTTACTGAAAAAGTGGAATAACTCTTAAATGGTAACTCTGATCAGAAAAATGAGGCCACCGTTGCGTTCAAGATGACGGTTTTACCCTAGGCGCGACATAAGGTTAGTCGGCGCAGGGCTCTTATGAGAAAACACAAAAATGGCATAACCATAAATAAAATAATTAAACAAATTATTTTATTTTTCAAATTATTATAACTCACAAACGGTAGATTGGATTGAAAATCTGAGACCACCGTTGAAATCATAAGGGAATACTTTATTTAATAAGATACTAACTTTGGCCGGTGCAGGCCACCAGTGAAAGTTAGTTTTTGTCCGTAAATAAAATAATTAAGTAACAATTATTTTATTGTAAAATACATAACATTTAAATAGTAACTCGGATTGGAAATCCAAGAGTACCATTGAGTTTGTTGAGACGTGTTTCACTTGTTCAGATCCAAACATTGACCGGCGTGGGTTGAGGGTGACTGTTAATATTTTCTGAACTTTTTTTGGGGACGTTCAGTAAACGCATGAGCAGCATTTTGTAACATTTGAACTGGTACTCAGAATTGAAATCTAAAATCACTGTTAAACTCGCAACGCCGATATTCACTTAAGTATATCTTCACCTAGACTGCATTTGGTCAAGGGTAGAAGTTAGTTTTTTGGATTTTCGGGGGAGAATAAAAAAAATAAATAAATACATTTTAATTTATTTTATTTGAAACCACCATTTTGTATGCTTGGTGGGGGGACCACACAAACTCCCAATTAATGTGGGGGAAACCCTTGGTATTCCTTTAGTTAATGTGTCAACCTCAATTTAATTATTGAGCCAACTTAACTTGTTAAATTAATATACTTAATTTAATAAGTTGGCTCATTTTTTTCTTATGTTTGGGGAAAGCATTGGCAAAGGGGGGATAAGGGAGAGATTTTGGAGGATCATCTTCTCGAACGAAGTACACTCTCCAACGAATAACATCCTCTAGAATCAGAGAATGTGGATGATGCTTGAGCCCGAATCGTAAACATCATGCGGGAGCAACGAACGCTGATGTCACCATCTCATTGACTTTGTCTTCTTCCTCGCACCACCTCCCATTGACATTCGTGGTAGGGGTTTTTATATATGTTTGAATTTGTTTTATTGATTCTTCATATCCTAAATTCACGATGATGATGGACAAATGAACAAGTCCATCGTTCCGCACATAAACCATGCCCCTCTTTCTTTTTATTCCATGTGTGTTCTTTATGAGTTCTTCAACACCTAATATTTAGTGGCGATAAGAACACGGAGTTTTTCTTAGCTCTATATATGGACGCGAATCCATCGACATAAGGATCACAAATATGCGATCGTTTAATATTTCAGGTTTGGAACGAAGTCGTAATGACTCGCAGAAGGAGGCATCCAAATATTTATTGGCGCCGGAAACAAAATATTCTATTGAGGGCGACATATGGACGCAGAGCCCTCAACCCGAGGATCGTGAATATGCGATCATTTTATTTTCCGGGTTTAGAATGAAGATGCAGTGGGCCGCAGAAGGGGCAATGTGGAGGTGCAATTCCGGCGTGTCTTTGGGGCATAGCTCCGGGTGAGATAGGTAGTGGGACTGTGGTTCTAGACGTGTGGAGGAAGCCTACGATTAGAGTTGCAGGAGACGTCGTGGGCTTGATTTTGTGCTGGAACAGTGTGTGAGAATTATGGGGAAAACGAGTTAATTAGAGAGAGGAATAGTTTAAAAGAAATGAATTAAAAATATAACGAAATTAAAAAAATAAATCATTGGAATAAGGGGGAGGTTCTACCCTTGTTTGTGAATCACAATTGATATGGGTTATAAGAAAAAAAAGAATAAAAGAATAATAATATAAATAATGTTAGTATTATTTTGGTTGTAAAACCATAATTCACCTGTAACATATCCGTGCGACCTCAGTTTCATGAACCGTCAGTGGCAGTATGACCCTGACATCGAGATGGAAATTATGAGTCCAATATTGGAGGTATTATTTGGGTTTTTGGATCGGGTACCCGAAACGCTCAAATAATAATAATATATTATTATTATTATTAAATCATCGACCCTCCATAACTCCTACGTGTGATGTTCATTTGACTTACCATCTACGGTGATGTGATATTGTCATTATGATGGTTGATTTAAGTCTAATGTTGAATATTAAATTATGGTTCATGGCTCGGGTTCACAAAACACACAATGATATTATTATTTTTATTGCAGGATCATGTATTCGACATATCTCCCTCATAGTTGTTGAAATGGAGAACCATCTGTGGCACCAGAAACATTGGAGCAAGATGGACCTTTTTTTATACCCCACTTGAGTTTTGGATAAAGTTGGGGTATGACCAGGTTTGATCAAACATGAATCTAACCGGGCCTTCGGGACTAAATGGCCAATAACTTACAGACCAGATGTCCAATTGACGCATCATCTATTGCGTTGAGACCCCTGTTACGTGGAGGTCCTTTGGGATACTTCTTCGTGGGACTTTCGTTCTAGTTGGCGTATCGACCTATGTCTTGAGGAGCGGAACCTCCCGGAATAAAGCGAGCCTAGTGCGGGAACCCTATAACTAGTTGTAACATGAGAAATGGATCCTTCGTGGGTCTGTTCTCGAGGATCCCACATGGATCCACTCTAGGAATCCATGTGGGACTACTATAGGATCATGGGTGGGTCTACTGTACTAGGATCCTGTCTGGGACTGATGATGTACTAAGATCCTGTATGGGTCTTCAGTACTAGGATCCTGTGTGGGTCTGATGATGTACTAGGATTCTGTGTGGGTCTGTTGTTCTAGGATCCTGTGTGGATCTGATGATGTGCTAGGATCATATGTAGGTCTACTGTAGTAGGATCTTGTCTGGGTCTGATGATGTACTAGGTTCTCGTGCGGGTCTGTTGTACTAGGATCCTGTGTGGGTCTGATGATGTACTAGGATCCTATGTGAGTCTATTGTACTAGGATCCTATGTGAGTTTGATGATATATTAGGATCTTGTGTAGTTCTGATGATTTAGGATCCTACATGGGTCTGCCTCTTAAGGAGAGAAAGATGATTCGGTAGTTACATCAAATCATCTATACTACTTTACCTAAGTTATACCTGGTGTGAGTTGAGTCTTTACCTTTTTGGTATTCTTTTCTCTGGCGTACCTATGTGGTACTTTCCTTCGTGGTGATACCTTGGTGGTATTCTTCTGTGTGGCGTACTAATGTGGTAATTTCCTTCACGGTGATACCTTTGTGGCATTCTTCTATGTGGCGTACCTGTGTGTACTTTCCTTCATGGGGAAACCATTGTGGTATTCTTCTGTGTGACGTACCTGTGTGGTACTTTCCTTCATGGTGATACCTTGGTGGTATTATTTTGTGTAGCGTCCTTGTGTGGTACTTACCTTCATGGTGATACCTTTGTGGTATTCTTCTGTGTGGCGTACATGTGTGGTACTTTCCTTTATGGTGAAACCTTTTTAGTATACTTGTGTTCGATGTTAACATTTTGGTACTCACCTTCGTGATGTTACCTTCGTGGTATTCCTTCCTTTGTGGAACAATTGAGCTTTGGGATTTTGAGTTGTACTTTGTGTTTCCTCATGAATGAGACGAGTATACTTGATAACTTGGTTATATGTATGGTCATATACCTAATTAGGGTTGTCATATGTTTACATTATATGTGGTTTATACATCATTGATTTCGTGAGACCTTTGAGGGTCTCGGGTTCCCTACTGAGTATTGTTATACTCACCCTTGCATGGGCTACGCCCGCACCTTGTTGTGTTTGGTGTAGATGACAAACAATGCTAACTAAGGATGAGAGTACCAGGAATGGAGGTAGCATGGAGGTGGACATTAAACAGGGGGTACCGCATAGAAAGCCATTCGAGAGATGTACCTACCCTTCAGGTAGGATCCTTGGTGGTTGTTCACAAGATTTATTTCAGTTTTCTTGTACTTTTCAGTTTTCTTATACTTTCCAGTTGATCTTTTATTCTGGGCCCTTTTTCTTATTGTACACACTCTTTTTACTATGCAGTTTACTTGTGTTCATATCTCGTTGTGTGCTTGGTTTCATGTGTTTATAGGTTATAAAGGCAATGCCTTCCTGGTTTTAGTGAATACGCCTTTCGGTGCTAGTCACCATCCCCTGGCCTATGGAATGCGGGTTTGGGGTAGTGACAGCATTGGCCCCAGGGGACTGGTCGTGACAAATTGGTATCAGATTAGTCAGTTCTACCAAAGAACATAGGACTCTGATCTTTTTAATGGTAATATTGTTATGTTTAGTGACTGTTGGACTCCTCATGTACTAATCATGTTTTAATGATCACAAATCCTATTCAACCTAGTTAAATCCTGTAAATTATATCAAATCATGTGTATTATTGTTTAAGTATTCTCATGCTTTAAGAAGAGCCATTCAATATCTTAATTTCTCTACATTCATTTTAATTACTTTATATTATCCTTGATTTACTTTTATAATACCTTCTTTGACAAATGATTATGTCTAATCCATTCTATGATCATCATTGCTAAATTCTGAATACAGTTATTCTGAAAAGTCTGAGACACCGTGAGTATGCCACTGGTTATGTCTTTTTGGAAAAGTAAATTAGACATTGTGAAGGATCAAACACCATGAAGGATCATACATCGTTACAATCAAACACCATGACAATCATACCTCATGAGAATCAGACACCGTGACAATCAGACACCGTGACAATCAGACATTGTGAAAAAGACACCGTGACATCCAGACACCGTTACTATGAGACACTTTGAACAAGACCCCATGACCATGATACACCATGAAAAAGACACCATGACCAATCCATACATCGTGTGAAGGAGACTGTATCGATTACATACTGTGACACCGTTTCCAAATATATTTTGTCATCTTTCAATTTAATCTCTTATTTTCATATTGGAATATTTTAATACACAAACATAATTAACGTTTCTTTATAGACAAATCATCGGACAATACGAGGTACGAGGTGCAGAATACATGCAACCTATCGGCTCTAACATATGAACTCCAAGATAAAAAGAGTAGTGCGGCACAAAAACAAAGCGCGAAAAGCTTTTTGAAAAAACATGATACAAAAGAACAAGCTGGTGGGCGTGAGTGAGATAACAGAATACATTTTTGTGAATTGGATCATGCAATCGGATTTTTCTAAATAACAAACAAAGAATACTAGAATCCCAAGAAAATCTTCACGTTGTAAAACACCACGAAGAACACAAATCGTATCTGTCTAACTTGTGACACTCTGTTTTCCATATGAGGACTTGAGTTCTGCATCTGCCTCATTTCAGAAGTCCAGAGCTGCAATGATTCACACTCAAAGCATTTCTAAACCAATCTCAACATTACTGCTCTATTGTGTATCATTTTATTAATTTTATAACAGAGTTCGTATCTGTATAGAAACACACTATCTCCTAAATTAAACTGAAGGATACAAGATATCCTTACTCAAACACTCATTTACTCTTGTGTATACCCACATATATGAGTGGAAGAGGTCTCTGTGTGGCCTAGTAGTTTGTACCCTTGAAGAACTATGAAAGTGTTCCTTGTGTGACCTATACAGTCCTGTGTGTTGATGTTAAACCCCGATCTAGGGTGTGGATCAAGTTTATTTATATAAACTTATTGGTGGAAGGTGATCACCAAGTGGAGTGGATTAGGTCTCGGCTTGATACCGAACCACTTGTTGTATATCTAATGTGCTGATTACTTTAGTTTTCTCTGTTTTACTGCTCTACTGTATAATTTAGAAATCACTAAACTTAATTTTATAGTTAATCTTGGAAGGAAGTTATAATTTCTTTGTCTTATTAAAATAGTGTCAAAAGTATTATTAATAACAATTATTATTACTAAGAAATAATCAATCTTCTAAGAAGTTATTTAAACAGTCCAAACATTATAACAATATTACTTTGATTATCTGGGATGTATTTAACTTGAATGAGAGATCCTTTTAAAAATCTTTTTTAACAGAAATTTTTATAGATACTCAATTCCCCTCTCCCTGTTGAGTATTCTACTCCTACCAAAATTTGGTATCCGTGGATCTTTTATTAAAACTTTTTTTTTTAATATCAAGCAACTGTGACTGTAGTTGTATGTTAAATATCATTAAATTTCTATCAGTCCTAAATTTATAGAACTTTAAACCTATTCTATTATTATGTATAATAGATTGGATAGTCCTGAAACCAATAGACCACCATTCTTTAATGGAACCAACTATGATCAATAGAAAATTAAAATGAAAATGCACTTAGAGAATATGGGATTTGAGATTTGGTCATCCATTACAGATGAATACAAGATTCCTTCAATTGATAGAATTACATGGGATGAAACTGTCAAAACTACCTACAATAATAATTGCAATGTTATGAATTCTTTATACTTCTCCTTAAGAGATGAGGAATTCAGTAGAATTTCTACTTGTAAAATTGCCCATGAAATTTAGGATACCCTATCTATTTCACATGAAGTAACATCTATTGTAAAAGATATGAGACTTAATACTTATACTATTAAATATGATAACTTTAAAATTAAACCTGACGAACCTATCTCTGACATGTATCTTAGGTTCAATGAGATTGTCAACACAATGATTTCTCTTGGAAGAGAAGTCATTGTCAAGGAATAGATCATGAGAATTCTCAGATGTTTGATTGATAGGTGGAGTGGATCCTTTGTATCTAATAGAGAATCATGAGACATCAGCTAGCTACCTGTAAAATAAGTAATTGGGAAACTGATGATGTATTAAGAAGAGCTGAAAGTCAACAAGGAGGACGAGGATGAACCAAAAGAGGAATATGTTGCATTCAAGACCACCACCTCTAAACACAAAGTCAAAGGGAAATTGGAAGATTATGTAGAATGTTCAAGTAGTGAAAAATAATCACCCGATAGTGATGATGAGATGGCTCAACTAGCCAGAAGATTCAAAATATTTCACAAGAAGAAGAACTTTTTCCAAAAGCCTGCCTTCAAGGGAAAATATGAATAAAAATTATGAAAGAAGGACTGTAAAAGAAGTGACGAGAATGATGAGATTTTCTTCTATGAATGTAAGAGAAAGGGATATATCAATTATGTCTGTCCAAAGATCAAGTACAAAAAGAGATACGAGGACAAGGACAAGAAGTATAAAAAGGCAATGAAAGAAACATGGAGTGCCTCTAAGGATAGTTCAAGAGACTCAGAAACATCACATGATGAGCAAGCTAACCATGCCAATATGTTTTTTATGACAAACACATTTGAGGTAACACTGTACTATCATGTACTTAATTCACACTATTCTGAAAATGAGAGTGACTCTGATAAATTGACTTATGAAGAAATTTTTTAATACCGTAACATTCTTGAAGAATCATGAAATGAACTAAAAGATAAATCTAAATTATTGAAGAAACAACATGCTCTTACTATGACTATTAAATATGAACTCACAAATAAAAAGGAGAAAAATTCCCAACATCTCAAAGAGAAAAAAGAATTAAAAAATTCAAATGATCAATTAAAGAATGACCTAGAAAAGTTTACCAGTGGGAAAAATACCCTTACCCAAATTCTAGGAAAACAAATTGCCCCTAAATAAAACACTGGAATTGGTTATCAACCTGGAAAAAGAAACCTTGGTAGAATAATGTTTGTTTCTAAATCTTGGACATATAGTTTTACTTTCAATTCTAGACACAAATCATATAATTCTAGTTATTATACACTACTTAATGTTTCAATTTTTTTTCGGACCAAATAGTGTTTATTATTCAAATAATTTACTTAATGCTTACAAGAAAACTATGAGATAGATATGGGTTCCTAAAGCGCTTATTACTAATATTAATGGACTCAAATGAGTACAGGAACCAATATCTGTATTTTCTTGATCATTTATTAGGAAATCTTCTTTAAGAGTTTTTGTAAAAAAAACTATGGTACATGGATAGTGGATGTTCACGGAACATGACAGGAGAATACTCATGCTTCATGAACCTAATCAAAATTGATGGAGGACATGTCACATTTTGTGATAATGCCAAAGGAAAGATTATTGGCCTCATCGAAATTAGTAACTCTAATTCAGTATTGATTTCTAAATTACTCTTTGTTGATGGATTAAAATACAATCTACTCAGTATCTCATAGTTATGTGATGATGGATTTCAAGTTAGATTTCAAGATTATGCTTGAGATGTCTTTAATTATAAAGAAGAATCATTATTTCCTACATTAAGAAATTAAAATTTTTACATTGTTAACTTAGATTTCTTAGCTTCTAAAAATGCTTCCTGCTTAAGTGTACTTCATAAAGAGTCTTGGCTCTAGCATAGGATACTAGAACATTGTAATGTTCGCTCCCTTAGAAAGCTAACTAGAAAAAGTCTAGTTAAAGACTTACCCACACTTGAGTTTCCAAATGACAAAGTATGTAATCCCTGTCAAAAGGGAAAACACCACAAAGTTTCCTTCAGACCAAATAAATAAGTGTCAACTTCTCAACCACTCGAACTAGTTCAAATGGACTTGTTTAGACCATCAAGAGTCTCTAGTTTAAATGGGAAGCACTATGTTTATGTTCTTGTAGATTACTTTTCTAGATATACTTGGACCTTCTTTATAGCTCAAAAGAGTGAAGCATGCTCTTATTTTACTAAATATTCCAACTGTGTAGAAAATCATAGTGGACATAGAATTAAATCCTTAAGAAGTGATCAAGGCCATGAGTTTAAAAATCAATATTATGAATCCTTTTTCTCACAAAATGGTTATATCCACAATTTCTCTTCCCCTAGAACACCTCAACAAAATGGAGTTGTAGAGAGAAGAAATAGTACCTTGCAAGAGATTGCTGGAACAATGCTTAGTGAATATGACCTGCCTATTTTTTTTTGGGTTGAAGCATTCAATAAAACATGATACATAATCAATAGAGTGTTGACCAGACCTATTCATAAAAGGAATCCTTATTAGTTATGGAACAATCAAAAACCCAAGGTTAACTACGTCAATTGTTTTAGTTGCAAATTCTATATCCTTAATACTAAAGAAAATCTTGACAAATTTTCATCCAAAAGTGATGAAGCTATCTTTTTAGGATATTCCATGTCTAGTAAAGCCTATAGAGTGTTCGATAAAATAACTAAATGTGTGGAAGAATCTGTCCATGTCAAATTTGATGAAACAGATCCACATGAGCCTAAAACCATTCTAGAAAATCTGGAGGATGATCTATTGAATCTAAACTTTAATCCAAAATCCTCAAATCAATCTATGAAAGAATTAGACAAAACTTCTAGTTATGAAAATTCCTTAGAACCTGAACCTGTTTATGAATATGAAATCACTAGTCCTTCCTTTACTAGAGCTGTTATAACTCATAAGAACCATCCCTTAGATGCTATTTTTAGAGACCTAGACAAATAACTCAAACTAGAGCTTCTCTTAGAAATCAGGTTTGACATAAAGACTTCTTGTCACAATATGAACCTAAAAGAATTAATGATGATATCAATGATGAATTTTGGGTGATGGATATGCAAGAAGAACATAATCAGTCTGAAAGGAACAAATTTTGGAAACTTATTGAACGACCTAAGGACACATTCACCATAGGCACTAAATGGTTGTTTAGAAATAAGGTAGATGAAGCTAGTTACATTGTTATAAACAAATCTAGATTTTTTGCACAAGGCTATAGTCAATAAAAAGGAATTGACCATGAGGAGACCTTTGCACCAATAGCTAGACTTGAAGCCATTAGAATCCTACTTGATGATGCTACACATCTTAATTTCAAACTATATCAAATGGATGTTAAGAGTGCATTCTTAAATGGGTATATTTCTAAGGATGTCTTTGTTGAACAACCCCATGGTTTTACAAACCCCCATTTTACCAAATCATATTTTTAAATTATCAAAATATTTATATGGTTTAAAACAAGCTTCAAGTGCCTAGTATGATAGATTAAGTACTTTTCATATTTCAAAAGGTTTTATAAAAGGAATAGCTGATTCTACCCATTTTATAAAATAAATTTCTAATGATGATTTAGTTGTTCAAATCTATGTAGATGACATTATCTTTGGATACTCAAGAAATTATTTATGGGTTGATTTTTCTAAAATCAAGAAAAATTAATTTGAAATGATTTTAATGGGTGAAATAAAATTCTTTCTCAGATTTCAAATCTTTCAAATTAATGATGGTATTATTTTAACTCAATGTAAATATACTAGAGATATTATAAAATGTTTTGGATTGGATAGCACTAAAAGTAGTAACACTCCCATGAGTACCACTTGTAAGTTGGATCTTAATGAAGATGGAAAATCTCTTGATCAAACCACTTATAGAGGAATTATTGTAAATTTACTCTACTTAACTACTAGTCGACCTGACATTATTTTTACTGTGTGTGTGTGTGCTCGTTTTCAAGAAAATACTATGGAATATCATTTAAATGTTGTAAATAGAATTTTCAAGCACCTCAATCATACACCCAATCTAGGATTATTCTATCCTAGAGGATAATCATTTTAATTAGTTAGTTATTCCGATGATGACTTTCATGGCTGCATGTTAGATAGAAAAAGAACCTCTGGAACATGTCACTTTTTAGGCAAGTCAAAGTATCATGGTGTAGTAAGAAACAAAATTGGGTTGCATTGTCTACTGCAGAAGAGGAATACATAGCTGCTGATAGTTGTTGTGAACAAATATTGTGGATGAAACACACATTACTAGATTATGGATATCAATTCAGGCATCTACCTATAAATTGTGACAACACAAGTGCGATTAACATCTCAAAAAATATTGTTTCACATTATAGGAAATAGCATATTGATGTCAGACATCACTTTTTGAGAGATCATTATCAAAAGGGAGATATCACTTTGGGATTCATTGGTACTGAGTATTAGCATGCTGATATATTTACCAAACCAACAAATTCTGAAAGAATAGATGACATCATACATGAATTAGGCATGATAAATCTTAAGTAAATGTCTTAATATTGTATATGTTAATGTTTCATGATTAAAGTCTCACAATTAGTGCTTCATTACTACTGTCTAATAGTTACTATCTCACTGTAATGCTCAGTTACTGTCTCACCGTATTACTGTCTTGCCGTATTACTGTCTCACTATAATGCTCAGTTACTATCTCACCATAACATTCATTCTCTGCCTCACCGTAAAGATCTGATATGGTCTCACCATAATGATTTTTCTTTAATGTTTAGTTATGAATTAAAATCAATATCGTAGTAATTATTCACTTCACCTTTTTGTTTTCCCACGTTTTTACTTTTGTGACATTTGGTATTCCTAAATGATAAAATAATGAAATTAACACTTGATTCTTCACTCGGGATTTCTTCTATTCACTCATTTCAAATCCTTCTTCAACCCTAAAACCCTTTTCTCTCTCTTGAACCTTTGGTAGATGCCCAGGATAAAACACCCTTCATCGTCATCTCCTGAGAAGTGCAGCTCAAAAAAGAAGAAGATTACACCTAAGCTAGCACCCGATGGACCTCTCAATCCAAATATAGAGAACCAAGTTGTAGTCCCTATGAAAGAGGTTTGACCCAAGTGGATTCTGTGTAGTAAGTCTTTGGTTTTGAATGTTTTAGAAAAACAAGGCTGGTTAGAGTGGTTTTCAAAGGAAGATAGACCTATCTACCCTAAGTTAGTGGCTCAGTTTTATTAGTATGTATAGTTCTCTTTTGATTCTGGTAATAGTTATGTCATGAGAAGATAGATAAATGGCTAGAAATGCTCATTCTCTTCAAGGTTATGGGTTTCATTCATTAGGATACCTCATTAAAGCATCTGTGATGATTATCAGAGTGGAACTCCACCTTCAACCAAATTCTTTGATCTAGATGATGATTTGAAAGCCTTAACTGAAAATAGCACCAAGAGGAGAGGCATTGCTACTGAACTAGATAGATAATCAAGGTGTCTGTTCATGTTTATTCAGAATCTTCTTATCCCTAGAAAAGGTGATTTTGGTATTTTGAAATATCAGGATTTGTTTCTAATCCAACTTATGAAAAATGAGCTTAAGATCAACTTTTTCATGTATATAATTCATCATATGTGTGAACTAATCAAAGCCACATCCAAGTCAACCTCCCTATTTTACTCTTGTCTTATCTCATCTATGGTTCTTGCAAAAGGTATGGTTAGACCTAATTAGGATGTTATATAGTATTTTGATTATTGCCTTTCAAAAGTATCTATCAAGAGGATGAAGATAAATTGAAATCCATGGAAAAAGGCATGGGTGTAAGACAATGATAGAATTTATGAAAAAATACATCATGTAGAACATCCCCCAAGACCAAGAGATATTTCTGATCTTGGATTGGAACTAGATGAGGTTGTTAAGTATTCTGAAGAAAAGGAAGAAGAGAATGTTGTGCCCCCCCCAGGGAAACTGTTTCTGTTGAGGAAGACAGTACTCCTATCCCTCTTGTGGTATGTGAAAAAACGTACCTACAACTATACAAGTTGTTATTCTGGAAGCTCAACCCGAGTCTGAAACAAAATATGATATCCAATAAACTGAGAAGAATGTTGAAGAACCTACAGAAGAAGAATTTACTACTATGAAAGGAGCTAACCTTGAGGAACTCCCAGTGGAACAATCTGTTCCCGAAGTCATTCCTTCAAATGAGGAAAGGCTGGGGATGGATTTTTAGTTGGCTAGGCAGGAAATGAGAGAAGAACTACAATATGAGTTTGTGGAATTAGATCATGATCCTAAGCCTCTCAGTCCTAAGAAGGATGCAACTGTTGAGGGGGAGCAACCCCCAAATCTGGAATCTATCGAAGTACCAATTCCAGTTGATCTGAGCCCTATAAGCACTCAGTATAAGTTCCCCAGTTTCTATGATGTGGATGACTCTCAGCAAGTTTTAGTAAAAGTCCTTGACCATTCTACTATGTTCCAACTGAAATTTGTCACTAATCTTGCTCTTGATAAGGAATATGAGCCTATATCAGTCCCTATTTCTAAACCTTCATTAGAACAACCATCCTTTGTGAGTAAGGATGATATAAAGGGATTTTATTATACCCTTTTGTCTGGTGTTGAAAAAGTTCTCAATTCCCAACCTACCATTGTGACACATCTAAGTGAGAAAGATGCCTCACTATTGTTGGAGAAATTTATTTGGAAAATACAACCCAAAATGCTTCATGAGATTAAGGAAGTAAGAGTTGGAAAAATATTTCTTAGTGATGAAGTGAAGACCCTAAGATGTATGATTAAAGACATACAGAAATAGATGCATTCGAAATTAGAGCTTTTTTCTCATCCAGTGTAACCTATTGTTCCTCAAACCACACTGAATGTTATCTCTGAGATTCAGCCACATTTAGCTTCCATAGATGAAAAGGTCGCAGAAAAGAATAAATAGATTGTGAAAGAACAACGAGAGCTTCTGTTTAATCTATACAATCTCACTGATGAGTATACGGGGTGTCTTTAGAAAGTGCTGAATCAAATGAAATCTCTCACCACCATTGTCAATGCTTCAAAAGCCTCTGGGAAATCATCTTAACCCTCTTTAGATAGTGATCTTCTCAGAACCATGGTCAATGAAGATCTTCATACTATTCATTGTGGCTTCAATAATTATTCTCTCTATGGAGTTATAAAGAATAGTGATAGAGTTCTTGACCTGGTCCAAATCCATTCTAAAATTTCTACTAATGCTCAACAAGAAATTCCAAGAAACTGGATTTCTACTTAAACATAATATTCTTTAAGACTGAAATGAATAATCATTTCAAGTATCTTGTGGAAAATTTTTGGATTCCACCTATTACTCATGATTTCAAGACTCAAGCCCAAAAGCTCACAGAGTTCCCTAGATTATTGGATAAGTTTATGGAAAACAAGGATGATTTTGAGAAATCCATGCGGTATGGTGGAGAGATCATTGCTTATTTCATTAAGCTTCTGATACCTTACCTTCAGGTACATATTATAGCCATTGTTGTTCCTACGACTGCACCTCTAGGACCTGGATTGCCTACCTTCACCTCTTCCCTATCCTTCGCTACTATGTTTGTCAGCCATGCTCTATGTCAGATCAGGCATTTGATCCTTGATCAAAACCTACAACGCACTTCTACTACTCCTACTCTGGCTCCATCAGTCTTTGAAGTCCTTCCTTTACATACTCTATCAACCACCTCACTCCCATATTCTACCTCGACTTCTCCTCCTATGGCTTCCGCTTTTGCTATTACTGCTAAAGGCAAAGAGAAGGTCATCCCTTGAAGAAGAATAGTGATTACTATTTTTTGATAGGAATGATGTTTCTTTTGTTTTTCCAATTTTTTTCGCACTAGATCATATTTCCATTAATGAAATGTGCACTTTTCATGACTTCTCTTATTCTATATTTTTTATAATTCCAAAAGGGTTAGAAATATCAATATGGTAGACATTTATTTCTATATCTATAGTTGAATCAAACATACACTTTAAATCTACATGATTTGTGATCATCAAAAGGGGGGATATTGTTGGACTCCTCATATACTAATCATGTTTTAATGATCACAAATCCTATTAAACCTAGTTAAATCCTATATATTATATAAAAACATGTGTATTATTGTTTAAGTATTCTCATTCATTAAGAAGATGCATTCAAGATCTTAATTTCTCGACATTCAGTATAATTTCTTTATACTATCCCTGATTTAATTTTATAATACCTTCTTTGAGAAATGATTAAGTGTAATACATTCTATTATCATCATTCCTTATGTCTAAATACAATTGTTTTGAAAAGTCTGAGACACCGTGAGTCTGCCACTGGTTATGTCTTTTTGGAAAAGTAAATCAGACAGCATGAAGGATCAGACACCAGGAAGGATCAGACACCGTGACAATCAGACATTGTGACAATCAGACACCGTGACAATCCAACACCTTGAACAAGAGACTGTGACATCCAGACACCGTGACCATGAGACACAGTGAACAAGACACCGTGACATCCTGACACTGTGACTATGAGACACCGTGAATAAGACACCATGACCATGAGACACCATGAATAATCCAAACACCATGTTAAGGAGACACCATTTCCATGAAATACTGTGACACTATTTCCTAATATATTTTGACTTCTTTCAATTTAATCTCTAGCCATCATATTTGAAGATTTTAACACACTGACATAATTAATGTTTCTTTGTAGAAATATCATCGGACAATACGAGGTATGAGGTGCAAAATACATGCAACCTATTGGCTCCAACACATACACTCAAAGATAAAAAGAACAGTTCATCCCAGAAACAAAGTGCGAAAACATTTTGGAAAAACATGATACAAAAAACAAGCTGGTGGGTGTGAGAAAGATAACATAATACATTTTTGAGAATTCGATAATTGAATCTGATTATACTAAAGAAAACATGAAGCATACTAGAATCTCGAGATCATATTCATGCTATAAAACACCACAAAGAACACAAACCGAATTTGTCTAACTTACGACATTCTATTTTCAATATGTGGACTTGAGTTCTGCATCTGCCTCATTGCAGAAGTCTAGTGATGCAAAGATCAACACTCATAGCATTTATAAATTTGTCTCAATATTACTACTATTTTGTGTATCGTTTTATAAATTTTTGATCAGAGTGTGTATCTGTAAACAAAAACACTCTATCTCCTGTATTAAACTGAGGGATACAAGATATCCTTACTCAAACACTCATTTACTCTTATGTATTCCCACAGATACGTGTGGAAGAGGTCCCTGTGTAGCCTGGTAGTTTGTACCCATGAAGAACTGTGGAAGAGGTTCTTTTGCGACCTGGACAGTCCTGTGTACTCTTGTTTAACCCCGATCTAGGGTGTCGATCATGTTTATTTATATAAACTGCTTGGTGGCAGGTGATCACCAAGGGGAGTGGATTAAGTCTCAGCTTGAGACTGAACCACATGTTGTATATTCTATGTTCTACTTACATTAGTTTTCTCTGTTTTACTACTCTACTGTATAATTTAGAAATCCCTAAACTTACTTTGATAGTTACTCTTCGAAAGAAGTTATAGTTGCTTTGTCTTAGTAAAATATTTTCAAAAGTAATATTAATAACTATTATTTTTACTAAGAAATAATCAATATTCTAAGAAGTTATTTAAATAGTCAAACCTTTATAACCATATTACTTTGATTAACTGGGTTGTATTTAACATGAAGGGGAAATCCTTTAAGAACACCTTTTTTAATTGAAATTTTTATTGATACTCAATTCCCCTCACCCCACTTGAGTATTCTACTCCGACCAATAGTGAGTGTGGTTATCGGTTTAGGGAATCCAGTGTTGGTGCTATGGCCAATGTATCCATACACTAGGAACCTGATTTCTGATTTCTGACTCAGTGCATGAAAAAACTTATTGCGTGTGTGTTTTCAAAAGTTTTCCTGTGTTTGCTTTGAGTCAGATCACCATGTATAACTTAATGACTGTGGTGCACCTATTCCTTATCAGTATTCTGCTACATAGACAACCCACTAATATTCTTAATATAGTACACGATAGTGGCCCACCGAGCGATGAGGCTCTGGTACAAGGCCATCTTACTATGTCGGCACCTTTGGGTGGTGTACTAGCATCACCACCACCCATTGGGAAATAGTTACCACCAGCCACACTGGTAGACAGTGCACGCTGACTGAGCGCATTTCCTGAGTTACAATAGCAGTGGCCTCCGAGGTTTTGAGAAGAGACAAATTCCCACACAGCTGAGGGCTGGATGGAGGCGGTTGCTAGCGTTTTCAACCTAATTGAGACACTAGTAGAGCAAATGGTGACCTTAGATACTAGTCTTTTTCACTGAGTGACCATGAGAATGGTCCGCATACTAATGAGGCTTCTGTGTGTGGACCATTACCAGAGATAATACCTTCGGGTAGTGTGTCAGCTATATCACTACCTGTTGGCAAGAAATTACAACCGGTGGTACCGGTAAAGAACAAATATAGGCTTAGTGCCTTACGTGTGATTCAGCATCAGATACCCCTCAGGTTCTGAGGTGATCCAGAATCATAGGTGGATGAGGACTGGAATGAGGAGGTGGCTAAGAGTCCTCTAGAGCTTCTATAGCTTCAGTAGGATGGCATGTCAATAGTTGAGTATTCATCGAGGCGTACTGATCATTCCTGATTCTCAATGAATACGATACGATCAATGCATTAGAGATCGGACCTCTGAGTGAGGTGTCTTTAGGGACATTCGTGCTATCACTACACCTCTATGCATTCCTACTTATGTTAGGGTTTTAGAGATAAACTTTTTGGTTAAATATTCTTTGTTTGAGCGGATGCAGCCAGTGAATGTTAGTAGTGGGAAAGCAGAAAACTGTTGCCAGTCTTAGAGACTTGGGCATGTAAAAATGTTTCGATAAGAAGAAGTTTTAGGGACAGGTGAATCTTCAGGGTTGCAGACATGGAAGCAGAGCTAGGGGAGTTGCATGAGGTGGTGTACATTTTGACATGTTACAACCACCGCCCATTATGGTCCCCTATGGGTTCAGGGAACTGGAGGATAGGGGAAGAGAGTAGATTCATGCGGTCAAGGAGTGCAACCCAAGGGCTCTAGGAATGATTCGCGGTACTGTCTATGTTGACTAATAGCTGATGTATCAATAGACATAGGTAAAAATCATTCACCCCTTCCAAGAATCTTTTCTAAAACCTAGAGTTTCCAGTTAAACTGTTGACTTGACCCTCAATTCTGGAGATACCTTTGGGAGGAGAATCGATAATCACACTTACGCTGACGGTGTGATCCGATCCTTGAGGTGAGAGTTTTGGTTGGAACCTCTTGGTGGAAGCATTGATACGTTAAATGTTAGTTTAGGTATGACTGGATATCCTCAATAAATATTCATATTGACTATATTAGGAAAAAGGGTGTGGTTTATCTACAACATTGAGATGAGTTTTTCCTCAGTCGGAGAAAAAGGAAACCCAGACAGCATAGAATAAACCTCTTGTATAGGAGGGTGCAGCTAATCACTAATGAGTCATCCAGCCTCACCCTCATGGAAACCGAAGTTTTATGTTTTCAATTCCAAATAGGAGTGGATAGAGTTCCTCTAGGACAATGATGTTGATATATTCTATACTCATAGGAAGGGGAACATGGTAGCAGACACACTAAACAAGAGGTCTAGCCTGCAGCTTGTGAGTGAGGCGACAGAGCAGCTAGCCGCATTGAAAATATCATTTGTGGATCAAGATGGACTGTATTTTCTTCATTCTCTTATAGTTACTCCCCCAATTATTCAGTGAGTCAGGGAGGCCAAACATGGGGACACTGAATGTGAGGCTCGAGGTGCTCAGATATCCTCAGGGAAGGCACCTGATGGATTTTATGAAGGTGGGGAGCATGTCGTCCTATTCAGGGGACGTACCATTGTACCACTAGCTCTACAAAAGGAGGTGTTTAAGGAGTTCTATATGTCCCCTCTGGCAGTACATCCTGGTGTGGTGAAGATGTACGAGGACCTTTAGTGTCAGTACTAGTGGACATGGATGAAGAAAGCAGTGGAAGATTTTGTATCACGATGCCTCACTTGTTAGCAAGTGAAAACTGCATATAGCGGCAAGAAGTCCTATTCCGACAGGAGGAGGGAGATCATGTCTTTCTACGGGTCTCTCCTCGATGAGGTTTGTGGAGATTTTTTCTAGGGGGAAAGTTATCACCGAGGTATATCGTCCCTTTTCTGATCCTTTGGAGGGTAGGTGAGGTGGCATACCACTTTGCTCTTCCACCGCATTTAGAAAGGGTGCACGACATCTTCCACATATCCCAGGTAAAGGGTACATGCATGACCCATCTCACATCATCAACCATGTTGTGATGGACTTAGATTATGGGGCATCGTTTACGGAGGTTCCAATGGAGATTGAGGATCGATAGGAGAGAAGCATACACACCGTGTCATTATTATCTTCCCTAAAACTCTAATGCCGCCGTTGAGGGAGGATACTTGCCATGTTGTTCATCCTGAACATGGCGTGTAGTCATGATTTTCATAGAAACATCAGATCTGGAGTTTCACCATGGATCTGGCCAAACAGTCATAGATTCCACCTTGAATCTATCCGAAAAACATGGATATGGCCTTAGATTGTGCTTTTCGACCGTTTCTTACTGGAAAATGACTCTAGTGGACATTCAGAAAACCACCATTCATTTTACATTACGCCGCACCTCATGAAGTTCACACTTGGTTTCCTAGAACCGACTATTTTTACTTTGACTACATAGATATTTAATGTATTTAAATATTTAACAAATTATTACATGTTTTTCATTGTTCTACATGACTATGAATTAATAATGTCCTAGAGTATTTTCTACTTTGATAAGGTCATGATAGTTCCCCACTATAATAAGAACCTTGAAATGCTATAACAATATACTCAAATATAGTTCTACGGTTGGATGACATACTATGATGAGACACATAGCATGAAAATCGTCAGGTGAAAGTACTCCTGAGCAAATGAGACTTTCCCACATGATTTCGTACTTGTTAATCTCCAAGACAGGAGATTATGAGAACATACCCTCCATTAAGAATTTTGTATGTTTTGGTGTCATTGGATATTTCTACTACGAGCATGTGTAATGATACTTAGACTATAAGATTAGCATTAATATGTGTCGCGACTCACGCAATTTTATTTACTGATGAAAACCACATACAAACAGTTGGCATGAAGTAGGGGTGTGATACTAGAAACTCATTGAGAATTTTTTTGGGGTACCCCTTTTCCATAGTCTTATTATTATGTTATTTTAATTTGGTGCATTATCTAGTGGGTATTCATGCATCATGATAGGGACATAGGAATGTATATATTGACATTCATTCTTCATGGTAGGGACATATTTATTTCATGTTCTATGTTCTTTCCTTTATGATGTGCTTTGACAAACCTAATGTATCTGATAAATGATTTATTCTCCCAAGCCATTAATATTGGGAAATGGATTTGTTTTTTGTGAATAAATATTATGGAACCCTTCACCTTTGTAATGATTACCTAAAGATGAATCGAGTAATAGTAAAGAACAAGTTTCAAAAATGTATTCTTGGTTTTCTCTTAGACACCAATCCCACAAAGCCAAAGCATTTACATCAAAATTTATCCCCCTATTATCTTGTTTCAACTCATGTCAAATATGTATTTTCCAAATGAGGTTCACACTTATTGGAGGTGGTATTTCATAATTACTTTATAAAATGGTGGTTTAAATGGAAAAGTAAATTTGGGTTCATTAGTGTGTTCCTTATTTAATTTATACTTTTTTTTGTATTTTATTCTTACTTTCATATAGAATAATTAGGCATTATTTTGAGTATTTAATTGATATAGTTCATTTAGATGTTATTTTCATCCACTGTAATTTTTAAAAAGAACTATTTAGTTCTTATTACGACCTGGAATACATGTTGATTTGTTGATGTTAAATCATTTTCAATCTCGGACACCATCATAGGATTCCTGAATCACTATCTTCCTTCATTAAGTGTTTTTCAAGTGTCAGTGGAAGTAGTTAGGTAGTTGGAACAAATTGACGGGATCCTCAATTATCTTAGGGAACCTGATACATTGGGTGTGAGAATTTTTTAGAACTGGATTTATAGTTTCAGTAGAGTCTTGTGGGAGTCAGTGGTACCTTCTTAACTTCATGAATGTATGAATTGGAATCTCATCAAGCTTGGTTTTTTAATGGTAATTTCCTAAGGGAATGAATATAGAGAAATAGAATGAGCTCATGAGACTTTTTATTGGTGACAGATCAATATGGGAGTATGTCAATAAACATTCAAGGTTTGTTATATATTCTCCAAAGATAGGGGTCAACAATTATGAGAAAGATCATTTCATTGGTGATGGTCTTCACCCAGACCTTGGTACATCACTACTTTCTTTGGGCATAACATCCATTTTGGAGGTTGTCACTAGGGACATGTGAATGGAATCTAAATATTATTGGAAATAGATGGTTGTTCATTCATCAGTTTTATCAATTATGCAAAAAAATTAATAGTGGGAATGAAGAGAATCCAATGTTCAAGGAGTAGAGGCAGGATGAACCATAACATGATGAAAAGGCCCATTCTTATAGAAAGAGTTCATCCATTTTGTGCTTCCAGTTTAGGGACATCGAGGAATGTTGAGACCCATTTCTTCATATATCCTTGAATTTTTCACTATTATGGAAATTGTGTTCATCATTATTTGTTTTTGATGATGGGGTTATAGAAGATGTCTCATGTTTGATTCCTTGTTTTTTGTGTAGGCACATTGTGATATACGTGCATGAAAGATAGATCACATTACCAAGGAACACACCTCAGTATGTTAAGGGTTTGAATGAGTTTTTAGATTTTAAAATTTCTAATTGATCAATTGAGGGTAGAATAAAATTTCCATGTCCTAAATGTAAATTTAGATCATAGTTGAAGAGAGATGAGGTTTATGAACATTTAATACTGAAGAAATTCTCTGGTCAATATTTGTGTTGGATTTGGCATAGAGAATCGAACCTTACAGAAAGATTGAGCACTGATGTCAATCCGCAGAATGAGGTCCCAAGTTCATTGACAATGGAAAATGAAATGCAAAACCTAATAAATGATGGATTCGGCACTACAAGACACCACTATCAGCATCAGAACTTATCAGAACAACCAGAAGAGGGTGCTACAAATTGAAACGTGACAAGTGATGTTTTTGAGACTATAACACAGGCGGATCAAGATTGACACATATCATTGGATCCTACTCTTGATTCTATAGAGCCAAATGTAAGAGAAAAAATCACTGAGGAAAATGTGTTTCATGATTTAGTTGATGATGGAAATCAAGAGTTTTATAGTGGGTGTTCGAAATATTCAAAGCTTTCATTTTTTATGAAGTTGTACGATATCAAATGTCTATGTGTAATTACAAATAAGGAAATGTCCATGATATTGGAATTGATTCATTATGCATTTCATGAAGAAAACATCTCAGAATCTTTTTATGACATGAAAAAAGTTGTTAACAAGCTTGGTATGAATTATATAAAATTAAATGTGTGTCCCAAGGATTGTATGATTTATTGGGGAGAGGATTCAAGTAGAAAGAATTGCAATAAATGTTCTTCTTCTAGATGGCAGACAAGGGGTGATGTTTGAAGTTTGAATGAACATATTTTCATGGAGAAGAAGAAAAGGAGCACACCTGCAAAGGTTTTGTGTTACTTTCCTTTGATGCCTCGGTTGCAAAGATTATTCATGTCATCAAAAACCACTGAACACATGAAGTGGCATTCTGTATATAATAACAATGATGGGTTAATGAGGCATCCATGAGATTCCTAATCGTGAAAGACATTTGATTCATTACATCTTGATTTCTCAGCTAATCCTAGGAATGTTTGGTTGGGATTGGTTGTCGATGGATTCAACCCATTTGGGACTTTGAGTACCAATTATAGCATTTGGCCAGTTGTTTTGATCCCTTATAATCTGCCTCTATGGATGTGTATGAAAAAAACATCTTTTATCCATTCGATGATTATTACTGGAAAACAAATGCCAGGAAATGATATTGATGTATACTTGTAGCCTTTGATTAAAGAATTTCCAGAGTTATGGAGAAACAGTGTTGAGACATTTGATGCTTCTTCTAAAACAATGTTCAAAATGCATGCTTCTATAATGTGGACCATCAGTGACATCCCTGGGCATGGGAATTTATCTGGTTGGAAGACTTACACGGGTTTGGCTTGTCCTGTTTGTAAATTTGATTTTGAACCCAAATGGCTACCTCATAGTAGAAAATGGTTCTTCTTGTGTCATCGAATATTTCTCGATGCATCTCATAGATTTCGGCTGAACATAACAAAATTTAATGGTTCCATTGATCGTAGAACACCTCCAATATTGTTAAATGGTTTTGAAATATTGGCACAACTTAAAAATGTTGAAACAAAATTTTGGAAGGTTCATCATTTGAATGATAACAGAAAACAAGTCCGAAGTGCATCGTCAAGAGAAACTGGAACACAACAATTTAAGAAAAAAAGTATATTCTTCAAACATCCATATTGGTAATTTAATTTGTTGTGGAATAATCTTGATGAGATTCATATTGAGAAGAATGTCTGTGACAATTTGATTTTCACATTCCTTAATGAGCATGGAAAGTCAAGGGATCATCTCAATGATCACAAAGACATATAAGAAATGAACATAAAACACGATCTCTGGCCAAATGAGAACGAAAAGTATCCTCCGGCAATTTTTGCAATGAAAAATAGGGATAAAGATACATTCCTTCGAATGTTAAATAATGGTAAGGTATCTGATGGGTATTCAAGTAACATCTCGAGGTGTGTGGACTTGAAGAATCATAATTTACATGGATTGAAAAGCCACGATTCACATATTTTGTTACAACAGTTACTACCATTGGAATTGCGTACATTATTACCTGAAAAAAGAACTGTTGTTGTACTCCAGTTCCGCACATTTTTCAGAAAACAATGCGAGAAATATCTACATCCATTTCATCTTGACAACCTCAAGGAGAGGTTTTTATTGGCCCTTTTTGCAATGGATATGATCTTTCCTCCATCCTTTTTTACTGTAATGATGCATTTAACTATACATTTGGTTGAAGAAGAAAAATTAGGAGGCCCTGTTCATTATCGATGGATGTATCCAATTGAGAGGTACTTTATTTATATGTTTTCCAGTTAAGTAAAAAAAATTTGGTACTTAATTAAATGCATAATTATGTTTATTTTATTTCACAGATATCTTGGGCATTTGAAATCATACGTGAGAAATAAAGCTAAACCAGAAGGCTCAATTGTTGGTGGCTATGTGGCTGAGGAGTGTCTTACCTTTTGTTCTCGATACTTGGATGATATTGAGACAATATTTAATCAAGTTGGACGTGTTGATGACACATCGAATCAATATCAAATACATCAAAAATCCAAAATATTTCCTGTTATTGGCCGATCAGTTGGGAGGACCTCAAATGTGACACTGACTGGATTGGAATTATTACAGGCATATAGATATGTGCTGCTGAATAGTGAAATTGCAGATCCATTTATTGAAGAGTTGAGGATACAAAAAAGAGACGAATGAGAGGACGAACCCTAAATGAGAAAGATATAACGAAATCTGTTAATAAAGAGCATATAGAATGGTTTGCACGATGTGTAAGTTCATAAATATTGGAATATATGCGAATATTAGTTTGACACATACATTTTGTAAATATAATAAAGTATATTTCTTTTTTCAGATCATGAATACTGTTACTTGAGCAGAGGTGTCAAAAGATTTGAAGTTTCTTGCTATAGGTCCTCTAAAAGAAGTTAGAAATTTCGACGCTCATAATGTGAATGGCTTTAGATTTCGTACAATCGATCAAGAAGTGGGTTTGAGAACACAGAATAGTGGTATATTTACATTTGCTGAAGTGGAATACTATGGAAAGCTGCATGATATTATTGAATTAATCTACCATGGATATTTTGTGGTTGTTTTATTCAAATGAAAATGGGTCGATATTATCAGAGGTGTTAAAAGAGATTCCTTGCAATTTACTTCTGTGAAGTTCTCTCGCTTGATGGATGTTGGTGATCAAGAACTGCATGATCCATATATCTTAGCATCACAAAAAAATGGTATATTATGTGAATGATTTTGTCGATGAAGGGAGGAGTTTAGTTGCTCACATAATACAAAGAGATTTGTATGATCTGGGTGATGAAGTAGAAAATTTGACCTCTGAAATTGAATTTAATCAGCAATAGGAAGCAGAATTATTTGTCCATCATGATATTGAAAATATTATCCTAGATAAGATGAATGAATTGGATGAAGCAATGGAGTAGGAAACCAACATTATTGAAGGGGAAAATGATTGTATGTACAATTATTTATTTATTCAGCAACCACTTGTTTCATTTCTGCAGTCATTTATTATCATTGTAATATATATTTTGTTTGTTAGTACTCCATCTGTTATCATTTTTAATTTTTTTTCTGCATAATTTTTTTGAAGTATATATTCTGAACATAATTTTATTTGATTAAATGACATGAATGCCAAGGAAGAAGCATTATATTATTTTATCCAATTCTGCGACAGATGACTATCTATCTGGCTCCCTCCCCACGACATCAGATGCACCAGCTGCCGAAACCCCGGAACCATCTCCCCTGGAACCATCTCTCACACAATCTGTGGATGTCCCAGTAGAGGCTGAGTCGTAAACTCCCCCTTCAGGAGCCTCAACAGTGGGGCAGCGACGTGCCCCTTCTAGGTCATCCGGGACATACTGGAGTGTCACTATCATTGGTACAAATTTTAATTAAATAAATTTATTTAATTTTTTTTATACTAATTGTTTTCTCATTGAAGATGAAAAAATGCAACCGTGGAGAAAAAAATAAAATGTTCAGATGTTTGGAATCTGAATGGAGAGAAGATTGTTGTGCCATTTGATTCTTACGGGGTCCCTACGGATGATGTCGCGGGGTTACTTGGCTAGATTCTAGGCCAGCTGGCAGCGGAGCCCATTTCCCTTCCCATTTCATATGATGATTGGAGACATATGCCTCCAAGCTAGAAAAATGAAGTGTTTGATTCTCAAATCAAGGAAGATTTATTACATTGTGATTTAATTGAATGTCATGTTACTAATATGTTCAAAATGAATTTCTGTATACAGATGTTCTTCCACATTACCATTACTGATGTGATAGCACGGAAGTGGACGTTGAAAAATCTAGGTAAGAAGTGGAAATATTTTATTTGGAGATTGTGGTGTGATGCCAATGATGCTTCATTGACCGTGCTGCAAATGTATTAGAAGCTACCCAGTGGGGTACCGAAAGAGCAGTGGAAAGTGTTTTTTGACAGACATTGGGATCCGAAGCGGATGGTATTGAAATATATATATTATTATATTATCCTCATTTTACATTTATACATGTACATGAAAAGGACATGTCATTAAATACATCAGTATTAAATTGAATTTTATTTATTTCAGGATCTATCAAGAAATAATGCGTCAAACCGAGTGAAGCAAGTCATCCCGCAAACTGCGGGCTCAAAAGGTTTTTCTAGAAATCGAAGTACATTGGTAATATTTAAATTAGATTAAATATTTATAAGACAATATTATCTGTTTAATATATTATATTGTTAATTTATCTTTGATTAATGCAGTCACAGAGTTTAGTCCATAAAGCATCTAGAACTGAATTGTGGTTGGATGTTCACAAGAAATCAGATGGATGTTTTGTTAATGAGCCCGCTAAAGAAGTTGGGGTATGAAGTTAATTTTTATCATAATAAATTATTATCATTTTTTACTGTGTTAATATATATTGATATTTTATTTATATGTCAAAATTAAAGAACTATTGGATGCCAAACCTGCGCATTCCTACTTTGTCTCTCAGGATGACCCGATTGCTAAAGTCCTTGTGAAGGAGCATCCTAGGAGAGTGCATGGGATGAGTTTGGGACCCATGCCATCTGAGGGTTTTAGCAGGCCAACGGGGATAGCTTTTGAATCTACTCCTGACTTTAGTCAGCCCATACTCAGAGATTCTAAGAAAGAGATTGTTTCTTTGTGAAATAATGTTCACCAGCAGGGGGATCATATATCTGCATTGCAGTAAGAGTTGACTGAAATATGTCAGTAGATGAGTAGATATAACCCCGGTGGGAGTGCATCAATTGGTGGTATGCAGGTAAATCACAAAAAATCAAAATAATTTAGTTTTCTAGCTTTCATTTGTTTTAAGTTTTAATATAAATATGTAACCGTATTTGATTTTCAATATAATGTTCTTACATGTGAAAGAACAAAGTGGAAATGAAGGTGGAGAGGGTGACGATGCATCATCAGACCCTAAGTAGTTTTATTGTTGATGTTTTAAACAAAAATGGAAATAGTTGGTTTGTATATGTAGCATTTTTGGCACATAGTTGCCACCACACATTTTCATGTCCTAAAATTTCCTTGATCTCTCATGTTTCTTTTTATGCATTTTATTGATTTCTGATGTTTATTTTTATGTCTTCATTTCTCGAGTGTGGTATACATCATTCTATTTAGGTCTATGTTTGAATAGGTAGTCGAGATTTTGGATGACTAGGTGTTAAACCCATTGTTGATGTGTTGAACAAATTGGGTCATTTCATAGTGACCAAGAGGAAAGTGTTGTGGGCACTTTGGTGTGGCCCATTGTTGAAAATGTCTGATTTAAGCATCAAAAGTATCTAAACATAAATGTCATGAGAATGTGCAAAATCAAGGGTGGTTCACTAAGATATAGGTGTGACTGAGGGGGTGATAAATTAGCATAAGTCCCTGAATATAGGCAAGAATACTTTATAAATTAAAATATAATATCGAAGATGGATGTCGACATGATGCATAATTGGTATGTCTTATAAGAACATGAAATTTAAGAAAAGAACTTATACCATATAAATGGAGAAGTATTGAGTTTTTTATTGGAATTTTTTGATGATACATACCTCCACTTACTAGAAACACAAAATAAAACTGACCGGTTACAATGGACCATTTCCAACCATAACTGTTTTGATCACTGAACTGTTACTGCATGACTTGAACTGCATTCCCAACACAATTTCCACTTAATCATGGTCTGTCTGGTAATTATTACCCATCATTATATCCCCAAATTATTTATATTATGACTCTTAATTCCATTTTTTGATTCATTACAAGCTATCTGGTCCTGAAACTTTAATTACTGTAATTCTAGAACTTTCTTCTTTACCAACACTAGGCCTTATAGTGTGATGTCATAGATCTGGTACAAAACACTTCTATCCAAACATACTCATAAGAAACCATAGTTATACTCCCAGGACTCCGTGTAATGATCTTATTTAATTTGACCAACACCCACATCTAGAGGATGTCCAATTTAATAAGACCCTTCATGCCACCTCTCATCACCTGTCTGTAGGTTTCTTTTCCATCTAAATTTAATCAAGAAACATTAAACCAAGTGACACCACTCAAAAACATTAACAATGAAAACTACTTAAATCGATCACCACATGATTTATAGGTCCATGGTGACTTCCCACCATAGTAATTCTCAAACCACTAATCCATGAGCACTATACTACTATACATCACTTCTAGTTTCACATTGACATGTTCTAGAGTTTATTGATTTCTTTAAGATGGATCTCACATGAGGTCACTTGAAAACTCCTTATGAAGCGGTGCCACATGAAAACCTCTACCTCCATTTACAAATCAACCATCACTGTTAATCTAGTTCTAAAAATTTAAACTAAAGGTTCATAACCAAAACACACTCTTAATTATTAATACATCTTACACAAAGAAATCTTAGCTCACAACATGCACTAGTTTACTGAAATTATAGTCAGAACGCTTTCGGTTGACCTGCTTAGAGGACATCAACATTGATGGCCAATGCCTTTACTTGAAAACTAAATCATATTAACATAAATTGAAAAGTATATCGTGATAATTGAGATGAACCCACTGAATTCCAAAATTGACTCATGGTGTGATTTAATGGGTGCATACTCAACCAACCATTTCAACATCATGCTACATTACAAGAAAATATGTGATATCAATCTATCACATTTCCTAGATTTCCCATGCAGCCTGAGTCTGAATATAATTTCTAAACCTGATTCAAAGTCATACCTAATTCTTAAATTCAACACCTCTTCCATGTCTGGAAAACTTGAATTTTATAGCTCACAGACTATTGAAAGTCATTTTGACCATTCCTGTGTGATTCTCCCCACCATAGGATTTTAAAATTCATCATTTTAATAAAAATAGAAATCTAATTCCCATGAAAAACACTATTTCCACCACTATACATGGTTTCTGGATGTGAGTCAACATAATTATATCATGTTCCATCACGAAAATCCATCAATGGAAAACGCTGAAGCCTCATCTGGAACTAATATTCCATCCTTGAACAACCTGTGGTTCACTTCCTACCACATAGATTTACATCATCGACTTAATAATAAATAGAAATGTTATATTCATAATCACATGCATTATGAAATCCTCATTCCATGCACACACATTCAATCAACATCAATAACTACATCTTGAACATTAACCCAGATTGATGATGTTATAAAACTCGATCCTCTTACATAGTCATCCATAGAAATAGGATAACTTAGATTTTATACTAAAAACTCTTTTCTACATCACTCACCACAACATAGTTAATACCTAGGTAACCTCACTTAGGGAGTGATCGGTTAACACAATCTTTTTAGATCCCACAACTCTAAACCAAGTAGTTATGTGATAATACCCCTCAAGGTGTTACCTATGATTTCATCCCTCAAACTCTCAGAGACTAGAAATTTTTTCACAAAACACCATACAACTCTCTCCACCAAACCTTAGTTAAATAAGAAATTTATATGACAATGAATACTAAATTGATGTTACATCAATGAAATGGGAGAACCCATTTCATATAATTCATAGGACCATGACACTGTGCATTTTTGGTATTTTCTAGCCTACTCAAAAAATCAAACCCAAGGGTCACGTTATCCTACATAACCATTTAACATGGATGATGACTTCTTGATTCATACACCATTGAAATTAAACTCACACAACAAAATATACTAAATAAAATTAGATTGGAATGTCAGCCCCACTAATCTCAATCATTAAAGATGCTCATAACACCTAAAAGTTTTACTTATCTCATGATCTCCTACCAACTTGGGGAATCATTCCACAAATAGAGTCCTACTCAATCCCAAAATACATAAAAAACACATTCTATGACCAAAAACTAAAAAGATGCATCCAATTATGCTTAATATCTTCAAGGATGCTAGAAAAACTAGGTTAACCCCTCACATAACATGAGGAATCAACTCTAATTCAAGGTTTATTCCTAAAAGGTCACTAGAATCTCCCACCTAACCTATATTCCAACATAAAAATATTTTAACTAAGACTCACTAAAAATATCCACATTCCTATAAAAGCTATCTCCCAATCTAACGCTAAAACTATTCCCACAATAGGATTTTTTATAACAATATATGTCTAATGTGTTATTTAAGCTATTTCATCAGTTCAAATTTATTATAAGTATTAAGGATGGTTTCTAGGCCACAAAACCAAAAAAATCATTATATAAATGGGTTGGTAATAATATAACTACTATTTCATCAATTGTCATTTTTTATAAGTAGAGTGGAATCTCTATGGATGATATATACTAAGAAAATGAAGTTATAAGATTTAGTGGAATCTAGTTTGGGATGTTACAATGTTGTATCAATGGATTTTTATCTTCCTAGTATTTACTATTTATGATATTGTATACATGAGTATGAGAAATGTGTTGGAACCTTTGATGGATATATGACTGTTGTGTTAATAATACTTTGTCTAATAGGAAGTCTTATTTTCTAGAGTTTCAGATTTTTTTTCTATTTTTAAATATTAAAGTTGTATATTATTTCTCATTGAGAGAGAAACATGTTTTTTGGATGTTGTGATTTATTCTGGATATTCAGCTCTTGGTCATTGGTGGGAGGCCCAGGATGGTTTTTTCTGGTTTTATTTTTCTTTCAAGGCAGTGGTGTAGAAGAAGAATAAAATTATAATTTTTTATTCTGGGAAGATTTTCGCGGCGGTTTTAACCGCCGTGAAATGTATATTGGTGGCTGTTTAAACAGCCTCTAAACGTAAAATAAAATTTACTTTTAGAGGCAGTTATAACCTCCCTTAAATAGGAGCATCGTGGCTGCCTCATTCTGCAGTGGTTACCGTGAATTTAGCGGCTGTTTTACGGCTGCTGGAATTTGAGTTTATTCGCAGCAGTTATAATCACCGCGAATAATGTGATATCCAGGGCTCATAAAACCGCCGCTAAATTCAGGGAAACCCCCGCGAAATGAGGCAGCAATGACGCTTTCCTGAAACCGCCGCAAAACGTAAATAACCACCGCTAATATATTGCCAGAACATTATTAGATGACGGTATCTGTAAACCGCCGCCAAACAATCTTGTGGTGGTTTAAACAGCCATTAAAGGCAAAAAAACCGCCGCTAAATGACGATTCTATTGTTGTAAAAGATATCATAAAAAATATGGAACCATAGATTCTGGTATAAAAAATCTGATCTATGTTTCCAATCAAACCAACATAAGTGGATCTAATGTAACATCCCATTACTCTTCTGACAGGTGCATTTTAAACCATTTCATGGCTTTCCTTTTTCATTGTCTAGGTAGGGATGAGAATGAATTAGGAGGATACCTATAATGGTGATGTCAATGATTTATTAGATTATCATCAAAAACCTATTTGTTCTATAGTCTACTATATTTACATGCCATGTAATATGGTTACATGATGTATAAGATGTAAAATAATAATAAATCCAATTTTATCAAAAGGTATTGGTTTTTTTGGAGATTTTGTGATTTATTTTTCAATTACATGATGTGTAATTGTGTTACACTTCATTTAAAGTCTTGATGGTTATGTTTTAATAAGTATCCCATCTGATTTTTTTTCTCACCCTATCAAGTTTTCATTTTTCTCGACCCAAGATCCTTCACCATGAAATTTTGGATCTCTCAAACCCTTCTTGGTTGTTTCGATCAGCGATTGATTGTTGTGGTGGTTGCAATGTGACTTTTCAAGTAAGCATTCTACCTATCTATTAATCTCTTCATCTTTTTTTACTTATATTTTGATTGATAATCTAGATATTGATAGATCTAAACTTCATGTTGTGAAATATTTCTTCTAGGTTGAGTTCCTAGATCTTCTACAGCTTCTTCTTGTTGGCAGGTTCTGTTGTGGGCATTGTGTTACCTTGATAAAGGTAGGTGGTTCCATTACAATGCGGAATTTAAATTAACCCTCAATTGATTTTTTTAATTTCAATTATTTGAATTAAATTAAACTTCTCAATTTAAATTAAATTTCATTCAATTTGTTTGATTAAAAACACAATTCCATTGAATTTGGGTTTTTGTAAATTGGTTTTGGCATGAAATTTTAAAAAAACCAAATTCCATTGAATTGGGGTGTGTTTATGGAAATTGGTGAAATTTAAATGGTTTAGTTTAAATTATGAAATGGATTTGAAGGGAAATTTGTGAAAACCCCCAATTCAATTCAATTGGGGTTTTTTTTAAATTGATGGAATTTTAGAATATTAAAATTGTTGAATTTAATTGTGAAACATGCTTGTGAAATTAAGTTGTGAGTTAATTTTCAAATCCCTATATTGTGAAAATGTATTTAAAATATTTTTGATAGAAACCTTTTGGTTTTATCTTATAAAAGGCATGTTTTGCATTAAAAACCCATTATGGGTTTTAAATGGAAAATTGGAATATTTGTAATGGAGAATGGGATGAATTTTATTTTAAGGTTTCTTGAAATAAATTTCCCATCATTGTCTTGTAGTAGAGAACTTGAAATCCTTAGGTAGTTAGTGAGTTATTTAGACGATAATTTATGATTTACAACATTCCAAAAGATAAATGCAGAACATCACATCCTCTATTTGAAGGTGATGTGTCCTCTTTATCCATAGTTCAAAGGGACGTATGTACATATTGTTGTGTCACCTTTATTGTGGAGTCCCTAAAGCCTAGAACTATCATACCTTCTTGTGCATATTACCATGTTCTCACTTGTTTATATTTTAAATGAATATATTACATTATTATAAACTATTTTACATGCCATATTATTTATATAATCTATTTTATATAAAAGTGTTTATTTAAGAAATTTTTGAAAAACACAATTGTTTTAGAGATATTCCATCAACTTTATTTTCAAAGATTTTGTTTAAAATTATTTTTCCATCATTTGAAATGTAATGCATGGAAATTTTTATTTATGACCTTTGAAATGCCAAACCTATTTTTTAAAAAAATTGAAAGCTCTCTTTAGTTAATTTAATATTGGAATCTATTATGAAATCCTTAGTAAGACACTATTGGGATTTTATATCACACCCTACTTGTGTCTTTGGATGTTCCTAGATTATCTCATTCCAAGTTCGAGAAAGAGAAAATGATCACTTAGAGGTGGTTGTAGATATTGATCTATGGACTTAGTGAGTTTCTTCCTTTAGGAGATGGGGTGTTTTTCCTATTTTTTGGTACTTGGTTATAGTACTTTGGGATGTTTTTCCTGTTTAACTTCTGGTACAATTCCCCTAGTGGATTTTCCTTTATATGCATTACTGAATTGTCTCATTTAATTTCACTTTGTTAGTTGAAAAATAGTTCTCACATTCATTTTAAATGATTCCAGGTGACATTTGTTCACCCATAGGGATAAAGAATTCATGTTAGGATATGTCAGGACTGACTTGGTTATCAGGTTATCGAGGTACCCAGGTGGTTTGGGACAAAGTGGTATCAATTTAAGGTTCAACCTTTTTTTCTTGAAGTCGGTATGCATTGTGTAATATTTTTGGGTCTTCAGAGGTAGTTGTGATTGAGTACCTTACCATCTATAACCACAATGAACATTAAGTCTCCATGGGTGGTTTGGGAAAGTCATCTTGGTGATTAGTTATAATATTTTCCCTCTTTTGATTTGAATAGTGTGAAATCTAAATCTTATTTTCTCTATCTGTTGGGATTAATTTCCCTTGTTTCTCTATTTGAGTGTAAATATGATATCTTAATTATTGTATGTTGATGTTGTGTGAAATCATGCTTCCAAGAAGGCTTGTTAATTAGATCCCAGAAGAATCTATTGCTGAACCTTAGTAAGTTAATCCCCTTGTGGATCTGAATCTATTTGATGTGATTTTGAACATTATCTATACTCTGGGACATGAACCGCCTCTAGTTCCCGTTCAGGCTACAGTTGTGGAACCTCAAAGGGACATTATAAAGACTTTTTATCAAGAGTTACTTTTCCATAAAGCACTGGTTTTCAAGGGATTGAATGAACCTTGACAGTTTGAGGAATTGTTTAGAAGGATCAACCATATTTTTGGATTCTTTGACACACCTGATGAAATTAAAATAAAGTGTGTCACATTCATGTTAGAAGGACTGAGCAGGAGATGGTGGGACATGATTGTGATGGAGAAGAAACATAAGGTCTTAGAGTAGAAAGACTTAAAAGTTATTTTCACTAATCAGTTCTATCCAAATTCTATACTTTTGGCCACGTCTATAGAGTTTTAAAACATAATAAGGCTGATAGGATTTTGACATAGTATGAAAACTATTTTACTGAGCTCGTGCCTTTAGCACATGAGATTGTATCAAATTAGAAGATAGAGTATTAATGGTTTTAGTTGGGAATTTTATAGGATATTCATTCTTAGGTTTTCTTACTGAAGCATCCTTCTTATGCTGATGTATTGGGTAGAGCACTGATTGTCATGGTGGACCTGGCTGGAATGTGAAGGTTATCAAAAGTTTCTTTCTCTTCTAGTGGAAGTGTGAATTCTTCTAAGGGAAAGAGGAAGAATGATGATTCCCATGGTTTTTCTTGGTTGTAGGGTCATTTTAGACCTCCTGCAGTGCCTGGAATAGGTCCTTTAGTTTGTAACTAGTGTGACAAGCCAGGATTTTCAAAGAGGGTTTGCACCGAGGAACCCAATAATTGTGGATCCTGACGATGATCGATTCACTTATAAATATTCTACCATGTTTATTTCACTCCAAATAGTGGAACATGATCATTAAAAAATTCTAAAACTATGGTACAATTAGATGTCAGGAACAATGCTTCATCACATAGTGGAAGAGTCTCCAAAGGAAGCTGATACAGGTCCGGTGACCATGATAGGTACCATTACTATAGATTCATCATTAGTGGATTCTCTATTTAATATTATAGAATCTCATTTTTTATTTAAACCCATATTTTTAATCTACTAAATATTTCTATGAATAATTTATCTTGTGAAATGGATATTATTACACCACTTGGTATAAAGAGAGAGAAGGGTATTTGTAGTCCTTCTTTTATTTTCTCTCTATTGGACGTCGAGTAGAGTTGAACCTTATTATTTGGAGTTAGGGAAAGTTATATTTTCATTTTCCATTGATTTGTAGTGGGAATACTTGAATGGTGATCTCTCTCTAATGGTCGCTGAGTTTCCCGATGTGTTTCTTTGTGACTTCTCTGGTTTTCCCCCAGTAAGGGAGGTTGAGTTTTATACTGACTTAATTCACAGTACTAAACCAGAATTTATTCCCTCTTACCATTTGTATCTAGCTGAAATGAAAGAGCTAAAGTCCTAGTTTGAAGATCTTCTTGAGAAAGGATTTATATTCCCAAGTGTGTCACCTTGGGCGATGCAAGTTCTCTTTGCTAAGAAGGCTGATTGTTCACTTCACCTATTCATTGATTACTGTAATCTCAATCGAGTTATGGTAATGGAAAAATATCTGTTACCACTAATTAATGATCTATTTTATCATTTTAAAGAGTATAAGTGGTTCTTGAAGATTTATATTCATTCTGGCATCCATCAGTTGAGGATAAAAGAATTTAAAACATAGAAAACTAACTTTTGGATAAGGTATAAACATTATGAGTACCTTATCATACCATTTTTTCTAACCAATTCTACCGAAGTTTTCATGGATTTGATGAACCTGATTTTCCATGAGTATTTTTATACCTTCATGGTAGTCTCTATGGATGGAATCCTAATTTACTCTAAGTCTAAGGAGGATCATGTGCATCATCTGAGAACAGTTCAGAGTTTGTGGTGAAATCACCAACTTTACGCTAATATTTCAAAATATGATTTCAAGAATTTGTAAAGTGAAGTCCTCAGGGAACATTGTGTAAGTATAGGGAATAATATTTTACCCTGATAAGATGAAGGCTATCATGACATGGGAGTAACCACAAAATTTCTTCATGAATCGGAGCTTCTTGGGCATTGGTGGATATTATTTTCAGTTTGTGAAGGGATTATCGAAGTTAGATTCTATGATGACTATACTAACATGGTATGGAGTAATGTTTTCTTAAGATAATGAATGGAAAAATTGTTTTGTTGATCTAAAACATCTTTTGAGTAATGCATCGATGTTGACTCTTCTAGAGGCGTGGCAGGGCTATGTGGTCTTTTCTGATGTGTTGGGCTCAGGATTGGGCTACGTCCTCATGAAGGGTGATCATGTTGTTGTTTATGGATCTCATTAGGTTAGGCCACATGAGAAGAATTGTATGACTTATGACCCTAAACTTTCAGATTTTATTCACGTGCTTTAGAGTTAGTGGAACTACCTTTACAGAGAAAGGTTTATAATGTATTTTGAACACAAAAAACCTTGAGTCATATCTTTTCTCAAAATATAATTTAATCTCTGCCAAAGGTGGTGGGTGGAATACTTGCAGTCTTTAAATTTTGAAATCTTCTTATACCCCATGGAAAGGGAATTTCATTATAGATGCTTTGAGTAGGAAACATTTGAACCAGGCAGTGAAAGAATCATTGGAAGAGTGGAACTTGATGGATCTCCTTTAAACATTTTCATATTGGAGTATAAGAATCAGGGGCTGAGGTTTCCTCGGTTAGTGTTCATTTGATATCCACTCTTCTCAAGATGATTCTTTTGGACCAATATCTTGATGATGAGTTCCATGTAATTAGAGACTCTCTTTATGGTGGGGAGACAATTTTCGAGTGGTTGTTATCAAAAAAGTGAATTCTATGCTATTATAATTTCTTTGTTGTTCCTTTAGTGGTAAGGAAGTCTATAATAGAGGATTTCCATAGTTCTCAGTGCAAATTTCACCCAGGATCCATGATGATGTTTCGTGACATGCAACGATAGTTTTGTTGGGTAGGTATGATATGGGGCATTACTGATTTTGTTTCTCATTATTATACGTGCCTAGAGGTCAAGGTTGAGTACCATAAATCATTGGGATTACATCAACAACTTCTTGTTCTAACATAGAAGTGGGATGAAATATCTATGGAATTTTTTGTTGGTTTTCCTTGTACCTAGATAAAGAAGAATGTGATATGGGTTGTGATCGACATGCTAACTAAATCGAAACACTTTTTATCGATTTATGATACAACCAAATTTGAGGAGTTGGGAAATATTTATGTGAAAGAGATTTTTCATTTTCAAAGTGTTCCTTATGTAATAATTTCTAAAAGGGATCCGTGATTCACTTCTCAATTTTAGAGAGGCCTTTGGTGGGAATTGGGATCTTAGGTTTATTTAAGCACGACATATCACCCATAGTCAGATGTCTAGAAAGATAAATCTATACATATTCTTGAAGATATTCTTCATGATTGCGTTACCAACTTTAATGGAGCTTTTAATAATCACTTAGGACTAGTTGAGTTTTCTTATAATAATAATAACCAGTTTGTGATCAAAATAACTCCTTTTGAGACCTAGTATGGTTGACGTTGTAAATCTCCATTGTGTTGGTCAGAGATTGGTGAAAGATCATTGGTTATACTGAGATTGGTCTAAGATAAGACAATAAATATTTGGTTGATTTTTCATTGGATTTTTATGGAATAGATCCTATAAAAATCTTATGTTGATCGTCGTCATAGGCCTTTGGAATTCCCAGTTGGTGACCAGGTGTTCTTGAATGTTTCACCTCGGTTGGGTCATCGATGACTTGGGAGGCAAGAGAAACGTACTCATCATTTTGCGGTACCCTATGAGGTTGTTGAATATGTGAGGAAAATTTAATACCATTTATCATTTCCACCATAGCTGATGTAGATATATGACGTGTTCCACGAATCTTAGCTATGAATGTATCCATCTGATCCATCTCATATTCTCAACTAGAGTGATCTTGAGATTGAACCTGATTTGTCCATGAACGAACAGCTAGTCATGATAGTTAATTTTGAAACCAAGGTACTTTGTGGGAGGTTTATACCTTTAGTTCTAGTGCTATGATAGCACGATTCTGGTTTTCATGATACATGGGAATGCAAAGCACTAATGAGAGAGTAGTGGCATCACCGTTTTTATATAGAAGCTTATTGATACGATTTTTGGGGACAGAAAGTTTTTACGATGGGGAGGTTGTAACATCTGTTACTCTTTGGATAGGTATGTTCTAAACCTTGTCATGGTTTCTCTTTTTTTCATTATATGGGTATGGTAGAGAATAAATTGGGAGGATACCTATAATGGTGAAGTCAGATATTTTTTGGATTCTCAGAAAACCTATTTGTTGTACAATCTTCTAATGATTTAAATGTTGTGTAATATGGTTACATGACATTTAATATCTGAAATAATAATAAATCTGATTTTATCCAAAGGTGATGGGTTTTTCATAAATTTTGGGTTTTTTCAATTACAGGACGTGTGATTGGGATACACGTCATGTAAATTCTAAATGGTTGTTTTTAATAGGCAACATGGATGATTTGTCTTCTCACCCTCTACATTTTTCATGGATCTCAACCCAAGATGCTTCCCCATGTTGTTTTGGATCCCTCAAACCCTTCTGTATTTTTTCGATTAGCGATTGATCGTCATTGTGGTTTCAGTGTCACTTTTCAGGAAAGCGTTCTCCTCATCTATTTATATCATACTCTTTTTTTTCTTGATGTTTGATAGATCATCTATAAATTGATGGATATAAACTCAATGTTGTCAAATTTTTCATATAGGTTGAGTTCTTAGATTTTTTGTGCCTCCATTCTTATTAGTGGGTTCTGTTGCAGGTTTTTTGTTTCCATGAGAAAGATTGCTGGTTCCATTATGATTCACAATTTATGTTAACTTTAAATTGATTTGTTTAATTTCAATTGTTTTAATTAAATTAAATTTCTTGATTTGAATGAAATTTCATTCAATTGTTTGATTAAAAATCCAATTCTATTGAATTGGAGTTTTTGGAAGTTGGTTTTGGCATGAAATTGGGGAAACCCCCCAATTCCATTGAATTGGGATCTGTTTATTGAAATTGGTGAAATTTAAATTATTTAGATTAAATTGTGAAATGGATTTGATGGAAAAGTTGTGAAAAAACCCAATTCCATTTAATTGGGGGGTTTATTGTGATAATTTATGGAATTCTTGAAAATTAATTTTTTTGAATTTAAATGTGAAAGTGAATTGTAAAATTAATTAGTGAGTTAATTTTAAAATCCCTATATTTTGGAAATGGATTAAAATGATTTTTGAAGAAACCATTGGGTTTAATCTTGGAAAAATTCATGTTTTTTATTAAAATCCCATTATGGGTTTTGAAGGGAAAATTTTCATATTTGAAATGGATAATGTGATTAACTTTATTTTATAGTTTCTTGAAATAAAATTCCCATAATTGTTTTTTACTAGAGAACATGAAAGCCATAGGTAGTTAGTGAGTTATTTGGATGAAACATTATGATTTAAAACATTCCAAAACATAAATATAGTATTTCAAATCCTTTTGGTGATGGTGATGATTCCTCTTTGGCCTAAGTTCAAAGGAACGTATGTACATATTTTTCTGTCGCCTTTAGTGTGGACTCCCTATATCCTTGAACTATTGAACTTTATTAGGCATATGACCATGTTTCTTTCTTTTTAGTATTTAAAATGAATATATGACATTATTGTAAACTGTTTAATATATCTTATGATTTATATAATTTTTTTATATAAAAGTGTTTATTGAAACCATTTCTGAAAAGATCCATTTTAAAGATATTCCATCAATTTTATTGTAAATATGTTATTTAAAAGTATTTTTCCATCATCTTAAATGTAAATCATGAATTGTTTAATTTATTATCATTAAAATGATAAAAATATTTGTTTTAAATTGAACGATCTCTTTGGTTAATTTAATATTTGAATCTATTATGGAATCCTTGGTGAGACCCTACTAGGGTTTTAGCTGACACCCTACCTATTTCATCGGGTGATTGTAGATTATCTCCTTCTAGGTTCAAGAAAGGGAAAATGATCACTTGGATGTGGTTATAGATGTTGAACTGTGGACTTGGTGAGTTGCATCCTTTGTGACTTGAGGACTTTCCTATTTTTTAGAAACTGGTTATAGTAATTTGGGCTATTTTTCCAATTTTACTTCTGTTATAGTTCTCCCAATGGAGTTCCCATTGAATGAATTACTGACTTTTCTTTTTTATTTTCACATTAGTAGTGAAAAAATCATTCCCACTTTCATTTTGTATAATTCCAGGTGCTAGTCACCAACCCATTGGGATCGGGAACACCCTTTGGTATATGTCAAGACTAGATTTGATATAAATTTACCAGGGTACCAGGGCTGGTTCATGTAATCCAATATAAGAAGGAGGAATAGAATTCTACCCTTTGATTCCATAAAAAACCACTCAAATATTTTATGTCACCATATTTCTAGCATCAAAAATCACCAGAACTCACCTAAGAAGACCATGGGACTTGAGAGGGAGAAGAATATGATGTGTGAGAATGAATTGTCCTATGTTCATATCTAAAATTCATGGTCCTGATATTTACACGACATGTAAGTCAATTTTACCTCATGTATTTATCGCAATACCAATTACGCCCAAATTCGTGTCACCTTATTTTTTTTCTTCAGAAATACTAATTACACAACTTGCATCTATTACACGATGTGAACATACTACACAACATGAATGGTTTTCATGCTAGGAAATTTATTCACGACATCCATCATTGACACTTTCACATCATCTAAAAGCTACAAGGTGGGAATTTTTCCTATTGGATTTCCAGCATCCATACCCATTCTTTACAATTCAACTTAAATTAAACCACGACTCTAAGAATAAAATAAAAATGCATCCAATAATGGAATACTTAAAACTAGGGGTGCTACAATTCTCTAGTAAAGTGTTAATGCTAAAGCTATAAAGGGATCAAGAGTGATCTCTATCAAACACATATATCTATATCTATATACCTATTTCTACCAGTTTATATCATATGAAAATGTATATTTTCATATTTTTTCCTTTGTTCAAGGAATATAGTGACCATGATACGTAGATAATGTCAATACCATACAACCAACTCAACTATTCTTGATTCTCAATGTATTGAATGATCTGATCGATAAATACATCACATTTCATTCATCCTTATAGATAAGCACATCACATGTCCCTTATCCAAATTAATATAAAATATCTAGGTGTGTACATACACTCAGACAATCTATCTCAATCGAGGAATTAGATTTCATACTTATCATACAAGAGGACAAATCTTATGTTGGTTAAGCTCTAACCGATGACATGATCAACAATATAAACAACCATCCCCACATTAGCTAAGCCAATATGTGGAATTCCATAAGCAGGTTATCAAAGTTGAAAATTCATATGCTATGTATCTCACCCAAATCAAATAATAGGGAATAAAATATGATCTATGCCCCCTAGTATACCAAATATGTTTGTATGAAACACCATGAAGTATACTTACACTACTAGAATTATTAGCCATACCAATGGTTAAAAACCATTGGTATATACTAGAGAACCATGTATATAGCCTATACCAATGGTTCTACAGACCATTGGTTCATATTCTATTGGGAAAGCTCTATACCAACAGTTTTTAGTGAACTGTTTGAGTAAGACAAATAATATTTTAGTTTACCCAATGGTTATGTAGGAACCATTAGTATAAACATATACTAATGGATTAAAAATGTTGGTATAGGCATATAACAATGATTTCAAAATTAATTGTTGGTATAAAACCCCCTTAATTATACAAGCTTCATCACCCCCACCTAGCCTAGACAATAACCAAAACTGTAGCACCCCCACCCATAACCCGAAGCAACCGCTAGAACATACCCAAACAACCACCAAAATCCTTGACATTTCCATATCTTGTTCAATTAACTGCAAATAAACATCACCAACAAATATAAAAGTAATTATAATAAAATAAAAAAATTAATGAATTCAATTAATGATAACAAACATTAAAAAATTCACATATATTCATTCAAAAGTAATCATCAAACTTAAAATGTCATTAATATTAGTCAAAAATGTAAAGGATCAATATGTCCCTCACCGCCATCACAATCATCACTATCATCCACGCTATCATCCTTACCATCTTCCTCATAATCATACTCACTTTCATACTCACCATCATCCTCATTGTCACCATCACCATCACCATCGCCATCATCATCTCCATCATCATCTCCATCACCATCTCCATCACCATTGCCATCGCAAACACCATCGCCAACACCATTGCCATCTCCATCTCCATCGCCATCGTCATCAGCATCTCCATCACCATCGCCATCACCATCGCCATCCCCATCGACATCCCCATCGCCATCACCATCGCCATCACCATCGCCATCGCCATCGCCATCGCCATCGCCATCGCCATTTCCATCGCCATTTCCATCAATTGGAACGTCATCATACTTAAAACCACTAGGCCACTTCATACACTATTTAACACACACATCATTGAAATATGTGCATTATAATCCATGGTAGTATCTTGTGGAAGTTATGGACATAATATTTCCATAAATTTTATAAATTCATCATTATCCCTTTGACTCCATTAATACTCCTATATGACCATTTTTTGGGCCAAGGCTTGAGCCTGTACTACCCATGCATTAACCTTTTCCAACAAAGTGATACTAGAACTAGAACCTAAATTGGGACAAAATCTAGTTATGGCAATACTCTTACCTAGTCAACAACATACTCTTCCATGGTTCTCATCTCCCAAAACCTGATATGAGTGATCATTTATCCCAAAGTTGTAAGCTTTATACTCACCAAGGTCCTCCAAAGCACACGCCCTTAAATATTTAAAAACCTACCTATACAATGATATTGAAGGTATAAAACCATAATTGATAATGGAAATAGAATTTCATTATTGAAAAAACTAATAAATATTAAATATATGTATAATATGAAAAAATGGAAAGGTAAAATGTTTGCTAGATGTGTTCCCATTTTGGTTTTTTATGTTTCTATGATTTAATTTGAAAGTGGATAAAATATGGAAAAGAAAAGTTTATTTTTCATTGATGGATATTGATGATAATGTATAGTCAATATTAGTGTTTTTTAAAAACACACATGAGAGAATATGATTTATTATTTATCTAGTTAAATAATGTTAATATTTAGTTATAATGGGAGTATGTAAGGTCATCTTGGTTTTGATCCTTATTGTTCCTATTTAGTTTTACATTGTATAATTTTATTTATTTATTTTCAATTCAATTTGGTTATGTATGGTTCAATTATTTTTAGTTCGGTTCAATTATTTTCAATTTCTATTAATAACGTGTGATTTCATCATGTTTGACTTATTTTTTCATCTTAATTCAGTCTGGTTTATTATGGATGAGATTTATTTATTTTGATCCATCTATGTTTCTTTATTATTTATCATTTAAATTTGAGTTATTTTGTTCATAACTCATATGATTTAGTTTGTTATATGTTACTTTATATTCATTTAGTTAAGTTAGCTTTGATTTGATTTATTTCAATTTTATTTGTTTCTATCAAATTTATTCCATTTGTTATTCACCTTTTTAGATCATGTTCAGACTAATACAGTTAGGCTTTTTCTTTTCTTGTTGTTTTCTCTTCTAGTTAGGTTGTTTCTGTTTCATCGGATTCTAGTAATTTTAGTTTGGTATTATTAATTTTTTTTTCATTACTGGTTTTGTTATGTTTTGGATTGGTTGCTTCCTGATTCATTAATTAAGTTTTGTGACTTCATTATTGGTTTTTGTAGTTTCATATCCATTCAAATATGGTTGATTTAGGGCTAGTTAATTAATCTATATTTAGTTTTTCTTGCTTAAACTTATGATATTTATGTTTGATTTTCTTTGAATAAAGTTGATAGTTTTTTTATGATTAATTAAAGTTAATTATTTATTGATGGATTTTTATTTTGAAATTTGGGTTGGGTTTTCTGGGCGTATTCAAGTTGATTCAATACAATTAAATTCTATTCTTATAGAATTTATTCAGTATGTTTGATTTTGGTTTGGTTTGTTTTAGGTCAAATTGTTTCAACATGGTTTATCTTTGTTGGTTTCTATTTGTTTTTATTTGGATTGATCATTGTAATTATTGTTTGGTTTATAGGGGTTGGTTTTGTATGTTAGGTTTGGGTTGGTTTCTATATTTATTATTTTATTATCATACATTCACTTAAAAAAGTGGATACATTAATGTCATACATTTCTTTTGAGTTTGTGGTATCCTTTATTTGCAAAAATTTTCTATTGTTTGATTTGTTTTAGAAGATGAGTAATTGGATATATGAATGTTTTTGAATAATTTTATGCTTTTAAAATTTATCTTGGAAGAGGAGATAAATCTATCAATGAAGTAAATTTTAGGTAGTGGAATTTGTTCTGAAAGTGGTTGTTCAGAAGTTGATTCTTATGGTGGATTTTTAAGTTGTGTGTTCTAGATGTTATATATTCTAGAACAGTATAATCAAAATGTTTTGAGAAGAGTTTATTGTCAATTAAGAGTTCAAGAGTTATTTTGGAAGGTAATTTTGATGATGTTTGGAGAAGTATGAGATGGTTAGAAAATGATGATAGGGATTAATCTCTGGAGGTTTTTGGATTTATAGATTTTAGGTGTTTGGAAAATACTTGATACATAAAAGTAACCATGAAAACACATAAGGGTAATCTAGTATAGTATATGAAGGTTACAAAATTTTCAGTGTTTTTTAATGTTATGCTATATAAAGTTAACTAAGACAATACATAATAGTCATTCAGGAAAATATGTTAAGGTTGCCAATATTCTTAATGTTATAAAATTAGAAAATTCCCATGCCTAAGGGTATGTAGTGGAGCATAGGTAAGGTTTTATTTGATGTTTAAATATGTAAAAGGAAATCATTCTATTTGATATGTAATAGTAATATAAAGTGATATGTAAGATTCACTCTATGCCATGTAGACTAAGTTTGAGAAAAATAGAAAATTTATAATATGTAATGTTAACCGGGACGCACTTTGAATAATGGAAAAGTGTTGATCTGTACTAAAATACACAAGATTGCATTGAAGCATGTATAAGAGTAATGGTATCAGATAAACTCATACAAAAGTGTACATTATATTATCAAATATAAATAATATTTATATTATATCCAACACTGAATTATAATATATAGTAAAGTTATCTGTTTAAATTTCATAATCAATATTTTGTTTAGGATAAACGTGAATTTGATTATTTTTTATTAATTGATGGTTATTAAGTAATTATATCATTATTAAAGATATAATAACATTCACGCTAAGGTTTAAGTTCATCTTTCAGGTTTTATTATGTGCAATTTTTATGTTGTTAGATTGGGTATTAAAAAATTCAATAGGAGAAACTTATTCTGACAATGAATAATATGTAATCCTAAGGGTCATTTATTTCTAATATGATGTTCCATATTGGTGGATGTAACCATTTATTATTATTTTTCTTATTTTATTATTATCTATCCACTTCTAATTAATCCATATAATATACTATGGAAGAAATATTATTCCCACAATTTATTTAAATAGAAAAATTATAAATGACTATCGTCCCGCTTAATCTCAGGGTAAGACATCGTAGTCCACCCCAAAGTGTAGAGGTATTTCATAGAATCCTTTTTTATTTATTCCTTACACTTTATAAATAAATTCAATAATACAACACTAATTATTAATGCAGATCATGGTAATTTTCATTCAAAAACATCAAATTTGATTAATAACTTGAACTCACTAGTCATACAATAATCAATCATTTCATGATAATATGATACTGGACACTCATTCATGATAGGTGTGGCATCAAAATTCATACTAACTCTACCATTCCAGCCACTATACAATTCATGCTAATATTCACTCAACAACTCATCTAATTATATGAGTCATACTGTCCTCACAGCCTCAACATTGGGAAAACTATAATGAAGATAACATCAAAATATTACATCATATAAATAAAATAATAACATAAAATTTATCTAATGAAAAATTTACCCATATTTTTCCCAAGCATCATCCTTTTCTTCATTTGGAAGGTGTCTCCAGTATAGTTTCTTGACGGGTATTATGACAATGTATTTGGAACTTTTCACCACAAAACTCAAATATTCTCACCCTATTTTTCTAATCATTTGATTTTTCTCATTGTACCCCACCACCAGTAATGTGTGGCTACTCCAGACCACACACATTCATGTATACCCACACCGATTAGTGGAAGATCCATCTGTTAAAGAAAAAAATATCAATAAATCCTATAATGAAAATAAATTATGCTCAAAAAAATTACTAGGGTTCTATAAATATAACTCAGGTAGTCTAATAAATTGGTGTCAATATATGCCTAGGCTCTAAATGAACATTAACCTGTACAGATGGAGTAGGACCCAATGTATGCTCTGAAGGGTTAGAATGTTTTGGAGTATAATTCAATGTATAATTTATGTAGAAACTCAAGGAGAAGTAAGTATAAGGAGAATAAGATGGCATATATATCTGTGGAAATTCATTATATGGGTAGGGAGTAGGAGCCATCACTAGATAAGGGAAAGATAGGTGAGGAGGATCAGATTAAAATGGTAGAGAAAACATAGATGGACTAAATATATTGGGTGCCTCTAACAAAACTACTGGATCATAAGGTGTGCTCGATTTTATTTTAGAAGAGGGTATAGGGTGTGATCGGGTACATCGAGTGGTGCACGTAGCTCTAACACCCCCTTATATCGTTTGGTTGAGCACACATACCACTAGTCTATTCATAGAATTACTATCTCCTAGGTGGTGGATCCTGATTAAAAGTAAAAATATTAATCACAAGACATTATATTTAATTGATATATACACTTGAAATAAAATACTCATAATAAGCACCAAATAAGGGATGCATATCTCTCTCAATCAACAATTATTGTTTTCCATCTTTTTCTTTCATATCTCTTTAATTTTTTCTATTTCCTTTATTTTAAAAACAATATGGAATTAATTAGAAATACATAACTAATGTGTAATCTAAACAAGAAATATTATGAGATATGACATAATTAAGGAATACAAATAGGCAAACTAAATAAAGGATACATTGTGATCTAACAAAAGTATTTTTTATTTAGTGTTAAGAATATAAAAAAATTAAAGACATGTCATAAAAAATCAATAGGTTAATATTAACATGCTTAGCATGGGTATGATAAAGTTTTCTTCTATTTTAAATTAGATCCAATTAAATTTTGGTTAGGTTGTTTTTTAGGTAGTTTCTAATACAAATCAATTCAATATTCGAAAATTAAAATCATAGAAAATTGAAACTAATATATATTGAAAATGCACATTAAGGTTAAGTGGGATACAAAATATTTTTAATCAACAGTAAAGAAATTTTAATATCACCAACCTTAAGAACCTAATTTATGCTAAACCAAATGAACTGGGAACATAGATGTATGATTCAATATATTTCCCACTACAACTTCTGGTTCACAATCAACTCTGACAATTGAACAATTTGATTTATCATAAAAAAATAAATTGATTAGGGCTAATGGGAGCAGGGATGGTGTTGATTCCATCATCACCATGATGATAAAAAAATACAATCCATGGGTTATCTTTCACATAAAAAACTTATTTCTCCATTGATGCCAATATATATGGAGCATAAGTAGAAAGAGTTCATGTCATGTCAATAACTCTAAATCTGCAATCATCAATAAATGTGTCATGCCTCATCATAGAATCAAACCACTTTAATTTCATCATAGTGACTCGACCATGAGATTAATAATCCAATATTAGTATTCTATCAAAGACTCCATAATAAGATACATTTTCAAATAGAGGTTTACTATCTGGTGAACATGCATAAAAATCGATTGTGGTAGTTACTATAATACCATCATGTTGTGTTCTCATTTTCATTACTCATTTAGTGATAACAAATATGTACCCATTTTTTATAATTGATTTGTATTCTCTAACCAAAAAATGAAGAATAAAGGCCAAAGATCTTATTTCCTCAAAGACATATTCATCAGTAAAACTGAATACCTAAAATATAAGTGAATATTAAAATTAATTAAATATTTATTTTATTTATTTTTTACAGTAATCCTTCTACCATAAAATTCAACCAAGATGAAAACTCTTTGCTACAAAAAGTCTATCTCCTTATAAAATATAATTAATGTTGCTTTCTTTTTTTTATTTTATTATGTTCTCTACCTAAAAAATTGAAATAGTTTAATAGATTTGTATAATTACATGAGATGAGATAATATATACATGTTATATAATAGACCAAACTGGGTTACCCTCAAACGTGCACAACTAGAAAATAAAGCTACTTCCACAGACCTATGGCCATGGTTTTAAAAATGTTGTTATAGGTGGCTATAGCACGGTTCTGTGGCCTATATCCACAATTCTGTGGCCTGTAACCATAGTTTTAAAACTATGGATATAGGCTAATTTTTTTTCACACCCTGTAGACATGGTTTTCCAAAACTGTGGCTATAGGGTTCTCGTGCTTCCGCGGGAACAAAAAATCCCGCAAATCATTTGGCAGGAAGCCCTACTGCCACTTTTTTGAGTCTATTCCCACAATTTTTATTAATATATATATCAATATATATTTATATATATATCTGAATTGTGTCTCGGTGTAGTGTTAAGTGCACTGGATTGCAAAGTGGATGTGCAGGGATCGAAACCCGTTGGGGATAGTTTTGATTTAGGCTATTGTCGTAGTTTACTAAGGCTATTCCCACGGTTGAAACTGTAGCAATAGCCACCTATAGCAACAGTTTAAAACATTGCTATAGGTAATCCACCACAGTGTCCAATTTGGAGGCCTATTACCACGATTTTCAAAACTATGGAAATAGTTCGGGACCTACCGCCATGGCGATAGCGGCCACTGTTGGCCAAAACTGTGGTCATAGCCTATGGCCACAGTTTTGGGTCCTATTGTCTTGGTTTTGAACCATGGAAATAGCCCTTTTTTCAGGTGTGTTGTCACTTGACCCAGTACATTACATACCTGAAGGGAATTCTCGATCCGCATGGGCTATCGACGACCAGTCGGACATCAAAAAACACACTAAAGGTATAATTTCTCCCAACCCGAATAAATAACATGGATATATATATATATATATATATATATAAACACATACTGAAATCAGAATGAAACAATAAACGACTGATATATATAGGTTTCATAACTACAAGAAGACAATGAATAATAACCATTAAAATAGCTACAACTCAAAGATACAAGTTTATATTCAATGGAAAATGAAAACAAGAAACTACTCCATGTGATAGTGTGGTCAACCTCCGACCATCTCATTACCAGTTACCCAAATCAGCTGATATGATTACCCTCCACCGCACTATGGCGCCTTGACTTTCCCTGCATCGAAAGATATACAAAGGTCTATGCATTGCCATAGGGGTGTGCAGAGTGTGATCTAATAGGATAAAAAATATCCCACCTAAGAATTCTATAATAATTATATGTATAAAAATTCCCATCTGATAATTTCAAATAAAACATGGAATGATAAGCCGTAAAGTAGTTTTATATAAAACATGTTAAACAGTTCCCTTTTCCACATTTCTAAAACAAAAGTTGGTATATCAATTTCAAAGAACACTTTTCTATATCATATTTCACAAGAATCAACATGCATATCATGGATAAGAAAGTAAAAATACAAGAAGTAGAAAAAAACAATATCATCATAGGTATCACAACACCAAGTAATACAATAGGTTTGGTAATATATGACTCGTGCCAATAAAATTAAGATCAGTGCACTACGGTACCTGAAGACAATTATCTACACTCTAAGACCAGGGAGACACCCTAACGTGTAAAACCCCAACATCATATACATATCGAGAGACAATAATCTACACTCTAGGATAAGAGGAACACCCTAAAAGTGAACCTCTATAATGGATGATGGCCTCAAGCTAAACCTTCCAACTAGTACCCAACGTAACCTGTTTACTCGTTTCCAAAAATCATTCAATGCTTTGAAAATACCCATTTTCTTTCCATTTATCAAAAAAAATGAAATCCCAAATTTATTTAAAATAATTTTTCAACACCCATAAACAATCATGCCAATTTCATACTAATTTATTTATAAAAAACTTTCAATAACCGAATAATACGGTTTATCAAACATAGGATAGAGACGGAACCACCAACCTCAAGAATCGGGCTGCAAAAACCAACAAAAGGATCCAAAAAAACAAACCAATGAAAATGTAAACCCTAGAATTCAATCCATATATAAAGAAAAAATAAATTTAGAAAAAGGGGTTTGTGGAAAAAAGGAAATCCACATACCTCAAGAATTCACACCCACCACACCAAAAAAAATGAAGAAGGACCACACAGAAGATCCAGGAACTCACCATTGAAACACGATTCAACAACATGTAGTTTAGATCCATCTATCCCTAGATGATCTATCAAACTACACAGGATAAGAGAGTAAGAAATAGATGGAACACATACACGGTATGTCACACAACGATAGGAACGAGGATCAATTTCCAAACGAAAAGACCCGAAGGGGTTGGAGGTTCCCAAAATCACCTGGGGATGGATCTAGGTCAAGAGAAAAGAACCTGAAGGGGATAAAATTGATAAAATATAGTTGTGATTCATGTTTAAAAACAATCACCGGGACATTACATGATGTGTAACCCAATTACACATCATTTAATTATCAACTCCCATAATCACTGAGAAAGATGTCCCCTTTTGATTAAAAATGGATTTAATTTCATTTATGAGATACACATCATGTAACCCAATTACATGAAATGTAATTCTCTTTCAAGCTATAGAATCATAATGTTTCATGCCATAAATTCCAAAAAATCTCTAACTTCACTATTATAGGTATCCACCCATTTCCTTCTTGACCCTACCCAAACAACGAAAAAGGAAAACCATGATACGTTTAAAAATGTACTTGTCATAAGAGTTACGAGATGTTACAACCTACCAAACATAAAAATATTATGTTCCCAAAAAGACTCTAAAGAATCCTCTATGCTAAAAAATGAAGCCACTGCTCTCTCATTAATGCCTCATTCTCCCACATCTCATGAGATTCAGAACTGTGATTCCATAGCACATGAACCAAAGGTATCATCCTCAAAATGAAGTACCTTGGTTTCAGAATCAACTATCCTGACTGGACACTCAGTCATGAATAAGTTAGAATCAAATTTATGATCACAACAACTCAGAACATGAGATCGATCAGATAGATACCTCCGGAGATAAGATGCATGAAATATTTTATGTATCACTATCAGCTACAGAGGAAGTTCTAACCGATAGGATACTTTTCCAACCTTATCAACAACCTAAAAAGGTCCCAAAAAATGAGGAGCAAGTTTCCCTTTCCCCTAATCCATCGATGAACCACCACCACCAAATATTCTTTTTTTTTAAAGTGGAATGTTTTAGGGTGAGGGGTAACCAAACACCACACAGTTAACAAAAACAAATCTATCCAATTCAAAATTAAATAACACATGATGGACCCATGGATTGAGGAGACCTCGACCCGAGAGACACCCATCATCAGAAATTACATCACCTACCAATGATCAGCATAAGACTTATACCAGCACTGTACCATCAACATTATATGATGAATCAAATGAATAATTTAATATCATCTCTTGAACCAATAATGTTCCAATAAAGGAACTTTCAAAAATCTCTAATCAACACCAAAGATCCATTCAAGGCCTCGAAAGGATGCATTCTGATTGTGGACCGATAACTCTTGTTATAAGAAAACTCAACCCACCCAAAGTGATCATCTCAAGCCCTACAAAAGTCAAGAACACATGATCAAAGCATATACTCAAGAATATATATGGTTATTTCTCTCTATCCATCTGAATACGTATGGTATACCATAATCAAATGAATATGAGATCCTAACACCTCCTGAAAGACTTTCCAAAAGAGAGAAGTGAACTAAGGATCTCTATCAGAAACTATAGTAGATGGAACCCTATGAAACCAAACAATCTCTTTCATATATAGATTTACCAACTCTTCAACTTTGGTTATATCCCAAATGGGTATAAAGTGAGTTGATTTTGTTAGTATATTGATCCTAACCCATATCATATTCTTATTTTTCTAGGTACCTAGAAACCCAACCAAAAAGTCCACATAGATCTCATCCCACTTCTACGTAGGAAATGGAAGTTTCTAAAGAAAACCTGAAGGTTTATGATGCTCGGTTTTCACCGGTTGGAATGTATAAAAATGAGATACAAAATCAGAAATGTCACATCTCATACCAGGTCACCATAATTACTACTACATATCATAGAACATCTTCATGGTTCTAGGGTGCACTTCCTACTAGGAACTATGGAAATACCCCATAAAAATTCTCCTTACCGACTATAGTACCAAAAAAATCCATGAAGAATATAACATCCACTTTGGAGAATGAACACTTAGAAACGGTCTCCACACCATTAAGAGATTCTATAATACCCCAGAACTCGTCATCAAGCTATTGTTTCAGAAGAATCAACTTGAGAAGGACAAAGCTAAACTGAAAACTGGTCAAAGAGATCTATTCACCTGATTCCTAGACTCCAATGTGCAACTATTCAAAAATATCCATCAAGATTTACTCTTCTAATGATTCTTTCACTGCCTAGTTCAGAAGTTTCCTTCCCAAATCATCTGCAACAACATTCCCCTTCCCTAGGGTATAGGTGAAATCTAAGTCAAACATATAAAGGTATTCTACCCATCGTCTATGTATTATATTCATGTTCTTATGATAAAATATATATCTTAGACTCTTATGATCAGAAAAGACTGTGAACGATTCCCAAAAAAGATAGTGTCTCCAAAAATTAAGCACATGCATAACTGTGACAAGCTCTAATTCATGAGTTGGGTAATTATTCTCATGTGTTCAGAGCTGACGAGAGCCATAAGCCACCACATGATCATCCAACATAAGCACGAATCCCAAACAAGAACTATATGAATAAAAAAACACAACTTATCGCATACTAGGATAAGGTAGGATCAGGATAGGAGTCGATTTTAGAAGTCATTTCAGTTCATCGAATGAAGACTGTCACATCATATCCCTGGTGAATTTTTCCACTTTCTTGGTGAGGGAAATCAAAGGTGACACTATTTCAGATAAATATTTAACAAACGTTTGGTAATATCTAGAAAGACCATGGAAACATTGAATGTTAAATACATTCTATAGTTCCTTCCATGACAAGACAACCTTCTCCTTTTTAGGATCAACTGACAAGATTTGTTCAGAAATCACATTCCCTAATAACTTCACTTCATGAATCTAGAAGCTACATTTCAAAAGATTTTCATATAGGTAGTGACTTCTTAGAATTTTCGGAAGCAAACTCAAATGGTTCTCTTGCTCATGCTCATATTTTGAATAAACCAAAATATTATCTAGAAACACTACCTCAAAAGTGTCAATATATTGATGAAATATCTGCATCATCCAATATATAAAAATTATAGGATCATTAGTCAAACCGAAAATAATTACAATATATTCATAATGGACATAAATACTCCTAAAGGCTGTCTTCGTTATATCATACTAATGAACTATGAGCTGATGATAACATAACTGAAGATCAATATTTGAAAACAACTTTTCCCCCTTTAATTGATCAAAAAATCATCCACACGGTGAAAATGATACTTGTTCTTAATTTTTACCTGATTCAACTTCTGAAAGTCCACAGACAATCGAAGTGAATAATCTACCTTCTTAGAAAAGAGAACAAGGGCCTCCCAACAAAACATTTTTCCAACAGGCTATCCAACTAAATCTTAATCTCTTTCAACATTGTTGGTGTCATATGATAAGAAGGTATCAATATAGACTGTGTCCCTAGCCCCAAGTAAACCATAAAATATACCTATCTCTCTAGAGGAAGACTAGAAAAGTAATCTAGGAAGACATAAAAAAAGTACCAAAAATTGGTATGGTCAGAAACATAAGAAAAATCATCGGGATCAATCACAATAACAGACAAAAAACATCTGAGCTTTGGGGAAAAAGGCCCTATACGACCAGACCTCAGGTCCCAATCCCCCTAAAACACATGAGAGATTCCATATAAAACATGAAATGAAACATGTCTATGATAACAATCAACCTCATCTTGATGAGCGACTATCCAATCCATTCCAATGATAATGATAAACAGATCCAAATCAAGTATGATAAAATCCTAGAACAACTCTGTATCAACTATCGTTACTGAAAAAGGACACTAAAACCCCTGCTCTTTCCTCTTATTAAGGGGTGTTTCTAACTCTATTAAAAATGGACATAATTTCCATTGGAAGTTTAAGAATATTGATAAAACATGAAAATATAAATGAGTGGGATACACCAGTATCAAATAAAGTAATCTCTATATAAGATGCAATAAAGATAGCACCTCTCACTATCGCTGGACCATCATCAACTTCCACTGGGCACTCATCTACAACATGAGAGTGATTCACTATTGAGGTATGTGGCTAGATACCTATATTCTTTAAATCAACCAACTTCCCCATAGTATCCTTTTAATTTGATGAACCCTAACCATAAAAAGGTGTAGACATAGCGTAAAATAAGTGGATTAAATGACCAACATGTCCAAAGTTGTTGCACGTATTCATGAGAATAAGATAAAAACGTTTGGTGTGTCTGATGTCTCCACACTGATAGAAAGTTATAGGTACACTGATAGATGTAGCAGATAGTGTATAGGAGGCTCGCTAGGGAGACCCACCTCCATCACTCCTACGATAATCACGCCACTTCATTTTCTTCTCATACACACCATTGAAGCTACCACTGGATGGAATAAAAGAGGTGTAAAATCCAAAATTTTCTTCCATATTTATATCTACCATCATAGTTATGTCTATTATCTCCACATAGGTAGAAAGATTCAACATGAATAACTACAATCTGATATTCGGTTGCAAACCCTGTAGGTAATTTTGAGCCTTCAAATGGTCATTATTTACCACGTTCGAAGAAAAATGGATGAGCTCAGCAAAATGGTAGATGTACATCGACATTGAATGCTATCCCTACTATAAAGAGAGGAACTCCAGATATTTTTCCAGCATCAGCAACTCTAGAAGAAACTATTCGAAGAATAGGGTTCTAAAACCCTTCAAATCCAAGTCCACATGTCTATCTATCTAGACTATGGAATCCCACCATTGCTTATTAGAACCCTTAAGCCTGAACATTGGAAAGTTCACCTTGATATTCTAATGTGCCATAAAAATTCTAATATTTGATTGATCCTATCCGCCAATCCTCTGCCTCTTGAGGTTCATTCGTTCCTTTAAAGGATGATGGCTTCTCATTCAAGAATTCCTATAGTCAATCTCTTTCTCCTCCAATTACTGGATGTACTTAAAAAACCATGTTATGTACTTGTGGTATGTTATAATAAACAACATGAACTACTCGTACTATATCCTTGTCTATATTCTGGTCTATTTCTGGATTCCCTTGAGGAGAATCAGCTACACCCTCCCAAGAAACTGGTGGATGACGTCTCAGAGTCATACTATTGTACATTGAAACAAATGGAATGATCATACAACAACTTAAATATTAGTTCAAACCAGAAAACCCATAATAAAAAGATGATCTTAAAAAAAACCAACACTAGATACACATATCCCAATGTCCCATGGAGACTTGAGTCTTTTCACAATATGAGCTGGCGAGAAACTTATCGAAACATTCCTCTCAAGTCCTACAAATCCTATCTCTAGTCTAACATACATCCCAAGATAAGCACTCTTGAGGATAGAACTTCTCTGATACCACTTTGTAAAGAACCAACCCAGATTATCCTCAAAACTAGCACCCAATGCAATATGTTACATACTTGAAGGGTGTTCCTGATCCCCACAGGCCAACGATAAGCACCCGAGTATCAAGCAACACACCAAGGGTATGATTTTGCCCAACCTTATTGAAGAACATATATATATATATATACATACTCAAAGTATAAATAAATATTGTAAGACTGATATATACAGGTTCCATAACTATAAGATGACAATGAAAATAAAAAAACTACTGAAGTAGCTAAAAACTCAAAGAGAAAAGTCCAAATGAAAAGGAAAAAAATAGACTACTCCATGTGATAGTGTGGGAAATCTCCCACCATCTCACTACCAACTAACCAAGTCATCTTACACAAAAACCCTCTACCTCACCACGGTGCCTTTCCATTCCCAACATCGAAAGATATACAAAGGTCTACACATCGCCAAAGGGGTGTATAGGGTGTGTGCTAATAGGATCAATAGGATCCCACCTAAGTGTTCCATAACAAGTTTTTGTATAACAAATTTTGTATTATCATTTCAAATAAAACATGTCATGATAAGTAGTAAATCAGTTTTATAGAAAAGATTGTAAACATTTTCCTTTTTCCACAATTTTAAAAAAAGCTGGTCTATCAATTTCAAAGAACATTTTCACATATCATCTTTTACAAGAATCAACATGTATATTAAGGCTAAAACAATAAAAATCCAAGTAGTACAAAACAATAATAGGTATACAGGTATCACAACACTATGGAATACAACAGTTTAGACAACATACTACTCATAACCCAAAATCCATGATCAGTTCACCATAGTACCAGAAGAAAATTATCTACACTCCAGGACGAGGGAGACACCCCAATGTGTGAAACCCCAATATCATATATAATCCTAGAGATTATAATCTATAATCTATGACAAGAGTATCACCAAAAAAGTGAACCCCCACAATGGACGATGGCCTCATGATAAACCTCCCACCTAGTACACAAGGTAAACCATGTGCTCGTTTTCAAAAATCATTCAATGCTTTGAAAATACACCTTTTCTTTCCATTTATCAATAACCAAGGAAAAACAATTTTATTCAAAATCACTTTTAAACACACACAAACAATCATTCCAATTTCATAACGATTTATTTCTAAATCAATTTATAAAAATGGAATAATACAGTTTATCAAACATTGTCTAGAGACAGAACCACCTACCTCATGACTTAGGTTGCACATGACTGCAAAGGATCCACCAAAAACAAAACCCAAAAAAAATGTAAACCCTATAATTCAGTCGACATCTCAATATAGATTCAATTTAGAAAAAGGGGTCACTGGAAAGGAGGAAATCCACATACCTCAAGAACACACACCCGCTACACCAAAACCAACAAATAAAAACCATATAGAAGATCTAATAACTCACCCTAGAAACAATATTTGACAACATAGAGTTTAGATCCATCCATACTTATATGATATATAATACTCTAATGGATAAGATAGTAAGAATTAGACAGAACGATAACCCAGTATATCACACAACGACCAGAATGAGGATCAATTTCCAAATGAAAAGCCCCATAGGGGTTGGAGGTTCCCAAAATTGTATGGGGATGGCTCTAGGTCGAGATAAAGGAACATGAAGATGAGAAAATTGAGAAAACTAGTTGTGCTTCCTGTTTAAAAACAATCATCAAAACTTTACATGATGTGTAACCCAATTACACATCATGTAATTGTATACTCCCATATTCACCAAGAAATATGCCACATTTTGATTAAAAAGGTTTTATTTTCATTTATGAGTTACACATCATTTATCCCTATTATATTGAATGTAATTCTCCAGTAGGCTATATAATCATTATGTTTCATACAATAAATTCCACCAAATATTTTACTTCACCACTATAAGTATCCTCCCATTACCTTTTCGGCCCAACCCAGACAATGAAAAAGGAAAACCATTGAATGATTAAAAAATTACCTATCATAAGAGTAATGAGATGTTACATGTTCGATTTAATTTCTTGATTTAGTCATAAAAAATCACAGTTAAACAAAACTATGTGATGTTACATCTCCCACTATTCAAGTGTTAATGTGGTCAATGTATATGATACAGGAATTCCCCATATCTGGTGAAGTGATGGAAAATTGAGTTCAATTTTCTCATACTATTCTTATTCATTTTTATTGGTATGTTCTATCTTGTAGTCACATTAGATAAATACATTGAACATAAATACATATATTCTTGATCCAAATAACCCTTCATGATAGAACCTTAGGGATTATTCCTATTTTGGACATAAGACATTCAATGCGTACATATTTCATTTAGTTGGATATATCCAAAAAAAATAAATATGTCCTCCAAGAAGTATTTTAGTTGGAAGATGGATTTTTATATGCATCAAGCATGTGAAAAATTATGAAGGAAATATTTTCTCTAACTCATAAAAAATTATTGGTGCCTCTACCAACATTTTTTTGTAATAAATACGTAGAGATAATATTAGAAAAAATATCTCTTTAAAAATAGAATAACCAAATAATTAACACCCTTACATTATTGTATATAAGATGAAAAAATTCTTTTGGAATCAAATCATACATAAGGATATGATAATCACGAGTTCAAATATTTTAGTGTAAACTATCTTATATTTAACCATTTCGATATGTTTCTTGAATAACCATCAGAAACTTGAATAGTCTCTAGTAATTATAGAAATTGATTGTTTTCTATAGGTGTCATCACATAATAAGAACACAAAACATTCCATTTATTTTCACTAATACACACATGATGCAATTCTAGCATGATACCACAATCCACCAATTCATGCTGATGTCATAAATCATATTTTGTCATTCCCTTAAATTTTAGAATAATTGAAAGATATATTTCACACATATTTTTTTAATGTTCATTACTTCTATGAAATGAAATAACAAATGGGTTGACCAATAAGGCAACTCAAAGAAGATAATTTTATTCATCCAATTGTAACTAGTTTCAGTGGAAACATTCTTCCTCTTTCTAGATATCATTTGACCCTTCCCAAATGAAAAATGGACATCTTAAAATTCCTTAATCACATTAGTTTCATACATAAGTTGAAGTGGAATGTTGGTCTCCATGGTATTTTCAAACCTTAAACGCTTATTCCTATATGGATGATCCATTGGAAAGAATCATCGATGTCCCATGAAACTGAAACTAAAATGACATTTAGGACTTCTGGATCATGTATTCTTTATACAAACAAGATATGATATTTTTAACTTTAGGCTCTATCTAGACATCATTTCATAAGATCGAAAATCATTTATCATCCACATAAGAGAAACACACATCTAAAATATGTCTTTAAAACATGAATCGTATATTCATGCACCCACATACTAAATATGTTTCAAATATTTTATTAAAGGTTGAATATATACATTTATATCATTTCTAGGATCATAAGTTCTATATATGAGTATACTCATGAAGGTGAAAGGTTTTTTCATACACATCCATGGAGGAAGGTTATAAATGTGTTTGAAAATCAGCCATGTGTTGTGTGAAGTAAGAATATTCTAAAATATATTAAAACTATCAAATTATAGACCCAAACTCACATTACTCTTGAAAAATGCATAATTGGGATATAGAGAATCCAATTTCTACCATGAAAATTCATCTACAGGATGAATGAACTCATCATTATCCTTATTTCTCTCAGTATCAAGCCATCACATTTTTATAAATATTTCATTAGAAATGAGAAGAATCTAGAGTTTTTGAATCAATGAAAAAAATCCACATGACATTTTATTGAAAATAGGATGGTGTTATATTAGTATTTGGATTTCATCATGATGTTCCACAATTTATACAATAATTTCATTCAGTAGTTTCCTCCCAAATTAAGCTGTAATATTTTAGGTAAGTATGAATTTTATTTTTTGAAAATCTATGTTCCTCAACTAAATTCTATACAATATAATGTATTGAGCGAATATCTTCATCATCTGGAATTAAGATCATTCAAAAAGGTAAGAATATAACTAATGATAGTATTAGAAATCTCATACATGGTTTTCTTAAAAAACATACGGATTAAAAATTACAAACTTTTTATTTTACCACATTACTGATATAATGGAGTAATGTAAACATCATTCCATTTTTTGACCCCATCAACATCATGATTTTTATTACACAAATCATATGTGATCATATCTTTTTATTTTTAGTTCGACATACTTCTCATGATGAAGAATAAATGGAAACCATCCATCTAATAAATTATCTAATCTAGTCCTCTCAATTGGAGCATAAACATATTTGAGATTACATTTTCTCCACATTGTTATACTACACATAGTATTTTTTATGAAAACCATATTTCGTTATATTATATATAACATTTTCATGAATTAAATAAGGTATTTTTGGAACCAAGGATTTTCATTGCTGGAAACAGTGTCTAGAGTTTCACGAATGCGCGATGAAAAGACAATGATCTTCACAACAATGAAAATCATGTGAGTGCGCGATGAGTTGACGATATTCTTCATGACTATGAGAACCATTGTAAATGGGTGAAATTTTAGTATACCTTCATGAATTAAGGATATACCTGAATATGTATTAGGAGGTTCATAGAAAATCTTATAGAGGCATGGGAGATTCATGAAGGGTTGTGCCTATAAATAGTCAGCTACCCCCAATTCATAAGACACAAAGATAATTAAAAAAATGGATGAATCACTCTAAATTAAAAAAAAAATTGAGAGATTCAAAAATTAGGTACTCATAGTGATACTGAGAATCATTAAACGATTGTCTTAGTCTTGACCAATTCCTTGGTATCATAGAAAAATGAGTTTATTTATGACTTGGTATTCCATGATGACCCAGTGAGCTTCCCAAAGCTTGTTTGTTCTACAAAGGTAGTTTTCTCTACAAAGGTTGTGAGATTCACAAATGATATTTGCAAAAAATAGTGTTGAACATCTTGTTTTAGTGAATATTGATTTCAAGTGCATCAACTTAGGTCTCCAGTGAAAACAGAGTCTCATCCTAGTCAGAGACATGGAGTTTAATAAAAATATACTAAACCAAAATTCAGATCAATAAATTAAGTAAGAATTCACCTGATTAAGTGAGCTAGGGGGAGTCGATAGAAGTGTTTTGAGGGAGGCGGTGTGCAATCCCTAAAAACTTGTAAAGGAAGTGTTCTTGGAATAGAGTGATTATTTTTGAAATTCTATATTCCACAACTAGTGAAGATTAATAGATTTAGGTACATCTAAAACACTTCCAATATATGCTCTTAAGACTAACCCTTAGTGGTGAACTAAGTAAAAATGTCGTATTTTTTCTATACATATAAATGTTTGATTACTAAATGATTAAATCAGACAAGTTTAACAAGTTTCTACCAATGCAGAAATAAGATCTATCACTTTAAAAGAAAAAGTTCACACCCTGATTCACCCCTCCCCCTCTCAGGGTGTTATAGGGTTCTGTAAGTTGTATCAGAGCATACAGGTTGCTGGAGTTAAATCTATCCTCTATTTTTTCATGGATAATTCAATAAATGTTAGGGGAGTTCCCCTATTTGATTGAAGAAACTTTAAAATTTGGAAGAATATAATGGATCTCATCTGAGATCCCTTGGGATGGAAGTTCTTTTTTCCACTTCTCAGGAGATTAATGTCACTGATGCTATTGGACTATCTATGAATGAAATATAAAGGAAAATAATAATGACTCCAAAGAAAAAATTCTCTTATTATAGCTATATATAATCAAATTTCTCTAAAGGTGGTGAGTTTCAATTGAGCCAGAACTATGTGTAAAAAACTGGAAAATATATAAGAAGGTGATAAAAAATAAAAGGATAATAAAATCCAATATTTCGCAATTTCTTTGATAATATGAAAATTCATCCAGAGGAAAATTCATATAACTTTTTTAATTGAATTACTGAAATTGATGGAGAAATTATATGACTTGATGAAGAAATTAAATATATTGACATTGTAAAGAGAATATTGAGAATGTTTACACCTATTTATAATCCAAAAGCGTTATCCCTTGAAGAAAGGGATCTGTCTAAACATTATCTTGATGATATTTTAAGTAGTATGATGTCTTATGAAAGGAGATTCAAACTAATAGATGCAAAAACTCATGTAATAAAGGAAAGAGTGTTCAAACCCATGGAAAAAATTGAGGTTTCTAGAGATAGTGTTGATCACGATAATGAGGAAGATGAACTTATTTATCTTTTTTAGATAAATTCAATAGAGGTAAAAAGATATTTGAACGAAATATACCTCTAGAATATTTTTGATGTGGTAGAGTTGAGAAAATTTTCAATGTGGCCTGAAAGGGAGTACTATGATGAAGAAAGTGAAGAAGAAATCAAGCAGAAGCCTTAGAAAAGGTTCCCCCAAAAGGGAGACTTAAAATCAGGAAATAAATTATAGAGAAAGAGTTTCATATGTGAATAAGAACAAGATAATAATGAATTCCTAAAGGATTAAGATCCAAAGATTAAATCTGAAACCCAAGCATCCATGATGGTTATAGTTGAAAAGACAGAACCTTAAAAATATAAATATAATCAGTTAATTGGTGTTGTTGATCTCAATTTGGAACTTGAGGGTGCAATTGATAAGATTGATAATCAAAGAAAAAAAATCAAAAGTTGAGATCTATTATAGAAGATTCATAAGAGTTTGTTGATTAACTTGAATTAAAAATTGATCAACTGGAATTAGGGAAATAATAATGATTTCCAAATCTTGAAAGCTCAAAAGAAGTTATGAAATTTAACATAAGGATTGAAGATCAAAGAAATTCATTAATGGACTTATATCCATGCTGGAGGAGAAGACTATGACAGTTGAGGGACTTGAATGAGAATCTGTTACTCTAAGGAATAAACTAGATTCTAAATCAAATTCAAGGGAAAAAAATAATAAATTTTTGTTTGGAAGATTTTTATAAGCATTGATTTTAGAAAGAGTTAAGTGTTGTTCTAAAGGAGTAGAGAAGGTTTTAATTACTCAAAGATCCACATGTATGGGAAAAATTGGAATTGGAAATGATGATGAAACAACAAATGATAGATACAATATGAGACAAAATAAAGGGAAGAAGAAAGTCGGAAATATCACAAAGGTACAAGATGTACTAACAAAGAAAGATTCAAATAAAACAAGAAAGAGAGCTGAAAATTATCCTCAAGTATCCGGATTTATTGAAATAGATCTCAAGGATATAAAGAACAGTAGAACCTAGATTTTTGATAGAGGATACTCATACCATATGATAGTAAATACAGATTTATTATAGAATATTAATAAAAGGGTTGATGTAATAGTGAGGTTTGAAAATGATGGTTCTTTAAAGATCAAAGGCAGTGCAAATTCAGAACTGGAAAATGATGAGCTTAAGAAAACTGAAGTTCTCAATATGGATGATTTTTGTCACAATCTCCTAAGTGTGAGTCAACTCTATGACTATAGACTAATAGTGACATTTAATAAAAAGGGGTGCACTATCAAAGGAAATATAGGTAATTCTATCCTGAAAGTATTCATAACAAATAACATTTTTTACTACATTGATAGAAAAGAGAACATTTGTTACATAATTGTTAAAGAAGAAAACCAATTGTGGCACCAACGGTTGGGTCACATTAAACAAAATATCATGGAAAATATATGTAATATGAACATAGTAATTTATATTCTCATTATGAATCAAGAAATATATAATACACATGATTCATGCATGTAATGAAAGATGGTTGGGAGTTCATATCGGCCAAAGAAAAAAATGTTATCAAGTCTGCTCGATCTCATCCACACAGACATATGTGGTCCTGTAAATATGGTTGTCACATATAGAGAGAGGTTAATTAGAATAATTGTTACATATTCATTTCTCAAACAAAATATTCCGAAGATATTCAAAATAAATTCAACATTCAATACTCCAAAACATTGTCAGCTATAATTTTAGTTGGAAAAAAACATGGAAAGTATGAGGATGTGAAATCTATGGATCCAAACCTACATAAGAAAATCATTGGAAGCTTATTATACTTGACTAAAACATGTAAAAATGTCATATTTTCAATATCCTTAGTGTAATTCTTTCAAAATAATCATAAGGAAGATCATTTGGTAGAAGTTAAAAGAATCATGAGATATATTCAAGGTAATCTCAATTTGGAATTATACTTTGTTATAGGAAGAGGTAATGAATTATCAGTATTTTCTGATACGGACTGTACTTGAGATGTGGTGAATTCAAATTCTACAAATGGTGGAGAATTATTCATTATAAATAAATGTATGGGATAGTTGAGTAAGAAACAATAAATCACTTCTCTTAGTATGACTAAAGTAGAGTACATCTATACTAAATAGTCTTGCACTCAGCTGTTATGGGTGAAGAAACAACTAAATGATATTGGTAATGAGGTTAAATAACTGATGATGATTCACTGTGACAATAAGATCGAGACCAACCTTATGAATAATCTGATTCAACACTCTCGTACAAAACATATTGAAATCAGATATCACTTTATTAAGTGAAATGTTGAACAAGGAGTGATTAAAATTAAGCATGTTGGAAATGATGACCAAATGGATGACATTCTTACTAATACATTAGAAACACATGTTTTTGAGAAACAATGGTTGAACCTCAGTGTTCAGCCACCTCCAGCACATGATGAGGTTACAGTTGGACCCCTCTCCCCATTTGTGTAAAGAGTTTTAATCTCTTTATGGAAGTGTTTCTTGTTTATGGGGGTTATATGATCTACGAGGAGTCTGTTTTGATCTCTTTGAGTATAAAATAAAGTTCTTTTGGTTTATTTCCAAAGGGGAGAATATATAAATTCAAATGTTATAAAGGTTTCTATGAAACGATAAGAATTAGGTGTTATGAGGAAATAGTCAGAGCCTAGATTTGACATATTTAAGCATTCCAAAGCATGAGAACAAAATTCATTATTCCCATACATCTGTATAAACTGATACTTACTCATTTATATTTAGAGTGTTGGATGAGTTGTTTCTCTCCTTTCATGTTTTGAAAGTGGCTGGTGCTTTATTAAATTTATCTATAGATTTATAACAAACCCAAAGGGGGAGGTTATTGGAACCAAGACATTTCATTGTTGGAACTAGATTGTAGTTTTTTTCATTTTCAATCCACATTGGGTTGATCAGGGAGCATTCAAAGAAAGTGATCTTACAAAATAAATTGACTACAGTGTTTAAGGTGGTTTCTTTTCCTAGTGTTTGCCAAATTTTTAGGCTCATAATTTGGAGGATGGAGTAAGCTTCATGAAAGGTTGTTTTTTTGGAATTGAAACTTCTCAAATATGGTAAATTCATAATTTTCATGATGACTAGGCTTTACGAATACTATGTTTCACAAAATCTTGAGTCTCACAAAGGTATGGAGATTTGGGAATGAGTGACGGAAAAACGATATTCTTCGCGACTAAAACAAGCATCGCGAGTGTTCAATGAGTTGACGATGTTCTTAATGACTATTAGAACATTAATGAATAGGTGTAATTTAATTGGATCTTTGTAAATGAAGGAGATTAACGAACATTAATTTGGATGTCAATAAAAAATTTATTGGAGGCATGGGAGCTTCACAAAGGGTTGTGCCTATAAATAGGTATCTACCCCCACTTCATAAGACATGAAAATATTTGGAGAAAAGGATGAATCACTTTGAATTAACTAAGGATGAGATATTAGTGAATCAGGAACTCATAGTGAGACTGATCATTTTGAAAAGAATGTCATAGTCTTGACTAGTGCTTAGGTATCTTGGAGAAAAGTGTTTTGCGATGACTGGGTATTCCGCAATGACTTAGTGAGGTTCATGAAGGCTGTTTGTTCCGCAACGGCAACTTGATCCATGAAGGTTGTGAGCTTTGTAAAGGAGATTCTTGAAAAATATTTTTTAACATCTTGTATTAGTGAAAAATTATTTTAAGTGCATCAACTTAAGTTAATGGTGCAAGAATATCCTCAAGCTAGTCAGGGAAAAAGACTTTAATGCCAATCTACTGAAGTGACCTCGTGAAATTGAGTAAGAATTAATGAAAAATAGTGATCTATGGGGAGTCGATGAAAGTGTTCCAAGGGAGGGATCATGATATCCCTAAAAACATATAAAGGTAGTGTTCCTAGCATAGAGTGACTATGTTTGAACTTATATATTCCACAAATAGTTAAGATTAGTTGATTTAGGTATGACTGACACACTATCTATTCATGATCATTGGACTAGCCCTTAGCGGTGAAACAAGTAAAACTATTGAATATTTTCTATGAATTTGAATATTTAATTACTGCATGATTCCATTAGATAGGTTTAATAAGTTCTTACCAATGTGGAAAAAAGATATATTGGTTTAAAAGAAAATATTTATAAACTGATTCACCCCTCCCCTCTCAGGGTGTTGGGGCCTACATGTCTTCCATCACAATTATAACTTGGTTAGTTTATATGAACATATATTAAGTATTTTTAAATGAAAAATCTAAAAATCTCCCAAATTGTTTTTTTAAAATATCTTGAGATCTAATCAGTTTCATATATCCAAATTGTATCCATTCTATAAAAAAATGTTATATTTCATGTCATAAAAGTAATTAAATAATATTTAAGTTAAATGGAAAATATATTTAAGGAAATGGGAATTGTTCACTTTATATGAAACCAAAACTAACACACTAGTATATATAAGAATCATAATAATAAAGATAATCAAATCTATAAATATAAAAAATACTATAAATATAAGACCTTGATATTGAATTCCATTATATCAATGAGTAAAACTATACATAATACTACAAAAAAATTGTGTTTATAATTTCTATTTTTATATTTTCTCTCATTCACTTCACTTTTTAACTAATTTTTTTATTATTTTATTAATTCACGTATAAAATATTACTATTTATAGGTAACCATCTTCTACAGAACACATAAATTAGGAATTTTGGTTAGATAAATCCATAATTAGTGGTTTCTCATATCGAGGGATGTTAAAGTGAGGCCTTCTTTTCCTTGAGATTAATGCAAGAAAGGTGATTCTATATATGTTGTAGGTATGATTATGCCTTGGATTTCTATGAGGAATTAACCTTCAGTAGAATTGAATTGGTATCAATAATGATTTTGAGGAAAGGATAATTTGGATTCATAACCTTGTAGAATTTTTCATTTGTGATTTTAAATGGGATAGTTGATAATGAATCTAAATGGGTAGATTTCAGGTGGTGAAAGTGTGGGTTGATACTGTGGATTATGGAACATTTTCAGTGTTGTGAGTGTGCATGTAGTAGAATATGTCATGAGTGAGAGATCTAATTTTGAATAGGAGTGCTAAGGAATTTTGAAGAGTAGTGATGAGGAATTAAAAGTGGGTTAGTTTCATTCAAATCAGTTCTATTTAGTTTGGTTTAAATCAATTCAATTTTTTTTGTTTTGGTTATATTTCATATGGTTCTGTTCAATTTGGTATAGTTTTGTTCTATTCAAGTTTGGTCAGTTTGGTAAGGCACCAGAAATAAATTATTCATAAAGAAATAATATATTTAATACTGTTTTATTATATAAATAAATACCTAAAATAAAAATTATTTTCTAAAAAATAGGTCCCCAATAATTTTACAAAAATAATTAAGAAAATAAAATTTTAAAAATCTCACACATGCATGAATATTTCATATAGATATATATACCAAGTATTATGTCTGAAAAAAATAAAAAATCACTATACATGAATGGCCTATAACGTATTCCCAATTTCCTCTAGTATTTACTCATGATATTCATACCAAAACCTCAATCATCTCAATTATTCCTTTTTCATATTTTACCATCCCTAATAACCTGACCTTGAACTATAAATAGCTTGAAAATCACATTGAAAGTTACTTTTCATGTCTAGATTGACCTAATCACATTGCAAGTTACTTTTCATGTCTCAAAGACATTATATTTTATATCTAAAAAGTACCGATAATCCCAAACAATAGAATAATAACACATTAAAATGGTATATCTTGAATATTCCATTGACTTAAATCATACTAACACATACCCCATGTGTGTTCCCCATTCACAGTGGTATAGATACTAGCGCTAATAGATTGGGTTTATCATTAGGGAAATATTTACCAGTTTCTAATAAAATTTAGTATGAATGATTAATTATATTAAAAATCAAGGATGATCGATCTGTATATTAAGAATTTACTAAAATAAAATATCCACTTATATTATAGAGAGTACCCAATAATCATTGATATTAGTTTGAAGAAAACATTAATATATATCCCATATATATATATAATAATATAAACATACAATTGAAAAATATACCATTGACATTATATAATAGTACAAATCACAATTTTAATAAAGATAGAATGAAATATATACTTTTCAAAAAATTCACCTGTTAATTCCATCAACCAACCGTCTGAATTAATAGAGTAAAACCTGATAAAAAAATTTACGATATCCAATGAAACATATCAGTAATAATTATTTCATACATTCTGATACATGAAATTATATATTCGAAACTACATAAACATAGATATTCAAATGCAGGGTGAGACTATGTAACTCAAAATGAGACCACTAATTGTTACCATATCATAGTACTTTATAAATATGATTTTATAATTAATATGTGATTCACTAGTATCATAAAATCTTAGAGGAATAACACTTGAATCAAATAAATGTGGAATAAGAAAAATGAAACCAAATAGAACCAAAATAAAGCAAAACAAACGATAATGAACCAATCCAAATTGAACTGAATGAACCCAAACAATATCAAACTGGTCTGAACTAATTTAAATAGATATGAACTGAATATAGGAAATCCTAAATAAAATTATATTAATTAAAATAAAAAGAAATTAAATGCTACCTAAAGAAAGAATCAGCTACGGTGTTTAGAAAAAGAATAAAAATGAAAATTATTGTTAATAGAATACCTAAAGGATTTCGAAGTCATCAATTTAATATTCAGGAATGAAATTAAAGAAAGAGAAAATGATACATCCTCATGTGTTGGGAATAAATTGGAATATTTAATTAAGGTTCTAGGGTTCTCTGGATAAGATCTGTTTGGGTGTAGGGGCACCCATGCAGTAGTCTGTTTAGGGAAGGTCTATCCCAATGGTTTTTAAAACCGTTAGTAAATCTACCTCTATACCATCGATTTTAAAAAACCATTGGTGTAGATTAAACTATACCAATGGTTTTATGAAACCATTGGGATATGATTAATATAAATATCATATCCTAATGATTATTCTACACCATTGGGATAGGTACAGATATACCAATGGTTTCTATAAACCATTGGTATAGGGGCATGGGTATAGCCCACCATTCAATTACTGTTAGTATGTTATCCAACACACACAAATAATATTATTCATTTTTTTTCTCAAGTGCATATTCTATATATCTATACAAGAATCTTACACATTCTTCCCTTAAAAATCATCATAACCAATAATAATCCATGAAAAACATCAGTTTGGGATAAAATCAAAGTCATACTTTGAGAGGTAGATTAACATTTCACTTCATGAAATGTATATCTATATATAAATTTATATATAAAATGTGAAATAATGATAAAATGGAGGTTGAATTTACTATAATACATTTTTTGTCTCATGTTCATATTCTATATCTCTAGAAAATTCATGTCACATATCTATGCAACCATATGATAAAACACTCCCACAAATTCTTTAGTGAAAAAAATCTATAAATTAATCAAGTTTTAATAATGGAAATATTTAATAATAATACTCTTAACTGTTCAAATTCTTGATCATATTTAAGCTTCTAAATTTCACAACATCAAATTTTATGATGTCAACTTTTTTATCTACGTATATCTCTTTATAAGTTCATCATCATCATCCTTGTAACCCTATTCCATAAAAAATTTCTTCTTTAAATAATTTAACTACTTATATTATTGATTATAGTCCCTCCTAAACTATTTTAGAATAAATTTAAACTTAAATTATTATATTAACTAAATGAAACTCTTAAATTTATCTTTACCTTTATACCCTAAAGTCTTTTATAATAAAGTGATAAACAATTTTTTATGGTAACTAATGTAACTATTTACATATCTATTTATCATCATACCCTAAAATATTTTATGATATTAAGTATAATTCACTTTTTATTTTGACTGGAACAATCATTCAAGAAATTGCATCTTTAAATTTTCATGATAACTAAATACAACTCTTTACATTTTTCATTATCGTCACATATCTTAAACACTTTTGGGATACATAGTGAAAAACCACTCTAATTTTATATTAGTATAATCCTTTAATAAATAGTGATCTTCAATTTCTAAATGGTAGCTAAATGAAACACTTTATATTTATTTTTACCATTACATATCCTAAACATTTTAGGGTTTTATGTGGAAATCAATTTATCTTAATATTGGTGAAATAATTTATTCATTAACATTGAAATTTTTTAAGTCCAAAACATACTCACACTACAATCTTAAACATTATATTATTTTAAGAATATCTTTTAAAGATACACAAACACTTTTGTGTTAAGAAATAACATTTATTTCTGTTTTATTATGAACATTTAACAAATAAACTATTGTTTCCATATGTGTTATTCTATTTGTTTAGACCATTTTTCCTTTGAGAATAATCCTTTTTTAAAATATATTGTTGATGGGTAGTGGGAATACATTCCCTAAAATTTTAACAAACATCCTGATTAACTATCTTATCTTTGATAAACACTTTTATCCATATATTATTATCTAAACATGTTATATAACCCAATGAATCATAAACAATGTGTATCCAATTATTCATCTCATTTTTTTCATAATAACTCATTTTCACTAAACAACTTCTTTGGTCACATACAATTAATGAGATGAAGATACACATAGTTTATTTAGATTTATTTGAGATAGATAAAAACCTTTACATTAAAATCCTTGATATAGTAACTATTTAATTCATCGCATGAATATAAACTATAAGCTTATTCAATTCTTCCTTCAATTTTGAAATCATTTATATTTACAACACTTTGTAAAGTATTCATTTGGTATCACATAACTTTCAAAATCAAAGAATTAATTTCCATAACATCTATACTTGACATGGAAATTCCATGGAGTTTCACAAACTCCTTTCAATATATCTTGGATAATCTAATCCTATTGAATTATTACTTTTCATTCTTGACAACCCTATGATCCAATTACCATGGTTGAATTCTTGAAGAAACATTTTTAAAATTTTCAACCAACATTTAATCTTCCAATTGAAACTTTTACCTACTGGTATTATATATTCAGCACTTTAGAACCTAGATATCATAATCCTAGTTCATATATATTCCAAATACTTTGAGAATATTGGGTAAAATTATATGAATTCAATCTCATTTCCAGGAAATTTCTATAGATGGTAAGAGGATAAATTCCCCAACCAGAACAAGCCATTTTTAATCTCTCCTTAAATATTGTTATAAAATTAAAAATATCTTAAACCATGTGTATTAAAAACACACATCTCATTTCATTTAAACAACTATTGTTTACATGCTCTTCTCAAGATCAAAAAGAGATAAAAATACAGATCTTATGACACGTTCACCCAAGATTTATGTATCCAAGTGATCAATGCAACAACGCCTTTTCTCTATTACCTAAATGCATACTTCAAGCTCAATTATAATCATATTTTGATCTTATTTATATTTAAAACACCTTATAAAACATACAGTTGATATAATATATCTTTTATAATAATATAATTTAATTCCATAACTACTAAATTTTTAAGGAATCCTTTAGCTTGATCGATTCATCAACATATTCAATTATATTGAATATAATTTGACATATTCAAACATATTGATTTTATTAGACTAAAATTAATTAATGAATTTATGTAACCAATCATATTGAGTATATGAGTGGAGAATAAGATTAATTTGGTAATTGTTTCATCTGGTACCTTTTAAATCATGAATGAATCACTATATTCTTCCATAATAATCTCGATTCACTTGTTGAATAAATTTAGCACTTGGTTGATTAGGAAGGAACTATTTTGACACATAAAAGTTTCCTCAAGAACTTTTTTTAAATCACAGATAATTATTAATAACTCTTCTTTAACTTTCCAATTTTAAGATCTAATTATATTAATATTATCGTTATCAAGGATTTATTAAAATGTCCAGCTTTATTATGATGATGATAATATTACCTACAATTGAAGATTTTTTCTGATGAGTATCATGTATTATGAACCATTTAATAAATAATATTATTTCATGGTATCCTACTGAAATAATAATCCATTTTTTGAATCATATGTATTAGTATGCCAAGATCCATATTTCACAAAGAAATGTGTCCACTTTTTCATTATTCTAACTACTTAGCTATTTAGGTATAGTATTATCCAAATCATATTATATATGACGGTTGGATAGTAGAGAGAACAACTCTTTGTCCAATATTTCATATGGATAAACTCAACTTCATTCCTCTAGTAACCTATTCCTAATAGGGTATCTTGATTAGTGAAACCCAAATAAAACACCAAAAATAGGCTAACAAAGGAAAATATAGGGGCACCCAACTTTGGCATGACCTGCCTAAGGATGTTCCAGTGTCACCTATCCATGATTGCCTTATATAGGATAATCTAGGGGCACCCAAATTTGGCATGACCTACCAGGTTGTACGATTAAGGTATTGACAAGTTCCACTTTTTAAGGAATATAAAGATTAGTATTTTAAGGAGATTTTAATCTTTCAATCTCATCTCAGGATATTCACTTCATGCATGCATGATTCTAGTAATATTATTTTTGAACCCTATCCCCTCCACCAAATCAATATGATTAACCCATATTGATGTGTAACTCTTTAAAACCCATATTTTTGTGTTACTCACCCAAAATCAGAAGTCAATTATATCTATATATATCTAAATGCATCATATATATATAAGGAAAATGAAAAATTCATGTAAAGTCCTAGAGTTATAAGAGATTGAAAATATCCACATGAGTGTGTCTAGAGTGATAGATAAAGAACCCCATTCACCATCCCAGACAAAGCATAATCTTCTAAGTAGTTGGGTAGTCTGACCCAAATTCGCTCTACCCAAGGACACTTTAATCAATAGAGAAATCAGTTCATTGTAACTCTAAAAGTTAATATGGATAAAGTATACACAATAACTAAATTCAAGTTTATAACTTAAATTAAAAACCAAGGTCATGGTAGATGAAAAAAATCATTATCATACCTAGCATGTAATATAAAGATATATCAACAATAAATTTAACATTTTAAAAGAAATCATACTACATCCATGATATAAAAATTTTATAACTATGAATAAAATATGGAATAACCTTTAAATAAATGAATAATTAAAATATTTTTACATGAGATAACCATTTTTGAACAATTCATAAATAAAAGGTAATTTTAAACACTTTTATAACATTAGCATTATTCTTTATGGACATTTCATAATAATGAATAAAACTTTTTTATATTCATTCCAATATAAACTCATTCATATTCTTTATTAAATAAATTTTTAATTTTAAATATATGTTATTTAGTGAATTATAATAAATTGAAAATCTAATTTTCTATTATGTAAACATTTTACTTACTATATATATCATGGGATTAATCATTATTTAATCCCTGATCATATCATTCATCAAAATACTTTTGGATATGGCATAAAAATATCATAATAAATCCCCATTAATTTGAAAAATTAAAATTAATTAATTATGAGACAACCATAATTTAAATATAATTTTCGTATTTTGACCTTATTTTATAATTTATAACCATTTATAAATTATCACTTATGATTTCTAAATAAAATAATTTATTTCTAGATCATAATTCATGTCATATAATTTTTTTAAAAGTTCTTTCAAATTTTAACATTTAATATCTGCGGAAAATGTTTTATATATTTTTTGAATTATAAACCTTTTATTATTAATTAATTAATTCCTTATTTCTGAAATATTCCCAAAATACCATTTAATATGATTTATAAACACTTTATAAACCATTAGTTTTTTTTAATATTTTAAAAATAAAAATTTAAAAATATTCTATTTACCCTTAGGGAGAATCCTTATTCAGCATAAGTTTATACTCCTTCTACCTTTACTTCACATAAAGGATACTTATGATGAAACATACATAGTCCAATTTCATATGGGTAAGGTGAGATGACCCTTATGCAAACCACTCCGTGAAAAGTTAATTCCATGGTTACCTTTACATAACCCAATTACGTAAAGGTAAACTGTTTTAACTTTTTTTATAAAAACAAAAAACACTACTCTATTTTTGGTTTCTTATCAGTAAAATATAATTTTTCCTATATCTAAATAATGGTAATCCTTTTATACCACAAAAGGGTTTCAAACATTACCAATAAAAATAATTAGATCAAGAATAAGTGATTAAATCCATGTCCTAGGGTCACCCATGCAAGATAATATGAAAACTGTATATAAACACAAATGAAGAAATACTATAAATATGGAATACCATACATACAAGAGAATTTGAATCATCTAGATCACCATCACATGGTTTTGAGAGAGATCTCTAAGAGTAGCAAAAAATAATCCTCTCTCTTAAGGATCCATGGTTCGAGTGAATTATCCAAAATTTAGATGGGATATATCCTTCATCCACAACCTTCTAGAACATTTTCTGTAAAAGAGAAGGATAAATAATGTATTTGGGTACTAGAATGTTTCATCTCAACATCATGGAAGCATCCAATATACAACCATCATATTTATGTATTATTTATAATCCCCAAGTATGCTCCATAGGCTCTTTCATTTAATCATGCGTTATAAATGAACATGTAAATGATATTATGAGTAGTTCGTGTATTATATAAAATAATTCCATTTCTCCCAAATGTTTCATCTCATTAAATGGTGGATATATAGAAGAATATATCGAATGATAACTATTTATCATTTGACTAAAAAAATAAGCATCATGAAACAACATACCAATTAATGCATGTAGATAATAATTTTCATGCAATACAAGATAAGTTATATATATCATATACATATAAGGATTTATGGAATATTTCCTTCACTTTTCACATTATTTTATAATTAATTTAAAACACAGTAAGAAATATTACCTCAGTATTGAGATATTTAAATGTTGATGGTGATGATTATTCTTACTTGATTAGTGTATCATTTTTTTAGCAAGGACCCAAAGTAGAGTCCATCTAGCAGTGATCCAAGCATTATCCTTTGACCTCCGAATAAGGCTGATGAATCATTAGGTGCAAGCATGAATGATTGATCATCTCACATTGTTCTCTTTGGCTTCTTCACATTCCTTTGGCTTTGAAGGAATTTATCTTATTCTTCTCATCCTTGAGAGGAAAAGAGGAGGGGCAATATCTTGTGAGGAAATTGTTATGCAAAATTATTAACCTTTCTCCAATTGACATAATGTTCTATAAATTGACCTAGGGTTAGGGTTTCATTACAATTAATTTCCCAAATTATCTCAACCATGAATTAATCCCCTATAAACACCATGAAATGTAAATAATAATAATAATAATATAATTTTTTGTGTGACATGCGTAAACCTACTTGATAATAAATATTTATTTTATAGTTTGGTAAATAAATATTTATCCTCAAAAAAACTTTTCCCCATCATCCTCAAAATTTATTAAATTATCAAATTAATATTTAAATAACTATTAGTCATTTAATAAATAAGAAATATATTCTATTAATAGCCTAAAGAATAAATATTTAGATAATATTCACATATATAAATAAATTATTTATTTAATGAATAAATAATTATTTATTAATGTGTGAATACAAAGTGATAAATTATATATTTATAGAGTTAAATAATTACCATGTGAGTAAATATTTATTTAACATTTTTGATCAATGAATAAAACTTGAATAAATATTAATTCTCTATCTAGAGAACAATATTTATTCCAATTTTTAAATATAAAAAATATTTAACTGATATCAAAAGAAATACATTCTGTGTGACCCTATAGTCCTCTTACTTAGTGTCATTAGATGAGTTTTCCTAATGTCCAAGATTACTATCTATCAATGGCTTAAGACACCCACATAGGAAGAAGAAATATCAAAATAAAAAACCAAATAAAAACATTAAATGTGTAATATAATCCCTTTACTATGATATCTCATCAAGCATGTTTAACACCCATGTCATTAACCTATATGGTTGATATATATTTCATTGACTATCTGAAATGAACTCATCTATACACTATAGCCATGTACTTATTGTGACCATACCAATTCAATCAAGGGACTAGAATATCATCTTATATAAATATGGAAATGAGAAATTATTCCTTAAATTATTCATTAATAACACAACATATATGACAAACCCAATAAACCAAACTTATTGATGATTATATGTCATCACAATTTATATAAATACATAAAAGTTTATGGTTTATCAAATTTATCACTAATAATTTTAATGTCTAAGGATCATTACACACACTTGAAAAAATTAATATCTAATGACATGAAAACATATGAAATCCCTATAAATGGGTATGTTATTATAATCTTCCATATTAGAGACCACCAAGTGATAACTTCATGAGATTAAGTCTCATCCACTCTTGTGTACTCGAAGCTGATTGTCAACATACTGCACGTTCCATCATAGGATTTTATCTAACTATAGAATAATATTTAAGAATATATCCATGATAGTTTAACGTTATAATCATATCTCTGAACTAATATGACCGTTTTCAATGAAACATATATTATAATAAATTATAGTCATTTAGAACAATAAATGATATGTAAGAAGATATTTTATTAATATTTACTTCTTTGTAAATGCATGCAATCTAATGTGAAAATATTTGGTTATTGAAGACCAACTAAAATAGACTCCCACTTGGAATATATTCAACTGCTAATGACTTTTAGTTTACTGGATATAATTACACACACTTGAAGCATGTCTTGCAACATAGTGGAACTTTTTGCAATGGAAAGGGTTCCCCGACCCCAATATATCAAACTCCCACTAAATAAACAATAAATGACAACTTATGATGAACTGATTACGTCATAATGTCATTTATATTTTTATCACATACTTGTAATATATAAAATATATATTATATGATAAAATAAATTTATTAAATATATTGGTAATTCTTGTATATAGTAAATGAACCTTTAATATTAAAATAATATTTGTTCTTATAATATTTTTCCATGTATTCACTATATACCTTATGAATAATTTTAATAAATAAATTCAAACCAATTAATATGTAATAAAATAATAATGAATTTATTCATTAATTAGTGATCGTTAATACTTGGACAACTCTCAGACCCCATGGTAGGGCCCACAATGTCTTATACACCTATTCACCAAAATAGGGAAGAATCTGGAATATGCTATTATGTGTGACCCAATAATCCCTTATACCAATAGCAGTGAATAATATTCATAGACTAAGAGAAAAGTCTAGTAACCTATCAAGGCCCCTTAGGAGATGAGGAATAATCATAGAAATGACAACCTTTCTATGAACACACTCCATGTAATATAATCTCTTTGTCTTGTGGTATCTTGTAAAGAAGGACGCGCACTTATGTCATCATAAATTACATGCTTTATTATTCATTTACCTTACTTGAAAAACATACCTTCTTCTACCATGGACATGGATTTAGTGAAGGTACTACTATCCTGATGAACTTGTACAAAGATATCACTTCCTTAACTTTAAAAGCATCAAATTCTATCTTGATCATTCATCCAATACCATACCACCAATGATTCACCCAACACAAGCTACCTCAACACGACTTTAATTTCATGGTTTTTTCCTTGTATATAAGTATGTGATCAAATAAAACACATTAATAATTATCTCTAGTTAGGAGACCAACACATATTCTTGTATATTAGAATAATTAATGACACCTGAAACATTTGGTGTTCCTATTGGTGGGTCTATCCTCAGGATCTCTCCTAATAGAGATCAACATGTGATAACTTCAAGATAAGAAGTATTAATTCTTATGAGACCCTATCACCTAATTTTCAGATATCAATTGTGTCTTGTCTATATGATGTATCTATATCATAGGTCATATGTTTAAAATTAATGTTATAGTATCTAGTGGTTCTCATTATAGCTTAGGAGATGCTATAAAATTTTGATAAAATAGATAATCTATGGAAATTACCATATAAATAGTGGATGTATAAATATCAACACTATTATGGTAAGAGTACATCAGACATAACTCACTATATTCATGATATGGAAATCTAAAATTACTGATAAAGTTGTGTGTAGGGAACCCACTTTGTAAACCCACCCACTTACACTATATCCAACTTTCTAACTAAAATTTTTTTCTATCACATGATAAAATCATGTTTATGTGAATATATAGCTTTATTAATGTGGCTACCATGTCTCCACTACGTGGTTACTCTTCTATCTATGACATCAATTTCTTGAGTAAAGCACCCCAAGAGATGACATCCCCATGTATATTATTTTTTTCCAATGTCAAAATTGAAATCTTGGATACTATAGGTAATATAATTATCATAATATGATATGTATTTACTTAATAGGTGTGATTACAAGAATTGGAACAAATCATTTCATATTATATACTTCTTCTTTAGCTACCTCAAAAGCCGCAACACACTCAGTATTTGTATATATGGATACGAATGGCTTAAATGATTTTTATTTATCACTACCTTATCCCAACTATGATATTAGATCATATTTATCTAAATGAATACTAGTTTTTTCCCCTTAAAACTAGTGCTGCTTCCCCTCCAAGTACCAGGTACATATCTTTTATGCTTCCTCAAGTACAATTGGATAGTACTCATTGCATCCCATGAAATTCTCTTTAATATAAAAATATTTTCCTACCATAAATTATATGTTGAAAATAAAATTTATAGTACATAAAATAAAATATGTGTTAGATCCATTTATAGTATTTATGTAATTCTACTCACCAATTTAATCTCATTCTTTTCCCATGCATGCCTTCATGGAGAAATTTATGTCATGTGACAATGGTAACAATTCTCTCTCTAATAGTTCCAATTTTCATTTTTCTATAAATTTTATGTATATTTACTATTGAATTGGCCTAAGAAACATTTAGATCTACCTCAGTAGATCACATCCCCTACAATGTATGTTTCTACCTTAAGTCAATCTCTAGAGAGTTAATTTTATTCTGGTCTTCACAAAATGTAAGACCAATGGTTTTTTTCCATACGTTATCAAACATATTTTCCTTGGAAAAATATAATGATCCCACTAACCTCTTTTAGACACATGGAAAAATTCATTTCAAATGAATATTCTATGGTCTTGTTTCTTACTTCAATCCCCAACTATAACTTTGTAACTTACACCCCTATTTTAATTCTATGATGTCACCAATCTTCTTTGATTATGTCATATAAATGACTTTCAAGATTAGTGATCTTGACATCTAATGATCAATATAATGATCATATATGGTAACTATAACATGTAACATTATAATGGATTTATGTATTATGACTTGTTATTTCCAATCGAGAATTATTGGTATCGCTCTTTTACTACCCATGTATAGTCTCATTTGAATATCCACCACAATATTCAAAATAATAATCCATGTACTTAGATATACTGAACCCATTATTGAATTTTAATTGATCATGTAAATATTATCTAATATTTATATAATTATAATAGGATTGTATCACAAATTTTTGTGAATATAAAACCATCACCATGGTTGTATCCTTCCAACACATTACATATCTCTAGAAGATTCCCTTTCCACACACTCTTGTGGAACATGTTCCCAAGACAACTATTTGTGTGTCTTTGACATTGAATAAATCCAAGTCAATATTTCTCCCACTATCACAAATATAGATGTTCATCCTTTTATAGAAATATAGTCTAACACTTTACTATAGATATTATATCATATGGATTTAAATAATATCCTAATAAACATTAGGATAGTTACTATAGATGAAAATAATATTTTTCGTGATGCATGTTTTTTTATATCCTTAACAAATGCTTTGTATCTAAAAATATTTTATTGTTACATGATGGAATTATACCATAATATAACTCATATGATATCCTTTTGTCATTTTACATACATCATGAATCTATACAACCATATGATCAAATACTCCCACAAACTATTTGGTGAGGGAAATCTATAACGTAATCATGTTCTAATAATGAAAATATTTTAGAATCACACTCTTAACTATTAAATTTATTGAATATATTTAATCTTCTAAATTTCAAAACATCAAATGTTATGATGGTAACTTTTTATCTACTTATAAGTCTTTATAAGTTCATCATCATCTTCCTTGGAACCCTATTCCATCAAAAATTTCTTCTTTAAAAAATTTAACTACTTATATTATTGATTGTAGTCCCTCTTAAACTATTTTAGAATAAATTGAAACTTACATTATTACAGTAACTAAATGAAACTCTTAGATTTCTATTTACCTTAAGACCCTAAACGCTTTTAGAATAAAGTGATAACCACTTTTATATGGTAACTTATGCAACTATTTACATTTCTCTTTACCATAATACCCTAAAATATTTTAGGATATTAAGTATAATTCATTTTTCATTTTGACTCATATAATCATTAGAGAAATTGTGTCTTTAAATTTTCATGATAACTAAATATAACTATTTAAATTTTTATTTATCATCAAATATCCTAAACTCTTTTAGGATATTGAGTGAAAAAACACTCTAATTTTATACTAGTATAATCTATTAGGAAATAGTGATATTCAATTTCTAAATGATAGCTAAATACGACAATTTATATTTATCCTTACAATTATATATCCTAAACATTTTTAGTTTTTAAGTGGAAATCCATTTATCATAATATTGGTGAAATCCATTATTCATTAACTTTGAAATTATTTAAGTGAAAAACATAATCATACAACACTATTAGACATTATATTCTTTTCAGAATATCTTATTAAGATAGAAAACCTCTTTTATGTTCAGAAATAAAATTTATTTTCTTTTTATTATGAACAGTTAACAAAGAAACTATTGTTTCCATATGTGTTATTCTATGTTTTTAGACCATTTTTCCTTTGATAATAAACCACTATTAAAATATATTGTAGATGGCCGGTGGGAATACATTCCCTCAAATTTTAACAAACATCCAGATAAACAATCTTATCTTGTATAAAACCTTTTATCCATATCATTTTATTTGAATATGTTATATAACATGATGAATCATAAACCATGTGTATAAAATTAATCATCTTATATTTTTCATAATAACTCATTTTCACTAAACAACTTATCTTTTCACGTACGAGAAATGAGATGAAGATACACATATTTTACTTAGATTAATTTGAGATTGATAAAACCCTTTAAATTCAAATACTTGATATAATTATTATTTACTTTATCTCATGAATATAAACTACAATCCCATTCAATTATTCCTTCAATTTTTAACTCCTTTACATTTACAACAATTTGTAAAGTATGCATTTGGTATCACCTAACATTCAAAATCAACGAATTAATTTCCATAACATCTATACCTGAAATGTAAATTTCATAGAGTTTCACAAAATCTTTCCAATATATCTTGGATAATCAAATCATATTGAATTATTACACTTCATTCTTGAAAACCCTATGATCTAATGACCTTGGTTGGATTCTTAAAGAAACATTTTTAAAATTTTCAACCAACTTTTCATCATCCAATTTAAACTTTTACCTACTTGTAATACATATGCAGTACTTTAGAACCTAAATATCATAATCACAGTTCATATATATTTCAAACACTTTGAGAATATTGGTTAAAAATTCATTGAATTAAATCACATTTCTAGGAAATTTATATAGATGATAATAGGATAATTTCCCCAACCCAAACAATCCATTTTTAATCTCCCCTCAAAGCTTGTTATATAATTAAAAAAACATAAACCATGTGTTTTGAAAACACCCCTATCATTTCATTTAAACAACTGTTTTTTACGTGATCTTCTCATGATATAAATGAGATAAAAATACACATATTATAAAATCTTCACCCATGATTTAAGTATCCACGTGATCAATGCAACAACTCCTTTTCTCCAATACCCAAAATCATACTTCAAGCTTTAATTTTAATCATCTTCTGATCTCTTTTAGATTTACTACACTTTGTAAAACATACATTTGATATCATATATATTTTATAATAATAAAATTTATTTCTATAAATAATAAAATTTTAAGGAATCTTTTAGCTAGATCGATTCATCAAAATATTCAATAATATTGAATATCATTTGACATACTCAAACATATTGAGTTTATAAGACTATAATTCATTAAATCATTGATGTAACTAATCATATTGAGTATATGAGTGGAGAATAAGATAACTTTCATAATTTTTTCATTTAATACCTTTTAAATCTTGAATGAATCACTCTATGCCTCCATAAGAATCTAGATTCACTTGTTGAAAAATTTTAGCACTTGGTTGATTAGGAAGGAACTATTCTGACACATAGAATCTTCCTCAAGAACATTTTTTAAATCATGGATCTTTCTTAATAACATTTTATTAACTTTTCAATTTTAAGAGCTAATTATATTAATCTTATCATTATCAAGGATTTATTACAAATTTTAGCTTGATTATATTCATGATTTTACCAACAATAGACGCTTTTATCTTATGAGTATCTTTTATTATTAACCATTTAATAAAGATTTTTATTAAATGGTATCCTACTAAAATGATAACCCCTTTTGTGAATCATTCCAATTAGTATTCCAGGATCCATATTTTACTAATAAATGTGTCCACTTTTTCATTATTTTCACCACTTATCTATTTTGGTATAGTATCATCCCAATAATGTTATATATGACAATTGGATAGTAGAGAGAACAACTCTTTGTCCAATCTCAACCCATGATAGTCACTTCATGCATACATGTATCTAGTTATTTTACTTTTGAATCATATCCCCTCCAAAAAATCAATATGTTTAACCCATATTGATGTGTAACACTTTACACAACCCATATTTTTGTGTTACTCACCGAAAATTAGAAGTTAATTATATCCATATATATCTAAATGCAGTATATATATAATGGAAATGAACACTTCATGTAAAGTCATAGAGTTATATGAGATTGAAAATATCAACATGAGTATGTCTAGAGTGATAGATAAAAACCCCATCCACCAACCTAGGCAAGGCATAATCCTCTAATTAGTTAGGGAGTCCGACCCCAATTCGCTCTACCTAGGTACACATTACTCAATAGATAATTGAAATCATCGTAACTCTAAAAATTAATATGCATGAACTATACTCAATAAAAAAATTCAAGTTCATAACATAAATTAAAAACCATGGTCATGGTAGATGAAGAACAAAATTAGTTATCATACCTAGCATGTAATGTAAGGATCTATCTAGAATAAATTTAACATTTAAAAAAAATCATACTACATCCACGATATAAACATTTTATAACTGTGAATAAAATAAGGAATAACCTTTAAATAAATCAATAGTTCAAATATTTAAACTTGAGATAACCATTTATGAGAAATTAAAAAATAAAAGGTAATTACAAACAAGTTTATAATATTATATTTATTCATTATGGACATTCAATAATAATGAATATAAATTTTTTATATTCATTCCAATATGAACTCTTTTATATTCTACATTAAATGAAATTTTAATTTTAAATATATGATCTCTAATAAATTATAATCAATTTAAAATATAATTTTTTATTATGTAAACATTTTACATAATCTAAATATCATTTGATTTATCATTATTTAAACCTTGATCATGTCATTCATCAAAACACTTTTTGATGTGGCTAAAAAAATATCAAATAAAGCCCCTTTAATTTGAACAATTCAAATTAATTAATTATGTAAAAATCAAAATTTAAATGTAAAAATTTTATATTTTGACCTTATTTCATAATTTATAACCCTTTATAAATTATCACTTATGATTTATAAATAAAAATCGTTATTTCTAGATCATAATTCGTGCCATATAATTTGTTTAAAAGTTATTTGAAATTTTAACATTTAATATTTGGAGAAAAATAATTCATAAACATTTATTGAATTATAAACCTTTTATTATTAATTAATCAATTCCTTATATATTATATATTACCAAAATACCATTTAATGTGATTTATAAACACCTTATAAACCATTAAAACCATTTACGATTTTAAAAATAAATTTTTAAAACTTTTCTATTTACCCATATGCAGAATCCATATTCTGCATAAGGGTAGACTCCTTATACCCTTACTTCACATAAAGGTATGTTGTTATGACCCTTAAATAGACCAATTTAAAAATGGGTAATGTGAGAAAACCCTTATAAATACCACTCTGTGAAAGGGTGATTCCTTGGCTACCTTTACATAACCCAATTACGTAAAGGTAAACTCTTTTAAAACGAATTTATAACAACACAAAACACTACTCAATTTTTTGATTTCATAGCATTTCAACATAAGTTTTCAAATATCTAAATCATGGGAATCCTTTGACAGCATCAAATGGTTTTGAACATTACTAATAACACAAATTAGATCAAGAAGAAGCGATTAAATCCATGTCCTAGGATCGCCCATGCAATATAATATGAAAAACAAATATAAACACAAATGAAGAAATACTACAAATATGGCATACTGTACACTAAAGATCATATGCATCACCTATATCACCATCACATGGTTTTGAGAGCGATATATAAGAGTAGCTAAAATGAATCCTCTCTATGAAGGTATCTATGGGTTGAGTAATGTATCTAACATTTATATGGGATCTATCCTTCCTCCATATCCTTATAGATCCTTTGATTTAAAGGAGGATGATAAAGAATGTATTTGGGTACTAAGTAGTTTCACCCCAACATAATGGAAGTACCCATCACATAACCATCATATTTTTATATATAATTTATAATCCCCAAGGATGCTCTTTATGCTTTTGCATTTAATCATTCAATATAAATTCATGAGTAAATGATGTTATGACCAGTTCATGTATTATATACCTGAATTCCATTTCTCCCAAATGTTTTATCTCATTAAATGGTGGCTATATAGAAGAATGAATAGAATGATTACTATATATCATTTGAAAATAAAAATAAGCATCATGAAACAACATACCCATTATTCATGAAGATCATAATTCTCATGAAATACGAGATTAATTATATATATCATATACAAATAAGGATTTAGGGAATATTACCTTCACTTTTCACATTAATTTTTAATTAATTTAAACATAATGAGAAATATTACCTCGGTATTGAGATATTTATTTTTTGATGGTGATGATTTTTCTTACTTGATAAGTGTATAATTGTTTTTATCAAGGAACCAGATTAGAGTCCCTCTAGTATTGATCCATTCATTCTCCTTTGAACACCAAATAATTCTGATTAAACATTAGGTGCTAGCGTGAATGATTGATCATATCGCATTGTTTTCATTGATAGCTTCACATTTCTTTGAGCTTGAAGTAATTTCTCTTATTCTTCTCAGTCATGAGATGAAGAGAGGAGGGGTGAAATCTTGAGAGGATATTATTATGCATAATTATTAACCATTCACAATTTGACATAATGTTTTATAAATAGACCTAGGTTTAGGGTTTAATTCTAATTAATTTCCCAAAGTATCTCAACTATGAATTAATCCCCAATAAAGACCATGAAAAGTAAATAATAATAATAATAATAATAATAATAATAATATCTTATGTGTGACATCCGTAAACCTACATGATAATAAATATTTATTTTATAGGATGGTAAATAAATATTTATCACCAAAACAATCTGGCCCATTATCCTTCTCAATATTTATTGAATTCTAAAAAAATATTTAAATAACTATTAATCATTTAATAAATAAAAAATATATTATATTCAGATCCGAAATAATAAATATTTATTTAATATTCACATACCTAAATAAATTATTTATTTAATGAATAAATAATTATTTATTACTGTGTGAATACAAAGTGATAAATTATATATTTTTATAATTAAATATTTACCATGTGAATAAATATTTATTTAATATTTGCGATCATTTAATAAAACATGAATAAATATTAATTCTCAATCTAGAGAATAATATTTATTTCAATTGTTAAATATAAATAATATTTTACTGGTATCAAAGGAAACACTTTGTCTCTAACCCTCTAGGCCTCTTCCTCAGTGTCATTAGATGAGCTTTCCTGAAGTCCAAGATTACTACCAATCAGTGGGTTAAGACACCCATATAGGAAAGAGATATATCAAAATGAAAAGAACAACATACAAACATTCACTGTGTAATATAATCACTTTATTATGATATATCATCAAGCTTGTTTCACACCCGTGTCATTAACCTATGTGCCTGATATATATTTATTTTACTATCTGAGATAAACTCATCTAGAAATCATGGATATTTTTTTAATGTGACGATACCATTTCAATAAAAGGGATAAAATATAATATTATATAAATATGGAAAGGACAAATTCTTCAATGAATTATTCATTAATAACACATCATACATGACACACCGAATGAACCAAACTTATTTATGATCATACATTGTCATGGTTTATATAAATACTTCAAATTTTATGATTGATGACATGTATTAATAATAATATTAAAGTCTAAGGATAATTGCACACACTTAAAAACATGAATATCCAATTACATGCAAAAAATTGAAATCCCTATAAATGGGTATGTTCTTATAATCTTCCATCTTGGAGATTACCATGTGAGAACTTCATGAGATGAAGTATCATCTATTCTTGAGTACTCGAACCTAGTTTTCAACATACAATGTGTTCTATCATAGAATGTTATTCAACAATACAACAATATTTAAAAATATCTTCATGATAGTTCAACATTCTAATCATAACGTTGAACAAATATGAACTTTTTCAATGAAACATATACTATAAGACATTATTACATTATAGTCATGTAGAGAAATGAATGATATATAGCAAGATATTTTATTAGTATTGTATTCTTTGAATATTGATGCAATCTAAAGTACAAATATTTGGTTATAGAAGACCAACTCCAATTGAATCCCACTTGGAATAGATTCAACTGCTAATGACTTTTAATTTACTGGATATCACATGGTCATCATACTTATGAGGAGTTCAATATTTAGTTAAGGGGTTCTCCACATTGTCTTCTGTGGAAAATATGCTCAATAAGACCTCATCTATCTAAGAAAAATCCGCAAAATATAATATTTATGAAGTATGTGCTTCATCCACCGATGCGGTCGTGGCTCCTTTGCAAGAGACACTGCTGTAGTATTATCACAATAGAGCATGATAGGATCTTTACTAATAGTTACCAAATCAATATCTTGAATGTTTTTTTGAATCTAAATATCTTCTTTAGTTAATTTTAAAGGCAAAATGTACTCAGAATATACTGTAGAATCAATAACCACAACCTCCTTATAGTTTTTTCAGTTCACAATACCTTTATTGAGAGTGGAGATATATCACAACTATGATTTTAATGCAGGTACTAGGGAATGTAGTGGAAGTTGAATGGCTTAGGATTTAAAATTATTCATTAATGGAGTAATGAAACTACATCATCTCAAGATATACAAGCCTCACTAAAGGTATGAGGATCTTGCATGGGTTTGTTAAGCATAAAATTCAAATGAATGTTGACCTCATTTAAATTAGTGGTGCGTTCGACTGCAGCTTGACATCAATGATCGTTGCTCAAAGGACCAAAGTTTGAAAACCTCTAGATCATCCACCACACATTAAGAATACAAAAAAATATACTAATTTTTTAATGTTGGATGCTAGAAGAGATCTAAAAAAATTCCTTTAACGTCATGTTGATCACCATGATCTATTCCCTTCAATATGCATAGGCATTCTTGGAACAATAGATCAGACAAATACATTTTCTTTCTATGATGTGGGATGAAGAGAGGGGGGATCTGAATTCCAAATAAATGAATAGTCCATGGAAAATATCTCCACTACTACTTATATAGTTGGATTTAAAATACATGGAAAGGGTTCCCCGACCCCTATATATCCAACTCCCACTAGATAAACAATTAATGAAACATTATGAAAAACTAACTACGTCATAATGTCATTTATATTTTTATCAAATAATTTTAATATATAATAAATATATTATGTGATAAAATAAATCCCTTAAATAAATTTTTGATTCTTGTAATTAGTAAATGAGCCTTGAATATTAAAATAATATTTGTTCTTATAATATTTTTCCATGTATTCACTAAATACCATATGAATAGTTTTAATAAATAAATTCAAAACTATTATTATATAATAAAATATTAATGAATTTATTCATTAATTGGTGATCATTAATACTTGGACAACACTCAGACCCCATGGTGTGGTCCACCATGTCCTATACACTTATTCACAAAAATAAGGATGAATCTAGAATACACTATTATGTGAGAGCCTATAAGCCATTATATCAATAAAAGAGAATAATATTCATACACTAAGAGCAAAGTTTAGTAATCTATCAAAGCCTCGTAGGAGATAAGGAATAATCATGGCAATGTCAACCTTTATATGAACACACTCCATGTAATATAATCTCTTTATCTTGGGATATCTCATAAAAAAGGAAACACACTTGTGTCATCATCCTTTACATGATTCATTATTCATTGACCTTACTATAAAGAATTACCTTCTTCTACCATTTCCATGGATTTAGTGAAGGTACTACTATCCTAATCAACTGGGACAAAAATATCACTTCCTTAACTCAAAAGAGAAAAATTATATCTTGATCATTCAACCAATACCATACCACCAATGAAGCACCCAACATACGCTACCTCAAAACAAATTTATTTTCATTTTTTTCCTTGTATATAAGTATGTGTTCAAATGATGCACATTGATAATGATCTCAAGTTAGGAGTCTAAAACACATGTTTATAGATAAAAATAAGTAATGACACCCAAAACATCTGGTGTTTCTATTGGTGGGTATATCCTCATGATATCATCTAATAGAGATCACCAAATGAAAAATTCATGAGAAGAATTCACAATGCTTATGATCCCCTAGAACATAATATTAATACATCAACTCTCCCTAGTCTATATGATGCATCTGGATCATAGGTCATATGTTTAAAATTAATGTCACAGTGTCTTGTGGTTCACATTATAGCTCGAGAGCTGATATAAAATTTTGATACAACAAATAATCTATGTAAATTACCATATAAATAGTGGATGTATAAATGTCAACACTATTATGGTAAGAGTAAATCAAGACATAACTCACTATATGCATGATATGGTAATCTAAAAGTACTCATAAAGTTGGGTATAGATAACCCACTTTGTAAAACCTCCCACTTACATTATATCCAACTTTATAACCATCTTTATTTGATATCACATGATAAGATCATGTTTATGTGAAGATATGAATTTATTCATGGGTATAACATGTATCTACTACATAGTTATTCTACAATATACAACTTCACCTTCTTGAGAAAAGCTCCCCAAGAGATGATATACCTGTGTATATTTTTTCTTTCCAATGTCAAACTTGAAAACATGGATAGCACAGGTAATATAATTATCATAATATGATACACATTTACTTACTATGCGTGATTCCATGAACTGGAAAAAATAATTTCATGTTATATACATCTTAATCAGCTACCTCAGAAGACACAACACACTCATTATTTGTATATATATCTACCAATGGATTAAATGAGATGTTATTTATCATTAACATATACCAACTGTGATATTAGATCATATTTATTTAAATTAATACTAGTTTGTGTCCCTTAAAACTAGTGTCTGTTCCTCTCCAAGTACCAGATACATATCCTTTATGCTTCCTCAAGTACAACTGGATAGTGCTAATTACCTCCCATGCAATTATATTGAATATATAAAATATTATCCTACCATAATGTATATGTCAAAAATAGCATTTATAGTACATAAAACGAAATATGTGATAGATCCATTTCTATCATTTATGGAATTCTACTCAACAATTAAATCTACTCTTATTCACATGCATACCTTCATGGAGAAATTTATATCATGTCACACTGGTAACAATTTTCCCTCAAATTGTTCCAAATTTCATTTTCCAATATATTTTTAGTATATTTACTATTGACTTGGTATAAAAACCATTAGATCTACATCAATTGATCACATCCATTAAAATGTATTTTTCTGCCTTAAGTAAATCTTCATTTATTTACTTTCTTTCTGGTCTTAACAAAATTAAACACCAATGGTTTTTTTCTATATATTATCAATCATATTTTCCTTGGAAAACTATAATGATCACACTAACCACTTTTAGACCTATGAAAAAAAATTCATTTAATATGAATATTCTATGATCTTGTTTCTTACTTCAAATAGAAACTATAACTTGGTAACATGCACTACTATTTGAATTCTATGATGTCACACAACTTTTTTGATTATGTCATATATATTCCTTTTAGGATTAGTGGTATTGAAATAAAATGATCAATATAATGATCATATATTGTAACTATTATAATTAAAATTCTAATGTATTTAGGTATTATGACTTGGTAATTCCAATTGATCCTTATTGGTATCGCTCTTGTACCACCCATGTAAAGTCTCACTTGAATACCCACCATAATATTCAAAATTATAATCCCTATACTTAGATACACTGAACCCTTTATGGAATTTCAATTGACTATGTAAATATTATCTAATTTTCATATACTTCTTACTTGTAGGATTGTATCACCAAATGTGGTGAATATAAAACCATCACCATGTTTTTATCCTTCCAACAGAGTACATATCTTTAGAAGACTCCCTTTCCACACACACTTGTGTAATTTGTTCCCATGACAACTATTGTTTTGTCTTTGAAATTTACTAAATCCAAGTCAATATTTATCGCACTATATCAAATATATATGTGCACACTTTTATAGAAATATATTCTAACACTTGACTATAGCTATTCTATCATAGGTATTTAAATAATATCATATGAAACTTTAGGATAATTACTATGGATGAACAGAATATTTTTCTTGATGTATGTTTGTTTATATCCTTAACAAACTGTTTGAATCTAAACACATGTTATTTTGATATGATGTATTTATATCATGCTATAACTCTTATGATATTTAATTATCATTATACTTGGCATATGGTTACGGGACTACACAATTATTTGTGATGCATGTCTTTCAACAGAATGGAAATTTTTGCAATTAATATAAGTCTCAACATTTATGCTCCTTCTACTTACTTCATGACTCTGATGTGTATAAGTTAATGTGTGTTTAATAATTACTCGATAATAATTGATCAATTTTTTCATGTAAGACTCATCATTGGTCCATAGAGTAACATCCTTAATCTAATGTGTATAAGGAATTATGCGTTTAGGAATTACTTTGTGATACATTTTAATGATCGATGTATGGCTGGTCAAGATATGTTTTAGTGCACAAACCCAAAACTACTCATATATTTTTACCATGAATATTACATACTTCAATTTTACATTCCTTAATAAACTATAAAATAATCTTATGAAGTATTGATTGTAATGACCCAAACATTTATTATTGAAAATTCCTCTTGATTTAATTAAATGTATTATTATAAATAATGGTTATATAAAACATATGAACTTACTTGGTTTTATGTTTTCGAATTTCAAAATACCATTAGGAATTTTTATCTTTATTAATATATCCCTTAAACAGTGATCACATGATTAGTATAAATATAGGGCTTTAAAAAATCCAATTTACTCAGAAAAAGGAAGTGACGACCACATCTTATAGAATTTCTCCATATGAATCCCATTTGTTAGATCTCGAAAAGGAGGTAGTGTCACTGGGCTTCACTCTTGACCAAGCCCAAGATGAGCGTCAATACATTAAGCTGGAATGGAACCATCTATAGGGGAAGTGGAACTTAATAGGGATTACCACCCGAGCATTGTTATCTGAGCTGCCCTAAGAGTCTGCCATCATCTCACACCTTACCCTTAGGTATTATTCTGGTGTTATAAGGGGTTATGTAACAATACCTTAGCACAATGACTATGTGTATTATTTTTTTTATAAATAATATACTTTCATTTTGTTATTTTTACTTTGTAAATGTTTTTTTAATTCACAAACAATATTTTTAGTTAATATTTAAATTCAATTAAGAAATATATTTTGATGAATTAATGGAATTTTGAATTAAAATTTATTTTAATAAAATATTATTACAAAAAAAATGTTTTATTAAATATAAATTATCATATATTTTTTACGAATACAATTGCAATTTTTTATTATGGTTTGAAAGATGTTTTTATCAAAACCTATGAATTTTTTATAAATGTAGGTTTTTATTTTAAAAGAAAAATTTTACATATTTAGAAAATTATTTATATAAAATTAAAATTATTTTTGGATCAGGACTTCAATATTATCTAATGGTAAATTTTTCATAATTTTCTGAGATAATCGAAGTTTTGGGTAAAAATTAAATACCATTTAAATATATAATGTGTTTTATGACATCATACTGAACCAATAGTGATGTTAAAATATACTATAAAAGTTATATTCCACCGATAAATGTTTTAATACTAAAATAATGTGATTTTATATTTGTTTTATTAATTTTATGGTGCCTTAGAGGACCCTCCCATACTTATAAAATATTTTAACTTTTTAAAATCATTTCCTTGAGAGTCTGACTGATATCCACATAATAAAGCCTAATATTTTAAAAAGTTAGAAAATTTGACATATAAAATAATTATTTACACTCACCTTTGGAAAAAACTATGGGTAAAAACCATGGGTTGGTTTGTGGTTTTGAGTATCTAATTATATAGATTCTATAACCAAAGTTTTTGAAATTTTAAAGCATTTTTCGTTCTTTTCCTATATAAACACACCCAAGATCCCACTTCTCTTCACTCAAAACCCTTGGATCACGTCCCTAGTCTTTCCTACTCTCTATATAATCCTCTCAAGGAACCCCAATATCTCATGGAACCCCTCCCCAATCTCTATAAGTCACACATTTCACAGTAAGGGATCCACACTTTCTTTGCTTTCTTCATTTATGTCCATGTTTCTTTATATTGTTATGCTCTTTTATTTTAAATTAAAAATGTTGCGGGTATGATTTATAACTTCCACCATACTTACTTACTTATGTTTGAATTATGATAGACCTATTTCTCGCTCATTAATGCCTCTTATGTACACTCATTACCATGTTGAAATTCTTTAAGAGATTTTTCTCCTTTCACATTTTTGTCCAAGTTTCTTTATGTTGTTATACCCTTTTATTTTCAATTAAATATGTTGGGGATGGATTTAAAACCTCCCCCAAACCTTCCTTCTTATATTTTAAGGATGATATACCTTTTTCTATCTCATTAATTACTCCAATGTACACCTGTTACCATGCCAAAATTTCGTAAGAGTTATTCTATTTCTCCTCTTTATTCAAGTTTCCTTATTATGTTACAACTTTATTTCCAAATTATATCTGTTGGTAAAAGTATCTATATGAACACCTTACTTTCCATTTCATTTAAATATTATTATATACCCATTTCTCTCTCATTAACCATTTTTATGAATTTTTATGCCACACGGTTAGGCTGCCGAAATTGCACCACAATTATGCTTGACAAAATCATCATGTAGTGAAAACAACTCCCATTTCTCTATCAAGGGTATTCACTTTTATGTACATATACTTATTGATTATATAATTTCATGTATGTATTACACATTCCTTTATCATGGAATAAATTAGGATGTTGAATGATTCCATGTTATATGATCCATGTGGCACACTTATTCATGAAATGAAATGTTTATAAAAGGTGCGCCGTAATATCACTCCAATGAATTAGGTAAATAATAGTATACTGATATTCCAAGTGCAATGATAGCTTAATCATTATAATTCAAGTTCAATTAGGGTTTAATCATGCTAATTAAAGAGTAATGAGGGTTTACTATTTATCCATGTGCAATGAGCCTTGGCTCATGCTAATATCATGTTAAATGTTGTTGCCACATTTCCAAGTTATGAAATTCATGATATATCATTTCTTTAAGTTAATGTTTCCCTTATTCTCTATTGATATGCCTATTTCCTAACATGTATTGTATTCTTCAAGTTATTCCTTTTGTACTCCCTTACTAGGATTTATAGCTTATCCTTTTCTTATGTATGTCCTCGGGTTATCCCTTGCAATGCTAAGTACGAAGGAATGTTGTTGTCATGTAAATGTAATTTTCAATATAGATGTTGTATTTTATGTCTTAAGTTGTCATGTAAAGTTCATAATTTCCCAATACAATAGACCTCTAGATCCTTAGAGTTTTATTAGGATCAATTTTATGTAATGAATCATGTTTATGTGTGTAATGAAGAGCATGGTTGTTATTGTTTGTATCAAAGGATAGGTTTATCTAGTTTTTGGATTAGGATTATAAAACTCTAGTGAAATCCTTAAGTATTAGAATAAGTATATTAAAAAATTCCTAAAATTTTTGTCAGTTTAGAGTAAGTGGTTTATCAATCAAATACATCCCTATCTGGATACAAACAAGTAGAGGTGGCTCTGGCATAAATGTATCTAGGGGTAAAACCTGAAACGACCACATTGAGCTAAACTCAAATAGGAAATGGTACATGAAAATGGGAATTGTTTCACACTTGTTTCGACACTCCCAGAGGATATTCTTTGGTAAATTCATAAGATTAGTAGGAACCATTATTAAGAGAATAAAAAAATTCCCCTAAAAATATATATTGGGAATCCGATCATGGATAACATATATTGAAGCCTGTAAATTCATATGTTAAGGAAATAAATATGATTTATAAGTTGTCCATTTTTTCATTGGATTTACCTTTATGTGTTACCTCAACTTTCCTTTTATTCCAGCCAATGGCTGGTAATAGGAGGACTCAAACTAACAACCAATTTGAAGATCAATGCGATGACTATTCTAATGAGATTCCCAATATGATGGGAGTGGGAATCAAAAACCTTGTCACGATTATATCTCAATTTACTCAAGTTTTTAATAGAAACATCGGTCAATAGGAACATCCAACCCCCCCCCCTAATAAAGAACAAGATGAAATCGATGGCTTCATGAGACAAATTCCTCTTAATTTTAATGGATCATATGATCCCTCAATTGTCGAAAAATGGATCAAATCCATTGAGAAGACATTCTCCATCCATTAATGTTATGAACAAGAGAAGGTTCTTTGGGATGATTATCATATAAAGGGTGAAGCTGATAAATGGTGCGCATTGATAAATAAATACAAAGCATGAGGAAGATATCAAGGAATTGGAATAGAAATATTTCTAGAAAAAAATCGATAAATATTTTCCACGCACCCTTCAACTTAAGATGGAAAGGTACTTCCTTTCCCTCAAGTAAAAATATTATGAATACATCAATGTATATGAGGAAAACTTTAAAAGTCTTTCAAAATATGCCTCTGACATTGTTGTTACCCCTGAATTCAAGGTTGACCACTTCTTTGGTGGGCTAAAACCTAGCCTACAGAAAGCCCTAGAAATCTGTGACTTTGATAACAATGAGGAAATTATCTGATGTTCCCTCAAAGTCTAAATGGAGATCGGTGAATCTCCGGGGTATCATGGCGATAAGAAGAAAAAAGTGGACTGTAATTTTGGTGGTCTGATGGATAAATCCAATGGTGATAGGAAATTTTAGCACCCCCTTTCCAAAGGTGCGGAAGGAAGCACCCCGGAAATTGCCTGAAGGTGATGAGTAAATGCATTAGGTGTGGAAAAAAAGTGAACCTATCAATTAATTGTCGACAAGAAAAACCCGCTACTATGACAGAGGATAGTAATGCTCCATTTTACCAACAATGCATTGTTCATTGCTTAAACTGCAAAGAACCAAGGAATTTTGAAAACTAGTTCCCTAACACAATGGTTTTCAGAGGCAACCAACAACCTCCAAGGCAGCAAGGGTTAACTTTTTCCATCACAATCATCAAAGCGAACAGTGAAAATGAAGTGATGATAGGTATGTTAGTTATTTATTCAATAATAATGAACATAAGTTTTTTATTTTGGTTCTACTCATTCTTTTATATCCTGAAAGTTTAGTAGAAAAATCCCAACACCACCACAAATCATGGAAGTATAGATATCGATGAGAATGGATAATGGGGAAGTTATTGCATCCCATTAATATAATTCCCCCCTTTCACAATTTGTGGATTGAACATCCCATATATTCTTTTCATACAACCTCTGGTGGAATTTTATGCAATTCTTGGCATGGATTGGATTTCCCTATATAGAACCAACATAAATTATCATGAGAGGGAAATCACTCTCCATATGGAGAATCAGCCCCCAAGTATATACAAGTGAAAGGAGGAGGATTAATCTTCTTTAGCACCATCATCTCAAGCATGGATATTACTATCCTATGAACATGTATATCTTTCTCAAATGATTGAGCCTGAGGAAGGAACCATCCTTGAAGACATTCCAATTGTGAGGTAATTCGTTGAAGTGTTTCCTGAGGAATTATTTGGTCTTTCGCCTAGAAGAGATGTTTAATTATCGATTGACCATATACCTGGGGCATTGACAATATCCAAGAATTCATATAGAATGGTTGTTGTAGAGCTTGAGGAGCTAAAGAAACTACTGCAGGAGAATTTTGATAAAGGGTTTATACACCCAGGTGCTTCACCATGGGGTTCACCAGTCTTCTTTCTCAAGAAGAAGGATGGGTCAATGCACCTTTTCATTGATTATCGTGGGCTCAATAAAATCACGATAAAGAACAAGTATCCTCTTCCATGTATTGATGACTTGTTTGATCAGCTACATAGAGCACAATACTTATCCAAGATGGATCTATGGTTAGGATATTACCATTTAAGGGTGAAGAAGGAGGATATCCCCACGACTACTTTTCATACAAGGTACGGGCAATATGAATTCATAGTAATGCCTTTCAAACGAACTAATGCTCCAAAAATCTTCATGGGCTTGATGAATAATGTCTTTAGAGATTACCTTGACAAATATTTGGTAGTATTTATAGATGATAATATAATACACTCTAAAACCAAGGAAGAGCATGAGGAGCATCTAAGAACTGTACTAGAGACCTTTAAAAAGGAGAAGCTCTATGCAAAGTACAACAAGTGTGAGCTCTGGTTGAACGAAGTATCATTCTTGGGTCATATCATCACAAGTAATGGGATATCTATAGATCCCTCCAAGAAAAATGAAATTGAGGTATGGCCGAATCCAACATCAATGACAGATATCCATAGCTTCCTGGGTTAGCTGGACATTATCGCTAATTTATGAGAAATTTATCACAATTGTCAAAACCTCTTACCAAGCTAACTCCGAAGGGTGTCAAGTTCTCTTGGAGTGATGAATGCAAAGAGATATTCAATGAGTTGAAAATGAGTCTTATCACTTCACCCAGGCTCACACTAACCATAAGTTGATAATTTTTTGTGATATTTAGTGATGCTTCAAATAAGGCCTCGGACTGTGTTTTGATACAAAATGACAAAGTCATTGCCTATTCTTCAAGGAAATTTAAATATCATGAGAAAAACTATCCAACACATGATCTAAAGTTAGATATAGTAATCTTCACTTTAAAAATTTGGTGAAGTTACCTATTTGGTGTGAAGTGTGAAATATATACAGATAAAAAAGACTCAATTATATATTCACACAGAAAGAGATGAGTATGTGCCAATAAAGATGGTTAGAGATAATCAAAGTCTATGACTTCTGAATTCACTACCATCTAGGGAAAGCGAACAAGGTGGATGATGCTCTAAATATAAAGGGCCTAACAACTCTATCATTGATGAGAATTGAAAAATATCAAATCTTCTAAGATTTGATAAAGATGGACATGGAAATCATAAATAAGGGAGCATCATCAATCCTTTAAAAAATGATTGTTCAACCATCTCTTTTGGAAAGGTTAAAATATGCTCAGAAGAGTGATGTGAGAATTCAAAAGAAAGTGGAAACTATCCAAAAAAGAGAAATCCTCAGAGTTCAATGTTAATGAATAAGGAATTGTGAGATTTGGGACAAGATTACATGTTCTATAAAATCCTGAGTTAAAGAATGAACTTTTGGATGGTGCACATAGTTTGAATTTCTTCATACACCCAGGAAACACAATGATGTATCAATATATCCAAGAGAATTATTGGTGGGATAAAATTAAGAAGGAGATCACTGAGTATACATCAAATTTCCTAGTGTGTTATAATGTGAAGGCTGAGAGGCAGAAGTCTAAGGGGATGATGCAACCATTACCCATACCAACATGGAAATGGGAAAAAATCACCATGGACTTTGTCACTGGAATTCCAAATAAATCCTATGGAATCAATGTTATCTAGGTTGTTGTGGATCATCTTACAAAGACTGCACACTTCATTGAAATTTGAGATGATTTCTCATTGGATCAAATGAAATGTATATACATTAGAGAAGTGGTGAGTCTACTAGGACTAACACTATCGATTTTATCTGATCGAGATCCAAGATTTACCTCTATGTTCTAGAAGAGTCTCCAACATGCTCTGAATACTATGCTGAACAACAGTACGACTAATCATCCTCCAACTGATGAAAAATCTGAGCAGACTATCCAAACACTTGAGGACATGTTGATAGAATGCTCAATGGAAATCAAAGGAGGAAGGAATCAACATATTCCTCGGGTTGAGTTCTCTTACAATAATAGTTCCCACCCAGTCATCCAAATGGATCCTTACAAATCCCTTTATGGGAAGAGGTGCAGAACACTGGCATGTTGGGATGATGTTGAGGAGAAAAAAAATACTAGGTCTAGAAATGGTAAAAGAAATGGCGGAGAATGTTAAGACCATCCAGCGATATATTAAAGCTACTTAGAGTCGACAAAAGAGATATACTGGCAACCGTCGACGATACCTAGAGTTTGATGTGGGAGACATGTTATTCCTCCACATATCACCATGGAATAGAGTTATGAGATTTATGAATAAGGGAAATCTTAGTCCAAGGTACATCACCCCTTTTTAGATCCATGATCGCATTGCAGCAGGGGCATATCGACTAGCACTCCCACCAAACCTATCTCAAGTATATGATGTGTTCCATGTACCACTCTTGATGAAGTACATACCTGATCCATCACATGTACTCAATCCATAGGTGATACCATTGGAGAATGACCTCTCCTATAAAGATAATCTAGTGAAGATATTAGATTTTCGGGAAAAAGTTCTACAAAATAAGATAATGCCCCTCGTCAAGGTGTTGTAGAGAAACCACAAGTTTGAAGAAGCAATGTGGGAATCAGAGGAAGTGATTAAGAAAAGTTACCCTTACATATTTTAGTGTGGGAAAAGTAAATTTCAAGGGTGAAATTTCTTAGGGGGGGATTGTAATGACCCAAACTTTTATTAATAAAAGTTCCTCTTGATCTAATTAAATCTCTTATTATGTAAGATGGTTATAAAAAATATATTAAATTCCATGGTTTTATGGTTTTGGATTTTAAAATACCATTAAGAATTGTTAACTTTGCTAATATAGTTGTTTAATAGTGATCAAATGATTAGTATAAATATAGGGCTTCGACAAATCCATTTTACTCAGAAAAAGGAAGTGATGGCCTCATCGAGTAGAATTGCTCCATATAAAGCCCATTTGTTAAAACTCAAAAAGGAGGTAGTGTCACTGGGCTTCTCTCTTGACCAATAAAAGCCAATATTTAACACGTTAATCTTGAATGAAACCACCTATAAGAGAAGTGGATGTTAATTGAGATTACCACCTGAGCGATGTTATCCTAGCCGCCGCAGGAGTTTTTCACCATTTCACACCTTACCCTTAGATCTTATGCGGGTTCTATAAGGGGATATGTAATATGACCCTATCACTATGATTATGTTCATTATTTTTGTATAAATAATATACATTTACTTTTTTATTGTTACTTTGTAAATGTTTTTTTAAAGCACAAATAGTATTTTTAGTTAATATTTAAATTCAGTTAATAAATCTATTTTAATGAATTAATGGATTTTTGAATTAAATAATATTTTAAAAAAAATATTATTAATAATTTAATTTTTATTAAATATAAATGACCATATAATTTTTATGAATTCAATTGTAATTTTTTATTATGGTTTGAAAGCTGTTTTTTTCAAAACCGATGATTTTTTGATAAATGTCGGCTTTTATTTTATAAGTAAAAATTCAAATATTTTAAAACTTATTTAGATAAAATTAATATTATTTTTCTATTTATAAAGTATAAATTATCTAATGGTGAATTTTTCAGAATTTTCTGAGATAGTAAAATTTTTGGTTAAAAATTAAATACCATTTAAATATATATTGTGTTTTATGACATCATAATGACACAATAGTGATGTTATAAAATACTATAAATGGTATATTTGGTAAAATTATGTTTTACCTTTAAAATAAAGTTATTTTATATTGGTTTTATTAATTATATGGTTAATTTGTGGAACCTCCAAGACTTATAAAATATTTTAACTTTTTAAATTGATTTTCTTGAGACAGTGACTCACCTCCACATAAGCAAGCCTAATATTTTAATAAGTTAGGCAGTTGGAATTATAAAATAATGTTTTAAAATCTTCTTTGGAAAAAAAATAATTTTTTTGTCGTTTTGAATATTTAATTACATAGATTCCAAAACCAAAGATTGTGAAATATTAAAGAATTCACCTCTCTTTTCCTATATAAATCCACCCAAGCTCCCACTTATCTTCAATAAAAACTCTTATAGAATATCCCTATTATTCCCTCTTCTCTCTAGAATCCTCTCAAGGAACCCCAATCTCTCAATAATTTCCTCCCCAAGCTCTATAAGTCACACACTTCCAAGTAAGGGATCCTCACTATCCTTCCTTATTTATGTCCATGTTTCCTTATATTGTTATGCTCTTTTATTTTCAATTAAAAATGTTGGGGAATGATTTATAACCTCCCCCATTCTTACATAATTATGTTTTAATTATGAGATAACTCTTTATCTTTCATTAATTCCTCCCATGTACACCTGTTACCATGCCAAAATTCTATAAGGGATTTCTTCCTCTTTCATTTTTGTCCAAGTTTCTTTAAATTTTTATACCCTTTTATTTTAAATTAAAAATGTTGGGGTATTATTTAACACCTCCCCATACTTATCTCCTTATTTTATAATGATTATATACCTCTTTAACTCTCATTAATGCCTCTCATGTGCACCCGTTACCATGCTGCAATTTCGTAAGAGTTATTTCATTTCTCCTCCTTCTTCAAGATTCATTATTATGATAGGCCTTCTATTTCCAAATTCTATGTGTTGGTAAAAGTATATATACAACCAATTTACTATACATTTCATTTAAATATGATGAGAGATTCATTTCTATCTCATAAACCATTTTTATGAATATTTATGTCACACCATTAGGCTGCTGAAATTGCACCTCAATTTTCCATGCCAAAATAATTGTGTAGTGAAAACCATGCACATTTCTCTATCAATAGTATTCACCTTTATGAACATATACTTATTCATTATATAATTTAATTTATGTACTACACATTAATTTATCATGGAATAAATGATGATGTTGAATGATTTCATGTTAAATGATCCATGTGGCACACTTATGCATGAAATGGAATGTTTATAAAGGGTGAACCATGATAGCACTTCAATGCATTTGATAAAGAATAGTATCATGATAAGCCAAGTGAAATGAGGTTTTACTCATTATAATTCAATTTTAATGAGGGTTTACTCATGCTAATTCATTTTTAATGAGGGTTTACTCATGCTCCGTGAGCAATGAGCCTTGGCTCATGATAATATCAGGTTAAATGTTGTTGCAACATTTCCATATTTTGACAATCATGTTATATCATGCCTTTACGTTCATTTTTCTCTAATGCTCAATTTATATTCCTATTAACTAACATATATTGTATTATTCATGTTATCCCTTATTTACTCCCTCACTAAGATTTATAGCTCACTCTTTTCACATTTATGTTCTATGGAATTCCGCTTTTTATTACATAACGTTTCATTACATTTTACAAATAGAGGATCTTTAAAGTCTACTATCTTGGAAATCAAGAACATAAAACATGAAACCATTAAACATTCTTATAATAAAAATTTATGTATTAATCATAAGTTCTTTCTATGTACAATTATTTCATCTCATAACCCGGAGATATACATCAAAGGAAAGGGTGAGCAGAAGGCCCCGTAAGGAAAGCAAGTGAATCTGTTTACTTGTGAAATCAATAAGAACTTGATAAAAAAATACATTAGTAATAGAATAAGAGAAATATAATAATAAAAATAAAATGAATCATAACTTGAATATATGGCTAAAAAATTTCATTTATAAATTCATGAACATATAACCATGATTCATCCCCAAGGTGTCATAAAAAATCACCAAGGTTATTCACCAAGGTCTCGTGAAACTTGTCATCTTTAGAGATTAAATTATTTACCCAATGAATTTGAGTGATTTCAGGTAACACCATTAATATTTCTTTATTTTCATGTTATATACATAGATAACAAAAAAATTCATAAATAACCCATAGAGATGAAAAGAAATGGGTTTCATTTCAAAATCATGACGTTTTAAAAGTTCTTAAAAATAAGATCATTATGTCATTTACAACCCATAGAAAGGGAGTGAAGGTTATATGTATGTCAATTATAGAATAAAATATATCATCTTTTTTGTATTTATGAACACTCATAAAAACAAAATAGGTCTGGGTATTCACATGAATAAAACAAGAAAATTTCTTGAGAGAAAGAGAGAGAAATTTTGAGATAAAATTTCTGTAGCATAACGACTATATAACATGGTTTTATAAAATATTAAAAAGATAGAGGACAAGGGTATACCATAAATAAATTAATAATTGTATAGTATAGGTACATAATAAAAATAAATAAGATCATGGTGTGGACATTTGAATGAAATACCACATGAAAAAAACATGAATGGAAAGAGAAAATGTGATTTATTTTACAAAACTTAGGCATCCTAACAACGTCACATAAAAATTCAGAAAATAAATTAATGAGTGAATAAAGGATATATAATGATTTGGACTTGAAATGGAATGTAATAATAATATATAAGAACATACTCACACATAAGAATATGGAAACTGGAGGACATAACTTCGAGGAAATCATGACTTAAAAGAGGGGGGTGAAAGGTTCCCTTATGTTGAAGAGTGACATCGAAATATTGAAGGTTGGGACCATGGGGGGCTTGAGGGAAACTTGGGAGGACTAATTGATAGGTAAAAAGACCACATATTCGTTTAGAAGGATTTTTGAATGAATGGAATGAGGGAATGACTTGGTATTTATAGAAAAAGTGAGCGAATATTTAATTAATTTCCATGGGACACCTCATCAGTGGAATTTGAAAAACCATGGGCTTTCCCATGGTATTTTCCCAGGGTATTGTACACTTGGGACACATCATAACATATCCTACTATTCTAAAGTTTAACCGATTTATTACATCATTATTACATCATCAATGATGTCATTAAACACCCGAAACTCAAAACAGTATTTTTACTATTCGCTGAAAATTCAACTCTTTCAGAAAAATCCAAAAAATTCACCCTAGCATAATATTGATGCTATGAATTCAAAAATGAAATCCATTGTATGAAAATAATTTTTTATATATTTTTATTTTAATGTTTAAATAAAATGAGTATTTATTCAAAAAAACAACTCTAAAACTATAAAATGTTTTGTAACACCTTGAAAAATTAATCAAGGTCCTATAAAACTATCTTATAACCATACGAAAATCAAGTAACAATTTATGATTACATTTTATGAAAATAAATTTCCATTTTAAATTATTAAATTAATTATAAAATTATAAATAAAATATTTATGACATACAAAATACCAAAACTTAAACTATGATCGTTTTTCACCTTTAAGATGTGTAAATTATATTACTACATTCATGGGTGAAGTTTCTATTTTTTTCCCAATTTACTATTCATTACTATTCATCGGGGAATATTACTATTCAGACATTACTATTCACTAAACATTATGTTGATCTTATTAGACTCTAAATTTCTTACTGATCATAACTGTAGAAGAACATTTTTTAAAATCATTTCACATTATTAATTATTTAAAGTTCACATGAATATTATAAAATTCCATTTCTCAAAAATTCATCAATAATATTAATCCTATATTTATTAGGACATTTGAAAATCACAAATTTTACCATAATAATAAATAAAAAATTTATTTATATCAAGGGATTACAAAAAGTATCTAAGGCCTCATTTCATAGCCCCTTATTACACCTGTGTAGGACCTAAGTGTAAGGTGTGCTATGGTGATAGAATCTTGGGGTAACTCTGACAACATTTCCCGAGTGGTGATTTCAATTAGCTTTCACTTCTCCCTAAGGCGATTTCGTTAAAGCTTCACATGTTGAAGCTTAGCTTGGGCTTGGTCCAGAGCAAAGCCCAGAGATGCTACCTCCTTCCCATGATCTGATTGATGGCCTTCGTATGGCTTGAGTCTACTGGATGAGGTCATCGACTCTTCTTTTTTCTATCAATTAACCAAGATCAGTTGTATTTATAAACAATAATTGTACCATTAAGAGTTTTGTTTCCAAAGGTTATATTGAACAACAATCGTATAACATTCTAAACTCAATGGTATCACTTCATTAATTAAATGATATAGTTTTGTGGAGTATAAAATGAAATAACACACAAATTTAAGAAACAAATATTATTGAAAAGTTCGGGTTGTTACATGTCCTTAGGTTATCCCATGTAATGCTAAGTACAAAGGAATTTTGTGTTCATGTAAAATGAATTTTCAATAAAGGTGCTATATTTTATTTCTTATGTTATCATGTAATGTTCCTAATTTCCCAAGACACCAGACCTCTCGATACTCAGAGTTTTATTAAGTTAATGTTTATGTAATGAATCATGTTTATGTGTGTAATAAAGTGTAGGGTTGTTATATAGTTTCCACTGCCTTACCCTTATAATAGTTCACACTCTCTAGCCGAAATAATTCCAAAAGCTCTATGTCATAGTGATGTTATTAATATTTTACTGACTTATTATATTACTCCTTTACTGATTTTATATGAAATGTTCATAATTTGTTTGAAATATTAATTTTTTAATATTAAGTATAATTTTTGAGCATTTTTAGAAGTAGTCCAATTGAGTCAGTTTGATGTTTTAATAATACCTGTCACGATACTGATCCAAATTGTGTGGTTATTGTTTTTTAGGATTCTCCTTTCAATATACAACATTTCATTAGAAGTTACAATGAGCCAATTCTTCCATTTGAACGGTCATACGGTCCTCACAAACAAGACCAAAGAATCTGTGAACAAACTGGACCAGCCTTGAAGATTGATTTACGGGGCTCAATACAGAAGTCCAAAAACATTAACTCTCCACCATACTTCGGGGGACACTACATGTCCTCTTGGATAAAAATTTCAAGTCCCAAATCCAAGTACAAGGGGCCAAAATAATGTATTGAAGTCCATCCCACCATTCTGGACGAGAATTAAATTAGTATAGTATGCATGACATATCTCATGATCTAAGAATCCAATCGAGCTTCAATTTTGCAGTGTGAAAGAGGAGATATAGGTGGCCGACTTTGTTGAAGAAACCATTCGGATTTGAAGGCATATTCATATTCAAAAACCCTTTCACATTATGGACTTAAAAAATACTGGATTGAAATGGACAGTTTACCTTTGTTTAATCAACCAGCCATAACTTTTGATCCTTAAGCCCGACTGACTCCAAATGTTGAGAGTAGTCGACCAACATTATTGGATACAACTTTGAAGAAGGAGATATTTGAATATTCGGCTGTCTGAATAGCCAAATTGGCGATGCAAGTGGAGGGACAGTTTGGGAATGCAAACAGTCCACTCCTTGGGCTATAAATACTCTCCCCTTCTCTCCTTGAGAGGGGTTGGAATTTCAGAAAAGAGGATATCATATTGGCACGATGAAAGCCTTGAAAAAGTCTTGGGAGGCCCTTACATACTCATGTTTTCACTTGAGATACCTTTCCTCCTCTCTTTGGTTTCACTTACTTTTGTGTTCTTCATTTTTGTAATCTTGTAATTCTCTTTCTTTGTAATTCTGTTTTAATGAAAGTTACTTCTTCAATATCTCTTATTCTCATCCACCTTAAGTAATTTAATATTTATGTTCCTAAAATAGTTTCAATTCAGTTGAATCCCATTCCCTTCTTTTGCTTCCTCATTCAATTGAAAATCCGTTTTTAATTATCATCATCGTTCGTGTGTGTGTGTCAACGTACCACTCTTCTCTAATCCCTTTCTTTTTCTTCTATTCTTAATTTATCATCCTAGTTATTTTAACTAGAATATTAAACATCCAAATGGATTAATAAATCTCTCATTGGGGTGAGTTATAATTCGTGGATGTTAAGTGATTGAGATTTTTGCTCGATGAGTATTCTTTAAATTAATATTGTGTATGTTAAACTTAATATGTCATGGATTAATGATGTGTTTTGTTTAACGAGTGGTTTCCATGGATTATTGGAACCATAAATACACTACCATAAATAATTTTTGATTGAGATTAGAACCCTAAGTTAATTTAATTCTTGGATTAAAGCCTTCACACTTAGGAATTCCAATCAACGTCAACTTATGACATGGGTGTTAATTTAATGCAATACAATGTAAGGCCCAAGGATATCACATGCTTAACTCCCCAATGATAAACTCACCCCAATATTTATCAATTTGGTAAATCAAACATCATCCATAAATCATTTCAATTATGCTCTACAAAAAAAACCCCTAATGAAAAAACAATCAACTAAAAAAACGACTATTACAAAGTATCATCGCCGAGGATTCGACCCGAGTGCTGCTATACACATTAGCAGAGCACCTGAATTTTGACCGGTCGATAGGCGACAACCGGCCGTGCGTTTCAAATGGCGCCATTTCAGGGGATGATTCTTTATGTAGTCATTAGTTTCTGGTTATTTTCATAAAAACCAAAAAAAAAACCAAAAAAAAAATTGAAAAAAAAACACAAAGAAAAACCCGTCTTCCCCTTAAAAATCATAAACTGAAAAAAAAAACCCCATCTTCCTCTTTCTTCCAAAATCTCTCTGAATGAACCATATCCTTCCAAACAATCCCTCGGATTTGTTTGACCCTGAAATTGAGCGAACACTTCCCCAACTTAGGAAGAACATAAGAGATACTCAAAAAATTCAAGAACCAGTCCTCATCCAAACAGTTGAAATTCAAATGGCCAATCCTAGGGAACAAACCCTGAAAGAACTCGCTGCCCCTGATATGAATTACCAACCTCTTGGTATTCAATATCCAAACATTGAAGCTGACTTCGAACTCAAATCGTGTTTGATTCATCTTCTCCCTCATTTTCACGGGCTAGCCGGTGAGGATCCACATCTTCACCTTAAAGAGTTCCAAGTAGTATGCTCTATCATGAAGCCTCAAGGGGTTTCTGAAGAACAAATCAAACTTCGAGCATTCCCTTTCTCCCTAGGTGACTCTGCTAAGTCATGGCTCTACTACCTCCCTCCTGGTTCCATAACTACATGGAATGATATAAAGCGTCTCTTTCTAGAAAAATTATTTCCTGCTTGTCGTACCGCTTCCATCCGAAAGAAAATAAGTGGTATCCATCAATTCATAAATGAATCACTCCATGAGTACTGAGAGAGGTTCAAAAAGATTTTTGAAACCTGCCCACATCATCAAATGCCTTACCAACTCTTGATCCAATACTTCTATGAGGGGTTATTGGCTATGGAGATAACTCTCATAGATGTCGCAAGTGGCGGTTCTCTTGTTGATAAAACTCCTGCAGCTGCAAGAGATCTCATAAGTAACATGGCTGCAAACACAAAACAATTCCATACTCGAGCACATGCTCAAGTCAAACAAGCCCAAGATAATCAATCCATAGAGCCTAACAAGATGACTGAGTGGATGAGTGAACTTACAGGTCTTGTGCGTCAACTAGCAGTGGCTACCAAAGCCCCAACCTCGTCTTCTCTGCAATCAATGTTTCATGGACCAATCAAAAACTGTGGAATCTATAGCTCCCCAGCTCATCCAACTAACACATGTCCACAACTTCAAGAGGATCAATCCGATTCATCTGGACCAATGTATCTCAGTGCATCATATGCTCAGCGGAACCCCAACCCTCAACAATCATGTCAGTTTGAAAGAAACTTCAACCAACCTCACTCTGAGCCTTTCTCTTCTTCCTATAACCAAGGCCTTAGGTATGGTAATCCCATATCTCACCCCCCTCAATTCCCTCCTCAAAACCCAAACCAAATCCAATATGGTCAAGGTGGTGGTAACTTCCATCAACCTTATCCTTTTGTTCCTCAACCTCAAAGAAACAATCCTCCTCCTGGATTCCACTATATGAATGAGCCTTCCCAATTCCCAACCCAATACAATCGCTTTCCCAAGAACCAAAATCAAGGTAATACCAATCTGGGACAAGCCTCTTCTTCCAAGAAACCATGGGAAAGTGCAGTGGAAGATCTTGCCTCCTTCACCTGTTCTATCCTTAAAAACATTGAAACTCAAATAGGTCAACTTGCATCCCACCTGAGCCAGCAACAACAATAAAATTCTTCCCAACTCCCAGCTCAACCATTACCCAACCCCAAGGGTAATGTAAGTGCAATTTCACTTAGATCGGGAATGGACATTGATAAGCCTCAAGATAAGTCCTCTAGCCCTCCTTTGAATGTTGACCTAGAAAATAAAAATAAAAATAAAATTGAAAAGGAATCTGAATCCATTCCATCACCTCCTTCCATTCCACTTAGGAACCCAATTCCTTTTCCTCAAGCTATCTCTAAACTAAGGAAGTCCTTTGAACCTGATCCTGAAATTCTCGACATGTTTAGACGTGTTGAAGTCAACATTCCCCTCTTAGATGCCATAAAACAAATTCCTAAGTATGCCAAGTTTCTCAAGGAGTTGTGTACCCACAAGAGGAAACTTAGGACCTTTGAAAATGTTTCCACCCAGCAGTCTATTCCCATAAAGTGCAAAGATCTAGGGACCTTTACAGTCCCATGCCAAATTGGAAGTTCCAACTTTGATGATGCACTCATAGACCTAGGAGCCTCAATTAATGTAATGCCCAAATCCATATTCTCCAACCTTGGTCTAGGTCCCTTGAACCCAACGGGTGTTGTCATTCAGTTAGCCAATCGAATCACAACCAGTCCTGAGGGAATAATTGAGGATGTCCTTGTCTGAGTCAATGATCTTATCTTCCCTGCTGATTTCTATGTCCTTGACATGGATGGTGAGATGAACTCTTATCGATCTCCCCTAATTCTAGGAAGTCCATTCCTCATGACTGCAAGAACCAAGATTGATGTCCATTCAGGCATCTTATCCATGGAATTCGGTGACCAACTGGTCAAGTTCAACATTTTCCAAGCCATGCGATACCCATCTGAGGATCAATCTGCATTCTCAATCCATGCTTCTGAGGACACTTATAAGAGTCAATCGAACCCCAATCCACCATGTTCATCATGTTCTAATGATAAAGGATCTTGTGAAATATGTACCATGATTATAAAGTCATAAATGGTGAAGTTGATGTGGACCTCTCATTCAAAGACTCCATCAATCTAGAGGAACATGAAAACTCTCTTGAATCCCACATCAACTCTGATCTCTACTGCTCCACCTTGGACAACATTGAGAAAAATGAATCTGAAGAAGCTAAAGTTCCTTCCTCCATTTCTGAGTTGTCTATCCCAAAAGTGAAAGATGAGATTGATCTGAAACCTCTTCCTGGACACCTGAAATATGCATTCATCTTCCATGATCACTCATATCATGTCATTATCTCTTCCACACTTACTGAAACAGAGGAGTCCAAAATTGTTCAAGTGTTAGAGGAAAACAAAAAGGCCTTAGGTTGGACCCTAGATGACATACCAGGAATCAACCCTGCCCTTTGCATACATCACATCCATCTTGAGGAATCATCCAAAACAATTAGACAACCACAAAGAAGACTCAATCCACTCATCCTTGAGGTAGTTAGGGAAGAGATCACCAAGCTTCTTCAAGCTGGTATTATCTACCCAATTTTTTGATAGTGAATGGGTCAGTCCAATTCAAGTTGTACCTAAGAAGGGTGGGATAAATGTTGTCACAAATGAACATGGAGAGGTATTCAAAACTCAAGTGAAGAACAAATGGCGTGTATGCATCGATTATAAAAAATTGAATGCTGAAACACGAATAGATCACTACCCACTTCCATTATTTGATCAAATTCTAGAAAGATTAGCCAGAAAGTCACATTATTGCTTTCTTGATGGATACACCGGCTACTTACAAATCCCAACCGCACCTCAAGACCAAGAAAAGACTACTTTCACATGCCCCTTTGGAACATATGCATATAGAAGAATTCCTTTTGGCCTTTGTAATGCTCGTGCAACATTCCAATGGAGTATGATGAGTATCTTTTTAGAATTCATAGAACACTGCATGGAAGTCTTCATGGATGACTTTACCATTTATGGAGAGTCATTTGAGTCATGCTTGCATTCACTCTCTCTTGTCCTCCATAAGTGTTTCAAGTGCAACCTTGTGTTAAATTTTGAAAAATTTCACTTCATGGATTCAAATGGGATTGTTCTAGGGCACATAGTTTCAAAAGACGCTATTGAAGTCAATCCTGCAAAAATTGATGTGATCCAATCACTTCCTCCACCCACTTCTGTTCGAGACATCCGTTCATTCCTCGGTCATGCAGGTTTCTATCATAGATTCATCCATAACTTCAGTAGGATTTCCCTCCCACTCACTCGTTTTCTCCAAAATGATGTCACTTTCCATTTTGATGAGGTTTGCCAGAGTGCCTTCATTGAACTCAAAACTGCTCTCACATCTGCCCCGATAATCCAACCCCTTGATTGGTCTTTACCCATTGAATTGATGTGTGATTCTTCTTATTGTAACACCCCAAGCTTCGACGGTATGTTTCCCTTCGAATAATGCAATGGCGTGCATTGTACGCAACTTCGAGATTTTAACACACCACAACCAATCAAATTAGCTGTTATGAATAGTAATACCTACTTTTTGAAATTTTATAAATTCTATCTCTCAAAATGGACTTCATTTTTGGATTCGTAATAATGAAATTAGCCTAGGGTGAAATTTTGGTACTTTTCGGATAAATTTCATATTTTGACGAATAGTGAAAATTACTAAATTTTAATTAAAAACAACTTTTTAAATCAAAATAATTAATAGTGATAAATTATGAATTTGAGTGTTTTTAAAGTATATTTATAATATATTTTTACAATGTAATAAAATGTGGGTCATTGTACATAATTTCACATTTAAACCAGACATAAACAAGTGCGAATCTTTTGATAGTTATTATCTCTTAAAAACACGCTTTTTGTTTTAAGAACGGAAATTAATTTTAAATTAATTTCTGACACTTCTGTGTTTGGAATTTGGAAAAATGGATTCCATATTTGGAATCAGGATTTTCAAATTTTGTAAATAGGTAACTTTTAGTTTTTAGACATTTTGGATAATTACTTCGATAAATATTTTATTTACCATGGTTAAAGGGTAAATCCGGTAAACATGGGTTAAAAAATAATATTATAATAATACTAAATTACCCTAAAACATGTCTTAACCCTATATTTTGTGATACATGTTAGACCATGGTCATATTTGGGTCTATTTTGGGACCCCATGGATCCACTTGTAAGTGATAATGACACTTTAGTTTAATTAACTGAAAATAAATACAAAAATGACAGAAGCATATAGCTTTTAGAAAAACAACTGTTACATAGGGTTATATATGCTGGATTTTAGACTATAAATATTAGTTATAAATCTAAAAAGATTTCCTAAATAATGATTTTTTATTTATAATTTTTAGACATTAAATAAGTTAATTTATTTATGACACAATGATGATGCAGTAATTACCATAATAGTAAAAAATTAGAATAATTGATATTATAAATACCAAAATAAATATAATTTGATACTTTTATTGAATTACACTAATTTTAATGGATATCATGTAATATTAGGATTGATTTAATTAACTTTTTCGAAATAATAATTCTGTTATGTGTTTCAAAAAAATCAACTATTGAAAAGTGTCAAAATTGACATAAAAGAGTTTTTTAAAACAAATATTACATTATTAATTGATATTAAATTCCTAAAAATCTAAGGTTCGGCAAAGAGAATTATATCATGATAGTTATATCATTAATGGACCACTTGGGGGACTCTTGGATGTATATAGTATGTTTATTAACTATATAATATAAAAATACAAAGTGACATGGTAAATGTCAAACTAATTAACTAATAGTTGAAACTAAAAGATAACGTTAATATAGTGACCCAAACCTGTATAAAGTCTATTGGATGAATTGTTTTTCACCTATCCCCACCTAAACCTTTGAATAATAAACTTTGGAGCCTTTAGAAACCGAATATGAATTTATTATAAATTAATATTTCTAGCTTTTCCAAAGGTGCCCATCACCCCTCTTATAAAAGGGCACTACTCCTTCTCATTTATTCACACCTTCAAAGCCTTTTGGTTCGGCCAACCCCTGACCAAATACTCTCTCAACTTCCATTAATACAACCTAGAGGCATTAGTTCGATCAGAAAGCCAACATAAGGAGCCCTTTTGAACAAATCAAAAGGAAGAACCCAAAGAAGAGGTAATGTTTTCCCCACCAATTTTCAAGTTCCTTTCTTCTTCCACTTCTTCTTTCTTTGTTATTACCATTATAAAATAATAACTCCAGTATCATATATATACTATTATGTTATTATAAATATGGTACAACCATATTCAGTATTCTATCCATCCTTTGAATAACATGTCACCATACGTGCGTACGTACGGCTTACCGTCTCCACGTCGTGGGGTAATTGTTATTCAATTTATTATTATTTGGATGGGTATAATAATGATGTGTAAATCATGTAAATAATAAATATAACATGATAATTATTCGATATATATGATATACCATCCAATTATATATTATTTTAATATCAAAAGAATTATATTGTCGCTCGTACGTACGTACGGACTACCGTCTCCACGAACGCGATGACATTCATTCTCCATCATATCCATTCAAGTATAATTATAATTTGATGATTTAAAAATAGTATCTAAAGACTTGATATCATTTTGGATATGAATATTATACATCCCATTAATAACGAATATGGCTCATATAATAATGAATATAAAGTAAAATGAACCCGTTAACACCCGAAATGACGATAATTCTAAATATTATTAACAAATAAATGTTAAAAGAACATATATGATATAATATTAAGGAATATGATTCTTGTATAAATAAATAACAATTATTTCACCATTATACATGAGTTTAACCTACTTTCGACCAAGGAAAAAGTACAAAGTAAGGGGTTTCTTATCTCACTCTTAATTTCATGAGAATTCCATTGTTCACCAATTATTTATTGCATGTGGTGTATGTGTACTACCCATGATTGTATTCATTGTGTAATATACTTTAATTTATGGATATTTACATCATCATGGTATGATCCTTATTTCGTGGGTGAATTTTTCATAAGTTACCTAATCGATAAGGGAATTTGAAATTTCAATTTCCACTCATTTGGATTTACGCATATTTCATTGATTATATTACCCCAATATTATATGTGGAATCACTATTCATTTGATTATGTCATAATTTCCACTACCCGTCCTGTGGATATACTTTTGATACACATAATCACTCCATTGATAATTCTCAAGTCATTGATATGAATTTGATAAGAGTAATTTTAAATCATTCCCCATTTGTTGAGTTAAACCTCCAATTCGTTGGTGTTGTTTTTACAAGAATATGTGTGAATATCCTTTGATTGTTTTACACTGAATATCAAATCATATTTAGTGTATTTATATTTTTCACACATAATTATGTCTTTGATTTATCCTTAACCTAAGGATACGGCCTTTATGAGAGATTTCATCTCAATTTACATTCCATTGAGACTTCTTTGTTGATATACACCAAATCACTTTTATGTGGTGTATATAATGTTCTTTGACATAGTATATCATGAATCCCTTTATTCTCATGATATTACAAAGTTTTTATTACCTCAATTATTTGTATTCAAGTGTCTCTCTTTTGGTTAGAATCTCTAACTAAAATACCATTTTTAAATGTTTTAAAGACTTATCCATCTTAATCTTTCACATTAATGTCCATGTTTTAAAAATGGTTTTAAGGATTTATTTATATGGACATTAAAGTTTTAAAATTAAAACTCCTTTTAAAAGTTTCAAAGTGGTATGGGACACTTTGATTCAAAAATCTATTTTTAAATGGCTTCTTGACAAATAGTGTGACTTTAAAAGTTTTCAAGAAATGGGGGAAATTTATATCAAATAGTTTTGATGATAATTTTCATCTATGTCAACATCCTTAATTATTCTTGATTGAGGTTAATGTGATACAATACAATCTTCCATATTGTATCGAATGAGTTATGTTTGACTGTGGATGTGCTATTTTTATACCATTCATGGTTTGTGGTAAAAGTATTGACATTTTGTATGCTATTTTTAATACGAATGTTTATGTTATGTTTAAAACTGTTCATATAAGGAATGCATTGGACTTAATAAGTGACAGGTGGAGCCCGCTATAGCTCCTCGATGCATCGGTAGGTCTCATGAGACAAACTAGTGTCTTGGCACAAGGCCTTGGCAAAATCATATTTGTAGTCTTGGCACGAGGCCTTGGCTATGTGGTTACGATAGTCTGGAATTATGCATTACATCATTATGAAAGTGGTTGTTGATATTGCATGGGATTGTTATACTAGTAGAATATCCATGTGAGTAAGTAAATGGCATTATTTTATTTTATCTTTGCCATTTTATGCTGAAGTTAAAGTTTAAAAGGCTTTTGTTTTAGTTATAAACTGCCTTAAGTGTTTATGCTTATCTATGAAAGCTTCTGCTATAATGTTATCCTTACTGAGAATCTGAGCTCACCCCTTTCAATGTTTTATTTTTCCCCTGATTATGAAAAAGTTATTTATGAATGACCTGTAGGGATAGTATGAGGGGATATGAAGACAAGTTGTTTTTTTATGATGTAATGTAAAACCTTATGGATGTATCTAGTTATTCCAAGGCTACTAAACAAATCGGTCTTTCGAGACTTGATCTTTCTTGTGATCATGCCAATGTTATGTAATAATGCACCGAATCTGGGTATCTGGGGTCGAGACGTTACAGTTTGTATCAGAGGAAGTTTAGTACAAACCTTGGAAGCTAGATTTAGATAAACTCTGATTAGATCACGTAGACCTAAGATGAACTTTGAGGATTAGTATAGAAGAACTTCCTATAATTTTGGTATTGTAGAGATTTTGTGAGTTTTCCGAGCAATACATCCCTGTCTGGATACGAGCAGGTAGAGGCGGCTCTGGCACAGATGTACCTAGGGGTAAAACCCAAAGACACTGCTTTGAGCTAGACTTTAACGGGAACTGGTGCACGACAACGGGCCTTGCTGCACTCTGGGATCTGACACTCCTGGGGGATATGCTTAGGATAATTTACATTTTCTTTACAAACAGATTTAAGTAATATATATATAAGATGAGAGTAAATGACCTTGGTTAATCCTAATATGTTTCAAATTTAGAATATGGTGACATTTTAATCTCTAAATGATTTTACGACTACTGTTACTCACACAATGATTTCTGGTTTTAGTCAATGGATGGATTCCAAGGAAGTCATAGTGACTTTGAGAATGATGTACAAGGTGGGAACGGTGATGGAAATGAGCAACAAAATGGATTGTTGATAGGCGTAAAAGATACCATCTTTATGCCAAATCAGTTTTCCAAAAATGTGATCAAAAACATATATATTAACCAACTCCAAGACTCAACAAGGATGAGAATGGTGATTAATGATAACAGCTCTAGTAATGGAGACCATGGAGAAAAGAACCCTCAATTTTCATCATGCATGAAATGTGGAAGGAGACACCCAGAAAAGTGTCTCAATGGGACAATGAAATGCTTTACGTGCGGGAAGGAAGGGCATAAAGTGAAGAATTGCCGAAGAAAAATTAAGAGTACTATGGAAGAAGATAAAAATGGTCCCAAGAGTCCATTTATAGTCATTTGCCGTAAATGTAGGGGACCTGGCCATTACCTGAGTGAATGCCCTATTCTATAGGATATTTTCTTGGTCAAAGAAGAAGCTATGTGGAAATAAATGGTTGGAGAAATTTTTAAAAAGTATTAGCACTCCTTGTTGATGGGTTTACTTTGGAATAATTTTCTCTTGTATTTGTAACCCTGCAGTTTTCCATGTGAGAATGATATTTGAGGAAGAATTGTCTCTTCTCTTGTAGATATAGGTATAAATAACTATTTGGTTTTATATAATCATTACGGTTTGAGAGAATTATAAGTTATTATAATTTGGGATGAAAATGAAAGGTATGATATAACATTTGTGGTCAAATTATGTTATTTTGATGATTTTATCTCATTTTTTGTAATATTATAAAATATAGTTTTTGAAAAAGGACAACACGTAGACTGTGTGACAACCCGTCACGTCGGACAAAGCTGTGGGAATCAAACCTACAACCAAAGTGTGATTGGGATTTATCGCCTACCACTGGACTACGTGAAGTCCCTGGTTAGTGTGACTATTTTTTTTAGTTAAATGATTTTACTGATCAATAATATGTTGATTTGGGTTCTTATGTCTTATAAAATGAATACCCTTCGTATAGGAAAATGATTTGGTGATTATATGATAAATGTTATTTTGGAAGATGTTATCTTTGTTGGGAACACTATATGTCCAAGGAAAATAGAATACTATGGGATGTCATGTCACGACCCGTCCTCGGGGCCCGTGCCATGACTACCCCAAGCCCGCCTTTCATAGGCCAGGGGCTGGTGACTAGCACCAAAGGCGTAAATCCAGATAACTGGGAAGGCATTGCCTTTATAAAAGTAAACCAACACGACAGAGTATAAGAAGAAGTAAACACTAAGTACAAAGGGAAATGCTGAAAGGAAAAATGGTCCAAAATACAAACCCAAAATAAAGTACAACTAAAACTGAACAAAGTACAACAGAAAAAGACAACAGCTGGTGGGACAGAAGCGGCTCCTGGTTCATCCTCCTCGGATCCTACCTGAGGGGTCGCTACAGTTGGCGCAGCTCCTGGATCGTCCACCACGGATCCTACTTGAAGGGTAGGTACAGATATTCTCCACAACGCTCTCGCCCGCCATCCACCTCTGAGTGTCGTCTCGCCGTGAAGTCCACCTCCAGATACTGACTCGTCGAGTAGACCACCTCCGGGTACCGTCCAGTCCTCGAACACTCGGCCTCCGTCAGCACTGCCCGTCGTCTGCAACTAACACAACGAGGTGCGGGCATAGCCCATGCAGGGGTGTGTATAACGATACTCAGTAGGGACCCCGAGACCCTCAAGGTCTCACTAAAACCAACAAGGATAACCACAAAGAAGATCTCAACAGATAACCTCTACTTAGGTATATGCCCATACATATACCTAAGTTATCAAGTAACCCATCACAATCATGATGATACACAAGGATTTTGAAATCAACGGATAACCACTACCCAGGTATATGCCCATACATATACCTAAGTTATCAAGTGATCCATCTCAATCATGAGGAAACACAAGGTCAAAAGTCTCAGCTCAAACCAGGATTTTCATTATCGAATCTGTAACTGCTGAAGAGCTCTGTCTCTGGAGTGTACAGTGGTCCTATCATGACTCCGAGGTACTGCTCACTAACCTAAGACTACTGAAGTACTCCTCATGTCGAGTACCGCGGTTCAACCACCTAGACACAGTAGTGCTTCCCGCCAAGGTATGTCACCCAAACACAGTAGTTCGCACCCCTAGTAGCCTGCTGAGGTACTCTCCGGACGAGTACCGCGGGTCTGCACTGTCACACAGGTAGTGCTTTTTCCGCCATCGGTCTGCACCTCAGAAAGTAGTGCTCTGTCCACCGGGCTAGTCGACTCACTCCAAGTCGAGTCGGTCAAGCAGTCCTCAGGTCTCAGCCAGTTACACGGTCTCCGTACTCCGCACGCTCGTCACTGGGAGGGTCCGCTCCACGAGCTACAAGTCGATACTCCATGTATCTCAAAGTCCCACGAAGAAGTATCTCAAAGGACCGTCTCGTCATAGGGGTCTCAACACAACAGAAGGCGCGTCAATCGGACGCCCGGTCTGTGAGTTATTTGCCTTTTCGTCCCATGGGCCCGGTTGGTTTTGTGAGAGAACCAAACCCGGCTGTATCTCAACTGTACCCCGAACTCTCATAGGGTATACTCATAGGGACCGTTTCTCAACGAGATCACCAACGCCCCTGACGGTTCGTCAAACAGACGTTCTGTCAGAAAGATATCAGCTTTTCCGTTCCAGGGGCCCGGTTGGATTTCGGTGCGATCCAACCCGGCCACTATCCATCTGCATCCAATTCTCGGGCGGAGGATACGAAATGTTCTGTATCATCAACAGGAACTCAATGCAAAAGACGGTGCGTCAATCGGATGCCCGGTCTGAGAGTTATTGGCTTTTCCGTCTCACACCCACCCTGGGAAACATCCCAGGAGGTCACCCATCCTGATCACTACTCTAGGCCAAGCACGCTTAACTATGGAGTTTTAACCACGTAGGCTCCCGAAAAGGAAGGTGTACCTTGAGTATAGTATACCGAAACGACCGTCTCGATCCAAGGATCGTGTTTCCGCTGATGGCGAGTGGTTTGGAGGCCCGTAGCCCAAGATAAAAGAATTTGACCAAAAGTGGTCCGAAACTGGGGGTCTGGGCCCGGGCCGACCCGGCCCGACCCCCCCTGGGTCGGCCAAACCGGGTCGACCCGCCCTGGGCGGCGACCGGCTCGGAAAACCCGGACCGGCCGGCGGCGCGGTCTGGCGCGGCCTGGCACGATGACACGGACCGGCACGGCGGCGCGGCCTGGGCGTCGTTCGGGTGCCGCGCACGGGGGGCAAAGCCCCCCCCACCCTTGAGAACCGCGGCCCCTTAATTGGGGCCGCTTTTGAGACCCGGTCGGGGGAAATTAATTCCCCCGGGCTCCATTGCCCGGCCGGCCCGCACTGGCCGGCCGGTTTCGCCAGCAAGGACCGGCGACAGCCGGTCCTTCCTTCGCCGACACCGGCGGCCCGGTGTCGGCCGCCGGTCATCTTGCTCCGCCGCGGCCCGGAACCGGCCGCAGCCTATGCTGTTCGGCGCGATGCGACGGCATCGCTTCCCTCCACCGCGGCCCCGCTCCGGCCGCGGCGCCTTTGACTTTCTTCGACGCGACTCGACGGCATCGCGTTCTTGGATTTCTTTCCACGACGCTGCGTGACGGCGCCACGCGTATCTTCCGTAATAAATCACGTGGTGCGACGGCACCACGTTTTCTCGTATCATCCTCAACAAACCATCACGAAAAACAAAGGAGGAGGGTCGGTCGTGTTTGTGCGGTCCGACCCCCCCCCCCTCGCGTTATTCTATACCAAAAAGGGTTTTAAACCATGATCATCACCAAGTTTGTATTCACGAACAATTAAATAAATAAAAACCCTCAATCATCAACCGCTTGATCGGACAATCTGCGGATCAACCCGGTATTGGTTGGTCCGCGCTCGTCGTTCTTTTCTCAAAAGATAAGATAATTCCAAAATAAAAATTCCCCTACCTCGGCTTCAAGAACGGAGTTCTTCAACGACCCGCGGAAGACAAGCGTCGCGTAGGTCGGACGTCGTTCCGTCTAGGTTGGTGGGAGAAGAGCTCGGTGATGTCGAGCCGAGACGTCACCCTCTGTATACTTTGTAGGCGGCGGTGCTTCCCTTCCTTACTCCGGTTGAAGATGGTCGGAGGTGTTGCTTCACGTTCTTCGGAAATGTTGAACGTTCTTCCTCGAGAGGTTGGTGATCTTCCAAAAGTTCTTCTCCTCTCCTTAGTTCTCCCCACAAGGTTTATGCCAACCCAAAAAGAAGAATATAATCTCTCTTTTTAATGTTGGCGAAATGAATTCAAAAGAATTCAAACACTCAAAATAATTAATTAAGTTGGTTTAATTAATTAATTGCAAAGCGTTGGCAAGAATTTCAAAAGATTGAAATTCAAATAAACCATACTTAACTCACCTCATTAATTAATCATGTTGTCAAATATTAAAGAATGTGAGTTAATGGGGAGTTGGAATGTGAGGGGTTAAGAGGGTTAGGGAGTTTAAGGAATTTGAAAAGGTGGGGGGGTCGTGTGGGCCCACCCTTTCAAATATCCACACGTGGGAAGTTGGATGGATGTGGGCCCACCACCAACTTCCCATGGGAGAAGTTAACCACTTAACATTGTTAAAATTTGATTTAACAATTTTATTCACTTTTTTTTAATAAAGCCCAAAAATTAACTTCTCCTCCCACACAAACGCAACTACGGTAAAGGTTCTCTTAAGCGATTACCGGTGTTGCGAGTTCATCGGTGCACTCGGATTTCAATTCCAAGCACCAGTTCAAAAGATAGATATTCTCACTCGCTCGTTCACTGAACGTACCCGAGCCAAACTTCGAAAATTAATTCCGGGCACACCGGGCCTCGGAATCAGGCGCCGTCAGAAACTGCGTTCTTGTAAAATTTCAAAGAAAATTAAGAAATTTTTTTTTTGAAATTCCCGGGTCTTTACATTACTCCCACCTCAGGGATTTACGTCCCTGTAAAGCTTCAACACAAACTAGGGTCACAAAAGTGGTACAGAGCACGCATTTGAGCCTTCCGCTCCAATGTGCTTACCTGGTGGTTCCGTACTTCCAAAGAAAGTGCACCCGAGGAATCGATCATCCTCATAGGATCTACTCCTGTCGATCCTTGATCCCCACTCGAACCTCCGTGGAGAACACCTCATTTCCATCGTCCAGCTCCTCATGGTCGATGATATGCGGAGGGTTGAGCACGTATCTCTTCAGTTGAGATACGTGGAAGTCGTCGTGCACCTGGTGCAACTGCGGTGAATGGGTCAAGCGATAAACCACCCCGCCTACCCAGCTGGGGACCTATGAAGGTCCGCTGAACCCCGGAGATAACTTTCCGCCTTGGCCACATCTCCGTAAACCTCGTCGAGGTGAGACCCGTATAAGGACGTGATCGTCATCCTCGAACTCCAGAGGTCTCCATTTTCTGTTAGAACTGGAACTCGAAAGGCTGCTGCCACAAGGGTAAGGTTGACCGACTCAAGAGTGATCGTTCGCACCCTCCTATACAAGAGTTACCCTGCGCTGGCTGGGGTTTCCTTTTCCGCCGACCAAGGAAAACTCATCCCAAAGTTTGCCTAAAACCGTCAATTTGAGTATTAACAGTTATTGCCCATTCCATACTCAAAATAACATCTTAAGGCCTCGACACTGCCACCAAGAGATTCCAACCAAAACTCTCGCCTCGAGGGTATGACCACACCATCGGCGTAAGAGTGATTATCGAGTCTCCTCCCAAGGTATCTCCAAACGTGAGGGTCAATTCCACGGCTTACCGGAAACTCTAGGTCTAGAACAAGATTTCTGAAAGCGAGGAATAATTCATATCGACGTCTGTTACTACAGCAGCTAGTAGTTGACACAGACTGTCCCTTGAATCATTTCTAGAGCCATTGGGTCACACTCCTTGACCGCATGCAGCCGCATTCTTCCACCGCCCTCCAGTTCCCTAAGCTTGGCGGGGGTAACTAAGGCGGGTGGTTGTAACATGTTAAGATGTACAACACCTCATGCTGCTCTCCTAGCTCTGCCTCCACGTCTACCGCTTCGCAGACCCATCTCTATTTAAAGCTTCCTCTTCTTGAAACATTTAACCCGCCCGAATCTCTAAGACTGGCACCGGTTCCCTGTTTCTTACTGCACTGTGCAGTCTTCATCCGCTCCTGGATGAACTGCACCTCCTTTAGTCTCAGAAGAGCTGCTATGATTTCTTCATTGCCGATAAGAGAAATCTGGTCTCATCCCCTGGATGAACCACATTCGTTGCCTAATACAGTCAATCCTGACATGAATGATGCATTCATGCCATGGATGACATCGTAAGGCCTTGATGTAACTACTAAGATATCCAACTATCACTCTTGCCTCCAAGGGTCGAGTCACACTGTCGGCATCAGTGTGAGGTCACTGGGTCACCTCCAGTAGAAATTTCGAAAGTGAGGGTCAAGTCAACAGTTTAACCGGGACCACTCAGTATCAACCAAACAAAAGGACAGGAAAGGAAACAAAGATAAGTGTCTTTTTATTATTGCAGCTCATAGTACAAAGACACAGACACTAAATAAACATGGAACTAGTAGTACAAAGGACGTATCCACTAGTTCCTCTCCTGCCCACCTGCTCTCAGAGCTCTACGGCCTTGTCCACTGATCGGCTGTTGCTCAAGCACTCGTCGCTTATTCTGGCTCGGTGGCTCCTCCAATGCCTGCGTATCAACTGTACGAGGAGTCGGACAGTCACGTGCAAGGTGACCCTTTCCTCCGCATGAGTAACACAACCTGCTTCTGGCACGCCTAGCTCTGTTCCCACCCCGGGTGCCCCGCACCACCGGTCCTAAGACCTGAGATCGTCCAACTGCTAGTCTGGTCCTCCTGGACCTCTGCATCATCTGTCTACTGCCCACAGATGACTCGGCTACTGATCGAAAAACACGCGGCAAAGGCAGAAGCTCCTGTACACGCTCGGGGTGTAGAGCTACTGGAATAAGCTCCACCCTGAAGAATGTCTTGAAGTCTTCCCATGCGAAGTTCATCCAGTCGCAAAACTGAAACAAGTGGCTCCACCACCTGCCTGCTGCTACCTGAAGGATGCTGGTAGCAAAAATCACCATGAAGTCTGTTGGCGTCCCCACTAGCCTGAAGACTCTCACCACAGCCTCCAGCCAAACCTCAGCCACCTGTGGGTCCGTCTCTCCCCGGAACCTGGGTTGCCTCTGGCACTGGAACACGTGCAGCGCGCTCGTGCGTCGTGCTTTGCCTACTACTGGGGCTGGTGGCATCGGTGTCCCAACGGGTAGCAGTACCACTGGTGCCTCCGCTGGTGCCTCAACTGTAACAGGGCCCTGTACCGAAGCCTCGTCGCTCGACAGGTTGTCAGCACGCACATCCCTCTGGGCTCTAGCTGGTCATCCATGAAAAGGCATCCTGAAAGAAACATCGTGACATGGTCAAACGTTTATACCTGGTGAGCTGACCTCGTTTGAGCTGTTTTAAGGGAAAACCTTTGAAAAAACACACGCAATCAGTGTTTCGTGGACAAAGTCGGAAATCAGTTTTCAGGGTCCTGGTGTATGGATACGTCGGCCGCCGGCACTATCACTGGACTCCCTGAACTAAAAACCACACTCGGTACTCTCAACACTATTGTTTCACAGAAAGAAACATCAGAGTTATTAGTTCTGCGGTAGAACCGAACTCCTCTGATACCAATTTGTCACGACCCGTCCTTGGGGCCCGTGCCGTGACTACCTCATTCCCACCTTCCATAGGCCAGGGGCTGGCGACTAGCACCAAAGGTGTAAATCCCGATAACTGGGAAGGCATTGCCTTTATAAAAGTAAACAAACACGACAGAGTATAAGCGGAAGTAAACACTAAGTACAAAGAGAAATGTTGAAAGGAAAAATGGGCCAGAATACAAACCCAAAAGAAATTACAACTACAACTGAACAAAGTACAACAGAAAAAGAGAACAGCTGGTGGGACGAAAGCGGCTCCTGGGTCATCCTCCTCGGATCCTACCTGAAGGGTAGGTATAGTTGGCGCAGCTCCAGGATCGTCCACCACGGATCCTACCTGAAGGGTAGGTACAGATAGCCTCCACAACGCTCTCGCCCGCCAACCACCTCTGAGTGTCGTCTCGCCGTGAAGTCCAACTCCGGATACTGACTCGTCGAGTAGTCCACCTCCGGGTACCGTCCAGTCCTCGAACACTCGGCCTCCGTCAGCACTGCCCGTCGTCTGCAACCAACACAACGAGGTGCGGGCATAGCCAGTGTAGGGGTGATTATAACGATACTCAGTAGGGACCCAGAGACCCTCAAGGTCTCACTAAAACCAACAAGGATAACCACAAAGAAGATCTCAATAGATAACCTCTACTTAGGTATATGCCCATACATATACATAAGTTATCAAGTAACCCATCTCAATCATGAGGAAACACAAGGATTGTGAAATCAATGGATAACCACTACCCAGGTATATGCCCATACATATACATAATTTATCAAGTGATCCATCTCAATCATGAGGAAACACAAGGTCAAAAGTCTCAGCTCAAACCAGGATTTTCATTTTCAAAACCGTAACTACTAAAGAGCTCCATCTTTGGAGTGTACAGTGGTCCTATCACGACTCCGAGGTACTACTCACTAACCTGATACTTCTGAAGTACTCCTCCTGTCGAGTATCGCGGGTCAGCCACCCCGACACAGTAGTGCTTCCCGCCGAGGTATGTCACCCAAACACAGTAGTGCACACCCCCTAGTAGCCTGTTGAGGTACTCTCCGGACGAGTACCGCGGGTCTGCACTATCACACAGGTAGTGCTCTGTCCGCCATGGGTTTGCACCTCAGAAAGTAGTTCTCCGTCCACTGGGCTAGTCGACTCACTCCAAGTCGAGTCGGTCAAGCAGTCATCAGGTCTCAGCCAGTTACACGGTCTCCGTACTCCACATGCTCGTCACTGGGAGGGTCCGCTCCACGAGCTACAGGTCGATACTCCAAGTGTCTCAAATTCCCAGGAAGAAGTATCTCAAAGGACCGCCTCGTCATAGGGGTCTCAACACAACAGACGGTGCGTCAATCGGACGCCCGGTCTGTGAGTTATTAACCTTTTCGTCCCAGGGGCCCGGTTGGTTTCGTGAGCGAACCAAACCCGGCCGTATCTCAACTGTACCCCGAACACTCATAGGGTATACTCATAGGGACCTTTTCTCAACGAGATCACCAACGCCGCTGACGGTTCGTCAAACGGACGTTCTGTCAGAAAGATATCCGCTTTTCCGTTCCAGGGGCCCGATTGGATTTCAGTGCGATCCAACCCGGCCACTATCCATCTGCATCCAATTCTCGGGCGGAGGATTCGAAAAGTTCTGTATCATCGACAGGAACTCAACGCAACAGACAGCGCGCCAATCGGATGCCCGGTCTGAGAGTTATTGGCTTTTCCGTCTCACACCCACCCTGGGAAACATCCTAGGAGGTCACCCATCCTGATCACTACTCTAGGCCAAGCACGCTTGACTATGGAGTTTTAACCACGTAGGCTCCCAAAAAGGAAGGTGTACCTTTAGTATAGTATACTGAAATGACCGTCTCGATCCAAGGATCGTGTTGCCGCTGATGGCGAGTCGTTTGGAGGCCCGTAGCCCAAGATACGGGAATTTGACCAAAAGTGGTCCGAAACTGGGGGTCTGGGCCTGGGCCGACCCGAGCTGACCTCCCCCCCCCCCCCTAGGTCGGCCAAACCAGGTCGACCCGCCCTGGGCGGCGAGCCGGCTCGGAAAACCCGGTCCGGCCGGCGGCGCGGTCCGGCGCGACGGCGCGGACCGGCGCGGCCTGGGCGCCGTTCGGGTGCCGCGCACGGGGGGCAAAGCCCCTCCCCCCCCCCTTGAGAACCGCATCCCCTTAATTGGGGCCGCTTTTCAGACCCGGCCGGGGAAAATTAATTCCCCCGGGCTCCATTGCCCGGCCGGCCCGCACTGGCCGGCCGGTTTCGCCCGCAAGGACCGGCGACGGCCGGTCCTTCCTTCGCCGACACCGGCGGCCCGGTGCCGGCCGCCGGTCATCTTGCTCCGCCACGGCCCGGAACCGGCCGCGGCCTATGCTGTTCGGCGTGATGCGACGGCATCGCTTCCCTCTGCCGCGGCCCCGCTCCGGCCGCGGCGCCTTTGACTTTCTTCGACGCGACTCGACGGCGTCTCGTTCTTGGATTTCTTTCCACGGCGTGGCGTGACGGCGCCACACGTATCTTCCGTAATAAATCACATGGTGAGACGACACCATGTTTTCTCGTATCATCCTCATGAAACCATCACGAAAAACAAAGGAGGAGGGTCGGCTGTGTTTGTGCGGTCCGACCCCCCCCCCCCCCCCCTCGTGTTATTCGATAACAAAAAGGATTTTAAACCATGATCATCACCAAGTTTGTATTCACGAACAATTAAATAAATAAAACCCCTCAATCATCAACCGCTTGATCGGACGATCCGCAGATCAACCCGGTATTGGTTGGTCCGCGATCGTCGTTCTTTTCTCAAAAGATAAGAAAATTCCAAAATAAAAATTCCCCTACCTCGGCTTCAAGAACGAAGTTCTTCAACGACCCGCGGAAGACAAGCGTCGCGTAGGTCGGACGTCGTTCCGTCTAGGTTGGTGGGAGAAGAGCTCGGTGATGTCGAGCCGAGACGTCACCCTCTGTATACTTTGTAGGCGGCGGTGCTTCCCTTCCTTACTCCGGTTGAAGATGGTCAGAGGTGTTGCTTCACGTTCTTCGGAAACGTGGAACGTTCTTCCTCGAGAGGTTGGTGATCTTCCAAGAGTTCTTCTCCTCTCCTTAGTTCTCCCCACAAGGTTTATGCCAACCAAAAAAGAAGAATATAATCTCTCTTTTTAATGTTGGAAAAATGAATTCAAACGAATTCAAACACTCAAAATAATTAATTAAGTTGGATTAATTAATTAATTGCAAAGCGTAGGCAAGAATTTCAAAAGATTAAAATTCAAATAAACCATACTTAACTCACCTCATTAATTAATCATGTTGTCAAATATTAAAGAATGTGAGTTAATGGGGAGTTGGAATGTGAGGGGTTAAGAGGGTTAGGGAGTTTAAGGAATTTGAAAAGGTGGGGGGGGGGGGGGTTCGTGTGGGACCACCCTTTCAAATATCCACACGTGGGAAGTTGGATGGATGTGGGCCCACCACCAACTTCCCATGGGAGAAGTTAACCACTTAACATTGTTAAAATTTGATTTAACAATTTTATTCACTTTTTTTAATAAAGCCCAAAAATTAACTTCTCCTCCCGCACAAACGCAACTACGGTAATGGTTCTCTTAGGAGATTACCGGCGTTGCGAGTTCATCGATGCACTCGGATTTCAATTCCAAGCACCGGTTCAAAAGATAGAAATTCCCGCTCGCTCATTCACTGAACGTACCCGAGCCAAACTTTGAAAATTAATTCCGGGCACACCGGGCCTCAGAATCAGGCGCCGTCAGAAACTGCGTTCTTGTAAAATTTCAAAATAAATTAAGAAAAAAATTTCCTTGAAATTTCCGGGTCTTTACATTACTCCCACCTCAGGGCTTTACATCCCCGTAAAGATTCAACACAAACTAGGGTCACAAAAGTGGTATAGAGCATGCATTTGAGCCTTCCGCTCCAATGTGCTTACCTGGAGGTTCCGTACTGCCAAAGAAAGTGCACCCGAGGAATCGATCGTCCTCATAGGATCTGCTCCTGTCAATCCTTGATCCCCACTAGAACCTCCGTGGAAAACACCTCATTTCCATCGTCCAGCTCCTCATGGTCGATGATATGTGGAGGGTTGAGCACGTATCTCCTCAGTTGAGATACGTGGAAGTCGTCATGAACCTGGTGCAACTGCGGTGAAAGGGTCAAGCGGTAAACCACCCCGCCTACCCAGCTGGGGACTTAAGAAGGTCCGCTGAAACCCCGGAGATAACTTGCCGCCTTGGCCACATCTCTGTAATCCTCGTCGAGGTGAGACCCGTATAAGGACGTGATCGTCATCCTCGAACTCCAGAGGTCTCCATTTTCTGTTAGAACTGGAACTCGAGAGGCTGCTGCCACAAGGGTAAGGTTGACCGACTCAAGAGTGATCGGTCGCACCCTCCTATACAAGAGTTACCCTGCACTGGCTGGGGTTTCCTTTTCCGCCGACCAAGGAAAACTCATCCCGAAGTTTGCCTTAAACCGTCAATTTGAGTATGAACAGTTATTGCCCATTCCATACTCAAACTAACATCATAAGGCCTCGACACTGCCACCAAGTGATTCCAAACGAAACTCTCGCCTCGAGGGTATGACCACACCATCGGCGTAAGAGTGATTATCGAGTCTCCTCCCAAGGTATCTCCAGACGTGAGGGTCAAGTCCACGGCTTACCGGAAACTCTAGGTCTGGAACAAGATTTTTGAAAGCGAGGAATAATTCATATCGACGTCTGTTACTATAGTAGCTAGTAGTGGACACAGACTGTCCCTTGAATCATTTCTAGAGCCATTGGGTCACACTCCTTGACCGCATGCAGCCGCATTCTTCCACCGCCCTCCAGCTCCCTGAGCTTGGTGGGGATAACTAAGGCGGGTGGTTGTAACATGTTAAGATGTACAGCACCTCATGCTGCTCTCCTAGCTCTTCCTCCACGTCTGCCGCTTCGCAGACTCATCTCTATTTAAAGCTTCCTCTTTTTGAAACATTTAACACGCCCGAGTCTCTAAGACTGGCACCGGTTCCCTGTTTCTTACTGCATTGTGTAGTCTTCATCCGCTCCTGGATGAACTGCACCTCCTTTAGTCTCAGAAGAGCTGCTAGGATTTCTTCTTTGCCGATAAGAGAAATATGGTCCCATCCCCTGGATGAACCACATTTGTTGACTAATACAGTCAATCCTGACATGAATGATGCATTCATGCCATGGACGACGTCGTAAGGCCTTGATGTAACTACTAAGAGATCCAACTGTCACTCTCGCCTCCAAGGGTCGTGTCACACTGTCGGCAGCAGTGTGAGGTCACTGGGTCACCTCCAGTAGAAATTTCGAAAGTGAGGGTCAAGTCAACAGTTTAACCGGGACCACTCAGTATCAACCAAACAAAAGGACAGGAAAGGAAACAAAGATAAGGGTCTTTTTATTATTATAGCTCATAGTACAAAGACACGAACACTAAAGAAACATGGAACTAGTAGTACAAAGGACGTATCCACCAGTTCCTCTCCTGCCCACCTGCTCTCGGAGCTCTACTGCCTTGTCCACTGCTCAGTTGTTGCTCAAGCACTCGTCGCTGCTTCTGGCTCGGTGGCTCCTCCAACGCCTGCGTATCAACTGTATGAGGAGTCGGACAGTCACGTGCCAGGTGACCCTTTCCGCCGCATGAGTAACACAACCTTCTTCTGGTACGCCTAGCTCTGTTCCCACCCTGGGTGCCCCACACCACCGTTCCTAAAACCCGAGATCGTCCAACTGCTAGTATGGTCCTCCTGGACCTCTGCATCATCTGTCTACTGCCCACAGATGACTCAGATACTGATCGAAAAACACGCGGCAAAGGCAGAAGCTCCTGTACACGCTCGGGGTGTAGATCTACTGGCACAAACTCCACCCTGAAGAAGGTCTCGAAGTCTTCCCATGCGAAGTTCATCCCGTCGCAAAACTGAAACAAGTATCTCCAAAACCTGCCTGCTACTGCCTGAAGGAAGCTGGTAGCAAAGATCACCATGAAGTCTGCCGACGTCCCCACTAGCCTGAAGACTCTCACCACAGCCTCCAGCCAAACCTCAGCCACCTGCGTGTCCGTCTCTCCCCAGAACCTGGGTGGCCTCTGGCGCTGGAACTCGTGCAGCGCGCTCATGTGTCGTGCATCGCCTACTGCTGGGGCTGGTGGCATCGGTGGCCCAACGGGTAGTAGTACCACTGGTGCCTCCGCTGGTGCCTCAACTGCAAGAGGGCCCTGTACCGAAGCCTCGTCACTCGACAGGTTGTCAGCACGCACATCCCTCTGGGATCTAGCTGGTCGTCCATGAAAAGGCATCCTGAAAGAAACATCGTGACATGGTCAAACGTTTATACCTGGTGAGCTGACCGGGTTTGAGCTGTTTTACGGGAAAACCATTGAAAACACACACGCAATCAGTGTTTCGTGCACAAAGTCAAAAATCAGTTGTCAGGGTCCTGGTGTATGGATACGTCGGCTGCCAGCACCATCACTGGACTCCCTGAACTGAAAACCACACTCGGTACTCTCAACACTATTGTTTCATAGAAAGAAACATCAGAGTTATAAGTTCTGCGGTAGAACCAAACTCCTCTGATACCAATTTGTCACGACCCGTCCTTGGGGCCCGTGCCGTGACTACCCCATGCCCGCCTTCCATAGGCCAGGGGCTGGCGACTAGCACCAAAGGTGTAAATCCCGATAACTAGGAAGGCATTGCCTTTATAAAAGTAAACAAACACGACAGAGTATAAGCAGAAGTAAACACTAAGTACAAAGAGAAATGTTGAAAGGAAAAATGGGCCAGAATACAAATCCAAAAGAATGTACAACTACAACTGAACAAAGTACAACAGAAAAAGACAACAGCTGGTGGGACGGAAGCGGCTCCTGGGTCGTCCTCCTCGGATCCTACCTGAAGGGTAGGTGTAACGCCCCGACCCTAGTTGCCTAGAGTCGGTGCATTATTACATAACATTGGCATGATCACAAGAAAGATCAAATCTCGAAAGACCTATTGGTTTAGTAGTCTTGGAAACACTAGATATATTCATAAGTTTTACATTACATCATAAAATGAAAAACTACTACAACAACATAATGTTTCCACAGTCCACACTTTAATCCCCTCATAATATCCCTGCAGGTCATTCATAACTTACATCTTCACTTCCTGGGAAAAATAAAACATAGAAAAGGGGTGAGCTCAAATGCCCAGTAAGGATAACAATATAGCGGAAACTTTCATCAATAAGAATAAACATTTAAGGCAATGTATAACTAAAACAAAAGCCTTTTAAACATGAACTTTCAACATGGTATGGCATAAATAAAATGAAATAATGCCATTTACTTATTCACATGGATATTCTACTAATCGAATAATCACATGCAAAAATCAATAACCACTTTCATAATGTTGGAATGCATAATGCCAGACTATCATAACCACATAGCCAAGGCCTCCTGCCAAGACTACAAATAAGATTTTGTCAAGGCCTTGTGCCAAGACACTAGTTTGTCTCATGAGACCTACCGATGCATCGAGGAGCTATAGCGGGCTCCACCCGTCACATATTAAGTCCAATGCATTCCCATATGAAAAGGTTTAAACATAACATAAACATTCGTATTAAAACTAGCATACGAAATGTCAATACTTTCACCATAAACTATGAATGGTATAAAAATAGCACATCCATAGTCAAACATATCACAAAACCTTCAATACAATATAGATGTTTTGTATCATAATAAATCAACTTCAAATAATCATAAAATCCATCAAAGGATGTTGACATAGATGAAATCAAAATTCTTTTTAAAGAAATATCTCCTTTTATTTTGAAATAATTTAAGATCCATATAAAATAAAACATTTTCTTTGAAAATATTCTTATAAGCTTGTAAGGGAAACTTTGAAGATTTTATAACGGCGGAAAATAGCCGCACCCGCCGTATAAGTTAAAAAAAACATTCTTACCTTAATTCTGTCGAAAAGGTTAAAAAGGACCTTGTTTTGAAAACGACCGAAAGATTCCTTTATAAACCACTTATAAAAGTCAAAAAGGGTATAAATGACTTTAACTCATATTCTAGTAAATAGTAAAAATGTTTTGAAATTCATTTTTAAGAAACATGGATGTGGATGATAAAGAGATCCCAGTAGATTATTACGTATAAACAACCTTGGATAATGAAGAGGTTGTAAAGTAAACCCTTACCTTTTACTTTTCCTTGGTTGGGGTAGGTTAACCTCCTGTATAATGGTGAAATAGTTGTTATTAAATTATACAAGAATCATATATAATAATATGATATCATATATGATCTTTTAACATTGATTGTTAATAATATCTTAGAATTATCGTCGTTTCGGGTGTTAACTTACTCAATTTATTTATATGTTTTGTTACATAAGCCATGGTTGTTGTATATTATTCTTATCCAGAATGATATCTAGTCCTTAAAAATCATTTTTAAATCATCAAATGATAATTTTACTTGAATGGTTACGATGGAGAATGAATCTCATCGCGTTTGTGGAGACGGTAGTCCGTACGTACGCACGGGCGACAATATCATTCTTTTGATATTAAAATAATATATAAATGAATGGTATATCATATATACAGAATCATTAACATGTTATATTTATTATTTACATTAGTTACACATCATTATTATACCCATCCAAATAATATTATATTGAATAACAATTACACCACGACGTGGAGACGGTAAGCCGTACGTACGCACGTATGGTGACATGTTATTCAAAGGGTGGATAGAATACTGAATATGGTTGTACCATACTTATAATAACATCACAGTATATGTGAGATACTGGAGTTATTATTTTAGAATGGTAAGAACAAAGGAAGAAGAAGTGGAAGAAGAAATGAACTTAGAAAAGGGTGGTGAAATCATTACCTCTTCTTCGGGTTCTTCCTTTTCATTGATCAAAAGGGCTCCTTAGGTTGGATTTCTGATCAAACTAAGGCCTCTAGGTTGTAGTGAGGGATGTTGAGAGAGTATTTGGGCAGAGTTTGGCCGAACCAAAAGGCTTTGAAGGTGTGAAGAAATGAGAAGGAGGAGTGCCCTTTTATAAGAGGGGTGAGGGGCACCTTTGGAAAAGCTAGAAATATTAATTTATAATAAATTCATATTCGGTTTCCAATGGCTCCAAAGTTGACTATTCAAAGGCTAAGGTGGGGATAGGTCGAAAACCACTCAACAAATAGAATTTAGACAGGTTTGGGTACTTATATTAACCTTATCTTTAAGTATTAACTCTAAGTTAATTAGTTTCACTTTTACAATGTCTCTTTGTATTTTTATATAATATGGTTAATAAACTTACTATATACATCCAAGAGACCCCCAAGTGGTCCATTAATGATGAACCTATCCTGATATAAGTCGCTTGGCCGAACCTTAGATTTTTAGGAATTTAATATCAATTAATAATATAATATTTGTTTTAAGAACTCTTTTATGTCAATTTTGACACTATTCAATAGTTGATTTTTGTGAAACTCATAACAGATTGATTACTTCGAAAAAAGTCAAATAAATCAATCCTAATATATCATATTATCCTAGAAAATTAGTTTAATTCATTAAAAGTTTCATATTATATTTTTTTGGGTATTTATAATATCAATTATTTTAATTTTTCACTATTATAGTAATTACTGCATCATCATTGTGTCATAAATAAAATAAATTATTTAATGTCTAAAAATTATAAATAAAAAATCATTATGTTGGAAATCGTTTGAGATTTCTAATGAATATTTATAATCTAAAATACAACATATATAACCCTATGTAACAATTGTTGTTCTAAAAGATATATGCTTGTGTCATTTTTGTATTCATTTTAACTAAATTAAAATAAAGTGTCATTATCACTTACAAGTGGATCCATGGGGTCCCAAAATAGACCCAAAGATGATCATGGTAGACCATGTATCAACCAATAGGTTTAAGACACGTTTTAGGGTAATTTAGTATTATTATAATATTATTTTTTAACCCTTATTTACCGGATTTACCCTTAACCATGGTAAATAAAATATTTACCGCAGTAATTATTCAAAATGTCTAAAAAAAAGTTACCTATTTACACAATTTGAACATCCTGATTCCAAATATGGAATCCATTTTCCTAAATTCAAAACATAGAAGTGGCAGAAATTAATTTAAAATTAATTCCCGCTGTCAAAACAAAAAGCGTGTTTTTAAGAGATAATAACTATCAAAAGATTGACACTTGTTTATGTTCGGTTTAATTGTAAAATTATGTCCAATGAACAACATTATATTAAATAGTAAAAATATATTCTAAATATATTTTAAAACCACTCAAATTCATAATTTATCACTATTAATTATTTTGATTAAAAAAGTTGTTTTTAATTAAAATTTAGTAATTTTCACTATTCATCAAAATATGAAAGTTATCCGAAAAGTACCAAAATTTCACCTTAGGCTAAATTTGATATTCCGAATCCAAAAATGAAGTCCATTTTAAAATATAAAATATATATAACTTCAAAAAGTAGGTATTACTATTCATAACAGCTAGTTTGATTGGTTACGGTGTGTTAGAACTCGAAGTTGCGTACAACACACGCTACTGTTTTATTCAAAGGAAAGCGTACCGTGGAAGCTTGGGATGTTTCATTTTAAATTTTTTGATGTCTCCATTTTGTCAAAAAGTTTAAAATATTGTATTTAAAAAGGTTTCACTATCAAAAGTTGATAAAAGTGAAGTACTGAAAATGAATCTGTTCTTGCATTATGACTAAGAAACTCATAATATGGATTCTAAAATTATAAGGATTATATAAAGTTTAAAATTTAGTTAATACTATTCATGACCTCTTTTAATGGCTTTTTTTTGGTAAGTCATGGTGCAATTGAACTCAGTGTTGCGTGTAGTGCAAGTTATTGAATAACACACTATGAAATCTTGGGGTGTTACATTCTCCCCTCCTTCAATAAATTGCGTCCTCGCAATTTGAAATTGTTCTTCAAAAATAAAAGGTTGAAAGTAGAAAATATATTTGTGGGAAAACCCACATCGGAAATTGGGTTACTAAAATTTAGTCTTAATATGAGGAAAAGAGAAATCAAAGGGTCACCACCAAATTATGATCTTGATTAGGAGAACATTGGTGGCAATTAGAGACATATAATTGGAGGAAAAACGTAAATATTTATAGGTAGTGATTGAGGTCATCAATCACAAAAAAGTATAAAATTGAGGTCCTTAAACTCATCAATCTATGATGATTTGAAGTACCATCGGTTCAACAAAATATAGGGTATTGGGATAACACATTTTTGACGTTTCAAAATATCTTAGTTGAAATCCCACATCGAAAAATGAATTAATGAGGCCTCTATTTAAAATAAAGAGTGGAAAGTATGAAGATTACCGAAAATAACACATACTAGGGTTCCATGTAGGAAAATATGGATATGGAAGAGAAATCTAACCATCAATTATCTGATGAAGAGTGTTAGAGAACATGGCTATGAAAAGGCCAACAATCCCAAAGCCATAAATTAGTGATGATTTAAGGTACCATATAGGGAAACATTTTTGTTCTATGTTCCTTTTATTAATGTTGAGGAATTTATTTATGAGATTGGCTAAGATCATAAGGAGATATACTTACTTTATAATCAGAGTTTTATCCATTAATAAGTTTCTACCATAAACTCATCTTTCACTCGTAAAAAAATTATATTTATACTATTCGTACAGGGTTCCAAAATAAACGAATTTATAATTCATCTACCAGATCTTTTAAAAAAAACTACATTATTTAATCCAGGACATCTCTTGGGCCAGTGGTAGGTGATACACCCTTGTCGCCCTTTGGTTGCGGGTTCAAGTCTCGCAGCCTTTCCGGACGCGACGGGTTGCCGCCCGACCTCTGAGTTGTCCTTTTATGGCAATCTAAAATAATCCAAACTAGAACTATCCAAAATACTTCTGTCCAAACTCACAGTCCAACATTTATAAGGAAGGTAAACATAATATAGATCCTTTTTACCCCGTAATAGCATATGAATACCTTCATCATGTATTTCCATATTCCTTATTGATTACATTCATGCTCCCTTATTCCATATAGAATGCTGGATATACTTCATTAATCCAAAAATGTTTTAAACCCCAACAATGATGGAATATACAAATCATTAATCAGTTCCAAGGTAGTCAAGAATATCCAATATAATTTATCCAAAACAATCACATATTATTCCAAAATCACTACCTCAGTATCAGAACTATATTATGATTTATCATTCTCTCAACCATATATTTTCCAAAAATTTATCCTGCTATTGAGTCACTTTTCTTTGTTCCACATAATCTCAAGTCCTTATGAAATAGTACTGCAGTACAATCCTTATATACTCCATAATTATTATAACAAGTACATTGTTGATACAACACTCAATTGACATAATCAACATAAGAACTCTAATCATTCCTCTTCATCTGTGGTAGTATCATAACTTGGTTATTATCCAATAACATCATTTGTGGCATAGTCTGATGACTGGGACATAGGTTCGCGTAGTTTCCAAACTCCTTGCAAATGAAGCATTGTACATTTAAAACCATTTTCTTACCCTTGCAGTCACGTACTTTGTGCCCTTTTCCTCCACACTTATAACAAACTCCCATTCCTTTCAGGCAAGTTCCAGGGTGTTTCTTTCCACAGTTACCACATATGGGAAAATTCTTCTTTTCCCTCTTCCCTTTATCCATATTTCTCTCTTCCATCCTTTTCTTCTCTTGCTTCCTTTCAAAGCCATAGGACTCAGTAAACTCTTTACATATCTTATAAACACATGATATTATTTCTTCATATGATGATAATACATGGGAGACTATTTCTCTTATAAATTCTAGCTTAAGACCATGAAAGATATGATCCTTCCTTCTCTTTGAATCATGTGTATTTCTGGAGTTCTCATTCCTTCTACTGGGCGCCATTTCTATACCATGGCATAAACTAGATCAGTTTATGAATCAAAACACATAATCCCATACTTATAAAATACTTAACATAAATTGAACTATTTATGGATATAATCCATAATCATAAGAATTTTTTCTTTGAGGATGTATATACTCATAATCCCTTCAAAATGATATGTAAAGAAAATGAGAGTTATCCTAAGCATATCCCCCGGGAGTGTCGTAACCAAGAGTGCAGCAAGGCCCGTTGTCGTGCACCAGTTCCCGTTCGAGTCTAGCTCAAAGCGGTGTTTTCGGGTTTTACCCCTAGGTACATCTGTTCCAGAGCCGCCTCTACCTGCTCGTATCCAGACAGGGATGTATTGCTCGGAAAACTCACAAAATCTCTACAATACCAAAATTCTAGGAAGTTCTTCTATACTAATCCTCAAAGTTCATCTTAGGTCTACGTGCTCTAATCAGAGTTTATCTAAATCTAGTTTCCAAGGTTTGTACTAAACCTCCTCTGATACCAACTGTAACGCCCCGACCCTAGTTGCCTAGAGTCGGTGCATTATTACATAACATTGGCATGATCACAAGAAAGATCAAATCTCGAAAGACCGATTGGTTTAGTAGTCTTGGAAACACTAGATATATTCATAAGTTTTACATTACATCATAAAATGAAAAACTACTACAGCAACATAATGTTTCCATAGTCCACACTTTAATCCCCTCATAATATCCCTGCAGGTCATTCCTAACTTACATCTTCACATCCTGGGAAAAATAAAACATAGAAAAGGGGTGAGCTCAAATGCCCAGTAAGGATAACAATATAGCGGAAACTTTCATCAATAAGAATAAACATTTAAGGAAATGTATAACTAAAACAAAAGCCTTTTAAACATGAACTTCCAACATGGTATGGCATAAATAAAATGAAATAATTCCATTTACTTATTCACATGGATATTCTACTAATCGAATAATCACATGCAAAAATCAATAACCACTTTCATAATGTTGGAATGCATAATGCCAGACTATCATAACCACATAGCCAAGGCCTCGTGCCAAGACTACAAATAAGATTTTGTCAAGGCCTTGTGCCAAGACACTAGTTTGTCTCATGAGACCTACCGATGCATCGAGGAGCTATAGCGGGCTCCACCCGTCACATATTAAGTCCAATGCATTCCCATATGAAAAGGTTTAAACATAACATAAACATTCGTATTAAAACTAGCATACGAAATGTCAATACTTTCACCATAAACTATGAATGGTATAAAAATAGCACATCCATAGTCAAACATATCACAAAACCTTCAATACAATATAGAAGTTTTGTATCATAATAAATCAACTTCAAATAATCTTAAAATCCATCAAAGGATGTTGACATAGATGAAATCAAAATTCTTTTTAAAGAAATATCTCCTTTTATTTTGAAATAATTTAAGATCCATATAAAATAAAACATTTTATTTGAAAATATTCTTATAAGCTTGTAAGGGAAACTTTGAAGATTTTATAACGGCGGAAAATAGCCGCACCCGCCGTATAAGTTAAAAAAAACATTCTTACCTTAATTCTGTCGAAAAGGTTAAAAAGGAACTTGTTTTGAAAACGACCGAAAGATTCCTTTATAAACCACTTATAAAAGTCAAAAAGGGTATAAATGACTTTAACTCATATTCTAGTAAATAGTAAAAATGTTTTGAAATTCATTTTTAAGAAACATGGATGTGGATGATAAAGAGATCCCAGTAGATTATTAGGTATAAACAACCTTGGATAATGAAGAGGTTGTAAGGTAAACCCTTACCTTTTACTTTTCCTTGGTTGGGGTAGGTTAACCTCCTGTATAGTGGTGAAATAGTTGTTATTAAATTATACAAGAATCATATATAATAATATGATATCATATATGATCTTTTAACATTGATTGTTAATAATATCTTAGAATTATCGTCGTTTCGGATGTTAACTTACTCATTTTATTTATATGTTTTGTTACATAAGCCATGGTTGTTGTATATTATTCTTATCCAGAATGATATCTAGTCCTTAAAAATCATTTTTAAATCATCAAATGATAATTATACTTGAATGGTTACGATGGAGAATGAATCTCATCGCGTTTGTGGAGACGGTAGTCCGTACGTACGCACGGGCGACAATATCATTCTTTTGATATTAAAATAATATATAAATGAATGGTATATCATATATACAGAATCATTAACATGTTATATTTATTATTTACATGAGTTACACACCATTATTATACCCATCCAAATAATATTATATTGAATAACAATTACACCACGACGTGGAGACGGTAAGCCGTACGTACGCACGTATGGTGACATGTTATTCAAAGGGTGGATAGAATACTGAATATGGTTGTACCATACTTATAATAACATCACAGTATATGTGAGATACTGGAGTTATTATTTTAGAATGGTAAGAACAAAGGAAGAAGAGGTGGAAGAAGAAATGAACTTAGAAAAGGGTGGTGAAATCATTACCTCTTCTTCGGGTTCTTCCTTTTCATTGATCAAAAGGGATCCTTAGGTTGACTTTATGATCAAACTAAGGCATCTAGGTTGTATTGAGGGATGTTGGGAGAGTATTTGGGCAGAGTTTGGCCGAACCAAAAGGCTTTGAAGGTGTGAAGAAATGAGAAGGAGGAGTGCCCTTTTATAAGAGGGGTGAGGGGCACCTTTGGAAAAGCTAGAAATATTAATTTATAATAAATTCATATTAGGTTTCCAATGGCTCCAAAGTTGACTATTCAATGGATAAGGTGGGGATAGGTCGAAAACCACTCAACCAATAGAATTTAGACCGGTTTGGGTACTTATATTAACCTTATCTTTAAGTATTAACTCTAAGTTAATTAGTTTCACTTTTACAATGTCTCTTTGTATTTTTATATAATATGGTTAATAAACTTACTATATACATCCAAGAGACCCCCAAATGGTCCATTAATGACGAACCTATCCTGATATAAGTCTCTTGGCCGATCCTTAGATTTTTAGGAATTTAATATCAATTAATAATATAATATTTGTTTTAAGAACTCTTTTATGTCAATTTTGACACTATTCAATAGTTGATTTTTGTGAAACTCATAATAGATTGATTACTTCAAACAAAGTCAATTAAAGCAATCATAATATATCATATTATACTATAAAATTAGTTTAATTCATTAAAAGTTTCATATTATATTTGTTTGGGTATTTATAATATCAATTATTTTAATTTTTCACTATTATAGTAATTACTGCATCATCATTGTGTCATATATAAAATACATTATTTAATGTCTAAAAATTATAAATAAAATATCCTTATGTAGGAAATCTTTTTAGATTTATAATTAATATTTATAATCTAAAATCCAACATACATAACCCTATGTAACAATTGTTGTTCTAAAAGATATATGCTTGTGTCATTTTTGTATTCATTTTAACTAAATTAAAATAAAGTGTCATTATCACTTACAAGTGGATCCATGGGGTCCCAAAATAGACCCAAATATGCTCATGGTAGACCATGTATCAACCAATAGGTTTAAGACACGTTTTAGGGTAATTTAGTATTATTATAATATTATTTTTAACCCTTATTTACCGGATTTACCCTTAACCATGGTAAATAAAATATTTACCGCAGTAATTATTCAAAATGTCTAAAAATAAAAGTTATCTATTTACACAATTTGAACATCCTGATTTCAAATATGGAATCCATTTTCCTAAATTCAAAACACATAAGTGGCAGAAATTAATTTAAAATTAATTCCCGCTGTCAAAACAAAAAGCGTGTTTTTAAGAGATAATAACTATCAAAAGATTGACACTTGTTTATGTTCTGTTTAATTGTAAAATTATATCCAATGACCAACATTATATTAAATAGTAAAAATATATTCTAAATATATTTTAAAAACACTCAAATTCATAATTTATCACTATTAATTATTTTGATTAAAAAAGTTGTTTTTAATTAAAATTTAGTAATTTTCACTATTCATCAAAATATGAAAGTTATCCGAAAAGTACCAAAATTTCACCTTAGGCTAAATTTGATATTCCGAATCCAAAAATGAAGTCCATTTTAAAATATAACATATATATAACTTCAAAAAGTAGGTATTACTATTTATAACAGCTAGTTTGATTGGTTACGGTGTGTTAGAACTCGAAGTTGCGTACAACACACGCTACTGTTTTATTCAAAGGAAAGCGTACCGTGGAAGTTTGGGATGTTTCATTTTAAATTTTTTGATGTCTCCATTTAGTCAAAAAGTTTAAAATATTGTATTTAAAAATGTTTCACTATCAAAAGTTGATAAAAGTGAAGTACTGAAAATGAATCTGTTCTTGCATTATGACTAAGAAACTCATAATATGGATTCTAATATTATAAGGATTATATAAAGTTTAAAATTTAGTTATTACTATTCATGACCTCTTTTAATGGCTTTTTTTTGGTAAGTCATGGTGCAATTGAACTCAGTGTTGCGTGTAGTGCAAGTTATTGAATAACACACTATGAAATCTTGGGGTGTTACAGTAGGTATAGTTGGTGCAGCTCCTGGATCGTCCACCACGGATCCTACCTGAAGGGTAGGTACAGATAGCCTCCACAACGCTCTCGCCCTCCAACCACCTATGAGTGTCGTCTCGCCGTGAAGTCCACCTCCGGATACTGACTCGTCGAGTAGTCCACCTCCGGGTACCGTCCAGTCCTCGAACACTCGGCCTCCGTCAGCACTGCCCGTCATCTGCAACCAACACAACGAGGTGCGGGCATAGCCCGTGAAGGGGTGAGTATAACGATACACCGTAGGGACCCCGAGACCCTCAAGGTATCACTAAAACCAACAAGTATAACCACAAAGAAGATCTCAACATATAACCTCTACTTAGGTATATTTCCGTACATATACCTAAGTTATCAAGTAACCCATCTCAATCATGAGGAAACACAAGGATTGTGAAATCAACGGATAACCACTACCCAGGTATATTCCCATACATATACATAAGTAATCAAGTGATCCATCTCAATCATGAGGAAACACAAGGTCAAAAGTCTCAGCTCAAACCATGATTTTCATTATCGAAACCGTAACTACTGAAGAGATCCATCTTTGGAGTGTACAGTGGTCCTGTCACGACTCTGAGGTACTGCTCACTAACCTGAGACTGCTGAAGTACTCCTCCTGTCGAGTACCGCGGGTCATCCACCCAGACACAGTAGTTCTTCTCACCGAGGTATGTTACCCAAACACAGTAGTGCACACCCCCTAGTAGCCCGTTGAGGTATTCTCCGGACGAGTACCGCAGGTCTGCACTGTCACACAGGTAGTGCTCTGTCCGCCATGGGTCTCCACCTCAGAAAGTAGTGCTCCGTCCACTGGGCTAGTCGACTCACTCCAAGTCGAGTCGGTCATGTATTCATCAGGTCTCAGCCAGTTACACGGTCTCCGTACTCCGCACGCTCGTCACTGGGAGGGTCCGCTCCACGAGCTACAGGTCGATACTCCATGTATCTCAAAGTCCCAAGAATAAGTATATCAAAGGACCGCCTCGTCATAGGGGTATCAACACAAAAGACGGTGCGTCAATCGGACGTCCGGTCTGTGAGTTATTAGCCTTTTCGTCCCAGGGGCCTAGTTTGTTTTGTGAGTGAACCAAACCCGGTCGTATCTCAACTGCACCCTGAACACTCATAGGGTATACTCATAGGGACTGTTTCTCAACGAGATCACCAACGCCGCTGACGGTTCGTCAAACGGACGTTCTGTCAGAAAGATATCAGCTTTTCCGTTTCAAGGGCCCGGTTGGATTTCGGTGCGATCTAACCCGGCCACTATCCATCTGCATCCAATTCTCAGGCGGAGGATGCCAAAAGTTCCGTATCATCAACAGGAACTCAACGCAACAGACGGCGCGTCAATCGAACGCCCAGTCTGAGAGTTATTGGCTTTTCCGTCTCACACCCACCCTGGGAAACATCCGAGGAGGTCACCCTTCCTGATCACTACTCTAGGCCAAGCACGCTTAACTATGGAGTATTAAACACATAGGCTCCCGAAAAGGAAGGTGTACCTTGAGTATAGTATACCGAAATGACCGTCTTGATCCAAGGATCGTGTTGCCGCTGATGGCGAGTCGTTTGGAGGCTCGTAGCCCAAGATACGGGAATTTGACCAAAAGTGGTCCGAAACTGGGGGTCTGGGCCCGGGTTGACCCCCCCTGGGTCGGCCAAACCGGGTCGACCCGCGCTGGGCGGCGACCCGGCTCGGAAAACCCGGTCCGGCCGGCGGCGCGACGGTGCGGACCGGCACGGCGGCGCGGCCTGGGCGCCGTTCGGGTGCCGCGCGCGGGGGGCAAAGCCCCCCCCCCCCCCCTTTGAGAACTGCGTCCCCTTAATTGGGTCCGCTTTTGAGACCCTGCCGGGGGAAATTAATTCCCCCGGGCTCCATTGCCCGGCTGGCCCGCACTGGCCGGCCGGTTTCGCCAGCAAGGACCGGCGACGGCCGGTCCTTCCTTCGCCGACACCGGCGGCCCAGTGCCGGCCGCCGGTCATCTTGCTCCACCGCGGCCCGGAACCGGCCGCGGCCTATGCTTTTCGGCGCGATGCGACGACATCTCTTCCCTCCGCCGCGGCCCCGCTCCGGCCACGGCGCCTTTGACTTTCTTCGATGCGACTCAACGGCGTCGCGTTCTTGGATTTCTTTCCACGGCGCGGCGTGACAGCGCCACACGTATCTTCTGTAATAAATCGCGTGGTGCGACGACACCGCGTTTTCTCGTATCATCCTCAAGAAACCATCACGAAAAACAATGGAGGATGGTCGGCCGTGTTTGTGCGGTCCGACCCCCCCCCCCCCCTCGCGTTATTCAATAACAAAAAGGGTTTTAAACCATGATCATCACCAAGTTTGTATTCACGAACAATTAAATAAATAAAAACCCTCAATCATCAACTACTTGATCGGATGATCCGCGGATCAACCCGGTATTGGTTGGTCCGCGCTCGTCGTTCTTTTCTCAAAAGATAAGAGAATTCCAAAATAAAAATTCCCCTACCTCGGCTTCAAGAACGTAGTTCTTCAACGACCCGCGGAAGACAAGCGTCGCGATGGTCGGACGTCATTCCGTCTAGGTTGTTGGGCGAAGAGCTCGGTGATGTCGAGCCGAGACGTCACCCTCTGTATACTTTGTAGGCGGCGGTGCTTCCCTTCCTTACTCTGGTTGAAGATGGTCGGAGGTGTTTCTTCACGTTCTTCGGAAACGTGGAACCTTCTTCCTCGAGAGGTTGGTGATCTTCCAAGAGTTCTTCTCCTCTCCTTAGTTCTCCCCACAAGGTTTATGCCAACCCAAAAAGAAGAATATAATCTCTCTTTTTGATGTTGGCAAAATGAATTCAAAAGAATTCAAACACTCAAAATAATTAATTCAGTGGGTTTAATTAATTAATTGCAAAGCGTTGGAAAGAATTTCAAAAGATTGAAATTCAAATAAGCCATACTTAACTCACCTCATTAATTAATCATGTTGTCAAATATTAAAGAATGTGAGTTAATGGGGATTTGGAATGTGAGGGGTTAAGAGGGTTAGGGAGTTTAAGGAATTTGAAAAGGTGGGGGGGGGGGGGGGGGGTTCGTGTGGGCCCACCCTTTCAAATATCCACACGTGGGAAGTTGGATGGATGTGGGCCCACCACTAACTTCCCATGGGAGAAGTTAACCACTTAACATTGTTAAAATTTGATTTAACAATTTTATTCACTTTTTTTTAATAAAGCCCAAAAATTAACTTCTCCTCCCGCACAAACGCAACTACGGTAAAGGTGCTCTTAAGCGATTACCGGCGTTGCGAGTTCATCGGTGCACTAGGATTTCAATTCCAAGCACTGGTTCAAAAGATAGAAATTCCCGCTCGCTCATTCACTGAACGTACCCGAGCCAAACTTCGAAAATTAATTCCGGGCACACCGGGCCTCGGAATCAGGCGCCGTCAGAAACTGCGTTCTTGTAAAATTTCAAAGAAAATTAAGAAAAAATTTACTTGAAATTTCCGGGTCTTTACATTACTCCCACCTCAGGGCTTTACGTCCCCGTAAAGCTTCAACACAAACTAGCGTCACAAAAGTGGTACAGAGCACGCATTTGAGCCTTCCGCTCCAATGTGCTTACCTGGAGGTTCCGTACTGCCAAAGAAAGTGCACCCGAGGAATCGATCGTCTTCATAGGATCTGCTCCTGTCGATCCTTGATCCCCACTAGAACCTTCGTGGAAAAAACTTCATTTCCATCGTCCATCTCCTCATGGTCGATGATATGCGGAGGGTTGAGCACGTATCTCCTCAGTTGAGATACGTGGAAGTCGTCGTGCACCTGGTGCAACTGCGGTGAATGGGTCAAGCGGTAAACCACCCCGCCTACCCAGCTGGGGACTTAAGAAGGTCCGATGAACCCCGGAGATAACTTTCCGCCTTGGCCACATCTCCGTCAACCTCGTCGAGGTGAGACCCATATAACGACGTGATCGTCATCCTCGAACTCCAGAGGTCTCCATTTTCTGTTAGAACTAGAACTCGAAAGGCTGCTGCCACAAGGGTAAGGTTGACCGACTCAAGAGTGATCGGTCGCACCCTCCTATACAAGAGTTACCCTGCGCTGGCTGGGGTTTCCTTTTTCACCGACCAATGAAAACTCATCCCGAAGTTTTCCTAAAACCGTCAATTTGAGTATGAACAGTTATTGCCCATTCCAAACTCAAACTTACATCGTAAGGCCTCGACACTGCCACCAAGAGATTCCAACCGAAACTCTCACCTCGAGGGTATGACCACACCATCGGCGTAAGAGTGATTATCGAGTCTCCTCCCAAGGTATCTCCAGACGTGAGGGTCACGTCCACGACTTACCGGAAACTCTAGGTCTGGAACAAGATTTGTGAAAGTGAGGAATAATTCATATCGACGTCTGTTACTAAAGCAGCTAGTAGTGGACACAGACTGTCCCTTGAATCATTTCTAGAGCCATTGAGTCACACTCCTTGACCGCATGCAGCCGTATTCTTCCACCGCCCTCCAGCTCCCTGGGCTTGGCGGGGATAACTAAGGCGGGTGGTTGTAACATGTTAAGATGTACAGCACCTCATGCTGCTCTCCTAGCTCTGCCTCCACGTCTACCGCTTCACAGACTCATCTCTATTTAAATATTTCTCTTCTTGAAACATTTAACACGCCCGAGTCTCTAAGACTAGCACCGGTTCCCTGTTTCTTACTGCACTGTCCAGTCTTCATCCGCTCCTGGATGAACTGCACCTCATTTAGTCTCAGAAGAGCTGCTATGATTTCTTCTTGCCGATAAGAGAAATCTGGTCTCATCCCCTAGATGAACCACATTCGTTGCCTAATACAGTCAATCCTGGCATGAATGATGCATTTATGCCATGGATGACGTCGTAAGGCCTTGATGTAACTACTAAGAGATCCAACTGTCACTCTCGCCTCCAAGGTTCGAGTCACACTGTCGGCATCAGTGTGAGGTCCCTGGGTCACCTCCAGTAGAAATTACAAAAGTGAGGGTCATGTCAACAGTTTTACCGGGACCACTCAGTATCAACCAAACAAAAGGACAGGAAAGGAAACAAAGATAACTGTCTTTTTATTATTGCAGCTCATAGTACAAAGACACGAACACTAAAGATACATGGAACTAGTAGTACAAAGGACGTATCCACTAGTTCCTCTCCAGCCCACCTGCTCTCGGAGCTCAACTGCCTTGTCCACTGCTCGGCTGTTGCTCAAGCACTCATCGCTGCTTCTGGCTCGGTGGCTCCTCCAACGCCTGCGTATCAACTGTACGAGGAGTCGGACAGTCACATGCCAAGTGACCCTTCCCCCGCATGAGTAACACAACCTGCTTCTGGCACGCCTAGCTCTGTTCCCACCCCGGGTGCCCCGCACCACCGGTCCTAAAACCCGAGATCGTCCAAATGCTAGTCTGGTCCTCCTGGACCTCTGCATCATCTGTCTACTGCCCACAGATGACTCGGCTAGTGATCGAAAAGCACACGGCAAAGGCAGAAGATCCTGTACACGCTCGGGGTGTAGAGCTACTGGCACAAACTCTACCCTGAAGAAGGTCTCGAAGTCTTCCCATGCAAAGTTCATCCCGTCGCAAAACTGAAACAAGTGGCTCCACCACCAGCCTGCTGCTGCCTAAAGGAAGCTGGTAGCAAAGATCACCATGAATTCTGCCGGCGTCCCCACTAGCCTGAAGACTCTCACCATAACCTCCATCCAAACCTCAGCCACCTGCGGGTCCGTCTCTCCCCGGAACCTGGGTGGCCTATGGCACTGGAACTCGTGCAGTGCGCTCATGCGTCGTGCATCGCCTACTGCTGGGGCTGGTGGCATCGGTGGCCCAACGGGTAGCAGTACCACTAGTGCCTCCGCTGGTGCCTCAACTGCAAGAGGGCCCTGTACCGAAGCCTCGTCGCTCGATAGGTTGTCAGCACGCACATCCCTCTGGGCTCTAGCTGGTCGTCCATGAAAAGGCGTCCTGAAAGAAACATCGTGACACGGTCAAACGTTTATACCTGGTGAACTGACCTGGTTTGAGCTGTTTTAAGGGAAAACCTTTGAAAACACACATGCAATCAGTGTTTCGTGCACAAAGTCGAAAATCAGTTGTCAGGGTCCTGGTGTATGGATAAGTCGGCCGCCGGCACCATCACTGGACTCCCTGAACTGAAAACCACACTCGGTACTCTCAACACTGTTGTTTCACAGAAAGAAACATCAGAGTTATAAGTTCTGTGGTAGAACCGAACTCCTCTGATACCAATTTGTCACGACCCATCCTTGGGGCCCGTGCCGTGACTACCCCATGCTCTCCTTCCATAGGCCAGGGGCTGGAGACTAGCACCAAAGGTGTAAATCCCGATAACTGGGAAGGCATTGCCTTTATAAAAGTAAACAAACACGACAGAGTATAAGCGGAAGTAAACACTAAGTACAAAGAGAAATGTTGAAAGGAAAAATGGGCCAGAATACAAACCCAAAAGAAAGTACAACAACAACTGAACAAAGTACAACTGAAAAAGACAACAGCTGGTGGGACGGAAGCGGCTCCTGGGTCGTCCTCCTCGGATCCTACCTGAAGGGTAGGTACAGTTGGCGCAGCTCCTGGATCGTCCACCACGGATCCTACCTGAAGGGTAGGTCTAGATAGCCTCCACAACTCTCTCGCCCGCCAACCACCTCTGAGTGTCGTCTCGCCTTGAAGTCCACCTTTGGATACTGACTCGTCGAGTAGTCCACCTTCGGGTACCGTCCAGTCCTCGAACACTCGGCCTCCGTCAGCATTTCCCGTCGTCTGCAACCAACACAACGAGGTGCGGGCATAGCCCGTGCAGGGGTGAGTATAACGATACTCAGTAGGGACCCCGAGACCCTCAAGGTCTCACTAAAACCAACAAGGATAACCACAAAGAAGATCTCAACAGATAACCTCTACTTAGGTATATGCCCATACATATACCTAAGTTATCAAGTAACCCATCTCAATCATGATGAAACACAAGGATTGTGAAATCAATGGATAACCACTACCCAGGTATATGCCCATACATATACATAAGTTATCAAGTGATCCATCTCAAACATGAGGAAACACAAGGTCAAAATTCTCAGCTCAAACCAGGATTTTCATTATCGAAACCGTAACTACTGAAGAGCTCCATCTCTGGAGTGTACAGTGGTCCTGTCACGACTCCGAGGTACTGCTCACTAACCTGAGACTGCTGATGTACTCCTCCTGTCGAGTATCGTGGGTTAGCCACCCAGACACAGTAGTGCTTCCCACCGAGGTATGTCACCCAAACACAGTAGTGCACAACCCCTAGTAGGCTGTTGAGGTACTCTCCGGATGAGTATCACGGGTCTGCACTGTCACATAGGTAGTGCTCTGTCCGCCATGGTTCTGCACCACAGAAAGTAGTGCTCCGTCCACTGGGCTAGTCGACTCCCTCCAAGTCGAGTCGGTCAAGCAGTCATTAGGTCTCAGCCAGTTACACGGTCTCCGTACTCCGCATGCTCGTCACTGGGAGGGTCCGCTCCACGAGCTACAGGTCGATACTCCAAGTATCTCAAAGTCCCACGAAGAAGTATCGCAAAGGACCACCTAGTCATAGGGGTCTCAACACAACAGACGGTGCGTCAATCGGACGCCCGGTCTGTGAGTTATTAGCACTTTTCGTCCCAGGGGCCCGGTTGGTTTCGTGAGCGAACCAAACCCGGCTGTATCTCAACTGTACCCCGAACACTCATAGGGTATACTCATAGGGACCGTTTATCAACGAGATCACCAACGCCGCTGACGGTTCGTCAAACGGACGTTCTGTCAGAAAGATAACAACTTTTCCGTTCTAGGGGCCCGGTTGGATTTCGGTGCGATCCAACCCGGCCACTATCCATCTGCATCAAATTCTCAGGCGGAGGATGCAAAAAGTTCCGTATCGTCAACAGGAACTCAACGCAATAGACGGAGCGCCAATCGGACGCCCGGTCTGAGAGTTATTGGCTTTTCCATCTCACACGCACCCTGGGAAACGTTCCAGGAGGTCACCAATCCTGATCACTACTCTAGGACAAGCAAGCTTAACTATGAAGTTTTAACAGCGTAGGCTCCTGAAAAGGAAGTTTTACCTTGATTATAGTATACCGAAACGACCGTCTCGATCCAAGGATCGTGTTTCCGCTAACGGCGAGTCGTTTGGAGGCCTCTAGCCCAAGATACGGGCATTTGACCAAAGGTGGTCCGAAACTGGGGGTCTGGGCCCGGGCCGACCGGCCCCGACCCCCCCCCCCCCTGGGTAGGCCGCACCGGGTTGACCCGCCCCGGGCGGTGACCCGGCCCGACGACCCGGCCCAGCTTGGAAAACACGGCCCGGCCGGCGGCGTGGTCCGACGGGGCGGCGCGGACCGGCACGGCGGCGTGGCCTGGGCGCCGCGTGTGGGGGGCAACCCCCCCCCCCCCCCCCTTGAGAACTGCGGCCCCTTAATTGGGGCCGCTTTTGAGTCCCGGCCGAGGGAAATTAATTCCCCCGGTCTCCACTGCCCAGCCGGCCCGCACAGGCCGGCCGGTTTCACCAGAAAGGACCGGCGACGGCCGGTCCTTCCTTCGCCGACACAGGCGGCCCGGTGACGGCCGCCGGTCATCTTGCTCCGCCGCGGCCCGGAACCGGCTGCGGCCTATGCCGTTCGGCGCGATGCAACGACATCGCTTCCCTCCGCCGCGACCCCGCTCCGGCCGCGGCGCCTTTGAATTTCTTCGACGCGACGCGAAGGCGTCGCGTTCTTGGATTTCCTTCCATGGTGCGGTGCGACGGCGCCACGCTTATCTTCCGCAATAAATCGCATGGTGCGATGGAACCACGTTTTCTCGTATCATCCTCAAGAAACCATCACGAAAAACAAAGGAGGAGGGTCGGCCATGTTTGTGCGGTCCGACCCCCCCCCCCCCCCCCCGCGTTATTCGATAACAAAAAGGGTTTTAAAACATGATCATCACCAAGTATGTATTCACGAACAATTAAATAAATAAAAACCATCAATCATCAACCGCTTGATCGGACGATCCGCGGATCAACCCGATATTGGTTGGTCAGCGCTCATCGTTCTTTTCTCAAAAGATAAGAGAATTACAAAATAAAAATTCCCCTACTTCGGCTTTAAGAACGGAGTTATTCAACGACCCGCGGAAGACAAGTGTCGCGTAGGTCGGGCGTCGTTCCGTCTAGGTTGGTGGGAGAAGAGCTCGGTGAAGTCGAGCCAAGACGTCACCCTCTGTATACTTTGTAGGCGGCGGTGCTTCCCTTCCTTACTCTAGTTGAAGATGGTCAGAGGTGTTGCTTCACGTTCTTCGAAAATGTGGAACGTTCTTCCTCGAGAGGTTGGTGATCTTCCAAGAGTTCTTCTCCTCTCTTTAGTTCACCCCACAAGGTTTATGCCAACCCAAAAAGAAGAATATAATCTCTCTTTTCAATGTTGGAAAAATGAATTCAAAAGAATTCAAACACTCAAAATAATTAATTAAGTTGGTTTAATTAATTAATGGAAAAGTGTTGGAAATAATTTCAAAAGATTGTAATTCAAATAAACCATACTTAACTCAACTCATTAATTAATCATGTTGTCAAATATTAAAGAATGTGAGTTAATGGGGAGTTGGAATGTGAGGGGTTAAGAGGGTTAGGGAGTTTAAGGAATTTGAAAAGGTGGGGGGGTTCATGTGGGCCCACCCTTTCAAATATCCACACATGGGAAGTTGGATGGATATGGGCCCACCACCAACTTCCCATGGGAGAAGTTAACCACTTAACATTGTTAAATTTTGATTTAACAATTTTATTCACTTTTTTTAATAAAGCCCAAAAATTAATTTCTCCTCCCGCACAAACGCAACTACGGTAAAGGTTCTCTTAAGCGATTACCGGCGTTGCGAGTTCATCGGTGCAATCAGATTTCAATTCCGAGCACCAATTTAAAAGATAGAAATTCCCGCTCAATCGTTCACTAAACGTACCCGAACCAAACTTCGGAAATTAATTCCGGGCACACCGGGCCTCGGAATCAGGCTCCGTCAGAAACTGTGTTCTTGTAAAATTCCAAAGAAAATTAAGAAAAAAATTTCCTTGAAATTTCTGGGTCTTTACATGTCATTAGAGGAGTGATGGTGGATTTTTATCTATGTTTTTATTGTGGATCTATAGTGATTTGGGTTATTTATGGAAATGATTAACCTATAATAAAGAATATGTGATTATGTTAATTACTTTTAAGTATGTGACTTTAAGAGTAGATGATGTAATTTGGAGATACAATTTAACGTGGAAGACTACATTCTTATAAGTTTTGGGTTTCAATATTATTTTGGATTATATTGAAGGATTTTAAGGAAAATTTATTATTGAATGTTATTTATTTAACTTTGGGGTATTGTTGGTTTAATTTTAGAAATTATGATTAGTATTTCTTTTTTCTCAAATGGAATATACATTTGGGGGATCATCAGATCTTATACTAACCGTTTTGGTTTTGATTAATCTCTAAAGACATGTTAAATATATAGTTTATCCAACATGGATCATGTATTTCTATAGAATTTTATTCTAGCTCTTTTATTGTGACCAAGTCTTCTTGAATACTCATTGTTCAAAAAAAATAAGTTAGTGGTAAAAAGTTATTAAATAATGAAACTCTACTTAAAAAGTAAGTATATTTCTTTATGTTCTTAGTCAATATCATAAATGAATTCCTCTTCCTTATGTAATGTAACTTAAAAAAAATGTTGTCTGTTTACTTTCCTACTAGGAGACTAATGGTCGTTTGTCCCAACACAAGTTTGCAGTTTTCTTATTGTTAAATTTCTCCTGATCATGATTTCTATTCCTCTCCATCAGAACATGACACTTATTTTATCATCCATATCCATGTTTTCCTACATGGAATCCGAGTATGGGTTATCTTGGATGACCTTTATACCTCTCTTTCTTTCTTTTAAAGTGATAGTTTTATTGACTCTTTTTCCGATGTGGGACTTTCCATTATATTCCCAAGCACAATTTTAAAAATTGAGAGGACGAAATTTATTGAAGGAGGGGAGAATGTAACACCCCAAGCTTCGACGGTACATTTCCCTTCGAATAATGCAATGGCGTGCATTGTACGCAACTTCGAGATTTTAACACACCACAACCAATCAAACTAGCTGTTATGAATAGTAATACCTACTTTTTGAAATTTTATAAATTCTATCTCTCCAAATGGACTTCATTTTTGGATTTTTAATATCGAAATTATCCTAGGGTGAAATTTTGGTACTTTTCGGATAACTTTCATATTTTGATGAATAGTGAAAATTACTAAAATTTAATTAAAAAGAACTTTTTTAATCAAAATAATTAATAGTGATAAATTATGAATTTGAGTGGTTTTAAATTATATTTAGAATTTATTTTTACAATGTAATACAATGTGGGTCATTGAACATAATTTCACATTTAAACCAGACCTAAACAAGTGCCAATCTTTTGATAGTTATTATCTCTTAAAAACACGCTTTTTGTTTTAACAACGGGAATTAATTTTAAATTAATTTCTGCCACTTCTGTGTTTGGAATTTGGAAAAATGGATTCCATAATTGGAATCAGGATGTTCAAATTGTGTAAATAGGTAACTTTTATTTTTTAGACATTTTGGATAATTACTTCGATAAATATTTTATTTACCATGGTTAAAGGGTAAATCTGGTAAACAAGGGTTAAAAAATAATATTATAATAATACTAAATTACCATAAAACGTATCTTAACCCTATTGTTTGAAACATGTTCGACCATGGGCATATTTGGGTTGATTTTGGGATCCCATGGATCCACTTGTAAGTGATAATGACACATTATTTTAATTAAGTTAAAATAAATACAAAAATTACACAAGCATATAGCTTTTAGAAACAAATTGTTACATAGGGTTATATATGTTGGATTTTAGACTATAAATATTATTTATAAAGATAAAAAGCTTTCCTACATAATGATATTTTATTTATAATTTTTAGACAATAAATAAGTTAATTTATGTATGACACAATGATGATGCAGTAATTACCATAATAGTAAAAAATTAGAATAATTAATATTATAAATACCCAAATAAATATAATTTGATACTTTTATTGAATTACACTAATTTTATAGGATAAAATGGAATATTAAGATTGATTTAATTAAATTTTTTCGAAGTAATAATTCTGTTATGTGCTTCACAAAAATCAACTATTGAATAGTGTCAAAATTGACATAAAAGAGTTATTTAAAACAAATATTATATTATTAATTGATATTAAATTCCTAAAAAACTACGGTTCGTCCAATAGACTTATATCATGATAGTTATATCATTAATATACCACTTGGGGGTCTCTTGTATGTATATAGTAAGTTTATTAGCTATATAATATAAAAATACAAAGTGACATGGTAAATGTCAAACTAATAAACTAAGAGTTAAAACTAAAATATAAGGTTAATATAGTGACCCAAACCAGTCTAAATTCTATTGGCTGAATGGTTTTCAACCTATCTCCACCTTAACGTTTTAATAATAAACTTTGGGGCCATTAGAAACCGAATATGAATTTATTATAAATTAATATTTCTAGATTTTCCAAAGGTGCCCCTCACCCCTCTTATAAAAGGGCACTCCTACTTCTCATTTATTCACACCTTCAAAGCCTTTTGGATTGGCCAACCCCTGCCCAAATACTCTCTCAACTTCCCTTAATACAACATACAGTCCTTATTTTGATGATAAATCCAACCTAAGGAGACCTTTTGATCAAATCAAAAGGAAGAACCTCAAGAAGAGGTAATGTTTTCCCCACCCCTTTTCAAGTTCCTTTCTTCTTCCACTTCTTCTTTCTTTGTTATTACCATTATAAAATAATAACTCCACTATCATATATATACTATTATGTTATTATAAATATGGTACAACCATATTCATTATCTATCCATCCTTTGAATAACATGTCACCATACGTGCGTACGTACGGCTTACCGTCTCCACGTCGTGGTGTAATTGTTATTCAATATATTATTATTTGGATGGGTATAATAATGATGTGTAACTCATATAAATAATAAATATAACATGATTATTATTCTTAATATATGATATAACATCCAATTATATATTATTTTAATATCAAAAGAATGATATTGTCGCTCGTACGTACGTACGGACTACCGTCTCCACGAACGCGATGAGATTCATTCTCCATCAGATCCATTCAAGTATAATTATAATTTGATGATTTAAAAATAGTATCTAAAAACTTTATACCATTCTGGATATGAATAATATGCATCCCATTAATAATGAAGATGGCTCATATAATAAAGAATATAAAGTAAAATGAACCCGTTAACACCCGAAATGACGATAATTCTAAGATATTATTAACAAATCAATGTTAAAAGGTCATATATGATATCATATTAATGCATATGATTATTGTATAATTAAATAACAATTATTTAACCATTATACAGTAGGTTAACCTACTGTCGACCAAGGAAAAAGTACAAAGTAAGGGGTTTCTTATCTCACTCTTAATTTCGTGAGAATTCCATTGTTCACCACTTATTTATTGCATGTGGTGTGTGTGTACTGCCCATGATTGTATTCATTGTGTATTATACTTTAATTTATTGATATTTACATCATCATGTTATGATCCTTCTTTCATGGGTGAATGTTTCATAAGTTACCTAATCGATAAGGGAATTTGAAATTTCAATTTCCACTCATTTGGCTTTACGCATATTTCATTGATTATATTACCCCACGATTATGTGTGGAATCACTATTCATTTGATTATGTAATAATTTCCACTCCCCTTCCTGTGGATATACTTTTGATACACATAATCACTCCATTTATAATTCTCAAGTCATTGATATGAATTTGATAAGAGTAATTTTAACTCATTCCCAATTTGTTGAGTTAAACATCCAATTCGTTGGTGTTGTTTTTACAAGAATATGTGTGAATATCCATTGATTTCTTTACACTGAATATCCAATCATATTTAGTGTATTTATATTTGTCACGCATAATTATGTCGTTGATTTATCCTTAACCTAAGGATACAGCCTTTATGAGAGATTTCATCTCAATTTACATTCCATTGAGACTTCTTTGTTGATATACACCAAATCACTTTTATGTGGTGCATATAATGTTCTTTGAAGTAGTATATCATGAATCCCTTTATTCTCATGATATTACAAAGTTTTGATTACCTCAATTATTTGTATTCAAGTGTCTCTCTTTTAGTTAGAATCTCTAACTAAAATACCATTTTTAAATGTTTTAAAGACTTATTCATCAAAATCTTTCTCATTAATGTCCATGTTTTAAAAATGGTTTTAAGGATTTATTTATATGGACATTAAAGTTTTAAAATTAAAACTCCTTTTAAATGTTTCAAAGTGGTATGGGACACTTTGATTCAAAAATCTATTTTTAAATGGCTTCTTGACAAATAGTGTGACTTTTAAAGTTTTCAAGAAAAGGGGGATATTTCTCTCAAATAGTTTTGATGATTATTTTCACCTATGTCAACAACCTTAGTTATTATTTATTGAGGTTAATGTGATACAATAAAATCTTCCATATTGTATCGAATGAGTTATGTTTGACTGTGGATGTGCTATTTTTATACCATTCATGGTTTGTGGTAAAATTATTGACATTTCGTATGCTAGTTTTAATACGAATGTTTATATTATGTTTAAAAATATTCATATGAGGAATGCATTGGACTTAATAAGTGACGGGTGGATCCCGCTATAGCTCCTCGATGCATCGGTAGGTCTCATGAGACAAACTAGTGTCTTGGTACAAGGCCTTGGAAAAATCTTATTTGTAGTCTTGGTACAAGGCCTTGGCTATGTGGTTATGATAGTCTGGCATTATGCATTCCATCATTATGAAAGTGGTTGTTGATATGAATGGGATTGTTCGACTAGTAGAATATCCATGTGAGTAAGTAAATGGCATTATTTTATTTTATCTTTGCCATTTTATGCTGAAGTTAAATTTTAAAAGGCTTTTGTTTTAGTTATAAACTTCCTTAAGTGTTTATGCTTATCTATGAAAGCTTATGCTATAATGTTATCCTTACTGAGCATGTGAGCTCACCCCTTTCAATGTTTTATTTTCCCCAGGATTATGAAGAAGTAATTTATGAATGACCTGCAGGGATAGTATTAGGGGATATGAAGACAATTTGTTTTTTTATGATGTAATGTAAAACCATATGGATGTATCTAGTTATTCCAAGGCTACTAAACTAATAGGTCTTTCGAGACTTGATTTTTCTTGTGATCATGCCAATGTTATGTAATAATGCACCGACTCTGGGTATCTGAGGTCGGGACATTACACTGATAGAGCTGTTGGGGTTGTTCTTGATCAAAGAAGAGAAATAATTCCTCATGTCATCTATTATGCCTCAAAAAAATTGGATGAAACTCAATCTCACTACACTGTCACTGAAAAAGAACTTTTAGCTGTGGTTTTTGCCTTAGATAAATTCTGGTCATATCTCTTAGGTACCAAAATCATCATCTTCACAGACCATTCTGTTATTAAGTTCTTACTCAAGAAAAGTGATTCCAAACCAAGTATAATAAGATGGATTCTAATGCTCCAAGAGTTTGACCTTGAAATCAAAGATAGACCTGGAAAAGAAAACCCCGTGGCTGATCACTTGAGTAGAATTCCTAATTCTCCTCATTCTAAAATCATTGATCCTGAATTTTTAATTGAGCACCTTTCATATCTCACTCCAAAACTACCATGGTATGCCCCAATTGTAAATTACTTGGTTTCTATTGTTTTTCCTGAAAAGTTTTCAAAAGAACAAAAAATGAAGTTGAAAAGTGATTCAAAATACTATTTTTGGGAAGAAAATAAACTTTGGAAAACTGGGGCAGACATGGTAATTAGGAGATGTGTTGATGAAGATGAATATTCTTCCATCTTAGAATTATGTCACTCACTTCCCGGAGGTGGACACTTTGGACCACAAAGGACCTCCCGAAAGGTCCTAGACTCTGGATTCTTCTGGCCTTCACTCTTGAAGGACTCACATGAGTTTTGTCAATCATGTCCCACTTGCCAAAAGTTTGGCACAATTTCAAAGAGAGGTTAAATTCCCCAAAAGCCTTTAATTTTCTGTCAGATCTTCGATGTTTGGGGTATCGATTTCATGGGACCATTTCCCCCTTCCAATGGATTCTCATACATTCTTCTTTCAGTCGATTATGTTTCAAGGTGGGTTGAGGCCAAACCCACTAGGAAAGATAATGCTCATACTGTTAGTGAGTTCATAAAGACCCACATCATCCAAAGATTTGGAACACCATGTGCCTTGATCAGTGACTTAGGAACCCATTTTTGTAATAGAACCATGGAATCTCTTCAGAAAAACAATGGGGTTGTACATAAAACTTCAACTGCATATCACCCCCAAACAAATGGAATGGATGAACTTTCTAATAGAGAAGTGAAAAGAGTGCTTGAGAGAATTGTAAAACCCACCAGAAATGACTGGACTGAAAGACATGGTGAAGCACTTTGGGCTTATAGAACTGCCTATAAAACACCCATTGGGATGTCTCCTTTTCAGCTTGTTTTTGGTAAAGCATGTCACTTACGAGTTGAAATACAACATAAGTCATTTTGGGCAGTGAAAACATGTAATTTTGATCTTGAAAAATCTGGTGAAGAAAGATTGTTGCAATTGGATGAACTGGAGGAGCTTCGACTTGAATCCTATGAGAATTCTAATATGTACAAATAGAAGGCTAAGGTACTCCATGAAAAACACATCCCGAGAAAGGTATTTCATGAGGGTGAAAAGGTAATGATCTTCAATTATAGATTTCGGCTTCACCCAGGTAAGCTTAATTCTCGTTGGGAAGATCCTTTTGTTATTACTAATGTTTACCCTTTTGGTGTAGTGCAAGTCCAAGACCCATCCTCCAAAAGGAAATTTACGGTAAATGGACATCGGTTGAAGCATCACTATGAGAGGACACAAAATCCTGGATCATCATCTACATCCATTGGATCCACAGTAGTCCCACAACTGGATGGAGATGAAAACCCACAAAATCCAAACCAGGGGGCACCTCTTTCGCTTTAACTCTCTCTATCTCTTCCTCTCTCTACCTCTTTCTTCTAATTCCTCTCTATTTCATTTTTACCACTTTATTCATCAAACCCTTTCTTTTTCTCTTTCTTGTGTGGGACAGTATTTTAAAAAAACATTAAAAACTAAAATAAAACAAAAAAAACACAATTACATAAAAAATTGCAAAAAAAGAGTCGTGCTTACTCACCATCGAGTTTTGAAATTTTGTCCATCCATTTTGAAGAGTTAATAGACATGTTTTCATCTCAAAAAATTTTTATTTTCATCATGACTTTGGATAAATAATTTTTTGTCAAAATTCACAAATCTTGAATGCTCATTTTTTGATTTGGAAAATGCTTTTCCCAAACCATGAGAACAAACAATTGCTTTCATGCCAAGGCCACCTATGGCCATCTTTTCAAAATGTGTGTTTTCACCTCCATTTGTGAGTCTTTAGTTTGTGGACCTTCGAGCTGAATTTCCTACCTTAGTGTGCATTAATATGATAGTGGCATTTTTTGAACCACATGAGAATCACAATAGCCAAATAGCCTCTCATTACCCTTACATTAATCCTCATTTTGAAAGCCCCTTCAAGCCTATGAAAACCTTTTTATTTGATATCCACATTACAATACCAATACCTTATCCCACCTAATATCAACATGTATTTTCATTGCATAAGTTTTTGAAATTTAAGTGTGGGGGGGGACTGGATTTCATTTTTGGGTATCATTTCCTTACTTTCTGGTGTGTTATCATATTCTTGAGGGAAAGCATCCATTTTAGTGTGGGGGGATGTTATCATTCAGTGAGATTTGGGAATGTATTGTACAAATGATATTGAAAAGTGTTCAAAAAAAATTCAAAAAAAAATCAAAATCAAAAAAAAAATTCAAAAAAAAATGAAAAAAAGGGTTGTTTCTTGGGTAGGTCAAAAATCACTCTTCCTCAACCTTTGATCTTGTTATAACTATTACAATTAGTGTCGTGAGGAGATCAATCCTGGGTTGGGTTATGAGTGTGAGATCATTTCCAAGTTCAACTTTCGAAAAAACTAAGAAAAAAAAGAAACAAAAGAACACTTGCATCATATTCTTATAACATTGGGAGAAGTTTGGTGGTTTGTAAATATTTCATCTTCTCATCACCTTCTTATTTTCTTTCCCTACTGTGTATTTATTCACACAATCATTCCCTTGTAAATATGTGTTTTCATTTCCTTCTATGTTTTATTTCAATAAAATGTGCATTGTTTTTCTATGATGGTATTTTAACCCTCTTATTCTCTCTCTTGGACATTATATTCCTACCATCCCATAGCCACAGAAAAACCCCTTCAAAAGACCTCTTTATTTTTGAGCACTTTGGAAAGGGAGTGGAAGCTGAGAGCTCTTAAAAACTCTATGATTTTCAATTTTGGTTGGTGAAAGAGTGAACTTCCACAAATTAATTTTATCATCTTGAGAGGTGTGAGTTTTGAGTTTCCACATTTTCCATTTCTAAATTTGAGCATGAAAAAATGAATTAGTTTTGGAACATTGTTTCTGTAAAAATATGTGGTGGAATTCAAAATGGATGATTGAAATAGTCTAATCCTCCCCTGATTGGAGAAAACAAAATTTTAATATCTCTCCACCATAATTCAGGGGACACTACATGTCATCTTGGATAAAAATTTCGAGGCCCAAATCCATGTACAAGGGGCCCAAATAATGCTTTGAATTCCCGCCCACCATTCTGGCCGAGAATTAAAATCAGTATAGTATGCATGACATATCTCATGATTTAAGCATCACATCGTGCTGATATTTTTCAGTGTGAATGAGGAGATATAGTTGGCCGACGTTTTTGAAGAAATAATTCATATTTGAAGGCATCTTCGTATTCAAAAACCCATTCAAATTATGGACTTCAAAAACACTGGATTGAAATGGACAGTTTACCTTTGTTTAATAAACCGGCCATAACTTTTGATCCTTAAGTCCACATGACTCCAACTATTGAGAGTAGTCGGCCAACATTATTTTCTACAACTTTGTAGAAGGAGATATTTGAATATTCGGCTGTCTGAATAGCCAAATTGGTGATTCAAGTGGAGGGACAGATTGGGAATGCAAACAGTCCACTCCTTGGGCTATAAATACTCTCCCCTTCTCTCCTTGAGAGGGGTTGGCATTTCAGAAGAGAGGATATTATATTGTAATGACCAAAGCCTTTCCAAAGGCTTGATAGGACCTTCCATACTCATGTTTTCACTTGAGAGACCTTTCCTCCTCTCTTTGTTTTCACTTACTTTTGTGTTCTTCATTTTTGTAATCTTCTAATTCTCTTTCTTTGTAATTCTGTTTTAATGCAAGTTACTTCTTAAATATCTCTTATTCTCATACAACTTCTGTAGTTTTATATTTATGTTCCTAAAATAGTTTAAATTCAGTTGAATCCTCTTCCCTTCTTTTGCTTCCTCATTCAATCGAAAATCCGTTTTTAATTATCATCATTGTTCGTGTGTGTGTATGTCAACGTACCACTCTTTTATAATCCCTTTATTTTTCTTTTATTCTTAATTGATCATCATAATTATTTTAACCATAATATTAAACATCCAAATTTCTGAGTAAATCTCTCATTGGGGTGAGTTATAATTCGGGGATGTTAAGTGATTGAGTGTTTTGCTCGATAAGTATTCTTTAAATTAATATTGTGTATGTTAAACTTAATATGTCATGGATTAATGATATGTTTTGTTTAACGAGTGGTTTCCATGGATTATTGGAACCAAATATACACTACCATAAATAAGTTTTGATTGAGATTAGAACCCTAAGTTATGTTAAGGCTTGGATTAAAGCCTTCACACTTAGGAATTCCAATCAACGTCAACTTATGACATGGGTGTTAATTTAATGCAATACAAAGTAAGGCTCAAGGATATCACATGCTTAACTCCCCAATGATGAACTCACCCAAATATTTATCAATTTGGTAAATCAAACATCATCCATAAATCATTTCAATTATGCTCTGAAAAGAAACCCCTAATCAAAATACAATCAATTAAAAACAAATGACTATTACAAAGTACCATCGCCCAGGATTCGACCCGAGTGCTGCTATACACATTAGCAGGGCACCGGAATTTTGACCAGTCGATAGGCGACAATCGGCCGTTCATTTAACGTACCTTTATTTCTAAAGGTTTATTTATCCAAAACATATTATATTAGTGTGTCAATAATACCTAAGGTCTTTAACTATGAAGAGTCTAAAACCACACGAGTTATATCATTCATAACTACTTAGTTTTTCTTGACAAAGTATTATCTTTCCTCAACAAAGTATCTCATGAAGAAGTGACTACTTGCTTCTTCAATTAAGTTCATTTCATTTTATCCTTCATAATCATATCTTATGACATGCAATGAAAATAAACTCATGTATGATGATCAAACTCTATAAATTGAAGGATTTTGTGAAGGTGCCTTGGGTATCACACTTTCTATTGACCTTTTATCCTTGTCTTTCAACTTTTCCACCATAAGAACTAAATATTTATTTTATGTTCTCATTTTCTTGGAAAACCTTACCCAAAAGGCAATAAAGAATTTTCTCCATACTGTTCATTCTATGATCTTAAGAAAATGTGGATAAAGTTGTTGATAAAGATATAAGAATGGGATGTATTTAAAATCATGAACCATCTTTCAATTTACACATATCTAGTGTAAACATCACCTTATTCATATCTTCCTTCACTTTATCCTCACAAACTTCTCAGAGATGAGACTAAATGTGAAATCATCCATGTCCAAGTGTTATATCCACAACACAAACCAGATATTGATGATACAATGATGATGTAACCATCAAATGTCCCCTAAAGGGGTCTATTATAAGCATCTATCACACCTTCTCTTCTTTAATTGGTTTTATAGGTAATGGAGACTATAATACCTTTAATTTCCTACATATTTGTACTTTGCACAAGCACCAATACTACTATTGGAAAGTCGTACCAGTTTGGATTTTTTTTTCAAAACTATCACAAAAAACATGTAGTATGACATTACATTTTGTATCAAGTAAACACTATAAAATTAGTACTTTTATCATGATTACTAATTCAACAGTACCGATTAGTTAAATCACTAAATGTATCCCTCTATTTTATCAAACCCTTGTTTCCCTCACTACTAGATTCAGAATACTTAGTCTCTAGTGTATTCTAGTGGAAAGAATCATTAAAACCTATCCTCACAGTCCACAAGCTATGGATACACCACTAATCAATGAGTTATAAGGTAGACACTAGGCTGGCTTAACACATTAGCTCGAAAATCCTTAATCTATTGAATGAAGTCCCATCTTCTAAAACAATAAACATTATTTACTCAACACTTTGCCTCTAAATATACAACAATCTAGATATGAATAATTATTTTATTCTATATTTAGTTAATTCAACCCACCACTCTTATAAGAACTATCCACTAGTAAAAGGAACCCTAAACTGGGGCTGAAGATCACCCATACACCCATTTTTGATCAAATTTCAACAACAGAAGACATTATGACTTAACATTTATTTGATGACTTTTGTTAATATTTTTGATGAATTTAATCCATTTTTATTAAATATGTTCATGTTATGCTATCATGCTCACAACTGAACATGTATTTATAGAAAAACATTCATCACATCTTTATGCATTTTTTATTAATTTATGTGTTCTTGCAGTAAACATGCACATACATAAAATAATAAACAACACTTAAATGAAATAAATTACCCAACTGGTCTTGAGAATATCATACTGATTGTTCCCTTTAAACTCAATGGATCAACCATGACTTAGGGGTATCAAACCTAAGTCGGGTCTTTATCGATGATTTAGTTCACCCCTGACTCAATTCTTTTCACATCTTGATTGGGATACTGCATCTTCTTGGCGTGGTCCATATCTTACACCATCCTTTCCAATAGTATAAATATACTCACATGCAGGTGAGGGGGTCTTGCGAAGTGAGATATACATACAGAAATAAAAAACGATGGACACATAGACTTTTATATATATTGGATAAAATGATTATGACTAGACCATCAATAAATAAATAACTATTACAAACATCAGAAACAGTTGTAATAATTGTTTAAATAAATTTAAACTAGACAAACAAATGTCAGTCACTGCTCAAGACTAGTTTATGAGTAAATTTAAATTGCGATAAAAATTAAATTATAAAAAATTTATGTCAAAGAAATGTAATAAATTAAATGAATTATATTAATTCAAATAATTGATTTTTATTCGAACCCACGATTAATTAAATTTTTAATAAAAAATTAAATTAATTTTTTTTCTAAATTATATTAATTTGTGAATATTACAAATATTATTATTTATTTAATTAAAAAATAAGTATATTTTTTTCATATTTAAAATTTTCAATGGGCCTTAAAACTTTCATGGGGATGTTGCGGGATGGGCCGAACCCGCGTTGGCCTATACCAGGCCGGGCGAACACTGTGCGGGGTACTTTTGGGTCAGGAAAACCCGTCTTGATCCATTATGGGCTGTATAGACTTACAAGAGTCCATATAGGGGGTCACGAATGGATGAGAATGGTGCTACGAGTGGGGTCGTGTGGGCAGGTCAAGACTAATCGGTGGTAAAGTGGCATGGCAAGGGATGGTGGAGGTAGCATTTGTTATAATTAGGGTCAACAAATGAATCAATATTAGCTGGAGGTTCCAAGGGGTTCTTCCAGATGATGAATCAACACCAACAGTGCAACCAGAAATGATAGCTGATGTCCTAGGGTAGGGGTAGCGACGGTTGAGTGGGCCGACCAGAGTCGAGATGAGGAGGCGCACACCAGGATGTCGTCGTGGTCATGAATATTGACATCCGAGGGAGACGGTGACCAGTGGGAAAAGGCTATGACTGAGGGGTGATACAAGGGGGAGATGGAACCTAAAGAGGCTAGGAGCTAGGGCGATGCGTGTAACACCCCAGGAAAATAAAAAATATGACATCTTTATATTTATCCATTTTTGTGAATAAAATATTAATATTACTTTAAAGGGTATGCTATGCTCGATGGCGTACCCAATACACAACAACAAGTTTCTTGGGAATCTTACGTTGCACTCTAATAATAAAATAATATTATTTTAAATGGGAGTTAACGCCTAGCCGTTGTAATGGAAGGAATGAACATAACTAACTACAAAATGATTATATATGTTTGTCAAATATTTTTACTCTTTAAAATAAATGTTAGAGGATTACAAATGCAAATGAATCCCGTTTTTAAGCGTAAACATTCTAATATTCTTTAAAAGGTCGATTAACCGCCTTTTGATGGAGAACCCCTTTTAAATCCACTTTTTGACAATTTTATAAGATATATTTTACAAAATAAACATATTATTTATGATTGGGACATTTAAATTTACCTTGGGTTAATTTTTGGTTTTTTTCTGATAATGTTCATTTTTAAATGAATAGTGAAAAATACTGCATTTTACATCAAAACTGCTTTTTCATATAATTTAATTATATGTTTATATTATATTTTTAATTTGTTTTAAAGTGTAATTAGAATATATTTTTACCATGTAATTCAATTATGGTCATTGGGATTAGTTTCACTTTGGAATTAGGGATAAAAAAGTTCCGAACGTTTCATAAATATTGTTTCAAAAAAACCCGCTATTTGTTTTGACAACGTGAAGTTTTTTTAAATTAATTATTGCAATTTATTTGTTTGGAATTTGGTAAAATGAATTACATATTTTTAATCATAAGGTCCAAATTATGTAATTAAGACTCTTTTGTTTTAGGACATTATGAATAGTAACGACGGTAATTATCTTTAATTATCTTGATTAATGAGTAATTGGGTAGTTAAAGAAAATAAGATAATATCATAATAATACAAAATGACCACAAAATGTTTCCTAAGGCTACTGGTTGTCTCATGGACGACCATGGGATTCCTTGTTCCAAACTTGGGGGCCCCATGGAATCACTTTTGTGAGAAAGTGACTTTTTATCTTTTTATTTTTAAAGAATGATAAATGTAACAAAGAATGTATCACCTAAGTAAAATATTTTTACTTTTGTCTACATAAATGATATTTTGGAATATAAATATTAATTGGAAATCTAAAAATATTTACTACATCCTAGTATTTGTTTTATAATTTTTAGACATTAAATAAATTAAATTATTTATGACATCATGATGATGCAGCGATGACTTCATTATTTAACGATTTAAATAAAATGGAAAGATAATATAAAATGTAAAACCTACACATGTCCAAAACCTATTGGATGGGTGGATTTAGAACTCTTATCACCTTAGCCTAGAAACACATCAATGTGGGACCATTAAAATCTGAATCTCATTTGAAAATAAAGTTACATTTTATACCTTTCCAAGAGTTCCCCTCCTCTCTTCTTATAAAAGGCCCCCACCTCTACCTCCTTACCCACACTTCCAAAGCCTTTTGATCGGCCCAAACCTGACCATTTTGTCTCTCCACATACCTCTCTAACTCCTTGAAGCCTCGCTTTGGGAAAAAGTCTTCCCAAGGAAGCCTTTGAGCTCAAACCAAAGGGAGTTACCCGATTTTAAGGTAATGTCTTCACTTGTGTTCTTTTGTTTTATTTTTCTTCTCTAACCCCCTAAACTATTTTTATACATTTATTTTGTAACAAATCCAGTATCTTAAATATACTAGGATGTTGTTATAAGAAGTATTCGAGCTACACTTACACACACCTACATCAAATGGTTAAAGAACATACTGTTTTTGTGGATGGCGAATTTCTGCCTCACGAAACAATGATTGTTCAACACTCACATAACACTTTAAAAGGTATCCATTAAGATGTCAATATATTTATATATGATATATAATATGTTTATGTTTCTTTAATTTTCATTTGTGGCATAACTTTATGGTTTCCATTGTGGGTAAACACGATAATTTCATTTTAGGAAGTGCGGACTACCGCCCCCTCAAAGTGATTTGATTTGTTAATGCCATATGTGGGATGTATAAATGATGGATTTAAAGTTATTATATATGATGTATGTTACATATAAATGATGAATATAATTCTGGAATTAAAATATGCATACCTCTCATTTGGTTTTAATTCCATTAATATGACATAGAAATGAAAGTAGCGTTCATGAGTACGTACGGCTTACCGTGTCCATGAACGGTGCATTTCATTTATTACCTCTAAATGATTATGTAATATTATAAATACATGTATATTATTGATATATATGATATATATGATATCCAAATCATGAATATAATTTTGGATATAATGAACATTTTTCCACACAAACAACATGTAATTGTAAGAAATCCACTTTCGACTTAAGAACCAAATATCGACAAAACAAACATTTTTAACTTAAATGATTACATAATGTTTATAACATTGAAATAAGTGATATAAAGGGAATAATGAACTATAAATAGGTTCTTAATTAAGTTTAAATTAACTCAAGTTTATTATTCAGGACGTTATAGAACGATCGAGTCAAGTCGGACCCGAGGTAAGGGATCCTACTCCTCTCTTTCTTCTTTAGTACACTCTTTTATGTCATTCCTTCTAAGATCATATTTCTTGTTATTGGGATGTTCTTTTATATTACTCTTATTGTAATTTTTATGTTCATATGATGAGAGACCCTATTCTCTCTCATCAATCCATTTTGGATGTTTTGAGTGGCGCTGTTAGGCTGCCGAATTTTCGTAAGAGATCTAACCTCTCTCTTTCTCTTTAAGTACTCTCCTTTATGTCACTTCTTTTAAGCTCCTCTTTGTTATGATGGGGAATGTTCTTTTATATTCCTCTTTCTATAAATTTTATTTTAATGTGATGAGATACCCTATTTGATCTCATCAACTCATTTTTGGAAGTTTTAAGTGGCGCCGTTAGGCTGCCGAGTTTTCATTAGGGATTTTTCGTCTCACTTTTATTCCAGTGAGATTTATGCTACATTTGCCACAATTTCCTTTGAGTGGTGTATGTTCTGAACATTATTTTAATCATTGTGTAATATTATTTCATTTATGAGTATTTACATCAATGTTGTATGTTCCTTCTTTCACGGGGCGTATGTTTCGAAAGATACCCAGGTCAGTAAGAGAACATTTCACCCTTCTCTTTTTAAAAGACTTATTTTGTTATGTGTTTTAATTCACATAATATTATTTTGGGATATGTTATTCTATATCCTTATTGATGTAAATTTAATTTTCAAGTGATGAGATTCCCTTTTTATCTCTCATCAACTCTTTTTCTGAAATTTGAAGCGACGCCGTTAGGGTGTCTAATTTTTGCAAGGGAACTTCTTAACCCAATTTCGATTCTTTGGGATAAACATGTACACCTTGAATATGTCGTTCTATGATTATGTGTGAATGTCCTCTGATTGTTTTACACTTAATACCCACTTATATTTCGTGTATTCTTTTGTCACACATAGTTATGTAACTGATTTATCCTTAATCCAAGGATACCATCTTTGTATGGGACTTTGTCTCAATATCCTTTCATTGAGGCATATTTTGTTTTATACACAACTTTCTTTTATACGGTGTATAAAACTCTTTGACTTTTACATTTATCCAAAAGAAATCTTTTTATACGAATCGTTTTACTAAACAACAAAATGGAATGTTTTTGTCGTACGTAAGTGGCGACAACGACTTCTCCGCCGCCGTGACCATTATTTGAGTTTTGGCTTCCTCTACAAGCCATTAACTATTTTTAAAATAAAAATAAATACCATTTTGTACTTTTCTTTTATTATGGTATTGAAAATGTTTTTCATAATGTATTTATATCAATGTGTTGTATTGATATCTTGTTATTGAAAGGTGGAAATGTTATGTTTCCTTTATGCATGTTTTATGTGATAAGATTATGTTATGGTTCTTGGGCATTGTTATGAAGACTGGTGGTTCCGTGATAATCTAAGGGTGGTTGATCCCGATATAACTCTCCAATTCATTGGGTAACGCGAAGGAGTGAAACGTTAAGGTTTCTCTGAAGATATTTAGGGAATATAATGTGGTGGGTTTTCCAAATGTAACCAAGAGGGTTACTCCCTACGTAAGAATGATATGAATTCCTCAAGTTACCTTTATGTCTTATGATTTCTATGATTTATTCATGATTTTATGAGGTATGTTAAAGTGATTATGTTTTATGGGTAAAGTATGATTTCATTCTTATCTATACATGTACTCATGTTTCCTTTCCATATTTTTATATCCCTTACTGAGCTTTTTATGCTCATCCCAAGTTTTTGAAATGTTTTCCACAGGTCAAGGGAAGGGTAAATGATATGATGATAGTTTCAAGGAAGTGTCAAGAAAGAATCCATGTTTTATTTTAAATATGTTTCCATTGATGGGAAAAATTAATACTATCTTTTATGTAACCACTTTGTTTAAATGTGGAATGTAATGCAAGTTTTATGATCTAATTATATAAAACTCTAAACCTGAAAAGATCCTCAATGTGTAATCTTATAGTAACTCAAGATTAAGTAAGGTTTAAGGCTAGGGCCTTATAGTTGGTATCAAAGGTCGGTTTAGATAACTTTAGATGTTAGGGTATTCTTTAAGCATAAGTGACATTACCATAATGGTTAGGATTTTAGAAAGAGTCATAGTTTTAGATAAAGTGAATGAGTAATTATATGTTAGTGTTTATCTTCCTCATTAGTACATGATGGTTTTGTTGATATACTCACACTGACCTTTTTGGTTTTAGTAAATGGATGGATCTAGTAGGAACCAAAGTAACCTTGGATGTGAAGGAAAGTGGGACAGTTTTTTGAGCAAGCAACTAAATGATATGGGGGCTGCAATGAGAACTCTTGTGATTATCCTCAACCAACTATCTGGAGTCATGATTGACCACATAAACCTTGGTGATTTCTCTAAGGCATCGTATATGCGAGAAAGAAATCCCTATAGATCTACAGGTAATAATCATAAAGGTATGTGTGTTCAAAAACCTATATGTCAAAAATGTGGAAAGAAACCCCTAGGAAAATGTTTCAGAGGGGCAGAAATATGCTATAGATGTGGAAATGAAGGTCATAAAGCAAGAACCTGCCATGGAAAAAGGAAGCATCCAGTTGACTCGATGAAAGGGAAAGAAGTTCTTTCTGAGGGATCAATTGAATGTTTTAAATGTGGTGTGCATGGTCCTTATGCAAACACATGTCCTATGAAGAAGTTTCGTGAATGGGATCCCCAAGAGCGTACAAATGTTTTTTTAACAATCCCTAATGCCATTCCTATTGAGGATGAAGAAACTGAAAATGACCAATGAAAGGTATGGATTATTTCTTAAATGTTTTTTTCCTATTTTGGAATCTTAGGATATGATTCAAGATTTTGTTTTTAGGAAAGAAGTATTTCATAATAAGTTGGAAAGGAATGGTTAATGGATCATGAAGAATGTTGAATGAGTAAGATGTCAACATATAAGGGCTTCAAGAGTTATGGTGAAATTTTTAAGAGTATTATGTCTCTTTTGATGATGGGGTTACATTATAATACTTTTTATAGTATGTGTAACCCTGATGTTTAATATATGAAAATTTTATTCAAGGAATAGTTATATGTTCTTTTGTGGACATAGTTATAATGAACCATTTGGGTTTATATGATCCTTACTTTTGAGGTAATTATGGGTTACTATATGTTATGATGGAAGTGAAAGGCTTGAGATAAAATTGAGGTTAAATTATGTTATGGTTATTTTTGATTATTTTATCTCTTTTTGGGGAATGATTTGAGAATTATATAGTTTTGGAAAAAGGACAAGACGCAGACTGTGTGACAACCCGTTGCGTCGGACAAAGCTGCGGGAATCGAACCCACAACCAAAGTGCAACTGGTATTTATCGCCTACCACTAGACTACGTGAAGTCCCTGGTTAGTTTGACTGATTCTTTTTAGTTAGATGATTTTATGAATTAAGAGTAAGTTGATTTTGGGTTATCTATGGATATTTATTAACCTATCATGGAGGATATGTGATTAGGTTAATTACTTTTCAATACGAGACATTAAGAGCAGCTGATGTTGTTTGGAGATAAATGTTATGATTTAACTTGGAAGACTATGTGACTAAATCCTTCAAAATTTTGGTTTCAATCTTATCTTGGATTACTTTGAATACTTTTATGGACAAATTGATTATAGAATGGTCCTCGTTGAACTTTGGGTTTTGTTGGAAAAATTTTGGAGATTAAGAATAGATTTTCTTTTTATAAAGGGTTATCCTTTTCTGGATTATCTGATCTTGTACTAACCTTTTTGGTTTTGGTTTTGGTTAAATTCTAAAGACATGGGAAGTATATAGTTCTCTTTTATGTATTAGGTGATTCTCTAGAAGTTGATTAAATTACTCTTAATGTGAACAAGTCTTCCTAAATACACGTCTTTTGGAGAAAATATGAGTTTGTGTAAGGAATCTAATAAAAGTTGAAAGTCAACATGATAAGTGATTATGTTTCCTTATGAATAAATTCCTCAATAAAAAGTAACTTAAAACAAAAATGTTGTATATTAACTTTTACTACTGGGGAATCGAATACCGTTTAACCCATCACAAGTTTGTGATTTTCTTGTGGTTAACTTTCTCCTAAACATGTTTTCTATCACTCTCCATCAGAACAAGACCCTTTGTTTTTTTCCTCCATGTCCATATTTTAATACATGTAATACTAGTATGGGTTAACTCAGGTGACCATTGTACTTATCTTTCTTTATTTTAAAGTGATTTTTTTACCGACTCTTGTTCCGATGTGGGACTTTCAAGGATGTTTCCAAGCCCAATATTAAAATTGCGAGGACGCAATTCCCAAAAGGGGGAAGGATGTAACACCCCAGTTAAATAAAGAATATGACATCTATATATTTATCCATATTTGTGAATAAAATATTAATATTACTTTAATGGGGATGCTATGCTCGATGGCGTACCCAATATGCAAGAACGAGTTTCTTGGAAATCATACGTTGCACTCTAATAATAAAATAATATTATTTTAAATGATAGTTAACGCCTAACCGTTGTAATGGAGGGAATGAAAATAACTAACTACAAAATGATTATATATGTTTGTCAAATATTTTTACTCTTTATAATAAATTTTAGAGGATTAAAAATTCAAATGAATCCAGTTTTCAAGCGTAAACATTCTAATATTCTTTAAAAGGTCGATTAACCGCCTTTTGATGGCGAATCCCTTTTAAATACACTTTTGAAAATTTTATAAGCTCTATTTTTCAAAATAAACATATTATTTAGGATTGGGACATTGAAATTTACCTTGGTTTAATTTTTGGTATTTTTCTGACAATGTTCATTTTTCAATGAATAGTGAAAAATACTGCATTTTACATCAAAACTGCTTTTTCATATAATATAATTATATTGTTATATTATCTTTTTAATTTGTTTTAAAGTGTAATTAGAATATATTTTTACCATGTAATTCAATTATGGTCATTGGGATTAATTTCACTTTGTAATTAGGCATAAACAAGTACCTATCTTTTCATAAATATTGTTTCAAAACAAACCCGCTATTTGTTTTGACAACGAGAAGTTTTTTTAAATTAATTATTGCAATTTATGTGTGTGGAATTTGGTAAAATTAATTACATATTTTTAATCAGAAGGTAAAAATTATGTAATTAAGACTCTTTTGTATTTGGACATTATGAATACTAACGACGGTAATTATCTTTAATTATCTTGATTAATGAGTAATCGGGTAGTTAAAGAAAATAAGATAATATCATAATAATAAGAAATGACCACAAAATGTGTCCTAAGTCTACTGGTTGTCTCATGGAAGACCATGGTATGACTTGTCCCAAACATGGGGGGCCCATGGAATAACCTTTGTGAGAAAGTGACTTTTTATCTTTTTATTTTTAAAGAATGTTAAATGTAACAAAGAATGTATCACCTAAGTAAAATATTTTTAATTTTGTCTACATAAATTATATTTTGGACTATAAATATTAATTTGAAATCTAAAAATATTTCCTACATCAAAGTATTTTTTTTATAATTGTTAAACATTAAATAAATTAAATTATTTATGACATCATGATGATGCAGCAATGACCTCATTATTTAACGATTTAAATAAAATAGAAAGATAATGTAAAATCTAAGACCTACACATGTCCAAAACCTATTTTATGGGTGGATTTCTAACCCTTATCACCTTATCCTCTAAAAAAATCAATGTAGAACCATTAAAATCCAAAACTCATTTGAAAATAAAGTTACATTTTATACCTTTCAAAGAGTGCCCCTCCTCTCCTCTTATAAAAGGCCCCCACCTCAACCTCCTTACCCACACTTCCAAAGCCTTTGTATCGGCCAACCCCTCCCCATTTTGTCTCTAAACATCCCTCTCTAACTCCTTGAAGCCTCACTTTGGGCAGAAGTATTACCAAGAAAGCCTTTGAGCTCAAACCAATGGGAGTTACCCGATTTTAAGGTAATGTCTTCACTTGTGTTCTTTTGTTTTATTTTGCTTCTCCATCCCCTAAACTCTTTTTATTGATTTATTTTGTAAAAACTCCAGTATCTTAAATATACTATTATTTGTTATAAGAAGCATTCGAGCTACACTTACACACACCTACATCAATTGGTTAAAGAACATACTGTTTCTGTGGATGGCGAATTTCTGCCTCACGAAACGATGATTGTTCAACACTCATATATCACCATAAAATGTGGCCATTAAGATGTAACTATATTTATATATGATATATAGTATGTTTATTTTTCTTTAGTTTTCTTTTGTGGCATACCTTTATTGTTTCCATTATGGGTAAACACGATAATTTCATTTTAGGAAGTGCGGACTACCACCCCCTCAAAGTGATTTGATTCGTTAATGCCATATGTGGGATGTATAAAGGATGGATTTAAAGTTATTATATATGATTTATGTCACATATAAATGATTAATATAATTCTGGAATTAAAATATACATACCTCTCATTTGGTTTTAATTCCATTAATATGACATAGAAATGAAAGTAGCGTTCATGCGTACGTACGGCTTACCATCTCCATGAACGGTAAATTTAATTTCTTACCTCTAAATGATTATGTAATATTATAAATACATGTATATTCTGGATATATATGATATATATGATATCCAAATCATGAATATAATTATGGATATAATGAACATTTGACCACATGAACAACATGTAATTGTAAGAAGTCCACTTTTGACTTAAGAACCAAATATCGACAAAACAATCATTTTTAACATAAATGATTACATAATTTTTATAACATGGAAATAAGTGATATAAAACGAATAATGAACTAGAAAAATGTTCTTAATAAAGTGGAAATTAACTCATGTTTATTATTCAGGACGTTAAAGAACGATCGAGTCAAGTCGGACCCGAGGTAAGGGATCCTACTCCTCTCTTTCTTTTTAAGTACACTCTTTTATGTCATTCCTTATAAGCTCATCTTTCTTGTTATTGGGATGTTATTTTATATTACTCATACTGTAAGTTTTATTTTCATATGATGAGAGACCCTATTCTCTCTCATAAATCCATTTTGGAAGTTTTGAGTGGCACCGTTAGGCTTCCAAATTTTCGTAAGAGATCTAACCTCTCTCTTTCTCTTTAAGTACTCTCCTTTATGTCACTTCTTTTAAGCTCATATTTGTTATGATGGGGAATGTTCTTTTATATTACTCTTGCTGTAAATTTTATTGTAATGTGATTAGATACCATATTTGATCTCATCAATCCATTTTTGGAAGTTTTAAGTAGCGTCGTTAGGCTGCCGAGTTTTCGTAAGGGATTTTTCCTCTCACTTTTATTCCCGTGAGATTTATGCTACATTTGCCACAATTTTCTTTGAGTGGTGTATGTTCTGACCATTATTTTACTCATTGTGTAATATCATTTCATTTATGAGTATTTACATCAATGTTGTATTGTCCTTCTTTCACAGGGCATATGTTTCGAAAGATACCCATGTCGGTAAGGGAACATTTCACCCTCCTTTTTTTAAAAGACTTATTTTGTAATGTCTTTTAATTAACATATTATTATTTTGTGATATGTTATTCTATATCCTTATTGATGTAAATTTTATTTCCATGTGACGAGATACCCTTTTTATCTCTCTTCAACTATTTTTCTGAATTTTGATGTGACGCTGTTAGGCTGTCTAATTTTTGCATGGGAACTTCTTAACCCAATTTCGATTCTTTGGGATAAACTTTTACACCTTGAATATGTCATTATATGATTATGTGTTAATTTCCTCTGATTGTTTTACAGTTAATATCCACTTCTATTTCATGTATTCTTTTGTCACACATAGTTATGTAACTGATTTATCCTTAATCGAAGGATACCGTCTTTGTATGGGACATCGTCTCAATCTCCTTTCATTGAGGAATATTTTTTTATACAAATCTTTCTTTTATATGGTGTATAAACCCCTTTGACTTTTACATTTGTCCAAAAGGAATATTTTTATACGAATCATTTTACTAAACGAAAAAAGGGAATGTTTTTGTCGTACGAATGCGGCGACTACGAATTCTCCGCCGCCGTGACCATTATTTGAGTTTCGGCTTCCTCTACAAGAAATACCCTCTTTTTAAAAGAAAAATAAATACCATGTTTTACTTTTCTTTTATTATGGTATTGAAAATGGTTTTCATAATATATTTATATCAATGTGTTGTATTGATATATTGTTATTGAAAGGTGAAAATGTTATGTTTCCTTTATGCATGTTTTATGTGATAAGATTATGTTATGGTTCGTGGGAATTGTTATGAAGAAGGGTGGTTCTGTGATAAACTAAGGGCGGGTGAGCCCAATATAGCTCTCCAATGAATTGGATAACGTGAAGGTGTGAAACGTTAAGGTTTCTCCGAAGAGATTTAGGGAATATACTATGGTGGGTTTTCCAAACGTAACCAAGAGGGTTACTCCCTACGTAAGAATGTTATGAATGCCTCAAGTTACATTTATGTATTGTGATTTCTATGATTTATTCATGATTTTATGAGGTATGTTAAAGTGCTTATGTTTTATGGGTAAAGTATGATTTCATTCTTATGTATACATGTAATCATGTTTCATTTCCATATTTTTATATCCCTTATTGAGCTTTTTATACTCATCCCATGTTTATGAAATTTTTTCCACAGGTCAAGGGAAGGGTACATGATATGATGATATTGTCAAGGAAGTGTCAAGAAAGAATCCATGTTTTATTTTAAATATGTTTCCATTGATGGGAAAAATGAATACTATCTTTTATGTAACCACTTTGTTTAAATGTGGAATGTAATGCAAGTTTTATGATCTAATTCTCTAAAACTCTAAACCTGAAAAGATCCTCAATGTGTAATCTTGTAGTAACTCAAGATTAAGTAAGGTTTAAGATTGGGGCCTTATAGTGCGACATGGGGGGGGGGGTCAAAAGGGTGGTGGCGAATGGTTGGATAAATATGAGGTTGATGTGACACTAGAGGGAGGATTTAGGCCCGACCGAAATTTAGGGGAAGCTATGAATTTTTTTTATTAAAGGTTTTTTTAATAATAAAATTAGTGGATAACTTTGGTTTTTCATTTTTTGTTTTGTATTTATGTTCTCAAAGTCATTCCACCCTAAGGGTGTAACTTCTGCCTGGTCCGGCCTGGCCCGACCCCAACAGGATTGGGCCGGGCCGGGCCTGGCATGCAAAAAATCCGGCCAGTGGCCACTATTCAGGGCGGACCAGGCTAGCTCGAACATCCCAATAAGGCGGCCCAAGCCCAGCCTCAGGTCAGACCCAACCATCGGTTCGGGCCGGGCTTTTTCGATCCGGGTTGGGTTTTTTTGAGTCGGGTCCAGGTGGGCCTTTATTATTTTCAAAATAATCATTTTTAAACATGTTTTAAACATTTTAATTTAATTTTTTTTAAGATTTATTTAAAAAAATTACATTTATTTTTAAACGGATGTTTTTTTTAATGTTTAATTTATTTTTTATTAACATTTTACCGTGGGTGGATATGTTTTTTTGTCTAAATAGATTTATATATTGTGAATCTATATATATTATTTGCAAATTGTAAAAAAATAAATGAGGGGTTTTGGGGGTGCCCAATAGTGGGTGATTTTAAAGCCTTTTTATTTAAATGTTTTTAGCATTTATTTAAAACATTTTTTTTACATTTAACATTTTTAACTAATTTATAATTTTTATGGGTTTATTGAATTTTTTTATTTAAATTTTTTTATTTAAACCATTTTTAACATCTTTTTAAATCGTTTTTTACAATTTTTTAATGATTAATTTAAAACATTCTTTAAATTTTTTCTAATTTCATGTTGATTAGAAGTATTTTTTAAAAACATTTATCATTTTTAATATTTAAATGTAAAAATTATTTTTTAAGTGTTTGTTTAAAAAAAATAATTTAAGTGTTTATTTTAAAAACTTTTTTTAAACATTTGTTTAAAAAAATTATTTAATCCTTTTTTAAAACAATTTTTTAACACTTGTTAATTTTTTTTACATTTATTTTTAGACATTTAATTTAATTTTTTTTTTTGAAGGCATGTTTTTTACATGTATTTTTTTTAACACATAACATGTTTTATGTAAAAAAAATTATTAACATTTTATAGTGGGTGGATTTGTTATTGTTTTATAAATATATTAATATGTATCTGTGTATTTATATATATTATGTGTAAATTGAAAAAAATTTAATTAATTATAGATTGGGGTGTGCATCACCCTCGTAGTGGGTTTAAAGCATTTTTATTTAAACGTTTTTTATCATTTAGTTGAAATGTTTTTTACATTTTTTTTACTTATTTATGAAAATTAATTTTTAGCATTTATTTAATTTAAAACATCTTTTTAAATGATTTTTACTTTTTTTTGTAGGGTAGGTCCGGCCCGACCCAATCCTATTCAAGCCAGTCCGAAATTACATCCTTTGGAGGTTCACAGTAGTGGGAGAGTTAATTTTTTTCTAAATAGATTTACATATGTATATATAGTATGTATAATATATGCAAGATTCATCATATTTTAAAAAACGTTAATGAGGTTGGCGGTGTACAAACATCAATGGGTAAATAGTAATTTTTTTTAAATATATAAAAACTTATTATATATATATAATATGAGAAAATTTTAAAAATAATAATTAGGGGTTGGGGGTGCGCCACAGTGGGGGAGTTAATTTTTTTCTAAATAGATTTATATATAATATATGAAAGTTTTAACATATGTAAAAAAATTAATGTTCTTGGGGGATGTGCACGAACATTATTAGGTTAGTGCGTTATTTTTTTGTTAATATAAAATAAGTTATTATATATATAATATTAAATCATTGACAAAGACACACACACACACACATATATATTATTAATGAATTTTTAAAAGCCACACTTAATATATGCAAGTTGCGATATACTTAAAATAATAATGAGGTTGCGGGACGTGCATTAACATCATTAGGTGGGTGTGTTATTTTTTAATTAATATACAACAAGTTATTATATATATAATATTAAATTATTGATATATATATATATATTAATAGCTTTATTTATATATATATATTATTAAATCCTATATATATATATATATTTAATGGATTTATAAAAGCCACACTTAATTGATATATATTATTAATGGCATTGTTTATATATATACAAATTATTATATATATATATATAATTATATATTGTAGTATATACATATAATTATATATCGTTGTATATATATATAGACACACACACATTATAATTATATATAATAATAAGTATATGTATATATATACACATTTTTAAATATATAATATATTTATTATATATTATATATTTTTTTTAATATGTAATTATATATACATATACACATATATATAAATTATGGTGATAATATAATAGGTGCACTGCCTGGACCAGTTGGTCTAGGCACAGCCTTGGAAGCTTGAGGTAGGGGGATCAAATCTCCCTACCAACAATTTTCCTTATATTTTTTTATAGCAGGTAGGCTTCGCACGGTCCAATGGGCTTTGTTTTTTTTGAGCTGGCCCGGCCTGGACCGCGGGATTTTTTGGATAGGCCCAGACCCGACCTGATGAACCTACGGCCTGAGCCCAGCCTAGTCTGATGTGGGCTTGGCCTGGCTGGCCCGCTCGGGCTTTCGATTCAAAATTACACCCATATTCCGCCCCCAAATTCATTTCCATGTTTTTAATTTTTAGGAAAAAATATTTTCCCTCTTGTTGAACTACTTCCCCTAAAATATTTTTTCTAAAGCCTATTTCTATATGCTTTGTTCTATTTTAGGTTTCCACAACCAAGTGTAAAAATGGCCACAGACTGGTACCTGAATGAAAAAATTAAATTCATCATAATCACCACTAGAACCCAAAATCGAGTAAATTTCAACACATACGAAAATATAAGTTCTTCATTTTTTAATACTTAAAAAATACAAATATATATTATTATTTTTTGATGCATGTTACTTGGAATTATGAAATCATATCAATGCATTTTCATATTCATTGTGACCGAATCAAAAATCTCTTTTTAAATTAAATCAAATTAATATTTTCCTGGCTTAGAAAATTCTCGCGGTCCCTCTGATATCAATTTTAGGTACCTGAACACGTAGAAAAAGTCGGTGTGTCATAGATTTAAAATTTTCAATAACCTAATTGATAAAACTAAATTATATACAATGATTTGAGCCCCAGTAAAAGTATCAGGATCTCATGTGAATTTATTAAGAACAAAATTTAAAACAACGTTTACTTCATTCGAATCGGCGACACATTCAACTGCATCTTGTCACCAGTGATCATTTTTAGAAGGGTCTAATCTCAAACCCCTTTAAATCATCCACACATGCTTCAATAATCCACATGGATTATAATTGTCAAATTCTGGGTGCTAGCGTATCACTTTAATGATTCATTCGATGTAATGATGATCCCCAAGATCCTATCCCTTTAATGCATGAAGGCGTTCTGTAATTGATAGCTCAGTCAAAGCCTTTCTATATCTAGGATAATAGAAGAAGAGATTGGATCAATCATTTCTAAATGAATGAATTGTCCATGGATTGTAGCTTCACCTCTGCTTGTATAGTGGGAGTCAAAATACACAGAAAGGGTTCCCTGGTCCCTATATATCAAATGCCCACTAAATAAGCAATAAAAAACATGTTATGATAAATTAACTGCATCATAATTTCATTTATATTTTTATTACATAATTTTAATATGTAATAAATATAATACATTATAAAATAAATCCATTAACATAACTCATAATTCCCACAAAAATTAAGTAAACCTTGAATATTAAAATAATATTCACTCATATAATAATTTTTCATGTATTCACTAAATACCATGTGAATATTATTAATAATAAAATTCAAACCAATCATTCTATACTTGAATAATAATGAAAATATTTATTCATTTTTTATCGTTAATACTTGGACAACTCTCAGACCCTGTAGTGGGACCCACCATATCCTATAAACATATTCACCAGAATATAGAAAATCTTGAATATTCCATTGCAGGTGACCCTTTAAGGTGTTATCTTGATTGGAATGAATATTATTCATATACCTTGAGAAGATTCAAGCAACCCATCAATGCCCCTAGGGAGATACAGAATAATCATAGAAACAACAACCTGACTACAAACACACTCCATGTAATATAATCTCTTTGTCTCACAATATCACATAAATCAAGATGCACACTTGTGTGAACATTATTTCCTTTATTTATTATTCATTGACATTACTAAAAATACTTACCTTCTTCATCCAAGACCATGGATTTAGTGAAGTTATTACCTTCTTGATCAACTTATCATGAGATATCACTTCCTCAGTTCGGAAGAGAAAAATTCCATATTTATTATTCAACCAATGTCATACCACTAATGATGCACCCAACACTAGCTACCTCACCACAAATCCAATGTCATGGATTTTTCCTTGCATAAAAGTGAATGATCAACTGACACACAATGATTATGACATCAAATCAGGATACTAATACACATTTCCATAGATAGAAACAACTAATGAGACACAAAACATGTGGTGATTATATTGGTGGGTTCGCCTTCGTGATCTCACCTACTAGATATCACCAAGTTAGAATTTCATGAGAAGAAGTGTCGATTCTAATGATCCCCCAACACCTGATAGCCAGACATCAACTATTTCCAGTCAGTATAATATATCTAGACCACATAGCATATGTTTAAGATTAATTTAATAGTATCTCAAGGTTCTCATTATTGCCCGAGATATGCCATAAAATTTTGATATGAAAACTAATCTATGGAAATTACCATGTAAATAGTGGATGAAAAAATATCAACATTATTATGATAAGAGTAAATCAGGAACAAATCACTGTATGCGTGATATGCTATTCTAAAAGTACCCATAAAGTTGGATCTAGGGCACCCACTTTTACAACATTTAGATCATCTTGATCTATTTGGAAACTACCATCTACATATCTAATGGTGAAAAATTCCTTACCTACTTTATAGACTAGGAACATTTCCTTAGTATTCCCCAGAAAATTAAGGATAGTCTTGACTACCATCCAATAACATTCACTTGGGTCATCTTGATATATTCTTATCACAATTAAGGTTTATGAGACATATATACTTGTACATATAATAACATAAATGACTAACCCAATTGTTCATACTAATAAAATATTTACCATCCATTGTCCTTAATAATACATCTAAGGACACATTTTCTTGGAAAGATGAATTTCATGTGACCCTAGAAAAAATCCACTCTTGGATTGTTCCGTATTGAATATCTCCAATATATTACAATGTACATACTTTGACTTGGTCCAAACAGCCTCTTGGGCCTATCACAATGGATTTTTATCACAAGAATATATAATGCTTTATCTAAGTCCTTCAGGTAGAATAATTGCTTCAATTTGGATTCAAAAAACTATGAGACTCATATTTTGTTTACAATAAGTAGTATTTCATTGACAAAAACTATTAAGAAAATAACCACACTCCCACTAAACCTCTTATAGACACATGGTTCAAAATAGTTCTTTATGAAACCAAATTCTGTTATGGATTCATCAAACCAAATGTTACATGAACCCGATGATTAGTTTAATCCATAAATGGATCTCTGGAACTTTCATACATTGTTGGCATCTTATAGAGACACAAAATCTTCTGGTTGTGTTATATAGAAATCATCCGGAATGTTCCTGTTAAGGAAAGTTGTTTCGAAATCCATCTTCCAAATCTTATAGTCATGGTAAGATGCTATAAAATGTAAAATTATGATTGATTTTAGAACAAAAATTAGTGAAAAGGTTTCACTGTAGTCTATGAATTGATGTTGTTTGAACCCTTTAACAACCATTCATTCTCTATAGGTATTGAATTTTCCAACCATGTCCAATTTATTCTTGAATTCCCATTTATAAACAATGGGATTTACATCCACTAGGGGATCTACCAACATCTATACTTGGTTTTGGTACATCAAATCCATCTCAAAATTCATGGATTTTTTTTCATTTCATAGTTTCTATGTTACTTATCACTCACAAGATCATTATTATCAACTAATAATGAGTATCCATCCTCGATGACTAAAAAACATATCGTTATGGTTCTCTGACCTCTCTCATACTTCTAAACAATACATGTGTCTCTAGAACATCCTAATCCATGGGGCTTTTTGGAATCCTTTCCTGTGATAAATCTTGTGAATCCTGATCTTGGACTTCATTAAAGCATATCTTTATCCTATCATCTCATTTAGATATGTGGTGTCTTTCAATAACGATCAGATATCTTTTAACCCAAACATTCTTTTCTAAAAGTTCATATATATAATATCCTCTATTTTCCTTAAGATTTCTTATAAATGTGACACCCCATGTTTCTGGGGTACCCTTATCTTTCAATAATGAAATAGCTTGCATTGTACGCAAGTTTGAGATTCTAATACACCGCGGCCAATCAAAGTAGCCGTTATGAATAGTTATACCCACTTTTTTAAATTATATAAATTTTATATTTCAGAATGGACTTAATTTTTGGATTCGGAATATCTAAATTAGCCTATGTTGAATTTTTGGTATTTTTCCAAGAACTTCCAATTTTTGATGAATAGTGAAAAATACATAAGAACAACATTTTTAATCAAAATAATTTATAGTGATAAATTATAATATTGAGTGGTTTTAAAGTATAATTAGAATATAATTTTACCATTTTATCCAATGGTGGTCATTATAATTAATTTCACTTTGAAATTGGACATAAACAATTGTAAATCTTTTGATTGATCTTGTTTCCTAAAAACAAACTATTTGTTTTGACAGTGAGAATTAAATATAAAATTAATTAATGCAAATTATATGTTTGGGATTTTGTAAAATAGACAAATTTTTTTAATTCAGAATAACAATTATATCTTAGGATGAATTTTTGGTATTTTTTTGAAAAAATTCATTTTTCGATAAATAGTGAAACCACTATGTGGTAGTTAAAAAACTGATTTTTCATTCAAATGAAATTGTACCGCTTCTGTGAATTGAATTTCAAAAATCCGACATAAATAATTTTCATTAGGAAGTAATATGTGGTTCAATGGGATTAAAATAATTTTTGGTGAATAGTAATTTTTAAGTTCTATTAATCGTGATTAAAGGTAATTAGTGTAATTTAAGATAAATATAAAGTTATAATAATATTAAATTACCTTTACACTTGTACTAAACTTATTGGATGAGTCATGGCCGACAAAGACAATCCATGGGTCAACTTGGGGACCCCATAGATCCACTTGTGTAAGAAAATGACATTAATAACTTTTTATTTAAAGTAAAAATAAAATTGTCACAAACATGTGTTGTTTTACTAAAACAATCATTACATGGGGTTATATAAGTTAACATTTCTACTATAAATATTCATTGGAAAGATAAAACGGTTTCATACATCATGGTAATTTTTTTATAATTTTTAGACATTAAATAAATAAATTTATTTATGACACCATGATGATGCAGTGATTACCTCATTAATGAACAATTTAAATAAAATGAAAATATAAAGTAAACTATAAGACTTAAACTTGTCTAAAACCTATTGGATGAGAGAATTTAGAACCCTTATCACCTTAGCCTCGAAATATATCATTGTGGAACCTTTAAAATCCAAAAATAATTTCATAATAAAGTAACATTTCATGAATTTCCAAGAGTGCCCCTCCTCTCCTCATATAAAAGGCCTCCACCTCTACCACCTTATTCACACCTTCAAAGACTTTTGGATTAGCCAAAAGCTACTCAAATAATCTCTAAACTTCCCTCTATTACTCCTAGAAGCTTCACTTTGGGAAGAAGTCTTCCCAAGGAAGCCTTTGGCTCAAATCAAAAAGAGTTACCCGATTTTAAGGTAATGTCTTCTCTTATGTTCTTTTATTTTATTTTTGCTTCTCCAACCCCTTAAACTCTTTTTATTTCTTTATTTTATAACAAAACCAGTATCTTAAATATAATACGGTGTTTTCATGAGAATTATTTGATTTACACTTACACACACCTTCGTCTAATGGTTAAAGAACATACTGTTTATGTGGGTGGAAAATTACTTGCTCATGAAATGATGATTGTTCAATCTTCATTGAATACCTCTCATGGTGGCCATTAAGATGTAACTATATTTATATATGATATATATTATGTTTATTTTTTCCTTATACTTCTGTATTTCTAATTTATGGCATACCTTTATGATTTCCATTATGGGTAAATGCGATAATTTCATTTTAGGAAGTGCGGACTACCGCCCCCTCAAAGTGATTTGAATCGTTAATGCCAAATGTTGGATGTATAAAGGATGGAGTAAATGGTATTATATATGGAATTATACTGGAATTATAATATACCTTTATGTCATTATGATTTAATTCCATTAAATAAAAAATAGAAATGAAAGTAGCGTTCATGTGTACGTACGGCTTACCATCTCCGTGAACGGTGCATTTCATTTCTTACCTCTAAGTGTTATGTAATAGTATAAATTCATGTATATACTGGATATATATGATATATATGATACCTACATCATGAATATAATTCTGGATATAATGGATATTTTACCACATGAATAACTTTTAATTATAAGAAGTTTATTTTGACTCAAGTACCAAAGATCGACAAAACGACCGTTATTAAATTAAATGACTACATAATTTTCATAACATGGTAATAAGTGATATAAAAGAGATAATGAAATTTAAAAAGGTTATTAAGCAAGTATATATTAACTCTAGTTTATTATTCATGAGATTAAAGAACGATCTAGTCAAGTCGGACACGAGGTAAGGGAACTTCTTAACCTAATTTCAGTTCTTTGGGTTAATCTCTTACTTTCAAATTATGTCATGATATTGTTAGGTCCAATATTGTATTTGTACTTTAGGTATGTGTAATTATAGTGAATAATCATAATATATATATATTTTATTTAAAAAATGATCTTTTTATGGGACTTCATCTCATTCTCCTTCATTGAGGCATATTTTGTTTTATACAGATCTTTATTTTATACAGTGTATAAACACCTTTGACTTTTACTTTTATTCAAAAGGAATGTTTTTATACGAACTATTTTTACTAAACGACAAAAGGAATGTTTTGTATTACGTATGCGGCGACAAAGACTTCTCTTCCCCCATGATCATTATTTGAGTTTCGGCTTCCTCTACAAGCCATAACTTGTTTTTAATGAAAAATAAATACCATGTTTTACTTTTCTTTTATTTTGGTATTGAAGTGGTTTTATCATATCAGTGTGTTGTATTGATATCTTGTGATTGAAATGTGGAAATGTTATGTTTCCATTATGTATGTTTTATATGATACAATTATGTTATGATTTATGATATGTTTAAATCTTTTCATATAAGGAATGCATTAGACTTAGTATGTGACTGGTGGAGCCCGCTATAGCTCCTCTATGCATCGGCAGGTCTCATGAGATAAACTAGTGTATTGGCATGAGGCCTTGACAATATCTTATATGTATTCTTGGTATGAGGCCTGTCTATGTGGTTATGATAGTCTGTAATTATGCATTCCATCACTATGAAAGTGGTTATTGATATTGCATTTTATTATTTGACTAGTAGAATATCAATGTGAATAAGTAAATGCAATTATTTCCTTTCAATTTTTCTATTTTATGCTGAAGTTCAAGTTATATAGGCTTTTTTTAGTTATACATTTCCTTAAATGTTTTTGTTTATTTATGAAAGTTTTTTCTATATTGTTATCCTTACTGAGCATATGAGCTCACCCCTTTCTATGTTTTGTTTTCCGAGGATGTGAATAAATATTTTATGACTGACCTACCGGGATAGTCTGAAAAGGATATGGGTGTGGACTATGGAGACTATGTTATTGTAGGTTTTCACTTTATGAAGTAATGTAACATTTATGAAGGTATCTATTGTTTTCAAGGCTAATAAACTAATCAGTATTTCGAGACTTGATCTTTCTTGATCATGCCAATGTTACATAATAATGCACCGACTCTGGGTAACTGGGGTCGGGGCGTTACAGTTGGTATCAGAGCTAGTTTAGTACTATCCTTGGAAGCTATATTTTGATAAAATCTAATTATAGAACGTAGCCCTAAGATAGACTTTGAGGATTAGTATAGAAGAACATCCAATAATTTTGGTATTATATAGATTTTTGTGAGTTTTCCGAGCAATACATCCCTGTCTGGATACGAGCAGGTAGAGGCGGCTCTGGCAGAGATGTACCTAGGGGTAAAACCCGAAAACACCGCTTTGAGCTAGACTTGAATGGGAACTGGTGCACGGAAATATGCCTTGCTACACTCTTGGTTGTGACACTCCCGAGGGATATTCTTAAAGTAATTCTCATTTTCTTTACAAACCATTATGAAGGGTTTAGGAGTATATACTTCCTCAAAGAAAACAACTTTATGATTATGGATTATATCCATAAACTATTCAATTTACGTCAAGTATTTTACATGTTTGGAATTATTCATTGCAATTCAAAAACTAACCTAGTTTATGCCATTGTATAGAAATGGTGCTCAGTAGAAGGAATGTGAACTCCAGAACTATGTATAATCCAAAGAGTAATAAGGATATTATATTTCCTGGTATTAAGCTGACATTTAGAAGGGAAATATTCTCTCATGTGTTCTCAACATATGATGAAACAGTATCATGTGTTAATAAGATAAGTAATGAATTCTCTGAGTCCTATGGATTTGAAGGTAAGCAAGAGAATAAAAGGATGGAAGAGAGAAAGATGGATAAAGGGAAGAGGGAAAAGGACAATTTTCCAGTTTGTAATAACTATGGGAAGAAACACCTTGGAACTTGCCTGAGGATAATGGGAGTTTGTTATAAGAGTGGATAAAAAGGACACCAAGTGTGTGACTGCAAGGGTAAGAAAAAGGTTTCAAATGTACAATGCTTCATCTTCAAGGAGTGGGGACACTATGCAAACCAATGTCCAAATCATCGGAGTATGCCCCAAATGATGCCATTGGATAATAATCAATTTATGATACTACCACAGATGAGGGGGAATGATTAGAGTTCTTATGTTGATTTAAAGAATTATGTCATTTGAGTGTTGTATCAACAATGTACTGGTTATAAGAATAATGAGATATATATATGGATTGTACTGTAGTACTTTTTGTTTTCATTAAGGTTTTAATATGATGAAGGTAATCATATTTTTAGAATGTGACAATAATAGAAACTTTACATTTTTAGGGACTTTGATGTTACAATTGATTTTGGAATTTAGAGACCTTTTAGAGAAAGTCTGGATAAAGGTATTTTGGATAACTATAAAGGTTGGAATGGATTATATTTTCCATTGGATACTATTGTTAAGGTTATTTTTGAATATTTATAAAAAGGACAACACGCAAACCGTGTGACAACCCGTTGCGTCGGACAAAGCTGTGGGAATAGAACCCACAACCGTAGTGCGATTGGGATTTATCGCCTACCATTGGACTACGTGAAGTCCCTGGAGTGTATAATATAGTTTTTTTAGTTCTGGTAGATGAATTATAAATTTATTTTTGGAACCCTATACGATTAGTATAAATATAATATTTTTCAATTCTATTACCTTTTGAAGTGAAAGATAGGTTTGTGGTAAAAATTTATTGAAGAATGAAAGTCTACATGACAAGTAAGTTTATTTCCTTACATTCTTAGTAAATCTCCTAAATAAATTCCTCAAATTTATGAAAGGTAACTTAAAACAAAAACATTGTCGGTTAACTTTTCCAACTGGGGAATCAACGACCATTTAACCAATCACAAGTTTGTGATTTTCTTGTAGTTAACTTTCTCTTAATCCGGTTTTCTACAACTATCCATCAGACCTTGATGGTTTGTTTCTCCTCCATATCCATGTTTTCATAGAATCCTAGTATGGGCTATCTCGGGGGACCTTTGTACTTCTCTTTCCTTCTTTTAATGTTATATTTTTATTAACCTTATTTCCGATGAGGGTTTTCCACAAAGGTATTTGCTACTTTTAACCTTTTATTTTCAAAGAACAATTTCAAATTGCGAGGAAACAATTTATTGAAGCAGGGGGGAATGTAACACCCCAAGCTTCTACGGTACGCTTCTCTTTCAATAATGAAATAGCTTGCATTGTATGCAAGTACGAGATTCTAACACACCGCGACCAATCAAAGTAGCCGTTATGAATATTAATAACCACCTATTGAAATTATATAAATTTTATATTTCATAATGGACTTCATTTTTGGATTCAAAATATCGAAATTATCCAATGTTGAATTTTTGGTATTTTTCCAAGAACATCCAATTTTCGATGAATATTGAAAAATACTTAAAACATCATTTTCAATCAAAATAATTTATAGTGATAAATTATACTATTGAGTGGTTTTAATGTATAATTAGAATAAAATTTTACCATTTTATCCAATGGTGGACATTAGAATTAATTTCACTTTGAAATTGGACATAAACAATTGTCAATCTTTTGATTGATATTGTTTCTTAAAAACAAGCGAATTGGTTTGACAGTGAGAATTAAATATAAAATTAATTATTGCAACTTATACGTTTTAATTTTGTAAAATAGACACCATTTTTTAATTCAGAATATCAATTATAGCTTAGGGTTACTTTTTGGTATTTTTCTGAAAAACTTCAATTTTTGATGAATAGTGAAACCACTAAGTGGTAGTTAAAAAACTGATTTTTCGTTCAAATGAAATTTTACCGCTTTTGTGAATTGAATTTAAAAAATATGACCAACATCATCATAATTAGGAAGTAAAATTTGGTTCAATGGGATAATAATATTTTTTGGTGAATAATAACTTTTAAGTTCTATTCATCGTGAATAAAGATAATTAGTGTAATGTAAGGTAAATATAATGTTATAATAATATCAAATTACCTTTACACTTGTCCTACACTTATTGGATGATTCATGTCAGACCAATAAAATCCATGGGTCAACTTGTGGACCCCATAGATCCACTTGGGTATGAAAATTACATTATTAACTTTTTATTTAAAGTAAAAATAAAATTGTCACAAACATGGGTTGTTTTAATAAAACAATTATTACATGGGGTTATATAAGTTAACATTTAGACTATAAATATTCATTGGAAAGATAAAAATATTTAATAAATCATGGTAATTTTCTTATAATATTTAGACATTAAATAAATAAATTTCTTTATGACACCATGATGATGAAGTGATTACCTCATTAATGAACAATTTAAATAAAATGAAAAGATAATGTAACATATAAGAGTTACACTTGTCTAAAACCTATTGGATGGGTGGATTTAGATCCCGTATCACCTTATACTAGTAATATATCATTGTGGTACCTTTACAATCCGAAAATCATTTCATAATAAAGTAACATTTCATGACTTTCTAAGAGTGCCCCTCCTCTCCTCTTATAAAAGGCCCCCACCACTACCACCTTATTCACACCTTAAAAGCCATTTGGGTCAGAAAAACTCTGACCAAATACTCTCTCAACATCCCTATATTACTCCTAGAAGCCTCACTTTGGAAAGAAGTGTTCTCAAGGAATCCTTTGGCTCAAATCAAAAAAAAGTTACCCGATTTTAAGGTAATGTCTTCTCTTATGTTCTTTTATTTTCTTTTTCTTCTCCAACCCATTAAAGTATTTTTATTCATTTATTTTTTTAACAACACCAGTATCTTCAATATACTAGGTTTTTTTATGAGAAGGATTTTATTTACACTTACACACACCTTTGACTAATTGTTAAATAACATACTATTTCTGTGGGTGGCGAATTACTGCCTCATGAAACCATGATTGTTCAATCTTCTTTTAACACCTCTCATTGTGGCCATTAGGATGTCACTATATTTATATATGATATATATTATGTTTTTTTCCTTATTATTCTATATTTCTCATTTATGGCATACCTTTATGATTTCCATTAGGGTAAACACGATAATTTCATTTAAGGATGTACGGACTATCCTCCCCTCAATGTGATTTGAATCGTTAATGCCAAATGTGGGACGTATAAAGGATGGGGTACATGATAATATATATTTTATTATACTGGAATTATAATATACCTTTATATCATTATGATTTCATTCCATTAAATATGAAATATAAATGAAAGTAGTGTTCATGTGTACGTACGGCTTACCGTCTCCGTGAACGGTGCATTTCATTTATTACCTCTAAGTGTTATGTAATATTAAAAATGAATGTATATAATGGATATATATGATATATATTATAGCTACATCATGAATATAATTCTGGATATAATGGATATTTTACCATATGAGCAACCTGTAATTAAAAGATGTTTATTTTGACTCAAGTACCAAAGATCGACAAAACGACCATTATTAACTTAAATAACTACATAATTTTCATAACATGGTAATAAGTGATATAAAACGGATAATGAACTTAAAAAAGGTTCTTAAGAAAGTATAGATTAACTATAGTTTATTATTCAGGATATTAAAGAAAGATCGATTCATGTCGGACACGAGGTAATGGAACTTCATAACACAATTTCCATTCTTTGGGTTAATCTCTTACTTTAAAATTATGTCATGATATTATTATGTACTATCTTGTATTTGTACTTTATTTATGTGTACTTATAGTGAATACCCACAATAGATCCATTTTATTTTAAAAATGATCTTTTTAGGGGTCTTCGTCTTAATCTTTTTTCATTGAAGCATATTTTGTTTTATACACAATTTTTTTATACGGTGTATAAACCCCTTTGACTTTTACTTTTATTCAAAAGGAATATTTTTATACGAACAGTTTTTACTAAAAAAATAAAAAAGGAATGTTTTGTCTTACGTATGTGGTGACAATGACTTCTCTGCAGCCGTGACCATTATTTGAGTTTCGGCTTCCTCTGCAAGCCATAACTTTTTTTAATGAAAAATAAATACCAAGTTTTACTTTTCTTTTATTTTGGTATTGAAAATGGTTTTATTATAGCATCTCGTCTTTTTATAACATAACTTTCATTCCATTACACGGAACTGAGGATCTTTAAGGTTTAGTGTCTTGGACACATGGAACATAAAACATGAAACAAAAAAAACATTCTTCTTAAATACTTGAAAGGCTTCTCCTCATGTTCACCCTAGGCTCATTACTGCATCTCATAACCTGGGGACATACATCAAAATAAAGGATGAGCAGAAGGACCAGCAAGGGAAACAAGTGAAACATTTTACATAGAACTTGAGATACATCAATAAAGTCATGAAAAGAACTTTAAGGCATGAAAATGAAATCATGAGGCATATCATAATAAAAATAAAACTTTTTCATAACTTGAAGATGTGGCTGCAACATTTAATATTGACAATCGTTTCTTTTCACCAAGGTCCATCCCCAAGGTGTCGTTAAAAATTACCAAGGTTATTCACCAAGGCGTCGTTAAAAATGGTCATCTCTAGAGATTAAGTCTTTACCCAGTGCATTAGAGCGCTATCAGGGCGCACACTTAAATTTGCCTTTATTATCATGTGAGCCACATATATCATCATCAAAAATTTCAAAAATAACCCATATAGCATAAAATAAATGGGTTTCATTTATTAATCATAACGTTTTAAAAACTGCTTTAAAGACATGATCTTTACGTTACTTTAAAACCCACAGAAAAGGAAAGTGGGTCTCATGTATGTAAATCCCAGAATTTAAAATAGAAAATTTTGGTATATATGTGAATACCCCTTTAGAAGAAAGAGCTTTGAGTATTCACTTAATAATATAAAATAACTTTAGAAAAAGAGAGAGACATTTTGAGACGGAAATTCTGCAGCATAACGGCTATGTTACGAGGTTTTAGAAGACATTAAAAAGAGAGGGATAATGGGTAAAACATTCATAAATGACCCATAAAAAAGTATATGGACAGAATAAGAAGGATACATGATCATGGTAATTAAATTTCATGGACATACCATTTGAAATGAAAAACATGGAAGGAAGACAAAAAATTAGATTTCTCTTATGAATGTTCGGCAGCCTAACGGCGTTACTTAAACTTCAAACAAAATGATTTGAAAAGCTCAAATAGGGTCTCTCATCATATGAACATAAGAGTCCAGTATGATAGATATAGATATCATACCCCAACATAACAAAAAGGAACTTGAAAGAATTGACATGAAAGTAGAACATCAAAACGAGAAGGGTGAAGAACCACTTAAAAATTCGACAGCCTAACAGCGCCACTTAAAACATCAAAATACTGAATTGAAGAGATCAAATGGGGTCTCTCATCATATTAACATAAGAGTCCAGTATGATAGATATAGAGATCATACCCCAACATGACAAAAAGGAACTTGAAATAATTGACATGAATGTAGAACTTCAAAACGAGAAGGGTGAAGAACCACTTAAAAATTCGGCAGCCTAACGACGCCACTTAAAACTTCAAAATACTGAATTTAAGAGATCAAATGGGGTCGCTCATCATATAATCATACAAGATCAGTATGATAAATTTAGAGATCATACCCCAACATAATAAAAAGGAACTTGAAATACTTTACATGAAAATAGATCTTGAAAAATGAGAAAGGGGAAAGAATCAGTTACAAAAATTTCGGCAGCCTAACGGCGCCACTTAAAACTTCATAAAACGAAATAATGAGAGTAAGAGGGGATATCTCATTATATGAAGATAACAAGGGAAGTAATAGGAGTATAAAATAACATCCTCCAACATAAGAACATTGAGCATAAAAGGAATGACATAAAAGAGATCACTTGAAAAGAAAAAGATGGGTCGGATCCCTTACCTTAAAATGTAACTCTTAAACCTCAAAGGATGGGACCTTGAGGGCTTGGGGGAACCTTGGGAGGACTCCTTGGGAGTTAATGAGACCAGAACTTCGTTGGGTAAGAGTGGGGAGTCGAATGGATGAGAGGAGGGCTTGGTATTTATAGGGAAAGTGAGGGGAGAAGGCATTAATGGCCAAGGGACACCTCAAAAGTGGTTTTCTCAAAAGCATGGGCCCTCCAATGGTACTTCCCATAAAGTTAGGCCACATGGGGACCCCCACAAAATAATTCATCACCCTTGTCCGGCCAACCCTTTAAAAATCTCATGACATCATCATGACACAGTTATGATGTCATTAAACATACCGAAACCCTAAAACTGTATTTTCACTATTCACTGAAAATTCAACTTTCTCAGAAAGATCCAAAAATTTCACCTTAATCAAATATCAATGCTCTGATTTCAAAAATGAACTCCATTTTATAAAAATAATTTTCTAAATATTTTTAATTTATTTTTTAAATAAATACACTATTCACCGAAAATTCATTTTTTCTGAAAAAAACACAAAAATTACCATAACATAATATCGGTGCTCTGAGTTCAAAAATGAAATCCATTTTATAAAAATAATTTTCTAAATATTTTTAATTTAATTTTTAATTAAAAAACACTATTCACCCAAAAAAAACTAATACTTGAATAATAATTTATGAAACCGTTATTTAACCATTTTATTGAATCACATTACTTAATCAAGGTGCCTAGATTATTTTAAAACTTTCTTTAAGTGAGATTACTAATCCATTTGGTCATTTTACTAATCCTAATCAGAATATCACTAATCATAATTTACTATTCATCAAAAATCAAGTTGATCTTATTAGACTCCAAATTTTGTACTGAACATAATTGTAGAAGACCATTTTTCGAAAATCATTACACATTTTTAATTATTTAAGGTTTACATAAACATTTTTAAAATAACCGTTTTCTAAAATTCATCAAAAATATGCATACTATATTTATCCGGTCATTTGAAAATTCATAACTTCATCATAATAAGAAATCCCAATTTTTATTTAAAACAAAGGATTACACAAGGTAGTTACGGTCTCCTTACATAGCCTCTTATCGCACCAGCATAGGACCTAAGTGTAAGGTGTGCTAAGGTGAGAGAGTCTGAGGGAGGCTCGACCAACATTGCCCGAGTAGTAATTTCAATCAGTTTGAACTTCTCGCGAAGGCGATTCCGTTCTAGGTTCACATGATGAAGTTCGGCTTGGGTTTGGTCCAGAGCAAAGCCCAATGATGCAACCTCCTTCCCATGTTCTGTTAGATGGGCTTTGATCGGTCCAAGACTACTAGGTGAGGCCATCGAATCTTATTTCTATAACAATTAACCAATATTACATGTATTTAGAGACAATAATCAAAACATTTTGTTCACAGCGGTCATATTGACTGATGGTCATATAACAGTCAGAAGCCAATGGTCTCATTTTAATTATAATCATGTTTATCAAATAAAACATTTTTGTTGAGTATAAAAATAAAATAACACATGAAATTAGGTAACATGATTTATTCAAAATTTCGGGCCGTTACAATCTTCCCCCCTTAAGAAATTGTGTCCTCGCAATTTTAAAAAAAAATGGGTTTTGAAATTTCATTGAATGTCCCACATCGGAAAAAGAGTCTGTGACACCATTACTTTAAAAGAAAGAAAAGGAAGTACAAAGGCCACCCGAGGTTACTCATACTAGGATTCCATGTAGGAAACATGGACACGGAGGAGAAAACAAAGGGTCACGTCCTAAAGGAGAGTGATAGAAAACATGATTAGGAGGAAGTTAACCACCAGAAAATCCCAAAATTATGATGTGTGAAAGCGGTCTTTGATTACCTAGTAGGAAACGTAAACCAACAACTTTTTTGTTTTACGTTCCTTTTCATAACTTTGAGGAATTCATTTACAACATATAACAAAACATAAGAAAATATATCTACCTTCATGTAGAGTTTCATCCTTTAATAAGTTTCTACCCAAAAATAATCTTTTCTCTAAACTATGAGCATTCAAAACTACTTGGTCTCATCAAAACACAAGAATCATCTTCTAGAGAATCACATAATCCACAAAATATTAACTATCTTTTTCTTTTATCTTTAAACATTATCCCAACAATCGAAAGGGTAAGGTAAAACAACTCTTCAAAAATAAAGAATCCCATAGGAATGGAAACTACTTTTAAATCATCAAAGTTCCATTGTACTACCCAAAGTTCATCATAGTCCATTCCATAAATAACGGTCCTTAAAATTCCTCAAAATAAACCAAACTAAGATTGAAACCCAAATACAAGAAGGATTTGATAACATAGTCTTCCAAAATAAACATCATTGTTCATATCCAAACAACATCAACCACTCCTAACATCTTATAACAAAAGTATATAATCTAAACATATTTAACCCAAGATAGGTTAATCATTCCCATATGTAACCTAAATTACTATAAATCCACCTTAAATTCATCGATTCTTCAAATATAAGTCAACCTTACTCCTCAATGAAAATACTGTTGTAATCTATTTACCTCGATCATATAGGGTCCCCAAAATAGTGAACGTCTTCCAAAATAAAAATCATATTTTAATCCCCTAATCATCTCTGTCATATTAATACAGCAATCGTAGCATTTCCTATCACATTGGTTGTTGAGACATGTTCTTCCATTTCCCGCCATTAACTAAGAAAAGAAACTATAATTAGGGGCTTAAATACTTAGCCAATAATCATGAAAGGAAACTTAAAGCATATAAGGATAACTTGTAGTTGAAAAGTATACCCTAACTTGTGATCCCATAGGTTCCCATCTAGGTTATCCATGATCATATATTCTTATGTGAATCTTCATTTTATTTTATCTTTGTTCCTTTAACAATGGGTCATACTAAGCTTATGAATTTACCAAAGCATATCCCCCGGGAGTGTCGTAACCAAGAGTGCAGCAAGACCCGTTGTCGTGTACCAGTTCTCGTTCGAGTCTAGCTCAAAGCGGTGTTTTCGGGTTTTACCCCTATGTACATCTATACCAGAGCCACCTCTACCTGCTCGTATCCAGACAGGGATGTATTTTCTTGGCAACCCCTTACTCAATACTCACCAAAATACCAGGAATATTTCGTATATTTTAACTTTTCTATAGGCTTCTTCCTAAAGTTTTCATATCCTAATTTATACAACTAACTAAACCATCCTTTGATACCAACTATAGCATCTCGTCCTTTTATAACATAACTTTCATTCCATTACACGGAACTGAGGATCTTTAAGGTTTAGTGTCTTGGAAACAAGGAACATAAAACATGAAACAAAAAAAACATTCTTCTTAAACACTTGAAAGGATTCTCCTCATGTTCACCCTAGGCTCATTACTGCATCTCATAACTTGGGGACATACATCCAAATAAAGGATGAGCAGAAGGCCCAGCAAGGGAAACAAGTGAAACATTTTACATATGAACTTGAGATACATCAATAAAGTCATGAAAAGAACTTTAAGGCATGAAAATGAAATCATGAGGCATATCATAATAAAAATAAAACTTTTTAATAACTTGAAGATGTGGCTGCAACATTTAATATTGAAAATCGTTTCGTTTCACCAAGGTCCATCCCCAAGGTGTCGTTAAAAATTACCAAGGTTATTCACCAAAGCGTCGTTAAAAATGGTCATCTCTAGAGATTAAGTCTTTACCTAATGCATTAGAGCGCTATCAGGGCACACCCTTAAATTTTCCTTTATTATCATGTGAGACACATATATCATCATCAAAAATTTCATAAATAACCCATATAGCATAAAATAAATGGGTTTCATTTCATAATCATAACGTTTTAAAAACTGCTTTAAAGACATGATCTTTACGTTACTTTAAAACCCACAGAAAAGGAATGTGGGTCTCATGTATGTAAATCCCAGAATTTAAAATAGAAAATTTTGGTATATATGTGAATACCCCTTTAGAAGAATGATCTTTGAGTATTCACTTAATAATATAAAATAACTTTAGAAAAAGAGAGAGACATTTTGAGACGGAAATTCTGCAGCATAACGGCTATGTTACGAGGTTTTAGAAGACATTAAAAAGAGAGGGATAATGGGTCAAACATTCATAAATGACCCATAAAATAGTATATGGACAGAATAAGAAGGATACATGATCATGGTAATTAAATTTCAAGGACATACCATTTGAAATAAAAAACATGGAAGGAAGACAAAAATTAGATTTCTCTTTTGAAAGTTTGGCAGCCTAACGACGTTACTTAAACTTCAAACAAAATGATTTGAAAAGATCAAATAGGGTATCTCATCATATGAACATAATAGTCCAGTATGATAGATATAGAGATCATACCCCAACATAACAAAAAGGAACTTGAAATAATTGACATGAAAGTAGAACTTCAAAACGAGAAGGGTGAAGAACCACTTAAAAATTCGACAGCCTAACGGCGCCACATAAAACTTCAAAATACTGAATTGAAGAGATCAAATGGGGTCTCTCATAATATGAAAATAAGAGTCCAGTATGATAGATATAGAGATCATACCCCAACATGACAAAAAGGAACTTGAAATAATTGACATGAAAGTAGAACATCAAAATGAGAAGGGTGAAAAACCACTTAAAAATTCGGCAGCCTAACGGCGCCACTTAAAACATCAAAATACTGAATTTAAGAGATAAAATGGGGTCTCTCATAATATAATCATAAAAGATCAGTATGATAAATTTAGATATCATACCCCAAAATAATAAAAAGGAACTTGAAATACTTTACATGAAAATAGATCTTGAAAAATGAGAAGGGAGAAAGAATTCGTTACAAAAATTTCGGCAGCCTAACGGCGCCACATAAAACTTCATAAAACGAAATAATGAGAGTAATAGGGGATATCTCATTATATGAAGATAACAAGGGCAGTAATAGGAGTATAAAATAACATCCTCCAACATAAGAACATGGAGCATAAAAGGAATGACATAAAAGAGATCACTTGAAAAGAAAGAGAGGGGTCAGATCCCTTACCTTAAAATGTAACTCTTAAACCTCAAAGGATGGGACCTTGAGGGCTTGGGGGAACCTTGGGGGGGACTCCTTGGGAGGTAATGAGACCAGAACTTCGTTGGGGAAGAGTGGGGAGTCGAATGGATGAGAGGAGGGCTTGGTATTTATAGGGAAAGTGAGGGGACAAGGCATTAATGGCCAAGGGACACCTCAAAAGTGGTTTTCTCAAAAGCATGGGCCCTCCCATGGTACTTCCCATAAAGTTAGGCCACATGGGGACCCCCACACAATAATGCATCACCCTTGGCTGGCCAACCCTTTAAAAATCTCATGACATCATCATGACATAGTTATGATGTCATTAAACATACCGACACCCTAAAACTGTATTTTCACTATTCACTGAAAATTCAACTTTCTCAGAAAGATCCCAAAATTTCACCTTAATCAAATATCAATGCTCTGATTTCAAAAATGAACTCCATTTTATAAAAATAATTTTCTACATATTTTTAATTTATTTTTTAAATAAATACACTATTCACCGAAAATTCATTTTTTCAGAAAAAACCACAAAAATTACCATAACATAATATCGGTGCTCTGAGTTCAAAAATGAAATCCATTTTATAAAAATAATTTTCTAAATATTTTTAATTAAATTTTTAATTAAAAACACTATTCAACCAAAAAAAACTAATACTTGAATAATAATTTATGAAACCGTTATTTAACCATTTTATTGAATCACATTACTTAATCAAGGTGCCTAGATTATTTTAAAACTTTCTTTAAGTGAGATTACTAATCCATTTGGTCATATTACTAATCCTAATCATAAAATCACTATTCATAATTTACTATTCATCAAAAATCAAGTTGATCTTCTTAGACTCCAAATTTTGTACTGAATATAATTGTAGAAGACCTTTTTTCGAAAATCATTACACATTTTTAATTATTTAAGGTTTACATAAACATTTTTAAAATAACCTTTTTCTAAAATTCATCAAAAATATGCATACTATATTTATCCGGTCATTTGAAAATTCATAACTTCATCATAAGATGAAATCCCAATTTTTATTTAAAATAAAGGATTACACAAGGTAGTTACGGTCTCCTTACATAGCCTATTATCACACCAGCATAGGACCTAAGTGTAAGGTGTGCTAAGGTGAGAGAGTCCAAGGGAGGCTCGACCAACATTGCCCGAGTAGTAATTTCAATCAGTTTGAACTTCTCGCGAAGGCGATTCCGTTCTAGCTTCACATGATGAAGTTCGGCTGGGGTTTGGTCCAGAGCAAAGCCCAATGGTGCTACCTCCTTCCCAAGTTCTGTTATATGGGCTTTGATCGGTCCGAGACTACTAGTTGAGGCCATCGAATCTTCTTTATATAATAATTAACCAAGATTACATGTATTTAGAGACAATAATCAAAACATTTTGTTCACAGCGGTCATATTGACCGATGGTCATATAACAGTCAGAAGCCAATGGCCTCATTTTAGTTATAATCATGTTTATCAAATAAAACATTTTTGTTGAGTATAAAAATAAAATAACACATGAAATTAGGGAACAAGATTTATTCAAAATTTCGGGCCGTTACATTTATCATATCAATGTGTTGTACTAATATCATGTTATTGAAATATGGAAATTTTATGTCTCCATTATGCATGTTTTATGTGATACGATTATGTTATGGTTTATGATATGTTTAAACCTTTTCATATAAGGAATGCATTCAACTTAGTATGTGACGGGTGGAGCCCGCTATAGCTCCTCGATGCATTAGTAGGTCTCATGAGACAAACCAGTGTCTTGGAACGAGGCCTTGACAAAATCTTATTTGTATTCTTGGCACGAGACCTTGGCTATGTGGTTATGATAGTCTGACATTATGAATTCCATCATTATGAAATTGGTTATTGATATTGCATGTGATTATTCGACTAGTAGAATATCCATGTGAATAAGTAAATGGAATTATTTCATTTTACTTTTTCCATATTATGCTGAAGTTCATGTTTTATAGGCTTTTGTTTTAGTTATACATTGGCTTAAATGTTTTTGTTTATTTATGAATTTTTCCACTATATTGTTATCCTTACTGATCATCTAAGCTCACCGCATTCTATGTTTTATTTTCCCATGACATGAAGTAATATTTTATGACTGACCTACAGGGATAGTCTAAATGGGATATGGGTGTGGACTATGGAGACTATTTTATTGTAGTTTTTCACTTTGTGATGTAATGTAACATTTATGAATGTATCTAGTGTTTCCAAGTCTACTAAACTAATCATTCTTTCAAGTCTTGATCTTCTGTTATCATGGAAATGTTACGTAATAATGCAACGACTCTGGGTAACTGGGGTCAGGGCATTACTATAAAGATACACTAAGTGCTTCAGGGTGAATATTGTTTTTAATTATCCTTCAAAAATGTTCCACAACCCTACACTCATAAATTTACAATAAGGGTTTATTTCCACACCAAAGCATAGGTGGAATACCATTTGTTTCTTTAGTTGGATCATGGTGTAGTATGTGTGCCACTATCTATAATGAGTATCCCCAAAAGGATAATAGATGAGTCGTATGACTCATCATTGATCTCACCATGCCTACTAGGGTGAAGTTCATCCATTCAATTACACCAATCAATTTAGGCGTATAAGGAGATGTGAGTTGAGATAGAAGCCTAAAATCTCATAAATAATCAATGAATTATTGATTAAGATGTTTTATACTAGGATTTGAGGAGAGTTTCTTAATCTTTTTACCAAGTTGGTTCTCAAATGAATTCTTTTATTTTTTGAATTTACCAAAATAATTTGACTTATACCTTATTATGTAGATATATCTATATCTACTAAATTCATTAGTAAAAGTTATGAATTATGAGAACCCACCAATGGATTCAACTATAAATGGTCCACACACATCAGTATGAACCAACTCGAGAATCTCTAGGGATCTTTTAAATTTTCTATTAAATAGGTCTTTGGTTATTTTTCCTTTCAAACATGCATAATATATACCAATTAGTTTTATTTCAAATGAATCCAAAAATTCATCTTGGTGAAATACAATCAAATTAATTTCATTTACATGACCTAGAAAGTTATTCTATAGTGGGGTGTGGTGTGATTAATTTGAACACTTTTCATTAATGATTTTTGTTACTTTGTACATGTAATCCAGCATGAAAAGGTCATTATTTAAATATATCTTACCATAACAAAAAATGTTTTTGTTAAAAAAGCAATACTTATTTCCAAATTTGAATATAAATCAATCTATATCATGTATGGAAACATAAATAATGTTTTTGTTTACTAAAAGAACATGATATCAATATTTAAAAACCAATATTACTTTAGTAGGAAACATGTGGTGGTATTCCCCAATAGCCATAACAACAAGCATTGCTTTATTGGATGCTCTTATATCTACCTCACCTCATGAAAATCTTTCAAAATATACTTGGTTCTTATATTTGAATAAATATGTGACCACCAAATGATATATCTAATAACCAATTTATAGAAACATATAAATTTCACTTGATAACAAACGCACTTGAATCTTCCCCTAGATTCTTTTTCTAGGTGTAGGTTTTCTTCTAGTGGACCTTTTTTCTACATGAAAATATATACATTCTTATTCATTAACTTCCCCCTTGTTCCTCCTCTTCTTGTAAGAGCATTGTGTGGAAGCTTTAGACATTGAGTTAGTTTTGGAGATTGTTTCGGTGCGGATGTGCGTCGGGTTACGATGTTCCGCCAGGACGCGTTCGCGCGTGCACCCGTCGACCCGAGGGGATGGGCGCGCGGCTTGTGGCCCCGCAGTCCCGCTTTCCAAAGGCGGGCGGCATCCGTCCCTTATTCAGGGGCGTCTGCTCCTTGATCGAAACCGGGATGATGGGATGTCGGCTCCTCCTTCCTTGGACGTCTCCTCGGAACTCGTCGCCTAATCCGGATCTCCCTCATAGATTTAAGACATGCTCGTGAATCTCGTTCCCGGCGCCATATCTTCATGGACACCGGTTAATTACGCTGCTTCCTTCCGGACGCTCCAAGGAGTCTGGTCGGGGCAGCAACCTGCGGTGAGGAGGCCGGGTGGCTCTGGGTGCTGGGGGCGTGTCGTAACACTGCGGCTCTGCACGTCTGTCTTCCGTCCCTAATAGGGCTTCTCGAAGGCATGATGGCCTGAGGCATCCCGCACTGGGTGCGGGGAACTGTGTCACCTGAGGTTTTCCTCAGCTTCCCATGTTTAACACGGGGTACGCCGCGAGTTTAACGTCCAGTGGGGACGGCATCGGACTGATCAACACGAAGAGTGGATCAGATGACAGAACCCCTTGCGGGGAACCTCCGACGCTGGGGCCAGCGCATGGGCGGCTTCCCAAGTGATGTGGAGTGGAGTGAAGTGGCATGACCCCACCGGGATGTGGCGACCCGGGTAAGGATCAGGATGGATGATGGAGCGAAGAGCTTGGACCCCGTAGGGGCTTCCTACGTACCGCGCGTTAGCACGGATCAAAGTCAACGTAGTTCGGGTATACAGTTTAACGTCATGCTGGACGTCGGCAAGCCGACTCACGAAGGGGTCAAGGCCGCCGGGCGGAGGATTGAACCAAACCACCTCGCATAGGGGGAGATGGAACGGCCGGGTGGATCACAATTTCACGTCATGCTGGACGATAAAAGGAGAAATGGAAAAAGGGGTTGTGGGGAGGCACAATGGAGATACACACGGGCAGTCTCCCACAGGGGCGGATTCATAGGTGAATCGACGCAAGCGTGAACCCTAGAGGGGTCCACTGATGGACGAACCGACGTGAATACGACCGGGACGACCAGGTGGTGGGCTTGAACCTCAGGGAGGCTTCCTACGTACCCTGTTTAGAAGACAGGGATCAAAGTCCACGTAGTTCATTCTGTCAGGACTTACGCACTTGAGGCAGCCCGGATGTGGCAAAACTCAGTTGGAAGGGACTTGGACCGAAAGTAGGAGACACCTCGATCCCAGTCACACCCTCTACTGGCTTCGGCAGTTGGGGAGCGCAATGGAGATACACATGTGCAGCCCCCCACAAGAAACTAGGGGTTTATAATACCCTACCCCCGTAGGGAAAAGCCGCTCCCATTAAATTGTCCCTAAAGAGGTGAAATCCCGACATCCCTGCAGAGACGATCGGGTGGGGGCCACATCCAAACCGGGGGGGACCCTGCGTGCGAGGCACGAGATCGGGTGATGCGGACGGTTTAGCGTCTTGCCAGAGGAAGTACAGTTTAACGTCGTGTGTTGAGGACGAAGCGGACGGTTTAACGTCTTGCCGGACGAAGTACAGTTTAACGTCGTGTGCTAAGGACGAAGCGGACGGTTTAACGTCTTGCCGGACGAAGTACAGTTTAACGTCGTGTGTTGAGGACGAAGGTTCTTGGCAGTTTAACGTCTTGCAGCACGGACAATAGGGGCTAGGCAGTTTAGCGTCATGCATCTTGGACGTAGTATAGTTTAACGTCATGTTGGACGGATGCAGTTTAGCGTCATGCGGGACGAATGTGCAGTTTAACGTCATGCTGGACAAATGTGCAGTTTAACGTCATGCTGGACGTATGTGCAGTTTAACGTCATGCTGGACGTATGTGCAGTTTAACGTCATGCTGGACGTATGTGCAGTTTAACGTCATGCTGGACGTATTTGCAGTTTAACGTCATGCTGGACTTTGGTTGCCGCCGATGGGTCCGTGTCACTTCGCGCGAGCCTGGAGGGCCGCACGGGAAGACAACGCACAGTGCGGGCACCCAGGATGAAGATCATCGGGCGCCACGCAGGCGGGTACCCTCAGGGGGTCAAGGGGGGCGACCCTGGCGGATTGCGCGCAAAAGAGGAGCTTTGCACGCAAAACAGCAGGTCGGCGCGCCAAATGGCGGGCTGGCGCGCAATCGGGCCAGCCCTTTGCGCGCGGATGATTGAGATTGCGCGCACCGGGCTTCGGGTAGCACGCGGGGGCAACGGCTCATTCTCTAACGAATGGCCACTTTGAAAATGGGGGGTGCGCGCAATCGGGCTGGATTGCGCGCACCCGGGGGCAATTGCGCGCAAGAGGCTTCTTTTGCGCGCAAAGGCCTTCGGGTTAAGGATTATTCAAAGGAAAGGAGCCAAGGGGATTGCGCGCGAAGGCGAACCCCAAGGCTCTATTGCGCGAAAGAAAGGAGGTTACCTGAAGATCGACATTGCGCGCGGAAGGGGTTGGATTGCGCGAACGAGCGACGCTTCGGATTCTGGAAACCTTCAAAACGTCGGGGGTCGCCTTATATTTATAGGCAACCCCGGGCGCGGAATCCGGTCTCGGGCGCGGAATTCCCTTCGCGGGCGCGGAATCAGGAACCGGCGCGCAAGGGCGCCGCGCAGGCCACGGGCGCGCAAAATAGCGCGCCTGCCCAGCTCATTGCGCGCATCCCGGGAGGATTGCGCACCGCGACTCAACTTTGCGCGCGGGCCTCTGAAATTTCGCGCAAGTCCTCCGAGCCCTCCGGAACGTGCCTCTGACTCCAAATATCACTTCGCTTTCCGCATCCGGAACTTCGTTTGGGAACAACGGACTTTTCCGGCGTCTACAAAAGCCCCCCCTCGGAATCTGATCGGCGAGAGGCCGCAACGATCGGGTTCCGAGGGAGACGCCGGAATGCTGAAGTCCTGGGTTGCGCTTCCTGTGTGCCGGGGGAGCTGATGCTCAATGCCTCCATCTGACGGTCCGTGATTTCATGGCCGAAAAGATGCGCGAGAGCTGCCGGCGTGCCGACGTCACACAAAGTCGGGACATGTCGGAGAGCACGCGGGCGCTCCTCGCGGCGGAGCAGGAAGTCCGGCGCCTCGAAGGGCAGGCGGCAGAGAAGGAGGCCTTCGTCGCAACGTGTACCGAGCTTGTGGAGCAACTAGCAGCCCAGCTGGTTGACGCCCAGGTACAGCTGACGGAGGCGGGCCAACAGATGGTCACAATTCAGGTCGAGCGGGAGCGTGCACAGGCCAGAATCGACGAACTGCGTGCTGCGACCGCCGACGAAGAGAGGGCACGTAGAGAGCGAGAAGCAGCTATGGAGGCCACCAGCCAAAGGGTAGCGGCATTAGAAAGACTCATTCAGCACGCTAATCCCTAAGGTCTTTGTTTTGCCGTTCCCAAAACATTTTCTTCCGCTACTTTGATCCATTTGTATGAATCAATATATTTATCTGCATCTTTTGGCTTAACATGCTCAACCACAATTCGTTGTCTTTGCGGGAGTGTTAACCAAGCATCAGGCATCCATAATTGGGCCTGGATTTCTGGAGAAAAGAGGGAGGTCATTCCTAGGAAAGGAGACCTCAGACCTAATCAATGTATCATCCCCCCAACTTGTTCCAACACACGAGCGGGACAACGCTAGGGGCGTTGAGATTTTATCCGAACATAGGGAAATGAGAAAGGGTGAATCGCGTGTCCCGAATCCAGACATCCACAACGGTCGGCCTTCCAGGAAATGCCCAAGACGGTAGGCGGACAGTGGATCGACCATAACAACTGCAATAGACGGACCGAAGGTCATCATTCATATTGCAGGAGGCGGACCACATGTCATCATGAATACCGCTTTGGGGGTTCCTTCAGACACAAGGGTGGAAATCCAGATCAACAGGGCATGCGAAGCGTGGGGCGAAGTGACGATTTGTTCGGACAGAATCCAACGCTCTCAAAATTGCCCCACCGTGGGGAAAGTGTATTAGGCGGATGCACTAATCGGGCCGTGAGTCACCCCAATTCTCAGACAGCACCTCTTTGACGAGGAAACCGTCGCTTCCCACCATTGCGATGGGGCATCCCGAGCTGAATCGGGGAGAATATCACAACTGCACCACTCTACCAGAAGCCAGGCCAGACGGCCGGCGATGAGGAGGGGCGGGACTTAACGATCCCTGAGGCTGGACCCGAGTTGAGATGCCCGGGCGTTCCTACGTACTCCATCAGGCTGGAGATCAAGCCACACGTAGTTCTGAGAGTGCAGTTTAACGTCATGCAGGACGTAAAATCCCGTTTAGGGGAGATCTTAGTTTAGGGTCGTAGAGCTCGGACCATAAGAAGAGATCTTAGTTTAAGGTCTTAGAGCTCGGACCATAAGGAGAGATCTTAGTTTAAGGTCTTAGAGCTCGGACCATAAGGGGAGATCTTAGTTTAAGGTCTTAGAGCTCGGACCATAAGGGGAGATCTTAGTTTAAGGTCTTAGAGCTCGGACCATAAGGGGAGATCTTAGTTTAAGGTCTTAGAGCTCGGACCATAGGGGTAGATCTTAGTTTAAGGTCTTAGAGCTCGGACCATAGGGGTAGATCTTAGTTTAAGGTCTTAGAGCTCGGACCATAAGAACCTCAAAGTACGCCGCATCGTGGTCCTATCCCCTGGATATGCAAAGGTGCACTGAGGGATAGTGTCAAGAGTGTCGAGATTTCGCCTGGTCAGAATGGGAGGTGGAAAATGTGAATCATGCGGCCATTCACTCAAGGACTGGGGGCACCGGAGTAACGATATGGGAGTACTGCCGACCGTGGCGGAAAAGCAGCATCAATATCGCACTAACCGTTGGTGGAATGAGGCAGCAAACGAGCATCGACCGCTCAATCGCAGGATTCATATCGATTTGCTGCCCGAGGCCATTGGGGGAACCAGCCCGATTCGGTGGGAGAGCACTGAGGCATTGTGTCCGAACCGTTCACGGGGGCTCCACCCAGGGCGTAGACGATGGGTCCGAATGAAAGGGAGCACGAAGCCTGAAAAGTGGAGGAAACCTGACCAAGCGGATCCTGACCCTCCTGGTAATAAACCAGAGTACTCTTGACACCGGTGGACCACTGCAAGGGGTCGGGGAACACGCCTTGAGGGTGACCTGAAGGCGGCGGATTCCCCAGAGAAGGGGAAATCTCTAAGAGGTGGGGGGCTGGACCCGAAGTTTCAAACATCCGGGCGTTCCTACGTATCCCATAAGGATGGGAATCAAGCCACACGTAGTTCTTGAAGCGCGGCGCAACACAATCGGGCACCAGCGCGGGGAAGAGTGCGGGTCTGACCCTCGCACACAGAAGGAGCAGCATTTGATATTTCTTGTTTGTCCTTAAAGATGAATGGTTTTTCTTTGTGCGGCGACATGCCTGTGATTGAGAAATCTCTGGCGTCGCCACAATAATCAAGCCACGGAAGGCATTGATAAATGGCGTGGTTATTAACCAGCGCCCAACATGAGTGTCCCCTGAGGAGGACATCACGATGCATTGCCGTTTCTCGTCGGGCGGCCAAGACGATCACAGTTTACGGTCGTGTGGTAGGACCAGACAACACAGTTTAAGGTCGTGTGGTTCGGACCATGGAGGAATCCGCTTATCGTGGTACGGCGGACACGGCGGAGGTGGGAACATACCCAGCCCTGCGGTCACGCACGATTCCAGGAGAAGAGTCTTGGGATAGGGGTCTGCGTATGTCCATCACCCGAGGGGCAGAGATGCTAGCCTCCAGATATACTGGGCCCAGAACGCGATTGTTCGGGCGACTCCTTCCTCCTTATGGGGACGAGGGTCCAGCTACGCATGGCCCTTAGGGAGGATATCCGCATATATCCTTGGTGCTCAGATCATGGGAGCCTCGAACGACATCATTACCCTGGTTGGTCTGCCTGACGTGTAGAGGTGTACTGAAGGTCAGTATGAAAAGAGTGTCGAGATTCCACTACAACGCACAAAGGCGGAGTGTGATGAGGACTGCGCAACCAATGTTCAGAGCATGAAAGAGCCGACATGGCGATCAAGGACGTTGCTGACCATATTCGCAACACAACATCCGATCGCGTCAGCCTAAGACGGGGCAAGCAAACGAGCATCGACCGCTCAATCGCAGGATTCATATCGATTTGCGGCCCAAGACCCGCCGGTAAATCGACCCGGAGCGGTAGGAGAGCACTGAGGCATCGTACCCAAACCGCTAACGAGGATCCCTTTGAGTGAAGGCTCGAACAAGAGGAAGCGCGAGGCCTGACAAGCAACACAGGACTTGTCGGGATTGAATCTGACACTACGAGTCATAGACCGAAGTACCCAAAACATGTTAACAGATCACCAAAAAGGGTCGGAGGACTCACCCTGAGAGCAACCAAAAGAGGGCAGATCCCCGTGATCAACCAAGAGACGGGGCTGGACCTGAAACACAAGCGTCCAGGCGGTCCTACGTATCCCATAAGGATGGGAATCAAGCCATACGTAGTTCTTGAGAGGCAGTTTAACGTCATGCAGGACGATGAGAGGTGTGAGTTGGTCCCACACACGGGGGGAGGCGTACGGCGCGGCCAATAGACCAACACGAATGAGGATATAATCCCCCGCTCACGCGATACGCCTCGCACAAAAAGGAGGGGAACTTGGGCCAGAGGCCCGACGCGGGATAGAGATTCCCGGGAAATGGGGCTGGGCCTGAAACATGTATGTCCAGGCGGTCCTACGTATCCCATAAGGATGGGAATCAAGCCGCACGTAGTTCTTGAAGTGCAGTTTAACGTCATGCAGGACGAGAAAAGAAGGGGGGAGAAGAAGGCATCCCCAAACGTGGGGGGCGTACAGCGTGGCGAGCAAACCGACGTGAATGAGGGCATAGCCCCGCGTTCACACCATACACCTCACACCCGGAGGCAAATGGGCCAAGGGCCCGAGATGGGATGGAAATTCCCAAAGGATGGGGCTGGGCCTGAAACATGAATGTCCAGGCGGTCCTACGTGTCCCATAAGGATGGGAATCAAGCCGCACGTAGTTCTTGAGGTGCAGTTTTGCGTCATGCAGGACGAATGCTGAACAGTTTAACGTCTTGTAGCTCGGACGTGGTGCAGTTTAACGTCGTGCAGGACGATGTACAGTTTAACGTCATGTTGGACGAAGCACTTGGCAGTTTAACATCTTGCAGCGCGGACGATATGCTAGGCAGTTTAACGTCGTGCAGCTTGGACATATGCAGTTTAACGTCGTGCAGGACGTAGTACAGTTTAACGTCATGTTGGACGAAACACTTGGCAGTTTAACGTCTTGCAGCGCGGACGATACGCTGGGCAGTTTATCGTCGTGCAGCTTGGACGTATGCAGTTTAACGTTGTGCAGGACGTAGTACAGTTTAACGTCATGTTGGACGAAACACTTGGCAGTTTAACGTCTTGCAGCGCGGACGATACGCTGGGCAGTTTAACGTCGTGCAGCTTGGACGTATGCAGTTTAACGTCGTGCAGGACGTGGCACTTGGCAGTTTAACATCTTGCAGCACGGACGAATGCTGAACAGTTTAACGTCTTGTAGCCTGGACGAATGCAGTTTAACGTCGTGCAGGACGTGGCACTTGGCAGTTTAACGTCTTGCAGCGCGGACGAATGCTGAACAGTTTAACGTCTTGTAGCCTGGACGAATGCAGTTTAACGTCGTGCAGGACGTTGGCACACTCAGACAAAGTACTTCTTGGGGAACCTAGCGTTGGTGGGAGGAGGGACACGCTCACCATCCATAGTCTCTAGGGAGTACGCGCCATTGGGATAGACCTTGTGGACAACAAAAGGTCCCTCCCACTTAGGCTCCAACATGGGCGGCTTCATGCCGGGGATCATCGGTGCTCTTAGGGCTAGCACTAGATCACCCTGCAGGAAGGAGCGGAGGCGAACCTTCTTATTGAAAGCTCGAGCCATTCTTCTTTGATTCCTCTCCAAGTTGTGCAAAGCGCGAAGTCTATTCTCATCCAGTGCTTCCAACTCGACTAGATGGGCTTCAGAAACTCTGTCCGGCGCTTGCTGGTCGTAGACCGCAATGCGCAAGGACGGTAACTGGATCTCGATGGGCAGGACGGCCTCAGCTCCATACACCAGGGAATAAGGGGTCATCTGGGTGGAATTGCGAGTCGTCATCCGATAAGCCCAGAGGGAGTTAGGGAGCTTGTCTGGCCAACTCTTCTTGTTCTGACCAACCATCTTTTGCAGAATGCTAGAGAGGGTTTTGTTAAACGCCTCGATCTGTCCATTCGCCCGCGCATGATAGCGAGATGTATGGTTCGAGCGAATGTTATACTTGGCGTACAACTTCTTCAACTCGGCTGCCCGGAAATTGGTTCCGTTATCCGTGAGGATAGCGTGAGGCTCTCCAAATCGATAGATGATGTTGGAGGTCACGAAGTCAGCAATCGAACAGGATTTGACCTCTCTGATCGGAATCGCCTCTGCCCATTTGGAGAAGAAGTCTGTGGCGGTCAGAATGAACCGGCACTGGCGAGCTGTCGCCGGTGGGTAAGGTCCCACAACGTCCAGACCCCAGACTGCAAAGGGCCAGGAATACTTAGTGGTATGGAGAGGCTCCGGCGGCCGATGCACAAAGTTCGCATGAACCTGGCACGCATGGCACCTCCTGGCATACTCGATGCAGTCATGGATCATGGAGGGCCAGAAGTATCCCAACCTCCGAATCTGGTGGGACAGCTTCGGCCCAGTCTGGTGGGCACCGCATGAACCGGCATGAACCTCTTGCATGACTCGTGGGATCTCAACTCCCTGAAGGCAACGGAGGAGAACACCATCAAATCCGCGTTTGTAGAGGATCTGCTCCAGGCCGGGGCTGCTCTGGAGGACAAACTGCGATGCGCGGCGTCGAACTCGCTCGCGCTCGGCCCGATCCGATGGAAGAATTCCATGTTGGAGGTACTCAACCAAAGGCATCCTCCAATCAGGGGCTGATCCGACTGTCATATCTGGGGTACTCGGGGCTCTGGGCATAGGGGCAACCGTGGTGAGATTACTTACCAACGGGCCGCGATCTTCTTCCGGGATAACGGGAGCGATGAGCCTGCGGCGCGTCACGCGGACGATCAGGTTGTCCTGTTCAGGATCCGCAAGTGACGCAGCAAGGCTGGCCAAAGCATCTGCTCGACCGTTCTGCGACCGAGGAATATGGACAATTTCCGGCCGAGAAGGGAATCGAGCCATCAGAAGGAGGGTGCACTCCAACAATGGCACAAGTTCCGGCTTCCTGACAACATAGTCGCCGTTGATCTGCTTAACGAACAGCTCGGAGTCCCCTTTCACGCACAGATGGGGCACGTCGATCTCGAGAGCTAACTCGAGGCCGGTGATGAGGGCATGGTATTCCGCCTCATTGTTGGTACAGCCCTCTGACAACAGGAAAGAGTATGGCAGCACGGCTCGCTCCGGGGTAATGAAGACGATGCCCAATCCCACTCTGTTGAGCTTAGGATTATCGAGTCTTCTACCGGTGGGGCTCCGGGAGGCACCGTCAAAGTGCATCTGCCAGCATGGATCGGCTCGATCAACCGAGAGGATTGTCTCATCAGGAAAGCCTAGATCCAGCGGCTGATCCGCGGAGGTCGGGTGAGCTGCCAGAAAGTCTGCCAATGCTTGCCCTTTGATGGCCTTCTGAGACACATACCTGATGTCGAACTGCTGGAGAATCACATCCCACAGTGCTAGACGGCCAGTCAACATAGGCCGGCTCAGGATATATTTCAACGAGTCTACCCGAGAAACCAACTGTACCTCATGGTGCTGCAAGTAGTGCCGTAGTTTCTGTACGGCAAATACGAGCGCCAGGCAGCTCTTCTCGATGGGGGAATACCTAACTTCCGCATCGAGGAGCATGAGACTGAGGTAATAGAGGCTATTCTACGTTCCCTCGTTGTTATTCTGGGCGAGAAGGGCACCCAGGGACCGTTCCAGGGCGGTCACATAGAGGACCAGCGGCTTCCCGGATACAGGCGGCATCAGAACCGGAGGTTGAAGCAGGTACTGCTTGATTTCCTCGAAAGCGGTCTGACACTCTTTATCCCATACATAGGTGGCACCTTTCTTCAAGAGCCGAGAAAAGGGCTTACACTTGCCGGCCAGATTCGCGATGAATCGGCGTATATAGGCTAAGTGGCCTTGGAACCCTTGCAGTTCCCGGATGGTACCTGGGGGAGGCATCTGGCTAATCGCCCTGATTTTCTCTGGGTCGATCTCAATACCCCGGTATCTTACCACAAATCCAAGGAACTTTCCGGAGGTGACCCCAAAGGCACACTTCAACGGGTTCATCTTCAGGCAGCGAGACCGGAGGAAGCCGAACACTTTCTCAAGATCTTTGAGATGGTCCTGACGCTGGCGCGATTTGACAACCAAGTCGTCGACGTAGCATTCCACCAGTGTGCCGAGGATTGGCTTGAATATGTGGTGCATCGCCCGTTGATAGGTGGCACCTGCATTCTTCAGGCCGAAGGGCATGACCCAGTAGCAAAAGGTACCTTGGGGGGCCCTGAAGGCAGTGAACTCCTCATCCTCAGGGGCTATCCGAATTTGGTTGTATCCGGAGTATCCATCCATGAAGGAGAGGGCTTGGAACCATGCCGTGGCATCAATCAACAGCTCTGTCACTGGAAGGGGAAAATCATCCTTCGGACAGTGGCGGTTGAGATCGCGGAAGTCGATGCAGACTCTGATCTGCCCGTTCTTCTTCCTGACCGGCACAATGTTGGCCAGCCATTTGGGGTACTGAACTTCCCTCACGAAGTTGGCTTTGATAAGCTTGTCAACTTCGGCCTCAACCATGGCACCGTGGGACGGGTGCATCTTCCTGGGAGGCTGCTTGAACCCGCGATGGTTCGCTGGGAGACCAAGGCGGTGGACGGCTACCTGAGGATCTAGCCCCGGCATCTCGTCATAGCCCCAAGCAAACACATCACGGTGCTGCCTGAGAAAGTCCACGTACTGCTGCCGCTCCTCAGAGGGCATGGCGGCACTGACCAATGTGGGTCTTGGATCGGCCTCGGTTCCAAGGTTCACCTGCATTAACTCATCGACCGTGGCGGGGACGCCCTCCTCAAAGGCTGGGGGTGCGTCTTCCATATCCTCTCCACTCGGGGAGGGATCGTCCACGGGAGAGACTGCATTGGAAACTACATTGGGGCTACCAGATCCTGCTGGGCCACTGGTGCTGGCGTGGGCGGTCGCGGTCATCTCATCAGGAGACTCGCGGGCCGTCAAGACCATGGCGACGTCCAACCGGTGAATCGGGAGGACGTAAGCGTCATCCAGACTTGCCCAGGGATCACTTGCAACAGCGACAGGCTCAACCTCACCTGCCAGGATCTGCTTATCCTTGCTCTTGTAATAGTCCGCGTCCAGATAGTGGGCTTCACATGAGGCAAAAGGATAGGCATCTCCTTGAAGCATGCCTACTCGACCATTAAGGGAGTATTTGAGGAATTGGTGGTATGACGAGGGAACCGCCGCGTGAAGGTGGAGCCATGGCCTGCCCATCAATGCGTTGTACGCAGTGTCCTGAGAGACTACCATGAATTCGGTGTTGGCAACCAAGTCACCGAATTGGGTCTTCAAACGTATCTTGCCGACCGGGGTTTGCTCGGTGCGGTCGTACCCCTGGATCCTGAGGTCGGAGGGAATCAAGTCATCCTCAGACAACCCCAATCTCCGGAGCGTCCGAGTTGGAATCAGGTTGATCCCGGACCCAGTGTCGACAAGACAGCGCCGGACTTCAAGGCCATTGAACTGGCCAGTGACATACAGCGGACGAATATGTCCCTGTATAGGAGGGTCTTCATCCTTACCGGAGAACGAGATAACTTCCCGACATTCGGCGTCCTCGATCGTTTCGGCGTGAAAGGCCTCTGCAGCCGCAACCTCTGTCTCAAACTGGAGGGGGCTTTTCAGGGCTTCAGCGAGTGCCTCGCGCATCTCAGATGACATGCGCAGAGCCTCAAGGATGGAGAGACTTGCTGGGATGTCGGCCAAGTGCTTCAAGACATCATACGTTTTGGCCAAGCGCGAGCCCCTGGTTGCAGGAGGTTGCTCTGCGGTTGGCGGCATGACGGGCCTTGCCGGTTGGATCGGTGGCCGACTGGTACTTGGCGCATCTCGCTGTTCACTGGCTGCAGTCTGGGAAATGGTCACCGTACTGGGGTCAGGAGGCCGGGATGGACTCGTGGCAGGGCGGACCTGGTCGTGACGCGGCTGAGGCGGTTCTGCCTGGTCCCACACCACAAACAGCGGCGGAGGTGAATCCATCATCCCCGAATGGGGGGGGGCGGTGCACGTTGTGCTCGGTTTTGAGCCTGCTGCCTAGTCTCAGTGGCGTGCACGGCCTGGCTGGAGGTACCAACGGCTGTGCCCCGGCGACTCCTGCTGCTGCGGTTCTTCCGACGGTGGCGACGACCGGGGACACTAGGGAGGTCCACCTGGTGTTCTTCAACGTCGGGAACTGAAAAGGGATTTACCAGCTCGACGGTGTTAATCGAAGCGTACCCAACACCGTCATCGGACGAATCATCCATCACCGGGCGGATCCGAGGAGGGACCCCCATCTCCGGGGGTATGAAATCACCGAGAGTGTGGGATAGTGGCGGAACCGGCGGGGCGCGCTCTTCCTTCTTGCGCTGCCGCCGAAAAAACCCAGGCCCTCGACGTTGCGAGACGGAGTGCCCGATGTCCCTTCCCCAGCCCCTGGCGGGTAAGACTGAATGCTTGGCCGGGCAACATGCCGGTCTTCCAACACCTCTGAAAGCCATCGATCTTCGTATCGAGGAGAAGAGATTCACGTCGGGTTCACCATTTTTCTGTTTTGGTGCGGATGTGCGTCGGGTTACGCTGTTCCGCCAGGACGCGTTCGCGCGTGCACCCGTCGACCCGAGGGGATGGGCGCGCGGCTTGTGGCCCCGCAGTCCCGCTTTCCAAAGGCGGGCGGCATCCGTACCTTATTCAGGGGCGTCTGCTCCTTGATCGAAACCGGGATGATGGGATGTCGGCTCCTCCTTCCTTGGACGTCTCCTCGGAACTCTTCGCCTAATCTGGGTCTCCCTCATAGATTTAAGACATGCTCGTGAATCTCGTTCCCGGCGCCATATCTTCATGGACACCGGTTAATTACGCTGCTTCCGCCCGGACGCTCCAAGGAGTCTGGTCGGGGCAGCAACCTGCGGTGAGGAGGCCGGGTGGCTCTGGGTGCTGGGGGCGTGTCGTAACACTGCGGCTCTGCACGTCTGTCTTCCGTCCCTAATAGGGCTTCTCGAAGGGATGATGGCCTGAGGCATCCCGCACTGGGTGCGGGGAACTGTGTCACCTGAGGTTTTCCTCAGCTTCCCATGTTTAACACGGGGTACGCCGCGAGTTTAACGTCCAGCGGGGACGGCATCGTACTGATCAACACGAAGAGTGGATCAGATGACAGAACCCCTTGCGGGGAACCTTCGACGCTGGGGCCAGCGCATGGGCGGCTTCCCAAGTGATGTGGAGTGGAGTGAAGTGGCATGACCCCACCGGGATGTGGCGGCCCGGGTAAGGATCAGGATGGATGATGGAGCGAAGAGCTTGGACCCCGTAGGGGCTTCCTACGTACCGCGCGTTAGCACGGATCAATGTCAACGTAGTTCGGGTATACAGTTTAACGTCATGCTGGACGTCGGCAAGCCGACTCACGAAGGGGTCGAGGCCGCCGGGCGGAGGATTGAACCGAACCACCTCGCACAGGGGGAGATGGAACGGCCGGGTGGATCACAGTTTCACGTCATGCTGGACGATAAAAGGAGAAATGGAAAAAGGGGATGTGGGGAGGCACAGTGGAGATACACACGGGCAGTCTCCCACAGGGGCGGATTCATAGGTGAATCGACGCAAGCGTGAACCCTAGAGGGGTCCACTGATGGACGAACCGACGTGAATACGACCGGGACGACCAGGTGGTGGGCTTGAACCTCAGAGAGGCTTCCTACGTACCCTGTTTAGAAGACAGGGATCAAAGTCCACGTAGTTCATTCTGTCAGGACTTACGCACTTGAGGCAGCCCAGATGCGGCAAAACTCAGTTGGAAGGGACTTGGACCGAAAGTAGGAGACACCTCGATCCCAGTCACACCCTCTACTGGCTTCGGCAGTGGGGGAGCACAATGGAGATACACATGTGCAGCCCCCCACAAGAAACTAGGGGTTTGTAATACCCTACCCCCGTAGGGAAAAGCCGCTCCCATTAAATCGTCCCTAAAGAGGGGCAATCCCGACATCCCTGCAGAGACGAGCGGGTGGGGGCCACATCCAAACCGGGGGGGACCCTCCGTGCGAGGCACGGGATCGGGTGATGCGGACGGTTTAGCTTCTTGCCAGACGAAGTACAGTTTAACGTCGTGTGTTGAGGACGAAGCGGACGGTTTAACGTCTTGCCGGACGAAGTACAGTTTAACGTCGTGTGCTAAGGACGAAGCGGACGGTTTAACGTCTTGCCGGACGAAGTACAGTTTAACGTCGTGTGTTGAGGACGAAGGTGCTTGGCAGTTTAACGTCTTGCAGCACGGACGATAGGGGCTAGGCAGTTTAGCGTCGTGCAGCTTGGACGTAGTATAGTTTAACGTCATGTTGGACGGATGCAGTTTAGCGTCATGCGGGACGAATGTGCAGTTTAACGTCATGCTGGACAAATGTGCAGTTTAACGTCATGCTGGACGTATGTGCAGTTTAACGTCATGCTGGACGTATGTGCAGTTTAACGTCATGCTGGACGTATGTGCAGTTTAACGTCATGCTGGACGTATGTGCAGTTTAACGTCATGCTGGACTTTGGTTGCCGCCGATGGGTCCGTGTCACTTCGCGCGAGCCTGGAGGGCCGCACGGGAAGACAACGCACGGTGCGGGCTCCTAGGATGAAGATCATCGGGCGCCACGCAGGCGGGTACCCTCAGGGGGTCAAGGGGGGCGACCCTGGCAGATTGCGCGCAAAAGAGGATCTTTGCGCGCAAAACAGCAGGTCGGCGCGCAAAATGGCGGGCTGGCGCGCAATCGGGCCAGCCCTTTGCGCGCGGATGATTGAGATTGCGCACACCGGGCTTCGGGTAGCACGCGGGGGCAACAGCTCATTCTCTAACGAATGGCCACTTTGAAAATGGGGGGTGCGCGCAATCGGGCTGGATTGCGCGCACCCGGGGGCAATTGCGCGCAAGAGGCTTCTTTTGCGCGCAAAGGCCTTCGGGTTAAGGATTATTCAAAGGAAAGGATCCAAGGGGATTGCGCGCGAAGGCGAACCCCAAGGCTCTATTGCGCGAAAGAAAGGAGGTTACCTGAAGATCGGCATTGCGCGCAGAAGGGGTTGGATTGCGCGAACGAGCGACGCTTCGGATTCTGGCAACCTTCAAAACGTCGGGGGTCGCCTTATATTTATAGGCAACCCCGGGCGCGGAATCCGGTCTCGGGTGCGGAATTCCCTTCGCGGGCACGGAATTAGGACCCGGCGCGCAAGGGCGCCGCGCAGGCCACGGGCGCGCAAAATAGCGCGCCGGCCCAGCGCATTGCGCGCATCCTGGGAGGATTGCGCGCCGCGACTCAACTTTGCGCCCGAGCCTCTGAAATTTCGCGCAAGTCCTCCGGGCCCTCCGGAACGTGCCTCTGACTCCAAATATCACTTCACTTTCCGCATCCGGAGCTTCGTTTGGGAACAACGGACTTTTCCGGCGTCTACAATAACATATTCTAGGAAGCGGATCATCCTGTGGCTGGAAACATCATCAAGAGACTTATTTCTAGAGTAGTATCAAATAAGGTGTGCACATTGGTAGTTTTTTGGTATGTCATCAGTGTGCTAAGTAGGGTCACATAAAGCCTCAGTGTTACATGGACCTAGTGTATTGCATATATTACACTAAAATGTGAAATCTCTATAGATTCTATAGGACATTTCAAGTGGTTCCTATTTATAGGGGATCTACACCAGTTCGGAGTTCCGAAGTGGTATTTATGGAACCCTTCCATGAACGAAGTTGGAGTATTAATAACCATTCTGGATGATGTATTGGACGCTAGATACATGATGTATATCACTAATAAATCTGATATTCTGAGGGATTTTAGGTTTTAGCTCAGGGCCATGGATCTGCCTTGTTACATGTAGTGTGGCATACACCTATTGAGTAGAGAATCAAGCCATCTACATTGGGAGGTATGATATTAGTGGCTTAAACAATAGTTTCTTTATTATTTTACAAAGGTGCCTCACACTCTTCCATATCTACTGTTATTATGGGGGGAATGGGTTTAGATATTTAATACCTATATGGGGTGACGTCCCTTAACTCACCTCTATGAATCCAGTCAGTGGGAATTCTCCATTGCAAGGAGTGTACCCTTAGGTTCGGTGGCTATCAATTTCTACAGGACCCTTTTTACCTTGAGATGACTTGGTCCAAATTAATTCAATGGATGAACTAGATGGTTCCATTTTGAGCTCATATTGACTATTATCACTGAAGGTTTTACTTATTATCTCCTGAGGGTAGTATATTTTTTTTACATGGGAGAATTGGATTTCCAGGCAAGTCATGATATACCGGAGCATCATGGGTTGGGAAGAGTGTCAGCCCAAATTTATAGCCTCTTACTAGATGATCATGGAGTATGAAAATTCATCCTTCCTCTAATTATGGACCATTTTAGGGAAATATTATCTATTGGTAATTCTATGATACCTCCAAAGAGAGAGGTTGAATTTACTATTGAACATATTCCAAGGGCGGAACTGGTATCCAATACTCTATATAGGATTTCTTTTAGCGAGATCCTGGAACCCAAGAGGCTTTTGGAGGACCTAGAATCCATGGGGTTTATTCGGCCCAGTTCATCTCCTTGGGTTTCACTAGTACTTATATCCAAGGGGGAGGATGGTACTTTTTGATTATGTGTGTACTACCAACAGTTGAATCAACTTATAGTTAAAAACCAGTACCCATTTCCCTGTATATATGATCTATTTGACCAGCTATGAGGATTTATGGTCTTCTCAAAGATTTATTTGAGATTAGGTTCTCATTGGGTGAGATTTAGGCCCTCAAACATACCACATACAACATTTTTAAGAAGGTATAACTTATATGAGCATTTGGTAATGTATTTTGGTCTGAAAAAATAAACCCGATTCCTTCATGGAATTAATGAATTGGGTCTTCCACCTATATCTCTATGCCTTTGTGGTTGTTTTATTGATGATATTTTGGTTTACTCTCGATCATGAGAGGATCACGTGAAACATCTAGAGGTCCTTTTTACTACTCTTTAAGAGAATATACTTTATTCCAAACTCTAAAAGTGTAGATTTTTTATTGTTAAAGTTTACTTCTTAGGTCTATCATATTCGAAGCTAGGGTATCAGTGGATCCAAAAATGGAGATATTGATTGATTCATGAGATCATCCCAAGAATGTTTTTGATATTGGTAGCTTCTTGGGGTTATTTGGTTACTAGTTACATTTTATTTAGAACTTTTATCACCTTGTAGTACCACTTGTAGGATTGAGAAAGAAGGGTGTATAGTTTATATGGCTGAAGATTGTGAAAAGGATTTTCAATAGTTGAAGAAAGTATGACCCAAACATTGATCTTGATTTTTCCTGAGTATAGTAGAAGGTACATAGTTTATTCTGATGCATCAGTAATCAAGTTGGGAGATAGATTAATGTAAGGAGAGTTATTCATAGAATATGGGTCTTGGTATTTAAAGTCTCTTGAACACAAATACCCGATGCATGACATTGAGGTAGCATCTGTTGATCATGTTCTATGTTCATAATACATTACATCCTTAGGGTTTGGTTCATATTATGTACATACCATAAGATATAAAAATATATATTTAATAAGTAATACTTAAACCTCTAAAAGAATAGCTGGGTTGAATACCTCCATCTATCAACTTTGAGACCACATTTATTCTAGGGAAGGGTATTTTTGTTATTGATGCTTTGATATAAAACACCCAGGATCAAGTTGTTTTGGAAGATATTATTTAATGGTAGTTGATGGATATGTTTGTTAATATGCATCTCGATGTTCTAGTGTGTCAGGGAAAACATATCCTCATGGATTTATCTGTGGTTCCATCACTTTTGAATCAAATAGAGGAGTAAAAATTATGATCTCGAAGTCTTGGTCCTAAGGTATAGTATTTATGGTGAGAGGCCACCACATATTTGAATTATTGATGGGGATGAGAATATGTCTGTCCATGGATATTTATGGGTCCCTATAAGCATACAAGAGTAATTGATCTAAGAATATCATGCTTGAAAGCAAGCAGTGCATCCCAAAATGAAAAATATGTATTGTACTTATAATTGCTTGTATTGGTATCCAAGGATGAAGATAGAAATAAGGGGATTCTTCACTTAGTTCTACACCTTTCAGAATGTGAAATTAGAACAGTATCATCCTGTAATACTTTTACATAAATTACCTATCTTGGAATAGAAGTTGGGAAATGTCACCATGGAATTAATGATGAGGTTACCGAAGTCACACGAGGCAGTGACGTCGTATGGGTGATTATGGAACAGATAATGACCGTCACTCATTAATCAGATATATGAGAGACATTCTCAATAATTTATATTTGGATATTATATGTTTGAGAGGTCATATATCTTCATGGTATTCTACATACCATTATATTGGAAAGAAATTCTCGATTCAAATTCAAGTTTTAGCAAGGGTTATAGAATGATCTTGGTTTACACGTACTCTTGATCACAACATACCACTCTCAAACCGATGACCAATATGAGTGGACTATACAAGTATTAGAGGACATGCATTATGAATTCAACCATGATTTTAGAGTCTCATGGGATAAACACTTTCCTCTTACTATGTTTTCCTATAATAATATATTCTACGAAATAATTCAGATGTCTTTTATGATGATATATATAGTAGGTCATGAATTTCACCTATGTGATGGTTAGAGACAAGGGATACAATGAGTTTTGGATTAAATCCCATTCAAGAGACATTTGAGAAAGTGAAATTGATTAAAAATCACATGAAAATAACTCAGATTAGAGAGAAATTATATACCAATCAATGTCACTAAACTCTAGAGTTTGAGGTGGGGATCAGATATTTTTATGTGTTTCACCTAGACCAGGTCATCGACAGATTTATAGTCTAATAAAGACAGATCCTATATTTCTCAGTCTTTTCAAGATATTGGAGATGGCCGAGCTGATATCATGTCAATTATCCCTTCCTCAGTGGTATATTTATTTGCATGATTCCTTCCATATATGTCATCTCTAACATTGTCATCCTAACCTGTCTTATTTTTTTGGATATTGAGGAAGTTGATTTAGAGGATGATGATTTATTTGCGGAGTATCTAGTTCATATAATTGATTATAGCACAACGACACTCCAAGGAAACACGGTTCCTATGATTTGGGTTTTATGTAAGAAAAACCATATATATAAGTATACATGGGAACAAGAGTCTGATATACATGCCCAGTGGAATGAATTATTCTCTAATGTTGATCAATAATCCTTGGAGATACAAATTGGGGATGATTTCTCTTAATAAGGGGAGGTTGTATGATCATGGTTCTTCATCGACGTATAAAATCTTTTATTTTTGGGAAAACCACTTTTATTTTGTACCTTTAGGCATGTTTTTGGGTGTTTAAGGCAAGGAAGGTCCATATCTGAGGGATTGGGGCTAGATATGAGACTACTAAAAGATACTACAGTCTCACATTATAGTCAGTGGTAGAACCAATAGCCTTATAGAGCAACTGGGTCCATCAGCTAGCTAATGGGTGCCCAATGGTTAGTCGATGGCATATTGGGTGTTTTTTAGGAGGTACATTTTGGTCCTTTCACCCCACTAAACCATATTTCAACCCTCGACTATTAGTTTTCTCCCATTTTCACTCACATAGCAGCATTATGGATCACCCAATTCCCCTTTCTCTCTTATAGAATGTTCTCTCTCAAATATTGGGTGTTTTGTGTTCTGATTGAAATAGAGGAAAGATTGATGTAAGACTATCACACCCATTCTCTACTTTCTCTACTTTCTTCAATGTTATTAGTGTTATCTCCATGAAAACTAATATAATTCTTTTACAGTTTTTTTAGTTATTTGTTTTCTCTTGTTCTAAATCAAATATGAAGCCATTACCATATGAGGATTCTTCCACAATACCTAAGTAGGTGGTAAAAAATCATTTCTATAAAATTCATACTATTTATAAAATGTTTTGTTATTTTATGAACCAATATTTCTTGGAGATGAACCTAGAATTTATGTTTAATTTTTCACCTAATTCACAATGTAGACATTCCATGGGGATCCCAAATACCATTGATGGTTGAAAAAACAACTCAAACTACACCTTATGGTCTGTTTATCCAACCCCCCATGAAAAAAATAATTTAAATGTAAAAAACCACCTCTTAGGGTGTGTTTGGAATATAAATTAAAAGATATAATTTTTTAGACAATTCTTTAGGTATTCCTTGGGTAACTTGAAAATAACTAATCTAGTAAGGATGTCTTGGATAAATAATATAGCCCAAAAAACAGTATTATTATGTAATCCTAAAATGAATGGACTAATTAAATTGTGAAATGATGTGGGTCTCTCATGGATAACCATGGGGGAAACCTCCTAGGTTGTGATTTAACTTTGATAAAATATTTGACATGAATACTTTACATGGAACTTATAAATTGTCACCATGAATGATTTGGTTAATAATTATGAAAATAAATCACAATTTCAACGATGTATAATTCCTTGGTAAATCTTTGTATTACCTCTTTTTAATTCCTTGGGTGAACTCATAGGATGATACCTTATTCATTTATGTGAATGCCATGCGGTAAACCCACATTGGATTAGGTCAGTGTCTTACTCTCATAAATTCCAGGACTAGTCATTATGCATTCATCTAGAACTCTGGGAAAATTTGAATTCTTGGGATACACTACTATAACAAACGCCTTTAATAGAGCTATAATATGCCTTTATCAGTGCTAGAAAAGTGATGACTACCCCAGTGTGGTTAAAAGGCCTAGTCCATTATCAGCACAAAAAATCACTAATAAAGTGTATCTTTATCAATGAAAATAAAAGTGATTATAAATAATACATTTACTAGTGATTTTAAAAGAACTGATAAAAGGATCCCTTTATCAATGCTTTAATTTATCACTAATAAGGAGACCCTTTATCAGTGCTTGTAAAAGTGATGATAAAGGCTATCTTTATCAACACATTTAATAGTGCTGACAAAGGTGAAAACTACAGTGTGATGCTACAACAGACTCTAACACCAAAAACAGGTGTAGTGTGCTGTAACAACACACCAAATCACAAAAAATAGAACACAATGACTAAAATAAGATACAAATATTGAATTGAAATGAAATAATATTTCTAACATAAATACAAGAAAAAATATTATTATAGAGCATGTTAATGTTTTTTTGATAAAATTAATGTTAGTTTTGAATAAGAAGACACACTTAGAGTCATAACGGTTACACTATACATCATATTGAGGTTCAAATTATTTCTACATGTCATAAATTAATTATGGATTGTTTTTATAAAGTAACAAAAATAAACCAAATGTGTTTTCCCAGTTTTGAGTATTCTAGTTGTTTTTTCCACTAAAATTAAAGTCGCATTTGAATAAAAGGGTGCAATTGGAGTGATAACGGTCACACAATGCATCAGATTAAGGTGAATATGACTCATAAACATCAAAAATGACTCATGGATCATTTCCCTAAAGTACCAAAACAATCTAAATTTGTTTCCTAATTTTTGAGTATGCCAATTATGTATTTTACTAAAATGTCATTTTAATATGGAAACATGAACTTTGAGCCATACAAGTGGAATTGTATCTAGGTCTGACATTAGGCTGATTCATAAACATCAAAAATGAATTATGAATCATTATACCAAATTATCAAGATATTCTGAGCATGTTTTCTTAGTTTTCAGTGAATGGAACTTTTTTGTATTAAAATGTCAATTTTAAACTGATAACAAAAACTGAGAGTCTTATTGGTCACACCATGCATCAGGTTGAGGTGTATTGGATTCATAAACAACAAAAATGAATTATGGAGAATTTCTATAAAGTAAAAAAACAATCTGAATGTGATTGATTAGTTTTTGAGTATGTTAGTTGTTTTTTCACTATAAGTAATGTCATTTTGAATAAAAATATGCACTTGGAGTCATACCGGTCACACCGTGCATCAGATTAAGGTTTGGATGATTCCCACATGTCAAAAATTACCTATTTATTATTTTCTTAAATTACCAAAAAAATTAAATGTATTTTCTCAATTTTGAGTATGTCAGTTGTTTTTTCAATTAAAATTAATGTCAAATTTGAATAAAAAGACACACTTGGAGTCATACCGGTCACAATGTGTGTTGTATTGAGGTGAGGTTGATTCTTATACATGAAAAATTACTCATGGATCATTTTCTTAAAGTACCAAAAAAATTATAATTCATTTCCTTGGTTTTGAGTTTGCTACTTATGTTTTTAACTAAAATGTCATTTTAAACTGGAAACATGTAATTTGAGCCATACCGGGGGAATCATGTGCAAGTTTGACATGATACTAATTCAAGCATGTAAAAAATTAATTATGAATCATTATCTTAAATTATCATGATAATCTGAGCTTTTTCCTTTGGTTTTTTGTGAATGACACTTTTTTTTATTAAAATGTCAATTTTAAAATGATAAGAGACACTTAGAGTCATACCAGTCCCAACATACATCAAGTTGAGGTTTTTTTGATTTATACACATAAAAAAATTACTTATGGATCATTTTAATAAAGTACTAAAATAATATGAATGCATTTTCTCTATTTTGAGTATGTTAGTTGTTCTTTTCACTAAAATTAATGTTGGGTTTTAATAAAACGATCCACTTGGATTCATGCTAGTAACACCGTGCATTGGATTGAGATGAGGCTGATTCCTATACGTCAAAAATGAATTATGGTTAATTTTACTAAATTTCAGAAACAATAAAAATGTGTTTGATCCGTTTGGAGTATGTCAGTTGTTTTATCCACTAACATTAATGTCACTTTTGAATATAAAGTCTCACTTAGAGTCATACCAGTCACACCGTGCAAAAGATTGAGGTGAGGTTGATTCCTGCACGTCAAAATTGACTCATGGATATTTTTCCAAAAGTATAAAAACAATTCGAAGGTTTTTTCCTAAATTTTGAGTATGCCACTTATTTTGTTTTACTAAAATGTTATTTTAAACCGGAAACACGCAATTTGATCCACACAAGTGGCATCATGTGTGGCTTTGACATGAGACTAATTTGTACTCGTCACAAATGAATTATTAATAGTTTTCCCAAATAATCAAGAAATGTGTTGAAAAACATTATTTCAATTAGTAACCTGAAACACATGCACAATGGTTCTTATCTTAAGTTACATGTGTTGTGTGAAATTTTAAACAATTTTTTCCACTCCAAATCATGGTATTATCCTCATTATACTTCATTAACTGACAATTTTATTGTTTAAAACCCCAATCTTCTTATCCTCTTCCACCTCGATCTTTGCCTTTACCTACTCTTATACGTAGGTCTCTAACTCCAACTCTGCCTCAGACTCTACCTCTGCCTCTACCTATGCCTCCGCCTCCACCTCTGCCTAAACATCCACATGTGCCTCCGAATCTGTGTAAACATCCACCTCCACCTCCACCTCTGTGATTTCCCAAAAAAATTATTTTTTGTAGTTCAATGCTTCTAAATAAATTGATTTCCTCCGTCATTATTATCCTTCAAAAAGAGTCCAAAAATAATATATAAGCATTATGAGACTAATATTTCACAACCCAAATATCTTTAAAAGGCCATAAATCATACTATATTAGAAAAATAACAGGTAATCATATAAATTTGGGGTTGGCATACATTCTGACAAAATGTATTCTTCCCACTTGTCTATAAAAAAATTGATTCCTTCTTTTGAGTAAATAGGTTTTTAGAAATTTTGATAGTATAGAGAAAATTTAAAAAAACAAATGATTATGAAATATATTTAATAAAATTATAATTTCCTTTAGAGATTACCTATAGGGGGATTATGGTATTTTTATGATTTATGATTTCACTTATAAATTAAAAAATATAATGTCCACAATTTGTGTCATTATCTTGTTTCAGACACTCCATAAACATTGTCTAAAATAAGTAAATTGTTTTGAAATGTTTTGATAGTTAAATATTTCAATTTATAGACTAATGTTTATCCATTTTTAACACCCCAAGCTTCCATAGTACACTTCTCTTTGAATAATACAATAGCTTGAATTTTATGCAACTTCAAGTTCTAAAACACCACGACCAATCAAAATAGACGTTATGAATAGTAATACCCACTTTTTGAAATTTTATAAATTTTATTTTACAAAATAAACTTTATTTTTGGAATCAAAATATCAAAATTATTTTAGGGTGAATTTCTTTTATTTTTCTAAAAACATTCAATTTTTGATGAATACTGAAAAACACTGCGTTATTGTTTAAAACCTACCTTTTATATAAATATTTATTTATTTTAATTAAATTTATTCTAGGTCAAAATCGATACATAATACCTATATATGTTCAATGTAATTCACTGGAGTCATTTTATAATTATATTAGATGTATAAAATTTTATTGATTTTTTAACATCTTTTACCCACCTTCTAGGCACGTTATCAAGTTCGCATAAAACACAATTTTACCACTTTCATGAATTGAATTTCAAAAACCCGAGAGACATAGCTGACATCAGTATGTAAAATGTGGTTCAGTAAGATGAAAATATTTGTTGGTGAATAGTAACTTTTGACTTTTATTTACCACGGTTAAAAGTAAATAGGGTAATTAAAGGTAAAAATGATTTTATAATTACCCTAACACATGTACTAATTATATTGGATATGAGTTTTTCAATAGAAATCAACCTTAGTAATAAAATAAGACCCTTTTGGTTCACATGGATTAGATTAGGACATTTATTATTATTTTATTTAAAGAATAGTTAAAAGTGTCAAATTTAAAGTCTAAAAAATAAACCATTTTTAATATAGGGTTATAAATAAGATAAATTATACTATATATATTCATTAGAAAGATAAAAATATTTCCTACATAATGGTATTTTATTTATAAATTTTATACACTAAATAAATAAGTTTATTTATGACACAATAATGATGCAGTAATTACCTTATTAATGAAAGATTAAAATAATTGATATTATATCATTTTAAATAATTATAAATTGAGACTTATGATGAATTTAACTAATTTTCTAGGTTAATATGACATTTCTGGGTTGATTAAATAATTTTTTTGAAGTGATAATGTTGTTATGACTTTCATAAAAACAAAATACCAAATAGTGTCAAAATTTACATAAATGAGTTTTTAAAACAAATACTATATTATTAATTGATATAATATTACTTGAAATATAATGTTAGGTCCAAATACTTAGAAAAGATTAGATATATCAATAATGAACTAATTGGGGTTCACTTGAGTTTTTATAGTATGTTTATTAACCATTTATTATAATAATACAAGAATACATGGTTAAAGTTAAACTATTTAACTGAGAGTTAAATCTAAAAGATAAGGTTAATATGGTGACCTAAACCTATATAAAACCTATTGGTTGAGAGGTTTTCGACCCAGCCCCAACTTATCCTCAAATTAAATCCTTTTGGATCCATTATAAACTGAATATGATTATACAATAAAATAATATTACATGCTTTTCCTAAAGTGACCCTTACCTCTCTTATAAAAGGGTACTTCCCCTTATCTCAAAATCACACCTCCAAATCCATTTTGGATGGCAAAACCCTGATCACATATCCTCCCAAATACCCTCACTTATACCTAGAGGCCTTAATTTGATCAAAAATCCAACCTAAGTATCCATTTTGATCAACTCAAAAGGAAACACCCGAAGAATAGGTAATAATTTAACCACCTCTTTCAAAGTTCTTTACTTCTTCCACTTCCTCTTTATTTGTTATTTTCACACCAAATTAATAACAAAAATACCTTATAAATAATATAATGTTATTATAAATATATTACAACCATATTCTTTATTCTATCCATCCTATGAATGACAAGTCACCATACGTGCGTACGTATGGCTTACCGTCTCCACGCCGTGGTGTAGTTTGTTATTCAAACACTTCATTATTTGGATGGGTATAATAATGAGTAAAACTGATCTAAATAATAAATATAAAATTTTAATTATTATTTATATATTATATAACATCCAATTAAATACAATTTCACCATCAATAGCATGATATTATCGCTCATGCGTACGTACAAATTACCATATCCACAAACGCGATAAAATTCATTCCCCATCATAACCATTCAAGAATAATTTTTATTTTATAATGAAAAACAATGTTTAAGAACATAATATAATTCTAGATATGAATCATAAACATCCTATACATAAAAAAAATATCTTACATAACCAATCATATAAAGGAAAACAAATCAGCTAACACCCGAAACAATGATACTTCTAAAATATTATTAACAAAGCAATATTAAAAGATAATATATGATATCATATTTATGTATATGGTTATTGCATAATTAAATACAATGATTTAACAATTATACATGAGGTTAACATACCCTCAATCATGTAAATGTAAAAGTTAAGGGTTAATTGTAAAATCTCTTCATTATTCATGGTTGTTTATACGTGAGTATCTACTGGGACCTCTTTATCATCCACACCCATGTTTTTTAGATATTTATTTCAAAACATTTTTACTATTTCCTAGAATATGGTTTAAATTCATTTATAACCTTTTTTTTTACTTTTTATATAATTTTTATAAAGTAATCTTTCCATCATTTTCCAAACAAGGTACTTTACGCCCTTTTCGAAAAAATTAAAGAAAGATTGTTTTTTAAACTTATACGGAGAGTGCTGCTATTTTACGCCATATTATCATCTTATAATATTACCTTACAAGATTATAAGAATATTTTAAAAATAAATGTTTTCATTTATAATTATGTTACTTTTAAATGATTTCAAAATAGGAAGAGATATTTCTCTAAAATAGTATTGATTTCATCTATGTCGACATCCTTTGATGGATTTTACGCTTGTTAGAAGTTGATTTATTATGATAAAATCTTCTATATTGCATTGAAGAATCTATGATATGTTTGACTATGGATGGGTTATTTTTATACCATTCAGGGTTTATGGTTAACGTATCAACATTTTGTATGCTTGTTTTAATAGGAATGATTATGTTATGTTTCATCCTTTTCATATGAGGAATCCATTGGACTTAGTAAGTGGTGGATGGAGCCTGCTATAGCTCCTCGATGCATCGATATGTCTCACGAGACAATCTAGTGTCTTGGAACAAGGCCTTTACAAAATATTCTTTGTATTATTGGCACGAGGCCTTGACTATGTGGTTATGATGTCTGACATTTTGAATTCCATCATTATGAAATTGGATATTGATATTACATGTGATTATTCGACTAGTAGAATATCCATGTGAATAAGTAAATGGAATTATTTGATTAATAATTTCCATATTATGCTGAATTTTATGTTTAAAAGGCTTCTATTTTAGTCTTATACCTTGCCTTAAATGTCTATGATTATTTATGAAATTTTTCGCTATATTGTTATCCTTACTGATCACTTGAGCTCACCCCTTTCTATGTTTTATTTTTTCTAGCATGCGAAAAAGTATATTATCATTGACTTTCAGGGGTATTCTAAGGGATTTGAATATGTTCAAAGGAGACAATTTTTTTTTTCATTTTATAATGTAATTTAAAACTTATGTATGTATCTAGTACTTCTAAGACTACTAAACTAATCAGTCTTTTGAGACATGATATCTTGTGATCATGCCAATGTTATTTAATAATGCACCGACTCTGGGTACATGGGTTGGTGAATTACACCATTTTTAGTAATTCATAGGATTTGGCCCTTCAGTATCTAAATTCATGACATGATCTTCCCTGTATTGAGCAACCACCCTATCATAACAAAAATATTGTTAAAACATAGACTAAACATATAATTCGAAGTTTACCTTTAAAATGTTTAATGGAATGTATTACATATTCACAATAAACATCATGTGTGGTCTTTTGGTTTCATATCCATGCATTGGATCCAAAAAATAAATATTTGGGGTGTCGAGATTAACTACTATCTGCATCTAGTTCATCCTAAAAAAACAAAAACAATTAATTAATGAAAAAATTTAAAATATATTTAATGTGATTATATTATAGAGTTTTACCATTTCATTGTAGGAATAAAAAAGGGAATATCTTCTGTTTCCTTTTTATTAAACACTCGGTGTAACTAAACTTTTTTCTTCTCAATTTCATTGTTCTCCGAAGAAGGTTCTGGCATAAAAATGATACATGGATTAATGAATCCAAATAGTTCTTCACACGATCTTCTCTTTATATAGTTGTGATATAAAATCCTATATAAAATATGAATATTTAATAAATTTTATAAACATATTAGCTCACATTTTGGACAGATGTATTATGAAAATTTACCTTATATATGTATTCACAACTGAGATGCCTTGCCACTCATGATTGAAAATCTCAGTTAGAGTCTTGAGACCAATTACATCTGTGAATGAATATCCATATATTTTTTCTTCATATTCAATGTAAGACCTATTTTTATCTTTAATGTTTGTCTATGCATGATGTTGTAATTATAATAAATGTTTCTCTAAAACTGGAAGGGAGAAGGTACTATCAGAAGGCCATTTTGTTTTCATGGTTGATTCATTAGATTTTCTTGATTCAACCTTCAATTTATCAATAACTTTATCCATATGTAATATCATACATCACTTAATACCTTTTGTCATGAAATGTTACATGTTTTTTCATATGAATAATTTTGTTAAAGACATACATCATTTATCTTTAAAAGATTAGATGACCATTCTATGAAAGCTATAATAGTAGCTTCAACCATTTTAATATCTGGAACATCAAGTGGAAAAAGAAACTCAAAAATGGGATCATAAACTACCAAAATATCAACTATCATGTCATCATTTGGTATGTATCTTGTCTCTCGGATATTATAAAATGTACCCATCAAAACATAGTGGTATGTGTGTGTTGACATATACAGATCACATACAACTGTAACCTGTAGAATTTTAGTAATATCAAGTTATCAAAAGTTGTTTGATTCACATTTAGGAGAAAGAGTAATGAAAAAATTGATTACCTTGTGTATGTTATGAGGTTGGGGGAGTGACTAGACTCAAATATAGTGGGATCATTTGGTACATGTTTGGATCTTTGCTCCACCACTGGTTCTCATTGATCGTTTCTTATACATTGGTATACAAAACCAGACACCAAAATAATATCTTGCAGTGAGTATATTTTTGTCTTTATTAATCTCACAATATTATATGTATCTTCATGTGGTTTTATCTTCTAAAAATATGTTCAATTAGGGAATCCAAAACCTAATCCTCTAACACAACCATATTTTTTAGGCTGCTTCAAAACTACTTAAAGTTTCCTTTCATCGGGTATGACTGTTGCTGATTCTTGTGTCCAAACCATATATAAAAATTTGAACATATTTATTTTTACATAATATTATTATAAATAATAATTAATCACAGTCATGTCATACTTACACTTTTTTCCCATACTGCTTTTGTGTTTTCATAAACTAATTTACCATCCTTATTTACATGATCCTCTTTCCATATCACATGATAGGGGATGGAACTGGATTTAGATTTTGATTAATAAATTTTCATATAAACCAAGGAAAATATGTTGTTCCATATCACATAATTAAACTTATATTATTTATTTAAAATACATACCAATTTATTTTCTAATGAAGCATACCACAACATTCCTTTTCACTAGTGGTAAATTGGTTTTGATGCACGTTCTTTATTTTCAGCACCCTTTTGATGTTTCATAAATTAATAATTTTGAATCAAGTTCGATAAAATAAATATTGTAAAATAATATATTATCGACTTCAAGGAACCTAAAATTATTTCTCATTATGATGATTTATGAAAGAAGTCCATATTGTCTACTTTATAATGTTTTAATAACTATGTGGTGGGTGGGGCTTTATTTTCTCCTCAGCATCTCTAAGATCTAACTTCTTCAGAAGATTCCAGAAGCTTCTATGTGATTTTACTATACCCATTAAGACAAATTTCTGATGGATATCTTCTAAAATAAATTAATTCTACAATGAATAATGAAAAGTAAATCAATGTTTCATTATATAATTTTTAGTAAAATAGATAAAGTATATTGTAACATTACCCTTATATCTTTCCAAATGATTTCCTTCATTATAGGTTGGATGTGGACCCATGATTTAATATCAATAAACATATTCATCCTCATTGTGACCCCAAGATAACTAATTAATGTTGACTTTTTAGGGTCAGTAGGTTGTCCACATTGATTCCAGCCAACTTCAAATTTTATACCCTAACTTATTACCTTGATAATTTTATTCAAACCTATGATGGTGCTTAATTTTTTTTAATCAATATGTTTTTGATCCCCTAATAATTATATAGATTCATTATCAAGAGTTTGTTCTTCATTGGTATTGGTAACATCATAATTTGTAGAATACATTGTTTGTATTAGTAGTCAAACATTTAATTTATCTTGAATAACAACAACAAAATATACTCCATGCATAAAATTACAAATTTACATGCATCTTGAATGAAAATTGTTACTGTCTTGAACAAAGATATAATAATTCAATACTCTAGTGTGACTAACCATCAATACCTTTATTTAATCCATCATCAGACATTTATTATCTTCTATTTGTTGATGATAGATTAGACTCTCTCTTTAAATCTATCCTTCCTCTTATCATTGTGGTTCCTAAGTTCATTAATGACATACCTCCCAAATAGTTAATATTTCATTTTTGGTTTGATATCTATCTCCCATATTTTTAGAAAATCCACCAATGTTTCTTGAACTTCTATAACCAAAATTTATCCCATGATAATTTTGGATGACAACTACTCAGTTTAGTTCAAGAAACATAGATGATATGGGGGATGAGTCTCAAGAAACAAAATGAAATAATAACCATTAAATAGATGAGAGTCGAGTTTCCACAGATGTTAAAAAATAACTTAAATAGAATTTTAATTATGGATTATAACATATTACATTGCAAAAATTTAGGAACGAACATTCAAATCCACCTGACTTCCACTCATAGTTATTTACTTCCACTCACAAACATTTATTATTTTTCACTTTCTCTGAAATGTTTCTTTTTTTGGTAGGGAATAGAGGAGACACAAACTTGTGGTGGTATTGATATGTGGAAGATGAGAGATCTTGAAAATCAGCCATTTATCCTAGATACCCAGAGAAAGTATCCTAAAGATGAAGCCAAAAATAGGGTTGTAGAGATCTTCTCATTATGGGATGAATACCTTCAAGAGTCAGATTAGATGACTCGTCATAGTAGTATTATCATCCATGTATGATTAATTCTAATAGTATCCAATGTGACCACACTCAAAATAAAATTAGTTTTTAGGAAGTGTTTTAAAAAGTAGCTGAGTGAGTCATATAAGAAAATGCATATCAAGAAACCAAAAAAACCCATTCATTATGTTTTGATTAATTTTTGGCTGTCATTTTCTGTGTTCCGAGGAAGTAGTAAAAGATGAGGATGAAAGGTTAAAAGAGTTGAATAATGTGTTGGGAGATGTGGTATTCAAATCCATGGAAGTGGCTTTGAAGAATATTAATAAATACAATCTGAGCAGGAGGTTTGACATCAAGGAACATTGGAACCCTAATAATGAGAGGAAGGCTAGTTTGAAAGAGGGAGTCCAATCCATCATCAAGAGATAGAAGGCAATCAAGAATCTCAGGAAAGGTAAAATAAATTTAGTGAAGGTTAGTTGTACTATAGTATTGAAGTATTATAAATATATTCAAGATAGTAACAATTTTCATTCAAGTTTCATTCAATTACGGACATTTATGCATGGAGTGTATTGTATTGTATATCCATCTTACAAAAAAGAATCCTTATTTACTCATAAATAAAATTGATGCTGATCAGTCTTTTTCCATATGTTTACATATATAGAATATTTATATTAATAACATTATGAATAAGTTATAATCTCAATCCAAGATGAATTATAAGATAGTCGTAAATTAAGAATAGGATGATTTTGTGTCCTAATACTATCAACAAGAGTATAATATACTAGGATTGTACTTATCACTATAGAAGAACCCTATATAGAATCATTCATATACTAATCAACCATTAATAATCTACCAATTATATATAATGACCCTTCTATGAAAGAGTAGCTCAAAATAACCATCGGAGGTTCCCCAAATAACCACATCGATTGAAATGTTTCACATCAAAGAGGAAATAAGGATTAAAGTTTCCTATGAACCTACCTTGATGGAATCACTAAAAATGTATTCTCAATTGATGATAAATTGGAATACATCCACTATAATGGTGTTGAAAAAATTAATCTCACCCAACCTATATTCGATATCACTTATATCTACTCAAGGATTCATCGCATTCAAATTTTTGATATTTTTAATCTTCCATAAGATCCCTCCAAAAACATTCATCACTTTAATGGGATAATTTTTCAACTTATTATCAATATTCATATAGATGTTTTTTACTCTAATAAATGAAATTAATATATTCAATGAAATCCCAAATTTAATATTATGATATATTACCATAAAATCTTAGAGGAACTATAGATACAATATGTTATCATCATTGAAAATTATACCAAATAGCTTGAAGTAGATCTATAATTACCTCTTGGAAATTAAGATCAATATAAGTTATAGAATACTGAGGATGTTCATTGGATCCTTCCTATACAGATATAGGGTTTAGAGTAGTGAAATATTCTATATTAAGTTTGAGATTCGCCTAATTTTCCCCTTCCAAAAAACAATAATCTATCGAAATTAGGCACAAAATAATCTATATTAAATGAAAAACCCTTGCCCCTATTCCTCATTCATTTCATTTTTACTGAGTCTTTTCATAATTTAAATTTAATTCAAAATATGTTAGAAGCATTCTTTTAAATATAAGTATGAAACAACTAACTAATAGTATCGATTAATGGGGTTACTAAATAAACTCTATCAATTAATATGTTATATATACTTAATCATCACTAATAAGTAAATAAGAATAAGCTATTTATTTATTATTCATGTTTTTATTAATATAAATTTATAATTGATTCTAGAAAAAAAATTAAACAAAAACATATAAGAACATGAAATTTCATACATTCTTACTGATTCCTACCCATCAACTCCTTAATTATAGGCATGGGACATGAGAAGATAGGTCAAGGAATAAATAAACAAAAAAACCCTATAATTCATAATGTATTTCAAGTATCAAACATAATTATGATATCCAAACATATTTATGGATTAATTCTTATGTCTGGTACATTTTTTATTTTGGATATAATCAATACCAATATCCCTACTTTCACTCTAATTCCATTTTTTAACAATTTTATCCTAGTATACCCAAATAGTTCCCTATTAAGGTCAGCACATCACCTCAAACACACTTCTCAATCACTAAAGTCACGTTTCAATGTTAAATGATACAGATAACAATAACTCTTTAGTAGAGTGTGGTGAAAAATCAATTTTATTTATCCATACAGGCTCATACACATATGTCGACTGACCATACCATATGAAAACATCAATATCCTTCTTGGAAACCATTTTCTATAGAAGAAAAGGATGAAATAGAACCACTCGTTGTATTTTAGTGGTGAGGAGATGAGATGTAGAGTTCATCGTGGTTAATAACAGCACAAAACGCAAAAAATGTGGAATTGAAAAATTCAAACAATGATAGAGGAAATGTATAAAATAACATACGTTGGATTCTAGCCTTGATTAGCTTAAGGGATAATAGAGGAGTCATGCTGACAAAAGAGGAGTTCCATGAGATCTTGAGAATCGTGGGTTATTGAGTTATGGTTAGGGTTATTTTAAATACATTATGGAGTATTCTAACAACGATTTCAAAAAAGTGCTGATAAAGATCTGTTTTTTAGTGAAAATTTATAAGCGTGGATAAAAGGGATCTTTATGAGTTCATTTTTAGAACTGTTAAATTTCAAGATTTCTCAATGCTTAAAAGCACAGATAAAGGATTTATAATTATAATTATTTAAATAAATTTCTTATAATTTTATAATTATTTAAATATATATAATTATTTATTTATAATTATAAATTTATTTATTTTAAAAATAATAATAATTTATTTATAATAATTATAAATTTATAAACTTATAAATACAATAAATATAGATTTATAAATATACTTATTTATAAATATTTATTTACAAATATATGTTTAACATTATTAGTGGATATATAATCTTAAATACATGCATTTTACAAATGAATGAAATTGAATAATTCAAAATAAGTACACTTTAAAAATATTGAAAAAATGGATAAGTTTTATTAATTAAATATAAATTATTAAAAAAATATGGATATATATATATATAAATATATATTGAAGAAAATATGAATACATATTGAAATTACTAAAACATAGTAAATAAAACATATATAAATAAATAATAAGAAATGATCAAATTCAAAAATAAAATAAAAACTAAAAAATATTAAGAATGAATACCCTAATTATAATAGTATTAAATATAAATAAAGAAATTTAATGATTAAATATATATAATATTTAAAATTCATCATGTTATACTTATTCATTTTTATTAATAATTGTTTCATTAATAAGTTTTTAAATAATTTTGTAATTTATTCATTTTTATTTTATTAATTATTACAATCTATTCATTTTATATATCTATATTTAATATATACTATTTATTAATATTTATAATATATATATATTAAAGTTATTCATTTTTATCAATAATTATTTTATTAATTTTTGTTCTTAATATTTTTCTTATTTTACTAATTTTAAATTTTCATTTGTTTAATTATTTCATTTTATTCATTTTAAATATCTATATATTTCATATATATTATTTATTAATTTTGAAAATTTATATATATTTATATTCAATTTATTTGTTTTTAACAATAATTATTTAATTACTGAAATTGTTAATTTTTTTAATTATTTAATTTTATTGTGGACATTTATTAGTGCTAAGAATGTGCTGAAAAAGGATACCCTTTCTCGGTGCATTATTTTTAGTGATGATAAAGGGTACCCTTTATCAGTGTTAAAACTAAAGTGCTGATAAATGGTAACCTTTATTAGTGCTAAAATAAAGTGATGATAAGGGTTCTCTTTTATCATCACTCAAAAAAGATCTGATAAAGGTTATCTTTATCGGTGCATTTTGCTAGCACTGCTAAATTTCGGTGCTTTTAAAAGCAATGTTTTGTAGTAGTGATAGTTTCCTAGGTTCAGCTTGATGTTCTCATATAAGAAACACCTTGGGTCATCCCATTTGATTTTATACGAGACCTATCCTAAAATGAAAGGATATATTTCCTTTGTTCAGTTTGAAACTCTTAGGAGTAGAATGAAAAAGTTCACCCCTTAGATTCCAATGAGAACCCAAGAGCTAAACATAATGTATTAATCACCACATTCTATCTTAAAAACCAAAATCATCCAATTCTATGGGTCCTCCATGGATTTGAAATATGTGTGTTGTGTAGGAATTCCTTGACTAGTTTTTTGGATTCCTTGTCATTATTTTTTCTTATATTCCTTGGATACATTAATTGGGTCCCCTGATCAATTTAAATTTCACAAGGTTAAAAACATCCGACTTAGTTTGAAGTATGTAGGGTTAGTTGGGAATCCCAGAAGGACCCCAAGCTCGATATGGTTTCCCTTAATTTACTAATTAAATTATTATAATTTTACTCCATTATATTTTATATTCATAGGATGGATTTGCATTAGACGTTATTGGTGCTGGCCTACTGAGTTATAATCACACCCTGTTCGGGATTCCACTTGGTAGCCAGGAATATTTAATGGATGCTAGTATAGAAAAAATGAATGTTCCCTGTTGTGGATGGTTAATTTATATCTTAGGTTGGAATCAAAGAAGTAGAATACTTAACTGAGACACATGATGCCCATGGAGATTATTAGTTTTCTTGGTCTTCTGTTTTATTTTTCTTAGACTTGAACTACTTGTATAATGGCTTCTGTAACATGATTGAATTATATTTTTCATTACCATGACATCATTTTTTTGTTGGGTTTCCTTATTGTCTTATGTCTTTTTTAATTATATCTAGTTGGATTGTGTTGTATTTATCTTAGTTGTGTTTCCCCCTGATAAATAGGGTATAGTATCCTCACTAAACCACCATACACCCTTCTTATATTCGATAACCCTTGTCGTATGGGGAGGTGAACTTGAGGCCTTGGGTCCCACAAGACTGGTTACTTATTAGTGAACCTATCAAAGGATGTCACACAAGGGAATCGATCATTGACTTTTGTAATGATTTTAACTATTTATAAATAACATAGAGGAATTATTATATTCTAAATCCTAACAAGATCACTCCATACATTTTATTTTTTACATCAACAAAATAAAACGTTTTCCAAGTACACAACATCTAAATGAGGTGGTATAACAATACAAGACATTAAGAAAAACATAAAAAAGAGAGACAAATATAACCAATACCAAAAACATTTAAATTAATAACCAAACTTCATATACAATAACCAAAATGAAAACTAAAATGGTGAGGCAATGTTAATGGAAAACCTGGCTGGTTGATCACATAAGTGTCATAAAAAATATATATCAAGAATATATGAACAAAATAACAATAACTATTCATGTTTATGTAATTAGAAAGTACCATCAACTTTTTACCTCCTCTAAACCAATAAAATGCTATCAACCATCTACTAATTCAAATTATAACTCTAGACATACCTACATAAAATGAAATATAGTCTACATTCATATGGAGTGTGTATAAAAGGTGTGATTGTAAAAATCCATATTCTTTTTGGGGAGGAAATTACTAATGAAATTTTAAATTTAATTTCTTACTAAGGTTAAGTTTGATAACTAGGATTTGGATCAAGTTTTTTACTGTTAAAACCCCTTAAAAATATGTTTTTAGACTTGTATTGGTGGTCGGGATGTGTTTTTGGTTTTTATGGGGGCTATAAAATAGGCTCATGAGCCACATGGGGCACCTAGAAGCCACCACAGCTTGGGTTATTCTATGATTCCCTTGGTCTATAAATTTTGGAAAACCACAAGGATCCCCACACCCTAGAGGCCCCTAAGGTGCTAGAGGGTGGTGCCCGTGAAAAATTGGGTCCACCAAAATTTCATGGTTTGGGCATTTAGTTAACCATGGAGACATCATAAGGTTCCAAGGAGTGAAACATGTATCGATTAAACTATAGGCCCTACTCACTGGGTGTTTAGACTAGGAGTATACATGATGGGGTATGATGAGGGTATTTTTGGGTGTGTTTTTGGGCATGTCAGGCTTTTTTAGGGATTCTTAGGCATGCACCATGCTATATGACAACCCATATTGAATTTTATTTTTATTTGAATGACATTAAATCTTTGGGGGTAATTCCCTATCTTCCCCTTTGATTATTTTTCCGCTATTTCCCTCCTCCATTATCTCTCGTGCATGACACACCAAGAAGAATTCCTCCCTTAATTTCCTTTGAACCCCATAGATTGGGGTGGGGTTTTGGTGAGATTATTCAATGATTCAAGCTTTGATCCCCTTTCTCCCATCCATTCTATTTCCCTTGGATTGCCTCTCTATTTTAGATGATCAAAATTACAGTTTGGAAATGGTTCCCACCAGATCATTGTGGAAATAATTTGATATGGTGTTTATTTTTAATGAAATGGGTAGAGGATATCTCGTGGAGATGATCGAACACCATTTCAACTATTTTTTATGATGTATGTAGATCTATAATTTTTTCTAGTTTTTTTAAAAAAATTAAATGAAATTAGTATTTGAATCAATGTTGCGTGTTAAGTATTTTTCCTAGATTAATGGTGGGTGTGTTTCATGGTCCTTCGATGTATGTTTGGTCATGATTTTGGTGAGACGAGGTTTCCCAAAGAGTTTTTTGGGAAATTATTCCCATTGTATTTATTTTGGATATCTAAATTTTAGTTGTTTAATTAATTAAAACTAGATTTTAATTAATTTAATTGAATGTTTTAGCATGAATTAATTACTCAAGGTTATGGGCATTGGCCGGTTGGTCTTTGATGATCCTGAGAAAGAGTTGTTAGTATGTGATCTAATAGAATAACTCTAATACCATGGTAGGTGGTCCCTCATACATATCCCTTGTAATTATGCTTCATTTATATTCTCCGTGACGTATGTAGTATTGTCACTTTGGGTGATCAAAATGTTTAAATTTTTTAAATTTTTTAAGTGAAATTTAATGACTATGAATGAGAAGTGTCAAGGTCCTGAATGACCATTGTACATAGGATTTATGCCTTAGACACAAATAGTCAAGGCCTTGTTTATGATTATGTGTGACTTGTGACACATAGACACTAAGGGGTAAAAATTAAAAAAACAAGATGAAATGGAACTAATGCTAGTTGTCCTCAATGACTTATTAGTAGAGGATGGGGTTGGAATATAGTGTTTGAACTGATTTGGACATGTGAGAACCATGAGATTCCTTGAATCCTTTGGGATAACTATGATTAGCATATGGGAAAGTTATACTCTCCCTTGATATGTGAGCACTTGGGTGGGTAGACCCTATAGATATTGTGGACAACTTGAGTGAGAGGTCCAACTTGAGATGACCTAGAAAGTGGGATGGTCCTTATTCTATATCTTAATACTAATTCTAGTGAGGCGTATCCAATGAGTACAACGAGTCCCCGATGTGATGATGATAATACCAAGGGATTTGATACCATATGAGTGACAAACATTGAATCAAGAGATGAAAACATGATATATAAGACCACGTGGGATGTCTTGGATATGAAATTGACCTGGGGACACCAATGGGTTACCCCAATGATATGTTGAACCTAGAGAGGATGAGTATGATAAATGGGTAGTTATGATAACAAGTTTTACCTTATAATATGAATTTATGACGATCCAGATATAATATATTGATGGTTTTGAGTCATTCACTGTGAAGATAACCATGAATTTGTGAGATGGGTTCATGTTGATGGACAACCCATCGATATACATTATACAATATGATTTGAATGGCACACACTACCCATCAAGATGCATTGAGAAACAATTTGGGATTCCTTAGATATATTCCATGGATATGGTATCACAATGTATCGGGACACCTTGGACATTTTCATGGGTTCCATATGGTGGGAGGTATATACCAATTATATGAAGATAATATGGTTTGGGATACCATGGAAATTCTCCCTAGATTCAGATGAGGTGATATCTGGTAGGGGATATCCATACCCATGGACTCAGATGATGTGATGTCTGATACAGGGAACCGCACCCCTAGACTTGTATGAGGTGATATATGGTATGGAGAGACATACCCATTGACTCGAATGATGTGATATATAGTAAGGGTAACCATACCCTTGGACTTAGATGAATTTATATCTGGTAGGGAGAGCTATTCCCCTAGACTGAGATGAGGTGTTGTTTGGAAGGGGAGAGAAATACCCATGAACTCTGATGAGGTGATGTTTTGAAGGGAAATACACACCCTTGGAATCATATAATGTGATATTTGGTAGGGGAGAGCCATACCCCTATGCTCGGATGAGGTGTTTCATATAAGGGTACACCATGGCTCCAGGCGATGGATTCTCGTTAGGGTAACCCCCTAATTTTTTTGGATATGGTTTACCTGGTAGAGTATTCCCTATCTCTAGCTGATTGTATTGGTTAACATGATTTCACGGCGTTCTCAAGGAAACCCTGGCACTGAATAAAGTGGGTTTGGTTCAATCCCAAGTTTTATGTTAAACTCATGTATTGATAATAATTATTTATTTTTGATTCTATAGTTATTTATTTATTTAGCAGATATTTTCATGTGCATGTTCACTATATTTACTAGTTATGTATGTAACCATGGTGGTGTTTCCCAACTAAATTATACCGACACCTTATGTGGGAGGCCATGTAACTTGGGTACCTGATTGGGTCTTTATTTATCATAGGTTCAGGTTGGGCAGAGGTCTGGTGTTACATGATCAAGTAGGATAGCTCGGATAAGCTAGAGACTAGGTTGAGGTATCACTTAGAGATACAATGGATCATCTTGTATTTATTTTCTTATATATGGTAGGCCTGGTGGGTGGCCAGTGATTCTATATGACTACTTTATTTTTCAGTTTATTTAATATAGGATGATATGTTTTATTGCTTCAGTATACTATGATTTATTATTATGGACAATGTTTGGTTATTTTTCTATTCTTGTGTACTCTAATATGGGGGTATAGACTTCCCATTATAACATCCTAGAACCCCATAACTAGTTGTAATACTATGTTGTATAGGGAGGCATGCCTGTGGTTATGAAATGAATTCTTCAGTCTGGGAACTGTTCGGTGGACATGGTCTTGGAGAGGATGTCACAGAGTTATATCAGTTCTTTAATATGTCTGATATCATAAAATAAATCAGATTTTTTTATTTTACTAGTTAGGGAGATGGTAAACATGTGATAGATATTTGTGTCGGAGCTTGCGATGGATATCATATTGGTGATTCATGAACACCTTTTTCGTTAGGTACATGTTACCAGTGATATGTGATTATTGTTCTTAGTTACTATTTTTAATACTAGACTATTTGACCTCATGAGATGCATTTTATTTTTCTTGGATTTTTATTTATTATGGGTTTGGATCTTGGCCAATTTTTAGGAGGATGTGTACATACATAATATTTTTCCTGTAGGATTCACATGAAATTTTCATGCATTTTTGAGATTTATATCACTAATAAAAATGAGTTTAGTTTTTAAATTTATCAGTGAGATATTATATGTTGTTTTCCAAAATAAATTGGTGGTGGACTTATACTCCTCTGGACCACAATATATTTTTTCTTCTCATAGCAGGTCAAGTAGATCTTATGGAAGGATGGTTTTGGATGATTACTATGAATTCCATCGATGAAAGGGATGTGTAGTGACCCTATTAGGTTGGTATAAGCATTATATTCCATAGTGATAGACCCATTATTGGTGATTGAAATATATTTTCAGTTATTAAAGTGTTAACAACAACCTATATGGTGTTTCCTATATAACTTCTTGGTGGAATCATACTAAACCAAACTGTATGACCATGGGATACTCAACACAGATCATTATGGGATGATTACATTATATATATATATACACTAATTAACGATAATTTGATCCTCAAGGGAATGGATCTCATATATTGAGGCTCAGTGATGATCAGCCTCAGATTATAATTCTCTAGGGGTAGTTCCATATGCATATTCTTGGTTAGAATTCACAACATAATAGTCTTTGAGTTGGCATGTGATGATGGAGATGTATATGTAGATGTATATAGAGTTGAGAACCTGATATTTGGTAGTTTGGCATGTGAGTTTTAGTGTGATATTTTATTTAGGAATTGAGAGGTGATTTCTGTGAGTTGTGATTTGTATGAGTTTCAACCTTTGCGTTAGGTGAGAGATCCTAGTGTTTTGAGTTACATATCATGATAGGCGAGCCAGGTGTTATTGAAGATATGAGTAGTGATATGTAAAAGTATCTTTAGATAGAGGGGGATTATATTGGGGTTGTGAGTTCCTTATAGATGGGAAACATGGATAGATGTTTTCGGTTATAGGGCTAATGCGCGAGAGGTTCTACAGGGTATATAGTGTAGGAATGGTGATGAATTGGGTTTTTGAGATAGATCACCTTGAGTGTTATAACTTTGGTACTGTGTTTGGGTTTTAAAGGGTTTGAATAGTCGAGTTCTTAACCCTGTTGGTTCTAGATGTTCTTATGGGAGCATAGTGAGAGCATGGGTAGACATTTGTGATTTTTTAAATGAAGATATTTAGTAGGCGACCATGAGATAGATTGTGGAATAGGTGAAATGTATGGGTTTTAATATGAGTATAGAGGGTGATTATGGTTTGATGAGATTGACATAAAAGATGATAATGGTTACTATTTTAGGAATGAAAACCTAGGTACGATGTGATGCGACTCATGGAAGCCTAAGTCGATTTATTATTGTGTTGTACTGGAGCATACACATGTTTGGTTAGTTATGACCAAGATGGTACACATTGTACCATATAATTGAGAATCATTTAGAAAATAATTGTGTTATGAGGAGTGATGGTTTTGATGGAATACTTGAGGGCTAGGTTTCTTGGCACTTTATGGGAAATGTTGACTCTATAGTGATGAGGACACATTGGATGATGTAGTGTTAGGTGCTAGAAGTGGATGAGCATGGATCGAGATGAGTGACACACATGTGATGATGGAATCTATTGAGGCCTCATTCTATAAGTGATATATTAAATTACATATGGTGGAGAGCTCACCATTGGATATAGATGTTATGATCCATGATATGAATGAAGTTTGGAGAATGTTGAGAATGAAATTCTTGGTGATTTGTGAATGGGTGGAAATTGATGTTTTGAGATGACACTCAAGTACGAGTGGAATGAACATGTTTAATCATTTTTTTTGTAATGGAAGGAGTGTAGGCCATGGAGGAATGAACCCATATGGGTAGGTTCATGGATGCTAAAGACTATTCACTAAACAGTCAAGGTGGAACTTTGATGTTGATGACAAAATAAAATCCAATTGTATCTGGTTTTGTGTATAATACGCATTTTGGTATTAAGATATAAGGATGGTTTGAGTCCTAGAATTCGAACTTCGTTCAAAATGATTTCAATGTAATCCAATCATATGTCAGATCAATGGTATTCTAATGCTCGGGGAGAGATCATAGTGGCTAGTTTGGTTAGATGGGGATCCAACCGTGCGCTTATACTAAGTGTCGGGTTCAGACTTCAGTGTAGGAATTTGGACAATCACAAGATGCCTTTGGGGGCAAAGCCATTGTGATTGGGTGATTAGATGGCGTGTCGATGGGTGTGGTTGTAACAACCCATATTTCAAATGCATATTTATATTTTATTTTACATCATTTAAAAAATATACCATACATAAAACAATATTTTATATGGTTTGATAATAAATTCATATTTTGACTGAAAATAAAATTTTTTTATTTTAAAAACACTTTTAATAAAAAGTGAGAAATCGCACAAGAACCACATGCGAGACAACTTGTCCAAGGCGATCCACCATTGCAGACATGAGTCAAAACAGACCCATATATCTCTTTTATGGTTGAATGAGAAACGCAAGTTAAACCCATAATTAATCCGCAAACATACCTTCAAAATCATCTTGTTCCCTCACAGAATCAAGAGTTGACTCAGATACGAGACTAGATTGGCAGCTGATGGAGTGAGTGCGCATCCTACCCAACCTGCCTCCCACCTCCTGTATGCCAATGACCTTTGAGGAAAGACCCATGTTTAAGAGTTCCCTTTCCCTCCATCTTATTTCGGGCTTTCTTTTTGGTTGATTGGTGTTCCCAAGGATATAAAACTTGTTATGGATGGCCACCGGGGCATCCAATCCAGCTTGAATCCCCACACCATCAATCTGCCCATCATTAGGCAATTGGGTCATAGAGACGACCGCCACATGTTCCCTAACTGAACCGAAAATAGCAGTGACACTCCCTTTGGCTCCATTGTCCATTGGGATGCTCTACAATGATGGGTCATCCCTTCTCCCATCAGGAGCAGTCATCACACCACGAACAACATTGTAGAAGGACCAACACTTCCAGAAACCACAGTAGTGATGCCCTTAAAATGTTAATGAGTGTAATGAAAATAATATTTTTCAAAGAAATATACAAAATGTTAATATGAATATTGATGAAATATTTAACTGAATATATGTAGGATACCATGAATGAAAAAATTATAATAGTAATATTTATCAATACATATAAGTTATTAATACAAAGTAAATAAATAAATAAATAAATAATAATTTGAGATATACATGTATAAAAAATATAAATTATTAGTATTATATTAATTAGAAGTAGATATATTACATTATTTAAAAATGTAATTATAATCAGTTTATATTAATTAGATATAAACATATGTATATTTATATGTAAATTATGAAATTATACACACAAATTAATATATATATATATAGGAAATTCATTATAATAGAAAATAGTAAAAAATAATAATAAAATATATACATGTGTGTGTGTGTATAAATATGTCAGGGCGTGTGAGGAGGCCAAAAAGGAAATGAGTTAAAAAGGGGGATTTGTGTGTGTGGCATAAGGAAATAAATGAATAAAAACTAAAAAAAATTAAATGAGGTGTTGTGTGAGAAGGGATTGGACATAAGGAGGGTGAACCCATATAGGGAAATGGGATGCACCATGATTGGGAATGAAAAACTATAAGGTAAATAAAAGTGAAAAAATTGATGGTACTATTAGATAGGTGTAGATAACTTTTTAGACTTATTAGAATTAGTTCAATTATATGAAAAATTTACTCATATATACTAGTCATTTCATGTCTCTATACACAACTTACTAAATAAATGAAAATATAGTCTATTTGGAACATATATGGTTTATTTAAGGGGGATTTATCTTATGAGTGTTCACTAAAAAAATGTATGTGTGTAATCCTATGTTACCATTGGTGGGAAGTGCTGTCAAATTTTAGGTGTTATTTTCTGAAGGAAGTTTTGATTGAAGGGTTTGTTCAGTTTCTCCAAGGCTCATTTGGTAGCAATAAGTAAGGGAATTACTCATTTTAAAATAAATTTCACTTTTTAATTTTCAAAAACTCTTTTTTTTAAGGGGAAACATCTTTCAAATTTGTTATTTTATCTAAAAAAATTTCTCTAAAACCTTATTATAAAGTAATTGATTTAATAGGTAATATTATTTTCAAGTAAGATTTAAATTTAGTATTATCATTTTATGTGTAACCATTATATTTTTTTGTTTTAATTTTTTCAAGTAAAAGTATTTTAAATATTAATTAATTTCAAAGTTAGTATTTTATGGGTTTTAAATTTTTAATTTCATGGTTAAAAAGTTTTATTTAAAAAATAAACCATCATTTCAAAATTTACACTCTACGTGTGAAGTGTTTTTAATAAAAAATTCTCAAATTCCTTTTTTTTTGCTTTGATTTTATTTGAAACATATTTTATTACATGGGTGTCTCTTATGTTTAAATTATTCTATGGACTTGTAATATATTATTCTGATCGATGTTCCATGCATGTTTGAAAAACATATATCAGTATAAATATTATTTTACATGACTATTTAAATGATTTTAATTATTTAATAATATATATGTGTGTGTGTGTGGACACACACACACACCCACCCACCCATTTTCAATGTTTTAAAAACAAGGTTTTGAAGGAAAAATTTAGTGAAACTATATCTAGCTAAGAAATTTTTTATTAAAATATTGAACCTGGGCATTATAAATTGATAAAAATGTGGAGAAGACTTAATCCTCATGGGACGTTTTCTACCATGTGATGGGTAGTCCCTAAATGTACTTTACTGTTCCAGGACACCTCATTGTGTTCTTTGGAGAACCTTTAAATAGTTTTTATTTAAAAAATACTTGGAATCATTTATATGGAAATAATTTTAAGTATTTCAAAATTGGGATATTTATATTTTCAAAATAATTTCATGGTTTTATAATGGGGTTTAAAAAAAGCGTTTTTTATATTTTAAAAAGTGATATAAATTTTTTTCTACATTTATTTTCTAAATACCCATTGATGGAATATAAAGAAAAAATTAAAATTTTTTCATTATCAAATGTTTTATTAAAATTAAATTATTTTTTAGGGAAAATGTTTTCAAATATGTTTCCACATATTTTAAAAAAATTGGATAAATTTATTTTAAAAATCCTTGCTAAGAATTTCTCTCATCCCATGTTTTGAAATGTCATTCACAATTCAGTTTTTTGAGTATAAGTAGTTTTGGAGTCAGTATGTGATTATGTGCTTTAGTCATAGAGGCACTAGATTTGTCATAGAATTATTTAGATTATGAAAATAATACATATTTGGGTGAGATGGTTTATATTTTAATTATCCTATTTCTTCAAATTTATAAACATAAATGATCATTGGGAATATAAGACTACATTATTCATTGATGTTAATTATTTTATTTATAATAAATATACAATGTTTTATCACTAGATCCTAGAGTGTGGGTTCAGGGCATTACAATTGGTATCTGAGAAAAGGTTTAGACAACTTTACGGATTAGGATGTTGAGGATAAATTACGAATTAGAAATTTATTTTGAGATTTCAGGTGAGTAGATTTTAGGTGATTCTTACGATTAGAGTTATGTAAGGGTGAATATTTTTGGATTTATAGGGTTTCAGTGTTTTGGAATTAGGATTCAGAAGAGTAATCTTTAGATGGTAGCATTTACATGGATTAATCTCAAATAATTTTCTAGTGACATTATCTTTATTAAAATCTAAAATCATATATATATATTTTATCCTCCAAACTAGAAAGTAAAACTTATCTTAGATATTTACAAATTGTAAGGACACAATTTATCCAGGGGAGATATAACGACCCATACTTTTAGTGCATATTTATTTTTTATCATTATATATATATATACCATAAGTAAAATAAACTTTTATAATGTTTAATTACATATTTATATTCTAAAAACACATATATTTATTAGATACTATATAATTAATTATTTAGAAACATAATGGATAATTTGATAATAATTGTAAGAAAAAAATTAATAGTAATTTATTGTGAAATATAGATGTTATGAAAAATAAAATAATATATTTAAGTAAATAGATTATTGATAAAAATAAAATATTTATCAAAGTATATTAACCTGAAATAAATATATTTAATGGTCAAAAGTGGTTATATAATATTTATTATCGTAATTGAAATATAAATTTGAATTAAATATATTTAATTATGTTTATAATATTTAATAGTGAAATGATATTCTTTGTGGTGTATAAAATATTATAAGTGGACTATATATCAATAGTAAAAAAATAATTATAGTGTAAAGTCTATTAAATAAAAAAATACAAAGATAATATAATAAGTGATATGATACATAATATGTTGAGGATTTTAATGATAATTAATTTTTTTAAAAGAAATATACAAAATATTAATATGAATATTTATTGTAGATTGAATTGAATATACGAGGATACAATAAAGGAATAAATTCTAATAGTAATATTTATCATGAAATATAAGATATTAATTTGATATATATATATATATTATAATTTGAGAGATATAAGTATGACAACATATAAAGTATTAGTTTTATATTAATTTAAAGTAGATATATTACATTAATTAAAAATATAATTATAAGCATATTTTATTAATTAGAGATTACTATATATATAAATGATGAAATAATATATATATATATATATATATAGGAAATTTATCATACTTTTAGGATGTAAAAAAGAATAAAACATACACACACACATATTTATAAATATTTGTGTGGCGTGTGAGTTGAAAAAAAAGAAATGAAGTTAAAAATGGGGATTTTTTCCATGAAACAAGGAAATAAATGAATAAAAAAAAGTAAAATAGGGGGTGGCATGACAAGCGAGTTGACATAAGCAACGTAACCCCAATTGGGAAAAGGGGGTGCATCATAATTGGGAAGGAAACAATTAAGGTAAATAAAAGTGCATAAAAAAATGATAGCACAAGATGGTAGGTGTAGAGAACTTTTTAAAATTGATATTATTAGGTTAATTATGAGAAAAATACACTCATTTATACTATTCATTTCATGTAACAATCCAAATTATATTAAATAATTTAATTTTTTGTATTTGGAACAAAGATGGTTTATTCAAGGGGAATTTTATTTCTGAGTGTTCACCAAATAAGTATATATGTGTAAGACTTAGTTTCCATTGGGTGGAAGTGAAGTAAAAATTTATATGTTATGTTCTGATGTATGTTTTAATACAATGGTACATTTAGTATCTACAAGTTTTGATTAGAGATATAAATTAAGGATATTACTTGTTTTAAAATAAAGTTCTATTTTTAATTTTCCAAAACCTTATTTAAAGGGTAATTCACTTTCAAAATTATTATTTTATAGAAAAAATGTTTTCTAAAACAATGTAAATGAATATTTTTAATTATTTTATGTTTTCTTTAAATTTAAAATTATCATTTTATGTGAACCAATTTTTTTGTATTAATTTTTCCAAATAAATATCTCTTTGATTTTAATTAATTTCAAATTTGGTGTTTAAAGGGTCTCAAAATTATCATTTCCTCTTTAAAATGTTTAATTTCAAAAGGAAACATTCATTTCAAAATGAAAACATTATATGTGAAGTGCTTCTAATCCAAAACTCTCAAATTCCTATATTTTATGATTTCATTGGAAAACAATTTTATAACATGTGTGGCACTAATGTTAAAATTATTGTTTGTCCATGCATTATATTATTCTGAGTGATGTTGCATGTATGTTTGAAAAATATATCTCGATCTAAATATTAATTAAAATACGTATGTAATTTATTTTAATTATTAAATTACATATCAATATATATATATATATATATATATTTACACCCATTTCTCATGTTTTAAAAAAATTGTTTTAACGGAAAACTCTGGTGAAAAAATAGAAATCTGTAAATTGTTTTATTAAAATATGGAACTTTGGGGAATCAGGAGTGAACCAAATACTCAAGTGAATTTTTAAAACATGTTATTGGTAATCCCTATATATCCTTCAATATTATAGGTCCCCTCAAGGTTTTTTAGAGCTTGAAAAGTGTTTTTATTTAAAAATTCACTCGAATAATTTATAAGGAATTATTTTAAGTATTTTACAAGTGGAAAAATTATATTTATAAAATAATTTCATGGTTTTATAAAGGTTTTACTTTAAACCAAGGATTTTTGTATTTTAAAAAGTTTCTGAAAAATTTTATTTACATTTATTTTATGAAAATATATTTATTTCATTTAAAGTGAAAAGTGAAATTATTACTTTATCAAATGTTTTATTAAAATAGAAGTATTTAATTTCAGGGAAAACTATTTTCCAAGAAGATTCTAAGAATTTTCAAAAATTGGGCTTACTTTATTTTAAAACCCCTTATTGAGTCTTCATCTCACACCAAATTTTAAAATGTATTTTATAGGGTAGTTTCTTGAGTGGAAGTGGTTTTAGATTCGGTTCTTGATTATGAATTTTAGTTAGAGTTGAACATGAGTTTTCATAGAAGTATTTATATTCAAAAAAATAATATATATTTGACCGAGATAGTATGAATTTTAATTTTTATAGTTATTAAAAACTCTAGACCTAAAATATCCCATGTAATATCAGACTATATATTATTCAGTGATATTAAATATTATATTTAGAAGAAAAATATAGCGTGTTAGCACTAGATCTAGGAGTGCGAGTTCAGGACATCACATCAGTTGATCATTTTCGAGAAAGGCCAGATAAAGGAGGTTCAAGTAGTGTTTTATGCATCATTGTATGAGATGTATTAGAAAATACATAAGGTATATTGAATTGAATATGGTATGTTTGTTTTGGGAATCAATCGGAGCTATGAGGAAAATTTGGTGCATTTATACTTGTTCATGGGTGTGGTATTCAGAATTGATACAGTAAGTGGAACCAGGTTTTGACTGTTGTTTTTCTTGGTATTGGGTGTGATGATGTGGACCCCACTCCCAGTGGGTCATTGAACCATTGATAATGTGTTTTGGTAGGTGATTCTGATTGCGGGGAGAACCATGGCCTTGGAATTTGCCTTTATGAGTTGATTATTATAGCGGGGAGCACTATAATATCAGGGATAAAGTGATGGAAGAAACATCAATATCTCAATTTAGACAGGCGAGGGAAAGCATAGTCTTGGTGTTTTAGTAATGGTGGAGAGTGGTGGATCATATTTTGACAAATGATGTGCCTCGTGTTTGGAGTTGAGCAACATGAGCTCATTTGCCATTCCAGTGTAGAAAATGATGATTTGATTATGAAATAATGACCCAATTAGATTATTTTTTATGGTTAAGGATTTATGAGGATTCTCAATGATGATATATGATATGATGGGGAGGTCATAAAACCTTTAGTCCTTTTTAGGTTGGAAATTACAGAGGGAATTTAAGATTTAATGTTTTAGTGAGGTTTTGTTTACGAACCAGAATTTGGATTGAATTTTAATGTGTTGTAACCCATTAGGGATAATTTTTTTGAATTAGATCAGGTCCCAGAAGGTGTTATGAGTGTTTATGTGGGGTAAGGAGTAGGCTTTAGAGGTTCATGGTGCGTTTGGTGGCCTCCATGGATTAAGAAATTCCATGATACCTCTGGTCTGGACATTTTGGCGAAACACGGGGAGCCCCACACCATAGATATTTCCATAGTGACAAGGGGTGGTATCAGTGATAAATAGGATTGGCCAAAATTCCCATGAATGGGTGTTTGGTCGACCACGGTGGTGGACGAAGGCACAAGGGAGAGAAATAGGGATTGGATACACTGTGGTTCCTCCCCACTAGGTTTTTTGACTCAGAGGCTTCATGGAGGGAAATAGTTATAGTGTAAATGAAAAAGGAACCAGGTGTGTTGGGATCCTTAAAGGATTTGTGTTCATGCACCACAACATAGTACAATCCATGGTGCATACTATTTTTCCTTGCACATTTTTTAAATTTTTAGGGAAAATTCCACTTCTTCCCCTTTGATTATTTTGGGGTCAGAACCCTCCTTTATCTCTCCCGTGAGATGAAATAGGGAGGATCCCTCCATTAATTTATATTGAACCCAATATATCAAGGTGGGGACTTGGTGCGGTCCTTTGATGATTCAAGGTGAGATCCCCCTTCTCCCTTCCATTATAATTTATCTTTCCTTCCCTCTTTTTGGATGACCAAGATTAGGGTTTGGTGATTATTTCCACCAGAGCATGGTAGAAATAATTTTATATGATAGGTATTTTGTGTGCGATGGGTTTTGGATGTCCCATGGAGATGATCTCATTCCATTTCATGTTGTTTTTTAGAGGTTTCCCAATGTATTATTCTATGGTTTTACCTAAATTAACTAAAATTAGGCTTAGAATAGATATTTCATGTTATGGATTTTTTCTAGATTGATGGAGGGAGTGAATAACATACCATCCACATGTGTTTGTCCATGGGTTTTATATAAATAGGTTTCTTGGTGAAATATTAGGAAATTATTCCTATTAGATTTTTTTTTATAATTTCATTATAATTAATTAATTAATTATAATTATATTATAATTAAATAAATTGGATACTTTATCATGAGTTAGAGACTTGTGATAATGGGAAATATATTGTTGGATGTGGAATAGATTAGGTGAGAGGTTCAGGGCTATTATCAAAGTGAATAAATCCATTACTAAGGTAGGTGGTCCCTTATATTTAACCATTAATATTATTCTTTATTTATATTCAATGTGATGTGTGTGGTATCATGACTTTGGTTGAATTCCCTTTTTCAATTTAATAAATTGTTTAATTAAAATTGAATTCCTATTAATGAGTTATACAAAGTATCAACAGCCATGGAGGACCTTTGTGTATAGGCTTGATTCCTCAGTCTCTAATGGTTGAGGCATTGTTTATGATTATGTGTGCCTTGAGACACTTGGACATTGAGGGGTGAGAATTAAATGAATGAGGTATAATGGACCAGTGATAGGTGTCCTTATTGACTTCTTAGTGTAGAAGGGTTATTGACTAGATTTTGTGTCCTGATTAGGCCTTTTGAGATCCTTGAGATGCCTTGAGGCATTTGGGCTAACTGTGGGGGTGGGTGATCCACCCCCTTGATATGTGAGCTCCTGGGTGGGTAAAACCTATATAGATTATTGACATTTTTAGTGAGAGGACTTACCTAAGAAAACAAGGAATGTTGGATGGTTCTTGTGCTATTTCTTTAGAGTATTGAAGGTGAGGCTTATCCTATGAAGCTAGAAAGCCCTTGATGTGATGAATATGATACCAAAGTATGTCTAAGAACATTATTTTTCTATGAGGTACGATCCTTTTAAATTTCGGTTTAATTCCTTTGTTTTTACCTAATATGAATGCCTATTAAGTATATAGTGGAAATGAGGGTGTCTAGGGCTTGTTTAGAGCCTGTATCCCATTATTTTGTAGAAAATAGTTGGGCAACATGGTTAGTAAAGAACACATAGACCAAACAACATGTATTAATGAAACCAGGTGGGGTGTTTGGTGTACAAATGAGTGGTACATAGTTTTCCCTAACTGTGCAACCCAAGATGCATGGTAATTCGATTTGTCTCAGACATGGGAAAGAAGAGTTTCACACAGGATATGAACAGTTAGTCAAACCATGCACCTAGCCCATTCAAGGGGTCTCTTGAGGTAGTGTTGGGATCACAGTTGGCAAAAATTTAGCTAACCATGCGGCCAAACCCTGAAAATTAGTTTTAAATGGGTAAAATTTCTATTTTTACCTCATTAACATTAGGATATCACCTCCCTATTATATTTATTCTCCAACACACAACAACCCCTTTATTCTTCTTTTGAGATATTCTCCTCATGAACCACCTACGATTTGAAGTATTTCCTCCATCCTGAAACTGATTTATCTTTTTTTTGTCACATTAGATCTCTATTAGTAATATCTCTAATCCTTTGGGTCCATTCATCAATCTTATTACTATTGATGGATTTATTTTGGTGCTATCCCATATACCCAATTCTCAGGAAATTTTTATATTTTTATATTTTTTTCGGATCTAGACCAAACCAGAGGCTGATCCTGGAAAAGTGTTCATACACAGACATAATGTATGTGTTATAGTAATTATCCTTTAATTCTTATTTCTTTAAACTTTTTTTGTGACGTTGCATGCTGGATTCTCCATGCATAACTTTAAAAATACACATAAACCATGTTTAATTTAATATCCTTGATATAAATAAGCTAGTATCCCTTTAATCTTGTTGGGATAGGTACCCATTATTTTTTGTGACCCCTTGAGGTGTGCCTATGGAATTTAATTTTTTATTATAAATATCTATGTGGCCAAACCTTATTCTACATTTTTTTTGGAATTACTACTAAATTAGAGGAATATAATGAATTTAACAAAAAGTGGTCGGTTCGAGCATGCCAATTGATTAAATAGAACAATGGTTATGAGATTGTTAAAGTGAAATGTTAATGAAATATTAACTAACTATTATCTCTTCTTAAATTCATATACTACTTACTATTATTATGATATATGGGAATCACATCCCTACTTTTATGAGATATGGGCATGGTGTCTCTTACACCTATGATATATGGGAATAGTGTCCCCACTATTATGATATATGAGAATGAAATCCATAATCTTATGAGATACGGGAATGATGTCCCTTACACCGATGATATGTGAGTATGGAATCCCTACTGTTATGTTATATGTTCATATAATACATACTTTTTTGAGATACACGCATGAAACCCTTTACAACTATGATATATTGTCACGGTGTCCCCACTTTTTTGATATATGGGCATGGAATTCCTAATTTTATGAGATATGTGAATGAAGTCCCTTACACATCTAGTATATAGTCATGGTGTCTCTACTATTATGATATATGATCATAGAGTCCCTAATTTTATGAGATATAGGTATGGCATCCCTTACACTTATGGTACCCGGGCATGGTGTCCCTATACTATAATAATTCTCCATGGAATCACTCATAATTGTGAAAATTAGGAATAGAGTCCCTTATATTTGTGATACTTGGGAATGAATACTCATACAAATTATGATACTCAGGCACGACTTCCCCTACTAATTTAAGATACTCCAGTAACTAGAAATGGATGCCTAAGTTATTCCTCAAGTCAGGGATAACACTACATATGTGTATATAGGGATATAAACATACCTACGTATATATTGCATATATATAAATACACTCATATAAACTTATACATATATGTAAATGATGGAATTTGTTTAGGGGTTTTCCTAGCATTGGCTAATGTAGGTAGTGTCAGCCTGGTGTCTTTCAGGAACCAAAGCTTAATCTTTTACAGTTTTTATTACTACCTAACATTATTATATCTACACACTTCTCATACTATATTAACTGAATTAATATTTATAGACACTATTAGTGGTCGCCTACTAAGTTTATCTCACACCCTATCCGGACTGCTGATGCTAACCGAGTAGATTATGTGGATATAGGTAGGGATAAGGGAAAACCACCACTTGTTGATTCTTGATTAATCATAACATTAGGGTAGGGAAGCAAATGACTGATCTGTGGATTATGATGCTATTTGAGATATAATTTTTGGTATTTTCAATCTTCTAATACATATATTTCACTAGATTACTTATACCATTTCCTCCTATTACCTTTTGATAAAAACATGAGATTACATCATTTTGTATAGGACACTGGATGTTGTACTTATGATGTTATTGATATCAGTTATTATTATGCTTCCACTATTCTATTTTCTATTTATTTCACCATATTTATACTCTAATTGTGAGTATATAGTCTCCCCACTGTACCACCTTGGAACCTCATTGCTAGTTGGAAGCCTCTAGCATATGGGGGGGCACGATTGATGCCATTTGACCCACCAGTTCTGGGTGTCATTTAGTATCTCCTAGGTCATGAAGCTACAAAGTGGTATCAGAGCATTATTTTCTTTGCCTTACTATTTTCGGATGGTATAAAGGAGAGTAGGGGAAGTAGGAAATTTGTAATGATTCTACACCTGGGAGTAGCTAACCCACATATGGGGATAAAACCAAATTTCATGGGATGGTATATCATGTTATGTCTTATTCCTGTTACATTTGATTTGATTCCACAATTGGATGACATGAATGATATGTGGTGTTATTGTTATTATGATGTTGGATTATATTTTATCCTTGGATTGATTCGTTAGGGAATAATCGACCATGCATCATTTTAGGAACCTTATAGGACTAATATGTCATCAATTATTCCATGCCAATTTAATTTTCATTTCTTGACTACATGATACTTGTTGTATGTTCCCTTAATGATATATCTGTTATGTAACTAACATTTCTACAGGAAAAAGGTTATTTGGTTTTGGGTTATTAAAGTGTCTACATCAAACTAAATGGTTTTCCCATATAGTTTTATGATGGGACCTTAACCAACCAATTATCATGTTTGAGTGATGCAACAATGGTTACATGGACTAAAACATTAGTTGATTTGAAATACATGAATGCAATTTTTATTCTAAAGGGAGAATATACCTATATAAATTGGGAATGATGATTCATATAGTCAATAATCTCATATTACCTATTACATTATTTTATCAAATGTAATGGTTTGGATGCAGTCAATTGAACTACTAATTTCAATTTATAAAGAATGTATTTGTTTAAATTTGGATTGGTATTTCTGTTAACCAATCTATTTTATAAATGAAATAATTGTTAGATATTTAATATTACTATGGTTTCTGTTAAATGGGGATGTTAATCATGAATTAAAGGGAATTTTACTCTATAAATTTCAATTGACATTCCATATAATAGGAACATCATAGTTAAACATATAGCTTGACCCAGAACTAACATTAGTAGTGGGTAGTAGGCAATGTATCTCATGTTATTTTTGACCAATCCTATCACCCAAACCTTTATTTAGGAGACGGAATAGGGGTGTGATTTTATATAGGAAGTATTTTACGTATCCTATATCTGTATTTGTGATATTTACCATTATTGATCCTATCTGTGATTTTCATTAGGGATTTGTAGAGTTTTTCCACCATAATGTCCTCTAGTCATTCTCTCAGAGGGTGGTAAAAACTACACTCTGTAGGTGGTGGGCATTGAGCCACTAGTGATACCTTCAGTAGTGCCACCTATGGAACCTCATATTATCCCTAATGCAATAAATGATGTTTAGTTTTGAGAGGAGTTTCTATGAATTATGCAGAAAATATAGGGAGATCTACAACCAGCACCATATATGAGAGAGTTGATGTGGGAGTTTTAGTAGCATCATCCACCTCACTTTTTAGGGGATGGTGTCCTTCATGCTGTATACTTAAGGATTGATATGGTCAATATACCTTTGATCACCTAGAGAGACCTCCTAAGAGCTGAGTGAAACTATCTATGTATATAATTCAAGGATCCTCCAAATGTTGGTGGGATATTATGAACTAGGCAGGTCAGTACCATGAAGTGATTTGGAGAGATTTCCAATATAGCTTCTATGACTATATGTTCCTTGAGACCCTGAGGGCTGATAATTCCAAGAATTTCATGATACTATAGAAGGGTTCTATGTAAATTATGGAATATTCATCTCATTTAATAGAACTTAGGTGCTTTTCACCTATCTATACAACTAAGGAGCCAATGAGAGCGAGACTATCTGAGGATGGGATCAGGAAACCTATTCAATACTAGGTTTATGTTTTTTGTTTTAATATCATATATGATATAGTAAACAAGGCTCTCATTACAATGATAAACTTGAGGAAGGTTGATGGTTTATTATAAGGAGGTTAAGATCCAAGATAGCGATGTGGTTCAACCAGCGGCCATAAATGACACTTTGAGACTACATGCAAGAGCAATGATATCCAATTGATACCCACTAACAGTTAACTGATTTTCACCAATGTGGGAAGATAGGTCATAAGAATCCCCGGTATCCTAGAGACCCCATTGAGTGTTGAGGATATAATATTTTGGGGCATATTTATAAATTTTCAGGACTTTCCCATATGTTCCTAGTGTGAGATGATCCATATCAGCTCTGCTTAAATGAGTGGGATTAGGATCACCTTTCCTAATAGGTATCTCCAGTACTATTAGTTCTATAGGATGAGTAACAGGTCATGGATGAGGTATCCAGGCTTTAGATTCCTAAATCCAATAGAGTGGATCCACTTAGGTTAGTTAGGTTGCAGCACTAGGCCACAGATTCTGCCATAATTATTAAATGAAGCCTCTACAAGAGGAGCAGGGTTTCAGTCCATCTGCCATTCTAGGTAATATTCTAGTTAATTATAATATTATTCATCACTTATTTGATATGGGTGATTCACCTTCCTTTATATCTATGGATATTGTGTAAAGCCTTAGTATTGATATTGGGTACCACTATGGAATGATTATAATTGATACTTTGATAGTAATTCGATCAAAAAATGTTCACCAGTTTAAGGAATTCCCCTTTGAGGTGGGAATCCATCATTTCTTATCAGACCTATTTTTCCTTGAGATAAAGGGATTTTATGTCATTCTCAGGATGTATTGGTTGGTCTTCTATCATGACCATTTGTACTACTATCACCATATTGTATCATTTATTTCACCAAAGAGTGGTAGTTACCTTCTCAAGGATGAATATAATGTCTAGTCAAACTAGGGATGGACCAGAGAATCTTGGGCTAGCTGGAGTGACCGCCCAGATCACCGAACTTTTTATGGATGATCATATGATAAATCAAGCTATTTTCCCTCCTACAATTGACCATTTCAAGGTTTTGTTCCCCAATGAATTCTCTGGACTAACTCTAGAGAGAGGTAGAATTTACTATCTAGCTAGTTCCTAGAGATTCACCGATATCCATTCCTACTTACCTTTTGGATACTACTGTGTTTTAGGAGCTCAAGAGGTAGCTAGAGGATTTGAAATGTACGGGTTTTATATAACCCAATACTTATCTTTGGGGTTCAACGGTACTTTTTTCAAATACTACAGATGGAAGCCTCCTGATTTTTTCAGATAAGGAAAAGTTGAATCAACTTAGTATGACGAATTGGTAAACCTTGCCTCATATATATGACCTCTTTGACTATATGTGATGAGTAATGAGTTTCTTTAAGATTTATTAGAAGTTAGGATATCACTAGGTACATGTTAAACATTATAATATGTTTCATAGTAGGTATGGTATTTATGAGTATCTGGATATATCATTCAGTAATATAAACAAACAAGCTATTTTCATGGATTTGAGGAATCAGGTTCTCCACCCATTTTTGGATTCATCTGTGGTAGTATTTATGGATGATATCTTAGGGTATTATTTTAATTGAAAAGACCATTCCAAACATCTTGATATTTTTTAGTACATTAAGACAGAACAAACTATATAATAATATTTGTAAATACAACTTTTGTATTGATAAGTCACACTTCTTGGGTGATAATATTTTATAGTATATAGTTTTTATTGACCTAGAAAAGGTGTAATAACATGAGTGATATAAAGACTTTCTTGGGGATATATAACTATTATAATAGTTTCATATAGAACTTCTCATGCATTGCGGCACATCTTAGCATTCTGACTATGACGGGTGTGATGTTTTAATGGTTTGAAGCATGTGAGAAGGCCTTTTAGGAGCTGAAAGGAATGCTTACTTTGGCATAGATCATGATTCCACCAGATCTTGGAAGAGTCTATAAAATGTTTTTTCATGCATTAAGAATCAGTATGGGTTCAATATTGATGTTGGAGTATCGAGTCATTGTGTATGGGTATCTCTAGTTGAGTCCTCACAAACATAATTAACTAATTCACGACCTTGATCTTACAACGATCATTCATGACTTGTGTTTATGGAGGTATTATCTAATGGGATAGTTATTTATGGTGTTTATAGGACATAAAAGCTTCAAATATATCATTACACAGTGTGACTTGAATCTCAGACAGTGAATATGGGTCAAATGCCTTCAGTATCAGGACTTTGATCTTGCTTATACATCTAGAAAGTGAAATGTAGATCTGGAAAACGTAGGAACAAGCCCTTTAAGAAGCCAATGATGAATAGAAATTTATGTCCCTCTATTATAAATTTCATATAGAGTTTCAAGTGAGTAACATTAAGCCTTTTATTTCACCATTAGAAGTTACCTTGTCACTCCTGGATAGGGTGTTGTGATGGCAGTTTTCATATCCTAAAGGTTTGGTCATATGAGAAATTATTTCTGGTGAGGACCCAACTCCAAATTGGGATATCAATGGATATGAAATTATTCTCATACATGGGCCTATATAGGTTTCTTATAACATTAAATTGGAACTAATGTGAGAATATTATGCTTCTTAGTGGGTAGTACACATAAGTATATTTAAGATGTATTTTGATATGAACCACTGGTATTAGTGACCTTAGATGAAATGTAAAATCACAGGGTTTATCACCAGGTTTCCCTACTATCATTAGGTGAAGGAAGAACACCAGTATCCCTATGGATTGTTACGGTTTTTTACCAATACCATAATGGAAATGGGATGCCAACATGATATGTTTTGTGACTGGTTTACTGAGATCCCCACGATGTGGTGACATAGTTTGGGTAGTCATGGATCGATTGGCCAAGGTGGCCCACTTCCTTCCTATAAGGGAGACCATATCGGTTGATGAGATGGAAATACTATATGTCTATGATATTATACACTTACACGGGGTCCCCCATACAATTATTTTTTGCAGGGATGTTTGTTTCACATCGAGCCTCTGTAAGGGGTTACAATGAGGTTTGGGTACATAGGTACTTTTGAGCACAACCTTTCATCCCTAGACAGATGTTCATTGAAAATAGACTATACAGGTTTTCAAGGAAATTTTATGAGAATGCATTCTTTATTTTAGAGGTTATAGGGAGAAACATATTCCTCTTGTCAAGTTTTCTTACAATATTATCTTATAGAAAAAAAATTCATATAGTTATATATGAGGCCTTGTATGATAGGTCATGTTGTTCACCTCAGTATTGGATAGATGAATACGAGGTAGTGATACTAGGTCGTCATCTCATGAAGGAGACTTCAATGTAGGTGTAGTTAATTAGAAAGTGAATTTCTATTTATCATTATAGAAAAAAACATTAAAATGATCTCCATTGATGAACTCCATAGATTGAGGTTGGGGATTGTGTTTTTTTGTGGGTATCAACCAAAATTTGGAATAGATAGATATATAGGTAAGGGAAGTTGTCATGTCATTTTTTCAGGCCTTTTGATATCTTGGATTGAGTCAGGCAAGTAGCCTCTCAGTTTCTATTACTTCATTGGTACCATTCCATGCATGATGAATTTCACGTATCATAGCTTCATCATCACTATGTTGATACATATTATATCTTTTATCACAAGTATGATTAATTTTATACTGATACTTCTTTGAGGAGTATCCCATATACATAGTTAATCAGATAAAAAAGGATTATTGAGGCAGGTATGTCACATTTGTATGCCTGATATGGAAGCACGACCATGTACAAGATGATACATGGTAGTGGGAGGCTAACGTAAGTGATCAGTGGCCATAGTTATTCTTAGAGGAAGTTTCACCACCCCAAGAAGGGAAACTCAAGGACAAGTTCCTTTAAGGGAGAAATAATGTAAGAACCCAAATTTTCTATAAGGTAAGAACCATTTAAATTTTGGTTTAGTTCCATGTTTTTGACCTAATATGAATACATAGTAAGGCTATGGATAGAATGAGGGTGTTTGGGTGATGTTTGATGCTCATAACCACATATTTTAGAGAAAAAAACTTGTCCACAAGATTTATAGAAACCATGCAGCCCAGGGCACATGGTTTGATGAAACTGTTTGGGGGTGTTTAGTAAATAATAGAGGGCTGCATGGTTTTCCCTAAATGGGTGACCCATGCCGCATGGTTCTGCGATTTATCTCAAATTTTTGATAGAGGAATTTCACACAGGTAGCACACGGTTAGTAAAACGGTGCACCTAACCCATGAAAGGGGTATCTTGAGATAGATATGGGCACATAGTTGGAACACGATTTAGCCAACTATGTAGCCAAACCATGATACCTAGTTTTAAAGGGGTAGATTTATTTTTTCCTCCTTTAATTTAACATCTAACCTCACTCTTATATTTCTTCTCTATCACACAAAATCCCATTTATTCTCTCATTGAGAGATTATCCACAAGAATCACCTAGTATTTGAAGTCGTTACTTAAACTAAACTCTGATTCGACTTCCATTTGTCCTATAGGATCACCACCGGTAAGATATCTAATAGTTTGGCTCCTTTATTAATTATCTATCTTACTGAATGAGTTATTTTGGTGTGAGCTCATATGACCTATTCTTAGATAATTTTTATATTTTTCCATTTTCATTTGATCTAGACCAAACCTATAAGGCCCCAGCCTTAAACCTTACTTAATCTTGAGTTAATACAAGATTACACATTGAGGATCTTTTCAGGTTTCGAGTTTTAGAGAATTAGATCATGAAACTTGCATTACATTCCACATTTAAACAAAGGGGTTATATAAAAGATTGTATTCATTCTTCCCATCAACGGAAACATATTTAAAATAAAACATGGATTCGTTCTTGACACATCCTTGACACTATCATCACATCATGTACCCTTCCCTTGACCTGTGAAAAACATTTCAAAAACATGGGATGAGCATAAAAAGCTCAGTAAGGGTTATAAAAATATGGAAAGGAAACATGATTTCATATACACATAATAATGAAATCATACTTTACCCATAAAACATAGCCACTTTAACATACCTCATCAAATCATGAATAAATCATAGAAATCATAATACATAAAAGGTTACTTGAGGGATTCATAACTTTCTTACGTAGGGAGTAACCCTCTTGGTTACGTTTGGAATACCCATCACAGTATATTCCTTAAATCTCTTCGGAGAAACCTTAAAATTTCACTCCTTCGTGTTACCCAATGCATTGGAGAGCTATATCGGGCTCACACGCCCTTAGTTTATCACAGAACCACCAGTCTTCATAATAATGCCCAAGAACCTGAACATAATCGTATCACATAAAACATGCATAAAGTAAACATAACATTTCCACCTTTCAATCACAATATATCAATACAAAATATTGATATAACAACATTATGAAAACCATTTTCAATAACAAAATAAAAGAAAAGTAAAACAAGATATTTATTTTTATTTTAAAAAGAAGGTATGGCTTGTAGAGGAACCCGAAACCCAAATAATGGTCACAGCGGCAGAGAAGTCATTGTCGCCGCATACGTACGACAGAAACATTCCCTTTTGTCGTTTAGTAAATGCTTCGTATAAAAAATATTCCTTTTGAATAAACGTAAAAGTCAATGTGGTTTATACACCGTATAAAAGAAGGTTGTGTATAAAACAAAATATGCCTCAATGAAAGGATATTGAGACGAAGTCCCATACAAAGATGGTATCCTTGGTTTAAGGATAAATCAATTACATAATTATGTGTGACAAACGAATACACCAAATATAAGTGCATATTAAGTTTAAAATAATCAATGGTCATTCACCAATATTCAAAGGATGACATATTCAATAACTACATGTTGAACCCAAAGAAATCGAAATTGGGTTAAGAAGTTCCCTTGACAGCCTAACGGCGTCACATCAAAATGAGTTGATGAGAGATAAAAAGTGTATCTCATTACTCGTACATAAAATTAACATCAATAAGGATATATGAGAACATATCCCAACATAAAAATATGTAAATTAAAAGACCCAACAAAAGAAGTCTTTTAAAAAAGAGGAGGGTGAAAGGTTCCCTTATCGACTTGGGTATCTTTCAAAACATACACCCCATGAAAGAAGGACAATAAATCATTGATGTAAATACTCATAAACGAAAGTATATTACACAAAGAGTAGAATAATGGGAATTACATACACCACTCAAAGTAAATTGTGGCAAATGTAGCATAAATCTCACGAGAATAAAAGTGAGATGAAAAATCCCTTACGAAAACTCGGCAGCCTAACGGCGCCACATAAAACATACAAAAATGGATTGATGAGATCAAATAGTGTATCTCATCATATTAACTTAAAGTTTATAGAAAGAAGAATATAAAATAACATCCCCCAACATAACAAAGAGGAGCTTAAAAGAAGTGACATAAAGGAGAGTACTTACAAAGAAAGAGAGAGGTTAGATCTCTTACGAAAATTCGGCAGCCTAACCGCGCCACTCAAAACTTACAAAATGGATTGATGAGAGAGAATATGGTCTCTCATCACATGAACATAAAAATTACATTAAGGGTAATATAAAATAACATCCCAATAACAAGAAAGATGAGCTTTAGAGGGAATGACATAAAAGAGTGTACTTAAAAAGAAAGAGAGGAGTAAGATCCCTTACCTCAAGTCCAACTTGACTTGTTCGTTTCTTTATATTCTTGAATAATAAACATCGGTCAATTAATAATTGACTAAGTACCTCCTTTAGATATTATTATTCAGTTCATATCACATATTTTAATTTCATAATTATTGTTTAATAATGTTAGTTCATATCAGACGTTTTTGCCGATGTTTGGTACATGAGTCAAAAACGAACTTGTTTGAAAAAAAGATTGCCCATGTAGTTATAAGTAAATAATTTCCAGAATAGTATTAATGATTAAAATATCATATATATCCAGTAAATATTCATTTCATACTATTCCATATCATTTGGAGATAAAAAACGAAAAGCACCGTTCATGGAGATGGTAGGCCATACGTACGCATGAACGCTACTTTCATTTTTTGTCATATTAATGGAATTAAAACAAAATGAGGGAGATATATATATGTTATAATTCCAGAATGGTATCTATAATTTTTTTGTAATATATTACATATATATCCATTATATATATGTACTTATATTATTTCATAACATTTTGAGATAAGAAGTGAAATGTACCGTTCATGGAGACGGTAAGTCGTCAGTACGCATGAACGCTACTTCCATTTCTATTTCATATTTATTGGAATTAAAACATAATGGTACATAATAGTATTTTAATTAAAGTATGGTATCATATATAATATCATTAAATATATCCTTTATACGTACCACATATTGTATTAACGAATCAAATCACTTTGAGGGGGCGGTAGTCCGCACTTCCTTAAAAGAAGATATCACGTTTACCCATAATGGAAACCATAAAGGTATGCCCAAAATGAAAAATACAGAAGCTTAAGGAAATCCTAAACATATTATATATCATATAGAAATATAGTGTCATCTTAATGGACACCTTTGAAGGTGTTAAAAGAATGTTGAACAATCATCATTTCGGGAGGCCGAAATTCTCCATCCACGGAAACATTATGTTCTTTAACCATTAGATGTAGGTGTGTGTAAGTGTATATCTAATACTCATTATAACAAAATCTTAGTATAGTGAAGATACTGGATTTGTTAAAAAATAAATGAATAAAAAGAGTTTAGGGGGTTGGAGAAGAAAAATAAAACAAAAGGACACAAGTGAAGACATTACCTTAAAATCGGGTAACTCCCTTTGGTTTGAGCTCAAAGGATTCCTTGGGAAGACTTATGCCCAAAGTGAGGCTTCAAGGAGTAATAGAGAGAAGTGTAGAGACAAAATGGGCAGGGTTTGGCCGAGCCAAAGGCTTTGGGAGTGTGGGTAAAGAGGTAGAGGTGGGGGCCTTTTATAAGAGGAGAGGAGGGGCACTCTTGTAAAGTTACAAAATGATACTTTATTTTCAAAAGCGTTTCGGATTTTAAAGGTCCCACATTGATGTATATCTAGGATAAGGTGATAAGGTTTCTAAATACACTCATCCAATAGGTTATGGACATGTTTAGGTCTTAGATATTACATTATCTTTCCATTTTATTTTAATCGTTAAATAATGAGGTCATCGCTGCATCATCATGATGTCATAAATAATTTAATTATATTAATGTCTAAAAATTATAAAACAAATACTGTGATGTAGGAAATATTTGTATCTTTCCAATGAATATTTATAGTCAAAAATATGATTTGTATAACCCCATGTGAAAATCGTTTTAGTACAACATTTCATGTTTGTCTCATTTTTACTTTAACTTTAAATAAAAAGATATTAATGTAATTTTCTAACCAAAGTGAATTCATGGGGTCCACAAGTTGACCCATGGGTTGTCTTGGTCTGCCATGACATATCCAATGATGTTAGGACATGTTTCAAGTTCATTTCATATTATTAAAACAATATTTTTACCTCAAACTACACTAATTACCTCTAATCGCGATTAAAACTTAATAAGTTACTATTCACCAAAAAATTATTTTTATCCCATTGAACCACATTTTACTTCTTAATGACAACCATGTATGTCAGATTTTTGAAATTCAAAACACAAAGATGACAAAATTTTATTTAGACGGAAAAATCAGTTTTTATAAGTACAACTTAGTGGTTTCACTATTCATCAAAAATTGACGTTTTTCAGAAAAATCCCAAAACATCACCCTAAGCTATATTTGATATTCTGAATTGAAAAATGAAGTCTATTTTACAAAATTCAAAACATATAAGTCACATTAATTAATTTAATAATTAATTCCTGTTGTCAGATCAAATAGCGTGTTTTTATGAAACAATAAGTATCAAAAGATTGACATTGGTTTAAGTCTGATTTCAAAGTGAAATTAATTCCAACGACCACTATTGGATTTAATGGTAAAAATATATTCTAATTTCACTTTAAAACCAATTCAAAAGATAATATAATCATATAAATAAATTAGATTAAAAAGAGGTTTTGAATTAAAATACAACATTTTACCCTATTCATTTAAAAAAAGAACTTTATCGGAAAGATACCAAAAATTTACACAAAGTAAATTTTTATGTCCCAATTCTTAAGAAGAGTTTTATTTTGTCCAAAAGGATGTATAAGAGTGAAAAAAACTATATTTAATGACGGCTCTCCATCAAAAGCGATAAGTGAACCTTTAGTGAAAACAAGGGCATATACGCCTAAAATCGAATTATTTCCGTATTTTATGCCTTTATCTTTTATTGGATAAATGTAAAAACATTAAAAAACATATATAATCATATTTTAGTTATTTATTTCCATTACCTCCAATACAACGACTACATGTTAACTACCATTTAAAATAATATTATTTTATTATTAGAGTGCAACGTAAGATTCCCAAGAAACTCATTGTTGCGTGTTGGGTACACCATCGAGCATAGCATCTCCTTTAAAGTCATATTAATATTTTATTCACAAATATGTTTAAATATGAAAATGTCATATTCTTTATTTACATGGGGTGTTACATCCTTCCCCCCTTTTGGGAATTGCGTCCTCGCAATTTTAAAATTGTGCTTGGAAACATCCTTGAAAGTCCCACATCGGAACAAGAGTCGGTAAAACAATCACTTAAAAATAAAGAAAGATAAGTACAGAGGTCACCCGAGTTATCCCATACTAGGACTCCATGTAGGAAAACATGGACATGGAGGAGAAAACATAGGGTCATGTTCTGATGGAGAGTGATAAAAAACATGTTTAGGAGAAAGTTAACATAAGAAAATCACAAACTTGTGATGGGTTAAACGGTGTTGGGTTCCCCAGTAGGAAAAGATAATAGACAAAATTTTTGTTTTAAGTTACTTTTTTTGAGGAATTTATTCATAAGGAAACATAATAAATTATCATGTTGAATTTCAACTTTTACTAGATTCCTTAATCAAACTCATATTTTTTCCAAAAGGCGAGTATTTAGGGAGTCTGTTCGCATTAAGAGTACTATAATCAACTTCTAGAGAATCACCTAATCCACAAAAGAGAACTATATACATCCCATGTCTTTAGGATTTATCCAAAACGAAAACTATAAAGGTTAGTACAAGGTCCGATAATCCAAAAAAGGATAACCCTTTATAAAAAGAAAATCTATTCTTAATCTCAAAATTTGTCCAACAAAACCCAAAGTTCAACGAGGACCATCCGATAAACAATTTGCCCATAAAATTCTTCAAAGTAAACCAATATAAGATTTAAACCCAAATATTTGAAGGATTTAGTCACATAGTCTTCCAAGTTAAATCATAAAATTTATCTCCAAACAATATCAGTTGCTCCTAAAGTCTCGTATTGAAAATTAATTAACATAATCACATATCCTCCATGATAGGTTAATCGTTTTCATAAATAACCCAAAATCAACTTACTCTTTATTCATAAAATCATCTAACTAAAAAGAATCGGTCAAACTAACCAGTGACTTCACGTAGTCCAGTGGTAGGCGATAAATACCAGTCGCACTTTGGTTGTGGGTTCGATTCCCGCAACTTTGTCCGAAAAGATGGGTTGTCACACGGTCTGCATGTTGTCCTTTTTCCAAAACTATATAATTCCTAAATAATTCCCCAAAAAGAGATAAAATCATCAAAAATGAGCATAACATATTTTAACCTCAAGTTTATCTCATGCCTTTCATTTTCCAGCATATCATATAATAACCCATAATTACCTCAAAAGTAAGGATCATTTAAACTATAATAATTACCTTTATAATTTTTACCTGAAGTTCCACATGGATTGGTCATCTCGTACATGATGCATTAAAGATCATACCAAGGTTCAAGTGGTTGATCATGACTCCTTGATAGTTGGTTTAGAACAACCACGAGTTTCCTCATTGAATCCCCCATTTTATCTAGTATCTTAATCATAGAACCACCACAGTTTCCTTCAAACATGTTGTCTCTTTGGTGCCTGCTAGATCCATCCATTCACTAAAAACAGAAATGTCAGTGTGAGTATATCAAAAAAACCATCATGTACTAATGAGGAAGGTAAACACTATGATACACTTACTCATTCACTTTATCTAAAACTAGGACTCTTTCTAAAATCATAACCATTATGGTAATTTCACTTATTCTTAATGAATACCCTAACCACTAAAGTTATCTAAACCGACCTTTGATACCAACTATAAGGCCCCAGCCTTAAACCTTACTTAATCTTGAGTTAATACAAGATTACACATTGAGGATATTTTCAGGTTTAGAGTTTTAGAGAATTAGATCATGAAACTTGCATTACATTCCACATTTAAACAAAGTGGTTACATAAAAGACAGTATTCATTCTTCCCATCAACAGAAACATATTTAAAATAAAACATGGATTCTTTCTTGACACATCCTTGACACTATCATCACATCATGTACCCTTCCCTTGACCTGTGAAAAACATTTCAAAAAATTGGGATGAGCATAAAAAGCTCAGTATGGGTTATAAAAATATGGAATGGAAACCTGAGTTCATATACACATAAGAATGAAATCATACTTTACCCATAAAACATATCCACTTTAACATACCTCATCAAATCATGAATAAATTGTAGAAATCATAAGACATAAAAGGTTACTTGAGGCATTCATAACTTTCTTACGTAGGGAGTAACCCTCTTGGTTACGTTTGGAATACCCATCATAGTATATTCCCTAAATCTCTTCGGAGAAACCTTAACGTATCACTAATTTGCGTTACCCAATGCATTGGAGAGCTATATCAGGCTCACCCGCCTTTAGTTTATCACGGAACCACCCGTCTTCATAATAATGCCCAAGAACCTCAACATAATCGTATCACATAAAACAAGCATAAAGGAAACATAACATTTCCACCTTTCAATCACAAGATATCAATACAAAAAATTGATATAACAACATTATGAAAACCATTTTCAATACCAAAATAAAAGAAAAGTAAGCCATGATATTTATTTTTCTTTTAAAAAGAAGGCATGGCTTGTAGAGGAAGCCGAAACACAAATAATGGTCACGGCGGCGGAGAAGTCATTGTTGCCGCATACGTACGACAAAAACATTCCCTTTTGTCTTTTAGTAAATGGTTCATATAAAAAATATTCCTTTTGAATAAACGTAAAAGTCAAAGGGGTTTATACACCATATAAAAGAAGGTTGTGTATAAAACAAAATATGCCTCAATGAAAGGAGATTGAGACGAAGTCCCATACAAAGACGTTATCCTTGGTTTAAGGATAAATCAATTACATAATTATGTGTGAAAAAAGAATACACCAAATATAAGTAGATATTAAGTGTAAAATAATCAATGGTCATTCACACATATTCAAGGGATTACATATTCAATAACTACATGTTGAACCCAAAGAAATCAAAATTGGGTTAAGAAGTTCCCTTGACAGCCTAACGACGTCACATCAAAATGAGTTGATGAGAGATAAAAAGTGTATCTCATCACTTGGACATAAAATTTATATCAATAAGGATATATGAGAACATATCCCAACATAACAATATGTAAATTAAAAGACCCAACAAAAGAAGTCTTTTAAAAAAGAGGAGGGTGAAAGGTTCCCTTACTGACTTGGGTATCTTTCAAAACATACACCCCATGAAAGAAGGACAATAAATCGTTGATGTAAATACTCATAAACGAAATTATATTACAAAAAGAGTAGAATAATGGGCATTACATACACCACTCAAAGGAAATTGTGGCAAATGTAGCATAAATCTCACGGGAATAAAAGTGAGATGAAAAATCCCTTACGAAAACTCGGCAGCCTAACGACGCCACATAAAACTTACAAAAATGGATTGATGAGATCAAATAGGTTATCTAATCATATTAACTTAAAGTTTATATAAATAGAAATATAAAAGCACATCCCCCAACATAACAAAGAGGAGATTAAAATAAGTGACATAAAGGAGAGTACTTAAAAAGAAAGAGAGAGGTTAGATCTCTTACGAAAATTCGGCAGCCTAACGGTGCCACTCCAAACTTCCAAAATGGATTGATGAGAGAGAATAGGGTCTCTCATCACATGAACATAAAAATTACAGTAAGTGTAATATAAAATAACATCCCAATAACAAGAAGGATGAGCTTTAGAGGGAATGACATAAAAGAGTGTACTTAAAAAGAAAGAGAGGAGTAAGATCCCTTACCTCAAGTCCAACTTGACTTGTTCATTTCTTTATATTCCTGAATAATAAACTTTGGTCAATTAATAATTACCTAAGTACCTCCTTTAGAGATTATTATTCAGTTCATATCACATATTATAATTCTATAATAATTGTTTAATAATGTTAGTTCATATCAGACATTTTTGCCTATGTTTGGTACATGAGTCAAAAACGAACTTGTTTGAAAAAACGATTGCCCATGTAGTTATAAGTAAATAATTTCCAGAATAGTATTAATGATTAAAAAATCATATATATCCAGTAAATATTTATTTCATACTATTCCATATCAATTGGAGATAAAAAATGAAAAGCACCGTTCATGGAGACGGTAGGCCGTACGTACGCATGAACCCTATTTTCATTTTTTTTCATATTAATGGAATTAAAACAAAATGAGAGATATATATATATGTTATAATTCTAGAATGGTATCCATAATTTTGATGTAATATATTACATATATATCCATTATATATATGTTCTTATAGTATTACATGACATTTTGAGATAAGAAATGAAATGTACCGTTCATGGAGACGGTAAGCCGTACGTACGCATGAACACTACTTCCATTTCTATTTCATATTTATTGGAATTAAAACATAATGGTACATAATAGTATTTTAATTACAGTATGGTATCATATATAATATCATTAAATGTATCCTTTATACGTACCATATATGGTATTAACCAATCAAATCACTTTGAGGGGGCGGTAGTCTGCACTTCCTTAAATGAAAATATCGCGTTTACCCATAATGGAAACCATAAAGGTATGCCCAGAATAAAAAATACCAAATCTTAAGGAAATAATAAACATATTATATATCATATATAAATATAGTGTCATCAAAATGGCCACCTTTGAAGGTGTTAAAAGAATGTTGAACAATCATCGTTTCGGGAGGCCGAAATTCGCCATCCACGGAAACAATATGTTCTTTATCCATTAGATGTAGGTGTGTGTAAGTTTATCTCTAATACTCATTATACCAACATCCTAGTATATTTAAGAAACTAGATTTGTTACAAAATAAATGAATAAATGGAGTTTAGGGGTTTGGAGAAGCAAAATAAAACAAAAGGACACAAGTGAAGACATTATCTTAAAATCGGGTAACTCCCTTTGGTTTGAGATGAAAGGCTTCCTTAGGAAGACTTATGACCAAATTTAGGCTTCAAGGAGTAAGAGAGGGAAGTGTAGAGACAAAATTTGCAGGGTATGGCCGAGCCAAAGGCTTTGGGAGTGTGGGTAAGGAGGTAGAGGTGGGGGCCTTTTATAAGAGGAGAGGAGGGACACTCTTGTAAAGTTACAAAATGTTACATTATTTTCAAACGAGTTTCAGATTTTAAAGGTCCCAAATTGATGTATATCTAGTATAAGGAGATAAGGGTTCGAAATCCACTCATAAAATAGGTTTTGGACATGTGTAGGTCTTAGATATTACATTATCTTTCCATTTTATTTAAATCGTTAAATAATGAGGTCATCGCTGCATCATCATGATGTCATAAATAATTTACTTTATTTAATGTATAAAAATTATAAAAAAACTAATATGATGTAGGAAATCTTTATATATTTCCAATGAATATTTATAGTCAAAAATATGATTTGTTTAACCCCATGTAAAAATCGTTTTAGTAAAACATTTCATGTTTGTCTCATTTTTACTTTAACTTTAAATAAAAAGATATTAATGTAATTTTCCAACCAAAGTGGCTTCATGGGGTCCCCAAGTTGACCCATGGGTTTTCTTGGTCGTCCATGACACATCCAATGAGGTTAGGACATGTGTAACGTTCATTTCATATTATTAAAACAGTATTTTTACCTTAAACTACACTGATTACCACTAATCGTGATTAAAACATAATAAGTTACTATTCACCAAAAAATCATTTTTATCCCATTGAACCACATTTTACTTCTTAATTACAACCATTTATGTAGGATTTTTGAAATTCAAAACACAAAGATGGAAAATTTTCATTTAAATGGAAAAATCAGTTTTTATAAGTACCACTTAGTGGTTTCACTATTCATCAAAAATTGAAGTTTTGCAGAAAAATCCCAAAAATTCACCCAAAGTTATATTTGATATTCTGAATTCAAAAATGGAGTCTATTTTACAAAATTCAAAACATATAAGTCACATTAATTAATTTAATAATTGATTCCCGTTTTCAGATCAAATAGCGTGTTTTTTTGAAACAATAAGTATCAAAAGATAGACATTGGTTTAAGTCTGATTTCAAAGTGAAATAATTTTCAACGACCACTATTGGATTTAATGGTAAAAATATATTCTAATTTCACTTTAAAACCAATTCAAAAGATAATCTAATCATATAAATAAATTAGATTAAAAAGAGGTTTTGATTTAAAATACAACATTTTACACTATTCATTTAAAAAAAAGAACTTTATCGGAAAGATACCAAAAATTTAGACAAAGTAAATTTTGATGTCCCAATTATTTAGAAGAGTTTTATTTGGTCCAAAAGGATGTATAATAGTGAACAAAACTATATTTAATGACGGTTCTCCATCAAAAGGCAATAAGTGAACCTTTAGTGAAAACTAGGGCATATAAGCCTAAAATCGAATTATTTCCGTATGTTATGCCTTTATCTTTTATTGGATAAATATAAAAACATTAAAAAACATATATAATCATATTTTAGTTATTTCTATCCATTCCCGCCAATACAACGGCTACATGTTAACTACCATTTAAAATAATATTATTTTATTATTAGAGTGCAACGTAAGATATCCATGAAACTTGTTGTTGCGTGTTGGGTACGCCATCGAGCATAGCATCCCCTTTAAATTCATATTAATATTTTATTCACAAATATGGATAAATATGAAAATATCATATTCTTTATTTACCTGGGGTGTTACAAAACCAGACGTCTATAATGGACAAGTGTTCCTATAGAATCCTAATTCACGTGTTTTAGTATTTATCCCTCAAATATTGTTGCTTTATACTGTATTTCATGATTTCATACACTATATTCTCTCTGAGTTGTTCCAAAAACACACATAAACCATGTTAAATTTAATATATTTTATAGAAATAACCTATATACTCTTATTCTTTTTTTGGATAGGTCCTCATTGTATTTTTATACCCCTTGAGTTGTGCCTATAGAATTGACTTTGTTATTATAAATGCCTAGGTGTCCAAACTATCTTCTGCATAGTTTTGGAGTGACTTATAAATGAGAGGACTATAAAGAATAAAATATAAGGTGGGTGGTTTGACCATGTCACTTTCTTAAATAGAAAAATGTTTATTCCCTTATTAAAGTGGAATGTTAATGTACTACGAACTATCTCTTGGCTTTTCCTAAATTCATCGGTTGCTTACTAATGTTATGATATATGGTCATGGAGTCCCTAATTTTATGAGATACGTGCATGAAATCCCATACACCTATGATATACGAACTCTGTGTCCGCACTGTTATGATATATGGGCACAATGTTAATACTTTTATGAGATATGACCATGGTGTCCCTTACACCTAGGATATATGGGCCTGGCATCCCAACTATTATGATATATGGGCATGAAATCTATACTTTTATGAGATACAAGCATGGAATCCATTACACCAGTGATATACAAGAAAACAATCCCGACTATTATGATATAATGGCATGAAATCCCAACTTTTATAAGATACAAGCATGGAATGTAACACCCCAAGCATCCACAGTACATTTCACTTTGAATAATACATTAGTTTGGGATGCATGCAACTTCAAGTTCTAACACACCAGGACCAATCAAACTAGCCGTTATGAATAGTAATACCCAATTTTTGAAATTTTATAAATTTTGTTTTTCAAAATGAACTTCATTTTGGGATTTAGAATATCAAAATTAGCTTAGGCAGATTTTTTTTGTATTTTCTGAAAACTTTCAATTTTTGATGAATAGTGAAAAACACTACGTTATTGTTTAAAATTGAATTTTTATTTAAATATTTAGTTATATTTTTTAAATTTATTTTAGGTAATAATAGATAGATAATACCTTTATATTTTCAATTTAATTCATTGGAGTCATTTTATAATAATATTAGATATATAAAATTTTATCGAACTTTTTACTGTCTTTTACCCACCTTATAGGCACATTTGAAAATTTGAATAAAATGTAATTTTACCGCTTCAATGAATTGAATTTAAAAAATCCAAGAGATATGGTTGATATTAGTATGTAAAATTTGGTTCAATAAAATGAAAATAATTTTTGGTGAATAGTAACTTTTGACTTTTATTTACCACGGTTAAAAGTAAATAGGGTAATTAAAGGTAAAAATGATATTATAATTACCTTAACACATGTTCTAATTCTATTGGATAAGTGTAATTAGACCAAAATCAACCTTATGAATAAAATATGATCATTTTTCCCACATGGTTTAGATTAGGACATTTATTATTATTTTATTTAAAGAAGAGTTAAAAGTGTTAAATTCAAAGTTTAATAACTAAACCATTTTTAATATATGGTTATACATAAGATAAATTAGATTATAAATATTCATTATAATTATAAAAATATTTAAAACATAATTTTATTTTATTTATAATTTGACTTTGAATAATTAAATTTATTTACGATACAATGATGATGCAGTAATTGGCTTATTAATGAAATATCAAAATAATCGATATTATAAATATCCAAATAAATGTAAATTGTGACTTTTGATGAATTAAACGAATTTTATAGGTTAATATAAAATTTTAGGGTTGATTAAATAATTTTTTTTGATGTTATAAAGTTGTTATGAGTTTCACAAAAACAAAATACCAAATAGTGTCAAAATTGACATAAATGAGTTTTTAAAACAAATACAATATTATTAATTGATATAATACTTTTAAAAATATAAGTATCATCAAAAGGACTTAGATAAGGTTATATATATCAATAATTAAACACTTGGGGTTCTCTTGGATTTTTATAGTACGTTTATTAACCATTTATTATAATAATACAAGAATACATGGTAAAAGTTAAACTATTTAACTAAGAGTTAAATATAAAAGATAAGGTTAATATAGTGACATAAACCTGTCTAAAACCTATTGGTTGAGAGGTTATCTCCTCATACCCACATTATCCTCAAAAAAAACTTTTTGGAGCCATTATAAACATAACATTATTGTATAATAAATTAAAATTTCAAACTTTTCCTAAAGTGACCCTCACCTATCTTATAAAACGGTACTTCCTCTTATCTGAAAATCACACCTCAAAATCCATTTGTCACTATAAACCCCTAATCAACTATCCAACCAACTATCCTAACATATACATAGAGTCATTTCTTTGATTATAAATCCAAACTTAGTATCCTTTTTGTTCAACTCAAAAGTAAACACCCAAAGAAGAGGTAATAATTTCACCACCTCTTTCAATGTTTTTTTCTTATTACACTTCCTCTTTATTTGTTGTTTCCATACAAAAATAATAAATCTAGTATATTATAAATACTGTGACGTTATTATAAATATGTTACAACCATATTCATTATTCTATCCATCCTATGAATGAAAAGTCACCGTACGTGCGTACGTACGGCTAACCGTCTCTACGTCGCGGTGTAGTTTGTCATTCAAACAATTCATTATTTGGATGGGTATAATAATGAGTATAAATGAAATAAATAATAAATATAACATATTAATGATTCTTTATATATGATATACCATCCAATTACATATTGTTTCACCATCAATAGAATGATATTGTCGCTCGTGCATACGCACAGATTACCGTCTCCACGAACGCGATGAAATTGATTCCTCATCATAACCATTCAAGAATGGTTTTCATTTTATGATTAAAAATAATATTTAATAACTTGATATCATTTTGGATATGAATCAAATACATCTTCTCCGTAACAAACACATCTTACGTAACCAAGTATTTAATGGAAAATGAATCAGTTAACACTCGAAACAATGATACTACTGTAATATTATTAACAAAGAAATATTAGACGAGCATATATGATATCATATTTATGAATGTGGTTCTTTTATAATTTAATAAAAATTATTTAACTATTATAGAGAATGTTAATTTACCCTCTATCAAGGAAAAGTACAAAGTAAGGGTTAATTATATAATCTCTTCATTATTTGAGGTTGTTTATACGTGAGTATCTACTAGGACCTCTTTATCATCCACAACTGTGTTTCTTTAAAATGTTTTTCAAAGAATTTTTACTATTTCATAGACTATGAGTTAAAGTAATTTATACCCTTGATTTACTTTTTATAGGATTTTTATAAAGGAATATTCCCATTTTTTTCCAAACAAGGTCCTTTATGTCCTTTTCGACAAAATTAAAGATATAATATTTTTTAACTTATACGACAGGTGCATCTATTGTCCATCTTTATAACACCATAGAAGCCTCCATTACAAGATTATAAGAATATTTTAAAAATAAAGGTTTTATTTTAAAATTACATGTCTTTTAATTGATTTCAAAATAGAAAGATATATTTATCTCAAATAGTTTTGATTTCATATATGTCAACATCCTTTGATAGATTTTACGCTTGTTTGAAGTTGGTTTATTATGAAACAATTTTCCATATTGTATTTAAGGTTTTGTGATATGTTTGACTACAGATGTGATATTTTTTCTACCATTCATGGTTTATGGTTAAAGTATTGACATTTCGTATGCTAGTTTTAATATGAATGATTATGCTATGTTTCAACCATTTCATATGAGGAATGCATTGGACTTAGTTAGTGATGGGTGGAGCCCACTATAGATCCTTGATACATTGGTTGGTTTCATAAGACAAACTAGTGTCTTGGAAAAAGGCCTTGAAAAAATATTATTTGTAGTGTTGGCATGAGGACTTGACTATGTGGTTATGATGTCCGAAATTATGCATTCCATCATTATGAAATTGGCTATTGATATTAAATGTGATTGTTAAACTATTAGAATATCCATGTGAATAAGTAAATTGAATTATTTGATTTATCTTTTCCATATTATGATGAAGTTTATGTTTAAAAGGCTTGTTTTTTAGTCTTATACATTTCCTTAAATGATTATAATTATTTATGAAAGTCTCTTCTATATTGTTATCCTTACTGAGCACCTCAGCTCACCCCTTTCTATGTTTTATTTTAACAAGGATGCCAAGAATTATATTATTATAGACATATAGGGATAGTCTAAGGGAGATGAATGTGTTAAAATGAGACACAATTTTGTTGTTATTAATTTCAAAATGTAACTCAAAACTTATGTTTGTATCTAGTACTTCCAAGGCTACTAAACTGATTGGTCTTTCGGGATTTGATCCCTTGTGATCATGCCAATGTAATTTAATAATGCACTGACTCTGGGTAACTAGGGTTGCGACATTATAGTTGGTATCAAAGGAATTTTAGAACAAAACTTCACAACTATATTTAGAAAAACTCATATTTGAGAACATTACCGTAAGATAGACTTTGAGGATTATTATAGAAGAACTTCCTAAAATTTTGGTAATGTATAGATTTTGTGAGTTTTCCAAGCAATACATCCCTGTCTGGATATGAGCTAGTAGAGACAACTCTGGGAGAGATGTACCTAGGAGTGAAAACTCTAATAAAGAGTTTCGGGCTTGACCCGGGGTATCCTGGTACATGACAACCGACCTTACTGCACTCTTGGTTACGACACACCCAGGGGATATGAATAGATAATTCAAATTTTATTTACAAACCATTATGAAGGATTTATGAGTATATACCTTCTCAATGAAATTTTGTTTATGATTATGGATTATATCTATAAACTGTTCAATTTATGATAAGTGTTTTACAAGTTTGGAATTATGTATTGTGATTCATAAACTAATCTAGTTTATGCCATTGTTTAGAAATGGTGCCTAGTGGATGGAATGGAAACTATATCAACACATGTAATCAATGTAGGGATTTCTATCCTACTCAAGATAATTATAGTGGAGCAAGTGATGAAACTAGTGCTGATCTTCTTCTCACCATACTAGGACAACTCACTTAGGTTATGAATAATAACCTTACTCGTATGGAGAATCCTGATTCACAATGTAGAGGATCAATATTAGACCGCTTCATGAGACAACAAACACCAACATTCAATGGGACTATAAATAAATTTGTAACTGAGAAATGGATATGTTCCTTATAGAAAATATTTCATGCTTTGGGGAGTGGTGAAAGGGAAAATGTAGTCGTGGAAGTTTATCACCTCCTAGGAGATTCAGATCAATGATGGTCATTAATTCAAAACACAAAAGAATATGAAGCAGTATCAAATATGGAATGAGGGAGTTTAAAGTGATTTTCTTAGAAAAATACTTTCCTCGTGACCATCTAGTATATATAGAAAGACAATTTCTGAGTCTGAGGCAAAATGAGGATGAGAATGTTGCAAAGTATGAGGATAAATTTACAAGGCTAGCAAGGCATGCAACGGATTATATACGTAACCCAAGAAGTAAGACGGATTGACTCTTTGGTTGGTTAAAACCTTTTCTTTGTCGAGTATTAGTCTCCCAATATTTCTCATCATACGAAGATACTGCCTCATGTGCTATCAAGATAGAAAAGTAATTCTCTAAGTCTTACGAATTTAAAGCATAGAAAGAGAATAAGAGATCTGTTAAACACTCTGGAAATTGAAATAAGGGGAAGAATGGAAAATTTGAATATCCATCCTATAGTAAATGTTGGAATAAACACCCCTATACTTGCCTAAAGGGAATGAGAGTCTGTTACAATTGTGGTGAAAAAGTCCACCAAGCTCGTGATTGTAAGGGAGATAAAGAGGTTTTCAATGTTAGATGCTACAATTGTATAGAAATGGGGAATTATGCAAATGAATTTCCTAAGTGCCAAAGAAAATCACACCAGAAAAGGGCAAGGGAGCAAGGCCAAACTTATATGATCACTACTGCTGAGGTTGAAGCTTTGAAAGACATGGTGGATGGTAATTTATTTGTTTCCTCAAGTTTAGCCAATGATTTATTTGATTCTGGATTATCACATTGTTTCATATCACTCAGTTTTCTAATAAAATTAGATATTTCCAATTTTATTTAACAATGGAGTTGTTAGTCAAAACTCCAAAGGGATGTATCATTACAACAAAGTTTTGTTAATCAGTTCTCATTAGGGAATATAAATATTCTTTATCCAATGATCTCATCATCATACCCATGATTGAATTTGATAAAATAATCGGTATGGATTGTATTTTAGACCATGATGCGAAAATTTATTTTAAGAAGGAGGTTACATTTTTTTATGATGATAAAAAGTACCTTATCTTCAGAGAAGAAACATCACCACCTGATTCTTTTCTAGATCCATCCCCAGTAGCTCTACTAAATTCAATTATTGGGGAGGAATAAAATGAAATAACTATGGGTGAGGAAAATAATGTTCAAATGGAGGATGTACCTATTATGTGATTATATGTTGATGTGTTTCCAAAGGATTTACCTGGACATCCTCCAGGTCCAGAAAATAAGTTTTCTATTGATTTAATTCCTATTTCAAGGCTCATATCAAAGACCACTTATAGAATTTCCACTTTTGAATTAATGGAACTAAAGAAACAACTAGAGGAATTGAGTAATAAGGGATTTATTATCCCTTGTGTTTCTCCATGGGGAGCCCCTATTCTTTTTATTAAGAAGAAGGATGGATCTACGAGGTTGTTCATTGACTACAGGGAGATCAATGTTAGGATAATAAAGAACAAGTATCCCCTACCTCGCATTGATGATTTATTCGACCAACTTCATGGAGATCAATATTTTTCAAATATTGACCTTCAATCTGGATGTCATAAGTTGTTTATATAGAATGAAGACATTCTGAAAACAGCATTTCAAACGAGGTACGAGCATTATGAGTTTATAGTAATGCATTTTGGACTGACTAATGAACCCTCTATTTTCATGGATCTAATGAATAGAGTTTTCAATTAATATCTTGATTAATTTTTAGTAGTATTTATTGATGATATATTGGTATACTCAAAAAGTTATGAAGATCATGAAAATCACTCACGCACTATTCTGAAAATCCTCATGAGAAATGAATTATACGAAAAGTTTAGAAAGTGTGAATTCTGGATTTTGGAAATTTCTTTTCTTGGCCATATTGTCTCAAAGGATAGAATATATATTGATCCTACAAAGACCACAGAAATCCTTGAATGTCCAACACTGAAAAGTATAACTGAGGTATGAAATTTTATTGGTTTAGTAGGTCACTATCAGCATTTCGTCAAGAAGTTTTCCCGATTGGCAAACCCATTAACCAAGCTCACGCATAAAGGGGTTAAATTTGTTTGGAAAAAAGAGTGTGAAGAATGTTTTGAAGAAATTAAGAGAAGATTAGTCAATGCTCCTATCTTGACTCTACCATCGGGGAATGATGGGTTTGTTATTTATAGTGATGCATCAGAGAAAGGACTTGGTTGTGTCCTTAGGAAGAATGATAGGGTTATTGCCTATGCATCACGACAGCTAAAAATTCATGAACAAAACTATCCCACCCATGATCTTGAGTTAGAAGCTGTAATATTTTCTTTGAATATATGGAGACACTATCTCTATGGTGAAACATGTGACATATATACCGATCAAAAGAGTATAAAGTATATTTTCTCACAGAAATAACTCAACATGCGTAAAAGATGATGGCTTGAATTACTCAAGGATTATGATTGCACTATACACTACCACCCAGGGAAGGAAAATAAGGTGGTAGATGCTTTGAGTAGAAAGGATCATGGAGTTTTGAAAAAGATGAGAGTTTAAAGGGATCCTATGTTCATGGATCTTGTAAATATAGATATGGGAATAATCATAGAAGGTGGAACATCAATACTTTTTCAAATGGTTTCCAAACCATATTTACTAGAAAGGATAAAAAGTTCTCAGACTGATGATGAGGAGTTTAAAAAGAAAATTAAAGCTGTGAATAATGGGAGATTGATTGACATAATATATGAAGATGGAATTTTAAAATTTGGGAAGAGACTTTGTGTTCTTGATATACATGATCTAAAAAGGGAATTTTTGGATTATGCTCATAGCTCCAATTTCTCTATACACCCTAGTAGCATTAATATGTATAGAGATTTGAAGGATCAATTTTGGTGGGACAACATGAAGTGGGAGATTGCTGATTATGTGTCAAGATGTATGGTTTGTCAACAGGTCAAGTATGGAAGACAACATCCTAGAGGAGTCATGCAACCTCTTCCCACACCTGAGTGGAAATGGGATGATATTGTGATGGAATTTATCATGGGGCTACCAAAGACTCTTAGAAGGAATGATGAAATATGGGTCATTGTTCATCATCTTACCAAGTCAGCACATTTTCATGCTATAAGAGAAGATTTACCACTTGAACATTTAGAAAACTGTATATTAATAAAGTTGTAAGACTTAATAGAGTAACCCTATCGATTTTTTTTGACTGTGATCCCCATTTTACAGTAAGATTCTACAAAAGTCTTCAGAAAGACATGGATACTGAACTTCATTTGACCACTGCCTACCACCCTCAAATTGATGGGCAATTAGAACAGACTATTCAAACCGTAGAAGACCTGTTGAAATCTTTATCACTTGACGTGCAAGGTATGTGGGATGAATATTTACCTATGGTAGAATTTTAATATAAAAATAGCTTCAATTCAAGTATTCAGATGAAACCATATCAACAGTTATGTGGAAAGAGATGTCGCACACCAACTTGTTGGGATGATGTTGGTGAAAGAAAACTCATAGGCCCATAACTTGTTGATGAAACCATGGAAAATGTGAAGGTTATCCAAACCCACATCAAAGTAGCTCAATTTAGGAAAAAGAGATATGCCGATAACCAAAGGAAAGATTTTGAATTTCAAGTAGGAGATCATGTTTTCTTGAAGGTGTCTCCTTGGATGGGTGTTATATGATTCAGTAAGAAGGGAGAATTAAGTCTCAGGTACACTGGAACTTTCAAAATTCTAGAAAGAATTGGAGTTGTAGCTGATCGTTGGGCAATGCTTCCAAGTATCTCCAATGTTCATGATGTATTCCACGTGTCACTGTTGAGAAAATACATGCTTGACCCAACACATGTACCCACCAATAAATAACTAGAACTGGAACCTAATATATCTTATTGTGAAGATCCTATCATAATTCATGATATAAGAGAACAGGTGTTGAGAAACTCGATGACTCGTCTCGTAAATGTTCTATGGAGAAACCATAAGATGGAAGTGGCAACGTAAGAACTTGAGGAAATTATGATGAAGAACCACCCGAATATTTTTATGCAGTAATATTCTAAAAATTTTGAGGATGAAATTATTTGATGGAGGGAAGAATGTAACACCCCAAGCTTCTACAATAAATTTCCTTTTGAATAATACAATAGCTTGTGCTGTACACAACTTCGAGTTCTAACACACCACGACTAATCAAACTTGCCATTATGAATAGAAATACCCACTTTTTGAAATTTTATAAATTTTATTTTTCAAAATGGACTTCATTTTTGGATTCAGAATATCAAAATTATCTTAGGTTGAAGTTTTTGTATTTTTCTAAATACTTTCAATATTTGATGAATAGTGAAAAATACTGCATTATTGTTTAAAACTGTTTATTTATTTAAATAAATTGTTAAATTATTTAAATTTATTTTAGGTAAAAAAATATATACATAATACCTATATATGTTAAATGTAATTCATTGGAGTCATTTTATAATAATATTAGATATATAATATTTTATTGAACTTTTTACCATGTTTTACCAACCATCAAGGCATATTTGTAAATTTTCATAAAACATAATTTTATCACTTCTGTGAATTGAATTTAAAAAAATTGAGAGACATGGTGACATTAGTATGTAAAATGTGGTTCAATAAGATGAAAATAATTTTTGGTGAAGAGTAACTTTTGACTTTTATTTACCACGATTAAAAGTAAATAGAGTAATTAAAGGTAATAATGATATTATAATTACCATACCACATGCCCTAATTTTATTGGATAAGTGTATTTCGACCAAAATAAACCATAGGAATAAAATATTAACCTTTTGGGCCACTTTGTTAAGATTAGGACATTTATTATTATTTTATTTAAAGAAGAGTTAAAAATGTTAAATTCGATGTTTAATAACTAATCCATTTTTAATATAGGGTAATACATAAGATAAATTCAGATATAAATATTAATTAGAAAGATATAATGACTTAATACATAATGTAATTTTATTTATAAATTATATACATTAAATAATTAATTTTATTTATGAGACAATGATGATGTAGTAATTACCTTATTAATGAAAGATTAAAATAATTGATATTATAAATAATGAAATAAATGTAAATTGAAACTTTTGATAAATTACAGTATTTTTATAGGTTGATATGACATGTTAGGGTTGATTGAATAATTGTTTTTGAAGTGATAATGTTTTTATGACTTTCACAAAAACAAAATACCAAATAGTGTCAAAATTGACATAAATGAGTTTTTAAAACAAATACTATATTATTAAATGATATAATATTTTAAAAAATCTAAGGTTCGTCCAAAGGACATAGATAAGGTTAGATATATCAATAAATAACCACTTGGGGTTCTCCTGGATTTTTATAGTTTGTTTATTAACCATTTATTATAATAACACAAGATTACATGGTAAAAGTTAAACTATTTAACTACGAGTTAAATCTAAAAGATAAGGTTAATATAGTGACCTAAACCTATCTAAAACCTATTTTTTGTGATTTTGTAGACCCATAACCACCTTTTAATTAAAATAAATCCTTTTGGAGCCATTATAAACCGACTATGATTGTATAATATATTAATATTTCAAGCTTTTCATAAAGTGACCCTCACCTCTCTTATAAAAGGGTACATCCCCTTCTCTCAAAATCACACCTCCAATGCCATTTGTCTCAGACAAACTGTGATCAAATATCGTCAAAACTACCATCAATTATAACTAGATGACTTAATTTGATCATAAATCCAACCAATGTAGCCCTTTTTATCAACTCAAAAGGAAACACCCGAAGAAGAGGTATAAATTTCCCCACCTCTTTTAATGTTTTTTTTCTTATTCCACTTCATCTTTCATTGTTGTTTACATAAAAAATAATAACTCTAGTATATTATACATACAATGATGTTATTATAAATATGTTACAACCATAATCATTATTATACCCATCCTATGAATGACAAGTCACCATACGTGCGTACATACGACTTACCGTCTCCACGTCATGGTGTAGTTTGTTATTCAAACACATTATTATTTGGATGAGTATAATAATGAGTATAACTAATTTAAATAATAAATATAACATTTTAATTATTCTTTATATATGATATGACATCCAATTACATACGATGTCACCATCAATAGAATGATATTGTCGCTCGTGCGTACGTACGGATTACCGTCTCCACGAACGCGATGAAATTCATTCCTGATCATAACCATTCAAGAATATTTTTCATTTTAGGATTAAAAATAATGTTTAATAACTTAATATCATTCTGGATATGAGTCAAATACATCCTATCCATAACAAACATGGCTTATTTAACCAGCATATAAAGGGAAACCAATCAGTTAACACCCAAAACAATGATACAACTGAAATATTATTAATAAAGAAATGTTAGAAGATAATATATGATATTATATTTATGTATTTGGTTCTTGTATAATTTAATAACAATTATTTAAATATTATACAAGAGGTTAACATACCATCGATTAAGGAAAAGTACAAGGTAATGGTTAATTCTATACTCTCTTCACTATCCAAGGTTGTTTATACGTGAATATCTACTGGGACCTCTTTATCATCTACATATATGTTTCTTAAAAATGTATTTCAAGACATTTTTACTATCTCCTAGAATATGGGTTAAAGTAATTTATACCCTTATTTTACTTTTTATTAGATTTTTATAAAGTAATCTTTCCGTTGTTTTCCCAATAAGGTCATTTATGACCATTCCAACAAAATTAAGGAAAGAATGTTTTTTTAAATTATTCGACGGGTGCGAATATTTTCCACCATTATAACACCTTATTAGCCTCCCTTGCAAGATTATAATAATATTTTCAAAATAAATGTTTTCTTTTAAAATTACATGACTTTTATATGATTTCAAAATAAAAAGATATATTTCTTTCAAATAGTTTTTATTTCATCTATGTCAACATCCTTTATTGAATTTTACGCTTGTTTGAAGTTGATTTATTATGATACAATCTTCCATATTGTATTGAAGGTTTTGTTATATGTTTGACTGTGGATGTGATATTTTTACATGTTTTATAGTTAAAGTATTAACATTTATTATGCTAGTTTTAATATGAATGTTTATGTCATGTTTCAACATTTTCATATGAGGAATGCATTGGACTTAGTAAGTGATGGGTGGAGCCTGCTATAGCTCCATAATGCATTGATAGGTCTGATGAGAGAAACTAGTGTGTTGGAATAAGGCCTTGATAAAATCTTATTGGTATTCTTGGCACGAGGCCTTGACTATGTGGTTATAATGTCTGACATTATTCATTCCATCATTATGAAATTGGATATTGATATTACATGTGATTATTCAGATAGTGTAATATCAATGTGAATAGGTAAATGGAATTATTTGATTTATGTTTTCCGTGCTATGATGAAGTTTAAGTTTAAAAGGCTTATGTTTTAGTCCTATACATTTCCTTAAATGTTTATGCTTATTTATGAAAGTTTCCACTATATTATTATCCTTACTGAGCACCTGAGCTCACCCCTTTCTATGTTTTATTTTTCCCAGGATGTAAAGAAGTATATTATGACTGACCAACAGGGATAGTCTAATGGAGTTGAATGTGCTAAAATGAGACACAATGTTTTTGTTTTTTTATTTGACAATGTAATGTAAAACTTATGTTTGTATCTAGTACTTCCAAGGATACTAAAATGATCGCTATTTTGGGATTTGATCCCTCATGATCATGAAAATGTTATGTAATAATGCACTGAATCTTGGTTACTAGGGTTGGGTCATTACATGGAATCTGTTACACCTATGATATACAAGCATGGAATCCCTAATGTTATGATATATGGGAACAACGTCCCTGATTTGATGAGATATTTGTATGGAGTCCTTTATACTTATGATACTCGGGCATGGTGCCCCTATACTGTGATACTTGAGCATGGAATCCCTTATAATTGTGATACTCAAAAATAGAGCCCCCTATATCTATGATACTTGTTCATGGAAACCCTTATGACTTATGATACTCACGCATGACGTCTCTTACTAATTTATTTGACTCTAGTGACTAGACATGGATGTTTGAGTTGTGCCTTGGGTCTTGTATAGTACTACATATGTGTATATATGGATATAATTGTCCCTACGTATATAGTGAATATATATATATATACTCATATACACTTATATGTATATTTCCATGATAACATTTGTTAAGAGGTTTTCCCAACACTGGATGAAGCAGATAGTGTCAGCCTGACGACCTTCAGGAATCAGAGTTGACCCTTTTACAGTTTTTGTTACAAGAAAGACTATGTTGGGATATTATTAATGGAAATTCCTTCTGGGAAAAATTTATGAAATATAGGTACATGATAGTTCTGAATGGTTGGAATGATAATTTAGGTAGTAAACCTAGCCTTTTATAGCGCATGATGTCTCACTTAGATAACTTTATGAAGAAGGCATGGTGGGTTTTGGGTTGAGAATATATCAGTTTATGGAATGATAATTGGGTGGGTTGGCTACTGTACTATCCAGTATATCTTGCACTGAAGTTTTCCTTTTTTAAAGCCTTAAAATCCCCTGATACTGTTAACATAATGATCATTGAGGATGAGAAGTTATTTTTTGGGGACATTGAAATGACATGTGAATGCGATAATTTTGTTTTTTTGGAATCTTTGAATGAATGATTCCACAATTTTGATTATCATGCATGGATACATGAAACATACATGAAGGATGTGTAGGATAAATGAATCTTGTGTAATGAGATACTGATGAAGTTGAATTTTTTAGTGTGGAATTTAAGGAATAAGGATATTCCCATGAGTAAAAATGTTAAAATGATAGTTATTTCCTTGTTTTGAATTGTATGTGTTGTAAGGAACTTTATTATGAAACAGTGTGGAATATACACTTCAAAGGGATTTAGGGTAGTAGTATCTAGGACTACACCAGTCAGTGCATGGGCTTATCATTGCGTGGAGACTCATTGATAGAGTTTATAAAGACCTTGTTTCAAGGGGTTTTCTAGAATTTATGGGGAAGTAAGATACATGTAATTGTGGTTTTTGTTGTGTGATGGGTGTTTTGGGAGTCTAGGAACAGAGTGAGAGAGAGGTGATGTTGTTCGTTCACTTATATCTTGGTTTGGATGAGGGTTCTCATTTATGAACTTGTGTGTTTTTTTCATGAAGGGTCATCTTCTTTTTATCTGCAAGAGCCTCTACTATGCTAAATTACTTACTCTACACATACAATGTTTGGGTCTACTGGGATTTGTCTTTGTTGGGTTCCTCAATAAAATGTGTTGAAATTTAATGGTGATGGTTCTTGTGCTATGGGGGTAATGTGAGGAGTTGGGAGGGTTAGGGATGACATAGGTTCATTGGTTCTTGTGTTCAGGGATTTTTTTTGGTTAAGAAGTTCAATTGGAGAGGATGCCCAAGATATGTAAAATGACATCACCTTGTGAAACCGAAATGGCATTGTGATTTTTATGGTGGAATCCAACTCTAAAATTCTAGTGGAGACGCTTTTAAAAAAAGAACCTCATGGGACCTAACCTATTTTATCAGGAAATTTAGTTTGATTTTAGACCAGGGAATTGAGGTGGTTCACACTTGGAGGGAAGGTAAATTTGTATTGGATTAATTGGACATCAAGGGTAGTGATAATAATAGACTCATTATTTATATTATCACCTAATATCTTCCTCAGGATTGTAATATTTTTGTTAGGGGTGATTCACTCGGCTTGCATCATTTTCATCCACATTAAGATTCTAATGTAATTTTCTTATTGAAATAAAAATTTACCTTTCATTCCATTATTATATCTACACACCACTCATACCGTATGCACTAAGTAGGTATTTATAGACACCATTAGTGGTGGCCTAATGAGTTTATCTCACACATTATTTGGGTTGTCAATGGTACCCAAGAATATTTTGTAGATGTAGGTAGGGGTATGGCAAAGTACCTAGTTTTTTATGCTCGATTGATTATATAATGGGAGAAGGGAAGAACATGACTAAGCTATGGATCATGATTCCATTGGATATATAAATTTTGGCCTTTTTTATATTTTGATACATGTATTTTATTGATTTATGATTATATGTACACCTATTACCTTTTGATAGATACATGAAATTACATCAATTTTTTTATGAAATTGGTTGTTTTACTTACGATGTTCTTTATGTTAGTTGTTATTATTCTTATGTTATTAAATTATCTATTTATTTCACCATTGTGATACTATGATCATCTGGGTATGGTCTCCCCACTGTAACACCTTGTACCCTTGCATTTAGTTAGAAACCTCTATCATATTGGGTTTTGTACTTGAGTCCATGTGACCCACTAGCTTGGGGAATTATTTAGTAGCTCTCAGGTTATGATGTTATATGTTTTGATTACCTCAATGTGACGGGCATTGACCCGAGAGATGAGAACATGATAGAGGATCCCATATAAGGTTACCTAGATTTGAAGTGAACTAGAGGACTCTGGTGGGTTCCCATGTGAGTTGTTGAACCTATAGAGGATGAGTTTGGGAATTGGGAAATGATGAATGTGGGTTTCCCCTTATAACTAGAATCTAGGATGAGCCTGATATGGCCATATTGAGGGTCATGGGTCATACACTTGAGAATATAACCACTGATTTGTGGGAAGGGTTCAAGAATAAGGATGAACCATCAAAATACATTATACGATATGATTATTATGGAATGCACTAACCCCCAATATGTATTGAGAATTTTTTTGGGATACTTTTCATATGATCCTTGGATATTGTGTTATAATGTTTTGGGGTTCCTTGTAAATATTCCTTGGATTTTTATGGTGGGGTATACAATCCCTTGAGACACAAATATTATGGTTTAGGATACCACAGACATGCTCCTTAGATCCAAATGAGGTGATATCTGGTAGGGGAGATCCATACACCTAGACTCAAATGATGTGATATCCAACAAGGGAAACCACACCCATAGTAAAGACACATTATACTTTTACATTTAACATTAAATGATTTTAAGCATAATTATACATTAGAGTACAATCCATGGATCATAAAGTACAGTGTCTTGGAAGACTAGGTACATAAAATTGAAAACATGTAACTATATAAAACAAGTTTATTTAATTTTCAAATTGAGCTCCTAAATTCCATTATGCTTAAACATCTGAATACGATACCCTGGGAATAAATGGATGATAAAAATATCCCAATAAGGGAATAACCATAAGAACAAATCATTAGAACATGGGATAGAAGGCATGACATAATGATATAAAAAGGCATGTAATATATGGAAAAATAACATATAAACATGGAATCATATAAAAATAGGGTCATAGTATTATGAAAGTAACATAAAACATGACCTTATAATGAGTCAAGACTGACCGCCAAGACAATTTCACATGGTAGCACAATCCAAGGCTAACCGCCAAGACCGTCACATATGGTAGCACAAGATAAGGCTAACCACCATGACTGTTGTACATAACATCTCATGAGACTGAAATTTACCCAATGAATTAGATTGATATCTGGGTGCAACCATATTAACATTTCATGGTTTTTTCCACACACATAATCATACATAGTCAATCATAAAAAAAATTAGGGTTACCCATGAAAATAATTGGGTACCACAATCTTGTCATAAAGCATAACAAATGGGCATATCATAAAAGTGTACATGAAAGAAAGGATATAAAATATACATGGAAATTCATATGGTAAAATATTAATGTATCACGGTAATTTATTTCAAGTCGAAGTGACAACATGTAAGAAAAGTATTTACAAAATTTTAGCATTAAAACTTTTTTGTGCGGTTTTAAGGAAAGTACTATAGAGAATTTAAAATAGAAAAGGGTAAAATCCATTATATAAAACCATAAGTGAACCAAAATGGTTTTAATAATTAAAAAGACTAATTTTATGAAGATAATGGTGGCTTAAAACAGAATGATAGAGTGCACCTAAAATCGGGTAAGAATTCGATAATTCCCCCAAAACTGGTTTTCTTATCAGGAAGTATTGAGGAGGGAATCACTTAAAAACCCATATATCACAAAAAGGGAATGCTGAAAGGTCATTGATTAATTAATTTAGTACATGTACACAAAATTTTTAATATTCACATAAAGGGATAAGATAAATTCATTTTGGTAAAAGGAAGATAAGGAAACCCTAAGGAAAAAAAGAGGTTCAGGTAGAATTCCTTACGGATTATCGGTATGGTATCAGGTGTACATAAGAGGAATTAATGAGAGAGAAAGGGGTTTCTTATCACTTATATGGTAACACCCCAAGCTTCCACGGTACGCTTCTCATTGAATAATACAATAGTATGTGTTGTACACAACTCCGAGTTCTAACACACCACAACCAATCAAACTAGCTGTTACGAATAGTAATACCCATTTTTGAAATTTTATAAATTTTATCTTTCAAAATAGACTTTATTTTTGGATTCGGAATATCGAAATATTCCTAGGGTGAATTGTTGGTATTTTTTTGAAAACATTCACTTTTTGATGAATAGTGAAGAACACTGAGTTATAGTTTAAAATTGAATTTTTATTTAAATAATTATTTATTTATTTAAAATTTATTTTAGGTCAAAATAGAAACATAATACCTATATAAGTTCAATTTAATTTATTGGATTAAGTTTATAATAATTTTAGATATATAAAAATTTAATTGAACTTTTTACCATCTTTTACCCACCTCCAAGGAGTATTTGCAAATTTACATAAAAATTATTTTCACCACTTCTATGAGTTGAATATAAAAAATCAAGGAGAAACGTCTGATATCAGTATGTAAAATGTGGTTCAATAAGTTGAAAATAATTTTTGGTGAATAGTAACTTTTTTACTTTTACTAACCACGGTTAAAAGTAAATAGGGAAATTAAGGGTAAAAATGATATTATTAATTCTATAACATATGTCCTAATTCTATTGGATAAGTTTAATATGACAAAAAACAACCTTAGGAATAAAATATGATCCTTTAGGTCCACTTGGATTAGATTAGGACATTTATTAATATTTAATTCAAAGAAGAGTTAAAAGAGTTAAAATCGAAGTTTAATAACAAAAACATTTTTAATATATGGTTACATATAAGATAAATTAGACTATATATATTCATTAGAAAGATAGTAAAAATTCCTACATAATGGTATTTTATTTATATTTTGTAGACATTAAATAATTTAATCTATTTATGACACAATGATGATGCATTAATTACCTAATTAATAAAATATTAAAGTAAGTGATGTTATAAGTATCCAAATAAATGTAATTTGAGACTTTTTATGAATTTCACTAATTTTATAGGTTAATATTACATATTAGGGACAGTTAGATGAATTTTTTTCGAAGTAATAATGCTTTTATGAATTTAGAGAAAACAAGATACCAAATAGTGACAAAATTGACAAAAAAGTGTTTTTAAAACAAATATTATATTATTAATTGATATTTTATTCCTAAAATTATAAGGTTCAGAAAACAGACTTATATAATGATCTTTGTATCATTAATGAACCACTTTGGGTTCTCTTGTAAGTATATAGTTAATTTATTAACCATATAATATAAAAATACAAAGAGACATGGTAAATGTCAAACTATTTAACTAAAAGTTAAATCTAAAAGATAAAGTTAATATAGTGACCCAAACCTGTCTAAAACCTATTGGTTGAGTTTTTTTCTACCCATACCCACCGTAGATATTAAATAATACATTTTTGATCCATTAGAAACTGATAACGATTGTATTATAAAATAATATTTCTAGCTTTTCCTAAGGTTCCCCTCACCCCTCTTATAAAAGGGAACTTCCCGTTCTCTCTAAATCTCACCTTCAAAGCCATTTGGCTCGACCAAACCCTACCCAAATATCCTATAAACTATCTTACCTTCATACTAGAGGCTTTACTTTAGTCATAAAGCTGAACTAAAGATCCCTTTTGATCAAATCAAATGGAATAACCTGAAGTAGAGGTAAATATTTCATCACCTCTTTCAAGTTCCTTTCTTCTTCCACTTCCTCTTTCATTGTTGCTTCCATTCTAAAATAATAAATCCAGTATCTTCTATATACTGTGATTTTATTATAAATATGGTAAAACCATATTGATTATTCCATCCATCCTTTGAATGACATGTCACCAAACGTGCGTACGTACGGCTTACCATCTCCAAGTTATGGTGTAATTGTTATTCAATACATTATTATTTAGATGGGTATAATAATGATGTGTAATCGATATAAATAATAAATATAACATGATAATGATTCTGTATATATGATATACCATCCAATTAAATATTATTTTAATATCAAAAGAATGATATTGTCGCTCGGGCGTACATACAGATTACCGTCACCACGAACAGGATGAGATTCATTCCCCATCGTATCCATTCAAGCCTAATTTTCATTTGATGATTAAAAATAATGTTTAAATAATTGATATCATTCTGGATATTAATAAGATACATCCCATCCATAAACAATATTAGTCATATAACAAATAATATAAAGGAAAACGAATCCTTTAACACCCGAAACGACAAAAATACTAAGATATTATTAACAAAGTAATGTTAAAAGATCATATATGATATCATATTAATGTATATGATTATTTTATAATTTAATAACAATTATTTCACCATTATAAATGAGTTTAACCTACCCTCGACCAAGGAAATGTACAAGTTAAGGGTTAATTTCACAATCTCTTCATTATCTGAGGTTGTTTATATGTAATTATCTACTGGGACCTCTTTATCATCCACATCCATGCTTCTTAAAAATGCATTTCAAAGCATTCATACTATTTTATAGACTCTGGGTTAAATTAATTTATAAACTTGCTTGAATTTTATAATATTTTTATAAAGGAATCTTTCCATCGTTTTCCAAACAAGGTCCTTTATAACCTTTTCAACAAAATTATGCTAAGAATGTCATTTTTTAACTTATAGAGCGTGTGCGGCTATTTTCCACTGTTATAACATCATCGAAGCTTCCCTTATAAGATTATAAGAATATTTTCAAATATAAATGTTTTCTTTTTTAATTACATGACTTTTAAGTTATTTCAAAAGAGAAAGAGATATTTATCTAAAAAGGTTTTGATTTTATCTATGTCAACAACCTTTGATGGATTTTAAGCTTAATTGAAGTTGATTTATTATGATACAAAAATTCCATATTGTATTGAAGGTTTTGTGATATGTTTTATTGTAGATTTTTTATTTTTACACCATTCATGGTTTATGGAAAATGTATTGACATTTCTTATGCTAGTTTTAATACGAATGTTTGTGTTAGGTTTAAACCTTTTCATATGATGAATTCATTAGACTTAGTATGTAACGGGTGGAGCCTGATATATCTCCTCGATGCATCTGTAGGTCTCATGAGACAAAATAGTGTCTTGGCACAAGGCCTCGACAAAATATTATTTGTAGTCATCGCACAAGGCCTTGACTATGTGGTTATGAAAGTATGGCATTATGCATTCCATCATTATAAAAGTGGCTATTGATATTCCATGCAATTATTCAGAAAGTAGAATATCCATGTGAGAAATTATATAGAAATATTTTGATTTATATTTTCCATAATATGATGAATTTTATGTTGAATAGGATTTTGTTTTAGTTTTATACATTTTCTTAAATGTTTATGATTATTTATGAATGTTTCTGTTATATTGTTATTCTTACTAAGCATTTGAGCTGAACCCTTTCTATGTTTTATTTTTCCCATGATGAAAAGAAGTATATTATTACTGACCTACAGGGATAGTCTATGGGATCTCACATTCTTCCATGGAAACAATGTTATTGTTGTTTTCCATTCTATGCTGTAATGTAAACCTTATGAATGTATCTAGTATTTCCAAGGCTAATAAACTAATCTGTCTTTTGAGACTTGATCTTCTGTGATCATGCCAATGATATGTAATAATGCACTTACTCTGGGCTTCTAGGGTCGGGGTGTTACAGTTGGTATCAGAGGAAGTTTAGTACAATCATTGGAAACTAGATTTAGATAAACTTTGATTAGGGGACATAGCCCTATGATATGCTTTGAGGATTAGTATAGAATAACTTCATAGATTTTTGGTGTTGTAGATATTTTGTGAGTTTTCCAAGAAATACATCCCTATATAGATACAAGCATGTATAGGAGGCTCTAGCATAGATATACCTAGGGTTAAAACCCAAAAACACCACTTTGAGCTGGACTCGAACGAGAACTGGTGCACGATAACAGGCCTTGCTGCACTCTTGGTTACCACACTCCCAGGGGATATGCTTAGGATAATTCTCATTTTATTTACAAAACATTATGAATGGTTTATGAGTATATACTTCCTCAAAGAGTTTTTTTATGATTATGAATTATATCCATAAACTGTTCAATTTATGTTAAGTGTTTTACAAGTTCAGAATTATGTATATTGATTCATAAACTAATCTAGTTTATGAAATTGTTTAGAAATGGTGCCTAGTGGAAGGAATGGAAACCAAATGAATTCATGCACTCCATGTAGGGATTACCCTCTTGCTCAAGATAATTATAGTGGAGCTGGTGATACAACTGGTGCTGATCATCTAATCACCATACTGGGACAACTCACTTAGGTTATGAATAATAACCTTATCCATATGGAGCACTCGGATCCACAACATAGAGGATTAATGTTATATCACTTCATGAGGAAACAACCACCAATATTAAATGGGGATAAAAATCCACTAGTAGATGAGTAATGTATAAATTCCTTAGAGAAAATATTCCACGCCTTAGGGAGTAGTGAAAGGGAAAAAGTGGTCATGGTAGTTTACCGCCTCACTTGAGATACTGATCAATGGTGGTCATTGATTAAAAACACAAAGGAAGATGATGAAGTATCAAATATGGAATGGAGGGAGTTTAAATATATTTTCTTAGAAAAATAATTTACTCGTGACCATCGAGCATATATGAAAAGGCAATTTCTGAGTTTGAGGAAAAAGGAGGATGAGAATGTCACAAAGTATGAAGATAACTTTACAAGGATAGCGAGGCATGCTTCAGATTATATATGTATCCAAAGAAGTAAGATTGATAGTTTCTTTGATGGTTTAAAACCATTTCTCCAATGATCATTAGTCTCAAAATCCTTCTCGTCATATGAAGATATTGTTTGATGTGCTATCAAGACAGAAAAAGAATCCTCTATGTTTTACGACTTTAAAGAAAATCAAGAGAAGAAGGGATCTGCATAAGACTTTGGAAATTGAAATAAGGGGAATAAGGGAAAAGATGAACATCCATCCTGTAGTAAATGTGGGAATAAACACCCTGGTCCTTTCCTGAAGGGAATGAGATTCTGTTACAAGTGTGGTGAAAAAGGCCCCCAATCTCATGATTTCAAGGGGAAGAAACATGCTGTCAATGTTGAATGCTAAAATTGTTGATAAAGGTGGAATTATGAGAATGAATATCCGAAGAATTAAAGGAAATTACCTTCGAAAAGTCCAAGGGATCAAGGCCAAGATTATTCTATCACTACTGCTGAGGTTGAAGCTCTGAAAGACGTAGTGGAAGGTAATTTTATGGTTTCCTCAAGTTTAGAAAATGCATTATTTGATTCTGGATCATCTCATTTTTTCATATCTTCCCAGTTGGCCAAGAAAATTATACATTTTGAATTTTATTTAACAAGGGAGTTTTCCATAAAAACTTTTAAGGGAAGTATCATTGCCATAATGTTTTTTGAATCAGTCCCCATTAGGGAATATAAATGATCTTTATCTGATGACCCCATCATCATACCAACGATTGAATTTGATATATTCATAAGTATGGATTGGATTTCAGACCATGATGCAAAAATATATTTTAAGAAGAATGAGGTTACAATTTTTTATGATGATAAGGAGTACCTTATCTTTAGAGAAGAAACGTCACCACCTAATTCTTATCTAGACCCACCCCCAGTAGCTCAACTAAATTCAATTATTGGGGAAGAAGAGAATGAAATAACTATGGGTGGGGAAAGGAATGTTCAAATATAGGATATACGTATTTTGCAAGAATATGCTGATGTGTTTCCATAGGATTTACCTGGACATCCTCCAGAATGATAAATTGAGTTTTTGATTGATTTAATTCCAGGATCAAGGCCCATATCGAAGACCCCTTATAGAATGGACACTATGGAATTAGTGGAACTAAAGAAACCACTAGAGGAATTGAGTAATAAGGGATTTATTCTCCATATTGTTTCTCCATGTGGATCCCCTGTCCTTTTTGTTAAGAAGAAATATGGATCTATGAGGTTGTTCATTGACTATAGGGAGATCATGTTATAACAATAAAGAACAAGTATCCCCTACATTGCATTGATGATTTATTCGACCAACTTCATGGAGCTCAATAATTTTCAAAGATTGACCTTCAAACTGGATATCATCTGTTGTTTGTGAAGACAGAAGACAATCCGGAAACAACATTTCGAACCAGGTACAGGCATTACGAGTTTACAGAAATGCCTTTTGGATTGACAAATGCACCCTCTGTCTTCATGGATCTAATGAATAGAGTTTTCATGGAATATCTTGATGAATTTGTAGTGGTATTTATTGATTATATCTTGGTATACTCCAAATGCTTCGAATATTATGAAAACCACTTGCACATTATCCTAAAGACTCTGAGAAGACATGAATTATATGGGAAGTTTAGCAAGTGTGAATTCTGGAATCAAGAGATTTCTTTTCTTGGCCATATTGTCTCCAAGGATGGAATCTCTGTTGATACTTCTAAGACCAAGACAATCCAAAAATTTCCATAAACGACGAGTATAACTGAGGTACGCAATTTTATTGGTTTAGCTGGTTATTATCGACATCTCATTCAGAATTTTTCCCGATTGGCTAACCCATTAACAAAGATCACACAAAAAGGGGATAAATTTGTTTGGGAAAAAGAGTGTGAAGAATGTTTTGAAGAATTGAATAGAATAATAGTCAATGATCTTATCTTGACTCTAACAACGGGGAATGATGGAATTGTTATTTATAGTGATGCATCGAAGAAAGGAATTGGTTGTGTCCTTATGCAAAATGATAGAGTTATTTCCTATGCATCACGACAGCTGAAAATTAATGACCAAAACTATCCTACTCATGATCTTGAGTTAGCAGCTATAATCTTTGCTTTGAATATTTGGAGACACTATATCTATGGAGAAAAATGTGAGATTTATACTGATCACAAGAGTTTTAAGTATATTTTTTCACAGAAAGAACTCAACATGAGGAAAAGGTGATGGATTTATCTACTAAAGGATTATGATTGCATTATACACTACCACCCAAGGAAAGAAAATAAGGCGGCGGATGCTTTGAGCAGAAATGATCATGGAGTTTTAAACAAGATGAGAGTTGAAAGAGATCCTATTTTCAGGGATCTAGTAATGTTGGACATGGGGATAACAATGTAAGGTGAAAAATCAATACTTTTTCAAATGGTTGCCAAATCATCTTTACTGGAAAGGATAAAGAGTTCTCAGAACAATGATGAAGAGTTTCAAAAGAAGATTAAAGCTATAAATGATGGGAGATTGAGTGACTTTGTGTATGAAGATGGAATTTTGAAATTTGAAAAGAGACTTTATGTTCCCGATATACCTGATCTAAAAAGGTTATTTTTGGATGATTCTTATAGTTCCAATTTCTCTATACACCTTGGTAGCACCAAAATGTAAAGATATTTGAAGGAACATTTTTGGTGGGACATCATGAAGGGGGAGATAGCTGATTTTGTGTATATATGTGTGGTTTATCAGCAAGTGAAAGATGTAAGGCAACATCCTGGAGGAGTCTGCCAACCTATTCCCATACCTGAGTGGAAATGGGATAATATTACGATGGACTTTTTCAGGGGACTACCAACGACTCATAGAAGGAACGCTGAAATATTGGTCATTATTGATCGACTTACCAATTAAACACATTTTCATGATATAAGAGAGGATTTACCACTTGACCGATTAGCAAGACTATATATTATTGAAGTTGTAAGACTTCATGGAGTACCACTGTCGATTGTTTCTAATCGTGATCCCCATTATACATCATGATTCTGGAAAAGTCTTTAGAAGGCCATGGATACTGAACTTCATTTGTGTACTGCCTACCACCCCCAAACTGATGGAAAATCATAATAGACTATTCAAACCTTAGAAGACATGTTGAGATCATGCTCAATTGACTTTCAAGGTATGTGGGATCAATATTTACCTTTGGTAGAATTTTCCTATAAAAATAGATTCCATTCAAGTATAAAGATGGCACCATATGAAGCGTTATATGGAATGAGATGTCGCACACCAACATGCTGGGATGCTATTGGTGAAAGAAAACTTGTAGGCCTAGAACTGGTGGAGGAAATGATGGAAAAGCTGAAGGTAATCCAAAACCACATCAAAGAAGATCAAAGTAGGCAGAAGAGCTACACCGATAACCGAATGAAGGATTTAGAATTTCAAGAAGGAGATCATGTTTTCTTGAAGGTATCTCCATAGAAGGATGTTATATGTTTTAGTAAAAATGGTTAATTGGGTCCCAGGTACATCAGATCTTTCGAAATTCTAGAACATGTTGGGGTTGTAGCTTACCATTTAGAAATTCCGCCAAGTCTTTCTAAAGTTCACGATGTTTTCCACGTATCACTTTTGAGAAAATACATGCCTAACCCAACACATGTAGTCATCTATGAGGAATTAGAACTGGAACCCAATCTATCTTATTATGAAGATCCTGTCAAGGTTCTTGATACAAGAGAACAAGTGCTGAGAAACCGGACGACTCGTCTGGTAAACGTTCTATGGAGAAACCATAAAATGGAAGAGGCAACGTGGGATCCTGAGGAACTTATAATGGAGAACCACCCAATTATTTTTATGCAGTAATATTATTGAAATTTCAAGGATGAAATTATTTGAAGGATGGGAGAATGTAAAACCCATAACTTCCACGATATGCTTCTCTTTAAATAATACAATAGCCTGTGTTGTACGCAACTCCGACTTCTAACACACCAAATCCAATCAAACTGGCCATTATGAATTGTAATACCCAGTTTTAAAAATATTATAAATTTTATCTTTCCAAATGGACTTCATTTTTGGATTCAGAATATCAAAATTAGCCTATGGTGAATTTTTGGTATTTTCTGAAAACTTTCAATTTTTGATGAATAGTGAAAAACACTGATTTATAGTTTAAAAATGATTTTTTTTAATAATTATTTATTTTATGTAAAATTATTTTAGGTCAAAATAGATACATAATACCTTTATAAGTTCAATGTAATTCATTGGATTCAGTTTATAATAATTATATATATATATAAATTTTATTGACCTTTTTACAGTCTTTTACCCACCTCCTATGAGTATTTGCAAATTTACGTAAAACATTATTTTACCACTTATGAGAGTTGAATTTCAAAAATCCAAGAGACTTGGTTGATATAAGTAAGTAAAATTTGGTTCAATAAGGTGAGAATAATTTTTGGTGAATAATAACCTTTTAAACTTTATTTACCACAGTTAAAAGTAAATAGGGTAATTAAGGCTAAAAATGATATTATTATTACCCTAACACATGTCCTAATTCTATTGGATAAGTGTAATACGACCAAAAAACAGCCTTCGGAATAAAATATGATCCTTTAGGTCCACTTGTATTAGATTAGGACATTTATTATTATTTAATTCCAAGAACAGTTAAAAGAGTTAAAATCAAAGTTTAATAACTAAAACATTTTGAATATAGGGTTACACATAAGATAAATTCAACTATAAATATTCATTATAAATAAAAACATATTTACTACATAATGGTATTTTATTTATATTTTTTAGACATTAAATAATTTAATTTATTTATGACACGATGATGATGCAATTATTACCTAATTAATGAAATATTAAAATAAGTGATATTATAAATATCCGAATAAAAATAATTTTAGACTTTTTATGAATTAAAGTAATTTTCTAGGTTAATATGACATATTAGGGTTGGTTAGATGAATTTGTTTTGAAGTAACATTACTGTTATGAATTTATAAAAAACAAAATACCAATTAGTGTAAAAATTGACATAAAAGAGTTTTAAAACAAATATTATATTATTAATTGATATTATATTCCTAAAAATCTAAGGATCAGAAAAACAGTTATATAATGATAGGTGTATCATTAACGAACCACTTGTGGTTCTCTTGGAATTATATAATATGTTTATTAACCATATAATATAAAAATACAAAGAGACATGGTAAATGTCAAACTATTTAACTAAAAGTTAAATCTAAAGGATAAATTTAATATATTGAACCAAACGTGTCTAAAACATATAGGTTGAGTGGTGTTTGACCCATAACCACCTTATCCTTTAAATAATTCATTTTGGAGCCATTAGAAACCGAAAATTATTTTATTATAAAATAATATTTCTAGCTTTTCCTAAGGTGCCCCTAACCCCTCTTATAATAGGGAACTTCCCCTTATCTCAAATTCACACCTTAAAATCCATTTAGACCGGACAAACCCTTCCCAAATATCCTCTAAACTATCCTCACTTCTTCTTAGAGGCCTTAATTTAGTCATGAAAGCCAACCTAAAGAGCCCTTTTTATCAAATCAAAAGGACGAACCCAAAGAAGAGGTAAATATTTCATCACCTCTTTAATGTTCCTTTCTTCTTCCACTTCCTCTTTCTTTGTTTTTTTCATTATAAAATAATAACTCCAGTATCTTATATATAATGTGATGTTATTATAAATATGGTACAACCATATTCATTATTCTATCCATCCTTTGAATGACATGTCACCATACGTGAGTACATACGGCTTACCATCTCCACGTCGTGGTGTAATTGTTATTAAATACATTATTATTTAGATGGGTATAATAATTATGTGTAATTTATGTAAATAATATAGATAACATGATAATGATTCTTTATATATTATATACCATCCAATTATATATTATTTTAATATCAAAATAATGATATCATCACTCGTGCGTACGTATGGATTACTGTTTCCACAAACACGATGAGATTCATTCCCCATCGTATCCATTCAAGAATAATTTTCATTTGACGATTAAAAATAATGTGTAGATACTTGATATAATTCTGGATAGGAAAAAGATACATCCCATCCATAACAAATATGACTCACATAACAAATAATATAAAGGAAAACGAATCTGTTAACACCTGAAACGACGATAATACTGAGATATTATTAACAATGCAATGTTAAAAGATCGTATATGATATCATATTAATGTATATGATTCCTATATAATTTAATAACAATTATTTCACCATTATAAATGATTTTAACCTACCCTCGACCAAGGAAAATTACAAGGTGAGGGTTAATTTCACAATTTGTTCATTATCTATGGTTGTTTATATGTAATTATCTACTGGGACCTCTTTATCATCCACATCCATGTTTCTTAAAAATGTATTTCAAAACATTCTTACTATTATATAGACTATGGTTTAAAGTCATTTATACCCTTTTTTGACTTTTATACGATGTTTATAAAGGAAACTTTCCATTGTTTTCCAAACAAGGTCCTTTATAACCTTTTCGACAAAATTAAGGTAAGAATATCTTTTTTTAACTTATACGGCGGGTGTGGCTATTTTCTACCGTTAGAACATCATCAAAGCTTCCCTTACAAGCTTATAAGAATATTTTCAAATATAAATGTTTTCTTTTATAATTATGTGGCTTTTAAATGATTTCAAAATAGAAAGAGATATTTCTCTAAAAAGGATTTTATTTTATCTATGTCAACATCCTTTGATGGATTTTACGCTTAATTGACGTTGATTTATTATGATACAAAAATTCCATATTTTATTGAAGGTTTTGTTATATGTTTTACTGTGGATGTGTTATTTTTACACCATTCATGGTTTATGGATAATGTTTTGACATTTCTTATGCTAGTTTTAATACAAATGTTTATGTTATGTTTAAACCTTTTCATATGAGGAATGCATTGGACTTAGTATATGATGTGTGAAACCCACTATCGCTCCTCGATGCATCGGTAGGTATCATGAGAAAAACTAGTGTCTTGGAACAAGGCCTTGAAAAAATCTTATTTTTAGTCTTAGCCCAAGGCCTAGACTACGTGTTTATGAAAGTCTGGCATTATGCATTCCATCATTATGAAGGTGGCTATTTGATATTGTATGTGATTATTCGGCTAGTAGAATATCCACATGAGTAAGTTAATGGAATTATTTTGATTTATATTTTCCATAGTATGATGAATTTTATGTTGAAAATGATTTTGTTTTAGTTTTATACATTTCCTTAATTTTTTTTTTGGTTATTTATGAATGTTTCCATTATATTGTCATCCTTACTGAGCATTTGATCTCATCCCATTCTAGGTTTTATTTTTCCCAGGATGTGAAGAAGTATATTATGACTGACCTGCAGTGATAGTCTATGGGATATCAATATTTTACATGGAAACAATGTTGTTGTAGTTTTCCATTCTATGATTTAATGTAAACCTTATGAATGTATCTAGTACTTCCAAGGCTACAAAACTAATCGGTCTTTCGAGACTTGATCTTTGGTGATCATGACAATGATACGTAATAATGCACCGAATCTGGGCTTCTGGGGTCAGGAAGTTAGATATAAATAATTATTTAAGTATATAGGAGGTGATAAATCATACCCCTTCATTAGGAATTACACATAAAAGGTAATTACATAGAGTACATTCTTAAATAAAAGTGAAATAGAGAGGATACCTTACCTTATGTCTGATGGTGTTCTCCACTTGATATTAATTGCCCGAATAATCAAATTAGGTTAATTAATTAATAATTAAATAACTTATTATATATGTAAAAGATTTAATATAATATATTTATTTTCATTTATGACCATTTTGATGGCTTAAGTGGTTCAATTTCATTATTCGGTTCCGTTTGTTTTCTTGGTTTTACGATCGGTTTACTTATTTTCATGAACGGAGAATCATGTAAAATGGGGATGGTTGTGAATATTCGAGTTATTTTTTATTATTTAACATACATAAGATTACATGTTTATAAAATGTATTTTTTATTTGGAGTTAAGGTGAATCATTATATAAAAAATTAATGATAAACACTTGGATTAATTGGCGATTTTTCTCATAATTAACTTGTTTTATATTTTTATTTTACATCATGAGTGGAAAATTATTACATGAAAAATATAAAATAAATATTTAACAGTTTGGTAAACCATAAAAATGGATTCATGACCTGAATTGATGATGTTAACAGAAATTGATAAAACATCGTCCTTGAATGTGATAAATTAACACATCTCAGATGACATTTTCATTTCTTTTATATAAAAGAAAGGGAAATGATAGATGAAAAAAAACTATCCCATTACTATAAAATATTGCACTAAATTTATGTTAATATATTTATTATAAAATATGGATGAGGAGAGGATATGAAAGAAAAGAGAACAAAGGAACATGAAAAGAAAATGAAAGAAAATAAAGGAGGAGTTTACCACATGATTCAATCTTCCTTGAGAGCCTCTTAAGGGGAGAGGATTTAGTCATTTGAGAATAACAATGTCTGTTGGACGTGGGGGAGGATATTGGGGAGAGTGTTTTGAAGAATTTAACTAATTCCAAATTTTTTGAGAATATTGAAGATAAGAGGGGAGTGTGGGTGGTTTTTATAGTGGATGAGAGGATGGTTTTCTTAATATTTTAATCATTAGTTTATTATTTTTCCATAAGATGAGAAATTGTAACGATTCATGTGACCAAAAAAAGTAATATGTTAATGTGAGTTTGAAAGAGTTTCCATTTTCATCATCCATGACTTAAGAATGATGCAGAAATTTATGTTTTAGCATTTATCATGAATTATGGTATTTTACTATTCTTAAAAAATTTAATTCTTTTAGAAATATACCAAAAATTCACCATAACCATTTTTCAACATATATTATCCAAAAATTAGATCCATTTTTCAAAATTAATTTCTAAATATGATTAATTAAATTTTTAATTAAAGTCATAATTTACTTGAAAAATATAGATTTTAAAAATAAAACAGATTTTATAATGCTTTCAAAAATTACATAAGGTTTTATAAAATTATCATAAAACCAGAAGACATAAAATTGTTAATTTATGACAAAATTTTAGTGATATAATTTTTTTTAATAATTAATTAATTTTTATTATTTATTTATGACTTACAAAAATACCAATACTTTTTCTATTGTCATATTATCACTTATAAGTTTCCTAAATTTTATTTATACATTAATGGGTGAGGTTAATATTCTATTGTAGGATTTAATATCTATAAGGTTCTTATTAATATTCATAAGGGTATCTTACTATTCATAATGTAAGGTTACAATTCACCAAAAATTAAGTTTGTTCCATCAGACCCCATAAAACACCCTGAACGCAATTGTGTATGTCATATTTTTGAAATTAAAATCACAAAAGTGACAATATTATATTTAAAGGTCACATAGTACTTAGTAGTTCATTGTGTTGTGTTTTCATGTGATTATATGACATAATTATAAGAAGGTAATTTCCATTGATAAAACATTGGCTCATTACATTATTCTCCTCTTATGAAATTTCACCCTCGAGATTTCATTTTTCATTCTAATCTATAAACTGGTGTGAGTACTTTTCATTCATTGCCTCCGCCAGTTCCCATGTTGCCTCTTCGTAATTCTACTTCCGCTATAGTACATTCACCAGGTGAGTAGTCTTGTTATGTAGAACATTATCTCCACGATCCAAGATATTCACTGGCTGCTCCTCATCAGAATGATCATCCTCCAACTATACCACCTCTAAAGAGAGTACATGTGAAGGATTTGGTATGTACTTCCTAAAGAGGGATATGTGGAAGACATCATGTAATTTTGACATGGTAGGTGGAAGTTCTAGTCGATAGGCCACAGATCCAACTCAATCATGGATCTAGATGGGGTCGATGTACCTGAGACTTAGATTTAATTTCTTCCCAAATCTCATGACCTTCTTGTATGGAGATATTTAGAGAAATACCATGTCTCCAACTTTGAACTCAAGGTTTCATAGACAATTGTCTGCATAACTCTTTTGTCAACTTTGGGTTTCCATGATGTCCTACTGAATGGTTTTGACCTTCATCACCATTTCTTCAACCATTTAAGGTCCTAGTAGATTACGCTCACCGACTTCATCCGAACACACCAATGTTCTGCACCTTTTCCCATAAAGGGCTTTGTATGGTGCCATTCAGATTCTCAAGTGGAAATTATTGTTGTAAGAGAATTCGACCAGTGGAATATGTTGATCCCATCCTCTTTTGAATTACATATAACATTCTATCAAAATATCTTTTAGTGTATGAATAGTTCACATAGATTGGTCATCAATTTGAGAATGATAGGCCATACTGAAGTCCAGTTCAGTGCTCATAGTGTGTTGGAGACTTTTCAAGAACATTTTGGTGAATCTCAAATCTATATCAGATACAATAGATAGTGGTACTCCATACATCCTTACCACATCATTGATATATATATTTTAAAGTTTATCCAATGAGAAGTCTTATCAAATTGCGATAAAGTGAGTTATCTTTGTTAGACGATCCACAATGACCCATATAACATTGTTTTCTATAGATGTCCTTAGATGTATACTCACAAATTCCATGGTAATGTTATACCACTTCTATACTGGTATTGGTAGTGGTTCAAACACCCATTTAGAATTTTTTCCTTTCATCCTTCACTTGTTAACATACAAGAAACATTGATGTGTATTTAACAATCTCCTTCTTCATATTGTCCCACCAAAAGTTCTCTTGGAGATCTTGATACATCTTTTGGCTTCCTAGGTGGATGGAGAAGTTTTATCAAGGTGAATCATTATAATATCCTTATTTATCTCTAGATAATATGGTACACATAATCATGACCCAAATCTTACAACTCCTTCTTCATCAATCATGAACTCCGAGGATTTTCCATTTCTAATAGCTTCCACCCTTTTCATAATTTCCACATATTTTCTTTGAGAATATTTTATTTTCTCCAGGAGGGATGGTTGAGAAATAATTTGAGAAAGGATTGATGATATTCCTCCCTTAATGATTCCCATGTCCATCCTATGAAAATCTATGAATATTGAATCCTTTTCAATTCTCAACAATGATAAAGATGCATGATCCTTTATACTTAGAGCATCCACCACCTTGTTTTCCTTATCGGGATGGTAGTGGATTGGGAATTCATAATCCTTGATGAGATTTATCCATCTTCACTACTTCATACTACGATCTTTTTTGTGAATATATATTTTAGACTCTTGTGATTAGTATATATCTCACACTTCTCCCCATAGAGATAATGCCACCAGATTTTTAATGCAAAGATCATAACCGCCAACTCCAGATCATACATAGGATTATTTTGCTTATTGATTTTCAACTACCTTGAGGCGTAGGCTATAACTTTATCATTTTCATCAACAAACAACCTAATAAAATCTTTGAAGAATCAATGTACACCATAAAGAGCTATACACTTGTTGGGAGTGTGAGTACTAGCATAGTTATTAGCCTCGTTTTCAACTCCTTAAAGCAATATTCACATTCCTGTGTCTAGAAAAACATTACTACCTCATGTGTCAGCTTGGTTATTGGGTTTAAAAATCATGAAATGTTCTTCACAAATCTTTGTTAATACCTCACTAGAAACATTAAGCTATGAATCTCCATAACAGATGTTGGCCTAGGCCACTATTCAATTGCCTTTGTCTTGGAAGGGTCCACATATATCCCTTTACTGGTGATAACATTCCCCAAGAATGATACTTCTTCCATCCAAAACAAACATTTATTATAATTTCCATACAGCTTATCCCTTTTCAATGTCTTTAACACAATATTCAAATGCTTCTCATGTTCCTCCTTTCCCTTGTTGTATATCATAATATCATCAATAAAAACTACCAAAAATTTGTCAAGGTAATCTCTTAAGACTCCATTCATTAACTCTATGAAACTTTTTGGAGCATTAGGGAGTCCTAAGGGAATCAATATGAACTCACAATGTTCATAACTTGTTCAAAATTAATTCTTGGGAATATCTTCATTACTCACCTTTAATTGGCGATATCCCAACTAAGGTTCCACCTTAGAAAAATAGCTGGCCCCATGAAGCTGATTGAACAAGTATTCTATTCATTGAAGAGGATACTTGTTCTTTATCATGATTATATTGAGCTTGTGATTAAAAATTTCGAGGCGCATTAATCCATCCTTATTCTAGAAGAAGAGGATTAGAGAACCCCATAGTGAAGCACTCGAGCATATAAAAACCTTCTCTAGATTATCCTATAACTGCTTATTTAGCACCTCTAGCTCTACAGTGGCCATTCTATAATGTTTTTTTTGATATAGGAAGAGATCCAAGAATAAGTTCAATTGAGAACTCAAACTCTCGATCAATATTAATACCAAGTAACTATTTAGGGAATACATCACTGTATTGCCTCATGATAGGCATGTATTCAAGAATGATTCTCTCATTTGTGTTAATCATTTTACCAAGACCTGCTTTCTCATAAGGAATCAATATTCATACTTGAGAATATGATTCTAAAGGATATTAATCTTCCCCCATACACTTGTAAAGTATTGGTGGATGATTTGGGATGTTGAGAGTAATCTGCCTTTTCCAACAGTTGATGTTGTATTTGTATAATGATATCCAATCCATGCCCAAGATATCATCGAACTCTACTAAAGGATGTATGGCACGATTTTTTGGGAGCTTTAATCCACAAACATTAACTTGGGAAGAGCTATAAAACATGGATGAAATAATTTCCCTATTCACTATTCTCAAAGATAAATTATCCTCCATATTTTGAGGTGGTGAATGAATAGTTCTACTAAACATGCAAGATATGAAATAATGTGTAGAACTAGAATCAAATAGTAAATTTTCTATTCTTTAATCAATAACTAGCATACCTATCACCACATTGTTGTCGGGTTCCTCCTTAGTAGTAGTGATAGAATAAGCCATTCATCGTTTCCTTGGAGGTTGTCATTGATTGCATTAAACAACCCTCAACTTAGGGAAGTTGTTCACATAATGACCACGTTCCTTGTAGTTGTAACACTTCACCATTGGCCAAGAATTATCTGAACCATCCTTTAATATTCCACATTATAGGGATTCTTCATATATTGTTGGTAGTTTTTAGCCAGATGTCCCAACTTTCCACATTTGAAGCAATTCCTAGTTCCCTTTAGATGGTCCCCATGATACATATTCCCACCCGTTTACATGTGGGATGATCAGGCTTATTTACATCGTGAAATTTATTTACGGAACTGTCCAATTAGATTTCATTTTTTTGTTTTTTTACTAGGCCCATGATACCACTGAGAGTCTCCAACATCCATTTCAACATTAAGGGATCAACAGACAATCTCCTCATAGGTGTCGAAATCTTAAATCACTAATTTTTTTTAGAGACTCAGCTTTAGTCAGCTAAAGAAGTGATCCACCTTTATTTTCGTGTTCATGAAAAATCCAGAGGTGTACCTTGAAATTCATTTAATGTTTTATTCATATACCCCAATTGACTCATCTTCCTTCTACTTGAGTCTGAGGAACTATCTTTCCATCTTGAGATAGAGGGTTTGGGAAAAATATTTATTAAAAAACATTTTCTTGACTTCCTCCCAATCGATGGAATCAATTTCCTCCTGATCAGCTTCTCCTCAAATTTATTGACCTCCAGTATGACTTTCAATTCTAATAAGAACTATTGGATATAGAATATCTTTTTAATCGAGTTAGTCCACTATTTTGAGAAGAAAGTGTTGGAAGATCCACTAAACATGGGAGGCCTTTGATGCATGAATGATTCAATGGGAACTTTCTATTTCCATGGAGGAGGAGGTTGTTCCACATGATTCATGTTTTTATTCCTAACTTGAGCCAGCTGTGAAAGTACTTTCATGATGTTTTGAGAACTTGTTCCCATCCTATCAGGCATAGTTTTTGGGAAATATTCACATTCCTTATCATATTGATTATTGGAATGTGTTCTTTTATTTCATTCCATTAACTAAGAAAAATAACATATAATTAGATGGATTTAATACTTAGCTATTGATAATAAAAAGAAAACATTGAACATAAGAGGATAAACTTGTAAAGGAGGAGTATATCATAATTTTTGATTCCCTAGGTTTAAATATAGGTTATCCTAAATCTATTTCTTAACTTATATTATTATGGGTGTTTTTATTCTCTTATTAATGGTTTTTACTCATATAATGAATTTACCAAAGAATATCCCTTGAGAATGTCTATCCAAGAGTGCAGCAAGGCCAGTTGTCTTGCATCAATTATCATTCGAGTCTAGCTTAAATTGATGATTTCTAGTTTTACCCCTAGATACATATATACTTGATCCACCTTTACTAGTTTGTATCCAGATAGAGATGTATTTTCTTGATAAACCAATTACTCTATACTCATCAAAATTTAAGGGTGCTTTCACAAACTTAGTCTCATCCTTAAGGTAATTACTAATGCTATTTATTCTTAATATACAAAAATAACTAGACCATAATTTGATACCAACTATAGAAAACTTAGATTTATATATATAACATTACATGATTTTAAGAATAATAATACATCAGAGTACAATCCAAGGATTTTAAATTTTAGTGTCTTGGAAGACTATGTACATAAAACTGAAAATGTGGAACTAAATTACACAATTCATTATTTAATATTGAAATTGAGATCCAAACATCCATTGTTCTCAAACATCTACATAGGGTAACATGGGGGACACATGAACAAAGGGATGAGCTAAATATAATAGTAAGGTAATAACCATAAGAACAAAGCATTAACACATAGGATAGAAGGCATGTCTTGATGATATAAAAATGAATGTAACATATGGTATCATAACATATAAAAATGAAATCATATAAACATGGAGTTATAGTAATGTGTCATAAACATAAATCTTGAATCTAGCATCAGTCAAGACTAACCTCTAATATTGATACACATGGTATCATAAGCTAAGGTTAATCGCCAAGATCGTCGCACATGGTAGCACAAGCCAAGGCTAACTGCCAAGACCGTCACACAAAACATCTCACAAGACTCAAATTTACCCAATTCATTGGAGATATATTTGGGTGTACCCATCATAAATTTTCATGAATATGTTTTCAACATAAATAATCATGCATAATCAATCATACCTAAATATAAGGGTTACCCATCGAAATAATTGGGTACCACAATCATGTCATAAAGCATAAAAAGGGGCATATCATAAAAGTGACTAGAAAATAAAGGATCTAAAATATACATGGAAATTCATAAGAGAAAATAGTCATGTATCATGGCAAGTTATGTCAATTATAAGTGACAACATATAAGAAAATTATTTACAAAATTTTAGCGTTAAAACATTTTTGTGCAATTTTAAGGAAAACACTATAGAGCTATTAAAATAGAAAAGGGAACATTACTTTATATAAAACCATAAGTGAAATAAGAAGTTTTTCATAATTAAAAATACTTATTTTATTAAGACAATGGTTTCTTAAAATATAATATAGATTTCACGTGAAATCGGGTAAGAATTCAGGAAGTTCCCTCAAAACATGTTTGCTTATCAAGAAGTATTGAGGAGGGAATCAATTAAAAACATGTATATAACCAAAAGGGAATGATGAAAGGGTATTGATAAATAAATTTGGTACATTTACACAGCATTTATAAGATTCACATAAAAGATAATATAACATCCTTTTGGTAAAAGGAAGATAAGGAAAATCGAAGGAACAATGGAGGTTCGGGTAGAATCTCTTACGAATTATCGGCATGGTATCAAATATACTTAAGAGGGATTAATGAGAGAGAAAGGGGTTTATCATCACTTATATATCGTGAGGGAAGTATGGATGAGGTGATAAATATTACCTCATCATTAGGTATTACAAATAAAAGGTCATGACATTGAGGACATTGTTGAATAAAATTGAAACAGATAGGATGCCTTAACTTAAGTCCGATGGTGTTCTCCACTTGATATTAATGACATGAATGATAGAATTATATTCTGTAATTAATAATTCCAGAACATATTATATATTTAAAATATTTATTATAACCTTTTTATGTTCATTCATGACCTTTTTTATGTGTTTTTTTGTTCAATTTCATTATTCGAGTTCGTTTGTTTTCTTTGTTTTTTATGACCGATTAACTTATTTTCATGAACAAAGAATCTTGTAAAATGGGGATGGGTGTGCTGAATTGTAGTAATATTTTATTATTTTACATCCAAAATATTAAATGGTTATAAAATTCATTTGGTTATTTTTAGTGAATTTCAGTCATTATATAAAACATTAATGATAAAAAATTGGATTATTTTGGTGATTTTTCTCATAATTTTTTTGTATTATTATTATATATCATGAGTGAAAAAAGATTCAAAAACAACACATAAGATAAAATAAATATTTAATAGTTTATTTAAACCATAAAAATGGTTTCTTGACCAAAATTGAATATTTTAATAGAAATGGGTAAACCGTCATCCTTGAATGTGATTAATTAACACATCTCAGACGATGTTTTAATTTCATTTGAATAAAATAAGGGGAAAAGAGAGATTATAATGAATTATACCATTAGAATAAAAAAATTACATTAAATTTATGTTACTGGAATTTTCATACCATTTTGGATGAGGAGAGGTTTGGAACGAAAAGAGAACAAAAAAACATGAAAAGAAAATGAATGAAAAGAAAAGAGGAGTTTACCTCTTGATTCATTCTTCCTTGAGATCCTTTTAAGGGGAGAGGATTTAAAATTTGGAGGATTAAAAAGGCTTATGTATATGAGGGAGTATATTGAGGATAGATTTGGGAATAATTTAAGTATGTCACAAGGCTTGAGAGGAGTGAATAGAAGAGGAGAGTGTGGGTGGTTTTTATAGTGTAGGGGAGGATGGTTTTCATAATATTTTAATCATTAGATTATTATTTTTCTTTAAGAAAAGAAATAGTAATGATTATTTTGACAAAAATAATAATATGTGGATGTTAGTTAAAATAAATTTACATTTACATCATCCATGACTCAATCAGGATGCAGAAATTTAGGTTTTAGCATTTATCATGAATTATCGTGTTTTACAATTCCTAACCAATTCAATTATTTTATAAAAATCTCGAAAATTCACCCTAATCATTTTTAAAAATGTAGAATCCAAACATTAGATCCATTTTTAAAAATTATGTTTCTAAATATTATTAATTTTATTTTTTAATTAAAATCATTATTTACTTGAAAAATACGAGTTTAAAATGAAAACTGATTTTATAATGCTTTCAAAAATTACAAAAGGTCTTATAAAATTAATATAAAACCAGAATACATAAAATTATCAATTTATGAACACATTTTAGGGAAATAAATTTTGTTTTAAATTAATAAATTAATTTTAATCAACTATTTATGACTTACAGAAATAACAATACTTTTACTATAGTCATATTATCACTTATAAGATACCTAAATTTCATTTACACATTCATGGGTGAGGTCACTATTCTTTTGGATGATTTAATATTAATAAGATTTATATTACTATTAATAAGGGTAGGCTATTATTCATAAGGGTATGTTACTATTCACGAAAAATTATGTTTGTTCTATAAGACCCCAAAAAACACCCTAAACGCAACCTTGTATGTCAGATTTTTGAAATTAAAATCATAGAAGTGACAATATTATATTTAATGATCACATAGTACTTAGTAGTTCATTGTGTTGTGATTTCATGTGATTATATGACATAACTAAAAGGGGGGATTTCCATTGATAAAATATTGGTTCATTCCACCTAGAATCAGATGAGTTTATATATGGAAAGGATATACATACCCTAGACTTGGATGATGTGATTTAAAATAGGGGGAACCACACCCATGGAATCAGATGAGGCGATATCTGGTAAGGAGATCCATTCCCCTAGACTCAAATGAGGTGATGTCCAAGAAAGGGAGATCCATACCCTAGGACTCAGATGAGGTGACATCTATCAGGAGAAGCCACACCCCTAGACTTGAATGATAATGTCTGGAAAGGGAGATCCATAACACAAGAATCGAACAATGTGTTTTTTAAAGGGTAAAAATATCTCCATGTGATGGATTCCCAAAGGGGAATCCCCTTGAGTTTCTCAATTTATTTCCCTATATGGTTTTTCTTGGCTTCATGTGATTTTATTGACTGGCATGATTTCATGATATTCACAAACCACCATAAAACAAGACAAAGTAGGTTTAAGTCATTCAAAGGTTTCATGTTAGAACCCTAGGATTGATAGTGGTTATTTATTTATGGTTTTTGGTTATTTATTTATTCAAAATACCATGTCAGATGCACATACACTAAATTTACTAGTTATGTATAAGGACACATTATTGGTTCCCTAATGATTTATGCTAATGATCTACACAATGTTCCATAAAAATTAGGTAACTAAGTAGGTCTTCACTGATAATAGGTTTAGGTTGGGTAGAGGCCTGAATTTTCATGATTGAGGAGGATAACTTACATAGACTGGAGACATTGATGAGGTATGTCCCAGGGATGTGGTAAAGCATCATGTATTTATTTCATTATTTTTTATATGGTTGGCCCAATGGATGACTAGTTAGTCTGTATGGCAGATTTCTTCTATATTTTATTTGATATAGCATCGTATGTTTCATATTTCCAGCATACATTGATTTATTACTATAGATTATGTTTGGATATTTTCCTTTATTTCACACTATGATATGGGGGTATATAATCCCAATGGTAACACCTTAGACCCCTGCTACTATTCAACAACCTCTGGAAGATAGGGAGGAACACCTGAGGTCTAAGTGACACCATCGGTCATGACATAGAAGAGTAGTTATGGGTTGGTGATGTTACAGTGAGCAAGAAACCCAATATGATACATCCAATTTTCTATTCACATCGTTTTAGAAAACCATATAATTATATCTTGAAATGTATATAATCAAATTAATATTCCATTTTATGAATTTTAATAGAAAGAATGAATCAAATTTTAACTTTACATATAAAATAGATTTCATTAAAACATGTTTAAAAATGGAAAATAATATATAAAGGACACAAGTTATACTTTTAAAGAAAAATAATTTTATAGTTGAAATAAGTAAATAATAAAAATGAAAAATATTTTGTTAAAATTATATTTTTACCTCTATAGATTAAAATATAACCTAGTTAGTTTGAAACAGTACCTTATAAATTATAATTACTATGACCAAAGGCACCCATATGGTACTCGAGCGAAGCCACCAAAACACCTCATGTGATTGTCCCAATCACTACATATTTCCATAAACCCCGATGGATAAATGATAAATGTGTGGGAGATAATTTTATCTCACTATATCATGTAAGAAAAAAAATGAGATCCTTTCTGACATTGAGTATAACCCAAACCAATACTTATGGGTGTCGAAGTTACAACAAGTCGATTATGGAAGTAGGTGAGATTATGAAACCAATCATAAATCAAGAAATGAAATAAGCATGAGACAAATTACATTACTAGCCGAAAATCATCCATATAAGTGTGTGAGACTATAAAAAAATGAATATATACACAAATTGAAATACTAAAGTATCAATATGAGCCACAATGTGTGAGTTAAGTGGTGACAATTCCCCAGTGGTTTCCATGGAAAACCCATGTGTTTCCACCACACCCTCCACCAATACATGACTATGGAGAATAAGAATCACAATAAATGATGTTATTGGAAAATTATTTTAACATGGTGTCATAAATAGTAATAAAATATATATATCTTTAGGGTCCATACCTATAAACTCAGGGACTAGACAAAAATCATAGATATGGTGTTGGAACTATCCTTAGAAAAGGTATCAAGAACACCTATAAATACTAAAAACATATACATGAATGCACCTAAACATATATGTAATTGTGTGCTCACTAGGTCATGGCCCAACAATAGGCTCTATAGAAACGGAATCATCTATACATAGTTACGGAACTCATATAGCCCATCCCTCTAGAAATAAGGTAAGGAGTATACCTAGTTTGGGCATTGCAATCCCATCCCATAACATTCACCTATTCATCAATAAGTGGATACCAACCAAAACTCATATGTAACAATATATTTATATTTGAATATTCCCAACATGCCTCATAAATAAAATATTAGTATGTGAATCTTTTTTACAATCAAAACATAACTAACAAATCAAACATATAATGAAAAAATAACTAACAATAGTGCTTAAGATGTTTTATCCACCATCATATCCCATTAACAATGAATAAACATAAATGAATGAAAAATGTGCAAGGAAATTCATAACAAGGAATACATAATATCATATAATAGCATGGAATACTAACAAAAAATGTAATGGTAGAATAAATACAATCATTTATTTTCTTTACATACCATTTAGGAAAATAATTATTAGATAAAACAATTCATTTCCATTGGGTCAAATCATCCCCAAACCGTTCTCTTGGTAACTATCTACATGTATAAGAGGAATATAGGGATCACCTACCAGATTAAAGGCATAATAAATCTTGAAGAACCAATAGAGTTGAATCTTAAACTTATTAATTATACAGAAAACATAATCTAAATAGAATTTAGGGATTCATTAGACAATGAAAAGTCAGATGAAATCTAGAATGTAAAACAAAAGAAATTCCTTAATGTTTCCCTATCCAATATCCAACAAAAATTAGATCGAAAGAATATCGAAGAAATTAAAGTATTTTTCAAGCACTATATTTGGAGGATAATAATATATATCCACTTACATAGAGATTAGAAGAAAGAATTATTATAGAATATAAATGGTTATACCTCATTAAAGTCTATATCCCACAATCAACTGAATCCAATCAAATTAAATATCAAATATAGATTGAAAAATGATCAAGAGGGAGGGCTGGTAGATATTGAGGGAGACTCAAATAGATTATTTTCAGTGAAACATCCATAGGGTAAGCAATTTATGCATTAAAGTAAGTCCATAAAATTTCTAAACTACCCTTATTTTTATTGGTTTTTCCTATATGTCTATCATGTACATATTACAGGGTCACTAGGCATCCAATAGTTTATATAGAAACACCTGTAACCACTAGACCCCCACTAGGTACCTGATACCCAACCACCAGTTACCCGATGGCTTCTACACAACAACCCCATCTCTTTATTCTTCTAACTCCATTTTGAAACCAAATAATTCCCTTTATAACTTATAATTACACCATAAAATAAATCAATACACAAAAATTTAGGGAAAAACTAATTTGTAAAGGCTTTGGTCATTAAAACCATTCCATAATCAGGATTCTCATCCCTGAGAAGCTTCAACCAGATTCTTTAGGATATAAGTTTGACCATTAAGCTTTTACTTTATATTCCCTCTCCCATGTTTCATATTGTATCGTAACAAGTTTCCACCTAACCCAAGAAAGGAAAATCACTTTACAATATACCACTTCATGACTTTTATTGATGATAAAAATATAATTCTCTACATAGGATGAATCTAATTTAATATTGATATCATTATATCAGTTCACATGAGTGAGGATGAGTACATATTTCCTAAATTTAGAAAAATGAAAGGTTTATGTGTGGAACACAATTTCCATGGTTAGAATATCTGATAATAAACTTCATAAACTCTACCCAATATTTTGAACGGCCCAAAAAATATTGGGGTCAGCTTCTCCTGCTTACCCATTCATCAATGACCCAATCATAGAGAAACCTAGAGAAAGAGAAGATGACAAAATTTAAATTCCAAGGTCAACCAATACTAATAATCATATCAGTTTTTCCAAAATCAAGGCATCCCAAGTTTTTTTTTTCAAATTAATTAACATACTCATCCATCTATTGGATGATACATGCCCAAATCATAGAAAATATCCTATTTCTGTCCAACATTGATGAGAATGACATGGATTCCCATATAAAGATCCATCTGAATTGATGAATAGTAGATATTGTTATAATATAACTCCACCAAATATAGGAAATCATCCCATGATCCACAAAAATAAAGAGTGAAATCTTAGGGAATATCCTAGTGAAAATGGATGGTTTTCTCGGATTAGTTATCAGTCTATAGATGAAAAGTGGTACCCATTTTCACTTGAGAACCTAATGCTTATTATTTGACCTTCTAGAATTGATATATAAACCTGGAATCCTTATTAAAGACAATTATTTCTAGTACATCATAGATATTAATGTTCTCTCTGAAATATAGTTTCCTAATATCATCATCTAAAGAATCTTATGTCACAGTCAAAATGTCTATAATCACCCACACTACTTTTTGACATCTATATGATTTAATAAGACTAGTTATGAAATTGGTTGCAATCTCATCTGATTTATATACTGGTATAGGAATTGGATAAATAATTGTAAGCCTTCTATGATCTACTTTCACCAGATAATAGGTAATGCTAGCCATGATTGCTTCACTCTCTTTCTTCATACCAGGAAAACAACATTGGTGGTGAATATCATGATACATATTTATGATTCATAAATGTACAACCCAAAGGTAGGAGTGATATTATTTGATCAATTTATCTCCCATGATGGTTGGGTCAATGATTATTTCATGGTCATAAATTAAAGAATGGGAATATTGAAACAACTATAGAGAATCTCCCCACCAATGAATTTATCTTAAAGAAAAATATAATCAAAATCAGATATCTAAGAGTCCTTTAGATGATCCATGATGGATGGTGTTAGATTGATATAGTTTAGATTTATCCCACTCTGATCCTCAAAAATATCTAGATTGATTTCTACTATAACTTACATCAATTTCAATTCCACTTTCTCCCCTATCACTCATTGAAGGTAAACTTTTCACTAAGAGAATCAACAAAATTGTTACCTTTTCTAAGAGTGTATTGAATTTCGAAATAAAAAATTATAGATAATCTTCCTTGAGACATTTCCTTAGATAGAATTCCCATTGATATAAAATAAATTTTATAATTTTATGATATGTGAATACCGTGAATCATTCACTAAATAGATAATGTGTAACAACTGGGACCCAAAGGCACCCCAGTTAACCCATTGACACGTGTTGTCCCCTCCATTGGGCCTACCCACATGCCTGAACGAGTCATCAGACTAATGATTTTCCACACTATCCAACACATGTTCTTTTAGTGTGGATTTTACTTACTTTCAAAAACCATGGGAAAATTCCTACGAGGTCACCCATCATGATCACCACTCAAAGAAAAATATATTTAACCATGGAGCTATAATTTGGTGGGATCTCAAAAAGAATCGTTTGTCGTGTTAACATGGGTAGTAAAATTTATCCTTTTATCCCTTTAACATTCTACTTCAAATGTATCCAACTATAATCCTCAAACCCATATAGACAGAGTTAAATCATAATAGACATCGACCTCCGTTCATCTTTTTCCACTATCATCTATTTATGCTGAACCTTATGACCAAGAGAATTGACATATTTGTTTGCTTTTCCTTGAGTGTATCAAGTATTGAAATAAACAAATTACAGATACTCCACCAAGATATATTAGATTAGATTAAATTACCATTGATATAATAAGTATTTTATACTTTTATGATTTTTTAATACCATTAATAATTCACTAGATAGATAATATGTAACAACTGGGCCCCACATGCACCCCAGTTACCCTAAAGACACATATCATCCCCTCCATGGGGCCCATGAACATGACTGGATGGGTCATCAGACTAATGATTGTCATCCAACACATGTTCTTTTAGTATGTTTTTTTCTTTACTTTCAAACACGTTGGGAATATTCCCCACATGTCACCCATCCTGATCACTAGTCTAGTTCAAACCACTTTAACTATGCAGTTCAAGTTAGGTTGGATCTCAAAAATAAAGGTGAACCTTGTTAACATGAGTAGTAACATTTAGCCTTTTAACTATTTAATTTTATACTACATACTTACCACACTTTGATCCTAAAATGTGTCTAGATGGAGTTCAACCATATGGGACATCAGCCTCCATTCCTCTTCTCCCCTATCATCTATTTAAGGAGAACCTTCCGACTAAGACCCTTGATATCTTTTTTGGATTTTCCTAGAGTATATCAAGTATTGAAATCAGAAAATTATAGATACTCCACCTAGATATATTTCCTAGGATTAAATTACCATTGTGATAAGATGTATTTTAGACTTTTATGATTTTTGAATAACATGAATCATTCACTAAATAGGTAATGTCTAACAACCGGGGCCCATGGGAACCCCAGTTACCCAGCCGAGTTATGTTTTCCCCTCCCTTGGAAACACCCATGTATATGAACATATCATCATACCAATCTTTATCCCATAGGTTACCCTTATGGGTGATATTTGAGATGAGTTTTGACGGGATTTTAGAGATATGGGAGACCATATCTCTCTAAAACCCTGATGAGTTTATGACTCCTCGCCTGATTTCTGTGTTCTTCAATTCCATGGGAAACTTCATTGTTCCTGGACATTTTGATTCACATCATTTCATGATTCCTCAGATGATACAAGTTATCCATGTGTAGAATCATAGACTGGCTACCCCGATCAAGGATGCACCTGATGAAGACTCCCGCAGACATGTGTTTTTCCAGTAGATCCCAAGTGATATCATTCTTGGATGTGCTGAAAAGATCTGACCAAACCAATGAATTCAAGATAAAGACTCTCCTTGTCATGTGACTGGATTATGGTGGATACCTGGTGGAAGAAGACCCAAATTTCATTCAACAATGTGTGCATCTGTGAAAATTCTCTGTGATGGGTCTCATCTCCTACCACAAAGGTAACCGACCATGGAACATAACTGAACATGAATCGCATATTGCACATTGATGGAATTAAAAAACGGGAAATTAATCCCCATAGAAAAAGGCTATTTTCACATCCTGTTAAAATCAAAAGATGATTTAGAAAGTGTTTGGAAGACTGGTAACTTTAATCTCAAGTCGAGTTCAATTAGAATTTCAGAGTGGGACTCCACTTCGAACTCACACACACACAGAAACACATTGGCACAAGCCTAGATTAAATTTCATGGACTTATCTAGTTATTTTTGCTCCAAAAAATCCAGAATAATATTGTCTCCTACATAGGAACTCATATCAAAATTTATCACAAGACCATAAATGCTGACCTGGGTCTCTTTAATAAAGTTGTGGTGGAAATAAAACTTGACTCAAAGCTACCCAACTTAATTAACTTCAATGATAATCATTAAAAACTGAAATTAGAGTGGAATATGAGCATAAATCCCCCTTTTGCGATCATTGAAAAATCATTGGTCACACTAACGACAACTGTAGGGTGATTGGGAATCAAGTAACACAACCAACTGAGAATTGTTGGAAGGAAATATGGAGAACTAAAAAAGATAAAACCCCCATGATGGACATACCCAAATCACCCAAAATGAAATCTGAAGTTTTGGTAAAAACACACACAATTTGACGTACATAGGGTATAGGTTGGGTACTAATTGGGGAGATGATGTTGAAGAATAAGACACATCTATTAATGATCAAGGCCTCTTAATTGAATTTTCAAACTTGGTCCTAGACAATATTTTCACTAATTCAAAAATGGGTAAGGGAAGCACCACCTTATATCAACGCTAAGAAAAAACCGTTGATAAAGAAACCCTGTATCAGCGCTAAAATTTTAGGGATGATATAGCTTAACCTTTATCAGCGCTACAAAAGCGCTAATAAAGAGTCCATTTATCAGCGCTAGAAAAGTGCGCACAAATAAGGCTTGTATCAGCGCTAAAAATTTAGCGTTCATACTGGAAGGATTTATCAACGCTTTTTTAGCGCTGATAAAGATGACCTTTATCAGTGCTAAAAAAGCGTTGATAAATCCTTCCTGTATGAGCGCTAAAATTTTAGCACTGATACATGCCTTCTCTATCACCCTTTTCTAGAGCTGATAATACAGTAGTCCCATATGTTATAAAATCATCCGCACAATGTTCTCATTTTATCATGACCTAAAGCTCTCGCGGTACTGAAACCTTGCAAATCCCCTCTACTGCCCCATGAGCTCCGCGTTTCCGGACCTCTGCCACCACCAATCATCATGTTTTCGGACCTCCGCCTCTTTCCCTTCTCTTAATCCTCCCCCTCGAACCCCTCCGGTGGATCCTCCTTCCCGCAAACCCTACTTCTCATCCTCTTCGCTCGACCCTACTCCCCGCGAACCCTACTCCTCCATTTCTCTTCAGTTTGCGGCTCCTCCCGTTCACCTCCTCCTGTGTACCTCCACCTCTAGAAGTTTCCAAGTGTGTGGTATGTGATTCAATGCTTTTATAATATATGATGATTTTGATATGCATTCTTAGTTTCAATGGTTATTAACATGCTATAACTTCTTATATTTGGATGGGTTATATTTTAATTTAGTGTTTTTGTAATGTAGCCGCATGCTACGTCATATTCTACCTCTATTAATATGCTATCATCTGTTATCCTTGTTTATGAAAGTCTCATATGATAAAACTATAATTTTGTTTTCTTCCTCATTGGTTCATTATAGATTTTATTTTTTGAGATAGTGGGTTATCTCTGGTCTTAGTGATAGTGAATTATTATGTTACATATGGATTTTTGGAAATGTCCTTTCATAATAATCTTTCCATATAAATGAAATTTCATCACATTTTTTTTTGAGGTGTGCTCTTCATTTTGATGATGTTAATCATTCTCACATATTGGATTAAGATTTTTCATTAGAGTGTTACTATTTTAGTGTAATTATAATATATTGGGTAACCACTATTGTTTGTTTTTTTTGTGTTAGTAATTTATTATTTTGTGTGTTTCATCATTTTTATTTGGAGGAGTATCTTTTAGTTAGGAACATATTTTATGATTTTCCCCCTACAAACACATAGGGTCAAAATGTAGTGATAGTTTTTTAGAATCTATCTACATGTTATTTTTTTAGACCTTTTTGTCAAGGTTTTCATTTATTTTTGAGGTTGTTATATATGAGAATCAATATTTCCACACCATTGACTTACCCTTTATGTTTGGGGTCCCTCGTGATTGTTTGAACTATTAGAAATGGGAATATGTGTAATTTAAAATTTCTATATTCAAAATGAAATATCTATTAGTGAGAGGAAATTTTATAGTTATTCATCTTTTTTTGACTATTTTTTTATTATTAGTGTTGTATTTTTTACTCTTTTTGAAGCTGGACACATCTCTTACCCTACCTTACAAGATCATGCTCTGGGTATAGGATGCCTTCTGCTGGACTCAGGAGATCATAAACCATATTTTCCCTAGGTTTTTCCCCACTATATTCTCTAAGGGAATTATCTTCAGGTTTGTAGAAGGTGACACCAAGGGGACCAACGCCACCCCCCCTAATATCTTGATCAATAGGGATAGGTTGTCTCCCCCTCTCGGATGTGTCTCAGATGGATTCCCCGACGTCAGTAGGTGTTCTAGTGGTGGTTTCCCCCTCAGACCCCACCCAATCCTTTGAGATGTCTTCCCCCTCCTCTCTCATTTATGCCATGTAAATATACCAAGCCTTTGTCCTCTCCATTCCAAATTATTTTCCTTCCTTCCGGTTTTACGCAATTTTCCCCCCTTCTTTCCTTCCTGCTATCTAAGTGACATTGTCTGGCAGTGCACCTGTATAGCATGATGCCTAGACCACCAAGATTTCTAGCCTTGCCACACCTACCTCTATCTCTGTCCTTCACCCTCGCTGAGGTTACTGACGGCTTCTCTGATGTGGCCATGCCCCTTCCTAGCAGTGTTTGTTTTATCTCCCTTGGTTCTGATCCTATCATCCAGCTCCAAATACTTATGGTTCTAGAAGGAACTCCCTCAATAGCCCCCAAGTTTCATTACCCATCCTTCCCCTGTCCCTTTGGTTCCTCATCTCCCACTCATATGAACCTTACCAACCAGTAGGTATTATGAACATGTTCAAAATCAAGGGACCTCAATGAAAGATCATCCTCCCACTTCAATAGGTCTACTGGATTTAGATCCAATTCTAAAGCCCTATCTTACCCAACATTATTAACTTTATATGTAATGATCATAGTCTTAGTGCCCATGATAAATAAGACTTCCCCACCATAGAAACAAAAATGCAAAATGTCATTGTTGTTGTTGCCAAATAACACAAAAACCCTATAATAATCATAGAATTATCCTGGAAGATTATGTTGCACGGATTTATACACTCTGACCCCTCAAATAGACACAAATGGGTATTTTGGCATAATAAATATGTTGTTGTGACTGTTCAAGATTGCAATGAATTCGTCACTACCAAGGATTCCAACGGTGACACCTCCTTCTTTATGAGTTTTTTTAGAAGCTATGACCATCTTCAAAGGGAATCTCTATGTAGTGAACAAAATACCTTCGATCCCGGTCACCATCCATAGTTTGTTGGGGGTGACTTTAATTTCATTTCCAACCCAAAGTAAATGAAAGGAAAGGTAGAATCCCATTCCTGAGGAAGGCCATCATGGAGTTTGTTCAGTTCATGGCTAAGAAGGGCTTCATTGATATCAGATTCTTAGGTGACAGTTTCACCTGGTACAACAACTGCACGGGCCATCACCGCTTGTCGAGCCTATTGTATAGGTATCTAGCCAACATAAAATCCACTAACCTATTCTCAAATACCATGTTTTTCGATCTTTCATGAGGTATTTCGAACCACCCCCCCCCCCCCCCACTTGGTTTCCATTTCTTCTTGTCATGTTCATTAGGAAGGATTTAACTTCCACTAGCAGTGGGTTAACATCCTAGGGTACCAAGAAATTTTTTGTGAAATATGGAATGAACACTTGTAGGAGTATCGGGCCACATTCAACCTCAGTGACCTGACCTTGAACCCCGATAGGTGTGTGTTCTCCCCTTCCTCCTCAGGAACCTTCACCACCTGGGACTACTATCGCATATGGGCTCTTTCAGAGTATTCTGATAGATGGAATGATACCTTCGGTTTATTGGATTATTAACACCAGGTTGAGATTTATGTGTGACTATATACTTATTATATTTTATTATTATTTCTTACACACCACCACTTGAGTCAATTAACCTGATTGAAATCCATATGGGTACTTTGGTTCTAATGTGGATATGGTTTTTTATGTGTTTGTGACATGTGTATGTGTGTATATATGGGTATTTAGGCATGATCATATTGAATGTAGTGCAGATACCTAGGAGTGGTAGATGTTTTATTCTTTATTATACTTGTGTTTGTGCTGGGGTGATTTGAGGAATCTATAATGAATCTAAAGTAATTATATTTAATTAATTCCATATTGTAGAGATTATGAGAATCCTTTCTTTACCTATAGAGTTGGCTATTGGTTTTAATCCATATGTATTTTAGTTTGGTGATGTATAAAAGGATGGACTAGTTTACCATAGAAGGGTTTACCTGATAGAGGAGGATGAGCCATAGAGGATGGTTTCGTGTGAGTTTTATCATCTATGACACAAGTGGTTATCCCAATGAACCCCATTGTGTTTTGAAACTGTGTTGATTTTGATGGGGGGTATATCCTGGTTCTGTTGATTTCCAAATCTTTGTTGGAAATGGTTACGCTCTATTAATCTCTATTTTTATAAGGAAGTGGTTCTCTTCTACTGTATTTGGAAGTCTTTTTGTGTATACTTGAACCATAAATACTAATATTTTAGATTCCAATAGGATGAATAAGAATAATGATTTGATGGATGCTCATCGTTTAACAATAGAGTACGAGAACAGAGTGAAAGAGTTCATCAAGTTTTCAAAGGATCCTTCTCAGGTCCTTTGTCCGTGTTAACGTTGTTGTTATTCTAGACTACTTACTCCAGAGGAGTTGGAAGAACATTTGAAATTTCACAGAATAGATCAGAGGTATAAATGTTGGAAGAAACACGGTGAAAAAGAGAATGTAGCTACTGGCTAGGATAAAACTACATTTTATGGATCATCACATATGAATACAAATATGGATAATGAAGAAGACCGTATAGAGGATGTGATTACAGATGTCAATGATGATGAAGATCATATTGAGAAAATGACAAAGAAAATTGAAGATGAACTCCGTGATTTCCCAATTTTTTTTAGAAGTTAAAGAGTTGGGCAAAGACGCCATTGTATACTGGTTCCACCAAGTATACAACATTGTCAGCTGTACTGAAGTTATATAAATTGAAAGAAGGCAACAGATGGAGGGATGTCAGTTTTACAGAACTACATTCTCTCTTGAATGACATGATCCCTAAAGATAATGAGTTCCCAAGACGGACATATGAAGCTAAACGAATGCTACGATCGATGGGTATGATTTCTGAAAGAATACATTCCTACCCCAAAAGACTATATATTGTTTACCAAGGAGACAAAATCACTTACAGATTTCCCAAAGTATGGTGCTTCTCGATACAATAAAGATTAATCTAATCCTACGAAAGTTGTATGGTACTTTCCAATCATTCCAAGGTTTAAGAGTCTATATAGAAGTGAAGACAATACAAGACAATTGTTTTGGCATGCAGATAAAATAAATAAATATGGGGAATTATGTCATCCGGTCGACTCTCCTAAATGGAAGATAATTGATCATGAGAATCCTGAATTTGGAAAAGAGATGAGAAACCTTCGTCTTGCGTTATCTACAGATGGAGTAAATCCTTTAGGTTTTCAAACCAGCACTCATAGTGCATGTCCTGTTATGTTGGTAAATTATAACTTGCCACCTTGGTTATGCATGAATTGAAAATTCATCATGTTATCTATGCTTATATCAGGACCAAAACAACCAGGTCATGATATTGATGTTTATTTGGATCCTTTGATCGAGGATTTGAAGTTATTATGGGATTCAGATGTTATGTTGTATAGCGCTTATAAATGTGAATAATTCATGTTGAGAGCGATTTGGTATGGGACAATAAATTATTTCCATGATTATGGAAAATTTTCAGGCTATAGCATTAAAGGAACTCAAGGGTGTTCCATGTGTTAAGAAGATACAAAATCAATTAGGTTGAAGAATTCATCGAAATATGTGTTTTTAGGACATCGTAGATTTCTACCTCGTCGGCATAAGTACCGATCTTGGACGACATCATTCAATGGAAGTTCAGAACAACACACAACACTGTCTCCACTAACAGGTGATCGGCTGTTTGAGAATGTAAAATATGTGAACACTATATTTGGTAAACCATTTTCGAAAAACCTTATGAAAATCAGTTGGAAAAAGAGATCAGTTTTTTTGAATTACCATACTCGAATTGTTTGTACATCAGAAAGTTTCTTGATGTGATGCATGTGGAAAAAAATGTATGTGGCAGTGTTATCGGACATTGCCAAATTCCCCTGAAAAAACAAAGGATATAATTAAAGAAATGTTGGACATGGTTAACATGGGAATACGAGAAGAGTTGGGTCTCGTGAATGGTGAAAATCGAATGTTTCCTCCTTCAGCTTCTTATACTCTTTCTAGGGAGGAGAGATACTGGTTTCTCAACTTCTTCAATGACGTAGAGGTTCTATAGGGGTATTCATCAAATATCAAGAACATTGTATCAATGAATGATTTGATGTTAAAAGGTTTAAAATCACCTGACTTCCATGTTTTGATGCAAGATCTAATTCAAATAGATTTACGTTTCATTTTTCCCAAGAATGTTCGTCATACATTAACAAAACTTTGTTTATTTTTCAAAGCTTTATGTATCAAAGATTTAGACCCGGCGAAATTTCCAGCTATGGAAAAAGAAATTGTCATCAAATTATGTGAATTAGAAATGTTATTCCCACCAACATTATTTGATATGATGGTTCATTTGATGATTCACTTGGTGAGATAGATTCAACCTTTTGGTCCTGTGCACTATAGATGGATGAATCCTGTTGAACGGTATATGAATATTTTGAAAGGGTATGTCAAAAATGGAAGTCGTCCAGAGGGTTGAATAGTGGAGCGATATATTGTTGAGGAAGCCATTGAATTTTGTACCGAATACCTATATGATGTGGAATGAATTGGTCTCCCGAAATCTCATCACACTGGACACATTGAGGGTGAAGGAATTTTTGGAAGAGATGTTTTGACAATCAGCATTACAGATCGGGAGCAGGCCCACCTTTATGTTTTTCATAACAGTTGGGAGGTTGCTCCATATATTGAAACTCACAAAGGAATTCTGAGGCAGTTGAATCCATAAAGGGCTGAAAATGGTTATCAAATACACATAATCACCAGTTTATAGGATGGTTTCAAGACCATATTTTTAAGCAGTTGGATGAAAATCCGAATTCAATTTCAGGATGACTTCGATGGCTAGCCACTAGACCATGTGTGTATGTATTATATTATAGTGGTTATGTAATTAATGGTTATACATTCTATAAAAATGAACATGATGAAGATAGTACCATGCAAAATAGTGGAGTTACACTAGTGGCTGAAGCGATGCATGTTTCTGGTAGTAAGGACAAAAATCCAATTTATGCAAATATGCCATACTTTGGAATTATCAAACTAATATGGGAGTTAGATTATAGGACATTCCAATTGCCTATTTTTCAATGCAAATGGGTTGATAACAAAAGTGGTGTTAAAATAGATGAATGGTGATTTTTAATGTTGATTTTAGTAAAGAAGGGTACACAAGATGAACAGTTTATAATGGAATCACAAGTGGTACAAGTTTTTTTTTGTTTTATATCCTGTAAACCAAAAGTGGTCGATTGTTTTGTTAGCATCCAAAACTATTGAAGGTTCCGATGAAAATTCTGTTGAGGTTGATCCTTTCAGTGGTACATCACAATCATTTTAGAGTGGTCCCAATTTATATGATGATTTGTATGTTAGAGGAGACCACAATGAAGGGATTTGGATAATTGATAGAGGTGTCAAATCCCTTCATCCTTTGAAAAAAAGAAAGAGAGTTCAATAAACAAGTTATTTTTTTTTACAATATTGATCTTGTTATCTCATGTTATTATCTTATCATTACTGAATTTATATAATCTAAATTAACTGTTCATCCACTTTTGTAGATTATGACTTCTGCACATTCTGGTGCTCTTAATATTGAGGCTGAACATGTCTCTTAAGCTGTTGCTGCTGCAGATGCTGCTACTCCTGCTGCCCCTGCTGCTCCTACTGCTCCTGCTTCTCCTGCTGCTGCTCCTACTGCTCCTGCTCCTACTGCTGCTGTGGCTTCTGGTGGTCCTAGTATTGTGGTCTAACAACTATCAACACATGTATTTGCTACCATTTCAGATGAACATATAGATGATGTTGATATCGATGAAATGGTCGGGAATGAAGGATCAACGTCGCAGAAAACACATGTGCGTCAAAGTTTGATGGTGTCAGCCAATGTTTTTAAGGTGAAAATCAAAGGCATCAAATTTGATGTCGGATGTAATGCACAAGGCCAACATGTGAATCCCAACAAGAATATATTTAGTAGTTACATTGGAGTTGTCACTCGGCAACACATGTCGGTTTACATTGATTCATGGAACCATGTTGTGTCCGGGCTGAAGGTTGTGATCTGGGAAGAAATTATGGTAACATTATGAATTTATTTCTTTAATTTACTAGAAAAGAAAATAATTAAACAATGTTTTAATCTTCTCAATCTCTTGTTGAATACATTTATAGTAGACGGTTCACCCAATGATTATGTACTAAGGCTTGAAGGAAAGATTCATCGAGGTTTTCTCACAATATCATCAAGATGTCACCTGAAAGATTCCAAAGGTAAAATAAACCCACATCCTCCCATTTTCTACGCTCACCTAATATCCCATGAAGCATGAGATGAATTTATTGGCTGCCATGGGTATGATAAGTTTCAGGTACATGGTGGGTGATAATACGTTGTTTGAGGATACGTGTATTCATCACTTTGATTGTCAATATTTCATTTATGAAACAACAACTCTGTAATGAAAATATGGAACGTGCATCAAAACCAACATACCCATATCGTAAAGCAAGGATGGGGTATGCTTTACTAGAAAAGATAATGGTACGTATTTTAAATTTACAGTAATATTGTTAGGTGCCAACAAACAACATCATAATTATCTTTCTATGTTTATATGTAGATTGTTGAGTCTAAAACTAAAGACACTTCCATCCCACGTCATGTGTTTTGGAAGGAGGCACCTGTGATTAATGAAGGGGAGATAGTAGATGAGAACACACAAACAATGTGGGAAATGTGTCTAAGTATGAAACGATGATAAAAATATTTGTTTTAAATTTCTATTGCATAAAAATAATTAGTTATTTTCCTATATCTGATAGTCACATGAATCAGCTACTCCTGTAGCAGATGCAAACCTATTATCGACAGGTTTGTAGCAGCTAGAAAAATATGGTCGTGTCAAGGGTGCGGTGTTTGGGGTGACACCCTGAGTATATTTTGAGAAGAAAAGAAACAGATGATAGATATGAAACATTGAAACAAATGAGCGAAAAACTAGCAACCCTTGAAGAACGATTGCAATGGCAGGGAGAGTTGATAGCAACTTTTATGGGTGGGAAGAAAGGATAAGACACAACTTAGGAACAAGCAGCTCGTGAAGATCTCGTCCAACCCCCCACCGGATTTGAGGAGATCCATTCCCCTCAAAGAGCTGTCTTAGCCGTGGTAATCAAGATTATAATAATTGTTCCCCTTAAATGTGAATCAGACAAACACTGATACTTTTCCTGTACTGTTCTTATACAGGGTGATAATGATTGTGATTTATATCTGTAAACACCCACCTATCCCCTTGTAGCGAGGGCTACCATGTTCAACATCCCAGATGATGTGCTGCATAATAGACCACTTCTGAAAGATCATCTGAAAGTGATTATTACTCTATCTCATGAGCCAAATTCATAGCTACCTATTCCATATGATGACGAAGATATTCATACGGTCGAAAAGGATGTTGGAACATTCATTGCATTCCCGTCACAACTTGTAAGAGTACATGCGGTTAAAGATGTATTTATTTACTTTTTTTTCAAGCTAAACCATTAAAAATTAATGAAAAAACGGTCTGAACCAAGGAATGTTATTATAGACGAAGAAAGGGAAGGGCTGAAAAATGTCGGCTCAAAACCATTTAAAGAATCTACCAACTGATCCCATGGATCTACTAAAACCACAATAACATCACCTATTCTCTATCCACATTTACTTGCATTGAAGACTCATGTGGATACGAAGCTAAGAGGTGGTAGTAGTCATATAGTGGTTTTTGAAGAGAATATATACGGAAAGGAAAGTCAAGATTTCGTTGCTGTAGAAAATGTAAATGAGATCCTTGAAAACGGTTGGCCAGGGATCATAGTATTAAATATATATATGTGGTACATTTCCATGAATAGATTTTCTAAAAGGTGGTCTAATGTACAAATTATGACTAAATGCATTTTATATTGTTGACAGACGTATATATGAAAAATAGTTGATGTAATTTTCCCATGAGCCAAAATTTGGACTCGTTAGTCCTCATACCACATCATCACATCTAATGAAAATAGAGCCATAAAAAAGAATGAAATAGTGAACGTCTTGCTGAACAAATTTGAAAGCAAGATTACAGATGACAGGCTCTTCTTAATACCAACCATGTAGGGATAAAACTCTATGATTAGTGAATATCAATTATATTTTGACTTCTTTTTTACTTATTCCTTTTTGTGTTTTTAGGAAACATTGGATGCTAATTGTTGTGAACTTGGATACTCCAAAGATTTATTTTCTGGATTCAAAGCAAGGATATCCATCAAACCGACCACACATGATGGTGTTTGTGAATATGTAAGACAATATATCCTAAGTTTTAGGTCTAAACATCAAGTAATATAATTTATATTATCTTTTAATAAGGATTCTGTTATGATAAGGTAGTGTATCATTATCGTCTAAAAAAGGAATAAGGATAGGGGCTAATCATAAAGAGGAGGGCAAGTACTACATCTGGACAAATATCAGGGTATATATAATAAAAGTTCACTATCCAAACACATCTCAACACAAGTTAATTATTCTACTAATGATCAATTTTTTTGCAGTGTCCAAAACAAACAAACGATAATGATTTCAGTTATTGTGTTTGTAAATTTATGAAAGAGATCTTGTTTCATCAACAAACAAGCATCCCTAAAGAGGTATTTTCATAAACAACTACTAGTTCGTTTAATTTATTTATAATTATTTTTTTATATTTTGCAGTACTACTCTGACTATCAAAAAGCCTCATACTCACAAGACGATATAGATATTTTTAGAAATGAGTGGGCCACATACCTGATGATAGATTGTACACAAATAACATGAGGATCTAACTTGGGGACGTGTACAATTGGCGGTCATTTTTGAGAGGGGTCAAGGGGATTAAAAGATGACACATTGTTGTATGTAAATGTTCATTGAAATATTGTAATTGTTATTAAATAAAACATCTTTTCTACAATGAGTAAATTTTCCATTTTAACAGATGATATTCACTAACAACATGCAATAATGATGAACCACCCAAAGGGTCTGTCTTTTGTTTAAAATGGACATATTTTTATTTGAAAACAACAACTTACCTACGAAAAGATGAACAAACGCATTATAGTTGTATTGATCCTTTAGGGGAATTACCCATGGGTGCATTAGGGACATGTATGAGTCAACCCCGCCACAATCCGAGGCACAGTGTGGTCAGTACAACTCAAAGGGTCTCTCTTTGGTTTAAAATGGAAACAATTTTAAGTGAAAACAAGACCTGACCTACGAAAATATGACAAAAAACATTCATATTGACTTGATACTTTAGAATAACGATCCACAGGTACTTTTGGATGTGTTCGGGACATCCCTGCCTCAATCCAAGGCATGGTGGGGCCGGTACCACTCAAAGGGTCTCTCTTTTATTTAAAATGGACAATTTTTTATGTGAAAACAACAACTGACCTACAAAATTCCATCCAAACGCATTTGGATTGTGTTTATAATTTAAGAGAACAATCCAAGGGTGTTTTGGGGATGTGTATGAGTCATAAACGCCTCAATTTGAGGCATGGTGTGGCCGTTACCCCTCAAAGGGTCTCTTTTTTTTAAATGGACAAATTTTTAAGTGAAAACAAAAACTAACCTACGGAAATCCAACCAAATGAATTGGGATTGTGTTGATCTTTTAGGATAATGATCGAAGGGAACTTTGGGGACATGTATTAGTCAACCCCACCTCAATATGAGACATGGTGTGGTCGGTACCACTCAAAGGTTTTCTCTTTTGTTTAAAATGGACACAATTTTATGTGAAAACAACAACTGACCTACGGAAATCTGACCAAACACATTAATATTGTCTTGATAATTTATGATAATGGCCAATGGGTCCTTTTTGACGTGAATGAGTCATCACCACCTCAATACGAGGCACGAAGTGGCCGGTACCACTCAAAGGGTCTCTCTTTTGTTTAAAATGGATAATTTCTTAAGTGAAAACAACAACTGACCTACAGAAATCTGACCAAACACATTCGGATTGTATTGATACTTTAGGAGAATGATCCACAGGTCATTTTTGATGTGTATGAGTCATCCTCGCCTAAATTCGAGGCACACTGGGGCCAGTAACACTCAAATGGTCTCTCTTTTGTTTTAAATGGATAGGTTTTTAAGTGAGAACAACAACTGACCTACAGAAATATAACCAAGCACATTCATATTGTGTTGATCTTTTAGGATAACGATCCATGGGTGCGTTTGGGACATCTAAGAGTCATCCTCGCTTCAATTCAAGTCACGGTGTGGCCAATACCACTCTAAGGGTCTCTCTTTTAATTAAAATAGACACAATTTTAAGTGAAAACTACAACTGGCCTACGAAAATCTGAACAAAATCATTTGGATTGTTTTTATCCTTTAATATAATGATATATGGGTGCATTGGGGACGTGTAAGAGCCATCCCCACCTCAATCTGAGGCATGATGTGGCCGGTACCACTCAAAGGGTCTCTCTTTTGATTAAAATGGACAAATGTTTTAGTAAAAACAACAACTAACCTATGGAAGTCCGATGAAACGAAGTCGGATTGTGTTGATAATTTAAGAGAATGATCCATGAGTGCATTGGGGACATGTACGATTCATCCCCGCCTCAATCCGCATTACAGTGTGGCCGGTACCACTCAAAGGGTCTCTTTTTTTTTAAATGGATATAATTTCATGTGAAAAAAACAACTAACCTACAGAAATCTGACCAAATGGATTTATATTCAATTGATCCTTTAGGAGAACAATCCACGGGACTTTTGGGACGTTTACGAGTCATCCACACCTCAATATGAGGCATGGTGTAGCCGGTACCACTCAAAGGATCTCTCTTTTGTTTAAAATGGACACAATTTTAAGTGAAAACCACAACTGACCTACGGAAATCTGAACAAACGCATTCGGATTGTCTTGATACTTTAGGATAATGATCCATGGGTGCATTGGGGATGTGTAAGAGTCATCCGTGCCTCAATATGAGGCACGGTGTGTCCGGTACCACTCAAAGGGTCTCTCTTTTGTTTAAAATGGACACAATTTTAAGTGAAAACAACAACTGTCCTATGAAAATATGACCAAACGAATTTGGATTGTATTTATGTTTTAGAAAAATGATCCACATGTCCTTTTTGACATGTACGAGTCATCACCGCCTCAATCTGAGGCATGGTGTGGCTGATACTACTCAAATGGTATCACTTTTGTTTACAATGGACAAATCTTTTAGTGAAAACAACAACTGACCTATGGAAATATCACCAAATTCACTCATATTGTGTTGCTCCTTTAAGATAATGATCCACGGGTGCATTGGGGACATGTAAAAGTCAAACATTCTTCATTCCGAGACATGTTGTGACCAGTACCACTCAAAGGGTCTCTCTTTTGTTTAAAATGGACACAATTTTAAGTGAAAACAACAACTGACTTACAGAAATCTGAACAAACACATTCAGATTGTATTTATCCTTTAGTATAATGATCCATGGGTCATTTTTGATGTGAAAAAGTAATCCACAGCTCAATACTAGGTACGGTGTGGCCGGTACCACTCAAAGGGTCTCTCTTTTGTTTAAAATGGACACTATTTTATGTGAAAACAACAACTGACCTACAGAAATATGAATAAATGAGTTTAGTTTGTTTTGGTCCTTTAGGATAACAATCCATGGGTCCTTTTTGACATGTAAGAGTCATCCTTGCCTCAATATGAGGCATAGTGTGGCCGGTACCTCTCAAATGGTCTCTTTTTGTTTAAAATGGACAAAATTTTAAGTGAAAACAAAAACTGACATAAGGAAATATGACTAAACGCATTATGATTGTCTTGATCCTTTATGAGAACGATCCATGGATTCATTAGGGATGTGCACGAGTCCATCCCACTTTAATATGAGTCATAGTGTGGTCGGTACCACTCAAAGGGTGTCTCTTTTGTTTAAAATGGACACAATTTTAAGTCAAAACAACAACCGACCTACAAAATTCTGTCCAAATTCATTTTTATTGTATTGATAATTTAGGAGAATAATCCATGGGTCCTTTTTGATGTGTATTATTTATCCTTGCCTCAATTTGAGACACGGTGTGGCCGGTACCACTCAAAGGGTCTCTCTTTTGTTTAACATGGACATATTTTTAAGTGAAAACAACAACTGACCTAAAGAAATCTGACCAAACACATTTTTATTGTGTTTATCCTTTATGATAATGATCCACGAGTGATTTGGGGATGTGTATGAGTCAACCCTACCTCAATACGAGGCACGGTGTCGCTAGTAACACTCAAAGGGTCTACCTTTTGTTTAAAATGGACATAATTTCAAATGAAAACAACAACTGACCTACGGAAATCCAACCAAATGCATTCGGATTATGTTGATCCTTTAATATAACAATAAAAAGGTGCATTGGGGACGTGAAAAAGTCATCCTCAACTCAATTCAAGGCACGGTGTGGCCGATACCACTCAAAGGGTCTCTTTGTTGTTTAAAATTGAGAAATGTTTAAATGAAAACAACTACTGACCTAGGGAAATCTGGCCAAACGCATTCAGATTTTGTTTATCCATTAAGATAACGATCCATGGGTGACTTGGGGATGCGTAAGAGTCATCCCCTTTTCAATATGAGACACGGTGTGGCCGATACCACTCCAAGGGTCTCTCTTTTGTTTAAAATGGACACAATTTCAAGTGAGAAGAACAAATGACCTACAGAAATCCAACCAAACACATTAATATTGTATTGATCCTTTAGTATAATGATCCATGGGTCCTTTGTGACTTTTAAAAGTATTCCCTGCCTCATTCCGAGGCACGGTGTGGCTGGTACCACTCAAAGGGTCTCTCTTTTGTTTAAAATGTACACAGTTTTAAGTGAAAACAACAACTGACCAATGGAAATCAGACCAAACACATTTTTATTGTCTTGATCCTTTAGGATAATGATACATGGTTACTTTTTTATGTGTAAGAGGCATACCCATCTCAATCCTAGGCACGGTGTGGCTAGTACTACTGAAAGGGTCTATCTTTTGTTTAAAATGGACACAATTTTAAGTGAAAACAACAACTGACCTATGGAAATCTGACCAAATGAATTCAGATTGTGTTGATCCTTTATGAGAAAGATACATGGGTGCGTTGGGGATGTGTAAGAGTCATCCCCGCCTAAATCCATGGCACGTTGTAGCCAGTACCACTCAAAGGGTTTCTCTTTTGTTTAAAATGGACAAATGTTTAAGTGAAAACAATAACTGACATACAGAAATCTGAACAAACGCATTTGGATTGTCTTGATCCATTAGGAGAACGATCCAAGGGTCCTTTGTGATGTGGAATAGTCATAACTTCCTCAATCCGAGGCACGGTGTGGCTGGTACGACTCATAGGGTTTCTCTTTTGTTTAAAATGGACACAATTTTAAGTGAAAACAACAACCGACCAACGAAAATATCACCAAACACATTCGGATTGTATTTATCCTTTAGAAGAATGATCCAATGGTCCTTTGTAATGTGTATGAGTCATCCCATCCTCAATTTGAGACTCGGTGTTGCCGGTATCACTCAAAGGGTCTCTCTTTTGTTTAAAATCGACAACGTTTTAAGAGAAAACAACAACTGACCTACGTAAATCTGACCAAATGCATTCATATTGTTTTGATACTTTAGGAGAACAATACACAGGTCCCTTGTGACGTGTAAGAGTCATCCCCATCTTAATCCAAGGCACGTTGTGGCCGGTATCACTCAAAGGGTCTCTCTAATGTTTAAAATGGACACAATTTTATGTGAAAACAACAACTGACCTACAGAAAGCTAACCAAACTCAATCGGATTGTCTTGATACTTTATGAGAACAATCCATGGATCCTTTGTGACATGTAAGAGTTAACCCCACTAACCCCTGGACCGCCCCCACCCCCTGGACACCACCCCACCCCTAGACCCCCACCCCTATGGACACCCCCACCCCTGTAAATCCCCCTCAACCCCCTGGACACCCCCACCCCCTTGTAAATGACCATGGAGAACCCCCCCCCCCCCCACCTCGGATAGCCCCCACCCCCAGAAACCCCCACCCCCTGGAAAACCACCACCCCCCTGGATGACACCCCACCACCTACATACCCCCAACCCCCTGGACACCCCCACTCATGGACGGCCACCCCACTCTCCCAGACACCAACCAACCCCCCTTGGACAGCCCCACCAAACCCCTGGACCCCCCGGACACCCCCACTCCCTAAAAAGCCCCCTCGACACCCTGGGCACCATCCCACCCCCATGGACACCCTATAAACACCCCCCCACCTGGACACCCCCCTCCTTGGACACCCCCCCCCCCTTGGACAACCCTACGAACACCCTGGACCGCCCTCAACCCCCTGGACACCCCACCACACGGAACCCCTATCCCCCTGGACTCCCCCATCCCACCCTCCTGGACACCACCCCACCCCCCTTGGACAGTCCCACCAACCAACCGGACCTCCCCCACCCCCTGGGAAGCCCCCCCGACACCCTGGACACCAGCCCACCCCCATAGACACCCCCATGGAAAACCACCATCACCTAGAAACCCCCCTCCTAGACACCATCCCACCACCTAGACACCCCCACACCCCTGGACACCGCCACCCTCCTTGTACATCCCCCCAACCTCCTAGACTGCACCCACCCCCCACCCTCTGGACACCCCCATCCCCCCGGACACCCCCTACCCCCCCATGGACAGCCACCCAAAACCCCTGAACAACCCCCAACCCATTGAAATTTGAATATAATTCTTTATGTATTTAATTAACTTATGAATTATGTGTTAATGGTGTATGGGTATACTTGGTGTAATTATCTTATGATTTATGTGTTAATTGTGTATGGGTATACTTATTGAGATGATGAATTATTTGCAGGAGTTGTTTGGGTGTGCTGCTGCAATTTTTTTTCAAAAGACAAGGAATTTATCTACTCTTTTTTAGTGCTGATAAACTGATCCTTTATCAACGCTTTTTTAGCACTGATTAATGAACATTTTATCTCTACTTTTTGAGCGCCGATAAAGGGGACCCCCTTTTATCAGTGATGATCTCTACAACACTTTTTTATCACTGATAAAGCCCGTTTTTGTAGTAGTGTTATTTATCCATTGAGCAGGAAAATGTTAATATCTATCAACCTAACCAAGTATCATGTCATAATCTACAGCATCACATCTTGGATACAGGGACTTTTCCACCATATATATTGACACGACTATCCTATAATACATGTACTACCTCCCATAATTATGGTGTCTTCCCCAAAGAAAATTTATTTCAAGCTATGGTTGACACCCCAGCCTTTGGCACTGGTAAGACCTAGACCCCCTCACAAGTTACTACCACTTCTAAATTAGGTACTCCAAATTAATACAAAACAATTAATCTTGATTCTATACCACAAAATCACACCGCATCGATTGATATTACTAAAACTCTAGTGTCCATGGACCAAACCTTATAAACTGAAAAAATTATGATCAACCCGAAGGGTATTCTGAAAACTACCCAGTCTTCTATTTCTAAGGTAAATAAACCTGTCCCCATGGATCTAGATAATGTTTTAAATTTGGAAGGAATTATATCCTCGGCACAAGACCCTATCCAATAGTAGGATCTTAGTGGCTCCACCAAGTAGTTTCTACCCATGGTAGAAACTGGGGTGGACATGAAAAATAACTAAGAACCTGTCTTACTTTATTAAGTTCAGACTGCTCTATAATGTCTGAAAACCTAGAATCTCAAATTACTAATGACTTGTTTCTAGGTTCAAATGATTCCATAGAATCAACTATGTCGGAACAATTAAAATAACCTACAAATAAGAACAATGTCATTTCTCACAATGAAAAGGAAAATACTACTAATACTTAAGAGGTTATAAGGTCTACTAGAAATAAAGGATCTGAAAAAAAGAAAAAGTGATTTCTAACTCCAAATTAAGGTTTAAATGAAGATCCTTTCTTTTTGAATTGTTAGGGTATCACCAACTCTGACACCCTCAATGTTTTGAAAAGAATGGATAACACGCATCACCCTATTCTTTTTGCTATTACAGAACCAAAAATCACTTTCTCCCCTAAATATTCTATCTTGTGCCAACATAATTATATGTTTTCAGGTGAAATCAATAATAATCTCAATTTTGATTCTATATGTATTTTTGTGCATTATTATTTGTAGGATTTTAATGTTTTTAGTATCTCTTATCAGATTCTCACTTGCCCCTTTACTATTTATGGTACTCATATTTTCTGCTCTTTTGTTTATGCTAAGAATAGGTACCAAGAAAGAACAATTCTTTGGAATGACCTCTCTTATTTAGGCACTAACACAAATGCCCCCTAATTTATTATGGGATAATTTAATGCGATTCTTAACTCTAGTGAAAAAATTGGCCCATATCACACTTATATTTCCACATTATAATTTAAAGTCTCAATCAAGGACAACAATCTTATTTAAACTAATATCACTGGGGTGAAATAAACCTGGTATAGAATAAATTACAATAAATTAGTTGCTTCCAAATTGGAGAGATCCTTTATGAATGAACCTTTTTTAGATCAATGGGACACTATCTCTTGCATCACTCTTCATATACTGAACTCTGATCATCACCCTATCCTGGTAAACATTTCCTCCACAGCCATGAATCCTCGGTTACCTTTCTATTTTAACAATGTGTGGCTCTTTGATGATGAGTGCAATCATGTCATCCAAAACTGTTTGTCCTCAATATCACATAACAATGATGCATTTACTTGAAACTTTAAATTAAAACACCTCAAACAGACTCTCAAATCATGGTGCAACTCCAAATACAAACAAAGTTAACAATGAAATTACTCTTCTTGAGAAATAACACAATGATCTGAAAAACAAAAACACCAACTCTAATATCCACACTGATCCTACGTAATAAATAAACATTGTAGTCAAACTCAATTCCTTACTCACTTTTAAGGACAATATGAGAAAGAAATATTATAAAGAAAAATTGTTAACTGAAGGTGGAAAAAATACCATATTCTATAACTCCCTTAATAGAATCAAGAAGGCCTACATACCTCTAACCTTTCTAAAGTACAGGGATATGATTCTTGACAAGGAAGATGACATATATCAGCATATAGTCTACTAATATGAAACCATCTTCAATGGAAAGATTAAAACAAATACCTCCTTCTTGAGGTCATTCCGTTAGTGATAACCGATGTGGACAATACATTCCTTTTTAACCCTCCACTGGATCATGAAATCAAAGACACTGTCTTTGTTATGAATCCTGATAGTGCTTCGGGTCCTGATGGCTTTAATAATGGTTTCTTCCAACATTATTGGGATGTGTTTCATAATAATATTAGTAAACTTGTTAAATCATTTTTCACCAATGGGGTGATTCCTCATACTATTAATGCTAAGTTCCTCACCTTGATCCCTAAAGTAGATAATGCCTCTTAGATTCACCTTTTTAGACCCATTACTCTTATCAAAACTCTTTACAAAATCATCACCAAAATCATTGCTAATAGGCTCTCAATTATTACTGAAACAATTGTCTCTTGGATCCAATTTGGATTTATAAAGGGAAGATCCATTCAAGACTGTATCTTTCTTTCCTCTGAGTGTATCAACAACTTGAATTAAACTAATAGAGGAGGAAACATAGCTATTAAACATGACATCAGAAAATCTTTGGACACCATGTATTGGAGTTTTATCTTCAATGTCCTTCAATGATTTTGTTTTAGTGCCACTTTTATTGATGCTATCAGAACACTTTTAAACTCTTCCAATATCTCCATTTTGATCAATGGATCTCCCAAATGATACTTTAAATGCCGCAAAGGTGTCACACAAGGGGACCCCATCTCTACCATTATCTTCTCAATAACAGAAGACTACCTCAATCGTCAGATCAATCGTCTTGTGTATAAAAATAATCTAAAACCCATTCATGGCTCCAAAAATGTAAATTCTCCCACTCACCTCTTTTATGATGATGACATCATTATTTTCCTCCAAAGTGAAAAAAGAAACATTCTTAACCTCAAGACTACTCTCTCTCACTATGAGGAGGTTTCTGTACAAACCATAAGTTGGAATAAATCATGCATTTCATTTGGGAAGAACATTCCCCTCAATAGAAAATGTAACTTTATCAGTGAATTAGGTATAAAAGAAGTCTCTATCCCCTTCACTTACCTTTGTGTCCCCATATTTTGGGGTAGACCCAAGTCTTTCCACTTTGTGACTTTTTTTAGTCAAGTTCTAAACTAGATTTCTTCGTGTAAGTGTAAATATATCTCTATGGAAGGTAGGAATTTCCTTATTAAATCCACTATTGTCTTACAGATGGTCTAGATCATGACAATATAAAAATGGCCTATTGGATTTATCAAAAAAAAATGAACACAAATATTAAAATTTTCTTCTGGAATGGTAGTATTCTATAAAGAAATATTGTGATGGTACCTTGGTCAATTTTTTTCAAGACTATTGAGAATGGTGGCATTGGAATAAAAAACATAAAAAACATTAATGAATCTCTTCACGATTGGCTTACTTGGAATCATTTTCACAATTCTTTTGAATCTATCTCAATCCTAAAAAATAGATTTCTTGACAAACGTAAGACTATAAATTCAATATTTATTAATTCTTCTATATAGACTTACATCAAGCACTCCTTCACCAAAATTATGAATAATTCCAGATGGATGGTCTCTAGAGATTCCTCCATGAAATTTTGGCTAGATAACTGGACTGGAAAAACTTTAATCTCTATGATATCTCCTAATCAAACTCTTGAAAACACCAATATCTCTATCAAAGACACTTTAAATTATCAACAAGATCATCTCCCAGATACTATTTTGAATCTCATTGAAAACTATCCTTTCGCTTAAAACAGTGATTTCTTAATTTTGGAGCCTACTCACAATGGAATGCTTACCTCAAAAAATTACTACAATAATATTTTCTGTAACACCGAGAATGATTACAACTGGATTAAAAACTTAAACAATCCTTGTATAAAGCCATCAAGATTCATTATCATCTGGTGATTTTCTCACAATAGAGTTCCCACTGATACTTGTCTTCAATCATTTGGAATGATACTTTACTCTAAATGTAAGATATATAATCAACATAGAGAATATACTAACCACCTCTTCTTTTCATGTTCTACCACTTCTTCTCTTTGTAACTATATTTTTGAAATATTTGATTGTATATGGTTGATACTTGAATCTGTCAAAACTCAACTTATGAAATGTGTAGAGATGAAGGCTCTCATCAAATAAAAAATATTTTCCTTCTTTTAGTTTCAAAACTCCACCATGTGATCTGGTATGATCAGATGCAATTATTCATAACAACAACTCAATCAATATTTATGAAGGTTGGATCTAGATCCTCATTTCCATACAAGAAGCTACTTTGAAACAAAAAGGACATTTCCACAACACCATGCATTAATTTTGAATATTAAAATGTCTACGGATCAACGACAAATTATTTCATCCACATCACACCCTGGAGGTGTTCTAGAGAGATCCTCTCCCTGGATGGATCAAAATCAACATTGATGGCACCTCCAAGGGAAATATGGTACATGCATGGTGTGGTGATGTATTCAAGAATCACCTCAGTCAGATTCTATGTTGCATTATGGGTCATTGTGGAATTTCCACCACCCTTGAAGCTAAGATAATGGGTTTGATTCATGCGATTAAATTTTCCATGTTTTTTGGTTGGAATTACCTATGGATTGAAAGTGACTCAACGACCATCGTTCGGGAAATTTGGAATGGAGTAACTCATATAGATTGGCTGATTACTACCCATTGTATGGAATGAAACCATTTTCTCACCGATCTGAACTACATCATCACACATGTTTATCAGGAAGCAAACATGGTTGCAGATGGATTGGCCAATGTGTGAGTTAATCAAGCCATACCCTGGTGTGAAGAACTTCCTAATGATCTTATTCAATTTTATGAAAACGATTGTAATATAGTCACGTACTTTAGACTTTTTTAATCTTTAATTTAATAAATTTTGCGCTTTGGCCATTTGGTTCAAGGAATCACCTTTTAAAAAAAACTATTCCACTAGATAACACATTTTCATTCAGTGTTTCTTTTCTTACTCACACACACCATGAGAAACTTAGCAAGAGGTCACCAATCCTAATCACTACTCAAGGTAAAACCTCTTTAAATATAGAGTTCTAATAAGGTAGTCTCTTGAATATAAAGGTTCACCTTGCTGAAATGGGTATTAACATTTATCCTTCTAACCCTTTGAAATTCCAGGGTGTTATATTCACCCCCATTTTGAGAACAATTTCTGCATTGTGGACCTTGCATCTCAAACCCAGTAGTGCCACCATACTTCTAGCTGGGTTCCTCATCTAATACCAATGTAACAACTAGGCCCCAGAGGCTCACCAGCTGCCCCACCAACACATGATTTCCCCACCCTAGGGCCTACCCACGTTCCCACATAGTTCATCGGAATAATGACTGCCCCCATATTCCAACACATGTTCTTTCACTGTGTTTTTTCCTCACTCACACACACCCTCAGAAACTTATTAGGAGGTCACCCATCCTAATCATTACTCCAGGACAAACTTCTTAAACCATAGAGTTCCAATCAGGTAGGTTCTTTAAAATAGAGGTGCAGCAAATTGAAATAGGTAGTAACATTTAACCTTTTAACCCTTTTACATTTTGAGGTGTTACATAATGCCTCCAACACTTCAACACATCTACCATTGTGGCCGATTCAAATTCATTTGTATGGTAGTTTCCTTCACGAGGACACAGTAATATATGAACATATTCTTCCATGAGATTATCTTTCATGAGAAATATCCATGAAAAACTGATGTTTAATCATAAAACACCTCAAAACCATCATTGGATTGAGATAATACTATAACTAAAATTATGTTAATCTTCATAATCATCTCTTGTAATGTTTCCTCACATCATAAAACCATATGAATATATCTCCTTTATTTTTAAAATCTATCATCATTGTGAATACCTTTTATAAATACTATATAATGTGGTGATAAAATCCCATGAGTATAGGTAACCAATAGATTTCAAATACATTGGAAGGAAATTCATTGAAATAAAAAATTCAACATTCTCAAGAACCACTGTAATATTAGATTCAGAGATTACATGATTGAGGAACTTCACTTATATAGTCAAGAAGGAGAATTTAGATATCTCCTAATGAAAAATATTATGTAGTAATGTCTCTAAAATTAAATAGATATTCTAACCATTCTTATCCAAGGATTTAATGTTGACCATGATATCATCAATAGATACAATGAAAAATGATTCAAGAAAAGGTTGAAAAATATTTCTCATAAAATCTATGAAAATGGAAGTAGAAATAATAAAATAAAACTATATAACAAGACTCTCAAAATGGACACATTTGATTTAAAAATCCATTGGAATACCTTCTTACCTGACTCACAACTAATTTTTACCTGGATACAAGTAAATTTTGGAAAATCACCTTTATCCTTTTAACTGATCAAAGTGATCTTAAATTGAGGTAAAAGGATAAAAATTATTTTTTGTGACCTGTATTAGCTTTTAGTAAAATATATATAAACATAGACTCCCATTTTACTTCTTTGTGAAGATAACTAGATCACCCTAAGGATATGTACTCAGTATAATAAATTATTTTTCTTTAGCTCTTATAACCAAATATTTAATTCTAGGAGTTTGGTTGGATCCATTAAATATGGAGTAATCAATATTGGTTCAGTTATATGCATTATATTTATATAAAACTCTACCTTTCTATTAGGATGTAGTCTTGATAAATTTTCAAGAAATACATCGGGGTATAGATCCATCATTGGAGGTAAATCATGTTGCTCTTACACTCACCTGATTTGAGTAAATTACTATCCATATCTGTAGTGATCACTCCCACATTCTTTTAATCTTGACCCACCAGACTATAATAGTACTCCTACTCTCAACAGAGTGTATATTGATTTTTAGTAGGTGATTAAAATGTTACATTCTAACTATTTCACTCAATACATGCTCCAAAATAGGAAAACTAGTTCATTCCAAAGATGATATTGAAGAATTTCATGTCAAGGTCCATTAGATCCAAACGATACCCAAAAGATAATACTACTATGGTGTAGGATAGAAATTTACCAGATGACCCTATTCTCTTCCCTAAAGAGGTATATAGGCTCATATGAACATGTGAAGTTTCCAATTAAATATCAGGGAGAAAAACTAGTTACTAAAAAATAAAAGAACTTGAAGCACCTATATCAGACAAACAACATTCCAAAGTAAAGGATACTGGAATGGTGCTTATAATAATATATAAACCCTCATCTATGTATTATGATCACTCTGACTGGATTTGAGTTGAAAACTTCCACACTGATGATCTCATAATAACTAAGAAAATATAGATATCGCATCAGACTCTCTGACCGAACCTCCCAAAAAGTGGTCATATACCTCTAGTAGACTAAGTAAATGATTATAACTAAAATAAATATTTTGGGTAATGGATATTCATATCTCTCTTAGAGAAACTCCTTTGATATAATTTATTGAGATGTTTGTACTGACCATAAGAACAGTGCTACTTTTCTTTAAAGGTATAATTAGGCTTTATATGACTGAAGCACCGACACTAATAACACTTGATAGTAGGTCATTGAGATAGACCTAGGGAATGTAGGTTCACTGGGGGTGAATCAATAATTTTTTTTCATTCCTTGCATTATTTTATGAAATCAGACTCTGTCACTTTTTATAGTGATAGATCTCACTACAAAACTCACAAATTCCGAGGAAACAAACAAACATGGACACTTAATATACAAGGTTCACCTCTAAAAATAATACGTCCAGTCTTTTGTGTGATTTTTATTCCTATCAAATCAGACAATCCACTAGATACTCCACTATCGATATAATGATCAAGGTGTATCTTAAACTTTTTTTACAAGAATAATCAATACTACCATCTACTAACAAGGACCTTGAAAAAATGAAAAATTTTATGATTTTTGATGCTATTATATTCCGTTGTCATCTAATGAATTGTATCCAAACAATATTAATGTGCTACCACACTTATTATTCACTATTCAAACAAGTGCGACTAGTTTGTCTTCTTCTTCACCACAAGTCACAATTGTGATGATCACACATAGAAACCAGTTTCCTATATATCTTAATTAAATTATACTTTAACCTTTTTCTAGTACTCTTTTCCTCCTCTATCTCTTTCTATTATTTTCCTACTTATTCACTATGTGAACTGTTTTGTACGTATCCCTCACTTGTTTCTTCAGAATAACATGCTCAATTTTTCTTCCCTCAATTATTAAAATATATATTTCCATTATAGAACACATTTCTTACCTTTTTCTTCTCCTATTCTCTATGTTTTCATTATAGAAATATCTTTTTCATTAAATACCCTCTTCAATTGTATCTTTCACACAATAATAATAATAATTTATTCAGGTTTAAATTTGAATTTTAAATTAAAATTAAAATGAACAACATCACCTCAATAAATTCACAAATTATTCTTATTTTTCTCCTAATTCATTTTTAATTTTTGAATTACTCTTTATGTCCTTGAAATATAGCTGGAAATTCTAGAGTATGTTTAAATAGTAATAAAATAACCTATTTCGTTCCTTTATAGTTCAATAGTTCCTCCATGGTATAAAACTTCTTCTCCCTTGTATTGAATCAAAAAAACCATATTGTAGTATTTAAGAAATGATTGAACAACTTAGACATAATCTATAATTGATATTTATATTTGTAATATTAATTTTTTAATTATCTATTGTTCTCAAATTTTGTTTCTAGCTAATGTACCTTACGAAGTCTATGTACCCTATGAAGTGAATGAGCTCTTTGAAGTGAATGGAGTTCATTACATTGTAAAAAACTAAAAATACAAATTAGTTTGTTCCTTACGAAGTCTCATATGAGGTTTCATTATACCACACAAAGTCTCATGGTACCTTAAAAAGTTCCACTATACCTTACAAAAAATCCAATTTAGTGTTCGCGCACCCTAAAATGGCTTCATTTTATCTTACATAGTTTTACTATACCCTATGAAGGTAACATATGAAGATCCTCTTCTATAAAACTAGATGAAGTGTTATACCTTATGATGATCTGAATGTACCCTATAATGGTAACTTATAATGTATGATCCTAAAAAGATTCACATGCCTTTTCCAAAATTAGTATCAGGGTGTACTCTATGAAATTTTGTTCCACAAAGTACCCTATGTTGATTTTACTAATATTTTATTTCAAACTCCACAACCTTCCAAATAATATTAAATAATATTTAAATAAAATATTATCTTCTTTAAACACTTCAATATCCTTTATCTCAACTACATTGTATTTTAGGCGAGTTTAATATGATTTATATAAGAAAAACAAAAGACAACACATTAGCCACAGCCACTTCAACACTCCCAATACATTCTTCCCTAGAAAAATTCCACATTATGGAGGGAACTTCTTATCTAAAAAATATCCCCATGTACTCAACAATCTAGTGGGCTCAAAAATCTCCCCGTATTTTTTGGAAACCAAGGAATATAAATAACTTTTAAACTCAAACCACTTAGCCATGAGTTGTCATTTAATAATTCTAAATAAACATGAGATAAATTGTTGTGGAAAATATGGATAATGAATAATAGTTCCATGTTTTCCATAAAATACCATTTTAAATTCCTACCGTCTTAGATTTTGATCTTCTTGACATCACGTTGAAAAATATCTATCTTTTCTCAGTTTTTTGATACCGTTGTAAAAATAATTTGAGATACTAATTGAAAATCAATACTTATTCAACTAAAAAAATATGATGTTTCTAAAAAAATATGGTTAAAACCTATATAAAAAATATTCCTACACATTTCTACACATGTTCTCATAAAAAATTTTAAAATAGTTCACAAAGACCCAGACACCACATGTTTTCCCTGAAAACTTTCCCCTTTTAATAACTCTATATAAATACATGATCTCTCTAAATAATATATCTATTCCCATTTTCTATAAAACATATAATATATATTTTCCAAATAGACTACTCCCCATTTTAAGGACATTATATAAATACATAAAAGAATAACTATTAAGTGATTTATGTTGTCATTTTTTTGCCCCTTTGTCAATAATATTGGAAGAACCAAATATGGGAATGGGCTAAGTTTTTCATACCTTATCCCTTGATTAATAAAGGCTAATAATTATTCTTTAACCACTATGTCTGGGTATATAATACCCCCTTTGACTAAAAACCACCTTGGTTAGCCAAATTCTTCTTCAAATCCTTTTTTTATTAATATTACACGTATTCTCTTTGACTTCATCCATATAACATGCAAAAACTTATTTCTTCTTAATGTTCTTGAATTTTTCTTTTCTATTATATTTAAACTTTTTTACCGAAATGAAAAACAATTTATTTTTTCCAATTTAACTTATCTTATATTATTTATATCACTGATTTAGATTTTTTTGAAGTATAACAGATTTTATACTCTTTTTGGAGCCAAAACATTTCAAGGGATTCTCAATATCATTCATATTATTCAAACAAGGTGTCGTCATACTAACGTTAACACCAAATTGATATAAGTTTCCTTGATTATTCTATCCTATCATTACAAAATATACATAATTAAACTTTTTCATATAAATATTTTATTTTTAAATACCACTATATCATCTTCAACATAGAGTTGAGACACAATTATTAAATTTAGTTTCAACCCACCAAAGAAATAATGTGTTATTTATCTCCATATTTACTTCTTTAATGATTATTGAACCATTACCTAAGATTATGAGTGATCTACCATTTTCAAATGTTATAAAAAATTTATTTCACTTCTCAACATACTTCAAAATATTCACATATCCTATTATATGTGAAGATAATCCACTATACAAGATCAAGGTAAATTTGTTTCTTGATGTTTTATATCAAAAATCAATAATAAATGATTTTTATTTTCATTTTTCTCATTATTATGATATTTATGAGTATTTAAACTTATACGCAGTTAGGTTGGTAGAATGGTGAGATAATCATCTGCATGTTGACTATGTTGGTAACATATTCTATAGACCTTTTCTAATTCATGAAATCTGTTCTCAGACTTCTATCCTAAAATTTCAGACGTCTTAAGAATTTTTATTCTCCAACTGGGGTACGTCCCTCTAATGTTCTAACTCCCATAACTTTTAAACTCATATTAATATTTATAATTAAACCAAATCATTTCTTCTTTGTTCCTAAAGACTAAACAGTGCTATCAGTATCTATAAAACGAATACTTCTCTCTGAAAACATCTTGCTGTCTAGATTTAAACACTTTATCTTCTTTCATTCTATAACCATTAATCTTGGATTTATTAATGATTTTTTTAGTATATTTCCTAAATACTTTTATTCATAATATAAATCATTCAATTATTTTTTTATTTTACATTTTTAGTAATTTGTTTAATCAAGATAGTGTTTCCTTTCTAGATTTCTAAGAATCACTTTGTTTTTCCACTTCTTTAACATTATTTACTTATGTCCTTTAATCAAAATTTTTTATAAAATTTTAAATAACATATTCAATATTTAAGTGTGGAATTTATTGGTCAAAAGAAACAGCTCCTTTTATCTTCTCCCTTAGTATTTCTCTAACTTCATGAAAAGGATTATGAAATTTGTATTTAAACATTCCCACTTCATTTTTTTTCATAATAAATGTATATTACATAGTTTCAATATCCATTAAAATTTCATTAAATTTTGTTTTCAATTAAATGTTCATATTCATCTCTTCATATGGAAACTTCTTAAATCTATCTTTCTCATTAACCAACATTAACTTTTTTTCATAATGAAAACTTTTATTTTTGATAGATGGTTGGAAACCCTTATTAAAAACATTCTTCTCATTTTCTAAGTGATAAATATTCACAAGACACAATTTATGTTTCCTTTTCATCATGAACTCCATATATGACTTGTATAAACTATCATTATTATTTTTTCTGACAAGCTAATTCCTCTTTATTTGCCTTTTCAATAAACATCCTTCTACTTTCTTCACTAGATGCTTATTATTCTTCATCAACCTCACAAATACCACTATCATAAATTTTATATAAGAAATTATACCTTTTATTTTAGATATATAATTACATTTAATCATTGAAAAATAATTTTATCCATTCTTCTTTATAGATGTTCTTAGCTTCACATCCTCATATTCACTCACTTGATCTTTATCTTTTTTTATCTTTGGAAAGTTAGATACAAAATGTTAAATTTCTCATATAAAACAATTCAAAGGTGACTTAACAAAATATTTAACTTTGCCTATTTTGACACTTATTGAAATGAAATACACTATTTTTTTCAAATTCCACTTCAATATCATCTTCCTTAATAAATTTTTAATCTTAAAATTTTTACTCTTTTGTTTCTCCAATGACTTTAAGAATATTTCCTTATCATCCATAATATTCTTTTTCAAACACACTTACCTTCTTAGTCTAATTATATATGATAATCTTGTGTAAATAACTGAAAGAATTTTTTATGGATATCTATCTTAAAGTTTTAAAAATTTTACATCAAATATATTTGGAAATATTTGTAATATCTTCCTGAGAATTATAGTGTCTTCCAACTTCTCAACAAATATTATAATGGAGAACATAATATCATTTAATATTGTGAATATATAATACAATATTTCATCATATTTTATCATGAGATTATCATATCTCAATCTATAAGCTTGTTTCATTTCTTTGAAAAATTTTCATTACCTTCATAAATATTTTCTGAATTATCCCAACTTCCCTTTTCTATTTTGATTCCCTTAACATTAAGAAAATATTTCTCAAACAACGATGAAATTATTTCATTTCAAGCATAACCATAACTCTCTAAATTATTCCTATCTACTATTTTAATAGAAGTTCCATCTATATGAGGGAAAAATCCTTCGATGGTGGGCTCCAAAACATTCAAACTAATGTATAAGAGATAATTCATCATATGATATTTCAAAATCCTATAAAGTTTCTCATCAAAAGAGGGAATCCAGGTGTTATTTATTTAATTGATTTTATCCATATTAATTATATAAATTTATTAAACAAAAATTAAACCAAATATATGGACATTCTTGAAATGAGTCAAATATAAATTGAGTTAAAAAATTCTTCAAATTTGTTATCTTAAAACTTATTTATCTTCGAAATAGAACCTGTGATCTAGAACCAATTGAGGTGGCCCTAGTAATGGTGGGTTTATTTGGGGGTGCATTATTAAATAATGTCTATTTTATTTATTTTTATAATTTCTTGTGAAATCAAACTCTATCACTTGTATAGTGATTGATATCACTACACAACACACACACCGAGGAAAGAAACAAATAGGGACACCCAATGTATAAGTTTCACCTCAAAAAATGAAAAGGATAGTCCATAGTGTGATTTGGATCCCTCCAAAATCACATGATTCACTAGAATCACCATCATGGATACAATAAAAAACATATATCCGAAACTAGTGATATAAGAATAATTATCTCGGCTATATCCCAACATGTCTCCCAATAAAATGAAATGATATATTATATTTATTGAGGTAGGTATTTGATAAGATGAAATCATATACACATTTTAATGTCATTTTACTAAGGATTTTCAATGATTTACTCGATAATGCGCTAGGTATGTGTTGTTTTTCACAAGAAATAGGATTTCAATTTTTCAAATGGAAAAATGAAAATAATGGAGAAAAATTGGCTATTACACGTCGTGAAACATCATTACATAGCATGTAGTATCATTTCACCACATGATGCAAGCTGTGAAGAATGTCATGAAAAGTTTCATGATGTGAATCATCAATACATGATGTGTACCATACTTACACAATTTGAATCACTAGACTATGACATGTAGCATTCATATCACATTTCCCTCTAAAATGATATTTTTAAAGGAATCTTCATGATGTGACATCTGGTTACACGACGTGAGAAGGGTCAAAATTCCAAATCGCATATGAAATTCGCACGAGATAAAAATAGATTCAAAATATGTGGAAAAAACTCTTGATCAACATTACAAAATGTAAATACCCATTTAACATCATGTAATTTCCTGTCTATATATATGTAGTAGGTGTGCATGGACAGAGATCAGACATAATTTTTTGTTATTTCATTTTTCTCTCGTTTACCTTATACCCCCTACCCAAACTCGAGCTTCTTCAATAATTTTCTGTATTTTACATTAATGAAAGCACCTTGGATTGATTTTAATGACTTTATTTATACCTTTTTGCTTCTCTGACACTGTCCTTCACATGTTCTTCATTTCGAGCATCGACCATCAATGAACCTTTGTTGTGCTTGTTCTTATTATTGTTTCAAGTATGTAATTGGTTTTAATTGTGATTGAATCATTTTATTTACTACTAATTCATGATTTCATGTTTATTATCTAATATATCTCAATCCATGCATGTTATTTAATAATTTAAACCTTATTTTTATTTGTAAACTCGACATGTTTTCAATCTTTTAACCATTATTGATTAATTCTACCATGAGTGGCTAAACCACCTAGGTCAGGGGTCGAGAGTAAGGGTATATGAATTTAATGAATCTATAATTATAAAATTGGTAATCCTTAGAATGTTAATCAGGTTACACAACAAATTTTTATCCAATTCATTCAAGTTCCCTGACCATGGGAATATTGGACGAACAACCATAACCTAATTAGAGAAGAGTAGGCTATGACCAATAGCTTGTGAAACATCATACCTTAAAATATATTATTAATTAGATTTGATTGTGATTTCATTCAGACCAATGAATAGTAGCCTCCAAGTTAGAACTAGTTTTTTTTACCATAGTCAACTAGAAACCTATGCTTTCTTCTCAACCTAGATCTTAAGACCATACCAAGTTAAAATGGAGATTAACTTTTACCTAAATCCCCAAATTTGACAATGATCCCTTCCTTATATTTTTTCATAATTCAAAATTATTTAGTATTATTTTTCCAAAAATTGAAAAGGCTCTTGAGGAATCCTACATATAGGTTTCTAAGCCTTAAGTTCGAACCAACATCTCAATTCGACATGAGATCAACCCCATAATATCACTATATTATGTCTTAGTAGAAAGTGTTGTTTGGGAAAAAGTTATATCTAATTTGATCTCACCCCACATGAATTAAAAGGCGCATGTGGGTGTGTCAAATTTTGTAACCATTTATTCGGAACAATTTTCTTTGCATCACATGATAACCTATGGACAAAGAACTTGGGATTACCTCTCCATTACACTCTTTCCATTTTCCTCTTTTTCTATCTTTCTTTTGCGATGACACTACTTTCATGCTTCTTGTGGAATAGTGCATGCATCAATTAAATTTTACTTGCTCAAAAATCCTTGACGCACAAGAAAATTTACCATCGAACCAAAAATAAAATGGTATATCTCTGCACACCGCTGATCAAACATGGCCAACTAAAACAATCTAGCAAGACCCAACCCACCAAACCTTCCACACATACAACCATTAGTACTTGGAAAACATTTGACACATCAAGAATTCACCATCTTGGATTATGTATTTCCATAAATCCATCACACTACTCCAAGTATTGTGCACCCTCCTATTTAGGAACACACCATTGATATAAAATCTGGACTCATTCATATGATATAGAACATGGGCTAATTCAGTGGGCTTAAAAGTGAAGACCCCCATCAAAATATTTAGAACATATTGGAAGTTTGGAATACCTTTCACAACCATGGAATATCTCCATATGTGAAAAGACTCAATGTCTTTCCCTTCTCTCTGTGAGACCAATCCAAGGATTGGCTCAAAAATCAAGCACCTGAGTCCATCACGGAATTAGATGATATTTCCTAGAAATATTTGGACAAGTACTTTCCTCCAAACCATACTTGGAAATTGAAGAGTGATATTCCAAATTTCACTGAAGAATATGGTGAATAATCATGGGAATCATGGGATCATTTCATGGAACTCACTCAGAAGTTCCCTAACCATGCACTTGAATTGTGAATCTAGCTCCATACATTCAATAAAGACCTTCGGCTTGCTGCTCGCACAGTCGTTCATGCTGTATCTAATGGAGGACTGATGTTTACGTCTAATGAGGTAGTTCGAGCACTTCTAGATGAAATCTCTTATAATGAAAGTCTATGGAAGAGTGATCCTGCACCACCTCGATGTGGTATCCCCCAAGTCGAAGAGAATATTCAACTAGATTCACAAGTATAATCCTTGACCAAGAAGCTTGAATCCTTTAAAATACATATTGTACCAACATCCTCTTACTCCTCTAATGAAAATCCAGTCATGTAAAATGTGTGGTGGCCAAATATCTATCAAGACTGCACAACAAAAATTTATGAACAACCAAACCAAGATTGTAATTATGTTAATTACATTTAGAAAAATCAACAGTTCCAATAGCCACAACAATATTTTTAGCCGAGGTCTACACAAAAACAACAGTAGAATAATTAGGGGTATTACCGACAATGAAGTGACCGAGAGACTTTTAGAAATAAAGGACCACCAGGATATCCACCGATGAATCCTATTCTCAGATCGCTGTGACAATCTATATAACAACCCTTTCCGCCAAAAATATCATATACATTTTTTGTTGTCAATTTATCAAGGATTTTTAATGATTTACTCAAACATTCACTAGGTATGTGTTGTTTATCATAATAAATAGGCTTTCAATGTTTCAAAAAGAAAATGCAGAAAAGGATAAACATTTGCCATTACACATTGTGAAACATCATTACACGACGTGTACTATCATTTCACCACATGATGCATGTTGTGACAAGTATCATGATGTGAATCATTATTACAAAACATGATCCACCATTATCTGATGTGAATCACAAGAACATGACATATAGCATTGAAATTATATTTCCCTCTCAAAATGATCTAGCTGATGGAATCTTCACAACATGACACCCATTTACATGATGTGAGAAGGGTCAAAATTCCAAATCACAGACGAAATTTGTGAGAGATATTTTTAGATTCAAAATATATGGAGAAAATCATGGATTATCATTACATGATGTGAATACCCATTACACATCATGTAATTTCCCATATATATATATGAAGTAGGCCCACATGGGTAGAGAGTGGAAAAATTCAATTTTCATTTATTTTTCTCTCATTTCCCTTCTACTTCTACCAAAAATCATGTTTCATCAATTATTTTCATTATTTTACTTTAATACAGTCAATTTGGAAAGATTTCAAGGATGTTATTTATCCCTTTTTTCATCACCTAAACCATTCATCATTCATTCATCGTTTTGAGTATCGATGATTAATGAACCTTTGTTGCGCTTGTTCCTTTTCTTGTTTCATGTATGTAATTGGGTATCATTGTGATTGAATCCATCACTTTTCTTCTGATTCATGACCACATGTTCATTATCTAAAATATCACAATCCATGCATGTTATTTAATTGTTCAAACCTCATTTTTAGTTGTAAACATGACATGTTTTCAATATTTTATCCATTATTGATCAATTCTACCATGAGTGGTTAAACTACCTAGGGTAAGGGTCAAAAGTAAGGGTATATGAATTTAATGAATCTATAATTATCAAATTGATAATACTAAGAATAGTAATCAGGTTAAACAAATAATGTTTATCCAATTCATTCAAGCAACCCTGACCATGGAAAGTTCAGATGAACGACCCTGACCTGATTAGAGTGGATTAGGCTATAAGCAATCGCCTATGACACTTCCTAACAAAGAAGCTAAGCTTAATACGCTTATGTTTTGAATACTTATATTCCATGGAATAGTCGTCTCCTAGGTATAACTAGTTGGTTTTACCATAGTGTACTTTTGAACTCTGCTTTCTTCACATCCTTGATCTTAGGGCCATACCATGTTAGGATAGAGATTATCATTGACCCAGAAACCTGAAATTGACCCTGATCCCTTTCATTTATAGATTCATAATTCACAAGTTATTATTATTATTTTTCTTAAACATGACCAAAATCATGATGAATCCTACATATAGGGTTATAATCCATAAGTTATTACCACTAGATCAATTCCCCATGGGATCAACCATGCACTATCACAACAGTATGTCTCAGTAGAAAGTGTTGTCACAGAAACAATTAAATCTAATATGATCACAACCTAAAAGAATTAAATGGTGTGTGAAGGTGAATTAAAATTTTTCAACATTTTTAGGGAATAATTTTCTCTACAACACATGGTAACCTATTTCCAAAGAACCTACAATTACCTCTACCTGACCCACTTTCACTTTTCCAATTTTTATTTATTTCTTTTGAGATTCCACTATGTACCTACTTCTTTCATCATATTGTATGAATCAAATACATTTGACTCACTCAAAGAGCCTTTATGCACAAGAACAATTTATGTTTGAATCAGAAATAGAATGGTATATCTCTGCATGCCTCTGGTCAGACATGGCTAACCAAAATAATGAAACAGGACCCAAACCACCAAACCTTTAAAACATGAAAATGTTAGTCCATGTAAAGATGTAAACGCATCAATAAGTCACCATCATGGGGTATGGCTTACCATCAATCCATGGTGCTACGTCAAGTATTGTGTACCATCATATTTAGGAACACCACTTCAAGATAAAACCTGGACTCATTCATATGATCCAGAACATGAGACAATTCAATGTGAATCAAAGTGAAGACCCCCATAAACACATTTCAAACATCTTAGAGGTTTGCGATTCTTTCAAAAACAAGGAGTATCTTCAGATGAAATAAGACTCAGTGACATTCCCTTCTCTCTGTGAGACCAATCCAAGGATTAGCTCAAAATTCATGCACCCGAGTCAATCATAACTTGGGATGATTTTTCTAAGAAATATTTGGACAAGTACTTTATGCCAATCCACACATAGAAATTGTGGAATAAAATCTATAATTTACTCAATAATATGAAGAATAAACATGGGAATCATGGGATAATTCCAAGTAACTCACTAAAAATGGCCAACACCATGGGCATGATATGCTGATCTAGCTCTAAACATTATGTCAAGACCACCAGCAAGATGCTCGTATAGTCTTTGATGTCACAACTGATGGAGGATTGATGTTTAAAATGTTTGAGGCAGGTCAAGAACTTTTGGGAGAAGTCTCTAATAATTAAAGTCTATGGAAGAGTGATCATGGACCACCTTAGAGTGGTATCCACCAAGTCGAAGAGAATACTCAACTAGCTACACAAGTAGAAGCCTTTACTAAGAATTTTGAATCCTTTCATCTACCAACTACACCACCCCTCCTGGTCCTGTAATGGAAGTCCAGTCTTGCGAAATGTGCGGTGGACCATATCTCTATCAATAATTCACAACAACTATTTATAAAAAACCAAACTAGTATTTTAATTATGTTAATCAAAATCTGAAAAATAAATAGTTCAAACAGCTACAATAATATTTTCAATATAGGACCACAGAATTACAACAACATAATAATCAGGGTTATTGCCAAAAAATAAGTGGTTAGGCACCTTTCAAGAATCAAGGACCACCAGGACATCCACTGATGAGTCATATTCCCCAACCACCATAATAAGAATCACAATAACCATTTCCTTTATGAATATCATATACAAATTTTTGTCATTTTATTAAGGATCTTCAATGATTTACTCGATAATGCACTAGGTATGTGTTGTTAATTTTAGGATTTAGGATTTAAAGGCTTCAAAGGGAAATATGTATAAAATAATCAAAATTGGCTATTAAACGTTTTGAAACATCATTGTATGATGTGTACTATCATTTATCCATATTCTGTAAGCCATGAAGAAAGTGGTGATATGTTTCACGATGTGAGTCATCATTACAAAACGTGAACCATCCTTACATGATGTGAATCTCTAGACCACAAATTGTATCATTTAAATCACATTTCCCTCTCAAAATGATCCAACCAAAGAAATATTCATGACGTGACATCCAGTTATATGACATGATAATGATTAATATTCCAAATCTCAGATGAAATTCTCGTGAGATACATGTAGATTCAAAATCCAAAAAGAAAATCATGGATTAGAATTACACAATGTGAATACCCATTACATGTCATATAATTTCTCATATATATATATGAGGTAGGAACACATGGTCAGAGAGAGGAAGTTTTTTTATTTTTATCTCATTTATCTTCTACTCCCTCTACCCAAACTCAAGTTTCATTAATTATTTTATTTTATTTAGTTTAATAAAATCATCGTTTGTCGATTTAAATGATTTTATTCATCCCCTTTTGCATCACTAAAACTGTTATTTTATTGTTCATCATTTCTATTATCGATCATCCATGAACATTTCATATTCTTGTTCTTGTCTCAAGTATGTAATTGGTTATAATTGTGATTTAATCCATATCTTTACTTCTAATTCATGGTTACTTGTTCATTATATAATGGATCTCAATCAGTTCTTGTTCTTTAATTGTTCAAACCTAACTTTCCTTTGTAAACACGACATGTTTTCAATCATTTACCCATTCCTGATAAATTATACTATGAGTGGATAAACCACCTAAGGTAGGGGTCTATAGTAAGAGTATATGAACTTAATGAATCTATTATTATCAAATTAGTAATACTGAGAATAATAATGAGGTTAAACAAAAAAAATATCCAATTCATTAGATCAACCCTAACCAGGGGAAGATTGGATGAATGACCTTGACTTGATTGAATTAGATTAGGCATTGACCAAAAGTCTATGAAACTTCCTACCATAGAATCTAAAATTAATGCACATAGGTTGTGATTACTTCCAAACTAAGGAATAATCATCTCCTCGGTAGAACTAGTTTGTCTGACCATAGTCAACTGGCGACCTCTACTTGCTTCATAACCTAGACTTGATATGTGGATCAAGCTCCAGACATTCTCTCAAGGAATATATCTAGATGCTCACAAAATCATTCATGTTGTAGTTGATGGAGGAATTATGTTTATGTCACATGAGGTATACCAGACACTTCTAGATGAAATCTCTTGTAATTCCAGTGTGTTCCAGAGTAATCATGGACCACCTCAGCATGGTATCCAAAAAGTTGAAGAGAATACTTGACTAACATCATAAGTAAAATAAATTACCAAGACGGGTTAATCCTTTCAGCTGCCTACTACACCCACTTATACTCTTGTAATGGTAGTTCAGTCATGAAAAATGTGCGGTGACCCACATCTCTATCAAGACTGCACAACAACTATTGATGAATAACCAAACTAAGATTTTAATTATATTATTTACAATCAGAAAAATCAATAGTTCCAACAACCTAAAAAATATTTTATGAAGAGGCCCACACAACTATTTTTGGAGAATAATTAAGGGTATTAACAAAAAAGAAGTGGTCAATAACCATTCAGGAATCACGGACCACTAGGATATCCACCAATTAATCCTATGCTCAGACCATCACAACAAGAAGCACGACAACCCTATCCTCCAAGAGGACTAAAACCATTCCGGGTAGCTCAACTAAGACCTCAACAACCACTTATACCTCTTGAAACTAATTTGGAAAATCTACACTCATAATTTGTTCAAATGGTAAATCATAGGATGCCCACCCAAGAAATTGAAATTCATAATCAATGGTTGGATCATCGTAACCTCATGTATCAAATGGGTCAGATCTCCAATACCTTTTTATACGGATTACAAGGAACTAAACCTAGTAATACATATACATACCCATGGGAAGAGGCAAATTCAGTGTTTCTGAGGAGTGGAAAAGTGTTATATTTTCAGAAACCATGTGGAGGAGATGAAAGACAAGATAAGGAACTCAAGGAGAATACAATATTCATAAAATAATAAGTTGATGGAACCACTCAAGAAACACTATCAGAGGAACACCTAAAAACAAAAACCCTTGAGAAACCCAAGGAATAAGTTTATGTTACTCCACCACCATATAAAATATCCCTTCCTTCTCTAGAAAGTGAAAATCAAGGAAGAATTAAAAGGAAATAGAAGAAGTTTTCTGAAATATTTATGAAATTTCACATCAACATTCCATTTGCTGAGGAAATTTCACAAATTCCCACTTATGAAAAATTTATCAAAGAGAAACATTCAAACAAAAGGAAAATTGAAGAATTAGGAGTCATATCACTAAATAAAGAGTGTTATTATATTTTTCACTAGAAAATCCCACAAAAATGAGAGACCTTGGGATATTTTCAATTCCATTAAAATTAGGGGAATGTAACTTCGAAAGATCCCTGTGCGATTTAGGAGACAACATAAACCTCATTACAATGAGTGTATTCCATAAGATTGGCCTCAAAGAACTCACAAAAACCAAGGTATTACTTTAATTGGATGACCAATGAGTCAAATTTCTCTCAATAATTCTTGAGGATGTTCTAGTCAAAGTTGGAAAGGTCATTTTTCTAGTATAATTCCTCATCCTAGACATGGAAGAGGAAGGAAATCTAACAATAATCTTAGGACCACCATTCCAAGAAACTGGGAAGGCATTAATAGATGTCAATCAAGTATGAATTATATTCCTAGTAGGATAAGAATAAGTTATTTTCAATATAGAGAAGAAAACACAACAAATATATGATTCTTTTGATTGCCAAGTGATCTATCTCATTGAAAAATGAGAAGGATAATTAAACATTGAAGTTGAATGTGAAAAAATACTCCATGATGAGGATTTGGAATATGAAATTGATTAATTAAACTACATATAACCTCTTACAAGGGACAACAACCCAACTTTCATACCCTCATAAATTCTTCCCTAAAACTGGAACTGAAACCCCTCCCCAATAAACTCAAGTAATCCTTTTTAGAGTCTTCTATGACACTAATATTAATCATTAACATAGAACTATAAATTCAAAAGGGGAAAAATTGGGTTATGTATTGAAATGAATAAGAAACCAATATCCTGGGGAATGGATGATATCAATGGAATCAGTCCTAATTTATGCACCCAAAAATTTTTACTTAAAGAAGGTGAATAACCCAGACACCAACCTTATATTTGAATCACACCACCAATGAAAGAGGTTTTTAAAAAACTACTATTGAAACTTCAAGAAGCTAAAATAATATTTTCATTCTCTAATAGTGATTGGGTGATCCCATTACAATTGGTTCCTAAGAAAGGTGGTCTCACAGTTAAAAATAATGACGAAGTTGAATTAATCTCAACTTGCACTGTCACTAGATGGAATGTATTTGTGGACTATAGAAATATAAATGCGGAAACACAAAATGATCATTTTACCTCCCCTTTATGGATCAAATTTTGGAAAGACTACTAGGAGATGAATTATATTATTTCTTGGAAGGATATTCATGATACAATAAAATTTCAGTCAACCCAGATGATTAATCTAAGACCACATTAACATGTACATTTGGAACCTTTTCCTACAGGCTCATGTCATTCAGTATGTGAAATGAATTGATGACCCTTCAAAGGTGAATGAAACTTGTATTCCATGATATGGTGGTGTAATTTTTAGAAATTTTCTTGGATGAATTTTTAGTTTATGGAAGATCATTCGTGGTCTGCCTAAGCAATCTTGAGCTAGTCCTACAATGCTATGAAGAGACGTGTCTAGTTTTAAGTTGGGAAAATGTCACTTTATGGTCCAAGGATCCATAGTCCTTGAACATAAAATTTCTAATAATGTCATGGAAGTTGATCCTGCCATGATATACGTGATCAAATATTTAGCAGAGCCTTCAATAGTCAATGGTATAATGAGATTTTTGGGCCATGTAGGATTCTATTAGTCATTCGTAAAAGACTTTACAAAAGTTTACCACCATATGACGCACCTGTTATAAAAGTAAAATACATTTTAATTCACTCAATAATGCCTAAGTGTACTAAATACTTTAAATAAAATCATGGTATCTACTTCTGTAATCATTTCACCTAATTCGGATAAGGAATTTGAATTGATGTGTGATGCCATCAAATTTATTATTGGCACTATTTTAGGGAAATGAGTTGGTCACATCATATTTACTATCTACTATGTAAGTCACACACTAAATGAAGCTCAAGTCAACCACACAAATATAGAGAAAGAGCTCTTATTAGTTATGTATGCTTTCAATAAATTCTATTCCTATTTGGTTTTGTCTAATGTGATTGTGCACACCGATCATACTGCCTTGAGATATTTGATGAATAAAACGGATTCCAAGCCAAGACTGATAAGGTTGATCCTTTTCCTCCAAAAGTTTTACATCATCATCACGAATACCAAAGTCATAGATATTGTGATTATTGATCATCTTTCCTGAATTCCACTTGAAATCATAAAGGATGATTATGAAATTGACATCGAGTCTAAATTTTATGATGAATCCCTTTTCAACATATAGGTAAAATGTGGTTTTTAGATATTTAAAATTATCACTACCTGGGATTTTTACACAAATACCTCTCCTGACAGCAAAGAATAAGATTTTTGTCTAAAGCATCACACTATTACCTGGATGAACCACTCCTGTTTTAGCACTGAACTGATGGACTATTGGGATGCTATATTCTAGATGAAGAAATCCAAAACAAGTTAGAAATGTTTAATAAATCACCAATCGGTAGAAATCATCGACCAAAATTCACAGTAATAACGATCCTAAAAAGTGTACTTTCCTAGTCCACACTATACCAAGATTAAATGGATTATTTTCAAATATGTGATATGTTCCAACGAACTGACATAATTGTAAAACGAAACATAATTCCCCAAAAAAACCATGGAAGTTGAAATATTTTATGTATGGGGACTAGATTTCATGGGACCATTTCCCAATTCACATGGAAAGTCTTATATTCTTATTGGTGTTGACCACATCTGCAAATGGGTAGAAGATGAAGCTACAAAACATGACACAGAAAAAGTGGTCATGAATTTATAAAAAATTAATTTGTTATAAAGATTTAGATTTCCTGGATTACTCATTATTGATCAAGGATCACATTTTACCGATCAAGCTATTGAAGGAATACTGTAAAAATATGGTATTTGGTATAACACACGAATTCCCTACCACCGACATGAAGTGGGAAAGTTGAAATGTTAAATGGTGAAATCAAACAAATCCTAGAGAACACTATGAAAATTTGTAGAAGTGACTAGAGACTAAAATTGGATGATACACTATGGGCATACCGCACAACGTAAAAAACACGCATTGGTACCACACCTTTTATATTAGTTTATGGAAAACCTTTTCATCTTATAGTTGAATTAGATCATCGCTCTTACTAGGAAATTATGAAGTTCAATTTGGATTCTTAAAAAGCTATAGAATATTGGATTCTATAATTGGATGACTTGGAGGAAATAAAAATGTATTTTTATGAAAATTAAATGATCTGAAAAGAAAAATCAATGAAACAATTTGATCAACGCATTGCAAGACACATCTTCATCCTAGGAAATAACGTCCTATTATTTTACTTGATATTAAAATTGTTTCCTGGAAAGATAAAATATTGATTGCCAGGACCCTTTATAGTCATTATAGTTTTCCCCTATGGGACTATTGAAATTCATAAGGAAGGTGGACCACTATTCAAATTCAATGGTAAAAGATTAAAAATCTATCAAGAACCCTTCCATGAAGGATGTGTCGTGGGACTGAAATTCATCTGAGCCTCAAACCGTCAAGCTCTTAACATTGAAGAAAGCATTGACTAGGAGGTAACCCAGGATAAGTCACCTTAGGATAGATTAGATTATAATAAAGACTTAGGAAATATTAGGACATATTGGGAGAAAAGGACTATGTATTGAACCAAAACTAATAAAAAAATAAAAAATATACGTCGAGCAACCCCATTTCACGACGTATAATTTTCATGAACAAACATTCATAAAACTCATAATTACATGATATGAATATTAACTAAACGTCGGGTAATTCCTCGAACATGTTAAAAACAGTCAATGAACCTAGTGTTCACAGCCTAAACCCCCCTCCTCCCTCCTACACCCCCTTTATCTCCTATGGAACCCACACACCTCTTCCCTCCCCCATCCCGCGACCCCTCCCATTCCCTTCCTATCCTATGGACCCCCTATCCTCTCCACCCTCTCGTGAAACTCATCCCTCCTCCCTACATGGCCAAAAAACTCACATCCCCTTCCCACCCTCTCATGCACACCCCCCTCTCTTCCCTCTCAGCCACAACCAAACCCCCACTCCACCCTCTCAGCCGAACCCATCCTCCTAACGACCCCTTCCTCCGACCTATTCTCATGATGGAACACACAATGAACATGTTCCCTAAAACAAAAAAATCCATGTCTAACTATGATAAACCACATTCGGTGAAGCTTCAATGATGTGATTCACCTCCAGTACCTTTAACAGCTTAGGTCGAATCTCCCCCACCTCCCTCTATAGCTCATGCTAAGCCCACTACTTAAGAAGACTCCCAGTCTAGCTCTAGTGAATCGTTTGGGGATGACCACCAACATTTTAACCCCATACAACATTTATCCAACCCTAAGAATCATGTCTCCCACAACCATATGTAGAAAAAATAAAATAGGACAAACAAAACCATCAACATGGCCATCCTCACCTGCCCATATATCATCCAAGAGATCCTCCATCATCTCAACCATCTGTATATTTCATCCATTTTTAAGGTACATGAGGTGACGTACCAAGAGATATTTTTGGGTTTTCTCTCTATATTTGAGGATTTAGTGGACAACCTCCACTTTAGACTCGTTGGAAGACCTCATGAGATCTACTTTTATGAATTCACTATATTCTTTGACATTTACACAGGGCAATTCATTACATATGAGGTATTTCCTAACCTAAAACTAGATCCTCTGAAGACTAATTTGAGGTAGATTTGGAAGATTATTTCCTGATATTATAAAATTGATCAATATCCCAAGATTACCTAATTCATCTAGCTCTAAGTCCCATCACTCTATATCCTACACATAGCCCTAACACTTGCCTGGTTTGACTGAGTCGGGTCTCAAGGTAGTGTTATTCCTATGGATTTCATCATTTTAGCTACAACCATGGGCGACCCTGCCATCAACATGGAAACTCGGTTCACATTTTACTGTTGAGATCACACTCATAGGATCAGAGGCATATTTTTGGGAAGTTCCTTCATCACTCACCTGGCCCACCATCTCATCATTTTGACACGCCTTTCCACTCACCTCCCTCATTCTGATGGAATCCATTGATATCGGTTTTCTTCACAAGATAAAGCACCTAATCAAGGATGAAAATACTTATAGATGGGCCCCAGGAGTCCTTGAGGCATCTAATGAGGCCCTAGGAGATCATAAAACATACCATGCACCTGCTCCACCCACCACTTCTCCGCCAACCCCTACCACCAATATCCCTACCTCTGCCACTACCTCATACACTACTGATCCACCCACCCATTAGTTTCTAACGGATCTATGCACCATACATCTTTTCATACTAGAGAATTTGAGTCAGATCTCTGAGAATCTCCACATTCATTTTGTAGAGTTATCCCATTTCACCAACCCTCCTCCACCATCATCTCTTGTAGCATCTCAGCAACCACCATCAACTGTCAACCCCTTCTCTTCTACAACTCTAGACCCACCCACATCCCTAGAAGACATATAAAAGGATATATTAGACCCTCCTAGAAGGAGTACCTTATCGAGCATGCCCAGAAGGGAAAGGGACTTTCCACCACCCCAACTACCAAAGTTCCATTTGTTGATCCATCTACCAGACACACATCCCCCCTGAGGATCGACACCTCCCCACCACCTACCCAATAGAATCTTGCCATCACCATGGAACCGCCTTTCGTAGATGACCCACCATCCCCTTCTGACATCACTACCATTGACCAGGAATGACAACTATAACCACCCTCTAATCAATAGTGGATGGTCGATGAGATTTTTGATTTTGATGGCTTATCTTATTTTACCATCATATCCATCTCTATTTTGGTCATACATATCAGGGATTGTTTATTTTCTTTTTAGTCTGTGTTTCCCTCCATATTGTACTATTACATTTTATCTATATATGGGAAAATGATTTTTCTCCATTTTACTTGGCTAATTTTCAAATATTTATAATTTTATATTAGAAATTTCTAGCTCATATTTCCCATATATGGTTATCTATAGACCTGTACCACCATTTTTCCTTATTCAACAAGTGACTCAGCACCTGGACAAGATCAACTATCATCTTTAAAAACTCTCACTTGAGATTCATGCTCAATAGTCACCACCATGAAAGACAATACCCTTCATTACACGCTATATCCATTCTCTATATTCTATTGAAGTGATCAATCCTTCCGTACAAACCCGAGAGATAGAGGACCCTACCATGAGTAGCTACAAATGACAGAGGATACTCTATGTTGATGAATGATACTTCCTAATACTTTTCTCCATATGTTTGGATGATGAAATATTTGTTATAATTTTATGGGAGGGAACCCATATTTCATCTATTTACTCATATTTTTAGTTATTCTTTTTTCTTAGTCATCCTTTTATTGTTTTTCTTTTTCATTATAATTACCTTTAAGCTTTACTATATAAAAATTCCATCATTTAAATAAAATATGCTTTATTGATCATTATACTATGAACCTAAATATTTTACTACTTATAAATGTTTCAAACCTGTAGACTAATGATTTATCTAGTGCATGATTTTTATTTCTAGCCCATTTTACAGGTATCCCAATTTTCCCCATGGAATTCCACTTCTTACAGGGTGTCTAGAATCCTTAGTATTTCAATTTCCAATTTCCATTTACTTTTCTAAAAATTTATCTTCCATACCCCTACCATAGTACTTCCACTGATAGTGCAGACACTATCTCCTTCTAAGTGCGGGGTAGTTTTACATGAGTTTCACTTCGATACACATTAATGTTTTCCTATTCTCATCTTTTTAGGATACATTTTTCATTTGGAAGCATGGTTTAAAATTGAAACTCATTATAACCATTTAAAAAATAGAAAAATTTAAGTTTTAAATTTAGGGAAGTCCATGTTTTTTCCCTATTTATATTTCTAGAATGATTGATGCGCTCTGTAATTGAAGTCAAAATTATATTTTTTAAATTACCTTTAATTGACTCATTACTTGGTTTTAAACCATTAGTGATTTTCAGTTATTTATCGACTACCATTTTTGAGAGGATTCTGAGCTTAAAATTTCATATTCTTTTCTGAGCATATTTCTTGATTGACACATAGAACATGTGAACATATCAGAACTTGCATTGAGATCTTATTGAAGAGATGACTGAACAAATACAATTTTAAAATGATGAAGTAAATTTTTTGTTGATCTACTTTTTCCTAATAATCAATTTACATATTTCCTTCATTAAGACCTTAGTTTCTACAAATGACCTTATAGGGTACATCTATTCCAAGCCGATTATCCATTTATAAACTGCTCTTTCTATAATGCATGGATTTACATTGAACAAGTGCGGGGGAAGTTTTCATCCAGTAAGGGATGATTCTACTACAAAGATGTATTGTGTTTCTCATCAGATCATTTGATAATGATACATGTGTACTCTGTAATATTTCAAACCTATCCTGTTCTATTGAGAAATACAAAATAAAAAAAAATTATTGTGTATTAGAAAGGTCAAAACACAATATTTCTTGATCGATGAATCCCCTAAAACAGCATATGTGGTTAGGGGATGGATTTGAGATCTATCCTAGACATGAATTTCAAAAAATAAAAATGAAAAATAAATAGAAAGGAATAAGATACCTTTCTTTCAGTCACTTGATATATATACATGGATCCAACCTGATCTGTTGGGAGCATGAACATTTTTAGCTATTGAGGAGTCATTTCATTATACTTTTCATGACATTCATGCATTATTCCAAAAATCATACCCTCTCTTTTTAGCATATTTTCACTATTTACCTACCTACCCGCAACCTTAGCATCTTTAGAACCTAACTAATAAAGTCATCATATTTGATTTTGTATTTTTCTTTACGTAGTGGAAATGATAGAACCAAGGAAAACATGTGGTAAGGAACATGTACTCAGGTTATGAGCATAACTCTAGTTTCATTCCACCCAAAGTGATGAGGGAAAATTTATTATGAGGTAAATTTCTAATGGGTACAAAGTTCAAGGAATAGGTAAGAAATTATGATTAAAGTATTAATTTTTTTAAATAACTGATCTATGCGGCATGACTAATTTTCCATGTAGCGATGATTCCAGAGACTAGATTTTCAACTAATACTTTGTTTTATTTTCTTTGATATAATGTGTTTTTCTTATTTTAAAAATTTCTTACCTTTTCAAATCCCCGTTGAGATTTTTTTTCTTGAGGACAAGAAATTGTTCAAGTGTGTGGGGATTTGATAAGATGAAATTATATACACATTTTGTTTTCATTTTATTAAATATTTTCAATTATTTACTCGATAATGTCCAGGTATGTGTTGTTTAATTTTAGAAATAGGATTTAAAGTTTTCAAATGAAAAAATGTATAGAAGGAGTGTAATGACCCAAAATTTCATTAATGGAAAATCCCTCTTGATCCAGTTAAATGTTTCTTTATGAAAAATGTTTTTATAAGATATCAAATTTTTTAGTTTTACTTTAAGATTTGTAACCGTTACTTTTATAGCCATTGAACAGTGATCATCTGTGTAGTTTAAATATAAGGATTTAACGAACCAATTTTCTACTCAGACAAAGGAAGCGATGGCCTCATCCAGTAGAATTGCCCCTTACGAAGCCCATTTTTCAGAGCTCGAAAAAGAGGTGGCGTCTTTGGGCATTTCCCTTGACCAATCCCAAGCTGAGCTTCATCAAGTCAAGCTCGAACGTGATCGTCTACGGGAAAAATGGAAGTTGATAGAGATCACCACTCGAGCGATGTTATCCGAGAAACCCCAAGAGTCTGTCACCATCGCACACCTTACCCTTAGGTCTTATGTAGCTATTTTAAGGGGTTATGTAACAAATAAGTAGCACCATGTTCATGTAAATTATTTTTATATTTTTATATAATAATGAATATAATTTCTAGTCATTTTTGATACATTGTAATTAGTTTTTAAAGTACAAATGGTGTTTTTAGTTATTCTTTAATTAAGAATTATATTTTATTAAATTTAAGGATTTTTGAATTAAATAATATTTTAATAAAATATTATTATTAATATTAAATTAATATTTATTAAATATAAATGATCTTATAATTTTATGAATGCAATTAAAATTTTTATTAAGGTTTGAAAGCCATTTCTGTCAAAACCCGTGAATTATTTATAAATGTCGGTTTTTATTTTAAAAGTGAAAATTCACATATTTAGAAAATTATTTAGATAAAATAAATATTATTTTTGGAATCAGGACATCGAAATTATCCAACGGTGAATTTTTCATAATTTTCTGAGACAGTCAAATTTTTGGGTAAAAATTAAATACCATTTAAATATATAATGTGTTTTATGACATCATAATGACCCAATGGTGATGTAATAAAATACCATAATCCTTATGTTCGGCCAATATATGTTTTATCATTAAAATAATGAGGTTTTGGGTTTGTTTGACTCACTTTTCAAAGCATTAATGGAGCCCTCATGACTTATTCAACACTTTTCCTTTTTAAATTAATTTCCATGGGAGAGTGACTCACCTCCACATAAGCAACCCAAATTTTTTAATAGGTTCGGACCTTGGACTTGTAAAATATTTTTTTCCTCTTTCCTTTTCCAGAAACCATGGGCAAATACCATGGGATGGTTTGCGGTTTGGATTATTTTAATATAAGGGGTCCCAAACCTAAATAATAAAGAATTCTCTCACCTTTCCTATATAAACCCACCCAAGATCCCACATTCTCCTCACTCAAAGCCCTTGAAGTTCGTCCAAACTCTACCCTACTCTCTCTAGAATCCTCTCAAGGTGCCCCAAGCTCCCAAGAAGCCTCTCACAAGCCTCTCTCTAGCCTTTGGAAGCACACTTCCAAGTAAGTGTTTTTTCTTCCTTTCTCATTTTTGTCAATTTTCTTTAAGTTGTATTTCCATTTTTATTTCAATTATGAATGTTGGGGTATGGTTTCTCACCTCCACCATACTGCCCTCTTATTTTTTGAATGATGTGAGAACCCCTTTCTCTCTCATTAAATGCCTCCCATGTACACCCGTTACTATGCCGAAATTCCGAAAGGAACTTCTCTCTCTTCTTTTACATTCAAGAAATACTTTTCTATCATGAATCTAAATTCCATTTCTATTGTTGGGACATGTATATATATGATCTCCTTACTGTCCATTACGTGTAAATATGATGAGGAACCCCTTTCTCTCTCATCAACCTTTTTTATGAATTCTTATGTCACGCCGTTACACTGCCGAAATCGCACCGATTTTCTAAGACAATGTCTTTGTGTAGTGAATACCTTGCCCATTTCTCCATCAAGGGTATTCACCTTTATGCACATTTACATATTGACTTTAAAGTTTCATGTCTGAATTCCACTTTCCTTTATTGTGGAAGAAATGATTATGTTTTATGAATCCATGTTTTATGATCCATGTGGCACACTTATGCATGAAATAAAATGTTTAAGAAGGTTGCGCCCTTTATAGCGCTCCAATGCATTGGGTAAAGTATAGTATCATGATACTTCATGTTCAATGAGTGTTGACTCATGCTAATTCAAGTGAAACGAGGGTTTACTCGTGCTTCAAGTGCAATGAGGGTTTACTCATGCTCCATGTGCAATGAGCCTTGGCTCATGCTAATTCAATGTTAAGTGTTGTTGCCACATTTCCATGTTACGATTATCATGCTTTATCATGTCTTTAAGTTCATGTTTCTATTATGCTCTATTGATATGCCTATTGCCTAACATGTATTTCAATCCTCGTGTTATTCATTTTTTACTCCCTTACTGGGCTTTATAGCTCACCATTTTCTTATGCATGTCCTCAGGTTATCCCATGCAATGCTTAGTACGAAGGAATGTAGTGGTCATGTAGAGGAAGTTTTCAATAAAGATGTTGTATTTCAAGTTTAAAGTTTTTATGTAATGATCCTATGCCCCAAAGACACTAAACCTCTCGATCTTCTTTGTTGTATCAAGTGAAGGTTTATGTAATAAAGCATGCTTAAGTTGTAATAAAAAGCAGGGTAGTCATAGTTGGTATCAAGGTATAGTTTTAGTTATTTTTGGGATTAGGAAACCGTAGTAAAGCATTAGATACAAGTCTAAGCATAATAAAAACATCACTATGTTTTGGTAAATACTAAGTAAGTGGTTTATCAAACAAATACATCCCTGTCTGGATACGAGCAGGTAGAGGAAGCTCTGGCACAGATGTATCCTGGGGGTAAAACCCGAAAACACCGCTTTGAGCTAGACTCGAACGGGAACTGGTGCATGACAACGGGCCTTGCTGCACTCTTGGTTACGACACTCCCATGGGATATGTTTTGATAAATTCACAATCTTAGTATGAACCCTTATTAAGGGAAAAATGCTCCTAAGAATATATGTTAGAAGGAAGATCATGAAAAGCCTGGATTGAATCCTATAGACTCATGAGTTAAAGAGATTAAAGTTTATTTATAAGTAATCAACTTTTGTCTTTGGATTAACCTTTATGCGTTACCCCTAACTTTCTTTTATTCCAGCTAATGGCCGGTAATAGGAGAACTCGGGCTAACAAACGTTGTGAAGATCAGTGTGATGATTGTACTTATGAGATGCCCAATCCAATGGGAGCGGGAATCGCGAACTTTGTCACGCTTCTCCCTCAGCTAACTCAAGTTTTGAATAGAAACACTGGTCAAGAGGAACGTTCAACCCCCCCCCCCCCCTAAGAAAGAACAAGTCGCTATTGAAAGCTTCATGAGACAAAGGGCTCCTAATTTTAGTGGATCATCTGATCCCACGATCGCTGAACAATGGATCAACTCCATTGAGAAGATATTCTCCATCCTCCAATGCTCTGAAAAAGAGAAGGTTCTCCTGGAGGCTTATCGTATGGAGGGTGAAGCTGATCAATGGTGGACGTTGATCAAAAATACGAAGCCTGAGGAGGAGATCGAGGCTTTGGAATGGAAGGTATTCCGGATGATGTTTTTCGATAAATATTTTCCACGCACCCTCCGTCTTAAGATGGAAAGGGACTTCCTTTCCCTCAAGCAGAAAGATGAGGAATCTGTGGGAGTGTACGAGGCAAAATTCACAAGGCTTTCACGATAGGCTTCCAGCTTTGTCGTTACCCCCGAATGCAAGGTTGACCGCTTCTTTGGTGGGATGAATCCTAGCTTGTGGAAATCATTAGCGATCTGTGACTTCGACAGCTATGAGGAAATTGTCCGATGTTCCCTCAAGGTTGAAATGGAGATCGGAGAATCACAGGGGTATCATGGGGACAAGAAGCAGAAGGTGGACTTCAATGCTGGTGGTCCGATGGATAAATCCAACGGTGCTAAGAAATTCTAGCACCCACTTGCCAAAAGTGTGGAAAGAAGCACCCTGGAAATTGCCTTAGGGGGACAAGAAAATGCATCAAGTGTGGAAGAGAAGGTCACCTAGCTATTAACTGTCAGCAAGAAGGACCCGCGGCTGCGACAGAGGAGAGGAACGCTCCGTTCGAACCTCAACGCGTTGTTCAATGCTTCAAATGCAAAGAATCGGGTCATTTTGCGAATCAGTGCCCTAATCCAAGGGTTATCGGAGGCAATCAACAACCTCCAAGATAGCAAGGAAGAGCTTTTGCCATCACTTCTGCCGAAGTGAACCCCGACAACGAAGTGGTGACAGGTACGCTAGTTATTCATTCATGAATAGCGAACGTACTTTTTGATTCAGGTTCTACGCATTCTTTTATATCTCAAAAGATTAGTAGAATAATCCCTGCACCACCACAAATCATGGAAGTAAAGATGTCGGTGAGTACGGAAAATGGGGCAATCATTGCATCCCATGAATATAAGTCCTCCCCTGTTATAATATGTGGATTGAATTTCCCAGCGAACCTCGTCATACTCCCTTTGGTGGAATTTGATGCAATTCTTGGCATGGATTGGCTTTCCTTATATAGAGCCAACATAAATTGTCGGGAGAGGGAAATCACACTCTATATGGAGAATCGACCCCCTATTCTTTACAAGTGTTAGGAGGAAGATGAATCTCCTTTAGCTCCATCATCTCAAGCATGGATATTACTACCTTATGAGCACGCATATCTATCTCAGATGATTGAGTCCAAGGAAGAAACCACCATTGAAGAAATGCCTATTGTGAGGGAATTCGCTGAAGTATTTCCCGAGGAACCTCCTGGTCTTCCTCCAAGAAGAGATGTTGAGTTCTCAATTGAACATATACCTTGGGCGCTACCAATATCCAAGATTCCATATAGAATGGCTGTTGTTGAGCTTGAAGAACTGAAGAAACAACTACAGGAGAATCTGGATAAAGGGTTTATACGCCCAAGTGCATCACCATGGGGTGCACCAGCCCTCTTCGTCAAGAAGAAGGATGGGTCAATACGGCTTTGCATCGATTATCGTGAACTTAACAAAATCACGATAAAGAACAAGTATCCTCTCCCAAGAATTGATGACTTGTTTGATCAGCTGCGTGGAGCACAATACTTCACCAAGGTCGACATGCGGTTGGGATATTATCAAGTAAGGGTGAAGAAGGAAGATATCCCCAAGACTGCTTTTCGTACAAGGTACGGGCACTATAAATTCATAATAATGCCTTTCGGACTCACCAATGCTCCAGAAATATTCATGGACTTGATGAATAGAGTCTTTAGAGATTACCTAGACAAATTTGTGGTAGTCTTTATAGATGATATTCTAATATACTCCAAAACCAAGGAGGACCATGAGGAGCATTTAAAAACTGTACTAGAGACTTTGCGCAAGGAGAAGCTCTATGCAAAGTACAGCAAGCGTGAGTTTTGGTTGAAGGAAGTCTCATTCTTGGGCCATATCATCACAAGCAATGGGATATCTATGGACCCCTCCAAAACAGATGCAATTGAGGGATGGCCGAGGCCAACATCGGTAACTGATATCCGTAGCTTCTTGGGGTTAGCTGGATATTACCGACGATTTGTGAGAAACTTCTCACGATTGTCCAACCCTCTTACCAAGCTAACTCAAAAGGGAGTAAAGTTTTCTTGGAGTGATGAATGTGAAGAAAGATTCAAGGAGTTGAAAAGGAGTCTTATCACTGCACCTATGCTCACTTTACCCACAAGTGGGGAGCTTTTTGTGGTATTCAGTGATACTTCGAAGAAGGGCTTAGGATGTGTGCTGATGCAGAATGATAAAGTGATATCCTATGCCTCAAGGCAGTTGAAAATCCATGAGCGAAACTATCCAACGCATGATCTGGAGTTGGCGGCGGTGATCTTTGCCTTGAAAATCTGGCGGCATTATCTCTATGGAGAGAAATGTGAGATATATACTGACCACAAGAGTCTTAAATATATATTCACACAGAAAGAGATTAATATGCGCCAGAGAAGATGGATAGATCTCATCAAGGATTATGACTGTTCAATACATTACCACCCTGGGAAGGTGAACAAGGTGGCAGATGCCCTAAGTAGAAAGGATCTAGTAATTCTAACAATGATGAGAATTGAGAAGTATCCAATCTTCTTAGACTTGATGAAGATGGACGTGGGAATCATAAAGAAGGGAACATAATCAATCCTTTCACAAATTATTGCTCATCCATCTCTTTTGGAAAGGTTAAAGGATGCTCAAAAGGATGATGCATGAATCCAAGAAAAAGTGGAAGCTATCAAAAAGGGAAAATCCTCAGAGTTTAATGTTAATGAAGAAGGAATTGTGCGGTTTGGGAAAAGACTATGTGTTCCATCAAGTTCGGAGCTGAAGAAGGAACTTTTGGATGATGCACATAGTTCAAATTTCTCTATTCACCCAGGGAGCACAAAGATGTATCGAGATCTCCGAGAAAACTTTTGGTGGGATAATATGAAGAAGGAGATCGCAGAATATACATCAAAGTGCCTGGTGTGTCAGCAAGTGAAGGCAGAGAGGCAGAAGTCTAAGGGGATGATGCAACCATTGCCCATACCAGAATGGAAATGGGAGAACATCACCATGGACTTCGTCACTGGACTTCCAAGGACATCCAAAGGCAACAATGCAATCTGGGTTGTTGTGGATCGTCTTACAAAGACTGCACACTTCATTACTATTCGAGAGGATTTCTCTTTGGATCAACTGGCACAGATATATATCAGGAAAGTGGTACTGTTGCATGGAGTACCACTATCTATTGTGTCTGACCGAGATCCAAGATTTACCTCTAAGTTTTGGAAGAGTCTTCAACATGCGCTGAATACTGAACTGAACTTCAGTACGGCCTATCATCCTCAAACTGATGGCCAATCCGAGCGGACTATCCAAACACTTGAGGATATGTTGAGAGCGTGCTCAATGGACTTTAAAGGAGGATGGGATCAACATCTTCCTCTAGTTGAGTTCTCTTATAATAATACTTTCCACTCGAGAATCCAAATGGCACCATATGAAGCCCTGTATGGGAAAAGGTGTAGAACACCGGCATGTTGGGATGATGTCGGTGAACGTAAGCTGCTTGGACCAGAAATGGTTGAAGAAATGGTGGAGAAGGTGAAAACCATTCAGCAGCATATCAAGGCAGCCCAGAGTCGACGGAAGAGTTATGAAGATAATCGTCGACGATACCTTGAGTTTAAAGTCAGAGACATGGTGTTTTTACGCATATCTCCGTGGAAGAAGGTCATGAGGTTTGGAAAGAAAGGGAAGTTAAGTCCAAGGTACATCGGCTCCTTCGAGATTCTTGATCGTGTTGGGGCTGTGGCCTATCGACTAGCACTTCCACCTACTATGGCCAAGGTGCATGATGTCTTCCATGTATCCCTCTTAAGGAAGTACATACCAGACCCTTCACATGTACTCTCTTCCGAGGTGGTACAATTAGAAGACGATCTTTCTTATGAGGAGCAACCAGTGAAGATCTTAGATCGTAGAGAAAAATTTCTACGAAATAAGACAATGCCCCTCATCAAGGTGTTGTGGAGAAACCACAAGTTTGAAGAAGCAACTTGGGAGTCGGAGGATATGATGAAGCTAAGTTACCCACATTTGTTTTAGTGAGGGAAAAGGAAAATTTCGAGGGCAAAATTTCTTAAGGGGGGAATGTTGTAACGACCCAAAATTTCATAAATGGAAAATCCCTCTTGATCCAGTTAAATGTTTCTTTATCAAAAATGTTTTTATAAGATATCAAATTTTTTAGTTTTACTTTAAGATTTGTGACCGTTACTTTTATAGCCGTTGAACAGTGATCATTTGGGTAGTTTAAATATAAGTCTTTAACGAACCAATTTTCTACTCAGACAAAGGAAGCGATGGCCTCATCCAGTAGAATTGCCCCTTACAAAGCCCATTTGTCGGAGCTCGGAAAAGAGGTGGCTTCTTTGGGCTTTGCCCTTGACCAATCCCAAGCTGAGCTTCATCAAGTCAAGCTCGAACGTGATCGTCTACGGAAAAAATGGAAGTTGATAGAGATTACCACTCGAGCGATGTTATCCGAGCAACCCCAAGAGTCTGTCCCCATCGCACACCTTACCCTTAGGTCTTATGCAGCCATTTTAAGGGGTTATGTAACAAATAAGTAGCACCATGTTCATGTAAATTATTTTTTTATTTTTATGTAATAATGAATATAATTTCTAGTCATTTTTGATACATTGTAATTAGTTTTTAAAGTACAAATGGTGTTTTTAGTTATTATTTAATTAAGAATTATATTTTATTAAATTAAATGATTTTTGAATTAAATAATATTTTGATAAAATATTATTATTAATATTAAATTATTTTTTATTAAATATAAATGATCATATAATTTTATGAATGCAATTAAAATTTTTATTATGGTTTGAAAGCCATTTCTGTCAAAACCCGTGAATTTTTTATAAATGTCGGTTTTTATTTTAAAAGTGAAAATTCACATATTTATAAAATTATTTAGATAAAATAAATATTATTTTTGGAATCAGGACGTCAAAATTATCCAACGGTGAATTTTTCATAATTTTCTGAGACAGTCAAATTTTTGGGTAAAAATTAAATACCATTTAAATATATAATGTGTTTTATGACATCATAATGACCCAATGGTGATGTAATAAAATACCATAATCCTTATGTTCGGCCAATATATGTTTTATCATTAAAATAATGAGTTTTTGGGTTTGTTTGACTCACTTTTCAAAGCATTAATGGAGCCCTCAAGACTTATTCAGCACTTTGCCTTTTTAAATTAATTTCCATGGGAGTGTGACTCACCTCCACATAAGAAACCCTAATTTTTTAATAAGTTCGGACCTTGGACTTTTAAAATGTTGTTTTCCTCTTTCCTTTTCAAGAAACCATGGGCAAATACCATAGGAGGGTATGTGGTTTGGATTATTTTAATATAAGGGGTCCCAAACCTAAATAATAAAGAATTCTCTCACCTTTCCTATATAAACCCACCCAAGCTCCCACTTCCTCCTCACTCAAAGCCCTTGAAGTTCGTCCAACCTCTGCCCTACTCTCTCTAGAATCCTCTCAAGGTGACCCAAGCTCCCAAGAAGCCTCTCACAAGCCTCTCTCTAGCCTTTGGAAGCACACTTCCAAGTAAGGGTTTTTTCTTCCTTTCTCATTTTTGTCAATTTTCTTTAAGTTGTATTTCCCTTTTTATTTCAATTATGAATGTTGGGGTATGGTTTCGCACCTCCCCCATACTTCCCTCTTGTTGTTTTAATGATGGGATAACCCCTTTCTCTCTCATTAAATGCCTCCCATGTACACCCGTTACTATGCCGAAATTCCGAAGGGAACTTCTCTCTCTTCTTTTACATTCAAGCAATACTTTTGTATCGTGAATCTAAATTCCATTTCTATTGTTGGGACATGTATATATATGATATCCTTACTGTAAATTAAATGTAAATATGATGAGGAACCCCTTTCTCTCTCATCAACCTTTTTTATGAATTCTTATGTCACGCCGTTACGCTGCCGAAATCGCACCGATTTTCTAAGCCAATGTCTTTGTGTAGTGAATACCATGCCCATTTCTCCATCAAGGGTATTCACCTTTATGCACATTTACATATTGATTTTAAAGTTTCATGTATGAATTCCACTTTCCTTTATAGTGGAAGAAATGATTATGTTTTATGAATCCATGTTTTATGATCCATGTGGCACACTTATGCATGAAATGAAATGTTTGAGAAGGGTGCGCCCTTTATAGTGCTCCAATGCATTGGGTAAAGTATAGTATCATGATACTTCATGAGCAATGAGTGTTGACTCATGCTAATTCAAGTGAAACGAGGGTTTACTCGTGCTTCAAGTGCAATGAGGGTTTACTCATGCTCCATGTGCAATGAGCCTTGGCTCATGCTAATTCAATGTTAAGTGTTGTTGCCACATTTCCATGTTACGATTATCATTCTTTATCATGCCTTTATGTTCATGTTTCTATTATTCTCTATTGATATGCCTATTTCCTAACATGTATTTCACTCCTCATGTTATTCATTGTTTACTCCCTTACTGGGATTTATAGCTCACCCTTTTCTTATGCATGTCCTTAGGTTATCCCATGCAATGCTAAGTACGAAGGAATGTAGTGGTCATGTAAAGGAAGTTTTCAATAAAGATGTTGTATTTCAAGTTTAAAGTTTTTATGTAATGATCCTAAGCCCCAAAGACACTAAACCTCTCGATCTTCTTTGTTGTATCAAGTGAAGTTTTATGTAATAAAGCATGCTTAAGTTGTAATAAAAAGTAGGGTTGTCATAAGGAGAAAATTTTCTATTACACATCATGAAAAATCATTACAAGATGTGTAGTAACATTTCACCACATGATTCATCCTGTGACAAGTTTCACGGTGTGAACCATAATTACACAATGTGAACCATCCTTACATGATGTGAATCACTAGACCATGATGTGTTGAATTCAAATCATATTTCCCTATCAAAATGATCTAGATAAAGGAATATTTATAACATGACATCCAGTTACATGAAGTGAGAAGGGTCAAAATTCTAAGTATTAAACTAAATTCATGCTATATGTACATAGATTCAAAATTTGGGGGGTAAATTAGGTATTATCATTACAAAACATGAATAAACATTACACATCATGTAATTTAACATATATATATGCAGTATTCACACACAGGTAGAGATCACACATAATTCATTTTTCTTTAACTTGTCTCTCATTTCCCTTCTAATACCTCTACTAAAACTTCAGTTTCATCAATTATTTACATTTTTGTACTTTAATAAATGAAAAATGGGTTTATTTTGACACTTTTATTCATCTCTTTTAGCACCCCTAACACTGTTCTTTTCACATTCATCAATTCGAGCATTGATCATCAACGAACCGTTATTGCACTTGTTCTCATTCTTATTTCAAGTAAGTAATTGGTTATAATTATGATATAATGCATATCTTTATTTATAATTAATTATTTCATGTTCATTATCTAATAGTTCTTAATCCATTGATTCTAATTAAATTTTCACACTGATTTTTTATTTTTGAACTCGATATGTTTTCAATCTTTTACCAATTTTTGATCAATTCTACGATGAGTGGCTAAAACACCTAGGGTAGGGGTTGAGATTACGTGTACATGAATTTAATAAATTTGTAATTCTCAAATTGGTAATCCTAAGAATAGTAATCAGGCTAAACAATAACTGTTTATCCAGTTCGTTCATGTGAACCTAACCACATGAAGTTCGAATGACCGACCCTAACCTGATTGGAGTAGATAAGGCTATATCCAATATCCTATGACACTTACTACCTTAGATGTTGAGCTTAATGCACATAGGTTGTGATTAATTATAGTATAAGGAATAGTTGCTTCCTAGGTAGAACTAGTTGGTTTGACCATAGTCAACTAGCAACCTCCTCTTGCTTCGCAGCCTAGATCTCAGGTCCATACCAAGTTAGGATAGATATTATATTTTACCTAAAACCCAAAATATGACCATGATACCTTACTTATCTATTTTTCTAATTCACAATTATTTATTATTGGCTTTCCCAAACTTGACCAAACCCATTAGGACTCTTACATATTGGGTTCTAATCCACACTATCACTATACTATGTCTCAATAGAAAATGTTTTTTGGGAAACCATTAAATCTAATCTTACTCTAGCCCATATAAATTAAACAATGCGTGCAGGAGCATCAATATTATCCTTCTTCCTCTCATGTATTGTCTTCCAATAGTATCAAAGGTATACCATACATATTCCTCTCTATTAAAAGGGGTTTGAATAGTCTATCTTCTTCTTCACTAGATTTCAAAATTATGATGATCACATGCACAAACTAGTGTGTTCTTTCTCTTCCTTCTATTCAACTTTAAATACCTTCATGTAATATCTTCCCCTTCTCTCTTTCCATTTTTCTTATTCTCCTTCACAATGTAAACTATTATTCACACAATACTCTTTGTTTTCTTAAGAATAATATTATTGATTATTTTTATCTTCATTTCTATAAGATATTTTTTCATTATAGCCCATAAAACTCACTTTATTATTCTTTTTTTCTCTATGCGTTCATTATAAACTCATATTTTTAATGAAAGACCCTATTTGAATATATCTTACACACAATAAAACAATAGTTTATTCATGTTTGAGTTTTAATTTTAAATTAAAATTCAAATGAGAAACTTATCAGAAATATATTTTCAACTTATTCTTCTTTCTCTCCCATTTCATTTCATTTTTTATAATTATTCTCTAGGTAATTGTAGTGTAAGTTTAAATATTTCACTATAGTAAATTATTTATAAAGTAATTTATTCATTTCATATTTAATGAAACTAATCCTTCGTAGTGAGAATATTATTCTCCCTTGGATTGAATTAAGAAAATCATTTTTATAATGTTTTATCAATGATCAAATAGATTCAAGATAATTTGGAATTGATATTTTCATCAAAATATTAATTAAGGAATTATATATTTTTCTCAAAATCATGTCCAACTGATGTACCCTGTAATGTCCATGTACCCTATGAAGTGCATAGATTTTATGCTTAGTAAAAAAAATTGAAATTCGGTTAAGGTTTTACCTTACAAAGTCTCATTGTATGGTTCATTATATCCTAAAAGGTCTCATTGTACCATATTAAGTTCCAATGCACCTTATAAGGATCCAATATAGGGTTTATATACCATATTAATTTTTCATTATATCCTATGAAATTCCACTATACCCTATGATGGTACACTACAAATATATTCTTATTTAAAATTTTACAAGGCATTGTACCTTATGGTGATATGCCTATACCCTATAAAGTTAACTTTTGAATTTTTTACCCTACTAAATTTTTATGCCTTTTCCAAAATCAATATTAGGTTTTACCCTATGAAATTCATTACCAGGGTATAACCTATGAATATTTCATTCATATTTTATCTCAAACTTTACAACCTTACAAATATCAAAAAATCATTTCCAAATCAACTCCAATAATATTTAACCTCTTTGATATCCTTTATATCAATAATATATCCAATTACTCAAAAATATATTGGGATCAATAGTCACACCAAACTAGGGGATGGATAGCCCCTACAACCTTGGATTCCTTTATAAGAACCATCTCTGATAATCTCTTCATATAACCACTTTGAGAAACTAAAGGATTTTTCACCCAACAAATGACTTGAAAAAGATCCACTAAAACCTAAACCTCCCTTTTAACTGGTCTCATCAATAAATAAATTCTTCTCAACTCATGAGAAGGTAGATAAATTAAAGTTAATCACTTGAGTTTGCAGGGGCTCAATCGTGGCCATTTCAAACCACCATACATTTAACTCTTTATACTGAAACATATATAGGTTGAAATAGAGTAATTCAGAAAATTGAATAATGTATTCAATGATATTTATGGTTCCCTAACTTACGTCTTTGAACTTATGAGTCTTTATCTGATGTAGAGTTTCAGGTTAGAAATTCTTGAAGAAAATATCTAAAAATAACTTCTAGTTGAGGCCTAATTATTTCTCTGATTAAACCATAATATCAAACTACCAGTGTTATTCAACATAAGAAATATGGTTTCTAATATAATCTAGTGTTTTTACAGTGTTTCTATGACCTCAAAGATGTGATAAGGGTGAGAAACCCAGTCCATGGTTTCCTAAGGTGATACATCTCCCCTAAAAGTCTAGGATGGTAAACCTAAAAAATATATCATAATATCAAAAAACCATGGATCTATTTATGGGTCTCTATAACTAATTTATTAAAGTATTTAATGATCAATTATAGTTCCATTTTTGTGTACAATATCATCTAACCTATCCTATATAGTAAAAGGTGGTCGTCTATGTGGAATACTATATAATGAAGTACATGAGAATATTTAAAACCATTTACTAAATATAAACACTGAATCTTAAAATTTCACTTATAAGGTTAGATAAAACCTCACTCCTCTCCCCCCCCCAATTTTATTGAAATTTATCAAAATGATTTTCTTTTTAGAAACAATTTAATAATAATTTTTTTACAATATATATAAAATTTGATATTACTTAAAAACAATAAAATCATGCTTCAGGTATAACATGAAAAAAAATCTATTAACATTGTGAATAACATTTTTATTAAAATGAGTTAATTTTTGACGCATATTTATTAGAGTTGTTTCCCTTGATCCAACTAACTTTGTACTCTTGATTACCAGAATTTTAATAAATATCTTCTCCCAAAATTAATTTTCTTCTACATTACATTAATGTGATAGTTTCCTTAGAGTATTTGTTGCATCAAAAGGCTATATTCCTCTCTTTAATGAGAACCTAGAAATTCTTTGAAAATATTCTTAAACATGTATATTCTAGTCTATATAATATATGTGTAATAGGAAACATATGATTTTTGACTATTATGTGTTGGAGACTCATAATACATTGAGACTTATTATCATGAATTCCTTGCCTGGTTATATTCAAGAAGGGATTTTATAAGGATAGTCCCACTAATATGAATTCAATATTTTTATGTTTTATAAATTTATATCAAGAATAATGTACTTTGATATACGCATGAAAACCATAAAATCATTTTCTGAAGGTGAGGTAACATATGTTGGGTGCATCATAAGTAATTTAACATTAATTGAATAAGTCAATAAAGGATTTTTCCCCTATGATATAATGAAATAAGATATCTCTAGAACTTTTATTGAAATGGATCTGTTTGATTAAATCCATGACCATAATAGTTTATCAACAATTTCAATTAAAAAATTTAAAGAAATTGAAAAGAATAATTATTTGTGATTACACAATTATACAACATACATGATGAGATATATATTACAAAGTATCATTAATATGCAATTTATTTTCATTGAAACATTAACTACTTTTTCTATGGGTTTCTTGACATTTTTTAGACATTATTCTTGTACATTAGGTTAGTTCACCTAATGAAACTGATAAAGATGCTGAGAGTTTCACAAACTAAGTTTACCCAAAATCTCATTACATTCTATTGAATTAAAATTTTTGAACAAATATTATTATTGGATTGTGGTATAAGAATCATTAACGTAAATTTGACCATATAAATTCATTCACTAGATATTTGAGTTTAGAATATGTTAAATAATTTTTATTACATATTTATTATTAATAAGGTAACAAATAAATAATTATTTATCTAGTAGTCTAGTGAATATATTAATATAAATATTTATTTAGTTATGTGAATATTGAAATAAATATTTTTTCATGATTTTAGTGAGTATAATATTTAATTAGTTATTTAATGAATAATATTTATTTGAATAAATATTTTATTAATCAATGTATGAGAAATTACAAGGAGGATTGATGGTCTGACTTAAATTATTGAGGGAAATGATAGATTTTATTTAATATAATTTTAATAACAATTAAATATTTATTTAATAAATGATATTTAAATTAAACCATGTCATGGAAATATTAACAATAATATTATTATTATTAGACATGGGAAAAACATAGAATGACTATTTGATAAAGGTTCATTGAAAAAATTTCAAATATTAACCATAAGTATATATTCTAACTTATAACATTTTTTTGAGAAGAGAGTAGTTGTTCACAACAGAGAAACTTTAGAAAATCCTCCCAAACCCTAGAGAAAAAATTCCCCTCCCTCACTTATAAGAACAAATAAGTAATAGGATAATCCTTTGTTGTGATAAATAATGAATAATGTATAGATACACGTTCCTCCATTATAGCACTCTGAATACCAAAAAACATTGTTTACAGATTCCTAAAGCTTTTGTGGATATAACTAGTGGAATCCTCATTTGGATTCTCTTCCACAATGATGTGACTACAAGAGCGACATAAAAATTGGTCAAGAAGAATTATCCCATTCTAGGTAACAAATATTTTAAATTAATTATAAATTAATTGTGAAATATCCTCTATATGAGTTTCTTGGGGTTTTCTCATCATGTGCCTAAGGATTTATTTTCTATATTTGATAAAAAACTAAAATAAGTAACCAAATCACAACTTCTGTTGCACCCTATAACCTGCAAGTGGAATCAGTGTAGTCACACTACAATTTATAATTATTAATAAGTTGTTTGATAAATTTCCTATATTTTTTTTATTCTTCAATTCCATAATTTAATTCAAAATCTAAAAGTTTAGATAGCATGTTTTTATGAATTCATATAACAAATAAAAATCCAAGATAAGTGAAAAATGCTCAAACTTCTCATATAGTGGCCCCAAGGCTGCTAGATTCATGATACAAATGAACAACGTGTAATGGTAAATTATATGTTGTGTGACCATGGTAAACCAAAATAGGAATGAACTGTAATAATCATGGAATACAAAGTGTATTGTCATGTAGTTTCATTATATGTCATGTATTGACCTCTAATGCGACATGTAACATCCCACGATTTTAGTATGAATTTCCCTTTAAATAAATTTAGCGTGCTAGATATTTTTTTCTGCATGAAACCAAACAATAAAGAGAATAATGCTCTATTATACTATAAAAAATATTATAAGAAATATAAATTAAAAAAAATCTTGACATAAATGATTTTTTAAACAAAAGTTTTCTAATTCACATCGGAAAATCTCACTGGATTTATAGAAATTAATTTAATAAATTACATATCTATGTTAAATTTACTACTTTTAAAGAATGTTACCAATAATGTTTTAATGAAATTCATTAAATTATTATTAAAATAAATTAGAAACATCTATGAAATAATTGATTAATTATAATATGTACTTAATTAATTATTTATGGATGAACAAAAATATTTTGTTTGAAGGAATTGTTTTTATTGTATATTATAATTTTTTTATTAGAAATCTAAATTTACAAATTTTATAATTTTAATTTAATAAATTGAAATGTATTTATTGATTCATTATATCAAAATTATATAAGGAATCGTTTTTTAGATTGTTCTAAGATGGTTGATTTTTAGATGAACAGTGAAAAATACCATTTTTACCAATACCATAACATTTATGATATAATCATCATATAAGTACGAATTAAAAATTTATAAAACAATTATCTCAACCAAATAAATATTTAAGGAGTAAAATGGAGCATTTAAAATTAATATTTTGAAATTATAAATATATTCTTGAATTTTTGGAACCTAAGTTATATTATATTCAAATTAAAAAATTATTTTGGTCATTTTTCTTTAATTAAGTATTCACAACGATCCATTTGGTTTTGGATTTATTTTAAAGTCAAAAAGATATTATTATTTAATTATCAAAAAATAAATTCCATGAAAATTAATACTATACGTGATTTTAGTGCAAATTCATTTCTATTATTAAAGGGAATTTTTTTATAAAAATCATTCTTATTGCGTTAAGTGTTCTTTTATTAAAAATATTTTTTTAACACCTATAGAAATTTATTATTTAATGTTTTCCCTTATTTTTAATCAATATGATAAAATTATGTTTTATTTTTCATTTGATTTTTTTTTTCACGAAAATAAGTTACCATATTCGAAGTAAGTCACCATGATAAAGGTTTATATGGTAATAAGGGGTTAAATTGCGAGATAAAAAATATAAAAAAACATATATATGATTGATTATATGAGTTCATTATATAACCACCTATCATATATTTTAAATTTGGCTAATTTGGACGTATTTTCCATGAGAATTATTAAATTTTATTTTAATAAGAAATATATTAACAAAGTGCCACTCCTCTCAATTATAAGAAGATCCCTATTTAAACACTTTAAATATACACCACAAACTCAAATTACTCTCATTATTCTACCTTATTTATTTTCCTAAAACAATCTTCCATTCTCTTGAGATTTTGATTGCAATAAGAGTCCCTAAACCTCTCATTTCTAAGAGATACTTCAAGAGGAGATTCAAGCTATCAATGTAAGAGATATCATCTCCTTGATCATTATACTATATAATATTAGTCTAAATCCTCTATAATTTAATTTATCATTTAGAAAACAAATTTCAAACCAATAATGTTTTGTAAAAGCGATGTTATCCTTATTAAATAGAATTTTATTACTCATTAAGTCGTGATAATACACTCTTTTTTGGTTCGTTTTTACCACATATATGAACGATGATGTAATGTTTATGTCATGAATGATTAAGGACTGTTAGATAATGGAAATAATATATTTAATTAATTAATTTATTATTTTTTAATGATTTTTAATGGTTATATAAATATATTTATTCAATAATAAAATCAATTCATATTATAGAATCAAAATTTAAAATAAATGAATTTTTAGTATTCTATGAAAACCATCAGCATATGTTCCTTGAAATAGATATGGGACTAAAGAACTCTATAAAACAAATTAATTACCTTATAAATAATATTATAGTGATTATGAAACTAGGAATAAGAATCAAGGACTTGAACCGACGAACCAAATCATATAAGAAAAACAGAACGTTTAACACTTGAATGTTAATTTAAACAAAAAATAATTAATATATGGGAAATCAAAAATTATAAATAGATGGAATAAAGTAAAATAAATATTAATAATTTCCTCATTATTATTAATAATAGACTAAATTTATTATACATAGAATTTATATCACGTCTGACTAAATGGATGTTATAGGTAAGGGTTTCTCAACTCAAATTTCCCCCTTTGAGTCATGTTTCATAATATGTGACTATTTTCATTTTTATGGAGTAAATGTTATTTCATTGAAATATTATATAAAAAATAACTTTATATTAATTGTATTTTAAATTCCTTCTGAAGTTATTTCTTTCAATATGTTTTTAATTTTTAAATCCATAAGAGGTTTTATTTATAATCATTACTTTAAAAGTTTTCATGTATTTTATCCAACGATTTATCTTCCATATCCATGTTATTGATAATATTTTAACCACATTATTATTTATATTTAAATAATTTCTCAATGTATTTACCGACTATGTTTTATTTTATTTTCAAATTTCAAAAAGGAATCTTCGTAACAATTTCCATGCGGGTCACATTTGACTTTTACTACAAAAGTGTTAAAAGAATATATTTTTAACATTTACTGCTAGACTGCATTCTACTACTGTTAGACCATTATTCATTAAAAATCTTCTTTTCACAATTATCTATGTCTTTTCACAGATAAATATATTTCTATTATTATGTGAGTTTGTTTTTAAAATTTACCAAAAGAAAATGATATTTCTTCTTGTTTTGAGATAATATTTATAATGATTTTATAAAATCATTTTTTGTCTATGTCAAAATTATTTAACGACTATTATTATTCACTGGGGATATAAACTAATGATTCTATCCACATTTTTTATCTATATGGATTATGATTACATTTTAAAGAAATTTCCCTTAAACCTATTTCCTTTCCACAGGTTAATTATCAATTAAGTAATAACGGATGATCTTATGTTCATATGGAATAAATATAAATGATTTATCATTATGTTATAGGTGGGTATATTTTATCCCTCTAATAAATTAGGTGATGTATTATATATAATGATCTAAAAAGGTTACATGGGTGGTTATACTTAGCCCAAGGGTATATGAGTGGTTATACAAAGCCCCATGGTTCACAATTGGTTAACCTAATCCTACTATACTTTAGAAAGAAGGTTATCCTTACACATTATATGATTAATGTAGTACTAATTATTCTTAAAATGTGTTATGATTCAAATGATTATGGTTATTCCATACTCTAATTCCATATCCTGATGCCTATGTTATAATGGATCATGATTATTGACTTATGACTTATGTTTATGCTAAAATATTTACGCCATGATTTTATGATTTATGAATCATGTGTTATTGGGTATTATTCTCAGAAGTTATAACATTTCACTCTGATCATGTTATCATACCCACTTTCTCATTTTATGCTCACTTCTAGTTGTCAATTGATATCTTCCATGTTTATCCTCAATGTGCATCTAATCTCACCCTTTTATTATGTTTCTATTACCCATGTTATGAAGATGGATATAAAGTATGAAATGTCAAAAAATGATATCTCATGTGAATATTTCTTATGGGTAATGTTTAAGATGTTGAAAAAATTGGTGATGTTACTAATCACAAAATACACTAAACTGTGAGGTCCATATATTTTAGATCATATAGGAGATGTAATATTTAAATTATAGATAAAATATAAAATTTATAGATGTTATAATGGGTCATAGTTGCTATTATTATGATTATATATACAAATGAATGTGGATTTTCCCCATGTACTCTACCTTATATTTAATTTTTTTTACCTTTCATTTTCTCAATGTGAAGTTTCAATCCAAGGGAGTGTTTTCTAGTTTCTTCACGCTTATTCCCAATTGTTATAGTATGATCCAAATATAATTTTCTTGGATCAGGTACATAGTTCCATAACTTATGTTTCACATTATCTATTTTTCCAACACCTGTTTAGTCATTCTGAGATTCCTAATCTCAAATATTCCAAATAATTAAAACTTCAACTCATCAGTAATTTCCTCCAATAGTCTAGAAATAATAATATCCTTAACATCGATAATAAAAATGGTGAAACACCCATCACCAAAAAACTTTTGGTAATAGAAATTGTCAAAAATTATTCTAAATAAACTTCTTCTTCTTCATGAAGGCATTGAAATTCTTTTTCAAATTCCCTAGAACATTATTAAAATTGTAATGGTTATGGTTGAGTTTTCACACATGATCTTAGCTCAGATTCTCTATGAAACCAACTAGATTCTCCATTAATGTTTCCTCATCTAAGTCTCTATGAATGAATCCTATTGTTCGGTGAAACTATTCTTGATGAAGACCTTCCTTTAAAACCATACTCAACACCATATAAATAGTCATATGATTTTCTATTGGTGAAAACATTTATGATAAATGTAAACCACTCAATTTTTGAAACCATTTTAAGTGTATATTGGCCGTATACCTCCACCAACCATTAACTTACTCTTTATATGATAAACCCATTTATTCTAAATTAATTGTTCCTAGAAATACTCATTGTTAGATCCATATTTCCAGACATATAGAGGGAAATATTTTCATCCCTCATGACTAACTCCCACTGATTCAAGTCTTTCAAATTTATATACTCTTCCAGGCTCTTAGTATCTCAAACATTCCTGAAAAGTACATAATAAAGATCAAATATGTACTTTTACATGGGGAAACTCTATACTGAAGGTCTATATAATATTTCCTATAGTTGTGCTCCTTCTAGTACTTCAATTTTCTGAATTTTATCTTCCAGATACTTTTCTCAATATTATATAGTCCTTGATCTCATTAAAAATCCAGGTCTTGGAAACACCATAAAAAGTTGAGTAACGTCCAAAAAACCCTCTAAATAGTTTTTTATTTTCAGTACTGATGTGCTTCCTATGTTCTCCAAAACATTTTTAATTACTAGAAGTTAATTTAGCTGGACTTCAATATTTGATGAAACATTTCTCCTAGAAACTTTATCTACTTTATTTTTATCCTTCCACAAAATTTCTTCATTGAATATCACATTTCCACTTTTTAATACCTTATTATATTAGTTATCCTATATTGAAAAAATAGAATAATCATCACAATAACCCACATAGTAATATGATTGAGATTTTTCCTACATATTTCATATTTACAGGGAATAAATGTAGGCCTAGGTGAGTGAAATAAAGAATTTGAGATGGAAAAAGTCCAACTTTCTTCCAGACTAATATACTTCCAGATGTTCTTCCTCAATAGAGAATAAAGACTCATGATGATTATAAATGATTCAAAATCCATCGATTCCACCCAAAAAAAACCCTGTGGAATATTTCAAAAATTCTCAATCATCTTTCTTTTTAAAATAATTCTGAGTTTAACCTCTCTATTACTCTTTTATTTTTTGGAGTACCTAGTATAGTCTTTTGATATTGTATTTCCATCTCCTAGAAGAACAATTATATTAACCAACTTCTTTACTCTCGTTATTATTAAACCTTAATAAAATTATCTTGAAATTAGAATCCTTTTCACCACGGATCTCTATCAGATCAAGATTCCTAATACCTTAAACTTTTTATTGACAATAAAAACCAATACTTTCTACATTGTATCATTGATTAATGTCACATATAATAGTGATACATTATGATAATTAACTGGATATTTCTCCCTTAAGTCCGTATAAACCAACTCTAACATATAATTATTTTGTTTCTTTCCTTCTATTTAAAAGGCCACGTTCCACTACTTCCCAATAATGAATTCCTTTCATGTTCCACAATCCATTCATCCTTCCTTCAACATCCCTCTAGTTTCCCAAACTTTCATCCCATTTTCACTAAGATTTCCATGACAATCGTTCCATAACATAGTGGAAGTTACTTATCTGGATTTTATTAAACCTTTTGATACCCCCATTAGGTAAAATGATTTATCCTTAACTACATGTGTTATAACCATGGAAAATGTGAAATAGTCCATGCACTATCCATGAATATTTTATAAAAACCCATTTCATCTTACTCTCCAATGAAAATTAATTTCTTCCTTAACCTTGAGATGTGCGCACTCCTATAAAATTCAATAACAGTTTTCTCATAATCTAGAAGGAAATACCTCACATACCAACTATATTGATAAATTTATCATCTAATATATGTATGATATTGAATAATTTGGAAATATAGTTCTTCATACTTCCTATCTTGAATATTATGTGAAATAAATATCCAGATTCTATTACCCAAGACTCAAGTGAACAAAATAAATCAAGAGTAACCCAATTTTATCTTCTAACATAAGACTCACATATCCAATTATAGAATAATTTTTTTTCTATAAGTAACTATTATCTCATTGAAACCCTTCTTTATATATCCTTTATTACCATATTTACAACATATGGGATGTAATGAACTGACCTAGGTAATCATAACATGTCACTCAATCAAGCTAACCTAAAGGCCTCAATCACACCTCACCATAAACCAGAGGATATCGACTAGCGGTGAGGGTCCAAATAGATACCATGGGGAGATAATGCACTCATACCATAGTGTAATAATAATAGGTATGCTTTATGTGGTGCTTCTTCTTCTGCCTCCCCGGTATGCTTCATGGAGATCTCGGTGGATCGATCATCGACATCTCGTGATGGATCACGGATCTGCCTTGATATTCCTATGGGTTCGTTCGTGGAGGCTTCGACCTGTCTAAAGTGGATGCTAGCTCGATTGTTTCCCTCAAAGCCGCCCCTTCTTTCTTTCCAATGATTTGTGGGTTCGTGGGGTCTCCTCTGTTCGGATCAAATCTCCTCGATTCATCCTTTGTCCTTCTGCCTGGTCCTGGGATCCAAGGAGGACTTATCCAGGTGTGGTGTCCTGCTCCGCGTTTAGTTGGCTGTTGGTCTTTCAGCCTCGCGACATGGTCTTTGGATGTGCACAGGGGTAAAGAAATCCCATCGGTGGTGGTCTGGGTTAATCTCCCTGGGCTTCTGTTGCCTTTTCATAACAAAGGCTTCCTTAAGGTGATTGGTGACTACCTTGGTGGGTTTCTTTGATCAGATCGACGAACCAAGTCTGGTGAGGATACCTCGGTGGGTCGTTTTTGTGTTGAACTGTATCTCTCTCACCCAGTGCCGGAGACAATTTCTCTTCTGGTGCATGATTCATTTTGCTGGAATCAATATATTCTTTATACTGTCTTCCCGCGTTTCTGCTCCCATTTCTTGCTTTAGGGCCATTCCTTTTAGGTGTGCCGTCATTGCAGAATGTGAGGTCGTCGTGGGGGTCCATAGTTTGGAAGATATGTGAAAAACCATCCTTCCACTCCTATGGAGTATACCCCAAGAGGGACTCAGGGGGTGACTCAACATGAAGGGTCTTCATATGGTTGTCCTGTGCCAGTGTTGTCCTCTGATCAGATACTGGGCGAGCGTGGGGCGTGCCTGGCTATAGTGTCGCTCCTTCCTAGATGGGTGCCTCAGGTTCAAGTTGATGACTTTGTGTCTTTGAATAATTTTGGCTTGAAGCTAGCTGGGTTTAGTAGCATGGATTTCCTTTGCGAGTTTCCTCAATCCCCTGATCTTCTGGTGGTGGCGCATCCTTAGCATGCATGTCCTTCTGGTAGTTATGCTAGTAAGTTGGGTTTTCTCTATTCTTCTCTTGGCCCTTCCGGTGGCTATGAGGGAAAGTTGGCTTTTCTTCCCTCTTCTTAGAGTTCTCCAATAGTTCATACCCCTTCTCTTGGGTCACCATCAGTTCTGCCTCCTTCCCCCCCGTCAACCCTTAAGTATGTGGGGCCTACTAGGGTGTCTGCTCCCCGGAGTTCGGATGGTGCAGGGTGCCAAAATTCTTACTCCCCGAGAAAGCGTGAAAGGTTGTCTACTGATATCCCGGACTCCACTTCATCCCCAGTCGAGATATTTTCCATGACTAATAATGTTTGTACCAGGTCTCAGTCTAGAATCTTGAAGGTGAGTCTTCTCTCACACTTTTCTAAGGCTACGAGTTCTGGAGCCAATCCCAGAACCCTTTTTGATCAATGATTCCTATCCTTATATGGAAGGCCCAGGGTATTGGAACCTGTTTTCAATTAGACTTTGTGGCATCTGAGGTTAGAAAGCATAATATTTCTCTTGTTGGTATTCTTGAGCACAAATAACAACCATGAATGATTGGTGATTTTTCTAGGAAACTCAAGATGTAGGGCTGTCTGCATGCAGATCCCAATAATAGGCACATCTGGATCATTTGGAACAAGTCCTGAAAGGTGGATAAGGTTGGGACTGGAGATTAGTTTATCACTATTAGGGTGACCCTTGGTTTCTATATCTTTCTTGTTTCTTTCATTTACGGGAGCTGTGATCCCCAGCAGAGGGTGATCCTGTGGAATGAGCTCTCCCTGTTCGACCTAGGCAATCACCCATGGCTTGTGGGTGGTGAAATTAATGTCATGGAGAACCCTAATGAGAGTAAGGGGAGAGGTCCATATACTAGAAGATCCAGTTTTGATTTGAACCAATTCATGGTGGGAAAAAAGACTTTTGGACCTTGGTTACTCAGGGGATAACTTTAAGTGGTGCAACAACCAAAGAGTTGGTCGTAGATCATGGAGTCGCTTGGACAGATGCTTGGCCAACTTGCAGGCTCTCTCCATGTACACTGACATGATTCTGGTTCATTTGGTTCATGGTATTTCAAACCATTCCCCACTTCTCATATGTCTCTCATCCGAGAGTGATACTCGAGTGAGTTACAGGTTTTCTCGGCTGTGGTTCGATGCTCCTGGTTTCCATGACATTGTTAGAATGATGTGGAGCGATCCTATCCAGGGGAACTTGTGGACTACTTTTCATAACAAATTGAGGCACCTCAAGAGTAGGCTATAGGTGTGGTTGTGAGACCATCTTCCTATTTACAGAGAATTAGATGTCACTATTCAGGAGGTCGATTGCCTCGAAAGGCGCCTGGAAGAGGTTTGGGATGATCGTGTTTTTGAGGATCTAGTGGATAAAAAGATATTCCTGCAAACTTATTACTGAAGCATGTGTGCCTTTACAGGGAATCAGCAAGGTCCAAGTGGTTGAAAGATGGAGATTAGAATACTGCTTATATTCACGATTGCATCAAGGAGAGGAGAATGTTCATTAAACCAAATATCAGGCTTGAGGATTGGTTCTTCACCAATGAAAGGGATGTTGTTGGTTCCTTGGCTTACTCCCACTTCAGGGATCTTCTTGTAGTTCTTAACATGAACTTTCTGAGGGGGTATCCGAGTGAACCTACATATCTCTTTGATGTTATCCCTAGTAGTGTTTCACCCTAGGATAATGATGGTTTGGAGGCCCATCCTCAGGAGAAAGAGGTCTTTAGTGCTATGATGAATTTAAATCCTGATAGTGCAGCCGGTCTGGATGTATTTCCTGCCTCCTTTTATAGAGCCTCATGGGAAGTTATTAAGTCTGATTTTCTTGTGGATATTCAAGACTTCTTTTGGGTTTGGCATCTTCCTTGTGTTTCAGGTTCCACTACCCTTGTGCTCATCCCCAAGTCCAAAAATCCGACATCCATCCTCCATTTTTTCCCTATAAGCATGTGAAATGTACCTGAAAAGATTCTCGCAAATATTATCAACTCTAGGATGTCTGTTTATCTTCCACAGTGGATCTCAATGGAACAACATGGTTTTGTGAAGGGGCGATCTATCCAGGGGCTATTGCCTTGGCCTAGGAAATGATCAGGGATATCAAACTCAAAACTCATGGTGTTAACTCAGTCATCAAGCTTGACATGAACAAAACCTATGACTGTATGGAAGGGAGTTTCATCAATAGAGTTTTAGTAGGTATGGGGTTTTCTCCTTGGAATATTGATATTCTAATCTTATTTTTTAGCCCTTCTTGGCTTGCGATATAGTTTATGGGAAAGGCCTATGGCTTATTTAAGGCTACTAGAGGTCTTCGTCAGGGAGACCCTATTTCTCTGAACCTCATTATCATCGCCCATAATGTCCTCAGTCTTCTCATCCACAGAAGCTTGTGCAATAGATCCATACTTCCATATCCTCGCAGATTGGGGTCACCTTTAGTGTCCCACATGATGTTCTTGGATGATACTAATAGTTTTATGAATTATTCTAGTAGATCTTTGCAGAGCTTGATCAGGATGTTGGAAGACTACTTTCATTGGAGTGGCCAGAGTGTTAACAGAAGAAAAAGTAGTTTTTACATTCAATTCAACTGTCCTTCGAGCTGTATTGATACTGTGAGCCACATATTGGACATGAAAAGAGGGGAGTTTCCCATGGAATACATGGGCCCCCTTTATATTCAAGAAGGCTCCAAATTTTTTATTTCGATCCTCTACTTACCAGAATCACTGATCGGGTCCTTAATTGGAAAAATACTTTTCTATCTTTTGGTGGCAGAATATCACTGGTTAATAGTGTGATATTGGCCACCCCGACGCATGCTCTCTGATTGGTCAAGGTTCATAAAAGTTTCATTAAAAACATTGATATAATTCTTTCCTACCTCATCTGGGACCCCAAAGTGGAAGGAAATAGGCATTAGGTTTTTTGGAAGAAGATGGCCCGACAGGTTATTGAGGGTGGGATTAATGTTAGATGCCTCGAGGACACCATACTTTTCATTCATTATAATCTAGAATGGGAGGTGTTAGAGAACCGTACCTTATGGGGGCACACCATTCATGGTAACTCTACAGGCGATTAGGTTTCTTCGGAAGGCCGTGTTTATCCATTTTGGACTGAGATTGAGCCCATCATAGATGCTCTCAGACTCCATTCTCATTGGATCATTGGTAAAGGCAAAGTCTCATTCTGGAATCACAACTGCAGTAGGGAGATCTTTGGTTACTCGTTCTGCCCAACCACTAATATTTTTTCAAGGATGCCTGCCAATACCCGATGTTTATCAAGGCTTTCCTAAACAACGCCCAATATGATCTTTGTATCCTCATAGAGCTCTCCCTGGATCCGTATAGGTGTGTATTCACTCCTTTCTCCTCTGGCCAATTGACGATGTGGGACTATCGTCGAACCTTCTTTATGAAAGATCATGGATAGGAATGGAATGCTATCCTTTGGGGTAATAGTATACCCACCAAATTTAATTTCCTTGTATGGAGAATTAGGAATAGAGCACTTCCCACAGAAGATAATGTTATGAGTTGTGGTATTTTCATGGTTTCTATATGTGTTTGTTGTAAGAAGTATAAGGTGGAGAGTCTGAGCCATCTAATCTTTGAAAGAAAGTGGGCACATGAAGTTTGGGGAGTTTTTGGTGAATTTACTACTATCTCCATTCTGATCATGGCTGATCATCCCTTCCTCGATCGATGGTACCATGGTTCGGGTGATGGTGGCATGGAGAGGTCTGCCCGTACCATTATTTTTCAAGAAGGGTGTTGGTGCATGTGGAAAGCGCGCAATAAGTGGATCCACGATGGGGTAATCTCGACTGGTCACTTGATTATATTCAAGGTTAAAAGTCTACTCATTGAGTTGGTCAGGGCTCTGGATAACTGGAGAGAGGCTCCCTCGTTGTAGTGCTTCATGTCTGGTCCTCACTGCTCCCCTTAGGAGAACATCCCCTACCTAGGAAACTGGGTATGCTGGAGCCCCCCTTTAGTTGGCTTGAAGTTCAACAATGATGGGTCCTGTGTATCAGGCTGCATTTTTTGTGGTGGGTTTGTTTGTGATGATAGAAGATTAGTCATTCTTACCTTCTCTATTAGGCTTGGTCAGGGAACAGCCCTTCAGGAAGAAGCCATTTCCATGTTCAATGGTCTGAAAATTTGCAGGGAGAGAGGCTTAGACATCAGGGAAGCTGAAATAGACTCTATGATTCTACACAACGCCCTTATCGAAATAGGAAAGCTTCTTTTGTCTATTATTTATACCATTACAAGCTGTTGTGTCTTTTTGGGGGATAATATCATGGTCTCTCATACCTGGTTAGAGTGGAACAAGGTGGCGGTCTACTTAGCCTCGGTGGATATTCTTGGTCGGGAATGATTAGTCTTTCATGATCTTCTTAGTTTGAAGGCGGAAGGGGTTAATATTATCAGCGGTGACAGTATCCACTATTTTAGACCCCCTTAGTCTCTTCCTTTATTTGGCCTCTTCCTTTTCGGCCTTGGCTAACTTGTATCTTATTATTCATTTGAATACAAATTTACATTATGATGAAAAGTATAAGACAACAACAAGAACCACTATTGGGCTCTTGGACTCCAATAGCTTGATTTGGACTAGAAACATGAACTCTACAATGACTCTAAAGAACCTATTAGTGTCCCTGTTGTCCTATGGAACTAGACAGTCTAAAAAACCCATAAAATTCAAGCACTTAACATCAATATCTACCAATTGGGATAGCATACAAAATCCATAGGTAATAAACCCTGGGTACACTCAACATTTATAACTGCCACCCGAGAGAGCTCTCAAGAACCCACATGTAAAAAACCCCAATCCAAACCAGAGGTTACACTCTTTTGAATCACCCATTGGAATCCTATACCCACATAACATCAAACTAATGAGGGGGGATTTAAATAAAATTTTGGGAAAACAAAAAAACCCATAAACATCAACAAAATTACCCTTACCTACAAATCCTCAGCAAGGAACCGTCTCAACAACCAAGCAGAAAATAATAAGAACAAGGGTCCTCCAATGCTCGCACTCATCGTCTTAAAATTTTATATCTCAACATTGACCCTGTCATGGAAAAAAAGAAATAAGAAATCATCACTAGTCTTCTTAAAAACAAAAAGAACAAGAAACAATACACGAATCCCCTCTTTCATGTATGTAATCATCATGCTAATCCCATCATAAAAAACTGCACCAACCTCTCCAGCACACAACCCATCCTCATGAAACACCTTGATTGCAAGGTCATTTAAAAAAATAACCACACATATAAGGGAATCCCAATGGATATATCAAACTCAAATCAAACATTACTTAGTGAAACATAGATATACCTAAAACCATATAGTTTCAATCCATCCGAAATTATCTAACAGAATAAAACCTCATGAAAGAAGATCTAGAGATCTCTTCCAAGACAATACATGGCATAATATTCTGAGATCCATATAAATAACCTCAAACTACCCCCCTTGTAATCTTCAATCCATGTATTCTAACATGATTCTAAACCTTACCTAGGTCTCAAACTAAATTTAACTTCTAAGAACCCTCAATGGAAAACTTCACATCGAGCCCAACCCAACCCAAAACACAGAATCAACAACATATGACAACATAAGGTCCTTATCATAACATTGTACATGGAATAAAATCATAATGGATCACCCATCAATCTTATTTTGAATCTAGTGTAGGAAATTGTGAAAAATCCTCTAGGGGAAATTAAAAGGTGGGTAAACAAAAATTTCATTTCCTACCCAATGAAGTTCTTCAGAACACACATCTAATTTCATTGAGTTCCATACCATGAAAATAGGTTTTGTGTATGGAAACCCACTATGAACAACCTAAAACTCTAATTTTCCATAGAACAAAACATAAATATACTCAAAGAGCTATAAACCAACTAATAAGTTTATTAAAACATATAAAACATGAGTTATAAATTGGGCAATAATAAAAACTGAAAAAAACCTACCTCATAGTGAAATATGGAAGCTTCGAGCCTGGATATGCACTTTTCCAATGACTACAGAACCTATATCACAACACATAACTTAAATAATCAGTTATAAAGATTTATAATGAATTACTAAATTTAATTACAGAAGGGATAAATGTAAAATATCATAATATTAAACATCACCATGCCAAAACTACTTCTGATGGTCTGAGATCGTCCCTTCGAGTCCTAATCTAGCCAATTTAATTGAAATCCCTATAATTTTTTCCTAAATTCAAAGTTATTTGGTGCAATAAAAACTCAAAACCCTATCCCAGTTCATCTAAAGTTATAGGGATTCAATGGAAATACAAATGAAGGTAGTGGAATAGAAGAACTCACCCATAACCATCGCTATAACACACTAAGAAACATCCCCCAATATGGGGGATCTATGGGAGGACTAAGGGGGGGTTTCCGGATTTGGGATTCTCAAAAATCCACCATTCCCTAAAAGAAATAAGAGTATTATGGTTAAATTACTATTATACCCTCACTAAAGAAATAGAGTAAGCCAATGAATATAGTGCAGAATAGGGATCCACATCATGGCCCTACTTAAGGTAGCTTTTTTCTCATATCATTAGGGACCTCTCATGGTGTAACCATTCGGGTTGGGGCATAGGACCGCCCTATAAGACATGATATGAGTGTGACCTCATTTATTGTGAAATATAAAACCTCACAGAGGCAAGATGTGTCCTATGGAACTTCTACTCTTCACTATGGCATAACCACTTAGGCAACATCATGGTCCTCCTTGACCTAGACAAGGCTGCACTATGGTTTTTTTTTGGGTTTTGGAAAGGCCACCCATGAAAAGTTCCCAACCCAAGGGATTCCTCCTTTCTAGTGTGGACCATATGGAGACACTACAAGGAATCCACCTGGGGAACCCTCCATGAAAAAACCTTTACCATAGCCTCCTCATACTCATTCCCATATGGTGTAACCCTCAAGACTGTGTTGTGGTGGTTTCCTATAGATGAAATTTCATTTGGGTCACCCTAAACTTTCTTCTATGATTTCCCAAGCACCCAAACAACCATGTGTGCCTCATTCCGCATCCCAAAACACCTCTTTGAGAAGTTACAACACTTGATAACTTATATGAATCCCAATTATGAAAATTAACCATACTTTATATCAAAATAAACATATTCCCCTAATTTTATCACCCATAACAACACGGGTAATTACAATATCCCCCACCATAATGCTACCCACCCCTGAGAGGTATCACTGGACCATAAGTCCCCATGCTCGAACCTCAAGTAACAATTAATCTTTTATTTGATTCAATATCATATTAAATTATATTCACTATGATTCTACTATATATACATGATCTCTATCACACTATATAATTCAGTTCTTGAATTTAGTATTTTCCATCAAAACATGAACAACTAGATTCTACACATTCATCGATATCTGATTCCTCCCTAATCATCCATGGACAGTCTAAGAAACCAATGAATATTCCAATGTGAGGAACATCTATCCATGATCAATAAGAAACTACACACCATATAAGTATCCTTATCAACTCCCCATAATCAAACACTAACCTATGAGGAACATGATCCATCCACTATCGAACATAATATTTGGGCATGCTTGAATGGCTCACATATGAGTGCCAAACTAAAAATAATAACAACCTACCATATTTGTTCCACCATGAATGTCGGTCCACCAAGAATGTCATATTCCATACACAATAATACACTTATAAAGTGGATTGATCCATATAATAGAAAATGTGGTGCTCCCCACCACCTGGCTCCCCTCACACCACTCCTTAAGTGCCAAAAATAATAAGTAAACTACAGTTACACCACTCATGTTTCCCCAAGACCTAATTGAACTAAATATAATATCACAACGTCCATTTCAGTGATCTATGAACCAACCAACATTTTTATCACTAACCTCGTAATTCCCTCAAATTCCAACCTACATAAAATCCCTAAAAAACAATGGTTTCACATTTATATGAAACCTGATTTCACAACCAGGCTCACACTCACATGAGTCACACCTTAATTAACCTACGCTAACATGCCTAAAGCATAGACTATGACCCACTCTTCACTTAGTTCCAAAAAATAGATCACAATTGGTCTCAAATATCAAAATAAAGGTATCTACATCATCCCAAGATCAACCACACATCCACCGACCACACGAGAATTGTTTTAATTCTACAAGTATCTTACCAAACTCTAATTGTACCACCCAAATCCCAACAAAAACCAATAAAAGTAGTGAGGCTAGAAATACAAGAAAACCTTCCCTCTCAACCCAAACTAAAAACAAAGATCACTCCTAATACTCTACCTATGAATCCAAAGACAAATATATGACTAACCAAAAACCTTCATAGAGACCCAATCATCGGGGAAACTTGATCATGATAAAAAAAACCTCTCAAGAATAATTTCCCTCATAGATCCATAACCATGTCATGCAAAGCCCATACTTATCCACTAATGTCACCACACATCCTTTGATGAAGAGATTTTATTCCCATTACTTGAGAAAATCTCATAATAAAACCCATATCAACTATCCTCATAATAAAAAAATATATTCATGGTTTAGTTATGTAGAATTCACCAAGAAACTATATAGAACAACACCATATAGGTTGTTATGGACACTTTAAAAAAATGAACCTCCATCTTCTGTGATATCACACACAAATAGGCACATGTCCTGTGAATCCTACGTGCCTAGTATAATACATGTACACATGCCTCTTAGAATCACACCAAGAACCTAAAACATATACATCATAAATATGATAACATAAGTGCATCATGTGAGGTGAAATCATACCACCATAAAATCAAAAACCAAGAATGAAAATCTCATTACTGTCATAACCTAGACTTTACATTGGAAAATGTGTTTAAAATGAACCAATATTAGGTCCATAAAAAGCTCTGACACTTTCATAAAAAACTAGTATACCATCTTCTAAATAATAAGACAATAAAATTTGATATATATGATACCATTTTATATTGAACTGGCCTGTTTTAACATGAAACATCACCCAATCAATCTTATCACAAGGCATCAAGTTCAACTGCCTAGGTTCCAGAGGCTACTAACTAGTGGTGAGGTTCTAAATGAATACTATAGGGATAATATAACCTCATATTAGAGTGTAATAAAAGTGGTAAATAACGAAACCCATGAACATCCATAAACATCATGGAATATAATATAAATAAGATAGAAGCATGCAATAATAAATGAAATATTTTCCATAGACTCACAATCATGATATAAAACATAAATTTATCACCCAGTGAGCTAATAAAATAAAAAGATTAAATAAAATAAATAAAATATTCATGCCTCTACTATTATCCCTAATTCATATATCAAACCCAGTCTCCAACACTGTTGAGTTGTTGGAGCCAAATCATTAGACTCTACACGAGAATTCTCAGTTAATCATTAAATATTATCCCTCTTCCTAATCCTTTTTGTTACCTATGCTCAGCTAGAAAGAAGGCACAAGGTTCTACCCATTCACTAATATTAATTTACAAAGGGTGATAAATAAATTTCAATAGGCCACCCCTAGTGGTGAATCTATCATCAGTTTTCATAACAAGTGCATAAACATGTGATATTCACAACCTAGTATAATAATAACTACTAATAAAAAAACTAAAATAAATAAATTTCTATATTAAAATAAAGGAAAACATATGTAACCTCATGATCTAATTACTAACCCAAGAAAAAACTACCCCACTTTGGCCAAATCCAAAAAACTCACAACATATGGATCACCTAGCTACACAACAACTAGTGTATCCACCAAATCATTAAGAAGCTCGGAACTTATATCAAATCAATATACATGAATTACAAACCCTAATATCTCACCCAAGGAATATAAAAACATTGAAAACCTATACTGGTTTCTAATACTATAATAACATGATCTGGACCAGTAATAAGAACTCTACACTAAATTTTAAGAACATTTCAACGTGTATATTGTCTAAAAAAACTAGAAAGTGTAAAAAATCCAAATATTTGGTGATATCAACATCCATAGATACCAACCAATAGAGTAAAATACATACATATGTAATAAAATGTGGGTGAACTCAACATCTATGAACACCATTTAGGATAAATCCCAAGCACCGATATATAACAAACCCCTAGTTAAACCAGGGGGTATACTCATAAAAATCATCCATTATATCTATAGATCCACATAAAAATAACCAATGGATGATATAATTTAACCAAAATTAGGACCAATTATTTAACCTATAAACATACATAAAACATTGTTTCCCTCGGAATTCGGGGATGACCTCCTGGATGGGAGATTCAAACATTCTGATCGGTTTCTAATGGGTTTGTTCGTAGAACCAGAAACATCCAATGATTCCACATCCATTTGGACCTACTTTCCAAAGGTAGGCGCTCATTAGCTTGTGGACTGATGAGGCTTAGGAATTTGCATTGGTCGAGAGGATGGTAGGTCAGACTCATCACACCTTTTTGAGGGGAATTATTGTCTATTCCGGGACTCTCTTTGTAGATTTAAGTTATGTTCGTGAATCCTTATTACATTACCAAGTATAAAATGAGCTTTCCTTCAGTTTAACAATCAATGATTAAATATGTAATAAATTTAGAGATTCTTTTATATATATTTGAGGTTCTTCATCAATAGAGAATCATCTATATCTATTTAGAGATTCTTGATCAATGGTATCCTTCAAAATATTTATATAAAAGTCTCTTGGTTATTATGATGACTAGGCTGGTTTTAAAGCCACTCAGTGGGGCACATGAAGTTTCTTGTCATTCAGAAGGACATGAATTATTTCAAAGTTGTGATCGAACCCATAAATGTGTTACCTACATATCATTTGTTTTGGAAAAGGAATCAGAACCCACGTAGTTCGAGTAAAGGAGTATGATGTTTATGATTGATGGCTCAAAGAAGGATGTCACAATTACTTTTACACTCTAAGCTCACGTGAGTCATGCTCAGTGTGAGAAACAAGAGGTATTGGTAAAAATTAGACAATTGTTCCATGAAAGATGCAATCATAAGAAATGGTTTGGGGCATATGTATATATGACTTCCCAGATAAATGAAGGTTAGGATTTACTTTAGGGAGAAAATCCAGGAACAGGGTACATAAAGGTATATGTGCTTCATGGAGATTTGAATAATCTAACTTGGGACTTATTCCTTAAAAGGAAACCCAAATTAGGAGAGGATTGATAACTGGGTTTTTCTCCTGAGAAGGAATCCCAGATCAAACAAAAATTAGGACTGCTTAGAGAGAATTTAAGGGACTTGGGGCTTATTCCTGAAAAGGAAACCCAAGATTATGACTGGGGAATACTCTTAAAAAGGAGGCCCAGGTTAAGGGATTTATGACTGGGACTTATTCCTGAAAGGGAAGCCCAGGTTAAGGATTAAGGTTTGGGGCTTACTCCTGAAAAGGAAGCCCAAATTAGAGACTGGGGCTTACTCCTGAAAAGGAAGCCCAAATTAGAGACTGGGGCTTACTCCTAAAAAGGAAGCCCAAATTAGAGGATATGGGGCATACTCCTAAGAAGGATGCCCATTAATTAAGGGACTTGGGGCTTACTCCTAAAGAGGATGCCCAAGATTAGGACTGGGACTTATTCCTGAAAAGGAGACCCAGGTTAGGGGACTTGGGGCTTACTCCTGAGAATGAAGCCCAAAATTATGACTGGGACTTATTCATGAAAAGGAGACCCAGGTTAAGGATTATGGTTTGGGGCTTACTCCGGAAAAGGATGCCCAGATATGGGAATTTTAAGAATTTGGGGCTTACTCTTGAGGAGGATGCCCAAGTTTGGAGGACTTAGGAATGGGGATTATTCCTGAAAAGGAGATCCAGGTTAAGGATTCTCTCATCTTAAAGGATGAGGTTGAATGAATGAACTCTCAATCTTTATTGACATAAAGATATTTAAATCACTAGGTTTTGAGAGATATTCCACAGAATTCCTTTCAGATATGGAAGTCAAATCAAGAAATCATGCCATAAATGGCTTTGAAGAGTGTCTTGATGACTGAATCTTGAAAATGAAGTAATGGCTTAAGAGGGGTGAAATGGGAAAGAAAGGCACCAAAAAAAGAAGGGGCACACAAGTCTTGGAAGACACGCAAGTACTGAGTGGGTGTGCAAGTATTGGTCGCGCAGGTATACCTGCGCGATATGTGGTGTACTTGTGCGATGGTCAACCAGCATTGAAATACATGAGCGACTCTTTATTAGAGCCTTTAGAATCCTCTTTAGGTTCTTCCAAAAAAGGGATGCACAAGTTCTATTGAAGGAATAAGGTGGCGCGCAAGTGTGACCACTTCCCTTAAGGGCTGACCACTCAGGCACGCAAGTGTTGATGAATTTCAACACTTAGGCCTTCCTCCCTCTCTTTAGATCTTCCGTTCTATGTAAGAAATTACCTTAGAAGTGTTCCGGAAGCTTTGAAAAGAGTCTTGGGCGTCGGGAGCTTCAATCCGAGTTTCTGGAAAAAGAACCTCTCGAATGGGGGGCCCATAGGGTCTATTTATAAGCAGGAAAAGACCCAAGGCGGTTACCGGGAGGTTATCAATTAGGTCGCGCAAGTCACTTGCGCGCCCATAAGGGCGTCGCGCAAGTGGACTTGCGCGACAGTGATATAACTTGCGCGGTGCAGTTTCTTTTGATCCTTTGTTCATGCCTTTTTCGATTTTTGATATTTTCTTCAAAGGTTGAATCACTTTGAGCTCAGATATTCCCCTTTTCCGATTTTTTGATTCTGTGAAGAAAGGAGCATCAACAAAAGTCCCCCCTCAGAGTTGGATCCGGAGAGAAATGAAGATTTGACTCTGAGTAAATCGAATACATCGAAAGAAAAAGGGGGTGCACAAGTCTTCAGGGCACAGAGGGCGGCACGCAAGTGCGCATCGCATAGGGATATAGCCCTCGGTCGTGCAGGGTCCGCCGCACAGGTTCCCGGACGCGTCTATAAATAGAGGGCCTCACTTCCGTACAAGAATCCGGATTTCCGGACTTCATACCTTCGAGCTCTCGCCGCGCAGGTCACCTTAGCCGCGCAGGTTGCTCTATTTTCTAGCGTTTTCCTTGATGTCGCACTACTGTAAAGGCATTTGTACTTGCGCGGTTTATACTTGCGCGTCAAAAACTAGCGCGGCACATGAATACTTGCGCGCCATTTTTTAGACTTGCGCGCCTTAATTCCTTAGCCATTTTTTTGAAATCTCTCACAAATTTTATGAAAACTAAACCCATTTAAGAGTTTAATTTATTCCACTTTTGGGCAGATTCAATGGCTACTAATGGAATTAAAACGTCTGATGAACTGGCTAGCAAGAGGATTGATGACATGATGAACATCATTGGCCATGATTACTATGATATCTGCAACAACATTCTCTCAGATTTGGCTAAGAACTTGAAGAAATATCATCTTAATTTCCCACAGAGCATCTACCTACCTCTATATGGTCATGGTCACCTACAAGGAGTCAATGTTCCAGATGCAAAGAACTATACACCTGAAATGCATCTGCACTTCTACTCCTTCATTTCGGTTATGCTGTGCATTAAGAGAAACAAAAATGGTGTGAACTTTCAAATTCTTCCTCCATGTCATTTCCTTGCAGATATGAAAATGGAAAACCCATGGGCTGAAATGTTTTCCACTACCGGTTGGTGGAGAGAAGAAAAACATGGTATTATAGCAATATCTGAAAAGAGTACTCTCTCCAAATGGCTCTTTACTTCCAATGCTCCATTCTCAAATTCATGAATCCATCTTCCAAGTCTCTTGGACAGAAACAGTGTCACTATTTGATCAGCAGGAAATTTTCTCAAACCGCACTCAAGAACATCCTTTTACAATTGTTCCAAGAAGAGCTGGTATTACTGCATCTCTTATTGTATCCAGTTGAATGAATGAATTCCAGGTGGTTGCTGATAAAGATCGGGATGCCGTAAATCAAATGAAGTGTTATGTTGAAAGCCTCTTGTAATTCTTGAAAAAGAGAAGAGACTCCAGTTTGTGGATTTCCTTCTAACTCTTGTGCATCAATGAAAAACACTTTCACTTTCAATTATTTGTACCTTCATTCTCTCACTACCTGCTTTAAATTTACTTATGCCAATGGGCTTAGTAAGCATAGTTTGATTTTTACTAGGATTATTACAAATAACCCTACAAATTTTGAACCTTTTAATTGCTCAATATGACCTAAATCATACGAAAATGTATATTTAGTGAGATGGAACTTGACTTTTATTCAGAGTTCTTTTGTCTTTTGTGGGCAGTTTAATGTCATGCATGTCGGACATAAAGGGGGCTAATGTTTAAGGTCAAAATAACTTTGACCAAAATGGGTTAAAATTGATTCAATTCCTTGACAATTTATCTGAAAACATATTACCATACTCAAGTATGATGGAAAATATGTAAGCTATGAATTAAGAATATTTGAATCTGAGGAAAGATATGAAAAAGAGCTAAAAGGCATTAGAAGAAGTAGTTTCCAAGAATGAAGTTACTATTATTTGACAAAAACCCGTTAGGGGGTTGAATTATGCAGGGCCACCTAAGGGCATTGGCTGCATGGTCAAATAAATAGCATCTTTCGGCTGACAAGTCTGTTATGTGGACTGTTTATGCAAGGCCACCTATGGGCATGTGCTGCATAGTCAGGCAATAGAACTCTCAGAAATTTACTTTCCTAGTGCAAAAATCCAGTGAACGTTTATGGATATTGGAATTTTCTAAAGTATAGAGTTTGTTGTATGGAAAGAGGTACTTGAATATGGAGAAGATATTTCTGAAAAAGAATATCAAAGAATTGAATAAATATCACTCCTACGAAGGTCTGACCCAAACGTAGGGAAAGATAATACGGAGAGTATAAACCATAGACTTGAATACTTTCAGATCATGAAAAAGGACATGGGACAAATATGTTAAGGAAGGCTATTTTTTGCATATCCCTACATACCGTCATTTAAGACAAATAAGGACAAAAGAGGCATTCTTCCCAAGAATGACGTTACTATTATCCTACAAACCCGTTAGGGGGTTGAATTATGTAAGGCCACCTAAGGGCATTGGCTCCATAGTTAAATAAATAGCATCTTTCGGCTAACAAGTCTGTTATGTAGACTATTTATGCAAGGCCACCTATGGGCACGTATTGCATAGTAAGGCAAAAAGAATTCTCAGAAGTTTGACATTTTTGTGACTAAAAGTCATGAAAAGGGTTATAAAGATCTGAAAATATTTAAGGTTAGTATTATAACACATAAATATGGGTATTGTCCAATGTATATAGAGATACATAGGTCAATGATAACCATAATCATGTTGTGGATGGGTCCTGAATTGAAATTTTGGACTTCAATACGTATCTCATAAGAATGAGAATCAAGCCATACGTAGTTCTTGAAATGAAGTTTAACGTCGTGAAGGACGAAAATATGAGAGATCTTAGTTTAGGGTCATAGAGTTTGGACCATAATAATGAATACACAGTGTGTGTTTTCATGAGGACTTTTCAGCCAAGGGACTGGAAGTGAAATTTGGGGTTAGGCCCAAAAAGACTTGGGGATGGATTCAAGGGATACTCGAACGTTACTACGTATACCATAAGGATGGGAATCAATCCCACGTAGTTCTAGAACTACCCTTTGTACAAATTTGGTTCGTACATGTGAAGGGTGAAAGGGGACTTTAGTGCAATGATGGTTTAACCCGAGATAAAAAGTTTAGGCATTACCATGTATGCACGTAGTCTTTTGAAATGAAACATGATTGAAAAAATCAATGTCAATAACAGTTCTCTCTCAAATGAGGAAATCAAAGAGTATTGTAGTTTATTGTCGTACCGGACAAAAGTGTTGAATAGTTTAACATCATATAACAAGGACGAAAGTGAATCAATGTAAAGATATTTATTTTAGGGGCGGATTCACGAATCAACATCATATGAGATGGTGGTGAACCGATGTGAAGAGATTGTTTTTGGGCTTGAACCCTGGGAGGTTGCCTATATACCCAGCCTAGAGGGCAAGGATCAAATTCCGTGTAGTTCAATTAAAGAATGAATTAATGATCATGGTGTTCTTGGGGACAACGATCTAATAATAAAAAAAATGTTGTTGGGACTTATACATGGTTAGTGGCCCAAAGAGAGTGTTACGGTTGAGGTTTTCTCTAAGCTCACGTGAGTCATACTCGGTGTGAGAAACAAGAGGTAACAACAACCTTAACAATGCATAGATTAATGTCATGTAGGACATATAAAGGGACTATGTAGTTTAAAGTCTTTCAGTTAGGACTATTGGTGCTACGCAGTTTAGTGTCATGTAGCAGGAAAAAAATACAGTTTAATGTCATGTAGGACATATCATGAATTTTCTGTATAGTTTAGCATCATGTAGTTAGGATGATGGGGAAAATAGAGTTTAACGTCATGTTGGATGAAAGGGGGACTGCGCAGTTTAATGTCATGCAGTAAGGACAAAATAACACAACATTTACATCATGTTGGATGCACTGGGGATTTTTTTTCACAGTTTAACGTCATGTTGGATGAAAGTCTGAATAGTTTAAGGTCATATGAATGGACCGTGGATGGTGCATTTTAATGTCATGCTGGACAGTGGTGTAGTTTAAAGTCATAGATGACCTTGGAAGATTATATAGTTTAACGTCTTTCCGGACGTAAGGGACTTTTATACAGTTTAGCGTCATCTAGTTAGGACGTCACAGTTTAATATCTTGCTGGACGTAAGGGACTTGAAAATAGTTTAGGGTCATATGCATGGACCGTTGATGATGCAGTTTAAGGTTATACAGGACCTAGTTGCAGTCTAAGGTCATACTGGACCATTTAGGGAACTTTTTCATAGTTTAATGTCGTGTGGGACGAAGTTGCAGTTTAAGGTCATACTAGACCATTGCTGTATTGTTTAACGTCATATAGCAAGGACGAAATGGTGCTGCACAGTTTAGTGTCACGTTGCAGGGACATCATAGTTTAACGTCATGTTGGACGAAAGGGGGAGTTTAAGGTCATATTGGACCATTGCTGTATAGTTTAACGTCATATAGCAAGGACGAACTGGTGCTGCACAGTTTAGTGTCATGTTGCGGAGACATTATAGTTTAACGTCATGATGGACGAAAGGGGGAGTTTAAGGTCATACTAGACCATTGCTGTATAGTTTAACGTCATATAGCAAGGACGAACTGTTGTTGCACAGTTTAGTGTCATGTTGCGGGGACATCATAGTTTAACGTCATGTTGGACGAAAGGGGGAGTTTAAGGTCATACTGGACCATTTCTGTATAGTTTAACGTCATATATCAAGGACGAACTAGTGATGCGCAGTTTAGTGTCATGTTGCGGGGACATAACTTGTGAATACTTTGTATTTTATACAAAATATTTCTTCAAAAATTTGGCATTAGTTGGAGTAGTAATGAGTTCTCCATCCATCGAGATTAATGAATAAGCTCCATTGGAGTAGACATTATGTATTGAATAAGGTACTTCCCATTTTGGCTCAAGCTTGGGAGGTTTCTTTCCTTGTATCATTGGAGTTCTGAGAACTAATACCAATTCTCCCGGAATGAATTAACGAAGACGAACATTTTTGATAAAAGCTCGTGCTATTCGATTCTGATAGATTTCCAAGTGGTGCAACGTGCACCATATTTTCTCATCTAACTGTTCCAATTCATTCAATCACTTTTGGGATTGCTCATCTGTAGATAACTGATCACAAATGGCTACTATGAGTGAGGGAAATTGAACTTCAATTAACAAGACTGCTTCTGTTCCATATACCAACGAATATGGAGTTGACCGCGTTGCATTGCGGGTGGTAGTCCGATAAGCCCATAAAGCATGAAAGAGTTTATCAGGCCATGACCTCTTATCTTTATCCACCATCTTTTGTAGTATATTTGAAAGAGTCTTGTTAAAGGCTTCTATTTGGCCATTTTCCATTGCATGATACCGAGATGAATGGTTGGATTTAATGTTGTTTTCTGGATACAATTTCTTCACCTCAGAAGAACAGAAGTTGGTGCCGTTTTCCGTCAATATGGTATGAGGACACCAAATCTAGCAATGATGCTAGACTTGATGAAGCTAACAATGCATTTATAACTGACTTCTTTGAGAGGTAATACCTCTTCCCATTTGGAAAATAAATTAGTAGCAGTAAGAATGTACTTAAACTTCTTGGTCGTAGCTGAAGGGTAAGGTCCCACCACATCCATTCCCCATGTGGAAAATGGCCATGAGTATTTAGCTGTATGAAGCAACTCTGGAGGTTGATGAATGACGTTGGAATGTACTTGACATGAATGATACTTCTTTGTGAAATCAACACAATCTTGCATCATTGAAGGCCAAAAGTATCCAAGCCTTCGAATTTGATCAGACAATCTATGTCCAGACTGGTGGGCACCACAAACTCCTACATGCACTTCTTTCATGACATCCATTGTCTCTTCATCATCAATGCATCTGAAGAGAACTCCATCAAAACCACATTTGTAGAGAATTTTCTCTAGGTGGTTTGGGCCATCATAAAGAGTAAAATTGACCACACGTTTCCAGATTTGTTCTTTCTCAGATATATCAGGTGGAAGTGTTCCATTTTGAAGGTATTCCCTGATAGGTGACATCCATCCTGTAGTATGACCATATGGTTCAGGAATGGGAAAAATTTCATTAATTTCCTCTGTTCTGGCTTGAACATAAGGTGAAATTGCATGACGGTGGGCAATACTGATGGTTGTCTCGTCCAGATTTGGATCTGCTAGAGCTGTGGCTATATTAGCTAGTGCATCAGCTTGAGCATTTTCTGATCTTGGGACATAAGAAAATGTCGGTTCTGAAGTGAATTCCGCCATTAACTTTTTGACATAATAATACAAAGGGATTAACTCTTCTTTTCTGATGGCATAATCACCATTGACTTGTTTGATTACCAGGTCTGAATCACCTTTCACATTTAAGTGATTCACTTGTGCTTGAAGTGCTAACTCCAAGCCTGTGATAAGAGCTTGGTATTCGGCTTCATTATTGGTACCACCTTCCCACAATAAAAAGGAATAAGGTAACAATGCCTTATCTAGAGATATGAGTACAATTCCTAAACCAACTTTGTTGAATTTAGGATTTTCCATTTTCTTCCCTGTTGGACATTTGGAAGCACCATCAAAATACATATCCCATGTTTGAGGACACTCTTGAATAGAAAAAATTTCCTCATTAGGGAGTTCAATATCTGAAGACATGTCTTCCACTAAAGGATGTTCAGCCAGGAAATCAGCCAGAGCTTGGCCCTTTATTGCCTTTTGAGATACATACTGAATGTCGAACTGCTGCAAAATAATTTCCCACCTTGCTAGACATCCTGTAAGCATTGGACGACTAAGGATGAATTTGAGCAGATTATTGCGAGATACCAATTGGACCATGTGACGTTGCAGGTAGTGTCTCAGTTTATGAAATGAAAAGATTAATTCCAGGAAGCACTTTTCAACACTTGAATACCGGGTTTCTGCTTCAAGCAAAGTTCTACTGAGATAGTTGAGGCTATTTTCATTCCCAGCATCATTCTTTTGAGAGAGAAAGGCACCCAATGATCGCTCTTGAGCTGTCACATAGAGAATAAGTGGTCTACCTTCAACAGGTGGCATGAGTAATGGTGGACTCAAGAGGTATTTCTTGAGAATATCAAACGCTTCTTGACATTCTTTAATCCACTGGTAAGTGACTCCTTTTTTCAATAATTTGGTAAAGGGTAAACTTTTTCCTGCCAAATTGGCGATGAAACGCCGAATATAGGCTATGTGTCCTTGAAGTCCTCTTAATTCTTTCAAATTATGAGGAGGTGACATACCAAGGATTGATTTGGTCTTCTCAGGATCGACTTCAATACCACGATGGCATACAACAAAGCTGAGGAATTTTCCGGTGGTTACCCCAAAAGAACATTTTAAGGGGTTCATCTTCAAATTATGTTGTCGAAGCTTGTGAAATATGACTTCCAAATCAGCCAAGTGATTAGAACGTTTTTTGGATTTAACCACCAAATCATCTACATAGAATTCAAAAAACTTCCATATGAAAGGTTTGAAGATACGATGCATGGCGAGTTGATATGTTGCACCTGCATTCTTTAAACCAAAGGGCATCACCCGGTAACAAAACACACCTTTAGGGGCTCTGAAGGCTGTAGATTCCTCTTCTTCTGGGGCCATTCGGATCTGATTATATCTGGAATATCCATCCATGAAGGAAATTAATTCATAGCCAGCGGTTGCATCAATTAAGAGTTCTGTAATGAGAACTAGGAAATCATCTTTTGGACAATACCGATTAAGATCTCTGAAATCGATGCAAACCCTAATTTTTCCGTTCTTCTTCTTTATAGGGACAATATTAGCCAACCACTTGGGATACTGAACTTCTTTGACGAAGTTATCTTTGATCAGCTTATCCACTTCAGATTCAATTTTGGAAGAATAAGTTGTGTGTGTTCTTCTTGCGGCTTTCTTAAATCCTCGATGTTCTTTTGGTAAACCAAAATGATGAGTAGCAATATCAGGATCAAGCCCATACATATCTGTATAGTTCCAAGAAAAAATATCTTTATATTGCTTTAGAAAAGAAGTATACATTTCTTTCTCTTAAAGGGTCATGGCCGCACTAATTAAAGTGGGGCGTGGATCTTTCTCTGTACCCAGATTTATTTCTCTGAGTTCATCCACAGTGGTAGAGATACCTTCTTCAAATGCATGAGGACCATATCTAAGATCTTCCTCTTCCTCTTCATCATGTGATATTTCTTCCATTTCTACTTGCATAGTAGATGATAAAACGAAATTTTCATGATCAGAAGAGATGTCAAAATTTTCACATTTTGAAGAAGAATCTTCCATTTCCGACCCTATTGATGATAAAGGGTCTTCATTGGGAAATAAAGAGGAGATGATGGATTGAGAATTGACATCATTATTCACCTCCGATGTTGCTATAACTTCTTCTGGCCTGATTGGAAAAGTATAGACCTGTTGGATTTCAGCAGATGAAATGAAGACGTCACCACTTGTGCTTTCATCACTGTTTGGTAGGTTACCAATTTCTCCCATGTTGTCTGGCTCAATTGCCATAATTGACATTATGGATCTTTCCATAAGAGTATTTTGATTTGGTCCTATTTTTTCAATTTGACTGATAGGTAACACATAATCTGTACTCACATGTGTAAATGGATTTATTGAAATTTTCTCCAAACCATATGGAGCATTAACTTTGGTAATTTCCTTCATTGTAGATTTTTCTCTTCCCTTCATGTGATAAAATTCGGCCTCAATGTACTGAGACTCACATGTCTTGAACGGAGTCTTATCACTATAAAATGTTCCAACTTGACCATTGAAACAGTATTTGAGACATTGTTGGTATGATGAAGGGATAGCTGCATGCTGATGTAGCCAGGGTCATCCAAGCAAGACGTTGAAAGCTGATTCTTGATCAACAATCATGAAATCCGAAATGGATACAAGATCTCCAAATTGAGTTCTGAGTGTAACTTCGCCCAGTGGTTCTTGTTCATTTTTATCATATCCTTGTAACGTCATTGTAGAAGAAGATAAATCAGATTCCGTGAGGCCCAATCGACGAAGTGTACGAATGGGCATGAGGTTGACTCCTGAACCATTGTCAATGAAAGCGCTTCGGATATCTACACCATTGAATTTTCCAGATAAGTACAAAGGTTTTATGTGCCCATGCACAACATCATCTTCAACTTTATCAGTAAAAGATATCACTGCATGGAATTCTGCAAGATTATTCTCTATGTGATATGCTTCAGCTGCACCAATTTCAGCTTCAAACTCCTGAGGACTTGACAAAGTTTCGATGAGTGATTCCTGAAGATCTTTTGATAGATTCAAAGCATCAAAAATTGATAACTTGTATGGTACTTGGGCCAAGTGTTTCAATATATCATACTTTTGATCTAAAGGTCTGCGTTTCCCAACAGGAATATGCAGTTTAGAAGGTACCTTGGAAGCAGATGCTTTGGAAGCTGATGCATCTTGTATTGGGATAGAAGTTGGCAACATCCTTGGTTTTGGAAGATTAGACCGATTAGATCCATTTACTTGCTGAGATAAAGAAGATGGAATTTTCAATTGGTCTTCCAAAATAACTGTGCCAAGACTGAGTTGACTGTTGGCAGAAGAACTTGCTTGTTCTTTTTGAGCTCGCTGAAGGGCTCTACCACGAGTTTCTGCTGCATACACAGTGCTGGCAGGGGTAGAATTGGAGTAGTGGATTCGGAAAGATCCACGTCTTCCCCTGTATCCTGAACCTCTGGAACTTCCTCAGATTCCCTTATTTGATACAGGGAATTCAGACTCATCAAAATTGAAATTATGACTGGAATACGGATCTGTTAATTAAATCATATTAACAGAATCGAAGATTAACTCTTCATCTAATAAAGACTCTGCCTGACTAGCCTGTTTAGGCTGTGCCGTTTGATGGGGCGGTGCCCGTGGTTTTGAAGTAGATGGAATAAATTCTGCCAGAGTCAAAGACAATTTAGGCTTTAACACATACTCATCTTCTTCTGATTATTTTTTCTTCTTTGAATCAAACCGTTTCTTTGAGGATTTTCCCTCTGATGAAGAGGGTTTTACCACAATATTCATGGAAGAAGACACAATTGGTTTCTTCAATTGTTGTCGCAAAATGGCATGAGTCTGATTGATTGTCTTTCTGACCATCCAATCATCATATTTCTATGCATTTCTGATTTTGACTTCTTGCCATTCACCTTCCTCTGGAACTGTAGCAGTAACACATGCTATCTGAGTCGAAGAACCTTTCAACTTGACTTGTCCCAAGTCAACCATCTTTTGCAGGAGGTCTTTAAAGACAAAACACTCCTGGATGGGATGCCCCAACATTTGATGAAAGGGACAATAATTGGGACGGTCTTCATCTCCTTCCTTGTTTGGCCTCTTGGGCACTGGTAATTGAAACAAATTATTTTCCAGAGCTGAAATGAAGTAACCAGGAACTTGCTCACTTCAGAAAGAGTATGTTTTACTCTTCAAATCCTAAAATTGTTTTCATTATTTATCTCCTTGATAATTTGGACGAAACGGCCTTTGTTGTTGGCGTTCAAGAGGTGGATCCCTTCGAGAAGATGAAGGTTTTGAAGTAGAAATAGGTACAGGTGCTTGTTTAAGAATAACTGTAGCAGTTTCTTCTTTACCCATTCTCCTTCCTGGAGCTGATGGAATTACACGAGATTTAACCTTATCCTGTATAAGGGAATCTTCAATCTGCTGAGCGATTGAAGTAAGGTCTCGAAACCCTCCTGTGTATTTCACAGGGATCAATGTCGTGTGTAATTCGTCGCGCAAATTTGCCACATAGATTGGAAACAGATCTTCCTGAGGGAGTGCTAAACTCAGGGAATACGTTAATCCCTTCCAGCGAGCAATGAAATCAAAGACTCTTTCATTCTACATTTGCTTGAAGTATGTAAGATCGAAAACTGTCGTTCTTGGAAATGATGAGCTGAACTGAAGAAGGAATTTTTGACGAAGATCCTCCCATCTGACGATTGACCGGGATTGCAAGCTTGTATACCAGACAAAAGCTGGTCCTTACAAGGTTTGCACGAAGCATCTGAGTTTCACTACTTCTTGCTGCTCTGGAGTTCCCATCATAGGATCACAACAAGACACGTAATCCGTCAAATGTTGTTCAGGGTCGCCTGATACATTGAAAGTAGGGAAAATAGGGTTTCCAAAAATAGATGGAGGGGAAATTGAATCTACCCATTTAGGGCAAAAAAAATTTTCTGGTTGAACTTCTGCCTGTTTCCCTTCCATATTTTCTAACCGAGCTGTTAATGACTCAATAATAGTTATTAACTTTTGAGAAACATCAGGTTGAATTTGGCCTTGGGTAGGTGCAACGAATGGAGCTTGGATAGACGTGGTGATTGGTGCTGCAACTGATGGTAGCACTACCAACCGTTGTTGCGTTTGACCCGTAGGATTAGACCTCTGAGGGTGTACTGATAAAGGAGGATATTCCTGATCCATCTCAGTAGTTACAACAAATTCCTTCGGCTGTCAGACTTTAGCATTCTTAAGAAGAAGACTACTCTGAAGTAGTTCTGCATTCAACCTTCTTAATTCTTTCATTTCTTCCTCTTGTTGTGCAAACCTTTTCTCTAACGGGAGCGATTGACCTTCTCCAGAGGAAGGATATGTAACCTGATTCTTTCCCCTCCCTTTGTTGGATACTTTTTTGAGAGAAGGAATTGGATTACCTAGGTTCTGAGTAATACTTTGACTTCGTGTACGCACACCTTCTTCATTTGTATCGGCACGTACAATTTCTTGAGCAGGACGCTCTTCATCTGCGTCCCCTGAGTGAGTCTCCTCTGGTGGATTAGCAACAACGAAATTGATGACATTAATTGATGTATAATGCATCACATCCCTTCTATCAACATTTCTGTGATATTGTCTTCTTTCATGTCTTTGGTGAGACATTGCCTTTTGTTGATTTAATCTTTTAGGAACGTCTTGATGAGCTATAACTTGGAGGGAATCTCCTGATTATTTGGCTCTTCGTTCCTCTTGGGGATTCTTCCCCAATCGAGAAAAGACTGATATTCTCTGAGAAGGGGATTGATGATTTGAAAGAGTCCCCAGTCTCGAGAACTGGGGATGTTCCTGCTGCTTCCGCTCAACTCCTTGAATCCCATTTGTTGATTCTGAGGGTTGGGTTAAAGGAGTCCCCAGTCTGACAAGCTGGGGTGGCTCTTGACATGCTATGTCTGAGACCTTCTTAAAAGATCTCTTGATCTTGCGAATCAGTGTTCGGAAATTAGCTGGATGCATTAGCCTGTATCCACTTTTATCACCTGGTTTAATAGACCGTTGGATGATTTCCGAAACTTCTATCATTTTATGATGTGTTTGCTACATACGAGAGGCTTGTGCAATATTCTCGCCTGCTTGATGTAGGAGAAATTCAACAACATGTTCTCTATATGCTTGATTTTGAGAGGAACTAGTTGAAGCCTGTTCTTGAGAAAGCTTTTGATTATGAACAAAGCCCATTGACTATGGCCGGCCATGGGCAATAACATTGCATGAGACCATTTTCGGCGGGCTTCGCTGACTGGAAAGCACTATGAAATGTAGTGCTCCGTGAACACCCCATCCTCTGATATGAACACCAGATGGAGAATTGGAAATTAACTGATGAAATTTTCTTAGTGCACCAAGGCATGAACGTTGAAGGGTTCTCTGTTTCTTTTCAGCCTTCGGATACCGAGAGACTGATAGAGATGCCAAATCAATCTGACGTTGTAGCCCTTCTATTATCTTAAGATGATTTTCATATTCATCATAAGACAATACCTTCTTCTTCAATTGACAAAGAGTTTTCCATATGTTGAGACGAATATCATGGACTCCATCTTCCATCAACATCTTTGGAATGTCATACTGGGAGTCATCCAAAGGCCAAAACATGACTGGTACCTCAATGTTTGCCAGTTTTTTCCTCATGTTCAGCATTTCCTCTTTATCATTAAATGAAGATTCTTATACCTGTTTTGACCAGAGTTGGTGTTTCCTTATTGCTTATCAGATTCAACAAGATTGGTAGAGAGATCATTGATAAAACTAGAAGATGCATGACTTAGGGGTGGTTTGGAGAATGACCTACACCCTGGGCTATCTTCTGATTGAGAAAGTATTTCACTTGCTAGCGATAAAGAATCAGACATGACTGGTTTCACATTTGAAAGTGCCTCAATATAAGAGTGAATTCTCGTCACTACATTGTCCACTGGAGTATTTTCCAGACAATGTGAATCACTACTGCGGAGAGGAATTTCGCAACGAAATTAATCATCATGGGGAGGACCACCATAATGGGTTACAGCAAAAGATGAGATCTCTTGCTCCTTGGTCTTCTGACCACACAGAGGGTTCCTGTGGCTCTTATCTGAAGAAGAAACTTCAAGATTGACCGAATTTTCATGAAGCAAGCCTTAATGAAGAAGTGTCTGTTGAAGACTTTCAGAATTAATGTTCCCGTTATTGGGAAGTGAGGGAGTAGAATCTTGAATTCCAACAGATAAATGTCTGAGGGCTTCAAGAACTCCATCATCGAGCAAGGCCTTGTTACAGATTGGCCTTTGATATCCTGACTGTGATGGGTGGATCTTTTTCTTAGATGCCTTCTTACTCGCTTTGTAAACCACTTGTTGACGAAAGTGGTTACTCTGAGCAGGTGTATGTGCCTGATCAGGAAAGCTGGTCAGGTTAGGCTGACGATCTTTACTCAAATCAGGTGTATGTGCCTGACTTGGTTGTCCGTATTATATGGGGGAGTATGCCCCATAACCCTCTTGGACTGGAACAGATGTGTGTGTATGTTCCGGAGTGAATCGTTGATGTGTCACTCCACTGCTAGGGATAGATTTATGTGTCTTTCTCTGAGATGATGCTGAAGCTGTTATGATATCCTGGAAAGCCTCCAGAATATGAGCAGGAATTTACTTCTGCTCTTTCACCATTGACAAAATATGCTTGGTGACTTCAGCCACCGGAACGTCGATATACGTCCATTCTGGTCTTGGAGTAGGTGTATGTGCCTGCTCCTGTCCTCCTTTTCCTATCAGTTAATCCTGACAGTACTCAAGTGTGGAGGCAGAGAGTTGAGTCTGCCTCCTGTTTGTCGTCAGAGCTTTCCGACTGACTTCTCCATGCTCTACCAAGCGAGACTGTTGGTAGGTTTGATTAGTACTAGTAGGTGTATGTGCCTGCTGATTACACTTCTCCAAACGCGGTTGACGCGATCCATTATATGTAGTCAGGAGAGCCTGCTGACTAACTGATGATGTATAAGCAGGTGTATGTTCCTGCCTATAGTACTCTGCTGGAATTGCCTGGCGGGATTGGCGTGATGCTGCCAGACGAGTCTGCTGGACAGCGGAATTAAAACGGACAGGTGTGTGTGTCTGCTCGTTGTTCGCCACCAAGTTAGGTTGGTGGACTTCTCCGGAGATGGTATAGATGAAAATCTGCCCATTGTTAACCGGATTCCATCTTTGGCGGTTCTCCTTGCCTGATCGGGTTCGAGGAACCTGAGATGAATGTCTGGAGTTCGTACCCTCATCATGTTGAGGGCGCACTGCCGCACGAGTCTGGCGGCGATTGTTGATGGGAGCCCTCGGGAAGGACTGTTGTCTTTTTGAATTAAGGCCCTGAGGGACCTTCTCATTCACTTCCTCAGAGTAAGGGAGTGAATGGAAATTGCGTTCTGGAGATAACTACCCAAAATGGTTGGATACGGTAGTCAGAACCGCCTGCCTCTTGATCACTGGTCGTCGTTGTCCGGACGACCTGTGTGAGTTGTTCACTTGGAGGGCCTGTCGGGCAGCCTCCAAAGTTGGGATGGTACCGTGTTGACCGTACTCCTTAACCAGCACATTTGATACCCAACGTTGAAGATGCTAAGTAGGTGATGTCATCCTCAGAGCGGATGACGATCCAGTAGCAATAGCAGCAGTGGTATTTGCAGCAGCAGTATTCACAGATGTGAATTTGAGAGCAGCCATTATGGAAATACAGAAGATCTTGGAAAAGAGTGCCTGTTTGATATAACAGACGCAATCAAGATAAAATTCAGCCACTACATCCTTTGGATGAGCACACATGTCAATGATTGTTTTTGTTATCCCTCTTATTGAGTTTTAAATAGGGGCTTAACAAATAGGTAAAACATCATTTTAACTTGGTTAATGATTCACGTCGGGTTCACCATTTTTTGATTCCCTCGGAATTCGGGGATGACCTCAGGGATGGGAGATTCAAACGTTCCGATCGGTTTCTAACGGGTTTTTTCATAGAACCAGAAACATCCAATGATTCCACATCCATTTGGACCTACTTTCCAAAGGTAGGCGCTCATTATCTTGTGGGCTGATGAGGCTTAGGAATTTGCATTGGTCGAGAGGATGGGAGGTCGGACTCATCACACCTTTTTGAGGGGAATTATTGTATATTCCGGGACTCTTTTTGTAGATTTAAGTTATCTTCTTGAATCCTTATTACATTACCAAGTATAAAATGAGCTTTCATTCAGTTTAACAATCAATGATTAAATATGTAAGAAATTTGGAGATTCTTTTATATATATTTGAGGTTCTTCATCGATAGAGAATCATCTATATCTATTTAGAGATTCTTGGTCAATGGTATCCTTCAAAATATTTATATAAAAGTCTCTTGGTCATTATGATGACTAGGCTTGTTTTAAAGCCACTCAGTGGGGCACTTGAAGTTTATTGTCATTCAGAAGGACATGAATTATTTCAAAGTTGGGATCAAACCCATAGATGGGCTACCTACATATCCTTTGTTTTGGAAAAGGAATCAGAACCCACGTAGTTCGAGTAAAGGAGTATGATGGTTATGATTGATGGCTCAAAGAAGGATGTCACAATTACTTTTACACTCTATGCTCACGTGAGTCATGTTCGGTGTGAGAAACAAGAGGTATTGGTAAAAATTAGACAATTGTGCCATGAAAGATGCAATCATAAGAAATGGTTTGGGGCTTATGTATATATGACTGCCCTGATAAATGAAGGTTAGGATTTACTTTAGGGAGAAAATCTAGGAACAGGGTCCATAAAGGTTTATGTGCTTCATGGAGATTTGAATACTCTAACTTGGGACTTATTCCTGAAAAGGAAACCCAAATCAGGAGAGGATTGATAACTACGTTTTACTCCTGAGAAGGAATCCCAGATCAAACGAAAATTAGGACTGGTTAAATAGAATTTAAGGGACTTGGGGCTTATTCCTGAAAAGGAAACCCAAGATTATGACTGGGAAATACTCTTAAAAAGGAGGCCCAGGTTAAGGGATTTATAACTGGGACTTATTCCTGGAAGGGAAGCCCAGGTTAAGGATTAAGGTTTGGGGCTTACTCCTAAAAAGGAAGCCCAAATTAGAGATTGGGGCTTACTCGTGAAAAGGAAGCCCAAATTAGAGACTGGGGCTTACTCCTGAAAAGGAAGCCCAAATTAGAGGATATGGGTCTTACTCCTAAGAAGGATGCCCAAAAATTAAGGGACTTGGGGCTTACTCCTAAAGAGGATGCCCAAGATTAGGACTAGGACTTATTCCTGAAAAGGAGACCCAGGTTAGGGGACTTGGGGCTTACTCCTGAGAAGGAAGCCCAAAATTATGACTGCGACTTATTCCTGAAAAGGAAACCCAGGTTAAGGATTAAGGTTTGGGGCTTACTCCTGAAAAGGATGCCCAGATTTGGGAATTTTAAGAATTTGGGGATTACTCCTGAAGAGGATGCCCAAGTTTGGAGGACTTAGGACTGGGGATTATTCCTGAAAAGGAGACCCAGGTTAATGATTCTCTCATCTTAAAGGATGAGGTTGAATGAATGAACTCTCAATATTTAGTGACATAAAGATATTTAAATCTCTAGGTTTTGAGATATATTCCACAGAATTCCTTTCAGATAAGGAATTCAAATCAAGAAATCATTCCATAAATGGCTTTGAAGAGTGTCTTGAAGATTGAATCCTGAAAAGGAAGTAATGGCTTAAGAGGGGTGAAATGGGAAAGAAAGGCACCCAAAAATGAAGGGGCGCGCAAGTCTTGGAAGACGCGCAAGTACTGCATGGGTGCGCAAGTACTGGTCGTGCAGGTATACCTGCGCGATATGTGGTGTACTTGAGCGATGGTCAACCAGCATTGAAATACTTAAGCGACTCTTTATTGGAGCCTTTAGAATCCTCTTGAGGTTCTTCCAAAAAAGGGACTCGCAAGTTCTATCAAAGGAATAAGGCAGCGCGCAAGTGTGACCACTTCCCTTAAGGGATGACCACTCAGGCGCGCAAGTGTTGATGAATTTCAACACTTAGACCTTACTCCCTCTCTTTAGATCTTTCGTTCTAGGTAATAAATTACCTTAGAAGTGTTCCAGAAGCTTTGAGAAGAGACTTGGGCGTCGGGAGCTTTAATCCGAGTTTCTGGAAAAAGATCCTCTCGAATGGGGGGCCCATAGGGTCTATTTATAGGCAGGAGAAGACCCCGGGCGGTTACCGGGAGGTTATCAATTAGGTCGCGCAAGTCACTTGCGCGACCATAAGGGCGTCGCGCAAGTGGACTTGCACGACATTGATATAACTTGTGCGGTGCAGTTGCTTTTGATCCTTTGTTCATGCCTTTGTCGATTTTTGATATTTTCTTCAATGGTTGAATCACTTTGAGCTCAGATATTCCCCTTTCCCGATTTTTAGATTCTGTGATGAAAGGAGCGTCAACAAACTTCTTCTACCCCTAACTCATCTACAAGGAATTACATTAACAAAAATTATTGAAGGTAAAATAACAAGGGCTAACCAATGATTACACCAATCACACATAGACCTCAATACTAACTTGATAAGGTTCAATAATAAATGAGGCATCCTCACTAGTCCTATAAACCACAAAAATAATACGACACCCTATATGGGGATATTATTTCATATCCCAAAACCATGAGATGAGGCTATCACAATAAACCTCATTTGGACTCTCCAACACACAAACCATACTCGATAAACACCGCTCTCACAATTGATTCCTAAAAAATTACCACACTTGTATGGGAATCCTCAAGGGTCCCTTAGAGTCACCTTAATCTTTATATGGTGACACACAAACATACCCAACACCCAATAGTTTCAACCCATCCCTAAGTCTCTAACCAAACCAAACCTCAAGCAATCAGATATGGAGATCCCAAAAAAGATACAAATCAATTCTTATTTCTATGAACCTCAAACTAACCCCCTTTAAATCCTCAATAAAATTAATCTAACTTACTCTTAACCCTAACATGGGTCTAAATCCATATTTTCCTTTGAATAACTCAAAATTTAAAAATTCCCATCAATCTTTCCTAATGAAAAAGAAACTATCCAATGGTCTATAATCAACATGAGGACCTCACCATTGTATCTTATATGAAACAAAATCAAAATCGACCCTCTATCTGCCAAATTTTTTTCTCTAGGATTAGAAATTAGGAGAAATGTCTCCATGGGTAAATTGCACAGTGTACAATCCCAAATTCCATCTCCTACCTAACACCAAATTAAAGAACTCATGTGTCATTTCCTTGATTTTCACAGTATAAAAATATATTTTTTGAATAAAAACCCATAAAAAATAAAAATAGAAGGTGTTAAATATAATTGATCCCCTAAAACTATCATTAAATCACACCAAGAGTCACCACCTTAATAAGGGGGTTAATGGGATAATGAAAGGGGAGAGCTGGTTGATTTGTCCCTCTCTCAACGACACCACAACGTAGAAGAATGATGGGTTGAATGGTAAATTACCAGTCCAACCCTCTTAAAAAATAGGGGCGGGACACTAGTTATGACATGGAATAGAGCTCTATGCTGGGGACCTCTTCATGGTATCCCAATTGTCACCCCCTGAGGGGTGAAACCCTACAGGGTTGTAATGCAGGACTTCCCACCAAGTGGTCCTATTGTTATTATCCTTGGATATGGTGTATCCAGCCCTTATAGGGAAGGGAATTCCCAAATTCCCTCCTCCTCTTCACTATATCACATCCCCTTAGGCTATATATTAGTCCTCCTCGACCAAGAAAATGCTAAAATTCGGTATGTGGCCTTTAGGTTGCAGCGTAGCCAACTAGGTAATGCACCCAACCCTAGGGTTTCCCCCTCCATAGTGTGGCCCTGAGGGAAATACCGTAAGAAATACACCTATGGATCCCTTCATGGAATATCTTATTTCATGGTCTCCCCAACCTTAGGAGCTTATGGTGCATCCCTAGAAACTATGACATGGTGGTTTCCTATGGATGAAACTTTAACTTGGTTACCCCAAACCCACCTCTCTGATTACATGATCACCAAAATACTCAATAAATCCTCATTCCACATCGAAAAACAACTATTTGAGATGTTTCAATTCCCATATTCCCAATCTAAATCCAAATTATCAAAATGACCCCTTATCTAAATTATCAAAATGACCCCTTATCTAGATAAATAGTTAAAACCTTCCCTAGTTTTCTCAAAATATAAGGGCATGGGTCATTACATGGGACCATCTTCCACCAATATACTCATACTTCATATTATATTTCCTTTAAATTTCTTACAAAACATCCATACGATGAATAACACCCTTCATTACACACTATATACATTTATGAAGATATATAAATCTCATTATAAAGAATTTACTCATTCAGAACTAAATCCCTAACATTCATAAACGCTAGGTCATTCTTCCTACTCGACTTATTCAAAGTAGTGACAATCTCATCCCATGATGCATGGAGTGATGAGAGTAACAATAGTTTTCATTATGCATATTCAAATTTCACTGTCACTAACTCCAACTAACTTATTATTGTGTTTAATTTATTAATATGATTGGTAGGAAACTTCCTTTTGTCATCCTTATGTTGAACAATCTCCTTAATCTAAATAATTTGTTCATCGTTGTTGCATTCTAATTCATTTGAAAAATTATATTCATAAGTTCTAATATATTATTCATTTCTTATATATTATAATCCACATTCTTGGATAATGACATCTATATCAACCTCGGAGATTTATTATCAAACCAATATTATTATCCGTTCTTCATTGCTTATATCTTGGTACCCATCAATAAAAGATCAAAGTTCTTCTACATTATACAATTCTCCATCTGTATTCTCCAAAACCCAAAATTCATGTCATCAACGTTCTCTACCCATACCTTACCCTCATATAACACCATTCCTCTAGAAACTGTAAACTCCCACTAACTTCCTATCAACATAAAAGAGAGATCAATAAATGCTTACCATTATTCTCTTATATGGTTCAGGGAAGAATAAAGCTACTAAAACAAGATATGAAATACCTTATCTATGGTTTGATCATTCAAAACACTCCGAATCAATATTTAATACCACTTTTTGGGATCATAGTAATCTTATTCTAAAACCATAAGAATACATCCACTAGAACTTATAAAGAAGGAAAATATCACCAATAAAATATTCCACTCTAGAGAGACCAAGAATTAAAATAATACATACCCAAATCACTACACTGTAATGCTCAACATCATCAATTCACATAGATAAGAAAAATTGAAAGAAGAAATGCACAAAAACAATACAATTTTAGGTGGTTTATACTTTATTCTAATCTATGGGGGTAATAATGAAACTATTTTTAATCAATTAAATTGAATATGAATACAATTTCTTGAGAACTTTGTATAATAATAAGTGATCCACCCTACTATTTATAGTAGGATCCAGTCGATTCTTTTAATAGTCATAACCATACAATCTTTTTTGGGAGAAGTTCACATATTTTGATCTATATGGCCTCTCATTCGTTCAAACAAGGACCTCGACTAACGCATCTTACCCATTTAGTAAATAGTTCTATATATTGATATCCACAATATCTATACGAGATGTGGTCAAGGGATTACTAGGGATCACACCTTCTAGTTATTCCATCTGATTGCATTGATCAACTATGTAATCTGACTATATCATATGGTTGTATAATTTGGATCATGTAAGTCCTATCAATCCATTATCAAGACACCTATATCCCTGTGACTACCTCTCCAACACTTCCATCCAAAACCACTAAAAATTATACACTAGATGTTTCTGCTTCTGGAAGACTAATCCCTTTGTCTAGAAAATGGTTTTCATAGTTTAGTCTAAAAGACGTCAAATCAATTTTACACAACCTAATACCTCAATAATAGATCATTCAATAGACTTTTATTTGATCATAACATACTCAGTCTCTATCTTACCCACATGGTCTCTTTGGTTGAAAACACCTATCTAATGTTAAATGATAATAAGAGCAGCACTCATCATTGATTTCCCATTTAGTGACTGAGGTTCCCATATAAATTATCATATCAAAATTAAAGAATTTAAGAGATCATATTTAAAATAATCCTCAATCCATATCCTAAGAAACTTATGAAAAATAACACACTTTATTAATTCCATAAATAATGACCAGTATAAAAAATTCCATATTTATCATAAAAACCAATAAGAGGCATGTGTGAAAGTGGATATCAGTAATCGATAATAATGATCATATATAGAACATAAACATTCAGGTTAAAAAATACTCATAAATAATGAATCAACCCTTATATAAAATTAAATATCCATCAAAATAATTTTATAAATCCATTTAAAATAAGAAAAATCAAATAAATATTGTTTCAATTGCCTTATGAGCATTGAAACATACATTACAAGAATAACCTTTAGAAACCATGGAAAACCAATTTCTAATAAGATGGAAAATCAAAATAAAACTTGAGAGAAATTATAAAATTATTATAAACTCTTTGTAGAGTTACTAATTTACTATGAAATAATTTATAGAAAAATATATTGACCAAATTTGTGTCAAACAAAAGGATTAACATTGATACACCTACCTAAACCCATTGAAAAAAATATTCCTTATTCATTTAATGAGATATTAGAATTAATACGAGTCTTTATGAAACCTATAAACTAGAAACAGTTCAGTTAAACCTACCCTAAATTTGAATATGGTCACTAATAATGACTACAGAATGATGAGTAAAGATAACCTGGAAGGTGAGAAGAAGGAACAAAGAGTGAAAGAGAAAGAGAAAGGTAATTGAGGTGTTAACAAGAGAAATCACATAAATATTATGGATTAACAATAGAGATACCAAGGGGAGAATAGGAATGAACTAGTGGAGCTCTATGAAATGGTCTAGAAAAAATGGGATAAAGAGAGGGTTCCCTGAATTTATGAACTAAATGAAAAATAAAGGCACGCCTAGCTAACTTAGTCATGATTGAAACACCTCAACATGGTTTGTGCATGATTTATATTAACTTCATTAGAATTATCATTCATAATTTGAAGTATCATGTATTTATTTAATAATATTAAGATACAAGGATGACTTTCCCATTTTTTTATCATCTTTTACTAAATTGTAAGAAACTTATTGAGTTCTTATTACCACACTTTCAACATGTGGATGGTTATAATTTTTTTCCACTTCATGATTTTATATTTAATTATGATTTTTATCTATATTGTTTCTCTTATCAATTGTTCATTAAGAACATAGATAATCCAAAAAACTATATTTTCACCTTTATGACACAATAAAAGTCTCAAATAGTTAATTACATTGGAGACTTTCTTTGAGACCACTAAATTTTTTTCTAATATTACATTCATGTTTAATACCATAAATATAGATGCATGGATAACATAATAATGTTAGCCTTATATTTCCTTTTTGAACCATCATCATTCTTATTTAGTTTAATAAATTTTCTCTCAATCTTAACATAGAGTTTTCGATGGAAGTATTTTCCTAGAAATTCATTATTGAATAAATCTCACTTCATATAATTAATTTTTCCTAATTATTAGTGTTTTTATTTGTGTATACCACAAATCAATTTTTCCTTCAATGTGATACGCTACCAGTAAACTAGTATGTTTCTCTCAGTATTAAATCACAACTAATACTTTTTCAAATAATTTATCCACTTCTTGATGATGAGTAGATTAGTCGACACACTAAATGAGGATGGTTGTTTCTTGTGTATTTTTATTCCAGAGATAATACATGGGGATAAAATTATGAACCTTGATTTTTGTTTTTATTATTCATTATTATCTAATTAATTTATGCTAATATATTCATTATTTTCTCAAAAATATTAATATTAAGTTAAGAATTCAAGAAATCCTTGAATTACTCATCACACTGGTCATTGTTCTGAGTTTTATATCCCATTCATTCAACCCTATTCATAAAATAACTTAATTTAAGATAAGGTTATAAGCATCAAAATATTTATGTAAAACATTATATTAATGATATGATTTCGGATGAATAATTTCAAACTAAATTTATTATTAGTTATATAATTATTAATATTTTATATAATGTTTTATATATCATGATTGATTGATACACATATAATTGATTTAATATAAGGATATGTCCTGATTTACTAATACCATATATGGGTGGCGTAGTATAAAAGTTTAGGGATTTGGTCTTGGATTTGGGGGGGGGGACTCCCACTAGTTTTGATCCAGCATTATTGTCTCATACTAGGTGATTTAACCTTATGATAACATAGGTTATCATGGGATATGCAGTTTTACTAAGTCAGATCATGAAACACATTCAATACTTGTGTTCTGAGATTTCCTTATATGGGGAAGGGCTATTTTAGAAAGAGTGTTTCTTGTATGGGTCATATTAGGTTACTATGAATATTTTCCTACTATTTAACAATCCATGACTACATGATTTCAAAAAATATGAATTAAGGTTGAATCTCCATAGAATATTTTGGAACCCACAATGTCACTATCAGGTAAGAATTTTTTATTTATTCATTATATGATTTCACTTGTTGGTGAGATTAAAAAATTTAATTTTTGAAGGAATTACTAGACTATATAATTACTCTAACCATTCATAAAAATAATATAGGTCAAAATTACATTTACATTATCTAATAAACAATTAGATAATTGTTTTTCTAACAGTGTATCCCTATAAAATCAATAATAAAATTTATTTTATTAAATTTATTATAAATAACCTATACATATATTTCATATTCATTTTGCGGGGAGAGTTCTAGGCATCGATCCCCATGGGCTCTCTCATTCTCCTTATTTTTCATTGAATATTTGTTATCCTTTTAGGTCAATTATTTACGGTATATCACTAAATAGAAACTCCTGTATCTATCCTATTATATTTTATCCCATGTTATTACCCTATAATGGTCATGATTGCATAGGGTTTCATCTAACATTATTCTAATGGAGTTTTTTTCTATTATTATAGATTTTATTATCTTTAGAACTATATTTATTCCTCTATTTTAGTGGAAAAACATTATTTGTCATTGATTTCATCCCTTACCAATAAGTGGTTCCATACATTTCCCTTATTTAGAAAAAACCATGGATACTTACATGTTTTAAAATATTTTTTATTTAGAATTTTAATTATATTTAACATATATGATTAGTATATGATTATTATATTATTATCATTTTATTGATTATCACTTAACATAAAGGCAATGATTTCACAAGGTGTATAAAATCCATTTTAATATAAATGTCACATGCATGGTGTTTGATAAAATTATAATAATAAAGTATCATAAAATAATTGATTTTTTTATAAAATGATGTATTATAAATTATAGAGGATGTATGAAATGGTTAAATCAATGTTTTCAAATAAAAAATAGGTGTTTAGTTTATTTAAAGATGTTTTTATAAACGATTTTCACCCATTATATTATTTCCCCTCTTTATTGTTAGATAGAGGTGTTGGGTCATAGACTTACTTTAATATATTTATTTTGAAAACCAAGAAACCATTTATTAATTATTTGATTTAACATAAATTTCTATCTTATATTGATAAGTGAAATATATAAAAATGATAAATAAATTAACAAAAATGTAAGGTTTTACGTAATGTCGATGCTACAGAGATTTATAAAAATATAATGAAGTTATGAATTTTGAAATATTAATGTTTTTAAGGTTTAATAAAATACCAAGAGCAGTATGGTGGTGCTAAACAACTTGATCGATATATGTGGCAGGATGTTAAGTCCATCGAATAATGAATATCAATTTTCTACTGGTGATGTTTTAACTAACTCTAAGATGTTCAGAAAATAACAATCTGAGGATCATATATAAATAAAAATACACCTTGTGAACTAGAAGAGCCATTATATATATTAATTATTACATTATAGAATCAATAATCTATTAAATTATTCAATATACTGTTGACTTATAGTGATTTATATATTTTTTGAGTGTTTGTTAAAATGTTCAGATTAAGAGGATTATTTGTAAAAGAACATAGTATTTCTTATTGTGTTTTTACCAGAAACAAGATTAATTGAGGTATTCTGGTGTAAAGAAGACATGGCTAATCTATCAGTTATAGTATAAGGGATACTGAGATACCAGTTATAGTAGTGAATTTACTGAGCTTTAGGTTTGTTAAAGCGGGTACCTACCAATTAGGATGATCGAGGGCTTCTAGGGAAAAGAATATTGACCCAAGATTTAGGATTATTGAAGTGTATACCTTTCAATATCTCTATATTCAAGGATACCTTGAATCAAATTTATCATTCCCCATGTTATTTTTGAAAAAAAATATAGTTTATAATTTCCTTTATGGAGTATTTGTTTTCTAAATAAATAATTTTAATTTTGTTTAACAAAAATGTGTTTATCAAATCATTATTAAATATAAAATATTAATAATTTCTTTTTTCTAATGTGTGTATAAATTTCACCAATATTTATAAAAATTTGATCATTTTAATTCTATTTTTATAACTCTATTTTATTTTGGGTATATCAGTATTCCATGATACTGATAAATTTAATACTTGATGTGGTTCAAATTTGTATTTGTATTCCAAACTATAATAAATCCCTATTATAGTGTGATTAACAAATATTTCATGATCTAAAATTTGGTATCAAAGGATGTTTTTATATTTTAAATTGAACATAATATTTTTTCCTCAATATTTCATTACTTTATTAGATTTTCATTTTTATTTCCTTTTACCTAAAAATGTGTGGATATTTTTTTTAATAATATAAGTTATTATTATTTATTACGTTGAAAATATTAATCTGAACATACACCATATTTTTTATATAAATTATTATTAATATATGGGAGATAGGATTTAAAATGTTTTGTAAACACTGGAGTTGAAAATTATCTTTTTCTTACTGGTAGTTTCAAATTACCAGAGAAAGAAGTTGCTAATTTTTTTGTATAAGAAAAAAATGAATTTCAACTAAATTTTAGAGTTCTAAACACCCTTATTTTTTCTGATTCAATATAACATTTATAGCCAAGTTTCATATTATAGAACAACTTGTGGAATATAGAAAAAATTTATATGTTACTCAATTTGGAACATCTAAAGTTCTTGAGGCTAATAAAGATATACAAATAGAAGATTATCATGATTTTGATTTTATAGCTAGTGAAAGTGTTCCCCAAATTCATCATAGGCTACTATAAATTGAAAATAGTTTACGATCACTTTGTGAAAAGGAATTTTTTGATGATAAACTTGTGGAGGATGTTAATGATATTATTAAGAATGAATGAGAAAATAAAATAATAACTATAGATGATACTAAAAACATTACTATATTAAGTCCTAATGACTTAATTAGTACTCTTATATAATATCAAAGTAGACTGAATAAGGATGAATAAAAAGAGAAAAGGAATAATGGGTTTTTTTTAAATCCACAAAACTTCAAATACTGGCGACTATTAACCAATTCTATCTAGAAGATGTTCAAGAAGATTTTATGATGCTAGTGAAGGATAACCTGCTTAAGGTAAACTTGAAAATATGGAATGGAGTATGTTTAAAAAGAGGAACATAAAAATATGTTATCTAAAATATAGGATTGAAAAAATAATAAATTTAAAAATATAGATTCTAATGAACGTAATTTCTATGAATCAAGAATACCAAGTCATGTGTGACCCAATTTATATTAGATAAAGAGAAAAGTCAACAAGTCTTTCATAATATGTTATTAGAAAAAGAGGAAGAAATATTTAAAATACATGGATACAAAGAGTGTAAGATAAGGTGATACTACTTAATGTACATCATCAGAAGAAATTGATAATAGTAGAAGAATGATTGGATTCTAAAAAATTTAGGAAAATATTTTATAAGAATACTAAACAGTAAATATCTTATGTATCTCTCCGTAGATTCATAAAGAATTATGCTTTTGAATAAAATTATGATGATGAGAATTTATTTATTTCATATTATTATGAGAGAATTATTTAGTCTTTTGAAGAAATAAAATCTTATATTATTAAATGTGAAGATTTGTAACATTTTTTTTATAAAAAATATAATAATCTTAATGATGATTCCTCTGACTCAAAAGCTAGTTTTTTAAAGGTTGAAAAAATATTACAAAAATAATTAAAGAAAATATAGATCTTATTTATATGTTAGATAAAATAAAGGAAAAAAAATTAAAACACATACTATTGATTTGAAAAGAAAAGGTAAATCTAAAACATCCAAATTTCATATTAAGATATATAAAAAAAGAAGAAGAATAAAAAATAGAGGTCAAACACTATGAATTCATCCAAATATAATAGTAAAATTTAAAAAAAAATCCAGAGATTGAGAGCCTAAAGATGTTGCTAACTAAGTTTACCACAAGATGGAAGGAAATTGAGAATATGTATAGACAGATCATATCAAATATAAATTTATCTAGTTTGGGTTTTAAAACCATTTAAAGTTAATTTTATATATCAAATTATTTTATATCTAAAAAAGAACACTTTTTTACAATATTTCAATAGGGAGGATATTGGAATAAATATTTTTCTTTAAAAAAAATCCATTTTTAGATATCTTGATCCTTTATTTCATCATAACTTTATTCATATTGACATAAAAAATATACTAAAATTTGGGTCCGTAAAATATAATTAGAAAATACTTTTAGACGAATAGAGTTTTATCTTCCAAATAAATGATTATGAAGATTTAATTTTTCATATTGGTAGCTAAAAACCAATCACCAGTGCCCTTCGTATTTTATTTTAAGTTTACTAAAACTATATGTAGAATATGTGTTATTTCCTTAGTAGTTTTAATAATTTAGGTTTTGATTAATATTTTTCATTTATTCTTTTTTGTTTATGGATTATTTTTTGATTATTTTTTTACTAAAATTTAATCAATTTACTTTTAAAATTTTGTAGAATTTATAAATTTTAGTTTAATTTTTTGGAGGTGTCTTTCAAAAAAGAAAAAAATTCATTACTAAACATAATATAACTTCCAAACTATTGTGATTTTATTTCTTTAAATTTATTATATTTTTCAAAAACCTATTTACTTATAAAATATTTAAAATATATTCGAGTAATATATATTTTATATTTAATTATTGTTTTAAAATTAGTTATGAAATAATGTGTTATCTAGAGATATTCAATCTATGAATTTATATCTTGGAAGTCTATGATGACCTTTCATTTTCCCTGAAACATTTATAAATAGTTGGACTGAGATTTTATTGGATACATTCATTGAGATCTATACTGAAGGGCCTGTGGTTTTTCAGAAAGTTTTGATCATCTGTAATTCCAACCATGGTATCATCTAGAGAACTTGCAATAATGGATATTAAGAGAGGGATATTTTTCTATTTTGAACCATTTTATATATATGAATTTATATTGAAATAAAAATTTTATTTTCAAGTGTGTAGAAAATTAGTGCTACAACTGAATCTCATAAAATTTACTATCTTATATTTATTAGAGAATACTATTTTAATGTTACGTTTTTTGATAAAAAATGGAGTGAAAAAGTTAACCCTTGTTCTTTTCATTCTATGTTCACCCAAAATTTAGAGATGTTTGTAGAATTTATAGAAGTAACCTTTGAGATATAGTCTTTGTCTACTTCATAGAAACTAATAGACGTTCATGTAGATTTAGTGAAAGTTTATGGAGAAAAATAATTCCTATTTAATAAAATAGTTTATAATACAAATCATTTATCAATAGAAGTTTGAATAGTGTTTCAATGGATAAATAATTTCTCAATAAATAAATGTCAAAATTACTAGAGAAATGATAATCCTTATATTCACCATAGCGAGAGGTTAGTGATCCTACATATATTGATTCTATAACAAAAAAACTAATTTCACCATAAGTTAAAATTTCGAAGGATTGTCTTAAAAAATCATTATATGTTATTCATGTTAATACTACTTCAGTTGTGGCTACACCATCTGAATTTGTCATAAAAGTAATTGTCGATAAAAAATTCATTGAGAATATTATTAAATTTCTAATAAAAAAATAAAATATTTAATATCTATCTCTATTCGAATCATTTGTTCATAACTCTAGCATCATCAATTCATAAAATTTGAATAAACCATCTCAGAAATATTTTTCATTGGAAGAATGTTCTAATTCTTCATCTTCAGAATATTCTAATAAAAAAATTAATGGTCATAATGCTATTACTAAAGATTATATTTTTATTGAGGAATTATCTCTTTAAAAATATGAATCCCCTATTGTTAAACCCTTTGACCCAAAATAAATTAAGAAATTGAAGAAGAAAAAAATTTCTGACAGTTTTTTGAATCTCAATGTTATATTTCATCTCAATTTTTTAATAAGAATATTGCTTTCATTTTTGAATAACAAGTGAAAATAAACAATATCATTGATTATATTCCAAATATTATTGAAAATTTCAGTTTTAATCAAAATCATATGGCTATTTCCAAGATTTTAAATGGAATTATCAGATGATATATTATATAGATAAAGTTAAATATTTTCCAAAGATTGTGAAAAAATTAATTATTTAAATGAATAGAATTTTAGGAATTTCGAAAAGTATATTAAATCCCAAAGTAATGATATCAATTCTATTTCACAGAAGAAAAACATCATTCATCAGAATTTTTATGCTATTTATAGAAATTATATGGATATAAAATAATTTTACAAGGTCCATGGAAAAAACATGGATGGGATTTATATATTTGATGATAATTAGAATCTATTAGCTATTAATTAAGATAAGTAGATTTCTTTTCAGAATTTAATGTTTAAAGAAAAATGGATGAGAAACGTATGATTATGAAGAAACCAAAATAAATAATTTATGAAAATTTATCTATGTTTTATCATATTTTTAAACATTGGGATGAAATTATGGATGATAAACAAAAATAAATTATGATGGAAAAGTACATTATTGATAAATTATCTTAGAAATATTGATTTTTTAATTTATAATTTATTTAAATACTTATAACTAAAAATGTATGTAGTTGTGTATTTCTCTACATAAATAACTTATGATTAATTTCTTTATTTTATTATTTGATTAATTTGTATACTTCAAATAATATTTAACTTTTCTTGTAATATTAAAATATATTTTCTAGGTTTGGTGCTTGTATTCCCATCAATTTTTCATACCAATTTCAAAAGAAAATTTTATTTTTTATTTTTTCACTTATTTTTGAAATCCAAAAATGGGGATAAAGATTTAAAAAAATTAAAATATGACAATATGTTTATCTATTTCATAATGTGGGAGATGAATTTTTAAAAATTCAAAAATATTACATTATGAATGGTTTAAAAAGGAGGAGATATAAATGAATAATATTTTTAATGGAATGATTTTTTCACCAAAAATTATAAAATCTTCAAGGAGTATTTCTTTTAAAAATTTGATATTTGATATTTTTTCCTTTTGTATTTGTGATTTTGAAAAAGGGGGAGAATATTGAGTCATAAACATACATTACTCTACTAATTTTAAAAACCATGAAACACTTTATTTATCATTTTATTTATCTTTTGTTTTTTGTTTTATCTTTGTTGAGAACATTATATAAAAAATATACATGAATTACAGACAACCTATGTTTTTAATAAATACCAATGGATAGAAAATTATTGAAAATTTTACAAACTTAGAAATTTTTACTTACTTATATTGATAAGGTTTTAAAAAAATACCAATATCACTCTGGACGTGCTGAAAACATTCATCGGTACATGTGGTATGAAGTTAACTCCAACAAAACTGAACAATACTTTTCTACCGATGCCTTGAAAATGAGACAATATTTTATGGAATACAAACATTGGAGGATCATCTATAAATACATTTTTACTCTGTGGTCTAGAGGAAACAAAATATATATTAATTATAACACTCCTAAATATATAATTGGTAGAAGTATTCAATGGAATGTTTTCCTAGACTGATTTTTATTCTTACTAAGTGTTTTATAAGAGCTTATGATTGTAAGGAATATTTTTAAAATCTATTAGTGTTTCATATTTTAATTTTTGTGTTACTGATCAGGTTGATCAAGATATTTTAGTCCAAAGAATACAGAGTTGAGAAAATGGTTATATAAATAGGTATACAAAGATACTTTTTATATTAGTATATTTATTAAGAATCAAGTTTGTTGAAGAATGTACCTACTGATTAGTCTAATCGAGAGCATACATGGTAATGAAGATAGAGCGAAGATTCACACTTAAAGAAGTGAATTCCTTTCAAGGGGTCTATAATTATTGATACCTTGAGTCATTTTTCAGATTCACCTTCTGCTATGGGTAAAATTATAGTTTATAATATCCTTTAAGAAGTATTTTTTTTCTAAATAAACACTCTTTGTTTTTTAACTCTATTGTGTTTATTATCTCATCAGTAGATAAAAAATTCTAATAGTTTTATATTTCTACTATGTGTATTAATTTCATTAGTAGTTATAAATCTATGATCATTTTAATTTAGTTTTTATTAATTTAATTTTTTATCGGTATATCCGTATTCTATGTTACTGGTAGATTTAATAATTTAATAGGTTTAAATTTGGGTTTGTCATTCAAACAATAATCCCCCCACTTTTAATGTGATTACTATATCTTATACGATCCAATAATCTGGATATAGAATTTTTTTAATATGATTTAATTGTTTTTGGATATTTTTTTTCAAAGGGTTATTTATTTTAGTAAGATCATAGGTGGGATGTGAGTTTTGGAAATGTTATATTTAAATATTATATTTATTTGTTTTCTCAAATACCATTAGAAATATTTATGGGATTCCCAGAGTAACTAATTTAGAATTCAAGGGATGAGTGCCATATTGGTTGAGATTAAAATCATGATAGAATCCCCTATTTTAAATTAGTACTCTTGGAAGGGGTTACTACCTAGACAGTCTAATAAGTGAAATATAGGTGAAAGTGTCATAGGATTTCATAGTAGGATCACTAATGGATCCACTAAAGAAAATTCCTAGGTTTTCTCCTTAAGAACCAGAATATTATCCCAAAATTATTGATAATTTATTGATGTTAATTTCTATAGTATTATCTTTATTATTTTATAATCTAAATTTTATTGTAAAAAATATTTTAGAGTGTTCATCAATGTTTAATTTTAAAGGAATTTTCTATAGTGTTTTTATGGTATTTTTTCAAACTAACTATGATATATTTTTATCTATAGAATAAATAAATAATTGTTAAAAAATATGTTTTATTTTTATTATTTACTTATTTCAAATTTAAAAACCATTTTCTTTAAAAGTATAATATATTTCTTTAATCTATTATTTTCATTTTTTTCAACATATTGTAATGACCTTTGATTTAAAAATAAAGTTCAAATATGATCCTATCATGATATTTTATTTTATAAAATAAAACAATACATTTATTATATTTATTTTAAACTATCATTTATTTTTTTTCTAAAAGGGTGTGTATAGAGAATTATTAGTATCTTATTGGGCTTCTCCCTCACACCCTACATACACACTATATTTGTTTGTAGACTATATTTCCTTGGATACACACAAATATAATGTTACAATTTTAGATAGAGGAAGTTTGATATATTTTTTCAGGTTTGAAGAATATTAAAGATGGATATTAATTTCTTATCACATGGATACGGATTTTTATAGTTATTTTGGCCTTGTATTTTGGTTATGTATTTTTTTTATACTTACATGATAAACCTAATCAACATCTCTTTACCCTCATCTCCCCATTTTAGTTATTTTATATAATTTTTTGTTATGTATTTAAAGATCATTGTAATTGGTTATGTTTATTTATCATGGTTTATAGTATTATTGATGTTTCACATTGATATAATATCTCGTTTTGATTTTGTATATTTTGGAAAGTATTTTTTTAATTAATCTGAAAAAATCAATGTTAGAGTGTTCAAGCTATAATTTCTTATGGAATTGTTCTTTTGTATTTTTTACAAATGAGAAAATAATCCCCAAAGTTAAACATTGATTCCATTGGCACTTTTTTACATCCTATGGAAATCGTGAATGCACTTTAGGCCTTGTGACCAGCTATCTTGGGTATTAATAAAAGGTGTCCTAGGTTGGTTCATTATAAAATGGTATTAAAGCTTGATTTTGTTATGTTACTTTAGTGATAAGTTTTATAATAGATAGGATAATTAGAACATAATGGGTAAATTATAAATAAGTTCCTAACAAATAATTTTGTTAATGAGAGTTAAGTTTCTAAGGGATTTCAAGAATGCCTATTTTTAATATTGATGATTACTGTCTAATTATTTTTTGAAAACAATTAGCTATTGAAATTTAACTGTAATGATATTATATTAATATACATCATTATTCACGAAAAAATAATTTTTGCATTAAAGAATATATGGTTTGAATAACCATTCTACCAAATCTATCATCATGAAAAACCTTTTTTTCTAATTATTTACTCTAATTATTTTATATGATCTTTATATGTATTTAGGATATGTTTTTAATATAATGAAATAATTTAATGATCATTATTTGGTTCAATTAAACAAGGTAATTATTACTTAGATCTAATTTTTAAATACATAATGTTAATTTGGTATTGTTTTATGTGCTTATGTTGAGTTTTATTTAATATTTATGAGATTTTTTTCATAATTGATTTTAAAGAGTCATGCCTCCCAAAAATGTTCTAGTAAACCCTTAGAGGGGTGACAGATATTTTTTGTATTTTAATCCTCTATTTTAAAAATATATAGTAAAAATGGTTATTTTTATTGTCAAAGTTATGGAAAGTAGTGTTGGTTCTGACCAAGCTTAAACTAGGGATTGGATTCAAAATTTCCATAACATTAAGCCTCTATATTTTTAAGGGTATTAAGGTTTCAAATGAGTAGAGGAGTGGATGGAGAGGGATGAGAGAATATTAAATCATCTCAAAATTTATGAGATCTATATTATCAAGTTTATCACATTGAATCTTGGGGGCCTAAGTTGGAAATGGTAGAAGTATGTTATTTTTAATAATCCATGAAAGGACCAGTCTTGGGAAGATTTCAAGGAATTTTTTATTCCTCAAATATTACTATAAAACAGTTAATGAGGTGATGGAGATGGGGTTTTTATGTATTTATCAAAGAAAATTTATACTAATGGAGTACATTCATTCTTTCACTAACTATGGTAGTATCTATCTGAGTTAGTCTCTGATGATACTATTAATTCTCATTTTATATGTATAATTATAACCGTGAATCATCATGTATTGTTTGGCTTTAGTTATTATCCAATATAATAATCTAGCATCATGTAATTTCTTCCATGAATGAACATATGATAAATTATCAACTGATAAATTATCCATCTCATGACCTAGAATTGGTGGACATTGTGTTTGTTTTAAAATGTTGGTGATTTTTTTATTTTCTGGTAAATTTTCATTTTGAAATGATTATAAAATTATATTGAATTTATCTATTATTCTAGGAAAACGAATGATTTTTACAATTTCCTTATATAGAATTTTCATTTCTTGAAGGTGGATGAATTCATTTAGGAAATAAAAAATTATGAGTGTCATTACATATTGATATCTTAATTAAAAAAGTTGTTGTTCTTATTAAATGTTCACATTCCTAATTTTCTCCTCAATTTGATTCATTAAGTGTAATCCATTAGATCTTGTATTTATACATACAATAGGATATCCAAATTTTGGGGAGGATACTAAAAGGTGTTACATTTGGAATTTTCTACTCCTAGGATCACATTGTGGTTTCTATTTCTTTTAGGAAAGGAGATATGTAAGTCTTACATCATTCTTAATGGGTTTTATTCTAGTTGAAACCAATAGGTGTAATGATATATAAACTTAATATTGGTGATTTGAGATGAAAAGAGTTTATTTTTTTATCATTTTATTATTGTTACAATCATAAACTAGTGAATATATGATATCAAAATATAACAAAAAATTCTCCCACCATAACACATCCCTATCTAATAGGGAAATGATGTGGTCGTAAACCTTAGTAGTGGATTATAATGAAATTATAATTAAATTAATAAAAATTGAGTAGTCATAAATGAATAGGAAAATCAGTGTTTTTATTTAATTTTTTTATAAAATTTAGATTGAATTTATAGACCTTAAGAAACAACACTCCTAAAATATTATGAAAAATCATATGGTGTGACCAACTTTTAATTTTGAAATATATTTATATCACTCTCCCTGATCCCAGAATATTTTTTAGAGATAGTAAAAAATTTATTGGATCTCAACACATTATATCATCAATGGATTGATGATCTAATTGAAAGGGTTGATCAAATATAAAAGACATGCACCATGTTTGGAACTTGAATTTTTAGAATTCTTAAGATAACTATTGGTTGAATTTTCATGTAATGATGATTATCAATCATCAATAAAGATAATTATTTTAAATGTTTTTTCTAGATAACCTTATCAGTCGTCTCTATATTGGGAATAAAATTTATATATCCTCTTTAGTGTGATAGATTATAGCATGTAAGATTATGGGGGACGTTCAAAAAAATTCTTAAATGTTGGTGAAATCACAAAATCACTAAGAATTATATACTCTTCATAATCATAATACATTGGAATTATTTATTCTCATGGAAGATGGAATATTGAAGGTTGTTAAAGAACATTTACAATAACACCTTCATCAATAATTTACATTTATAATAAAGTTTACATATTTCAATTGAAATAGAATCTCTCTAATCACACATAGAGAGCCTTATAGTTAGAATATTATACTGCCTTGTTTTGATGACTATTATAATTTAATTATTATTTGAATAAGATTCTACAATTGAATTCAATTAATTTAAATTGGTTCTTATGGTAGCATGGTTAAGAATCTCCTATAAGTTCTTAAAGAGGAATCATTATTGAGGAAATTATTAACACACATCTTATCTAATCAATGATATCCATGAGGAATTTCTTGAGGTAGAAAGTGGAATGGTGATAGAAATTATGACACCCATGATGTCACTATTTAGTGGGTATTTTTTTATTTTTTGATTATATGATTTTAATTGGGGTGGGATTAACATTTTGAAATTTTTTAAGGAATTACTATTTTTCATTTTTCCATAACCATGCATAAAAATAAAATATGTTGAAATTCTATTTCTAGTAGTTCATGCATATTTGGAACATGTCTTCTCCAACCATTCATCTAAAAAATGAATCCAATTAAAAACTTCAATAATTTTCATTTAATTAAAATTGTTTTTAATAACACATACCCTTGTTTATTCACCATTTGGTCAGGAAAGTTTTATACATTGACCACCAATGGGATCTACCCTTTTCCTTGATTTTCATTGAATATTATTCATCATTTTTGGTATATTATTCAAGGTATGTCACTCCAAATTACCTCTTCACTTCATATTCTTCTTTATTCTCCAATGTTCTAGGCCTGCAAAGGCCGTAGTGGACTAGGGTTTTATATTAAATGATTTGATTTTGTGTTTTCTAATTTTTGGTCTTCTACTACCTTAACAATGGGCCCCCTTCACCCATTTTTTTTAAATTTATTTCATCATCAATTTCATCCATTGTCAGTAGGTGGTTCAACAAATCACAACATGTTAGATAAACGATGGATGCCTAAATGTTTTAAATCATGTTTTATCTAAATTATATGATATAGGTAATATTTTTATTATAACACCTTAATAATTTAAGATATATACTTCTTACTAAATAAATCCAATCTCTTCGATAAATTGTGATACACACAACTCGAAGTCTAAAAGAAATGTAAAATAGTACATAATTATAATATGGACATTAAATTGGTAGGTATGAAATGTAATAAGTTAATTATAAACATTATATATATTATAAATGTATAAATAAATTATTTGGATATTATTTTATTATAAATAAAAATATAAATCATTTTTATTAAATTGTTTTTATGAAAAATTGTATTTTTTATAAAAGTAGTTTTTTCAGGTTTTATAAACATGTTTAAAACAATTTTTTTTTCAAATTTTAGAAACTTTTTATGAAAATATGAAATTAGTTTTTTAAATCAGCTAGTCAAAATTATCCTAGATTAATGTTTTTATATTTTTCCGAAAAGAATAATTTTTTGATAAATAGTAAAAATATAGATTTTTATTATAACCAACCTTTTCTTTTAAATCATTTTAAAGTTAAATTTATTTTACAATTGATTTAAATTTAAATGTATTTAAATTATAATATAATTAATCTATTTTATATCATTTTATTAAATTTTATGTTTAGTTTTAATATAAATTTTTTTATACCTATCAAGACTTTTCCTTTGGAAAAATGTTTTTTTGTCCCGTATGCAGGTTTAAATTTAAATTAAATTCTCACGCTGATGTGAATTGAAATTTTAAAAATATATTCCATAATTGGAATCATAATAATTAATATTAGAAAATTATTTGGACTTAATTTTTGTTCACAATGAATAATAAAAATTAATTACCACAGTTAAGGTTAAAATAGGTTTATCGGGGATTAAACTAAACATATAATGGTTAAAATGATCAAGAAATATGTCAAATTAATATTTTATGGAAATATTTTATCCTTATCTAATATATGGTTCTAGAATGATCCATTTAGGAGCATTTTGGCATGTAAGAAACATGGGTATCACTTTTGCTTTTCCAAAATTTCTTATGTGTTCTCTCCCCACTTATAAAAGGTCACCCAATCTACTCTCCTATTCACAATTACAAATCTTTTTGGTTAATAATATACCTAAAATAATATATTACTTAAATCCATCCCAACATCATAGATTCATTTTTTTTATCATAAAGACAACCTATGAAGCCTATAGGTATAAACCTAAAGTGTTTGTTCAAAGAAGATGTAATGTTTTTAACCATGGGTTTTCATTTTACTCCTTATTATAACTCATTAAAATATTCTCCTAATATAATGATATAATTAAACTAGTATTTAATATATACTAATAAGTTATTATGTGAATTATATAACCTATATAAATCTCTTATTCCATCAAATGGGAGACGAAACTGTCAATCATGTGTACAAAGAACTACCGTATCACGAACCGATGTAATTTGTTTTCTATCACCATGTATCACATATAGATATAATGAGGAATTTAACATATGTATATGATATTTAGGAAATTATAATACTTATTTAAATATAATATCATATATACATCCTTACCTTGTAATCCATTATAATATAATAATATCGCTCGTGAGTATATGTGGAAAACCACCTCCACATTGCGATGTGAAATGATTTTCATTTTATTTTGACATTGATTGTAATATGGATATATATAAAAAATATAAATTATATATTTGATATAAAAATGGTTTTTTAATGATGAAATATTATTTACCATTCTTACATTCTATTTTATGGAAAAATATAAACAACTTTCATGCGTACGTACATCCCACCATCTCCATGAATGGGGTAACCCATTTTACCATATCTAGATTTTATGGAATAATATATATAATTTTAAAATAATTATATATTACATTTATATTATCTTTAAAATTATATAAATAATGTAACCATGATTAAACTAAAAGGGATGAAATTACTAAACCAAATCTTACTTGAAAAACAAAGCTATTGTCACCTGAAACAGTCCTTTTAACAGAGAGTTGTTAATAAATAGGTCATAAAAGACTATAAATAAATAATATATATAATTAAATATATTATTATGATTATATATTATATTTATAATAAATATATGTTTATTATACAGGAGTTATGGACACATATGAAGGAAATCAAACCTATGGTAAGGGTTTCTCATATCGATTCTACTTCCATGAGACATATGCAATATTTACCACTTATTTCTTACATGTAGTGTATATAATGTAACACCTCATGATTTCATAGTATGTTATCTATTTAAAGTAATTCAATAGTTTGCGCTACACGCAACACCGAGTTTGAGCACACTATGACTTACCAAACTGGCCATTCAAAAGAGGTTTTGAATAGTATTAACTAAATATTGAGTTATATATATTCCATATAATTTTAACATCCATATTATGTGTTTCTTAGACATAATATAAGAACAAATTTAATTTTTCAAATAAAGGAATTATTTTTCAGAAAATGAAAATTTACAACCTTTTAATGGAGAACCTTTTTTAAATCCAATATTTGACACTTTTATATATTCAATTTGACAAAATAAAATTCTTATTTAGAAGAGGGAAATAAAAATTTAGATTGGATAAATTTTTGTACTTTTCTAAAAACTTTTATATTTTGATGAATAGTGAAAAATACAAAATTTTAATTGAAAACAAATTTTATAATAAAAATAATTTATAGTGTTCAATTATTCATTTGAGTTATTTTAATGTATAATTATATTATATTTTTATCATTTAATATAATTTAGTTCATTGGATGTTATTTCACAATTATATTATACACAAACACATGTCAATCTTTTGATATTCTTTAATTATTAAAAACCCACTTTCTGGTTTTGACAACGGGAATTAATTTTAAATTAATTAATGAAACTCATATTTCTTGAATTTTGAAAAATAGACATCATTTTTGGATTCATAATACTAAATTAGCTTAGGGTGAATTTTTTTTATTTTATGAAAACTTTCAATTTTTGATGAATAGTGAAAACATTGCGTTATTATTTAAAAACGAGTTTTATTTAAATAATTATTATTTTTATTAAAATTATTTTTAATGTCAAAATAGATACATAATAAATATATTAGTTCACTTTAATTCATTGGAATCATTTTATATTAAGAATAGATGTATAAAAAGTTATTGAAATTTTAAAATTATTTTACCAACCATCTAGGCACATTTACAAATTTTCATAAAATGTAATTTTACCGCTTTTGTGAATTGAATTTCAAAAATTTGAGAGTCACGGTTGACATCAGTAAGTAAAATGTTGTGCAATAGGACAAAAATAATTTTTGGTGAATAGTAACTTTTGAATTTTATTTACCACTGTTAAAATTTAATAGGGTAATTAAAGGAAAAAATGTTATTATAATTACCCTAACACATGTATTAATTATATTGTATAAGTGTATTTTGAAAAAAAATAAACCTTAAGAATAAAATATGATCCTTTTGGTACACTTTGATAAGACTAGGACATTTATAATTATTTTATTTAAAGAAGAGTTAAAAGTGTTAAATTCAAAGATTAATAACTAAACCATTTTTAATAAAGGGTTATACATAAGTTAAATTAGACTATAAATATTCATTAGAAATATAAATATATTTCATAAATCATGGTATTTTATTTATAATTTTTAGACATTAAATAATGAAATATTTTTATCACATAATGATGATGCAGTAATTACCTTATAATGAAAGATTAATATAATTGATATTTTAAATATAACAAAAATATAAATTGATACTTTTGTTGACATCCACGAATTTTATAGGTGAATATTACATGTTATTGTTTATTTAATTTATTTTTTGGAAGTAATAAACTTGTTATAACTTTCACAAAAATCAAATTCCAAATAGTGTCAAAATTGACATAAATGAGTTCTTAAAGAAAATACTATATTATTAAATGATATAACAATCATAAAACTATAAGGATTGTCCAAAAGACTTATATAATGATATATATGTCATTAATGAACCACAATATGTTTTCTAGTCTTTTTATAGTTACATTATTAGCCATTTATTATAATAATACAGGAATACATGGTAAAAGTTATACTTTTTAACCAAGAGTTAAATCTAAATGATAATGTTAACATGGTGACCTAAACCTGTATATAACATATTGGTTGAAATGTTTTCGACCTATCCCTACCTTATACTTGAATTAAATAATTTTTTAGCCCTTAAAAACGGAATATGATTGTACAATAAATTGATATTTTAATCTTTCCCAAAAGTGACCCCCACCTCTCTTATAAAAGGGTACTTACCCTTCTCTCAAAATCACATATCCAAAGCCATTTGGATTTGCAAAAATATGCTACAATGTCCTCCCAACTATCCTATGTTAATTCTAGAGGCATTACATTGATGGGAATCCAACTTAAGGAGCCATTTTTTTCAAATCAAAAGGAATCACCCCAAAAAGAGGAAATAATTTCATCACCTCTTTCAAAATTCTTTTCTTCTTCCACTTCCTATTTGGTTGTTGTTTCCATACAAAAATAATAACCCATGTATATTATAAATACTGTGATGTTGTTATAAATATGGAACAACCGTATTCATTATTCTATCCATCCTATGAATAACAAAGTCACCATACATGCGTACGTACGGCTTACCGTCTGCACGTTGTGGTGTAGATTTTTATTCAAAACATACTTATTTGGATGAGAATAATAATGAGTATAATTTATGTAAATAATAAATATAACATATTAATTATTATGTATATATAATATACCATCCAATTATATATTATTTCACCATCAATAGAATGATATTGTTGCATGTGCGTGTGTACGACTTACTGTCTCCATGATGTGTTGAGATTCATTTCAACGTTCACCATTCAACGATGATTAGAAAAATGTATATTATTAATAAGTATGTAATATATGACATAATAATTCTAATATACATATATATATATATATATATGTATATGTATGTATATATATCTCATTCACTTACTTCCCTTAAATATGATAGGAAAATAGAAACATGTTTATGCATACATATGACCTACAGTATCCATAAATAGTGTTTTACATTTCATATATCTATCTATTATAAATATTTATATTCTAAATATATATTATATATAAATCATGTTTTATATTATGGAGTATTCAAATCAGTTTCTATGTGATACGATCAAGAATAACAAGTTAAAACACGTATGATAAAGAAAGTGATTATTACCCAAAATGTTAATTTAACATTGAAATTATTATTAAATGGGTAGTATAAATTCATAAATGAATCATGTATGATATCATACATATTAACATGGTTCTGGTTTAATTTAATTACATAATATGGTCATAATACATGAGGTTAAATGTACCCTCGACTAAAGGAAGGTACAAGGTAAGGGTTAATTCCTCAATCTCCTTATTTTCTGGGATTGTTTATGTGTATGTTTTTACTGGGACATACTTATTATCCACATCCATGTTTCATTAAAGAGTTTTAAAGAGGATTATTTGTATGTTACTCTTTAACTAAAACATCATTTCCAATCTTTTAAATATTTATTCTTCTAAATCTTTCTCATCAATGTTCATGTTTTCAAAATGGTTTTAAGGATTTATTTATATGTACATGAGTGTTTTAAAATGATAATTCCTTTAAAAAGATTCAATGTGGTACGAGACACTTTGATTCAAAAATATATTTTAAATTTATTCCGTTATAAATTGTTTAACTTTTAAATGATTTCATGAAAAATGGGTATTTCACTCAAAGAGTTTTACTAATCATTTTAAACAATATCAACATCCTTTACTGGATATTAGTATTGATTGAGGTTGATTTATTATAATATAATCTTCCATATTGTATTGAATGAGTTACAATATGGTTTACTGTGGATGTGATATTTTTATATCATTCATGGTTTATGGCTAAAGTATTGACATTTTATATTCTAGTTTTAATACGAATGTTTATGTTATGTTTCAACATTTTCATATGAGGAACGCAATGGATTTAGTATGCGATGGGTGGGGCCCTCTATAGTCCCTTGATGCATCGGTAGGTTTCATGAGACAAACAAGTGTCTTGAAACTAGGTCTTGAAAAAATCATATTTGTAGTCTCGGCATGAGTCCTTGAATATGTGGTAATGATGTCCGAAATTAGGCAGTCCCTTATCATGAAATTAGTCACTACATGTGATTATTCTACTAGTAGAATATCCATGTTCTTGTTTATATGATAATGTTTGATTTATTTTTTCCATATTATGTTCAATATTATGTTTAGAAAGGCTGTTGTTTTTATTACACATCTTGCCTTAAAAGTTTATAGATTCTACTAAATTATTTACCCTTACTGTGAATCTGAGCTCACCCCTTACTTATGATTTATTTTCCCAGGATGACAAGAATTGTATCATGATTTATATACAATTTTTGATATAGAATAATAATGAAATTATCAAAAGATTATCTATGTTTTATTTTATGTTAGAAATTTTAATGTAAAGTTCATTTATGTAATCTATTTTCCAAGACTGCTAAATTGATCAGTCCTTCAGGACTTGATTCCCTGTAATCATGCCAATATATTAAAATAATGCACCGGCTCCGGGCTTCTGGGGTCAGGACATTACAGTTGGTATCAAAGGAATTTTAGAAAAAACCTTGAAAATATATTTAGATAAACTCTAATTTTAAAACATTACCCTAATATAGAATTTGAGGATTAGTATAGAAGAACTCCATAAAAGTTTGGTAATGTAGATATTTTGTGAATTTTTTAAGAAATAAATCCATGTCTTGATACGAGAAGGTATAAGTGGCTCTGGCATAGATGTATCTAGGGGTAAAACCTGAAAACACTGCATTGAGCTAGACTAGAACGAGAACTGGTTCACAACAATGGACTTTGCTACACTCTTTGTTAAACACTCCTAGGGGATATTCTTAGAATAATTTACATTTTCCTTATAAACCAATATGAAGGATTTATGAGTAAATATGTCAGAAAAACCCCATTTTATGATTATGATACTAGATGTTTGAAAAGATTCAATTAATCTTGAGAATTTTTGTAGTTTTTGGATTATAAATTATGATATGATCTAACCTAGTGTATGTCTCCATTTAGAAATGGCGCCCAATAGAAGGACTGAGAAATCCAGCAATACACAAGATCCAAATAGTAAGAAGGATCATATCTTTCACAGTCTTATGACAAAATTTATAAGGGAAATAGTCTCCCACATATTCTCATCATATGATGAAATAATATCATGTGTTAATAAAATAAGTAAATAATTCTCTGGGTCCTATGGCTTTGAAGAGAATCTGAGAAGAAAATAATGTTAGAGAGAAAGATGGATAAAGCGAAGAAGGGAGTAAAGGATTTTACATATGTGATAATTGTGGAAAAATATCACCTTGAAAAATTCTTGAAGGTAATGAGAGTTTTATATAGGTGTGGAAAAAATGACACCAAGTACATGATTGAAAGGGTATGAAAAAGGTTTCAAATGTATAGTGCTTCATCTGCAAGGAGTTGGGACACTACGTGAATCAATGTCCCAATCATCACAGTATACCAAAAATGATGTTTTTAGATAATAATCAAGTTATGATACTACCAAAGATGGAGAGGAATTACTAGTGTTCTTATGTTGATATTAAAAAATTATGTCATTTGAGTGTTGTATCAACGATGTACTGGTTCTAAAGACTGTACTACAGTACTATGTCATTGAGGATTTTAGATTTTATGGTTCTAAGAAAAGTGACTCAATTGAAAGTTAAACATTTTTGAAAATACATGGTTAAGGGAAAAATAAACCTTAAAATGGTTCTGAGGTAGTGATTTTGGAATAAGATATTATTGATTTGGATAAATTATATTAGATATTCTTTACTACTTTGAAACTAATTAATTGTTTCTTTATTCCATAATTATTGGAATTTATAAAAATTTTCGATATAAAGAGTATATATAGTATTCTATAAGGAATAAGGGAGCATGAATGTAATCAATAAGGTTTTATTGTAATTCAGGTCATTACTATGTTTTAAAAGAATGCACGATGAAGGTATACACATGTTATTACGTGGAAAAAAAGATCTTCATTATGTTTACCTTCTTTATAAATTTTGAACTGTGAGTTTTTACAGAAGTATTTTGGATAAGTCTAAAGGTTGGAATGGATTATGTTTTACATTGGATACAATTATTAAGGTTAAATCATTTCTTATTATTATTTTTGTATTTTTATAAAAATAATAACTCAGAGGTCGGGTGACAACCCGCCTTGTCCGACAAGGCTGCGAGACTTGAACATTCAACTGAAGGGTGATAAGGGTGCATCACCTACCATTGGCCAACGCGATGTTCTAATTTGTATAATGTATTTTTTTTAAGTAATATGACAGATGAATTATAAATTTTTTATTTTTAAAACCATATACGATTAGGATAAATAGAATATTTTTGAATTCTATTTTCTTTTTGGGTGAATGCTGAGTTTTTGGTACATTTTAGATGAAGGATGAAACACTACTGGTAAAGTATATTTTGTATCTCTCTTATTAAATGAATAATGTAATTCTTAAACTATAGCGAATGGATCATAAAACCAAAAATTTCATATCCTAATACCATACATTTTATTGAACCAACGATATTTTAAATCATTATATAATGATGGCTTTAAACCCTTTAATGTTACACTTTTTTGTGATTGATGACCTCAATCACTCCCAATAAATATTTATGTTTTTCCTCAAATTATGTGTCTCTAATTTCCACCAATGTTCTTCTAATCGAGATCATAATTTGGTGGTGACATTTTCATTTCCCTTTCCCTCTTATTAAGACTAAATTTTATTAACCCCATTTCCGATTTGGGTTTTCCACAAAGGTATTTTCTATTTTTAACCTTTTATTTTTGGAAAATAATTTCAAATTGTGAGTACACAATTTATTGAAGGAAGGGAAAATGTAACACCCCAGGGTTTCATAGTATGTTATCTCTTTAATGTAATTCAATAGTTTTCACTACACGTAACACTGAGTTCGAGCACACCACGACTTACCAAACTAGCTGCTCAAAAGTGGCTATGAATAGTATTAACTGAATTTTTAAATTTATATATTCCATATAATTTTAACATCCATATTATGTGTTTCTTGTACATAATATATAGACACATTCAATTTTTTTAGATAAAGGAAGTATTTTTCATAAAATACAGTTTTACCACCTTTTAATGGAGAATCATTTTTATATCCAATATTTGACACTTTTATATATTCAATTTGACAAAATAATTTTTTTCTTTAGAAGAGGGACATAGAAATTTAGTATGTATAAATTTTTTTGTACTTTTCTGATAACTTTCATATTTTGATGAATAGTAAAAAATACTAAATTTTAATTGAATTTTTAATCAAAATAATTTAGAGTGATAAATTTTTAATTTGAGTGGGTTTAAAGTATAATTAAACTATATTTATATCATTTAATATAATTTAACTCATTAGATGTAATTTCACATTTAAATTATACATAGACACATGTTAATCTTTTGATTGTTTTATTTCTTAAAAACTCGTTTCTAGTTTTGACAACGAGAATTAATATTAAATTAATAAATGAAACTCATATTTTTTGAATTTGTTAAAATAGGAATCATTTTTTTATTCTAAAAATTAAAATTTTCTTATGTTGAATTTTTGCTACTTTTCTAAAAACATTCAATTATTGATGAATAGTAAAAAACCACTACGTTATTGTTTAAAACTGACTTTTATTTAAATAATTATTTATTTAAAAAAATTATTTTATAGTCAAAATAGATACATAATACTTATATTAGTTCAATGTAATTAATTGGAGGCATTTTATAATAAGAATAGATGTATAAAATTTTATTGAAATTTTTAACGTCTTTTACCGACCCATTAGGCACATTTTGGAAATTTGCATAAAACGTAATTTTACATCTTCTGTGAATTGAATTTCAAAAATCTAGGATACACTGTTGAATTCATCAAGTAAAATTTTGTTCGATAGGTTGAAAATAATTTTTGGTGAATAGTAACATTTGAATTTTATTCACCATGGTTAAAAGAAAATAGGGTAATTAATGGTAAAAATGATATTATAATTTCCCTAAAACATTCCCTAATTCTATTGGATAGGTGTATTTAGAACCCAATAAACCATAAGAATATAATATGATCCATTTGGTCCACTTGGATTAGATTAGGACATTTATTATTATTTTATTCAAAGAAGAGTTAAAAGTGTTAAATATAATGTTTAATAACTAAACCATTTTTAATAAAGGGTTATACAGAAGATAAATTCGACTATAAATTTTAATTAGAAAGATTAAAGTATTTCCTACATCAATGTATTTTATTTATTATTTTATACATTACGTAATTAAATTTATTTATGACACAATGATGATGCAGTACTTACCTTATTTATGAAAGATTAAAATAATTGATATTATAAATATCAAAATAAATATAAATTGAGACTTTTGATGACAAAAACAAATTTTATAGGTGAATATTACATGTTAGGGTTTATTTAATGTATTTTTTTCCAACTAATCAACTTTTTATGACTTTCATAAAAACCAAATACCAAATAGTGTCAAAATTGGCATAAATGAGTTTTTAAAACAAATACTATATTATTAAATGATATAGTAATCATAAAAATATAAGGTTTTGAAAAAAGACTTATATAATGAAATATATATCATTAATGAACCACTTCAGGTTCTATTTTCTATTTATACTATGTTTATTAACCATTTATCATAATAATACAAGAATACATGGTAAAAGTTAAACTATTAAACTAAGAGTTAAATTTAAAAGATAATGTTAATATGGTGACCTAAACCTATATATAACCTATTGGTTGAGTGTTTGTCGAACTATACCGACCATATAATTTAATTACATCATTTTAAGACATTAGAAACTAAAGATTATTGTATAATAAATTAATATTTTAAGCTTTTCCAAAAGTGACCCTCACCTCTCTTATTAATGGGTACTTCCCCTTCTCTAAAAATCCACCTACCAAGCCATTTGGCTCAGCCAAAACCTTCTAAAATATCCTACCAACTACCCTCAAATCACTCTAGTGGGATTAATTGGATCATAATTAAACCTAAATATCTCTTTTGATCAAATCAAAAGGAAGCACCCCAAGAAGAGGAAATAATTTCATCACTACTTTCTATGTTCTTTTCTTCTTCCACTTCCTCTTTCATTGTTTTTTACTTAACAAAATAATAACTCTATTATATTCTACATATTTTGATGTTATTATAAATATGGTACAACCATATTCATTATTCTATCTATCCAATTAATAATAATGTAACCATACGTGTGTACGTACGACTAACCGTCTCCACGTTGTGGTGTAGTTTGTTATTCAACACTTCATTATTTGGATGAGTATAATAATGAGTATAATTTATGTAAATAATAAATATAACATGTTAATTATTCTGTATATGTAATATACTATCCAATTATATAATATTTTACTATCAATAGAATGATATCGTCACTCATGCGTACGTTTGGCTTATCGTCTCCACAACGTGATGAGACTCATTTCCATGTTCACCATTCAATGATGATTATAAAAATGTATATTATTAATATGTATGTCATATATGAAATTATAATCCTAATATATATATATATATATTCATTTATATATCTCTCATTCACTTACTTCCCTTCAATACGATATGAAAATGGAAATAGTGCTTATACGTACGTATGATCTACCGTCTCTATTAACGTTGTTTTCAATTTCATATATCTATCTATTATAAGTATTTATATTCTAAATATAAATTAAATATAAATAATGTTTTATATTCTCTATGTATTTAAATCATGATCTAAGCGATACAATCAAGAATTACAAGTTAAAACACGTGTGATAAAGAAAGCGATTATTACCCAAAATGTTAATTTATCATGGTAATTGTTATTAAATGGGTATTATAAATTCGTAAATTAATCAAGTATGATTTCATAAATATTAAGATTTTTCTATTATAATTTAATAACATACTATTGTCATTATACAATAGGTTAAATGTACCCTTTACTAAAGGAAAGTACAAGGTGATGGTTTATTCCACAATCTCATTATTATCTGAGATTGTTTATTTGTATGTTTTTTATAGAAAATATTTATTATACATGTCCATGTTTCATAAAATAGTTTTCAAAAGGATTATTTGTAAGGTAATATTTAACTAAAACATCATTTTAAATATTTTAAATGTTTATTCTTCTAAATCTTTCTCATTATTGTCCATGTTTTCAGAATGGTTTTATGGATTTATTTATATAGAGATGAATGTTTTAAAATATTAATTCCTTTAAAAATATTCAAAGTGGTATGACACTATTTGATTCAAAAATACATTTTAAATGTATTCCTTTATAAATTTTGTGACTTTTAAATGAATTCATGAAAAAGGGGTATTTCACTCAAAGAGTTTTACTGATCATTTTAAACTATATCAACATCCTTTACTGGATATTATTCTTAATTGAGGTTGATATATTATAATACAATATTCTATATTATATTGAATGAGTTATGATATTTTTTTACTATGTATGTGATATTTTTATACCATTTATGGTTTTGGATAAAGTATTAACATTTCGTATACTAGTTTTAATATGAATGTTTGTGTTATGTTTCCACATTTTAATATGAGGAATGCAATTGACTTAGTAAGTGACAAGTGGGGCATGCTATAGCCCCTAAATACATAGGTAGGTCTCATGAGACAAACTATTGTCTTGGAAAGAGGCCTTTAAAAAATATTATTTGTAGTCTTGGCACGTGACCTAGACTATGTGGTAAGGATGTCTGACATTAAGCATTCCCTCATCATGAAATTAGTTACTACATATGATTATTCGACTAGAAGAATATCCATGTGCAGGTTTATATGGTATTGTTTGATTTATGTATTCCATATTATGTTCAATATTGTGTTTAAAAAGTATTTTGTTTCTATAAAATGTCTTACCTTAAAAGTTTATAGCGTATGCTTAATTATTTACCCTTAGTGAGCATCTAAGCTCACCCATTTCTTATATTTCATTTCCTTAAGATGCCTAGAAGTGTACTGTGATTTATATATAGGTTGAATCTATAAGAAAAATTGAATTATCATAGGATTATCTATGTTTTATTTTTTTAGAAATTGTAATGTAATGTTTATGTATGTAATCTATTTTCTAAGACTGCTAAACGGATCGGTCGTTTGGGACTTGATTCCTTGTAATAATGCCAATGTATTAGAATAATGCCCCGACTTCTGGATTCTGTGGTCGGGGAATTACATATAATACCCATGAGGGTATTTTATTATTATTATCATGATAATTATAGGATATACATATCCATATATGGTACTTTACTTCATGGGGATTTTGATTCTAAAGTTACCAAATTGGTAAGGGTCTTATGATTACAATCTCATCATTTATTGGGATTATTTTGATTAAGATTATGATAATGAAATCTTATGGCCTGTCTCTAAAGAAAATCATGATTTTTAATATAATTTGCTTATTTATGAAAGAAATAAGTAATAATACAATTTACCTCTATTTGGTACTCAAAATAAATATGAAATGTTTTTAAAGAAGAAATGGAATTATTTCACTTCAGTCAAAAATCCTTTTTCTTCCATGTCCATGTTTTATAATATTATTTAAAAAAAATCATAAACAAATTTTTAAATACATTTTTAACAAATTTTGACTTCTTAAAAAATTGTTTAAAATGGATCTTTCTGTCATTCTTTGAATGAGGTTTTTTTTACTTTTACTAAAAATTTGAAAGGAATATTTATTTTAATGTACTTGTAATGTGAAATATTTCTCACCATCATGTACACTCATTACATTGAATATTTCTTTAAACGTTTTTAAGGATGTTTTCATATAAAATTTTTTCCTAATATTCTGAGAAATTCTATTTTTTAAAGAAAATTTTAAAGTTAAAAAGGATATTTTTCCCAATAATGTTTTTAATGGAATATTTATGGTAATTATATTCATCAATGTCAACAAACATAATATTATCTTATGATTAGTTAAACAAATATTGAAATGATACCCTCCATATTATTTATATAGATGGTTTATGATCATTTTGAATGGGATGTACTATTTGATACCATTGTCGATAGTACTCTGGATGGTTTATGATTATGTATATTGATTGGGGAATGTATTAAAATTTTTATGATAATTTTATAATATGAATTTTTATATTGACTATGTTTATTCATTGGTTAAATTATTAACATTTGTTATGATAGTTCTTCAATATGAATGCTTAAATGGATTATGTTTCTCCTCTTTCATATGATACATGAATTAGACATAGTATGTGATGGGTAGGGCCCTCTATTGACCATCAATGCATCCGTAGGTCTTGTGAGTCAAACTATATTGGGCTTTTGGATGAGGTCTTACCCATTTTTGTAAGATTTCTTGGAATGAGGCCTTGAAGGTATGGTTATGATGTCTAGAATAATCCATTTACGCATTATGAGAATAGTTATTGAATTCCACATGTTTATTCGATTTGTTAGATTATCCCTGGATAAGTTTAAAGATCATTTTACTATTCATGTGCCATTATTTTGATCATCAGTTATTCCTAACATATTATTATTTATGTTCATTTTATTGATTCAAATGAATTTTTATCAATTATTTTCCTTTATATATTTAGTATTCATTATTTCTTTACGACAACTTCCACTATATGCATAACCTTTTTGAGAATTAGATATCTCCCCTTGCTTATGTTTCCTTTCCCAAGAATTTCAATAAGTGTATTATTATTGATATGAATGGATATAAAAATTCTAATAATGGTGTTCTCAAATAAAATTATATATTGTATTTTATGTTTTAAATGTAATGATAATTTCAAGTATGTATCTATTTTTCCAATACTACTAAACAATTTGGTCCTTTGGGATGTGATGACTTGAATCTAACACCAATTTAATAAATTAGCCACCAACTCTAGCCATCTTGGGTCAAGGTATTTACATATAATGAGTATTTTATAATTTAATTATTATCATTTTATTGATATTAAATTTACATATAGGAAATAATTCCATAAGGTGTATAAAATTTGTTTTTATATAAATATTTCATGAAAGGGGTTTTATAAAATGTTAATATTGAATTATAAAGAAATAATTTGAGATTTTTTTAAGAAATTATTTGTTATAAGTTATATAGAATGGATGAAATGGTTTAATTGATATTTTCAAAAGATAAAGAGGTTTTTGTATTATTTAAATATGTTTTTTTAAATGATTTTTACCCTTGATATAATTGTCCTTAATTTTTATCCATGTAAATATGGAATGTTTTTAAATGATTTTATTATTGTGGGATAATTTTATCAAATGTTTGGTTTCTTAGAAGGGTGTTCTAAGGTGATATGTGATTTTATGTAACGTGATGGTTAAATGTTAAAATTACTTGTTTTCTAATATACCATTACAAAACATCATAAAATAATTTGGTGAAATAAATGATAATTTTAGGAGGGAGTGCTATACAGGTTTAGATTATGATCTAATAATATCCCCTAGTTTATATTAACACACTAGAATTGTGGTTGCTTTCTGATAGGTAAAGAAAGATAAATTTGGTTGTAAGTATCATAGGGTCACATCAAAGGTTGACATATGGTTCCACCCAAATAGTTCTTAAATTATCTCTTTAGGACTTAGTATACTATCACATGATACATGAGACTTAATAAATTAACATGTTTATAGTAATCTATTTAAAATTTGATGCTTACGATTTTTTATACGCTAACTTTTATGGTAAAAATATATTTTAAAGTGTTCATAAGTGTTTAATTTTAAATGTATTTCTAATAGTGTATGTTTAAAGACCTCAACCATTACATGTTAGTTTTTTCACTTAATTTCAAATTTGTTAATTTCATATTTTATGTAATTCTATGTTTTGAATGGGATTAGAGAATTTAAATAAGGATTTATGATAAAAAGGAGAAGGGGGTGAAGTATATAAGGCATAGGGTTCCTGGTTGTCTAGTTCAAGTACCTAGTGGGGGTCTAGTTGTTACAAGTATATCTGCATAGATAATTGGGTACCTAGTGAACATATACTAGGTACCTGATATACATATGGGGAAACCCTAAAAAATAGGGTAATTTTAGTCATTTGAATACTAATTTAAACCCCAAAATTATTTACTCTTGGAATTTCCCCTAAAAATCATCCATTTGAGTCCCTCTAAGGCTCTCCTACCTCTCTATCTCTCTCTTGTCCCTCTTAAATTTATCCTTAAGTCTTTATCCAATTGGCTATGCTTGGTCGCATGAGCTTATATTCGACGAGGTATTGTCATGTGTCTCTTATTGTCCTCCTTTATTCTCATCTCTTCATGCCTCATTTTAGAATGGAACTGGAACCATGTCTCAAATTCTAGACAAGGACCAATGTATGTATGTCAGGTATAGAGCCTCCCAGTAGATGGGGTTTATTGTTGATGTTGATAACCATGTAAAAATATTTTTCGAAGAATGTAATTTTTTTTGTCTCTTATTCACCATATACTTTAATTTTCCCCATATACACTCTTGTTTATGACAGGTGGTTAGGGTAAAGTAGTGTCTTCCTATTGGGTATGAAATACATATACCCAGCAAGGGCCCCCATGGGACACATGCATATGTTTATGTCCATGATTTTGGTAAGGGAGAGGCATTTGAACAAAGATCTAGTTTCACATTAGATTAATAAGAATGGGTGAATTATTTTGGAATCTTTTGGTGGTGGGAATTGTGGATGCACATGGGTTTTTTAGGGAAACTACATGGTAATTATCACTACATGACACAAACTTTTGGCTCATAGGGCCATATTTGGGCTTACACATTATATATATAGTGTTTTTGGGATACTCTCACGAAATTTATGAATGTCATTGATTCTTTTTGGATTATAATTCATGGTCTCACATGGTTATGTCAATCGTGTTGGGTTTTATATCCTCACTTACTTCCGTTGTCTATTTTTTGTAACTTGGAAACCCATAAGGCTTGGTGTGTTTTACGACCAACATGGGAAAGGGTTTTATTTACATATATATATAAAATAGTGGGGGTGAAAAATCTCCCACACATCCTTTATTCATCCCTCAATGTTCAGGCCATCTTTTAAGTGTATAATGGTGCACCAAAGGTGTTGTGGAATCATGACATGAGTGTCATAAAGGTGACTCCAGATATGATCATTAAAAAATTGAATCATATCCCAATGTAAAGTCTTTAGGGTTTTGGAATTGAGAATAACATTGTGGTAGTACAATTAGGTCTTATGAAGTAACCCATAAATATGCATGGAATGAATAATTATGGTGGATTATGGAGTTTTCATGGGTAGTTTGGTTTTTTTATTTTCCTTTTCAAGTTAGTTTTAAATTATCAAGTCTCATGTGTCATGCAAGGTTTAATTAAGTAGAAAAAATTAGGATAATATGACATATTGTATGCTTTATTATGTTTGTTTATACAAGGGTTGGAACCAAAAAATGATTCATATTAATTGAAATGTTATAAAAAATAGTGATTTCTTAAATATATTTTGATAACATCTAGGTTAATATTTAATGTTTCAAGGCATAGTTAAAGTGGTGGGCTGGTGCCCATTTTTAGTTTCTCATTCAATTCAACTGATAAATCTTGAGGATCATGATAAACAAAACCCAAAAATCTCCAAGCGACGATCTTTCACATTTAATTTATAATTACTTTAAAATAATAATTACTTAGAATGTGATAAATTTTTTTTATAAATTATAATATCTCCCTAGTCAATTTATTATTATAGTAGAGAATCCAAGTGAGGATTACTCTAGTTTTATTTACACATGCTCCATGAATCTTTGAAAAATGTTCTTTGTAATATAAGTGATATAATAGAGGAACCTAAAATTATGTATTGTTCATTGTTGATCACAATATGGATCATCTTGTTTTCAATTTATTATTGAGGGGGAAAGAGGATAATTTTCTCTCTAATTTTTGATAGAATTTTCTTGAGTTTTTCCATTGTAGAAAATAAATCCGTTCTCTAAAAAATGATATAAGTTTGAATTTATAAATTTGGTTAGTATTTTATAATAATGCAACGGCCCTTATTAGATATTCATTCTAAGTTAATAATCTTGTCTAATAATAATAATAATATTATTATTATTATTATTTCCATGGTACGTATTAATTTAAATATAATTTGATAAAAAACATAAATCTATATTTATTTAAATGATACTAAATAAAATAGATCATTTCTATCATCCTATTAGCTCAACCCATCAGTCCTCATTGGAATTTATCAAGCCATGAAGTGTGAAATATTCATTCAAATAAATGCTATTTATTCAAGAAATAAATATTATATTTACTAACCTTGGGAATAAATATTTATTTTAATATTTACATGACTAAATAAACATTTATATTAATATATTCACTAAAATCCTAAATAAATAAATATTTATTCATTATATTTTGAATAATAAACAATAGATAAAATTAAATTAACATATTCTAAAATTTAATATATTGGGATTGAATTTATATAATCAAATTAACATGAATAATTATTATTGCACTAGATGAGAATAATATTTATTCTTAATATTAAATTTTATATAATTTAATGATATTCTAAATACACATAGTGTATGACCATCTAGGCATCTTTCTCAATGGAATTAGGTGAACTTACCTAGATTCCAAGATCAGTTTCTAACAACAAGTCAAATCAACCATCAAGAAAGAAGTTAATGTTGTAAAAATAATAACTTTACTACAAATTATACTATGCAATATAATCCCCTTTGTCTTGATAACTCATCAATAAGGATTCATACGATTGGAATCACCCTTCATGCATGATTTATCCTTCTTTGAATTCATGAAATGAACTTGTCGATAAAATACCATGGTTGTGGATTTAATTTGATAGTTTTATTTTCAATCAAAGGGTTATAGATATCTCCTTCCATTAACTCAATGTAGAAAATCCTATCTTAACTTATTCAATTAATGTCATATCACTTATGATTCACCTAATATATGCTACCTCACCGCGTGCATATGACATCATAATATCTATCCATATATCAAAGTATGTGGTTTATAATATACATTAATAATAATATCAAGTCTAAGGACTAATAAAATAGTCTTGAAATATGAATATACAATGAAGCATAAACCATTGGAATTACTATTATTGGGTATGTATTGAAAACTTCCCTTCTCGGAGTTACAAATTCCAAACATTATGAGTAGTATTAGTGTCTTATGAGACACCGACACCAAATATTTAAGCATCATATTTGTCTCATCAGATAGATGTTATCTAGACCATAAGAAATATGTCTAATAATATTTTCATATAATTTTTCTGTTCAAATTATAGAAGGGATAGAATTTAATATTTTTATGTGAGAAATAGTCTATGAAAATTATCAAAATATTGTTAAATAAAATCATTATGTGATAAGATATTTATTAATTGAACCAACATCTAATACATTTTAGTCAACTAGATCTCATGTCACGAACTAGTTCAGATACCTTATTACTCCGATAATAGAGCCATATCTGACATGGTCCAAAGTAAATTTCCGATCCCCACAGATTAGAGTATATCCCCTAAAATCCTACAAGATCGAAAGGGATCAAATTGTTTACAAAACATCAGAAGATAAAATATTTACATGTCAGTATTCTCAACACTCCAAGGCATAAAGTACCACACAAATAATAGGTATAAAAAAACCCAAAGCAATACAACAAATTACATAACAAATGGAAATATAAAACTCAAACATCCCAAAGGTAACATCATCCCAAGATGAAAATGGATCCACCAGACACAACCCCACTCCATGTTCCAAAGGATCAAGAACATCCACCACCTCCATGTTGAAATTTCTTTTTTGTTGGACCTGGCATAAGAAAACCTAAAAATACTTGAAAGAAAATGATAGGCCTTGAGTAATGAAACCATTAGGGTCTCACAAAGTGTTACATAATTAATATCAAAACAATTTACCATTTATGATATCAATTTAGTTAAAACAAGTCATGGAATTACAATTTTTCATATTTTAAACAAAATCATGCTTTCATAATCAAAAGATGGAATTTATATCATAAAAACTTTCAAAAAGTATACAATGAACATAATATATAAAACAACTTATATAAATCAGTTGACATAAATAAAACAGTTCAAAAATTCAATGACATATATAATGAATTAAAAAACTCATAGAAAACCCCAACCCATCACCACATAAAAAAGACAAATGGGAAGTCTGTTTATTATGTAACAATATCCTCATACATCTCATAGTGATCATAGATCTAGTCAAGTGTGAACACAAAAATACACCTGAAAAAGGGGAACCCATATAGGGAAATCTACACCACAATAGGAGTGCTCAAAACAAGAAGTCATGCATAAGTTTTTTTAGTATCAATTTCCATCATTAATCCAATACTAGGGAGTCAAGGTCTTATTTTGAATGTCCTATTCACCACCAAATACACATGATAACATGTGGTTCAAACAAAATATCAATCAAATTGGTAAACAGTCATTTAAAAAAAAAGTGATTATCATTGCCTAATTTTAGTTCTAAACATGCATTTTTACATTTAAAAACCACGTCATAGGTTTTAATAATTTCATGCCATTTCAAATTAATTTTCAACTTAATTCATTTTCTAAAGATTTATCATTAAATATTTTCATCAAAATGATTCAAAAATCAAGCAACAATTTTTCACAAATCCACCACAAAATTTCAATTCCATTGAAATTGTGGGTTTTCCCAAATCTAATGCCCATTTCAAATCAAAGATCAAATAACCCTAATTCCATTATTAAAAAAAATTAAAAAAAGATTTCAATTTAATAAAGAAATTCAAGGTTTAAATAATATAGAAAATAATTATAGAACCACCAAACCTTAAATAAAAGATCTAGAAATCAACACGCACAATAAGAATCGCCAACGAAGAAGGTAGGTGAGAAATATCTGGGATCACAACCTCAAATCAAGATCCAATCCAACTAAGTTTAGATCCATAAATTACATGATGATCCATCAAACTAAAATTAAGCGATTAAGAGAGTTTCAAATAAATAACATGAGAGAAGACAGACTTACCTAGAAGATATTGAATGAGGTCATATATTCATAGATTCATGAAGGAAAATGTCTAGAGGTTCCAAAATATTCTAAAGAATTCTCTAGGTTGTGAAAGGGGGACTGTAAGTTGATAAAAATAAAATCAAACAAGCATCACAAATAAAAATATCTTTCTAAATAATTAAATGGCATGTAACCCTAGTTCATGTCGAGTAATCCATTAAGGTTGTATATTCCAAAAAAAGGTGTCTCCTATTATTGAAATATGATTTTCAACTATTTTATGATGTGAATTTAAAATACACTGTGTGTAAACTTTAATTCCCTATAATTACTTAATGACATCTTATTGGTGACAAATAAATAACATGGAACCCCATTACACAATGTGTAATTTCCCAACAGACAACAAAAAACCAAAAATCTGCTAAAAACGCAAAACCAAAAAGGAAACCCAAGACAAAAGGATAAGACAAGCCTTATTAAACGTAAAAGGGTGTTACAGCCTCCTCATAATAAAATCATTATACCCCCAAAAATCATATCAAGAAGTTTCAAAATCCAAGAGATAAGGCCACTGCTCTCTCATTAATTCCAGATGCACGTATGTCTCATGAGAATTAGAACCAAGCTTCCATAGAACATAGAAAAAAGGTATCATCCTCCCAGGAGGTACCTTTGTCCTAGAATCAAAAATCCGGAATGGATACTAAATCATATATAAATCGAGATCAACATCAATATTTTACCACCTCAAGACCTAAGAGGAGTAATAAAGATACTTCCAAAGCTTTGATACATAGAATACATTATGTATTGAATCCAATTATGGTGGAAGTTATAAATGGTAAGATACTTACCCACCTTATCAACAACCTCAAAAAGGTCCCACAAGATGAGGATAAATATTTCCTTAATTCACAGGCTGTCAATGACCCAATTGATGTGAAATTATTAAAATTACATAGTCAAAATCTGGTAACTCTAATGGTCACCTGCAATTTTAAATACAAGATTTGTATCGTCTCTATGTCGCAAAAATTATCTGATGAATCAATAATATCTTTTTTGTTATCTCTTAGATCAAGCTTGATCCAAACAAGTAATTTTCACAATCAACATAATAGATATTTACATGGCCTATAGAAAAATGACTAAAAAGTTTCCATTTATATTATGGACTAGTAATTATTTTTATAAGAAAACACATTCAGTCCAAAATGGTCGTCCCAAGCCCCACCAAAGTTAATAAAACATGCACGTAGCATCTCCTTAAGAATATGTATATCTCACTCTATCTGGAAATCCATTTGTGGACGGTATTTCCTACTCAATCAAACCTAATATATCATTTCCTCACAAAGTATCCTTAAAAAAAACAAGAGGTAAAATAGGGATCTAAATTATAGACTACAGTGTATGGTATTCATGAAAAAAAAATAATCTCTTTCACATGGAGATTTACCAACTCCTCAAATTTGGTTGTATCATAAATGGTTGTAAAGTGAGATTATTTCGTCAACCTATCGATCATAACCCATATTGTATTCTCATTTAGAGGAGTGTGATGCATCACAATAAAAAAATCAAAATTGCATCCCACTTCCATGTTGGAACTGGAAGTTTCTAAAGAAAATGAAGGTATCTTGTGCTCAAGCTTGACTCATAGAAATGTGTAGTAGTCACAATAATCAATGTCTCATCTTATACCTAGCCACTAGAATCATTGCCACATATCATAAAAAATATTTTTTTTATTGGGTTCTTGGACCATTGGGAATTATGTAAATCCACCATTACTACTTTTCTCATTGAGAAAAGCACAACAAACCAATTATAAAAAAATAGCATACCCTCTGTCGAGAATGACCACTCATCAACAACATCCCCACCACAATGAGAATCCCTAATGATATTAAATTCAACATCATGTTTTTACATTTGAAGTATCATCTCAAGAAGAGTGGATTCCAACTGAGCACTTTCTATGAAAACCTTAGCCTATTCCTCTTGGAATCCTAAACGCAACTATGAAAAAAGAGACATTAAGTTCCACTCTTTTGTTGATTTTTTCATGACCTAGGTCATAAGTTTCCTACTCAAAGCATTATCAACAACATTTACCTTCACAAGGATATAGGTGATGTCAAAATCAAAAGACATTAGGTACTCCACCCAAATCTTGTGTCAATGGTTTATGTATTTTTAGAGAAGGTATAAATTGGGATCTTGTGGTCAGAATACATGGTAAACCTTTATTCGAAAAGGTAATGTCTCTAAATATTAAGTTCATGTATCATGACCATGAATTCAAGGTCATATGTTGGATAATTATTATCATATAGACTAACCTGTCGAGAACCATAGGAAGACACATGATCACCTTGTATAATAACACATCCCAATACAGAACTTGATGTGTCCCAGAAGACAACAAATCCCTACTGATCCTCTATAAGAATCAAAACCACCATATAAGTCAAAATACATTTCAACTCAAAAAATAACTCAATAATTTATCTTCCTAATAAAAATTCACTCACATTAAAGTGATAAAAATCATCATAGAAACCAACTTTGATAAAACCTTAACAAATAAAAAATAATACCCTACAAAACCCAAGAAGATACAAATCTCAAAAATAATCCATGGTTGTTCCCATGTCATAACAGATTTTGCCTTCTCAAGATCAACTAAGATTACATGTTCCAATACCACATATCTGACGAAATTCACCTCAAAAATCCAATAGTACCATTTCAATAGCTTGGCATAGAGCCAGTGATTTCTAAATTTTTTTAGAACTCCTCTCATAGGATTCACCTGATACTCCTCAGACTTAGAGTAAACTAGGACATAATCCCAATAAAACACCACAAACATATCAAGATACTCATGGAAAAATATGTTGATTAAATCAATAAATACTGCAAGAGTATTAGTTAGAACAAATGGAATGAAAAGATACTCATAATGGACATACCTTCTCCATAAGGTTATATACTAAATGTTAGGTTCTTTTATTCTCAAATGGGGATAACCAGACTGAAGGTCAATATTAAAAAACCACTTCACCCATTTCAACTGGTCAAATAGACAACCTATTTAATGAAATTAATACTTGTTCTAAATTGTAACCCAATAAAGATTTATAAAATCAATAGAAAGGTGAAGTATTATGTCATCTTTCTTAGCAAACAGAAGAGGCACTACCAAAGGTGTCAGACTCGGGTGTAGAAAATATTTCTCTAATATATCACTAAATTTATTCTTCAACATTTTAATTTCATCTGGTTCCATGAGGTAAGAAGGAATCAACACTGGTTGAGTACCAAACACTAAATCAATAGAAAAATCTACCTCTCTTACTGATGGAAAACCACAAAATATGAAGCAAAAACCTCAAAAAACCCGATGAAAATTAGTGGGATATCATCAACCAAATATTAATCCTCCATATCAAAAGAAAATAAAGATATTAACTTCCAAAACTCCATATAAGAAGTTTCGGATATTCTCAACCCCAAGTCCCATTATCCCTTAAAGATATGGAATGCCCAATCAGGCATGCTAAATGATAACCACCAAATATAGAAATCAATTTGGTCCTTAATAGTAATGATCAAATATATCCCTAAAATTATGTCAAGATTTTGTATGAAAATAACCATAATTTTTTTGGTAAGATTAATTTTTGATAAAGAGAAAACGCAAGAAGGAAAAACATAGTCCCTTCTCTATCTTCATTCTGATGGGTGTAGTAATATCCATCGAATACGCTAAAAGATCATTAGGAAGATTTATAAGGATTAAAATACGACCTCATATAATTGAGTAAGATTAACTAGTATCAAATAAACTAGTCACTAACGATTAATATATAGCGATGGTACCTCTGACAGCCACATGACCTGTATCAAATTCCTCTAGAGACTCTTCCACTATGTGATGAAGCTTCGTTCCGGATGCCTATGCCTGGAACCCCTTAGATATTGAAGCTTATAATTACACCATAATAATTTTTGGAGATACTGAGATCATGCCACTATGTGGGGTAGAAAATAAATAGAATAATATCTATAGGTGTCATGAGTAAGCATGAGAACTACTGATCTTTAGTGCCTCGGTACAAACTCGTCTTGAATTCCCAACCTTAACACACTAAAAATAAGTCAAAGTGCCTCTTCCAGTCACTGTAGGAGGTCTATAGGTTTCCTTATGTCAAGAACCACCATAAGAATCCTCAACAATCCTCTTTACTTTGATGGAACATATATAACTTCCACTTAGAGAAAATGGAATTACCATTAACCATAACTTACTATCCAAGTCAAGTTATACCATCAACACTCTATCCAGTACATCAACATATGAAGTGAACTTTAGTAATAAAAGAAAAGAAAAAATAGCTAGTTTAAGACCCTTCTATAACCATCAAGATTGAATTTTCTCATTTCATATAATATCAGGTTGAAACTGTACAAGATCAGAAAATTGGTTAATATACTGCATTATATTCATATTAGCCTATCAGAGGTTGAAAAACTCCATATCCATAGCGAACACCATATATTCTAGATAGAATTGACCAATGAAAATAACTCTAAAGTCCTTCAACTCCAAACCTACCTTATTATTTTCCATTACCATCAAATCATACGATCTCCTTTTAGTCCCTTCGAGCTTGAAGGTGGCACATATCTCTTTAATCAAATCAGGGGTTTATAATAAATTGAATAGAATTTCTATCTTTCTTAACCAATCTTCAGCCACTTGAGGATAATTAAATCCTTGGAGCACTGTTGGATTCTATAAAATAAACTTTTAAACATGATTCTTGGATTCATACCTTTGAGGTCCCACAACTAGATCCTGAATGGGAATAGGTGCAAGTGCCCATTTTAAAGCTTGGATAACATGAACAATATTCTCAACATGATTTGGGGCCATGGGAGTATTCACTCACTATGGTTCACCAGTAGCTTCCTCCTAAGGCCTTTTCACACGTCTTGTCAAAGGCATGATGTTTTACAACATCAACAAAAAACACTAAAGACATCATAAGATTACTCAAATTAACAAGTCAAACAAGAGAAATAGAAAAATTAATCTCGTTAGATAATATTTGAAGATTTTTATTTCAATATACCCAAATCAAAAGTTGAAAAAATACTATAATCATATCAAACAATTCTAGAAATACACTTTTCCCAAATACCTATGGTGACTTAAGGCTCATTAAAATGACAGATGGCTATATAATCACTCAAACCTACATCATAAGTTTCATAAACTCATCCTAACTACATACTAACATCAAGGAAATATGCTTAACCTACATCTATGTTACCAATTGTTTCACAAATAATCACATACACCTGAGTACCTAGATAACTGATTCGACACTGGCATAGCCTAAAGAGTAATTCTAATCCCCACGTTTTCGAGAATAGAACTTGGAATCATAGTTTTTTTCATCTTCATACATATAATTATGTTTTTGTTATATATTATTTTAATATTAAAAAATATTTCAAACCATTTTTTCATTTTAGGTGGAAATTATTTTTTATAACCTTTTTTATTTTAATTATAACTTGAGTTGTAATGACCAGAATTTTATAATTCTTGTTTCATTTAAAATGAAAAAAAGTTAATATAACTTTTATTAAATAAAAAAAAGTGTATATCTTTCTCTTTCATATTATCATTTAATCCCAAACACAAATCATGTTTTTTGTTCTGAGAAAAACAATCTGTTTAATCTTCATTATAGTTTTCTTCTTTATTTATTATATTACTTGTGATATACTGGTCATATTATTTTGGAACATATCTTGTTTGAAACCCAACTAATTTATATTAATTTCATTTATTTAAAAAGAAGTTTAAATATTTTGTTTAAGGGGTGCACCATTAATCCAAATATATTACCACATTTATGAAAATATGGATTTTCCCTAATTAAAAATATTTTTTTTCCTTGATATCTCATTCATTTCTAATTAGAATCACTCGAAGGTTGATAATTTTGAAATATAAGATTTTTTTTCTTAATTTCATTAAACTCGATGGAACTATGAAAATATATTTGAAATAAATTAAAAATGGCTGAATATTAGAATGGTTTTTGGGTTTATATTTCATGTTTTCACAGTATTTTGATCTTATCTCATTCAATACTTATCATAATTAATAGATTCTAGATTCTTTAAATTATTTATTTTAAAAATTATTATTTAATGGAATTGAATTTATCAAAAACTTTATATATATATTTTTAACTAGTATAATTGATTTTTTTTAAATTACTCGTTGCATTAATTTAAAATGTGTTTAATATTTAATTTATTTTATTAAAACTGCCATGGGAGACTCCAAAAATTCTAGAGAGATGTAGTCTGAGGACTCAACCCTGAAACCGCAGCCCCGAACCCCTAACCCCCCAGCCACCAAAACCACCCGCATGGGGATTCTATGTTTAATATCTGAATTTGAACATTCCAATTAACATAATATTTTTATTGAATTTCCTTTGACTTATTATTACCATTTAAGGAGTTATTTATATAATTTGAGTCAATATTTAAGTTTTTAATTCATATCAATATTTTTACGATTATTATGGACATTGTTATTCTCTCTCCTAGAAAATTGTTAATTTTATTTTAATTGTATTACCCCTATAAGGTGTTTGTTAGTCTTTGTAGATATATATTTAAAGGGGATATTGAACAACTATGAAAGATATTGAATACACTAGTTGACACAATCGGCTCTATTTTTTTTTAACAAGAAAAACCTATCGACATCTCAAGTGTTGCATAAACCGAAGCCCTGTGTAATACCCTATTCTATCACCTGAATATTATCTAAAGGATCTAATTTCTTCTCCTTCAGCTTCTACTGTCATGATGAGACAAGCCAATCTTATATTTTAGAATGAGTATCTATGATTTAATTATTTATCTTCTCTCTTGTCTGGTTTTTGTGTTTATAACACTATTTCTCATCTCTCACACACACTCCACAAGAAATCATTATTTATTATTTTTTCCTCGGGTTGTGACTCATAGATTCTAAAGTCAGGATCTAAGGGTTGGGAATCCATGTATCTAAATTAAGGTCTATTCAGGTTATGAATCCCTCTATCTAAAATCAGGTTGTAAATTGTGTGAATCCCATAAAAAATCATTTTCAAAGTTATCCATCCACTAGAAAATAATTCTGTAATTGAGTAATGATTCCCCCATAAAAATAATTTTAGTGCACATGTATCTCTCACTGAGTAGAGAGGTATAAGAGTAGAGTTGAACCACATTATACTGAACTACTAGAAAAAAAATCCTGGAGTTAGTTATTTTTTCTTCTATTAATTATCCTTAATAATAAACTTTGATAATTAATTTAATTAATCAATTGATTTGACTAAAATTTTTAATCTTTTTTATTCACCCCCCTAGACTATATTTCATATCCTTATTGGGACCTAACAATTGGTATCATAGCGTAATCCTTTTTATAATTGATTATCTCTATTATTCACATTATGATACCTTTCAATTTGTAGTAAAGGTTGTTACTTTTAGAATCATCCAACCATTATTTATAGGGTATGATTTTATTTTATTTGTGCTAACATATTCTTAGAACTCATAATATAAGGAAAATATAATATATTATTGAAGTATTGAACCAGAATTATGCTTGGATTCCTCAAAACTCACCACACTTTGATGAAAATGATTGTGGCTACTGTAGATCTAGAATGGAGGCATACCACAATAAATTGAGCATTGAGAATTAGTTTATCATGTCAAAATCATAAACACTGCCTAAAGATGATCTATATACAATTAAAAAAATGATGCTACTATATATGTTTTAAATTATGCAACTATTAATATTTGATATTGTTTTATTAACAAAAGTGTTTTTATTCATGTGTATACTTGTAATATAGCTCACGAGATTTGGAAGATTCTATAAGTCACTGCCCATGGATTTTTAAAATTGATCCGAACCAAGATTTGAATGCTTCGACCAGAGTACCTAGACTTCAATATGGGAAATGGTGAAACAGTAAATCAAATATTATACCTGTTCACAAGAGTTACGAATGGAATGAATTCACTAGGAGAATCACTGTAAAATCCTATATTTTTTGAATGAGTTCTATGATCATTAAAAAGGAAATGGAATTTTAAAAAGTTTTACATTGATAAAAGTAATAACATAAAAAAGTACACCCAGATCGAATAGATTGGATCACTGATTCAGTATGAAATTTAACTGAAGAACCTCACTACCAAGGAGATAAGAAAAATAAAATGTATAGATTTTAAATATGTGAATTTTTTTATTGAATCTTATTATTAGAATCTATAGGATATTGAAAAGTAAGATATGGAATAGATTGTAACTGTATTTTAAAAAAGAAGGAAAAAAGAAAGTATTCAATAGCTAATTTAGAAGAATCCCTCAAAAATAATAATACAAAAAAGATAAGAAAGGTGGTATAGAGTACAATACATCAGATGTTACATGTTGTGAGTGTAAGAAGAGAGGGAATATCAAAATTTATTTCCCTAAACTAAATAATAAATAAAAAAATTAGGGGGGAAAAGTAGTTGATCACTAGTTGAAGATATACTGAAGAATCTGATTCTAATGAGAAATATGGACATAAAAAAGAAACATCTAACTTGTGTTTCATGGAATCACTTGATAAGGGTAGTAATTCTAGTATTTATTATAAATGTTCTAATTATGACTATGATTATGAAAACCCCAATGTTTTTGAAATAAATAAAGAAATTGAAAATTTTAAAAATATATATTTTCAAACCTTCTAATTTATATAATAAGCTTAAGGAAAATAAGGAGAAACCAGTTTTTGAAAATAATGTATTTTCACAAGAAAATGAAAAGGTAAGAAACACTTATTCTTATTCTTCTCATTAAATAGTTTATGACAATTTTAAAGCTTCTCATGATTTGAATGAAAAAATAAAAATATAAAATTGAGAGTCTTAAAGAAAGTTTATCTTATTTTATTCAAGGTCATAAAAAATATCACGAGATGATATCTTTGACTAAAACTAATAAACATAAAGATAGTTTCAGTTATGATAGAATATTATGTAAAATATATAAAACTCATTTTGTTAAAAGGAAAAAATGGTTCTACTTTCATTGTTTCTTATTTTAATTGTGTCATGAAATGTCACTACAAAAATGATTTTTCCCTTACATTTAAACAATATTTAATATTTACAAAGCTAATATTTCAAAATCATTATTATCTAGAGTACCTTATAATACATGTTTAAATTCTCTATGGGTACCTAATAATTTTATTACATATCCAATTGGACCCAAAGTAGCTTGGGTAACAAAATTGTCGAGTAATTTATAATTGTAGGAAAAAATCCCAAGATGTCTCAAGAATGACATTTGGTACATAGAAAGTTGATGCTATATGCATATGATAGGAGGCCCATAAATTTTTAACAATTACAACACAAGTTATAGATGAACTATTACTTTTGGAGACAATTCCAAAGGCAAAGTAAAAGGCTTCGGTAAAGTTGGTATTTTGAATTATACATTTATTTCTAAAATTTTACATATTGATGTTTTAAAACATAATTTAATTACTATATCAAAATTATGTGAGTATAGAATGGAATTTAAATTTTAAATTGATAAATGTTTAGTTTTTAAAGATTATTCATCATTATTTTATGCCAATTGAAATGATAATATTTATACTATTGATTATAATGAACTAACTATTTAGCATGTTATGTGTTTGAATATTGTACAAAATTACATAATCCTTTGACATAAACATTTAGGTCATGTTAATTTATGAATATAAAATAAACTCTTAAAACATGAGAATGTGTTACAACTACCTTCCTTGAAGAAAGAAAAACTTCTTGTTTGTGATGCTTGCATGAAAGGAAATAAACACAGACTTTATTTTTGACCTATCAATCAGATAAATGATAATAGACCTTTATAGTTAGTATATCTTGATTTTTTTTTGGCTTCACTCAAATTTATAGTTTTGTGGAAAAAATATACTTTAGTTACTATTGATGATTATAGTATATTTACATTTTTATACTTTTTTTCTTACAAAAATGATACTTTATCTAGATTTACCACTTTTTATAATTCAGTTTGAAATAAAAAAGTTTGTATGATTGTTTCTATTTGAAGTGATCAAGGAGGTGAATTTCATAATTTATATTTTGAAAATGGTTACGAAAAGAATTTTTATTTTTAAAAGTTTTATTCTCCTAGAATACCACAACAAAATGGTGTTGTAGAATGGAAAAATAAAACCCCTATTAAAATGACTCAAACTATGTTAACTAAATAAAATCTTCCTAGATATTTTTGAGTTGAGACTATTTTTGTGGCATGTTATATTTAAAATATAATTCTTATTAGATCTTTTTTAAAAGAAAAATCCTTCAGAATTATTTAAAAATAAAATTTATAAAAGCGGTAAATTTAGATTTTTTGGTTGTAAGGTTTTTATTTTAAATGCAGAAGATAATTTAGATAAATTTGATGATAAAGGAAATGGAGGTTTCTTATTTTCTATTATAATAATATTAAATCTTATAAATTTTATAATAAAATAACTATAGTTATTGAAGAATATATTCAAGTTATGTTTGATGAAAATAATGTTACATTAAATTATGATTCTAAAGTTATTAAATATGAGTTTAGATATTTTAATTTTGGTGATGAAAAACTATAGGATAAGGATGAATAAATTGAGGGGGACCCTACACATTCTTAAAATGATCCAATATCAGGGAAGATTCATAAATATAATACTCTTAAAAAATTTAATTGGTAATGTTGATTCTGGTGTTAAATATATAAAATCTTTTTTAATTTTTTTGTCAATTCTCCTTTTATTTCTCATTTTATTCCTATTAATTTTAATAATGCCTTAAAAGATAAAAACTGGAATGTTACTATGAACGATTAATGAAATTATTTTTTTTAGAAATAATGTTTGTACTTTAGTATAATTTCCCGAGGATATGCAGGTGATTGGAACTAAGTGGATATTTAGAACAAAGATGGATGAGTTTGGATAGATTTTCAAAAACCAAGAAAGAATTGTTGCTCAAGGATACTCTCAAGAATAATGAACAGACATTGAAGATTCATTTGCACCTATTTCTAAGTTATATAATAATATAATATTTTTTGATTTTTCTTTTTTCCATGATTTTAAATTATATCAAATGGATATAAAAAGTTCTTTCATAAATGGTTTTATAAGTTAATAATTTTATGTTTATCAACCCCTTGGTATTGAAAATAAAAACGTACATAATAATGTTGCTAAATTATCTAAATATTTGTATAGTCTTATACACACACTTTAGGTTTTTCATGAAAGAAATTATTTTTTATATTAAATAATGGATTCAATAATGGCCATTTTGATCCTATATTTCTTTTATTAAAATAACATCTAATTATATTTTAATTCTTCAAATCTATGTTGATAATATAGTTTTTGGTTCTTCTATTGAAATGATTTGTCATGATTTTTCTAATTTTATGTCTTCTTAGTTTTACATGAGTTTAATGGGAGAATTAAAGATATTTCTAGGGCATTAAATTTATCAAAGAAAAGATGGATTTTTTGTTAATAAATTAGAGTATGATAAAGAGTTGGTTGAACAATTTAGTCTTGATTCATCTAAATCAATGAAAAATACTATGGGTATTAATTGTAAATTAGACATTGATGCATCTGTTATATCTGTTGATATTAATTTTTATAGAGAAATTGTATGTATCTTGCAATATTTAACTACATCTAGAACCGATATCATGTTTAGTGTATGTTTATGTGCTAGATTTCAAGTAGATCCTAAAAATATTTATATTAAAGCTATAAAAATAATAAATAGATATGTTAAAGAAACTTTGAATTATGGTTTATTTTATCCAAATATAAAAATTTTGATTTAATATGTTATTCTAACTCTGATTTTGGAGGATATACAATCAATAGAAAAAGGACATCAGGTATGTTTCATTTTTTGGAAAAAATATTCATTTCTTGATCTTCAATGAAGAAATTGTCTATTCTTTTATCCACTGTAGAAGTTGAGTATATATCTACTACTAGTAGTTCTGCTCAATGTTAATTGATTAAGAAATCTTTATGTTATTTTTGTAATTTTTCTTGATAAATTTCCTATTTATTATGACAACACTTCACCAATTGTTATTTCTAAAAAACCCATACAGTATTCGAGAACAAACAATGTCAATTTTAGATTTCATTTTATTATAGATCACGTGAATAAAGATGATATTTTTTTAGAATTTATCCCTACTAAAAACAATCTTGCATACATATTCAATAATCCTTAACACTATACTAAGTTTCATAAACTTAAATTTGAACATGGTATGCTAGAAATTTTATTATTTTATTATTTCATTTTTTTGGGTGAGTTTATGTTTTCACATTTTATTTATTGACAAAAATTTCAAAAAATTGGTTTTAAATGATTTAGTTTTGTAATTAAATAAAAAAGGGATATATCTTGTGCATGTTCATGAATATATTTATGTTTTGTTTGATAAGATATTATTTTTATATTATAAAACACTTCAAACACTTTTATCATTTTATGTGAAAAAATTATTTTAAAACATTCAATATTTTAGTTATAACATGAGTAGTAATGATATGAATTTTATAATTATAATTTCATTTGAATGATAATAAGTTAATATAAATTTTATTATATTAAGAAAAATTTCTCTTTAGCATGTTCACATTTAATACCAAACATGAATAATTTTTTTGGTTTTTAGAAAAATAATAAGTTTAAAGTTCTTTATAGTTTTCTTCGGTATTTATTTTATAACAAGTGAAATAATGATCAGAATATTTATGAAAAAAATACCGTTTGAAATAAACCTAATATATATTCATTTAATTAGTTTAAACATATGTCTAATTCTATTGTTTAAGGGTTTCTCTATTTATCCAGAGATCTTACAACAATTCTGAAAATCTGAATTTTTCAAAATTTAAAATATTTTTTTGTTTCTTTGATATATCATTCATTTCTAATCAGAATTGCTCAAAATTTATTATGTTTGAAAGATAATATGTTTTTATTCATTTAATTAAATTTCTTGAAACTCTGAAAATGTATTTTTAATAACATAAAAGGCCAATAATACTACTTTTTGAGTTTCTATTCAACATTTTCACAATATTTTCATCATATCACATTAAACACTCATCATATTATATAGATTATTAATTAATTTGAAATATATTGAAATTATATATAAATAATAATTATATAGAAAAAACTTCTTATTCAATTTTTAAATGGCTTAAAAATTAACCAATGTTTGTGTGTTCATCTTGAACATGAAATGATTCACTATTCATCAATTAATTTTTTTTAAAAACCTTCAATAAATTTTTATTTTAAATTATTCAATTAATTTTTATTTTAAAACCTTCAATTAATTTTTTTAAAACTTTATTTTTTTGAAACCTTCAATAATTTTTTATTTTAAATCATTCATTTAATTTTTATAAAAAACCTACAATTAATTTTTATTCTAAAACCATTGTTTTTTTAAACTTTCAATTAATTTTTATTTTAAAACCATCAATTAAAGTTTTTTAAACCATAAATTGTTTTATTTTAAAACACTATAATTATTTTTTTATTATAACGGTTAATTAGTTTTTTTACTTTAAAGGTGTATTAATTTTTTTACTCCAATGATGAATTAATTTTTTAATCTAACAGTGAATTAATTATTTACTCTAATGGTGATTTAATATTTTTATTATTCTAATGGTAAATTAATTATATATTTTAATTGTGGATTATTTTTTTCCAGCAGTTTCAAAATCTTGATTCCACATATTAAAATTTAATTGTTTTAAATTTTTTTAATTTCTCTATTTTTCATCAATTTTTGGATGAACTGAGTAATTATCATAATTTTTTGAAATATTTTATTTATTTTCAAAATTAAATTATTATATATAAGTCATGTAAATCATTTTAAAAATTTAATAATCAATTTTAAAATTTAAAATAATTTTATTCATTATCTATACTTACAGTTACATCATATTTTTGACATATTTATGTTTTAATATTTTGAGTTAATTTATTTATATTATTTATTTTCTAAATTATTATTTAATAAAATTGAATTTATTAAAAAAAATTTGATTTTTTAATAAGTATAATTTATTTTTTAAATTACTCGTTGTGTTATGTTAAAATGTGATTAATATTTGAATTTAAACAGTTAAATTATTTGACTATTTTTATAGGGTTACTTTTGAATTATTAATATGATTTAGTATTTTATTTAAATCAGTTTGAGTTGGACTTTATGTTTGGAATTTAAATCATTATTGTTACGACTATTATGGACATTATTATTCTCTCTCTTAGATAATTTTTATTTAAATTTGAATTGTCTTACCCATGGGAGTTGTTTTTTAGTCTTAGTAGATATCTATTTAAAGGGGTTTCAAGGAGACATAAAAGATATCAAACACACCAGATAACATATTAGATTGTCTATTCTTTACCTAGAATTTTTTTTGAATGTCTCAAGTGTTGTATAAAACGAAGCCTTATGTGATACCCTATTTCATCACTTAGACATTATATCAAGGGTGATATTTCTTTTACTTTGACTTATGCTACCTTAACAAGAGGATCCGATCTAATCCCCAAGAACCAGTAGTTGTGATTTAATTACTTATCTTCTCTTTCCTCTGGTTTTGAGTCATAACACTATTTTTCATCTCTCACATGCAATCTGTTTTTTAGTTTATGCTTTTACACACAAAGAATTATTTATTCTACTCTCTCCTGACGTTATTACTACCAGATTCTAAATTCAGGATAAAAGGGTTGTGACACCCAATATTTAAACTCAGGACTGTTCGGGTATAACAACCCTACTCATTATTAAAAAATTAAACATGATTTATTATATAAACATACACTTAATACAACCTAGAAGATCGATAGCTATAGTGTCTTTGGGGATTATGAAAATTACATGAAACCTAATGAAATAAAATAATACATTTTTATTAAAAACTTCTTTTACATGACCACAATATCTCTTCGTACTTATCATTTCATGGGATAAACCGAGGACATAGATAACAAAAGGGTGATCTATAATGCCCAATAAGGGAGTAAACAAGAAATTACATGAAGAATACAATAAATGTTAGAAAATATACATATCAATGGAGCATAAGAGAAACATGAACATAATGGCACGATATATCATGATTATCATAACATGGAAATGTAGAAACAACTTAAAAATTTGCATCTTTAATATAAAGGAACCAGGTAAACCCCTATCCCAACATGGTGGATAAATGTCCTTAATGGAATCAGGTAAACCCTTGTCCCAACTTTATGTATCATGATACTAAACATTAACTAATTAAGTGGATCTCTATTAGGGCGCACCCTTCACAATCATTTCAATCTCATGCTTAAGTGTGCCAAATAGATCATATAACATGGATTCCTTAAACACCATAATTTATTCCATGATAAAGGAATGTGGAATAAATACATGAAATTATAAAATCAATAATTATATGGGAATAATGGTGAGTAAAATTGATAGATAAATGGGCATGGTATTCATTACATGATTTTTTTGGAAAAGAAAATCACAGTGCAATTTCACCAGCCTAACAACATGACATAAAAATTCATAAAAAAGGTTGACGAGAGATAAAGGGTCTCTCATGATATATAGATGAAATATAAATTAAGGGGATCATATAGATACATGCCACAATGTATGTAATTTGGAAATATAATGTGTTACATAATAAAGAAACTTGAAGAAATATAAGAAATAAAATAACTCTTATGAACATTCAGCATGGTAATAGGTGTACATCGGAGGGTTTAATGAGAGATTAATAGGTATCTCATCATAAAAACATAATACGGGAAGTATGGGGGAGGTGAAAAAATATACCCTATCATTTTAAATTGAAAATAAAATGGGGTAACAATATAAGGAAATTTGGATAAAAATGAGAAAGGATGGAATTTGAGGATCCCTTACTAGAGTGCGTGACTTCAAAAGCTTGAAGAGGGGATTCTTGAGGGTTTGGGGTTTCTTGGTAGGATTATCAAGAGGGGAGGATATATTAGGGGCGTAATCCAAGTATTTTTAGTGAATATAAGTGGGAGATTTTTTGGGTTTATATTGAAATGAAAGAGGAATTCTTTAATATTTCACAAACATAGGTTTTTGGAATTTATATAATTAAATATTAAAAACCAAAAAACTACCCATGGTTTTTCCCCATGTTTTTTTTGAAAAAGAGCAGTGGAAAAAATTATTTTATAAGGATAATTTCTGAACATATTAAAATATAAGCCTTGTTTATGTAGAGGTGAGTGACATTATTAAAGAAATAAATTCCAAATCATAAAATATAATATACATTTTATAGGATTAACTAAAGATTTATAAATTAAGTAAAACAAATTTAAAATCATTTTATTTTAATTTTAAAACATTTATTAGGATGATAATACCCATTATATTATTTATTACATCTTTTGGGGTCATTATGATGTCATAAAACACATATTTTATTTATATAGTATTTAATTTTTACCCAAAAAATCGATTTTCTCACAAAATTAATGAAAATTAACCATTGGATACTTCTGAATCCTAATTCCAAAAATAATATTCATTTTATCTAAATAATTTTATGAATATATAAATTTTCACTTTTAAAATAAAAACCAACTTTTATTGAAAAATCATGGGTTTTGACAAAAAAAATTTCAAACCCTAATAAAAATCACATTTTACTTCATAAAAATTATATACTCATTTATTATTCATAAAATTAATTTGATAATAATATTTTATTAAAAATTATTTATTTCAAAAATTCATTAATTCCTTAAAATAAATTCTTTAAAAATACACTTTTTGTTGTCTTTTATAAAAATATAAATCTTATCAAAGTAATTACCTAATTATTTTCAGATAAAGAACTGATATAATCATCATTTATAAGAAATTTTTTTTTATTATTATTAATAAAATCATTAGTTTAATATAATAATATATATTTCTCAAAATTTCAATTTTTACCCGAAGAATCAATATATCAAATTATTCATTTTTTAAGAAAGACTATTCTCATAAAAGAATTGATTGAATAAGACTTTTATTTATAAAAGGGATTACACAATAGGTAACTAATACCTTGTTATATAACCATTTATAAAACCCACATAAGACCTAAGGGTAAGCTGTGTGATGATGATAGACTCTTGGGGTGGCTTGTATAACATTTACAGGGTGCTAATCTCTATTAACATGAACTTATATCATAGGTGACTTCGTTCAAGATTAACATGTTGAAGCTTGGATTGGGATTGGTGAAGAGAGAATCCCAATGATGCTACCTCGTTTCCGAGCTCTGACAAATGAGATTCATATGTCATGAGTCTATTGGATGAGGTCATCTTCTCCTTTGTCTGTATCGAAATAGTTTTTTAAGAAACCTTATATTTATATCAGTCATGTGATAATTGTTAAATGGATATATTATCAATGGAAATGATACTTAACGGTCATTAAGACTCAATAATAATAATAAAATACTGCAAGTGTTTTCTATATCCATAAGACATTAAAATAAATGTAATTTTATTCATAAATGATCGGTTCGTTGCAACATTCCCCCATTAAGAAATTTCACCCTCAAAATTTTCTTTACCCACACTAAAATAGATGAGGGTAACTCTATTTCATCATTTCCTCTGATTCCCACGTTGCTTCTTCAAAAATGTGGTTTCACCACAACACCTTGATGATTGGAATCATCTTATTTCGCCAAACTTTTTCTCTGATATATAAGATCTTCACCGGATTCTCTTCATAGGAGAGGTAACTCTCCAATGGTACCACCTCTAGAATGAGTACATGTGATGTGTCACATATGTACTTTTTCTAGAGTTATACATGGAATACATCATGTACTTGAGATGGGTTCGGTGGGAGTTCTAGTCGGTAGGACAAAAGTCCTATGCGATCAAGGATCTCAAAAGGGCTGATGTACCTTGGACTAAGCTTTCCCTTATTCCAAAATCTCATAACTCTCTTCCATGTTGATATATGGAGGAATACACGGTCTGCAACATCAAACTCTATGTCTCATCGACAGTTGTCAGCATAGCTCTTCTATTGACTATGATCATCTTTGAAGTTCTATTGGATGGTCTTAACCTTCTCCAACATTTCTTCAACCATTTATAGACCTATAAGTTTTTTCTCCCCAACTTCATTCCAATATTTTGGTGTTCTATAACTCATCCCATTAAGGTCTTCATAAGGATCCATTTGGATTCTTTAGTGGAAACTCGTGTTGTAAGGGAACTCAACCAGAGGAAGATGTTGATCCCATCCTCCTTTGAAGTTCATTGAGAATTCTCTCAAGATGACCTCAAGTGTTTTGATAGTCTACATTGATTGTCCATTAGTTTGAGTATGATACACCGTAATGAAGTTCAGCTCATTATTTAGAGCATGTGGGAGACTCTTCCAGAACACATAGGTGAATCATGGATCTCGATTAGATATAATTGATAGTCATATACCATGTAGCCTGACCACTTATCTAATTTATATATGTTTTAGTTTATCCCATGAGAAATCCCCTAAAATTGTAATGATGTGTGAAGTCTTTGTAAGACGATCCACAACAACCTGGATCAAATTGTTTCCTTTAGATGTATTCAGAATTCCGGTGACAAAGTCCATAGTGATGTTTTCCCATTTCCATGTTGGTATGGGTAATGTTTGTGTTATCCCATTAGACCTAAGCCTCTTATCCTTCACTTTCTGACAGACTAGGCACTATTATGTATACTCAGTGATCTCCTTCTTCATGTTATCTCACCAATAATTCTCTTGAAGATCTCAAAACATCTTTTTCTTTGATGGCTGAATGGATAAATTCAATCTATATGCATCATCACAAATTTCTTTCTTTAACTAAGGATTTTATAGAACACATAGTATTGACACAAATCTCATAATTCCTTCGTTACTAACATCGAAATCCAAGTATTTCCCTTTTATTATAGTTTCCACTTTCTTATAAATTCCCACATCATCATTTTGAGCCTCCTTTAACCTTTCTAAAAGAGACATTTGAGAAATAATTTTTGAAATTATTGTTGATGTTCCCTTCTTTATGATTCGCATGTCCATCTTCATCAAATCTATAAAGATTGTATCCTTTATAATTATCATCAATGAAATAGATGTTGGATCCTTTCTAATAAGTGTGTCTTCCAATTTATTCTCTTTCACCAGATGGTAGTTAATTGAGCAGTCATAGACTTTGATCGGCTCTAACCATCTTCATTGGATCATATTCAACACTTTTTGTTTGAATATATACTTGAAGATTTTTTTGATCCATATATATTTCACACATTTCCCCAAAGAGGTAATGTCACAAAATTTGAAAAATGAAGATCACTACATCCAACTCCAGATCTTGTATTGAATAGTTCTGCTCATGATCATTCAATTGCCTTGATGAATAGGTAATGTTTTTTTCATTTTTCATCATCACACAACCCAATCCATTCTTTGAATCATAACTAAATACCATGAAAATTTCTACACTTGTGGGTAGTATGAGCGTGGGTGCAGTGATAAGAATCCTTTTAATATCCTTAAATCTCTCTTCTCATCAATTATTCCAAGTCAACTTGACTCGCTTTAGAGTTATCTTGGTAAGAGGGTTTGACAATCATGATAAATTTCTTACAAATATGTGGTAGTATCCAGATAACCCAAGTAAGTTATAGATTTTTTTCATAGATGTTAGCCTCAACCATCCCTCAATTTATTTTATCTTAGAGGGATCCATAGATATCCCATTTCTTTTATGATATTCCCAAATAATGTGACTTCCTTTAACTAGAACTCACACTTTCTATACTTTTTATAGAACTTCTCATTTTTCAAGGTCTCTAGTATATTTCTTAGATGCTTCCCATGATCCTCCTTGTTTATAGATTATTTTAGAATATCATCTATAAAAACTACCAAAACTTTGTTGAGGTAATCTCTAAAGACTATATTCATCAAGTCCATGAAGATTTATGGAGCATTAGTGAGTCTGAAAGGCAATGCTATGAATTCATAGATCATGTAACTTGTACGAAAATTAGCCTTGGGGATATCCTCCTTCACCCTCACATGGTAATATCTCGACTGGAGATCCACCTTAGAGAATTATTTCACTCCAAATAGTTGATTGAATAATTCATCAATTCATGGAAATTGATACTTTTTCTTTATCATATTTTTTTGATCTTGCGATAATCAACGCAAAGGTGCATTGACCCATCCTTCTTTTTGAGGAAGACAACTGGTGCACCCCACAGTGAAGAACTTGGGCATTTAAACCCTTTCTTAATATTCTCCTTCAGTTTATTTATTTTTCTCCTAAATATATACAACAACCATTATATATAGATTCTCAGATATTGGGAATTCCCCAGGTATAAGATCAATCGAGAAGTCTACACCTCTTCTAGGATGAAGACCAGGAAATTCCTTAGGAAACACATCAATAAATTCCTTCACAATAGGAATGACTTCGAGGATGGTTCCTTCCTTAGACTTAATCATTTTATTGTGATACTAATTCTTATAGGGAATTAATACCCATGCTTGGGATGATGGTTCTGAGAGAGATTCTTCCTCCACCTTGAACTTGTATAAAATAGGGGTCACTTCTCCATATGGAGAGTGATTTCCTTTTCATGGAAGTTTATGTTGGCTCTATATAAGGAATGCCAATACATGCCATGAATTTCATTAAATTACACCAAAGGGAGTATGATGAGGTTCATTGAGAAGTTCAATCCACAAATTGTGACAAGAGAGGAGTTATATTCATGGGATGAAATAATTTCCCCATTTTACATTCTTACTGAAATATCTACTTCAATGATTTGTGGTCGTGATTGGATTGTTCAAATAAACTTTCAGGATATAAAAGAATGTGTAGAACCATAATCAAAATGTATGTTCACTATTCTTGAATTAATATCTAGCATACCTGTCACCACTTCGTTTTCGGGATTTTACTTGGTGGAAGTGATGGAAAAAAGCTCTCCCTAACTACCTCATTGGTTGTTGGTTGCCACTGAAAACCCTTGTATTGGGGAACTTTTTTGAAACTTGTCATGGTTATTAGAATTTGTAGCAATAAAAAATACATTGAGGATCTAACGAAGCATTCCTTTCCTCTATCACAGTACAGGGTTGTTCTTGTTGGAAATTTCTGTCTTGGTGTCCTTCCTTCCCGCACCTAAAGAATTTCTTTATCCCCTTCAGTTAATTTCCTTGGTGCTTCTTTCCACACATTAGCAAAGTGGGATGAGGGAATTTCTTACCACCATTGGATTTATCCATCAGACCACTAGAAATAAAGTTGAATTTCTGCTTCTTATCCCTATGATACCCCTGAGATTCACCGATCTCCATTTCAAATTTGTGGGAAAATCAGACAATACCCTCATATCTATCAAAGTCACGAATCGCTAGGGATTTTCATAAGCAAGTTTTTATCCAACCAATGAAGCGATCAACCTTGAATTTAGGTGTAAAGACAAATATAGAGGTGTATTGTGCATGCCTTGTAATGTTTTACTCGTACAATCTAATGGATCCATCGTCTTTTCTCTTGAAATCCAAGATGTCCCTTTCCATCTTAAGTCAGAGGGTATGTGGAAAATATTTATCAATTTTGTTTTTCCAAAATCCTTCCATTACAACACCTCGATCTCTTCCTCAGGATTAGTTTTTTATTAATTTACACCATTGATAAGCTTAAACCTCCATATGATAAGAACCCATAAGAACCATATCTTATTCAGAACATTGAAGGATAGAGAATATATTCTAAGTTGAGTTGATCCATTGTTCGACAAATGATAGATCATATGATCCTTTGAAAGTAGGAAGCTTTTGTCTCTTGAAGCTATCAATTGAAAATTTTTATTTGGGGGGGGGGGGGTTGGATGTTCCCCTTGACCCATGTTTCTATTCAAAACTAGAGTTAAATGATAGAGTATCATGAAAACGTTTTTGATTCCTTCTCCCATCAGATTGGGCATCTAATTAGAACAATCATCACATTGATATTCACATCAATTGTTAGATTGAGTCCCCCTATTACCATCCATTGGATAGAATAAAAGGAAAATTAGGGTTAAGTATTTTAAACTATTAAACACATATAGTGGAATCCAATGAAAAAAGGGTTAACTTATAAAATATATTTATTTCCTTAACTTATAAATTTCTAGGATTCAATCTAAGTTATCCATGATATATTTCCTAGCATATATTCTTAGGGGAATTTTATTTATTCCCTTAATAATAGTTCATACTAAGATTATGAACTTACCGAATCATACCGCCTGATAGTGTCGAACCAAGAGTGTAGAAAGGCCCATTTTTGTGCACCATTTCCCATTCTAGTCTAACTCAAAGTGGTGTTTTAGGGTTTTCCCCTAGATACATCTGTGATAGATCCACCTCTACTTTTTCTTCTCTAGACAATGATGTATTTTCTTGATAAACCACTTAATATATACTCACCAAAATTTAGGGATTATTTTCTTATACTCAGTCTTATATTGAATACTTTCACTATAGTTGTATAACCATAATACAAAAAATAACTAAACCTATCCTATGATACCAACTATAACAACCGTCTTCTTTATTACACACTTAAACATGATTTATTACATAAAAATTCATTTAATACAACCCAAAAGACCAATAAGTTTAGCGTATTTTGGGATTAGGAACATTACATGACAACTTAAGACATAAAATATAAAATCTTTATTGAAAAACTCTTTTACATGACCACAACATTCTTTCATACTTAGAATTACATGGGATAAACTGAGGGCATACATAAGAAAAAGGAGAGCTATAAAGCCTAGTAGGGGAGTAAATAAGGAATAAAATGAAAAATAAAATACATGTTAGGAAAATAGACATATAAGTATAGAATAATAGAAACATGAACGATAAAGCACGATATAACATGATCATCATAACATGGAAATGTGGAAACAACTTAAAACATTTCATCATTAACATATAGGAATCAGGTAAACCCCCATCCGAAAATGGTGGGAAACTTTCCTAAAAGGAATCAGGTAAACCCCTATCTGAACATGATGTATCATGATACTAAAAATTACCAATTTCATTGGAGTGCTATTAGGGATCACCCCTCATAATCATTTTAATATCATTCTTAGGTGCTCCACACAGATCATATAACATGGATTCATTCAACATCATCATTTATTAGATAATAAATGAATATGGAATACATACCTAATAATATATAATCAATTTTTATATGTTCACAAATTTTAATACCCTTGATATATAAATGAGCATGATATTTTCTACATGATGATTTTGGAATGGAAAATCACAGTGCAATTTCGGCAGCCTAACGACGTGACATAAAAATTCCAAAAAATGGATGATGAGAGAGAAAGGGGTATCTCATTATATATAAATGAAATGGACAGTAAGGGGGTCATATAGATATATTTACCAAAACAATTAATTTTTAAATTTATTGCGTAATATAATAAAGAAACTTGAAGAAACAAGAGAAATGGAATAACTCTTACAAAATTTCAGCTTGGTAAACAATGTACATGGGAGGGATTAAAGAGGGAGAAAAAGGTATCCCATTATAAAATAATGATAAGGGATTTATTTGGGAGGTGAAAAAACATACCCCATCATTTTTAATTGAAAATAAAAGGGTGTGACAATATAAGGAAACATTGATAAAAATGAGGAAGGAAGGAAAGTGAGGATCCCTTAGTTGAGTGTGTGACTTGAGAAGCTTAGAGAGGGGATTATTGAGAGCTTGGAGTGCCTTGGGAGGATTATAGAGAGGAAAGTACAGATTTGGAACGTGCTCCAAGAATGTTTAGGTAATAGAAGTGGGATCTTGGGTTAGTTTATATAGGAAATGAGAGGAGAATTCTTTAATATTTCACAAACCTAGGTTTTGGAATATATATAATTAAATATTCAAAACCACAAACTATACCATGGTTTCTTCCCATAGTTTTTTCCAAATAGGAGTGTAAAAAATTATTTTATAAGGACAATGTCTAAACATATTAAAATATTATCCATGCTTATGTGGTGGTGAGTCAAATTAATAAAGAAATGAATTTGAAATCATAAAATATATATTACATTTTAGAGGACTCACTAAGGATTTATAAAATAAGTTAAACAAATATAAAATTAAATTATTGTTAATGGGAAAACATATATTGGGCTGATTATATGCATTATATTGTTTATTACTTCATTTTGGGGTCATTATGATGTCATAAAACATATGTTTTATTTATTTGGTACTTGATTTTTACGAAAAATTCAACTGTCTCACAAAATTATGAAAAATTAACCATTGGATAATTTTGAAATCCTGATTGAAAAAAATCATTTTATCAAAATAAATTTATAATTATTTTATTTTTCACTTTTAAAATGAAAACTGACATTTATTGAAAAATCACAGGTTTTGACAAAAACAGTTTCCAAACCATACAAAAAATCACATTTGACTTCATAAAAATTATACACTCATTTATTATTCATAAAAATAATTAGATAATAATATTTTATTAAAATATTAATTAATTCTAATATTCATTAATTCCCTAAAATAAATTCTTTAAAAATATGATTTCAATTTTATCATATAAAAATATAACTCTTATCAAATTGATTTCCTAATCATTTTTAGATAAATAAATGATATAATCATCATTTATAAGAATTAGTTTTTATAATATTATTAATAAAAACCTTAGATTAATATAATAATGTATATATTTTTAAAAATTACCATTTTTACTTGAAGAATCAATTTATCAAATTAATCATTTTTAAGAAAGAATATTCTCATATAGGAATCGATGGAATAAGACTTTTATTTACAGAAAGGGATTACACAATAAATAACTAATACCTTATTATATAACCCATCATAACACCTGAATAAGTCCTAAGCGTATGCTATGAAATAGTGATAAACTCTTGGGACGGCTCAGATAACATCACATGGGTGGAAATCTATATTAACATGAACTTCTCCCGCATGTGATTCCATTCATGCTTAATGTGTTAATGCTCGGTTTGGTATTGGTCAAGAGAAAAACCCAGGGACGCTACATCCTTTCTGAGCTCTGATAAATGACTTTTTTAAGGCCTGAGTCTACTAGACGAGGAAATCCTATCCATTGTCTGTGTGGAAATAATTTTTTTAAAAACCTTATATTTATATGAGTCATTTGATCACTATTCAATTGCTATATTATAAACAATAATGATATTTAATGGTCATTTAAACCCAATAATAATAATAATAATAATAGTGCATGTGTTTTTTATGTCCACAGGACATTAAAAGAAATAGAATTTTATTCATAAATGATCAGGTCATTACATCGGTACGTGAATCCCTCTATCTAAAGACAGGTTTTTAGGATTGTGACTCCCCATACAAAATTCATTGTCATGGTTATCTCTCCTATAGAAAAGGATTCTATAATTAGGTTATAATTACAACACAAAAATAATTTTATTCCATACATATGTATTAGTGATTAGAGAGGTATAAGAGTAGATCATGCCCACGTTAGGCTAAACTACTATAAAAAACATCCTTCAGTTATTTAATTTTTCCCCTTCTAATTAACCTTAATAATAAACCATGATAATTAATTTAATTAATCTACTCATTTGAATAAATTTTTTATTCTGGACTATTCACCACTCTTTACTATCTACCATATCCCTATTGATACCTAACACATATAAGGTCAAAAGGGAATGGATTTTCTACAAAACATTGGAAGATAAACTATTTACAAGTTAGTATGCTCAACACTCCAAAGTGAAAAGTAGAAGAAACAAAATAGGTATAATAAAACCCAAAGAAATACCTCAAAAATGTACTAAAAATTTGGCAAGATAAAACTCAAACAACCTAAAGGAATCATTGTCCCATAATGAAAATGGATCCAAAAAACACCATCTCACTCTTCAATCCAAAGGATCATGAAAATACACCACATCTAAGTGGTGTGTTCCCTTTACTCAGAAATGGAATAAGAAAATCATAAAATTCACAAAGGAAAAGGCTGGGTGTGATAAATAAATCCCAAAAGGGTCTCACAAAGTTTCCCATAATCAACCCCATAAAAATTTATAATTTATGCTAACAATTTCAATAAAAAGGAACGACATTACATTTTTCATATTTTAAAGTGAAACATGATTTCATAATCAAAAGATGGTAGATATGTCAAAAAATAATTAAAATCAGATTAAATGAAAATTTTATATAAAATAACATATATAAATTAGTTTTCATGAATAAAAATAGTTCATCAATTCAATGGAATGCATAATAATGTAAAAGAAATAGTATAAAATCCTAGCACAACACCATGTACAAAAGACCTCTGGTAAGTCGGTTTATTAAGAAATAGGATCCTCATAAATATCATAGTGATCATGACTCTAGTCAGTTTTGCACACATAGATAAACCCATTGAAAGGGGAGCCCATCAAGGGTACTCTACACCCTAATAGGGGAAACAATCACAGGTAGTCATGTCAAAGTTATTTGACTAACAATTTCCATCGTCAATCCAATGATTGGGAGTACATTTAGTAGAGTTATTGTCACAATTACCACTAACTAAATAGAGTAACATGTGATTAAAATAATAGATTAATCAAATTTTAAATCAATAATTTAAAAAAAATAACATTTCCTAATTTTGGTTTTTAATATGACTTTTTTCATTTCAAAACCTAGTCATAGGTTTTCATCATTTCATGCCATTTCAAATGAATTTTCAATTTAATCCATTTTCTCAAGAGTAATCATCAAAATATTTCATTAATATGACTTCCAAATCAATCCATTATTTTTTGTAAATCCACCCCAAAATTTTAATTACATTGAAATTGGTTTTTTTCTAAAATCTCAGGCCCATTTTCAATCAAAGATGAAATCATCACAAATCAATGTTATTAAAATAATTAAAAACTGATTTCATTTAAATCAAGAAATTAAAGGTCTAAATTTTTGGGGAAATGAATTAAGGAACCACCTACCTTTAAATGAAAGATCTAGAAATCAACACCCTGAATAGGAATCATCAACGAAGAATGTAGGAATAGAATACCTAGCAACAAAACCTAGAATCCAGATCCAATAAAACATAGTTTAGATACACCCATTACATAATGATACATAAAACACTACTGATGAGAGAAATATTTACTCAAAGAAACAAAATGATATATGATCCACTTAACTAGAGGATATTGAACAAGGTTAACTCTGCTTTGATCAATGAAGGAAATGGTTTGTAGGATCCAAAATCACCTAGAGAAGGCTCTGGGTTACAATATGGAGTACTGAAGGTCAAAAGAAATAAAATTGAATGTGAAACACAATTAAAACCAACTCTATCAATAATTACATAACATTTAACCCCAGTTCACATCAGGCAATCCAAAAAGGCCTCATACACTGAAATATGCATCACCTCTTATTAAAATATTATTTTCAACCATTTAACAATGGGAATTTAAAATAGATGGTGTTTAAACATTCACACCTTACAAATACCTCATGAAATAGTTATAGAGATAAATATATGGTGTGTAATCCCATTACGTGGCATGTAATTTCCCAAAAGATTCCATGAAAACTCAAAAACTACAAAAAAACCAAAAACCAAAAAGGAAACCCAAGACCAAAGGATAATACATACCTTATGAAAGGTAATATGGTGTTATATATCACATGATATTCATGTTTCTATTGATTCAATGATTTTTTGAATGGGTCTATCATGATCTCTTATATAGTCACTCTACTTAATGAACCATCAACCCTTTTAGAAAAAAACTTAATAAATGAAACTTCCAATGTTTATTATTAATCAATTGATGTGACCAGGTATCCTTATCTAGAAACACTGCTGAAGTATTATTACAATATATATTTATATAATTTTTACAACTAAGTAAAACATTAATATCCTAGATGAAGTTTCATATACACACTTATTCATTAACAACATCAATAACAACAATATACCTAGCGTCTACTTTAGAATCAGTGACCATAGGTTTCTTATAACTCTTCTTCATAATAGATCCTCTATTATGGAAAAAGACATATCTTGACTGTAATTGTGGAAAATTATGATCTATTTTGAAACTAGAATCTATGTATCCCCCAAAAACTATTTCCTTATCTCCTCTATAAACTAGGAACATATCCTTTTTATGCATTTGGTGCACCAGAATTGTCTTTACAAATAACTAATGTTGTTCTCATGGGTCTTCCTGATATTGTTCTACGAGGATTGAGGCATAAGAAACTTCAATCCAAGTACATATCAAAACATACATGATAGATCCAATATTAGAAGCATGATAGGTTCTACTCATTCTCTCTCTAACCTCTTATTATCGAGGAAACATTTTTTTATTAATATGTATACCATATGGAATTATAATTCATCCTATCCAAGATTCTTTCTTATTGAATATCTTTAATACCTTATCAATGCACATACCTTGAATTATTCCATGTTTCCACTTCGTTATATCTCAATGGATCATGATCCCTAGAATATAATCTTCTTTAACTAAGCCCTTCTTAGAGAAATGTTTTTAACCTTTTCTTAATTGACTATAGGAGTAGTATATAGTTTCCCACTGCTAATATATCCTCAATGTCTACTACTTAGAAAACTTTTGCATGCCTAACAAACCTCTTATAGACACAGGGATCACATTCAATATTTATGAAACCAAATTATATTATGGTTTCATCAAAATGAATATTACATTATATTGATGATTTATTCACTCTATAAAAAATCTCGGTAACTTTAATATGTTATTGGAATCCTTTGGTGTCATGAAACCATCTAGTTGCATCATATAGATATCTTCTACAAGGTTTATATTAAGGAATGATATGTTGATATCCATTTTTCATATATCATAATCATTGTTTGTTATTATTGAAACTAGCATTCTTATTAATTTTAGCATAGTGATTAGTTAAATGGTTTCATCATAGTTTATCCATTAATGTTGCTTAAACCATTTAGTAACTAGTCAATCCATATTAGTACTAGATTTACCATCCATGTACAATTTCTTCTTGAATACCAATTTTTATCCAACTAGATTTACATCCACTTGATGATCTACTGAGAATAAAACTTGGTTTTGATACTTGGAATCCATTTATTGAATCCATGGATTATTTCCACTTCACAAATTCTGAGCTATTTATTGACTCCTTGAATGAAAAAGATTGATTATTTTCAAATAATAACAGTACACCTTATTCAATTAGTAGAAAACCAAATCTCTTTCATTATCTAACCTCTCTGGTACTCATACATAGTACTTGTGTCTTTGGAAAAACTTTTTTAACCAAACTACGTGTAATTTTTCTCATTTCAAATCTTGTACATCCTAAGATTCATGTTAATCTAAGTCTACCTTTCTGTAACAATCTCATTTAGAGATTAATTCCCTTTCAAAAAATATGGAATGCTTATCAAATATACCTTTTAATTTGAGTGATTTAATAGATAATATCCTTTAGTTTCTTTAGGATATCTTATAGAGATGTATTTCATGCCTTGTGATGTGATTTGTTTCTAGGACTATCCATAACAAATGTATCATATATAGATACATTAATACGTGACAACACAAATTTCATCTCATACCAATACTCATTTGGAATTCCAATTTCTACTTTGGTTGAGACTCGGATTATTATGTATCCTATATTCTGTAATATATATCCCCATAAGGATAATAGAAGACCTATACAACTCATCACCAATCTCACCATAGTGAAAAGGTGTATTTCCTCCTTTCGTTGACACCATTCCACTATAATGTATAAATAATAGTTAGTTGAGATAGTATCCCAAACTCTTTTAGATATTGTATTAATTCTTTTTTAGGATACTATACTCCTTGATCTGTTTAGAATTTATTTATCTACTTAACAAGATGTTTCTCTACTTTATTTTTTATTCCTTACAAATCTCAAAGGAACCAAACTTAATGTTATTAAATAGATATATGTATATCTAAAAAATTAGTAAATTAAAGTTATAAGGTAAAAGAATCCACTTATATATTCTCCTAGAAAAGGTCCACACACATCTGTATAAACTAATTCTATAGTCCCTATAGATCTTTCACCTTTTATACTGAATAGATATTTTTCCATTTTTCATTTTAAACAAGAATTAAATATATCCAAGGATTTTTGTTTAAAAGAATATAATTATATTTCTTGATATAATTATTTCAAGTGCTTCTCATTTACATGACTAAGCCAGTGATGTTGTCACAGTTGGAGTTGGTGCCCTAGAACCAACTACTTTGTACTTTAGAGTACTTCTTCAATTAAATTATTGAATATTAATAAATAATTTATCATATATTCCTTTTTAATATGTGTAACATTAATGTTCTCATGTCATAGAGTATCATTCACATTTAGAGGTCATATTATCTCCCCACTATGATGAAAACCTCGAAGTGATATGGTTATATTCTTAAACTTATTACCTATGGTTCATATAACATTCTATGACATGAAACATAGTATATTTAACTGTAATTTTCTTGATACTCATATGTGTATGGATCCTTATCTCATAAATTTCACACTTGGTGATCTTTGGGATGGGAGATTATAAGGACATATCCACCGATATAAATTCCACTTGTATACATATCATTGGATATTCATACATGCGAACATGTGTACTGACACTAAGAATAGTTATTATTATTGATTCATATCATGAGTTGATTAATTCTATGTATTTATAAAAACCATGAAGATCTATTCCTGTTGTATAGTAGGATATGATTGGTACATCAGGAGTGATATGGACATAATAAAGAATTCAATATAGGATTCATACCTTCTAGTTTAAGAAAGATAATATCTTAGGTACTTTGTTTGGAATGGAATTTTTGAAATAAAATTCCATGACCATGGTGATTTATGGTATTATTTTAGTAATTAAAAGAAATATATATCAGTATCAAAAGTTGATGACACGAGTAATAAAATTTCATGTGAAATACACTAGATTATACAATAACATGTAAACATTATATCCCCAAACAATATCACAATTCATGTTATATTCATAATACAATATAAATAGTTGTTTTTTATAAAAGTGTTGCCTTGGATAAAATACCAAAACACAATTAATTATATAAAATGGAGATTACATGAGTCTAAAATATGGGATCATATTACAATCTTTCGCATGTCTGTGGGGGGGTAGATCATTTGGAAGATCATCCATCGATGTAATATCATGAATTTTACCTCTATTGGTGAGGTCATCTGCAACCATATTCACTTCATCATAGATATGTGTGGTAATATGGTTGATGTCTTATAGTGAACGAAAAAAATCCATCGAACGTGTAGTAATCGACCATGCCATATTGACACCACCATTCCAAATCGCTTTCACTGTCATAGTCGAATCAATTTCAATCGATATTTTGTTTCAACCATGATTTTTAGAGAAATGAATTTTATGGATCACACTCAAAATTTTCGCCTCCAGAGATGAGGCAATACAATATCTTCCAAAGAAGCACCTAAGGATCTGACCAAGATGATCCCTACAGATGGCGCCACATCCCATATGGCCTAGATTTCATTTAAAAGCACCATCAACATTAACTTTAATACAGAAAGAGAACATTGGTTTCCAAAAAACTTTAAAAGTGCATCACAGATGATGAAAATTTCCATCAACCCATATTCGCTATAGAATCATTGTCTTTCACTGTATTTTTATAATATCCCTCCTAAATCAAAGTACATTATTGTATAAAAATGAGGATCTACATCTAACATGCATGAAGCCTGGGTAAGAAATTATTGTGAATAATTGAATTTATATCATACCAGATCACATAATGAAGCTTAGACTCTGTAGCAAGAAATAGGTTTTTGATTTTTTGAGAGTCACCCATATCTACACAATGCTTTTGCTGAGCATTGATTGTGTCAAAAATAAACCATTTGAAATCAAATATGTCAAAAATATAGTCCCAAAGAGTAGATTATGTGGCACAAGAAAGAAATATATGGTTAACCTATTCACTATTTCGATTACAGAGATGACATTTTGGGAAAATGTGGATCCCAGAAGATTTCAGATAGGTATCAGTGGGGACCTTGTTGTAAGAAATATGAAAAAAAAGAGTGAATCATTGAGTCTTTATCCATGGCTTATCAAAGTTTTTTATCCATCTAAAATCATTTTATAAATAATTAAAATAGTGGTTATAAAAAAAATTGAATCCAACATACCATTGTGTGAAGATTCCCAGATTAGAAAATCATCCGTAGTAAAAAATGATAGTTATCAATGACATGAACAACATTCTCAGGGTGAATATCAAGATGAGAATTAAGAACATACCTAACACCATTATTAATACGTTCAAATGTTTTCTCAATAGGGATTATTGAAATTAGAGAAGCACCAATCTAGTATTCCAACCAGAAGTTCATGGAGGAGTTCCTATAGAGATCATCCATCTAGAGTTGGTCATAATTCTAGCATACAATTTTTTTAATGGAAGTCCCAATGGTAGAGTTTAGAAAATTCATGCAGGCTTATTAAACTTATCAAGAAACATATTTTTGATGAATGAAATAGAAGGGGAGTAATTGCGGATCAGGTTCTAAGTGAGTCTATCTTAAATGGCCTAATTAAAAATACTTAAAATTTTAATGCCAAGACCACCCTTATCTAAAGGTTTGAAATAATTATACCAAGGTATATTCACTAATTTCCTATCCAAAGTGTTTCCAATCCAAACAAAATATTTAATGGAAACATTCAGTTTTTATTAGATTTGTGGTACATTTATAAACCATCATAGAGTATACCATTTTAGAGAAAATGATTGACTTGACAAGGCAAATTCTACCAACCATATATAGAGTTTTTCCTTTCTAAGAAGAGAGCTTATTAAGAACTTGATAAAAAAATTTAGAGAAATATCTAGATTTGGGAATTCTCCAAAACATGGGGAAACTATGGTATGTGAAAGGAAATGAGCCTTCATTAATACCTAATTAATTAATAATACAACATTTTCTATTAGAGGAAAATTGTTTCCCAAAGATTATAGTTGATTTTTTCTAGCTAATGACCTGACCCGAAACATCCTCATAGTGAGATAGGGCACTTTTTAGGGTTCAAATATTTCTTTTATCACCTTTTAAAAATAGAATTATTTTATTCTCATATAAGAGATGCATGGGGAATTCACATTACTTGAAGCATGGATGGGCTTAAGTTTACTTGGATCTACAAGGATAGTGAGAAATCTACATAAATAGTCATCCACAACAGAGAATAGGATATAAGAGAGGGGATCACCTTATCTGACATGTTTGGTGCATTTGAATTACCCTTTGGGAGAACCATTGACCGAGATAGATATGGAAGCGTGGTTGAATAGGGTTTTAATTATAGTTATAAAGGTGTTATTGATGCTAAATCCTTAAATCACCTTGAAGACAAAACTATAATCAATGGTATCCAAATCTATTCTAATGTCATGTTTTATGGAAATATTACCACTTATGTTAACATTATTTAACGTTTTAGTGCGTTTAGAGGTAATACAAATTTAGTCCTGGATGAATCTACCCTTGATGAAACCAAATTGATTCCATGAGATAATTTTTTCTATCATGGTAGTAATCCTATTTTCAAGAAATTAGTGATAATTTTATATAGGTTATTAATAATATCAATGGGTCTGATAAGATGAATCTCAAAGGCATTATCTACTTTGGGAATCAAAAAGAGTAATTGAGCATTCAACCCATGAGGTAGAATTCCACTAGAAAATAAGGATTTGATAAGTTTGAAAACATTAGCTTGAATGTCATCCCAATATTTCTGGTAAAGCCCATTATTAAATCTACCAGGACCTATGGTACTATCAAGATTCAGGCTAAAAATAATGTCTTTGATTTCATGATCAAGAGGAATGATTAATATAAAATAATTATATTCCTCATTGACAACAACTGGAATGATGCTGTGTAAGAGATATTCATTGATGTTAGGGCCATTAAAGATACATTAAAAAAAGTAGAAAACTTGATTAGCAATATCATCCTCATTATCTAGAATATTATACCCATCTTTGAGAGAGGTTAAAGGTATTCAAGATTTTCTAATTCTTTGAAGAGATTTGTATAACATAGTGTTTCTCCCACGATGAGATAACAATTTGATTTTGAAATCTCAAATATGCATGTTATCCTTAAAGGTTAGAGGTGATTTGAGATTCATAGAAATGTTAATTTTATGATTATGATTAGTAGAAAAGTCAGAGTTGGTGTTTTTGTTTTGAAGTTGATGAATTTCATTCTCAAGAAGCAAGATATAATTGTCAATGTTTTTAGATTTTGAAAAAAACACCCTTTAAGCATTAGTTTAAGATATTTTAAAATAATAGAATGGGAAAAGGAATCATTGCAATGAGTCATATATGAAAAAAGGTTTTTAATGATAATAAAACATTAAGGGTTCTAGAAACACCTTTTGGTGAATATGAAGGGTAGGGTAGGTTTCAAGGTTTTGATAGGAATAGTGACAAAAATAAGATGGTGATCATATTGAATACTGGGAAGAGTGGTGGTGGAAACGGTTCCCAATTTATCTAAATCATGATCATTTACGAATTCTCTATCCAATATTCTGGAAACCACCCTATTTTAATGTCTTCTATAATATGTATATTTTTCCCTAGAAAGATTAATTTCAATAATATTGTTTCCCTCAATGGCACTCTTAAACTTTTTCGAAGAGATTATATTGTGGGACAAGCCCATATTCTCACATGAAGCAAGGATAGCATTAATGTCACAAATGACTAACTAGGGGTTTTGTATATTAGAACCCAAATAGGAATTGTCAGTCTAGAGAGGCCTCGTATCTAGGTATCTATTCTTTTTTGTAAACAGAAGAACAAAATATATTAGTGTTATCTAGAGTAAAATGAAAAGTAAATATTTTCTCAAGAAAATTAAAAAATATAAACATTTTATAAATATGGTTGCGCAAAAATCCAAATAGATTCAACAATGGAGCTATTTTGACTCATAATTATAAAAGTATATCCAAACATATAAAGAGGTAGTAATTTTGAGGAGAAGTTTATCTTGGGTTCGACAATGGAAAAAATCAAAGGACTATGAATGTTAAGCATTATTTTTAAGACAGTAAAGGGGATAGGGTTAGAAATACCCTGAAAATTATAGAAATTTATTTTCATTTATTCCTACATTTGGAGTTATAACTCCACATTATATTTGCATTTGAGCCCTTTCAACCTGATGAATATAGGTGCTGAAATCTATTCAAGGCCTTAGGCATTCACTATTGGGAAAACCGAAGGCATATTTCGACTTAGAGAACCGTTATGGTATGGTTAGAAATGCTACGCATAAAATCATAGGGGATGTGCATACAACTGCTCAACAGTGCGCAAATCTGCACAAATATGGTGTATATTTTCATGTCGGTGCACAAATTCCCATGCGGATGATAGATGGGTTAGGTTTTCCATGTTGGATGAATTTTTTGCTCCCCTTTCTGCCATCGATTGCCTATAAATAGAAGTGCACCCCCTCACTTACAGTAGATGAATAATTCAAACCATCTCCCGTGTGCATAATACATCCCTTTCGCCTGAAACATATGGTAATCAGGTACAATATTTTCCGTGACAGGTCTTCTGGAGGTCCACCTTTTGTCTGAACCACTAGGGCTTGACCCTCACCCAATTCCTTTGTTGTTAATCCATTTGTTCACAAAACTACTCCAATTGTGCAAGATCCTCCTTCATCCATCCAACATCGACTTATTGCATGAATACGTCTCCTATTGCGTGTAATAGTTCTGGTTTGGGTGCCTAATGCATAAAAAACCCTCCTTTTGCATACAATCCTCCCTCCTTGTGTTCTCCCTTTAGTATGTCTTCAATTTCACTTTCTTGGACACCATCTTCGGGTGATTCTTATGTGCAACACACATATCTTCTGCACCCTTATCCCATACGACCCTCTAGGTTTGTACGAAGTGATTTCAAGGACACTTGGGTGGTTCTTCATGCTACATTTCTTAACACCAAGATTCTTCGCATAATCATAAGAATAACTATTTCTTCTTTATATATCCACACTAACATGAGACCCTCAGTTGATCACTCCATCAAAATTCCCCACTATGGCATTGATGATGTCTTCCCTTCCCAAAGGGTGGGTGGGTATCCGTTAATTAAGTCCTAGGGGTGTGGAGTGATCCCACCTTATTCAAGCTGCAGGACGTTAAACTGCCAAGTTCCATCATCCTCAACACATGTCATTAAATTGTATCCTGACCCCATTCAATATACACTAGGTTCCCCATCTCAGACATTCAGTAAACCCACTAATGTCCACTAGAGTGATATGTTCCTCACATGGAATGAGATCCTCTTTTATGTTGTGGCATCTATCCATGGGGAAGGGAAATCATCTGGATGTAATCCCCTAGACTTTATTACAGGAGGTAGCACCCCTAACCCTCTCAGTTCTTTTGTTCCCAAATACTAGATGAGATATGGCCATAGGGACATTCACCACCCCATCCCTCTCCCTCTAGGATTTGTCTCCATCTAGCCTCCATCATGGAGTATGTCCCAATCTCCATCTCCCTGGGATTCTAATAGAGTGTAAGCCCCTGTTTCAGATTTGGGTCGTAAGCCACATGTAATCCCCACACAATTCATCATGGAGGCACCTTTTATGATGTGATTTTTAGGTCTTTTCTACCTCTTTTTTCTCATAATGAGAATGAATCATTAGGGATTAGAATAAGAACCGAGAATGAAATCCTCCATGGGCCTTCATAGAGTGTATGTCCCACAATCCCTTTTGAACTATATGGACTTTTATCCTTTCTCTTTCTCAAAAAGGTACATATGAATCCTCCCGGAGGTTCAATCCCAACACCTAATTTTCCCAAACCCTTCATGTCAATTCAACTTCATCCTGCACAATGTTAAACAGAATCCTCCTTTTCAAACTATGTGGACTCTGATCTTTTCCCCTTCCCAAGAAAGGTAAATATGAAGCATCCCTTTGGTACAAGCCTAACACCCATCAGTCTTCACCACTCCACGTTGGTTCACCCTCATCCCGCATGATATTAAACGGTATTCCCCCTTTGTCCCGTATGATTTTAAACTGCATATATTTGAACTACATGGGTTTTGATAAATATCTCCTAGGCATGTTGCGTAGGAAGCCGCCATGAGGTTCAATCCCATCTAGAGGTAAGCCGTTATAGTCTCCGACCAAAAAAAACCATTGTATTCTCCTAACCAGTGGTAAGCTGTAGTATTCCCCTTTACTGGGACCCATATCTTTAGTCCATACCCATGGCGTTAGACACACTCCCGGGCTGCTAACCACTCTTATTCCCCAATATGTCATTAGTTCGGTATCCTATGAGAACACCCCAATTCATTACCCCATCCTGAACTACGTGGATTTGGATTCCCTACCATTGGGATATGTAGGAATCCACCCTAAGGTTCAAGCTCATCACCCATGTATCATCCTAGTCCCTCCCCTAAGCCTGTGTGTTTCAGGAGGGTCATGCACCAACCCAGAGGTTCCACTTACTCCAGGTCCCATCCATGCATCCATTTTCATAAGCCCTCTCTATAGGGATCCCATCACCCCACCCAACTATGTGGAATTTGATTCCCTACCACAGGGATATGTAAGAATCCTCTCTGAGGTTCAAGACCAATATTACTTTCATCTTCATGACAGTTTCCCCTCATTCTCCACCCACATCATTAAAGTCTCCGTCATCCATCCTGATTCTTACTCGGGTCACCACATCCAAGTGAGATCATGTGATTTATCCCATAACTAATTCGTGCGACACCTTAGTATCTAACCATACATAATCCCCAAACTATCCATAACCATCAACCTAAGAGCTTCCCTCTTGTGATGAGCCTCTATCCACGTGTAATCCCCAGTGTGTCTTCAGGTTATTTTCCTCTGACCACACCCCAATTCATCACCCCTTCGAAGTATGTGGGTTTTGACCCCCCATCTCTTGAGATAGGGTAGGTAGGAAACCACCCCGAGGGTCAATCTCAGATAATGGAAAGACCTAGAGTTCCCTTTTTAGGGACCCAAGAATCTTCAGATCTGTCTTCATTCGAAATTTTGATCCGCCCATATAGTAGGACTCTCAGGTGCTCTCTCACGGGGGTATACCCATCTGATCCACTCTTATCAATGTTATAATCTCTCTCATTCTGTCTCTGGTATATGTTAAATTCACAACATACCCTGTGTTAAACATGGAAAGATGGGTAATACCTCAAAGACATGCCTATGGAATATAATTCCCCAGACTCAACGTATGATGCCTCAGGATTATGCGACCTCGAGAATCCCTATAAAAAGGGAATAAACCTAGATGCATCAGCGTTCTAGCATCCAGACATGCCAGTGATGTCCAATGTGACTACTCCCCTAATCGAAGGTTGCTTCCCAAAATTGACCCTTTGAAATGTCCTGACAGAAGCAATGTAATTAACTAGTGTCCATAAATAAATTGTACTAGGAAGAGTTTCATGAACAATGTCTTAATCATTAAGGGAGACCCAGACTAGGTGATGAGTTTTGAAGAGAAATCCATAGATGGATGGACCAAAATTCCATCATCCCATTTCGATCAAGGAGAAAACATCCCTGAATAAGTGACAAATGCTAGCCACGTTTGGAAAGTGGGAATGCGGGGAAATAATCAGCACATCCTCGACAGATGGATGCACACCCAAGTGAAAGCATCATAAATATAAATGGTGAACCCAACATGATGTTATTCTCCCTAATGTGGATATTAGTAATGTTAGATAAATCAGTGGATAAGCGTTTAACCACATCAAGCTATACAGTGCAAGGTCCTTCAAAGAAAATAGTGGGTCGGGCATTAAACTCACTAGATATTTTGGAAGTGAACGTTGGACATCCAGGTCTATGACATTGTCAGCATGGATCCTTCATACAAACCATGGAAGATGGAATGGCGATGGGGCACTAGACATCACTTTACTTCCTTCAACACTAATGGTTGAACCCATCTGAATTTTAGGACCCACGATTTCATGATAGGAAACCAATCACACCCACCCTCCAACATAGGGGACAAGGTAAAACCAATGTGGCAATCCTGTACGGCACCAACGCTTCTACAATGGTCTCTACATCCATGGTTGTTGGGTGTCCAAACCCCATCTCCCCATATGAACTATTTCAGAGGAGGGTGATTAACGACCTCATTTGATGATACAAGGAAGAGAGGATTATCCCAACCTGACACATGCCTTGACAAGACCTATAGTCTTCTACGCCTCATTGTCACCACCACCCCCAACGGCCGCACAGGGAGCCACTGTCCCCAACTCCAATCTACAATCTTTTTGTGAGCATGTCCCTATAACACTTTGATGACCCCCTCCCCTATGCTGACGAGGTGAGGGATGTCTGGGCCAACCTTGTTGTAATCCCATCCCGGGGGGCCACCAATGAGGTCTCCCCTCATGCCATGTCAGTGCCACCACCCGGAACTATAGGATGTGGAGAAGTTATGTTATATGCATGAACCACTGGCCCCAGTATGGTTATCCTGACACCAACATCAGGCGCAAGCGGAGGTGAATGCCCACCAGGGGGCTTCATCATCAACGACTACCGTGGACCATTCCACAGCCGAAGCATACCGTCAATGCCCCATTTATACTTAATAGTGTAAATTATATGCCCAACCTGGATCAAGGCCCCAACCACCCTATGGGTAGGGTGGGATGACTCTCCAAGTCGTCTATATAGGTGGCATCCATCACAGGATGACCTGTGGCGATGACATCCAGTACGAAGGTCCACCCCATGCCACCACAAATGAGAGAAAAGATCCTCCCCTCTCTCAATCTAGGCATGGAGGTCATCCCCATGAAACTATCAACCCTAATGAAGACCCTCTCCACAACACTAAAATCTAGCACAAAAGTACCTTCCGCACCCCTGACCCAAGGTATGGATTCATTCTTCCTGTCACAGGTCGCCGATGCAAATATCCCCCTTATCAGGTTGACCACTAGTGGGGGGGTCTTTCCCATATTCTTACAGCTTCTAATAAAGGTCCTCTTTGTACTAGAAATTAGAGAAGTAGAGTTATGCCTCACTACATAGGCACCCAGCACGGAGATCATCCTCATGTTACGTTTGACCAGAATGAGCCCCCCCTCATACCATCATTTCTAAGGGAAACACGGATGGAGTTATTTACCATGCTCCCAAAATCTCCAGCGAAGGTCATACCTTCTCCAACACTTCCTGCGGGTATTCTCTCTGTGCCCCAGCCATCAGACATGGAGGTCCTCCCCATGTTCCCTTTAACATTTTCTCAGGTGATCCTCACACCCCAGCTCACCAAAGAAAAAGTCCTCTCCACCCTATCATCATTTTGACTGAGGGTCCTCCTCGAGTTGAGAACCTACTATGTCCCGAAGAACCATATTGGGCAAAAAGGGAGGGTCATCACCACCATATGAATAATATAGTGATGTTTCATATTGTTATTATGCATGTATGTTTCTTATATTCTGAGGCGGAATGCGATTTGATAACGGATCCCTCACCACAATCCTTTGTTTCAGGGGTTGGGGTAAGAATGAGGTGTATAAGCCTCATCCTTCAATAATGTGAGGTCCATCAGATTCCCACCTCCCTCTAAAAATACATCTAGGAAGAGGAATATTTGGCCTCTTTCTAGGGCATGGCCGTGAATTCTTCCATATCATCAACATAGTCATTCTCTACCTCAACCAGAGATCATAGAGATTTTTTATGGGGATCAATAGATGATTAATAGTAGCCTAACCCACCATCAGTAACTGAAACCCATGGTTTAAAAACTGTAGTCTCTAACCCGTCTTACCGAGATGTGGTGGCTCAGTTGTTTCATTCTTCGTAAGACAACCCAAGATGTGCTGGCCTGTCATCTCATTCTCCATATTCTCCTCCATCCAGTATTCCGTATCAATGGTCTAATTCAAAACTTCTATCAGTTTCCCAACCACCCCCAGTTTATGAATGGGGAAACCAAGGGCTGAACCCCGAGTCTGAGCTGAGGAGCTTGCGGAAAAGTCTTTACAGCAGACCATTTCCTAAAGATGTTTTGGCTAGTTGCAAGTGAAATATTTAGTGTGCCATAATCACTTACCCCTGAGGAATTATCGTGTATTTGTCAAACCCTCTGGGTGAAACACTACCATATCAATTACGGGTGAGTGTCTTACCCCATGATTCATTCACAATTTGAAGATATTGGCTAGTAATGTCATATGTTCAACTTGGTTGTGCTCCCTTTGGCCCAGTGTCCTGAGTAGCCCGGTCTCCATCAGACCCTCCAGTAGTGGTGCGTCTAGAGATTTAATGTTCCCCACAGGATTATCAAGAAATATTCTTCCCATGTTCAGGTGTATAGTTGGGGGAAGTATGCTTCCCTTCATTTCATTTCTATCTAGCACTAGCCCTACATGCCCGATGATATTCAGGATATGTCTCCAGGTAGAGTCACAGTTAACACGGCTGACCTATCAAAGGAAGAGAATGAGATAGATCTCCTTTAAGAGAACATACCCCTTGGGGGAGTGCTACACCTATTAGATCCACTAGGAAGGGTTACTCACCAGTAGATAAATCTATTGGGTCTTCCCGTTCCCAGTGAGTCATTAGTCCTCAACCAGAATCCCAATAAGGGAGAAGACATATTGGAACCATCAAACCCTGTAACCCATCTAGCTCAGTGAAAAATAGAGAAGATGATCCCAAAAAGGACATTTTGCATCAATAGATCATAGAGAATAAGAATATGGTAGATGAATTCCTTGTTGAATGTGTTGCTAAGTGATGACCAAACTATAGTAATTCGTGACCGGGGAAGTAGGGGCAGGTACACACTCCCCAGAGTGAGTTACCTCCAGGTGACATCGACCATCCTACCCACATAGACAGGGTATAAGATTGATATTACAGAAATAGGGAATGGTATGTATCACTAAGTCCACCTGAGCGGCACAATAATCATTGAGACCCAGCTCGGGTTCCCCCAGCCGCTCCACAGGTCATTCCACCAGATGTCTCGCAGGTCATCACATAAGCCACTGCACAAGACGCTAGGCCTTCTTATCATGTTGAATAACCATCCAACATAATAGTGGCCATGGATCCTTCTCAAGAAATTAACCCCCTCCTAGATGATCCAAGGGTGACACTCATTGCCCACCTTGAGGTGTTGGAAACTCGATAGGTGGCAATTTGGCCTGATAATAAGACATATACGGCATGGGTGGATGATATGCCAACACCCCCCAGTTTCGGAAACCCTACATTTCCCCCCATTAATGGGATAGGGATCCACTGTAGCATATGGCCCACTTCATCTCAAGGTATGGACCCATGTCGGGAACTCCAACGCAGCAAGAGGCCTCCAAACTCTAATGTTTTTTTAAAACATTGGAAGGGACTGCGTTTTTCTGGTATAGCCCGCTACCCATTGGGTTAGTAGCCGGTTGGGAATATCTGTGTAGGTATTTTCTTTATCAGTTTAGCTCTACCACCTAGAATTCAAGTATCATAGACCTCTTCAAGTGTAAGAAGAGGCCTAAGGAGCACATCATAGAATTTATCACCTAGTGTAAAGGCCTTACATATTCCCTGGATATGCCACTAACTCAAAAGCAGCTGGTGAAAATGTGTGTGGGGAATGTCAAAAATGAACTGGTCCCCTCTATCATCACCTAGAATTACCCCTGTGGATTTTAGGATCTCTCTGATAAGGCCTAGTGTCTTGAGAAAGTCTTACAGCAGGCCAAAGAGGCACACACATTGCCTACAATATTTCCCACGAGCCCGCCATGATAGCCCAAATAGAGACCCCTAGGTAGCTAGAGTGATTACCAGTGGAGCCACATCCACATCCTCATAGAGGCTTGCCACCTCAGGTACGACCTCCATCCTAGAAACGACAACCTCAGAACTGTAAATCACCCCTGCGTAACGTTCCACCACCACCTAGGCGAGATAACTAGATTCCACCTCCCCAGCAAGCTCCCCCAGCCCCTCGTCCGGGCAAGCTCCTAGAGCCCGCATCCAAAATAGAAGGAACTAGACATACTTTTTTAATGAGTCTCAGGTCCCTAGTTATTTTTGGAAGTGTATTGGAACATGGAATTCTACAGTTTCCGGAATATAGGAGGTCTGAAGAGGTGGATCTCACTGATCACCCTAATTAATTCACCTATCATTGGATCATGGGGAACACCCTCAAGAATTTATATGTGTTTAAAGACTGTATTCAAGACTAGGTTGATAATAACATAGTTAGTCTAGGCCTAGAACCGACATAGGTGGCGTGTGTATTCACAAAGCTCGACAGTGACAGTGACCTCAAAGGTGAGTGGTAACAGGTTCCTAACTTCGAGTCTAAAAAATATGACTAATAGATGGCTCATAAGGAAGTATCGCGTGCCCATGGTATTATCTGTGCACATTTGAATAGACTTGAGCATTCATAATTCTCCATGTCATCTACAGCCAATACTTTAACATCGATGTCCCAGCCTTCCTCTTCCCAGAAGGTCAAGCATTGGCGACGCAAGGGGAAACAAAGCCCCCCACCAATACCATCTTCATCCCATACTCTTGGCGACATCATGACCCTGGAGATAGATATTAACCCCAGTATCAATCCATTGGTGGAGGATTCATCAAGTGACATCCAAGGGTATGCTTCGGTTAACATCGTGGAGCTGGTAAACCCCAACATGATTCCTGAAGATTAGGAGTGCCAGACGGATCCTCCTACCATCACCAGCCACCTCCAACTTCGATGGAGCCATGGATATATGGGTTGTCCGAATGTCTTAGTCAACACTTCTATCCAAGATGTTCGTTCCATAAAAACTAGAAAATAGGACAGTCATGAGGCTCAACATGCATAACCTTCTCATTCGGTATCATCAGGTCCTCATTCACCACCGTTTGTGATTCTTGAACAGGTGGAACCAGTGAAACAAGGTTGCGATCAGCCACATTCTGTTACATACTTACCTCTGTCATCCATCCCTCAATAGGCAGCCACTCTACGAGGTTATACTAGTGGGTAGCGGATCATTACCAGCACCATTCGGCCGCCAATTTAGCCAGAAGGTCCCATCATACCTCTTGTCATAGATTGGATTCATGTCAACAAAAGATCACACTTTGGCATGGAAGTATGATATCCTTAAACATATTTCCAGAATTCCTACAAGGCTCTCTATCCTCAAGTCCCTTCTCCTATCAGTGGATATGTGTGATGCCCTTGCCAATGATTTAATAATCCCCATCCTATTTAAGATGGAGTTAACAGCCTTATAAGACTTCTATGATGAGGCAGTTGAGCTTGTAGAATACCAGGCCATCATTTCTTTATCTAGGAAAGATGAAGTCTATATCATATGGGGGCACATCTTACCATTGTACATTACTAGCCACTTCAATGGAATGGAGGTTTTCCGTTGTATTGTCGACACAGGGCCAGGGACCAACCTTATCCCAACCCAAACACTCAAAAAATGGGTTGTCGAAGGATGATCTGACCCCCTATGATCTAAAAATTCAAGTTTATGACAAGATGAAAAAGACAAAGGTTGGAAAGATCTACCTGAAGACCTAGTTCGGTGGCCTGGTAGCCAGCACCGAGTTCATGGTTGCCTCACAAGACACCGCCTACAATGTGTTGATGCGTAGGCCATGGCTCCACATGCATGTGACAATCCCCTCTTCGTATCTCCAATGCCATAAGAACTCCATCGAGTAGGTGTACTCCAAGTTGATTCATCTCCCTTTTCCTCTTGTGAAGCACATTATCTGGATTCTTACTATTACAATAGAAAGGACAAGAAGATTTAGGCCAACGAGGTTGAACATGCTACTACTGTGATCGACCTTTGGAAAGACCTAGATGATGCTAACATTTTTCCAATCCACCAATTGGAGTCCAAAACTACGGATCTAGGAAAATTCTTCATTTATTCTGGAATGAGGGAGAAGAACATTCCCAAGTCCAAGGGACATCAGTAGATCAACTCGTATTCCTATAAAAATCAGGCTCGAGTGATCCCATAGCCTCCTACTCCCATAAGGTATCAGGATGTCCGCCACATGGAAACAAAAATACGCCATACTTTCTAATTTTTCGGGATGAGATAAATGGGATAAATATGACGCACCACCATTACTTTTATATCATCAAGCATATCCCCTTAGGCCAAAGGCCAAATGGGATCGGGTAGACAGCTTTCATCGCTATGGTTTTGGTAGCATGGGAGTACCCCGATGCAGTGTCCATTGCTCCTCAGGCTGGCACCAGTGTCCCGTCAGGATCTGTTGACTCAAAATAATCACCTCCCACAAAGGATACCTCCTATATAAGTGAAGAATATGATTTATAGGATGATCATTCTACTTTCGAAGAGGGTGTTTCCACCACGGTCAATGAATTGGTACAGGTGAAGCTCGATGATGAGATGGATTTGAAACCCACATTGATCAGTGCTAATATGCATGTCGAAGATAGAAATGGATACGTGAACTTCTTAAATCATAATATTGATGTATTTTCCTGGAGTTATGATGAGATTCCATGTCTAGATCCTCAAGTTGTCATCCATCACCTCAGTCTTCCATCACATCATCACGGGTTCCAACAACCTCCCAGAAAGATGCATCCTTCTCACTGTGCCATGGTTGATGCTGAGGTTGAGAATATCATCAGATCTAATTTCATAAAGGAAGTCCAGTACCCTAGATGGTTATCCAACATTGTTCCTATCGGGAAAAAGAATGTACAAATCAGAGTCTACATCAAATTTCTAGATTTTAATCACTACTGTCTGAAGTATTAATTTCCCCTTCCAATGATGGAACTGTTGATTGATGACACTGCTAGGTTCTAGGCTCTCTATTTCATGGATGGGTATTCCGGGTATAATAAAATCCTAATGGACCCTAAGGATAAAGAGTTAACTTCCTTCAGGTCATTACAAGGAACTTTTTGATACCAGGTAATGCCCTTCAGTTAAAATAATCCATGTTCCACCTATCAGCATGCCATGAATTGTATATTTAAGCTGATATACGAGACATTGGTGGAATTTTATGTGGATGATCTGGTGGTCAAATATCTCTAGTTCTAGGACCATCTCAAAGACCTCGATAAATTTTTCAGCTTCCTCCAATCCCACCATCTAAAGACGAACCTCTGGAAAGTTTATTGGATTTTTTGTCTGGTACAGAGGCATCGAGATCGATCCGGAGAAGATTAAGTACATTAGTCAGATCTATCCTCTGAGAAACATTTAGGAAATTTAAGGTTTACAAGGCCACGTAACCTATATATGACTATTCATCATAAATTTGGCTTCCATGTGTAAGACCTTTTCCTAGATCATGAAGAAAGGTGCCGATTATCAGTGGGACTAGGAGTGTCAAACTGCTTTCAAGGAAATCAAGCAGTACCTCTTAAAATCTACGTTCTTGATTCCACTTATTTCTAGAATTCCATTGGTCTCTTATGTGACTGATTTGGAATGATCACATGGCTCCCTTCTCGGCCAGAAGAACAATGAGGTAATGTAGAACTCTCTATAAAATCTCAACTGCATGTTCCTCGATACAAAGACCAGATATTCCTCTATAAAGAAGAGCTTTCTTGAACTGGTATTTGTAGTTTTGAAATTGTGACACTACCTGAATCATCATGAGATACAGCTAGTGTCTCGAGTGGTTCCGTTGAAGTATGTTCTGAACCGCCCCTTGTTGACATGCCATCTATCTTAGTGGGAAGTGATCCTCTAGTAGTTCGACATCAGGGTTTTCACCCAAAAGTACATTAAGGGACCAGCATTGGCATACATTCTTTCCTCCCATCCATCTCCCATGGACTACTCTTTGGATCTTGATTTTCCCAATGAGGAAATCCTCTCAGTAGATCAGGTCATTCTATGTTAGAAAATGCACTTTGATGGTGCTTCATGAAGACCTACCGGAAGGAGACTCAATGACCCCAAACTCAATAGAGTGGGCCTTGGTATCATCTTCATCACTCCATACCAAGATGTTCTTCTATATTCATTCATGTTTTCAGAAGTTTGTACCAACAATGAGGCGGTGTACCGGGCTCTCAATTCTGGTCATGAGTTGGAACTTGAGATTGATGTTTCCCACTTACATGTGAAAGGGGAATCTGAACTAGTCATCAAACAGATCAATGGTGACTACGTCGTTAGGAAGCATGAGCTCATACCACTCTTGGAACATACCCTCCAGTTGATGGCCCAGTTCCCATCTCGTCTAAATGTTACTCATGTCCCTCGGTCCCAGAACGATTGAGCCGATGCCTGGGCCAACCTGGCCGCATATCTTGCAGAGGCTGATCATGAAGACTTGATTATCCACATGGAACATCGAAGATACATCACTCCAGTTAATTTGTATGATGACGATATTCCACAGGTAAGAAATATTACCACCAGTGCCTCCACGTCCGGACCCCCAGGTTCCCATGACTCGATATTGGAAGAGACTCCTGACTGGAGGACCCCCTTTTATCGAGTATCTCCAGCATGGTAATCTCATGGTAGATCCAGCTGAGATAAAACAAATCAAATGCCATGCATTATATTTGACCCTCTAGAGTAGTCCCAGTCTTGAGAGAATCCTCTATAGACATAGGTTTTATGGGGATCTCCTTTATTCCATTCAAATAGGGGAGATTTCTTAGGTCATGCAGGAGGTTCATTCCAATTCTGGTGGAGCTCATAAGACCGGGCCAAAACTATCTCACCAAATACGGAGATTGGGTTATTTTTGGCCCACCGTGATTCATGAATGTATTGAGTTTTCCAACGGGTACTATGCATGACCAATCCATGATAACATTGTGCATCGGCTGCCAGAGAATCCCCACACTACCAAGTACTATTGGTCCTTTATGGTCTGAGGACTCGATTACATGGGACCCTATCTACTAGAGACATCTCACCAATTCATATTTATCATAACTACTACGGAATTATTTTCCAAGTGGATAGAGGTAGTTCCGGTCAAGTAGTTCAAATCCCACTCTATCATTGAATTTGTGAGATCCAATATTATCTACCGATTCAGAGTCCCTCACGCCATCCTAACCAATAATGGCACAAAATTTTTGGAAGAAGAACAGAAGATGTTTTATGGTAAGTACAATAGTCATTCTAACCATACCTTCTTCTATCATGCACATGAAAATGGGCAGATTGAGGTGTTCAATAAAATTCTCTCTAACATTCTATAGAAGACGGTTGGTCAGAACAACAAGAGTAGGTGGGAAAAATTCCCCAAAGATCTCTTTTCCTATTAGATAATGACTCACAATTCCACATGGGTAACCCCATATTCTATGGTGTATGAAACAAAGGCATTTTTTCCAATAAAGATTCATTTGATTTCATTACACACAACTATCTAAGAATAGAAAACACCAGATAAGGTAGCTGAAATATGTCTGGATGAACTGGAAGCACTTGAAGAGAACATGCTTTGTGCCTTGCACAATCTAGAAAGGCATCAGAACAAGATAGCTAGATCATTCAACCAGAAATTTCTCCTTCTCTCTTTATTACATGGTTACATGGTGTTGACCCAAAGAATGACAATGATACCTAGTAGGAAACCACCCAAACTAGAGCCCAAATGGGGGGGGGGGATTACATCATTCCCAAGGTTTACCCCAATGGTTAATACTCCCTAGTTACCATGGATGGTGAGCATATAAATCCTTCCACCAATACCATATTCCTCAAGAAATAATTTTCATGAGTAAACTAGTTCTACATGACCATAAACTATGCAATCTTTACCTAATGATGTTATAATGCATGATCCGTCCAAGATGTAGGATTTAAAACTACTCAGAACTTGTCCCATACGATATTATTCTTCATGTCATCCTGCATGATGTTAAATTGTATATGGTCCCGCATTAAATTAAACTGTTACATCCTCACTGCACGAAGTTAAACTATGTGGTCCATCCAAGATGAAGGATATAAAACTACCCAGAACTCATCCTACATGATGATAAACTACAAAATGGTTTGATATCTATGACCAAAAACTAAAATCTCAAAACATTTTCATCCCTCAAGACGTTAAACTATAAAACACCTTTAAGAACTATGTATGGATTGACTCCCACCCTCATGGGATACGTAGGAATGCTCAGATGCCTCATCTTAGAGTATAGCCCCCAAATTCATTTCTGTGACTCACCCTGGGTATAGTTCTCCTAGGAGATTGCACATGGTATCGTGTAGACTTTTTCCCCCCATTTATGCTAGGTTTACAATGATCACATCATATGCCCCTCATATTCTACTATCCAATCCACATACACACCGCACAACATTAAACTGTGTGTCCCTTTCAAAACTACACATGTCTTGATTCTCATTATCATGTGATACGTAGGTATTCCTGAACATTTAATCTGTAGGACCAAACCCAATCTGCAAGATCTCCCCTTGGGTTTGGTCCCTTAGCCCATATGCTTCCCAAAACACATGGTGTGGTGCGGGATTTGTTTTTCATCATTTGTGTCGGGTTTATCATGAACACCCCATGTATCCCCCTCCTTGAAGATCTACACCAATATATATCCTTACCGCATGATGTCAAACTACACGGTGCCTCCAGAACAATGTGTGGATATATTCCCATCCTCATGGGATACATAGGAATGCCCAGACATTTTTTCTTTGGGTCCATCCCTATTTCCTAGAAACCTGCCCATCTCTATGGCCCCTTGTCCTGAGTCCTCTAGGAGGGGGGTATGTGGTGTGGTATTAGATTATGTCCTCATTCACATCGGGTTTGTAACATCCACACCATGTACCTATCCCTCTTGAGAGCTCTCCCCTCTGTTATCCACTCATCTTTTCAAGTTGGATTCTCTTGAATTAGGCCCCTCAACCCTCTTTGGATGTTCCCCAATGTGCTCCGGAGCACTCTGGTTCAGGGCCTAGAGTGTTGGATTATACATAGACATGTTATCACCAATTTTCATGTTTCATGATCCCCTTCATTTGGGCATTCATCATCTTTCACATTCAAAAGGACCCCCGAATGACATGGATGTTATGGCCCAGTGCTCTCCAACAATCTTGGGACAACATCCTCAAAAATTTCCAATGAAAAGTTGATACAATTCCTACATTGGTAATGTGGTTAGCAGTCGATGCTCATTTGTTGTTCCCATTTCAGGTCACACAATATGGTTTTTTTTGTTTTGAACATGGTCAACAATTATCGCCCATCATCATGCCACCCCCATTAAGCCCTAAATACTTTATTCATGATTCACATCGTTTTCCACTCCATAATCTACTAGTATAATTTCAACACTCTTGGTGTTATCCCTCAGTGTGTGTTAGTGCTTTAAGATGACAAAGCCACAGTAAGGCATCATTCGAGGCACCGCACAATTTCCCCCTTTTTGTATATTCCACATGTTGTGAGGACCTTATCCGCCCTTATTTCCCACATCGATCGTAGCTCACATGAGGTTAGGGATTTGGTCAAGGATTATGCCCTTTTGGAAGAGTCTCACTTCCCATAGTACAAGATCTAATACAATACAATAAGATCTACCACGCCCTCATCACAATACATAAAACTGAACTAAATCTTTAAGAACTTCGTACGTCATGATTCCCATATTTATGGGATATGTAGGAATGCCTGAGAATTTCATCTTCAAGTCTAGCTCAGGATCCACTCATTACCTCTTATATTTTTCCTTTTCCCCCTATCATTTATAGGACTGCATGGTGTGGCATATGTGGGCTTATATCTTCATTCACATTGGGTTTGCAATAGCCTCACCACGTACTCCCTTTTTTAGGAGCTGGTCCCTCCTACCTCTCATTCCACATGATGTTAAACTGCACTCTCGTTTCCAAGACATATGAACTTAAACTATGATTCCAAGTCCCACATGATTTTTAACTATTGCATCTTTTCCACACGATGTTAAAATGCATGGGTTGGTCCTCTCATACGACCCTAAACTATGACAGTACCGTCCTAGCCGCATGATGAAAAACAGTACCACATTGTGGAGTCCTCACTCGATGGGACATCATGTTTTGTATCAGTTCTCTACCATGACATTTCTCAAGGACTACATATGGACTAATTACTATAGTGATTAACGGATTCTTTGTTCTGGGGTCATTTAAAAAAAACACACACACACACACATCCAGTGTAAAGAAAAAAAAGTTCTTTCAAATGCTGCTTCTTTTGGTGAGAGGTCCAGACCCGCATGATAGTATTGATCTTGGAGTTGGTACCCTACCATGACACTTCTATAACTACATATAAACTGATCCCTATGATTATGGGGTACGTAGGAACACCTACGAACTTTTCCACGGGCCCATCCCAACTTTCCCTTTTGGTCACTTGACCTAAAATCTCCTCAGGGAGCACATGGTGTGATATAGACTCTTACTGTCCTCATCCACACCAAGTTTGGAAATATCCACACCATGTGTCTCCCTTAATCCTTTTCATTACAGTCCAAACTCTAATTCCTTAAAACTAATCTCCAACCATGTCCTTGTCGCATGACATTAAATTGCAGGACATTTCCCAGAACTATGTATCACTTGATTCCCATCCTCATGGGATACATAGGAGTGACCGATCCTGGTGTAGCCCTATATGAGGCCACCTCTGGTCTGCGATATAAATAAACCAATCGGTAACACATAATGTGGTGTGAAATTTTACCATCATAATTCATGTCCGGGTATGTGCCACACTGTGTGTTTCCTTCTAGGGTAACCATGTCCTCAACGCGTGACTTTAAACTGTGGTCCTACCCTGAACAAGCTCAGGATGCCCCATGATAACTATGGGATGCACTATCCTCCTCCCTAGAGAGGATTTACTCTACCAGCAATGGGCTTTATCCATGCCATATTTTAGAACTACGTTCATCTTGATTCTCATCCTTAAGGGATACATAGCGATGTCCAAGCATTTTTCCTCAGGCCCAGACCTAGGGTCATTAACCCTTCGGGCCCCTTTCCCTCGATCACAATCCAGTCTCTATGACCTAAAACTAGGAGCCTATAGTCTGTGAAACATGAATATAAACAATTTTCCTTGGTCTCAGAAGTATGACCTTAAAACCATGTGTAAATACTTTACCATACAATGTTAAACTACGTGTCTATCATCCCCATTGGTATGACGTAAAACTACAAGGAATTCTAGGTCCTCATGAGAGAGGTCCTATCTAGAAGTAGGTAAGATCCCTAATTAGACTGATATGTTCACCTAATGTGTTTTCATCACGGTGGAATAATTTCAATATTGTTGGATTCCATTCAAACAACCCATCACTCCACCCTCTAGGCTTTGCGTTCCCTTTATTTGGATCCTCATCCTCTTTTATTCCTGAAGGAACCCCCAAATAGTACAAATGCTCAGCCTATGGCTTGCCTACTATCTTAGGCTAAGATTTTAGAAGACTAATGGATAACTTCTTGGGTCCGGCCCTATGTTTCAAACATAGTCTATGGTCGGCCCTCATTTTTTATCCCCATTTTAGGATAACACAATCGGGATACTATGTTTTGAACATGGTCAAAAGTTATTCTTCATTTTCATGCCTCCCCTACAGTGTTTCTAATTTTTGGTATCATGATTCACACTTTCCATTCCCTATTGTTCAGATAGACTCTGAAACCCTTGGTTTCATCCCTCTCGTGTACCAGGATACATTAAGGGAAAGAATTTTGACTATATTGAGAACCCTATTCTCTAGTGAAGATGCTACCATTGGCTCAGAAACTGTATGGGTTGTTCAAAACCCCATGTATTCAAAGGAATAGCTAGCACTCTCATATAGATAGTGAATAATTATACAGTAACCCCCTTTCTTCTTACACTGTGTATGACCCACATGGTCTTATGGTTTGATTGCTGGTTACTCCTTTGTTATGAAAAATATGTTATAATTCAAATAAACATGAATGAAGATAATAAGTCAATGCACATAGCTCGAGATAAGAAAACAAAATGAGATATTTCTATAAGTATGACCAAAACATGGCCATTATGGATCCTATATTTTGATGTGTCTCTCTACTACAACAAACTTCTTGTTTGTAGACTTCAGAACCGATTCCCACTCATTGAGATCCCTCTCTTTATTAGTAGCTGTGAAGTGGAGCTTGTTAGATCTGATATGCGTTTGCACCCACACATCTCGAAACCCAACCATTTGATGGTTTTCATGTGCTACTTGCTCCTGGGCTTAAACCATGTGGGCCTTCAACCATTTGATAATCTTGTATTAGTTTGTTACGAATATGGATCACTCATTTTCTTCCTATTTAAGATGTCTAACTTCTAACTCAGCCTCAAGGAACTTCTATAGGTTCAAAAAAAATTCTTGCACTTGTTGATAATGAGACATTGGCTGCTCTCCCGTATCTTCTCAGCCATGTAATCTTGGATCAACATATGAAGATGATGAGAATCCACCACTCCAGTGTAGATAAGGTGCGACCAGGTGTAGTGATCCCATTCGAAGAACCCATTCAGTTATTGGATGTTTGAGGAAGTGTCAGATACACTTCCACCACCTACGCTGCATCACAAAAATCTCCTTGTCTAATTCAAGATTAGAAACATCTATCTACTCAGGGTTTTCAGATTGATATTTAGTGAAATCAGCTCGAATATCAGCGATAGGGTCTCCCTCTGGCATTCCTCCCTTGGGGTTATTCACTTCAATATGTGGGAAACCTTCCTCGCTCATCTCTGTATCAGAACTTTTTCCCCTACAAACTTCAGACCCCACCCCGATAGTCATATCACAAGTGTCCACAACCCTTTTCTCACTAGGTAATGAGGAAAACTCGGTTGGAGAAGTGGGTTATCGAGTGGGATGGTACAGTCACCATCGGATTCTCTATATATAGTCTAAATTCAGTAGCCTTAAGAGCCTCCAATATTGTGATTACTACTCAAACAATGAATTCTCTGATCTGTCGAGCTCTCCGATGATGGATACAGGTATATAAGGAATGAAACATACAAGATCTTAGTGCGTCAACCTCTAGTGTTTTAGTCACTATAGGATATACCAATGCAGTAGATCCTTCAATAATTATTAATTCAATAATGGGTGTTGGTTCTCCACCTTGTTCTATCGGTGCACCTTCACCCCCATAGATAGATCTTCCTGACCACCAATTCCAATATGCGCTAAAAAAGATAAGAGTTATATTGGTGATTTCGAATGATCAAAAGAAGAAATGTTAGGATATGAATTGAGGATAAGAATTGAGGTGTACCTCGAGTTGCTCAGCCATTTCCATGTCAGAGCTAGCAATCTCACCGCACTCTCATGGACTCCCTTGGTGGGGCATTCCCTGAGACCCTTCAACTCCAAGATCCTCTTCAGCTTCCCCTATTTCATCTTATTATTATTATTATTATTATTCACTTTCTTCGGTATCCTCATCACTGTCATCATCTTCAGATGACATTCACTCCGAATCATGCTCCTAGCTGAGCATCACTTTCACCAGGAAATGTGGTTTCTCACACCACCCCTGTTGGTGTGCATATATGTCCTTGGACATCCAATATGAGTGCCGAAGATGAAATTTCATCTTTTCATCAATCCTAATGAGCCCAATTTCTAGAATTTCGTTCCCGTCTCACAATATTTTTTTCCAATGGACATCAGGGCTCATTTACTGTCATAGGGTCAACGAGGCTAACCACAACACATGAAATATTGTATCCATAGAACTTTGAAGAAGATACCTTATCTACTTCCCAATAATATCTGTGTATGCTCCATAAACTTCCTCCAGATGATGGGGGTATGGACGCACCATGTGACATTCATGCCGCTGATGTCCCGACCTGTACTGTCCCGGCTACCTGACTTTTTCCAATCCTCTCCTCCCTAGCGGAACCTTGTCTACTCTCTTGTCATCCAGGTTCTACACTGGATAACTTGAGATACCAAAATCACTTCTACAATATCCCCTCTGGATATTCTGCCACCTAATGTTCAACATAATTTGTTGAGAGGCCATCATCAACTCCAGTGGGCGGAATGAAAATTACCTCATCAAAACTGTATGTTGTGAACATCAGACACATTTGAAAAAGAATTCAAGGATTTTTATATTTCTAGAAATTTGTATATAACTTATTCGGTATCCATTGGATGCATTCAAACTACCTAGAAAACATTGAAGGCACATTGGGCTCATAAAGGATCTTCCCATAAACCCGGGCCACAAGCACCCCACCTCTGATGCTTTGAAAGTATTATCTTTGCTCTAGTGATCCATTCCTATCTTATACCATTTGGACAACCGGGGTGGGGAATAGACTAAAGGAAATGTTGGCATGATTATCGATCATGATTCTTATCCCATCTTCGTTACACATCAATGGAATGATCCCGAAAATATTTAACAAAGAGGGTCGCATACTGTTACCTGGGGGTTGAATGGAGTTTGGAAAATTGTACAAGCCATAGTGAGCCACAATCCAACCATGAAGGATTTGGAAAGTTCCAAAGACCCTCCTCAACATGTCACCTCTCAAAACACACCTCAGAATGGTGTTCTGTTATGCCAACATATGGACCCCCATGTTAAACCTTTGATTAGATTCCATGATGTCGACCATCACTAATGTTGCTGGGTGGACTCCCATCCTAGTATCCCTTACTGGAAGTATCCACCCAATCAAGAACATTGTAATAAATCAGGCATTCTAGACATTTGGGTCTTGACATTCATCCACACGAAATCCCTAGGATCAATATTCCCCCACCTCCAAGATCCTTCAATATGACCCACTCTTACTCCTCCGGGTCATGGTTGGACACTACTTTCCTTGCCCTATATTCTTTATATTTGGGTCTTTCTGCAAAAACTAGATGAACCATTTTGAGTAGGGCATATATTTCAAATAGTCATTGACCCCCAACCTCTCCTTGCGAGTCTAATAGATGCCATGTCCGGATGGGAGTCTACGACCTATCCCCCCAGATATTCTCTGTCTGCAGAAACTCATCGTACTAATTCTCATCTAAAGGGATACAACCAATTCAATGAATGTCCCAAATACTAATGACAACCTCCCCATGACGGATATGGAAGGTGTTGGTATCAAGGGACCACCAGCTAGGAAACTCTATCCTAAGAGGTAATTGGTGGTAAAAATGGAATAGTGACGTCCACATCGCCTCGGCCATCCCAATGTGCCACAATTCTTCTCTAAAGTGCTCGCATGATCTGCTTACCCAATATCCCTTGGACTACTCACTTGTGAAATTGCCTCCAGTCCTTTGGTACCAATCCTTCCTCCAACCCTTAGTCTCATCAGTGATTCTATGTCAGAGGGTACTTTTATAATGGGATGGAGAATCCTCGACAACCAGCTCACTTCTTGAGATGGTTCAGGTCAATGGATTCAAGATATAAATGGACATGTTTCTGGTTTCTCAAGAAGTAAAACCATTGTTTTTAATAATTTATCAGGGAAGATCATCCTTGAGCATCACCCATGACCGTAGTGTATTGATATCAAATCTGGGAACTAGTACCTCCTATAAAATAACAAAGTCCTATATCGGTAGGTTGCCAGATAGCACATAATCATTCTGGGCTTGGATCCGTATATTTAAGGGAGCATTGTTATTAGATACAACATTCTTTGAACCATAAACATTAGGGTTAGTAATTATCTCAGCCCTCCGAGAGGCATAGATAGCTTCTCTCCCAGCGGCACTCTGATCAACAACAATTTTTTTAGAAAATTCTAGAGTCAACCAGGAGGCATTGAAGAAAATGGTCAGTGCGTGAAAAATAGCAACCCAATTCAAGAATTTATATGTAAAGAAGAATTAATTTCATGAAAAAACAGGCGATATTAACGTGGTCAAGTGCTCTGAAGCTTCTTACATGAGAAATCTCATATGGACCATGGGATCCCTGGGCGGTATTTATAGGTGCGAATCGGGTATTCTGCGCACGTGAATGGAATTATGCACCACATTGTCCATTTTTTGTGCACCACCCTCAATGTGGCCTTGCATCTCGAAAGTTTCCTCAGAATACAACATCCGTGCCCCCTAATAGTTCCGATTCTGTGGGGGGAATTTGTAGTCACCGAAATCCATGAAAGGCCTCAATCATGCATTATTGGGAACACCTAAGGCATATTTCAACATGGAGAACCGTTTTGGGATGGGTAGAAAGGCTACGTGGAAAATCCTATGGGTTTCAAATAAAATTTCTCAATGGTGCGCAAACATGCATGACCATGGTATATTTTCCACCCTGGAACGCAAATTCCTACACGGCTGATGGATGGGTTAGGTTTTCCATGCCAGCCGAATTCTACACTCCCCCCACCTCCATCAATCTTATATAAATATTAGCGCACCCTCTCCACTTTAGGCAGCTAAAGAATTAGAACAGTCTCCCATGCGCATAATACATCCCTTTCACATGAAAAATATGGCATTCAAGTACAGGATTTTCTATGACAGGTCTCCCGGGGGTCCACCTTCGGGCGGGACCACAAGGGCTTGACCCTTTCTCAGTTCCTTTAATGATAATCCTTTTTCATGAAAAAAATCCTCCAATTGCGTAGAAGTCATCTTTATCCACAAAAACTCGTATTATTGCAAGCACATTCCTCCTATTGCACTTAATAGTTCTCATTTGTGTGTCTATTTAGAAAACAACCATCCCTTTTCACGCAATCCACCCCCTACTTGTGTGCTCCCTTAATCATATATTCAATGTCTCTTTCCTGGACACCATATTTAGGATCTTCTTGCATGAAACACATCTATACCATGCACCATTCTCCCACACAACCCTCCAGGTTTCTATGAAGTGATTTCAAGGTCCCTTGAGTGTTGTTTCATGTTGCAATGCTTAGCCTCATGCTTCTTCACATAGGCACGCTATCGACTATTTCTATTTGCATATCCATGCTAACGTGAGCCCCTCAAAGGATCAGTCCATAACAATTCCCCACTATGGAATTGCTGATGCCTTACCTTCCCCAAGGGCCGGTGGGTATCATTTTTGTAAGTCCTAGGGGTGCAGAGTGAACCTGCCTCATCTAAGCTACATGACGTTAAAATGCCATAAGCCATCGTCCTTAGCACATGACGTTAAACTGTACCCTCTCCCCGTGAAATATAAATGGGGGGGGGCGTCTTGGACATTCTTCATGCCCACTGATCTCCATGGGTGTGAGATCTTCCTCACATGGATTGAGATCCTTTTTGCTAGAGTGGCATCTGTCCACAAGGAATGGAAATCATCTTGGTGTAATCCCCTAGAATTTATTGAGGGAGGTAGCATCTCTAATCCTCATCTCTTCTTCCATGCCTAAATAATAGAGGACATATGGGAATATGGACCTTCATCACCACATCCCTCTCCTTCTGAGCTTTGTCACCATCGGGCCTCCATCCTAGAGTAAGTCCCAATATCATTATCCCTAGTCCATTAATAAAGCATAATCCCCTATTTCCTCTTTGGCCTGCATGCCACGTGTAATCCCTACTCTATTCCTTGTGGACGCACCTTTCACGATGTGATCATCAGGTCTTTGCTACCTCTTGTTTCTCACACCGAGCATGAATCACTTGGGCTTAGAATAGGCACCAACCATGAAATCCTCCCTAGGAATCCTTAGAGTGTAAGTCCCACACACCCTTCCGAACTACATATAATTTGATCCTTTACCTTTCTATGAAAGGTACATAGGAAGCCTCTATTAGGTTCAATACCAACACATACTTGTCTTGACCCCTTCATGTCTGTTCACCTTTATCCCACATGATGTTAAACTATATCCTCCTTTCCCAACTATATAGACTTTGATCCTTTCCCCTCCCCAATAAAGGTATGTAAGAATCCTCACTAGGGTTCAAGCCCAACACCCATCGGTCCAGACCACTCTATGCCAGTTCACCCTCATCCCGTATGACTTTAAACTGAATGACCATTTTGTTCCACCTAATGTTAAACTATATATTTTTGTACTGTGTGGGTTTTTATCCCTATCTCCTAGAGAGGGTACATAAGAATCCTCCATGAGTTTCAACCCCATCCAACAGTAATCCGTTTTAGTCCCCAACCAGTGGTAAGACATTGTATTCCCCTTACCAGTGGTAAGCCATGATAGTCCCTTTTGTTGGGACCCATATCTCTAGTCCTCCTCCGTGGCATAAAAACCACTCCTGGGGTACTAACCACATATAATCCATAGCATGTCATCAGGTCACTGTACTTAGCATACACCCTGATTCAATTCCCCATCCTAAACTACATGTACATTGATTCCCTACCACAATGATATATAGGAGGCCTCCCTAAAGATTAAGCCCATCACCCATGTCTCATCCTTCTATCTCCCCTGAGCCTCTGTGTTTTGGGAGTGTCATGCCCCAACCTGGAGGTTACACTTCCTTCTAGTCCCATCCAAGCATCCATTCTCATAGGCCGTATCCATAGGCATCCTATCGCCCCACCGAACCACATGGACTTTGATTCCCTACCACGGGGATACATAGGAATCCTCTACGAGGTTAAACCCCAATACTACCATCATCTTCATAGCGGTTCCACCTCATTCTACACCCATGTCATTCAACTCTCCATAATCCATCCCGATTCTTACCTAGGCCACCACATCCTGGTGATATCATACCATATATCCCATTTCTTATCCTTGAGGAACCTAGGAATCTAACCATGCATAATCCCTACACTATCCATAAACATCCTCCCAAGAGTACCCCTCTTGCGATGGACCACTAACCACGCGTAAACCCCAACATTTCATCGGGCCACTGTCTTCTGCGCACACCCCAATTCATCACCCCTTATAACTACGTAGGTTTTGACCACCATCTCTCAAGGTAGGACATGTTGGAAACCTTCCTGAGGTTCAATATTAGCTAATAGAAAGCCCTGTAATCCTTTAGGGATACAATCATACTCCAATCCTTTTTCATTGGATGTTTTAATCTGCCAATCTAGTATGAATCTCAGGTGATCCCAAATGGGGCTGCACCCATCTGATCTACTCTTATCAACATCCTGATCACTCTTTTTCCATCTCTACTAGATTTTAAACAAGTGGCATACCCTGTGTTAGACATGGGACGCTGAGGAAAACCTTATAGGAATTCTTATGGAATATAATTCCCATCACTCTACGTGGGATTTCTCAGGCTTCTAAGCCCTCAGGAAGCCCTATAATAAGGGGAAGAAACTCAAAATAATTAGTTTTCTAGCATCCAGACATGACAAAAATGTCCAACGTGACTACTCCCCTGGTTGAAGGTTTTTACCATGACTTGACCATTTGGAATTTCCTGAAAGAAGCTGTGTAATTAAAAAATGTCCAAAAACAGATGACACTGGGAAGAGTTTCACGAACAAAGTTTGAATCATTATGTGAGACCCGGACTATGATATGAGTTCCCAGGAGAAATCCATAGAAGGATCAACCAACATCCCATCATCCCTTTTGAATGAAGGAGAAAACGCCTTTGAATAAGCGATAGATGTTGCCCAGCTTTGGAAAGCGGGAATGCAGGGCAACAATCAGTGTGTCCTTGACAGACAGATGCATGCCCCGACAAAACATTTAAAAAAAAAACTTATGACATTTTTGAGAATATTTGTGATGGATTTTTTATCCTAAATTTTAATACAAGTAGAATAGATAATAGTAGTACCTACATTCGAAGAATCTTTGGAAAGATCTTGGATATCATCTTTAACAGGTCTGATCAAAAGGATACTAATCAATGAATTCCTATGATCTTCCTTATGACCATCAATTAAATTTTCTGAACATGAAGATAAAATAGTGATATAAATATTATGGGTACCTTCTATGATCTGTGTGTCAACATATAAATGAATTGAGGTACCTGAATTGTTTATTATAAGATCTGCCTAATGTTTTGATTTTTCCAAGGCCAAAATGGGTTTGGTATCATTTTTCCCCGAAAAAACCTTAGTGATATGTTCAACCACATCATCCAAAGTACATGAGGCTGGGGTCGCGAGGCTCTCCTACGAAGTGTCACTAACTGAACCCAGAGGAGGAAAAAGAGTTTTTTCAGAGACAATAGCTTTTCCAACCTTCTTAACTTCAATGCATTCAGGGGAGATAATAGATGTATCAACCATGAAATTTCTACCTTCTTTATTTGATTTAGAAACATTAATAGTAGCAGGACAAGACACATTTTTGGAGGTATTAACAGGAGTCTCAAATACCTAGATCTCCATATAAATAGGTTCTTGTTGAGTTTTTATAGAATCCATAACAAGAGCCTCTAATTCATCAATAAGATCATAATAAATTTTGTTATTATCCTCCTCCTATACAAGTTCATCCTAGGATTTACCTAAAATGGTCTATAAGGGAACCTAATTATATATTTTCCTCACCCATATTTCATTCTTCTTCATATATGTTTTAGGGATATCAGAAATGGGACCCTTTTCTTTCTTATTTTTTAACACTTCGTTCCATTCATTCTCCCTTGGTTGATCAAATTATTTTTTAACCACCCTAAAATTGAATATTGTATTACCAATAATATATATATATATATCAAAAAAGGGACTTCTCTCTCATACTCAATCCTAACTTCATCTTAGTAGTAATTAGAAATGAACCTTATTGTATTAGGTAGTTTTGATTCAAAATTAACTTCCCCCATAACCCTAGAAAGTAAGCCCAATTCATCATTTAGGATTCTATTATCTATCTTAAGTGGAGATCCAAAATAAGAAACAATGTCATTAATGATTTTTCGATGCCAAAAATTCTAGTTGAGACAATGAAATATAAACCATATTTGAGCCATTGTGTTCTTATGGGTATGGGGGTTAAAGGAATAGTCCCAACCAGATAACTGAGGAAAACTAGGTTTGAGATGTGTGTTACTAGTTTTCAACACTCGATCTAATTATTCCTATGATTTAAATAGGATATGAACATAACCCCTACCTATTATCACTAATTTCTAGTCTGAGATAACCAATAAAATGATCAATTATAGTATTTAATTCAAGTAAGGTCCAAGGATGATCACCTTTCATGTATGATATGTGACTCATGATGGAAAATTTTCAAATCTGTGCACACTATTGGAGAGAATCTGGTTCATCTTCCACCACGAAACCACCACCATGAAGCTTATTGAAAATAGGAGGCTTCTTTTATTTTGATTTATAATGATATATACCTTTAAGGGAATCAATAAATTAAACCCCTTAAGATCTACCCACAAGAGAATGATTGGGTGTCCCCTCACCGAGGGTATCTTTTTCTTGGGTAAAAGGTGCAGTGCTTGAAAAAGAATGTTCCCACTCTGGATAAAATACCACCATTGAGAACATGAATAAGAGTAGGTTCTATAAGAGATCACGATTCAAGAAGTTATTAGGGATGACAATTCATGAGTTTGAGGAGACTCCTGAGGAGTCACTCTCCATCACCATCCTGTCTCTATATAAATGGTTGTTTTCATGTCTATATTTAAAAGAAATAATCATAAATTTTATACCCTTAATTTGGTTATATGGACATCATTTTTTGATTCATCATGTCAAAATTAGTTTAGGGTGAATTTTTGATAAATTTATAAAATGGTTTATTTTTTAGTGAATAATAAAAATATACTTTTCACAATACCATTACTTTTATAATATAATCATTATATAAGAATGAGTTAAAAATTTAGGAAAACATTTTATCAAATAAAAATGAATTTATGAAAGTAAAATAATGTATTTAAAAATATTATGCTGAATTTAGAAATCTTTATTTGAAATTTTAAAACCTAAGATATATTTGATTCCAATAAAAAACTATTTTTATACTTTCCCTTTAATTAAGAATTCAAAATGATATATTCAGATTTTTGTTTCTTTTAAAGTCAAAAACACTTATTTTTTTAATAAAAAACCAATAAATACCATGGTAATCAATACTACACTAGATTCTAGTAAAAATTCATTTTTATACATAAAAATGAATTTTTATAAAAATAGTTTTTATTATGTTAAGAATACTGTTATTAAAGTTAATTTTTACAGCTATTTGGAATTAAATATTTTGAAAACATATATTTTACATTATCATGTTAAATTATTTATATGGTCAATTTTTTTGGACAGAAAAATAAGCTACTCAGGTTAAAAAATGAGTTATCATGGTTAAAGTTAGTTATGGTAAAAAGTTAAATTATGGGAGAAATTCCAAGAATATCTCAAAAATTGTCCTTTATTTGTATTTATGAGACGTTTCTTGACCAATAATCACTCTATCTCTATTATTTATCACTTTTGGATCCACTTTATTTTGAAAGTGATATGTCTTTAATATAATGTATAAAGTATTTAAAAAAATGTCACCTCTATAACTTATAAAAGGACCCCTTCACCTACCCACTTATCCTAAAAAATGTAGAATATTAACTTTAAAAAAACATAAACACCGCCTTCATAACCATAATTTACATGTTCTTGATGTTCTAGTCTCATAAAAAGTATAATCTAAGAAGGCTAAGGAGTTATCCTAAGGATTATTGTAAGAACTCTTAATCACTTAATTTTAATTTCTATTTCTCCACCAAGTATATTCTACTCATATTAACATAATTAATTATTTTCATTATTATACTGAAATATTATTATGTTGGTTTAATAACAATTTTGTACCTTTATCCAAACCATTCAAAAAAATGAGAATGTTTCCCATGTTATCTGCGGACTCCCACCTCTATGAATAAAGTAATTTATTTTTGTCAACACCATACATAGATAGTTATAAATTTTTTTAAAATATATATATATAATATTAATGATTAATATATTTAATTAATATTATTCTATAAGGGTGATATAAAAATTAACGATAATGACATATTCTGTTGATGTAGGTAAATTACCCGATACAGGCTCATCATGGATCCCATTCTAGAAAACCAGACCCATAATTTCCATCAAAATAAAATGAGGCTGAATAAATCATTAGAATATAATTATTAAATTACACTTATTAATATAGGAATGTAAAAATTTATATAAAATAACAAGGAATGATATATCCATTATGAAATTTGTATGAAATGACCACGATTTCTAACATTTGATGATGAACATAAACAATAACTAACTAATATATATATGTAATTAATGATAATAATTGATTCGAATGAAATATAATAGATATGAAAATGTTTATGAAATATGGAATTATGAATGACATATTTATTTTATAAGAGGCTAAAACACTTATGTGGATGTTTGGAGTAAAGGAAAGGGTTTCTTCTCTCAACTTTTTTCCTTTGAGACATATTCCACATACACAAGTTATTTCTTTTTTGTGGTTTATATAATAGACATAGACGTAATTTTAATATTATTATTATGAAATTCAATGGATTTAAAAATCTATCTTAGGTTCTCGCTTACATGGTATTTTTATTGAAAATTTATTAAATGCATAAGAGATTTCTTTTTAATATCACTAATTTTTTGTTGGGGATGTTTATCTTACATATCCATATTATTTATGTTTTTTAAAAAAATTTCTTATATATATTTTAATTATAGATAAAATTCATTTTCTATTAACTTTGAGTTTCTTTACCAACGTTTTGTAAATAATATTTTTAATGTTTTCCACAGAAGTCAATTTTGACGTTGTTTTCAAAATCATAAAAAGATTATTTTTTAACATTTAGCTTATGAATAAATTTTCCAAACATCGTGACCATTATTTTTTATTAATATTGCCTTCCATGTTAAAATAGACTTCATATAAAATTACATTCACATTTTTTTAGAATTGTGTCTTTAAAAGTTACAAAAAGAAAAGGATATTTTTTATTGTTTTCAATGAAGCTTTCTAATTGTATTTATAAATCTATATTAATTTTATGTCAACATCTTTAATGTTTATTATTCTAAAATAGGAATATTACCTAATGATACCATCCATTTTTATTCCCCAAATGAATTATGATCATGATATTCCATTTTTTAGGGAGGTAAAATATTGAAATTTCATGTACTAGTTTTTCAATAAAGAAGATTATTTATCACTAAGGCATGTTTATTTTGTATTATATTTTTTATTCATTATTTATATGTGTTGAATGTATTGAAGTTATTTAGTTATGGGTGGGGAAAAAATTATATAACACCTTGATTAATCTGTAAATCTCATTAGACAAATTAGCCTGTGTCTGGTATATGCCTTTCCCATTAATGTATGATATCTTAGAATGATTCCTTAATGATAATATTGATAAGTACAATACTATAAATTTTATCACTATTAATGCATTTATTATTGTTAATGTTATTATTTATAGTGTTATGAAATCCATGGATATATTCTGCTTTCATTATATTAATTTCATGGTATATTTGATCATTATTTATTTTTACCATATTATTCCTGACTTGTTTATTTTATAATAGATTATGTTGTACACTTCCCCTTAATAAGAATATGAGATCAAACTTTAATTTGGATCCATATCACCTGGGCTCCATAAAGTGAACTCTAAATGGTTTTTAGAATAGAATAAAATAAATAATAAAGTTATCACTTAAATTTTATGTTGTATTTTGTGTTATCAAAATGCATTTTGAGAATCATGTTTGTATCTAGAATCCTAATACTATAAGAATCTTGGAACCAATGGTCTGTGAAATTTTGTATTCCATACCAATGTGATAAATTAACCACTTTCCCTAGGATACTGGTGTCAATATTGTTAAAAATAGTAACATAGAAATTTTAGTTGAATCCTTGGGAACTAGATCTTGAAGAACATTGTTAGATAGCACAAACATTATAATAAACCCTCATGATATTAAAGAAACCTTTCTTGAATATTTTACTTACGTAAGGATTGTATTATATGATTCAATATTCATAATGTAATGAGTTAATATAGTGTATTACATTATTTAAAAATGGAACATAAAAGAAGTAATATAAACCATTTCAAAACCTATGACCTATATAGGGATATCCCATATTAGAAATTCATTGAAGTAAACACAGCCAGTGTTGGAGTTGAGAATATTATAACTATATTAAGAAAATTGAATCCATTTATGACTAACATTCTTACCTTTATAGAGCACCCAATAGATCTAAAACAGAGTGTGATAATGTCATATCTCTTCATGTGACAATAACCTCCATCATTCAATGGTTTCACTAGTCTATTGGATTTTGAATAGTGCATTAACTACTATGAGAATATATTTATCTCTTTATGAATTAGTGAAAGGGATAAAGTTATCATGAAATTTAATCATATAAAGGTAGATACCAATCAACAATTTTCACTGATTCAAAACACTATGGATGAAGAGAAGATACATAGTATGGAATAAAATGATTTTTAGTTACTATTCATCAAAAAATACTTTCCTCATGAGAAATAAGATGATATAGAAAGGAAATTCCTCAAATTAAAAGAAACTGAAGAGGAAATATTTTTTGAATATGACTTTAACTTTACAAGGATAGAAACTATTTTCATTGAATATTTATATAATTTGAGATGTAATTTTGATCTCTTCTTTGATGGGCTAAATCCTAGAATTTGAGGGGAATTAATCTTTCATATATATTTATTTTATGAGTATATAATATCAAGTTCCATAAAAATAGTGAAATAATTATACAATTCAAATATTTTCATGGGAAATCAAGAAAATTAGATGGTGTATGAGCACTAGGTAAAGTGAAATGTGCAAAATGGGAAGAAGGGAAGGAAGAAATTTCCAGAATGTAATAGTTTTGGAAAGAAACACCCCTACATATGATTGAAGGTAATGGTAGTTTTCTTTAACTATAATAGAAAGTTCAACATTCTCATGAATTAAAATCCAATGGAGAAGCCACAAAAGTAAAATACTTTAACTATAAAGAGATGGGAACTATTAAAATGAATTCCCTAAATATCAAGGTTATTTACCTCAAAAGACCCCCAGAGATAAAGTGAAATATAATACAATTACTATAGATGAGGGTAGAGTATTAAATGATGTGATAACTTGTACTTTGATCATAAAATCAACATTATAAAATTATTTATTAGAATTTGGATCTACAAACTATTTTTTTATCTAGAATATTTTCTGAAAATATTGAATAATCCCCCAAAACACTAAGAACTGAGTTTTCAATCAAGACACCTAGTTGAAATCTTATTTGAATAAAAATATATCGGGTATTATCTATTAAAATTCACATATATTCCCTAGTTATAAATTTTATTATTATACCTATTATTGCCTTTGACGAAATCATTGGTATGGATTGTATCTCAAATTATAATGCTAGATTCTATTACTGAGATAAATATATTATATTTTTTGAAGGGGGTATTGAATCCCTTTTATTTAAATGAGAGACTTCATTATCTGAGTCTTGAATAGATCCACCTCCATTCACTCACCTTAATGAATTATAGTAGAATATGAAGAGAAACAAATATATATAAATGAGAAATATATCCTAGTAATATATGATATACTTATTTTTCAAGAATATATTGGTGTATTCCCATAAAAATTACTCATACATCCAACTGAGTGTGAAGTTGAGTTTTACAATGAATTCGTCCTTGATGCAAAACCTATGCCTAAGACTACCTAACAAATAGAACCAGTGGAATTGGTGTAGTTAAAGAAATAAGTGTAGGAATTGTGTGAAAAGGTATTCATTCACCCTCGTGTTTCACCTTGGAGATACCAAACCCTATTTGTGAAAAATAATGATGGTTCTATGATATTGTACATCGATTATAGTGAAATCAATGTCATTACTATAATGAATACGGATATTTTACCGCGTATTTATAACTTATTTGATTAAAATTATGGAGCTCCATATTTTCAAAGATTAATCTTCACACTAGTAATATTAAATTATTGGTAAAGACAAATGATATACTAATGATGGAATTTCATATGAGGTATGGATATTATGATTTAATGGTAATTCCCTTTGAAATGAATAATATACCTTCTATGTTTATGGATATGAGGATTTGTTTATTTAAATAATATATTGATAATTTTATGGTGATATTCATTAATAATATTTTTATATACTCCAAATATTATGAGGGGTATGAGAAACATTTGTGAATCATTCCTTATATCCTCATGGAAAATAAATTATATGTGAAATATAGTAAGTGTGAATTTTGGATCAAGGATGTTTCTTTTCATAGTTATACTATATCAAAGAATGGAATATTTTTCGATCCTTTAAAGAAAAAGGAAGTGAAGGAATGTACCACAACAATGAATATAACTAAGATACATAGTTTCTTTGTCTTAGTAGGCTAATATTATTGGTTTTATTAAAAAATTACTTGAATGGAAAACCTTTTAATCATGTTGACACGTTATGTTTTCAAATTCACATGGAAAAAGAAAGTTGAAAATAATTTGAGGATCATAAAGAGGAGATAAGTTAATGCACCAATATTGAATTTACTCTCAGGAAATAAGGATTTGTAATATATAGTGATGAATCAAATAAAAGAATGGGATATGTCCTTATGAAAATTGATAGAGTAACCGATTATCCATCAATTTAATTATAGATCTATGAACTAAACTATCACACTCATAATCTTGAGATGAAAACATTTATATTTTCCTTGATGATATAAAGACATTATATCTATAGTGAAAATATGGGGGGATCTCAGCTTTGGTTGAGAGATCTCTACTACTCGTAGGGTTTCACCCCACGACCTCTTCCTCGGTTTCCTCAGTTAGTGGTCTGGTGACTTTGTTCTCTCTCTTGGTGTCCCTTGGTGTCCTTCCGAGTGGTGTTCATGATGGTTGACGTTGGATGATTGTTTGCATCCAAGGTAGAACTTGTCTTTTGGCATATCTTGTGTTGAATTGTTTTTGGCATCATTGGTGGTCCTCGAGTTCGACACAATGGAGCTGAATAATGGTAGTTTGCCATCTTGCATTGGAGGGGTGCTCTATCTATGGTGAGAGTGGAAAAATCATTGTCCTCAATGTAAAGTGGTCCCCAAGTGCGACATAATGATGCACTGATGGTGTCCCGACCCCTTGTGGTGTGGGGGTTTCTGACTGCTATGGGAGAGGTAGTGGTGCCTTCCTCAATGACAGGTGGATGGTGTAGGCAGTGGTCATTACGTGACTTTACATGGGACCTACTGGTTCATGAAAATTCATCATAGTGGTTCTCAGGGTGAGGGATTCTAGGGATCTGGATATTATGGTGATATTAGGAAATCTTAGTCTTTTTTGTGGTGTGGTCATATCTGGATGTGTGTGTATGGGACTGCGGGTGATGGGGGAAGGTTCAGATTCAGTGACTGGACAACGACTGGTGGTGCACAAATCTGATTTCAGTAGGGAACTATGTTGTGTATAATTATGGGCATCTTTTGTGTTTTCATTTGGTAATTGGGCCATTGTTAAGTCACGTGCTTGGGTCCACGTGACTTTGAGAAATGTGATTTGTAATGGCTTTGTTCCATTGGGCTATTGAGTCATTTTATTTTAAGCCCTATGTGCCTCTAGGTTCATGGATTTGTGATGGGTTCTCCCTTTTCCCAGTTCAAAAGGGTTTTGTGTGTTTTTATTTTCTAATAAAGGGGTTTTCACCCAACATTCCTAGTATATCTATAGTAAAATATGTGAGATATATACAAACTAGAAAAGATTAAAGTAATTATTGTCTTAAAAAGAGATCAAAATGGGGAATTAGAGATTTTTATAACTACTCAAGGTCTATGACTGATCGATACACTACCACCCTAGGAAGGAGAACAAGGAAGTTGATGCATTGAGTAAAAGGGATTATAGAGTTCTAGCTATGATGAAGATAAACAAAGATCATATATTCATGGATTTAGTAAATTTGGATATGGTAATTATTAGGAAAGGGGAAACATCATTCCTTTACCAATATATTTAAAAACCACATTTACTGGAGATGATTTATAATTCCTATAATGATGAAAATGTTTTACAATAGAAAATTAAATCCATGAATGCTGGGATATTTTCATACTTCATCAATGAAGATGGTTTCTCAAATTTTATAAAGAGACCATTTTTTATGAATATCCCTGATCTGAAAATGGAATTACTAAATTATTCACATAGTAAAAATTTATCTCTGCACTATGGAAGCATAAATATGTACACATATTTAAGAGAAAATTTGTTGTAGGATGGTATAATGTAAAAAATTACAAACTATGTTTCTCGATTCTTTGTATGACACTATGTATAGGATAATGAAAAAAAATCATAAAGTTGTAACGAAACCTCTCTCTATAAAAATATGGATGTCTGAAAATGTTACAATATAATTTTTACCAGACTTCTGAATAATAATATGATAGATGATGATATACGGGTCATTGTGGACCATCTTACCAATCCTGCACATTTCATAGAAATAAGGTAGGATCTATACCTTGTAATCCCTATAAAAATCTATATTAATGAATTGGTGAGACTTTACAGTGAACCTGTATCAATTTTACCTGATCCTGGCTCTCATTTAACATTAAAATTTTTGGAATCCTTTATAAATCTCTCATCAATGAGATACATTTGAGCACCTTCTATCATCATCAACTTTATGTTTAGTCTAAAAGGACTATTGAAACATTAAAATACATTTTGATATCATTATCTCTTTACTTTTAAGTAACATGGGACTAGTATCCAAATTTAGTGAAATTTTTATATGATAATGGAATTCATTCAAGAGTTCAGATGGAACACTATGAAGCATTGTATGGGAAGATATTTTGTACCTCAACTTGTAGGTATGTGGTTGTACAAAGGAATATTTTAGGCCCAAAACTTATTGAGGATACTACTATTAAGGTGTGATATATTCAAAGTCATATTAAGAAAACTCAAAAAAGGCAAAATAGTTATGGTGGTAATCGATGGAAGGACTTAAAATTTCAATCGGGGAATTATGTATTCCTAAAATTATCTGCATGGAAGGGAGTTATATGGTTTGGAAATAAGGGGAAGCTAAGTACTATGTACATTAGGAGTTTTGAAATTTTTGATATAATTTGAGTTGTGGCCGACCATCTAGTCATTTCACGTAACCTCTCTAATGTACATGACATCCTATATGTTTAATTATTAAAGAAGCACATGCTAGACCCAATGAATATACTCACCATGAAGGAAATAGAGTTGTAATATGAATTATCTTATAACAAAGAACCTATCCAAATTATTGACACAAGAGTGAAAGTGTTGCCGGATAAGACAACTTACTTAGTGAAGGTACATTGAAGGAAACATAAGATAGAGGAGGAAACATGGGTCTATGAAGAATAAATGAGGAAGAATTAACCAAATTTGTTTACGAGATGTTATATACCAAATTTCAAAGATGAAACTATTTAAGGGAGTATAATGTAATACATGATATTCTATAATAGCATATTAACACTACATCCCCAGACAATACAAAAAGTGACATTATATTCACATGAAAACAAAAATTATTTCATTCATGATTAAATTTAAAAGAAATATTACAAAATTCTATATTTTTAATTTGACTATATATAACTCACTTTTTTATTTAACATGTCAAAACTATATTAGGGTTAATTTTTGGGAATTTCCGAAAAGGGTGATTTTTGGGTGAATAATAAAATTAAAAATTTTCATTGTAATTTGAATTTTATAACATCATAATGATATAAGAATGAACTAAAAATTTATGAAACATTTTTCTCAAATAATAATTCATTTAATAAATTAAAATAATTTGTCGTAAAACATTATTTCGAATTTATATATCTATATTTGACATTTTATAACCTATGGTATATTTTATTCTAATAAAAGACTATTTTGTTATTTCTTAATTAATTATTAATATTTATAAATTTAGTTTTGGGATTCTTTAAAATAAAAACATATATTCTGTGTTAGTTAAAAACTAATAAATATCATTCTATTAAATTATTCCATGGATTTTGGTGTAAATTCATTTTTATGCATAATTTTTTTTTTAAAAATGGTTTTGGAATGTTAAGTACACTTTTATTAAAATTAATTTTTACCACCACTATGGATTGAATTTCTAAAATGATTTTAATATTTTAAATTATCATGTTCAGATTATTTTTTAGTTAAATTTTATTTTTTACAGATAAAAAAGGTTAATGAGGTTAAAAATGAGTTTCCATGATAAAAGCCAACTATTGTAAATTTTTTAATTAAAGGGTAAAGGACTAAAATATATAAAACCTTATCCCCTATTTGTGTGTATGAGAGGTATGTTGACCATGACTCGACCCTCTCTATTATTTTCCATTTTTGGAGCCACGTTCCAATGAAAGTTACATGTATTTAATATAAAGAAATGAGTATTTATAGAAATGTCACCCCTCTCATTTATAAAAGAATCCTTTCTCCACACTAGTTCTCATAACACATAAAGAATATTATCTCAATAAGAAAATGAAAAAAACCTTAATAAACATCCATAACATGATCTAGAGGTGTTGGTGTCACCAAAAGACCAATTTCTGAAGGTTGAAGGAGTTATCCCATGGAGTAAGGTCATAACTCCAAACTAATCCTTATTCATTTCTATTCCTTTCATTGTTATTCTATCTACTAAAAATATATTATACTTATACTAACATAATTACCTAATTATTATTAATATATTAAAATTTTATTATATAGATGGAATAACCATTTTCTACCTTCCTCCCAACCATTTAAAAAACAAAAATGTCTCTCATGTCTAGTGCGGACGGTCGCTAGCATGAACGACATATTTCTTATTTCATCAAAACATTACAAGGATGCTTCTAAAAATTTATTTTATAAATAAATTTGATATTATATATTATTATATTTTATTAATGTTATTCTATAATAATTACATAAATATTTATTATCATTTGAAATTAATTCATTGATATCGATAAAGTACCCAAAACAAGCTCATTATGGATTAAATTATTGAAAAACATAAAAATAGATTACATAAAAAATGAACATGGTAATGAAAAAATAATTTAAAAACAATGATTTAATTACCTTTATTACTCTGGGAATGATGACAGTTTTATCAAATATTGAGTATCGATATCACTATTAATAAAATTCTATGAAACAATTAAAATTACCAACATCCGATGATGAAAATAAAAAATAAATAACTAATATATTTGAAATTGATTATTATACATGAATATTATAAAATATAATAGATATTATTATGGTCATTAAATATTTTTTAATAAGGTTATTTTTATTATATATTAGGTTATAGTGCATCTATGGAATTTAGAACTAAAGGTAAGGGCTTCTCATCTCAATATTCCATTCATTGAGACATGCTTCATATTCACCATGTATTTTCACTAGTGATGTTTATATAATTACCATTTATGAATTAACATCATATTTCCCAGGAAATTAATTGGAGTTAAAGTTCCATATTAGTTTCTATCTTTCAAGGTATTATGATTTAAAAGTTACCAAAGACATAAGAGTTTCTATTCTGATCTCACTTCTTTTTCATTCGGAATATTTCTCTCACATGTCCATTTTAGCTATATTGTTTTAATAAATTTATTCTATATAGTTGAAGTATTTTAAAAATTAATTTTTATTTAATTTTACTTTCTTTAATTTTTTTTATAAATTATTCTTTTTAAAATTTTCTATGTGTGTCAATTTTAACATTCTTTAGAGTAGTGTGAAAAGAATGTTTTTTAATATTTATCACATGACTGCATTTCTCCACTATCATAACTATTATTCATTATTAATATTATTTCCATGTTACAATGAATTTTCAAATAAAATTATATTTCCATTATTTTATGAATTTTTGTTGTTTTTATAAGTTACCAAAATAAAAGTACATTTCTTCTTATTTGAAAAGAAAATTCCTAATGTATTTATAAAGGTGATTTCATCTATGTCAATATATTGTAATGTTTCTTATGTTAAAATGGTGATATTATCTAATCATACCATACACATTATTTATTTTGATGGATTATGATCATTTTATTCAATTTTTTTACTAGTGAATAAATTGGTATTATGTATGTTAGTTTTCCAATATAAATGTTTATTGATTACTAAAATTATTTATTAAGCATTGTATTATTTATTAATTATTTTTATATAATTAGTTAACTATAATTTATAGTGATTTATGGGGCCTAAAATTATATATACCCACAATTCATTGATAGGTATAATGAGGAAAACTAGCTTGGGTATTTTGTGTATGCCTTGACTATTTATGTATGATGTCTCAGAATTATACCTTTTTTGGTAAGATTAAGTTTTCCAAAATTATGAATTCTATCATTATTAAACGAATTATTTAATTTTATGTGATTATTTATGTTTTAATGTTATCTATGGATATATTCCTTTAATGTTATTATCCACGTGGCATGTTTTATTATCATTTATCTCTACCAACTATTCAAGCCTTGTTTATTCTATGATATATTTAATTGTATGCTTCCAATTACTAAGCATTCGATCTCACCCTTTTATTTTTTTTCTTATCCCTAGGGTTCCCAAAAGTAACATCTGAATTATTTAAAAGATATACTAAAAGAAATAATAAATTTATTAATATAATATTAATTTATAATCTATGTTTCCAAATGTAATTTGAGAATCATGTGTGTATCTAGTAACCTATGACTACCAAACTTTTAGATCCTACGAGATGTGAACTTTTGTATTATTTACCACTATAGTAAAGTAACCACCAACTCCAAGTTACTAGATCTAGGGTTGTTACATCTTAATTTTAGATATTATTAAAAAGGTATTATATTAAATTGTGAGAATTCATATGTGGTTATTGTCACTACGACATTAACTACTTTCTATATGTTTTCCTTTACATGTTTTTAGACACTAATATTGGATTTTAGGATAGCCTACCAAATTTCATTAAGGAATTGGGATAAAGAGTCAAACACCTAGTGTATCCATTAATATCAGTTAAATTCTCTTTGAATTTAACAGATAGAATAAATATTATTATGTGGTCTGAAGAATAATATTTATTCAAGATTTATTGATCCTAAATATTAAATCACTATATTTATATAAGAGTTAAAATATAAAATAAATATTTATTCACATGACTATGAATATAATATTTATTAATAAATCGAATTAATAATATTTATTATTATTTGAGGTTTGGTAAATGTCGAGGAAGGTAAACAAGCTGAGTTAAGTGCTCTATAATAGAAATGATATAATCAAAAAATATCATTTAAATAAATAAAAAATTATTTATATGATTAAAAAGATATTTATTTGTGGAAGTAAGCGTGTTGAATAATAAAATAATAATAATAATAATAATGTTGTTGATATTATTATCATTATTGTTATTATTATTTGTCATGAGAAATATAATTTATTTATTATTCAACCAAGGATCATTATGAAATTGTTAATAATAAACCCTAGTATATATTTATAAGTTATACAATTTCCCTGTGTACGGGTTAATTTATGGAGAAAGAATTTTTAATACACAACACATTTCCTTCCTAGGTAATTCTCTTGATGAAAAACATCTCTATGGTGTCTCTAAAAACTAAGAGAATTCATTCAGCTGCATCCTCAATCTCATTTTCAAGGGAACAATAGTGAAAATTCTTAAGCATGAAGGATTGTGTTTGGATCAAGATAAACACCACAATATAATTTTATTATCCAGGCTAGAACCCGATATTCCATCAGTTTCATTCGATGATCAAGGAGTATATGTGGATCACCGCTGAAGGGATTATAGTTTGGATCCTTTTAGTGCAATTATGGTACAAATCAAAAAGTGTTTGAATTAATAATATCTTATTCAAAGAAAAAATATCAAGAACAAATTATTTCATTTTAGTAAATTAATTATAAATTTATCATCAAATTTCCTCTCTTCTTGGTTTTAAGATTCTTAGTCAAATTTCATGATGTGAATTTTATAGACATGATGATTCATTATTATGATTATTCAGATTATATGCTGAATCTAAAAAAACTATGGGACCGATTGATTCTTCTAGTGTTCATATAACCTCCAAGTCCTACCAGAGCAACCACATTCAAATTTATAATTATTTAGTTTTTGGAATTATTTCATGATTATTTTTTATATACATTAGTTTTTTATTAGTCTATTAATTTGATATAATTATTTAATTCTCAATCTTATGACTAAGAATAGGTGAAGAATACCAAGAAATTTTATCCAGAGGTGATAGCAATTATGTCCAGATAACATGATTAAAACCAAACTACATAGTGTGTCGCCAACGTATATGTTGTGTCACAAGGTATTATAATATGTTAAATTCATAATTATTATTTCTGTTATTTTGGAACATCATACCATGTGTGGTCCTAATAATCACTTTTTACATCACACAAGAATTAATATAAATACAAAATATGTATATTAACATGTATCATGTTACATAAACGTCGAGATGGCTACTTATCTTTACACATAGAACTACATGTATTTTAATATATGACATGTTGTGTATGCTACATACTGTGAAAATGAATACTCAATGTCAAGGATCAAATGGGACACTGTGTAGCTCGGACTGGTACAAGATGTGTTTCCTCCTATGACACATCATGTACTTTACTAATTTTAAATAAAATTAATTTATTTAAAATTAATGTGGATGGGAATATTATGTATCTCTAGGTTTTCATCGGATAATAATTAAGATAAAGAATTAATATATTAATAATAATTTTAATTAATAATTTAATAGAAATTTATATTAATTAAAAAGAGTGATTTTAAATGAATTCAGACATATATGAATATTATTTCATTGCATTTATGTGACCGATCACGAGTTTGACTAACTATCGTATGTGTTGGTTTTTTTAATATAATATTATTTCATGGGTTTTATATGTGATGAAGTTTTTTTAAATTAAATATAACAATATATCTATCATACTTCTCGCATTTATTATACTATAATTACATGTTCATGGTTGATTTTATGTATCCCATACCCTCAGTTCCCCTCACTCGCATGTGAGAAAAACTTGTAATGTATGGATCTCTAGGAAGAAGAGGCAGTTCAGAACCTGAGATAAGGTGAAACCAACAAAAACATACAAAGGTCATTGTTGGACTGCTACAACTCAATTCAATATCATATTAAAAAGTTTCCCCAAGGGTTACAGGTTGATTTATCACCCACTTAATAAATCAACCCCTGGAAAGCTCATGATCATGTCACTTTATTTATTTTATTTTATTAAAGCATATGGTTATCTATTTTGAAATGCATGTTTATATGACGTTAAATGTTATCACATGAACAAAATAATATAAAAAGATAATAAAATAAATTCAAATAAATGGATTGTGTATTAATTAATTTAAAAAAATACATTAAGGAAATATTATTTAAAAAGTCTATTTTAACTTAAGTAATAAATGGAACCATAATTCAACGTGATTTTCTGGCCAAATTCAGTGTTCCTCCAATCACCATGGAGTCCTAACTAAGGTTTTGGGTCAACTTTAATAAGCTAAAATAAAGGTTTCACTTCCAAAGAAGGACTTAGTGAAGTATAAAGGTATGTGTTTAGAAAATCTAACTCAAGATTTATTGATTGGGGTGCCCACTCAACATATCAAGGATATTTAAGTTAAAATTTAGAAATCCCACTTTCCTAAATAGTATAGAATAATTTGTGAGGCCAAATGTTATAGTATGATAAGGGAGATATTGATCCTTTCTACTAGAATATCCATACGATAGGACATTCTGAGTCAAATTGTGAGGGATATCAATACTTAATAAAATAATGGGAGACTTCAATGATAATTAAAATTATTACATCTCACATATTTTGGTAATCAAAATATAGTACTAAATTTCCTTTCCTTTTATTTTAGAAAAAATAAAATCTCATGGATATCTCTATGATATATACAAGAGAAAGAAACATTCTCTCTATTAGTAACTTATATAAATTGTACAAGTGCTTGTGTAATGTACTATAATAGGTATGAAGTTTTTACTTCTTAGACAGTTGGAATCCCAATCCACCTGTTAAGGAAGCAAGTGAAGAAGATATATTTTCCTAATTAAAACACTTAGATAACGCACTTCAAGTCTATTTTTTGATGTTATAATCCATGTTTGAGGAACTAGAGAAGTTTCATGGGAACATGGATTCATATACTATGCTAAATATATCTTTGATATTTATTAGGAGAGAGTCAAACGTGAGAAATTTAGGATCTATAAGGAACTATTTACATGAAAACATTGATAGGGTGGTCTATTTAGATATCATGTGGTCAATATTATTATCTAGATTAAGTGTATAGACATTCTGAGGTTTATTTTGTGTGATGAATTGAAAACCTATCTTATGATTGCTTCACTCCCTAAACAATTATCCAGTATTATTATGAATTTTTATATAAATAACATTGAGAATTATCTCCCATATATCCTTACTCTGCTTCTTAGGTAGAAAAGGAAATGAAACATGATAAGCCTTATATACTTGTGGTGAACAAGAGGAAGGGAAAACATAAAAATCCCTAAGCCTAATTCTATGACTAAGGAATATTTATAATGGTCTTTATGTATTAGAATACAATAACTAATTATTGTTAATCAATAATGAATATTGTTTGCATGTATCATATCACACTCAAATTTGGAATCACTTATTAGATAATATAAATGGAAATCACATGAGAAAATTTTATAAATATGGGTATTTAGATTCATTTTAACTAAAATCACTTTGAATATTTTGTTCTTATTTACAAGGAAAAATAACCAAATATCCATTTAATGGAAAGTGTTAATGGGACACAATTATTCTTGGGTTGGTTCATAAATATGTGTTTTGACCATTTCCTTTCTAATCAAGGGGTGGATACTCATACTTCATAACTTCTAACAATGAATTTCGTAGATATGGATATATCTATTTAATTAGGTATAAGTTGAACTTCTTTTATAAATTAAAGGAATATAAAATGGAATTTGAGAATCTAATTGTTATCAATATAAAGATACTTCCCTCATACCCTGGTAGAGAACATCTAAACCATTGGTTAATTGAATATTTATGAGAGTTTTGGATTCTATCTTATATCACCACTCTTTACATGATATAATGAAATTGTGAAGGTGAAAGGACAAACCACGCCTTTTTAGACATGGTGAGATCAATGATAAGTCATGAACGTCTTCCATTATAATTTTAGGGATACATATATATAAAATATCATAAACAATAAATTTAGTGCTAACTAAAGTAAAAAACGAAGTTCTATTTTAATTATAGAGTGGAAAGAAACCTTTTTTTCATATATATACATTCATGGGGATGTGAATGAATTTGTTAAGGCCTCTTTAGGGTACAAAGATGAACCCTAAAGAACTAAGTGTATCTTAATAGTATAACCTAATGAAAATAAATAATATTATCTATAAAAACTCTTATAAAATACGGTAATAGTGACTAGAAAATCCATATTTCTCAAAAGGAAGAACCTATAAAAAATTAATAGTGGGAAAAAGATTGACTTTGATGAAGTCAAGGCTCAATGTACAGAGGATTTGGTATAGGATGAAATTCTAGAAAGAAAAATGGAAGAGTATATTTTAGAGACACAAGTATTTCATAGAAGCACTAGAGTGGTTAGAGAACCATAATGATATGGTCTTCTTGTCACCGAGGATGGTGACTCATTATTAATTGATAATGATGAACACGTGTTCTATAGGGAAGTAGTAAGTGGTATACAAGATATTATATGGCAAGAATCCATGATTTATAAAACAGATTACAGGTATCAAAACTAGGTATATATATGGTATATCACCTAATAGATTTTAAACCAATTGGTTACAAATGGGTAATAAAGAAGAAATTAGAAATTAAAGGTGGAGTTTGTCCCTATGAGGCTATACTAGTTGCAAAATCTTTTAAACAGTGTTAGGGAATTAATTATAGAAAAACCATTTCATTGATTTTAATTCTTAAATACATAAAAATTATACTTTCTAGGGTATATTATCATGGTCATGAGATATTTAAAATGTATTTAAAACAAATATTCCTTTTTAAGAATGTTGTGGGCGATTTTTATATAGAAAAAAGTGAAGATTTTGTGACTCTAAAATATGTAAATAAGGAAATAAAATTGTATAGGTACAATTTTAGGTTAAATTAAGAATCCAAATTAGGGAAATTTAACTTTGATGAAGATATAAGGGAATTTAGTTTTAAAAAGTTGAAATGTGAGCCCTGTATCTACAAGTGGTTTAGTGGGAGTGCGATCATTTTTATATTAGTATATTTCAGTGACATGTTATTTATTTTAAAATAGATACCAGGATTATAGTAAATTTATATGTGGTTGAACACATGATTCTCAATGAAATACATCAGTAAAGTAGCATAAATTCTTGGAATCAAGAACCATTATGATAGATCAAAGAGTCTACATGGACTAAGTCAAGGTATATACATTAACAAGATACATAATATATTTAGTATAGAACAATATAAGAGGGAATTTCTTCTAATTCCACATGGTATACATCTCTATAAGAAAATGTCTCTTTAAACATAGGAGGGGATATAAGGGATAATAAGGATCTAATATGCATTAGGGATAGGATTAGTCATGTATGTCATTCCATGTACTAATATTGATGTTTCCTATGCCTTAAGCACGTCAAGAAGATATCAACTGAACCTAAAGACCACTATCAAATGGTATTCAAGACTATCCTAAAACATCTGAGGCGTGCAATGGATATGTTCTCGGTGTTTGGAGGATATGAGAAGTAGCTCAACAAGATAAATATGTATAATAGTTTCAAAATATATTAATATTTCTAAAATCACAATGGATATATATATTCTCCCTCAATAAAGGATAAATATGAGTTTGAAGAGCTCAAAGTATCATGTGGTCACTTATACAACATTAGATTATAAGTATATTTCTACTTCTAATTCAGCTAAGAAGGTAGTGTGAATACGTAAATCCAAGAGAATTACATGGTTCATAAAATTATATATCTTATAATAATTCATTGTGATATTACTGTAGGGTTTCCTCTATCCATAGATCCAATGCCACTTTAATTGATGAACCATATACTGTGGAAGTATTATAACTTGATAGATTTTTCTCAAAGAGGTTAATTTGTAGTAAGTAGAGTTTCCATGAAGGATACCATAGCGGGCTAATTAAATAAAGCCTTATCTCAGAAAAATAATAAATATCATATGATTTATAATAGACTGTAATGTATTATAAAATAGATCTAGTGAAAGTGGGACTAATTTGAAGTTTATGTCTTAAAGTCAACTAATTTTTACATTAGATTACTTGTACATTCAAAATCCTCGATATTAATAAATACCATATCATTTTTAAACTTTTCTTATATATATAGAAAATTAAATTATTCCCTAAAGTATTAGTGACATTAGAATGATACTGTAGTTCCTTGATATTATGTGAACCTTGAAGTACAAGGATGATAATTTTAATCTTATGGCCTATAATCATGATAAAATTATTTGGTGGGATACATAGTATGTTTGACTATCATGTGATTGAAACTCACAATCAAGAGACATTATCTCATAAAGTTTTCAATTTTAAATCACCATGATAGAATATTATAAGGATAGATTAGAAAATATGAATACCACAAGTTTATGTGTCATCATATATTCTCTTTATGAAAAAGTGTGTAATGATCCTTAAACTATATATTATTATTAATTCATATCATGAGTCATGTAATTTTATATATTTTCTAAAACAATGATTATATATACACTTATAAAGGCAAGATATATTCGGTGTGTCATGAGTGATATAAAGTTAATGAGTGAGTAAATATAGGATGTATCCCTTCTAGTTTAAGGAAGTTGATATTTCATTTCCATTGATTATAATGAAACTATCAGATTACAATTCCATGGACATAGCTATTGATGGGTTCACTTTAGGAAGTCTAAGAAGGCTATATTGAGAAAATATGTTGATTTCATGACTATGAAACCTTATTAATTTTAAGAATCATGAAAAAGGTATTAAATTTCATGGCGCACATATATATGTCATTTTTGTTGTTGCGACATTAAATTCAGTATCTATGGGTTCCTTTACATGTTGATAGATACTAATATAAGACATTAGGACAGTATAAATACCCCAACCCTAGTAGCACAGGGTCAGAGGTCACTTTATTAAATTGGTGGTAGATACAAGTAATCACATCCAAAGGACCAAATTGATTTGTAGCCTTGAAAAACTAGACACATACTTGAAATTTAAATTACATTTGAAAACATAAAATATAACCTATAATTTTATTTGAGAACATAATTATTCCCATTTTCATATCCTTGAATATCAATCATAATAAACTTCCTGGAATCCTAGGGAAAGGAATCATATGAAATTAGTGAGATCTAATGATCAGTAAGGGTATGTGTACAATGAAATATATTATGAAAAAATAAGCCATAATAAATATAGAAACATAAATAATTGACACAAATGAAATTTAATCAAAAAATTAAACATGGAGAATAATATTTTAGGAATAATTTATGATCAATATAATGTAATAAAAATAGTCACATGAGCTTAAAATTTATCCATCCATATTCTAACAAATCGAATAATCACATTGAAATTAATAACAAATCTCATAATGAGTAAATACATAATTTTTGAAATCATAATCATACCTTCAAGGAACCATGACAATAAATTTTACATTAATAGAAATGTCATTTAATATACTCAAGAAAATTTGTCTCATGAGACCTATTAATTCATCAAAGGGTATAGTGGGCCTCCCCCGTCACATAAAAAGTCCAATGAATTCCTCAATTTAGAGGGGAGAAACATAATAAATGTAAACAATAGTATTAAATAACAAGTATATGAAAAATTAATAATTTCCCCAATCAATAAAAATAATAAACATAATCATTAATTTTATAAAACTGTCATACAAATGTTAATACTTTCCCAATAAAAAAAAAACATAATCATAAACCATCCAGAGTACTATGGTGAAAGGTATCAAATAGTACATCTCAGCCAAACTAATCATAAACCATCTGAATAAATTATAAGGTTGGTATCATTATAATATATCACCAATGGATTATAAGAAAAAATGAGGGGTTTTTTAATTAATGAATAGAATTTCCATAAATATTCAATGAAAAACAATCTTGAGGAAAATGTCATTTTCACTTTGAAAATAATTTTTTTAAAAAAATTCCATAATATTAAGAAAACAATTTCTTTGAAAAAATCCATGACCATTTTTAATGTGATCTTCAAATCAATGAGTGGTCATGATTTTGGGAAATTCAATACATGTCGAGTATATTAAAACAATGTTTCCTTTTATATTTTTGGTTGTAAAAAATTACATCATTTAGAAAATGATGAAAATTTTCCATTCAAACTATTTTTAAAAACTATGAATGTGGGTAAACATGTATTTAATAAATCATTATGATAATTTTTTGAATTTTTTTTTGAAAATATTATTATAAAACATGGATATAGAAGAAAAAGGATTTTCAACCAAAGAGAGAAATAAAATCATATTTCAAAAAATCATTTTCTCAATTAATTTAAGTACCAAAGAGAGATAAATGGTATTATTAAATTATATGATAATTAATAAAAATGAATAATAAAAAATTAATTTTTTTAGATATAGATCATATGATTTCATCATCAGAAACTTTCTAAAAAATAATCCTAATAAATGATGTGATTGTAATCATAAAACACTTACCACTTTAGTAAATTTTGAATCCTAATCCCCATGAAAGAAAGAACAATAGGTGGATATGAATATAAAATAAATTTGATGATAAGAATACTAAAATACTTTCATGTGTATTATAAACTCTACATGAAATAAATATGTGGTGAATATGGAATATATATCGCAGAAGTAAAAGTGAGACAAGAAACCCCTACCTCAGGATTGATTTCCTTTATATGTGTATGTAAATCATATATAATAAATATATATTTATTATACATATATTTTATAACCATAAACATATATTTATTACCATATATTATTTACCTATTGTCTTTTATGACCAATTTTTTAACAATTATTTTTGAAAATCACTATTTCATGTGATAATTGCATCACTTTTCATGTATGTTTTGGTTTGGTGATTTAGATCGTTTTATTTTATAATGGTTAAATTATTTATAGAATTTCAGCCATGATATAAATATAATATTTAATCATTATACAAATATTTATAATAGTCTATAAAAGTTAGATATAGTAAAATGAGTTACACCATTCTAGGAGAGAGTAAGTCATACGTACTCATAAACGTTGTTTCTATTTTTCCAAAAAATAGAAAATAATAAAGGAAAATAATTTCTCAGTTTAAAATAAACATTATTATATAAAATATTTCATTTTTATTTATTAAATATATCCTTATTACCATCCATGTAAAAATAAAATGAAAAGTATTTCACATCGTTATGTGTAGGTGGTAGTCCACACGTACGCACGAATAACAATATTATTTTTTAACGGATTGGAAGGTAAGAAGTTATATATGATATTATAATTACATAAGTATAGTAATTTCATAAATATCATATAAATATGTTAAATAAATTATTATATCCATCTGTGAGAGGTGGTGATGGAAAAATAATTACATCGATTCGTGAGGTGGTAGTCTGTCGTACACATGATCGAGAGTTTAGTTTCCATTTTTTGATGGAATAGAAGATTGATATAGGTTATTAAGTTAACATAATAAAATATAAGTATATATTATTTAATTTTTTTTTATTATTCTATCATATCTAGAGAGTAATTTTAGGTTTATAAGAATAAGTGAAATTAAAATGTGTGGTAAAGAACTTTACCTCTTCTTCGAAGAACCACTTAGATTTATTCATAAATCCTTACACTATTGTATTTATAATTAAAAAAATGGACTCTAGTATTTGGGTATAGATATAAGTACTATATTTGGGAAGGTATTTGATGAAAAAAGGCCTTGTAAGTGTGAATTGGAGAGGATATGGGCTCCCTTTTATAAGTGGGGGTGAGTATACACTTTCATTTTTTGAAATGAAAAAGTTATACCCATTTTTTCACATTAAAAAAGATCTAGAATGTCTAATTATCAAACCAATGATGATATAAGGCCGAAATAGGTCCAAAAAATATGAATTTTACAAGTTTATAGTTCATTTTAATCATTGTCTTTTTAGTTTAACACATTTTAAACTCATTTAATCCTTAACCATGATAATTGATTTTTATTGTTTTTACTATCAATATTGAAAATAAATAAAGTTGACCTCATTATATAATATGAATTATACTAATTCCAAAAATAAAATACATTTTTTAAAATTTAATTCATATAATTTCTATATTTTAATTTAAACCATAGATGTGACAAAAAACGGGTTTCCAATGGAAAAGTTTTCATAAGTATAAAAAGTTTTTATGTTAAAATTGAGAATATAATTGATTCCAATTACCTAAATTGGATAAATTATAATATAATTTAATTAATTTAATTTTCAAAAAAAATTTTAAATTTTTTTTAACTTCATTGAATTCTTTAAACAAAAAATGCAATTTTTAATAAAAATCATTATTTTTCATTATTCATAAAAAAGTAATCTTCTAAAAAATTTCAAAAATTTTAAATATAAGATAATTTTGAAATGAATATTTAAAAAATTTAGTTCATATTTTCAAATAAATTTATAAAAGTATCAAAAATTAATTTTAAATTATGTTTAGAAAATAGGATGAAACAACTTTAAAAAAAATTGTTTTTCCAAAAGACATTTTCTTTTCTTTAAAATGCCTTTTTATTTATAATAAATTTATAACTAATGAATTTATATATACCTAAAAACATATACTTTTGATAATTTAGTTATTCCTATTTATACCTACCAATTTAATTCCCATGTTATAACATTATATATGTTTTTGATTCTTTTAGGCTCAGGGTTGCATGTATTTTTTATAAAGGACAAGGCCCATTTTTTTGAAATAAAGAAAATAAAAAAAAAAGACACAAAAGCCACAAGTTTAAGTCAGAATAGAAAATCTCATGTCAGAGAAGCCTAATTTTTTTCCTAATCTTTTTTGTAATTTTATGTTCAGCATCCCGCATGGCCCCCAATCTGTTGCATGTCCTCACCCTCTTCCACGACCCCTAGAGTGAGATTCATCAAGATCCTTTGCCTGTTGAAGAAGGCCTTCAATATTTTTGTCATTAGAGCTTGAGTCTTCAGCATGTGATTCATCCTTTACAATCAGATCTACTCGACAGGGTTCTCAGCCATGACTTTTCGGATGACATCCTCATATCCATGTTTTGGTCTGTTGCCCACAACCATCAAGGACTCCATCACTTACGGTAGGATCTGGGTACTCCAATGGCCTCTCCTCCCTCTCATGCAGAGGAATTGGTTTCTCAATTGGGGGATGTTCCAAGGTAGTAGGTCCCCTATTGATTTCCAGTGGAGGGAAAATATCCTATGACTCCATTTTCCCTGGATCACTATCAGGAAGAACAAAAGTTTTATTCGTAGTCACCTGCACATTAAAGGATTCGAGAGCTAGATTTGGTTGCTCATCCATGAAATGATTGTTGGCGCCAAAAATCCGGCCCGAGAGGAAGGAACGAAAAAGACAGCCGGCGCGCTGCCTCGCGAAGCACAGCCGCGAAGCACAGCCGCGAAGCCCGTCCGCGGAGCCCCGCCGCGAAGCGTCCCGACCTGAGCGAACCGCCGCGAAGCTCCAGAGGCGGTGATCCTCCGCGAGCCCGTTTGACGTTCGCGAACCGCCGCGAAGCTCCCGAGGCGGTCATCCTCCGCGACCCGGTTTGACGTTCGCGAACCGCCGCGAAGCCCCGAAGACGGCGCGCGAGCCCTGCTTCGCGGCGCCCCTTCCCTATAAATACTCGACTCCCCCTGAGTCCCCGGGACGGACAATCCGACCTTTCGGCTTCTCCTCTCCCGAATCGCGAAGCAAGCTTTGCCCCGGGAATCATGAGCTCCGCGAGGTATTCCTACTTCGCGAGACGACTCTGATTTGTTTCGTCCTGAGCCCCTCTTCCGAGAGGGATGCCCTTCGCGAAGCCCAAGGACGTTCGCAAAGGAAGGGGATTCCCAAGGGAACCCGGGCAGCCGCGGAGCACTCGTGCTTCGCGAAACACCCAACCCATGCTAGTAATCCCTATGCCAAGGCAGGATAACTATGCATCGCGAAGCACATTGCTTGGCAGGACCCTGCTTCGCGAACCACTCCTTCTTCGCGAGGCAGTGCTCCGCGAACACTGTTCCACTTCGAGAAACACCCAACCCATGCTAGTAATCCCTATGCCAAGGCAGGATAACTATGCATCGCGAAGCACATTGCTTGGCAGGACCCTGCTTCGCGAACCACTCCTTCTTCGCGAGGCAGTGCTCCGCGAACACTGTTCCACTTCGCGAAGCACCACCCACTCCCACCTACGCCCCATGCTAAGGCCAAGGCACCCCACTTCGCAAAGCACACTCCTCTGCTTAGCGATTCCTCCTTCCGTGCGACCCTCCAGGTTTGCACGATGTGATTTCAAAGTCCCATGGACAACACCTCCCGTAGCGTTGCTTCGCCCAATGCTCCTTCGCATAGGCACGCTAACGGCTATTGCTTCTTCGCATAGCCACGCTAACGTGGACCCCTCGATGGCTCCTCCCTCGACCCCCCTCTACCATGGCCTTACTGGTACCTTCCCTTCCCCAAGGACCAGAGGGTACCAGTTATGTAAGCCCTAGGGGTGTGGAGTGAACCCACCTCGTCCGAGCTGCAGGACGTTAAACTGCCAAGCACCGCGTCCCCAACACATGACGTTAAACTGTGACCCAACCTCGTCTCCCTCACGAAGGGTCCCCCCCAGCTCGAGCATTCATTACACCGCTCGTCTCCACGGGAATGGAACTCTTCCGCACATGGAATGAGATCCTCCTTGTCGGAGTGGTGTATGTTCGCAGGGGAAGGGTCGCCTCAGAGCGTAAATCCCTAACCTTTGGTACGGATGATTGCACCCGTGCCTCTCGGTACTTCCCCACTACCAAGGTCAGTGGAGGACGTGATAGGGAACGAGGCACCTCCCATTGTCGGACCAAGGTCCATCTTTCCCGCGCTTTGTCGCGCCATGGGCCTCCATCCTGGAGTAAGTCCCAACACCATGGGCCGCTCAACGCGTAAGCCCCTCTTCGCTTCCCACGGACGCACCCTTCGCGACGTGATCGTCAGGTCCTTGCAACCTCTTGTTTCTCACACCGAGCATGACTCACGTGGGCTTAGAGTGAGCACCGACCCTGACAAACCATCAGCGGACCAAGGTCTGCTTTCACGTCGGTTTACCGACAAACTCCCCATCTGAACTACGAGGTCTTTGATCCATGTCAAGGCATGGTACGTAGGAAGCCTCCATGAGGTTCAAGCCCACCATTAGTGGACCAAGGTCTACTCACCATTTGAACTACGAGGTCTTTGATCCATGTTAAGGCATGGTACGTAGGAAGCCTCTATGAGGTTCAAGCCCACCATTAGTGGACCAAGGTCTACTCCCCATTTGAACTACGAGGTCTTTGATCCATGTTAAGGCATGGTACGTAGGAAGCCTCTATGAGGTTCAAGCCCACCATTAGTGGACCAAGGTCTACCCCCCATCTGAACTACGAGGTCTTTGATCCATGTTAAGGCATGGTACGTAGGAAGCCTCCATGAGGTTCAAGCCCACCCGTCTTTCACGTCGGGTTTCACCCCCGTCCAGCACGACGTTAAACTGCACCCCGGTCCAGTGGTAAGCCATTGCGACCCACCATTTGAACTACGAAGTCTTTGATCCATGTCAAGGCATGGTACGTAGGAAGCCTCCATGAGGTTCAATCCCACTCATCACCCAATTCACGTCGTGTTCTACCTACGTCCAGCACGACGTTAAACTACATTCCAGTCCAGCGGTAAGCCGTTGTGACCCATTCCCACCTAAACTAAGTGGTCTTTGATCCATGCTAAGGCATGGTACGTAGGAAGCCTCTATGAGGTTCAAGCCCACCAATAGTGGATCAAGGTCCCTCACTTACGTCGGCTCACCGACACCCACCACCCGTCGTTTATTCACGTCAGGGTTCATTACCGTCCCGCATGACGCTAAACTGTATCATTTGAACTACGAGGACTTTGATCCATGTCAAGGCATGGTACGTAGGAATCCTCCCAGAGGTTCAAGCCCAACTCCCACCGGACCAAGGTCCACCCTCATGTAGGTACGCTGACGATGCCCATCGGACCGAGGTCCACCATCACGTCGGTTTACCGGCACCATCCCGAACTACGCGGACTTTGATTCCCTGCAACGAGGATACGTAGGAAGCCCCTTCAAGGCTCAAGCCCAACTTCGTCGTCACCACCCCTGCGATGGTCCCATTCCATTCTCAACCGTCTCCGCGAGACGTTAAACTCGCGACCTACCTCGTGGTAAACATGAGATGCCTGAGGAAAACCTCGGATGGAACGCCTTTGGCGTAACCGTCTTTGCTAGACGTTAATCTTGCAAACATACCCTGTGTTGAACACGGGAAGCTGAGGAAAACCTCAGGTACGTGTCTATGACATGTAACCCCCCGCGCTCGATGTGGGATGCCTCGGGTTTCCACGCCCTCGAGAAGCCTTGTGATCAAGGACAACAGACAGACATGCCAGGTACCCCAGCATCCAGACACGCTACTGATGCCTCAAACGTGATTACTCCCCTGACTGGACCCTTTGGAATGTCCCGACAGAAGCAGCGTAATTAACCGGCGTCCATGGAAACATGGCACTGGGAAGAGTTTCACGAACTACGTATTAAATCTATAAGGGAGACCCGGACTAGGTGAAGAGTTCTGAGGAGGAATCCACAGGAGGAAGAACTGACATCCCATCATCCCGTTTCGATCAAGGAGCAGACGTCCCTGAATAAGGAGCGAATGCCGCCCGCCTTTGGAAAGCGGGAATGCGGGGCAACAAAGCCGCGCGTCCCCCTCCTCCGCGGACGGATGCGCGCGCGCCCCGGCGAAAGCGTCGGAAACAGAAATGGTGAACCCGACGTGAAATTCTTCTCCTCAGCATGGGGATTAGTAGCGTTCGAGACACTAGTAGATTGACGTGTCACCGGATCCAGGTATCCGGTGCCTGGTCCCGCCAAGCAAATGGCGGGCCTGTCGTGGAACTCACCGGAAGTCGGGGTAGTAGAACGTGGGGCGCTCCGCTCTGCAGCATGTTGGCGTGGATCCTTCTCACAGACATGGGGATGGAAGAATGCTGGGGCACTGGCTGTCAATCCTTTTCCTCTCAGTACTGATGAGTTGATCCCTTCGTTTGTCAGGAATCAGGTTGCTATTGCAGAGATGCGGTCACCATCCGCTCCTCGCCCGCGCAGGGGCAGGGGCAACACCACTACGGCCACTCCACATGGCGCCGCTACCGCCACGACGGCTGCCACGTCACGGGATGCGGGACGTCCACGTCCCCTTTCCCCATCAGAGGTCATCCAACGAAGGGTGATCAATAGCCTCGTTCGCAGGTATGAGGAACAAGGGGTCATCCCGACCAGGGATATGGCCCGTTTGGACCTGGAGGCTTCCAGGCCCCGCTGTCAACGCCGCCCCAACAGGCCGCGCAGGGAGCCTCCGCTTCCCACCCAGACATTCAATCGTTTCGGGAGCCTATCCCCGGAACGCCTTGACGACTCTTCGCCTTATGCTGAAGAGGCAGGTGTTGTCCGGCTCAGTCCGCTCAGGGCCCCGACCCGGGACTCCCAGGCCAGAGCTCCCGTCCGGCCACGTCAGCGCCGCCGTCCGGCCCCGCAGGAAGAACAGGCAGACTATGTCCCTGCACCACCTGCACCGGCCCGCCTGACCCGACGTCAGCACCGGGGCCGGGCTGAGGACGCTCGCCTAACCGCGTCCACATCGACAGCTATAGTGGCCCGATCCACCACCGACGTACATTATGAAGCCCCCGCCTACATTGAGCAGGGGCACCCCTTCGCTCAACCAAGATTGAGACCCCAGCCGCCCCATGGGCAGGCCGGGTTGACGCTCCGGGTTGCAGGCCACAATGATGATCGTCGCGAGCTAACCCGCGGTGATGCCACCCCGTACGGAGGTCCTCCCCGTACCACTACTCCACAGAGTGTGGGCCTTCCCCGCTCCGAGGTTCGTCGTGGAGGCATGCCTCATGGTGCCCCCATCCTGCAGGAAGACCTGCCCCGGGGCAGTGATGCTCAGCGCGGAAACACTTCCCGCGCCCGCTGTACAGGGTATGAAGCCCATCCGTCTGAAGGCACCGTCCATCCTGTCCTTCGACGTGGGGGACCCCCCTACGTCCTCTCTGCGACTGACGAAGGTCCTCCTCGCCCCATCAATTCGAGGAGTGAAGGTCAGCTTCGCTCCACTCGCATCGACCGTGGAGGCCTTCCCCATGCTCCTGCCGGTTCCAATAGAGGCCCCGCCCACGTGGATACTGTTCATGGAGGTCCTCCCCATGTACCCTTTGATATTTGCCCTGGTGCCCCTCGCACCTCGGCTATCTCAAGTGGGGGCCCTCTTCGCCACGGCGCTAGCGCCGCCCCAGGGCTGCCTGATAGGGGTCAACCCTGTCCCGAAGAGCCACCCAGGGGCAGAAGAGCGGGTCGTCACCGCCACAAGAAGAATCCTGGGAAGGCCCAGGTGGGGATCAAACCTGCCCGCTTCTCCGATTCGGAAGCGGAATGCGATTCAGCGATGGAACCTTCTCCCAGCTCCTCCGTATCAAGGACTGGGGCAGGAACCAGACGCGTCAGCCTCGTTCTCCCTGAATTTGAGGTCCACCGGATTCCCGTCTCTCTCCGCAGGTACATCCAGGAAGAAGAAATCCTGGGAGTTCCGCAGGTTTCGACCGCGCAGTCACCGCCACCGTCGCCCGAAGCGCCCTCTTCCTCTACCCGGGATCCCGAGGAGCTGTTTTGGGGGTCAACGGTGGTAGAGCCACGACATGACCGGACACCGGTAACGGCGATTCCCGTACCCGAAGTAGCGGCTATTAGCCCGTCCTATCGTGACATCGTGGTCAGGTCACCTTGCTCTTCAGAGGAAGGCCCAGAGTACGGTGGCCAGTCTGCTCGCTTGCCGTATTCTCCACCGCCGAGTTTGCTATCCCAGAGGTCCGCCTCGGTGCCGCTACCGGTCCCTCAGCCACCCCCGGTTGATGAGTGGGGAAATGTAGGGCCGAACTCCGAGGATGAACCCAGGAGCTTCTGGAGTATTCTTGCAGCGGACTATTTCCCAGAGAAGTTCTGGCCCACGACAGCGTTGAATTTCCGCATACCCGAGTCGCTTACCCCTGAAGAAGTGGGATGCTTTTGTCGGACCCTGTGGGCGACGCACTTCCGCCTCCGTTGGGAACGGGTAGTGTACCCTAGGAGTCGGGAGCACTTCGAGGAGATTGGCAAACAGTGCCGCCTGATTGATGCAGCGGTGCTCCTTGTGGCCCAGCACCCCGAGTCGCCCGGTCATCAGGGTGCCCTCCAACGAAGATGCGTTCAGAGTTTCAAGGCACTCCGCAAGATTGTCAGGGAAGCCACCCCCCATGTGCAAGTCCGTGGTTGGGGACGCTATGCCGCTCTCCTCTTCGACCCTATCCTACGACAGCCTGATTCGCTATGCGACATTGAGGATATGCCCTCAAGAGGGGTCACAGTCCACATGGCCGACGTTGTGGATAAGGAAGATGAGCTTGAGTTCCTTGATGGGGACTTACCATCCGAGTGCGTACCGCCACTACTCGACCCATCAGGGAGAGTCACCCGTCATCAAAGGAACCTGCTAGGCCTCCCTGTACCCACCGAGTCACTGGCACTCGGTCGAAGCACTGGCAAGGGTAAGGAGCACGTCGGAATAGCCAAGCACTCCGACCCGTCCGCCTCCGTGCAGAAAACGGACGAAGACCCTGAGAAAGCCACGTTGCGCCAGCAGCTTGCTGAACAGAAGAGGCTGGTTGACGAACTTTTGGCTGAACGCGCCGCAGAGCGACGACCCGACTATGGTAATCCCAGGCCGGGACAGCAGGGGCAGGAACAATTTCCCCCCGGTGAGATGCCTCCGGGCAACCCTGATCATGTCACTGCCGCGGACAGGGCGGAAGCCGGAACATACGGCAAGAGGGCGCGATACGTCTCGCCAAACCCCCCTGAGCGACGGGGCAATCTGAAGAACCCAACCCGGGTTCCCCCGGTCGCCCAACAGGTCGTCCAACCAGTCAACCCGCGAGCAGCAGAAGCCGTCTACCGTGTTGAAGAACCTGGCAATGCGCTTGTGGTTAGGGATCCCCGTCAAGACAGGGACCCCCACCCGGAGGACCTTATTGCGGCACTCACTGCCCGCCTCGAGGCGTTGGAAACGCGGCAGGTGGTGGTCCCACCGGATGGCAAGCCTTACCCCGCGTGGGTGGACGATATGCCCGCGCCTCCGGGTTTTGGGAACCCCACTTTCTCACCGTTTAACGGGACAGGGGACCCACCCCAGCACTTGGCTCATTTCTCTTCCAGGTGTGGCCCCATGTTGGGGACCCCGGCTCAGCAAGAAGCCACTAAGCTCCGATGTTTTGTACAGACGTTGGAAGGTCCGGCATTCGTCTGGTACAGCCAGCTCCCCATCGGATCAGTGACCGGTTGGGAAGATCTTCGCCGGCAGTTCTTGTACCAGTTCAGCTCCACCACGCGGAAGACCAGCATCGCGGACCTCTTTAAGTGCAAACAGAGGCCTGATGAGCGGGTTGCAGACATCATCGCCCGGTGGAAAGGACTTACGTATTCTCTCGATATGCCACTGACTCAGGAGCAATTACTGACGATGTGTGTGGGGAACGTAAAGACAGAGCTGGTACCCTCCTTGATTACCCAGAACTACCCTGGGGGGTTCAGAGATTTCTCGGATAAGGCCCAGCGCCTCGAGGAGGCCCTGCAACAGGCCAGTCAGGCACGTTTGCTGCCCCCTATGATCCCAGCCAGGAGGGCCGCCAGGGCTGAACCCGCCGCAGTGGCTCAAATAGAAGCCCCGAGGCAGCTGGAATTGCTACCGGCGGTACCACCCCCGCAACCCCGCAGAGGTCCTCCACCTCAAGCACAGGCTCCTGCCCAGCAGCGACCGCCTCAGAACCGACAGGTTCCCCCGCGCAACGCGCCACCGCCACCTAGGCGAGACAACCAGGCGCCGCCCCCTCGGCAGGCCCCTCCGGTCCCTCGACAGGATCATGCCCCCAGGGCTCCTTACCCGGAAAGAAAGTACCATACCTATTCGTTTAACGAAAATCAGGTCCCTGGTTACTTCCGAAGTGCTCTAGAGCAAGGGATTGTGCGTCTGCCTGAGTGCAGGAGGCCGGCAGAGGCGCATCTCACTGATCACCCAAACTACTGCCCTTATCATCGGATCCTGGGGCACACCCTCAAGCGATGCTATGTGTTTAAAGACTGGCTTCAGGACCAGGTCAACAACAACATAGTCAAGTTGGGCCCAGCGCCAGCGCAGGTGGCAGGCATCTTCGCGGGATCGGAAATCGGCAGTGACAGCGAGGGTGAGTGGCAGCAGGTCCCTAGCCGCGGGTCCCAGAAATACGACAACTGGATGGCTCGAAAAACTGTCGTCTGTGCCCAGGGTATCATCCGGGCACGCCTGAAGCAGTCGGAACCTTCAGAAGAAGTAGTTGGCGCCTCAGCATCGTCTTCACAGTCGACCTCTGCCCAAAAAGGCAAGCAGCGGCGACGCAAGAAGAAGCAGCGTGCACCGCCAGTGCCGTCGTCATCCCGCACTCTCGTCGACTTTATGCCTCCTAAAATGGGCATTCCCCCCAGAATCCGCCCAGCGGTGGATGACTCTTCGAGTGACAGTCAAGGGTACGCTTCGGTTAACACCGTGGAGCTGGTAAAGCCCTATATGACCCCCGACGAAGGGGAACCCCAGGCAGACCGCCCCAATGTTTCCAGCCGACGTCAACGTCAGCGGAATCACAATCGCGCCGGTCACCGAGGTACGTCAGCAGGCATTTGTGACCAAGCCGTGCACGCTACCGAGACCAGGCAGCAGGCTCAGCGCAGATCTCAGCACGCGCAGACCCATCCAGCGCCCTTGGCTCTACCTCCACCGCCGTTCGTGTTGCTGGATCAGGGAGAGCCGCCTCGTTCGTATCACAGCCAGTCTCGCCCGGCGACGGGCCAGCCCCCGCTGTTCGACCTTAGCCCGGCGACTACTCCCCAGGCTTCTACTAGCAGGCAGCAGGATGTACCCAGTGCTAGCCGACCGCCAGTTCAACCAGCAGGACCCGCTATGCCTCCAAATGCCGAAAAACCCCCTGTAAGCAGAGGTTCGCGTTTGGCACGCAAGTATGATTTCCTAAAGCACTTAGCCGGCATTCCGGCGAGGCTTTCCATCCTTGAGGCCCTGCGCTTGTCGTCCGAGATGCGCGAGGCACTTTCCGAGGCCCTAAGGAGCCCCCTCCAGTTCGAGACGGAAGTGGCAGCCGCGGAGGCCTTCCATACCGAGACGATTGAAAACGCCGAATGTCAGGCGGTTATCTCGTTCTCTGGTGAAGATGAAGACCCTCCTATACAGGGGAACATTCGCCCACTGTATATCACTGGCCACTTTAACGGTGTGGAAGTCCGTCGCTGGCTCGTTGACACGGGTTCTGGAATCAATCTAATTCCGACCCGGACGCTGCGAAAGCTGGGTTTGTCCGAAGGTGATTTGACTCCCTCTGACCTCAGGATTCAGGGGTACGACAGGACAGAGCAAACCCCGGTCGGCAAAATCTGTCTGAAGACCCAGTTCGGTGGCTTAATTGCCAGCACCGAATTCATGGTTGTTTCTCAGGACACCGCCTACAACGCATTGATGGGCAGGCCATGGCTCCATCTGCATGCAGCGGTTCCCTCGTCGTATCATCAGTGCCTTAAATACTCGCTCAACGGTCGAGTAGGCGTGCTCCAAGGAGACGCGTCCCCTTTCGCTTCTTGTGAGGCCCGCTATCTGGATGCGGGTTATTACAAAAGTAAGGACAAGCAGATCCTGGTCAGCGAGGATGAGCCCGCCCCGATCACAAGTGATCCCTGGGCAAGCATGGACGACGCCTACATCCTCCCGATCCACCGGTTGGAGGCCACGACCCCCGACATGGGACAATGTTTCGTTGTTTCGGGTACGCAAGGAAGGCATGTTCCCGTGTCCAAGCGACGGCGGAAAATCACCTCGTACTCCTACAACAACCAGGCTCGGGTCATCCCGGAATCTCCTACCCCTGTACGGTACCGGGATGTCAGGCTCATGACAACGGCGGTGCGCCATACGTGTCTATTTCGCCGGGATGGAATCAACCGACTCTGGCCGACACGTCACCACTGCTTTGATATCGTCAAGCGTGGCCCCTTAGGCCGAAGGCCGGATGGGATAGGGTCAACTGCATTCATTGCTATGGTCTCCACGACGAGTGAGTCTCCTGATGTGATGACCGCTGCTGCCCAAGCCGGCACCAGCTGCCCCTCGGGTCTTGAGAGCCCGGAAGTACCTTCCGTCACGGGAAATCCCCCCACGGCTGGGGAGGAAGACTTGGAGGATGCTCCCCCAGCCTTTGAAGAAGGCGTCTCTACTACGGTCGATGAGCTGGTGCAGGTGAACCTTGGCAGCGAGGCAGATCCAAGACCCACATTAATCAGTGCGGCCATGTCCCTCGAGGAGCGGCAGCAGTATGTAGACTTCCTCAAACAGCACCGCGATGTGTTTGCCTGGAGTTACGACGAGATGCCAGGGCTGGATCCCCAAGTGGCCGTCCACCGTCTGGGCCTCCCGGTAAAACATCGTGGGTTTAAGCAGCCGCCCAGGAAAATGCACCCTTCCCATGGCGCTATGGTTGAGGCCGAAGTTGATAAGCTAATGAAGGCCAACTTCGTCAAAGAGGTCCAGTACCCCAAATGGCTCGCCAACATTGTGCCAGTCAGGAAGAAGAACGGGCAGATTAGAGTCTGCATCGACTTCCGCGATCTCAATCGCCACTGCCCGAAGGACGACTTCCCACTCCCGGTGACAGAGCTGTTGATTGACGCCACGGCCGGATTCCAAGCCCTCTCCTTCATGGATGGGTATTCCGGGTATAACCAAATCCGGATGGCCCCCGAGGATGAGGAGTCCACTGCCTTCAGGGCTTCCCAGGGTACCTTTTGCTACCGGGTAATGCCATTCGGTTTGAAAAATGCAGGTGCCACTTATCAGAGGGCTATGCATCGCATATTCAAACCGATCCTCGGGACATTGGTGGAATGCTACGTGGATGACCTTGTAGTCAAATCATATCAGCGCCAGGACCATCTCAAAGACCTTGAGAAAGTGTTCGGTTTTCTCCGTTCCCGTCACCTGAAGATGAACCCACTGAAGTGTTCCTTCGGGGTCACCTCCGGGAAGTTTCTGGGCTTTGTTGTCAGATACCGAGGTATCGAGATCGACCCGGAGAAGATCAAGGCCATCAGCCAAATGCCTCCCCCGAGCAACATTCGGGAGCTTCGAGGCTTGCAAGGCCACTTAGCCTATATACGCCGATTCATTGCGAACCTGGCCGGCAAGTGTAAGCCCTTTTCTCGGCTCATGAAGAAAGGCGCTGCCTACGAATGGGATGAGGAGTGTCGGATCGCTTTCGAGGAAATCAAGCAGTATCTGCTCCAACCTCCGGTCTTGATGCCACCCGTCTCTGGAAAGCCGCTGGTTCTTTACGTAACCGCCCTGGAGAGATCCCTCGGCGCACTGCTCGCCCAGAAGAATAACGAGGGCACTGAGAACAGTCTCTACTATCTCAGTCGCATGCTTCTCGATACGGAGGTCAGATATTCCCTTATCGAAAAGAGCTGCCTTGCGCTCGTCTTCACCGTGCAGAAGTTGCGACACTACCTGCAACACCACGAGGTGCAATTGATCTCTCGGGTGGATCCGCTGAAGTACATCCTGAACCGCCCCATGCGCACTGGCCGACTAGCACGGTGGGCGGTGATTCTCCAGCAGTTTGACATCAGGTTTGTGTCTCAGAAGGCCATTAAGGGACAGGCATTGGCAGACTTTTTAGCTGCCCATCCAACCTCCGCGGATCAATCCCTGGACCTGGATTTTCCCGATGAGACGATCCTCTCGGTCGATCATGCTGTCCCGTGTTGGAAAATGCATTTCGACGGCGCCTCCCGGAGCCCCACTGGTAGAAGGCTCAACGACCCCAAGCTCAACAGAGTGGGTCTGGGTATTGTTTTCATTACCCCGACGCAAGCCGTCCTGCCGTACTCCTTCCTGCTGTCAGAAGGTTGTACGAACAACGAGGCAGAGTACCAAGCTCTCATCACCGGCCTCGAGTTGGCCCTCGAGATCCATGTACCCCATCTACATGTGAAGGGAGATTCTGAGCTGGTAATCAAACAGGTTAATGGCGACTACGTCGTCAGGAAGCCAGAGCTTGCACCGTTGCTGGAGTACACCATCCTCCTAATGGCCCAGTTCTCTTCTCGGCCAGAGGTTACCCATGTCCCGCGGTCGCAGAACGGCCAAGCGGACGCCCTAGCTGGCTTAGCCGCATCGCTCGCAGAACCCGAGCAAGATGATTTGGTCATACACGTGGCCCACCGTAGAGTCATTGCTCCCGTCACCCATGAGGACCGTGATGGCCTGCGGGTAAGTCATCTCACCGCCGGACCCTCCGTATCGGGAGTCCCGGGTTCGTCAGACGCAGTGGTTGAAACGACCCCCGATTGGAGAGCACCTTTTGTCGAGTATCTCCAAAATGGTCAGCTCCCGGACAACCGGGCCGAGCGCGAGCCAATTCGACGCCGCGCGCTTCAATTTACCCTCCAGAGTGGCCCCAGTCTTGAGCAGACCCTCTATAAACGGAGTTTTGATGGTGTCCTCCTCCGTTGCATCCAAGGAGTGGAGATACCTCAAGTTATGCAAGAGGTTCACGCCGGTTCCTGTGGCGCCCATCAAGCTGGGCCGAAGCTGTCCCATCAAATCCGGAGGCTAGGGTACTTCTGGCCCTCCATGATCCACGATTGTATTGGATACGCCAAGAGATGCCACGCGTGCCAAGTGCACGCCAACTTCTTGCATCGGCCGCCAGAACCCCTCCACCCCACCAAGTACTCTTGGCCATTTGCGGTATGGGGACTCGATGTAGTGGGACCGTACCCGCCGACAACAGCCCGCCAGTGTAGGTTCATCCTGACTGCTACAGATTTTTTCTCCAAGTGGGCAGAAGCAGTTCCGCTCAAAGAGGTCAAGGCCCGTTCCGTCGTTGACTTTTTGAGCTCCAACATCATCCACCGGTTTGGGGTCCCTCACGCCGTCCTCACTGACAACGGCACCAACTTCCGAGCAGCTGAATTGAAGAAATTGTACGCTAAGTATGACATCCGGTCAAACCATACCTCCCGCTACCACGCACAGGCAAATGGAGAGATCGAGGCGTTCAACAAGACCCTCTCTAACATTCTGCAGAAGATGGTTGGTCAGAACAAGAAGAGTTGGCCGGATAAACTCCCCAACGCCCTCTGGGCTTACCGGACGACGACTCGCAACTCTACCCAGGTGACCCCATATTCCCTGGTGTATGGAGCTGTGGCCGTCCTACCCATTGAGATCCAGCTGCCGTCGCTACGCACTGCAGTTTATGATCACCAGACATCAAATGAGGTAGCCGAGATCCGTCTAGCTGAGTTAGAGGCACTGGACGAGAACCGGCTTCGTGCCCTGCACAATCTGGAAAGGCATCAGGACAAGATGGCAAGAGCTTTTGACAAGAAGGTTCGTCTCCGCTCCTTTCTACAGGGTGACCTGGTACTGGACCTGCGAGCGCCAATGATTCCCGGAAGGAAACCGCCCATGTTAGAACCCAAATGGGAAGGGCCTTATATCATCCATAAGGTTTACCCCAATGGAGCTTACTCCTTGGTGACCACAGATGGAGAGAATGTAACCCCTCCCACCAATGCCAGATTCCTCAAGCGATACTTCGCCTAGGGCAAGAGATGGTCCTGCATGACCCTAAACTGTGAGAGGGTCCTGCACGACATTAAACTGCATGCGTCCTGCACGACATTAAACTGCATGGGTCCTGCATGACATTAAACTGCATTGGTCCTGCACGACCCTAAACTGCGACTTGGTCCCGCATGACCTTAAACTGTATCTCCGTCCTCACTGCAAGACGTTAAACTGCAAGTCAGTCAGTTCTTCCTGACCGAGGCTCAGCCTCAGGCCCCTCGGCCTCTTTGGGCCCCTGGCCCCGTCTCCACCGAGGTCTGGCCCCAGGCCCCCCTCGTTTCTCTCCGACTTACCCTCTTACGGGATTGTACGGTACAGTGTAGGACTACGTTCTCACGTTGGGATCATGTACCATGCCGCACACATCCCCGAACAAGATGCCCCTCGTCCCGCATGACGTTAAACTGCATGTTAAGAACTACGTACGGCTTGATTCCCATCTTCATGGGATACGTAGGAACGCTCGGACGCCTCGTCTTGAGCCCAGCCCCAAGCTTCTCTCTTCCACTATTCCCCCTGGGAATGGTCTCCTTGGAGGATCTTTGTGTAGCAGGGCGTCGGCCTTCTTGGCCCCGCTCATGAAACCCCACTCACGCAAAGATTGTAAAGGTCGCACCATGCGCCCGCTCCGTTCTTCTACCCTCCCACGTCCTTACCGCATGACGCTAAACTGCATGGCCTTCAAGAATTACGTATGGCTTGATTCTCATCCTTATGAGATACGTAGGAACGCCCAGACATTTCGTCTGTTGGCCCAGCCCAAAAGCCGAAATCTTCCCCTCGGGTTAAGACACGGCAGGGTGCACATTTTTGCCCCGACCCACGTCGAGCAAGCCTCGACCCGGCTGCACATTCCCCCCTGGAGGTGTTTGCCCCTTTCGTGGATGGATTCACACCCGGAGGGGCCCCCAAGAACGGCCTGGATACAAAGCCCAAGGGCTCTCCTACCGATACGGGCCAACGCCCCTGAGGGTTTCTCAAGCAACAAATTGAAACAAGTCCCGCGTTGCGAATTTGGTCAGCGGTCGACCCTCATTTGTTGCCCCCATGCGGGTCACCATTGGAACGCTGTGTTTCGAATATGGTCTACAGTGATTCATTCTGCCCCATCCTGAGGTGATAAACTTCCCCCAGGTGGTGCTAGTGATCGGGACCACAGCCCATGATTCCTCACCCGGAGCGTACGGTGTGGTGTGGGACTACGTCCTCATTCACGTCGGGATCATGTACCACGCCGTACAACTCCCCTTACGAGGCCCAGCCTCAGGCCCCTTGGCCTCCTTGGGCCCCTGGCCCCCCGTCCTCATGTAAGACGTTAAACTACAAACCAGTCAGGCCTTCCTAACTGATGCCTGATCTTGGGCCCCCTGGGCCTTCTCCCCTATTTCTCACCTGGAGTGTACGGTGTGGTGTGGGACTACGTCCTCATTCACGTCGGGATCATGTACCATGCCGTACAACTCCCCTTACGAGGCTCCGCCTCAGGCCCCTTGGCCTCCTTGGGCCCCTGGCCCCCCGTCCTCATGTAAGACGTTAAACTACAAACCGGTCAGGCCCCTCGGCCTTTCTAGGCCGCGGCCCAGGACCTATCTTATAGGATTGTACGGTATGGTGTAGGACTACGTCCTCATTCACGTCAGTTTTTCGCCATACTATACACCTTGCTTAGGAGTATATTACTCCCCACCTAAGTCCCGCATGACGTTAAACTGCATTGCAAGAACTGCGTGTGGCTTGATTCCCATCATAATGGGATACGTAGGACCACCTGGATGTCCAAAATCCGGGTCCAGCCCCATCTCTCGGGAATCCTCATCCCATCTTGGCCCCCTGGCCTATCCTTCCTCCATGAGGGGATCATATGGTGCGGTGTGGGATTATGTCCTCATTCACGACGGTCTCGTGATGACCACGCCATGCTCCCACCCCCTGCTGATTTGTTTGGTCGATCCCTCTTTCGGCTGTTCACCAATGTGCTTAAGAGTACTCTGGTTCATTACCTGGAATGCCAAGCTTTAATTGGACACGTCCGCACCCGCTTTCCAGGCTTTGCGTATCCCCGCATCAGGGCTTTCACCATCTTTCACACCCGGAGGGACTCCCAAGAACGACCTGGATACAAAGCCCAAGGGCTCTCCTACCGATACGGGCCAACGCCCCCCAGGGTTTCGGACGACAAATCGATAAAATCCCGCGTTGCGAATATGGTCAGCGGTCGATGCTCGTTTGTTGCTCCCACCTCAGGCTAACGCGATACAGACGCTGTGTTTCCTTCATGGATAACAGTTTTCCTCTGTCGTCACGCCAACCCATTAAGCCCAAATGCCGGGTACACAATTCACACCCTTCATCACTTCATCGTGTCCAAGTAGAATTTTGGGACTCTTGGTACTTTTTCCCCCGTGCACGTCTGCGCGTTTGAGGAACAAGCTACATCAAAGGTGTCCTTCGGAACTCTCTGTTGACTCCCCTTTAATGGATGCCCCAAGTATTGCAATGAGGATCCCCCCTTGTTTCCCACACCGAGTTTATCTCACGTGGGCTTAGGGATTGGGTTGACCTCTGTGCTTACTTGGGAGTTGTCACCATCCACGGTCCGAGCTCTAAGACCATAAACTAAGACCCTCATCTGGAACTACGTTCAAGACCCCTTGTCTCCGAACCCAGCTTGAGTTCAGCAAATTTACCCCTCTAATCCTGCCTTCAGGACCCTGATCACAGGACTGCGTGGCGCAGTGTAGGACTACGTCCTCATTCACGTCGGGTACACAACAACTGCACCACGCACGCCCCCATTCTGAGGTTCAGTCCTCCTATCCCCTGTCCGGCATGACATTAAAAGGCACCCTTTCAGAACTACGTGTGGCTTGATTCCCATCATAATGGGATACGTAGGACCACCTGGATGTTTAAGATTCGGGTCCAGCCCCACCTCTGGGAGATATCCTGATTTCCCGGTCACCTAGACCACTTGGTCCATCCCTCTCCAGCGGGGGGTGCGTAGGTATGATACAAGGTTGTGGGCATCATGCCCCCCTTCCCCTGGGAATCTGCCATCTCTCGATCACCCTCAAGGTTGAGTCCCTTGGCTCCCCGCAGTGGTTCACCCATGTATTGAGAGTACTCTGGTCTAGGACCAAGAGTGTCAGATTCAACTTGGTCAAGTCCCTTCCACTTGTCAAGCTTCGTGTTCCCCTCTATTCGGACTTACATCATCTTTCACACCCGGAGGGACCCCCAAGAACGGCCTGGATACTATGCCCAAGGGCTCTCCTACCGATACGGGCCAACGCCCTCCAGGGTTACGGACAACAAATCGATAAAATCCCGCGTTGCGAATATGGTCAGCGGTCGATGCTCGTTTTGTTAGTCCTCACTTCAGGCTAACGCGACAGGATGCTGTGTTGCGAACATGGTCAGCAGTAATCCTCTGTCGTCACGCCAGCCCCTTCAGTCCTTGAATGTTGGTTGCATGATTCACGTCATTTTCCACCCCATCATGTCCAGGTGGAATCTGGACACTTTTGGCACTATCCATCAGTGCACCTTTGCATGCTAGGGGGACAAAGCTGCAATCTGGCGTCCTTCGGGACTCCCATGGTCCGAGCTCTAAGACCATAAACTAAGACCCATTCGGGACTACGTTCAAATTCCCATCCTCATGGGACACGTAGGACCGCCCAGACGCCCTGTCTCCGGGTACAACCCATTCAGGAAGCCAGTCTCTTCCCCTGTTTTACCTCCGGATGGCGTACAATTTGATGTGGGATCATGTCTCTGTCAAATGTGTTTTATAAACACTGCGCACATTTCACGCCTAGCATCGTCTCTGCTACGTCTGCGCTGCATGACGATAAAATGCATGCTTGGTCCTATCATACGACCCTAAACTGTGACATTATCGTCCTGGCCGCACGACGAAAAACGGAACCGCATTGTGGTGACCTCGCTGTAGAGGACATCACGTTGGGTACTGGCCACGTGCCATGCCATTTGTCAACGCCCATCATGGCTTGATTCTTGTGGCGACATCACGACCTACAGTCCTAGGCCTGTCGCTTCACAAAAAAAAACCATTCACCTCAAAGAACAAACAAGATACATCAAATTCCGCTTCTTTTAGTGCTAGGGCCACGTCCGCACTTCCCCTTTCCCCTGGCACTGGTACCTTACCCTGCCACCTTCCAGAACTACGTATGGATTGATTCTCATCCTTATGAGATACGTAGGAGCGCCCGGGTACTTCCCCGCAGGTCCAGCCTAACCCTGGTGTTCGGTCCCTCGACTCGAGCTCATTCACGTCAGGTTGTGATGTCATGCGTCCCCTGATCCCTTTTTCCAATCCATGGTCCGAATTCTATGACCATAAACTAAGATTTCCCCAAGGGAAAGAAATCTGCTCCCTCTCTCTAATACGTTTCGTTGACGTATTCAGATGTGTCTTGACAAAAAGCCCGAAGCATGGGATTTTCACAGGGACATTCCACTCATCCCATGACCAAGCTTCGTGAGCTCTTTATTTGGATCCTCATCCTCTTCCACATCTAAAAGGACCCTCGGACGACGTGGAAACTAAGCTTAAGGGCTCTCCATGAATGCTGGACCTAAGGGCCCTACAATCGTTTCGGGCCAACGTCCCTGCGGATATTCGACAACATTTGTGACACGGTCCCGTGTTTCGAACATGGTCAACGGTCGACCCTCATTTGTTTGTCCCCATTTCAGGCTAACGCGATAGGATGCTGTGTTGTGAATATGGTCAGCAGTAGTCCTCTATCGCCACGCCGTCACCATCGTGATCCGAATCTCGAGGGTCATGATTCACACATTTCCACTCCTTCATGTCCAAGTGGAACTCCATCATACTCGGCTCTTTCTCTTCGCGCATCTAGATGCGCTGAATGATCATGTTAGTGTCATTGGGCCGGTAGTCACCGAGCATCCCTTTGCCCTCACCTGCCCCTCTCTGCGTCGGGAAATTCCCGCCACTACTGCTTGTTTCCCACACCGAGCACGACTCACGTGGGCTTAGTAGTTTTGGCCGGATGTGTACCAACACGGTTAGGCTGCTCCTCGTCCAGTACGACGTTAAACTGCATTTCTAGAACTACGTGCGGCTTGATTCCCATCATCACGTGGGATACGTAGAGACGCCCAGGCATTTCGCCTAGGGTTCAGCCCCAGGAATCACAAAATCCTGTTCCTCCTCATTTCCAGCGCCCCTGGTGTTTCCCCAATCGTGCATACGAGCATGTTGGATAAACGGTAATTCGGCTATCCCGGAAGTTCCTCCTTCGATCAAGCCTTCCCCATCTTTCGGGAATCTGGACTGGTTTGAGGGAATTGTCGTCAAACGTCCCGCAAACATTGCAGGGATGCAACAAGACAACTCAACAGTGGAAATCGTGCGCACTACGGAACTCTAAACAAAGGAGAAAGGAAGAGTTGAAGCAAAAAAAAATGTTAATAAAAGTTTCTTCGGGTTCGCTACAATACTCAGGGGTTGACTTCCCCCATGGACGGGTTGACTCCGTCAAAAGAGTGTTGCAGCTCCGCCACCCGTTGACTTGCGGCGTCCAGAGCCTGTTGCCGCTGATTTAACTCCCGCTCCTCTTCAGCAGCGGCGGGGCGTAATCCGTCAACCCTAGCCTGGGCCCTTTCCACCTCGGCCTGGACGACAGCCATCCTTCCAGAGGTCTTCTCCATATGCTCCTCAGCCTTTGCCAGCTGGGCCTTCAATCGAAAGACCAGCTCAGACTGTGCATCGAGAGTGGCTGAAAGCTCGTTGGCCCGGATCTGCATCTGTTGGACCTCGCCTTCAGCCTCCTGGAGCTTCCTGATGCTGGTCGCCTTCCTCCGCTGCCATCCCACGCTCAGCCCACGATCATGCTCCCGGATCTTCTCAGCCATGAGGTCTCGGATGAGCGCGTGAGGGCGTTGGGCATCCACTCCCCCGGCACACAGTTCGCGCAACCGTGAGCGGAGCCTATTCATTTCGGCCAGCCATTGCACCTGGGGAGTGTCCCTGATAAAGCGCGTAATCAGCTTCCACGACCGGTGGCGGACTATGCTGCTGTCTTCCTCGTCAGAGGCTGTTTCGTCCCAATCCGCGCGATCAGCGGGCTCGTACACAGGATATGCCTGTAGGAATTCCTCAGCGGGATCCGCATCTGGTGTTGAGTCTGGTACGACACCTGACGCCGGTACAGGCCCGACAGGACTGGGACTGACCGGTTGATCCTCTTCCTCGGAGTCCACCTCGATGACTTCAGGTATGACCCTGCTGATGATCCCGCCAGTGATGGTGTGCACCGCAGCTGGAGGAGGTGAAGGGATTATCGTCACCATCACCGGCATGCCCCTGGGAGGGACGCCGCCAGACATCCCAACCAGCCTCGCTGCAGCAGCCCACGCCAGTCGGAGAACTGTATGACAGAAAGAGACATAAACGTTAGTCGACATGACCCACATGTGGCAACGAAGAGACCGGTGGAGGAGACTTACGAAGGTTGACTTCTGAGCGCTGCTCCTGGGCCGGTACTGACAGGACTCCGAGACGGGGCCCCCCGTATACTGCTGGAAGATCTGGAGAGTCCAGAGGAGCCACCTCAGACCCCCTAGTCCCACCAGATGCAGAACTGGACGCAGCCATAGGCGCGGGTTCTGAAGGTCCCGCATCATCACCCGCCGAGGAGCGAGAACGAGGCCTACGAACAAGTTCCTCCTGCATGACCCAAACATTGGTGAGAAGTCCGTATGGATTCAATAACAGATCGTAAGAAGAGAGGTTCGGAATGCTACCTCGAGAGCCTCCGCGGAGTCGTCGGATTCTGAGCTTCGGTCTCCGACCTCGCCCTCCTCCAGCGGGCTCCCTCCTCCAGCCTCATCCTCCCGAGAAGAGCCCCCTGATTCCTCCGGCAAGGGGAAGCGCTCCCTCAGATCGGCAGCCGATAGCTGTGGAGGGACCGTCTGATTCAACAGTACCCTCACCCGATCTGTCATTGGGCGAGGGGCACCACTGGAGTGGATGTAATCCTCCAGCTCGTTCAAGTATTGCTCCGCCTCCGCCGGAGACACCATGAATCCGGCCCGGACTGGGCCTATGCCAGGCAGTCTCATCCCGAGGCGATTCAGGTGGGCCTACATCTCAGATGGGTTGAGGAATTGCCGGTTGACATCCCAGGTGTCCCAAGCTTCCGGAAAAACAGCATCTTCTGCCATGTCAATGTGACGCAGCCGCTTCCCCGGAGCCTGAGCGGATATCCGATGGAATCCCCTCGGTGGCCGCCCTTCTGGATGACCCTGCTCTCCCGGAACCACCGGATCCGCCGCTGCTGCCATACCCTCGGCCGGTGCGGGTCTCTCTGCCACGGCAGCTCCGCTGCCGCGGGCGGCCCTAGCTGCCCTCCGACCCCGACCTCGAGATGAAGGAGGCCCACCGTCACCAACCCGGATCGTTGGCTGCTTCAGCATCTCCCCGGGATAAGCAGCCTCCCAGCTGATGGCGTACTCCTTCACTAAGCCGAAGGCGGCGGTGGGTGGAGGCAATGTGATCTGCATCTTTCCATCCTCACGTGTGAACATGAGCCACAGCTGCCTCATCAGACACGGGTGCTCCTCGTGACGCACCTCCCAGTATACCTGCGAGGTCAGCCGCTGGAGGCACCGGAACTGCCTCGCAAAACGGTGTGGGGTGTATGGTTCACAGATTGGCTCACGATCTATCCGAGCCACCAAAACGCCACCTCAGAAGGCCAGGAGGTAAGCCCGATGCTCTTCCGTTCCCCGTCCATCATCAGCAAGCCTCCCCGTCGGCAGTGGAAAGGGATGAAAGTTGAACTCGTCCGCCCTCCACACCCTATTCAGCACCATCGGAACGGCCAGTTTGAATGGGAAGCTCCCAACTGCGTTCAGAATGGAAGGGCGAAAGTCTGATCCCGGCGGCGAAATGGGGTTTGGATACTCGTAAATCCCCCTGATGTGCGCCGCGATCCACCCATACAGGAGGTGGAAGGGCCCACATATTCTTGGCGGCTTCTTGCCCTCGCTGATACGTCGCAGCATTCTGTATAGCTTGGCGAGCATCGGGATCCCCAGGTTGATCCGCTGCCCCATGGCCAGCATTGATGCCATGATGAACGAGCTGGGTCGTACCCCCATGCTTGTATCTCTCACTGGTAGGATCCACCCACATATGAGGGCCGCGATGAACGCCGCCAGCCTAACTATTGGCTGTTGTTCGGTGCTGACGCTGAAACCCCAAGTCTTCCATTGGCTGTCCTCCAAAACCCGCCAATACGAGTGCCCCTTAACCCGCTGGGCTGCCCTCGGACAAGTTCGAGGCCTTGGAGGGAACTCTCGATTCTCTGGAAAGTTTAGGAAACACTTGAACCACCTCTTGAAGTGGACATCCCTCACGGCCTCCTTGTCCTCTCCAGGGACAAGCGCCATCAGCGCTGACGCCAGCCGTGGCATTTGCTCAGCATCCCCCCACGCACTGATGACGGGGAGGAACTCGTCGTACATGGCCCCCAAGATCGGGACCCCAGAAACCTGGTGGACATCCCACAGGCTGATGCCCACCTCCCCGTGATGCAGATGAAAAGTGTTGGTCCTGGACGACCATCTACTCAGCAGTTCCGGCATCAGCTGCTTTGGATGGTAAATGTGGAACTGGGAGGCACATGCCGCCTCGTACAATCCCACTCTCCTCAGCTCAGCCTCGAACTCCTTGCATGAGGCGCCTACCCAGTAGGCCCAGGCCCAGTCGTTGGTAAAATTGCCGCCCTGGCGCAGGTCCCACTCATCGGACCATCCCTTCTTCGGATCCTGCAGAGCCGCCTTCAGCATGGTGCGGTAGAGAGGAGGGGACGTCTCCGGTTGTAGTGGCCTCCCGTCAATATCGTTCACATGATTGTGGAGACAATCGGCGGTGATGGGTGTGAAATCCTCCCGCGCGTGACCGTCGGCCGCTCTGAACCATTGGTGTTGGCACGGTGTGCTCCTGAACCAACAAGCTGGTTCATCCCTTCCTGCCTCAGGGATGAAGACGTCATCCCTCAGCCCGAAGTCGTACAACGGCAGCTTTTTGCACTGTGGATAATCCTTCTGACCTTCCGACAGCAGATCTGTCAGAGAAGTGTGGTCTGAATGGCTGCGAACCATTTCCCCCAAGCCTGGACGGTTGGCCATCTCATCCCGGCGAGCAGCATCTGCGAGCACTCCCAGCACAGCTTCTTGATGGGCCATCTTTGAATGTCGACCCTTAGAAAAGTTTTTCTCCCTGGATCGCGAGGCTCGGCCGCGAAGCTCGGCCGCGAAGCTCGGCCGCGAAGCTCGGCCGCGAAGACGGATCGCGAAGATCGGTCGCGAGACGAAGCCGCGAAGTCTGGCCAAGGCAGACAGAGGTTCGCTTGGCGCGGACGCGGAGTCGGAGACTCGCGGTTCGCCGCGAAGCTCGATTCGTGGAGTGCTGTCGCGGAGTACGCGGAGCTTCGCCAAATCGAGAGCGCACAAAAAGACAAGACACGTGAAGACAAAAGAGGGCGGACCCCCTATTTATAGGCGATGACCCCGGAGCATCGCGGCGCGCCTCACCCGCGCGAAGCATCGCGGCGCGTCCGGATCCGCGGCCCCGATGAACATCGCGGTCCCCCTTCGCGATGACGCATCGCGAACCACCGACAGTTTTTGGCGATTGTCCCTCAGACTTCGACCCTTCGCCCTCCGCGGCTCCAAGTCTGAGGGGGGGCATTTGTTGGCGCCAAAAATCCGGCCCGAGAGGAAGGAACGAAAAAGACAGCCGGCGCGCTGCCTCGCGAAGCACAGCCGCGAAGCACAGCCGCGAAGCCCGTCCGCGGAGCCCCGCCGTGAAGCGTCCCGACCTGAGCGAACCGCCGCGAAGCTCCAGAGGTGGTGATCCTCCGCGAGCGCGTTTGACGTTCGCGAACCGCCGCGAAGCTCCCGAGGCGGTCATCCTCCGCGACCCGGTTTGACGTTCGCGAACCGCCGCGAAGCCTCGAAGGCGGCGCGCGAGCCCTGCTTCGCGGCGCCCCTTCCCTATAAATACTCGACTCCCCCTGAGTCCTCGGGACGGACAATCCGACCTTTCGGCTTCTCCTCTCCCGAATCGTGAAGCAAGCTTTGCCCCGGGAATCATGAGCTCCGCGAGGTATTCCTACTTCGCGAGACGACTCTGATTTGTTTCGTCCTGAGCCCCTCTTCCGAGAGGGATGCCCTTCGCGAAGCCCAAGGGCGTTCGCAAAGGAAGGGGATTCCCAAGGGAACCCAGGCAGCCGCGGAGCACTCGTGCTTCGCGAAACACCCAACCCATGCTAGTAATCCCTATGCCAAGGCAGGATAACTATGCATCGCGAAGCACATTGTTTGGCAGGACCCTGCTTCGCGAACCACTCCTTCTTCGCGAGGCAGTGCTCCGCGAACACTTTTCCACTTCGCGAAACACCCAACCTATGCTAGTAATCCCTATGCCAAGGAAGGATAACTATGCATCGCGAAGCACATTGCTTGGCAGGACCCTGCTTCGCGAACCACTCCTTCTTCGCGAGGCAGTGCTCCGCGAACACTGTTCCACTTCGTGAAGCACCACCCACTCCCACCTACGCCCCATGCTAAGGCCAAGGCACCCCACTTCGCAAAGCACACTCCTCTGCTTAGCGATTCCTCCTTCCGTGCGACCCTCCAGGTTTGCACGATGTGATTTCAAAGTCCCATGGACAACACCTCCCGTAGCGTTGCTTCGCCCAATGCTCCTTCGCATAGGCACGCTAACGGCTATTGCTTCTTCGCATAGCCACGCTAACGTGGACCCCTCGATGGCTCCTCCCTCGACCCCCCTCTACCATGGCCTTACTGGTACCTTCCCTTCCCCAAGGACCAGAGGGTACCAGTTATGTAAGCCCTAGGGGTGTGGAGTGAACCCACCTCGTCCGAGCTGCAGGACGTTAAACTGCCAAGCACCGCGTCCCCAACACATAAAGTTAAACTGTGACCCAACCTCGTCTCCCTCACGAAGGGTCCCCCCAGCTCGAGCATTCATTACACCGCTCGTCTCCACGGGAATGGAACTCTTCCGCACATGGAATGAGATCCTCCTTGTCGGAGTGGTGTATGTTCGCAGGGGAAGGGTCACCTCAGAGCGTAAATCCCTAACCTTTGGTATGGATGATTGCACCCGTGCATCTCGGTACTTCCCCACTACCAAGGTCAGTGGAGGACGTGATAGGGAACGAGGCACCTCCCATTGTCGGACCAAGGTCCATCTTTCCCGCGCTTTGTCGCGCCATGGGCCTCCATCCTGGAGTAAGTCCCAACACCATGGGCCGCTCAACGCGTAAGCCCCTCTTCGCTTCCCACGGACGCACCCTTCGCGACGTGATCGTCAGGTCCTTGCAACCTCTTGTTTCTCACACCGAGCATGACTCACGTGGGCTTAGAGTGAGCACCGACCCTGAAAAACCATCAGCGGACCAAGGTCTGCTTTCACGTCGGTTTACCGACAAACTCCCCATCTGAACTACGAGGTCTTTGATCCATGTCAAGGCATGGTACGTAGGAAGCCTCCATGAGGTTCAAGCCCACCATTAGTGGACCAAGGTCTACTCACCATTTGAACTACAAGGTCTTTGATCCATGTTAAGGCATGGTACGTAGGAAGACTCTATGAGGTTCAAGCCCACCATTAGTGGACCAAGGTCTACTCCCCATTTGAACTACGAGGTCTTTGATCCATGTTAAGGCATGGTACGTAGGAAGCCTCTATGAGGTTCAAGCCCACCATTAGTGGACCAAGGTCTACCGCCCATCTGAACTACGAGGTCTTTGATCCATGTTAAGGCATGGTACGTAGGAAGCCTCCATGAGGTTCAAGCCCACCCGTCGTTCACGTCGGGTTTCACCCCCGTCCAGCACGACGTTAAACTGCACCCCGGTCCAGTGGTAAGCCATTGCGACCCACCATTTGAACTACGAAGTCTTTGATCCATGTCAAGGCATGGTACGTAGGAAGCCTCCATGAGGTTCAAGCCCACTCATCACCCAATTCACGTCGTGTTCTACCTACGTCCAGCACGACGTTAAACTACATTCCAGTCCAGCGGTAAGCCGTTGTGACCCATTCCCACCTGAACTACGTGGTCTTTGATCCATGCTAAGGCATGGTACGTAGGAAGCCTCTATGAGGTTCAAGCCCACCAATAGTGGATCAAGGTCCCTCACTTACGTCGGCTCACCGACACCCACCACCCGTCGTTTATTCACGTCAGGGTTCATTACCGTCCCGCATGACGCTAAACTGTATCATTTGAACTACGAGGACTTTGATCCATGTCAAGGCATGGTACGTAGGAATCCTCCCAGAGGTTCAAGCCCAACTCCCACCGGACCAAGGTCCACCCTCATGTAGGTACGCTGACGATGCCCATCGGACCAAGGTCCACCATCACGTAGGTTTACCGGCACCATCCCGAACTACGCGGACTTTGATTCCCTTCCACGGGGATACGTAGGAAGCCCCTTCAAGGCTCAAGCCCAACTTCGTCGTCACCACCCCTGCGATGGTCCCATTCCATTCTCAACCGTCTCCGCGAGACGTTAAACTCGCGACCTACCTCGTGGTAAACATGAGATGCCTGAGGAAAACCTCGGATGGAACGCCTTTGGCGTAACCGTCTTTGCTAGACGTTAATCTTGCAAACATACCCTGTGTTGAACACGGGAAGCTGAGGAAAACCTCAGGTACGTGTCTATGACATGTAACCCCCCGCGCTCGATGTGGGATGCCTCGGGTTTCCACGCCCTCGAGAAGCCTTGTGATCAAGGACAACAGACATACATTCCAGGTACCCCAGCATCCAGACACGCTACTGATGCCTCAAACGTGATTACTCCCCTGACCGAAGGTTGCTGCCCTGACTGGACCCTTTGGAATGTCCCGACAGAAGCAGCGTAATTAACCGGCGTCCATGGAAACATGGCACTGGGAAGAGTTTCACGAACTACGTATTAAATCTATAAGGGAGACCCGGACTAGGTGAAGAGTTCTGAGGAGGAATCCACAGGAGGAAGAACCGACATCCCATCATCCCGTTTCGATCAAGGAGCAGACGTCCCTGAATAAGGAGCGAATGCCGCCCGCCTTTGGAAAGCGGGAATGCGGGGCAACAAAGCCGCGCGTCCCCCTCCTCCGCGGACGGATGCGCGCGCGCCCCGGCGAAAGCGTCGGAAACAATGATCATATGACACCGAAGGATGAGATATGGGAAGAAAGGTTCAAAAATCACTTACAAGAGGATGATCCACTTTTTAAAGAACCATAGAATTGTTACCAGTGTGATCAGCAAGCACCAAATTCTGCTCAACTGTTGGGAGCATTGTCCACTTCTCAGCATTCGTATCCACCTAAATGGGGAAAATATTCTGAGATCGGAGAGTGCCTAGAAATAATAGATTTATCAACAGTGGGATCACTTTATCCAATTCCAGAAGTGTGCCCCTGCTCTGTCACAATGTGCCCCACATCATCCAGGTCTGGAGTGTGAACAACTTTAGCCTGATATTTACCAGAATTTCCTTGCTCGAAAATTACATCCCATGACTAAGTGTTATGAGATTTTACAAACACATTAGTGGGTTTGTTTCTAGACTCTGCAAATGTATTATCAATTTCCCTAACATCGCTATGCTCAGCAATGAGGGAAGATGATTTTACCTTACTCTAATTGTTCTTTATATCAGGTTGTGTATTTAGTGCCCAATTCAAAGGTGTATTCTGAGTAGAATGATTAGGAGAATGTATAATATTTCTAGCATACATAGCAGAAAGATAGACAATAACACCTGAGGACCCAGCATCCTGAGATTGACTCTTTTTGTAGCAAGAATTGTTGTCATGCCCACGCAAGAAGCAGAAATCACATGTAATAGATCTCCTACAGTTTGAGGCATCATGGCCTATAGTCTTACAAGTAGGACAGATCCAGGGGAGGTTTTCCTATTAATGTTTTAGTTCAATCGCCTCATCATAAGTAGAGAGGTAAACTTTATCTATTAATGTGGCACAAATATCAACTTCTACTAGAAATCTAGCATAATGCCCATATCTAGAAACATGAGTTTCTTTATCAATTTTTATTTGTACTGCTAAGGCCAGAGCAATGTCATACAATATCCTATGGTGCCAAAGTTTCTTGTTTAACCTGTAAAAATTCACCCAGGATTTAACCGAAGAGTTACCTATGTCAAATGGGTTGAACATTCGGTCTCATTCCCTGATGTGAAGCACACCAGGTTTGAATGATATTGATCCGTCTCCCCATGACCGTAAATTTAGTTCTTCAGAAGGGAAGATGATATGAAAATAAACCTTCCACAATGAGACACACTACAAAGAGGGGAATCCCCAGACACCCGTCAGGTGCTGTAAAATATGTTCGAGTATCCATGGCACATAGACTTTAGGCCAGATTAGTCGTGCAATGATGGAGTGCACTCTAATTTCAAGCCTTTCTGAAATCTCCTCCATATCAGATTTTAAATGAGAAACTGATCCTTTTATACGAATAATGGCATTTGAACCATTGAACCTGGACAAATCTCGATTTTGGGAACTATCCACCTTTAGGTTAGAAATTGGGGAGTGTTGATTCATGAGGACTGAATCCATCAGGCGTCTATGAGAATCAAAGTTTCCTTGAAGAAGAAATACAACCATTGATTGCTAAAAAAGAATGGGGAAGGAGGTTACGGATCCCTAATCACCATTTTGGTGGGACAAGAGATGCCCCGAGCCGAGAGCCATCATAAATAAAGTCGAAAATAAAACATCATGGGGTTGCGTGTATCGCAAGCTATCGAATAGATTAAATTTATTTAAAATACAATATGTATCCTAAAGTCTCACAATGGTACATTAATCACTCATATGAAACAAAATCGTCCTTGAAATTCCAAGAATGCCACATCATGAAAATATTTCGGTAGTTTATCATCATAACTTCTTCAGTTTCCTATGTCACCTATTCTATCATATGATTTCCCTAAAGTACCTTTATCAACCGAGTCATCTGACTCCTAAAAAAATATTTTATAGTGTTCAGAATTTATATAGGCTCTTCATAGTAATATAGATAAAGTTATAATTATATTTTGTTAGAGATGATAATATGAATTAAGTATGGCATGTACATCCTTAATAATGATATATATAACACATCATGTGCTCTGTATAGACTTGGTGGAACTACCAAATTGTAAGACATAGCTCCAACTCATTAGAGGATTTTTAAAGGTCCAATGTATATTGGGATCATTTTCCATTTCTTTCCAAACCTTAACTCACCATTCCATGGAGTCACTTTTAAGAAAACATGATCTCACACTTGAAATTCCCCATATTTCCTCTGATTATTGGCATATATATTTTTCATTCTTTGATCTTCTATAATATGAGATTGAATATTATTTACATTTTCCATTGTATCATCCAAAAGTTTTAGACATACAAGATTCCTTTCACCAAGTTCATTCCAGGAAGTTGGGGTACCAAATCTCTTGTAGTATAATGCTTCATACGGTGCCAGTTGAATACTTGAATGGAAGTTATTATTATTGGAAAACTATACCAAATGTAAATTCTAACCTCACATACCTTTAAAATAAATATAGAATCAAGGAAATATGTATTCTAATGTTTAAATATTCCTTTTGGAATGTCCATCGATTTAAGGGTGATAAGCGGTTCTCAAATGAAGCTCAATGTCAAGAGCCTTATGAAGATTATTCTATAATTTCGATGTAAATTTTGGATCATAACCAAACACAATTTATAGAGATTCACCTTCAAGTATTACAAATTTATTAATATAGATCCATGAACTGATATTAGGAGGTAAATTTTCTATTATAGTGAGAAAATGTTTATATTTGGTGAGGTGGTAAAAAAACCCATATTGTATCATTATTTCAAGGAGTCTTCAGTAAACCAATTATAATATCCACACTAATGTCACCCTATTTACACATAAGAATTGTAAGTGGTTTCATGACTCTTCTAGGGTGTTATCTTTCATCCTTCACCTATTATAAGACCCGATATATTGAAAGATAGTCAGAAATTTCCAACTTCATATTATACCATCAAAAGTGACCTTTCAATCTCTATATATATTGGTTATATTGGGGTTTATAGGGAAATTTGAGCTGTCAACATCATCTAAAAATCCACCTTTCAGCTCTAGTATAGATGAAACACATATTCACTTTCAAAATTTCATAATTACAAATTCATATATGATGTCTAGAAATTTCCCATCATTCATGACCTCAATTTTATTTTCAATATTGTCATCATCAGGTTGAATTTTTTTTAAATTTTCCAAAAAAATATAGTTTAGAAATCATTTGAAAATGTATTGATGTATTACCTTACTTAATAATTCACATATCTATCTTTACTAGATCCCTGAACATAGGATCCTTGTCAATCCTCATTTTGTTCTAGAATCCATGGTCTTTATAGATAAATTCATCCTATAACTTATTTTCCTTCCATGGGTGGTAGGGTATTGGTAAATCATATTTCTTTAGTATCTCGAGCTATCTCCTTAGCCTCTTGTTAAGATCTTTCTTTGAGAAGATGTATTTAAAACACATATGATATGTATATATCCCACACTTTTCACCATGGAGATAATGTTTTCATATCTTCAAAGAAAATATTACATATTCCTAATCAATATAATGGTTTGAAAAAAAAATCATGAATATTTAATTAATTTTATACATAGTTAAGAACTGTATCATTTTATATTAAGAAACAACCAAGTCCCTTATTTAATGTATCACTATATATTAAAAACCCATCATTTTATAATTGTAGATTTAAAATAGGGGAATTCGCCAATCTATTATTAAATTATTCAAAACATTATTCACATTCCATTTTACATATTAACATATCAACTTTATGAGTATTATTGGTTAACAGTTTAACCATGTGGTCAAAATTTTGAATAAATCTTTGATAGTAACCTACAAAACCAATGAAACTACGTACCTCAATTATGTTTGTTAGTATAGAAAATACTTGGACCACCTTTCTATTCACAATATCAACTGATATTTCATCCTTATAGATAGTATAGACAATAAAATAAAGTTTCTATGTCTGTAAATCATACTTTCTAAATTTCCTATTTAACTCTTTTAATCTAAGATTATCAAGAATGATCCCCAAGTGATTCTCAGGGTCCTCATAGATCTTATAGTAAACCAATATATCATCAATAAATACCAAAAAAAAATTAACTCCCCAAAATTCAAGAATAAAAATATTTCATTAGATATTGTATGTGACACACAACACTGATCTTCAAAACCCCATGAAATATATTTCTATAAATTTTTCCACTTCGATAATTTACAGAACACACAACCTAGATCCTAAATGAGTGATAATAAAGTATACCATTATAACCTAGCCATTTGATTGGTTTGTATGAAGATTAATAACTAAATTATTAATATTATGGTTATCTATTTATTATATATAATGTAAGAATCAAAAAATAAATTTTTTCTAAAAAAAATTATTTTTCTAGAAGATGGTTTAGTAGCACTTTTCGCACATAATTTTAAATTAAATTTTAACACTTTTAGGGAATTTTCATGATAAAATGAACATTATTTTTTAAATTATAATATAAAAATTATCTTAGGGTGAAATGTTTGGATTTGTTCGAAAAGTTTCACTTATTATGAATAGTGCAAAATATTGACTTTTAATTTCAAATTTCCTATTCGTTTAGATTATTTATAATGATAAATTATATTTAAATTATTTAAAGTAAAATTATTTAAATTATATATATATATATTAATCCTATTTAGGTCATCAAATACATTTTTAAAAATTAACTTTTATAGAAAAAGTTTGTAATTTTTGGGAAAGTTTCTTAAAAAACCAACTTTTTCAACACGTCTATGAAGTTAATTTTAAATTAATCCATTACAAATATGTAAATTTAATTAGGAAAAATGGAATATATATTTTTAATAATAATAATTTGTACTATCTAATAAGTTCAACTTAATTTTTGACAAAAATGAATATTGAAAACAAAAAAAATTACTTTTTTGTGGTTAAGGTAAAAACTAATTTACCATGGGTAAAACTGAAAAGATAAGTGTTATAATAACCCACAAAATTTTATGAAATCTATTTTATAGAAATATTTAAACCCTATATTATTTATTTATCTACAATAATCCATTTTGGACCCTTGTGGTATGTGATAAAAGTGGGTACATCTTTTTCTTTTCAAAAATTAAAAGTGTGCCACTCGCCTCACTTATAAAGGGCCACCCCCTTTCTTCTCTTATTAAAACAGTAAAACCCTTTTGTTTCAGATAATACCTCCCCAAATCACTTATCAAATATCCTACCCTCATCCTAAAAAACATTTTTTTGGGTAAATCTAATCGTGTAAGTATTTGGTGCAAACCTAAGGAGGTTTTTTGAATAAGAGGCAATGTTTTTCAACAATATTTTTTATTTTATTTATTCCTATACAAAATTAAATTATTATTGAACCATTACGATATCATAAAATAATTATATTTCATATAAATATATATTCTTATTTTATGATCATGGACTAAAATTATCCCCACTTCCATAATATGGGTTATAAAATCATCATTTGTGTGTACGGTAGACTACCGCCTCACAAACCGATGTCATTCGTTTTTTACTTTACCACCTCTCACGGTTGGGTATGATGATGAATATAAATTATAGATATTATATTTATAAAATAATTATAACTTTTTATTAATTTTATCATATATATCTTTTCTACTTTCCATTTTATAGGGGATATGATAACGTCACTCGTATGTACGATAAACTACCACCTCGCAAAGCGATGTGTTTCGTTTTTTCACTAACACATTAAATGGAAGTTAATAATGATAAATTTAATAAATATATATGACATAAATGAAATAATTATGAAATTAATCACAACTTTATCAATATATAAATATAATATATCATTTTCTTTCTTACACTGAAAGATGATAACATCGTTCATGAATGTATAGAGTGTTGCCTTCACCAAGAGAGCTGACTCTCCTTTATCGCCAATCCAAATGGATGATATATATAAATATATTTAAATAAATAATATTATATACATGATATTATTATCATTATGTAAAGATAAAATATTACTCACCTTATTTCCATAATGATCATTAGAAAATGGAAACGTCACTCATGCGTACATACGACCTAACATCTCAATGATCATAACATACTTCACTTATAAAAAAAATAAAATTATTGATTGGTATTAAAAGTAAAATTTATGTATAAATATTATAATTATTTTCTCATTATTATTTTGGAGAGGATTAATCTATATAATATGTGTAAGAACCATGTATTTCATTGCAAAATTTGCATGCGAAAACTAGGCAATCAATACCCGAAATAATGAAAATAATGAATGATTATTAGATAAATAGTGATAAGATGTTATAAAACAATAATATATGATATTATAAACAATAAAATGGTTATTTTATAAGTTAATATCTTGTTTATAACCACTATACAAGAGGTTAAATCATGTTTAACTAAAAGTAAGTGTGTGTTAAGGGATTTCTTCTCGTTTTCCCTTCATTGAGGAATTTTATAATTTTATGCATCTAATTTATTTTATATTGTGTAAATATCACCCATTTTACATGAAATATCATGAATAAATCCTAATTTAGGGTATTATAATTTTTAATATGAATTATTTCACACAAGGGGGTTTGACTTGAAAATTACCAAGTGGTAATGTATTTCACAACTCAATTTATTTTCATTGCTTTATATTAATTCTTCATTGTCTTAGATATTATAAGATTATGTGTGTAATTATTTATGAATATATAATGTTCTATTTACAATTTTTTAAAATTATTTACATTTTATAGACATAATTGATTATTTTTTTAATTCTCACTTCGACGTTATTATCTTTTTAAGGGTTTATCTCACAATCTCATTGAAATCGTGGTTGTTTACACCTAAATTTAATTTGAAAGATATTATTTGATAATTATTTAATAAAACCTTTAATTATATTTTCCTTTGGTTATTCATGAGAATTTTCAACTAGTATTAACATTTTCACTCTTTTTCACTTAAAATAATTGAGAAATTGTTTTTAATAAAATTTGACTTCATTTCTCTTTTATGATTAAAATCCATCTTCATCGACAAAATTTTTTCTAAAAATGTTTCAAAAAATGTTTTTAAACTATTAAAAATGATTTATTAATGTCATTTATACCTATTTGGACTCTTTAAATATCATTTAAACTAATATTCCTATCATTTTAAAAATAAGGAGCATTAGGATTTTATTTAAAAAGAGAAATGATTCCTTATTTTAACATACTCGATATATAAAAAAATTACAATATTCATAACCACTAAATGATTTAAATATTACTTCATGTTTTAAAATATTATTTAAAAAAAATCAATTTTTTTTGTGAAATTATAGTTTTAAAAAGTAATTTTCAAAATGAAAAGTATATTTTCCTCAAGAATGTTTTTAATGATATTTTTATGGTATCTCTATTCATCAATGACAGAAACCCTTTATTTTATATATACTATAGTTTAGAAATGTTTTATTCATACCATACTTAATCATATTCTTAAAATTTTTATGATTATTTTGGCCAAGGATAATATTGAAATTCACTTCATTGATTCATTTTTGTAGTCATTAGCTTTCCCTCGAAATATTCAATTACCTGTGATCATTGGACATTAAATTTCACATAAATATCCATACTATTTATAAGGTATATTTTTATTTCCTAAACAATATATCATTTCTACATATGATCTTCTACATTTAAAGTAATTTGTTTATGTTGGGAAATATTGTTAAATTTGTATTCCTTACTCAATAATGATATTTGATAATAATATAAATTATTCATGAATTAAATTTACTATTCAATGTAAGAGGAATGGTTTGGATATAATGATATGGTAGGGAATGATTGTAGATATCCTCTCAATGGATTTTTATGTCACATAATACAAATCAATAATCTATAATTAAATAGGTTTTTACCTATGGTTTTAAATCATCTTATGAGAGGTATTAATGGTAGATGTATCATGTTCCTAATACATGATGCTCAATAATTAATCATTTCCTTTATTTAGAATACAATAATTATTATCCATGATATTTTCAAAATGATATTATCTCTGGATTTATTTCACTCTCAGTTCCTTATTAAATGGGATATGTTTTCAGTTATTTACCTTTTTCATATTGATTGTGTATTATCTTATCATAATAGTTACATTTTTTAAATGGTATGTATGCTCAGTTATTTACCTTTACATGTTGATTATTCTTATTTATTCATGATATATATCATTTTACATAACCATAAATAATCATTTTAAATCACCCTTATTTTTTCCCTTTCTTGATATTTCTTGAAGTGTACTATGATTGACGTGCAAGGATATTCTTGAAGGAATAATGATTTTCTCAAAAAAAAATTCTAATTTGTGTTTTTAATTTTAATGAAAGTATTAAGTACATATCCAGTATACCAATACTAAAATACTATTATGTCCTTTAGGATTCAATTCCTTGTATCTTATTCCAATGTAGAAAAGCAGAAATCATCTCTAGGTAGCTGGGGTCGGGGTCGCTACAATTAGTATCAGAAGAACTTTAGTAGAAACCTTGATAACTATATTAAAAAAACATTGATTTTGGATAATAAAACTATGATATAATTTTTCTATAATTATATAATAACATATAAATGTTTTCTTAAGGTAGATATTATGTGTTTTTTCCAAGAAATAATCCATATCTGGATACTAAAAGTGGCCTTCATTCTTAGACAAATGTAACTAGGGATAATAACTCTGAAAACTGAGCATTGGGCTAGACCCAATCATCACCTGCTTCATGAAAATGGGCCTTACTCCACACCATATCTTACCTTATCCATGGAAATACTAAAAATAATTCACATTTTCATTACAGACCATTTTAAAGGATTTGAAAATAGAGATATCACAAAAGTACCAATGTTTAAGATAATGAGATTTGATATTCATATATTTTTCAATTTATGCTGTGTATTTTAGTATTTTTGGGATTATACATTATGTTTAATAATGATATGATCTAATATAATGTATTCTGTTGTTTATATATGAAACCTAGTAGAAGGAATGAGAACTGTATTAGTGCACATAATCCAATGAGTAAGAATGATTTCTTCATTAATTGGATTATACCAGTCTTTCGAAGGGAAATATTCTCCCAAATATTCTCATCATATAAATACATAGTATCATGTTCAAACAAGAAATATAATTAATTATCTAAGAATTATAGATTTTAAGGGATGAAAAAGAATAAGAGGATGACATATAAAAAGATGGATAATTAGGAGAAGGGAAAGAAGGATTTTCCCACGTGTGATAATTGTGAAATGAAAAACTCTAGTACTTGATTAATAGGAATGATATTTTTCTACATGTTTAGAGATAAATGAAACCATTATCATGATTTCAATAGAAAAAAAAAATTCAATACTCAATGTTACAATTGGAAGGATATGGGGCACTGCACAAGAAAATTCCCCAAGAAATAAAGGAATATACCTCATAAGAAGCTAATGGATCATGGTCAAACTTTTGTTATTACCAATGAAAAAGTGGAATTATTAATTTTATTGTTTTTGGATTCAAAACTTATGTAATTTGATTGTTTTATCAATGATATACTGGTTACAAGAATTACAAAATGTATAAGGATTGTACTACAGTACCTTTCAATAAGGATTTTAAAGCATATATTGAATGGTACTGATGACCAAGTTAAATTATTCTATAGAAATATGTAATTACTTTAAGTAAAACCTTTATAAGTTCCTGATATATAGATAATGATTTTGGGAAAAAGAAATAATTGATACAGATAAAGTAAATTGGATATTACAAAATACCTTGAGACTAATTAATAATCTGTTGAAAAATTGGTTCATGTTATCGTTGATGGAGTTCACAATGTTTTTTTATTTATGTAATATATATGATAATCTTTTTTTACTTAACGAATAATGAATAATTTCTTTTTTTAATAAGAATTTATGGTAACTCAGGTTATTACCATGTTTCAATAGAATAAAAGATAAAGTTATTCACATGTTTGGTATGTGATGATTAAGAGATGCATTATGTTGTTTGTAGGATTAATGAAAATTTAAATTTTGGAAATTTTGTTTTTTTATTTATAAAATTTTGGATCCAAATATTTTCTATGGGTCATATGGTTTACCGTTTATGGAATATTATAAGTTGAGATTTGGATGATGTTTTAGAGATTAATGAATTAATTTACTATATAAATATTTATACATATTTGATAACTTGTTTTAACCACTTTGTCATAATAATAAATAGAGATCGAATGAATGACTTATCACTCTATTAGAAATATTAATATCCATTCCAAATTAATGTTACTGCTTCAGGCATAAAAAATTCATTTTTGGACATTCATTTCATGGATTAAACAATGAATGGATATTGATCAAAGAACCACTGAAGAAAGAAATTATACTTATGAAATAAAAACATATTAAGTTAGTTTACTTCCTTATATTCTTAGATAGTAAAATAATTCCTAAACTATAGGAAACGGATCCCGAAAAAATATATATCCTATTATATTCATATAAGATGAATCAAATGGTATTTAAATCATCACAAATTTATGGTTTTTAGGTCCTTAACATTCCATTAATCACTCACTTTATTGTGAATAATGACCACTATCACTCCCTATAATTATTTATGTTTTTATTACATATCTATATATTTACATTCAATCAATGTTATCTAATGTATAGTTCAGGTTAAATGTTATTTCATATGGACTTTTTTACTTTCCTATCTCTCTTAATAAGAGGATATTTTATTAACCCTTATTATGATGTGGGTTTTTCAAAAATGGTATTTTCAAATTTCAAAACCTTGATTACTAAGATGAAGTTTAAATTATGAGGATGAAATTTATTTAATGTGGGGATAATGTAAAACCATGAAATTATAAAAGGAAAAAATTTATTTGGTATTTTATGAGACTCAAACACTGATATTAAATAACTCCTAAAATGTATTTCTTTAAATCTAATCTCTTTGATAGCTTGTGGAACACGCAATCCTAAGCATAAGTGAACTATATTATAGTGTACCATTATAAAATAGCAATTATATTGGAGGGTATTAATATTAATAACTAAATTATGAATATTAGGGTTATATATATATATATATTATAAATAAAATATTAATCTTTTAAAATAAGAAATATCTTTTAATAAAATTGATTCTTTTTCTAAAAGATAGGTTTGTAGCGCTTTCGAATAGAATTTAAAAATAGTTTTTCCACTTTTAGAAAATTTATTTTTTAAAATTAGATTCATTTTTTAAATAATAATATATGAATTATGTTAGGGTGATTTTTTTGGAGTTTGTTCGAGAATGTTTCAAATTTTGATGAATAGTGAAAAATACAAAATTTTAATTTAAAACTGCCTTTCAATTTGAATAATTAAAAATGATAAATTATATTTTCAATTTTTTTTAAAGTAAAATTAGTTCAGATATATATCTATTAATATAATTTATTTCACTAGAATAATTTCTATATTGAATTTCATAACAAAACTTTGTCAACTTTTGAACATTTTCTCTTTAAAAAACTGCTTTCTTGTCGCGTCTATAAGATTAACATTAAATTAATTTACCGAAAATGTGAATGGAATTTTTAAAAATAAATTAAATAATATTAATTTTATACTTTATATCATCTAATATGTTCAAATTAATTTTTTACCAAAACTAAGAGTGAAAATAGTAAAAATCATTTACTACGGTTATGGTAAAAATAGATTTATGGTTGGTTAAACTAAGAATATAAGGGTTAAAATGATATAAAAACATGTATAAAATATATTTTATGGATATATTTAGATTCCGTAATGTCTAAGTAACTATAGTAATCCATTTTTACACTTTATTCTTGTAAACAACAGAGGTACAACTTTTTCTTTTCAAAAATTGCAATTGTTCCACTCGCCTCACTTATAAAAGGCCACCAACAATATTATATTATTATAACCTTAATAATATTTTGTTTCATAAAATACCTACCCAAGTCACTTCAAAAATATCATATCCTCATCATATAATCCTTATTTTTGTAAAAAATCAAACCTTTGAAGCCTATTGGTGCAAACCTAAGGAGGTTTCCTGAAGAAGAGGTAATTTTCTTCAATGAGCTTTATTATTTTATTTTTCCATCCACCTGATTAAATTTTTGTTAAAAAATTAATATATCATAAATTATGTATCTTAAATATACTTATATTTCTTAATTTAATGAACTAAAACCATCAACAATTTCATTAAATAGGTTACAGAATCATTATTTGTGTGTACAGGAAAAACTAACACCTTGTGAACCGATATCATTCATTTTTACACTACCAACTCACACAGTTAGGTATGATAATGGGTATAGAGTATATATATATATATATGTGATATTTATAAAAATTTTATACATTTTTATTAATTATATAATATTTTTTTTACCTTTCATTTTTTATGGGATATAATAATGTCACTCGTGTGTACGGTGGACTGCTGCCTCACAAAATGATGTGATTCGTTTTTTCACTAAGTCTTTACATGAAAAGTAATAAGATTAAATTTATTGAATTTATGTGATATAAATTATAAAATTATTATATTAATTAAATATTTATCATTATTAAAATACAATATATCATTTTATTTCTTACACTGAAAGATGAAAACATTGTTCGTGCATATGTGGACTAATGCCTTCACGAAGTGATGTGGCTCTCCTTTGATCACCACACCACATGGATAGTATTTGAAAATTTATTTCATAAACCAATATTTTATATATTATATTATGATAATTATTTAATTTTTAAATATTACTCACCTTATTTCCATAATGATCATTCAAAAACAGAAACGTTACTAATGTGTACGTACGACCTACTATCTCTATAATCGTAACGTACTTAATTTCTCACAACCATATTTCATGATTTCTATTAAAAGTTTAATTAATATATAAATACAATAATTATTTAATTATAATTATTATTTAGGTTTTTAAAATATATAATATTTTTAAGAACCAGATCTTTCATGACAAAATGTACATGTGAAAACAAGCCAGTTAACACCCAAAATAATGAAAATAATGAAACATAATTAACAGACGAGTGATAATATGTTATAAAAGGTTAAATGGTGATATTATAAATATTAATATGTTAATTTTCTAATTTAATAACATGTCTAAAAAAATATAAATAAAGTTAAATCATGATCCACCAAAAGGAATTGTGAGATAAGGGATTTCGTCTTAATTTCTATTTATTGAGCCATATTGTAATGTTAGTGACTTAATTTATTATATAAGGTGTATGTACTAACCAATTATCATTTTATATCATTAATATTTCATATTTCTTGGTATTTTATGTTTCAAAGAAAATAATTTCATACAAGGATATTTTACAAGAAAATTACCAAGTGGTAATGAGTTTCATAACTCAATTTCTTTTTATTGGATTATATTACATCTTTATTGTATTTAATATTATAATAATATGTATATAATTAAATTGAATTATATTATGTTTTATTTACAATTATTTTAGGTGGATTTACATTTTACACACATAATTGATTCACTTATTAATTCTCACTTCAATATTATGATCTTTTTAAGGATTTATTGCACAATCTCATTTTAATCAGGATTATTCATACAAAAATTTACATTAAAGTATCTTATTTTATAATTTTATGATAAACCATTCAATATTATTCCCATTTGGTTATTCATGAAATTTCTCATGTAGTATTTCCATTTTTATACTCTCTCGTACTTAAAGTAATTGATAAAATGATTTTAAAAAAATCCTACATCATTTAGCTTTTTGGTTAGAAATCTCTTTTATTCCAAAAAAATGTTTTCTAAAAAAACATTAAACAGATTAACATTTTAAAAAATATTTATTAAATAAATTTTACCAACTTTTACTTTTACAAAAAAAATAAGTAATCTTCATGTTTTTTTTCGAAAAAAGGCTCATTTGGGTTTTATTAAAAAAGTGAAATGAATGGTTGTTTTAACCTACATAGAATGTACAACATTTATATCCATCATAACCACTAAATGTTTTAAATATTCCTCAATAAGATTCAAATATTATTTTGAAAGAAAATTATTTTCAAAAAGTTTTTTGAACATTTTGTTTTTAAAAGATATTTTTAAAAGGAAAGTTATATTTTTCTCCAGAATGTTTTTAATGATATTTTATGGTATTTTGATCCATCAATGACAAAAATCCTTTATTTTAAATATACTCAACTATGGATATGTTTTATTCATTCCATCCTTATTTTTCATTAGGATGATTTATGATTATTTTTATAAAGGTTATAATTGACATTCACTTGATTCATCTTGGAATTCATGTGCATTCCCTAGAAATATTCACTTACATATTATCATTGGAAATTCAATTTCCCAAAAGTATCCATATTATTTATCATAGAAATATCTATTTCCTAAACCATATATTATTTATATATATTGTGTTCAACATTGAATGTTATTTTTTATATGGGAAAATATTGATAAATTTATATTCTTTACTCAGTATAGATATTTTATGTTAAGGTAAGTTTTTCATGGATTAAATAGATTATTTTATATATGAGGAATTATTTTCAAATGAATATATGGGCGGTTTTCATTTAAAGATATCTTATTGATTCATCAGTATGTCTCATGAAAAAAATCAACAAGGTAACATTAAATAGGGTTTTAATTGATGTTTTAAACCACCTTATAAAAGGTCTTTACGATATAGGTATCATGTGCCTTTGACATAACATTTAGTAATTAAGAATTTCCTTTTTTAAGAATTCATTTTTTATTATCCATGAGATTTTCACAATTATATTATCTCTAGATGTATTTCATTGCAAGTTATTGATCAAATGACATGTGTTTTCTTTTATTTATCGTTCTATATTGATTATGTCTTATCTTATCATAATATTAAATTTATTTAAATGGAATTCATATTTAGTTATTTATATTTGCATGTTGATTATAGTTATTGATTCTTGACATATTTCACTATATGTACCCCTTAAAAAGTAGTTGATATCACTATTATTTTGTTTCCTTTCTCTTGGATTCCATAAAGTGCACTATGATTGATATGAAAGGATGTGCTAGAGGGAAAATGATTTTCTCTAAAAAAATATGTTGTGATTTTTGTTTTGAAATGAAATAAAAAAAAATAAATTATTTATCTATTTTACCAATAATAATAAACTATTTGGTCCTTCAAGATGTAATTCCTTGTATCTTATACCATTGTAGTAAAGTGTACACTGGATCTGGGTTGTTGGGGTCAAGGTCAGTACAAAAATCATAGTGATATACCCTGAATACCATATTCATTAGATCCATGAATACAGAGGGTAAATTAGTCAATCCAACTGGTATTACCATGAACTCATAATTTCCATACCTTATGTGACATAATATCTTTAAACTATCTCCCTTTGTTACTTGTAATTGATGATACAAAGAAATATGGTTAATCTTTGAAAAAAATTGGGATTCATGAAGATGATTGAAAAAATAATTGATGTGAGGTATATGATTCTTGTTATTTATTAGATACAATTTATTTCTCTATAATCAATGAATAGCCTCATAGATCTATATTTTTTTAATGAAAATAATATGTTCTCCCCAATATTAAACACTTAGGCATATAAATCCCCTATCACATAACACATATAGTTGTTTTTTTAAATACATTAGTTCTATTTTTTCTATTATATAGGGAGTCTATGATATTATTATTTCATCAAGGATTAAATCAATAAAAACTCAAATTCACACTATGGTGGATTTCTAGGTAATTCCTTAGAAAATATATCAATTTATTCATGAATAATTGCTATATCCACAATTTGAAGATTAACTTTTTCATCTGTAGTTTGTTCCTACTCTTCTTCCAAGAGGATCTCATTCAAAAGAGCTACTGGGGGTTGATTTAGACACAACCCAGATGATGAAATCTCCCCTCTAAAGATAAGTAGTTATATATCTTTATCTAAAATAAAAATTTCATTCTCTTTATGATAATTTTTTTCACTTTGTTTTGAAAGCTAGATTATATGGAGGATTATATCAAAATCAACCATAGGTATAATAATGAAGTCCACAAATATAGAACATTTATGTGTCATAATGGGAACTAACTGAGACATCCTTTTTCAGTGAGAATTTCACAAGGAGTATTGATAGATAACACCCTTCTTAAGGTGAAAGGAAAATTTCTAATTTTAATTCAAAAATTGGAATAAATGAAAAGGTTTTAAGGTAAAAAATCAAATAACGCATTAGGTAAATTTGAACATATAAGTAAAGTAACTATGAGAATATCATTTGAAACTTCAACCATAGTTGTTTAAATCACATAATCTTATCCTTTCTCCCCTGTCCTTTGGGGGGGGAATTCTCTTGAAGCATGGGATAATCATTTTCCTAGTGTTCCATCTCCTCATAGTTGAAGAATTTAACATTGGTGGCTTCTTTATTTCCCTTTCAATAATTTCCATAATGGACATTATCTCAACATTTATAGAAAACTCCCATTCTCAGAAATCATGTTCCACAATGTTTCATTCTACATTTATTAAAAGCATTAAATTTCACTCTTCCCTTCGTCCCCTTTGTCTATTTATTTTCCCCGAGTTCTCAGCCACCCTTTTATTATATTAATTTCCTGATAACCCACAATATTTGGATAATTCATTATATATATTCATGGATCATGATGTTTTGTCCTTTTATGATGAGAATTTTTGGGACGATGGTTCCCTTTGGAGTATTTTCTTAATCCGATCAAAGAAATGATAAATCTTTCTCTTTGGATTACATATATTATCTTTAGTATTCCTTGTTATCCTTATAAATTTATGTTTATAAAAAGTAGTATTTTCCTCATCATTTTTTCTAAGACTCGATAATTTTATATCCATATCTACTAGTCTCTCATGGGGAAATATTTTTCCTAAAAGAGTGCCTTAAAATCATTTCAATACATGTTTTATATTTAATTTTCATATTTATTTATTTAAATAAATGAACATCATTGATTTTATCCATTGAGAGATTATAAACATTCATGAAAACCTTATCCATTTCATTACTCCCCCAAACAAGAGATACATTCTATATGGATCATACCCATTTATCTGTTGTAAATGGATTTAATATCCAATTAAACAATGGAGGTTTCTAATGCATGAAGAGATATAACATTGTTACACAATTATATAGATCTATAGGATGATCCAAATGGTCAATTTTGTTAGATGTAATCTGATTCAAAAAATTCTATATAATTATAATTTTCTAAGTTACAGCTATAGATCTAGCTACGTCCCTAGCTCCAACTCTATTATCTTTACCAGGAGGGAAATCCCTACATAGATTACACATATTAACACAAATTATAATCCTTTCCCTAAGTTCTTTTTCTAAAAAATTTTATATACTAGATTAGATCACATCATTATAAATCATAATTTATAATTTCAAAACCAGTTAATCACATAGCATAAACTGTCAAATTTATGCATTATTAATCATAAAAATATAAACTATGTAACTTTGGGAATATTCTCAAGTCATAAATATATTTTTCAAATATTTCATAATTTTTTGTAAATTAATTTTAAATTAACCTAATCATATCCCGTTGGAGTGTCAAATAAGGTGTGCTGGAAATCCGGTTGTCAAACACCAAGTGACAATCGAGTTAAAGCCCAATGTGAAATTTTTGGAGTTATTACCCCTAGGTATATTTTTAAAAGTCCATATAAACATTAAATATCTAGAAAAGGTTGTATTTCTATGAAATTAATATCATATCTACCTTACCAAAACTTTAGGATGTTATCCTATACTTAAAATTACTATCAAATTCATTCATAGGGCCATGTTCTATAAACTATAATTTCTAAAATCTAGATCTCAAGGTTTATAATAAAATTTTTCTAATAGTAACTATAAATAACCCAACCCTTGTGTTAATGATTTGGTGGTTACTTTATTATATTGGTGATAGATACAAGTGATCACATCCCAAATCACTGAATAGTTTAATAATCTTGTAAAACTTGATACATCATTTAAATTTAAATTTTATTTTAAAAAAGAAAATACAACATAGAACTTTTTTTATAACACCATTATTAACATTTACATTTCAATACATATAATTCATAAAACACTTAATAACATCATGGGGAAAGTAAATTTAAGAAACACGGTGAGGTCTAATTCTCAGTAAGGGTATGCGTACAATGGAAGCTATCATGAAAAAATCGGGTATAATAAATATATAAATGTAAATAATTTAAACACAATTCATTTATTAAATAACTCAAACATGAAGAATAATATGATAGGAATAACTAATGATCAAAATAATGATATATAAATAGTCACATTAGCTTGAAACTTATCCATGGATATTCTAATTAATCAAATAATCACATGGGCACCAATAGCTAATATCATAATAATGAAATTCATTATGTGAAACATCATGGCCATACCATAAAGGCCATGTTCCAATAAATATTACATTAGTGGGTAATTCCTAAGCTAAATACCCAAACTCTTTTATCTCATGAGACCAACCAATGCATCGAGGGGCTATAGTGGGCCCCACCCATCAATAACTAAGTCTAATGTATTCTTCGTATGAAACTGTAAAAACATAATCAATGTAAAAATTCATATTAAAATAATATAATATAAAATTATAATAATTACCCAATCAATAAACATAATCTATATACAAATTTGTATTTGAAAACTAGCATATGGATGTTAATACTTTCCCAAATCAATAAACATAATCATAAACCATCTAGCGTACTATGGAGAATGGTATCAAATAGTAAATCCTAGTCAAACTGATCATAAAACATCAACATATGTAATTTGGATAGTATAATTATAGAAAATTACAAGTATCATAATTTAAAATTATTTTTTCTATCATTGATGAATATAATTACAATGAAATTTCATTAAAAACATTCTTGAATAAAATATCCTTTTCACTTTGAAAATAAATTTTATAAACTAAAATTATATAGAATATTATAAAAGATGGTTTATTTTAAAATAATTTTTTAAAATTTTAAATCAATATTCAAACTAATTAATTGTCATGATGGTTGTAAATTCTGTACATATCGAGTATGCTAAAAAACTCTATTAGTGTTTTTGGTAAAAGTAAAAAAAACTCTTTTAGAAAATTACAAGAATATTCCTTTCAAACAATTTTGTAAAAATTCAAACACTATTAAAAATTTTATTAATAAATCATTCTGAAAGTCTTTCAAAAAAATTGAAAATAGTTTTAGAAAATAATAATATTTAATAACATAGAATTTCGAATGGAGAGAGAAATAGAATTCATCAATTTTGAAAAATATTTTCCCAGTTATTTTAAGTACCAAAGATATTTAAATGTTGTTATTAAATTTAAATAATATTGATAAACATATTAGAATAAAAATACTTAATTTATTTTGATATATATCATAATATTTTTTAATCGCAAACTTAAACATATATAATCTCGATAAACTATGAGATTTGAATCGTCAAACCCTTAACACTTTGGTAACTGTTAAATCGTAATACCCATGAAAGAAACGACCATATATGGATATTTATATCCCATAATTTTTATGATAATAATCATAAAATAATTTAATTGGTAGTATATATGTCACACAAATTAAATAAGTAGTGAATGTGGCACATGTCTCACGTAAGTAAAAGGGAGATAAGAAATCCTTACATCAGGTCCAATTTACTTATTACATATTTGAGACTCAAATATAAAAAAAACATATTCAATAAATATATTATATAATCATAAAAATACAATTAAAACCATATATTATTTATGTATATTATTTTTTGACCTGTTTACTAGTAATTTTTTGTTAAAATCTCTCTTTCGGTTGATAATTGCTTCATTTTTCATATATGTTTTCATTTGGTAATTTTTGTGATGTTTTTATAATGGTTCCATAATTTATATACTTTTAACCATAATATAGATATAATATATAATCATTATAAAAATACTTAAAAGATTCATAAATGTTAGATATGGGAAAATGAGTTACACCATTCATGGAGATGCTAGATAGTACACACACATGAACAATAATTCTATTTTTCCAAAATATGGAATATAAGAAAGGTAAGTAATACTTCAACTTGAAAGAACCATTATTATATCAAATATTTCATTTAAATTAATTAAATATATCCTTATTTCCATCTATTCTAAAATAAAATGAAAATCATTTCATATGGCTATGTGGAGCCGGTAGTCCACACGTCCGTACGTGCGACATTATTGTTTTCTAATAGATTGGAAAGAAAAAAAGATATATGTGATATTAAAAAAATTAAATTAAATTTACAAATATAATATAAATATGTTAAATCCATCCTTATATCTATCTGTGAGAGGTGGTGATGGAAAATGAATAACATCGGTTCATGAGGTGGTAGTTCATCGTACACACAATCGATGGTTTCATTTCGAATATGATGGAAGAGGAGATAGATATTTTTTTTGAAATTAACATAATAAAATATCAGAATATATGAGATATTTTATAATTTTATTATATTTTGATAATATTTTAGGGAGTTAGAAGAATAAGTAAAATGAAATTGCATGGTTACGATCTTTACCTCTTCTTTAAAAAACCTCTATAGGTTTCAACCTAAATCTTTCCAAGATTTAATTTATGACCAAAACAAGCCCTATAATATATAGGTAGGTATATAAGTAATATATTTTCACAAGTATTTTCTGAACTAATATTATTTTTAAGTGTGAATATGAGAGGATAGGGGGTGGCCTTTTATAAGTGGGGGAGAGAACACACTTGAAATATTTGAAAAGAAAAAGTGATACCCACATTTGTCATATGCAAAAAAGCCCCAATATGACTCATTATATTACCAGGAATTATATAATGTTGAAATATTTCCATACAATAGTATTTGGACAAGTTTTTAGGTCATTTTAATTCTTATTTTTTAGTTTACCCCTGGTAAAAACATTTTAAGTTAACCACGTCAAATATTTTTTTCTATTTAGAAATTTCATTATGAATAAAAATTATGTTTATATTTTTATTTGTTATTAATTATAATGATTCAAAATATGAGATAAAATTTTCTAAATTCAATTCACAGAAGTGAAATTATTTAATTTTGAGTTAAACCCACAGACGTGATGAGAAAAACAATTTCTAAAATAAAATGTTTTTATAAGCATAAAAAGTTTTTATATTGAAAATGGAGATATAATTGATAAAAAATAAATAATTTTTATTAATTAAAATATAATTTAACTAATATTAATTTTAAATAAATAAATAAATGTAACAATTTAAATTATTTAAATGAATGGGTGTTTTTAATAAAAATTGATATTTTTCACAATTCATTGAAGAATTAATCTTTTCAGAAAATTATAAAACTCTAAGATAATTTTGATATGAAAATTTTCATAATTAATATTTCATTTTAAAATAAAATTTAAAAAATAAATTTTAAAATAATTTTAGAAAACACAATGAAACCTATTTCAGAAATATTAATGTTTTTCATAAAAACATTTCTTTTTCTTTCAAATGTTTTATATATTTATTCATAATAAATTTATAAATAATGATTGTATTTTTACATTTATAAACCATATAATTTTCATAACTTAGTTATTTCTATTAATACCCATCAATTTAACATCTAGCTTATAACAACACACTATTTAAAAATTCTTTTAGATTTGGGGTTGTGTGTTTCGCAAACTATCGAAGAGATTGAGTTAAGTTAAAAGAAAATATATATTGTAAAGTATCAAGGTGTTTTAGAAAGTACTCTTTATTACACTATGTAATAATTCTTATCGGTCAAACACTTAGTTCATTGATATTAGTTAATTTATTTTTGAATTTAATTTTTAGACAAAATTTTATTATGAAGTACAGAGAATAATATTTATTCTAAATTTATGGATTGAAAATATTGATCCACCATATTTATGTGTAAGTTTAATATCGAATTAATATTTTCTCACAATTCTGTGAATATATTATTTATTTATTTATTTATTTATTTAATTATATTTTTTTTATTGGGGGTTAGGTAAATTCTGAGGAAGGTAGACGATCTGAATTATGTGATCGCTAACAAAAATGACATGATTATAAAATATCATTTAAATAAATGAGAATTTTTTATTTAATTAAAATAATATTTATTTGCACAAGTTGGTGTGGGATGAAATATAATAATAATAATATTATTATTATTATTATTTATAGAGAATATTTTTAATTTATCACTAGACCAAGGGTTTTTTTTTTGAAATTGTAAATATTGAATACAAGTATATATTCCCATGTTATTTGATTTCCCTATATGTAGATTTATTTGTGGAGAAATTATTTCATGGTGCATAATGTATTTCCATTATAGAGAATTATATCAATGAAAAACCCATCTTGGGTTTCTCTCAAGACCAAAATAATTCCTCCACCTCCTTCTTCTCTCTCAAGATCAAGGGAATAAGAGATATAATCGTCAAGCTATAAGGATTGTGTTGTGATCGATATAAAAATACAAGATTATTAGATTATCCATTATTGTACCCAAAATTCTATTGATGTGAAAAAAATATTAAGGATCACAGATATATCACCACTATAAGGATTTTATTTTGGATCCTCTTAATGCAAAGATGGTATAACTCAAACAAGGTTTCAAACTGTCAGAATATTTTTTGAAGAAAGAATCTCACAAAAAATGTAATTATTATAATTAAATTAGTTCTAAATTTAACATGAAATATCCACTTTTCTTGGTTCTAGGATTCATTTTATAATTTACTTGAGTAAATTCATTATACATTAGGACATATCATTTTGTTAATTTATATTATTCATTTAATTTGATAAAAGAAACATTGGGTATGGGCCTAAATGATTCTTTCACTGTTCCCAGAACCTTTAACCACTGGATCCAATATATGTCATATGTACATCATTATTTTAGATTATGAGGAGTTTATTTATTTATTATTCTACATAAATACCATTATTCAAATGTATCATCCCATAACATATGATATCTCAATAAAATATTAAACTTTTAATTCTAAATAAGAAAATAAAACCATAACTTTCTAAAATAGACAGAAAAATGTTTTTTTGGTTACACTGGGATGAATAATAATTCATTTAAACTAAAACCAATTCATCTTGAAATGTGAGATGGTATTATATAAAATCTAATGAAAATATTATTTCCCTATTGGCTACTTCAAGACCCACCTCACCTATAATAATCTTTTATAATCGACTTGGTTCTTGTATTTGGATACAAATATGAGATCTAAATGTTGTACCTTATTCACAATTTATATAAATGAAAATATTACAATCAATAATAAGTATTCCAAAATCTTTTTCTAGAATCCAATTGATATACAGTTCTTCTTCCAAAAGAATTTTTTGTTATATGGAAAACACACTACATATTTCTATTTAGCCTCTCTGTATCTATATCATTTTGGAAGAGTTTGCAGAGGTTCCTTACACAAAATGTTTACCTTATAACTTTTTTACCTTTACTTTACTCTTTTTCAATATAAGAATAAAAAACATTTCATTCATTGAATATTAATCTTCATGGAGAATCATATTCAAGAGATCCAAGATATTCTTCACTGTATTGTTCATATAGAAATTTACAATAAAACTTTAGAAGCTCAGAGAAAGTGAGGTAAGTATGTGTTCTATACATAATATCATGGGAAACCTGAATCCCAAAATAATCAAATTATCAATTTATACAATCATTGTAATTTTATGTGGTATATGTAGAATCAATTCTCTTATCTTTCATGTAATTATTTCATGGAATATTCCATACCTCACTTGTCTTTTTTTACACTGATAAAGATCCCGGAGAAGAGACAATATAGTGTATGAATCTATGTATTCGGGAATATTCTAGTGAGAACTAGTCATGGATATTAATATGAGTCATTGGAAATCAAATTAACCATCCATTTTTTTCTTCAAAATATGTCTTTTACCACTTAACATTCCTCCTTAGAAAGTTAAATGAGAACTTGTGACTCTATTACATAAAACTTCTACTCTTTGTGCAGTAAAATGTTCAAGTGACATTACCATTCTTGAAATTTAACACTAGTATAACATCCTTAATCTCAAATTATTCTGAGTTTTATGTTTTTTTACATATTAGGGTGTAATTAAATAATTTGAGGTATTTTAGGTGAGTTTGGAGAAGGAAATTGAACAATGGATGGAAATTTTCAATAGGACCAGTTTATACCATGAATGGATATTAATGATATGATTAGAATATGGAGGAATACAAAAAAATATATTTTAGGATATGAAATGGATTAATGATGTGAAAATCAATTTCATGTCAAAAATGGGGATTTGGGATATTAATATGAGGTGAGTTGTTTTTCAGTGTATCGGTTGTCCTAATAATTCATAACATTAATCCTTAATTCACTTCATGAATGTAGATGATTAAAATAGATTTAATGACCTAATTACATTCTCTTTTCTCATCCATCTACATTCTTATTGATTCGAGCCCTAGGCTCTATCTATGAGATTTTTGCCGCTCTTATCCCCTTATAACTCCTTTATTTGATTCCCAAACACCTATTGAATCCTATACATCAAATCCAATAAGTTTTTATTTGATCCTGATCAATTATATCAACTTTTCATTGATATAAATAAATTAGATTTTCAATTTATTGGTTAGATCATAGGGTTTTGGAATAATCTAATGAGGTTTTTTATGATCATTGATAAAATCCATATCTGGATTCAAGGACTTAGATCCTACATAATGCTTGGACCAATACTATTGTGAATAGTGGATATTCCTTTGTGAGTTAATCATATATTAACCTTATTGGGTGTGGTTACTCTTTAACCTCAAACATAAAGTTCTAAAAAAGTCCAACCAGAAATAGAACAAGGATACAATAGTGGTTCTAAACATACATGTTGACCCTTTACTTGATAATCATTATCTCAGCTGTGGTAGAAATCCCTAAACATTTGAGAATTTCATATATGAGTTTTTAGAATGCTTTTTGGCATGTGTGTATAGCCCCAAGGAACATATTTCTGATTCTTGATAACATATGGTGTGCCTATGTAGCCTTAATCTATTCTTTTGTTTCATGCATATAGATTGTTCTGATGATGATACTGTTTGAATTGGCATAATTTTTTATCATTAATTTGCATCTTGTATCATATGTGATGTGGTTATATATTCTATCGTTGAGCGTATAGTTTTAGCCTAGTGGACTATCCCCCCCTCCCCACCCAAGATGGATGTGTTCGGTATAAGGTTGGAATGTGTTGGACTATCCCTTGATAGAGGTATATTTTATACATGTTTGGGAATATCCCTGCTAAATGGGTGGCATAGGTTTCAAGTGGACATCTGATTTCATTATACCATAGAACTGTTGTAGGTAGAGATAGTCTCCAATGACCCAAAAATTGATTTAGACTTGAGAGATATATTATTTTGATATTTTTAAACTATCTAATTCAATGGAATCAACGTGTATATGTTATATAGTTATGTTTTTTTATCATTGCAGGCACTATACTGAGTCATGAACTCACACCCTACTTCGGTATTTTGGTGCACTTGTAGATTACATGTTGAGGGATCTGATGAAGGGTGATGGAAATGTGGTGGATGGTTGATAGGTAAGTAGGAGAATATGGATAATCTTTGATAGATTTTAGACTGAATATCAACATCTTTTTCTTTTATTTTTATGGATTACAATAATTTTGGTATTTTCTTAGTTTTGTTCTTTTTATTTTTCATGACATATAACTACTACATGGTTTATATTTGTATATATTTCTACTTTGATGGTTATTGTTTTATTCTATATTTATTTTTTATTTTTATCACTCTAGTTATATACTCTAATGTTCACCTCCTATAGACAGAATATTCTCCCCATGTCATCTGCAGGCCCTCATACTTATTCATTAACCTCTTGCGTAAAAGGAGGTAGACATGGGGTCATGTGTCACCCCTGGATCAAAACCAGTGGTTTTCTTCAAGGTGTTACAAAATACTATCAGGAGCACAGGGTTTGCTGTCACTTTTCTTTTCTCTTACTTGATTTGAGAGAGATTAGACATGAGATAAGATGGTTGGGACTCGAAAAAGTGAATTATGTTAGCGTATGGACATCATTGTGCACTAGACCATTGATTTTATATAAAGTTAGGAACTATGTTTTGTTGTTTGATGTTACCATTTATTAAATTCACCTTGGGTTATGAAAATTATTTTAATATATTAATTAATGTGAATTGGTGTGTGTTCATGAATCATGATAATAACATAGTTTCATATGAAATATATACCTATTTATTTCATTATATAGAGACCAAATAAATAAATTCCTAATTAAATTATGATATGTGCATTGGTGTGTTATTTCTTACATTCCTTACTTTTGATTTTTGTTATTACATGATTGAGTGTATATATGTGTGGTTGTGATGAATGTGTAGGTAATGGTGGCTTGAATTTTGTTTTGGGTAGTGATTAGGGGGTGATTCCTTATTATTATGGCAATGATCTTAGGTTGAACTTTGTTTCAAACCCTTGTGTGTGTCTATAAACTATTAATGATATACTTTTTCTAGTCCTATTTTTTAAGATGTTTAATTTATTTAAGGTGTGTTGTGTAATTTTATTAAGTTCCACCCTAAAGATATCTTGTATAGCCAGTCGATCCCCTAATTATTTAGGATTAAGTGAATGTGAAGGTTCCCTTGGTCACTCCGGTGGGTCATGATTTAGAACCATTCTAACCATGAATCATTTGGCTGGTGCCTGTTTAGGGAGGAGGATCCCATAGGGGGTGGGCTAATAATGGTCGAATATATAAGTGAATTTCTATTCCTTCAGCCCTGTAACATCCTCAGATTTAGGTACATGACTATGGATTTATGTACTTTGAACTTAGAAAATCCTTGTGTTATGTTTAGGGAGTTTTTGAGAGGTTTATAAATGTTTTAGAGGTATTTCTAAAGGTTCATGGTTTGTGCACGATTAGTAGAAACCATGCACCACCTTTAGAAAACCGTGGAACAAGTTTTGAGAGTAACTGGGTAGTATCATTGTTTAACCAAACCATACAACTTCCTAGGGGAATTGTGTTACTTGTAATAGAATGGAAAAATGGTTAGCACACAATTCATCAAACCATGTTATCCAACCGTGTGAGGGTAGTCCTTAAAGTAGTAGCACCACACGGTTGGTGCATTATTTTACACACTATGTCTCCTAATCATGCGACATACAATTGGAGACCAAAATAGATCTAACCTGAATTAGGTATTTCAACCCACATTAATTGCATATTTGAATAGGATCTAGAATTAAATTTTCTCCCCAGGATTTATAGATGATCCCCTTCATTCTAGAATTGATTCTTAGGTGAATCAAAGAGTGTTGTAGATCCGAATTCTTTAGTAAGTCATTGTTATTAACCATTATTATTTTATCCTTTGTTCTTCTCTCTCATAGACCCACAAAACTAGTCCATAGAAGATATATATACTTTCTATTATGGAAATCATGATTGTTTGTGATCGTATCTTTGGAATTGAATAAGATCCAAGACCATATCTAGAGTTTTGTACTGTCATTCTTCATTCTCACAAACCGTTGAGAGTTATATGGATTCTTTCTAATCATCACATAACTTAGAACTTGAATGATTTGTTTTATTTAAATTAATTGTTTGAAATTGTTTCAAAAAATGTGTGTGATTCATGTTGGAAACCTCTTTTTAGTTGTGACTTAGAAATTTTGGGATTGTATGGTCATTTAGAAAATTATACTTGGTGATAATTTTAAAATTTATATTTTAAAATTATGATTTTGTTTTAATGTCTCGAATTTTTTTGTTGAAATTATTTAAAGGAAAAAAGGTTTTATGAGAAATGTAATTTATCATGGTATTTGGAATGCATGTTTTGTGTGAGTGCATTCATAAACAAGACCCTGTGGAATGGGTGTGTTCCATTGTGGTACCTGGTATTGGTCCCCTTGTGATGACTTGGTGGATCAATGAGAGACTACTCATGAGTATAGATCTTTCACCTGGGTGTGCATTTAGTGCATGTGTGTGTGTGTATACATGGTTATTGGTATAATATATAATTGAAAAGGTTTTATTATTTGAAAAATGTGTTCCATGTAACTTTTATACTATTTTTATATAAGATATTTTAACTTCTTTAAATTGTTTTATATAAAATTTTCTAAATAGTTATTATCCTAGTGGAATGATTTGGGAAGTACATGGAGGAAATACCATATCGTTTAGGCTTACCCCCTATTTGGTTACTATTTTTCATTTGTAGATTTCATCTATCGAGTCATAGGTAATGGAAAGGTAACTTATTTATTTAGTGATACTTCATGATACTATGGGAATGGTATGTGGAGTTGGAGCTTGGAGCGGGTTGGGTGTTTATTAACTTGATTCATCTTTGGTATCTTTAGTTTTAGATATAATTTTCATCTTTTATGGTAGATGTATTTTAGTTTCTTCTTTTGATATAATTTTATAATGGTTCGGTTATGATTTGAGGTTTATTTGGTACTCATGCATTATATAGAGTATTGGATATTTATTATTTATGTTGTTTGTTTGTTTTATCATTAAAGGAAAAATCACCACCTAATTGTTCTTGAGTACCGTGGAATTTATTACCATCCTTTACTATCTTGGGGATGTCACCAAAGGCCAGTATAACCCCAATGTCTTCCTAATCTAATGGGTGAGGGTGGGATGTTACAAATGGTATCAACTTGTTTGATCCTTGACATGAAAATGGTTTTATTTTTATGTAGTCTGTGAGTTGGAAATGGTTTCATTATATATTTGTAATGGAATCAAGGAGATATAATTTTATGAACTTGAAATGTATATCTTATGAATGAATAACTAAATTCTTTATACTGAACTTCATGTTACTAGGGAATTTGGATAAATAATTATTTTAAGACACTTTTATGTTATTTTTCACTTCATCGTCATGGTTATAGTTAATGATAGATTCGTGTAATAAATGGATAATAATAATTCACACTTGGATTGAATTATTTATTATGAATTTAGTGGATAATGAAATGGTGGAAAAGTGTTTCTTTTTTGAAAATAGTGAAAATGATTTATTTTTAAAAGAAGGGTTCAAAAATTATTAAATTGTATACAATGGTTGGATTTTGGAAAAGAATGTTGTGATATGTATTGATTTGGAAGTTTGGAATTGCTATGAATTTAGTTGCTAATGATTGAGACTAAATGGATTTTGTCCTGGTTTTAGAAAATGACATCAGGTAGGCATTTAGAAATCAACCAGAAGAGGCTACTTAAAATATGGTTTCACATGAGCCAACTGGAATAAAGTATTTTTCAAGATTTTCATGTAGTAGATAGGGGTAATAGGAATGACAAACCTCATAATGTGGGCCATTTAGTTTAGTTCCAAAATTATAACTTCCCCACCTTTTAGGGGGTTCCAATGCAAAAATAAAAGAAGTTTAGTTGAATAGGATGAATTGACTCTTTGAATTCCATAGAAAACTAGTAGTGGTGAAAGTATATTTGGAAACATATATGATAGTGAATATAACATGAAAATGGTGGGATTTCTCTATCCATTATAAAATTGAACAAGGCATGACATGGTAGGAATTTGAGGAATTGTTTAATGAGAAATTTTATCCCCACACCTTTCAAATTTATAAAACAATGGACTTATTCAGTTCAGTGATGGAGTATGTGTCTAAATTTAGGAATTTAGTCTAATTTATCCCTAAATTTATTATCAGTGTTTCCTTAAAGGAACAGATTTTTGATTTGGGGTTACAATCAGATATTCTCTCAAAGATCATCGTTATTTTCCTTAGGAACTATAAAAAATAGTCAATAGAGTGATTATGGAAGAAATGGTTATATTGAAAAATATGGTTGTAGGAAGCATGTTTATTCATATGGGAATATGTGGGAACTCTAATTTTTGGAATAAATAGAATACGGAGAACAAATTCTAGAGTGGAATGACACCTCAAAATCAGACCATGTGATCAGTAAACATTCCTCCTCAACTAAAAAAATAATCCTAAATGTTATACACATGGTTTTTTCAAGTATAGGAAGTGAGATTATATGGAACCACTAAGATAGTTTCACAGTTATAATCAAATGAGACATCATATGTGATATTGGCATAGCGCTCCAAGGTCATGTGCTGGAGACACATATCATGCTTCTCAGACATCACATGCTTCGACTGGATAAGTTTATTATAATTACTCTTTTTATTAGAATCATGTAATCCAAGTTGATTATAGGAATACCATTACACCTCATAAAATGAAATACCAATAGGGTAATAAAAAGAAATATAATAGTGAGTAATAAATTATATAGACATGTGCAAGTGATCAGGGATGATCAATTTGGTTCTTTGGCGGTGAGTGGTATGATTATTTTTAATCCCACACTAATGAAATATTTATAAAATATGAGAAATTCCTACACATTTATTACTTCTTTTTTTAATCATATGGGTTTTCATGTTGATATGTTTCCTTATACGTTGAAAATTCAAAATTCTCATGGACAAAGAGGGTTTTGATCTCTTTTGTATAAATATTTTTCTATAACTATTGATGGGTACGAGTTTCTTTGGTATTTTTCTATGGTTGATATGGATGTATATGACCTGATTTTGGGTATGGACTGGATGATGCCATTTAATAAACACTTCAAATGTTATGATTGAATGGTTAATTTCACATATATTGATGGCATCAAGCATCTATTTAGAGTATATTAGGAAGTAAAGGAAGGCATATAAAGAATTTTAGCACTGGTGGTTGGAACTATCTCTTATATGATGGAAGTAGTGATGTTATCATCTATGAATTATATTGGAAATATATATTTTCCAAATATCATGGAATAATTCACTGACATTTTTTCTAAAACAATTTCATGGTTTCCACCCCAAGGAGAAGTGGAGTTTATGATCGATCTCATAATAGGGTACATTCATATTTCACTTATATCTTATTGGATGGAACTGATATATTTGAGGTAGTTTAAAGTTCCATTGGAGGAGTTAGAAAATAAATGGTTCATTTGACCAAGCATGTCTTTGTGGGAAGCACCAGTTCATTTTATAAAGAATTAAGATATAAATCTTATACTTTATATGGATTATTTTATGCTTAAAGAAGTTACAAAAAAATCGATATCATCTTCCACAAATCAATGATTTGTTTGACCAACTTAGGAGAGCTTAGTTGTTCTCTAGAATTTACTTACGATTAGGGTATCTCAAACTGTGAGTCCAGAAAGAGGATATTCTAATAACAACTTCCAAAATTAGATATGGCCATTATGATTTTTTTGTTATTTATTTTGGTATTATAAAAAACCCAACTCATATTTATGGAATTGATTAATTGAATTTTTCAAATGTATATAGATTCCTTTGTGGTAGTATTTTTTGATGACATTTTGGTTTATTCTATTAAAAAAGAAGATCATGAAAAACACTTGGCCACAGTGTTGGGTATCTTGATAGGGAATTTCCATTAGGCTAATTTATCAAAGTGTTATTTATAGATATATGAGTTGTGTTTCCTTAGACATGTCATTTATAAAAAGGTATTTTTATGTATCCTGGAAAGATAGAATCTGTTATCTCTTGGAAACCACCAAAGAATGCCTTTGTTATATGTAGTTTCCTTGGATTTGTGGGATACTAGAAATGTTTTTAATGTGATATTTCACATTTTAGACTCATAAATGATGGATTTGACAATAAAAGATATTCCTTTACAAAGGAATGATGAATTATAAAATTCATTTCAATAACAAAAGGTTATACTTACATAATAACCTATCCTCATGTTTCTAGATTCTAGATAGGGATATGTAGTCCACTGTGATGCATCAGGATCTCGGATGGGATGTTTTCTCAGGAAAATAGATGATGTTGTTGCATATGATTCATGAAAGTTTTGTATATATACGAATAACTACCCAACACATGATTTGGAGTTGGAATCTATGGTTCCTGACTTAAATATTTATCATTAATTTCTTAGTGATAAATTTATGATGTATACAGATCATAAAATCTTGAATTACATTTCCTCACAAAGAGATTTGAATCTAAGGCAATGAAGATAGATGGAATATCTTCAAATGTTTGACTCTGACTTGTTTTGCACACTAGGTAAATGAAACTCTATATAATATTCCTTGAGTAGGAAGTAATGTTATCAATTGGGTAAAAAGACTTCATATCACTGAAATATTATATTAGTTATAGCTGAACATCATCTAGATAGTGTTGAACAAGGTAGTGTTGTAGTTTTATTTCGGATTTTTTATTCAATATTTCTTTGATCAGGTTATAAATTCTCAAACACATGATCCAAAATTTGTTACCATGCATTCAGAACTCAATGGTAGGGAGATCATTGAGGAATGAAATAAGGATGTGAGTTCAATGTTATAGTTCAGATATTATATGGTTATTACTTTTCATATCAAGAACAACTTCTTAGTTTCTACAACCATTCAAGATGGGTAGTTCATATCCTAGGATTAAAAAAATGATAAAGAGTTGAAATCATGGTTCTTTTGGGTTGGCATGAAAATATCTATAGTTGTGTCTGTCTCGAGATGTATTGCCTGTTATTCGGACATGCAAGAGCATCAATGGCCAGCAGTTCTGTTTTAATATCTATCGATTCCCATATGGAAATGAGAGAAGATAACCATGGATTTTATAGAAGGACTACAAATAATGGTTAGTAAATACGATTCCAAATGGGTAATAGTGTATTACACACAAATGTTCTTCACTTTATCCCAATTCATGAAACCAATATAGTGGAATACTTGTCTAAAATTTATATTTTGGAAATTTTAAAGATATACTGTTTTCCAATCTCATTTGTCTCTAATAGAAACCCTAGGTTCACATCTTGTTTTTAGAAGTAATTATAACACGATCTTGGAACCCATTTATTGATGAGCAAGTATTATCATCCTCAAATAGATGGAAAATCCAAAATAATCATCCACATGTATGAGGACATGATTATGGATTGTGTAATGTATTCTTGTGGCTCAAAGGAGGATTATATACATTTAGTGGTGTTATTATACAATAATAGTTATCAATCCTCGATACACATAGATCCTTTTGAATCATTGTATGGGATTCATTATCATTATCAATTATTATAGATGGAAATAGCTTAGAATTCACTAGTTGGAACCAGCTTTTTCCAATAGACAATAAAAAATATTTAGTTGATTAGAATGAGGATAGAGATGGCTCAGAGTCATCAGAAATCATATGTAGATCATAATTATCAACCTTTTTAATTTTTGGTGAATGATCATGTCTTCTTGAGAGTCTCTTAGAGTCTTTATAATCTCTATTTTGGTAAATGTGGAAAATATTCTTCTCAGTACATAGGTCCTTTTGAGATGCTTGAATGAGTTGGTGATGTGGCATATCAATTGGATTTTCTTACAAGGTTTAGTTCAATTCAAAAATTGTTTCATGTATCTCAGCTGAAGAAGTATCAACAAGATCCTAAAAACAAGATTTTATGGGATCATTTTGTCTTATATATAGATGAAACATTTATTCATGTGTAGGTATGGATTATGGATAGGCAAGAGAAGATCATACATTGGAAAATCATAAATCTAGCGTGGGTTTTATTGAAGCATAGTCAAACTTAGGAAGAGACATGAGAGTGAGAAAAGGGAATGTAAGAATAGTGGTCCTAACTTTTCAAGGAAAACATTTGTTTTAACCTTTTTAGCGTTGGAGAGACCAATTGTGGGGAGAATTTGTAACCCTCAATTTCAAGTACACAATGCTTTATTAATATTCTTTGTTCTTATAAACTCCTTGGGTTATGTTTAGGGTGTTTTATGGAGGTGTATAATCATTTTAGAGGTGTTTCTAGAGGTTATAAATTTTTGCACAATTAGTAGAAACATTACACCACCTCTAAGAAACTATGAAACATGATTTTTGAGTTACTGGTTAGGGGCACAGTTAGCGCACGATTTGGACAAATTGTGTGAGTGTATAGTAGAAAATTGTACAACTAAGAAAAGAGGTAATAAAATGGTTTGTGCATGTGTATTCAAACTATTTGATCCAACATTGAGAGGGATGCCCTTAAGGAAATAGCACAAAATGATTGTTATACAATTTTCAAAATCATATAGACTAATCGTGTGACATATAGTTAGCACCCAAATTTTTTTGGATTGAATATGAATTAATTCTTGAAATCCTCTTTAATTACTTATTTTCACATGATATTGAATTCCTTTTGATCTCTAGGTTTAAGAGATGACCCCCTTTGATTCAAAAATGATTCTTAGGTAAATCAATGTGAGTTGTAGATTCAGATTAATAGGTAAGACATCATTCTTCACTATTCTTCTTAGACAATTTCTTCATCCCTCTCCCAGACCCATAGATATAGTCTATTGAGGATAGATATTTTTTTATGATGGTATTATTAATGGTTTATGATTTTAGCTCTTAAAAGTAATAATATCTAATATCAGATCTAAATATTTTTAAGGTTTTTATTTGTTCTCACCAACCATTATGATGTAGGTTCATTCTGTCTTATCTCCTCTTAACTTAAAACATGAAGCATTGGTTTTATTTAAATTAATAATTTGAAATTATTATGAAACTCATGTGTGATTATTAGTTGAAACCACTTTTAGAATATATCTTGTAAATTATGGGATTGTATGGTTTCTTGGAAATTTCTCCTTGGTGATATTTTGAAAATGGTGATTTTAAAATCATGGATTTTGTTTTAAGCTTGAAAAATGTTTTTTGAAATTATTTAAACAAAAATGGATTAATGTGATCTAGAATTTAGCATGTTAATTTCCATTAATGGTTGGTGTGGGTGATTACATAGACATAACCATGTGTTAGGGGTGTGTTTCATTGGGGAAAATATTATTTTTCATGTTATGATGACTTAGTAGATCGATATTAGGCCGTTCATGAGTACAAAACTATAAACTAAGAATATATTGGGTGTGTGTTTGTGTTGAGACATGGTTATGTGTATGAAAAAAAAATAGAAGGGTTTTATTATTTTATTTTTTTCCATTGGAACTTATTTACTATTTTGATATAAACTATTTTTAATACATTAAATATTTTATATAAAATATTCAAACTAATTATTATTGTAGTGTCATGTGTTAGGAAGTATTTGGTGAAATCCTCCTAATTTTAGAATCACACCCTGATTGGGAACTATTATGCATTTGTAGATGTCATTTATTGAGATAAAATCAAGGCATGGAATCTCAGCTAATTATTGATTCTTTGTGATACCATGGGAATTGCATTTGGGGTAAGAGCTTGGAGTGGGTTGTGAGTTTCTTTTTCGGATTCCATTTTAGTTTATTTGGTTTCAGTTTTATTTTTGGTCTTTTCTAGTAGATGCAATTTTATTTATATAGGTACTCTAATTTTGTTTTATATTGTAGTTAGTATTTGAGTTGTAATTGATACTCAAGAATAATATTATGTATTTATGTTTACATTTTATATTTTTAATTTTTTTTATATTTCAAAGGGAATCCACCCCCCGCCAATTATTCTTGTGTCCATAGGAATTTATTTATGTCCTTTGGTGTCTTGGAGATGTCACTTATGGCCTGTAGTAGCCCCACTGCTTCCCAATGCAATCGGTGAGGGAAAGATGTTATGCCCCTATTAGTCTAAGAAACTAGAGGCCCTTAGAACATAGAGGAATAGATATCAGTCATATAGAGGATTTATTTCTTGGTATAGATCCGATGTTATAAGAAGGTTAAGCTTACATCATTTAGGGTTCACAGAATTACTGGGAGATAGTGGTATGTCATATTACAGGATGGTAGATGGGAAGGGCTGACATGGGTGACCTTCATGGACCTCTTCTTCAAGTATTTATTCCATAATGTACTAAATATGAACTATTCTCCATACTTTATAGGGATCTAGTAGGGGTCAATGATACTGTTTTCCTATTGAGCATGCTTTATAAAGATGGTTTTATTTTATCCTATTTTGGTATGGAATAAAGTTTAGAAAGATGGAAAATTTTGAGATTTTCATTTTCCTAGAGATGATATGAGAGGATGGGAAATTTGGTTTGACAACATATTCTATAGTTCTTCATAAATAACTTACAATTTAGAAGGGCTTTGAGGAAGATAGATATGCATTCCTTCTTCCAGATGTCCGTTGATCAGTAGGTACCTTCTCCAATGTGTTCCTAATTACCTATTCTAGGAATAAGAATAAGAATTAATAGGATGGAGTCTAGGGTGGTAGTTGGGGGTTAGATAAAATTTGGGCTTATTCTACTCCTTATATGGGGAGAAACTCTGTTAGGTGCAACAACAATGGGAGGAAAGGAAAATTTTTTAAAAACCACACCTTTTCCCTGAAGACATGTCACAATGTTGAAATATTGGGAATATAAAGAGGTTTTTTGATATATATTTGAGGTTGAATTTCTCTAAGTTAGGCACAAAACCTCATAAGTAGGAGAAGAACCTCAAAGGGTAAGTGAACTAGGTGACTGGTAATCCTCCGGGGTGTCATGGAGTGGTGGATATCTGGAAATATGGGGCTGATCAGGGTTTAGATGATCATAGAGAGGGACCTTCCACAGTTCTAGATACATTCATGATCTATTCAATTATAATTTTTTTCCTTTTTTGACATAGGATCATCCCATGCATTCATATCTAATCAAGTGGTTTCTGGGTTAGATGTACCAGTTAAATTATCTTATAATATTCTCTCTATCGATACACCCACGAGAAATAAAGTCAATCATCTTTGTATGCATCTAGACTATTTGATAGTGGTTTCTATCTCTGAGAAGTTTTTATAGCTTCAAGTTTCTAGATATTATAAGATTCAAAATGACTCTTGGCAAGGACTAGTTGACAAGTTTCTGCAGACACAATGATTTTTATCCGAGATGGGTTACCATCTCATTCGATAAGGGAGAAAATTTATATTAATCAGGGAGTGGTAATTTGAGATAGAAACAGTTGGAATATAACCTCATTAGGGAGAATAATTTTTATCATAGGTGGAAGGCATGATCCTTACAATGGATCTAGTGGTGAGTCCCCCTCTTTCCTTGATATGGTGTACCTAAACTGAGATATATTTTCATAGGATTTCTTAGGGCTCTTTCCACATATGGGAGTTGAATTTTAGATGAAGATCTTTATTGGTGAATTCAAAGTATAAATTCCACTATATTATAAGGAACCATCTGAGTTGAAAAAGTTCAAGATGAAACTAGATTATCTGGAAGAAAAGGTCTTCATTAAACTGACCACTTCTCCTTGGGGTGATCCGGTGTTGTTCACTAAGAAAGAAAATGGTATTCCTCAACTTTTTGTGGACTACCAGAAGTATACTTTGATCGTTATGAAATATATGTAACTATTTCCACGAATATATAACTTGTTTGATTAGTTTAGAGGAACCCAATTGTTTTCTAAAATTGATCTTTGTTGTACATGCCATCAGCTTCAGCTAAAGGGGAATACATTTTGAAGACAATGCTTGTCAGATGGTACAGTTAGTATGAGTATCTTGTTATGCCTTTTGGGATAATGAATTCTATGGTAGTGTTCATGGATCACATGAACAATATCATTCACCCAAACTATAATTCCATCATCATTGTGTTCATTGATGACATCCTTATAAATTCCAAGATGTTAGAATCAAATTCTAGACACATGGATATCATGTTGATTACTCTTTAGGCACAAAAAATTATACCTAGTACTCAAAGTGTCATTTTGGATATATTAGTGATTCTTTATTAGAAACATGGTATCATAAGAAGGAATAACATTTTATCTGAAGAAGGTCGATATAATTTTTTACATGTCATGGTAGAGGAATGTATTTGTGATTCAATGTTTTAATGAACTGGTTGGGTACTACTTGAGATTTATTCAAGACTTCTACCTCATATAATAATATACAACCAAACATACCATGAAGGGAGTAATGTTTAAAAATATGGATCAATGTGAAGAATCCTTCTTAGATTTAAAGAAAAGTTTGACATCAGCTCTGATGTAGAACCTTCTTAAGCCTAGAATTAACTATGTTGTGTACTAAGATGCATTTGGTGTTGTATTGTGATATTTTATGATTTAGGGTGATAAGTTAGTCACTTACAAGTCTTTTCAGATATTACCCCATGAGTGGAACTAACATACTCAAGAATTGGAGTTAAAAGTTGTGGTCTATGAACTGAAATCCTAGCTATACTACCTCTTTAGGGAGAGATTTATTGTATAAATAGACCACAAGAATATGAGGTATATTTTCTCCCAGAATTAAGTAAATAATTATCATAAGAGTTGGTTATAGTATTTTAAAACAGTATAAATCTAGATAAAATATTATCCCAGGAAAAAAAATGTAGCTTCAGATGCATTGGGAAGAAAAATCAAGGATGTGGGTAAACTAACATTGAAATATGGATAGATGCTCATGGTTTTTTTAGTAGAATGGGATATTTTCATAATTTATGATTGATGACTAGTAACTTATAAACCCTTAGTGATCACATACTCACAGGTATAATTATTCAAGATCTAATAGGATCTTAATCTTGAGTGTATCACAATGAGTGAGAGGTTGGCTGTAAATAGATCTATTTGAAATTGTAATTTAGATAGAAATAGATTGATTATGGTTCATGTCATGGTGATGGTGATGGTTCTATATTTTATGATAGAGGACCTGATGAAGTCCTCTCATTATTCATAGTGGGTAGGATACCTGAGGACGACTAAGATATATCATGATGTTAGGGGGTAGTTTTGGTGGCCTGAAATGAAGAGATACATTTTGGGCATTGTTTTTTACTGTCTGAATTGTTAGAAAATTATGTTCAAGAATCAAAGACATGGATTGTTAATCAAACAACTTATAGTGACATTTTCAAAGTTGTATGAGGTAATTAAGGACTTCATGATAGGTTTCCCAGGACCCAAAGAGGTTGAGACACCGTTTGGGTGGTTGTATATTAGTTGACTAAGGTATCTCATTTCATATCGATCCAAAAGATTGAATTATTGTATGAGCTATGGAATTTATATTTTAAAGAGATTTATTGTCTTCACGGAGTGCCTTCGTGTGTTGTTTCCATAGAGACTCTAGGCTTACCTCATTGTTTGGTCAAGGATTACAGAATGTGATTTGTACCCAGAGGAAGCTGTGTGTAAGAATTAATCCTTAGTATAATAGGTATAAAAAAGGAAAATCCATACCTTAGAGGATATTATTTAAGGGTTTATTAAGGATTTTATAGTTTCTTGGTATAATTACCAGTTTTTTATGTATTTATCCTATAATAAAAGCTTCCAATCATTGATTTAGATGTCTCTATTTGAGGCTTTGTATGGGAAGTCTTATCATTCCCCTATCTAATGGAATGAGGTAGGTGGGTCTTCAATTGTTGGGTTGAGTATAGTGTAGGAGACCTAAAATATGGCCAATTTGATTTAGAAATTGTTGGTTATTTCTTAGAATACGTATCAGCCTTATGATGACCAAGGATATGACCCTTGGAGTTCACATAGGTGATAAGGTTTTCTTTTGGGTGTCCCCTCGGTTGGGGAATTAAATTATAATGAGTAAAGGTATGTTTGAACCAAAGTATTTTGGTCCTTTATAGATCATTGAAACATTGGGATATTGGAATATTATTTAGATATTCCTCCAAAACACGTCTCAACATCAAAAGTACGAACCTTATCCTACACATGTTATCGAATCTATGTTTGTTGAGCTGGAACTAGATGCATTATTTGTGGGGTGACATATTTAGATAGTGGAGAAAAGTGAGAAGATACTTTTAGTGGATTATTTTCTTCTATTTTGAGTTTAAAATAAACATAGGCATTTTTTGGAAGAAAAATGGTACAAGAGATAGATATTCATGCATAATGGCCCGAGTTATTCTGAATGACCTCTAAAAAAATCTCGAGAATGATAAGTCATTATATGGGGAGATTTATAACATCCTAAATCATAATGTTATCAAATATTTTATGTTTTTATCAAGGTTGTAATTAATCGAGTTGAGGCTTTTTAGGGGTGTTTGAAGAAGGAAATTGATCAAAGACTTGAAATTTTTACTACAAGAGAGGTTTATGCCATGAATGTATATTAATGATGTGAATGAATTATAGGAAGAATCAATGAAACTACACTTTTGGATTTTAAATTTATTTGTGACATTAAAATAAAATTCATGATGTGAATGGGGGTTTTGGATTTTATCCCAAGGTGGTGCATCTTTCTGTATATCAGTTTTCCTAGGAATTAATGACATGGACCCTTAATTTACATCATGAATGAAGTTGGTTATAATATCTTTAATGACCCATCACACTTCTATTTTCTCATTCATATCACCTCATACTACTATAAGCCCTAGGCTCTCTCCAGACAATTTTTTTCTCTCATATCCCCTTCCAATTCCTCTCTTCAAGGCCTGAACACCCGTTCGATCCCACACATCAAATCCTATATGTTCTCATTTGATTGTGATCAATTATATCCTCTTATAATTGATCAAAATCAATTAGTTATTTTATATCATTGTAGGATATAAGGGTTCTGGAATTATCTAATGAGGGTTTTTATTATCACTGATAGAATTAGTATCTGGATATAAAGATTTGGATTTTGCGCAATGCTTGGACCAAGATCAATATCGGAAGAATCTCATCCTTGGTGAGTTGATTATGTCCTATCATTTTGGGGTGTGTTTCTTCTTCGTCCTCAATCCTATAGTTTTAAATGATAAAAACTTGGGATGTTTCTAGGATCCTATGTTTCTTATGGATTCGAAGGTGACCCTTTCCATGATCATAGTTGTTAAACTTGAGGTAGGAAGCCCTTAACCTTCTTGCATGACTTATACAGGTAAATAGAATTATTATTAGTGTGCATGTATATCCTTGGGAAACCTATATTTTATTCTTGATCACATGACATGCGTGTGTGTATTTACTTTTCTTGTGATTTTGTTTCTTGAATATAGATTGTTCTGAAAATGATATTTTTTGAGTTGACATGATGTTTGATTTATTCATTTGTGTCTTGTATCAAATGTGTTTTTCCTATTTGTTCTATAGATGAGTTTGAAATTTGAGCTGAGTGCACTATCCCCTCAAGAAGGATGTGTTAGTCATGAGTTAACCATTAGTTCCACTATCCATTTATTAAGGTATGTTTTATATAGGTATGGTACATTCCCTGTTTGGGGGGGGGTGTTAGGCAGACGTTTGATGTTCCTTCTGGCATACTGATGAGGCAGTTATAATCAGTCTCTGAGGACCCAACATATGTTTTAGACTTTCATGATATATTTTTTTGATATATATAACATATTTAATCTAATTACATGGACTTTTATATGTTATGAACTTATGTTAAGGGTCATTGGAGGTTTCCTATTGAGTCTTATACTCACACCCTACTTGGTAATTTTGGTGTACCTGTATATTTCATGCTTAGGGATTTGAAGAAGGATAAGGGCCTTGTGATGGATGGTTGAGTAGGTAGGTGGGAGGATGTGGATGTTGCTAGATTGATGGATTTTGGGATGGATATCTGTAACTTCTAATTTTAGTTTTTAGCTAATTATACTTTGTATCCTTTATTAGTTTTGGATTTTGAATATTCCATGTCATTATACTACTACCTTAGGCTTATTTACATATTTATTAATCTATTTATATACTCTAATTTTCCATTGGTATATATGGGATAGTCCACCCACGTTTTCTTGTAGGCCCTCACTGCAGGTCGGCAACCTCTTTCATATAGGGTGGCATGCATGAGGTCGTGTATAAACCCAGGATTGGACCCCAGGGTTTGGGTTAGGGTGTTACAACTAATCAAGAGATTATCATTCTCTAATAAGGATCATAAGGATAGTGACATGGTAAATTGTCTTTCCAATTTTTATAAAAACAGAGATAGAAATTTTAGTACATTATCTTGATTATCATTTGTGACATAATGAATTAATTTTATTAATATTTCAATATTTTATCACATCTCAATAGACCTAACTATTGGATTAAAAATATCTTATCACACAGATATTATAGTGGAAAGGATCCATATTCCATTTATCATAACCACTATTATGGCCATGAAAATTACTTAAAGGTATTTAGGTAGTCTTTACTTTCAAAATATAGTAACATATAGTTCCTTGATCTATTGATTGGAATCCCTAATCATGAATTCCTATAATCATATTCCCTCAATACTTACCACCTCAAAATTATATTAAGTAGAATATATTTATTACCCTTAATACTGGTTTGGTTATGTCAAAAAATTATATTTGTTAAGACTCCTCGATAATTGAAATGTATCCTTAACAATGGCATGACTGACACATTAACTATGATAGAATATCAACTTGGAAGATAAAATCCATTTTCATATCTGATATTCTTCTTAATAGACTTTTTTCAACTTATTCATAAATATTATTTATTCTATTATTCACAGTCTTTTGAATTTTCTATAGAATTCGTATAACTAATTAATTAAGCTTGATAAAATAATTTATGACTAAAATATTATTTTATTTCTTCTTCACATGATTATTAATTTATGTGATCATGTTTAATCATCCAAATGGACCATTAATTTCATAAATAAATTAATAAAAAATTTACTAGTAATTGTCAAATAAAATGAATATTTGATATGATAATAAGTTTTTATCTATTGGTTAATTTATTGATCGGAGGTGAATTAAACATGAACTTATGGGAAATAATATTAATCCCATTCATGGACTGATTTTTAGCACTCCTCCATTAACCTATGTATCTTCTTGGTTAGTTTCCCTCATCATGATTCTTGAACCATCTTCTCTTACTAGGATATCAACACATTAGAAATGTTTACTAACCCATAGCTGAACGGAACCATGGGTTTAGGGTTACATAAAATAAAAGATGGAAACATAGACCCATATATAATAAAGGAAGTTGGGATGATACATAGATCATCAAATTTAGTTTAATAATAGGTTATCACATAAAACCATGAAATATATAATTAAATTAAATAAACAAAACACATATAGGGCAGTTAAAGCTCATGATCGATAACAACGTGCATTAAAGACACATTTAAACTTACTAGAATTCATTTAAATTTATTAAAATTAAGATAAAAAATTACTTAAATTATTGAATTAATATACAAATTAATTTATTTATTTATTTTCTAAATATTTAATCCAAATAGTCCTTGATATACCACTACATTCCCATCATATAAAATTATAAATAAATTATTTTTTATTTTAAAATAATTATATACATGGTGTGTACTAAAGAGGCAACCAAACATGTATCTTTTCAAGTCATATTAAATTCATTACTGGGATTTAATATATATATAGACATATTGTGTATTTTATAGGTGACATGGTTTGTTCCAAGATCTATGAATAATCCTTTTCAAATACTATGTACCTAAGTGGCATTTATGCTCACATGACATGTCATACTATACAAGGTGCATTGTTTTATGGGTCAAACCATGTAGTTTATGTGGAATGCATAGCCATATGACATGAAATAAATATAAACCGCTTGTTCTTCTGGTAATATGCATGAGGTATGCAACAAGTACGAAAGTTTTTAAACATCATTTAGTTTTAGAATTTATGTCAATAATAATTTTTAAGAACTTATATCCACATGACACACTAAAAATAACTTGGCATGTTCCTGGTGCGGAATAACCCCAGTCACACAACGTGTGAATCTAGCTACTCATTATACTATTTATGTCTCTATTTAATCATCTATGTGTAAACCCTGTATTGGAATACACCTTTTATGAGTTTTTATGCATTACATGGTGTGTATAACCTGTTATATTCCATGTGATTCATATATCTCCACACTGCTTGGATGGAAATAAATATGTGGCATGTAATGACACCACATAGTAAACCAAAAAACATTCCATGATTTACATAGGGTCCAAAACATGTAGAGTTATATGACATATATGATAGAAACAAATCATGCAATCCTTGTCAAACTGTGTGTTATGAGACAACCAAAGCTAAGATCCATATATTATACATCATTTCCATAATTTAAACATTACATCACCCATATAGTCTCACAATCCAAGGACCTGAAGGTTTATTTTATTTAGTGGTTATATACATAATCAACTTATTTTTCATCAAATTAAACATTTCCAATAAGTAATATTCATACAAGACACAATTTTTAGATATTTCATACTTAATATTCTTATTCATAACCTAAGAATAAAAATACAAGAAAATGGTGGTCTTAGATACCCACTGAGGGTAAATATAGGAGATATAAATTGAATATAATAAGTGATCATAATATGAGAATGTGAGTATGAGAATATAATCATAATAAAATTTCATAACATAGGATAGCCATAACCAATAATACATGAATCATAAATCTTCAAATCATGACATAAATTGTTCTACATAAAGGTGAGTCATAAGTCAATAATCTTAAGTTATAAAAACATAATAATCAATATGTGGAATAAGTGTGTGGTAAAAAGATAAAAATAGGAATCATAACACATGTAAAGGATAGATACTAAGACATTCATCACATAATGTGAAGTGATAAAATACTTCAAAAAGTATAATAGGCTTGGTTTAACCTACCGTGTACATTTTGGGCTTGGTTTAACCGCCCATGTACCCCTATATAACTTTTTGATCTCATGAGATATACAATATTACCCAATGAATTAGAGGGATATAATGGACCCACCCGTCACATAATTATAAACCACACATATGAAATTAATAAGAACATAATATCATTCATTATTACTTTATTGCTTAATTTACCCATTAAAATGAAATGGGTTTCATTAAATGATTTTTAAAAAAATGAAAAATAATATTATAAAATCATTAAAAATATTCTTTAAAAATAAAGAAGAAATATTCTTTTCTTATGGTATGTTTTAAAAATGAAAAATTTCCCGGTTCAATATAATTTGGATTTTATTTGAAAAAACATGGAATATGAAAAAGGAAAATTAATAAAGAACAACAATCATGATGGAAGGAAAATAAAATCAAGCGGTAAACATTAGAAAAACATCCATTTCCCACTTTTGTAAAGAAAGTAAAATGTGACACCAAAAAATGTTAAGAGGATTACTTTTAAACATTTTTAAATAAAGTTAAATATGGTTGAAAATAAAATTTATAAATATATTTTTGAAATATTAGGAATAATATGGATATAGAAGATAATTTTTTGGGTAATGTATTTCAAAACATTTAAGTTAATGATTTAAAATAAAACCCCTTATGACTTTTAAAATTAAAAGCCTCTTGAAAAAAATAACTTGAATAGAACATAAAATTCCATGAGTATAAATTTATTCATGATATAATATTTCAACAAGATATAATATACAATATATAAATAAAAATAACTGAAAAATATGAAACATGTCTCAAAAAATAAATTTGAGGTGGGAAAACCTTGCCTCAGATTCCCCCTTAGTCAGACATGCTCTAACATTTTTTTAAATAGACTTAGGTTTGTGATTAATATAAGAAATAACATTATTAATATTTTTTTATATATACTTTCAATTTATAATTACTTATTAACAATATATTATTATTTTTTTGTTAAGTTTAATATTTGAGTGTTTACAGTTCAGTTTCACTTCTATGATTTGGATTGAAAGTTCTAGTCCTTGAGTATTTTCCAAGGTTAATCATTTCAAAAATGTACATAACAATTTAATTCATTTTTTATATATAATTATATAGTATCATATCAATTTCTTGGAATTTATGATGATGTTTTACATGGAATGTTTAAAAATATCAGTTTTTATACATTTCGATTTCATAAAAATAATTGATTTTGTTTGTGAATAAAAATATTTATATAACAACTAAAAATTTATTAAAACTACTTTAATTAATTAATATTACATAATATTAATATTATATAACATTCCTTAATCATTTATGACATAAACATTGTAACATAATTCATAATAGTGGTAAAAATGAACCACGAAATATTGTGTTATAATGACATAATGAGTAAGAATATGATATCTTATAATGATAGTTTCAGTTTTACATAATCATAATTGTTTAAAAACATGTTTTTTAAATGATAAATAAAATAAAATAAGTGGTATATGTAGGAGATGTATAATAACAATAAATAAGAATATATTTGTAATGTTTAGAGCTTGAATCCCCTCTAGAAGGGTATATTATAAATGAGAGGTTTATGGATTATTATTAGGACCGAAAGATTAAAAATTTCAGAGAGTATTATAAATAAAGTAAATATTGAAGAATAATGAGAGTAATACTAATTTGAGGTGAAATGTTTATGGGTTGAAGGATAGATCTATTTATAAGTGAGGAGAGTGGAACTTTTGTAAATATATTTTTATTAAAAATAAATTGGGAGTCATTGTAAGAACCTGGGTTTTTAGAAGGGGTCAAAATCTCAACCCTGTTTGAATTTTTGTCTTTTTCGTGAGAAATGAGGGAAAATATGGGATATTCTTGAATTTTCTAGACTACGCTCCATGTACAATAGAGTACATTCCATGTATGGGTTGGGAGAGCACGGTCGTGTGCTGCTGAGTACATGTCGTGTGATGACCGTGTTGGAATATATTACTAAACCGTGTATAGTTATCAATACGCCGTGTACCTATGACTGTGTGGAGTTTACACATGGTGTGTAGGCCTGTTGGTCAGGTAGAATCGTTTAACCAAGTACATGTAGTGACCTCCTTGCACACACCGTGTAGTCTAGCCATGTATGAGGGATATACATGGCGTGTGGGTACGTTAGTGAGGAATATATGAAAAACTAAGTACACACCATGTACCCCTAGGTACACATCGTGTAGTCAGTCGGAATTTCTACGGTAGAATTTGAGCCGTCATATGAATAGTAAAATGATACATGTCGTGTACTTAAAGAATACACCGTGTATTTTCTTTTTTTCGCTAAAATGGGCAGTAGCCTCATATTGAGGCAGAACCCAAACCCTTCGACGGGTTTGAGCAGGGATAGCTAGCAGAAGCCCATATTTTCTCTGATTCCTTCATTCGAGATCCAATTCTAACACCGTTGAATCCATTGGAACTTCCTTGGTAAGACCCTGATTCCACTTGAGCCATAGTTCTTGATTTATTTTTTAGAACTAGTTATAGGGGTCTGAGCGGTTTTGATTCCTTTGTAGATCTACTGCATTTTAGACCTAATTGGAGGCTTTTATCAGAGGAGTATCATCGTATGAGTGTCAGGTAGGTGGTGCATACCACTTTTTATGTTTTTGTTGTCATTTGGGTGGTGCGGCCTTCAATGTGTTATTAGGTATTTTGTGTGGTACCCAGTTTTATCTGATATTTCATATTAAATTGTTCACTAGAACCATGGGATGCCTTTGCATATTACCTTTACATTTTTTTCTTGAGCGGGGACAAGCAAGGGGTCGTTGCTCAATTGGGCCATTTTCTCTGGGGGAAGCCAAAATGGTTATGATTGAAATGTGTTGTTTTATTTGATAAGTTCAGTTTATTAAGCCTTGATATGAATTGCTAGAGGCTCTGAAGACCTTAGTGCTGGTATAGGAAAACACCTTCTTAGTGAAATTCAACTATTTAGATTGTTTTCCATGTTTATGTGTTATTATAAAAGTTTTATATATGTAATTGCGGAATTGCATATGCAGGAACCGTTGGGTAGGGTTGGGCATGGCCCGAATATTCTTAAGTGGTGCTGATCACAGTTTGGGCTTGGCCAGGGAACATTGGGTTGTTCTGACCACGTGATTGGGCATCATGGGCGTCAGTTTCAGGCAGGATGACTGTCAGGTTGGGCACGACCTTAGTTATTGGGATGGCAAGGCCATCAGTCTGGATCAGCATGGTCACAGGGACACAAGGTGTCAGAGGTGTTGTGGAATTGGTATTATTTTGTTGATTACCACTCACCTATAACTATGAGTAGTTTGCACACATAGAGACTCCATGATGAGGTGGATTTGACCACTCGTGTGGGTATAGGCCCCCGTTAGTTGGGTTTTAGGTACTTTTGGTTTGGGGGTGCTTGCCGAAGGATGCCACATGGAAGGTGGGGAGCCTTCAGGGGATACCATTGCGGTTATCGGGTTGGGGGAATAGGCTTGATTTTATTTGAGGGTAGATGTCATTGACCCTCCAAATACTTTACTTTGAGGGAAATCATTGTTGTCCCTCTGGCTACGTTATTTGAGGGCAGACATCGATGTCCCTCCTGTTACTTATTGTGGACAAGCATCACTTTTCCTCTGGGTTACTGTTTATCGGGCGTGCCTTCGAGACTTCAGTACTTGAGACATGCGTTGTCAGGGGGCATATGGTGCTGGGTTATATGATAGAGATTCCGGCATTGGCCAAAGAAGGTGACACTCCATGGTGGCTGCTGATCACCAGTGGAGTCTATGTTTATTTTTGCATCATTCTGTTTACTGCATTCCTTATAAATTCTTGATTGCATAATCACTTATATTAGGTATGCACCATTGGGTGGTATCCTACTGAGATTCATCTCACACACTGCAAGGGACCTTCGGGATGCGTGTAGACTTTATGGATTTACGTGTATGAAAGAGGCCATATTGAAGATTTGGGCTGCATTAGCTGTTATATGGGAACGGTATGGACCCTGAGGTCTTGCCTACCTGGAGTTATTATGTTTTTCTTACCTACCTATATCATCATGCTTGTTTTGTAGCTACAGTTGGTTAGCCATTGACGCCCTTTATATTTTTATAGATATGACCTGAGTTGGATTCATGTTTTGTTTTTTAGTAGTAGTTACATGTGATCAACATGAAATTGTGTTTACTTTCCTCTACTGCTGTTTATATTTATTACTTCCAATATTTATTGATATTGAATGTGTTTCCACTCTACGGGTCTGGTTTGAGTCTGTTGAGTCCTTTATTCCACTTCATCTTTAATATTATACTCGGACCTATACCATTATTATTATCCTCGGAGAGGGTATAGCCTCCCACTATACCTATAAGACCCTCGCTGCTAGTTGACAGCCTTTGGCGTTCATGGAGGTGTGCCTAAGTAGAGCAGTCGACCCGTTTATCACTGTTCGGGTGGCTGTTCAGGTTTGGGTCATTATAAAGTGGTATTTAGTTAAAGTGGAACCAAATTATCCAAATTTAAAATTTATTATAGGGGAGGTAAATAATCTACTTATAAAATAAACTATATATAATTTTTTGTGATACGTTTTCTCCTATCTCATAATTTAACCTGCTATTAGCCATTTAAACATTTACCATCATGCATAAATTTGACTATGGTAACTTTTTTTTTGAAAAAAAATTGAAATGGACCTTATTATATAATTTAAATGATATTATTCAAAGTATGTAAATAAATTTATATGATTCAATTTATAGAGGTGGAAAATTTTAATTCTACTAAAATCACAGTCCACACAACAATTTTTTTTTAAAAATTTACCTTTTAAAAATAAAAATGAATTTACACCATAATCATGCATAATATTTATTCCCATGACATATATTTGTATGTTATTAAAAAAATAATATTTTTATGAATTTAAAATGAAGACAAAGTTTAATGGTTCATTATGAATAATTAATTAAATGAAATGTCTAAAATATTTTTTTATTAGAATAAAATAAAACATAGGTTCCAAAATATAAGAACCCGGATTTTTTTATGAGGTAAAAATACATTATTTTCAGTTTCAATGTTTAATTATGTCTTAATTTGAATGCCTTTTGAGGTCATGGAGTTTTCTGGAGATTTTTCGAAGCCTGTAACCTACGTTTTGGGGTGATTTAAGACTAGTGCAAGGTTAGTGGAAGCCATGTGGGGAAGGATGTATAGATCAATTAAACCATGTGAGACTAGAAATAGGGTAGCTATAAGACACACAATTAGGAAAAACCATGTGGAATGGGCCTCATAGCTGTGCAGACATGACCGCAAAGTTTTTAGAGGCTTTTTTATTGGGTTCCATATGATTAGTCAAATCATGCGTAGTAACCATGTGAGTTCCCCTTCTCCTATAGCTAACCACGTTGTTTAGTGCATGGTTTGTCAAACAGTGTTCCTAAATCGTGTGAAACCATTCATTTGGATCATTTTTATAATTTTAAATTAAATTATAATCAATTATAAACCTAATTTTGGGTTCTTCTCCCACACAATGCCTATGAGCTATGAAATCTATCTTTGGCGCCTAATGTAGGATTTAAGGTGGTTTCTCCATCCAATATCTGATTCATGTGTGGAATGTCTCATTTGAACCATAATATTAAGAACTTGATTCATTTTTATCCACTCTCCATTATTTGGGATATTGGCTGTGTTATTTGGGTGCAAGATGATTTGCCCTATTTTCAGGTTCATTGTCTATTCTTCATAGTTCTCCAGTCCTATGTAAAATTAAGAGCAAATGATGGATCAACACTCCACTATTGAGTTAAATTAGGTGGTATAAACACCTTCCTTGTTTTTTGGTGATTTATTTCGCTACCTTCCAATAGGCCATACTCCAGACTTTCTGGTGTGACACCAAATTTGAACTACTTAATTACATTAGATATAATCAGAGCTGTTAGGGATTCCCTTAGGTTATGTTGTTATGTGTTAGTGTCTGTTGGAAAAATCATGGTCACCCATGGGGTGTACCTTATGAATTACCTTGTTATACCTTAGTTTAACCACCCAAGGGGTGAGTTCTCATGCTTTCTTAGATGTAGGAATCCCAATTAATTTTAAATGGAATTGAAATTTTTATTAGGGATATGGATTGCCTCCTTACCTAATGTCATGTTGATATGAAATTCATTAATTATATTAATATCTTAGATATTAAATTGTTAAATGATTGGAAATTCTCATTTGGTTGATTTAAAATTTCTTAAATGGTTTAATTGATAAAGGTGTAAATGGGTGGGTAAAATCATGTTATATATTTGAATGTGTAATGTAAACAATGAGTGGGAACACTCAATTGTTGCTTTAGATTTTATTTGTAATATATGAGTGGGTATGATCATGAGATAAATTGAATTTTAAATGGTTATGTGAGTGTGTATACTTACATTGATTAAAATGATGAATGGTATGAATGGTAAATGTGTGAATATATGCCTTTGACATGTTCCTTGGATCTGGAATGCATTAGTGCAGACCATTGATAGGGATTCTCCTTGGGTATTGATTTCGTGGGATGCCTTGGGTTGTGCTACCCCATAGATATGGATTTCTTGGACTCATATAGACATATATGTTATGACCTACTCCTATGAATCTAACCAATGCATAACTGAGTTTCCATCGAGATGCTCCTAGGACTTGATGGGGATTCCTTGGTATTCGACACATTAGATCTGACCCTTCATGGTATGAATCGTTAACATATGGTATGGTTGTGAGAATTATGACATGTTTGTTTGAATGAATTTGTCTTGGAATATTCGGAAACTTTTGGTTCTTCAAAAATGTTAGGATTAATATGCTTTATATGGAAAGGACATGGTGTCTCCTCCTTTTACTTATTGCTACCTTATTAGGAGCTTGATTTTTTAGGGAGCCTTTTGAGGCTAGTTAGTATCACTTTCTTCGTACTAAACATGAAATGGGAACTTTAAATTTCTTTTTTGATCACCTTATTTAATGTTTAACTACTATACTTGTTATATTACATAACATGGACTTGTATAGATCATGGGTGGTTTCTTACTGGGACGTTATCTCAAACCCTATTTGGGCCTCAATTGGGGACAAGAAAAAATTATAGGGTTTAAGGTATTGATAATGGAAATCAACCTAATTTAGGTTGTTGAATGTTTTTTATGAGAAGGAGAGCATGGGACCATGCTGAGGCTTGTGATGCTACCATGATACCTTATCATATTTTTTCCTTTTGTATACATTTATTGTAATGTACTTCCATATAATTAATTTGGATGCTTTATAGATATATGTATCATCCTCATCATTGTATATGGGACACTTATGGATTTTTTATATATTCTCATCATGTTCATTTATCAATTTCTACTTGTGTTATCTGCTTCTAATTTGGTTTGTTATTGATATTAAATTGTGTATACTCTAGTGATGAGGGCATAGTCTCCCCACTGACACACCTTTGACCTCGCTACTAGTCTGCATCCTCTAGCATTCTGGGAGATGTGCTTGAGGCCTTGTAACCCAATGGTCTTAAGGAACTATTGAGTTGTATCCAAGTCCAAGATGTTACAAAGTGCTATCAGAATACTATTTTATAGTTTTTATACTATTTGGATACAATAGAAAGTGATATGGTGGAATATAGTTTTGGTAATGAGTTGTTCTTTGTATTATCTAGGCCAGGTATGGGGAAAATCCAAAATCCATCAAATGGAATTGTTTTTTTCTATATTTTACTATTAGATATTATATGATTCCACCATAGGGTGACACACTTCCATTGTTATGTTAATATTGATATGATTTAGGGGTTCAATTATGTTACAACCTAATCATATGAGGGTATTTCATCTCATGAATGTTACAAGAACTTGTTAGAAATCAAAATCCATGCATTATTCGATTCCATTTAGGATGAATTAATCATTACATGATTTCTTGATTGGTTTTGTGATAGATATATTTGTTGTTGTGATAGATTTTATGCATAGGATGATAATGTGACACCATCTTTTAGTTCATTAGGAGTATGGTCCCTTATGGACTAGAAATTTATGCACCATTTGAATAAATTATTTAAAGTGAACTTGTTGTGATATGAATGATATGGAAACCAAATTTTGGTTCATGATGTGTTATGGGACCTCATGGATTAGAACATGGTGAACCATTGGTTAATAAATTTATAATGAATGAATGATGAAAATCAAATGGAAATGGATACCAAATAGAATAGAATGGAACAAAAATCTTGATAAATATAAACTCGACCTAGACCATAATTTTGAGAGGGTAAGAGGTAGTGTCTCTAGTGGTTTTCATGACTGCTCTTGTTATAATCCAGGATTTGGGGGAAGCCTATGGGTTATGACTTGGTTTTAGGAGGGTTTTTAACCTATCTTATTCTTTTTAGATTTTAATCTTGATATATTTATTTTCTTAGTAATGTGTTTGGAATTGTAGAGGAATCCCACCATGAAGAACTCCAATCGTACATTAGGAGGGAGGAAACAACCACATAATAGTGGAAGTTGGACATGGGCTAATGAAAATCCTCCTTTATGGTCAGCTATGGTTCTACGTGCTATTTCGGACATAGGTTCTAAGTCAGAGTTCTGTGAGGGATTATTTCACTTCATGCAGACATATCTGGGAGGACCATAGTTTGTCTTGTTTATGGATGAGCATACACATGTGTTCCGACAACATAATCCTCCCACATTTTGGTGGGATGAAAGTCCACAAGATGTTGAGTTGTGGATAGAGACTATGTTGTTGATATTCATGCAGCTTGAGACACAACCTGAGATGAGGGTGAAGATCATGACTTACATGCTTCACGGTGATGCAAAGCACTGGTGGGATGTTCTAAACCAAGCCGGTAGGCTGTGGGATATGGTTTGGGATGATTTCCAAACTAGTTTATAAGAATTTTTCTTCCTCAAGACTCTATAGATAGGGTGGGATAGTGAATTCTTTCATATAGAGCTGGATGTGATGATAGTTATAAAGTAAACATTATTCTTTACATAGCATTAAATTTTTTCTCCAACATACTTTTATAATGGGATATCAACGTAGAGATACTTCTAGGATGGTATCCAAAATTTCATCAGATATGAGTTCAACATGTTTAGGTAGACCTATATCAAAAAAAATTGAATTAGTTACTAATTATAGAGTAGATCCTATGAAAAGATACATGCACAAAGTATGGAAGTGTTGTTTCTTGACCCAATGATTTAGTATCTTTAGGACGGAAGCACCATTTTGAGGCTTCTTGTGATATGAGTCTCAAACAGGTTGTGAGTACTATTAGATCAGTGTTCTATCATTAGTGTGGAAGGATATGACACATGAAGAATCAGTTCGTTCATAACCCAGTCAAATGATGAGATTACAGTAGGATGGGCCACATGAAACGTTTCTGCAAGACCTTACCTCCTGATTTGAGTGGTATGGGGTTAGCTTTGACACCAATTATAGGAGCAGGTTCTTTAGATACACATCAGTTAAAGATCTGGATTAGTGTCGGTCGATTAGGATGAGGTAGTGATGGTCATGGCAGAGGAATCCAGACACCAGTTACACTGAGATTTCAATGTGGGCCTACTCTGAGAAGTGAGGTTGTATCATAGGGTCATGGTTCAGGCTAGACTTTTCTATACATCTTACCCATGAGGAACAAGGTGTCATACTATCTACAGTGATTTAATATCATAATAGAATCTACTATTTCATCTTCTCCTTTTATATAGGTGAATCTCATAGTTTCATATCTGCTCCTGTGGTGAAAATCCTTGGGCTTCTTATACTATCATCAGAGGAAATTATAACACTAGACAAACCATTGGGGATAAAAATAGAGGATGTGCAATTTTAGAAGGAGTGGCCCCTTGAGTTTGGTGGGTGTCACTTCGTCTGGGATATTTATGTCCTCAAGATGATTGGTTTTGACATCATACTCAGGATGGATTGTCTAGTGGATTATCAAGAGTATGTTGACTGCTATCATCAGTGGGTGACATTCACATCAACAGAGGGTGTAGTTCATAGTCACAAGGTAGAATAGGATTTCAAGGAAAGCTAAGATAGACTTCAACATCATGGTATGGGTGGGATAACAACTCATATTTCTAATTTGTATCTAGATGATTAGGTAGCACATTGGACGAACTGTCCTCCAATTGTTAGTCATTTCAAGGACACGTTCCTAGATGAATTTTCTTGTTTACCTCATGAAAGAGTGTTCTAGATCTCCATCAAGATATTACCAAGAGTTTCACTGGTATCCATTTATCCTTAACAGATGGCTATAATGAATTTTTAGGAGCTCAAGAGGTAGCTAGAGGATTTGTAGATAAAGGGGTTTACCTGAACTAGTACTTCCCTATAGGGTTCATTGATCTTTTTTATGAAAAATGAAGGTGGAACCATTAGTCTATGTAGGGATTATCAAAATTTGAACTAGTTGACAGTTAAGAACTGATATCCCTTACCATATATAGATGACCTATTTCATCGATTTCTTGGATCTTAGGTTTTTTGAAAATTGATCTGATATCGAGATATCACTAGGAATGTGTTCGACTTATAAACATACCTCATACAACTTTACAGAGTAGGTATGGTCTATATAAGTATCTATTCATATTGTTTTGTCTCATGAATTCTCAAGAAGTTTTCATGGCACTGATGAACCGAGTGTTTCATCCTTATCTAGATTCATTTCTAGTCTTTTTAATGGAAAATATATTGGTGTATTATCAGAATTGACACAAACATGAAAAAAATATTGAGAACGTTTTTGATACACTAAGAGTGAATCAGTTATATGGTAATCTCACAAAGATCTAGTTCATGATGTATTAGATTCACTTATTGGGGAACATCATCTTAAATACAAGATTATCAGTAGACCCAGAGAAGGTGTGAGATCTGGTTTCCTAGGAGCACCCCAAGAAAGTATTTTACATGTGGAGTTTCGTAAGGATAGTTGCATATTATATTTATTTAATAAAATTCTTATCAGGAATATATGTTCCATTAATAGGCTTTACTATGAAGGGTTTGAAGTTTTTATTATTAGATTCCAGTGAGACATCCTTTCAGGGGATGAAAGGGAGATTGACTTCAGCACCAGTCTTGATACTGCCAGAATAGGAATGGAACTACACTATGTATTCTGAATAAGAAGGTATCAGATTGGGGGAAGTAATGACATAAGGGGAGATATTCATGGATTACTAGTCTCGGTAGATGAGTAAACATGAGAGTAACTACCCGATGCACAACTTTTAGTTAGTTGCGGTCGTATATGCTTTTCATTATTGGTGACATTACATACTGGGAGAAAATTTTGTGGCGTACACGGACCCAAAAATCATCATTTACAAATTTACACATCATGATTTGAATATAAGTTAGTTAATGTGGTTGGATTAACTATAATCATTTTAATTTTAGATTGCCTACACTCTTGGTAAAGGCAATGATGTGGCTGATGCACTGAGAAAGAGGGCTCATATAAAGGAAGTCGGGCATGCTAGTAGTGACTGATTGCTCATTGATTTGTTCTCTGAGATGCACTTGGAGGTTCGTGATAAACATGGATAGATTTATTTATCATTTTTTTGTGACCTCTACCATATTTGATAGATTGAGGATGAGGCGGCTATCAGATTAATAGGGCTTAATTCTATAGGAGAGTGTAGAAGGTGAGGACCCGCCTCTTGGAAATATTGTATACATACATGAGATCGTGTGTATCCATAGCCATGTTTGGTTTGCAGTTGACATACATGAGGAGATAATGTTGGAATTTTATTCCTCATCTTGGACGGTGCACCCCAGTGTTACCAAGATATACCGGGACATGCGCCATTAGAACTGGTGGTCGAATATGAAAAGAGGGTTAGATGGTTTTTCCATGAGGTGTTCCACCTATCTATATTTGAAGGAAAAAAATCAATGACCAGTTATAATTTTATAGGAGTAACCTATTCCTGAGTGGAAATGGGATGATGTCATGATGGACTTCATGATCGGTTTGGAGAGGTTGCCTTGAGGTAACGATGATGTGTGGGTTGTTGTTGGTAGGCTCCTAAAAGATGCTCGTTTCTAGTCGATCAATGATGCCTTCAATGTTCATGATATTGAGGGGTTGTATATCTATGAGATAGTATGACTTCATTGGGTCCCATGCACTATCATCTCATATAGGGATGTTTGCCTTATGTATCATTTATGGAAGATTTTTTCAGAGTAAACTGGGTATATAGGTTCTTATGAGCACAATATACCATCCTCAGAATGATGGTCAGTCATAGAGTATGATACAAGTACTTGAGTACATTGTGTGACCATGAATCCTAAATTTCGGGGGCTCTTGGGAGAAGCATATACACTTGGTGGAATTCTACTACAATAACATCTATCAGATGAAAAAACATATATAACCTTATGAGGCTTTGTACGGTAGGCCATGCTGATCCCCCCTATACTGGTTAGAGGCTGGTGTGGTGGATTTAATAGGACTGCATCTCATGGAAAATACTTCTAAGAAAGTACAATTGATTTAGAGATAGATATCTACTACACAGTCTCAGCAGAAGTTTTATGCCAATTGCATCAGATTGCCTCTAGATTTCGAGGTCACAGATTGCATATTTTTTCATGTTTTTATGAGTCTAGGACACATAGGGATCAAGAGTTAGGTTAATCTTTCAACATGATATTTTGGGCCATTCTAGATTCTAGATATTGTTGGGTCGGTAACCAATTGGTTAAAGTTACCTTAGAGGTACCAATCCATGCAGGACATCTTCCACATATCTCAGTTGTGACACTATCATTTAGACCCACTCACACTTTTCCACCCGAGGAAGTGGTCTACCTATTGATGCGTCCTTAGAGTAGCATCTAATTCATATAGTTTAAAAGAGCACGAAGGTTCTCTGAGGATAGTTAGTTCCTTTGGTATGGGTGATATGGCAGCACAACCATTTATAGGATGAGACTTGGGAGAAGGATGTTTTATGGCCAAATTTGTTCTCAGATGAATCTTGGCCACCCATCAAAAGGCAATTTAGGAACGAATTTATTTAAGGGGGGAAGATTTTAGGAACATAGATTTTTGTATATAAGCATGAATCCATTATTTTTAGTCATAATGTTTAATTATTTACAAATGTGAATTCATTTTTGAATTAATGGAGGTGTCGGGGGGTATCTGAGGCTTGTTTAGAGCCCAGAAATCATGTTTTGGGATGATTTATGTTTTTCACATGGTTATTGAAAACTGTGTTCTATAGGTTTCATGGTTTGATCAAAACATGCAAGGATGGATATCAGGGAGCCATAGGACACATGGGTAGGCCAAACTGTGTGGAATGGGCTCCACAGTCATGCATCCATGTATGCAAATTTTATAGAGGCTTTATGCACTGTCTCCACATGGTTAATCAAATAATATTAGGAAATCATGCAGGTACCCCTTCTCTTATATCTATCCATGAAGTTTGGTGCATAAATTTCAAACAGTGTGCCTAAAAAATTCAACCCCATTAATTTGGGTAATTTTAATAATTTTAAATTAAATTAAATTTTTTTATATACCTAATTTTGGTTTCTTCACCTACATAAAACCTTGGATCTTCAAAATCTATCTTTGATGCCTAAGGTATGATTCAAGGTGTCTTCATTGTCTGATATATTATTCAAGTGTGGAACATCACATTTGATCCATAATAGTACGACCTCAATTCATTTTTATCCATTCTTCATTATTTTGGATATCAGTTTCACTATTTGTGTGAAAGATGATTTGCCCAATTTTCATGTTCTTCATCCATTATTCAAATTTCTCCCAATATTAGTTGAATTATGAGTTGATATTGGATGAGCACTACACTAGTAAGATGATTTAGGTGTTCTATAAAACTTCCTTTAGATTTTGTTCTTTTTTAGGCTACCTTATTTTATGACACCCGCAAGACTTTTTGGTACGGCCCCAAATTGGAAGAAGTTAATTAAATTAGATGTAATCGGGCCTATGAGGGATGCACTTAGGTTCCATTGTGATTCTTTTTTTCTAACTACCCAAATAATGGTCCCCCATGGGGTGTGACTTATTAATTACCTTATTATACCTTGTTTGAACCCCTCAAAGGGTGAGTGATCATGATTTCTATGATGTAGGAATCCCAATTACTTTTAAATGGAATTTAATTGTTTGATAGGGATATGGAATGAACCCTTACCTAATGTCATATTGATATTCCATGATTGAATAGGTTGAATGGATTAGATGTTAAATGGTTAAATGAGTGGAAATTATCATTTGGTTGATTTGAAATTGATTAAAGTGGAAATGGGCGGGTAAAATCATGTGCTATATTTGAGTGTATATTATAAATAATGAGTGGGAACACTAAATTTTTTCCTTGGATTTGATTTATGATATGTGAGTGTGTATGATCATGAGATTAATGGATTGTTAAATGTATATTTGAGTGGGTATACTCACATAGTTTGAAATGATGAATGGTATGAAGGGTAAATGTGTGAATAGATACCATGGATATGTTCCTTGGATATGGAATGCGGTAACATATGCATTTGATAGAGACACTACTAGGGTATAGATTCCATTGGATGCCTTGGGATTTAATAACCCTTAGATTCAAATTTCTTGGACTCATTTAGAACATTTCTGGTACGATATGCTCAGAGGACTCCAACTAGTGCCTGATTGAGTTTTCAGCGAGATGCTCCTGGGATTTGACAAGAAGGCATTGGTCTTCAAAACCATGGATCCATCCCTTCATTGTTTCACTCTTTGACAAACAGAATGACTGTGTGAATTATGACATGTTTTGTTGAATATCTTGGTCGTAGATGTTTCTGACACTTTAGGTTATACTGAAAGGCTGTTATTAATATGGTTTATATAGAATGGTCATGGTGTTTCCATCTTTTACTAATATATTCCTTATTTGGATCATGACTTTTGTTTTCCCGGGAGCCTTGAGAGGCTAGTTAGTATCACTTTCTTAGTATTGGACATTCTATGGCCACTTTTAAAATTATTTTCTTTTCACATGATTTACTGATTACCAGCTTAACTTATTATAATTCAAAACATTTAATTTTACAAATCTTGGGTGGCTGCCTACTAGGATATGTATTGATTAGGTAAAGCATCCTAATAGAGGTTGTTGAATTTTTCTTAGGAGTAGGAGAGTATGGGGCCCAGTTGAGGCATGCGACGCTACTGGGATACTTTTTATTTTCTATTTTTGTGTGTGCTTGTGTTGTAAATTAATACCATGTTCCTATTTTGGATCCTTTTTAGATACATGTATCATCATCATCATTTATATGATACACTTATGGCTCTATTATATATTCTTGTCTTGTTCATTTATTAGTGTCTTCTTATGGTATTTGCTTCCTCTATTGGTTAGTTACTGATATTACATTGTTTATACTTTGGTGATGATGGAATAATATCCCCACTGAAACTCTTAGTAACTTGCTTCTAGTCAACAACCTCCAGCATTTGGACAAATGTGCTTCAGGCCTTGTGACCCAGCAAGCTCATGACACCATTTAGTGGCAACTCGGTCTGGTACGTTACAAAAAAAAACTCAAGTATATATTTATAAATTCAAAATATTAATTCTAAAAGTATTATTTTACTATATAAATACATATTTAGTTGAGGAAATGGTTTTATATAATATTAATTCATGATTACATGATTAATATTTGATAAAAATTATGGTGTTGGTAGAAATGGTATTTTCACCATTCACCTAAAAATCAATTATATTAAAAAATACAAAAAATTCATCTTGAGATAATTTTTATATGGTGAATCCAAAAGTGATTTTATTTTTTAAAAATAAAGATATAAATTTTAAATAAAACATTTATAAAATATAATAAAAATAATGTTTCCAACCAATATATTTTTTCGTATCCCTGAATAATTAAAGTAGAACTTCTTTTAATTACATAATAGTTTATTGGACATTACTAATTTATTTTACTAAAAAATTTATGAATTTTATCAATACATTTTATGGGTAACATTATTTAAAAGTATTAAATTTAACATATATTAATTATAGTTTATTTAATTGTATAATATATCATTATTCACTTTTGCATGGTGTTACATGTATCACATGATTTCGAACAAACAAAATTTAATTAAAGGGAAATATATTCTAAAACCATGGGGTATAATATTATACACCCTTAAAATAATTTCATCCTTGAAATTACATTATATAGGTGAAAAAAGGTGATGTTATTTTTTTCTCATCACATCATCATGTTCCTATATATGTTTCTCAAACTTGTGATTCTGACACAAGACTTTAACCAAGTGGGTAGTCTTGTTCCATAATACTTTCTAACTGAAATCCAAGATCTCCACTGATTTGTTCTCAAAATAAGGATCATATTCCAATTGTATAGTTTTTGAGATTAGAATATATGATGTATCTCATATATACATCCTCAAAAGTGATATATAGAACACATCATGTACCTGAGAGAGGTTTGGTGCAAGTGCTAAGTGATATTATATAGTCCATAAATGATTAAAAATATTTAAAGGAATAATGTATCTATGTATTATCTTCCCACTCTTTATTAACCTCATAAATCTTTTTTAAGAGATATATGAAGGAACACATTGCCACCCACTTAAAACTCCAAAAATCATCAATAATTATCTACATAGATCTTCTATAGACTTTGTCGTACCTTCATATATCATTGAATGGTTTGAACCTTTTCTGTTATTTTTTTGTACAATATTAATACCTAAAATATTTCTCACTATTTATTTTTTCTATCATATCATAGTTATTCATCTCTTCCCATATAGAGTTTCATATGGTTATATTTTAATGTTATAGTGGAAACCATTATTATATGAGAACTCGATCGAAGGAATATTTTTACCATGACTTCCTTTGAAATCCATAGAGAAGGATATTACCAAATACCCTAATTCATAAATGGTCCTTTCAAATTTTCCATCACTTTCAGGGTGATAATCATGCTAAATCAGGTCTCTATATCCAATTCATGTTGAATGAATATCTAAAATATCAATGTGAACCTTGGATCTTGATTAGATAAAATTGAATGTGGTACTCCATAAAAACATACCACTCACTTAATGTATAACTTTTAAAGTTAATAAAATGATAAATATTCTCAGATACTATATAACTGTGCTAATTATTTTATTTTATCCACCACTACTGATATGGTATTATTTCATTTAGGAGTATTAGGATGATTTATGGATATGTCCGTAATTATATTTTCCTATTTACATTATGGTATTGATAATTGTTTCATTATTCCATTATATTTATGATTTCTAACCTTTAATTGTAGACATACCAAAAATAATGATATATACTCTAAAATATCTCTTTTCATGTTGTCCCACCAAATGTGTTGCTGAAGATCTCTATACATATTCGAACTTCCTTTGATAATAAAGAAGGATGAGAAATGTGCATCATATAGAAACTTCTTCTTGAATTATGGGTTTTATGTGAAAAAAAATCATTTCCTAAATTTTATAACTCCACCATTATCAAAGTGAAATTTTGGAATAATTTCTATCTACATATATAACTTCATGTCATCTTTATGAACCTCATTGATCTTTATATAGATGGAGGGTTGGGAAATCATTTTTTGAAATTTTTTATTTCATACATTTATGATTTCTATATCGATATTTTAATATCTAGGAATATTGGGTCCCTTCAAATCCTCTTCAAGGAAATGGTATCATGATATTTTCTTCTTAGAGCGTCTATTACCTTGTTTGCCTTCCATGTATGATAATGTACTGATAAATCACAGACGTTGATTATCTTAAATCATCTCCATTGCTTCATGTTCAACTCCTTCTAAGTGAATATACACACTAAGCTCTTATGCTCAATAAATAAATATATATATCAAACATTTCAATATATCGGTAATGATACAAAATCATTAATGCATAGAGAACTTTTTCTAGATCATGATTATATGTCATGTATTTTTTCTCATGAGTCTTCAATTAATGTGATGAAAAATTAATTATCATTTCATTTTTTATAAGACATATCCCAAGACCTTTTTTAAAGAATCTCTATATATGATAAACCCTTCTCCACTATAGGGTAGTTTAAGTATAGGTATTGTCACTAATCTCTTCTTAATATCCTTGAAACTTTATATGTATTTATATATAGATATCCACTCCATTTTTCATTTACTTAGTTATAGTATTTGAAAATTAAGATAAATTTCTCACAAAGCACTAATAATATCTGGTTAAATAAATAAAACTATAGATCTCTATCACAATGGTTGATCTGATCCATTCTTTAATCACCTTTATCTTTAAAAGGTCCAAATATACATCCTCTCTTGTTATTACATGATGCAAGAAGGATAATTTCTAGAGCCAAAATTCAAACATGTTGAACCTTCCATATGATTTATCATTTCATAATCTATTTATCACAACCCTCAAATTCTATTCATGATCGTTGATTCTCTTATAATATATCAGAATATCATTAATAAAGGATCTCATGAATTTGTAAAGGTAATATCTAAAGGTTCTATTAAATGGATCCATTAATATTATAGTATAAATTTTATGGCCAAATGGAATCACTATGAATTCATAGTGTCTATATCTTGTGTGGAAAGCTATACAGGGTATATCATCTCACTATAAGCTTAATTTAGGGAATCAAAATCGAAGATAAACCTTTGAGTATTATTTATCCTCTATAATTATATTAAACATATCATTAATATGGGGTATAAGATACATTTTATTGAACATAATCTTTTTATGTTTGTGATAATCAATGCAGAGATGTTGTATCTATCCTTATTCTTGATAAAGTGGATTGGTTCAAATCATGGTGAAGAACTTGAGGATATAAAACCCTTATCCAAATTCTCTTGAATTTTTTTTCTTTAATTCGTATAAATCTCAATCATTCCCTTTCTATATGGGGTCTTTAATGTAGATTAAATAGAAGGTATGAGTTATATGGAAAAATCAAACTCATGATCTAGGGGAAGACTGAGGAAAATATTCTATAAATACATCAATATATTCCTTAATAATATATATATATATATATATATATCTTTGATATTTGGTATTTCCCAAACCATTGGAGCTATATATACCTAATTTATAGTTAACCTGACCCATACAATAAATGTGACTTCCATAGGGAGATCATACTCAACCTTATATCGGTAGAATATCATGGGTTGATTTAGAATATGAAATACAATGTCCCTATCCCAATAATTGATATAGAACCCATATAGAGTGAGACAATCTATACCCAAAATCGAATCATATTTCATTAATGGAAGAAAAATATTATTTTTAATACGAACATACACACATAATTTAATTAGAAAAGAGTAGTGCAATTGGGATATAATCATCATACTTATTAGGAGTTTTTCAAGATAATTTTGTGTCCAACTATTGTAGTGGTGACATGATGATATTAGAATAATTACTAGATAAACATGTGTGGGTAGGAACACAATCAAATAATACATTTATAGTTCTTTATTAAATAATGAATGTACATTTCACCACTTAATTTCCATGACCCACTTCCATCATTATCATTTCATAAGATTTCCCTTTCTCCCTTGAGTTTAGAGGTCATTGATGTTTGTTATCATAATTTACCCCTTTTGGTGAAGAAGTTGGAATAATTCCTATAATTCATATAATTAAAGCTTTAGAGTGTGGGTGGTTCATTAGGAAGAGATTTATTTTCACCCATTACATTTGTTTTCATTTTCATATCCCATCATCTTTCATGTTCTTGATGAACTTCTCTTCGACACTCTAAGAATTTACATATTCCTTGGAGATAATTCCCTCATGTTTCTTCACATATTTTTGGCATAAAATATGGAAAGTCTTACTCCTTTCATTGGATTTATTATTGTTAGAGTTTCCATCACACTCCATTTTTCTCTTCTTCTCTCCAAAACTATGAGTATGATAGGAGTGTCCAATTTTTATTTCTACCTTGAGAGAAAATCAAATAATTTTTTATAGATACCAAATTTCCTTATATCGAATTACTATCAGAGACTTGGTTTCAAGATAGTAATGAAATGGTTGATTTTGCTTTTAGGGTCAATGGTAAAACTAAAATCCAACCATTAAAGTCTTGTAATGTTTTTTTCATAGGTACCAATGGGTTCATCCGTCTTTTGTTTTAGCCCCAATAATATTCTCCCCTTATTAGTGTGAATACTTTTGGGAAATTATATATTAAAAATAACTTTTCAGGATCTTCTCGTCCCATGGAATCAATTTACTCATTCTATTTTATGTTCTTGATAGGATTCCACCACTGATCTACTTAACTTTATAAATTATACATAGATAATTCCACATTCTGATGATTTAAGTACTCAAGAATGGAAAATATATTTTCCATCATATTGATCCACTAATAAATAATTAGTGGATTAAAATACCCACTATATGAGGGTAGACATTTCTACATGAAGTAATTGAAGATGATTTATTCCATCATTTGATCATTTAAACGTTCAACATGGTTTTAATTATTTTCCATATCTTGATACTGTTTGGTAATCATAACCACAATATTTCTCATTCCACATCTCATTTTATTTAGTTTATCATGATGATGTTAATTTTTTTCTTATTATATTTGTTGTTAACTCCGTTCATCCTAGTTACGACTTCCAACTAAAACAAAAAATTTCATTGTGAGAATCATGAAATAATCATAGTAATCAATCACATCATAAAGAAAAAAATAAATCAGAGGATGTCTTAAATCATGACACCTTCATTTCAAATGTAAAGTTTTCAAGTAGTAAAATTTTTTAGTACCCACGCGTCAAATCCTATAAGTGAGAATTATGAGGTTGTAAAGTGGATTCTACATAAAATAAATGGTTTTATAATTTTGGCACATTTCATTGAAACAAATAATTCATTGTAAGAGTTTTTTAACTCTAAATTTGGATGACTTAGAGCCACCCAAATATTCACCACTAGGTATGTGTTCACTTTTAATGAAAGGATAGTAAAAAAGTTATTGAATATTAAATAACTTGTAGACTCTCTAAATTGAATTTAGAGTTCATTAATTTAATGGATTCAATGAAAAAATTTATTTGGTTGAAGGGAATATTAGAAGATATTAGGAGGATGGATGATGGGGTGTTATTTTTAAACATGCGAAGTGAAATTCACTTATTTAAAAATATAATATTTCATAAAAAAATAAATAATATTTAGCTAATTTATCACTCTTCAAAAAAAGTTTTTATAGGACATATCGATGGATCTATTGAAGATAGTAGGGGTACATAATTTAAAAGATATAGTGACAAATTCCATAGTCTAGGACATGCTGAGGCAATACCACACCTCAATTGTGATGGGTTGACTATAAGAATGGTGGGGTAACCATGTTGTTGTTAGGGAAGTTTGAGTAATAATATATTTCTATAGAGTACAATAGATGGATTATAAGGGAACCCTATAAAATGACTCCAAATCGGGATATTTTTAGGATTACGGATCAAAATCTTTTTATAACCAAAAGGATTAGTCCACCTAAAGGAGAAACTTCATCTGTCTATTTTTATGACTTTATTTAGTGTTATTATAGTGGTGGTTACTATGGTCTAGATGTATGGATGATGGATGTTGTGAAAACATAAAAATATAGTATTAAGAAATGGATTTTCAATGAAATTAAATGGTAAAATTGGAATGTGTGACCAAAAGTTACACATTTAACATTTATCATGGACTAAGTGTAGATACTGGAAGATAAAACAATTTAACTGATGGGGAAGATGAAGTAGTGACGGTCTTTGATCTAATGGGTGGTATCCTATGGTGACCAACCTATTTGGACTTCACCCAACAAATATCAGATAGAAGTGACTACTAGGAGCACCAGATAGATCCTATAATAAATATTATGGTTAATCAAATATAATTATATTAATTTCTCAATCAATTGTATTCACCTTTTATTTCCTTGAATAAAAAGAGTTTTAGTGTTCATCATGTGGATCAGTACACAATTCTAAATCATATAAACATGTTTTGTTCTTATGAATTGTTATATTCTAATTATTTTCCTCAAAGTGTTATTATTTGTGTGTTTTTTTGAGGTTGAGTGTTATGGTATAGTTATTTGGGTTCTTAATCTACCAATTTTTGGTCTGTGTAGTATGGGTTTATCTACTATTTATTTTATTCTATCTTCATAAGTTCCATTGTACATATTCTAATGGTTTTATCAACATATTTTTGTGATCCCAAAAGGTTTTAAATCCTATTTTATTTTTATTTTAGTTTGTGACTATCTTTATAATTTTATTTATTTTATTAATTGATATATTTTATTATGATGAAAACCATATTAATTCATTATATTTATATTTATTTAAAAATGATTTTTTTTATAAAAGAAAATATAATGTGTTTGGATTTCCTTTATTAAAAAAGAATAAACATATATTTTCTAATTATATTTCAAACTAAAATGTGGGGTACGACTTATATAAGGAGTTGTATTTATTCTTTGGGATATCCCACTAGGCATTATCTGACCCTAAACACACATTTTTGTCTTTATATATACCAAATTATGTTTGGTGAAGGTATATTGAAAGACGGATCCTCATTTGGAAATGTAACTTAGACGCCTTCTTCATTATTTGGTGTCATTATAATAGAGTGGTGACCTTAAGTTATGAAGAGATGGATGATATATTATTTTTATAGTTTTGGGATTGTTTTGGTGAATATATGTATAATCCACTACATCGTAACATTATTTTGAACTCTTTTGTATCATATTTTTTTATTATCATTTTATTCATCTTGTTACAAAGCCATTTTTTAATATTTATTTTGATTTTTCTTTATTATTCTATTTTTAGATGTATTCTTATCTTGAAACTTTTTATTTACTTATTCTGAATGTACAATGTATAGATATATAAGTTTGTATTCTCATCAATAGTAGTTTGATTGATTTATTAGATTTAAAAAGTAAAATAGTTTCCAATAGTATACATTTTATTCCCTTGACACTTATCTCCAACCCATGGTGTTCTAGAATATTCTTTGGGCCTTATAGTGGGAGTAATCCAGCGATGTGGTAGGTGACCCAGATTGGTTTGTAAATAAAATTATTTCAAACTCCTCATTTTATTTTGATAGTAAAGGATGGCTTGAGATAGGACTATTGCAACATTAGGGGTTAGTAATATTAAGTGTTTATACAACTCTTTCTCATACAAATCCCCATGTTACCATGGTTAGTCATGAGTTTTCAATTATATTAGAGTTATATTTTGACTTGTTATTATGTCATTTTGGATCAATATTATTTTATGGTGGATTTAAGGGATCATATCATTATTCATAAGAATAATTATGATAATATCAATATAAATATGAAAATATATGAATTTCATAAGAGTGACCTTGATTTTATAAGATTAACTTCGGACTTTTTATGTTCCATTCTCAAATAAATGATCCATTTTTTAAATTTTGGTAATAGTTTTCTTTAAATAAAATTAAATTTCATAAGAATAACATGGAATGTTTAATGGTGATCTATAGAAATATAAGGGTAACTATGATATAGAGTAAAATTCATTACATTTTATAAGCGACAGTGAAATATTTCATAATATTCATTTAATAGGTGAAAATTAAATACATAACATTCATTTAAAACTTGTCTAAGTTTGAAATAGATATTTTTTAAGAGTCATTCTTGAATTTTTTAAGAATTATTTTTGTAAAGGGTTATAGACTAATAAAAAAATTATTTCAATGGACATAAAGATTAGTTTAAAAATAACTACCTAAAATTATTGTTGGGTGATATGGACAACTCATATCAGATAAAGACTCATCCTAGGGAACCTAAATTAAATCTAATGTTATTTGAATGCTTTGGTTCATATACTGGATAATTTTTAATCCGAGGAAGTTATTATGAGATTGGAAGTATTTAGAAGTCTGAAAATGTAATTTTACATTAAATTTAAATTGTATATTTAATTATATTTTTTACAATTATAAAAAATAATTAAAATTCAATTTAAGTAATCTTACAGTTTTAATTTCTATTTTAAATTGTTATTTGAGCACGGAGATTATTTTTTTCCCTAGATATAACATATATGTTATTATTTTATGAGTATAAGATTTAGTGCTTGAAAAGAAAAATATCAAAAGAGATATAGTGTATTAAAAAATAGAGAATACTTGTTATTATAAAACTAGAATAGGAGTAGGAAATATAATAAGGGGAAGAATAATTATCATAAAAACATTATGGAAGTCCAAGTTTGAGGCTGATTCTCTATTGATTTAAAAATAGATTTAATATTTCTAATTGTAAAGGAGAACTGTGTAGATTTGGGATACATTTTTGTATCACAGGTAAATGATAAACCATGATTTTTATATTTTAAATAATGAAACAAGTGGACTATATGATATCAGGATAATATACCTCATTCTACTGACTGGATAATAATTTTTAATAGTAAATACTTAAAAAATATTTTCAACCATTTTTTTTCTTGGGTGTGTTTTATGGTAATAAAATTAGTCACTTTAATATAAGGTGAAGGTTATTTATATAGGAAACAGAAAAGGGAATTATAATAATTGATTTATAAATTATCTCATTGATCTCCCATTGATATTTAGAGTCTTTTGAAGTGGTAATATATAATCATTCCCGTCATTGGCGATGATCTAATGGAAGTTTTGAGAGGAGTTTCTTTATATAAGAATATTTTGTTTCAAATATTTTGTTATATATAATGAAAAATATAAATTTCGTGACCTTAAAATGGATTAAAACTTTATATGAAAAACGTGGTTTATTTTTCAAGTATCACATGTTTTTATAATTTAATATCATGCATATTGGATATATTAGATGTTATAACAGATGGTTTTACTCTCTATACTCATGATGCAGATTTAAAAAAAATGATCAAAATAATTTATAGAATGAGGTACAAATAAGAAATATCATTCCATAATCTATTTTTAATGATTATTTCTCAATATAAATGCGATTAAAATAGTAAAGGTATTATGGGATAAGTTAAGAAGTATATATGAAGGTAGGGAAAAAATAGTGTAGGCTAAACTAATGGTTTAGAGGATGAAGTATGGAGACCGAAAAATGATGGAAGATGAAATTATAGATGAATTATTCACTTGATCTAACTAAATAGTGAGAACTATTAGGAGTTTTTGTAAAATGTTAGAGGATACAATTGGTGTCGATAAGATACTACACATTCTTCTAGATACGTTTGACGTAGAAGTCTTAGAAATTTAAAATCATGATCTATGCACACTTCATTTTTTTGATTTATATAGTATTATTATTTCATATGAGATTAAAAAGGGGAGTGAATGAAAAAATAATGGAAATGGATATAAGGAAATTTCCTTTGAATCGTTTTAACATGAGAAGTGTAAGAAAGAAAGAGTTATGGAAGAAGAATATTCAGTTGGTGATGATATCAAAGAAAAGTCTATAAAAAACATGTCACTCATCTCTAGATGTTTTATTAAAGGAAATTTAATGTTTATGGGGAATATTATACTAAATTTTCTCATGTTTGTCTCCATTGTATGTTTTTTAAATACTATTTAAAGTTTAAAGAATAAAAAGTTAGTGAAGATTAGGATGAGATACTAAGGAGATTTTCTAAGAAGAATGATATGAAACATGATAAATCAAGGATTTCATTAAAATTTAAGGTTATGAATTTTTCAAAATAAAAAAATAAAATTATTTTCAGAATTTAAATATAGTTATATTATTCATAAGGATGAATAATTCTTGAATTCTAGTTTTGTTGATGAAAAAAACTATTTACTAAAGTGAATTATGAAGAGTTCACAATTGGTGAAAGGAATGATGTTAAGAGTAGGAAAAAATAGAAATGTATTCTATTTTGAATATAGAACTTATGTAATGTCTTTAAAATATATTAAATATAGATAAATATTTCCAAATTTATAAAAAACAATCAATATTCAAGGAACAATGATTTTTCCATGTTGATAAAGAATCAAGGATAATAAAAGTGATTGATGATTTGAATAATATTTTTGAAAAAGAGAAGACATTAAATGTTAAAATATAATATATAGTTAAAAAAAGGAAAATGATATAGATAATATCAAATTATATTTGAAAAATTCATAAAATGAATCAGAAAAATAAAAAACCAACTTTTGGAATTACAGAAGTTTTTAAAAGCTCAAAGAAGGAGCCTGTGAATAATTTTGAGGTTTCAAAGAATGATAAAACTCTAGTTAACCAAAAAATATCACACACTAAGTGTAAGAACAATCTTTTAAGTGTTGGTAGAAATCCTGGTTTTGATTTATAGGTGAAAGAAGTCAATTTTCTGAAAAAAAGACGATTCTTAGAAATCTATAAATCCTGAGAACACTAACTTGAAGGTAAAACAGATAAAAATAGTGAATAAAAAGGGTGTAAATAATCATTTATCGAATAAGAAGATATTGGGAGTCTAAAAAATTACAAAAATGATAAAAACTTTATGACCAATGGGTGGAAAAAAGTGGGTGTCAACATCCGGGAAAAAACTTATTTTCAGAAGTAAATCTGAATTTTATGGTTATTGTTTTAAATTTACAGACTTTTTTCACATTGAAATGAAATTTTGGTTTAATTTAAAATATTTTTATGAGGATATAAGGTTTAATAGAATGTATTTTATGGGTATTCATCCTACATAAAAATTAGTAAAGTAAAAAATTAGACAAAAAATTATAGATTGATGGATGAGAATAAATTCAAAAAATATGAATAGTTTTTTAGAATATATGGATAATCATGTCACTTTTATAAGGATTGTATCAACATCCTTCCTTACAAATTTAGTATGAATTTAAATACTCAAAATTATTATAAGAAGAAAGAAAAATTAAATTAAACATTTTGTGTTTTTAAAGTAGCATAAAATCATCTAAAATAGGACGTATATGGATTCTAGATAGTGAACATTCATCACACATTAAAAGATATTTAAATATTTTTAAGGATGCAGAAATTTTCAGGAAAATATTAGTGACCTTTGGGAATGATGTGTCACTTAAAATTATATAAGATAGATTAATGGTTATTGGAAATGAGAAGTTAAAGTCAAATATCACTTTATATGATAATGGGTTGAAACAAAATATGTTAAATGTATCTCAGTTATGTGAGGAAAGAAATGAATTAATTTTTGGGAATAATATGTTCTTAGTAAATATTTTAAAATATGTATGATTATTTAAAAAAGTCAAATGAAAAAGGGGTAACTTATTTCAGGTTATTGATGCTAAAAATTCACGCTAATTAATATTGAAAGAATAAAAAAATTACAATATTAATGGATCGGTCATCTTGATCATAATAACATGAATAAGATTACTAAGGTAGATAATATTTGTTATTTATATATTCTTTTAATTGATAAAAAATAGATTTCTCTATATAAAAAAATGGGAATAATTTTAATTTTCCCCACAATAAATTTTGAATTCAAACATATCACCCATTAGAGATTATACATTATGAAATTTTTGGGCCTATGATGATAAAATAAACAACCATAGATAAGTATTTTATTTAATTTATTGAAAATTTTAATTTTATCCCTTGTATTATTTTTCTGAATCATATGTTAGAGGCTCAATAAGGATCAATAGTTTTAGAATATGTGCTGAAAAGGATTCTCCTTAAAAAAGATCCAAATATATAACGGTGTAGAATATCCAAAATTAATATTTGAAGTACATCTTGAGAAGAATGATATTAACCAGGAACTAAATGCACCATATATACCACAACAAGATGGGGTTTCAGAAGTAAAGATAAGAATTTTGGTAGAGATGGTTCATACCATGCCGATTGAGAATGATAATTATTAATATTTTTTGAGACAAGAAATTACTACGTCAATTCACATTCAAAACCATTCTTTTTTAAAATAAAATTAATATATTTCAACTTATGATATGTATTATAATAATTTTCCAAGTTCAAAATATTTAGGTGTGTTTCATAGCCCTTGTATAATCTAAGTTAAAGGTGAAAATCATGGGAACATTGAGCATAGTGGTGTTGATGGTATCTTCCTAGGTTATTCTACAAATAGAGGAGGATGCCACTGCTAAAAAAATAAAAAATAAATATTTTTGATACTATTGATTTGAAAGTTATATAACACTCAAAGATATATAACACACATCCAGAACAATGTTCTAAAAGTGATTGTGAATCACATTTTTTAAGAAATAGGATGGATTTTCTAAAAATAATAAGAATTATAAAGATTTAAAGATTTAATATGATTATTTAGAAATTTAAAGTGATGAATAAAAACCACTTTCAACTCATTAAAGTTTGAGAAAGTACGTGGAAGTATAAAATATCATTTGAGAACAGGGATGGTTTAGACTAGAATAACTTTTAGGAAAACAACAGGTACCTAGGTATTTTCCAATGTTAAACCATGAGATTGAAATAATATTTAAAGTAACAACAGTGGATTAATTCAATAAATATAGAATTAAATTAGAAATTGAATAATGGAACTTGGTATTTGGTACCTAATACAAAAACAAGAATTTTATCAAAACAAAGTGGCTATTTTGATACTTACTGAATGAAAAATGGAAAGTTGTAAGAAATAAGGAAATAATTGTGTTTAGATGGTAAAGAAAAGTTTAAGGAATTGATTTTTATGAGACCTTCACACATGTTTCTAGGCTTTAAAACCTTAGTTTATTTTTTATTATTATATAAAAAAGGAAATAAAATATTTTCCAAATTAATTTCAAGTCTACCATCCCTAATAGAGAATTGTAAGTGGAATTTTATATTGATAAACCCAGTGGTATCTTGAATGGTGAAGATGAATTTTTTGTTTACATGTTAAAAAAGTTTCTATATGGTTTTAAAATTAATGAAGAAGATGGTATTCGAAGTGATCTACTTCCTTGAGGCGTTTAATGTTCATGAATGGAAGAGTGGATGGAAACCACTATATTAAATATGAAAAACTGGTATAACTTAATTTCATTTTCTATGTAGTGGATATTATTTTTACTAGAAATATAGAATAAGTTTTTTGAATAATTCATTTTAGAGGTGAAAAGGTTATTTGAAATGTCCATGCTTGGGGAAATGTGATACTTTTTTGGATTATAAATTTGTCAATAAAAGGATCACATCATTCATTATCAAGAGAAGTATGCTCAATAACTTATGAAAAAGTTCGGTATAGAGGATTAAAATCTGATTTATACACAAATTTTAGTAATAATTTTCTTTCTAAGGATGAAAATTGAATGAAAGACGATCCAAAATAATTCAAAATGATTATTGGAAATTTTTTATACTTGATAAATTTACGATTGGGAAATACATATGATGTTACATTATGTTCATGGTATCAAAGTGTTCCAAGAGTCTCATTTCATTGCTGGAAATAGAATTATTTGGTATATTAATGTAATAAAAATTAAGAACTAAAATACAAAAATAGTGTAAAAATTTATTTTTTGGTTATAAATATGTGGATTGGGATGGAAATATTGATGATCAAAGAATAACATCTGGTAGTGTTTTTCTTTTTTTGGTGTGAAGTGTGTATATTGACAAAAAAAGAAACAATTATCTGTATCCTTAAGTACTATTAGATCAAAATATGTGGTTAAAACATAGGATAAATCCAAATCGATGTTAATGAGGACTAAATTATAAGATCTTATGGTGTAAGTGATGTTACCACTACTTGTGTGATGTTGTAGTTAGAGTGTTATCAGTCTATCGATAAATCCATTTAAGCATTCTCGGTGAATGAGCATTGATAATAAATATCACTTTATCAAATATCTTTTTGGGAAAACGTTTTTAAGATGGAATTTGTACCAAAAAAGGATAAAATTGTTGATTTTTTCACTAAACCACTACCTAAGGATTCATTTCAAATTTTGGGATTGATGATGAGAGTTCAATTACATTCCTCTCAAGGATATGGTATATGTATTTTATCCCCTATCTTACGTATTCTTTAGATTTTATTTTACATGGTGGTGAAGGAAAACATAAATGACTTTATGTTTTCTTCTGTATGTATTTATAAAATGTATTTACAATGAGAGAGAAAATAGTATTCGGGAGAATATAATAATTTTTGTCTAAACCAATGGGGGAGAGATCTCCTATTTAAGGCGAGCATGTATTTAGAATTGTTTTTAAAAATTTGTGTAACTTATTATTTCACAATGTGTGTATGTGATGTTTAATATTTATGAACTATTCTAATATGTTTAGTGATCATGTTTTCTAGAAATTTTAATATGCTATTTCTGAGAATAGATTTGTTAAGTTAAAGATGTATTTATTCTCATTTGATATCAGTATGTATCAAAGGCTATTAACTAGAGGGTGTGAGTAAATGTTTATTTACATCATGATATTATTGTTCAATATTCTTCTTTCCAACACCAAGTTCCCCCACATAGGAAAAAAAATTTAATACAGATTCATTTCAATGTGTGATGAGTTCGAAAGTGATTTTAGTTCCTCTGTGGACAAAAAAAATAAATATAGGGAGACTTTTTAGGGGAAGATATGGTTTAATAGATTTTGATCCCATAAAGAAGTTATTGTTACATTGGAGAGATTATTGAAATCCAAGGAGTGTTTTTTGTGATATAGATATGAAGAAGTTTCCTCCAACTTCTAGTACATGTCTAGAAACGTTTATTTTAGAAATTAAGAAGGGGACATGTTTATTATACTATTTTCTGTTTTCAATAAATAAATTATATTCAAAATCAATGAAAATTAATTTTATAACGTGAGGTGAAGGTTGTTGAGTAGTTATTAGAATATTATAGTCATTTGAAATTTTTCTATAGGTTATTTGTGTTGAGCAGATCTAGATAGGAAAATTAATGAAGTACTAGATTAGTAAGGGTCATTGTACTCTAATAAAAAGGTTAAATTTGGTATATAGTTTGAAGAATCAAAAGATTAAATTGAAAATAACATTATTCATTAGATTTATTTTTATCAAATCATTTTAAATGTGAAAAAGTCTATATTTTTCATATTAACTCTGATATCTTAAGAGTAAATTTGGACTTTGTAAGAGTTATTACAAAATATATGATTTAGTTTTTCATTTTCATAAGTTTCATCTCTAAAGGAAATGGAATTTCGTATGATTAACTTGGAATGTGTAAGAGTTATATAGAGAAACGTAAGTGTAACCTGGATACAACATAAGAGTCATTTTATTTCATACAAATCATTTTAGTATTTTATATGGGTTATTTTAGAGGTGAAAATAAAAAATAGAAGAGTCCATTTCAGATTTCATAAGGATCATTTTGATATTTAATAAGAGTCTTTATATAATTGTTTAAGATTAATTTATAAAAATTTTACCAAAATTAGAAAATTTTGTGTCCGATGAACATAAATAATATTTTAAAAAGAACTATCAAAAATTATGTTTTAGGATCTATATCACTTGGATCAGATCAAGACTCATTCCATGGACACCAAAATTATATTTAAGGTGATTTATAATGTTGGTATGAACTAAGAGATCATTTTTAATCAGACGAAGTTGAGAAGAATTTTGAAGCAGTTATGTCATGAACTAGACCCAATATTACCTATATTGGAAGCTAAAGCCATATAATGACATCCCTCAGGAATGTTCTCAATCAATTTAAGGTGGCATCATGCTCTAGGGAATTAATTTAAATCTAGTGTAAATGGATTTACATAATAATAATATTTTAAAAAATAGTATAAAAATAAGCATGACCACTCTATATGTCGAAGATCCATGATCCAAAAAAAATTGGAAAATATAATAAAAAAAATTATGACAGTTTAAGGACACCTCTAGTCACCCTCACATACATGAATATGTCAATCCACCTCTATAATTCCTTTTCTTTAGCCACTATCAAATATAGTACACCACAGATTTAAACTAAATGGTATATTTGGATGATGTTATACATGGAATGAAATGAAATAAATAAAAAACCAAAATTCTTCTCCATGGACATAGGTCACCACCCAACCTTGACCAAATCAATACTCAAAGAGCTATCAAGAGAAAAAATAGAACCTGGAACTGAAATGATTATAGGAATGAGAAATTAAGCTTAGTATGAATTCCCAAATAAACACTAGCTAAAAAAATATCTTTTACGTAAGAGTTTTAACATTTGTTATTAAGAAATAGATGTTAAATACATTTTAAAATTTTTTTTTTAAAATAAACGACATTAAAAACAATAAAATCACATTTTTCATGTCGGTGCTTCTAAAACTGACATGAAAAATTCACTTTTCACATCAGTTATTCTCAAACCAATGTGTAAAATTCATTTTCCATGTCGATTCTAAAATAACCGATGTGAAAAATGAATTTTCCACTTTTTTCTTAGAAGAACCGACCTAAACATAAATTATAAAAAAACGATTTTCACATTAGTTTTAAAAAAACATCATGAAAGTTAAAATTACACATCACACCAATAAGATGTTCAATTTTTTGACAATGAAAGATTGAAATTTAAAATTTCTGCTTAAAATTTAGTATATCGTGATTTGATTTTCATGTTAATTTATATGTTTTCACACTCCACATATATTTATTTAACAATAAACTTTTTCAAGCATCATTATTATTCCACCAATTCAACTCTTCCAATATTTATTTTTGTTTGAAAGATTCCTCTTTAGAAGAATTAGTTAGGTTTTGTATAATTATTTATCTATGAAATAATGTTTTTTTATTAGTTTTCTCAATTTATTCCCATTTAATTATTAATTTTTTTATGAATAATCCTTCTTCAGTTCACTTTAAAATGACAATGTTTTGTTTGCAGCTTAAAATGCCTTCTAAGCCGCATCAGCTTCTTCTCACGCACGAGATATTCTATCCAAAAAATTTTATATTGATGAAGAGTTCGATGGGATTTAAAATTATATCAAAGATTTAGGTTTCTTTGTCTGGATTCCATTAGGTTTTTTTGATCTTTTTTCCTTTCAACAATCATGTATTTTCATCTGACGAAGTAATCGATTTAAAAAAATATGACTTTTAGGTTGATTATTTTATAACCAACATAAAAGGTGATGAAAATTCCCTTTTTAACATTGGTTATTATATAAGTGACATAAAATAAGGTTTTTTAGTTGGTTATAAAATAAATATAAAACAAAAAGGTGGAATGTCACTTTTTAGGTCAGTTATAAAATAACAGATATAAAAACCTCTGAAATAATTATTTTTATATAGGTTATTTTAACTGAAGCTAAAAATATTATTTTTTAAGTCATCTACAACAACGTCACCTTAATAAATAATGCGAATAAAAATAAAAAACCAATATACAAAATGTGTTTTGTACTAGTGAAACCACACCCCAAGTATAAGTCTTTACAAAAAATATTCTTGTCTAAAATACATTATAAAAATTATATTCTTTTTATTTAATTAAAACCCATCATATTTCATTAATCATTTATAAAATTTTTCTTTTCTTTTTTTACATGAAAAGAATCTCTATGAAAACAATATATAGGATAACACCCCTTTTCATTAATATATCCATTTGAAATCTACCATTTTTAAAAGTATCATTATGAACAAGCCTTATAATATTCTTTTAAATAATAATTTCACAAAGGAAGGGAAACAAATTTCACAGTGGATCCATGATCAAATGAAACAAATTTTTGTAGGTATAAATTAGTAAGAGTCATCATGCAAACCTAGGTGATGAGGGTAAAATATAGTACATGAATATACAATTACTAAATAAACTTGGAACTATAAAATATCAACCTACCCTAAAATCATAGTATTTACCTACCCAGACTGACCTAGGGGAACAATCCCATAAGAAAACATAGTCTATCTTAGGATCACTACTCAGAGTGTGATACCAAACTAGTACAACATGTTTACCTAGAGTTCCTACCTAACTACCCAAGTATTTCTATGATATATAAATGGAGGTGAACATTTTAGAAGTACTATGTATACACATGAATAATACATTTCATAATTAAACCAACATCTCACTTAATTACCTCCAAATAACATTTAATTAAAAGACCCATTTAATAACACACATATATGTAATTAATATAAAACCCCTTTTGGTAATAATCAACATGTCACTTTTTAATAAGAACTCATTTCTATAATTCAAGGGGAAAAGATAAATAGGTGTTTTAACCTTCAAAAAAAATTCAAAGGTTCTAATGGGGCTTTAAAATACGTTTTAGAAACCATGCTAAAATTCCCCCTTTCATTTTATTTTAGAAAGAAAAAAAGTCATTAATATCAAATTGAAATTCTATTTTTTATTATTAGACTCATATATACTTACACATATAATAACATATAACTTATATTCCATAAATTAAAATAATTCTAATTGAATTTGTATATACCCATGAATTTTTACAAAACAAGGCATATGTACATATTCATGTAAGCGTATATGAGTATAATAATAAAAAGGATAATTTCAATTTATGATTGATTCCTCTTTCTATTTCCAAAATAAATTGAAAAGTGTAATTTTATAATTAATTATAAAACATATTTAAATGGCATGGTTGATACCTTTTAATGTTTTTATAAGGTGAGAACCCCTTTTTACGCATGCCCCTTGAATTATAGAAGGCGAGTTTTTGTTAAAATGTGACATGTGGATTATGCCATGAATGGGATATGTATTACCTATATGTATGAATTATTAAAATAAGGTTCTCTTTAAATGGTGTATGGAGGTGGGGAAATGTGTTTTTGGTTTAATTATGAAATGTATTTTTCATGTATATATATAGTACTTTTAAAATGATCTCCTCCATTTATATATAATGGAAAGACTTGTGTAGTTAGGTGTGAACTATAGGTATACATGTTTAAATAGTATACTATCATGCTCTAAATAGTTTCCCTGATATAAACTATGTTTTGATTATTGTATTGTACCCCTCAGTTGGTTCTACTATAGAAATATTAGGATTTAGGGTAGGTTGATGTTATCTAATAAAGGTCTTATTTAGTAGTATATAGTCGTGTACTTATTTTTTTCCTTAATTTCCTTCGTTCCCATGATACCTCTAACTACTTTATACCTACTAACATGTGTGTCATTTTATTTTGGTTCTTTTTTAAAAAACTTTTCCGGTATTTACTGAAATATTTAGTTTAAAGTGTTTTTAAAGGTTTGTTCTTAGTGATTGTTTTAAAATGGGTAGTTTTAAATTGGATATCTTAATTAAAAGATGTGTCAGCCTGAAAATTGTTTTCTAAGTGAAACTTTTCATATAAAGAAAATAAAATAAATGTTTATAAAAAATTAATTACTTATAATTTGTTTTTATTAATTAAAAAACACTTTTTATAATGTATTTAAAAATAACATAAAAAGGATCTTTTCAGTAAACACTTAAACTTGTGGGGTGGTTTATCATAGCATGATTACTAAGATTAATTAATCATGCATATCATTATTTCAATTTTAGGTTTCATTTCTTCTTCTGACCAATCTTTGAGAATTGAGTTGGTCATTGGCTGATAGTTCCATATGGTCACATAGAGGCATGTTGGTTGTTTTATTTATTTTATTTCATTTATCGTGAAAACCAAAAAATGACCTTTACTTTGAATTGGTGGTTAACTATGTCTACAAGTGTCTAAATAAAATGAATTATATAGGAATATTTATGTATTCATGTAGGAGAGGTAGAATTGGGTGAGTAGAGGGAATTTTTTCTTTTATTTTCATTATGTGTTTAAACTATTTTACTATTTTATATTATACTATCCTATTTCTTTTTTGATGGAACATGGATCTCCAGTATAAAAAGTAGTCATGCCCATTTTTCTATCATTCCATAAACATTGATTATTGGGTAAATATGTTTCAATTGTATTTAATTTGATTCAATGGTGATTGATGCCACCCTAGGGTGATCAGTAATGCACATCATGGATGCCATGGGCCAACTTGAGCATCCGAATGGTGGAATTATCAAGTTAGTTTGTAAAAAAATGGAATTAGAAGAGCCCTGTGCTATTTAGGTTGTCGTGTAGATTGAAATACGATTATCAAAGATCAAGAGGCACATCATGGGTTGGTTCTTGATCATCACTGCTTATGATGGAACCTAAGTCTCCATGATATTTAGGAATTAAATTTTGATTCTAAATTTTATTTTCTATTCTTTATTATAGGATTTTGAATTTTTATTATTTAATGGATTTTTGCTTATTTAGTTTTGATAATGTGAGTGAACTGGAATCACATGGTGATCTTGGCTAGATTAGAAACCCATGTGGAGCTTGAGTTCATGGTTCAATATGTCTTCTAGTGACATTTTCATTCTTGCAAAAAATTCCACAAAACCATGTTGTCATTTCATGCACAACCACTAGTCCCTATCATGAAAGTATTACTATTTTGTAATGTTATTAATTGAGTTTTTTAGAATATGTTGGTTTTAAAAAGGATAAAATGTTTTATATTTTGAAAATTTATAATGTATTTATTTGTGAAACTGATTTAAAAATAAAAATATTTTATATTTTATCAAATATATTTTTGAATTTAAGATTTAAAGGGTTGGGTTAAAAATCATAGATATTATTGAAATGTAATAAATGAGATTTATTAAAATGATTTGAAATGGGGTCCTTTTGTAGTTTCAAGTTTTCAAAAAACACATGAACTAATTATGATTTTAAATTGTCAAAGTGATTTTGAATCCGAAGTGAGTTTTATGAAAAGATTTTTTTTTAAATGGTGAGAGTTGACATTTTAAACATTGAATGGAAATTTCTAAAATAATTTAAAATGGTTTTGTATTAATTTATCTAAATGTTAAAAAGGATTCTAAAGGTGGGGATAATTTATTTTTTGGTATAAATATGGAATTTAACCTCCAAAATTATCAGTTGGTATTTTAAATTGAATTTTGGTTTTGGTTTGTTATTTTATTTTTTTGGAATTGGTGTTTTTCACTCATTTTATCAGGTCATATTTTTTCCTATGGTTTCTTATAGATTTATATTAGTTTTATTTTTTGTGTATCTTGATTTAAAATTTATATTTTATTGATTGTATCTCCCCCTTAAAATATTTTGATAATTTGTAGTAAGTTCATGTCTTAGGATTTCCCTATGTGGTGCATCCTATTATAGGGGAGTGTGTTTCATTTTTCTTAGTGGATGACCATGCCCAAGATTTAGGATTATTGGTAAGGATAAACTGATCTTTATTATTTATACTTTCTATAGAGTTCTTGTTTAGTTTTTTTTTCCGGGTATTTCTATTAGTTTTCCAAGAGAAATGTTGATTTCTTTGAATTTGTTCTTATTTTATAAGTTGGTGGTTTATGTTTTAACCCATGGGTATTATAGTCATATTTCTGATCTTGTTTTATGGTTTTGGGAATGTAAAAGTATTTTTTAATTCATGGATGAAAAGGATGGGTGATACTCCCAATTTCATTTTCATCCTAGCTAGTTCCATGTTTATACAGATGGGATCATTGTGGCCTTGGTGTTCTAGGTGTGACACCTGAGGTTGCTTCATCTTCCATTGATATTATAAGGTTATAATTGGTTTTTATTGTTTATAATCATTTTTAAGGCATTTATATTCATTAATTTTCCTCTCTCATTTAGAATCCATTAGTTTCCTTTTGTGAGGTTATGTTAGTCCGATTCTTTTAGAGACTGAGATATTCAGGTCAATGAAACTTATGAATGTGTTCTTGATTGATCATTCTGGTTAGTATCATTTTTTGAGAATATGTTATTGGTTGTAGTTTTACCCTAGGTTTTCCTTGGTTTTTTTATCCTTTGTAATAGTGAAGTATTTATGGTGGGGAGAAAGACATCATCCTTTGGCCTTTATTCCTTCAGTGATTCAGTTTAGGGTCCCTTACAGATTCACATTTTTTGATGGAGAAATTGATATTGAGTCTTGGTTTTTAGATATGAATTGAGTCTAAGAGATTGTTTTAAATCATTTCAGTTAGTTTTGTTGTTCTTTCCTAGGTGTTTTCATGATGTTCATTAGTTTTGGGAGACTCAGGCATATTGAGGATGTTTGGCATTGTCCTTTCCATTGATCTTCTAAATTATTTGAGTCTTTATATGGGCACAATACATTATAGTGGAGAGTTTATCACACCATGACCTGGTTATTTTTTATTTTATTTTATTTATTTAATTATTATTATGTCTTTTCTTGAATTCTTGGCTGAAATAATTTCATTTTTTTATTTTTTTTTAATTTTTTATAAGGAATGTGGTTGGTGAAAAGTTTGGGGAAATTTTGTACAGACAGTGTGAATGTATTTATAATTTTATATATCCCAAATGAATAGTTTACACATGGTTTCCTTAACCATGCACCCCTCTCATGTGATGCGTTTTATATCCTATGGTAGAAGGTGCATGTTTGGCATGTGGTTTGGACAACCATGTGACCAAACCATGTGTAGTGCCAAAAATTTAAAAAAATGACTTTCTTACTAAATCCCCTCATTTATTTTCCCTTATGTCACACCCCTGTTCTCTTAAGTTCATCATACACCACAATGGGGAGAATTTTTAAGCCTCCCCTTCAACATCGTTTCACTCCGATGAAGATTTCAAAAGGTTATGTTATGATTTTCTGTCTAGTTACTCTTGGTAAGGACTCTTCCTCCCTTATGCTTGTCCTTCTAATTATTCTTATTTATCCTTCTATCCCTCATCATGCATCAATATTGGAAAAAACCTAACAAACATTTAGGAGTTTATTTTGGTTTTTTTTAATGCATGAGGTTCAGTATCCTTGAATATGGTTGATTCTAGTTATAGTTATTGAAGGAATTATGTAAATTTTCAAACACACACACACAAATAGATCTGTGTGTGTGTGTGACCATGTATATGGGAATAACAATGAAACATGTTAGAAGACATTTTCAAGGCATTCATTTTTTTTCAAAAATATCTTGAAATATACAATTGATACTTTGAATTTCAAGTATTACATAAAATTAGAAGTAAAATAAAATGTTAATTTAAGATTATTTTTGAAGTTCCAAAGTTCACATCGAAAAACCAAATAAATCATTTACAAGGGCTATTAAAACATTTAGTCAAACAATATATAATAGAAATTAATTCGATATATTTTTATTGTCCATCCAACTAAGAGAAATCATGAAAATTGAAATAAAAAACATGAAAATCATTATTTCTCATTCAAACCGCCTTTAAATATAATTAATATTTTCAATTAATACCAAAATCAGAGATTAAAACCATGGTTATAGAACATAAAGACCTCAAAAAAGTTTCATCCTACCTAGTACACACATCCATTGATAAGAACAACATTATTCCACCTCATTAAGGTCAATGATTCCCTATAGGACAAAGAGGAACACAAATATCAAGAAAGACCAAATTAAATTTGAGATAAGTTAAGAAACAGACCTAACCCTACATGGAATCCAAAGGTACTCATTTCCTTCAACAACCGTCACTATAATTATCCTTATTTGTGGATCAAGAACCCTAGGAATAAAAGTAACTGAAGGAAACACCAAAAATTAGGTAAGGGTTTGGCCAGGTTTGGTGCGAGATGAGAGAGAGGAGGAATAACGTGAACAATGATAATGGAGTAAGAGGACTTTCTGCAAGAAACCATAATATTAATCATAAAAAAACCACTTTAAATCACTATCTATGGTAGGTGAGATCTAAGCGGAGGTGAGAGAAATATCCCCATGGTGTCACACGATGGATAGGAGAGAAAGGGGGTGGGAATGAAATAAAGGGAAATAGGGGAGGTAAAATCTAATAAAAATAATTTTATAAAAATTATATCACTTAAAATGGATTTTATGAAGTTTTTCCAAACTGTGTTCCAATTGTGTGCCTCTTACTAGAGATTCGAAAACACCTCACACAAGCAGGGTGCACGGTTAGGGAAACAATGCGTTTGTCGAGTGGTTTGGCTCTATAAAATTATATAATCATGATCATCCACAAATAGAGACTAATATTAATTGTTTATATTATAATATTCATGTTATTAAATGTTCATAAACAATTTTACCAGTGAATCTTACATTTTGAACTTCTTTTCATAACATGTTTGAAATTCTTTCTTAAAATTAACTATTACATGGTACGTTTTTTAACACCTCCTAAAAAACAATGGTATTAATTATATTTTTATATTTCATGTTAGGATTCCAATTATATGAGTAACATTATATCCTTATGGAACTATTGAATATTCAATTGGGTTGATAACCAAAGTGGGCCTTGAACCTAAAACATTCTGGGATGAAATGAACTGGAAATTATTCCACTAAAATGATTGTGTAGGACATGATATAATTCAAATGAATCTAAAATTTTAAATGGAGATAGATTAAACCATGAAAAAAATTATTAGTTCTAATTATATGTTTTTAAGGGAGTTCTAGGCATACCATTTTGAAAATGAAATTTTGGGAAAAATTGAGTGGCCTTGAATGACATCCCACCATTTTGATCATATATATGAAACCAAAAAACCAATTCAGATAACATTTTACATACTGTTATGGTAAATCAATAGATTCAATTTATTCTGAAAATTTTCACCCATATTTTTTCATCTATAATCATATTTCGGAACCACTGTTGGCTGGATGCAAGGTGGATCCCATTTCAGGTCAAGGGTGGAAAAGTCCACATTCCACAAACATTCAACCACCCGAGGACTACCATAATCTAGTGGTAATATATGGACTATAGGGGGATCAAACAAAGTCTCATGAAGTACCTATTTAAGGATGTAGTTGTGAAGAATCTAGGGAATGGTTTGGTTTATTTCAACTGTAATGTTTTGATTCTATTTTGTATTCGCGTGTTTTCTTCACATGTATGTTTATTAAATTCACTTAGTTCTTAATAAATTTTTTTAATATACTATTATTTAGATCTTAATTATTTCATGTTGATATATTTTCCTTAACGTGTGAACATATTCACACCGACACTTGTAAAATTCTTTACACAATGATGGAGTGAAGTAATTTCATTATTTTTTACTTCTTCAATAGCATCCTAATTAGTCTAATATCATCTTTTATTGAAATATTTATATTAATTCATGGTTAAAAATATCATGGGTTTATCTAAGGGAGTATCAAGTGGCTATATTGGATGTTCTTTCTCACTCTTAAATTTTTAATCAATTTTTTATTTTATTGTTTAATTCAATGATTTTATTTCTTCATCTTCATTATTGAATTATATTACCAAAAATTCCATGTGATAATAATATCCTTTACCTTGGAGTGATCATGAAAATGATCCTCCATTTTTATAGGTGATTATCATGTATATGTGAAGGTGTTAAACACGTAAGTGATTATTTTATATTGATTTTATTGAATGAAACTTTCTTGAGTTAATGAAACTAAAATAATTTAAAAATAATTTTATCTAATCCATATTTTATAATAACCTAGTATCGACCGTTTCTTGTAAATTTAATTCACTTATATATCTTAATTTTTTTAAAACCATCTCAAAACCACTATTGTCCAATTCATTTCCAAATATTCCTCTATAGAATGTATGTGTTTTTATGTTTCTTCTTAGCTTTATGAGGATTCGACAACCCAAGCTACACTACAAGAGTCTACTTCAACCCTTATACCATGGGTAAATTTGGGTGAGACCAAATTTTGGAACTGCTTCTAGGGACCTAAATATATCATCTTATGCACTTACCCTCTATTATCACTCCCATTTTTTTTTATCATTTCCTATTTTCGTTTGTGTGTTTCCTAATAATATAAAATCCTAATTTTAGTTTAATTTCATGATTTATATTTAAAATTAACCTATCATAAACCTAGTCTAGAATCAAATGGGAAATCAATATTGGGAATCCCTTAACTCATGGAATTGTTTTATAAAACCTTTAATGATTACACCACACCCGGTGAGATATACAATCATTTGGATGATTAATGCTTAAATTATAAATTTATGGCCATCTTAAGGATGAATAAAGAGGTCAATAATAGATAATTTTATGATGTTCAACCTCCTATCTAATCTGTTCCTCCGAAATTTCATGAAAAATTGTGTAATCTAAAAGGGTAAATGAATTTTGAGGTTTTATCTTTGATATTACAACTAAAAAGTGTTAAAACTTATAAGGAAATAATCCCTATAGTGATTTTCCCTTAATTTATATTATGTGGAGTGTCTAGCTTCCCAAAAACCTCTCATGAAAAATTTAAAGAACTAACATTTGAATTTGGGATAGTTGAATAGGATCAAAGAATTTTTACTGGTTGTTTATGAAAAAATGAAATTTATTTACATTATTCAAATGATAGATATTTTTACTCATGGGATTAATCCAAAATATCTATCTCTGTTAACAATATTTCAGAACCACATATCTTTGAAACCTTAGAAGGAATCAGGAACTATTATTTTTTACCCATTCATTTAACAAAACAAAAAATATTCGGGCAGATATATTAGTTCTAAGTGAATCAATCAATATTTTTTCTAACTCCCAATCTCTGTCATGTAATTTAGATCGAATAAAACTTTAACATAATGAATTTTCATCCTCCCTCAAGTTTTCATTCATTTGGGATAGCCAAAATCATCTATTTTTCACCACTTATTCTTTTTAATATAATAAAGGGGTAATAATATTTAATGTTTTAAGAAATACTGTGGAATCAATAAGGTCGGCCATTTTTTATATTACTTTCCACTTGTTGAATCACATATTATTGTACAGGAAACATATTATACATAAATAATCAATCTTAATATAATGGAAGTGGTGAAAAATGAAATCCTCAAAAGGATCAATGTTTTTATTAGAAAATTTGGGAGTTCTAGGTCGAGCTATTGATTTTAAACTAAACATTTCTGAAGAGGCAACCCAGCTTCTTTTGTTTTTTTTATTTTTTTTCTTTTTGTTTTTTTACCTAATGTAAAAAATGTTTTTTATTTTCAATCCAACTTATTTACTATTTTTTTGTTAATGGAACACCATGCGGTATCCACTGTGTTCTACTTTATTTGACTGTGATATTTACAATCAAAAGAAATTTCATGTTTTTAATGGAACCTAATTCTATCAAGACTTCAAACCCAGTGTTTAATAATCCATGAGGACCCTACATGTGACATAGAGTATGGATGATCAATTGTATAATTTCAGGAATTCATCTTCAAACTAAGTTATTTTGTTCCATGATTTCATTTCAAATTCCTTTCCTGAACTTCTCTTCACCAATTTCATTCTATTTTTTAACTATCATTTGGATTCACATTCCACACTAGAGATAGTTTTATTCTAATTTGGGGTGAAAATACTGAAATAAAATTACATTTCAAACAAAATTTTGTGTGGATAAATGGAAATAACTTAAATATGATAATACACATTGAAAAAATTTAAATAGAATATCAAATAATTTATAATTATGTGACTCAGATTTTAATCCAAGTTTATGTTCATAAGCATTAATTTTAAAACATGTGGTTGTCTAATATAATTTTTCATTATTTACATTTTCATCCATTGAAAAAATATAATATGTTTTGTGATTATTTTAATAAAAAACATAGGTTTAGTGATCGTTTTGATTTTAACATGAGTATTAAAAAAACAAAAAAATAATAATAAAAATAATAATAAATTTGTGTATATAGAAATAGATTAACCTAATGTGTTGTGCTAGACACTTGGGGATCATGAATCCATAGTTTTCTATACCAGAGTTGGGAATTTTGTCTCTATTTATGGTAATTTGATTTTTTTTATTGATTTAACGTCAGATAATTCCCAATAATGTGATATTAACTTGGTTCCCTAAGATCTTTTAGCATGGGACTCATCAGAAAAGTCTCCCTATAGCGGATGACATGATTGAGTGAAATTTCAAATACCCTGGAAAAATTTAAAAAACAAAAAAAAAATATTAATCATCTTATCATTTAACGAATATTCTACATATCCTTTCCATTTTTTCTCGTGAGTAAAAATGAACCCCCATGTCAATTGTGATGCATATCACATCATTATGCTTAATTGAAACATGATGAAATGTAATAATGAATTTGAAAAAAGGAATGGGATTAGGCTTTGGATATGCTATTGGACCAAGTTTGTTTTAAATGATTTTGACAGTTTTAATGAATGTTTAATGTGAAGTTGAAATTGTATGTATTATATATTAAAATGTTCTTGAAAATGGGGAATTCAAATTTGATATTTTTTTAGAATTTTTATCTCGAGACTAGTAAACCTCATGTTGGGGGTATATAATTATACACTAAAAGAGGATAACATTCATTATCTATAATAAAATATTCATGTGATTTAATGTTCATAAACACTTTTACTATTGGATTTTACAATTGTAACTTATTTTCTTAACATGTTTTCAATTCCTTATAAAATTTTACTATAACACGGTACATTTTTAAACACCTCCTAAAACACAAAATAATCTTTATTTTAATTTTATATTAATTTTAGGTCCCTTTTATTGTGAGAAAACTTATATCCTTACGGAGCTATTGAATTTTCTATTGAGATGATGAACAAAAGTGGTCCTTGAACCTAGAGCATCCTGGGTAAAATAAACTAGAAATCATCCCCTAAAATGACTTTGGAAGCCATGATAAAATCCCAATGAAGATAAAAATTAAACTATAGATATATAAAATCATTTGGAACATTTAATTTAATATTTTAAAGAACTAATTATGATTTTTAATGGATTTTAGGTATCCCAAGTTGAAGATGAAATTCTAGGCCAGATTTGATGGCCCCGAGTGATATCCCTCCATTTTGATCATATATATGAAACCAAAAATGAAATTGGGATTAAATGTTACATAATTTTTATGGGAACATGGGGCATAAATTTATTCTTATATTTTCAACCCAAATTTTTCGATATAGAATCTCATTTTGGTGCCACTATTGGGTGGACGGAACATGGACCTCATTTTGGGTCAATATTGTAAAAGTCCACATTCCAAAAACATTACACCACCCTTGGTCTACCATAATCAAGTGGGAAGAATTGAAATATTGGTTTATAAACCCAAGAATCTTTAAATTCCTATTTAAGGTAGTGGTGGTGAAAGAGTTTGGGAATTCATTGGTTTATTTTAATTGTAATGTTATGCTGATATTTTTTATTTGCATATTTATTTTGTTCAGATATAATTCATTCTAATTCAATTTTTTATTAATAAAAGTTCTTAATATCCTCTTATTTTATTCTTATTCATTTCATGTTGATACTATTTCCTAATTGTGTGAACTTATTCACAATAACTTTTTTTAAATTCTTCACATAACGGTGGAATGATTATTATTTCATTTTTTTACATCTTCAATTATACCATCATGAGTCTACACTCATGATAAATTAAAATATTTTCATCAATTTAATGTTAACCATATCATGGTCTGTTCTAATGGAGTACCAAGGGGCGTATTGGATTTTATTTCTCACTCTTAAATGTATAATCATTTCTTTTATTTTATTGTTTCATTTTATTATTTTATTTCTTCCAATTATTTATTGAATTTTATCACCACAAATTTCATGATCTATTAAGATTATTTAAAATTGTTTTTATCATGAAAATTATCCTCTAAGTTTATTGGGGATTCAATTTTGTATGTGAAGGTGTTAAACTACTATGTGATGAGGTTATTTTGATATTATTGAATGAATCCTTCTTGAATAAATGAAATTAAAATTATTTAAAAGTAATTTCATCTAATCCATCCCTTATAATAAACTACAATCTTAACTTTATCATAAGTTAAATTCACTTAGGTCTCTTATTTTTCCTTTAAACCATTTAAAAAAACAATAGTTGGACACTTCCTAACAAAATATCCCTCCACAGAATGTATGTGTCTGTAGGTATCTTATTAGGCCTGTAATGAATTGAGCACCAAAATTACACTACAAGTGTCTGCTTCAACACTAAAAATGTGGGTAAATTAGGGAGAGACCAAAAAATTCGAATAGATTATACATAATTTCCACTGACCACATGGTATCCATAATCCCAAAAAAAAAACAAATGTTCAAAAATTAATATGGATTCAGATGAAATTCAAGAAAAAACTTAATAATAATTAAACGAATAAAATAAAAAAAATAATTGGGTCAGTGGTGTGACATGTTAATTGTATAAAATTCATATTTTATAATTCTGTTTAATTATATTTTATACTTATATGGAAAATAAGTTAATTTTAGTTGGATAAAGTTTGAAATAAAATTTGTAACTTGGATGTTGTTGCTGCCTGAAGATGAAAATAATAGAAAAACAATCTATATTCATTGTGTTATATACATGGTATGGATTATTATGGTTGTAGATATCCTATATCCATGGGAAAAGAATGTTTTGTGGTTATAGGGGACCTATTTCCATCATCATCCCTCCTCTAGACATTGTTCGATGTGGAAAAAATTTCTGAACATGAAAACTTAGTGGGAATACCCTATATACATGAGAAAAGTATGAACTTAGCTATATACCCTTGAAATAAACCCCTATAGAAACATTCATATATGGTTGTGGATATAGGTCCTCTATAAAGCCCCTATAGTCATGGTCATATTCACTTATTACTATATCCCCTTATAATGATCCCTTATAGCCACTAGCATATACGACCATGGATACATCCCCTTTTAATGGAAACCTATTTTCAAAAGCCTGTATGTCTGTGGATATAACCCCTTATATCGAACACTTATAGCCACAACCATCCACACTTATGGCTATAACCCCTTCTAATGAACCCATATATTCATGGGTATGTATTCCCTTGTCTATAGACCCTTTCACACAACCCATATCCCCATGGATGGAATATCATGGCTATAATAAGTGAAATAAAAATTATTAGAATTAATATAATAATTATAATAATATAATTTTAAAAATTATTATATATTTATATATATTATTCATATATATATTCAAAAAACTATCATAGAAGAGTGGTAAGTTCTCCCATTTTTCACGGATACTCAGGACCGAAATTCAAAAGGTATATTTTTTTTTATTTTTGGAATGCTATAGAAAACATCTTATATCTATAGGGGTATGATATAGCTATGAAAGTATACCTATGTAACTAGAAAAATATTATCATGTATAATTATTTTGGAAATAGATAATTTTATCAAGGGGGCTATTATCATGAAAATATCACTAGGCTAGTAGCAATGATCCATGCCCATAGATCTTGCCCTAGGCACACAGTGAAACATCCCTTGAGCAATTTTCATGGATCTAGTAGCCATAATCGTGATTCATTTGGTTTTATCCTATATAAATGTACACTGTATATGGATATAACTTTTTCTATGTGTGTAATATATTTTTTGTTGTTATGTAAATATAAATTTTGTACTAAAATAGAAAAATATATAAGGATATATATTTTGGAAGAAAAATATATAATACTTATTATTGTGAAAGTTTAATAGTAAGAGAAAGAAGAGAAAGGATAAGAAGAAGCATCATAAAAACAACTTTATAGAAGGATAATTAATAGGTGGTATCTATTATTTTTTTAAAGAACATATTAAATATTTTTGACTTTGTAGCAGAGTTGTACAAAATCATGTGGAATTTTTATATCAAAAATAAAGAATAATCCCTACTAACTATATTTTACATGCTAAAATTGTGGATTTTATGATCTCATGTTAATATGAATCATACCAAGGAATAATAATTAATTTTGAGTAGTGAACCTTATATGACTATGATGTGCCTACAATGTGTTTTTAGGTTTGTTTGATAGTGATAAAATTAATCAATTTAATAGGTAGAAAAGTTTTTTTTCTAATATAATCATAAATAAGAATTTTGATCACTGATTCCCCCCCCAATAATTTTTCATGAATCTTGAAGGTTTTTTTTTTCAAAATTTAAGGAATTATGATAATGTTTTGAAAAATTTCAATTTAAATTTTTATTGATATATTTTTATACTTTATGTTTTTATAGACATTTATTCTTCAAAAGACATCAATAAACTCTAGATATGGATCTATAGAAAATTTTCCACATGGAAACCCTCTAGTGGATACTAATTTTATTGAGTTTGTCATTCATATCATTCAAACCTTGGGCATGGAATGTGATAAAGACCTATATTGAATACTGTATCATTCATAGGAATTCATAAAGAAAAACACACCTACTTTCAATGGAAATTGTGGGTTCTAAGAACCCGAGGAATGATTGGATGAATTTGAGTATATTTCTATATTTCTTATAATACTTAAGTCTTTTATGGTAATGTTAACAAGGTATATGTTATAATATCATAGTCGTAAGTGGTGGGCATTGTTTCTTCAAGACAAGTTGCATAAATTTATCACTTCCAAAAAGTGTAAGGAAACGATCGACCTATATTTCTACCCATAGACCATGAATATGGATAAGTCGAAGGTGTGTGTTGCTCTCTAATAATGGAATAATTATTTCATTAAATATGAGACCCACTTTACTGAAATATTATATTTCACTCTTATTCTCCTAATAAATTATTTTTTAATATCTTATCAATTTGATCTGGTCCTATAACTTAATATAAGGTTAAGAATATTTCTCTTTTTCCTTCAAAAATATGTTTAATTATTTAATAAGGTGTAAATAACTAAGACTAATATGGTATGATATATAAATATAGGTTGTGCTTCCATTTCTACTGGAGGAATTTTGAGTTATTCTTTTATAAAATAAATAATGCATGAAGAATCTTAGAGGGTGGTAGTATAAGTGTTTAATGACCCTATAATATTCACTTTTTCTGAACTATTGGGTTGTGAACCTTTGTTTTGTTTTACTGTGAGTGGTTTCGGACTCCAAGACCAATTCCATAAAGGATTTAAGTTATTTTCACTAATATGAATTGTTTTTCCATCTTGTGGTTTCTATAAACATCCTCTTTGAAATTGAAAGGTTCATTATTTCTATACTATGGGATCTCAAGTGTATACTAATGCATCTAAGAAAGAATGGTATTGTTATTAGAGATAAAAATAGTTTATTCAAATCCATGGTGAATCTCATCTTGGAATTAAGTATCTAGGTAATCATTAATCTAGATTATTATATATTAAATATAATTTACCTATTGAATCAAAGGTTGGGAAAATAACTACTAGATATGTTATCCACATTACTCAATATATGGTCCTAGATTTATTTGATACAATTTCATCACATTCATTTATTACTTGTAAATTAGTTGAATCAATACAGTTATTAAGGGATATTATTCCTTATGAAATATATATTTATGCATCTTTAGTAAAGAATAAGAAACAAGGTTTTATATTACCTTTCCTTCGTGTAATGATTTCCGATGTTGAGACCAAATGGGAATCTTTCATACTTGGTTAGGATATATTTGATCTTATTAAGGGAGTGGATTAGATGACTGATGTGGATAAATTTTGTTACACTTTTACACATTATTTCTGGGGAATTTGTTTGTTTAATACCAAAACGTTCTTTAAATAAATAATTATTGATTCCAGATTAATTTGATGTTGAATATAAAATTCATTGAAAATATTTATTTTATTGAGTTTTTTTATGTGAAATGTTAAAAATTTCTATGTTTTAGGTTACCAACATTTTTTTTAGAACACTTTTTCCCTGAAAATATGATTTAAATATAATTTTTATGATTTTTAATTTCAAGAAATTAATTCTTCAATTAATTCCAATAGTTTATTTTAAATTAATTTTTGGAATTCATTGATAATTATATAAATAAAAATGAAAATATTGAATTTATTATTTCACCATGATCATAAATATGTGTGTTTTAGGGTATGTGTTAAGGTTCTTCTTGGAGGGATTTGGCAAGTAACATAGAATATGGGTTATACAATTGGTCAATAAACTATAAGTAGGGATAAGTGACTGTAAGAAAAAAGTTGAACTAACCATGAGGATTATTTACCCCAAAAATGAAATGGATTTCATGTGGAAATACCAAGCTATATTTGAGACCTTCAAGGATCCCAGGTAACCGCAAGAATAATATCCAACAATATAAAGGGAAGTCTCAATCTAATATGCCCATCCAATGTAATTTGACCATCTAATATACCATTCCAATATAATTTGAATTTCCCATGCCTATGAAAATGGAAGGAGGCTTGAATAAATTGGATTCTAAAACCTGTATTATCTGAATATTGATGATGGTTCATCCATAACTGAAACTGAATGATTAAGAAACATGACATTGAAGCTCTATCTCAATTCAGATGCATACTGATGAAGCTGATAATCCAAGTGAAGCTTCTCAAAGGTGGGGCACAAGGTTTCAACTATTACATTAATGTAACATGATGAAGAGTGGTAATGATTCCACACTATGGTTAACAAACTAATTCAATCAAGGAATAAGATCCCAAAAATGACTATGCCTGGTCAATATTGGGTTTGTACTTTTGGTTTTTTTTGTTAAAATGGTGGTGTTTCCCCCTTTATTTGTCAATATTTATATGTGTATGGATATATGGTGGGTCGCCAAACCCCACTAACCATCTAATGGAAGAATTCATGAAGGAGGAGGTGGTATCCTATAAAAGGTGGTCCCCATGGTGGTTTCAACACCCAGTAATCAGCTTTTCATTATCCTATCAGTATATGTAGTATTTTGTGAGCTGGATTCCCTAAATATTTAAAATAGATATTTATGATGGATATTATTGTAGCAATGGTGATGGATTTTGGTCCCATGTTTACCCATAGTGATATTATTTTATTGGTCCATGCTTTCTTACCCATTTATTTATGTGGGGTTTTCTACATTACATATAGTGTCACTTATTTCCAAATTTATTCACTTTATTTATCTATCTATAATTTCTACACTAGTGGGAAAATAATTCTTGTTCTTGATATGTGGTATTAAAGAAGATTCCATCTTGTTGTTGTTCCCTTTTTTGGGTATTAATAATTCTCAATAATTTGAGTATTCTCTGGGATTATGACTTTGGTTGATCATTCACAACATAAAAAACTTATGATATTATTAAATACACCATTGTGAAATTATGGAGATTTTGGACTAATGGTGTTCCCAAATGGATGTGAAATTCTAGATTGAGAAATTCAATATGAATCAATTTTCTTTGGGAAAAATAAAGATGCAAGTAGTGTTGTTGAAGGATAAATTCCAACTAAAAATTGGTAAAAGGCCAGCATATCTGATGACGGAGTGTTGCTCTATTGGGAGACATAATCATGACATGGATAGAAATGTTGTGATTACTTCTATAAGTGGAGAAATTTTAGATAGTGAAGCAGTGAAGACTGTTCAAGGTAGAAAATTTCTCAATGATGCATGGATAATTGTCTTAGGAGCAACATGCAACATGATGGCTCAATAGGAATGGTTCGATTAGTATAAAAATATCATAGAAGGACTTTTGTACATTGTTAATGAACACACCCAGGAGATCATTGGAGTTTGTGCCATCAAACTGAAGATGCGTGATGGTATTGTTCAAACCATCCAAGACTACACCATGTGAAGGGTCTAATGTAGAACATATTGTTTTTGGGAAAATTTTATGACATCAAATGGAATAGTCACACTACGATTGGAGTGATGAGAATTTTTAAGGGTGATATTACGGTGATAAAGGCAGATAATGTCTCAAATATTTTGTTTGTTCTTATGGGAGAAATTTACAAGGATCCATAGATAGATTCTACATGAACTATATTGATGGAAGAGTCGATAAAATCATGGAATTGTAAGATAAGTCATAATTATGAATGAGGGGTGAATAGAATTTCGGATCAGATTTTTCATCTTAGTCTTACAAAGGAATCCTTAAAAAATTTGAGTATTAATTTGAGCAAGGAACACCGACTATAGTTTGGGATGTTAACAACGAGAGGAAAATAGATATTAGAGTTGATCCATTTGGATATTTTGAAAGAACTGATTATATCATGGGAGGATCATGATACATTGTATCATTCCTTAATGATTACTTGGTTATATGTTGGGTGTGCCTTATAAAGAGTAAATTATATGTTTTTGAAGTCGTCAAAATATTCAAAGTGTGGTAGGAACTTGAATTTGGAAAGAAGATCAAGTATTGTTGTACGACCAATGATAGATAATATAGAAGAAAGGGGTTTGATAGTTTTTTTTCAATGGGAATGAATCAAGAGACAATTCATTGTGGAATAAAATCCTTTAAAGAATGGAGTGTTATATTGGACGAAATGAACCCTATTACATTTAAAAAGGGTGATGTTTAAGACCATATGAATATCCAAAACATTTTGGGCAGAATAAGTGAATATCATAAGTTATGTTATCGACTAATCTCCTTAAACAGTGATTGATATAACTACACTGATCAAGATATATACTAGTAAACTCACTGAAACCCTTCAATTACATACTTTTTTAATTCTTTTTTATGCACTTTTTATGACCTAGAAAAATCAAATTTGGACTCGAGATCTAATAAATATATCTTCTTGGGATATGCTGATGGTGTGAAGGGGAATTGTTTACGGGGCCCCACTGATCACAAAATTATCATCAGAAGAGATATAATTTTTATATAATACAAGTTTCAAATTAAAATTAATGGAGAAATGGATGAATATAATACAGAAACTATAACAGTCGAAGTGGAGGATCAATCCAAGGAAGTTCCAATTTCTTCCAAGTCATTAACAGTGCACAGTGATCAATTATTGGTTATTTCTGGTCCATGATGGTTAACTAGAGAGAAAATATAAATAGTGTGTCACTTGTATTATGTCACTAATAAAAATATTTCATACTTATTATATATAGAGGATGGAGATCTGTCTTATTTTGAGGAGTTAACCCAGAGTCTATATTTATCTTTATGGATGGTAGTGTTGTAGGAGGAACTTGATACTCTAAAAAATAACATGACTTGGGATCTTTCTCCATTACCTCTTGGAAGGAAGACTATCGACAAAAAATGGGTCTTTAAGATCAAGTGGGGTGGAAAGTACCAAGTGGAAAGATATAGGGAAAGACTTGTGGTCAATGGATATTCTCATAAATAATGTATTGATTTAAATGAGATATTTTCTCCTGTTGTTATACTAATGATTGTTTGGATAGTTATGAAGACATGTTCTATATATAGATTACATCTAGAGTATTTGTATGTAAAGAATATTTTTCTCCATGGTGATCTTGAAGAATAAATTTGTATGCTCCAACTGGACAGTTTTGCGGAGGAAGGAAAAGAGAACTCTTTTTTCAGGTTGAAAAAAATCTATATACAGTATTAAGAATCCATTGAGGTGTTAGTAAAAAAGATTCTATTCCTATATCACAATCATTGTATATGGTTGACATCATTCAAATTTCTGGTTTATATTCCAAGGGTTGGGATTGTAATTTTTTCATCATTATTCTATTGTATGTGGATGAAATGTTGGTTGTAGGCCCCAATAGTGAACCGATCTAGTAGATGAAGGTGCATTTGGATAGGGAGTATGATATCAAGGACTTGGAACTAGATAACAATACTCTTAGGATGTAGATTTACTAAGCTATAAATAAAGGGAATATTTGGCTATCATAGAATAATTAATTGAGTAATGTCTTGAAACACATCAATATGAAATAATGTAATACAATCTATACCCAACATCCTATTAATTTCATGTTATCCTCTAAGATGTGTCCTGGAAGTGAAATAGAGAGGATGATGATGTCTCAAGTAACATATGCATTAGTAGTGGGGAGTTTGATCTCTACTATGTTTTTCACTAGACCATACATTACAAGTGTGGTGTAAGTAGTTAGTCAGTATATGGAGAATCCAATGTGTGATAATTGGATCATAATGTAGAGGATCTTGAGATTCATTAAAGAGACCTCATCTATTGTAATATGTTATGGAGGATCATATTTCACTATTAAAGAAGATGTTGATTCAGATTTTCTAGGTGATTCTGACTGAAGTAAATGCACTATTGGTTATGTGTTTACTGTTGGAGGAGAAACTTGAAGTTGGATTTCAAAGTTACAGTTTTTTATATATTTATACATGATGGTGGAAAATTATATGTAGCTACACAATCATGAAAAGTGGATATTTGGATAAGAAGGATGTTGTTTGATCATGATCATAGATAGGAACAAATTCAATTGTGTTTTATAGTCAGAGTACCTTTCACATTTTAGGGAATCCATCTTTACATTCCATGATGAATTATATATGGGCACAATGTCACTTTTTCTGAAATGTAGTGAAGGAAGGAGGTGTGAATATATAGAAAATTCATGCTGAAGAAAATTTTGTAGATTTCCTAATTAAGTTGGTTGGATTTGATATGTTAAGATGGTGTAGAACTTATGGAGGCCTTGTAGAGATGTGACCATAATGTTTAGAAGAAATAAAGGATGTGTGGAGATGTGGTTGATTCTTAATAAAATCTTTAAGTGGGAGGTATATCAGTGGGTTGTTATTAAAAATGATGGTGTAGACCTCATGATTTTCCAAAGGGGGAAATAATTTTTCTATATTTTGGGTGGTCAAACCCCACCAACCATCCATCGAAGGAAGGGATGAAGGGGGAGAATGCATCCTATAAAAGGGGATCTCCCACCTAGTGGTTTCATTTCCCAATAATCAACATTCCATTCTCCAATAAGTATATGTGTAATTTTTTTAGGATGATTCCTTTCATATTCAAGAGAGATATTTATGATGGATATTCTCCTTATAATTTCGAGGGAGTGTATAACCACTTTTACCCATAGTGAGATCCTTATATTTGTATGTGGGTTTTTACCCCTTTCATTTTTTGGCGGGTGGCTTCTTCATTACATATGGTTTCATTAATTACCACACTTTTTTCACTTTATTGTTTCTCTCTATTATCACTAAAGTAGTGGGCCAATCATTTCTGGTCTTCAATCATATGAGTCTCAGCACTAATGATGATGTCCAACTTAGTGATGATCACTAAAGTAAATGATTTTAGGTAACTCAATCCCAATTATAAAATATAACTCAATTATGAAGCTACTGAGACCTTATATCACAATTTTTAGTGTTTATGTGGGTGTTTAATTGAAGAGTAAGGGGCCTATGTGTTCTCCAATGGTGCATCTATGAAGTTGAGGAATGGTGTGCAAATACAGTGTGATGGAATGATTTAGTGAAATTTTGAAATATAAGGATATGTCATTAAGAATAAATATAATCATTCTTTATAATAAAAATTAAATGAAAAATCTAGTAACTATGAATTGACTAAAATTATGCCTGATCTCACTGAATTTGATCAAGGAGGAATCAGTTCCAACTAAAGAATATTATTATAGTCACAATGAAATATGAGGTTCTCATCCACTAACTAGTGTAACCAAAGGCTGAGTTTTTAAGTGATTTTGATGTGAATAGAAAGATTTATGTAAGATGACATTGGTTGTAGATTGATAATTTTAGAGTATCTATATAGTCTTGTTTATGATCCAATTTTGTAAAGGGATTGAGACTAGTGAGCAAATCGAGATCTTTGTCATCTATGGCATGTTGCTTACTGGTTGTTGATTGCTTATAAGTGAACGAATGAGGAGGAAGGGGGACTCGTAGTTTCCCATGATGTGTCTAAGAGTTTCTTTTAGATGCACATCACATGATTAATGAATTTCCTTTTATAATCACTAGTCACGAGTACTATGATGAATCAAGGATGTGAGTGCACTGCATGTCAGTTCGAGTGTCTCTATAGCTCAATGTGATTTCACATGATTGAGAAGTTTGAATGCAACCACATTTTTTGAATTAACGAATAAGCTATTGTACTAGATTAATATTATATGGGTTCTTAAATATTTTATTCTGTAATGAACAAGTGGTATCATAGACTAGTCAAACCAAAATAAGTCAATGGTGGTTTCTGAATGAAGCTAAGGATTTTTCAAGAGTGAAGATTACTAGTTGAGCCAAAAGATAGATCTGATTAAATAACATATTGAATGAGATTTCATGAAGTTAGAGATCATTTGAAACTATGATCCAATTTCCTATATAAGGGTACTTCAGGTAATTCATATTCAAATGTGGGATTCATAAGACCTCAATTAAAATGAACGTAAAGGCTTAATCGGAGTCGATCTCATCCAATACAAATAGATGCTATAGAAGATTCTGGATATCTCATACATATAGAGTAGAGTTTTTTATTATGAGGCTTCAACTTGCTTTAACTATGAGGAAGAACATATATAGTGAATGCACCACATGGAGGTCTGGGATAATATTTCATAGTTATTACAATGATCTAGAGGATGGAAATTGGTGCACAAATTGTTATTAATATGGAAGAAACTAATCAAGTAAAAACCATTCATCATTAACACATTGAGGGACTAATAAATTGATCACCACAAATTGAAGAAAGAGCTAGGTCGAATGATTTATAATTCAATGGGTATGAGATATTGATACAGGTGAATGATTGGGATTTGATCCCAGCATAGGGGGATTCATTATTCATTACTTCATCTCTTGATTAAATTATGTATCAATTGGAATAAATTTCATTTTCTTTCCAAAATAACACTATACTTAATTTATTGAGAGATTTTAAATAATTTAGTTTGTTAAATCATTTCATCTCAATGGAAATTATTTCTTCCCAAATGTGCATTGCTTTGAATTTTTTTTTTTGAGTGATAAAGTACTTTTGAGATCCCTTTCAAGGATATTTTAAATTCATTTCAACTCCTAAAAATCATCAATTATAGATCTGTAGGAATATAAATAATTTAATATTATTATGAAAATAGAAGACTGACTTCTTAAATTACCATGTAGTTACTTCATTTCTCACTACTCAATTTTAACACTCTCTTGACAGAGGTTGTGTGAATGTTTAGTAGTAGCTAGACTATTGAACTACGATTTGAATATATCGTATAGTTTATTTTTCATGTTTGATCATAATTTTTCTTTGTAATAAATTTTAATATATTTCTCTCCCATATATAGTTTTTTATGATCATGCTCATTAACCTATATTAGGATCTATCAACTTTAACTCTTTATATATTAATTCATCAATGTTCATGCATCTGGTTAGTCATTGTTTTCATAGTTTATGAAATAATAAATCTCTAAGAACCAATAACCACCTTCCTTATAGATACAATAACCCACTCACAAACTATAATAGTTTAAGTAAGAAATAAATAATTTCATTAACTATATTCAGTGATAACTAGGTATACTTTTGGAATTATTTCTAGGGGAGGTTAACATTGACTGTCTTAGGGTCAAAAAACCAAATAAAAATAAAAATAAGGGAACAAATACAAACTAAATAAACAAAAAAATTAAAAAAACTACTAGTGTCTATTATAGATTTATTATTATCTTCTTGATGATGTTTCATGAAATTATACAAAATGTTGAATCAATATTTGTGTGATCGATTTCTATATTTTAAAAAATGGTCCATCATGGGGGGTTGGCTTCAACAAGATGAGACTTATTGTGTATATTTGGGTTATTATGGGCACACTACTTAGATGTGTGTATATAACCAACCAGGATAGCCTAAATATTTTGAAGAAACTCAAGACTATTATGAGCCTGAACATAAATCTAAATGAGAAGTAAAATAAATGATGTTGAAAAATCTTGAGAATTTTGATCAATTAGATGAATCTAGAATACGAGAGAAATAAATTAAATCATGGGAATCACAAAAAATTATAAAATCAAGAATAATTTGAATTAAGTGAAGAGGAAAATTATTTTGGAGATTTTGAGATAAATCATGAAGTGATAATTGAATATGAAACTAAATAAAAAATTATTGACTTATAAGAATCTATATTTGATGAAGAAAAATTTCACATCATGATCAAATTAATAAATTATAAAATACACTTTAATAAATTTGAGGAAATCCTTCTAAAGGAAGAATTTGAATATTTTAAGTAATATAAGGAACTTGTGGAGGAATTTATTTTTTTCCTTACTTCATAGACATAAAAAGAGATCATGTTTTAGGATTTTTTTAGGGTGAGTTTTATAAAATTGAGAGAAAATTTTTAATTTTGGGTTATATGTTGAAAAATCTTTAGTATTTTTTTTAATATTTAAGAAATTAACTAGTTCTGGATATTGTGGAATTATTGGATGACATATGAAATTGGGAAGATACAAGTTATGAAATATTTGAGTTTTATTTGAAATGTGATCCCTAGTATTTTGTATGTATGATCCCAACTATTTTTCAATTTCCTCTTGGTGATGAGAATGGGGATGTGAAATTTCATGAAATTTTTATTTCTGAATAATTATTTCATGGTTATTCCTCTTTTTAATTCTCAAAATACATTATCATAGACTAGTAAATAGGTGTTAAACCATTAGAGGGTGATTTTATTAATCTTGAATTTCTCGATTCTCATTTGGTTAGAACTAAATTGAAAATTTTAACCTATGAATATGAATTAGAATACTCAAATAATGTTGACTTTTCTTTGTAATATAATGTTTTTCAATTTTAACTTAAACCAATGATTGATCACACACTAATAGTATTTGGAAGAAGAAAATTTTTTAGAGGTAGGAAGTTCTAAATTTTTTTTTAAATATAATTTTTTTAGGACCATAAAAAATCAATCAAAATTAGGTTATAATTTTTATTATGTGGGAACTGTGGTAGATGAACCTATTTTTTAATATCAAGGAATTTAGAAAGGTTCTTTAGAATTTTTTTCAAATGAAATAAAACCTATTCAAAACTAAATTAAAAAACCATTTTCTATAATTGAGTTAGAAGTGTAATCATGCTTCTTTCACTATAAAGTGGTGCTTCCAAAGGTGTTTTCAAATCTTAAATATTTTAATTATCATATTACCAATTATTTATCCCAGGTAAATAAATTTTCACCTAAAAATATATGGTTAGGGAACATATGGTAGTTACAATTAAGTAAACCATACCCACCATCAGACTATCATAAGTTTTATAGGGATGTCTGGTGTAACGACTGATCATTTATTAATAAAATTCACTATATTTTAATGTCTTATGGATAGAGAAAACACATCCACTATTTTTTATTATTAGTGTGTTTAAATTACTATTAAGTATCATTACCATTGATAATATAGCCGTTTAACAGTTTATCACATGATGAATATAAATATAAGGTTTTAAAAAATCCTTTCGACACAGACAATGGAGGTGATGGCCTAATCCAGTAGACTTGGTCCACTTGAAGCACATTTGTTGAAGCTCAGAAAAGAGGCAGATTCAGTGTAATTCTCTCTTTACCAATACCAACATGATATTCAACATGTTAAGGTTTAATATAATCACCTATATGATATGTTCAAGTTAATAGAGATTACCACCCGAGAAATGCTATCTAAGGCACCCCAAGAGTCTATCACCATCACACAATTTACCTTTAGGTCATATGTGGGTGTTATAAAGAGTTATGTAATAAGGTATTAGTTACTTATTTTGTGATAAACTTTTTAAATAAAAATCTTGTTTCATCAAATCCTTTATATGAATAGTCTTTCATTAAAAAATGAGGAATTCGATAAAAGGCTTTTTTGGGTAAATTTTGTAAATATTGAGAAATATATACATGATTATATTAAACTATGGTTTTTATTAAGAAAAATTTAAAAACAATTCTTATAAATTATGATTATATCAGTTCCTTTTCTGTAAATGATTAGGTAATCGGTTTGATAGGAGTTACATTTGTTATACGATAAAATAGAAAGTGTATTTTTAAAGAATTTATTTTAATAAATTAATTAATTTTTTATATAATTAATATTTTAATAAAATATTATTATCAAATTAATTTTATTAATAATAAATTAGTATATAATTTTTAGGAACTCAAATGTAATTTTTATTAAGGTTTGAAATTTTTTTTAGTCAAAACCTGTGAATTTTCAATAAATGTCAGTTTTCATTTTAAAAGTAAAATTTCACATATTTAGGAAATTATTTATGTACAATTTAAATTATTTTTTTAAATTATGATATCAAAATAATCCAATACTGAATTTTTCATAATTTTCTATGACAGTCGATTTTTTGGGTAAAAATTAAATATCATATAAATAAAATATGTGTTTTATGACATCATAGTGACCCTAAAATGATGTAATAAATACTATAATGGTTATTCTAGGACCTATATAGGTTTTCCCATTAATATAATTTTATTTTATATTTTTTATTTAATCAATAATGCCTTAGTGGACCCTCCAATACTTTTATAATATTTTAACATTTTAAAATTATTTTCTTTGAGAGTATGATTCACCTCCACATAATAAAGAATAATATTTTAATATTTTAGGACCTTTTTATTATAAAATATTTTATACCACTCCCCTTTTTCAGAAAAAATGGGCTAAACCCATGGTATGGATTTTGGTTTTTAATATTTTAGTGTGAAGTGTCTAAAACCTATATAACAATGAATTCTCTCTCAGTTCCCATATAAACCCACCCAAGATCCCACTTTTCATCACTAAAAATCCTTGTAGCACATCCCTAATCATCACTACCTTGTCTATAATCCTTCCAAGGCTCCCCAATCTCTCAAAAATACCCTCTTCAAGCTTTTGAAGTCATACACTCAGGTAAGGGGTCTTCCACCCCGCTCTTTTATCAAACATTCTTTTCATGTTTTTCCTTTAATATATTGTATTCCTACGTTGGGATAAGTTATTAATTTTAATACTTAATAAAAATTTCATTTATAAATTATTATATCCCCTTTTCACTCTAATTTATTCCTCTTATGAACCCTTATATGCACCCTTTACCTTGCCAAAATTTTGTAAGGGTTTCCTTCCTTTCCCATTTTATCCAAGTTTCCTTATATTGTTAAACCCTTTTATTTTCAATTAAAAATGATGGGGTTTGTTTTCACACCTCCCCCATAATTCCATTATTATGTTTTAATGGTGGTATACCCCTTTAACTCTCATTAATCCCTCAAATGTACACTTGTTACCATGCCGAAATTTCATAAGAGTAATTTCATTACCCCACTTTCTTCATGTTTCTTTATTATATTACACCTTACATTATAAATTTCTTCAAATTGGAACATTTATTTATATAATCCCATTACATTCAATTTCATTTCTAAATTATGATATACCCGTTTCTATTTAATCAACCTATTTTATGAATCCCCATATGATGTCGTTATGCTGCTGAAATTGCACTACGATTTTCCATGATAAAATCATCGAGTAGTGAATACCATTCCCATTTCTCTATCAAGGGTATTAACCTTTATACAGATATAAATGTTGATTATAGACATTAATATATTTATTCCACATTCCTTTATCGTGGAAGAAATTATTATGTTCAATGAATCCATTTTATATGATCTATATGGCACGCTTAAGCATGAGATTAAAATGTTCCTGAAGGGTGTACCCTAGTAGCACACCAATGCATTGGGTAATGTTTAGTATCATGATATTCTATTTGAAATGAGGTTTTACACATGATAATTCATGCCCAATGAGGTTTGACCCATTCTAATCCATGTGCAATGATCCTTGGCTCATGCTAGTATCATGTTGTATATTGTTTCCACACTTTCATGTAATGATAATCATGTTATATCATGCCTCTATGTTCATGTTTCTCTTGTGCTCCATTGATATTTTTATTTCCTAACATATATTTTATTCTTCATGTTATTCCTTGTTTACTCCCGTACTGGGCTTTATAGCTCACCCCTTTTTTATGTATGTCCTCATGTTATCCCATACAGTGTTAAGTACGAAGTAATGAGTTTGTGATGTCAAAGAATATTGAAATTAAGATGTTGTATTTCATGTTTTAAGTTGTTATGTAATGTTCCTAATTTAAGAAAAAACTAGAACTATCGATACTCAACGTTGTCTTAAGTGAAATTTTATATAATAAAGCAAATATAAGTTTTTAATAATGAGTAGGGTTGTTATAGTTGGTATCAGAGGATAGGTTTAGTTATTATTGGGATTATGGTTATAAAACTCTAGTAAGAGCCTTAGGGATAAGACTGAGTATAATAAAATAATTCCTAAATATTCATGAGTATAGAGTAAGTTGTTTATCAAGAAAATATTTCCCTATTTGGATATGAACAAGTAGAGGCGGATCTGGCACAGATGCGTCTAGGGGTAAAATCCAAAAACACCACTTTGAGCTAGACTCGAACGAGAACTAGTGCACAACAATGGGCCTTGATGCACTCTTGGTTCGACACTCTCGGAAGATATGATTTGTTAAATTCATAAGATTAGTATAAATCATTATTAATGGAATAAAAAATCATCTAAGAATATATTTTTTGAATTATATCATGGATAACATAGATCGAAGCTTATAAATTATTATGTTAAGGAAATAAATTTAATTTTTAAGTTATCCCTTTTTTGTCTTTGGATACACCTTTATGTGTTAGAATTATTCATCCCTGAGTCTATATTGGATATTTTAGAACCAGAATAAAAACGTGAAGGTTAGGGTTATTTTCCCTAGTTCTACACATTCTTTTATATTGTGAATGTTTTAAAAAAATCAAACACCAATACAAATCATGGAAGTGGACATGTCGATGAGAATTGAAAATGGGGAAATAATTGCATCCCATGAATATAAATCCTCCCCTATCACAATTTGTGGATTGAACTTCTCGGAGAACCTTGTCATAATCTCTCTAGTGGAATTTTATGCAATTTGTATCCTGGATTGGCTTTCCCTATGTAGAGCCAATATAAATTTCCGTGAGAGGGAAATCACTATCCATATGGTGAATTAACCCCCAATTCTATACATGTTCAAGGAGGAGGATGAATATTCTTTATCACTTTTATCTCAAAAATGGATGTTAATTCCCTAGTAGCATGTGTATGTTTCCTAGATGATTGAGTCTAAGGAAGGGGCCATCCTCAAAGACATGCCTATTGTGAGGGAATTCATTGATGTGTTTCCTGAGGAATTGTCTGGTCTTCCTTCTAGAAGATAAGTTGAATTCTTGATTTATCTTATACTTGGATCATTTTTTATATCCAAGACTCTATATATAATAGATATTGTGGGGTTTGAGGAGCTAAAGAAACAAATATAGGATAATATAGATAAAGGGTTTACTTGCCCAAGTGCTTCATCATGGGGTGCACCGGTCCTCTTTATTAAAAAGAAGGATGAGCCAGTGTGCCTTTGAATTGATTATCATGAGCTCAAAAAAATCACGATAAAGAACAAGTATCCTTTGACACAAATTTATGACTTGTTTCATATGATACATGGAGCATAATACTTCTCCAAGGTGGATCTGCAGTCAGGATATTACCAAGTAAGGGTGGAGGATATCCCCAAGACTTCTTTTCATAAAAGGTACGAGCACTATGAATTCATAATAATTCTTTAATGACTCACTAATGATCCATGGATATTCATAAAATTGATGAATAGAGTCTTTAGAGATTATCTTGACAAATATTCGGTAGTCTATATAGAAGATATTCTAATATACACCAAAACCAAGTAGGATCATGAGGAGCATCAAAGCACTATACTAGAGATATTACAAAGGGAGAATATTTATGAATAGTATATAAAGTGTGAGTTGTAGTTAAAAGAATTCTCATTATAGGGTCATATCATCACTAGAAATGGTGTATCTATTGATCCCTCTAAGAAAAATGTAATTGAGGGATGGTCAAGGCTAACATATGTGATAAATATTCGTAGCTTCCTTGTGTTAGCTGGATATTATCCCTCATTTGTGGGAAATTTATCACAATTGTCAAACCCTCTTACCAAGCTAACTTGGAAGGGAGTCCCATTTATTTGGAATGATGAATGCGAAGAGAACTTCAAGGAGTGTAAAAGGAGTCTTATCACTATGCCCTTGCTCACACTACCCACAAGTAGAGAACTTTTCATGGTATTTAGTGATGCTTCAAAGAAGGTCTTGGGTTGTGTGTTGATGAAAAATGAGAAATTCATTGTCTATGGTTCAATGAAATTGAAAGTTCATGAGAAAAACTTTCCAAAACATGTTCTAGAGTTGGCTATAGTAATCTTCACTTTGAAAATTTGGATACATTACCTATTTGGGGAGAAGTGTGAAATATATACAGATCACAAAATCTCAAAGTAAATAATCACACAGAAAGAGTTGAATAGGAACTAATGAATGGTTAGATATGATCAAAGACTATGATTTATCAATAAATTACTACCCTCGAAAAGAAAACAAGGTAGAAGATTCTCTATGCATAAAGGACCCTGAGATTCTATAATTGAAGAGAATTTAAATGGATCGAATCTTCTTAGATTTGATGAATATAGAAATGGTAATCATAAATAAGGTCACATCATCAATCCTTTCACAAATGATTCATTAGCCATATCTTTTATAAAGGTTAATGAATTCTCAAAATGATGATGTGATAATTCAAAAGAAAGTGGAAACTATCAAAAAAGTGAAATCATCGGAGTTCAATGTTAATAAAGAAGGAATTGTGAGATTTTGGTCATGAATATCTATTCCATCAAATGTGAAGTTAAATAATGAAATTTTGGATGATGCAATTAGTTAGAATTTCTCCATTAACCCAAGAAAATAAGATGTATCGTGATCTTCCAGAGCATTATTGGAGGCATAAAATGAAGAAGGAGATCACTGAGTATACATCAAAGTTACTAGTATATCAGAAAGTGAAGGCAACGAAGTATAATTATAAGGGGATGATGAAAACATTACCCATAACATAATGAATATGGGATAAAAACACCATGTACTTTGTCACTGGACTTCTAAAAACATACAACTGAAAAAATGATATATGGGTTGTTATGGATCATCTTACAAAGACCGCACACTTCATTTAAATTTGAGAGGATTTCTGAGTGGATCAACTTGCATGGATATACATCAAATAATTGGTAAGGCTACATGGATTACCACTCTCAATTATATCTAAATGAGATCCAATATTCACCTTAATTTTATGGAAGAGTCTCCAGTATTCTCTAAATAATGATCTGAACTTCAATACGTCTTATCATCCTCAAACTGATGGCCAATATGAGTGGACGATCCAAAAACTTGAGGAAATATTCAGAGCATACTCAGTGTACATCAAAAGAGTATGGGATCAATATCATCCTCTAGTTGAGTTCTCTTACAAAAACAGTTTCCACTCACACATCCAAATGGATACATAAGAAGACTTTTATGGGAAGAGGTGTTGAACACCGATAAGTTGGGATGAAGTTGGGGAGTGGAAGAATCTAGGTCCATAAATGGTCAAAGAAAGGGTGGAGAAGGTTAAGACCATCCAGCAACACATTAAAGCGGCTCAGAGTTGACAAAAGATCTATATTGACAATCATTGATGAGACCTAGAGTTTGATGTTGTAGAAATGGTATTCCTCTACATATCACCATGGAAAAGAGTTATGAGATTTGGGAATAATTTAATGCTTGGTCCAGGTACATCATCCCTTTTTATATTCTTGATCGCATTGAAGTAGTGGCCTATGGAACAGCACTCCCACCAAACCTATCTCAAGTAATTGATTTATTCACGGTATCACTCTTGAGGAAGTACATAATTGACCCATCACATGTACTCAATCCAAAGGTGGTACCATTGGAGAATTACCTCACCTATGAAGATAATACGGTGAAGATGTTATATCGTATAGAAACATTTCTACCAAATAAGATAATTCCCCTCATCGAGGTGTTGTGGTGAAACCACAAGTTTAACGATGTGACAGGGGAACCTGAGAATGTGATGAGGAAATGATACCCACATCTGTTTTAGTGTGGGAAAATAAAATTTTGATGGATAAATTTCATAATGGGGAATTTGGTAATGACCTGATCATTTATGAATAAAATTCAATTTTCTTAATGTCTTATGGATATAGAAAACACATGCACACTTTTTATTATTATTATTGTGTTTAAATGACTGTTAAGTGTCATTACCACTGATAATATAGTTATTGAACAATGTGGATGTGACTAATATAAATATATGGATTTAAAAAATCCTATCGACATAGAAAAAGGAGGTAATGGCCTCATCAAGTGGACTCGGGCCGTTCGAATCTCAATTTTTGGAGCTCATAAAGAAGGTAGCATCAATGGGTTTCACTATTGACCAAGCCCATGTTGAGCTTCAATATGTTAACCCTGAATGGAATCACCTATGGGAGAACTTCATGTTAATAAAGATTACCACCCGAGCAAAGTTATCTGAGCAGCCCCAAGATTCCACCACCATCACATACCTTACCCTTAGGTCTTATACAGGTGTTATAAGGGGTTATAAAATAATATATTAGTTACATATTTTATAATCCTTTTTTATAAATAAATGTCTTATTCCATCAATTCTTTTATAGGAATACTCTTTCTTAAAAACATGATTAATTTGATAAAATGATTTTTTAAGTAAAAAATGGAACTTTTGAGAAATATATATTATTATATTAATATAATTTTTTTAATAATAATATTATAAAAAATTGTTATAAATTATTATTATATCATTTAATTGTATATTAATCATTAGGTAATCAATTTGATAAGAGTTACATTTTTATATGATAAAATAGAAAGTGTCTTTTTAAAGAATTTATTTTAAGGAATTAATGAATTTTTGAAATAATTAATATTTTTAAAAAATATTATTGTCAAATTAATTTTATGAATAAAAATTGATTATATAATTATTATGAAGTCCAATGTAAATTTTATTAATATTTCAAAACTATTTCTGTCAAAATCATTGAATTTTCAATAAATGTAGATTTTTATTTTAAAATTTAAAATTCACATATTTAGGAATTTATTAAGATTAAATTAATATTATTTTTGGACTAATTACATCAAAATTATCCAATAGTGATTTTTTCATAATGTTTTGAGATAGTTGAATTTTTTGGGTAAAAATTAAATACCATATAAATAAAATATGTATTTTATGACATCATAATGACCCCAAAATGATGTAATAAATACTATAATGGATATTCCTGTCCCAATATATGTTTTACCATTAAAATAATGTGATTTTATATTTGTTTTAAATATTTTATAATGCCTTTGTGGGCCATCCAATACTTATAAAATATTTTAACATTTTATAATGATTTCCTTGAGAGTGTAACTCACCTCCACATAATAAAGAATAATATTTTAATATTTTAGAGAATTGGACTTATAAAATATAATATACCACTCCCGTTTTTCAGAAACCATGGGAAAAACCGTGGGATTTTTTGTGGTTTTGAATATTTTAGTGTGTAGTGTCCAAAACAAAAATAATAAAGAATTCCCTCTAATTTCCTATATAAACCCACACAATCTCCCAGTTATCATCACTAAAAATCCTTGGATCACATCCCTAATCGTCCCTAGTCTCTCTATAATCCCCTTAAGGATCCTAAATCTCTCAATAAACACTTATTCAAGATTTTTAATTCACACACTCAAGTAAGGGATCTTCCACCCTCCTCTTTTATCAAGTATTCTTTTCATATTATGCCTTTTAATATCTTATATTTATATGTTGGGATATATTATTAAATATCCTAATTACTTATCATTTTATTTATAAACTATTATATACCCTTTCACCCTCATTTATTCCTCTAATTAATTGTTATGTGCACCCGTTACCTTGCTGAATTTTCGGGAGGGTTTCCTTCCTTTCCAATTATCATCCATGTCTCCTTATATTGTTAGACCCTTTTATTTTCAATTAAAAATGATGAGGTATATTTTGTTTACCTCCCACATAATTCCCTTATTATGTTTTAATGGTTTTATCCCCTTTCACTCTCGTTACTCCCTCCCATGTACACGAGTTACCATGCCGAAATTTCATAAGAGTTATTTCATTCCCTTTCTTTCTTCAAGTTTCATTATTATATTAGGTCCTGTATTTGAAAATTACTCATGTTGGAACAAGTATTTATATTATCCCCTTACTATAAAATTAATTTATAAATTATTAATGAACTATTTCTCTCTCATTAACTGGTTTTATGAATCCCCATGTGAGGTCGTTATACTACTGAAATTACACCATGATTTTCCATGCTAGAATCATTGTGTAGTGAATAAAATTCCCATTTCTCTATCTAGGGGATTCAAATTTATGAACATATAATTATTTATTATATAATTTATTATATTTATTAAACATTACTTTATCATGTAATAAATGATGATGTTGAATGAATCCATGTTCTATGATCTATGTGGCACACTTAAGCATGAGTTTAAAATATTCATAAAGGTTTCACCCAGATAGTGCTCTGAAGCATCGGTTAATGTTTAGTATCATGATAATTCATGTGAAATGGGGTTTTATTAATGATAATTCATATACAATGAGGGTTTACACATTCTAATCCATGTATAATGAGCCTTAGATCATGCTAATATCATGTTGTATGTTGTTTCCACATTTCCATGTTTTGATAATCATGTTATATCAAGCCTTTATGTTCATGTTCTTATTGTGCTCCATTTATATGCCTATTTCCTAACATGTATTGTATTGTTCATTTATTTCCTTGTTTACTCCATTAAAGGGATTTATAGATCAACCCTTTCTTATTTATTCCCTATGTTTATCCCATGCATTTTTAAGTACGAAGGAATGAGTTGGTTGTGTCAAATAGGTTTGAAATAATGAAGTTGTTTTCCATGTTTTTTGTTGTCATGTAATGTTCCTAATTTCCCAAGACAATATAACTCTCAATCCTTGGAGTTGTCTTAAGTTCATGTTTATGAAATAAATCATGTTTAGCTGTGTAATAATGAGTATGGTTGTTATATCCGACTAGGGACTTAAAATCTAGAACTTCTTGAGAACCAACATAAAGTTTTAAATTTGGATGGTTTTTTTATTTTGGAAATAAATTTCCCTATATTATTTATTAGTGCAATAACACCCATTGCATCTTCTTAATCCCTCCCTTGTTTTTTTGAAACAAAAATGGATTAAAATTCCATTTTCACATCCTCTTACCTTTTTTACTTGGTTTCGTTATTTTATTTTAATGGTTTTAATATTATGGTTGATTTATTACTTTTCTAAGTACTTGACTGAAATAAGTATAGTGGGATTTATACTATTATAAGAAAGTGACTTAAGTTTATCACTAAGTGTTTAAAAAATATTGGACCTTTCATTTGGTGAAATGATAATATGATAGGTAAAGAAACTGTTTGAAGTTTGAAATTGATTTTATGATGAAAATATGAATGATCGTGCCCCGAGTTACCATGAAAAATAATAAAAATGGTTATACCAACCGCATGAAGGGGGGAAGTGACCATGGGGGTGGGAAAACAACCAAAAGAACATGTTCAACTAACCATGAGTGAAATGATCATGCAGACTCATGTTGACCTACTTTATGATAATGTAAAGTGGTTTTAAGAAGGGAGGCATGGTCAACCATGAGACCTACCCACCAGATCACAAGTCAACTAACATCAAGAAGAGAATGCACTCCCTCTAGCACTCAACTGACTATTCCAACATTGAATTGACCATTCCTTATGTCAACTCATTTCACATTGAGTATACAGACAAGGGAATAATTAGTTATATTTTCATGGAAAATAAGATCTATTAGATTGATTTATATTAATAAAACAACGTAAAAATTAAACCTTGGTTGTAATTTTTCCTTCAAATCTTCTAGTGAATTATAATTTCAATCTGATTTAAATAATATATGAACTCCGAATAAGAAACTAGTAGACTTTTTCAATGAATAAATGGGGATACATATGAATGTAATTAAATAGATAAGGATTATGCAATAGGGGAGTGATTATTTTTATTTCTCTATTTTTATATACTACCCCATATATTTTCATTCTATCTAGTTAGGTATCATATAGTAGTTTTTATTTATCCATGTTCACTATTCCTTTTTATATTTATTTGTGTGTTGAAAATAATGGTGTTGAATTATTGTTTATTTTAAATTTTGAAAATATATTTTGAACTCAAGTATTGAAGCTTTTAATTTTATGAAAATATATTCTTACACTTAAAAGGCCTTAGTGGTGGTCAGTAGAAAACTTTATCCTGATATTAGTTATTTTGATTTTTTTATTTATGGTAAAAAAATGATCTTTCCTAATTACGTTCACTATGAAATCTCTCTGTTGAACTACCAAATCTATTACAAACAAATTTTTTTAAATGTTACCTCCACCCTGAGATTCAAAAATAGAGAAAATGTTGGGTTTTAAGTGTGGGGGAGAGGGGTCATTAACTATAATGAATTATTGTTCAATATTTTACATATCATAAACCCCCAACATTTTGAAAAAAAATAAAATTTTGAAAATTTTGAGGGCCATTAAAATTCATTATTCTTTAAATGATGTCCTGCCAAGTGGATAATTTCATTCTTGTTACGAAGGGTTCATTGAGTCAAAACCTATTGGGAGATGTAGTATTATTGTGTTATTTTTTCCAATTTTTTTATTGTTATTCTTCTTAGGAACTAGGAAATGGAATGTGATGAATAATAACTCAATGGATCTGAAATTAAAACATTTGGAAACTGATTTTTCTAACATGAACCTAAGTAACTTAGCCTTTTTGAAAAATAACACATCAGATGATAGAAATTTTTAAAACAAATTAAAAAGGTAGAAATTGAATTATAATAAAATAATTTGAGGTAAACAGATGATGTTTAAAATTGATCTATGGTTAGAGGAACAAGAGAGAGATTGATTGGTGAATGGGATTATTGTTAAAGTTTTAATTCCAGTAAAATTTAATTAGTATTAACTCATAAATGTGGAACTCGAACTTAGATGCAAGTTAGGTAGTGAATTACTTTATAAGAGGAAGCATGACATATTCAATGATGAATGATTAGTTTTTTTTCATTTATGGTGTGTGTTTTTTGAATCATGAAATTATTTTTTTGTGAAAATTCATTGAAAAATATTTCCCATATCAAAATTTTATTCCATTGTAAATCAATGTTTCAACATTCTAAATTTTGAGCTGATTTGTAAAATCCTTCATATTGTTTTTAAAGTAAAAGCACAAATTTCTTGAGAACAAGAAAATTAATAAGTGTAGGGGAATTTGATATGGTTGTATTTTATTACACTATGACACATATTCTATAGAGAAATGTTGATTTTTAATACCAAAATGCACTTTAAATGAGAAATTATTAAATCTCAATCAATTTAATGGAACTGTGGATTTTTATGAGTGTTTTTCTGTAAAAATGATCAAAATTTATTTGATTTAAATTCCAAAATTATTAAAGAACTTCATTTTATGTGATTTTCATTGAATGTAGGTTTTTAATTTAATTTTGGGGATTTTGAATTTTTAGAAACTATTTTTTTCATTGATTCCATAGATTTATTTTATACTAATTTTTGAAATTTATTGATCACTATGAAAGTTTTAATTTTCATTTATAATTGATTATTTCAATAAAACTATATATTTTCATGATTTTAGGGGAAATGTTAAAATTTTTCTTAGAGGAAGGTAAAAATTGATCATAAATAGGGGTTGTGTGGTTGGTTAATCATCCAAAGGTGGCATGTATTGAACAAAAGAATAAAGATAAATTTATTGTGAGGTGGATTTTCCACAGAAAGATAATATATCAAATGTGGAAATACCAAGCTAACCTAAGAAGATCATATGATACCAAGTGACTGCAGGAATAATCTATAACCTACCATGTAGAGAAGCCTCAATCTACCACACCCAACCAATATACTATCGATAGCCTATCCATCAAGCCAACCTACATCTAATTGATCACATCTATGAAAACAAAAGAAATATTTAACAAACTAGATTATTGAACCCAAATTAATGGAGGATTGTGGATAGTTTATATAGAAATAAAATTTAATGAAGAAGAAACAAGAGACAGAATCTAAAACTCGACATAGAAGAATATGGATGATGTTGATTAATTGAATGAAGATTCAAAAATGTAGGGTTTGTGGTTTTGACAGAGAAATTAATGAAATGAAATGAAAAATGATACTATTTACAAACTATGTATAGTGAAATCATTCAATAAATGAAGAATATATCTGAAATTACTAAGCTATTTTGAAAGGGGTTTCATCAAAGTCTCATCACTGAAGATGACATACAACTGAGTGATGATCACCAAACTAAATGAGTTGAGGGAACTCAAGATCAATTACCGAATATAAATCAAGTAAGAAGCTATTAAGGCATTCAATAGCTAGCTTTGGATTTCGTGTAGAGGTGTTTGATTGGAGGGGAAGGGGAATCGATGCTCTAAAATGGTGTGGTTATGAAGATAAGGAATGGTGAACACATCCTAGTTGATGGAATACTATAATGAAATTTCAAACTGTGAGGATAAGTAATTATTGTCTTATGTGATAAACTTTAATAATAAGATATTGAGTCCAAATATAGTAACTGAGAGTAAGCTATAAGTATGCTTGATCTCACCCAAGTTTATCAAGGAGGAACCAATGTTCGCTGATGAGTATGACTACTTCATTGATGAACTGTGAGGATCACATCTGCTGACCAATGTGACAGAATGTAGAGTTTGTAGGTGATGTCGGTGTGAATCTAAACATAAATGGAGGCTAACATTGTTTAAATATTTAATGTTTTAGAATTTCTAATGAGGCTGACTAAAGAAAAGTATATCATGGGGGATGGAGACTGATGCGTCTATCAATATTAAATATTTTTTATGGTCTGTTGCTTTCTGGTTATTAATTGACTATAGGTGAATGACTAAAGTGGTGGGGGTATTAGAGTTTCCCATACTATTACTATAATATTTCATAAAGATACATAAAACGTTCTCGATGAATTTCCTATTTAAAGGAATTTATTTCACCGTACATTGGTTCGAGTTAATATACAGCTTATTCTGGTGTCATGTGATTATGGATCTCAGACTCAACTGGTTTCAAAGAATTTAAGAATAATCACCTCACTGAGATTGAAATTTTAATTGTGAGATTTTTTTTCGGTCACAAACAAATATGGGGGTTTATAGAATACTAAAACCTAAATATTTTAATAATTCCTTCTAAATAATTTCATGGATTGTTCAAAAGTGATAACTACTGGTTGTGGTAGAATATCGAGATGAGTAAATACAGTGTTGAATGAAAGTTTGTGATGTTATAGATCATTGTGACCCTCGATCTAGGGACTTGTATAATGGTATTTTTTGAAATTAAAATTCAAATATGGAATCCCAAATATCTCAATTAAAATTAAATGAAATGATAAATCAGATCCGATCAAATCGAAGATAAAAATTTGCTAAATAAGATTCTAGAAATTTCCCACATGCAGAGGAGTTCATTTTTTATAAGGGTTTAGAAAGTATCACCTACAAGGGAGATCATGTATAGTGAATTCACCATGTAGAGGCTAGGGATAATATTTAAATGTTTTAACAGTGTACTAGTGGTAGAAAATTTGATCAATAATTTATATTAATAAGGTAGAAATAATTAATAAAAAATAATTTTGTTGGAGATAGTTCCCTAGAATAAAATGTTTTTGTACATAATTGCATGTTTTTATTATTAATGAAGTTTTATTATCACATTATTATTGTTTATATGCATAAAATTTGTATGTGATAATGTCTTAAGAATATATTTTTCACAGAAAGGTCACGGCTGTTCTCCGCTATGATGACAACCTATAGGTTCAATGACATTAGTAATGAACCTTATACTAAATATAGATGATATTATTTGATAGGATATAGATGATACATGCTATCAATGGTAGGGGTATCATAATACATTGATACGCATTTTTATATTGTTCACCTTTGGTACCCTCCAAGATAAGAGGTTATGAGAATAGACCCATCATTAGAAAATAAACATTTACAACATTTATTGGATGTTCCTATATACATACATGTGTATTGAACCATAGACATTAATATTATCTTTAATGGATATCATGAATCACATTATTTTTTGTATTTATGAAAACTATGATGTCATATGATCATGGTGTGGTAGGATACATTGCGTACATTACAAGTGATACAGCATTAATAGATAATGTGGGAAAGGAATTATCGATTTTGTCCCTTGATGGAAGTTTCTATCTCTGGACCTTTGATGGCAATGTGATTTCCTACATAAATTTAGATCCATGGTGTTTAGTGGGTGAGTTCATTTCCATAAATTCTATGAAAAATATGTCAAGAATATAGGTTTAAGGAACTAGCATGTAACTTTCTTGAGTTGAGATATTGGAATAAAGAAATTATATTACACGGTAAGCATCTGTAAGAGGTTGGGTTTAATTATGACAGTAACTTATTTCTCTACATGTTCCATAGGGTTTTGTTATATTCAAACCTTAGTTAGTTATGCATAATACCACTAAGAAAGAGGTCTTGATGGTCACACACTTAGTGTATATACTATCTTAGTTAAATTCATGTAATTAATTTAGAAAGTTAGAGTAAATGATATTTATTGAATGTTGTTGATCTCTATAATTTAATCACAGGTTATTCAAAATAATAATACTACTATGATCAATTATGAATAATGAAAGTGGTCAGGATTGGAATTTCTATAAATTGATGATTCAATGGAGCCATTTAGAGATTATGTTTCATGTTTAGATAAACATTATTGGTATTATAAACTTGTATCATGAAAAATAATGGTATGATGAGGCCAAGTTAAATAGATCATCAAATAAATCTGAATTAAAAGATTAGGTAATTTTATATCTATTCATAAATTAATTATAAATTGAATTTAAAGGTCCTCGTCTTCTAGGTCCATCCTTTCAATCTAGTCAAGTAATATTTGGGTTTTTTACCTGGCATTTTCATCAAGTGTAGAAATTATTACACATAAATTAATACTAAAATATGAGTTTGTTTTACCATCAAAGGATGCTTCTGTTGTTCCAATAACCTTCAGGTGGTATCAGAGTAGTCACATGTTTAATTTAAAATAATTTATTATTGAATTTTCAGTTTCATGTGTTTTTGTTTTATTTTTTGTAATTTTCTTTAATATGAAAAAATCATCATATATTTCTTTATCCCTTATCAAAAACATAAAAATAAATTGGTTAATGATAAAAAATGATAAAGCACTTGAAGAGAACCATCTTGACGTTCCAAAGGCTATGCTTGAAAAAACACATTATACACAATGTGCACATCCCACATAAAACTCATGTAATTTTTTCATGTATGTATATCCTGATAAATTTGGATAGATATGATGCAATCGTATCTAATATCTGATAAAAGTGGATCAATGTGTGGATCTGGACATACTGGTACTTGGCTTCAAGAACTACATGTGGTGTAACTATTATAAATTATGTGTAGTCCCTATTTTCTCACAGATGAGAACAAGAGGTGTCCCTATGAGTTTCACATTGGATACATGACATGGGGATGAAATAGTCATGAAACTCAAAGGTTACATGATAATTACATTGGAATACATGTCATGAACCTCAAATCCATTCATTGAAGGAAACATGCCTAGTCCCATGTAATATTTTGTGGACATGGGTTAGAGGATAATACACATTGTGTACTTTAGTACACATCATATAGTCTATTATAGTTAACATGTCTAGTTTTTCACATAGAAAAATTTAATATATAATCAATGTTGTTCACCTGTCTTCCTTGGTCATTTTTAGGTAAAATTTCATTCCATGTCATAGGATTGAGAATTATATATTAATTCTATTCCATGTTAAAAAAATTGACAATCCACAAGTTTCCTTCCTATACACTTGTGTACTGTATTTATTTTAAGTTATTTTTTTTTAAATTTATAGATGATAGTTGGATAAGGATGTTTTGATGGAATTATGATAAATTGAAATAATTGAATTAATTCATGGGGAATTATATTAATTATAAAATGAATCTAAGTAATTGATAAAAAGGAATTAAATGTATGCTCATTGAATGTTAAATGGATGGTCATGAGATAAGACCACCCCTTTTTTGGTGATTTGTTTCTTTTAATTTATTGTTGATAAAGTAAAATTTATGGCATGTGAGTCATCCCCTCCACCTTATTATGTAAGGGTATACGTGCCCATGGTTTATTTTTATAAACCCCCATTATCCAATCCATTGGATCATGTCAACTATGTTTGAGTAAAATCATATATAAGGATAAAGCCCCCAATTGAGAGGAGGTGGTCTGAGTTAATGAATCAAGGATAACCTAATCAAGGAGATACATAGGAGCTAAGGTAATTCTACAACATGAACAAAGATATGGTTTATGGTGTTTTTCCATAAGTATTAGGGTTCTTTTATCATCTTCTAGATAATCTAACCACTATATAACCACATGACCGTGACACTTATATTTTATTTCCATCAGTATCATAGTTTATTAGTTAAGATATTTAATATTGTATTATAACTTAATAAATGAGTTAACATTAATGAAAGAAGGAATAAAATATAACCATATTATATGTAAATGTTTTATCAGACATAGTTAATCACTTAAGTAAAATCCACATAATATTAACAAGGAATGTGAAATGATAATGTGGAATTTGTCAATAAAGAAAAAGAACCTCAAACTAAAATATTAAGTCACATAGCCTTACATAACATAAGTTAGAAATTATATCATAGATCAATGTGTTTGAAGAACCCACTATTAGATGTGTTCAATTATCATAGAATTTTTAGATTGAAGTATTTAGTTGAATTAAATTAGCTTACATCAAATATTGAATACCCAATCCAGAATAGGTGTTAACTAAGTGGAAAATATTGATGAAATACTAAAAATGGGATTTTGGGATTGGGGATCCCACATAATAGATCAAGGATCTATGAGTTACTGTAGCTGGCATGTTATGCCCACCTAAAACCCTTAAAATAGCTTGTGAGGACCATGATTGGGTTATGAGAAGGGGAATATGGATCCTTTCTGCTAGAATATCTAAGTGAAAAGACATTCCAAAACCAATGGCGAGGGTTATTAGGATTTGAATAATATAGAAAGATTTAATTTCATATTTATTAATTTCTTTTTGTAATAAAAAAGTATTAATTATCTACACTTAATTTTTAGAAAATGACATAAAAATGACTTTGAAAATATCACTATGATCTATAATTTAGGAGGATAAACTTATCACCAGTTAGAATTTCTAGGAATGGTATCAGAACATACGTGTTGTACTCTGCCAGGAATGAAAATAATACATGGTGAAATCCTTATTTCCGAAGTTGCTTCCCAAAGAGGCCAGTGGGGAAGAAGTATCTCTCTATATAAAACAAATGGACAATGATATGTATGTCTAATGTTTCTAATTATACTCCATTTCTAATGAGATTATAATTAAATATGATGATATAAATTTATATTACATCATTAATAACCATAACGATCTCTATCATGATAAGGAGAGATCAGAGAGATACGAGATCTCCAATGCACTATTCGCATGCAAAATTATAGAGTCGATTCCATTTGGGGAACATTTATTCAAGATGATTAGCTACATTGAGAACCTAAAAATATTGGGATTTAATATCTTTAATAATTTGTTCTTAGATATCATGCGATCGTTACTACCTAATACTATATCGAATTTCATTGTGAATTACAATATGTGAAATAACGAGATGACACTTTTGGAACTTCTTATAGTTATTCTCTATGTTAATAAAGACACGGGGAATGAAAAACCCATTATCCTTATGGTAAATAAGAATAATAGGAACAAGTTAAGGGAGAAAAGGGTCATTCCAAGTATAAAGCTTCAGATCATCATCCCTTCAAGAAAAAGAAGACCCAAAGTCAAGTAAAGGATCAAGATATGGTATACTTTTCATGTGTCAAGTAGGTCCACTAGAAGAGGAATTTTACCCACCCAAAAAAGAAAGTTGAATCTTCATGTTTGTTCATTATTAAGTGTAATACTTATATATCTACAAGATGGTTATTACATACTTCCTATGGTGCTATTATTTGTATCCAAATACAGAAACTAGGTAGATTTCTGAATATTAAATTAGATGAGGTGGATCTACGAGCTACCAATGTAAGGCATATGGATTCTCCATCCCTTGGAGACTACAATCTCACAATTCTGATAGGATTTATTTTTTATTAAATAACTATTATTATGTTCTTAGAGATACCAAGAATATTAATTCCATTTCTTATTTAGATATGGATGGATTAAATTTCAAATTTTTAAATAAAGGTTTCTAATTGTATAAAGAAAGTATATATTATGGTATGGTACAACTGAATAGAGAACATTATGAATTAAATTATGAGACCAAATATTGTAAATAGATAATGAAGAAAATATGTGAGACTCTTTTAATACCCAATTATGGAAACACCTTCTTGGTTATATAAATAAGAATAATTTTACAAAAATTTATCAAAATGTATTCTTAGACTCATTTTAATTTAATTCAATTTAAAGATGTCATTATTATTTAGAAGATAAGGAAGAATAAACCACTATTCACTGGTCACGGTGAAAGGGCCATAAAGATTCTAGATATGGCACACACTAATGTGTGTGGACCTTCTCAATTAGAGTCTAGAGGTGGATTCTATAAATCCCCACAAACTTTTTTCTTGTGTAGTGGTAATATTGAGGTTTAATTTTGTTATCTGAACAAAGTATAAATATCAAAGTAAATATTATCACACTTTTCTTGAAGAATAAAAAATTAACTGTTATTGTCAAACATAATTTAATCTTATCGAATAATTATTTAATAGGATATATTAAATAATAACTATAATAATATAACTAATTTTCATGTTTTCCAAAATTTGATATATATATATATTTATATATTTATATTGTATTTGAATGAAAATAATATTATAAAATTATAATTTTATATGTGGTTATACATGGCATCAAAAATTTTTAATTTTAAAATATTTTAATGTCATTATTTTTGCAATATTTTAATTATGCGAACAATTATTTGATCTATTATATGAGTTTGAAAATATGTACTATACACATGTATATTTATATATAATGTAATAATTGTTAGATTATAAATTATCATTTTGAATTTTTCTAAAAAAATATATATATTAATAGAATGATTAAAATGGAACATATTATCTTTTAATTAAATTATTATTAACTTAAATCATATCATATTAACATTTGTTTTAACAAGTTTCAAAATTATAAATAATTTATACAAATTATGATAATTATTATTTTGATAACACATTTTCAATTTTCAATTATTAATTTCATTTATAATAACATTAAGAGTATATAATATAAGATATATAAATACAAGTTTTATAAAAGAATTTATTATTAATGACTTTTACATTTAATAGGTTATTAGATAAATTTTGTGGGTTATTAGTTTAATATATATATAACTTTTGACTTATTAAAAAGATGATATAATAATTTATATATAATAATAATGGGTTATTAAAATAACAAAAAATAGGATGAAATCTTATATGGGATTTGTGGTCTGTGATTGAGGGTCCCGATTTATTTTCTTGAAACCCGGTATAGGGTTTTAGGCATTGATCTAGAGGAAGGAAACCATTGGTCATCTTTGAGAGGTGTTCATTGGCCAGGTCTTTGAGGGTTTTCTATGTCGGGGATGAGTCGTAGATAGGGTTTCAAAACATCGCAAGGGTTTAAGCAGGGTGGGGCAAGCTCGATGGTAGAGTGGAGAAGGGTGCAACGTCGGGAGCCGCACGGTGAGCATAAGAAGGTCATGTGAGGACTGTGAGCTTCTTTGAGACTTAATTCGAAGAAGCTAAGGTTCTGGGATATTCGCATGTCGACCGATGTCAAGTTTGTGTCTGCGGCTTCGGGTCGAGCAGCACCGGAGGAGGTCGAGTGTCTTGTGGTCAAGGACTAGGGGTAGTGTCATGATTAGGTTTCATTCGGGAGAAGAGGACGAGTCTGACCGGTTTAGGGTTTTGGTCTTCATTGATGTTTCGGTATTCGTTGATCTAGCGTGAGGTAGGGTTTTGGTTTTTTCAGGATCTACCTTGTTCGTTGTGTTATCTTATTTAATTGTTCGATCATTGTTAGTCTTTGTTCATAGTTGACCTACATTATTATTCTCTTTTTCCTTGTCCGAATTACTTTTAGACAGTAAATAGAAGCTCATTTTTTCCACAATGCGAGTCTCACATGTCCTATTTTGATTCTAGTTAATTGAAATCTTTGTATTTTATTTGAATATGTGACTATATTGTTCTATGCTATTATTATAATCCCTAAATGTCTATCCGACTATGATTCTATATTATTTATGTCAAATTTATATTATTTCAAACCATTTTTTTCTATCTGTTACTGTTTTCCAGCTTGCACTTCAAGCACTTTGTCGTTGTGGCTATAAAAGCCTTATTCCTTTATGTAATTTGGATATACAACTCAGTGGAGCATGTTCCCAACACACTATCACTCCAGCTGTGGATTATTTTCATGTAAGGGTTAAATATTTGTCTTGGACATTTATTTATTTTACGATTTTATGTTTTGTAAGGGTTTAATATACCTTTCCTTCCTTTTGAAAAACCAATATACATAGTCTGTATATACAGTTATATATATACAGTCACATAGTTTCTATAAGTCCCATTTTGAACAGATTTTTAAGTCTTCTAAGTGTTATTTATCATTATTTAAATCATGTTTTCATAAAATGTTTGGAAATAGTATGAGTGAAGTTTTAATTTTGGTTTTGTTATATAAAACCCATATATACACTTTTTTATATATGGATATATGTATATATATATATATATGTTCATTATGAAACAAACCAGTTTTGTTTATGTGTTTTTCAAATTGTGAAAGTATACCTTTCTATATACATGTAAATCATGTAAGTATTCTTTTTTGTTGTGTTTATGTGGATTACAGAAATATAAATATATATATATATATATATATATAAGGTTATATGTATATACTTATATTTTTTTATCAGAACCAGAAATAAGTTTTTATATAACCGAGTTCTGGTGATTAAATATTATCATGAAGTATTTATTAATTGTAATGGATTTCATTTTCTTGAATTATGAATTACTTTTATGATTCTAAGGGTTTATTTTTAAAAAAAATTACATTTCTCTTAGGATGTTCATATATATATATGAATTTATTTTCAGAATATATAAATTAAGGGTGCACTAAAAATTCTTTTAGATTCATAGTTTTTATTAAATTACGTAAGGGAAGTTTATTTTTTTATTTGTGTCAAATTTGAACTCTATATTTTCAGGTTTTGCATAAGGGTTCAATAAACATTGCCTTCCTTTTTCAATCTTGAATATACACTAGTATATATTATATATATATACATTCATATAGGTTTATTCCACCCAGTTTTAAATACTCTATGTGTTTATTTACAATGATGTTTTAGAATGTTATTGGTGGAAATTATTTTCAATTACGGTATTTGATTGTAAACACGATGACTATTTGTTTCAAAGCGATGTAAGTGGGTGTGACATATACATATTATATATATATATATACATATATATAGATATATATGGTTATGTTAATGCACCTATAATTTTGAACCATAATCCAAATTAAATTGTCCTAAAACAATATTCAGTGGTTAAAGTATGTTTTTGATATATTTAATTAAATTCTCATGAATGTATGCATTTCATAAAACAAATGTTGCACTGCAAATCAGTTGACCATATATTCTATTCAACATATGGTATGACCATTTATTAAGACATGACCATTTATCGGTGCCTGCTTGTGTACAAATGACATCTGTCATAATTTAAAATTGGTCATTTTAAACTATAAATATTCTTTTCCATGAATCAAAGATTTTGTAAATTAAAGAACGATAATTTTAAGTTGTAACCCCATTACTTGCGTGTTTTAAATTAATATCACATGAACAAAAATGTTTATGAGTTTAACCATGTCATTGGGATAATTATTATTTAAATAATAACTAACATATTATGATGTAAATTCCATTTATCAGCACATGAATTGATCATTAATAACACCCATCCAAAGTTATAAACAAGAAATTTAATGCATTGAAAGTTTATAAAAGCAGTTTTAAAGTTATTAATTTATGTGATAAATCAAAATATTTATTATTCATCAATTAGGATATTGAATTGAGAATTTAATCATTTGGCGTGGTATGGGACAGCCCAAATAAAGGACATGGAATTAGGTATTCAAATGGGTATCAGACACTTTGGATACATGGCCTTATTAAACAAATTAAGAATTTATTGGACTAGTATGCTCTGGGTTGGGGACCGGTAAAGGTAAGCCCTCCGAGTTAGGGTGTGGTTACAGCAAACCCTATTGGTTGGAGTCCGATTATAGAGGCTCTCCTGGTCGGAGTCCGGTTACAGAGTCTCTCCGGGTTGGAGTCTGGTTACAGAGGCTCTCTGGGTTAGAGTCCAGCTATAGATGCTCTCTGGGATGGAGTCTAGTTAAAGAGGCTCTCCAGGTTGGGTTCTGGTTATAATTAGCTCCTAGGTCTTTCTAGGAGGCCATAACCCAGAAATTAAAGTCCGACATTATACATTTCTTCATTATGTTTATGATTATTAATTAACCAAATGGATATTCAACTTGTAGAATATCCATGGTTAAGAGACAGTACTTATGAGTATTAAAAAAGTAAAATCTTATGGCAGAAAATATGTTTAACACTCAGTGATTCAGTATTCGATGTATGAAATTGAATTTATTACCTTTACGCACAACTCTTATTATTCATTACTCTTTGCTGTTTAATTTGTGCTTATATATTCTTATTTTATACATGTATAGAATGTCTTTTATTTGTTACATTAAATGAGAATCCATATAATTGATTCGTGTATCCTTGTAACTCTATATGCATGTTTTTAATTGAGCTATTTTATGATATGTTACATGTGTTATAGATTTTCTTTAAAAGATATGTTTTATGAATAGTTTTAAAGAATGTTTTCAAAAGTTATATTTATTTAATTTTACAACCCCTTACTGGGCATTTGCATGCTCACCCTACATTTTTAAATAATTTTTTCAGGTATTGGGTTTTAGCTAAAGAATCATTTCAGAAGAAGCAATTTTCCCGGAACCTGAACTGAATTTGATCCCCTGCATGGGACATGATGTGCAATTTATCAGTTCATGTTTTTGTAATTAATTGCACATCACTTCCGATAGAACCATCTCTGGGTGTTCGAGAGTTGGGTCCTTGCAGTTGGTATCAGAGGATTCAGTTTAGATAACTCTGTAACACTAGAAATAAACAATGAAAATTTACTTAAGCCATACTAAGAATGATGTTTTCTTAATTTCAGATGGAAAATTAATGTTTTAGTCTTTTTTCTCTTCCAACAGAAGTATTAGAGAACATAGTGGGAATATCATGTGTAGATAACTACGAAACTTTTGAAAATATTTATTTATCATGCAGAACCCTCTACCAGGTATCCAACTCTCCTAGTGTACTCAAATTTCTCTAAGGAGCAGGTTTAATCTATTACCTCATGATGAGTGCTCAATTCCCATTCTATGTACACCAATGGAAGTACTTTGAGGGTATCATTAAATGTTTTACCCTATCCAATAATTTATTTTCTCTTAAGGACTTTGAGGAGGTTTCACAAGGGTGGGACCTCCAGGGTAGGATATCTATGTCATATTTTGACTTACGATCTCCGTGGTCGAGTTATGGACTTTGAAGCCCTTGAGAACAAGACTACTCATTTTCGTTATCGGCATCAGGTTCATTCTGATGTCTCTCAACTTGATACCCAATATGCTTCTCTCAATATGATTTCTTGATGTCCACACGTGGTTAACTCTAGTTGCACACGTCGAATATGGACTAAGGAGATAGAGGAATTTAAAACCACTTTTGGGATCCGTTTGTCTAAAAATAGGGGAAATCCCTAACATCGGTGGAATCTATGAGGAGTCATCTAAGAGGATGTTAGTAAATCCATACTATTGTTTTGTGAAATGGAGAATGTGATTACATAATTTCATGATTTTTATAAATCATCTCTAAATGAATGATTTTGTATTCTGTGTTTTGATATGCTTTTATATATAACAATGACTCTGTTTAGAATAGATTTTCCATACTAAAAATTGATTTCTTAATAAAATTGTAAATAGAAGATATGAGTTCTCAAAAAATATTTTATCACTACCTACCGAGATGTTACAGACTATAATTGTCAAGAAATACTCCGAAGAGGACCAACCATATGCCAACTTACGTCTGACTTGTAAACTACTCCATTGGGTGTCGAACCACCCAAACATTATCCAACATTACCAAGGAAGCAATCTGAGCTATTATTGTATTTCATTTGCACAATATTGAATATATAGGAAAAGAGTAAAGTATCATGAAGCCCTTTTTCTATGTTTCACTTTGGCTGATAACAACCGAGCTGTAGGTAACTTTCTAGAAGCTGCTTTGGATGGTGACCACCGAATGGCCTACCTATTCTAGGTCCTGAGTTTTAGTATGTATAGGGAACTATACGACATTAATATCATCATGAATGATGTGGTGTGTGAGAATTATAAGGATTTATTCCACACTAAATTCTTTGACCTCCACACTTCTCGTGCCTCTTTATGGAAGGCTAAGTGCTTTAGGCACAGATTCGACCCTGGCTGTTCACAGTGTGTCTGGGCCAAGGAAATCGAGCAGCTGAATACAACCTTAGGAATCCACCTGAGGTCATCAGCACCCTACCATCGGTGGTGTTCCCTATAAAGAGACCTCGAGAGTGATGAATGTTTGTTGTTGTTGTGGTTGTGTACAATCATTTTAGAATTGCGAGGATGCAATTCTTTGTAGGGGGATAGTGTAACGCCCCAAAAACTTGTTTCTCATGTAATGGTAATATTGATGTTTTATTTTTTTATCTGAACAAAGTACAAAATTCAAAGTAAGTATTATCGTTTTTTTTCAAAGGATAAAAAAATAACTATTATTGTCAAACATAATTTATTCTTATAGAATAATTATTTAATAGTATATTTTAAATAATAACTATAATAATATAACTAATTTGTTTGTTTAAATGTTAGATATATATATATGTATATATTTTTATACTTGATTTGAATGAAAGTACTATTATAAAATTATAATTTTATATGCGGTTATACATGACATCGAAAATTGTTATTTTAAAATATAATAATGACATTATTTTAGCGCTATTATAATTAGTTGGACAATTATTTGATCTATTTTATGAGTTTGAAAATATGTTAGACACACACACACACAAACACACACACACACAAATATAATTTAATAATTGTTTGATTATAAATTAACATTTTGAATTTTTCTTAATAAAATTATATATATATATTAATAGACTAATTAAAATGGTACAAATGAACTATAAATAAAATTATGGTTAATGTAAATCATTTCATATTAACATTTGTTTTATCATGTTTCAAAATTACAAATAATTTGTAAAAATTATGATAATAATTATTTTGATATCACATTTTTAATTTTCAATTATTAATTTCATTTGTAATAACATTAAGAGTATAAAATATAAGATATAAAAATAAATGTCTTATAAAAGAATTTATTAATTATTAATTATACTTTTAGTAGGTTATTGGATAACTTTAGTGGGTTATTAGTTTAATATATTTATAACTTATGAATTATTTAATGGTTGATACATTAATTGAGATATAATAATGATGGGTTATTAAAATAACAAAAAAATAGGTTTAAATCATATATGAGATTTGTCGTTCCTAATTGAGGGTCCCAATTTTTTTTTGAAACCCAGTATAGGGTTTTAGGTGTCGATCTAGTGGAGGGAAACCATGGGTGAGCTTTGAGAGGTGTGCCTCGACCTGGTCTTCTGGGGTCTTCCATGTCGGGGATGAGCAGAAGATAGGGTTTCAACAGGTCGCAAGGGTTTCAGTAGGGTGGGGCGATCTCGGTGGTGGAGACGAGCAGGGTCCGACGTCAGGAGTCACGCTGGGAGCACAAAAAGGTCATGTGAGGTCCATGAGCTTCATTGAGGCTTCGTTCATAGAAGATGATGTTCTCGGATGTTTTCACATCAGCCCGTACCATGTTTGTGGTTGCGGCTTTGCATCGAGAAGTGCCAGAGGAGCTCGAATGTCTTGTGGTCGAGGACAATGGGTCGTGTCGTGATCAGGTTTCATCCGGGAGAAGATGACGAGTCTGACCAGGTTAGGGTTTCAGTGTTGATTGATGTATCAGTATTCCTTGATCCAACATGAGGTAGGGTTTTGGGTTTTTTTAGGATCTACCTTGTTCGTTGTGTTATCTTATTTTATTATTCGATCATTGTTGCTCGCTGTTCATAGTTGACCTACATTATTTTTCTCTTTTTCCTTGTCTGAATTACTTTTAGACTGTAAACAGAAACTCATTTTGTTTCCACAATTCAAGCCTCTCATTCCCTATTTTGATTCCAGCTAATTGAAATATTTGTATTTTATTTGAATATTTGACTATACCGTGCCATGATTTTATTTTGATCCATAAATGTCTATCCCACTATGATTCTATATTATTTCTGTCAAATTTATTTTATTTCTATCCATTTTTTTTGTTGTGTGGTACTATTTTCCAGCTTTCAGTACATGCACTTTTTCATCAAGTCTATAAAAGCCTTATGAATTTTTTTTAATTTGGATATGCAACTCGGTGGAGCGTGTGGCCAACACTATGTCACTCCAGCTACAGATTATTTTCTTCTAAGGGTTAAATATTTGTCTTGATCATTTATTTAATTTACGATCTTATGTTTTGTAAGGGATTAAAATACCCTGTATTCCTTGTTCAAAACCTATATACACACTCTATATATATGGTTATATATATACACATTCACACAATTTGTATAAGTCCCCTTTCGACAGATTTTTAAGTCTTCTAAGTGTTATTTATCATTGTTTAAATCAGGTTTAAAAAAAATGTATTCAAATAGTATGTGTCAATTTTCAATTTCGGTTTTGTTATATAAAACCCATATTTACACTTTTTTATATATGTATATATGTATATATATATATATGTTCATTATGAAATAAACATGTTTTTTATGTGTTTTTCAAATGGTGAAAGTATACTTTTTTTATATACATGTAAATAATGTAAGTATCATTTCTTGTTGTGTTTATGTTGATAACACACACACACAAATATATATATATATATATATATATAATGTTATATGTATATACTTATATGTTTTTATTACAACTCGAAATAAGTTTTCATAAAACTGAGTTTTGGTGATTAAATAATGTTATGAAGTATTTAATAATTGTAAGGGATTCCATTTTCTTAAATTCTGAATCACTTTTATGATGCTAAGGGTTTATTTTTATTAAAAAAATTACATATATTTTAAGAATTTGATAAATATATATATGTGAATTCATCTTTAAGAATATATAAAGTAAGGGTGCACTAAAAATTATTTTAGATTCATGGTTTCAATTAAATTATGGAAGGGAAGTTTATTTATTTATTTGTGTCAAAGTTGAACTCTATATTTTTAGATTCTATATAAGGTTTCAATACACTTTATATTCCTTTTTCAAACATGAATATACACTAGTATATATTATATATATACATTCATATAGGTTTATTCCACGCGGTTTTAAATCTGCTATGTGATTATTTACAATGATATTTTTGAATGTGATGGGTGGGAATTATTTTCATTTACGGTATTTGATTGTAAACACGACGACTATTTGTTTCAAAGTGATTTAAGTGGGTGTGATATATACATATTATATATATATACATATATATATATATATGATTATGTGTATGCACTTATATGTTTGAACTATAATCTGAATTAAATTGGCCTAAAACAAATGTCAGTGGTTTATGTATGTTTTTTATATGTTTAATTAAATTCCAAGGAATTTATTCATTGAATAAAACAATTGTTATACAACAAATCAGTTGACCATATATGCTATGAAACATAGGGTATGACCATTTATTAATACATGACCATTTATCGGTGCATGCTTGTGTACAAATGACATTTTTCCTAATTTAAAATTTGTCATTTTAACCTATAAATATTCTTTTCCATGAATCGTGGATTTTGAAAATTAAGGAACTATCATTTTATGTGGTAACTTCATTAATTGCATGTTTTAAATTAATATCGCATGCACAATAAATGTTTACTAGTTTATGCATGTCGTTGGGAAAATTATTATTTAAATAATAACTAACATATTATGATGTCAATTCCATTTATCAGCGCATGAATTGAGCATGAATAATACCTATCCAATGTTATAAACATGCAATCTAATGCATTGAATGTTTATGGAAGAATTTTTAAAGTAATTAGTTTATCTAATAAATCAAACTATTTATTATCCATCACTTATGATAATGAATTGAGAATTTAATTATTTGGAGTGGTATGGGATACCCCAAATAAAAGACATGGAATGAGGTATTCAGAATAGAATGAGACACTTTTGATACATGGACTTATTAAACACATGGGGAATGTATTGGACTAGTATGTTCGGGGTTGGGGACCGGTAAAAAATAAGCCCTCCAGTTTTGGGTCCAGTTACAGCAGACCCTTCGGGTTGGAGTCCAGTTACAGAGGCTCTCCTGGTTGGAGTCTGGTTAAAGAGGCTCTCTAGGTTGGGGTCCTGTTACAGATGCTCTCTGGGATGGAGTCTGGTTACATAGGCTCTCTGGGTTGGGGTCCAGTGAGAGTTAGCCCCTAGATCTTGGCACGAGGCCTTGACCCAGAAATTAAAGTCTGGCATTATACATTACCTCATTATGTGTATGATAATTAATTAACCAAATGGATATTCGACTAGTAGAATATCCATTGTTAAGAGCCAGTACTTATGAGTATTAAAAAAGTAGATGCTTATGGAATGACATATTTGTAGCACTCAGTGATTTAGTATTCGATGTATGAAATTGAAGTCATTACCTTTCCGCACAACTCTAATTATTCATTACTCTTATCTGTTTAATTTGTTCTTATATATTCTTATGTCATAAATGATTAGAATGTATTTTTTTGTTACACTAAATCAGCATTCATATAATTTAATCATGTGTCCTTGTAACTCTTTTATCATTTTTATAATTGAGATATTTTATGATATGTCACATGTGTTATAGCTTTTCCTTAAAATAAATTTTTTATGAAAAGTTTTAAATAATGTTTTCAAAAGTTATATTGGATTATTTTAAAACCACTTACTAGGAATTGACATGATCACCCTACATTTTTTAAATAAAATTTTCAAGTATTAGGTTTAACTGGAGAAGCATTTCAGAAGTAGCTGGTTTCCGGGAACCTGAACTGAATTCGATCCTCTTCATGGGACATGATGTGCAATTTATCAGTTCATGTTTTTGTAATGAATTCCACATCACGTTCGAAGGAACCAGATCTGAGTGTTCAAGAGCCATGTCCATACATATTCTCATACATTATTACTTTTTTAGCGACTTTAGAAGGTATGGTTATATATACTTGATGAGGTTTAAGTCTAAATTTTGTGAGAAATTTGATGTTTTTATGAATAAATTCTAGAATCAACTTGTTTATAAGATAATTAAAAATCAATCTGGTTGAGGTGGTGAATATATTAACCAAGAAATTATAGAAGTTCCATGTGGGTATGGGGTTTTATCTCAACTAACTCCACTTTATACGCCACATAGGAATAGTTTTATTGAAAGAAGGATCTGAACCTTATATAACATGGTAAGGTAGCTGATGAGTCATGCAAACATTTTATAATACTTTTTGGGATATGCATCTCAAAAAAATATTACATACTAAACTGAGTTCCAACTAAAGTGGAATATGGTTTTCCCTTCACGTTAAATAGTAGAAGGAAACTTTTTTTGTCACATTTTCATGCATGGGGTTTCGAGGCCTTTATTAAGGGTAACTCAAGAAACAAATTATCACCCTAAGACATGAACGGTGTCTTTATAGGAAATATGAAGGAAACAAGGGGATACTATCTATAAAACCCATTAAATAAGAAAGTAAATATCAAAATATAGGTTTTCTTTATTGAGAGGGAACACACATTCAATGAGGATAGCGGGAGAAATAATGAATTTTATGAAGTTTATGTTCAAGATAAAAAAGAGTTGGTACATGAACCAATTCCACAGGTCCTCATAGATTAAGTTGTTTCTGAAACACATGTGTTGTTTAGGAGTGCTAGAGAGGTAATAGAACCATGGATATATAGTTTTATAATAAATGATGATGTTAAATCATTATTGTTTGACAATAATGGTCCTCTCCACTATAGGGAGTAAGTAGAGATCTCAAAATTTATAATTTGGAAACAAGTTATGAATTCAGAAATTGATTTCATGTATCAAAACCTAGTTTAGGTTCTCATTAATCCACCAGTTAATGTAAAACATGTTGGGTGAAAATTTGTATTCAAGAGAAAGCGGGAAATGGAAGCTAAATTAAATACCTATAAATAAAATCTTATAGATAAAGGGTTTACAATATCAATAAATTTACTACAATAAAACCTTTTCTCTAGTTTTCATGTTTAATCCATCAAAATTTTGTTTTCCATAGCAGCTTACCATGAATATGATATTTGGAAAATGGACATAAAAACTAATTTCCATAATGGGAACCTTCCAGAGAATGTGTATATGACACAACTAGAATGGTTTTTGATTATGCGAAATGTCAAAAAGGTATGAGATATCCAAAGATCCATCTATGGATTAAATAAATCATCCAGGTGAGGGAAAGTTCTACTCGATGAAGAAGTATAGGAATTTGGGTTCATTAATAATGAATATGATCCTTGTTTATTAGAAATATAGTTGTATTATAGTATTACATTCTAATGAAATATTTCTAATTGGAAATGATATACTAGCCTTTCAGGAGGATAAATCATGGTTGATTAAGTGATTCTTTATGAAAGACTTAGGTGAAGAGGCCTACATTCTAGGGATCATGACCATGTGTGATAGATCCAAGAGGATATATAGACTATGTCAAGGTATATAAATTAACCAGATGCTAAAGAGGTTCAGTATGGAACAATTTGAAAGGGGACTAGTTCCAGTTTCACATGGTATACATCTATCCAATAAAATTTGTTCTAATACAAAATAGTAAAGAGGGAGAATTAGTAAGATCACATATGCCTATATGATAGGAAATATTATGTATGTCATGTTATCTATGAGGCTTGATGTTTCTTATGATTTGATCATGGTAAGAAGATATCAAGAAGATCCAGGTGAACGACATTGGATTACTATCAAGGCTATTTGTAAGTATTTGAGGATATCTATGGATATATTCCTAGTGTATGGAGGATATGAAGAGCTAATAGTTAGGAGTTACACATATTCTAGGTTTCATATTAATCATAATGAACTAAAGCCACAATATGGATATATATTTTGTTTCAATGGAAGATTTGTGATCTAAAAGTGTTCAAAGAAGCCAAATTTTCATCTTTCCTATAGTGGGTTCTGACTATATTTCAACTTTCAATACATCCATGAAAGAAGTATGGATTCTAAAATTTTTCCAAGATATTGATGTGGTTCTTAGTAGTGAATAAAAAAATCACAATTTACTATGATAACATTATATCGGTGGATCTCTCTAAAGATCCAAGGTTACACCAAAGGACAATTCATATACATTGGAAGTTTTTTCTATTGAGAGATTTTTGTCAACAAGGTGATTTTTGGTTGGGTGATGTTTCTACAGGGGAATATATGGGAGACTCCTTTACCAATTATTTATCTCATAAAAGGAATGAGTATCATTTTAGAATGAGTGGGATACAAGTTATTATTAGTTGGCTCTAGTGTAAGTGGGATTATGTTACAATAGGTTCCCTAGAACCAACTTATTTAGTACATGATTATATGATTCCTTATTATTGATTTTTTCTTATCGAATAATTATTAAACCCCTATAAAACATGTGTATTTGATAATTCCTTATGAATATATATTCAACTAAAAGATCACTATAGTTCCCCTCTATGATGTGAACCTAGAGGTTTTATGAAACTAATATTCAACCTTGTTCAATAGTTGGATAATATTTCTTGATTAGACATGGGAGATACCAGATATCAAGGGTGAGAGGCTGAGAATACATTGAGTCACCATATCATGGTGTTCTCCTTTAGTAATCTCCAAGATAAAAGGTTATGAGAACACACCCTTCAATAATAAATCCACATTTCCATTTATAAATGGATATTACTGTATTCGGGCATGTGTCTAGGTCATTGGACATTAATATTACCATTAATGGATATAAAAAATCATGTGATTTGATGTATTAATGAAAAACATGATGACATATTATCACAAAGAGGTAGTATACATTGGGTATATCATGAGTGATATTGTATTAATGGAAAATTTGAGAAAGGATTTATCCCTTTTGTCCCTTGATGAAAGTTGATATCTTAGGACCATTGATTGGAATGGAAAAACCTACATAAATCCATGACCATGTCATTCGATAGGTGAGTTAATTTATATAAATTAAATGATAGAAACATCAATTATATAGGTGGATTTCATCGACTTGATACCTTCATGGTTCGAGATATCGTGATAAAGAGATTATATTACATAGAAACTATGCATATGAGGTTGGATTCCATTATGACATTAACTACTTTCTCTATAGGTGAATTGACATGTATCTAGACACTAAACATAGAATTTATGTTCTTATTTACAATACCACTAAGAAAGAGGCCTATAAGGCCACCCACTTAGTGTATTTTCAATTTAAATTAAATTCAATTAACTAATTTAACAAGTTAAAATAAATGTGATTTATTCAGTTTGGTTAATCCCAATAATTTAATCATTGGTTATTCAAAATAATATGTGATTTAAATAATAAAAAAAATTCTTGTGACTTTAGAAAATATAATATTTATTACATTTAGTGTAGAATAATTTAGTGACATTTATTTATTAAATAGTATTTATGCAAGAATCGATAAATGTATATGAGGGAAAGAAAAATGAGATTAATGGTCTGATTAGAAATAGTGTAAATGAAATTTATTTATATTCTTAATCATTTTCACATGTCAGGTGATTAATAATATTATTGTTGTTGTTAATGGAAATGGGTTTACCTAAAAATATTACAATATTAAAGGGCTTGTGTGCGATTTACGAACCCTAAAAATTTCAATATAAATATCTAATTATATCACAGACCATATCTGATTTTTGGTGTGCACAATGGATAGAGAGAGACTTGATCAATAACTATAGTAAATTCTCTCCTCCTCCCCTATCAAGGTTTCTAAAGAACATCTATAATTATTTCTCCATTGTTAAGAATACTGTCGTGATCATCCATGACCAACACAAGAGATCCAGATAAGTCGTTCTATAACCCAATGATTCTATGATGAAATTTAGAGATTTCAATGCATGAATGGATCAATTCTATATAGATTATACACTTTAATCCTATAATCAAATGATAGTACGATGAGATATAGTTAACCATATCATCTAATAAATATGAATTTCAAGTTGAGGTAATTTTATATCTTCTCATAAATTAATTATAAATTACATGTGAAGGTCCTCCTCTTCTAGGTCTAGTGTTTTAATCTAGTCAAGTAAACTATGGTTTTCACTTTATAGTACATTTTGATCATGTGAAGAAATGATTAAATGTTAATTAATACTAAAAGTCAAGTTTCTCATACCATCAAAGGATGCTTTCTCTTCACCCAGAACCTTTAAGTGTTAATAGAGTAGTCACATGTTTAATTTATTAATATTAATTATTGATTGATTGGTTGCATGTGTTTGTGTAGTATTTTACTTAAATTTATTCATTTTAATATCATAACATCTTCTAATCTTCTTTTCTTCATTCTCTATAAAATAACCATAAATTTGTTAGTGATTAAAAATGATGAAGCATTTGAAGAGCAGCATTTGGAGGTGCCAAAGGTTGTGCATTGAAAAAACCAGAGTACACAGCATGTACTTCCCACATACACAAATTTTTTTTCCCCATGTATGTATCTTATGATTAAATCATATAAATTTAATTTAATCAGATATAAGATATGAAAAATGTTTATTGATGTGTATATCTGGAAAAACTGGCACACAACTTGAAGAACTACACGCCATGTAACTACTATACAAGATGTTTAGTCCTTGTTTTATCACATTAGAGAACATGAGGTGTCCCTGGGATCCATGAATTGGATAAATGGAATGAGGATGAAGGAGACATGAATCATATAGGTTAAAAACTGTGTATGATGGAATACACTTCAAGTACCTTGAATTAATATACAGCAGGCAACATTCCTAGTTCCAACACATGTGTTGCAAACATGGGGAAAAGGACAATACACACTGAGTACTTTAGTACACATCATGTAGTCTATTACTGATATTGTGTCTAGTTTTTCACATAGAAAAATTAAATATATAATTAAACAAATTCACATGTGTTCTATGTGTCATTTTTTTTAAAAAGTACATGACATGTTGTAGGATTGATAATTATATTTTAATTCTATTCAATATTAAAAAATTTGATAACCACAATATTTTCCTCCAAGTACACTTCTTCATTTTATTTATTTGAAATGAATTTTTTGTAAATTATAGATGATGATGGGTTAAGGATTCTTATATTTAATTATGATAAATTTAAATAATTTGATTAATTCATGTGGAATTACCTAAATTAAATAATTAAAAAAAGTAATTACAAAAAATATTGCAAATGTATGTACATTGAATTCTATATGGATGATCATGGGAAAATACCAGTCCATTGTACAAGATTAGTTTCTTATAATTTATTTTTGTTAAATAAAATTTGATGGTATGTGAGTCATCCCCTCCTCCTTAATAAATAAGAGTTTTTGTGCCCATGGTTTATTTCTATAAACCCCCTTTATCTAGTCAATTGGATCCTATCACCTATGTACGAGTAAAATCTTATATAAGGATAGATCTCGCAGTCAAGAAGAGGCAGTCTGAGTTAAGGAAATTAGGTGAAACCAATCATGGTGATATATAGGATCCAAGGTAGAATATTGCAATATGAACCTTTTTCATGGTGTTTTCTCCAAGGACCAAGGGTTATTTTATCATCCATATATTTACTAACCATTAGAGAACCTCATGATCGTGCCACATATGTTTTATTTCTATCAGTTTCATATTTAATTATCTTGGTTTTTGAATGTTTTATGATCACATAATAAATGAATTAATAAGAATGCGAGATTGAGTAATATATAACCAGATTATACGTAAATGTTTTGTGGGATATGGCTAATCACATAAGTAAAATCCACTAAATATTAACAAGGAATGTGAAAAAGTAAAAATTAGATTTACACATAAAGATTAAAACCCTCAAACTAAAATATTAAGTCACCATAGCCTTCTACTACTTATGTTATAAATGACCTCATAGCTCAAAGTACTGGACCAACCCAAGATGTGGTGATTTGAATTATCGTGGTACTTTTAGATTGAAGTTTTGGGATGAATTAACATAGTTTAGATAAAGGATTAACTTAACAAGTAAGAAATGGTGTAACTAAGAGAACAAATTTTGAGAAAATATTAAAAATATTATTTTAGGATAGGATAGTCCACTTAATGGATCAATGAACTATGAGTTAATGTAGTTGTCAAGTTACACATTCCTAAAATCCTTCAAATAATTTTCCAGGCCCAAGTTTGGGTTATGAGAAGGAAAATATATATCCATGAAACTATAATATCTAATTGACAAGATATTCCAAAATTTATTGTGAGGGTTATTAGGCTTATATTAATAGTGATAAATTAATTTAATTTAATTAAACATTAAATTTATTAATCTATTTTTTGTAATAAAAATAAGTACTAATTATCTACTCTTAATTTTTAGAAAATAGAATATCTAATGACTATGAAAATATCACTATGATCCATACATTAAAAGGATAACCTTTTCACTAGTATTAGTTTCCAATAATGTTATAGGAACTTTAGTGATATATTATGTCTGTAATGAAAATAATACGTGCTAGAATCCCCATTTCCTGAGTCACTTTCCAAAGAGACAAATGAGGAAGAAGTATCTCTCTTTTTAAAACATTTGGATGATTCTATGGGTGTCTAATTTTTTATTTTGTCCTCCACTTCTAATGAGATAAAAAGGCAATATTGGGATATGGATGTATATAATATTTTTTCTCACCTTAAGTATCTCTATCCAGAGAAGGTGTGATTAGAGTGGTATGAGATCTCCAATTCACCCTTCCCATGAATGAATTTGGAGTAGGTGCCAGTTGGGGAAATGTATACACCATTAAATGTGTTCCATGCACTTTTATGCATAATTTAAGATGTGAATATCACAATGACATAAAATTCTAAGTTTAAGTAAAATACTTATTAATGGAGGAAGATGGAGTATAATGGATTTTTGTGTGTCGTGACCAAAATAGGCATCAACCGAGTTAGAAAAGTTCAGGGTGAAAATATACATTTTTCATGGGGGTCATGGACTGTAGAAAATGGACCATCCTGAAGATTCAAGACCGTATCCTAGAAATTATCTTGATTACGGGTTTTGGGGAACATCACCCATGGTATAGAGAAGTAAGTTCACCAAGGTGGTTTGACCAACCCCCATGTGTGGTACTCCTGCACACGTATAGCCTGAGTATACCACCTATGAGGTCCAGAAGGCACACCCCCCCCCCACTCGCAAGACACCTTTACTAAACACTTGTGCCTTACACCTAAGTTCCCTAGAACGTTTTTCACCCATGCGCGAGACACCCACACTAAGAAATTACGTCAGGGACCAATGCGGACAACTTCCTTGACCAGGTACCCTCTTTGCCTATAAATATGACCCTTGGGATCCTCATTTCACAAACTAAAAACTTGGAAGAACCCCCAAATAACTTATTGCACAGAACCTTCACCTAGGTCCCCCAAATTTCTCATGTAGCTCTCTAAACATGAGATAAGGGAAAATTAAAAGGGGATAAGAAATACCAAGGTCCTTTCAGAGTCTAAAATAAAAAATACTTGTTTGAGTACCCTCCTCCCTTAGTGATATGTCACATGCATGAGGTCACTCTCCCTAATTATGTACCCACATGAGACTCTTCCAAGGACACCAATGGAAAAAAAGGTGTCTTGGATAAAGACTCATCCAAGTGTTGTACCCTAGTAATCCATTACCGAAGACATATTCAGTATTTTCATACCTTGTTACTCTATGTGAAGGCCTTTTAGTCCCTCTTAGTACCTGCGCGACACACCTACATAGAACACCTACAAGGTGCACCGGTTTCTAGAACATGTGCTTAGGACCTATATGATCCAACATTTAATCACTCTTGAAATCCACCCAAGGTGGGGCCTCTCCTTCCTTGGATCCCTCATCTGAAAGGGACAATGTTGAAACCTCCACCAAGACCTCCTGATTTAAAAATCCATGGGAAAAGACACATCTATGTGTCTCCCATTTGGATTTGTATTTCCACAGTTATATGAACCATTACCCTAGAGACAATGTTAAGGAATTCCAAATCATAGATTTTGTATATAAGACTCTATATTTCCCTTCTCATCTCTAAGATCTGAATCATTCAGTCCTTGGTAGGGAGGGTAAGGATCACATTATCATTTCCCTTTGACAATGGAAAATTATCCCTCCTCCCCTAAGACCAATTAAATGTAAAACATTTTAATGTAAGACCCTAGCCTTTCATGTAAGAGATTGCAATATTTCTCCTCTCTACACCCTTCACCTTTATCCATTTCATACCTTGGAATCATCCAATGTAAAGAAAACATAGGGAAGTGTCATAGATCCAGCCTATTCTGTGGTATCCCCTACCTCTTCCATAATCAAAGGAAGGAACATTTGTGATTTTTTGAATCTTTTATAGCCTATTGTTTCTCACACCAAGAATGGCTCATGTGGGATTAAAAGTTTTTTGATGATTACTACAACCTCTCAATCCATCCCAATTGAATAAACTATGAGAAATATGATTCCAACCTTAACTAGGATACATATTAATTCTTTTAATGGCCCAAGATCCATGTCATCTCATCAATGAAATGAGAAATCATACCCCTTTATTGGATATCCTTCTTATGAGTCCAATCCTAAATTCCCTTAATTTGGGCATCCTCTTTAGAAGTAAGACCCGAATTAAGACCACTTAAACCTCCAAAAGTTAAGATGTCTCTCATGGAACCTATTTCCAGGTCATACATTGTAGGATTAAGCCCCAACTTAAACCTCTCAAAAGGTCATACTCACCTATAAGGCATCCTGAACTATGTGGGATATGATTCCCATCCAAATGAGATACACAGGAAGCCTCCCATTGGTTAAAATACAGAACTCCAATCAACCTTGTTCTATCCTAGTCAAATTCACAGCAGGGCCTAATTTACCATTGAAATTAATATCCCTTCCATGTTCCTTAGGATATATTGATATAATTATCACATTAATATTTGACTAGGAACCTTTCACCTAGATTCCCTTGCAACATGATGATTAACTGAATGATTAGGTTCTCATCACATGAACATAAAATGTATGATGTGTCACATTAAGCAGAACTGAACTATGTGGGATCTAATTCCTTTCATGAGGATACATAGGTAGCCTGTCTATGGGTTTGATTTCAACATCAAAATAGCTTCTGTCTCCCTTGATGATGATAAACTCCAGAGTAACTTTTTTCTACCAGAACAACAATAAACTCCATAGTAATCTTTATACTCCCTGGATGACAATAAATTCCAAAGTTCCCCACTCAGTGGATTAAAAACCAGCATCATCATAATAATGAATAAAGAATATATAAGAAGTATATAAGAGGATATTATTTATGGAGAACCTTGAATACATACAGATCATTCCATTTATGGTGAACCTTGAATACATGCAGATGATTCTGAATTCCAGACATGCTAATAATTGATTAAAAATATCAAGGGAAACAAACATTGAACATTTTAAATTAATAAAGATTTATGAATATATATTAAATATATAAGAGATTCCTGGAGTAGGATGTAATTCCCCTCAAAAGGGTTCAAGGAGGCTGACCTCCCATCCTCTCAACCAATGGGAGTTATTAAGAATCCTGGGTCAAAATACCAAATGAGAACCTATCTTTGGAAATTAGGTCCCTATTGATACAGAACCATTGGGTGTTTTTGGTTCCATAAAAAATTCATTAGAAACCATTCAGAAATAGTGATTCATAAAAAGAACACATGTTACGATATAAATAAATAAATGGTGAACTCAACATGAATCCTTAACCAAGATGATAGTGTTACCCATATGTTAGGCCCCTATCAATTGATAAATAAGGTCTAGAGAAGGAAATCAATCATTCATGCATTCATCCAAAAATATGATTCTTTTCTAGAGATCATTGTTTTTTATTTTTCATAAATAAAAGCACTTCCTTCCAAGAATTACCTTCATTTCCAATGTCTTCTTTCGAATTTTCAAAAATGAATACCTCATCTTCTACTAAGGTTGGATCCTCATCCACTCGAAGGATTCCATCATCGACTCAGTGTATTCAATGATGGGTATCCAACGCACTAGTTAGACATTACCATCAACATGGTACCATTCCAACCCTGGAGGATGCCCAAAAATCCATCCAAATCAAGAACAACCCCTGAATGTTCGGCCAGCGATGACCGGTGGTCCAGAAGCAGATGATTACAAGAACCATCTTCCTCAATATCAGAAGAATAACCCTAGAAATCAATCACCAATCCATCACATATTCTAGATAGGTCGAACAAGATGCTATATACAGCCTCATCCTTAAGACACAGGGGTACTTCCCAAAGGCTTCTTCCAACAATCGTCATCTCTAGAACTACATTGTAGTAAACCCTCAACATGATCTGGGTGTCGCCTTTGGCTTTCCAATACAGATCCCTCAGACCCGAGTACACAAGACGGACCTCCAAGGAAAAAACCGGCTAACAGAGGAAAAGGTTCTACTTCTTCCACCTTCAAATAAGCCCACCCACCCAGTTCTGTGGAAAATAGAGAGCAAACATATACACCCATTTGACTTTATTCCATCATCCAGTAGACATGTCTAGCGGCACCCAACTAATATCGTCATTCAAATCTAGTGGAGTATCATGATCAGGAACATACACTCAGTTAAAATCATCAATCCTACAATCAGACTTGACTAGAAGCATTCAAAGAATCCTGCCATCCTAATTTGGTTGCAAACCACAGTCATGATCATACACCTTCCTACACTCATCAAGTCATCCAACAACCTTGTCTAGATGCACTAGGAGAAGCTATTTGGAATGTTTTGATGATAAGCAGAGGGTATACTCAACTCTCTACCCCTACACATGATTACTTCCAGTATCCTCTAGAAGTAAAGGAGGGAAAAGAGAAGTAACAAAAACATAATCCAGATATGGAATGGATGTATATCCTCATTCTCTCCACTGAAGTCACCAAGAACATCTTGGAAATGGTGAAAGGGAAAATGAAAATTCATGCTCATATCCTAGAGCCTTTTTAAGATATAATCATGGTGACAGTATAAGTACCTGAGGTACCGAAGCATACCTCTATCCCCAAAAGCAGGGTGGATCATCAGCATGTCACCCCAGAGAAAAAACATACATATGTTCCCATATTGGAGGGTTATGGGGCATAGTCCCCCAAATCATTTAGAAAATCAGATTGGAAACGTACACCCATTCCAATTAGAGATAATCAGAATATTATGATTGATACTCTAAGGTAGGCACATACACCTGCCCTGGAAAACCACTTTCCCAAGAAAGTGGCCCCCACTACTTGTAATAAGGCATCGAAGAAGAAGTCCTATCTAACACAGTTGGAAAATCAAGATCTAGTTATTGATTTGACTGCAATTTATGTTGTAGTTCTTGAACCCCTTAGGCATTTATCTATTTCTACCCAATATGAAAGTCTCTCATTATTAAATTATAGGATTAGTATCAGAAAATTTTGAAGTTCCTCATCATACATTTCATCATGAAGGATTTATTCATGAAAATTTAGTTAATCTCGATAAAATATCTATAGATGAGAGCCACAAAAACCCTCTGTGTGTCCAGAAGACCAATGAGAAAGAGGGTCTACCCCTTTCTATAATCCAACATGATGGTCCTCTCCATGATGTCATTCACTATAAAAGTTCTCTCTACCATAGTGATTCACATTGTAAAGAGAATTCTCTAATAGACAGTGTAGTGATGGGAAAGCCATATTATCTTGAAGAACTCGAAAATACAAGGCTAGTCATGTATGATGTTGTATCACAGGTGGGTGAAATTATTTCTCATCCAGAGGACATCCCAAGTCAATGGTAATTCTCCAAACCACCCTTGGTCCATTTATCTTCCAATACAGCAAAAGAACTCACTACCGGTCTTACTAATTCTGATAAATCAGTTGGAAAACACCAACTTTGGTTCAATTAAGTAGAGAAACCTCTTTAAAAAGATGAATAGGATATGTTTAATATGAGGAAACATCTATTTAATGATGAAATAATATTCATGTTCTGTCCTTTAACCACCACTCAATAAAAAATTTCAGTGATGTTAGTAGAAGATTGTATTCATGATATCTACCTCAACATATGGAAGACTCTTCTTCATTTAAATGAAAACATATTACAGTATGAAAAATAACAAATTCATATCAAGGTAGTAGAAGGTTTTTAGTTCCAAATTGACTTGGAATCTCTCTATGTATCTCGACATCCAAGGATTGAGAATAAATAGGTATCCCTTTAACATGAATGCCTCAATGCATTAGTAAGGTTATGAAGACTCATCGCAAATGCCTCATATGGTGTCTGTATCAGAGGATGTGGTGAACATGATGCATTTTATTTCACTACACACTTAAGTTAGAAAATCCCACCAAATGTGGTCTCATGAAATGTTTTTTTCCTAGGCCAACTACATAAAATGAATCTTGTTTGTGACTGAAGAGATGATCAGCAAGAACATGCCTCTATAGGCTTTCACAAAATTCCGGCCAAAAGAGAGAAATCTATTGAGATACTTTTGCATCAAGAATTTGAGAACATTGATAAGGACTCCCACTTAGAGGATGTAATCCATCAGATTATACAAATGTCTAAAATAACACAATAGACTTACGAAGTAGGCGATTTAATTGAGTACTGGATAATGAACCCATCTAACATTCAAACCAAAATTCATAAAATCACAAGAGTGGTTGTGATAATATCAGCAATCATTGTTCAGAAGCCACCCCATCCCTCTAGGTTGGGGAATTTTTTAACCCAACCCCTAGAGACAACAAACAGAGCCATAAGGGTTGAGAAATAATTTTAGAACAACCCCAGTATACAGGGTTGATGGATTTTTCACATTCACAATCTCCTCCTTAGTGGAAGTAATTTTTCTCCCAATTAGGGATGAAGTTGAAAAATGAACACACAATTGAAATATACAAGGATTTATATTAGGATACTATCAATCAAACATTCCCAGGAAACCAAAAAAATAGAAGAAAAAAGTCTTATGGAGGGCAAATAAATAGGTGATCTGACAAAGATATTTATAGAATGCCACCAGTGCATTATGTGTTAGGGAATGTAAACAATGCCATCAAGGTAGATCCTTTAGAAAATGAATCTAGTTTAGGGGAGTTTTGGAATGAAGTTCTTATTCATAATTCATCCTATACTGAATCAAATGAAGGAGGTTTGTGTACCTGAAATCAGAGGATTACCCAAAATTTAGGTATCCCCTTGAATAATCAACTTCCACATTTTCAAAAGGCAGCTAATTCAGGAAAAGGTAAAGGTAAAAATATTCCTCACATTTCCCCTAGAGAAAGTTAATCCATTTAACTTGGGGAAATATTATCTCAGCAAGAGGAGTACATGAAGGTGTTTAGAAGACTGAATGTAGAGTTACTCTGAAGCTGCATTCCTTCGAGACATGCTCTACAAGAATATTATCACCTTCCATTTATAGCAGGATAAACTTATAAAATAGGGTTTGTTACAAGTACTAATGTGGATAATGAATTCCCTCCATTTAACGTAAAAGTAGATAAGTGTCAAGAACATACTTATAAGCCAGTCCCCATGGGTTATCCAAGGAAAATACCAGCACCACCCCCATTGATGGTCCATACAATTTTCGCACCAGTTTAGGATCTAGCTGCCATACCTATTCAGGTCCCTACATAGCCAAATATTTCCCAAATTCTTATGAACACCATTGAGTCACTAACGAAATGATTGGAAGATATGGAAGGATAGTATGCACCAATAATGTCAGAAAAGAAGGCTTATCCTGAATGGGTAGATTCAACTCCTCCTCCGCCAAATTTTGGAAATCTCACATTTCAAATATTCAATGGATCAAGAGATCTGAAGCAGCACTTGATGCATTTCATCTCTTATTGTGATCCGATGATGGGGACCCAAGAGCAATAGGAAGAAGTGATCTCATATGCTTCATGCAATCATTGCAGGGTCCAGGATTTGTATGGTACAAGAGTTTTCTGTCTCGATCAATCACTGTATGCGAAGATCTCCATCATAATTTCCTATTCTAGTTCAGATCAATTTTGAAGATGACAACAATCTTTGATCTCACAAAATCCATGAAAAGATAGAATCAAAGAGTTTCAGATTTCATTTCTCGGTGGAAAGTATTAACATACTCCTTGAATATACCACTCCCTTAATAAGATTTTCTTCCCATTTGTGTAGAAAATTTCCATGATGTGTTTCACACATCATTAATCCCTATAAAATACAAAGGAGAGTTTAGGTATATTTCATTGATTTCAAAACTGGTGAAAAATTCTATAATAGAGACTAGATCCAAAACCTGAGTAATCCCATCAGATCTGGGAAGAAGAGCGGGAAAATCATAGGCCGCTATAATTACACATAAGTAGGTCCATGTACCCACTCCTACTTCAAATACCTCAAAAAACCATAGGGATACACCTCCATAGTGTTAGTATCAATGACCACCTCATCAAGATGATCAAAAAGATCAATTATAGGGATAGTTTGAGGAGTTGAAAAATAAAGTCAATTCTTCTTGAAATGACCAAGTCCTTGGTTTCATTATCTTAGCTTTGAAAAAAAACATCGTTAAGTTTCCTTGTCCAATGAAACCTTACAAATAAGGAGACGAGTACCTCCAAAAATATTTCCCATTCCATCAAATTTTGGGGCACCCCATCCAGGAGTGTTTTATTTTTATGTACCTCAAACAGAATATGGTGGACATTGGGCATGTGAAGCTAAAAATTCACTATCCCATATATCATGTGTTATTGTTATCGATCCAAAGGTGGAAGATGAGTGGAAGGAAGTCAAATGTAAGAATGAAAAAAAATTATATGATTGGATGGTTAAGAAAACAATAAAAAAAACTAATTCCATTCTTTGAACTTAGTTTAAACAACCAACTGTGTCTCCTTTTTCTTCTGTTACAGCAAAGCTATCTTCCTCAAAATCCTAGTCCACTAAAGGTAAATCCTCAAAAAAGAAACATGGCTGGAAGAATAAGGATAAAATGGAAGAAGATTATTTTGATTCAAGGCCAAAGTTTTCATTGACCTTAGAGGATTTCATACCAACCATCTCAAAAGACCATACACCACCCCACCAAACAACGTAACAAGAGTCGATCCCCAAGGAAAAATATTCATCAAATGAGGATTTAATCTTTATTTCTACTAATACTATTAACTTATTGTATCCCTAATCAAATTATGATCCAAATTATGAACCTGATTTACTTGAATTTGATTGGGGAACTAGGGGAAGAGGTCGTCAGGATTGAGGATACATGGTAATACGTGGTTTTGTTAGAAGACATTACTCTAACTACAACCCTGAATAAACTATTTATGTAGCATAAAGTCATGGGAGAGCCCTCAAATGGGCTTGGTATGAATAAGGGAACTCCCCCACAAATGAAAGTGTCTTCCCTAACATGATCATCTTGGATGACTGGTTAGAGGCTATTTTACCACCACCTAGGTGAGTGGGCAGACCTAGCCAATCTAATCCCCCAAGAGTAGAAGTACTTCCAACTCATATTCCAAGGGATGGTCCATCCAAATAAAGAACACCATCTCTCAATGTAACTAAAAAAGAGAACCTCTATGTTGGAAAGAGTAGAAATCTAGAAAAAATATGATGTTTTGAAGAAACTAGAGAAATTACTATGCAAGCTATCAATCCTACATGCTCTGAATCTGTCCAAGGATCTCTAGGAATAACTTATTAAGGCTCGTCCAAGCCATCAAGATTTTAAAACTGAGGATTCTTCTGAAGAGGTATTCTATATAGAGAATGACCCAACATAATTCCATGCAGTCATATATTTCACGGATCTAGATGAGGATACTATCATACATGGACACATCAAACCCTTATATCTATCTAGAAAAATAAATGATATTGACATCCAAGGAACCTTTATTAATAATGGATCAGAATCCAGCCTAATTCCCATCTGGACACTACACCAGTTATCCCTCACCGAATCCCACTTTTCTCCCTCCACTTTGATATTACATGGTTATAAACATAATGATCAATAACATATCGAAGGGATTATTCTTAGAACTCAGTTTGGGGATCTCATATCTAATTTAGAGTTCATGGTTGTACTATAGGACATAGCTTTCATCATTATTTGGTGGAGACCTTTTCTATATCAACATGCGGTCATTCCTTCATCATAGAACCAATGTCTCAAATGTTGTGTCAATGGTCAAATTGGGAAATTTAATAGTGATAAACCCCATTTAAACACTTTTGAATCTTAGTACATTGATGTGGAGTTATATCATCAAAAGGGGGGAAAATAGTCTATAGAGATTTATGTTACTATAATCAATTCCCTGAATGGTCTAGAAAATATCCCAGCAGACCCATTCAAGAATCTCATTGTAGATTATGTGCTTCCCAATAATCTCGTTGAATGGGTTGTCCCAATTCCAAGAACTCGTTTGGTGGCTTCCATAGTATAAATCATGACAACTAAACCTAGTGGCATAAGAGAAATCATTGACTCGCCAAATAGTGATGCAAGCATAAACAAAGATTCCTTCATTCCACCAGCCAAGATTCAGCAAGTCGCTACTTTATCAGCCTGGAAAGAATAAATTATTTCACTCATTGAAAAATTCATGGATACTGATTTTAAACCCATTACATTCCCTTCATAACATTAAAAATAACCATCCTCATAAATTGGGCTGGATATGGTTGATGTTGGAGTTGGTGGCCTAGAACCAACTACTTTGTACTTTATTCATTAATAAATACCTTATCACATCTTGATTGTTCTTCTGCGTGACAATGTATGTGATAATTTCCTAAGGATAGCTATTGCATAATTGGTCATAGCGGATCCCAGCTATGATGAGAACACTGCAGTGCCATAACATTATTATTGAATATATGTTCTATGGCCGCGTCACATTATTTGAAGTACAAAAATAATACAGGCCATTATGGGTGAGGACTTATATAACATTAAGGCACCTTATCATGGTGTGATTCCTTGGTAATATCCATGACGATATTATGAGAACGAGACCCGCCAGTTGGAAATCCACTTTTCATAGTGTCATTGGATGTTCCTATCTACGAAAGCGTGTATTGGTCCTTAGACTTTTGGATTATTATTAATGGGTATTAAAACTTTTGTAAATAGATTTATTGATGAAGACTATGATGATACATTGTTCGTAGTGAGGTAGGATATTTTGGATGCATTCCGAGTAATACTACATTAATTGATAGTGAAAGAATGGATTTTTTCCTCTTGTTCTATAATATAAGTAAATATCTCAGTCCCTTTGATGGAAATGATATAGCCTATATAAATCCATGTCCATGGTAAGGAATGGGAAGGTTCAATTATGGGATGTGAAAGAAAGAATAATCGATCAAATGGGTTGATGGCACTAGCATGCAACCCGCTTGATTCAAGATATCAAGACAAAGGGATTACATTACATGGTATGCATTCTTAAGAGATGACATGTCATTGTGGCATTAACTTCATTCTTTATGGGTGAATTGGAGTGTTTCTAGATGCTACCATTGGACTTTAGGTGGGCTCCGCCTAATGCCAATGAGAAAGATTCCTAGATGTTCACACATAAAGTGTGTCCATGTATCTCAGTTCAATATTAATTTAAAAAGATGAATAAATATTATTACTAATTGTGGTTTAATAATTATTCAAGGATGACTGATTACATTTATTTCCAAACTAGTTATTTGAGATAATATATTGTACGAGAAATAATAAATTTATTAGCGAGTAATGCTGTAATATTTATTTAAGAAACAAATAGTTATTATTCAATGTTTAATAAATAAGGTGGAGGAAATTGTAACACCCCGAGCTTCCACAATACGCCTCTCTTTCAATAATGCAATAGCTTGCATTTTACGCAAGTTCGAGTTCTAACACATCGCAACTAATCAAAGTAGCCGTTATGAATAGTAATACCCACTTTTTAAAATTATAGAAATTTTATATTTCAAAATGGAATTCATTTTTGTATTCCTAATATCGAAATTAGCCTATGTTGAATTTTTTGTAATTTTCTGAGTACTTCCGATTTTTTTATGAATAGTGAAAAATACATAAAAACTACTTTTTTAATCAAAATAATTTATAGTGATAAATTATACTATTTAGTGGTTTTAATGTATAATTAGAATATATTTTTATGATTTTATCCAACGGTGGTCATTAGAATTAATTTAACATTGAAATTGGGCATGAACAATTGTCAATCTTTTGATATAAATTGTTTCTTAAAAACACGCTATCTGTCGTGACAGCGGGAATTAATTATAAAATTAATTAATTCAAATTATATGTTTCGAATTTTTTAAAATAGAAATTATTTTTGAATTCGGAATATCAATTATAGCTTAGGGTGAAATTTTGGCATTGTTCAGAAAAACTTCAATTTTTGATGAATAGTGAAACCACTAAGTGGTAGTTAAATAGCTGATTTTTCGTTTAAATGAAATATTACCACATCTGTGTTTTGATTTTCAAAAATCCGACATACATGGTTGTCATTAAGAAGTAAAATGTGGTTCAATGAGATTAAAATAATTTTTGGTGAATAGTAACTTTTAAGTTCTTAATCGCGATTAGAGGTAATTAGTGTAGTTTAAGGTAAAAATAATGTTTTAATAATATGAGATGAGCTTGACACATGTCCTACCCTCATTGTATGTGCCATGGCCAACCAAGAAAATCCATGGGTCAACTTGGGGACCCCATGGAGGAACTTTAGTTAGAAAATGACATAAATACATTTTATTTAATATTAAAGTAAAAAATGACACAAACATGAAATGTTTTACTAAAAAATAATTTACATGGGGTTATACAAGTCATATTTTTTACTATAAATAGTCATTGGAAAGCTAAATAGCTTTCCTACATCATAGTATTTTTTTATAATTTTTAGACATTAAATAAATTAAATTATTTATGACATCATGATGATGCAGCGATGACCTCATTATTTAACGATTTAAATATAATGAAAAGATAATGTACAATCCAAGGCATACACTTGTCCAAAGACTATTGGATGGGTAGATTTAGAACCTTTATCACCTTATACACGAATTATATAAGTGTGGGACCTCTAAAATCCGAAACTCATTTTATAATAAAGTGACTTTTCTTTACTTTCCAAGTGTGCCCCTCCTATCCTCTTATAAAAGGCCCCCACCTCTACCACCACATTCACACTTTAAAGCCATTTATCGCGGCCAAACTCTGCCCAAATACTCTCCCAAATTCCCCCTATTAATCCTAGAATCCTCACTTTGGGCAGAACTCTTCCCAAGGAAGCCTTTGGCTCAAATCAAAAAGAGTTACCCAATTTTGAGGTAATGTCTTCTCTAATGTTGTTTTGTTTTATTTTTCTTCTCCATCCCCCTAAACTATTTTTATTAATTTCTTTTGTAATAACACCAGTATCCTCAATATACTAGGATTTTTTTATAAGAAGTATTTGAGCTACACTTACACACACCTACATCTAATGGTTAAAGAACATACGGTTTCTGTGGATGGTGAATTTCTGCCTCACGAAACGATGATTGTTCAACACTCATATAACACCTTCAAAGGTGGCCATTGAGATGTCACTATATTTATATATGATATATAATATGTTTATGTTTTACTTATGCTTCTGTATTTCTCATTTTTGTCATACTTTAATATTTCCATTATGGGTAAAACGCAATAATTTCATTTTAGGAAGTGCGGACTACCGCCCCCTCAAAGTGATTTGAATCGTTAATGCCATATGTGGGATGTATAAAGGATGGAGTAAATGGTATTATACACTATATTATACTGGAATTATATTATACATTTATATCATTATGATTTCATTCTATTAAATACGAAATAGAAATGAAAGTATCATTCATGCGTACGTACGGCTTACCGTCTCCATGAACGGTGCATTTCATTTCTTACCTCTAAATGTTACGTAATATTATAAATGAATGTATATAATGGATATATATGATATATATGACATCTAAATCATGAATATAATTGTAGAGATAATGGATATTCTATCACATAAACAGCTTGTAATTATAAGAAGTTTATTGTTGACTCAAGTACCAAAGATCGACAAAACGACCGTTATTAACTTAAATAATTACATAATGTTCATAAAATTGTAATAAGTGATATAAAAAGGATAATGAAATTAAAAATGGTTCTCAATAAGGTATATATTAACTCTAGTTTATTATTCAGGAGGTTAAAGAACGGTTGAGTCAAGTCAGACACGAGGTAAGGGAACTTCTTAACCCAACTTCCATTCATTGGGTTAATCTCCTACATTCAAATTATGCCATGATATTATTATGTCCTATTTTGTATTTTTACATTATTTATGTGTACCTATAGTGAATACACATAATAGATCTATTTTATTTTAAAAATGATCTTTTTAAGGACTTCTTCTCAATCCCCTTTCATTGAGGCATATTTGGTTTTATACACAACTTTCTTTTATACGGTGTATAAAACCCTTTGACTTTTACGTTTATTCAAAAGGAATCTTTTTTTACGAAGCGTTTTGCTAAATGACAAAAGGGAATGTTTTTCTTTCCGTACTTATGCGGCGACAACGAATTCTCCGCCGCCGTGACCATTATTTGAGTTTCGGCTTCCTCTATAAGCCATCATTTTTTTTAATGAAAAATAAATACAATGTTTTAACTTTCTTTTATTTTGGTATTGAAAATGGTTTTGAAAGCTTTTTTATTATATCAATGTGTTGTATTGATATCTTGTGATTGAAATGTGGAAATGTTATGTTTCCTTTATGCATGTTTTATGTGATACGATTATGTTATGGTTTATGATATGTTTAAACCTATTCATATGAGGAATGTATTGGACTTAATAAGTGACGGGTGGAGCCCGCTATAGCTCCTCGATGCATCGGTAGGTCTCATGAGACAACTAGACGTGGAATTGGCCGAGGCCCTTTCCCAATTTGATTTATGGTTTTGGCCGAGGCCTTAATCATTTTATACGTCTTGGCCGAGGCCTTGACAAAATGTTTCAGAATGTCTCGCATTATACATTCCCTTATTATAATAGTGGTTATTGATATTGCATTTGATTATTCGACCAGTAGAATATCCATGTGAAGAAGTGAATGGAATTATCTCATTTTACGTTTGCCATATTATGTTGATGTTCAAGTTTAAAAGGCTTTTGTTTTAGTTATACATTGCCTTAAATTTATTATGTTTATTTATGAAAGCTTCCGCAATATTGTTATCCTTACTGAGCATCGGAGCTCACCCCTTTCAATGTTTTAATATTTTCCAGGACGTGAAGAAGTATTTTATGAATGACCTGCATGGATAGTCGGAAAGGGATATGAGTGTGGACTATGAAGACCATGTTATTGTAGTCTGTTTACTTTTTGACGTAATGAAAGACTTATGAATGTATCTAGTGTTTCTAAGGCTACTAAACTAATCGGTCTTTCGAGACTTGATCTTTTGTGATCATGCCAATGTTACGAAGTAATGCACTGACTCTGGGTAGCTGGGGTCGGGGCGTTACAGTTGTTATCAGAGGCATTTTAGTACTAACCTTAGAAGCTAGATTTAGATAAACTCTGATTAGAGCACATATCCCAAAGATAGACTTTGAGGATTAGTATAGAAGAACTTCCTAGAATTTTGTTATTGTAAAGATTTTGTGAGTTTTCCGAGCAATACATCCTTGTCTGGATACGAGCAGGTAGAGGCGGCTCTGGCACAGATGTACCTAGGGGTAAAACCTAAAAACACTGCTTTGAGCTAGACTCAAACGGGAACTGGTGCACGACAACGGGCCTTGCTGCACTCTTGGTTACGACACTCCCGGGGGATATGATTTGGATAATTCTCATTTTCATTAAAAAAACACTATGAAGGGTTATGAGTATATACTTCCTCAAATAAAACATTTTTATGATAATGGATTATATCCATAAATAGTTCAATTTATGTTAAGTATCTTACAAGTATGGAATTATGTATTTTGATTCATATACTAATATAGTTTAGCCATTGTTTAGAAATGGCACCTAGTGGAAGGAATGGAAACCATATCAATGCACGCACTCCATGTAGGGATTGCCCTCCTGCTCAAGATAATTAATGTGGAGCTGGAGATACAACTGGTGCTGATCAACTTATTACCATACTGGGACAACTCACTCAGGTTATGAATAATAACCTTACTCGTATGGAGCACCCTGATCCGCAATGTAGAGGATCAATGTTAGACCGCTTCATGAGGCAACAACCACCAAAATTTAATGGGGGTACAAATCCATTAGTAGCTGAGCAATGGATAAACTCCTTAGAGAAAATATTCCATGCCTTGGGGAGTAGCGAAAGGGAGAAGGATGTCATGGCAGTTTACCGCCTCACTGGAGATGCTGATCAATGGTGGTCATTGATTCAAAACACAAAGGAAGATGATGACATATCGAATATGGAATAGAGGGAGTTCAAAGAGATTTTCTTAGAAAAATACTTTCCTCATGACCATCGAGCAGATATGGAAAGACAATTTCTGAGTTTGAGGCAGAAAGAGGATGAGAATGTCGTAAAGTATGAGGATAACATTACAAGGTTAGCGAGGCATGCTACATATTATATACGTAACCCAAGAAGTAAGATTGATCGTTTCTTTGATGGGTTAAAACCATTTATTCGTCGAGCATTAGTCTCACAAACCTTCTCGTCATACAAAGATATTGTCTCGTGTGCTATCAAGACGGAAAAGGAATTCTCTAAGTCTCATTAATTTAAAGCAAAGCAAGAAAAGAAGAGAACGGTGGAACAAGAGACGGATAAAGGGAAAAAGGGAAAGAAGGATTTTCCATTATGTGATAATTGTGGGAAGAATCACCCTAGTACTTGCCTAAAAGGAATGGGATTTGTTATAAATGTGGAGAAAAAGGTCACCAGGCGCGTGATTGCAAGGGAAAGAAAGAAGCTATCAATGTTGAATGCTATAATTGTAGAGAAATGGGGCATTATGCAAATGAATGTCCTAAGCGTCAGGGAAACATACCTCAAAAAAGGCCAAGGGATCAAGGACAATCATATGCTGTTACTACAGTTGAAGAAGAATAATTAATGTATTGTTGCTTTTGGACTCATGGATTATATTATGGTTATTAGAATAATGTGATATATATAAGGATTGTACTGCAGTAGATGTTGATTTCATTAAGGTTTTAATATGATTAAGGTAATCATATTGTTAGTATGTGACAATAAGATAAACTTTACATTTTTTAGGGAATCTAATGTTACAATTGATTTTGGAATTAAGAGACCTTTTAGAGAAAGTCTGGACAAAGGTATTTTGGATAACTATAAAGGTTGGAGTTGATTAAGTTGATCTTTGGATAGTATTGTTTAAGGTTAAAAAATTTATGAAGATTCTTTTTGGAATATTATAATACTATAGTTTTAGGAAAAGGACAACATGCAGGGTGGGGCATAACCCGTCGCGTCGGACAAAGCTGCAGGAATCGAACCCACAACCATAGTGCGACAGGCCTTTATTACCTACCACTAGCCTACAGGAAGTCCCTGGTTATTACAAAATAGTTTTACTAATCTAAATGGTATGTGTTAATATTTGAAACCTTATACAATTAGGATAAATAGAATATTTTTGAGTCCTATTACCTTTTAGAGTGAAATATGGGTTTGTGGTAAATATTTATTAAAGAATGAAAGTCTATATGAAAAGTATGTATATTCCCTTACGTTCTTAGTAAATCTCCTAAATAAATTCTTTAACTTTATAAAAGGTAACTTAAAACAAAAACGTTGCCGGTTAACTTTTCCAAATGGGGATTCAATGACCATTAAACCAATCACAAGTTTGTGATTTTCTTATTGTTAACTTTCTCCTAATCCAGTTTTCTACAACTCTCCATCAGACCTTGATGGTTTGTTTTTCTTCCATATCCATATTTTCATAGAATCCTAGTATGGGCTATCTCGGGTGACCTTTGTACTTATCGTTCATTATTTTAAAGTTATATTTTTATTAACCTTATTTCCGATGTGGGTTTTCCACAAAGGTATTTTCTATTTTCAACCTTTTATTTTCAAAGAAAAATTTCAAATTGCGGGGACGCAATTTATTGAAGGAGGGGAGAATGTAACACCCCGAGCTTCCACGATACGCCTCTCTTTCAATAATGCAATAGCTTGCATTGTACGCAAGTTCGAGTTCTAACACACCGCGACTAATCAAAGTAGCCGTTATGAATAGTAATACCCACTTTTTAAAATTATAGAAATTTTATACTTCAAAATGGAATTCATTTTTGTATTCATAATATTGAAATTAGCCTATGTTGAATTTTTTGTAATTTTCTGAGAACTTCCAATTTTTTATGAATAGTGAAAAACACTTAAAAACAACTTTTTTAATCAAAATAATTTATAGTGATAAATTATACTATTTGGTGGTTTTAAAGTATAATTATAATATATTTTTACCATTTTATCCAACGGTGGTCATTAGAATTAATTTAACATTGAAATTGGGCATGAACAATTGACAATCTTTTGATATAAAATGTTTCTTAAAAACACGATATCTGTCGTGACAGTGGGAATTAATTATAAAATTAATTAATGCAACATATATGTTTGGAATTTTTTAAAATAGACATCATTTTTGAATTTGGAATATCAATTATAGCTTAGGGTGAAATTTTGGCATTGTTCTGAAAAACTTCAATTTTTGATGAATAGTGAAACCACTAAGTGGTAGTTAAATAACTGATTTTTCGTTTAAATGAAATATTACCACTTCTGTGTTTTTATTTTCAAAAATCCGACATACATGGTTGTCATTAAGAAGTAAAATTAGGTTTAATGATATTAAAATAATTTTTGGTGAATAGTAACTTTTAAGTTCTTAATCGCGATTAGAGGTAATTAGTGTAGTTTAAGGTAAAAATAATGTTTTAATAATATGAGATAAGCTTGAAACATGTCCTACCCTCATTTGATGTGCCATGGCCGACCAAGAAAATCCATGGGGCAACTTGGGGACCCCATTGAGCCACTTTAGTTAGAAAATGACATAAATACCTTTTATTTAATGTTAAAGTAAAAAATGACACAAACATGAAATGTTTTACTAAAACAATTGTTACATGAGGTTATACAAGTTATAGTTTTGACTATAAATATTAATTGTAAATCTAAAAATATTTCCTACATTATAGTATTTTTTTATAATTTTTAGACATTAAATAAATTAAATTATTTATGACATAATGATGATGCAGCGATGACCTCATTATTTAACGATTTTAATAAAATGAAAAGATATTGTACAATCCAAGGCTTAAACTTGTCCAAAGACTATTGGATGGGTAGATTTAGAACCCTTATCACCATATCCACGAATTATATAAGTTTGGGACCTCTAAAATCCAAAACTCATTTTATAATAAAGTGACTTTTCTTTACTTTCCAAGAGTGCCCCTCCTCTCCTCTTATAAAAGGCCCCCACCTCTACCACCTCATTCACACTTTCAAGCCATTTGGCTCGGCCAACATCTTCCCAAATACTCTCCCAAATTCACCCTCTTACTCCTAGAAGCCTCACTTTGGGCATAACGCTTCCCAAGGAAGCCTTTGGCTCAAATCAGAAAGAGTTACCCGATTTTGAGGTAACGTCTTCTCTAATGTTGTTTTGTTTTATTTTTATCCTCCAACCCCATAAACTCTTTTTATTCACTTCTTTTGTAATAACAACAGTATCTTAAATATACTAGGATGTTGTTATAAGAAGTATTCTAGCTACACTTACACACACCTACATCTAATGGTTAAAGAACATACAGTTTCTGTGGATGGCGAATTTCTGCCTCACGAAACGATGATTGTTCAACCCTCATATAACACCTTCAAAGGTGGCCATTAAGATGTCACTATATTTATATATGATATATAATATGTTTATGTTTTACTTATTCTTATGTATTTCTCATTTATGTCATACTTTAAGATTTCCATTATGGGTAAAACGCAATAATTACATTTTAGGAAGTGCGGACTACCGCCCCCTCAAAGTGATTTGAATCGTTAATGCCATATGTGGGATGTATAAAGGATGGAGTAAATGTTATTATACACTATATTATACTGGAATTATATTATACATTTATATCATTATGATTTAATTCCATTAAATACGAAATATAAATGAAAGTAGCATTCATGCGTACGTACGGCTTACCGTCTCCATGAACAGTGCATTTCATTTCTTACCTCTAAATGTTACGTAATATTATAAATGAATGTATATAATAGATATATATGATATATATGACATCTAAATCATGAATATAATTCTGGATATAATGGATATTCTATCACATAAACAACATGTAATTATAAGAAGTTTATTGTTGACTCAAGTACCAAAGATCGACAAAACGGCCGTTATTAACTTAAATAATTACATAATGTTTATAAAATTGTAATAAGTGATCTAAAAAGGATAATGAAATTAAAAATGGTTCTTAATAAGTTATATATTAACTCTAGTTTATTATTCATGAGGTTAAAGAACGGTTGAGTCAAGTCAGACACGAGGTAAGGGAACTTCTTAACCCAACTTCCATTCTTTGGGTTAATCTCCTACTTTCAAATTATGCCATGATATTGTTATGTCCTATTTTGTATTTTTACATTATTTATTTGTACCTATAGTGAATACACATAATAGATCTATTTTATTTTAAAAATGATCTTTTTAAGGACTTCGTCTCAATCCCCTTTCATTGAGGCATATTTGGTTTTATACACAACTTTCTTTTATACGGTGTATAAAACCCTTTTACTTTTACGTTTATTCAAAAGGAATCTTTTTTACGAAGCGTTTTTCTAAACGACAAAAGGGAATGTTTTTCTTTCCGTACTTATGATGCGACAACGACTTCTCCGCCGCCGTGACCATTATTTGAGTTTCGTCTTCCTCTAGAAGCCATCATTTTTTTAATGAAAAATAAATACAATGTTTTAACTTTCTTTTATTTTGGTATTCAAAATGGTTTTGAAAGCATTTTTATTATATCAATGTGTTTTATTGATATCTTGTGATTGAAATGTGGAAATGTTATGTTTCCTTTATGCATGTTTTATGTGATACGATTATGTTATGGTTTATGATATGTTTAAACCTATTCATATGAGGAATGTATTGGACTTAATAAGTGACGGGTGGAACCCGCTATAGCTCCTCGATGCATCGGTAGGTCTAATGAAACAACTAGACGTGGAATTGGCTGAGGCCCTTTCCAAATTTGATTTATGGTTTTGGCCGAGGCCTTAATCATTTTAGAAGTCTTGGCCGAGGCCTTGACAAAATGTTTCAGAATGTCTGGCATTATACATTCCCTCATTATGAAAGTGGTTATTGATATTGCATTTGATTATTCGACCAGTAGAATATCCATGTGAAGAAGTGAATGGCATTATCTCATTTTACTTTTTCCCTATTATGTTGATGTTCAAGTTTAAAAGGATTTTGTTTTAGTTATACATTGCCTTAAATTTTTTATGTTTATTTATGAAAGCTTCCGCAATATTGTTATCCTTACTGAGCATCTGAGCTCACCCCTTTCAATGTTTTAATATTTTCCAGGACGTGAAGAAGTATTTTATGAATGACCTGCAGGGATAGTCGGAAAGGGATATGAGTGTGGACTATGAAGACCATGTTATTGTAGTTTGTTTACTTTTTGATGTAATGAAAGACTTATGAATGTATCTAGTGTTTCCAAGGCTACTAAACTAATCGGTCTTTCGAGGCTTGATCTTTTGTGATCATGCCAATGTTACGAAGTAATGCACCGACTCTGGGTAGCTGGGGTCGGGGCGTTACAGAAATAAAGTGAATGGAAAAACAAAATAACACACCTTGTATATTAATATACACACCATGTAGTTTTTCTAGGGATTTGTGATAAATAATAATATTTATTTAATTAAATATTATTAGGTGTAATTTGTAGGGTGCATGTCAAGTAATAATAATTGTCAACTATTATTATTAGAAATGGGTTCTTATTAAGAATTAAGTGAAATGGATAAATGCTTTTTGATAATTAATTCATTTTAATATTCTATGTACTAAAAATCCCAATTATATTATTCCAATTAGCCAAGCCATACATTTTTGTTATGCACAATGGATCCAGATAAATCTCTCAAGATAAGAGATAATTTTTTCCTTCCATGAATGCTCTCAAGCTACAAGAGAGATCCTCCTCCACTGGATCATAGAGAGGGATTTGCAAGTGGCTCTCAAGGAGATCTAAGGGGGACATCGCAAGCAAAGTCTCTTACACGCTATAACTTGGAGATCCCTTCTTCGATGTCCAGAGGAATGTGTGGCACATGTGGATCACAACTAGAGGAATCCTACACATGGATTCTATGACACAAAAATAGATCACATCGGATCGTAATCGAAAATATCAACAGAGAAAGAATTCCATATTGGTAATTCTTATCTGCAAATTAAATTAATTATAACCACAATATGATGATCGTCTCTATGGTTCTAGGACTCCCTTACTTTATTTCTTTCTTTGTTCTATTTTGAAGATATGGTGTTTTATTATCGTTTCATGTCTCATATTGATTGTTGTTAATGGATAAATTAAAATTGAGTACACCCACCAATGCACTTCCGCTGCACCTAGAACCTACAAGTGGTATTTGAGCGGTCATATCAATGATAATAATTATTTATTTTTTCATTGGTGATTTATACATTTAATAATTCAGTTGTTTTAATTCAGGGTAACCGTTCTATAAATATAAATCTCAAGATCTATTCCTCCTCTTTCGTTTCTCATTCACCTTACAAAAATGATTTTTTCTTGTAATTTTGTTTAAAATGAAATAGAGGATCTCATCTGGAGGTGCCAAACCATCCTGGTCGGACAACACAAGAACACACGACTTGTATTAGGTACTACATATTGTGTAGTACAGATTCCATGCATTGGGATGGTCCACCAAACCTGGTCATGTCATTGGATTCTATCTAAGTCAATAAGACTCTATGTGTTAACTAGTAATAGGTGGCATACAGTTTCTAGATTACACATTGTGTGGCCCACTGAACACGGTGTGTAGTCCATTCAAGTTAGGGTTGGATCGTGTACACCATACACGGCTTGCCTAGATGAAAAACGTGTAACGCAGATACTACATTTCATTTTTCCCATTGAACACGTCATGTACATCGAAGATTTCCGAATTAAATCGACATGCCAGGTCCTTGGGTGTGTACTTCGGATGGATAGTGAACAAAAGTACGCATCGTGTAGTCGGAACTACATTCCATGTACTCATCCAAATTATGCATATTTATTAAAATTTATTATTATATTATACAAAACCTTGAGACGTGTACCATCATGCGAGCATAAAGCTGAGTCACAACACATGATAGGTATTTTATATATGTGTGTTTAATTTGACATCTATGTAATGTTCATTTATACTCATTGGGTAGTTATAAATGGGAATTCACCAGGTTTCCTCCATGTTATAAGTTATGTACAATGATAACTTTAAATGAATTTATTTGTTTAAAATTATGATAGATGAGAATCTCAAGGAATTTTAGAAAAAGGGTTTAAGATAAAAGGATTGATTAATTAAAGATAATTATTTGATTCGAGCGTGAATTATCTTAAACAATAACGAATAAAGAATTGAATACTATTTTTATTTACGCATAAATATTTTTTCATGTATGGATGATAATGATATAGGCCAAGACCTTTTTATGTGAATGGTTTCTTTTAATTTATTTATTTAAATTAAATTTGCTGGCATGCGGGCCTTCTCCCCATTAACATGTAGGGCATGCGTACCCAAGGTTTATTTTATGTAAAAACCCCATTTTACCCCTCACATGTGAGTGAGATAAAGGCATATGTAATGGATGGAGCTCCCATGCTAGTGGAGGAAACTCAAGTTAAGATCCAAGGTGAAACCAATCCAAGGAGATACAAAGGTGGACAGGTGGAAAGTTGTAAACACGAACCCAAAAGGTTCAAGGTGTTTCTCCCCTAGGTATTGGGTTAGTTTATCAACCTCTATATAAACTAACCAATATAACAAGATCATGATCATAGAATTTATTTTATTTCTATTAGCTTCATGTTTTATTTATTTTGGGTGTGTTGTCATGATCACACAATTATTTAATTAAACAAGCAAGCATGATGGAACTAAAATAAGACTTGCTTATGTTCAAATATTATCTTAGACATGGTTAATCACGTAAGTATATACCACTTAATATTGACAAGCAAGTAATCAAATATAATAAAATAGAAATTTATGTAAAATATTTCAATGAAATACTATGTCGGTAAAGCCTTCCATAATCTTGGTTAGAATCGAACCATAGTTCAACGTGCTTTACCAACCCTAGTTGGGTTGATTTCAATTATCAAGTAATTCTTATTCATGGTTTTGGGTTGACATAACTTGGTTCACATCAATGGTTTACTACCATATCAGGCCATGGTGTGACCAAGAGGAAAAGGTTAATTACATCCAAAAGAAAGGGATTTCAGGATGGGGGAGTCCACTCTGTGGATCAAGGAGCTACGAGTTAATGCAGTTGGAATTTGGAATGCCTACCTAGAATCCTTCATGTTTCTTGACCAACCCTATTTGGGGTAATGTAAAGGGAAATATGGATCCTTTCCACTAAAATATTTATGAAATAGAATATTCTTAAGTCAGTGGTGAGGGCTATTGGTTTTCGATAAAATAATGGGAAACTAGAAAGTATTAAATTATTTATTTGTCTCAGTTTTATCATGATAAAGTACTAAACCTTTTCTCATCATAATTTATTGAAAAGGAAAGAAAATGAATTGAAACATATCATTTCAAACCATACTTGAGAAGGGAAAACTTCTAACCAGGAGCAATTTCCAGGAATGGGAGAGGCGTTTACGTTTTATCCTTTTCCATGAGAGGAAAATGTTTTTGATGGAGGAGTCTATTCCAATTGCACCAGGAAAAGAGTCCAGTGATGAGGAACTATCTCTCTATATGAAACATATGGATAATCCCACATATATCTAATGTTTTATGCTATTATCTATGTCCAATTATCTCTTCAAGAAATAAGAAAACATGGATGTGTATAGCATGATGTCTCACCGTAAGGATATCTATTAAGAGAAGGATAGATAAGAGAGATATGAGATCTCCAATGCTTTGTTCATAACTATTCTTAGAAAGTCTATGCCAGTTGGGCCTCATGTAGTCAAGATTATTTGCTACATTGAATTCCTGGGCATCTTAGGGATTATGTTCCCAGATATGTTGTGTATAGATGTCATCCTATCGTCACTTCCCAAGACCTTATCTAGATTTATTGTCAACTACAACATGTGAAACAATGAGAAGAGTATATCGTAACTTCTGACCTCAATTTTTAATGTAGATAAAGACATGGGGCATGAAAAAACCAAAGTCCTTATGTTGAATAAGAAAAGTAAGGACAAGGAAAAGGGCCCAATGATTTATAAATGGTATGAATCCCCTGATCATTGTCCCTCTAAGAAGGGGAAGATTCAGAGGCTGGGCAAGGAACATGAGGCGATATGTTTTTCATGTGGGAAGAAAGGCCACTGGTAGAGGAACTGCACCCAGAAGCATGGGGACGCTAAAGGCGTGTTTGTCATCAAGTGTAATCTTTTCATTTCTACACATTGGGTATTAGATATAGCTTGTGCAGCTCACATATATATTCAAATTCAGGAACCAAGTAGATTTGGATATATTGATAGAGGAGAGGTGGATCATCAAGCTGCTAATGGGATGAGGCTAGCTGCATTAGACATTGGCGATTACCATCTCTCATTGCCAATTGGGATGTTTTGGTATTACGTAACTATTATTATGTGCCTAGTGATACCAAGAACATAATTTTTGTATCATGTTTGGATATGGATGGATTTATTTTCAAGTTTAGAAATAAGGGTTGTTTTTATAAGAACAACATATGTTATGATATGGCGCATTTAAATAACAGTTGTTATGTATTAAATTATGAAAAAAAGTGTTGTCAATCGATAATGAATCAAACTCACATGAATCATACATCACCCAGTTGGGGCATCACCATCTTAGTCATGTAAATGAGAAGTTCTTAAAAAAGCTCTGCTAAGATGGTTATTTAGAATCTACTGATCTAAAACCACTTGATAGATGTCACACTTGTTTACAAGGTAAAATAACCATTCCACCTTTCATTGGATAGGGTGAAAGGGTCATAGAGCTTCTAGGATTGGTGCAAAAAATGTGTGTGGACCACTTCCAGTAGAATATAGAGGTGGATATTCTTACTTAATTACATTTACTAATGATTTGAGTAGATAGGGAAATATCTACTTAATGAGGTATAAGTCAGAATCCTTGGAGAAATTTTAGTAATTAAAGAATGAATTGGAGAATCATCTTGGTAAGAAGATAAAGAATCTGTGATTGGATCGAGGTGGACAATATCTAAACCATGAGTTCATTGATCTTCTATGGGATTCTGGGATTCTATCTCAGCACACTTATCTTTATACACCATAATGGAATGGTGTTAATGAAAGGAGGAATTGTACCTTGTTAGACATGGTGAGGTCTATGATGAGTCATACAGATCTTCTATTATAATTTTGGGGATATTCATTACAAACTACATCATACAAAGTAACCCGAGTACCAATAAAGGCAGAAAATGGAATTAGCTATGAGTTATGGAATGGGGATAAACACATTTTCTTGTACACACATGTATAGGGATGTGAGGCATTTTTTGCGTCCTTCTTAGGAAACAAACTAGCACCCCGGGACTTGAGGTGTATCTTTATAGGATATCCTAAGGAAACAAAAGTATATTACCTATATAACACTTTAGACAATAAAGAGATTGTCTCTAGACAAGCCGTCTTTCTTGAGAGGGAGCACATCCTCAAAAATAATAGAGGGAGCAATATTGACTTCAACGAAGTTGATGATCAAGATACAAAAGATTTGGTATAGGAACAACTTCCATAGGACTCCGTGGAAGAGGTTCTAGAAACACAAGTACTACGTAGAATCTCAAGAGTGGTAGGGAACAAAAGATATTTGGTTTCCTAGTCACCGAGGATGGTGAATCATTATTGTTGGAAAATGATGATCCTCTATCCTACATGAAAGTTGTAGAATTCTTAGAAGTTGCAAGATGGATAAAAGATATTAATTATGAGATGAATTCTATGTATCAGAACCGTGTCTGGGTTATGGTGGATGAGCCAATTGATGTAAGGCATGTTGGATGAAAATGGTTATTCAAGAGAAAGTTGGACATGGAAGGTCAAGTTAGAACCTATACAACACAGCTAGTGGTTAAAGGATTCAGAATTCATTAAGGAATTGACTATAATGAAACCTTCTAATCAGTTTCCATGTTTAAATCCATAAGAATCTTACTTTCCATAGCAGCTTACCATTACTATGAGATTTGGAAAATGGATTTCAAAACAGTATTCCTTAACAGGAACCTTATAGAATATGTCTATATGAAAGAACCAGATTTTTTTGTGACACCAGGTTAATCTAAATAGGTTTTCAAGTTTTAGAAATTTATTTATGGATTAAAGAAATCATCCAGGTCATGGAACAATCAATTTGATGAATCTTTAAAATGAATTTGGTTTCATTAAAAATGAATGTGAGCCATGTGTTTATAAGTTGTTTAGTGGTAATTCAGTCGTTATCCTAGTAGTATATGTTGATGGCATAGTGCTTAATGGAAACAATGTACCAGTCTTATAGTTAGTTAAGTATTGGTTGAACAAGTGTTTCTCCATTAAGGACTTGGGTGAAGTATCCTACATTCTAGGGATCAGGATCATTCATGATAGATCCAAGAGGCTACTTGGACTACGTCAGGGTACATATATTGACCAAATACTAAATAGATTTAGTATAGAACAATCCAATATGGGAATGGTTCTAGTGTCACATGGCCTATATCTTTCTAAGAAAATGTGTCCTCAGACACAATAGGAGAAAGATATAATGAGTAAGATATCATATGCTTTGGCTATAGGATCCATCATGTGTGACATGTTTTGTACCAGGATTGATGTTGCCTAGCCACTGAGCATGGTAGGTATAGATCAAGAGGATCCAGGAGAACAACATTTTAATACCCTTAACACTATCTTTAAGTATATGAGAAGAACTAAGGATTTGTTCTTGGTGTATGGAGGATACGAGGAGCTTTTCTTCCTAGGGTATGCTATTGATGGTTTTCAAACATATCAAAAAGATATGAAGTTGCAATCTAGATATGTTTTCTGTCTCAATGGAGGATCTGTAAGCTGGAAGAGTTCAAATCTACCAGTTTGCACCAATTATACAGCGGTGTCCAAATATATAGTGGCTGTTGATGGAGCCAAGGAAGATTTCTGGATTTAGATCTTTTTCTAGGAGATTGATGGGATGTCTATCAATAAAGATCCTATCACATTGTATTGTGACAATACTAGAATGATGTATCTTTCAAAATAACAAAGGTCACATCAACGAACAAAGAACATACTCCATAAGTGTCACTTCTTTAGGGATTTCAATCAAAGGGATGAAGTGGCAGTGAGTAGAGTGTCCAAATAAGAGAACGTCGAAGTCCCCATGACTAAATGCCTATCTCTGCAAAATCATGAATATTATATGATAGCTAGCGTGTCAAAGGTTGTTAGTAGTCGGCTCTTGTCTAAGTGTGAGTCTATTGGATTTGGTGGCCTAGAACTGACTACTTTGTACATTATTCATTAATAAATACCTTATCACATCTTGATTGTTCTTTTTCATGACAATGCATGTGATAATGTCCTAGGGTTAGTTGTTTCACTAAAAGGTCCTAGTGGGTCCCTGATATGATGTGAACATGGAAGTTCCATAACACTATTCTTGAATATATGTTATATGGCCAGATGATTTTATTTGAGTGACACAAATAATATAGGAAATTAGGGGTGAGAACATATAAAACTTTGAGGCACCTCTCATGGTGTGCACCCTGGGTAATATCCAGGAGGATATTTTGAGAACGAGACCTGCCAGTATGAAATCCATGTTTCATAGTGCCATTGGATGTTCCTATCCATGGATGTGTTTATTGTTCCTTAGACATTAAGATGATTATAAGTGGGTATTAAAAATCGCTCACTTAGATGTATTGACAAAAACTACGATGACACACTGTTTGCAGTGAGGTAGGATATGTTGGGTGTTTCAAGAGTAATACTTCATTAATAGATCATGCGAAAAAGAATTTGTCCCTTCTATTCTATAACAGAAGTAAATATATCAGGCCCTTTGATGGAATTGATATAGCCTAAATAAATCCATGTCCATGGTAAAGAATAGGAAAGTTCAATTCTAGGAATTCAAATAAAGAATAATCAAGTACATATGTTGATGGCACCAGCATGAAACCCACTTGATTCGATATATCGAGACAAATGGATTACACTACACGATAAGTGTTCGTAAGAGGTGGCACGTAATTGCATCATTAACTTCTTTATCTATGGGTGCCTTGGTGTGTTTCAAGTTGCTAACCTTGGAATTTATGTATTCTCTACATAATTCGACTGAGAAGGAGGCCTACAGGGTCACACGCTAAGTGTGTCCAAGTATCTGAGTTAAATATTAATTTAACAAATTAAATAAAGATTATTCCCGATTGTGGTTTAATAATTATTCAAGCAAGACTAATCGCATTTATTTAGAAACTAGTTTTTCAATAGAATATATTGTGGGTGAAATAATGTATTTATTAGCGAGTAATGTTGAAATATTTATTTAATAAATAAATATTCATTATTCAAAGTCTAATAAATAAGGTGGAGGAAATAAAGAGAATGGAAAAAAAAGTACATGTCGTGTATATTAATATACATGATGTGTAGTTTTTCTGGGGATTTGCAAAAAATAATATTATAAATTTAATTAAATAATAGTAGGTGTTACTTTTTAGGAAAATGTCAAGTAATAATAATAGTCACCTGTTATTATTATACATGGGGTCCTATTAAGAATTAAATGAAATGAATAAATTCTTTTAGGTAATTAATTCATTTTATTATTAAATTTAATTAAAATCCCAATTATATTATTCTCATTAGCCTATCCATTCATTGTAGTTTTGTAAAATGAATCCAGAGAAAGATCTCAATCCAATAGATAACTCTTTTCTTACAAGAATGATCTCAATCTATGAGAGAGATACTTCTCCAGTAGATGAAGGATAGTGCATTACGAGCATCTCTCAAGGAAATCTAAGGTGGACATCACAAGCTAAGGCTCTTTTGCAGTACCACTCGAAGATCCCTTCAGCGAAATCCAATGACACATGAGGCACATGTAGATCACTAGTGGAGGAATCCTACAGTTGGATTCTATGACACAACAATGGATCACATTATATCATGACTGGAAACATCAATGGAGTGAAAATTCCATCAAGGTAATTCTTTTCTATTAATTAAATTAATTATAATCAACTTTTGATGATCATATTAGTGGTTCCAGGACTCCCTTACTTAATTTCATTCTTCATTCTATTCCAAATATCTGGAGTTTTATTATCAGTATTGATCTCAGATTGATCGTTGTTAACAAAAAAAATTAATGTTCGGTACATCCACCAACGTGCTTATGCTATTCCCAGAACCAACATTAGCCTCATCTTTAGGACGTCCAAATACTAACTCCTCCCTTAGCTATGAAAATATTTCTTCATCACCTACCCTCCAAGAAGAGTTAGTAGAAGAAATAAATGAATAATAGGATAAAGTGGAAGACCTCAGAGACACCCATCCATCATTTGAGGAAGGTGTCTCCACCACTATGTATAAACTCACAGAAGCAAATATGGGTACAAAGAAGACATGTGCCTCACTCTGATTACTGCGTCCATGACTTCTTAAGAGAAATAAGAGTATATTTTCTTTCTAAAGAAACAATAAAGATGTGTTTTACTGGAATTATTTAGAAATTACACACCATGATACCAATGTAGCCACCCATCATTTGGGTTTTTTCAAAAGCTTATTGGGGATATAAGCAGACAGTAAGAAGAATTCACCTGACTCATGCCTCTAAATATGAGGTTGTTGTTGAAAATATTATCAAAGACCACTTGATCCAAGAAGATAAATATTCAAATAGACTAGATAATATTATCCTAGTTAATAAAAAGAATCTAAAAATCAATGTTTTCATTGATTTAAAATATCTCTACTGGCATTGTCCCAAAGATAAATTCCTAGTTCCGATCACAGAACTCTTGATTGATGCAACTACTTGAAATGAAGCTCTTTTCTTCATGTATGGATACTAGGGGTATAACTAAATTTGTATGGCCACATAAGATGGTGAATATACAACCTTCATATCCCCTTAAGGAATATTTTTCTATTGGGTAATTCCATTTGTCTTAAAGAACGCCGGTGCAACATACCAACGTACAATGCACCACATCTCAAACCCTAACTAAGGGAAATTTATTGAATTCTATATTGTTGATCTAGTGGTCATATCCAGATAAAAATATAATCACCTGAATGACATGGATACCACCTTCAACATGATTTTACAACATAATCTGAAGATAAACCCCCTGAAATGTGATTTCAGGGTAGCCTTAGTTAAATTTCAATGTTTTTTACCCTCCATCGTGGAGTCGAAGTATATCCCGAGAATAAAAATTCTATTCTTTTCATGTTAGCACCTAGGAACCCAAAATAGTTGATAAGATTTCAAGGAAGCTTGTCATATATCCAAAAAATCACAGCAAATCTGTTAGATAAATGTTTTCCCTTCACAAAATTAATAAAGAAGGGTGACACATATAAATGTACCAATGACTTCCAAGAGGAAATTGATACCCTCAAGAAATACCTCTTGAGTTCACCAGTGCTGATGCCACTTATTGACGGAAAACTGGTAATTCTTTATGTGACAGCCTTAGAGTGATCAGAGGGTTCCTTCCTTACACAAAAGAATGATGATGGGAATGAAAAAAAAGCTTTATTATCTCAGTCAAACCATGAATGAAATAGAGAATCAATATTCATATATTGTGGAGAGCTGGATAGAATTAGTCTTTGTAGTTTAGAAGTTGTTGTGCTACCTGCTGAATCACGAGTTCCACATGGTCTCTCACAATACCCACTCAAATTTATCCTCAGTCATCGAATTTCGATAGGGCGTCTGGTATAGTGGGAAGTTATTCTATAGAAGTCTGATATATAATGCATGCCTAAAAAAGTAGTAAAAGGACAAGACATAGCATAATTCCCTGTTTAAAACCCATCTGCAGAAGAAACATTGTTGAATACTGTACTACCAAATGAATAAATCTTATCTATTCAGGATAGCCCCTAATATGGGAGATTTACATTGATGGTGCTTCCAAAAGACCAAATGGGAAGTGAATGGAATACCCCTTGCTCAACATAGTTGGGTTGGGAATTGTGATTATCTCCCTAGAAAAGGAAGTGGTTCCATACTCCTTATTATCAGAAGGTGGGACCAATAATGAATCAGAATATCAAGCTCTTATTATAGGCCTTATACAAGCACTCCAAGTACCATTGAACTACCTTGAGGTAAATGGTGATTCAGTGTTCATAATCAAACTAATAAATGGATATTAAACCATCAGAAAAGAATATCTAATTCCCCTATGAAATTATTTTTTAGGGTTAATGGCCGAATTTTCCTCAGAACCAACATTGTCTTATGTCCCGTGGTCACAAAATTACAAATTTAATGCATTTAAAAATGAATCCACAACCGTAGAAGATTCAAACATGGACAAAAAATCATCAGTATTGTTCATAATCATGTGGTTTCACCTTTTTTTCAAACCAGAATAGAGGGAATCAATGAAATCAGACCCATTCCTGAACCATTTGGTCCTACCATGGGATGGATGACACCCATCATGGAATATCTCTAAGATGGATTACTTCCACCAAATAGAGGTGAAAACGAGGATATATAATGCTGAGAAGTTAGTGTCACTCCTTAGGATGGCCCAAAATTACCATAAGATCTTCTACAAATGAGGCATCAACGAAATCCTCTTTAGATGTATTGATAGATAAGAGACTGTGGTTGTCATGAAAGATGTACATATAAGATTATTAGTTCCCACCAGTTTGGACAAAGACATTCTGATCAAATCCAAAGTGTTGGATACTTCTATCCTTCAATGACGCAGATTATACATATTTCATTATGAAGTGTCATCCCTACCAAGATCATAGCAACTTCATTTAGCAACCTCCAGAGTTTCTACATACAGTTATGTACTCATGGCCATTTTTAATATGGGGAATGGATATAGTGGGACCATATCCTCCAACTATGGCCAATTAGTCCATATATATCCTTACTGCCACCAATTTCTTCTCCAAATGGGATGATGCAATAACTCTTAAATAATTTAGGGCCAAAATCATTATTAGCCTTGTCAAAGATAATATCATTACCGTATTTGGTGTCCCGCATACCATATTTATGGAAAATGAAAAAATTTCTATTCTTATAAGGTATGGAATATTTTTTAGGAGCACAATATCAAATCTATCCATTCATCCCACTTTCATTCAGGGACCAATGGAAAGATAGAAGCTTTCAACAAGACTCTCTCAAACATACTCTAGAATATGGTGGATAAAGATAAAAATTCTTGTCATGAGAAAGTATTTCATTCCTTATGGTCTTATTGAACTACTACACATACTGCAACATAGTCAACTCCATACTCATTAGTTTTCATAACCGAAGCAGTCTTACCCATTGAAAATCAATTAACTTCGCTCTAAGTTGTTGTTTGTGATCATTTATCTATAGATGACTAGTCTTAGATGAAAATAGATGATCTGATGAAATTTAATGAAAATAAATTGCATACCTTGCATCACATGGAAGTCTATCATAACTGAATAGCATGATATTTCAACAAAAAACAAATCCTATGTTCATTCCTCCAAGTATAATTGGTATTGGCCCATAGGACCCCAATGATACTATAAAAGATGCCTAAAAAACATGAGCCAAAGTGGGAAGGACCATACTCCATACAAAATGTCTACTCTAATGAACATTATTTCTAAATCTCAATGGATTGAGAACTCACTACAACTCTAACCAATGCAAGGTTAAAAAATAAAAACTTTATGTAATCCCAAAGTGTACGTCCTAGTTTCGTGATATTAAACTATGTAACAACCAATTTCCTAGTTGCATAACATTAAATTTCATAACACCATATACATATGTGCCATATGGAATTAAAATGCATATTATATTGGTCCTTTTCATATGACGTTAAATAGCATGACATGCGGTCCAAGATGCATGACCTAAAACTACAAAACACCATTTTTCCTCACCACATGACATTCAACTATATGGATAACATCTCCTTCATTTGATGTTAATAAATATCTCAAGATACCAAAAAAATAAACATTGTTTGTGGTCTCTTAAAAGATTAGTATCTTTTATGTGTAATCATTACTCATATCATTTCCACTCCCTAGGGGCACTTGAACCCCATTTATCCCAATGTTTGAATCCGATCTAGGTAGGAATCCTCAAGAAATAAATGTGGCTTCATTATTTCCCCTATAATAATATGCAGTGACACCTGAGTCTTATCTCATGGTCCATCCACAATGTTTCTTTCATGTCAGGTCACCCACATCCTTGTTGCAAGATGATAAATTGCACATTTCTTCAAAGAACTGTAACACCCCGAAATTTTATGAAAAATATTCATTTCAATGTCTTGTGTTGTATGCTACACCAAAATTAGCTTGTGATATACACAACACCGTATTTTCTTGCAGTATACGCAACACTATTTTTGGCTCACGTTACACACAATTTCAAGTTCGTTTTGTAGAAACTATTCTACGCAACATTATGTATAGATTTTGTTTAATGTATAAATGAAATAAGTTATGATTATGTTATACGCAACACCAAACAAGGATTTCACTACACGCATCCCTGACTTGGCTTGCATTACATGCAATAAAGACCTTCCTCGATAGTGTGTGTAGTACGCAATACCGAGTTTTAGTAAACGAGATATTATTATAATATTATTATGAACTTGCCGTTATGAATATTAATACAGAATTATTGAAATTTTATAAATTTTATCTTCCAAAATGGAATTCATTTTTGGATTCATAATATCGAAATTATTTTAGGTTGAAATTTTGGTACTTTTCAGATAGCTTTCATATTCTGATGAATAGTGAAAGTTGCTAAATTTTAATTAAAAACAACTTTTTTTAATCAAAATAATTAATAGTGATAAATTATTTATTTGAGTGGTTTTAAAATATATTTAGAATATATTTTTACCATTTAATACAATGTTGGTCATTGGATGTAATTTCACATTTAAACCACACATAAACTAGTGGCAATATTTTGATAGTTATTATCTCTTAAAAACACGCTATTTGTTTTAACGATGAGAATTAATTTTTAAATTAATTAATTCAACTAATATGTTTTGAATTTGTTAAAATAGACATCATTTTTGAATTCATAATATAAAATATAGCTTAGGCATAATTTTTGGTATTTTTCTGGAAACACTCATTTTTTGATTAATAGTGAAACCACTAAGTGGTAGTTAAAAAACTGAATTTTCATAAAACGTAATATTACCACATCTGTGAGTGGAATTTTGAAAATCCGAGAAACACGGTTAATATCAACGACTAAAATGTAGTTCAATGAGATGAAAATATTTTTTGGTGAATAGTAACTTTTTACTTTTATTTACCATGGTTTAAAGTATATAGGATAATTAAGGGTAAAAATGATATTATTATTACCCTAAACCATGTACTAATTATATTGGATAAGTGTAACTAGACCAAAAACAAACTTAGGAATAAAATATGACCATTTAGGCACACATGGATTAGATTAGGACATTTAATATTAATTTATTTAAAGAAGGGCTAAAATAGTTAAAATCAAATATTAATAAGTAAATCATTTTGAATATAGGGTTATACATAAGATATATTCAACTATAAATATTAATTATAAATATAAAACGATTTCTTAAATAATAGTATTTTATTTATAATTTTTAGACATTAAATAATTTAATATATTTATGACACAATGATGATGCAGTAATTATCTTATTAATGAAATATTGACATAATTGATGTTATAAATACCCAAATAAATGTAATTTGAGACATTTTATGAATTATTCTAATTTTATAGGTTAATATGACATGCTAGTATTGATTTAGTTATCTTTTATCGAACTAATCATTCTGGTATGATTTTCAAAAAAATCAATTACCAAATAGTGTCAAAATTGTCATAAAATAGTTTTTAAAACAAATATTATATTATTAATTGTTATTTTATTCCTCAAAATATAAGGTTCGTCCAAATGACTTAAATAAGGTTATATATATTAATAATAAACAACTTGGGGTTCGTTTGGCTTGTTATAGTAAGTTTATTAACCTTATAGTGTAGGAAAACAAGAAGACACGGTAAAACTTAAATTATCTAACTTAAAGTTAAATCTAAATGATAAGGTTAAAATAGAAACCTAAACATGTCTAAATTCTATTGGATTAGAGTATTTTGACCCATCCCCACCTTAGCTTCAAAATATCTCAATTTGGAGCTATTAAAAACGGAATATGACTTTATAATAAAATAATATTTTAAGTTATTCCAAAGGTGCCCCTCTCCTCCCTTATAAAAGGGAACCTCCTCCCTCTCTTTCTCACACCACATTGAGCCTTAAATCTCTACCAACCTCTGCCAAATTCCATTATCCACTTCCCAAGAAACATCCTAGAGGTCATTGTCTTCTTCAAAGACCAATTTTAGTGCCCTAAGAGGAGGTCTAAAAGAGGCGCTTCAAAGAAGAGGAGGTTCGGATCCATACGAAGCATATCAGACCTAAGGTAAGGGATAACTATTCCAATCTCGTTCTTATCCGAGATTGTTTATTCGTAAGTATTTACTGTGCTTATTATTATCAACCATGTCTGTTTTTTCTAAAAATGGTTTCATGTATGTTTAATTCCTTTTTACCCATTTTGACTTTTACCCAATGGTATGGAAGGAACCTTTCTTTTATTTACCCTAGAAGGAACTTTTTGACTTTTCTGAAAAAAGTACGAGAAGAATGTTTTCTAATGTATACGGCATGAATGTATTTTTACGGTTTTATAAATCCTTACTTTCATGAAGCTTCCTCCAAAATATTTCATTACTATTTTCAACAAAATCCCTTTTCATTTAAAATTGCACGTCATTTTGTGAAAAGAAAATGATTTTGAAGAAAAAAGAATATTTTCCTCAAGAATTCATTTCAAGTGTTTTATGAAAACCATTTTTCATCTAAGATGACATTATTTCATATGTTTATGTTTCAAGTATAATGTGTCTATGATTTACATGGTTTCACTTTTCCTATTATGAAATGATATCTATTTATTTTATATGTATTATGGGATGATGGGATGATGTTTATGAAACCCATTTTATTTATTGGGTTTTTATGAATGATGTATGTTTATTTTGTGGCACAAGGAAGAATGATTTCATTATGAGATGGGTGTGACCTATATCTCCCTCCATTACATTGGGTAAAGATTTATATATCATGAGATAGACATGGATGGAAAGGTAAGTTATTCCGGTTCATATTATAGGACTGGAACGAGGAGTGAACTCGATTCAGAAAAGGGACTTTGTCCAATAAGATGGTCTTGGAAGCAATGCCTTGGCTACTATGGAAATCATTACATGTTCTTAATGGATTCCACAATTACATGTTTTATTCCCATTCAATTTTATCATGATTTATGTTCCATTATGATCTATGCCTTATGTACTTCCATGTTTTATGTCGTTGCCCAAGATTTTGATGTTTAAACATTATGTTCATGTTTTTAAGTTCAAATGTATATGGTATGTTTTATTTTATCCAGACTTACCCTTACTGAGCATTTGAGATCGCCCTTTTTTAGTTTTATTTTCCCCCAGGATTAAAAGAAAGGTTTTAGGTAAGGAAACAAAAAGTGGAATATCTTTATGGGAGATGTTGAAGATCTTTCACCATGATTAGAATATTAAGTTCCAAGTTTCCAAAGACACTAGACTATTGCAGTCCTTGTGTGTCTATTTTTTTTATTTAGTAAGAATTCCGCAAAAGTATTGTAATATCTATGTACATCAAGTTTCAGGTCTCTACATTTGGTAATAGAGGAAAGGTTTAGTTAACCTTTGAAAACTAGGATGCGAAAACTTTAGTGAGATCCCTAGATATATTTCTAAGGTATGTCTAAGGATGTCCCTATGCTTAAGTATATTTATGGGTTATAGTCCTAGAATTGCGCTATCAATCTTAGAATTAAACCTAATATGTTAGATATTGAAGGTACTCCCCCTTTATTATGTTGTTTTCCCTATCATGGTACTTGCCTCTCACACTATTATTTTTTGGGTTTTAGACGATGGATGGAGCCCGAAGGAACCATGTTGATCAATGTAATGGACAATGCAATGATTCTCCTTCTGACCAAACCAATGTCATGGGAGATGGAGTGCACAATCTTATTTTTATACTTACACAAGCTATGAATTATTCTGGATTTCAAAATGAGCAGAGAAAGGAGAAACATTCTGTTGAATCCTTCATGAGGCAGCGTCCACCTTTATTCAGCGGGTCTTTTGATCCCTTAGTGGCTGAACAATTGATCAGTACTACTGAAAAGATATTTGCAGTTCTACAATGTTTTGAGCATGATAAAGTCATCTTAGCAGTATATCGTTTGGAAGGTGATGCTGATCAATGGTGGAATTTTATCAAGAATACGAGGCAAAGAGATGAAATTGAGTGAAGGGAATGGGACGAGTTCAAGAACTTGTTTTTCAGTAAGTACTTCCCTCGTATTCTTCGAAAAAAGATGGAAAAGGAGTTTATTGAGCTTAAGCAGATGGATGATGAATCTGTTGGTATATACGAAGTGAATTTTACAAGACTTGCAAGGTATGCATCTGGCTTTATCATCCAACCTGAAAGTAAAGTTGATTGATTTTTCCGTGGCGTAAAACCAAGTCTTCGAAGGGAATTAGCTATAAGAGACTTCAGTAGCTATGATGAAATTGTGCGTTCTGCTATCAAGGTAGAACTGGAAGTTTGTGTAACATATCCATCTCATGGTTTTGACAAGAAACGAAAGATGGATTTCAAGGAGAAATCTCAGAACAATGGTGATAAGAAGATGATTGTTTCTTTATGCTCAAAGTGTGGAAAGAAGCATGGTGGAGATTTCCTAAAAGGTACTAGAAAATTTTTTAAGTGTGGAAAAGAAGGTCATCGAGCAGTTGATTGTCGAAGTAATGGGAAAAAGGTTGCTAATTATGTGGTTAGAGAAAAGACTACAGAGAACTCTCCACCAACACTTCAATGCTTCAGGTGCAAGGAAATGGGGAATTATTCTAATAAATGCCCTAATCCACGGGTTAATGATGATCAACCTGAGAAACCTCTTAAGGAAAACGATAAAGGGAAGTCTCATGCGATCAATATTTGTGATGTTGATTATGAAAATGATGTTGTGTAATGATTATGTTTTTATGTAATTGGATTTCAAAATAGTATCATCGAATCTCATTTATGGTATTGTAGAATTTTGGAATATCTATGTATTGGATTTCAATAAATATATGGTATTTGTAACCATGAAAATGGTGATTGAAATATTTTTAGAAAGCAGATGAAATGCACATAATGAAAGGATAAGGAGAATATAATATGATAGTAATAATGATCTCATGAGTGATACAAGGACTAATTGATATTATGGTTTGAGTATATAGAATTTTTGGGATTTTGGTGTGTGGAAAGTGTTAAAAATTAACAACATTCATGTTTTCACAAAGGTTCAATGGGTATTCATTCTTCAAGAGAATACATGATTAAGGTATTCACATGTTTGTAATTTGACCAACAAGATATATCTTATGATATATGGGGGATAACTGATGGCATTCACGTGATTGTTATGTGACATTTCAAGTAATCATTTTCTTTATACTATGAGCTTAGACCGATGTATTTTAGATAAGCCTAAATATTGGAATGGATTATGTTGGACATAAGTTAGTTCGATATTATTGATGGGATGTTATAGTAATGTAGTTTTATAAAAAAGGAAAAACTGCAGGACAAGTGAAAGCCCATCGCGTTGGACAAGGCTGTGTGAATCGAACCCACAACCGAAGTGCGACTGACCTTTATCGCCTACCACTGGCCTACATGAAGTCCCTGGTTAGTAGAAACTAGTTTTATTTTATTATGCGGTATGATATATGAAGTATAAGTTCATTTTTGGAAGCGTATATGATTAACCTCACCATAGATGGACTTATGTATATTTGATATCTTTTTCTAACCTTTTGTTTGAAACAGATGGAATGACCCATCAGTCTATCATATGATCTGTTAACACTTCACGAATAACAAATTCAACTTCATTTCTTTCAGAGATGAAGTGGAAATTTTTCAAAGCACGAACAATAGTGAGATTGTACCAAAATCAACCATGTATTTCTTCTAATTCAAAATTTTCAACTTTAGGGAAATGATATTGAAAACCAAAAATGTTGTCATAGTGCTCTTATATCTGATAAATCATATGATACCACAGATCATAAAAAATTTATGGCTTTGTGATTGATTTATTTTTCATATCCATGTTCTCTACTACTCTCCATCAAAACATGATGGTTAGATTTTTCCTCCATATCCAAATTTTCACCTATGTTCTCCTATATGGAAACACAGTGATGAGTTATTTGGGTATCCGTTATGTTTCTAACATTCCTTTTTTAAATGATTCTTTAGTATTCCTTTTTATGATGTGGGTTTCTATGAAAGAAACTCTCATGTAATAAACCATTTATAACCCTGACGAATTTCGAGGGAGAAATTCATTTTAAGGGGGGGTAGAATGTAACACCCCGAGATTTTATGAAAAATATTCATTTCAATGTCTTGTGTTGTACGCTACACCTAAATTAGCTTGTGATATACGCAACACCTTATTTTCTTGCAGTATATGCAACACTATTCTTGGCTCACGTTACACACAATTTCACGTTCGTTTTGTAGAAACTATTCTACGCAACAATATGTATAGATTTTGTTTAATGTATAAATGAAATAAGTTTTGATTATGTTATATGCAACACCAAATAGAGCTTTCACTACACGCATCCCTGACTTGGCTTGCATTACACTCAATAAAGACCTTTCTCGATAGCGTGTGTTGTACGCAATACCGTGTTTCACTAAATGAGATATTATTATAATATTATTATGAACTATCCGTTATGAATATTAATACCCAGTTTTTGAAATTTTATAAATTTTATCTTTCAAAATGGACTTCATTTTTTGATTCAGAATATAGAAATTAGCTTAGGGTGAAATTTTGGTACTTTTCGGATAACTTTCATATTCTGATGAATAGTGAAAATTACCAAATTTTAATTAAAAACAACTTTTTTTAATCGAAATAATTAATAGTGATAAATTATTAATTTGAGTGGTTTTAAAGTATATTTAAAATATATTTTTACCATTTAATACAATGTTGCTCATTTTATGTAATTTCACATTTAAACCAGACATAAACTAGTGTCAATCTTTTGATAGTTATTATCTCTTAAAAACACGCTATTTGTTTTGACGACGAAAATTAATTTTTAAATTAATTAATGCAACAAATATGTTTTGAATTTGGTAAAATAGATATCAGTTTTGAATTCATAATATCAAATATTGATTTGGCCTAATTTTGGGTATTTTTCTGGAAACTTTCAATTTTTGATGAATAGTGAATCCACTAAGTGGTAGTTAAAAAACTGAATTTTTCATAAAACATAATTTTACCGCTTCTATGAGTGGAATTTCGAAAATCCGAGAGACACGTTTAATATCAAAGACTAAAATTTGGTTCAATGAGATGAAAATATTTTTTTGGTGAATAGTAACTTTTTACTTTTATTTACCACGGTTAAAAGTTAATAGGAAAATTACGGGTACAAATGATATTATTATTATCCTAACAAATGTTCTAATTCTATTAGATAAGTTTAATTCGACCAAAAACAAACTTAGGAATTAAATATGACCATTTAGGACCACTTGGATTAGATTAGGACATTTAATATTAATTTATTTAATGAAGGTTTAAAATAGTTAAAATCAAAGTTAAATAAGTAAATCAATTTTAATATATGGGTTATAAATAAGATAAATTCTACTATAAATATTCATTAGAAATATAAAACGATTTCATACATAATGGTATTTTATTTATAATTTTTATAAATTAAATAATTTAATTTATTTATGACCCAAAGATGATGCAGTAATTATCTTATTAATGAAATATTGACATAATTGATGTTATAAATTCCCAAATAAATGTAATTTGAGACTTTTTATGAATTAAAAAAATATTATAGGTTAATATGACATTTTAATATTGATTTAGTTAACTTTTTTCGAAAGAATAATTCTTTTATGATTTTTACAATAATTAATTACCAAATAGTGTCAAAATTGACATAAAATAGTTTTTCAAACAAATATTATATTATTAATTTTTATTTTATTCCTAAAAATATAAGGATCAGCCAAATGACTTAGATAAGGTTATATATATTAATAATAAACAACTTGGGGTTCGTTTGGCTTGTTATAGTATGTTCATTAACCTTATAGTGTAAGAAAACAAGAAGACACGGTAAAAGTTAAATTATCTAACTTAAGGTTAAATCTAAATGATAAGGTTAAAATAGAAACCTAATGTTGTCTCAATTATACTGGATTAGAGGATTTAGACCCATACCCACGTTAGCTTCGAAATAACACAATTTGGAGCTATTAAAAACCGAATATGACTTTATAATAAAATAATATTTTTAGTTATTCTAAAGGTGCCCCTCTCCTCCCTTATAAAAGGGAACCTCCTCCCTCTCTTCCTCACACCACTTTGTTCCTTCATGCTCGTCCAACCCCTACAAAATTCTCTTCTACACTTCCCTAGAAACATCCTAGAGGTCCTGGTCTTCTTCAAAGTCCAATTTTAGTGCCCTAAGAGGAGGTCTCAAAGAGGCGCTTCAAAGAAGAGGAGGTTCGGATCCATATGAAGCATATCAACCCTAAGGTAAGGGATAACTATTCAAATCTCGATCTTATACAAGATTTTTTATTCGTAAGTATTTACTGGGGTTATTGTTATCATCCATGTCCATGTTTCATAAAAATGGTTTCATGTATGTTTAAAGTACTTTTTACCCATTTTGACTTTTACCCAATGGTATGGAAGGAACCTTTCTTTTATTTACCCTACAAGGTACTTTTTGACTTTTCCGACAAATGTACGAGAAGAATGTTTTTTTAACGTATACAGCATGAAAGGATTTTTACGGTTTTATATAGCCATATTTTCATGAATCTTCCTCCAAAATATTTCAAGACTATTTTCATCAAAATCCTTTTCTTTTAAAATTGCACGACATTTTGTGAAAAGAAATTGATTTTGAAGAAAAAAGGATATTTTCCTCAAGAATTCATTTCAAGTGTCTTATCAAAACCATTTTTCATCTAAGATGACATTATTTCATATGCGTATGTTTCAAGTATAATGTCTCTATGATTTACATGGTTTCACTTTTCTTATTATGAAATGATATCCATTTCTTTTATATGGATTATGTGATGATGGGATGATGTTTATGAAACCCATTTTATTTCATGGGTTTTTATGAATGATGTATGTTTATTTTGTGGAACAAGTAAGAAGGATTTCATTATGAGATGGGAAGTACCTATATCTCCCTCCAATGCATTGGGTAAAGATTTATAAATCATGAGATAGACCTAAATGGAATGGTAAGTTAATCTGGTTCAGTATTACAGGACTGGAATGAGGAGTGAACTCGATTCAGAAAGGGACTTTGTCCACTAAGATGGTCTTGGCAGCAATACCTTGGCTACTATGGAAATTATTACACGTGCTTAATGGATGCCACAATTACCTGTTTTATTCCCATGCTATTTTATCATGATTTATGTTCCAATATGATCAATGCCTTATGTACTTCCATGTTTTATGTCGTTGCTCAAGATTTTGATGTTTAAACATTATGTTCATGTTTTTAAGTTCAAATGTATATGGTATGTTTTATTTTATCCATGCTTACCCTTACTGAGCATTTGAGCTCACCCTTTTTATGTTTTATTTTCTCCCAAGATTAAAAGAAAGGTTTTAGGTAAGGAAACAAAAAGTGTAAGATCTTTATGGGAGATGTTGAAGATCTTTCAACACGATTAGAAGATTACGTTCCAGGTTTCCAAAGACACAAAACTATTACGGTCCTTGTGTGTTTTTTGTTATGTATTAAGTATTCCGCAAAAGTAATGTAATATCTATGTACGTCAATCTTTGGGTCTCTACAAGAACTATGTATAGCTTGATTCTCATTCCAATGAGATACATAGAGACGTCTGAATCTCCAATATTGGTCCCATCCATGACTAAAAAAACCCTTCTTTTCATCAAAATATAATTAGTGTAGGGAATCGTCTTCATGAACTACCTATGACATGATTCTTATACTAATGAGATATGTAAAGAATCCCAAATATCTAATATTGGGTTTATCCATGATAAAAAATACTCCTTCACTCTCTATGTTCATGAGTCAAACCTGCATAGGGAATATTTCTTCAATAACTATGTGTGGATTGAATCTCATTCCAATAAGATACATAGTGACACCCTTTTATCTTAGGTCCAGCCACAAATAAAATAAAATCCCCCTTTCCCAATGAGTATTAATCAAACCTACACAGGGAACATTTTACGAACTACGTGTGGTTTGATTCTCATCACAATGAGTTATGTAGTGATGCTCAGATCTCTAAACCTAGGCCCATCCCTGATTTTTGGAAAATAGAACCCCCTTACATTTTCCTATGCATGAGTCAGATCTGCATAGGGATCTCTTCCAAGACATGTGAGTTGATTCTTATTACAATGAGATACACGTTTTTGCATATAATTTCTATTTTAGGCCCAACCATCAGCCTATAAATTATAAAAATCCCTCTTCCCCATGTCAAAACTTGATTGATATGGTTAAAATTTTAAAAAAAAATATATGGCTTGATTCGTGCTCCGAAAAGATATGTTGTGATGCTCAGGACCAATACCCTAGCTTATACACCACTTAATCACCATACCCCAATCCTTCACTTGTCTCAACTTTATGTTACAGAAAAATTCTTTCCTGCTCATTATTTCTCCCATCGAGCATAGCTCACATAGGCCTAGAAATTGGGTAAAGTGATTCTCTATATAAATATGGTGTCTAAATTCCTATTGGGTTGTCAATGGTCCTGACTATAAGACCTTAAAAGACACACTATATGTTCTCACTACATGATGATAAACTACATGTACCTTTATTCAAGAACTATGTTTGGTTTGATTCTCACCCCAGTGAGATACATAGTGATATCTGGATTTTGAATCTTGGGCCCAGCTGCATCGCAACATAAAAAAAGATCCTCTACTCTCCTATTTACCATTCAAATCAACATGAGGAAGTACAATATGAGTTCTCACTTTACACATGAACTTGTATTTTTTAAATCTAAAAATGGCTTGATTCTTGCTCTAACAAGATACGTAGTGATGCTTGGACCCAATTCCCAAGTTCAAATGCATTGTATTTTGAAATTTCATGTCAAAAAAACTTATTCCTTACAGAAAAATGTTAAAAGGCATAGATAGAGTCATCACTGTATGAAATTAAAATTCATGGTATTTAGATAATTATGTATGGCTTGATTCTCATCCCATTTGAGATATATATTGAATACTAGGCCTCAAATCCTAGTCACTTCCATGGGATAAATGAAAATTTGTACGCTCCTATATATGATAAAAATCTATACAATATATTTTATTTTGGGACCTCTCCTTAGAGAACCCATAAAGTAAATAAGATATGTCCCTTTTATATATATGAGTTGGATCTATGTAAGGGACCCCAAACTAATGGCCAATATTAGTCAAAATACTTCCGTTGTCCATTGGACATTATCCATTTCACATTTCATACTCCTAATCATGATTACTTTCTAATCTTCATAATCATCCTTCAGATTATAGTGGGAGAATGTATGATACTTGAGAGCTCTTTTTCTAGCCTATGTAGTATGTGCCCCCAATTATCCTTTCATAATGTCACCTACATAATGGGCCTGTCATCCAAAGGATTCCATTTTTTTCTATATAGAAAAAGACTAAGTTGTCTCCACATAATACAGCCCCCATAACGAGATTGTCAAATAGAAGTAACTTTGTTATTGGGAGAAACCCCTTCTGTCCCTTTAATATTTAATAATGGTATATAGGAACCAGCAATTTAAAGTGTTCATATTTTATGTATTTGTCTGATATCATTTATCTCGACCTAAAAATCTCCAAGACTGTGGTTTATATCTTCCATCTACATATGTTCAAATCATATTTGAGTGACCTTGGGGAATTTGACCACATATCCTCCATTTTTTAGTTAATATTATGGCTCAAGATATATGAACTAAAACTAAAGGAACCATACTTCCTTTGTTTGGGTCAGACAATCATAGAATTAATATTCTTATAATTTTTTGGAAATCATGACTTGAAATATCACTTTAGTATTCAGATAATTTTTTCTATGAAACCAAACATTGTTCTTAAGTAATTCTGAATATCCCTTATCATTCATCAGCATTTAGAAAATATAATGTCATAATTTTTAAAATTTATTTTACATAACTATGTAGTATGTGCCCCATTTGGCCTTGCATAAAAGTTTCCTACATAACGACCCAGTCTAGATAAGGATTTAATTTTTTGGATATGAAAAACATCCCCTAGTTGGCCCTGTATAATACATTCACCATAACAAGTTTTTTAAATAGTGGTAACTTCATTCTTGGAAGAGACATCCTCTAAATTCGATTATACATTTTTTGATATCATTACTAAGATTCAAAAATCCCCAAATCACGGCTTACAGTTCTTCCTTTTCATACCTAAATGTGGTTTCTCAATTCCATTCAAGTTACCAAGAATTGTAAGAGCATCAAATATTTAGTCAAAGATAATGATCTTAAATCAAAGCCCTTAATGTCCTTACGACATTACTTTAAATTTCATGGAAGAATATCTTTTTTGTATGACATTAAACTGCACATCCAACCAATTTCCATGTTTCTTGACTTTAAACTACATAGAATATTATAAAAAAAACCCTTAATGTCCTTATTGAATGACGTTAAACAGCACAAAACCAACATCCTTTGTTGTAAAAGATCCTTATCCTCCTAAAATTGGTTATTTAACAACATATTCCCTCCTTCATTCACCAAATTCATGTAGGAGTGGTTTCCCCATTCATGGCCTATGTTGGTATGAATGATAATTTTATTCTCATACATATTTCCTTGTAAAATCCAACCAATATGGTCTTGTGACATCCAAATATTAATATTTATTTTTTCATCATTGAAATAATTTCAATATTTCTGAAAACCCCTTTACCTGACAGTGTAGTGCATGCCCGAGTTGGAATTTTATAAGTCACCCACATAACGGGCATGTCTGCCTAAGGATACCACCACTTGACTATGTAGTACGGGCCCCAGTAAGCCTTGCATAAAATAGACCTTATAATGGGATTTTCAACCAATGGTAACTTCGTTCTCAGGATATTCCTTCTCTATTCATGAATACCATGTTTGGATTTGGAAATCACAAAATTGTCTCAAGATTCCCCTTGGAAGTATATAATGAATACTAGAACATTCCTAGAAATTAAAACATGATTGGGTTCTAATTTTAAAATTCATGGTCAAAGATATTCAACCTAAAACAATATCCCTTTTAGTCCATCATGAATGACTTTAAACTGCCCACAATAAGAGACATAGTACTCCCCAGGTTGAATTTGTGCAAAGGGAACCCTGCACAAAAGTTGAGACTCAGCTTTCTAGACCAACACACTATATGGTTTATACAATATCAAGTAATAAATAGTTAAAAGGTACAAATCTTGTTAGGATGAAACCCCAAAAAGGGTGTCCTAAGAAAAATCCATGTCTCACCCACTAAGTCTCCTTAATATTAAGGTTAAAAAAGAATTAGGGGTGATGACACAAAAGACACAATGTTTTTATGGTTCTCTATATGACCCTAGAAATAATGAAACAATGCTCCCTATGCCCTAAGTATTATGAAAAAATAATTCATAGTTTCACACATGATGTAGCTGCAAAACCCAAAAAATTATGTTGGAATGCATTAAATTCCCTAATGTTACTTTATAATAAGATTATTTTCATTCTGAGTGAATATAATTCTATGAGGGGTTATTTTTTAGACACCATGAAATGTGTTCCATGCACATTTACATTGAATTGAAGATGTGAGCCCCATATAGACAAAAAATTCTATGTTTAAGTAAAATATGTATTAATAGAGGAAGGAGAAGAATGGATTTATGTGTGTCGTGACCCAAAAAGGCATTGATTGGGCTCAAAAAGTTCATGGTGTGATTCTCCATTTTTCATGGGGGTCAGTAATGATAGTGAAGGGACTAGTCATGATATGCAGTAGGGGTACATCCCCCTATGTATGGAGAATTATGTCCACCAAGGTGGTTTTACCATCCCCCCTATATGGTAAAGCTACATGCATACAACCTGTGCATGCCACCTATGTGGCCCAGAAGGCGCATCACCCTCCCTGTACAAGACACCTACATTGAGAACTTATTCCTACCACCTGTGCTGCCTAGAAGATTTTCTAACCCTGTGTGAGAAAGATTCACTGAGAACATATGTTGGGGACCTATGCTGACAACTTCCTTAGACTGGGTACCCTTCTTTCCTATAAATAGGATTCTTCAAATCCTCATTTCACAAACAGAAAATGTGGAAGAACCCCCAGAGATCTCATTGCGTAGCACATTTTCCCAGGTTCCCCAAATTTATTAGGTAGATCTATAAAACATGGGATAAGGGATAACTAAAATGGGATAAGCAAGATAAAAGTACTTTTAGTGTCGAAATTACAAAATATTTTTTTGAGGACCCTCCTCTGTTAAGGAGATATCACCTCTGTGATGTCCCTCTCCCAAATTAGTGACCTGTATGAGACTCTTCCAAGGACACCAGTGGAGACCCAGGGTGTCGTTGATAAAACCGCATCCAAGTGTTGGACCATGGTATTCCATTTACCCAGACATATTCAGTCCGCACAACTCTTCTTACTCTCTGTGATGGACTTTCAGTTCCTCCTAGGACTTGTGTGGCACACTTGCATGGCACACTTGTGCAACACACCTACGTAGTGCACCTTCACCAAGAACATCTGGTTAGTACCTATGTGATCCAACCTTTAATTACTCTTCAAATCCACCCATGTAATGGCATCTCCTTCCTTGTCTCCCTCATCTGAAAGGGACCAAGTTAAAACCTCCGTCAAGACCTCAGGATTTACAATGCTTTGGGAAAGACACATCTATGTGTCTTACATTTGGATTTGTATATCTACTCTTAGAGGTTTCACACACCTTTCATATGATAGGGTAAGTATCCTTAGGGATTATTTATATTTGGATATCTATGGTTGTGTGGACCTTTACCCCAAGATAGTGTTGAGGAGTTCCCAATCCGGAATTTTGGGGATATGACTTTGTTATTTACTTGTAGTATCTGAGATTCAAATCCTCCAATACATGGTAGGGAGGGTAAGGATCACAATTTATATTCCCTTTGATAAATGGAAAGTCTCCCTCCTCTCCTAGTACAAATCAAAGGGAAAATAATCCTAGTGTAATCCCCTAGCCATTCATGCAGGAGGTTGCAGTCTTGCTTCTCTATACTCCCTTCACCTTCATACCTTCTTTACCTTGGACCCTCAACCAATTTAATGAGAACAAAGGGAAGTTTTGTAGCTTTGTCCTCTTCCATCGTATCCTCTTATTCTTCCATCATCGAAGGAAGTAAAGTGTGTGGTTTGTTGAATCTTTCACATCATCTTGTTTCACACACCGAACATGACTCGCATGAGATTAGAGTTGTGTGATGATTACCACAACCACTAAATGCATCCATATTGAATAAACTATGAGAAAAATGGATTCATATTTAACTAGAATAAATATGATTCCTTCTCAAGGCCAGATCTCGATTTCATCTCATCCATGAAATGAGAAATCATACCCCTACATTGGATATCCTCCTTAGGAGTCCAATACTAAATTCCCTTAATCCATGAATCCCCCTTCGGATTAAGACCAAAATTAATCCCTCATAAAACTCCAAGAGTTAATAAATCTCTCATGGACCCTGTTACAAGGTAATACTCATTATAAGTAATCCCCAACTTAATCCTCTCAAAATGTTATACTCACCTGGGAATCTTACTGTACTATGTGGGATTTTATTCCCATCCAAATGGGATATGTAGGAGGCCTCCATGAGGTTAAAAAAACTCCAAATAAACCCTATTCTCTCTGGGTCACACTCATATTAGGGTCTAATTTATCTTGGAAATGCATATCCCTTCAATGTTTATTGGGTTGTTTTGATATAAGTCCCACACCAAGATTTGACTAGGTAGCTTCCACCTAGATGTCCTTTCCACATGACATTTATAGCAACCCGTCCTTTTCTTATATTAATATTAAATCATTTTAAAGAAAAACAACATTATATTATTACACATAGGGGATACAAAGGTTTAGTGTCTTGGGAAAACTAGGACCATACATAACAATTACAACGTCAAGCATAAACATTTATTGAATTCCTTCTTCTCTAGATTCATATTGGAACATGACCTCTCCTTAGTACATGTAGTCACCTGAGGATATACATCCAAATGGGTGAGATAAAAGCCCAGTTATAGGAAAGATAAGAACATTACAACAATGGGTGAGCATAATCATATCATACAGAAATGATCATGAACATGGGAGAATCAATAATAAAAGTCTTGAAATGTGGAAATGCATAAAAATGAAACATCATGTCTCAGTGGTTAACTACCACACATACTTGTGAACAAAGCTAGCATCTTGTTCCCACATAATTTCACATGAACTCGTGAGATTAATCACTTTACCTAATACTTTGGAGTACTGTATAATTCTGAGCACACTCGTCACATTGAAACATTCATATTGCGCTATATAACTCTGGGTGCACCTGTCACATCATAACATTATCATTTATCATGCATGCCACAATGAACATATAAAAAAATTAACATAACTAGCCCATTAAAAGGAATGGGTTTCATCTCATAAAAAATCATTCATAAAAAATGGGTTCCCAACAGAAAGAGGGAATAACATAAAAATTACAAGAACCGTCATCCTTGAATGAGAAGTAAAAGGTGTGTTCTCAAAATAAGAGTTCTTTTGGAAAACATTTTTCTTGACATAAACACCAGTGACAAACATGTTTATCCCATAAAATTAAATTAAATGATTAAAAAATGATTTTTAATGAGTAACCATATCAAAAAGGAGTGAAAGTGGGAGAACCAAAAGGATGAAAGTTGGGTTCGAGAATTTCCCCTTACCTTGTTTCTGAATGCTTTCTTCTATTTAATGTCCTATATTCCCACATTATATTAATTAATTAAAAATTGCATAACCTTGTTTACATTTAAATTTTTCATTATGGTTTCATTAAGTTATTTTACATGCTTTAGTATGAGTTATAGTTTTTAAAAACATTGTTTGGGAATGTTTGTTTTTATGGTTTTCTTGAGTGGTTCACTTGTATTCTTAAATGAAAGTTCATGTAGAACATGGGTATACATCTAGAACTGATATTACATGATATTAATGATATTACAGTAGTCTTAATGATCTTATAATGAATTATGTTATATACCCTGTGGATGAATCATTAGATATGAATTTAATGATGATTGTTTGGGTTAATTTGGGCGGTTTTTCGACCACAATGAACTTGTTTTGATTAATCATTTAGTAATTTGAACATAATTTAGTTATAGAAAATTAATTAGGACAAAATACGTATAACATATTCTAGTTCAACCATAAAAAGGGATTCATGGCCCGATCTAAAGGTATAAATGGAAAAAGAAAACATATTGTACTTGAAGGAGATAGATTAACATCTCACGAACAACGTTTTCTTTTATAAAATAAAAAGAAGACGAGAAAGGGGGTGAGATGATATAATATCCAGTTTGTATCAAAACATTACATTATGTGTATAATAATGAAGTTACCAAACCATTTGGGAAAATATAGTTTGTGAGAGAATAAGAAATGAACTTGAAATTGAAAGGAATTTAAAGGAAAAGAAGGAGAGAAATTACCTCTTGAATCCTCCTCTTGAGATCCTCCAAAAGGGGCCTAAAATTTGTCCTTTTATGAGAACATAAGCTCTTAGATGTGGGGTAGGGGATAGGGAAGATTCTTTGGAAAAGTTTAGTCAAGTCTTGAAGCTTGAGAGGTGTGAGGAAATTAGGGTGTGAAGGGTGGTATTTATAGTGGAGGGGAGAGGGTTTTTCTCAATATAAAATTCATTAGTTTAGTATTTCCCCACAAGATAAGGATTAATGAGTATTATATGACCATGAATAGTATTTTTATCATGTGATCCTGAACCAAGTGGGCTTACATCAGCAGAACATCATACATGACTCTATAATTAGCTTATTAAGCCTATTTTTGTAAATTTTGGTATTTCACTATTCATAAAAAATTCAAGTATTTCAGAAAAATCCCAAAAAAAAATCACCCCAACCATTTTTTGATGTGTAGAATCCAAAAATGAAGTAGATGTTTCAAATATAAATTCCTAAATAGGATTAAGTTAATATTTAATTAAAATCAAAATTTACTTGAAAAACAATTTTTAAAATTAAAACAGATTTTAAAATGCATTAAACAATTACTTGAGGTCTTATAAAATTATCATAAATCCAGAAGACATATATTTTTTCTTTTATGAACAATTTTTAAGAAAATTAATTTTCTTTTAAATTAATTAATTAATTATAAATAATTATTTATGGTTTGAAAAAATACCAATACTATTACTATGTTCAATTTGTCACTTATAAGATACCTTAATTTTATTTAATTATTCAATGGTAAGGTTACTATTATTTTTGAAAATTTAAAATTTATAAGGTTCATAGTACTATTCATAATTGTTGGTTATTATTCATAAGGGTATGTAACTATTCATGAAAAAATATTATTTTTTAATTAGACTCTAAAAATCATCTGAACATAACCGTGTATGTCAGATTTTCGAAATTCCAAACACAAAAGTGAAAAACTTATGTTAAAAGGTAATGTAGTGCTTATAGTTCATTATGATGTGTTTTCATGTGATTTTATTACATATTTATAAGAATGTAATTTTCCATTGAAAATTTTGGGTCATTACATTCTCCCTCCCTTATGAAATTTCAACCTCAAAATTGTATTTTACACAAACAGGTGAGGATACTTCTACATCATCGCCTCCTCTGGTTCCCAAGTAGATTCTTCAAACTTATGGTTCCTCTACAACACTTGGACATGGTGGGTTGTCTTGTTTCATAGAACCTTATCTCTCTGGTCCAGAATCATTACCGTATTCTCTTCATAAGAGATATCATCTTCCATATGTACCAACTCTGAGTTTAGTACATGTGAGGGATTAGGTATGTACTTCATCTGGAGTGATATGTGAAAAACATCATGAACATGAGCCACATTTGGTGGAATTGAAATCTTATAGGCCACGAATCCTATACAGTCAAGGATTCGAAGGGGCCAATGTACCTTGGGATTAGCTTCCCTTTCTTCCCAAATCGCATGACTCTCTTCCATGGTGATATCTGAAGGAAGACTTTATCTCCAACATCAAACTCTATGTTCCATTGACGGTTGTCAGCATAGCTATTTCGCTGACTCTGAGCATATTTGATGTGTTTATAGATGTCTTGAACCTTCTCTATCATCACTTTCACTAGATCGAGTCCAACTAGCTTTCTTTCTCCAACTTCATCTCAAAAGGTAGGAGTTCTACATCGCTTTCCATATTGAGCTTCATATGGAGCCATTTGAATACTCGAGTGGAATCTATTTTTGTATGAGAACTCAACCAATGGGAGATGCTGGTCTCATCCTCCTTTTAATTCTAGAGATAAGGCTCTTAGCATATCTTCAATCATCTGAATAGTCCTTTTAGATTGTCTATCAGTTTTGGGGTGATAGGTCATGCTGAAATTTAATTCTGTACTAAAAGCATGTTGAAGGCTACTCTAGAAATTAGATGTGAACCTTGGATCACGATCAGAGACAACCGACAGTGGAACTCCTTGTAGCCTCACCACTTCCTTCAAATATATCTTTGTAAGTTGTTCAAGTGAGAGGTCTTCTCAAATGGAAATAAAATAGGTAGTCTTGGTTAGTCGGTCAACCACAACCTATAACACATTATTTCCCTTCAATGTCTTCGGGAGACCTGTGACAATGTCCAAAGTAACATTCTCCCATTTCCACATGGGTATAGGAAATGGATGCATCAACCCTTTGGACTTTTGACACTCTACTTAAAATTGATGACATACCATGCACCTTGAGATATATTCCGCAATCTCCTTTTTCATGTTATCCCACTAGAAGTGTTCTCGAAGATCACGGTACATCTTAGTACTCTGAGGATGGATAGAGAATGTTGAGCTATCTGCACTATCCAGTAGCTCATTCTTTATCCTGGTTGATGAAGGCACACAAATTCTCATTCCAAACTAAATCACACCATCATCGTTGAAATAGAACTCTTGCAGCTTCCCTTCCTTTACTGCATTCACCCTCTTTTGTATCTCCACATCATCCCTTTTGTCTTCCTTAATCTTCTCTAGGATGGATGGTTGTGCAATTATTTGGGTAAGGTAGGATGTATCCCTTGGCCTTATGATTTCTAAATCCATCGTTTCCATATCCAAGAAGATTGGGTCTTTCTCAATCTGTAACATGGATAGAGTAGTAGGTTCCTTTCTTCTTAGAGCATCAGCTACCTCGTTCACCTTTCCAGGATGATAGTGAATAGTGCAATTGTAATCATTGATTACATATAACCATCTTCTTTGACACATGTTGAGCTCCTTTTGTGTGAATATATACTTTAGTCTCTTGTGGTCATTGTATATGCCACACTTCTCGCCATAAATGTAGTGCTGCCAGATTTTCAAGGAAAAAATCACGGCTGCCAGCTCTAGATCATGCCTCAGGTAGGTCTGCTCATGTATTTTCAACTATCGTGAGTCATAGGCTATCACATTGTAATTTTTCTTGAGTACACAACCCAATCATTTATTTGAAGCATCATTGTATACCACAAAACGTTCTCCACTTTTTGGTTGTTTGAGCACAGGTGCCGTGATCATTATTCTCTTTATCTCCTTGAAGCATCCCTCACATTATTCCGCCCAGAAATACTTTACCCCTTTCCTTGTTAACTTAGTTTGTGAGCTTGAAAATTGTGAGAAGTTTCTCACAAAACCTTGACAGTACCCAGATAATCCAAGAAAACTACGGATTTCGGTGTCACTAGAGGTCCTGGGCCATTCCTCAATTGTCTTTGTTTTTGAAGGATCCATAGAAATTCCCTCACTTGTGATCACATGTCCAAAGAGATTTACTTTCCTTATCAAAAAGACTCACTTGCTGAACTTTGCGTAAAACTTCTCCTTTCTAAATTTCGCCAACACAAGTCTTAGATTTTCTTTATTTTCCTGCTTACTCTTGGAGTATATGAGAATATCATCAATAAACACTACCACAAATTTCTCGAGTTAATTTCTAAAGAACCAATTCATAAAATCCATGAAGATTTCAAGGTCATTAGTAAGTTTAAAGGACATAAATAGAAACTCATAGTGCTGATACCTTGTATAGAAGCCAGTCTTTTGAATATCTTTCTTCTTCACCTTTAGTTTATTATATCCATAATGAAGATCCACCTTTGAGATGTATTGAGCTTCTCTTAACCTGTCAAACAAGTCGTCAATCCATGGAAGAGGATACTTGTTCTTCATGGTGATCTTGTGGAGTTCCTGATAATCGATACACAGCCACATTGTTCCATCCTTCTTCTTTACAAATAGAACTGGTGCACCCCATGGTGATGCGCTTGGACGTATTAACCCATTGTCCAGATTCTCTGGCAGCTACTACTTTAACTCCTCCAGTTCGATAGGATCCATCCTATAGGGACACTTTGAGATAGGATTATCTCTATGTGTGAGTTCTATTTATATCTCTACCTCACGATGCGAGGTAATTCTGAGTAACTCTTCAGGAAATACATCATATTATTCCCTCACGATGGGAATTTCCGCATGGTTGTCACTTTCCTTCAACTCAACCATTTAGGTGAGGTATGGTTCTTTATAGGGAATCAAAACCCACACCATTGAAGGATTTTTCAAAGGAGATTCGTGATCTTCCTTGTATTTGTAGAGGAGAATGGGATGGTTCAGAATATGAAAAGGTATTTCCTTTTACTGATAGTTGATATGTTCTCTATATAACGAGATCCAATCCATTCCCATCATAGCGTCTAATTCCATAGAGGGAAGTATTACAAGATTCGTTGGAAGAAACATCCCACAAAGGCCAACAAGCGTAGATTAAAACACTTGGGTTGTAATGATTCACAACTTGGTGTTTTTAAAAATATCTCTACTTCAAGGTTTCGGGGATTTGATTTTATAGTTCTAACAAACTTGCAAGATATAATGGAATCTGTAGAACTAGAATCAATTAAGACTCTTTCCATTCTTGAATGAATAAGAAGTGTACCTTGTACAACTTCATTATCTTGCCCTACTTCCGATGTAGTGGTTGAATAATCCTTCCCTTGTTCCTTTGGATTTCGTGGCTGTTGACACTGATTACCCTGGAGAACTCGAGGTTTAGTGCACTAGCTTACATAGTGCCCTAGCTCCCTATAGTTGTAGCATTGAACCATTGTTGGTTATCTCTTTTCTTCAACTACCTTATCCTTCCTTTTCATGTCTTTTCAACACTCTTTAGCATGGTGTCCTTCTTTCCCACACTTGAATAACTTCCCCATTCCTTTGAGGGATTTCCCATGGTACAACTTCCCACATTTTTGGCATGGGGGTTGCTGAGTTTTCTTCCCACCATTGTCATTAGATCCACTGGATTGAAACTCCATCTTTATTTTCTTATCACCACATCTATGGGACCATTCTCCAAACTCCATCTCCACTTTGATAGCACACTTAAAGACTTCTTAGTAATTCCCAATGTCTCGAATTTCAAGATCCTTTCAAAGGTGTGGTTTTAATCCACTAAAGAATCTATCAATTTTGCTATAATTGTTGATAACAAAACCTGAAGCATACCTTGAAAGCCTTGTGAAATGTTCTTAATAGCTTATGATATATTCTCCTTCTTTTTTCTTGAGATATATGAATTCTCTCTCCATATTTGTGTGAAGAGTTCATGGGAAATATATTTTAAGAAACATGATCTTAAAGTATTCCCATTCTATCTCTTCAATATCCTCCTTTGGCATGGTGTTCTTAATCAAATACCACCATTGATCAGCCTCTTCACCTAGAAGATAAACGGATAAGGTCACCTTCTCCATCTTAGAACAGTGAATCACAAAAATATCTTATCCATTTAGTTGACCCACTATACCACAACTAGTGGATCAAAATATCCACTAAACGTCGATGGTCGTTTCCTCATAAAACATTCTATAGCCAGTTTATCCCTCTTTAGTTAAGGAGTATGTTCCCCATTATTATGGTTATTGTTAATAACCTTATATAATTGGGTAAGCATCGCCATGATGTTTTGAACACCACCTCCCAAATCATTGGTGATGTCATTCGATCAATCATTGCATTATCCCTCGCACGAGTTGTTGGCCTGGTTTCTCCTAGTTCCCACCATTTGCTAAAAAAGAAAATTATAGAACAAAACATAAGTCAAAAAGTCATGAATAACTTATTCATTTAAAAAATTTATACTAAAATAATAACACATTGGATCCCTATATAAATATTCTTGTGTGTATATTTGTAATTAGTCTCATGCTAGGGGTTTTCTCTAAGGTTTACTAATCCTAATTCCCAAATTAACTAAACCTTGCCTTTGATACCAACTATAGTGATCCATAATTTTCTTATCTTAATATTACATCATTTTAAATATAAACAACATAATAGTATTACACATAGAGTATCCAAAGGTTTATTGTCTTGGGAAAAGTATGACCATACATAACAATTACAACGTCAATCATAAACATTTAATTATTTCCTTTTTCTCTATCTTCTTATTGAAACTTGACCTCTCCTTAGTACATGTAGTCACCTGGGGATATACATCAAAATAGGTGAGCTAAAATCCCAGTAAGAGGATACATAAGAACAATATAACAATGGTTGAGCATAATCATAAAAAAGGAAAAAATATATCATGAACATGATAGAATCATTAATAAAATACTTTAAATGTTGCAATGCATAAAAATGAAACATCATGTCATAGTGGTGACTACCAAACATACATGTGAACAAAGATAGCATCTTCTTATCACATAATTTCACTTTAACTGATGAGATTCATCACTTTACCCAAATCATTGGAGCAACGTATAATTTTGGGTGCACCCGTCACATTGAAACATTCATATTGCACTATATAATTCCAGGTTTACCCATCACTTCATAACAGTATCATTTATCATGCATTCCATAATGAACATATATCAAAAATGAACATAACTAACCCATGAAAAAGGAATGGGTTTCATCTCATAATAAGACATTCATAAACTCCAATTAAAAACATTTATATCCCAGAAAAGTAAAGAAAATTATTAAAAAATTATTTTTAAGTAGTAACCGTATCAAAAATGAGTGAATGTGGGAGAACCAAAAGGATGAAAGTTGGATTAAAAAATTTCCAATTACCTTGTATCTAAATGCTTCTTTCTCTTTAATGTCATGTATAACCACATTAAATTCATTAATATACAATTCCATAACCTTGTGTAAAAGAATATGGTTAATTATGGTTTCATTAAGTTATTTTATGTGACTTTAGATTAGTTATAGAGTTTAAAAATATTGTTCAGAAATGTTCATTTTTTTTTGTTTTATTGAGTTGTTCACTTGTATTCTTAAAAGAATGTACATGTAGAACATGGGTAAAAATTAATATCTTATATTACATGTTATTAATGATATTACATGATTTTAAATGATCTTATAATGAATTATGTTATATACCATGTGGATGAATCATTAGATAGGAATTTAATGATGATCGTTTGAGTTAATTTGGATGTTTTTTCGACCACAATGAACTTATTTCTATTAATCGTTTAGTAATATGAACATAAGTTAGTTATAAAACATTAAGTTGGAAATAATACATATAACAATTTCTGGTTCAACGGTAAAAATGGTTTCATGACCAGATCTAAAGGTAGAAATGGAAAAAGAAAACATGTCATTCTTGAAGGAGATAGATTAACACCGCCTGAATAATGTTTTCCTTTATAAAATAAAAAGAATAGGAGAAAGGGGGTTATAAAATATAATATCCCATTAGTATAATAACATTATATTATATGTATAATAATGGATTTACCAAACCATTTGGACAAAGATAGGTTGGGAGAGAATAAGAAAAGAACTTCTAATTGAAAATAATTTAATGGAAAAGAAGGAGAGAAATTACCTCTTGAATCCTCCTATTGATATCCTTTTAAGGGGCCTAAGATTAGTATTTTGATGAGAACATTGTTGAGTCAATAAGGTTTCCTTATGACATTTCAATTCCTTCAAGTTCTTAAAGTCACAAACACTCTTTCTTAAGGAAAATTTCATTTCTCTGATGTTTTATCTTCATAAGGAGAATTTTCATTCCCCAAGGAAATTTATCCTAACCATGTTTTCATTGTTTATATTCTAAGTATAAAATTCAATTTCATATCTAAAACATCAGAATATTATATATACTTAGATATAAAGCATTCTGTTTTCAAGATCTGAATTCAGGTTTCGAATTCCCTAATTTCTGACTCCGAACATTCAGAGTTCAGGTTCCAAATTCATATGAATCCAGACTCTGAATTTCCTTGAAATTCAGACTCCGAATTCTAATGAATTCATACCTTGAATTTCCATGAAATTAAGACTTAGAATTCTTATGAATTCACACTCTGAATTTCCTCGAAATTTACACTCCTAATTCTTATGAATTCAGACTCTTAATTCTACTAAATTCAGACTCATAACTCAACAAAATTCATACCCCGAATTTCCTTGAAATTCAGACTCTGGAATTCCGTTGAATTTTGGTTCTGAACTCTTTTGAAGATAGAATCAGAATATCCATGTTTTATAGATACCGAATGGTTTTTTGGTTAGAATATGAACATTTATTTATTTTTACACTCTGAAAAATGGATTTTTTCAAGCAACCATAATTCTTCTTACTCTTGTATTGGTTAAAAAATGATGTCATGATTTATCTTTCTAATCAACCATTGTTTCAGTGACACATGTATAGGTCCCTCCAAAATTCAAGGAAAAATATGACCGTTGGAGAAGGGAGATGACTGTTGAGAATGTTCCTATAAATAGGAGCCCATTTTAAAGAGCTCAAAACTTTGAAAAAGTTGATCAATCTAGAGATTACATGCTGCTGAAGTGATTTCTAGAGAGAGAGACATTAATTCTTTGTGCGTACTGAACATATTGTTCAAATTTACTTTGTGCGACTCTGAATGTTGTTGTGTACATTCAAGGGCTTCCGGGGATAGGAAGACAGAGGTGCCAACTACCTTGATGTTCGAGGGCTTGCAGGGATAACAAGACTGATTCCAATCTTTGAATAGAGGGATTACCCTGGTGTGGGTCAGACAGACTTTCTTGAAAGTATAAATCAAGGGATCTTTATCCAATGTTGTTGTATACCCTTCTCTTTGGGTTAAACGATTTACTACTTGTTACTTGTATTGTTTCATGTTTTCCGCTTTATTTTGGTTGTTGAGGAATGTATAACTATCTTATAGATTCTTACACTTGTACTATGATTTGAATGATTATATACTCTTTAAGGTAGAATCTTTATCTTTGTAAACTTTTCTTAAGTTTGATTTCCAGAACCATATTTCCATAATAAAGAAATTGTGTAGAACGAAGAGGTTTTATGAATTTACCTTGTTTATCATTGTTAAACATTACCATCTTTAAAAGTTCCAAAGGAATTTTTTAAAGTATACAATTCACCCCCCCCCCTCTTATATATTGAGCATCTAGATCATTATTTCAACACTATAATCAGTTTCATTTAGATCATATAATTTGAATCAAAGAAGGTATCTGAATTACTTATACTCACATATATATTTTCTTTCTCATGTTTTTCATTGTTCTATGTTTTCTTTTCTTATGATATTTTTATCCTTGTATACAAAACTTTTATTGCTGACAAGTTTCGTAATATAAATATTTCGTAATCAATGTTGGTTCCATAGAAAACCTAAATCCTACTAGACCAACTATTTTTGATGGAAATGATTATAAGTATTGGAGAGAGTTTATGAATACTTTTTTAATCAACACTGGAGGAGATAACTTTTTGATGCTTACTGAAGGTTATAAAATTCCTGACAAGGAAGTTAGTACATTAACCGACCAAAAAAAGCATCAATATCAACTATATTATAAGGTACGCAATACTTTTCTTTGTTATAGGACTAGAAATACATATATCCAGGTTTCATCTTGTTAAGTAGAAAATTTTATTTGGAAGAAGCTTGAAGTTACACACTTTGGATCTTCAAATGTCATTGAAATTAGAAGAGCCATGCTCAGACCTGAATATCATAGTTTTTTCTTTCCCTATGAAGAATCCATATGTGTGGTGCAATAGATATTTATGAATATTTTTAATAGTTTACAATATATGGATGAGAAAGGATTATATTATGAAGATCTTGTGGAAAAAATAATATACATCATGCACAATGATTGTGAGTCTAATAGGACAACTATAGATGAGAACAGAAAAGTTAAACAGATTTCTCTTGATGAAATTTTTGGAAAGCTTCTTCAACATGATACTATAATGAAGAGAGATGCTAATAATATTAAGAAGAAGAATGTAAATGAATGTGTTTATTTTATAAAAACTTCAAATCATATGAAATACTAGACTCTTTAGAGAGGTACTAGATCTCAATCTAAGAAGGTTGTTATTCAATCTGAATATAGTGGAAGGGAATCTTCAGAAAATGAATTAGCCAATCTTGCTCGAAAGATGACGAAGATTTTTGGACAGAAGAACTTTCAAACCAGATAAAATAAGAAATAAATAAAGGATAAAAAAGTCTCAGGAGTCACCTATTATGAATGAAAAAGGGCAGGGCACATAAGGCCATATTTTCCTATTCATAAGAGAAAGAAATGAAAGGAAAATAATTCTGAAAGCAATAGAAAGAAGCACTACAATGTTAAAGCCAAGAAATTATTGAAACCTAATGACACAAGGAGTGCTAGTGGTGGCGAATCTTCTAATTAATCATCATATTACGAATCTTCTATATAGAAGAATTTATGTTTACTAGCCAAACTACCTATTGAAAATCGTTGCTTAATTGCTAAGGTACACATTATTGAATCCATCACCAATGTATCTTTAAATAGTAATAGTAAATACTATGAATCCTCAGAAGATGAATCTTCTTCTAATGAAGATAATTATTTACCTAATTATGAAGAAATATCTTGGTTTGATAAACTTGTTGAGAATGAGAATTCAAAACTCAAGAAAAATCTAGATAAAGAAAATTCTCTAAATAGTATTATTTCCAAGGAAATATCAGATCTTTCTAAAGATCTTGATAAAAAATTATTTTGAATGTACTTCAAAAAACTTTGAGGAATTTAATTCTAAGAAGGATAACCTTTCTAAGGATCTAGAAAAAATAATTTCTAAGAAAACTATTTTTGAGAAAACTCTGGTTCTAAATCAAGTATTTTGGAGGATAAGAACTTAGTTATTAGACTGAAGTCAAAATTATTTTCCTTGAGGAAGTGTTTGTCAAAGTTTACCTTAGTTAAGGAGAATTATGATAAGATGTATTCTCAAATTCGACCTCTAGGAAATAATTCTGTTTTTGGTTATACTAGTTCAAAACTGATTTTTAGTATCAATTATCTTTTTCCTCAAAGTGCTTCATTCTGTACTAAGTGACAAGTGTGGAGGGAATTGGGCAAGAAATTGTTCTTTAAACAAAACTCAGTCTTTAGGATTTTATAAATCTTATTTTTCAAAAAAATGTGGATTCCTAAGAGTTTTATTTCTGAATTTTCCATGTCCAGGAAAGATTGGATTCCGAAATTCTAACTCTATTATATTGAAGAAAAATAAAGATTATACCAACAACAATACATGTTACATGGATAGTGGATGTTCCCAGCATATGAAAACAAAAACTTCTTTGAAAATATTATCAGGAAAAAAATGATATATCATTCTTCAATTTATCGGAACACAAGATCAAATTTATGATATTTTCTCAAAATATTTACCCTCTGATAGACTTGAATACATTAAAAATAAGTTAAGAATGTTAACCATAAGGTAATATTCCATGTTAACTTCATGTTGAAACCAATCTCTTTAGAGTAAGGAACTCCTTTTCATAGGGGGAGTACATTTTTTGTAGATTTATAAAATTTTCATTTTAAAAATTTTCGTAGTCTAATTTTTTTTCATTCTCTCAGAGTGTCAAATTTTTCATAATGAAGATTTTCTAAATTTTTGTAATGAAGATTTTCTAAATTTTCGTAATGAAGATTTTATTACTTAAAAATTTTCATAATGAAGATTTTTGTACTTAAAAGTTTCACAATAGAGATTTTCATATTGAAAATATTCGTAATCAAATTTTTTTTTCGTAATAGAAATCTCTCATATTCAAATATTTTTTCAGAATCTGAAGTCCTTCAAGAAGAATTTTCCACATTACGAATAATTATCCTAGAAATCTGAAAGGTATGATTTCCCTTCCAAAATTATCGTAATCATATTTTACTAGTTGGAATTTTCTTTTGGTTTTAATTTTTCATATTCACATTTCCTTAAATCTGAATGTTTTTCTTTAAAACCTAAAAAGATCGGATTCAACCAAAATTTCCTTGAGGATATCATTTCAGCCATCAGATCTGATCAGAAGGTTTTTAACTATTGGATTGAGTTTGGAAGATAAACTATTGCCTCAAATGCCTATATAAAGTACCCCCGATGGTTGTCCCACATCGAGATCCAAGCTTTTTCCTGCTAAAGCCTTGCCCTCCTACATAAACCTGTTCTGAATTTTCAAGGTTTCCACAACTCTGAATTTCTGTCGAAGCATCTTCCTAGAAAGACATGTCAACTGTCAAGCCAATTTCTGAATGTCATATTTACAGAGAAATGTTGGTACATCTAAATTTCTTTGGTAAGTATGATTCTATAATCTCGAAGAATACCAAGATGAATGGATGATAGAGTGTCTGCTTATCCAAACCAAAGGCACAAGATCCGGTGTATCTGGACCTATTGGTTGAGCACTATGAGTCATCTCGATTTTTCAAAAAAAATGAAAAGACATGTTCTCTTTGAAGAGCTATGGGAAGACTTAAGTTATTTCTTACACCAAGGCTGGAAGCTTGGTTGGTATTCCCTATGAGGGTGAGGCCAATTTCTACTCACATAAGCATCCTGATGTAAAAGGATCATTAGTAAAGGATAAGGCCATGGCTTTTCTTGGACTCTCAGATGTTAAGACTCCAAAGATTCTTCACATGTCTACAAATTTCTAGATTCTTGAATTATGGGTTCAAGGATTCATCATTCTGAGAAAAAGGGACAATGATACTATGAAAAAGAGTGACATGTATATCTTGTATTTCTTGGTGAATCTATGAAAGTTAAACCTAGTTAAGCATATCATGACTATGATTGAGAACATAAATAATGGAAATTTGAAGGGTCGGATTATTTTGTATCCAACCATTCTCTCAAAGCTGATTGTTCGGTGTTTAGAGTCCATCAAAATACCTTGTAGTTCTATGCCATGAAATTTCCATGTTCTTCTAGTAAGTGATGATACTATGAAGAGGATGAAAGTATGATTTTCCATGGAATCCGAAGAATTTTATAACATTCCTGAATAAGGGGTTGAAGCTATATCAAAGAAATAGGAGGTGGATAAACCCTCTATGAAGGGTGGAAGGAAGAGGAAGATAAATGAAGTAGAAGAAAAATAAAAAACACTAGTGGATAAGGAAACCCAATCTGCACCCTCAAAGCCAAAGAATAAAAAAAACAATCCCAATGAGTTTGTGGCTAAATGGAGAGAAGAAAAGAGAAATCAGAAAGAAGGGGAGCCTAAGTTTGTCTTGGACCCTGCTTAGGCAAAGTCTTTGAAAGAAAAGGCAGCTGAAGAACATGAAAATAATGAAAAAGACATGAAACAGAAGAAGAAGTTGTCTGAGGTAGAAATAGTACAATCCCTTCTAAAGGCTATTGAGAAAGCTTCTAAAAATAATCTAGTACCTAAAAAATTCTTGATAGAACCTTTACCAAAGTCTCCGGAAAATAATTTTCTGACTCTGGAAAAAGATCAAGAAGAAGTATTAGAAGAAAAATAAGTAGAAGAATAAGAAGAAGAAGGAGATGGTGATACCGAAGATCTGATAAATCAAGTTAAGGACTTTCATGAGAATGAAAGCCCTTCTAAACAATTATCATTCCGAACCTCTCAAGCTGATTCATCAAAACTTTCTACTCCTAGGATGGATGAAGAGAAGGCTGAAGACGAAGTTGATAAACCATCTGGAGAAGAAATCATTAATAAAGATTTCATTCAACCAGAGGATGTTGAGGAAGGAGCTAAGAAGGAATAGGTAGATGAAGATAAAATTCCTCAGCTATCTGATAGTGAACAAGAGTCCCCTGATGAGGAAGCCATTATGAATATTGATAAGGGAAAACCGGTAGTAGTTGATACACCTACCAAGGTCATGGTAAAGAATAAGGTTACTGGTGGTTCTTCAAAGAGGAAAGATGCTGAGATAAAATAAGAAACCTCACCAAGAAAAATCTCTGATTCGGAATCATCATCCCTTCGACATGATTTTGTGGTATAGTATTTAAATAAGATTTTAGGAATATTCCAATATTTCCAAGAATAGACCCGAGATGCCATATGCTTCAACACAACTTAAATCAAAATTCAGATTCAGTATCCATGGTGATGGATAAGTGTGTCAAGCTTGAGGAATATTTCAAAACCATTTTCATAAACTATGAACCACATAAACGATCTTTTAAGAAAATTACTAGCTGGTCAAAGAAAACTATAGAAGACTTGAGAGTTCATTATGAATTCCAATAAAGTTTAAAGGAAGAATTTGACACTGAAGATGTGAAGATCAAGGATCTCAAATATAGTTTGGAGGAAAAGATAACTCTGGAATAGAATTCTCAGATGCAAGATGTGAAAGATCTAAATTGGAATTTGTATTCAATTTATTAGAGTTGGAAAAGAGAAAGGGATCTCGTGATTGAGATAGAAGAGAATCTAGTTAAACAAGAATAAGTTTTAAAAGGCCATGCAGAATCTCTCAAGGATCAGGAAGAAAAAATTAAAGCCTTAGAGAAGAAAATAGAAGATTAGGATCATCTTCTCAAACATGCAGAGGAAGATTACAAAGAACTCAAGAAGCTCAAAACCATAGAAAGGAAGTTGATGCCAAAAAGAAATGAAGGATAATATTACTCAATTCAGATCTTTTCTCGTATTCTTTCCCTGTATAAATTTTTCCAATCCTAATAAAATTTTTGGTTTCTCGTCTTTTGGTTGTTTAGTATTAATATTTCAGGTACCATATTTTATTTTCCATTCCCTTTAATTCTTTTTGAAAATCACAAAGGTGGAGAAAGGAATGTTAAAAATGAATACAGAGTAAAAGAAGAAATTTCCCTATGTAAGGGGGAGTTATTATCCAAGAATATTATCGTATGCAATAAAATGATATGTCTCAATCCATAAATCAAGAATGTGATCCTTAGTGTTTCCAAATCCTAAGGGGGATTTAGTCATATTCATCTTTTCCCATTTGTTAAGGGACATAAGTTTTATTTTCAAAGCCCAAGAAAATTTTTTCTATGTCTTTATATTAATTTTCCTAAGGATGTTTGTGCTTTCCAAAAAGTGGGATATTGTTGAGTCAATAAGATTTCCTTATAAATTTTTTCATTCCTTCATGTTTTGAAAATCACAAACACTATTTCTTAAGGCAAATTTCTTTTCTCCTAAGTTTTATCTTCATAATGGAAATTTTCCTTTCCCAAAGAAATTTATCCTTACCATGTATTCATTGATCATATTATAAGTATAAAATTCGGTTTCATATCTAAAACCTCAAAATCTAATATATACTTAGATATAATTTATTCTCTTTTCAGGATGAGAATTCGGGTTTCAAATTCTCTAATTTCAGACTCCAAACTTTTTGAGTTCCTGTTCCAAATTCTTATGAATTCGGACTCTGGATATCCTTGAAATTCATACTATGGATTCTTATGAATTCGGACCCCGAATTTCCTTGAAATTAATACTCCAAATTCTTATGAATTCAAATTCCGAATTCTACGAAATTTAGACTCCAAACTCTACTGAATTCAGACCCCAAATTTCCATGAAATTCAAACTCTAGAAATCTATAGAATTCAGGTTCAGAACACTTTTGAAGACAGAATCTGAATATCCATGTGTCATAGAACCCGAATGTTTTTTTTGGTTAGACTATGAACTTTTATTTTTCCTTACACTCTGAAAAATGGATTTGGTCATGCAACCATATTTATTCTTACTCTTATTATGGTTACAAAATGATGTCGTGGTTTCAGTTTCTAACCAACCGTTGCTTGAGTGAAACATGTACATGTCCCTCCAAATTAAAGGAAAAATATAAATGTTGGAGGAGGGATCTAACTATTGAGAATGTTCCTATAAATAGAATCTCATTTGAATGATCTCATAACTTTAAAAAAATTTGACCAATCTAGAGCTTACATGCTGCTGAAGTGATTTCTAGAGAGAGAGACTTTAATGAATTGTGCGTACTAAACATCTTGTTCAAATTTGCTTCGTGCAACTCTGAATATTGTTTAGTACATTTGAGGGCTTCTGGGGATAGGAATATAGATGTGTTGACTACGTTGAAGTTTGGGGGCTAGTGGGGATAGCAAGATAGATTCCGATCTTCGTATCGAGGGATTACCCTAGTGTGGGTAAGGCATACATTCTTGAAAGTATAAATCAAGGGACCATTATCCAAGGTTGTTGGATACCCTTCTCTTTGGGTTAAAAGATTTACTACTTGTTACTTTTACTGTTTCACATTTTCCGCTTCATTTTGGTTGTTGAGGAAAGTATAATTATCTTATACTTTCTTATACTTGTACTATGATTTGTAATATTCTATACGCATTAAGGTATAATCTTTATCTTTGTAAACTTTTATGAAGTTTCATTTCTGGATCCAAATTTTTGGAATCAATAAAGTTTATAAAATGAATAGGTTTTGTGAATTTACCTTTTTTTAATTTGTTAAACATTTCCATATTTTGAAATTTCCAAAATAATTTTTTGAAGTATACAATTCCCGCCCCCCCCCCCCTCTTGTATATTGAGAATCTACATCATTATTTCAATACTATAAGTAGTATCATTTTGATCCTATAACCAGAAGATCTTGGACGTAGAGGAGGAGCAAGAGAATATTATTGTAAAGAGATTAGACAAGGATTTAAGCCTTATAGGTGTGAGGAAATGAGGGTGTGAAGTGTGGTATTTATAGATGAGGGAAGAGAGTTTGCTCAATATAAAATTCATTAGTTTATTATTTCCCCAAAATACAAGGAATAGTGAGTCTCCCATGACCAGGAATAGAAATTTTATCATGTGATCCCGAACCATGTGGTCTTACATTAGCAGAACATCACACATGACTCTATAATTTGCTTATTTATCTTATTTTTGTAAATTATGGTATTTCACTATTCATCAAAAATTCATGTATTTTAGAAAAATCCAAAAAATTCACCCTAAGAATTTTTTGATGTGTAGAATCAAAAAATGAGTTCCATATTTCTAAATAAATTTCTAAATATGATTAATTTAATATTTAATTAAAATCACAATTTACTTGAAAAAAACAGATTTTAAAATTAAAACAGATTTTATAATTCTTTCAAAAATTACATGAGTTATTATAAAATAATATTAAATCTATATGATATAGATATTTTAATTTATGAACACTTTCGAAGAAATTAAATTTTCATTGAAATTAATTAATTAATTATAATTAAATATTTATGGCTTATAAAAATACAAATACTTTTACTATGTTCAAATCGTCACTTATAAGATACCTTAATTTTATTTAATTATTCAAGGGTAAGGTTTCTATTATTTTGGACAATTTACTATTCATAAGGGTCAAAGTACTATTCATAAGGGTAGGTTACTATTCATAAGGGCATGTTATTATTCACTAAGCACTGTTTTTGTTTGATTAGACTCCAAAAATCATCTTGAACACAACCGTGTATGTAAGATTTTTGAAATTCGAAACATAGAAGTGAAAAAGTTAGGTTTAAAGGTAACTTAGAACTTAGTAGTTCATTATGTTGTATTTTCTTGTGATTTTATGACATATTTATAAGAAGGTAATTTCCATTGAAAACATTGGGTCATTACAACATTAAACTATATGGTTAGGTCCTCATCACATAACCTTATATGGTATGATGTTTCCCTTTAAGCGACACTAAACAATGTGCGTTATAATTCCTTTCATAATGCTATATATGTATCACGTCTATGTGTTTTATCCCAATATCAAAACTACTTCTATCTCCATGGATGATGATTAACTCCAAAGTAACCTCTGTCTACATGAAAAACAATAAACTCTAGAGTAAACTTATGTCTCCCTGGATGATGATAAATTCTAGAGTCCCCACTAATTGGATTAAAAACTAGCATCTTTGTAACAAAAAATAAATATTCACTAAGTAGAATATAAGATGATACTATCAATGGAGAACCTTGAATACATACATATGTCTCCATTTATGAAGAACCTAGAATACACACAGATGATTCTAAATTCCACACATTCTAATAATTGATTGAAAATTTCAAAGGAAACCAACATTATTCATGGTATATTAATAAGGATTCATAAACATATCATAAGTCTATAAAAGAGTCCTGGAGTAAGAAATAATTCCCCTCAAATGGGTACAATGAGCCTGACCTCCCATCCCATCAACCAATTTGAGTTTTTAAGAATCGTGGGTCCAAATCCCTAATGAGCGCCTACCTTTGGAAAGCAGGTCCCTATGGATATAGAAATTTTGGGTGTTTCCAATTCCATAAACAAATCTATGGAAAAACATCCTGAAATAGTGATTCCAAACATAAACACATGCTTTGAGGGAAACTGGAACATGTATTCAAAATGATTGGATGTATTAACCACATAGACATCATGGGTTTTAAGATCCCTGATACGCTATGCATAGATCTCATTCTATCCTCACTACCTAAAAACATCTCCAATTTTATTGTGATTTATAATATGAGCACTAATGGTAAGACACATTGGTAACATCTTACACTTATTAACCAAGTTAATAAAGTCACAGGGTATCAGAAACCCACTTTACTTATAATAAATAAGATGAGGAGGAACAAGTCAAGGTGTATGAAGAATCATTCCATGTTTAAATCTCAATAGTGCCATCCCTCCAAGAATAAGAAGATCAAAAGGAAAGTAAAGGAACAAGGTTTTGGTTTTTTCATGCAGAAAGTAGGTCCACTAGAAGAAGAATTGTTCCCAGATGAAGAAGAAAGGGAAGGATTCATGTGCATTCATTATTGAGTGTAATATTTCTATATCTAAATGTTTGATATTAGATACTAAATATGGTGCTCAAATTTTTATCCAAATATAGAAACCAATTAGATTTAATAAAGTTACAAAAGATGAGTTAGATTTAGATGATATCATTGGAATGAGGATGGATGCTCTATCAATTAGAGACTTCCATGTCACATTTTTGTTAGGATTGATTTTGGTTTAAATGAACTAATATTATATGTCTAGGGTTACCAATAAAATTAATTCCATTTCTTATTTATATGTGGATGGATTTTCTTTCAACATTGGAAATTAAGTTTTAAACTTTAATAAAGATTGCATATGTTATTGTATGGTACAATTGAATAGAGACCTTTTTTTATTAAATTATCAAAACCAAATATTGGTGATAGATAATGAAACAAATATGTGCGGCTCTTTTAATACATATATATGGAAATATTGTCTTTGTAAAGTAAAAAAAGAATCATTAGACAAATCTATATCAAGATAGATACTTTGACTCTTTTGAGCTTAATTCACTTTAAATATGTCACGCTTGTTTACAAGGTAAGATGACCAACCCACTATTTAGTGGTCAAGGTGAAAGGTCCACTGAAATTCTATATTTGGTACACACTAATGTGTATATTCCTTTTCATGTATAGGCTAAAGGATTATTCTCATACATTATTAATTTTTCCAATTACTTGAGCAGGTATGGTTATATATACTTTATGAGGACTAATTCTAAATCCATTTATAAATTCGAAGAGTTTAAGAATAAAGTTGAGAGTCTACTTTGTTATAAGATAATGAAAAATATATCGGGTCGAGGTGGTGAATATCTTAACTAAGACTTTATATACTTTCTATGTGAGTATGTTATTTTATCTCAACTCACTATATCTTATACACCATAGTGGAATGGTGTTAGTGAAAGGGGGAACCAATCCTTGTTAGACATGGTAAGGTTGATGATGAGTCATGAAATATTTTTATTCTTCTTTTTTGGATATAAATTAACAATGACATCATACTGACTAAATGTGTACCAACTAAAGTGGTGAACATTATTCTTTTTGAGTTATGGAACAGAAAGAAACATGTTTTATCACAAGTTCATTCATGGTGTTCTGAGGACATTATTAAGGATATCTCAAGAAACAAACTAGAACCATGAGGCATAAAGGGTATCTTTATATGGAATCCCAATGAATCAAGGGGATACTATCTATAAAACCATTTAAATAAGAAAGTAACTATTGAGACACAAGACATGTTCCCTAATAAGGAGCACATCCACTAGGAGGACAGTGGGAGAAATACTTAATTTCATGATGTTGATGTTTAAGATACACAAGAGTTGGTACATGAACCAATTCCCTGGGTTCTTGTGGAAGATGTTGTTCCTGAAACACAAGTGTTGCGTAGAAGCACTAGGGTGCTAAGGGAACCAGAGAAATGGTTTTCTAGTCACTGATGATGGTGACTATTTATTAGTTAACCACTCTCATATAGAGAGGAATTATAGAGTGTAAAATATATAATATGGAATGAATCCATAAATTTTGAAATAGATTCCATGTATCAAAACTATGTTTGGGTTCCAATAAATCGACTAGTTAATGTAAAACATGTTGGGTAAAAATGGGTAGTCAAGAGAAATCTAGGCATGAAAGGTTCATTAAGTACCTATAAATAAAATCTAGTGGATGAATGGTTTAGAAAAAATCAAGTAATTAAATAAAATAAGGCATTTTATCTAGTTTCCATTTTTAAATCCATCAAAAAAAAATCCATTGCAGCTTACCATGACAATGATATTTAGAAGATAGATGTCAAAAGTGCATATCTTAATTGGAACCATTAATTGGATGTGTATATGACACAGCTAAAAGGTTAGGTAAATCAAGAAGATTCTAAAAAGGTATGAAAGTTCCAAAGATCCATATATGGATTAAAGTAATCATCCTGGATAGGGAAAATTTTATTCGATGAAGCTATCTAGGATTTTGGTTTCATTATGAATTAATGTAAGACATGTTTATTGGGAGTATGGTTTTTTTCATAGAATTATATGTTGATGACATATTACAAATTAGAAACAATATACCAGCCTTACAAGAGGTTAAGGCATGGTTCAATGAGTCCTTCTTCATGAAGGACTAAGATGAAGAAGCCTATATTATAGGGATCAAGACCATGCGTGAAAGATCTAGTAGGATATTTGGACTAAATCAAGGTACATACATTAGCTAGATACTAAATAGGTTTAGTATATAACAATACAATAGTGTATTAGTTCTAGTGTCACATGGTATACATCTTTCCTAGAAAATGTGTCCTCATACATAATAGGAAAGGGAGAGAACGAGTAAGATCACATATGCCTCTATGATATGATCCATAATGCATTCCTTGTTATGTATGAGAATTTATATTTCCTATTCTAATATCATGGTCGGAATATATTAAGAAAATCTTGGTAAACAACATTGGACTATTGTCAATGTTATCCTTATGTATCTATTTTGAACTATGGATATGTTCATGGTGTATAGAGGAGACCAAGAGCTAGTAATTAGGGGTAACTTAGATTCTAGATTTCAGATAGGTCATAATGATCTGAAGATGTAATCTAGATATATATTTTATATCAATAGAGGCATTGTGATTCGAAAGAGTTCAAAGAATCCAATTATCGTCAATTCTATTGTGGATTCAAACTATATTGTGGATTCCAATGTAGCCAAGTAAATAGTATGGATTGGAAAAAAAATCCAATATTTTGATGTGGTTCCTAGTAGTAAAGACCAAATCATTGTTTACAATGATAACACTATAGAGGATGCGCTCTCTAAAGAGTTAAGGTTGAACCAAAGGAAAAAATCACATACTTCAGAGGTTTCATCTATTAAATTATTTTTCTCAACAAGGTGAATTTTTGGTAAGTAGAGTATCCACGAAGGAAAATATGGAATACCCCTTGACCAAGGATTTATCTCATAAGAGGTGTGAGTATAATTTGAGAACTAGTGTACTGAATGTTATTATCATTTATCTCTAGTGTAAGTATAATTTTGTTAGAGTTGGTTCCCTAGATATGACTGGTATAGTACTTGATTACATGTTTTCATTATTAATAATGTTTTCTAATCACATTATTATTGGTACACTATATAAAATTTTTATGTGATAATATCTTAAGAATATATATTCCCCTAAAAGATCATAGCAGTTCCTCGCAATGATGAGAACCTAGAGGTTCCATGACATTATTATTGAACCTTGTTCTATGGCTGGATAATATTGTCTGATGGGACATGGAAGATACATGATATAATGGGTATGAGTCTCATAAGACAATTATAAACCTTCTTATAGTGTTCTACTTTGGTAGTCTCCATGATATGAGGTTATGAGAATAGACCCTTAAATATGAAATCCACATTTCCATATATCAATGGATGTTCATGTATATGGGCATATATATTAGACCTTAGACATTAAGATTATAATTAATGGATATCATGACTCATGAGATTTGATTTATTGATGAAAAAAACTATGACATATTTTCATGTAGAGGTAGGATACATTGGGTATGTCCCGAGTGATATTCTATTAATGGATAATGTGAGAAAGAAGTAATCCCTTATATCTATTGATGGAAGTTGATATCTCATGACCTTTGATGAAAATGGAACTACATACAAAAATCCATGACCATAGTGTTCGATGGGTGAGTTTATTTCCCAAAATTCAAAGGAAAAGTCATTGAGTATATAGGTTTATGGCATCAACATGCAACCAATTTGATTATAGATATCATGATAAAGATATTATATTACAAAGAAACCATTTATATGAGGTTGGATGGAATTAAAACATTAACTTCTTTCTATACATGTTTCTTGGAATGTTTCTATATGATATCCTTGGAATATTGATGGTTATACCTCATTACACTAAGAAAGAGGCTTTGAGGGTTACATGTTTGGTGTATCCACAATCTCAGTTAAATTCAAGTAATGAATTTAACAGTTTAGAATAGATGAGATTTATTTGGTTTGGTTGATTTATTTAATTTAATCACGGGTTTCTCAAAATTACTAGTTAAATAATAATAATAAATATTTTATTTCAATTTTTGAAAATATAACATTTGTTAGATTTATTGTAGAATAAGGTAGTGATAATTATTTAATAAATAATCATTATTTAAGAATTGATAAATGCTAATGAAGAATAGTGGACCGAGTTTAGTGGTTATATTTAATTATTTTAAATTTTATTTTTATATATTATTAATGTGTTTAATATGTAAATTTGTTAATAATAATATTATTATTATTAATGAAAATGAGATCAAATAAGAATATTAATGAAGGTAATGGTATTGCGTGTGATTTTCCAACCCTAAACATTCCATTATAAAAATATATTTATATCACATTCCATATATGACTTTTACTATGTATAGTGGATAGAGAGAGAAATTATCAATCCCTAGAGTTAACTCTCTCCTCATCCTCTCTCAATATTTTGAGAGAACATCAATAGTTATTTCTCATTCGAGAAAAATATTGTTGTGGTCAACCATGAACAATGAAAGTGATTAGGATCAGCCTTTCTATTACCTAGTGACTCTATGCTGACATTCAAATATTTTTTTACACAATTGGATCAATTTTAGATGTATTATATAATTGGATCCTAAAATTAAATGATAGTATGATGAGATCTAGGTAATTAAATCATCAAAAAAGTCTGAATTAAAAGTTGAGCTATTTCTATGACTGTTCATAAATTAATTATAAATTACACTAGTAGATCATCTTCTTCTAGTTTTGGAATTTTAATCTAGCCAATTAATATATGTTTTTTGTTATAAATTACATTTTGATAATGTGAGAAAATTATTACATGTAAATCAATACTAAAATACGAGTTGTTCATACCATCAAATTATTCTTCTATTATGCTTCGAACCTTCACATTCATCATTGATACATAGAGGGACGAATGGATCAATCACTATTGATTAGAGAATGATCGAGGAGGCATGAAATATTCTTTGGGGAGAAGGAGAGCTTAAGGAAATATAGGGATTGGAATTTGAACATCACATTGGGGGATTCTTTATTCCTTACTTATTCAATTACTTAAATTATGGATCAATTGGCTTTAATTTTCATTTATTTATTAATGTAAAATACAATTAATATCTTGATTTGTTTTCAGTAATTTTGTTTGTTAAATAATTTTATCTCTCTTTTGATTCTTTCTTCCCAAATATTCATTTCTTTGATTTGGTTTTTTAGTGATGAAACTGTTTTTGTGTATCTCTTTTATGAAATTTTTTAATACATTTATCCTCCTTAAAGTCATGAATGGTGGATCTATAAGAGTATGATGAATTAAAAATTCTTAAGTAAATGGTATTTTGACTTATTTAATAATTATGTGATCAGTTCATTTCTTACTACTAAATTTTAATACTCTCTTGATGGAGTTTGTGTAAAATTATAGTAGTAGTTGAACTCTTGATAGGAGATTTTAACATTACTTATGATCTAGTTTTTATACTTGAGCATCATTTTTTACATCCAATATATTTCAATTAGTTTTTATCCAACATATATTTTTACATGATCCTTCTCCTTAACCTTTTTTAGGACCTAATACCTTTAACTATTTTTCCAAAAATTCATCATTATTCATGCATATTTTCTATCCTATTTTTCATATATTAGGAAATAATAAATCTCATAGTATAACAAACCACCGTCCATGTGGGTACAATACCCAACTTACCAATTGCACAAGTTTATTTAGGAAATAATTAATTAATTTTTCTATATTCAGTGACAACTAGGTCAATAATAAACTCTAAAGATCAAAATGATTATTACCATTTTAAGGTTGTGTTTCATTCGCATAATAGAACCACTCATGTTTCCAATAGTGGGTGGGATTTAGGTCTAGGTAGATTAGATCCCAAAATTATAATTATTCGAGATATATTTTAGAAAATATTTAATTTTCTCTTGAATATTATATAAGAGAATTCAGGTGATTGGATTCATAATGTTAAATAATGGAATCATGAAATCTTTCCTAATGATTTCTGTAGTTTTCCACTATATAGAGAGATTTTGTTCTCTATTTATATAGTTCCTAGGAAAATTATCATCTCTCTAACATCATATCAAATGGACCCAATTGAACTGAATGATTTGAAGGTATGATTGAATATCTTGAGACCAAGTGTTTCATATGCCCCATTTTATCATTGTAGGTTCCCTAGTTATTTTTTCAGAGAATTATAATAGAATCATAAAAAATTTCATTAACTATAGAAATATCATCTAGGTTACTATCAAAAATAAATACACATTAAATCATATTAATGACTTCATTGATCATCTAAGGGGGGAATGACGATTCTAAAAAATAGGCCTTATATTGGGATACCATTAGTTAAGGGTGAAAGAAGTTGATATTATAAAGACCTATTTCAAAAGTAGGTATATGATTTATGAGTATCTAGTAATTCCCTTTAGGCTAATTAATTATCTTTCAGTCTTTATGGAAATTATGAAACATATCTTTCACAAATACCTTGACACTATTGTTTTCATACTTATGGATTATATCCTTATTTACTCTAATATGAAGGAGGAACATGAGATTTATTTTGATATTTTCATGAGAACTGAAGGAGCACTTCCTGTATGCTAAATTATCTATGTTTTAAATCCAGATTCATGAAATATTATAAGAAGATATATATTTAACATCAGTTTTAGAAACTACCACTAAAATATTTTTTATTTATTTCTATATTATTCATGGTACTTTTCAAAAGCATCTCTAAAAAATATATTTACCATTGGTTTTAATAAAATAACATCACTAAATGTTTTTTTGAAACATTCCTTCATTTCCCCTTCCTCTTCAGCCTTGACCCTAATACCCAGCCATACATCCATGTGTGCCTGCTCTATTATATACCCCCAACCCCACCCCCACTTATGTTGTTTCTCTCTATATCATCACTATGCACCTCTATGATTACTTTCCCCCTTAGCCTCAACCCATACCACTTTATCTTAATATGATCTTCCTTATTCATTAACATCCCATCCTATACTTAGGTTATTTTTATATATTATGTATTGATTTATTTTTCAAATTAAATGAGTTGTAAATTTGTGTGATTTTATTAAATTTAATTGGGTTGTAATTTTTGTTACTTGGGATAGCTTAGGAATACCCCAGTTCTAGATGGTTGATATTGAGGACCAAGAGTAAGTGTTCTGGGAGATTTTTGATCTGTTATTTTGGTATAAGATAAGGAAATAATTTATGGAATTATTACTATTCGAAGAGATATAACAATAGTTTAACTATATATTTTATGAATAAATACTCTTGATGACTGACTTATTTTATAAGATTTGGGTAGCTAAATTTTATTTGGAATTGTATTGTGAAATGGGAATGACTTTGGGATATAGGGTCATTAGTTTTAGTTTATTAAATGTTTTTAGAAAACTATCTCAAGTATGAGTTGGTAAACAACCCAAATTCCATATATTTTATTAATGAATAACATTATTGGTCTTTGAGTGATTATAAGGGGATTGTTGGTCAAGTGTGTTATTTATTATACATTAATATGGAAAGACCTTAAAATAGGTTTTATATTCATTTCAATGTTGTGAATTCTTGAATTTACCTTTTAATTTTATATTTTTAATTAAAATTATAACCTTAAATTTGAATTTCATTTTCATTTTCATTTTTCAACAACAATATAACTGTATTTTTTAAATTTGAAAACTTTTTATTGTCTTATATTTTTAACTTAAATGTATTCTTTTAGTCTTATATAGTTATAAAACTATATTTTTTATTTTAAAATATAGGAATTTTATTGATAAAATTTAGATTATATTACATCGGAACATGTATCTATATGTTAAGTGTTTATATATGTTTTTGGATTTTATAATTAACAATTGATCTATGGAAAAAGAAAATTTATGTCCTAGATGATGCAGATTCCCAATGGTTTCCTTGTAATACTTTTAAATATTTATACATACATTTTTATAGCCATGTGCTGATACGGTGTGCAAATTTGAGTCCCATTGTGCACAAAATTAATGTTATAAAAAAAATAAAGTATATTTTTTATTATGCATGCACAATTATTAAAGAAAATATGGTAAATATTAAATGTAATCTTGGATAATATATTTTGAGAACATGATTTATTCTAGAATGAAGATTTTACCCAAAACATGACCTAAAATAGGTCGGCATGGAGAGTTTGGATATCATTCCCATTGGCGGTATGTTCAATTAATTAATTAATTAATTAATTAATTAAACTAAACATGATTTTCCCATAAATAAATTATTATGTAAATATTTATAGGTTTATCCTCAGAACCCTGGAATCTCCAAGAGACATTCTTCCTCTCTTTCTATCAGTGGATCACCTCAAAAGATGACAAAACGTTGGATCGAAGAAGATTGGGATGCAAAGATCACAATGACTTCCTTAGATCATTGGTGAGTGAGTTCTTCGATGAAAAACAATGTAATCTCTTGGTAGTACTAGTCAGTTTTAGTATTTCTCCCTTTTTTATTAAATTTATTGATCGGATCAATTCACTTCTTTGATCTGCTCCAATTGTGGCCTGATCATTGACCCATGTTTTAAAATTTTAATTGGTTATTATTGTTTTCTATCCTGTATATATTCATTCATGATCATTGGAAATAAGGTTTTTTCAATGATGGTTAAAACTATGTTCTTCTGCCCTTCTCTCTCAAGTGCTTCACATTCTTCATCAGTAGGACCCTATGATCTTAGTTAGACGTTTTAGGGTGGTACTGAGCCCAATTGGACCCATAAACTCACAAAAAATTGACATATGAGGCATGGATCCATGAAACAAGGATATATATAGGATGTTTGTGGGATGTGGTTGATCATTTGGATAGTTGGTAGCCAAATCATCAATGAAAGAAAGAATCTAGATGTGTGGTATGTACAATGAAACCTATAAGCATTGACGATGCCAATTTTCAGCCACCAGATGGCTAGAAATGACAAGAAGTGACTAGATCTGATAAATATCGGTGAAAAATAAGTCATATCTAATGGTAGAAGATTAGATCTTGCATGATATGAGTAGATATGAGATTCTAGAATAATCTCAACTACACACTGTGTAGTTCAAAGAACACATGGTGTGTTGGGCCCGAGCTATGGTGGCTAGGGTTTTTAAAATCTTAAGGATGGAATAATGTGTGGATCCTATACACACCATGTACTACGTCCCTAGGTAGATGAGTTGTGTGGAGTAACACATAGGAAGGACCTTGTGTGAGAGTACATGGACTGGAACACAACCGTGTACCAAAGTAGATGGATTTAGGGTGGTTACATAGACACATGGTAAAGTACATGAACATGGGGTGGTTACACAGACATAGACAAGAACATGGGCGAGAACCAGGGTGGCATGGGCATGCCATGTATATCCCCCACACGTCGTGTACCCCCCAAACATCGTGTACCCCTACACGGTAGGAGAGTCGTGTGCCTATAGGTACATGGCCAGGTGAAGGAGTAGGACCACATGACATGTGGGTCCCCCCACACGCTATATACCCCTTGGTTTCTTTTTAAGAAACATCAATATTTAGTATATCCTTTGTTTGGACTCAGATTTTGGCCTTCCAAAATCCTATCTTGAGTTTTTTTTCATGTAGAATGTGATGGTTTTATTGGTTTTGTATTTTGGTTTATGAGGTGGAATGTTATGGGAATTATTTATGGTTAGGTAATTCAAGATGATGGAAATGATCATGCAGAATCACGAGAGGCATCCTGAGTGTACCCTACATCTAGGATGGGCATGGGTACTCATTGACTTTTAGAGTGGAACACTCCCACTGGGATAAGAATGGTTCCTCTATAGACTTTTAGAGTGGTACCCTCTAACTGTATTGGTATTGATCCCTCTACAAAATTTTAGAGTGGAACCCTCCAGCTGGGCTAGGAATGGACCCTCTACAAACATTTAGAGTGGAACCCCCCTATTTGAATATGGAATGAGTCCTCTAAAAACCTCCTGAGTTGAAACTTCATTCTAGGTTGGGCAACGTTCCTCAATGACTAATAGAGTAGAACCCTCCGGTTGGGATGGTAATATGTTCTCTACTGACTTCTAGAGTGAAACCCTCTAGATGGGTTGGGCATTGGTCCCCTACGGACTCCTAGAGTGGTACCCTCCATCTAGGTTGGGCATGGGTCCTCTACCACTATGTGAAACCCTCCTACTGTACTAAAGAATGGGCCATGTACCTAGAGATTTTATCCCTAAATTATGAATCATGGTGATGTGGCATGCCTTGACTTGGACGGTTACTTTTGGGTAGATTTGTTAGGTGATGGGCATCGTTGATGGACTTTTGGAACTATTGGAAAATCGTTTTCCTAGGATGATCTACGAGATGAAAATCCCATTTCTATATTATTAGGGTTTCTCTTTAATGATCATATATATATATATATATATCTCTGTGTGTGTGTGTTTGTTTTTTTGTATCTTTACCTTTGTACATGATAACTCTCCTACAATTGGTTGTGAAGACACACAAATTATGTCATGTGATTTCCGTGTCTATCTTCTCATGGTTGAATGAGTTTACTATCCTACTAGGGGTGGAAAATAATCGACTTGTAGTTCATATACTAGTCGTATTGATCCCCTTATTCTTGGATGAGGTGAATATTTATCTTTCTTTGGGATGTTCTTCAAATGAAGCATTGTCGCGTGTGCTCTAAAAAAATATTTATAACTAAGTAAAACACAGGGGTTGACCTAGGTTGTTCTCTTGAGGATCCATTATGGTCGATATATCCAAACTTCTAATTAATTTTTTTTTATTTTTCTTATTTATGAAAAGAAATGAACATAAAAGGAGATTTGATAATTTTATAATTAAATAATAAGATTAAACATGAAGATGCAATAAAAACACAATGAATGATAACTGAATGAAGTTATAATGAAAGAATACATTCTTGAGAGAATCACCCAGATTGAACCTTCATTAACTTATTATTTGTTTCAGAGTTACTTAACGAACACAATCTATTGTTTTTTAACATCATCCTATATATATGGTTTTGAATATATTATGCTGTCAATGATCATTATGATACCTCATATACACCTTCTCAATCAAGGGGGAATTTTTCACAAACAAAATCTAAACCTTGAGTGGAAATTGAAGACACAATGGCATATTTCCCACTAAGATCCCCCACATAATAACTCTAATAAAATAATAAACATTAATCACAAACATTTAAAAACATTAGTTGATCACCGGATTACTCCCCTGGGATCCTCAACAATTTTTCAACTCATGATCATGAGAAAACGAGTTCACAGTGAAGAAGAAAACACGAGAAGAGAAAAAAGAGAGAAAAAATAAGATAGAAAGTAGAACACTTAAATTAAAACATGAAATGTGATTATAGAATAAAAATAAAATAAAATATAGGACTAAAATACATAAAATGGCCACTTAGAGTTCCAACCCATTGGAATGAAGATGAAGTACATTTTTATAGTCAAAATGAGGAAATGTTTTGATCAAATATTTTTCACTAAATGTACGAGAATTATAAACCCATTAAATGTCCTAATTTTGTTTTAAAAAATCTTCTTGAATGTTGTTATAAATATTTATATTTTTTCACCCACAATATTTCATCCTTATTTTCCAATGGATGTAGGTGTTATAGATGGATTACATTGAGAGATTAATTATGGATAGGTGACTCTTAATATTCTAATTCCCCACATTCATGTGAATTAATTACCATGAGGAAAGAAGAATTAAGAGGGTACACAGTTAAAGAAGATTATTACCTATATTTTATATAGGACCTTATTGAAGGATAACTTCTTTGGGATTTATCACTATTAGATATGGGCACAATATCAAAAATTACCATATCTATACATAGATTTCAAGGTTGGAAAAGTGAGCTGGATTTGGGCCTCCAAATGGGGGATTGATCTTGGGGTCTAGAATGATTAAATGAATCCCATAATTTATTTAATACTAAAAATAAATAATTTCAAAATTTGGATCATTATATAAAAATTTATTCTAAAATAAAAAATTAAAATAAAATAGTTAAAATCTAAAGTAGACCATTTTTGCAATTATGATAAAAAGGCTACTAAAACTTTTTAAATGTAAAAAATGTCCTTAAAAATAAAACTTTGGTGGGATTAAAACATTTTAATTAAAATTAAAATTATTGAAAATGTTTTTTTTCAATTCCTCCACACTTAAACTTTTCACTCTTGAGAAATCACCTTATACAAAGGTCAAAATAAAATTCATAATGAATAAATGACAATAAAGCTAAATTATCCTATCAAGGAAAATATCATGCCTCGTAAATGGATAAAACATGTTCTAAATCCTAAAAAATCATAATAATCCATTCAATCTCATGTTAATTCACATTTCCATGTTTTACGTGCCACCTTTAAAAAAATTTCTCTCTTTACTTAAGGATTTTTTGTGGAGTTTTACTTATTTTCAAGAACATGTGTGATCTTTGTAGGATTTTTGTCCTCATAATATATCCACTACAAAGAGTCATAAGTTTTTTGATAATGAGTTATTTCTCATGGGTTGTTCTAAGGATAAGGGTTGGTAGGTTTTAAATGGGAAAACATCTGAGGCAGAATGAGGCGTGTTATGTTCCAAAGCGAAGTAAATGCATGAAAACAGTATTTCTCAAGAATAGTGTGATCCTCAATTACCTCAAACATTAATCACCCAAAACACACATTTATTTATTTGGGATTTTCAGACATTAAATTTCAGCATCAATAAAAAATTTCATCCCTCTTTTCCCATTTTAAGCATTGTTTCTGCGTGAATTTAGAATTGGATTTCCCTTCAAAAACATGGTTTTGATAAAATGAGTGGTATATTTTGATCATAAAAAATTGGTGAACACCTTAAACATATTTTTTATGATATTTTAGACACTTGTAATTATTTCCATCATAAAATTTCTTCTAATAAAGTAGTAATAAATATAGAAACACGTTTTTATTTACAAAAATATTCATCTAGAAAGAAAAATACAACTCATCTTCTCCCTCCCCTGTACATGAGTTCAACAATAACCCTGAATATAGATTATAGAGATTGTTTTAAAGGGATAAATGGATTTTATTGTATCTTCCTAACATGGTATTTCATGGCTACTATGGGATTAATAATGGTCAGATGAAAAGGTTGGTCAGAATTAGAGTTGATTGCAAAAAGGTATTTCAAAGTGGTTCCTCAATCATACATGACACAGTCCATGAATTGTAACAGATTTAAAAATGAGAAAAATAGAAATTTATAGATCAGAAAACATGTATCAAGACTACAATGAAAAATATTAATCGAAATATGATCTTAGAAATGTTTAGAAACCTCTCAGGTTGGGCATGGTTTTCAAATCATACTGTACTAGTGACATGAGTTTCATAACCAATCAAAGGTCATCAAATTAAATATTATAAATCAAGAAAAAAGTCCATTAAAAATTATTTAAATCCTCAAAAATTAAAATCAAGAAATTTGAAAAAAATCTCAAATATGTTTTTAATATTATAAATCATTCGATTCATCTCAAAAATCCTAAAAACACACCAAACAATAAAAATGAAAAACATTAAAAAATTAGAAGATATCATGAAAAATAAAATGTAAGCACACAAACAATTCCTAAAAATAATTTTAAATCACTCATGTTCACTTATTCCATTTAATAAACTATTTTTAGTTCAATTTAGATAATTCATTCCATGCATAATTTTAAATGGAAAATAAATAAACTAAATTAATGGAAAGACACAACCAAATTTACTTTTCAATGAAAACCTTGAGATAAAATTAGAGTTTCTATCACTTAAAAAATATAAGAAATATTTGACATGTCATAAGAAAAAAATAAAAATAACTATAAAGGGTAAATAAAAGGGATAATACTTGGTTTAGTCCCCCAAGTAGGTGCTAGGTTTTTACTGCCCCTAGTCAGGTAGTTGTGGTGGATTATCCCCAATCAAAAGGTGGGTGTGGTTTATTTGTGATAAAGCACCACATGTGGATTTTCCCAGTGAACATGATGAAACACTGTGATTTGGGAAACCCAAATATGATTAGAAAATTATCAACCCAAAATAAATAAGAATGATAGAATTTATGGTCCAGAGTGGGAGGGAAAATAAAACATGGGTGATCTATGTTGACTTGTGTGGTTTCCTCCTCTATATAGTATGAAAATTGATGTAGATGAGGTGGTCACACAATATTCTTGTACATATCTTCTTATTCTATCACCACCACCTGGGTGGTATTTTTTTTAACATAAAATTTATTCTCTATTTGTGTTGTATGATAAATTTCATAAAAGGAGTAGTCATAAAACAATTTAGCTTGAATAAGATTAAAACATAACAAATAAATAAATAAATATCCCCTTTCAAGTATATCATCATGGAAATTGATATCTTATAGAAGGACAATTATAAAAACTATCTCATCTGGTGAATCTTCAATATAATATTCCAAATATAGAGAGAAGAAAATAGGTTCTAATTTTTCATTGTCAATAATGGGAAGATCAAGTTTCACGTTATCTTCAACAAAGTGATTCCATGATTCTTCCAAAAAATGTTGATCTCCCATAAGAATATTAGTTTCCATGTTTTCTTCAAGTACCACATCAATAAATGGTTGAGAGTGGGATGATGTGATTGATTCCATTATAATATCCTTATCACCCACCTTGGGTTCTTTAATATAAAAATGATTAGTGAAATCTCTTCCACCACTTGTTCTAGTTCAGTTTTGGTGTCAGTTTTTTATTTCTATTGACATGAATGTTTATATTCCATTATGTATTCTATTTATTACATACGACCTATATTCCTTCTCAATGTTATTTGATCTGAGATTTTTGAAGTCTTCTCCTTTTTTCACATGGTAGAGGTCATGCCATGCATAATAATCACATTTGAATATTTGATGAATAATTATTTTTTTAAAAAATATTATTATTTTTTGTGTTTTTTAAATGAAAAAAAATTAATTATTTAAAAATGTTAATAAAAACATGAGTGAATAACACTTTTATCCTATTAAATGATGCTTATTTGATTTAGTGTTTTCATGTTCACTCTCATAAAATATTTATAACTAAGTGCAGTGCAAGGAATGACCTAGGTCATTCTGTAAAGGAGGTGTTTTAGTCAATCAATCACTCAATATAATTCACTATATTTATTTATTTTTTATTTATGAAAAGAAATGAACATAAATTGAGATTTTATAATTTTATAATGCAACAATAAAATTAAAAATTCATATTCAATGAAAACACAATGAATTAAAATAGAATGAAGTTATAAATAAAGTATTCATTCTTGAGAGAATCACCTAGATTGAACCTTTATTGTCTTATTATTAGTTTCATATTTACTTAATTAACATACACCATCATATGTGTTAACATCTTCCTCTTCATATTGTTTTTCATATACAATGCAATCAACTATCTCCAAGAGACCGCACATCTACCTCCTCGATCGAGGGGGAATATTATAGAAACAAAAGTGAAAACATAGGTAGAAAGTGGAGACGCAAAGGCCCATTTCACACTTATTTCCCCCCACTCCTTACACTAATAAAATAATAAACATTAATCATGAATGTTTAAATAATTTGGTTCATAACTTTATTACTCCTCCAGGAACATCCTCGGGTTATCTATTCATAATCACGAGCATAAGATTTTACATAGAAGAGGAAAATGGGGGAAGAAAATAGAAGAGATAAAGAATACAATAAAAAGGGTAACACTTAAAATTAAAATGTTAAATGTGATTATAGAATGAAAATAAAATAAAATAAAAGAGTAAACTATTTAAAATTTCCACTTAGAGTGTCAATCCTTTGGGGTGAAGATGAAGTATATTTTTATATGCATAGGGAGGAAATTTTTAGAAACAATTTTTCCATAGAAATAACACAAATTATAGACCCATTAAATGCCATAATTTGAAACATTTATATTATGTAAATATGTTAAAAATAATTATAATCTTTCACCATCAAAATTTTAACCTTATTTTCTACTAGATTATTGATTTATGTCCCAATTACTATTATATATTAGTTCTGGACATATTACTCTTAATATTCCAATGCCCAACTTTCCCATGAATTAATGACCATGAAGAAGGATAAACAAGATAAGGAAATAGTTAAAGAAGATGGTCCCCTAGAATTTCTTTAGTAACTTGTTTAATTTGAGATTCTCTCGGATTACCTTTATGAGATATGGTCCCAAAATCAAATAATGAAAAATCTGTACACAGATTTCAAGCATGGACATGTGAGATGGATTTGGGAATCCAAATGGTGGATTGATCTTGGGGTCCAAAAGGATTAAATAAATACCAACATGTATAAAATACTAATAATAAATAATTTTCACATTTGGATCATTATATAAATTTTTTTGGATGTAATACAGAATAAAAATAATGTTAGTAAAAATCCAAAGTATGCCATTTTTGCAATTAAGCTTAAAATGATACTAAAAATTATAAAATGTGAAAAAAGTCCATAAAATAACACTTTTGTGGGATTAAGACATTGGAAATAAAATTAAAATTATTTAATATATTTTCTCTATTAGCTGCATCCTTTTACTATTAACTATCTTTCAATCTCATATTGTATCACTTATTGCTACCCCTTTTATCTTTCGTGGTGTCCTACTGGGTATGTATATACTCTCCGCTACATGGGATTTTCCCACATGGGTCATGTCTTATTAATATGATGGATATGTAAGTGGAAACTTTATAGGATCATAGTAATATTGGGTATGACATCCTCCCTTTTTATTACATAATCTTTTCATTACACAGTACACACTTAGAAATTTGGGATATCTTTTAGGTTTAATGTCTTGGAAATTAGGTACATATTACAAGAATTACATAAGAATAACATAAAAATAAAAATTAATAAATTAATCTTGGATAAACGATTTTAATATATCCTAATACATCTCTCTACATCGCATATCCTAGGGACAATCATCAAAGGAAGGGGGTGAGAATAATGCCCAGTAAGGGAATACGACAGAGAAAAATTTTACATGTGAGAAAGAGTAATATAACCAAGAATTATAATATGAATATGAGGAATATAATAAAATTATAAACATTAATAATAACATGAAAATTTGGATACAAAATTGATAAGATATATTCATAATAATATCACCATGGTTTTTCATTATGGTGTCCTAAAAATTACCAAGGTTATTCACTAAGGAATCATAAAACATGGCATCTCTATAGTTTAAATTAATTACCAAATGAATTGGAGATATTTTAGGTCACACCCTTAATATTTATTATTTAATGTGATCCAAATATATAATAATAAAACATTTCATAAATAAATCATGGAAAACAAAAGAAATAGGTTTCATATTAAAAAATAATGTGTTTTAAAAAATACTTAAAGACAATATCATTATGACATTTTTAACCCAAATAAATTGGAATATGGGTTTCATGTATGTTAATACCCAAATAAAATAATTAATTTTTAAATCTACTTAAATACACAAGGAAAGTTAAGAGTTTTTAATATTCACAAAAAAAAATATATGAGATAATTATTTTGGGGAAAAAGAGAAATTTTGAGAATTAAATCCGACAGCATAACAGGTATAAAATGTGGTTTAAGAAAATACTAAAATCAGAGGTAATAAGGTTATCACACTCATAAAATAATGTTATTATATTAAATAGAAAAAATAACTTGTAAAAATTAACTTATTTTTGAAATTGGAAGACATACAACATAAATAGGGATGTTGAATGGAAAAGAGAAGTGTAGATTTCCCTTACCTTGAAAAGTAACTCCTAAAACATGAGGGTTTGGGACCTTGGGAGATTGAGGAAAGCATGGGAGGAATATGTTTTAGAAAAAACTGTCATATATTCATATATTATGTCTTGTTAGTGAATATGAATTGATAAATGGGTGGTTATTTATAGAAAAAGTGGATGATTTGTATATTATTTCCCAAATATAGATCTTGAAAATCTATGTATTGGAAAATGAAAAACCATGGTGTAACCCATGGTATAAACGCATGGATATGGACACTTGGGTAATATTTTATGTTATTTTAATCCAAAATAGTCTATCACCATTTTATATTACTTTTTTTGGCAAGGAAAAGTAATGTTTCCCAAAAAACAATGTTTTTAATGTTAAAGTTTCCATTTTAGACTCTGGAAAGTAAATTATAACATTAGAAATTGATTAAAATCTATTAAAATAATTTATATTAATAAAATAAAATATTTTAGATCTTTTATTTTGTTTAATTATTTATTATATCATTATTACATTATTATAAAGTCATTAAACATACCAAAAAACACTAACTGTATTTTTACTATTGATGAAAATATAAAGTATTTTAGAAGATTCTCAAAAAATTCAACCTATCCTAAATTTTACATTTCTATATAAAAATGATATTTAATTTATCATATTAGTTCTCTAAATATGTGAATTATAACTTTTAAATATAAAATCCATATTAAATATAACAGCAGATTGAAAATTCTTAGTGACGTTTCTAACACTTGAATAAAATAAAATTATTATATCATTAATATTTAAATAAGATTTTTTATAATACTATATAATTAAAATAAGTACCATTAATAATAACTTAATTTATTATAAAAATTTATATCTTTTTAATAAATTGTTTTTTCATGAAAATAAACAATTTAATAGGATAACAAACATTGCCACCAATATAGTAATTACATCGGGATTCATAAAAATATAGTATCATTTAGAAATAATTTATTATGGTTATTAGATGATATTAAATTTTATTTAATACTTCCAAAAAAAGTACAATTTATGTCTGAAAAATCTATTTATGAAATTTTGTCTCAATTAAACATATACTTTATTAAGAAAATAATTCATCAATATATATATCCCATTGTTTTTTCCATAGTTGTACTAGTCGAAATTTATGCATGATGTATGATGTTATCATAAAATAACAATTTTTCTATGTTCATATATTTTAAAACATAATAAATAGTTATTGGGAGAAAAGATATCCATAAATAAAAGACATACATTTTTAGGTTGTTACATTGTGGGTTGTGGATCGTGTATGGTGGTTGAAGATGGGACATTGGGAGTTTGGATATCTCAGTAGTTTACTAGCAAGTTTTTTTCAGGTTGGGAAACATTTCTTGTAAGGTGTTTATTTTTTCCTTTACTTTTTGGTTTAAACTACCATACTCTTGTTCGGTCAATAGTATTTATATGAATGGTTGATTCCCTTGTGTTTTTCATCTTTTACTTTTATTCATATAAACTTTTGTATCGAGATGGTTGTGTGTATGTGTAGGTACATAGGAAAAGGCCTCCCATTTAGGACATATATTTTGGTTCTTGTCACCACCCTCTAGGAAATGGAGGCGGGCTTGGGTAGTTTGGGCTCGAGCAACAGTTAGGGTTTGGTAGTGAAATATTGATATCAAAGCAATTCATTCCTTGGGACATTATTTGGAGTTGTCCCCTTATGAGGACTTGTTTGGGATTTATGGAAACATATTAAAAGCATCTTGAGTGTGGATCTCAGACCAAGGAATGTAGTGATGGTATGGGAATCTTATGTATCCATTCACTAGGACCTTGACTACCTGCTTTTCGACTCGATATACTAAGACATTAGTTATATGGATAAATGGTACATGAATCATACAGAATTGACTCCTCAAATTTCCTTCTTGAGTCATCTCCCTAATGTTGTTATATATATGTATATATATATATATATCTTTTTGTGCGTGTGCTCATCTAACTATGGTATATCTTGATAAATTTCAGGATGAATTTGCGGTGACAAGAAGCTCGGATACTAGTTTTCAGATGGTGACGATGATTCGATGAGTGAAGTGGTCTCAATTTAGGGTTTATCTCATGATATTCTTCCCCTATGTAGGAAGTTGGCATCACCTCTACCAGTAGAACATCATATCATCCTAGTAGAGATGGTTTAGGGTGTGTATAGGCTTAGTGTTCTCCATGTGTTCCAGCGCTAGAGGATGTTGAGGATTCGTGGAAAGCCAGATTGATAGGTTGTAGAGGATTTGCAAGATTCAGTTGGCTATTTTTTAATACTCATCTAGACATTGATGGATCTTTTGGTCACACTGGCATCTATACTTTTCCACAAAGTAGTTGGGTGTTGGTGGATCCTTGTTACATAAATGCACAATGAGTCAACACTCTTATGGATCGACTTCCAGCAGCTATTCCATGAGGAGTACTACCCCTCATTATGCTCAGTTTAGATTCAATTTCTTCTGGAGATGAATAAGGGAGGGATAATAGTGTTTGTGTACACAATGTGGTTCAAAGACCTTACCGTGTAATCCCTTGACATGATCTAGGATGGATACTTCTGAGCTTGGAAGTTTGAGAAAGGACTCTGTAGAGAGATATATTCCAGTGTGGTGCCATTGTGAATCCCCCCTATGTTGGAGTGATGGAGAAGTAAATAGTTATAGATATATTTTTTTTATAGGGATTCTATATAATTGGAGATAGTAGTGGGTGTTAGAGAGATGATTGTTTTGCAGCATATAGCAGGAACCATTCGGTAGGATCTCGACACAGTAGATCCTTTTGTGATTAGACTTAGGCACAAGGTTTTGTGGTACAGGTGCAGTGCAGAGCACCAGGGAATCGTAGAGAGGATTGGAGCTATTCCTGTGATGGAAAAGGTCACATATCATGTGAAATACTGAATAAACATGCTGAGGAGTGCAGACAAGTAGCTGATGGACCTCCATAGTAGAGGCAGTGTCGTGAGGAGAGATCTCCCGGGTGACGGCAGGGTACTCCCCATGGAGTATAAGCTATCATATGAGAAGGAGGGGCTATGGGAGGTGGATGAAACCCTAATATACTTCCATGAACACCACTATGTATCCCACATCAAGTTCAGGGAGTCAGTGGTTAGGGTTGCAGATAGCTGCAGGATTTGCAGGCTTATGATCCTAAAGTGCGTGAGAAGATTAGAGGTACAATTTGAGTTTATTATACTATTTATTTAGTATTAATAGACATATGTGTCATTAATTCCTTCATCTATATACTCTAGGTATGAGAGCTAGAGCTTCTAGTTGAGGTTCTAGCCTACCGGCTTTATCTTGAGCTTCTTATTGGGAACACTTATTCAGTATCTTTTATCTACTGACAGTGAGAGCTATCACTCAGTGGAGAGAGGTTCATGTGGGACCTTTTGGTTTTCACAAAGGAACCCTATGACATCCTCTTGGGTATGGATTGGTTATCAATGGTCTGACCCCATATTGAAAGTCACTATATATGATTTAGATGCCTACGCACTGATGGGATGAGATTCACCATTATGGGTAAGATATATCTCATGGATAGATGAGTGGGTTCTGCGAGCAAGAGGTTACAAGCCATCACCCCTCAATTTTCATGTATATCCCTTTGTGTAGGATGAAAATAAGGAATCATGATTCCTTAAGTATTGGAGGATTATTTGGACATCTTCATTGATGATGTTATGGTACTACTACTGTAGAGGGATATTGAGTTTTTCATTTACTTGTAAACTAAGACTTCCCCAATATCTTATGTGAAATATCTGATGGCCCGTATCAAGATCTGAGAGTTGTGGTTGTTGTTTGAGGACCTTTAAGAGAATGGTATTACCAAAACTAGTGCGTCCCCCTGGGTAGCCCTAGTGTTGTTTGTGAAAAAGTCAGATGAGAGTTTGTGGCCTTCCATGGATTATCATCACCTGAATCAAGCCTCAATAAAGAAAAAGTACCCCATCTCGAGGATTTACAGCCTATTTTACTAGTTACGAGTTGTGAGATGGTCCTTGAAGATCAATCTCAAGTCATTATACTAATATTTGAGGGTTTAAGAGGATGATATTCTAAATATATCATTCTGATGTCTCTATAGACACTATTAGTTCCCAGTGATGCCCTATGGTGTGACAAATTCCCCAACCGTGTTTATGGATTTGATGATGTAATATCCTGGACATCATGGTTGTATTTCCCTATTAAATTTTGGTTGCAATCTCTTTTTTTGGTTAATGAAATGGTTCTGGAGATTATGAAAGTTCTTAGGGGTGTACAAAAGTTCATGACACATGAAAGGGAAGAATGGGTCCAATCCGTGCAAGGTGAACGGTTAGTGCATGGTTAAGAAAACTATGCAAGAATCCCCAGGTAACTATGTAGCCTTGTATAGAGGATTAATGATAATTTTGTGCATATTATATAAAATTGTGCGGCCTTCTCAAGTAATCATGTGACCCAACATCCTTATATAGTGACTTGCACACAATTTTCACATGGTTTGAAAAACTGTGCAGGTAAACCATGCGACAAAATAAAGTTGGGAAAAGTTTCAAAATTTCTTCCGTAGGATTTTTAAGTATACCTCAGTATTTTCCTCCCCTCCTTATCGTAAAACCCATGTTGTGATCTTAGACGACCCAACCTTTCAAAGGGTGATTCTTTTTAAATCCTAGGTCGTTTGGAGTGTCATCAGTTATGGATCGAGGATCCCGGTATGTCTAATCCCTCTCTTTATTTTATTCTTGGTTTAGGTTTTCATCCTTCTATTATCTCAATCTGAAGCTCTAAAACCCTTTTTCTGATGGTATATAGGTCTAGTCTTTAATGGGTGTTTGAATCAGGGTTTGAGGCTTTTATTAGAAGTGTATTCGTTAACATATTTGAGGTAGGTGGTATACATGTTATATCACTTCGTTATTTAATAAATTTGTGTTGTGGGGTTATGTTATTGTTCATTCCATGATGTATTCTTGGTTTCATTTTTAATATTTGATATAATATGTATCTAACCAACCAATTTAACTACCTCATGATTCATATGGGATGCATGTAGGATGACTTTTCCAATTAGGGTCCACCCATGGGGTGTTCTAACCCTCCTAAATAGGGTCAAAATAAATGTAGGATGTAAAATTGACTTGTTCTTAAGTAGATCTCTTAAAGATTGTTTAAATTTGTTAATGTGATGATTAAGGAAATTATTATGGGTAGATGTTTCTAGATGTGGGTAATGGCTAAGTGGTTATTTGGTTTGGCATGTAAATGGGTTAAATGGGATTAATGGGAATGTGTGAATGAATCAAGTTCATAATTGATATTTCTTAGTATGTTAGGCATAGGGAACAGGCATTGGGCTAAATAGTTTTGTGATATAAGTGAAAAATGTGTTAATGGATTATTCCACTCTATATATTCCCATTTTAGTTGTTATTGTTGTGATTTTACTTTGATATTGGGTATTCTTGGTTGTACTATGGTTATGGGTGGTGAATAAATAAATAATCATGTTCACATGGCTTGGTAGAGTGGGGTATAGACATGAGGTTTTATGCCCATGGTTAGAGTTGGACCGAGGCTCCAAACTCCACCCTCAATTTCTAGGTTATGGAAGGGGATGGAGTTTCATTCCCCTAACAGTTGCATTCCACTCAAACTAAGTCTTTGAGGTGAGGATAATGTGGATATTTTGATGTTCTGACCTAGTAAGATATTAATTGATCTATTCCCATATCCCTTGAGATTGTTGAACTCTCCAAATCCATTAGACACATGAAGAATATGAACTAATCACTCAGATGTTATAAGTATCGAATCCGGATTTGATGATGAAATAACTTAGGGAAGAACTTTATTACTAATTGTTACATGTATTGTATTTTATTTAATTTTTGTTATCTATAACTATCATGCACTATATATTTGAAGTGGATGTTTTGTAGACATTGTTGGTGGTGGCCTACTGAGTCGTACTCACTCCTTTTTGGGCCGCCATTGGGTACTTGAGTAGATTTCATTATTGCAGTTCAGGTAAAGGGAAAAGGTCTGGTGCTCAGAAGTTGAGTCGGATTTGGGATTTGCGTGGATGAGGTTCCGAACATGTATTTGGGACCATTTTGAGGATTTTTTTGTTTATCCTTATTTTGGGTTTTTTTCCACTTGGTACTATATCATTACATGACATATTTACTCTTGGTTATGGTTGTACACAGTTTGGATGATGGTTATTTATACATGTTTACTAGTTTGTTTATATTGTTTTCATTATTGTATGTGTTTTTCTGTAGTGGTTTACTATGGTAAAGGGGGTATAGTCTCTCCATGTGATTCTTAGACCCTCGCTACAAGTCTAAAACCTCTGGTGTATGGGGATGCATGCCTGAGGTCATGTAGCGACTCAGCTCGAGGCACTAGTTTAGTGGCTTTCGGGTCGAGGACGTTACAAAGTGGTATCATAGGAGGTATTTTTCATGACTTACTATTTGGGATGGTATATAAGAGGTTAGAAAAGTGTAGGGCCTTGGTAATGGGATCATTATTGGGAGTATCTAACCCAAGTACAAGGGAACACCCAAGTCACCCATGGTGGAAATTGTTGTTCTTGTTATGTGTTGTTACATTTGATAATATTTCACTATGAGGTAATGTGCATATTGTGTGATGTAAAATTTTATTGATATTTTAATCATGGCCTCAATGACATAGGGTTTTTTTATTCCTGCATCACTATAGGAACCTAGGTTTATAGGATACATGCATCATGGTAGGAACACATAGGACGAGGGTGTGGAGGGTAAAGGGTAGGAAGTATTTGATTTTCATAAAAGTAATTCAAATTTTTTCTAATTAGATGATGAAAATGGGTAAAAAGGGGAAGTAAAATGCTAAATAATAATTAAATTAAGTGTTCTTGATAATAGTGGGTAAGTGAATCAAAATGTTGTCAGAGTAGGTTGAAAAATTGAAACTATTTTGAAATGAGTAGAAGGTAAGGATTTTAACTATGTGATTTTGTTATCCTGCGTTAGTCATAACCTTGGTGTGGATGGTTGAGGGTAGTGTTTTGGGAATGTTTGGGCCTATTCGGGTAGTGTATTTGAAATTTTTGTTTATATCTAGTGAAAAACCTTTCCTTATATATTGTGAAAGACTTATAGATGTATTATAAAGCTCGTGTTTGGAATTGTAGATAAATTCCTCGACGAAGATGTGCGTCGGTCGGGAAATAGGAAGATATTACTGAGAACACTCATCCTATAGTTGAGTAGGAGAATTTTGCGATCCAAGAAAATAGATAAGAGCAATTCTGTTAGAATGTTTCTTGTTTCATACAGATGAAGGAATGAGACCCAGGGTGGGTCCCACCAAGTATGTTCTAGTTGACTGAGGAGTTTTAGCTACATCCCCCTCAAACCTTTACTGGATAGGGTGATCCAAAAGTAGAAGAGTTATTGATAGATTCTATCTAGACTATTTTGCGTCATCTGGAGACTCTTATCGAGAAGTGAGTCATGTTAGCGGCCTATATTATGAGAGTCCAAAAAAGCATTGGTGGGACATCATGATTCAAATGAACAAATGTTATGGAATAATGTGTAAGGAGTTTCAAGAAAATTTTCTTAAACAATTATATCCAGAAACCTTGAGGGAAGATATGTCTATAGATTTTATGAGCTTGACCCAAGGGGAAATGTCAGTGTTGGATTATGACAGTCATTACACTAATCTGCACTGCTTCGTTCTGACACTGACATGAGACGAGGTAGCTGTGGAAAAGCATTTTCAAGTTGGTTTGGGACACGAGATAAAGTATCAGGTGAACATACTCTATTAGAAAATGTTTAATGAGGTAGTGGATTATTCCGTTATCTCATAAGGTAACTTGAAGGGATCATTAGGTGATGGACTTGTGGTTCTAGTCATGCGGGCATGTGGTGTACCTTCTGAGAGAAGGAATCATCATTTTGGGAATCTCCATTAGGGAAATAGAAATTAGAGTAGTTGTAAGAGGATTATATAATCTCCAGGCAGTGGCCAAGTGTTCTATTATTAGTGTTACAGGAAAGGGAACATGCACAACCAGTGTCCCCGACCACCAGTCGAGTGTCGATCATGTGACAGGCTAGGCCATGTGAAGAGGTTATATTGGAACCCATGGTAGTCGGTAAATGATGAAGGTTAGAGGAAGATGTTGAGTGTAGTTATAGGATCAGTGACTCCATATCAATTAGGTAGTTAGAGCTCCATGGTTCATACTATTACGGGTGGTGGATGTGTAAATCTAGGGTGAGATCGTCCATACCAGCAAGGTAGTACAGTGTAGGTTACTCAGGGTAGATCACAAGTTATGATTTTAGATCATATCCATGTGGTTCAGACTACACCTGAAGGTGGTGATGTAAGACCATCTACCATTCTAGGTATCATTCTTGTATATTCCATGCTCACTACTAATTTAATTGATATAATTGTTACACATTATTTTATTTATGATCATTTCATTGTTGTGTTGGGATTAAACATGTAAAGTGCATGTGGAGTTATGTCACTGGACACTCCATTAGGGGTATGGGTTGAGGATATCAAATAGTGTAAGGGTTGTTCATTAGAGGTTGGCAGATATGATTTTTTTGGAATTGGTTTTCCAAGAGATGATATGTTTTTACTAGATTTTGGGTATGGATTGGTTGGTGTTGTATCAAGACCATATCAAAATCTTACTGATTTTGGGTGATGTTCATTTATATCAATGGATACACATGTGTCCTTCATGGTGAATGGGATGTTCGAGCATGCAACATTGGGCCAATTATCCAACAGTTTGAAGAAATTACAACTCATGTATCTTGCCTTGTGTTAGTTAAAGGAGGAAGGGTATAACTAGAATTTACTCCCATTGTGGATTGATTTCAGGATGTGTTTCCTGATAAATTATCAGGGATACCATCCAAGATAGATGTTGAGTTTATGATTGAATTACTATCAGAGGAAGATCCAATTTTTATGCCATCATATCAAATGGTGTTGGTAGAACTCTAAGAACATAAAGTTCAGCTCGAGGATTTGGAGTGTAAATATTTTATAAATCCTAGCATGTCACCTTGGGAATCTCATATATTATTTTCTAAGAAGTCTAATAGATAATTAAGGATATTTTTTGATTACATGAAGTTAAATCAGATGAAAGTTAAGAACTGATACCTGTTTCCCATAATCGATGACATATTTAATCAACTGAGGGGTTCCTTGATGTTCTCCAAGATATATTTGTGATCGGGATACCATAATTTGAGGGTAAGACCTTTTGACTTACCACATATAGCTTTCTGGAGTATGTTTGGGATGTATGAGTCTCTGGTGATGCTTTTTGTGTTGACCTATGCACCGGTTGTGTTCATGGCCTTGATGAGTCGAATATTTCACCCATATCTAGATCTGGTTGTAGTTATATTTTTTGGTGATATCTTCATGTACTAAAATAACTCTTGAAATTCATTCCAAACACCTTTAAATCATCTTTATTACACTATGAGATCATAGGATTTATGGAAAGATATCAAAATTTCAGTTATGGATTGATAGAGTTCATTTATTAGGGAACATTATTTTTTGATTCCGGGGTGTTAGTGGATCTAGTGAATGTGCATGTTGTAAAGTCTTGGTAATAGCCAAATAATGTTTCTAATATTGGGATTTTCATATGATATTCTAGTTATTACCAAAGGTTCATTATGGATTTATCCCATTTGGTAGTTCCACTGGAAGGCTTAAACAAGAAGGGAGTTAAGTTTTAGTGGACAAGGGCATGTGATAATGATTTTCAAGAGTTGGATAAGTGGTTGAATATTACCCATATTCTGATCTTACCAAAACCAGGTAAGAGGTGCACCTTTTCCTATGATGCATCTGGTGTTGGACTTGGTGTAGTGTTGATGTAGGATGATAAAGTTGTAGATTATGGGTCAAGACAGTTGAGGCCTCATGAAATAAATTACCATTCTCAGGACCTTTAGTTATCTACTGTGGTTTATGCCTTAATTCGTTAGAGGCATTACTTGTTTCTATAATTATTTACGGTGTTTACTGACCATAAAATTCTTATGTACATTTTCTCTCAGTGGGATTTGAATCTTCGGCAGCAGAGGTGGGTTGAGTACTAGAAATCCTTCAATTTTGAGATTTTTTACACACCAGTAATATGTAATAATGTTTCAGATGTTATGACCTAGAAGACTCATAATCAAGTGGTTTAAGAATCCAAATATGAGTGAAATATGATGGCTATATTTTTTGAGATGCACATGGAAGTATAGGATGGGAATAGGAAAATGACACTTACATATATAGAAATTGAGTCGTTGCTTTAGAGCTAGGTCATGGAAAGACAACTGGTGAATATAAAGTGTCTAGAAATGATGGAAAATCTTAATGGTGGGGATTCACATTCTATTTGGGTTGTTGGTGACAATGGTATTGTCAATTTTTGTGGTTGTGTGGTTGTACCAGTGTGTATATGGGAAGATTTTATTTGTTATGTCCATGAATCAAAGTGGGTGGTGCATCATGATCTAACTAAGATTTATCTTGATCTTCATATGCAATATTGGTGGTCAGGAATGATGAAGAAGGTTTTGGATTCTATGGAATGATTCCTTACCTATCAATAGGTAATGGATGAGAATCAAGGCCTAGGTGGTTTTTTATAGTCATTTCCCATTATAGAGTGAAAGTGTAATTATGTAACAGTAGACATCATAGTGATTCTTTAGAGGAAACATAGGAATAATGGAGTAGTCTGGGTAGTCATGGACTGATTAACTATGGGGATCTATTTATTACCAATCTAGGAGACCTACACAGTTGATCAGTTGGGTGAGTTATATGTTTGAGATATAGTGTAGTCTTTTGGTGTGACAAGGACCATAATTTTTTATCTTGATCCTCATATCACATTGTGCTTCTTGCAAGGATTATAGTGGGTTCCTGGTAGACAAGTGTTTTTGAGTAGGGCTTATAACCCACATAGAGATGTGCAGTTAGAGCGTATGATTCAGTTATTAGAAGATATATTGAGATCTTTTGTTCTTGATTTTGGTGGTTTTTGGGAGAGAAACTTTCAGCTAATTGAGTTTTACTAAAACAACAGTTTTCATTCAATGATTTAGATGGTGCATATTTAAGCGCTCCATGGAAGACTATGTAGATCTCTGTTGTGATGGTTAGAAGTTGAGGAACCTGAACTGTTTGGACCGAGTCTCATGTAGGAGACATTGGAGAAGATTCAATTGATTCAAAAGCGTATTGAAATGGCACATAGTATAAAGAATTCATATAAAAATTGACATCATAGACTGATTGAGTTTATGGTGGGTGATAGTGTGTTTATTCAGGTTTTGAAAAGTTTGGGTCACCATATAATTTGGATGTAGGCAATGTTGGGACCCATGTATGTGGGACTGTTGAAGATCGTGCAGATGATAAGACCAGTGGCTTACGGAATGGATCTTCTATAGTGATATAGTAGCTTGCTTAATTTTCTTCATGTCTCATAACTCCGAAAGTATCACCTTGACCCATCCTACATGTTAAATGTTGAGGATGTAGAGCTGGAGGCTGATGTGTCATTTGAAAAGCATCTAGCTAGTATTGTGTATCGGTGTGAGAATGAATTTTGGGGAAAGATTGTGCCCTAAGTTAGTGCTTTATGGACACATAGAATCATTCAGAAAGAAACGTGGGAGTGATATTCAAATATGCAGGCCCAATGGCCCAATCTATTTTCTTCAGAAACTCAGTAATGCATGGAAAGAGTATCTCAAGGATGATCCGTCAAAAGGTGGGGTGGTTGTAAGATCCCAGTCTTCATGGAGGTATGACCCTATTTAAATTTTTGTTTCAATCTCTCAATTTTTTTAATGAAATGGTTCCATAGAGTATGTTGGGTCATATGGGTGTTCAAATGGTTTGGGACATGTGAAAGGGAAGAACAAGGCCAAGCTATGCAAGGCACACGGTTGGTGAACAATTTAGAAAACCATGCAAAATCCATGGGTAACCATGAAGCCTTGGATAAAGGCTTAATGCATGGTCGGCACACAGTCTATAAATCCATGTGGCATGCCAAGGTAAGTATGTGACCTAGCTTCCTTGGATAGTGTCTTATTCACCATTTGGAAAACCGTGTGGGTAAATTGTACGACCCAATAATGTTGGGAAAAGTTACAAAATTACCACCTCAAGATTTTTAAGTCTGACTCGGAATTTTCCTCATCTCTTTTTCCTGTAATCCTAGATGTGATATTTGATGACCCAACCTTATTAAGGGTGATTCTTCTTTGATCCTAGGTCATTTGGAGTGTCTTCAGTTGTAAATCAATGATTCAAGTAAGTTTAATCCCTCTCTTTATTCTATTTTTTTTAGGGTTTTCATTCTTATCTTATCTCCATCGGAATCTCTAAAACCCTTCTTTTCCAGTGATATCTAGGTTGAGACTTTAAAGGGTGGTTGAATCAGAATCTAAGGCTTTTATTAGGAATGAATTTATCAATGAATTTTAAGTAGGTGGTCTACAAGTTATATCTCTTTATTTTCTTTATTTTGACATATATTTTTGTGTGTGGGTTTATGTTCTTGTTCTTTACTTGATGTATTCTTGGTTTCGTTTGAATTATTTGATATAATAAGTGTCTAAAAACCAATTGAACCCCCTCATGCTTCCCATGGGATGCATGGAGGATGACTTGACCAATTTGGAGCCACCCATGGGGTGTGCCAACCATCACGAATATAGGATGTGAATGTGACTTGTTCTTAAGTAGGTCCCTTGAAAAATGTGTAAATTTGTTAATGTGGTGATTAAGGAAAGGATTATTTGAATATGTGACTAGTTCTGGGTAATGGATAAGGGTTTTTTTGGTATGGAATATAAATGGGTTAAATGGGATTAACATTAATGTTTCAATGAATCATGTTCATAGTTTAAAATGATTAGTGAGTTAGGCATGAAGAATGGGAATTGAGCTAAATGCTTATGTGATATAACTTATAAATGTTTTAATGGATTTGTCAAACACTATATATTCCCATTTTAGTTTTTATTGTTGTGATTTTACTATGATATTGGATATGCTTGGTTGTATTGTGGTTATGTGTGGTGAATGAATAAATAAGCACGTACACATGACTTGGTAGAGTGGGGTATAGACATGAGGTTCTACATCCATGGGTTGAGTTGGACCGAGGCCCTAAACTCCACCCACAATGCATGGGTTAGGGAAGGGGATGGATTTCTATTCCTCTAACAGTTTCATTCCACACAGATTGAGGATTCAATGTTAAGATAATATAGTTGTTGTGATGTGTTGACCTAGTGAGATTGGACTTGATTTACTCCCATATTCCTTGATATTGGTGAACATTACAAATCCATTAGACATATGAAAAAAGGTTAATTAATCACTCAAATGTTATAAGTATCAAATATGGATTTTATGATGGAATAACAATGGGTAAAACATTATTACTAATGGTTACTTGTATTGTATTTTATTTACTTGTCATTATCACGAAATATCATGTACTATCTATTTAGATAATATATTTTATAGACATCATTTGTGGTGTCCTATTGACTTGTACTCACACCCTACTTGGGCCTCTGTTGGGTACCTGGGCAGATTTGATAGTTATAGTTTAGGTAATGGGCAAAGTCTAGGTGCTTAGATGTTGAGTCAGATTTGGGATTTGAGTGGGTGAGGTTTGAAACTTGGAGTCTAGACCGTTATTCGGATTTTTTTGTGTATATTTATTTTTGGTTTTTTCCACTTGGTATCGTTGTATAACATGAAAAATTTACTCTTGGTTGTGGTTGTACCCAATTTGGGTGATGGTTTTTTATACCTATTCACTAGTTTTTTATATTATTTTCTTTATTGTATATGTTTTTCTACATTGGTTTAATATGATAAATGGGGTATTGTCTCCCCATGTGAATCTTAGACCCCCTCTGCTAGCCGACAACCTATAGCTTATGAGGATGTGCACTTGACATCATGTGGTGACTCGACTCAGGGAACTAGTTTAGTGGATCTCAGGTTGAGGACGTTGCAGATGAGCCAGAGCTTCCATCCATACTTGGAAAAGTTTTTGGTTGTCTTCATTGACAACATAGACATCTACTCTTCATTAGATATGTATCATGCGCCACACTTGTGGATAGTTCAAGATTTGTTTTGAGAGCACCAACTTTATAGGAAACTCTCTTAGTTCCAGTTTTAGATTCATGAGATTCACTTTATAGGGAATGTCATTTCTATCGAATTTTTATCCTTGTACCTAGATAATATTAATTCAATGCCTTATTGTGATCCTCCTAATAACATTTCTGAGGTGTATAGATTTCTCGACTCAGAGGGGTACTATTGGAGGTTTGTTACGGAATTCTCTATAAATGTAGCTTCTTTGACCACCCTAATGCATAAAGGTAATCCATTTACCTTGAGAAAGTAGTTCTAGAAGACCTTTGAGGATTTGATATCTAGGTTGATGAGTGATCCTTTGTTGAGACTACTAGTGGAGGGTGTGGATAATATAGTGTATTTTGATGCCTCGGGAGTTTGGATCGATTGTGTGTTGATGCAGCGATAGGCAGTTTTCATAAATGAGTTGAGTTATTTGAGACTCCATGAGCATAAATTCATGAATTATGACATATATTTGGTATCCATAGACTTTTCCCTAATAATATGCAGCCCCAATCTTCTGGGATAGAACTTTTTGGTTTACTCAGACCATCAGAGCCTCCAGTACATCTTCACATAGAGAGAGTTAAACCTGAGATAGTGACTCTTGTTAGAGTTATTACAGGACTATGAATTCCAAATGGTCTATACTATGGGGAAGGTAAAAATAGTGGAAAATTACCTTAGAAGAAATTTCCAAACTCACCTAGCATAGGAGGCTTCTAAGTAATTTTCTTCCTTGAATCTAACCTTGGTGGAGTAGAAGGGTATATCTTTTTTTCAGTCAATGTTGTAGAATACTCTACTTATTCAGTGTGTGAAAGATTCCTAATTGGGAGACATACATTGTGAGGTCTTACATGACCACATATCCATGGGGGACTCACAGGATATATATTCTACAGGAGGTAATCACGTTGTCCTTTTCATAGGATGGAAACTGGTCCCAGTCACGATGTGGGAGGAGGTGATGCGAGATTTCCACACTTCTCCCCTGGTTGTACATCCCAGTATGGGGAATATGTATAGAGACCTTTAGTGGTAGTTTTGGTTCTCTGGCATGAGATGAATCGTAGTTTATTTCATCTCTCAGTGCCTCACATGTAAGTAGGTGAAGGTTGAGAACCATGTTTTAAAAGGTTTTTTTAGCACTTTGATATCCCAGAGTGGAAGTGGGATGAATATCCATGGAATTTGTGACATGGATTTCATGAACATTGAAGGGTCATGACACCATCTAGGAGATAGTTTATTGAGTCATGAATTCAGCATTGGACCTTTATATTAAGGAGCTGAGTACAATGGATAGTTTGGGGAAGTTGTACATATGGGAGATCATTCTCCTTCATAGGGTTCCCTCAACGATTATCTTTGATAGTACCATGATGATTACATCACGATTATGGAGAGGACTTAAAGAGATATTTTGGACCCAGATGAGGTTGATTACAGCCTTTTGTCCCCAGAAATACCAAGTGTAATATCTAGGTGTTAGAGGATATGATGAGGGTTTTTTAGACTCTGGTTGGATCTCGGATGATCACTTTACCTTGGTTCAGTTTGTGTACAACAACATCTATCAATATTCCATCGATATGACCCCTTTTGAGGACCAATATGGGAGACCATATTGGTCACACTTTTTATAGATATATATTGGTGAGACACCTCTTGTGGGCCCATAGATGGTACAAGTGACGAAGGAGAAGGTCCAGGTCATCTGTGAGTCGATGAGGATGGGCCAGAGATGGCATAAATCTTACGCAGATCATCATTATAGGCCCTTAGAGTTAAAATATGGGTACTATGTTTTCATAGAGTCTCACAATAGTGAAGATTGTGATGGTTTGTCCAGGGAGGCATGTTATCCCCAAGGTTCATCAGGTCATTATTGATCATGAAGAGGGTTAGAAATGTTTCTTTCCACCTTTTTATTCCCCCATAGATAGAGTGAGTGCACAATGTCTTCCACGTTTTGTAGCATAAGAGATACGGGCATGGCCCCATGCACATCATTGACAGGGGTGTTTTTGACATAAATGATTGATCCACTATTATAGAGGAAAATGTGGTGATCAAGGATCAAATGGAGAGGACCCTACATAGATATATCATCCCCTTTTTCATGTGTTGTTGTAGTAATAGAAGATGTAGGAGTGATCATGGGAGCGAGAGAGCCAAATTTGGGCATAGTATCCTGAGTTGTTTTTATAGTTTTGATTTTTAGAGATGAAAATATGGAAGGAGGTAATGATTTACAGACCCATTTTTCCCTTTTATGTATTTAAAAACATTATACATGTATTTCTAGCACCAGGCACAGAGATGAAATGGGATTTTGTGTCCCAGTGTTCTCATAATTGAATTTATAAAAATATTAAATATATTTTATATTATGAAAAGGTAGTTCCTAAATAAAATGGATAAATATTAAATGGAATATCAAATCATAAATATAATACCACAATTTATTCCGAAAAATGGTGTTTACCCAAGGTACGACATAAAATATATAGGCATGGGGTGTTCTGATATCTCACATGTTGGCGGTACATTCAGTGGATTAATTAATTAATTAATTCATTATTTTAGTTCAACTAATATGATTTTCATATAAATCAATTTTTATGGAAATATTTCTAGGGTTAGACTAATAAGCCTATAATCCACAAGTGATGTTCTTCCTCTCCTTCCATTGTCAAATCACCTCTGATGACGATGAAACTCTAGTTCAGAGCATATCAGGACACAATGAATGAAAAAGATTTCATTGATCATTGTAAACCATGTTCTTCGATGATGAATGATCCAATCTATGGGTTGAACTTTTAAATTTGGGGATTTCAACCTTTTTGATTATATTTATTTATCTAATCAATTACCATATTTGATCGGTGCCAACTGTGTCCAGAGCATGCGCCCATGTATTGAAATTTTAGTTGGTTATTCTTGTTTTCTAAACCAAATATCCCCATTCTTGATAATTATCCAACAACAATTGGTCAATGGGGGCTAAAACTCAGTTCTTGTGAGTTTCACCCTCAAGTGCTTTGTTGTCTTCACTGGTAGGACCCCACGGTCCTGGTTTGATGTTTTCAGGTGATACCGTGCCCGATCGAATGCCATAAATCACAAAAAAATGACATATGAGGCATGGATCATTGAAACAAAGATGGATCTGGGGTGTTTGTGGGTTATGGATGAACATTTGGATGATCGGTATCTAGATTATCAACAATGCAATGAATCGGAGTGTGCAATACGTATGAAGAAACTTATGGGGACCAATAGAACCAATTTCTAGCCCCCATATGTTCGGAAACAATGAAAGGAGACTAGATCCGATGATTATGAGAGAAAATAAAGATGAAACTAAAGGAGGAAGATCATATTTGTTTTCAAGAGAGTAGATCTAATATTCTAGAAAAATCTCGACTACACGTTGTGTAGTTCAAAGAACACATGGCATGTCAGGCCCTGGATGAGGTGGCTAGGGTTTTAGAAATCTATATAGATGTCATGGTGTGTATTTCCCCTGCATGTTGTGTACCACATTCCTGGGTGGATGATCCATGTGGTGAGACACATGGGAAGGACCCCATAGAGGATCACATGGCTGGGAACATGGCCATGTACCAAAGTACACAGACACTAGGAGGTTACATGGATACAGGGTAAAGTACACAGACACGGGGTGGTTACATGGACATGAAAAAACACACAGGTGAGACCCAGGGTGGAATTAGCACGGTGTGTATACCCCCACACATAGTGTACCCCTATATGGTAGGTGATCCATATACCACCAGGGACACATCTAGGTGAAGGAGTGTGACCACACACCATGTAGGTCCTCTCACGTGCCACGTGCCCCTTTTTTCTTTTGAGGAAACTTCAATCATCCATATCTCCTTCATTTGGACTCATATTTTGGCCTTCAAGTATCCTATCCTAAGTGTTTTTTCACATAGAACGTTATAGTTCCGTGGATTGTGGATTTTGGGATATGAATTGGAATGTTTTGGGCATGGATTATGGTTAATAAATGCTCGTTGATGCGGAAGTGATCACACAGGATCACCATAGGCATCCTGAGTAAAACCCCCTGGTGGGTTGGGAACGGGTACTCTTCAAAACTATAGTGTAGAACCCTACAAAAGGAATAGGTAATTGGTCCTCTACAAACCTATTGAGTGGGACCCACCAGCTGGGTTGGGCTTGGTTAATCGATGAATTCAAGAGTTGAACCCTCCAGTTGATATGGACATGGATCTTTTACCAACTTTTAGAGTGGAACCCTCTAGTTAGTCTAGGAATGGGTCCTCTACAAACTTCTAGAGTGTAACCCTCTAATTGGGCCAGACAAGGGTCCTCTACCACTGAGTGAAACCCTTTAATTATATTAGGGCATGGGTCCTCTCCCTATAGATTTTGGACCCTTGACTATGAAGTATAGTGAATAGGTATGGATTGACTTGGAAGAATAATTTTGGGAAGATGCGTGAGATGATAAGCATCATTGATGGAATTTTGGAACTATTGGAGACTATTTTTCATATGATGACCTCTGAGATGGTTATCCTCTTCTTCTCTTGTTTGTGTTTCTTTTGAATGATCGTATATATTTCTATGTAGGTATGTATGTATGTATGTATGTATGTATGTATGTAAGTATGTATGTATGTATGTATGTATGTATGTATGTATCCATACCATTGGACTTGGTTACTCTCCTACCATGGGTTACAAAGATGCAAGGCGTATGACACATGCTTTCTGTATTTAGCTTCTCATTGTTGGATGAGTTTACTATCCTTCTATATGTGGAAAAGACTCAACGTGTAGTTCATCTACTTACCATATTGATCCTCATTTTCTTGGATGAGGTGACTATTTCTCTTTATTTGGGTTAACCTACATTCTGTTACTATTATAATATTTTTTTTCCTCTTTTTGAATCTCTTATTGCTCCCCCTTTCATCTTTCAGGGCGTCATAATGGGTATGCATATAATCACCCCTGCATGGGATTTACCACATGTTTCTTGTCTTATGCAGACAATGGATAGTTCGGTTGTGAATTTATAGAATCTTAGGGATACTAGGATTTCATTACCACATATGGTGGTTGTATCATGGATACTAGAATTTGGGATCTCTTAGTAGTTTACATTCAATTTTTTAAGGTTGGGACACATTTCTGGTTGGGCATGTATTTTTCCCCTTTAGTTTTTAGTTTACAATATCGTACTCTTGTTCGGTATAGAGGTTTTGCATTCATGGTTATTTCCCTAGTGTTTTTCATATTTTACTTTTATTCCTCTAAATTTTTTCATGAAGATTGTTATGTGTGTATACAAGTATATATGAAAATTCCTCCCATTTATGATATGTCATTCGACACTTGTCACCGCCCCCTGGCCTATGAAGGAATGATTAGAGTAGTTGCGTCTCGATTCATAGTTAGTTTTGGGTTGTGAAAAATGTAAATTCAAATTATTGTTAAGGAGATATGAAGTATTTGATCACTTGATATTGAATATATTTCCTCCAAAATATGTTTGGTGGACTGGGTATGGTGAATCGAGAGTTACAGAAATTTTGAGACGTTTTTTATAGTATCAAAAAGAATAATTTAATTCCATGATGATGGATAATGAAATTTATATATTGATAAATTATTATTTCTATATTGTTGGAATGCAACATAAATAACATAACACATTATTTGTGAATATTTTGGGAACAATAGAAGTGCTTTTTGGACTATAGAAAACTAGTATTTTTTCGTAATCAATGAATAATCTGAGATGTACATGATGAAGAACAACCTTGCCAATGAAATTAAATCAAATATTAATTGTCTATGATACTAGAACAATGATTGAAAGATTATAAAATATGATTTATAATTTATTTATTTTGATAATGAAATACTTTTCTTTGAATTTATTTATTCATCAATGAATCAATATACCACTTATTATCATTAAATCATTGAAGGGATAGGATTTAAGGGTTGAATATCTATAGGAGTGATCTAAATGTGCATGGTGAGAATATAAGAATCATTATAGAAATATTCTTGTTCTATCATGGAAGACCCTAACACTTGAATAGTTTTTTGTTAAACATCAGGAGAATCACTCTGAGGGGAATGACTCTTCTTGATATCTCTAGTCTTTAAAGGTTGGTGGAGGGGGATTGCTCTCTATTCTTGAGAGAGTTCTTAGAGAAAATATCTCTATGTATTGAGAGAATTCTCTCACGATTATCATTGTGCATGATGAAAATTAATCCTAGAAAGTGATATAATCAGGTATTTATAAAGAGAGGTTAGGGTTGGAAATTAATCATAGGCCCTTAGAATATTCATTAATCCATATAGAACCCCATGTCTAATAATAATATAAATAGTATTATTATTTACATGACATGTGCAACACCTATGGATAAATAAATCTTATTTGTTAAATTAATAATTTAATATTAATTTAAATTATATTTAATATATCATTTCCAACCAACCCATTAATCTTGGTCCTTCTATCCTCCTTGTAATTTACTGAACCATGAATGATGACTATTGATTTAATTAATAAATATCACTACATTATTCACCAATAAATTAATAAATACTATATTAACTAAAATTATAAATAAATATTTATTAAATATTCTTGTAACCAAATAAATAAATATTTTTTCCTTTTTAAATTAACCATATTAAATAAATATTATATATTTGTGTAATTAGCAATTAGTTTACAAAATGAATATTGTTTTATTAATCAAATCAAATAATATTCTCTAAAATAACTACTGATTTAATATGTGTGATATAATCAAAATAAATAATTATTAAACGGTGTATGAGAATAATATTTTTTAAACATGTTAAATTCAAATCAAATTTAATGATGAATTTTAATACACTTAGTGTGTATCCCACTAGACACCTTTCTCAGTGGCATGAGTTTGTTACACCTAAAGTCTAGGGATAGTGTCTAGAATCATGCTAGGGCACCCATAAATAAATAATATAAATTGTGTAACAAAAATAACCACATATGAACACATTATGTGTAATATAATCACATTTTCATGATATCTTCAATCATGAATATTTTATACTAGTGTCATCAACCTATATGCTCGATGTCTCCTTGTTTCAATTTCCATAAATGAACTTGTCTATAGAACTCCAAGGCCAAGGACTTAATTTAGCAGTTCAATTTCCATAAATTGGGCTAATATATAAAATTTTATTAAATAATATAAGGTAAGGATTCATTATCGCTTTATTCGTTAATGCAATATCACTCATTACACACACAATATATCTTACCTCTCCGCGAGCATACGTCGTCATGGATTTTTGTTGATACATAGAATTATGTGACACATGATATGTATTGAGACTAATATTATATTCTATGGAGAATTGAAAATTTTCATACATAAGTACATCCAATAAAACATATAAATAAGGATTTTTTTACTAGTAAATCATGTTTTCATAATCCCCTTCTCTACAAATTACCATGGTCGTACACCTTGAGAAAGTTTCTCAAAGTCCGATGAGTATCCACCCCTAATAGCTAGTATCATTTGTATCCTATAAAATGGTATAAACCAAATATAGAATATATATTCAAGAATACATTCATGGAATTATAGGTTCTCTTCATAGTGGAAAACTTCTATAAATATTTAGTGTGAAAAGTAATTAATTCATATTCAACACAATGAGAATTTTGGTAATTTAATGTACACAGTAGTTAGTTCTAGGTAACTATCTCCAATAGAATTTTTCTTTAACTAGAGATAAATAATAACAATTTAATGGTTAGTTTAATATTTTAAACATGTTTATACTAAGGTATGCCTATAACTACTAATCCCATCATGCTATTTATGGTTGATATACTTATTGAGACCCCATCTCTATAAGAAGATCCCACAAGAGAAAATATAGAAAACTATATACTTTTTTTCTCTGTAATACCTAACATCATGGATAATTCCATAGATAAAAATTCATCGTGATATCGATAAACATTACTATCAAGGTATAGATCCAAAATAATGAACAAAATGTTTCTATAATTTCTTCTTAATATTAATAAGAAGTCGCAACATACCCAATCTAATAAGAGATATGAAAACCACTTGTTGTAACATATTAAACAATTGAAATTTAAGTTAGAATTTTTGTGATAATATATAAACTAATATTAATAATAATATTTTTATATACACTGAAAAACTAGTTTTATAATTTCTTTAATTTGAAGGAACTGATGCAGTTTTTTTTCTCAGGAGCTATTTAATAGTTCTGAATGAAAGCCTATATAGTTCTCCTCGTATCATTCGATATTTTCATTTGATGATTTATGCATAATCAAGATAAAAACTATGTACATATAATATAAGGTGAAATATATTTAAAAATAATCTTTGTAATGTGTAGTCTACTCATCACAAAATACCATGTGACACTGGATTAATTCAGGAGTATTAATTTATATTATATTTTTGAATAGCGTGTCCTCTATGTATAATGACTTGGATTAAGAAGAACCTTGATTAAAGATATTATATCACATTTCATAGAACTTGGGTTTCTTCTTATGTAATATTGATAAAATTAACATTAGTCTTATTTAACCATAAGACTAATCACCTATTTTCATTATGTTATAAAACACAATATTCGTAAAAACTATGATGCTCCCACTAACATGTTATAGACACTTGTGAACAAAATAATATAAAATGAATATGTTGTGATCATAATGTTTTTTTAATCCATAAATGTATCCTTGAAACATACATACTATATTGGATTTCTTTGATATAGGAAACCTTTTCGGTCACATGATATCGACATGTACAATAATGTAATCTCCAAGGGAGGTTGACGTAACATATGATGACTAATATAATGACCAATGTAACTATAAAGAGTATAATTCAAATGGAATTAAGTATTATTCCTTGGTATAATCAGTTAATCTTTATTGGTACCTTGCTTATACCATCCATGTATTGTTTTGGTTGATTACCCACCGATGTATTTACATAATCAATCAAAAGATAGAATGAATTATAGTGTATATAATCCATTTTAGAATTCATAAGAAATTTTAAATCATAATTATATGAAACTTACTACTCTCTATAGGATTTATTACTCGTATTGAATAATATATCACCAACCAAAGTAAATATAAACCAACCACTATGGTTTTAACCTTACTATGTAGTATATGTATTTGGAATAATTCCTCCCAATAACACATGTGAATTTAAATGTTCTAATAGAAAATTTTTATTGTAGATATAATTTTAAAATAAATTATTTCTTTCTCCCATGGTATCAAAATATCTATGTTACACTCATAGAAATATAGTTGGAAAGATTTAATACATTTTTTATATTTGGGATGGTAATATCATTAGAAAAAATAGGATCATTAACTATTAAGTACTTCAGGTTTTTAATGATGTACATTTGAAGCTTTCAAAAAATTTATAATGTATGTCATTAAAAAAACCTAAGGCTATAACATAATTTACATTAATTATATCATAACTTATATGATATCCATTAGTCAATTTAGTTAGCATATGGTTAGTTGCTTTCTCTTATTTTCAAAACATATCTAGAAATGAATCAAGAAATACTTGCAAAATATATAAAAATAATCATCAATCTACCTCATACTATCACTATCTCTATGATGTGAATTAGGTAATATGAGTTTAGGAAAGCCTTCACTCTACATTTAATGATCAATGAATACTTGGTTAAGATATTATCTGATATAAAATCATAAAAGATCCAATATATTTTACCATGTGCTTTCATTAATTCAATATATCATCCCAAAAGTTTCTTAAATGATGTTAATAAATTATATGAATTTACCTGTAGCTTCACCTTGAATGTTTTTAGAATATTTAGCTGAATAAGTTATGAAATATTTATGGAATACCTTTATTTTTAATGGTTTTTTTCATAAAACTCAATAATAAAGTATATTGATAATACCTAAAGAGTTTTTAGCTTCAAAGACACTAAATACTATTTTGGGTATGTCTTTTACAACGAAATTTGTATTTTACTGGAAAACCAATTATCCTTCCACAACTCGTGCATATTATAATTTTTATTCATCATATATTCCCAATATTTTATATAAAGTATTATCTTATTATTGAAATAAAAACAAAGTTTAAAATACCATAGAAACATTAATTTCAAAAGAAAAAATGTATCTTTGTTTCCAATGTAACATTGAGAAAAATTTATAGGTAACACATAAGACAAATAAATATTAAACTTGAATTTATCTGTTGGGCAGTTAGAATTTATGAAATTCTCACTACTGAAATAAGAATAAACATTTTTATACTTTGGTAAAATTTGAATCTACTTATTGAATTCATTTACATTTCTCAAATGAAATAGTAATCACCCTTCTATAGCTCATGGGAGAATACACCATACTTATAGTAAAGTTTCATTCTTGGTTTTATTATTTTAGTTCAAGATGGTATTTAATAACCATGAAGTAAAATATAAATTATACAATCCATGATGGATATATTTAAATTAGATAAAAAAACATGTATCTTTTTCAATTTATTATAATTTTATTTTTAATTACCCTTTCTATCCGCATATGAAGTAAATAGCCTCCTACTCAATGCACTACCTCAATATATTTTTTTATATCTAAAATAAATTGAAAAGATGTCATTTAATATAAAATAGTTATGGTATTTTTGACATTTCTTTTAATATTATTCACTATAAGAGCTATAGAGATTATTTTCCTACAACTCTCCTTTACCTGATCAAGCTACGATGAAATAATTCTCAGTTGTCCATCCAATAATTCTAGATGAATAAGGAGAAACTTTAAGGAAAAGATGGTAGTATGATTTTAATGGACAATTTATTATCCATATGGAAGTATAACATCACTATGTTATTAATGTACTACTATATATTGAAGTTGATATCAATAGTTAAGTACCCTATTCCAGTTTACATTAGTATAGTATAGTGACAATCCCATTTATCTAAATCCGCTCTTTCTCCTTCTCAAAAAATAGGAGATAAGATATTGTTCTATAGGAATTTTTTCCCTTAGGTTTCATTATCAGTTCTCCCAACACATCTAATATTCTTATACAATAGAAAATTGAAGCACCCCTATGTACCTCTCATAGCGATCCTTTTTTCTTTTTCTTTCATTGTGAGGTGGTTCAACAAGAATTAGGGGTTTTAGTGCATAATATAAATATTCTTGTTTTAGTTTGGTGTATAAACAATTATACTACCCTTGGAATTATTGTTTGTGAGGACACAAACATTTTATAAATGATTATAGTGTTATGAAAATTTTTATTGCCATATTATATAATAATTTAAAATAAGGTTTTAGTTCATATCATGATTACCAAAATACATGACGTAATAGATTTTATTTATTAATTAATTAGTCTATAAATATTTTATCAAAATAGAATATCCTTCACCATTGATTTCAGATTATCTTGTCGTATAGACATTCTAGTGGAAAAGAACCATATTACCTTTATTTTAACCCAAACATGAACATGATAAGTTATTTGATGTGTTTTAGGTAGGGGTAACTTTCTAACCGCATTTACTCGAAGCTCCTTAATCTATTGAGTAGGCACCCCGATCATGAAATCATGGATAAGTATTTCCTCATATTTTCCTCCCAATTACATCAACTTCTTATGAGCAGTCAACCCTTGATTTTAACTATGTTAAGTCAACCCAAAACTCAAGATAAAATTCCTTGATAATTGAAATCACCCTAACTTGGGCCAGTAAAGAATTCTTTACTATGGTTTGATATTAACATATGTAAAGGAAGGATATACTAACTTAATAATTGGATTTAAGGTATTTTATATTTCATGTGTAAATTTACTAGTTTATCTTATTACATGCATGTTAACATTAAGTATACTTTATTTAAAGGATTAACCATGTCTTGATAATAATTTTTACAATCCAATTTATTTTAGTCCATATTTCATGATTTTTACTTCATTTATATAATGTGAGTTACATTCATTAAAATATATAACAAACCATTCAATTAACAAAAAAATAAAGTAGTGTGATCATGAGTTTTTTCTAATAGTTGGTTTACTTAATGGATAATAAATTTAATCTAATATTAGGGGAATAACTCCTTAAACCTATACGGGTTCAAGTTTTAGAATTCCACCTAACTACATATGATCCTATTGGATTAGTTTCACCTAAACTCAATCTTGAACCACCTCTATTTTTTTCTGGGAGCTTTATCCATTACATAAGCTTCACTCACACACATGTGAGGAGAACCAAATAATTTGCTGAGGGGGTTTACATAAGAGAACCAAAACCATGCAATATCTTTACAAAATAATAGGAGGATATGACACTCATTTTGTTATTTTAATTTAATAAATTATTGCAGAAACCATGTAATAATAATAAATTAAATAACAAATTAACATACATAGGTCTTATCCAAGCCCTTGATTATCCATTCACATACAGTGAATATGAATATATAAACTAGATAGCTTTAACTTCAATGGGTTATTTATTGTTAAGAAAAGAATGCATGAATTGATTTAATTAATTATTTATTTATTTTATTTAAATTTTATTATGAATTTTATTTGAGTTATATTTGTAATTAATAATAAAAAAATAAAATTAATTAAACATGGATTCTTCATGATAAACACAAATCATAACTATGAACTACCTTGTGTAGTATTTTATTGTGTATTTAACATATCATGTAATGTTAATAGCATGTCGCATATTAATTAATATGAAAGTGTGTCAAGTATAATACATTTTTCATATTTAATACATACTTCATGTTTGATATATGCTACATGTACAACATTAATTATTATATTTAATATAGTGTAAAAGGAAACCATACATGATATGTAGTTATTAATTTACATGAAAATTAATAAGGTGTTTAAAATTCTATTAAATTTATTACATGACATGTACATCAGCTACATGTTGTGTAGATCAATTCAATTCCATAATTATTTTTTCTTTCACATAATTAACCAACATGGATATATCATGGACAACTTGTATTCCCTATAGATGGGTACCAATTACTTGGTGTGTACCTCCTGCTACATGCCATGTAATAGATCTCACAGAAAACACATAGGGACTCGGTTGTGAATCTTAATGATTTAAATGATGTGTAAATCAGTTACATGCTTTGTGACTTCCATGTTTCTTGACCAACACTATAGTGTTTTTTTTAATAAATACATGACACACCTTTGACCATGTGTATTCCATGAATTTCACCATGAATTCACATGAAATACATGGAATATATGTCTGTTACACACTGTGTAATCTAGTAAACCCTATGTCATGCTATCCCAATCAACACATAGTGTACATTAATGCACTCAGCATTCATTTACTGTATGGAAACCTGAATATATCATGGTTCATCCTTGTGTAGTGTATATGGGTAAATGATATGTACAAATGGGCTTCCTTTATATGTAGTCATGCATTTTCTGTATAGAACCCTTGGGACCTATTGATGGAGTCTTTGAATGTTTCTTCATAAATTTCATAACCTATTCTTGGCAATCTTATTGATAATGAATAAGTACATGAGAAGACTATGACATTCAGATTTAAATAAATAATAATAAAAATGTTAAAACTAATAAAAAATGTATATCATCAATCAATGATTAATAAAAAATTATAAATTAATCAATTGATTACTCTAATACCACTTTAATGTTTTGGGCATAGTAGAATTGCATGTTCGGTCATAGAAAACTCATTGTTTCTTCATAATCAACAAATATTCTGATATGTACATGATGAATAACATCATGAACAACATAATTAAATTAAATACTAAATTAAAATTATTCTAGAACCAAGAATATATTATCATAAAATATAAAATATAATTTATTTATTTAAATAAATAAATACCCTATATTGAATTTCATTGTTTTTTTATGAATCAGCAGACCAATTATTTTTATTATTTCATTATAGTAATAAGATTTAAGTGTATTATCCCTCTATCAGTGATCCACACATTCACTATGAACCTTTGTTTATCATTTTAGAAATTTTCGGGTGCTAGCGTAGAAAATCGTAACACTTTCACTTTTCATTATTGATCATCGTGAGAATCACTTTCGGTGGAATGACTCTTCTTGACCTCTCTTTTATTGAGAGGTTAGTGGAGGATGATCTCTCTCTATTATTGAGAGTATTTTATGATAAAATCTATATGGGGATCAATTGAATTATTTCTAGCCATTTATTTTGCCTAATGATGATTAACCCAAGAAAGAGATACAACTGGGTATTTATAAAGGTAGGCTAGGGTTGATAATCATGCATGGGCCCTTAGTCAATATGTTATTCCATAGTAAACCCCATGTATAATAATTGTATAAATAATAATATTATTTACTTGAAAGTTTCAACACATATGGATAAATAAATTTCATTTATTATATATCATTTCTAACTAGACCATTAAACTATGCTCATATATCCTCCTTGGTATTTACTGAATCTTGAATAATGAATATTTATTTAATAAATAAATATTACTATATTATTCATCTAGAAATATATAAATAATATATTCACTCAAATATTAATTAAATATTTATTAAATATTCCAAAAACCAAATAAAACAAATATTTTTTCCTCATAAATGAACCAAAATAAATAAATACTCTATATTCATGTAATTAATAATTACCTTAAAAAAATAGTATTTATTAAATATTAAATTTACATAATATTCTCTAAAATACTTAGTGATTAGATATGTGAGATTAAATCCACACAAATAATTATTAAACCATATATGAGAATAATATTTATTCAAAATGTTAAATTCATATAGAATTTAATTGAGGTTCTATATAAACATCGTGTGTGGCTCAGCGTGCTTCGACGATGACGTGGCCTGGCGTGGTTCTTACGGGGTTCGTTGAATCCCATATTTCTGACATCGTCAGTGTCTCTGCTCGGCTTCCTGTCGCTTTTAGGTGATGCCTCTGGTGGTCTTCCCGGCGTCATCTAAGTGGATCTTCCTTCTCGTTTTGTCCAGTGCGTCTAGGTGAGGGCCCTGGTGGGTTTCCAACGAGCTCTGCATTTGATCCACAGAGCCTCAGAGGGGGGAGGCATTGGGTTTCCTACTGTGTGTTCTTCTGCAAAGTTTGGTTGATTTCTGGTCTCTCATACCTTAGATGGCGACTAATGCTTTGATTTTTTGATGAGTTAAGGAGTTTGATTTGTTCAATGATAGTTTTTTAGATTCTTGGTTTATCTTGGAGGGGCAAGTTTGTGTTACCGAACTTGATCACTTGGAACAGACCCATACCAGGATTCAGAGCTAGCAGTTCTTACGCTGCTCAAGGTGGATCTTGTTTCAACCCAAATGATGCGGTTGGCACGTGGTCTGAAAATAGTTTTATGACATTGAAATTTGAATTATAACCTCGTGGCTGGGAGCTTTGGTTTTGAAGAAGTGAGACATCATTTTTTTCTCTTGATATTGGAATGTGGTGTGTATTTTTATTGGGTCTTTCGAATCTTGTGATGTATGGTTATCACTTACACTTAAAGTAGCTATTTGAAAATATAAAAAAAAAATAGATTTGTCTATGTTACAATTAATGTACAAGGTTAGTATCTAGAAACATGTCAAGTAACCCATTGAAAAAGAAGTTAAATATCATAGCAACAGTAACCACATATAAGCACATATTTTGTAATATAATCTCTTTGCCAGAATATCACAAATCAAGCCACTTGATGTACTTGTCTTTGACATTATGAAAATGAATGTGTCTATTGAACTCCATGGACATAGACTAAATTAGGTAGTTTAATTTCCTTCAATGTTCATGAGATGTCAAATTTTAATAAAAAAAATATAGGGGAAAATCCTTTATCACGTTATTCATTAATACAATATCACTTGGTATGCACCCAACATATCATATCTCACTGTGAGTATATGTCAACATGGATTTTATCAATATATAAATGTATGTGACTCATGATATGACTTAATAATAATATTAAATTCTAAGCACCATTACACATGTTCACAAATAATAACATCCAATAACACTGTGACACCATAAAATATTGCTTTCTTTCAATTATATTTTTTAAAATTAATTTCTTCCCTATGATCGAGGTGTCTCTAGGTGAAATTTTGGAGCAGTTCTAGGGATACACGATTATGAACACTATTTGGGATACTATTCAATAGAAACCTTGTGTCTTGGGAAGTTTAGGATAGTGGAGATCGCATATTCTATGCATAGTTTGGTAAATTATGTGATATAACCATATGACATGCTTGGGTTTTGGTATTTTTGTCCTTTCTAGTTCTTTTTAAATGGGTTATCCTCTCTAATCCTTTACATTTGAACTCTCTATCCTTGGAACCTCCCAAGTGTCCCTCTTCCTCTTTCAAGCTCCTCTATGGTGGTTTAGAGGTGTTTTCTTGGTGGTTTCTTTCCTAAATCGAATGTTATGGGATTCTCCTTCCATCTCTAATAAGTCTATTCTTTTTTCTCTAATACTCTCAAATACTAGTGGATATGGGTGGCTGATTCTATTGTTTAAGGTTTTTCTAATTGGATTCTTGGTTCTTAAAGTTTGTGAGACATTCTATGAGACTGATTCAGGTGGTTTATGTCAAAGGAGATATGATTCCACCACTTAAGGTAAATGTTTTCATTGTGATTTCTTTCATTAAAGAGTTATTTGGGTTATTAATGTTCTAAATGTAGTTCAAAATTAAATTAATGATAAATATGATAAAAAAAAATTTGTTATCAAAGGTTCTCCCTATTTTTTGGTTTTTTCCCTTTGGAAAAAATTAGTGAATTTTTTAGTTCAATAACACTTTTCTTTTAAATGGTATTTTATTTATTCATGGTGTTTGATAAAATTCCATTGAAGGTTTTCTATAAAAAATGATGGGTTCATGGGTTTTTGAACTAATTCGCTTTTATAAAGTGGTGTTTTCTTTTATTTAAATGGTTCTCTTTATTTTAAGATGTGTTCCCTTATTTTGAAATAAAAACATCCTTATTTATAAAGTTTTTTCCTTATTTTTATAAAGGGGTTAACCTTTTTTAAAGTGGTATCATTGTTTTAAAATGGTGGAACGATTCCTTTTTTGGTTTTTTGTTTTATATGAGTCCAATATTTGAATAGTCATGTGGATGATTTATTATGGATCATGTGTTTTTCCAAAAATTTACCTTATTTATAAATGTGATTTGAAAAGAGGTTTTTAAAATTTATATTATATTTATTCTTTGGTGTTTTTTGTGACTTCCTGTGGGATTTTATTTGTGTTTAAAATGGTTTTAAAAATGTTATTTATAAAGTGTGTCTTCTCTATGTATAAAGATAAGGCCCATTTGTAATCTTGATGGAAGGTGGTTTATTTATTGATGTTTAAACCCTATTCAATCCCCATTATTATTCTTTGTTATTATAATATTCATGTTTTAAAGTTATATGAATTTAGATTCATGGTTATGTAGTTTAGAAAGGTATCATTGTTAAAATGGGTGTGTTGGAAGTGGAAAGTATTTCATTTTCATGTTTTATTGACTTTGGACTATGTGATTGTTGGGAGATTAACATCAGTTTTATGGTGGTACACCTCTATTATCGATGAAATTCGGAACTCTAGTATACTACATAGGGAGTCAAGGGACCTAGGATATGCTAGTTAATAGTTACACAATGGATAGTATCTCCTAGTATAATGTTATACCCTAGATAGGGGTTGTCACTGATGAGACTAGTTGAGATTGATTCATAAGATAAGTTATGTGACCATCAACCTGCTAGTAGTTGGTCCCAATTTTAAACATATAGTACTTGTTTCATTATTCCCTAGGTTGTTGCCTCATGATATGTATCCTTTTTTTGATATTTTTTCATATTGGAATGTGAATTTATTATATTTTTCTAGATACTATTTTGATGTATTGGTTGTTTATTCTTGAGCATTATAATTGTAAGGATTGCCTTATGTTTTGACTTTCATTTTCCTATGACTCTTTGTGTCTTGAATTTATCCATTTTTTTCACTTATTTTACACATTTGTGTGTGTGGGTGTGTATTATGGTTTTAAAAGGGGAAAAATGTTTTTCTAAAATTATATCCTTGAAATGAATTATTCCCATGAAATGTATTTTTAAACTATATTTTGGTTTTGTGTCAAAGTATGATGTTTTTAGAGAAATGAGAAGGCTTAACTAATTTACTTTTAAATTCAAGTTTTTTTAAATGATAAATTTTTGGTTTTTGAAACTAAATTACCTTAGAAGGATCTCTTTGAGGTATGTTTTACAAGTGGTTTATTTTTTAGAAATGATATATGGTATGTTTATTTCAGTTTTTTATAAAGGAAATGAAATCCTATTTTATTATTAGTTTTAAACTATTTGAATATTTTTTTGTAGAATAGAAATGTAATGGACTCATGGTGGTATCCTATTATACTTTGGATCACACCCCACATACTTACATTAGTGAGTATTTATTCATCATGTTTTCTATGGGTTCTCTACTTATGTCTTGCGGGCTGGTTTTTAATCACTCCCCATTGGGAAGTGGGTTATATTTGAGTCATGGTAGTGAATTTAAATTTACACATATATGTTGGGTTTTTTCACTCAAGTTAATTATATTGTTTGGGGTAATGTGGTGAAACAAACTCCCTAGATTCCTAATACTGTCTTCAGTTTTGTTTCTTTTTTAGATTGTAAAATCCACGTATATAAAATGGTTTATTTTACGGAAAAAAGAAATTCATTGAAAAAGCTGCTCGTTATGTTGTATTGATTATTATTTTTTTGGTTAGTGCTTACTCTCATTTCTATTTAATTATTCTTGTATGTCCATCCAATGTAAGGATACCTCTTGTTAGGTTCTTGATTGGAACTGTTGTTGATCCTGGTTTAAATGGGGGTGAAATCAGTCCCACCTGTTTAATTTTGATACCCAAGTGATTATCTCAATCCCAACGAAATCTAGAATGTGCCTCTATCCTTATAGAAGAATGTCATGGGTGACATGTCAGGTCATCTCATGCCAATATCTACAAAATTGTATAGGCACACCCTCTTTTTATTTGAGGGTAAAGGTAAACTAATGTTAGGATCATTTAATATCAAGTAGTTGATGTAGAGGAGAGCTTTTCCAGCTCTTCCTCATGCTAAAACTTCAGTTTCCATGGGTTTTTTAGAGTATTCATTAATTTTTAGATTTACTATGTTATGTTCTTCTGAGATTTTGATACAGTATGCTGCTACTCTACATTATAAGAATACCCCATGAGAGATTTCAGAAAATTCGTAATTTAATAGTGAGACCAGGGGAAATCGTGGGGAATATAGTTAAGGTGCATGGTCTTCTAAACTGTGTGTAATTTTTCCATACCATTCTGGATAATATCAATTGAAATTCAGGGTTGGTTCACTATCTAACAAACCGTGCATGAAAACCATGTTCTGTGGTGAAAGTTTTGGCATTTTTCCATCTTTTGATGCTTCCATACTCTATTGTGTTGGATGTGGATTGTTTAAGAGTGCTTTAGTAACCCCTCTAATATTTTAGAAGTTTTCCAACTATTTTTCAAAGCAATTTTTTAGAGTATTTGTAATTTGGTTTGTTTTAAAGAAATATTTTGAATGTTAATGATTTCTTCTATGTAATGATTTGAACTCTAGCAAAAATTATTGAAGTGTATTAAAGGATTCATGGGCTATGATTATTTTTAAGGAAAGAACTCCATGGGTTCTAAGTTTTGATAATCTTGAAATTTGTTGTCATTTGGGATTCAATGGGGTAAAGTGGTTTTCAAGAAATGGGTTATTTTATTTTTGAGATTAAATAGTTTTATGGATTTATATGAACCCTTGTGTCATTTTTAAAATGGAAGGAGGGTTTCAATGTTTTTTTGAAATGAGATTTCGAAAGTTTTTGGTATTCTTGTTTCATGTAATTTGTGCTTTATATCCCTTTTTTGGGATTTGTGGTGATTTGAATAAATATTGTGTTATTGTGATGTTTTAGAATATGGCCCCCGGAATGGAGAAAGTATGTTCAGAGGGGAATCGATCAAGATGTTTTCCTAGTGATCCAAAATAAGTCTTTATGGTTTCAAAATCTTCCCAGAATCATGATTTTGTGGTAGGTCATAGATATTATCAGATTGTGGGTCATATTTAGTAGTTTCTAAATTCGTATATTCTATTGTTTAATAGTGATCAAGGATCCCATGAGGTGAAAAAGTGGATAGATATGACCAATATGAACTTTGAGTTTCTAGTAACTCCAAAAACCACTAGGGTTGGGTACACCACTACTTTATTTAATGCATTGAGTTTGGATTGGTGGAATCATGCTATCCATGCCCACCTTTTAATGGCTTTGTCTTGCAGTTATTTCAAGCCTACCTTCATGTAGTGGTTTTATTCCAAATATGTGAGAATTTCTAATGGAATTATTAAGTGTTTATCAAGGGGATTATTCTGTGAAATACTATATTTAATGTCTCACTATAATAGTTCTTTTATCTCTTGATTTGATTTTTGTTCAATCAAAGAAAGATTGGTTCTTTACTCAATGACTTTATCTAGATCTTAGATCCGTGGTATTTAAGTCTGGCCTAACTACCTTTGTGGATGTGATTTATAAGTCTATTATTGCTGAATATATTTTAGTAGGGAAAACTATGATGAGTGGTTCTTTGTCCCCATTTAGTGTCAGTAAAATTGATCAAAAAAGTGGGAAGTAGAAGCCAGTTGTGTCCTTCAAGTATGAAAATTTTTAGCATGTTATAAACTCTATTCTGATAGCTACAGATACTTGTCCTTAGGGTTTCTATACCAGTCACATTCAAAGGGTTTGTAATCTAAATAGGAATTGGATGAAGAATAAGTCTTGGACCTAATCTTAATTTGAGCATTGATCAGTGGTGTTTCTTCCATAAAAGGTTCAAACTCTATTTTTTGGGTTTAGGAGTGTTATATTTTATAACCTATATTTTTTGGACCATGTTCCATATCTTTTGTAAACCCCGTATCTTTTTTAAAATGGCTGATAGAGACTTTTTCTCATGTTTTATTCTTTTGATATTCCATCTATGATTTTATTTATTATTATTATTATACATGGTTAAAAACATTATTTGAGTTTTTTTGTTGAGAGACATGGGAATAGATTACGTACATGATAGGTTATCGAGAATTATCTTTTATACTAAGAAAATTATGATAGCAAATGATGTAGGCTACCTTTTTTGCTCACCTAGGGTGGGGTTTTCTTGATTTCGGCTCCAAGTTTTCCTTTTTATAGTTTTTTACCCAAATTAAAAGTTGTTTAATTCCTTATTGAGGCATGTTCATGTTTGGGGTGTTTCCCTTATTTTAAGGAGTGTGTTATCATTGTGATACTCAGTTTCTTCTTCAGTTTATGCTCATGTATGGAGTTTTGAGTTGTCTCGTATGGTTGGAATGATCATGGTTCATCTTCTACTCAGTAGTAGTGGTGTTTCTATGTGATGATGATAATTATTTTATGTTTTTACCTTTGATTTTTTTTCTATTTTATATCAATCCTAAATGTTGGGGAGACCTAAGGTTCATTGTTTTGTTCTTTTGGGAAGTTATTTATTCGGATGTGTCTTGGTTTCATGATCTTGTGACCACAGTTGTTCCAATGGTGTGGTTTTATTTCTGGTGGTCATCCTAATGTTTCATTGTGTGAAGAATATTATTTAATAAATCATGGTATTTCTATGGTTGGGAAATCGTTGTTTGTTTGAGTATTTCCTTAGAATAATGTTATTTGGATCTCATGTTTCTGGTTCCAAGTTTGGAAGTTGGCCTCTTTGTTTGGATCCTTCTTTTTAGAGAGTTGGAATTAATATTTCCCTTGACTTAGGTTGTAGATGAATTTCTGGGATCAAAATTTCTAGGGATAGAAATCATCATGGTGGGGAAAAATGTGACACCCCAAAATGTCACTTTATTTATTTTTTATGGTTTATTTTTCCATTGGGATCGCGGTGTCTGAGGGTTGAAATTTTGAAATTTTAAATCATTTCCAAGTCTGTAGGCCTAGGCACATGGTTTGGGAAACCATGTAGTAGAAACCATGCGACCTTGGTAGTTTTGGACAATGGTGATCACTTTGTCTACACACAATTTGTTAAACAATGTGAGAAAATCATGTTTCCTACTTTAGTTTGGATATTTTTATCCTTTAGGGTTATTTTTAATTCATAATACCTCCCAAGACTCCCCACTCAAACTTTCCTGACCTCGGTTCCTCCCAAGGGTCTCTCTTCCTCTTCCAATCTCCTACATGGTGGTTTAGAGGTGATTTCATAGTGTTTTATTCCACACATTTAAGGGTAAGTTGTTCTCCTTTATTATTTAGTAATTTTATTCTTTTTTATCTCCAATTATCTCAAGTCCTAGTAGCCATGGGTGGGTGATTTTTTTCTCTAGGGTTGTTCTTATAGGGGGTTTCCCTATAAAGGTTTTTTGAGTTCTTTATGAGATAGATTCTAATGGTTTCCATTGAAGGGGATATGATTCCACTATATGAGGTAGGTATTTCCATTAATATTTTCTTAGAACAGTTTTACATGGTGTATTAAAGTTATAAAGGTGTTTTCTAACTAAATAAATTATATATTTGATACCTAGTTTTTTGTTATCAAATGTTCTCTTTATTTTTATGTTTTTTCCTTTGTAAATAATGGGTCAGATTTTCATTTCAATGTAACCTTGTTTTTAAATAGTATTTTAGAAATATGATATTTTTTATAAAATTTAATTGAAGGTTTTATACAATAAAAATATCGGGTTCATGGTTTTTTTAATAAATTTGGTTTTATAAAGTGTAATGTTCATTTGTTTAACGTAGTGTCCTTATTTTAGGATTTTATACCTTGTTTGGAAAAGTATCTTTCTTGTTTATATAATGGGTTCACTTATTTTAATGATGTTACATTTTTTAATAAAGTGGGTGTGGTTTATTTTTCGTTATTGTTTTAGATGAGGGCTCTATTTTATTGGTCATGTGGATTCTTTTTTATCATTCATGTGATTTTTAAATTTACCTTGTTTATAATGGTGATTTGAAAAGAATATTTCCAAAGTTTTTTTGTTGTGATTTAGTATTATGTGTGGTTTCCTTTGGGGTTGTATTTGAGTTCAAAATGTTTTTTAACAATAGATATAAAAAGAATTCATTTTCTATGTATAAAGATAAGGCTCATTTGTCACCATTATAGAAGGTAGTTTATTGATTGATGTTTACACCCTAGTTGAGCCCCATTATTATCCTTTTTTATTCTTGCGTCCATGTGTTGATGTTTTATGAATTTTGATTTATGGTTATGCAGTTTGGATGTAGGGTCATTATAGAAGGGGGTGTGTTGGAGGTGGAAATTATTTGATTATCATGTTTTATTTTCTTTTGTCTATGTGATTATCATGTGATTGACACTAGTTTTATAGTGGTATACCACCATTATTTATGACATTAGGAACTCTAGTCTACTAAGAATGGAACTAAGGGACATTGTCTATTTTATTTGAGATTTATGCACTTTCTAGTAGCCCCTAGTTGAATTTAATTACTTGGATAGTGGGTTGTCACTGATGATACTAGTTGAGAGTGATTCAGAGGATGAGTTATGAAACTATTGACCTGCCAATAGTTGGTTCATCTTTTTTACAGATAGTACTCTCACCAATAGTCCCTAAGTTGTTTCATCATACTATGTATCCTATGTTATTATTATTTTTAAAGTTATCATGTGAGTTTCTTATATATTTCAAGATACTATTTTGATGTATTGGTTATTTATTATTGATAATTATTATTATAAGGAATTCCTTATGTTGTGGATTTCATTTTCCAATGAATTTTTATGTCTTGTGTTTATTCATTTTATCCTTTTTTATAAACATGTTAGGTGTGTGGGTGTTTGTTAAGTTTTAAAGGGATAAAATATTTATTGAAAAAGTAGTTGAAAAAAAATGTTTCCTTTGAAATTTATTTTTAAACCATGTGTTGGGTTGGTTTAAAAACTGGTTTTTAAGAGAAAATAGAAGGTTTAACTTTTTTTCTTTTGAAATGAATGTTATTTATTTTGAAAGGTAAAATATTGGTTTTATAAAATGATATTACCATGGAAAATCCTCTTTGAGTCATGTTTCACAAGTGGTGTGCTTTTGAGAAATGATATATGACACAATATATTTATTTCTTTTTTGTATCAAGGAAATGAAAAATTATTTTTATTAGTTTAAAACTAATATACTTGTTTTATTTATAGAATAGGAATGTAATATATTCATGTTTATATCTCATTGCCCTTTATATCACACCCTACATACTCACATTGGTGGGTATGTAGGTTTCATGTTTTATATAGGTTATCCAGATATGGATTACTGGTTTTTTTCCATTAATATATATTAGGATGTGGGTTATCTTTGAGTTATGTTGGTGACTTGAGAGTCACATGGTGTTTTAAGGGTTTTACATCCAAGTTATTTATATTGTTTGTGGTCATATGGTGCAATGCCCTCCCCAACCTTCAATTTTTATCTTTAGTTTTTTTTTTGATTTTTGGATTTTAAAAGCTTCATATAGAAAATGGTTTCATTGATGGAAAAATTGGGAAAATATTATTGTTTTTTGTCTTTATTATTCCTTTTTGGTTGTAATTTAATCTAACTTTTGTTTATTTATTTTGAAATGGTCATCAAATTTAAGGAGACCTCATGTCAAGTTTTGAGTTGGAACCACTATTGATATAGGTTTTAATGGGGTTGAAGTCATTACCACATGTTAAATTATGATACTGAGGTGATTGTCGCTATCTCGAGGTGATTAGAAACATACCTCAGGCTTTGTACTAGAATGTATTGAGTAACATGTCATGTCAACTTCTGCTAGTTTTCTACATAAACATATAAATATGGATTTATTATTAATATGTCACATTATCATAATCTCTTGGTTTGAAAATTTATAAGGGAATACACCATGATAATGTGTGTCAATGTCCTATGAGTCTCCTCCCATGATAGTCTTTCACATTTACATCCCATAAAATAATATCATCTAGATATAAAACATATATTTAATAATATTATCATGTAACTTATATGTTCTTATCATAGTGGGGAACTATTATGACCTTTTAATGAGAAAATTACACTATGTACATTGTCACATAGATTTCACATATAGCAATGATTGTCACATGATAAGTAATTAATAAATATTTAAAAAATTTATATTCTTTTAATAAAATGTATATAGTAGTTGGCTCTAGGGCTCCAAATACAATAATTTGATCCATATATTGACGTTGAAAATATTAATTATTCTTCTAGAATAGAAATAAAACCTAATAAAGATGATAAAATTTTGATGGTTGGTTTTTTGGATACTAATACAATAGAAAAGTTAAATGAATAAATGACTTCCTTTAATTAATTAGTCAAATATGTAAGTCTAGAATTATATGAGTGATGTAAAAAGTATTCATAGATATCTTTTTTTATGATTTATCTCATAACTAGTAACTATGTGGAATTAAAAGTAAAGAAATATCCTTGATATTGTCATTATTTCATGATGAATTTTCAAAAGTAAGGATACCTATATAATTTTATAAAAAGGAAGAAGGTTATTATTAATATTTAACTATGTTATAGTACGATACATGCATGTCCCAATGATTGGTTGTTTTACTGGGGGTAGATTCTGTTAGAGAAGGGTGAAAATATTTTTTACCTATAGATGGAAGTCTGTAAATAATGATGTTAGTCTAAATAAACATACTTACATGAAGAAACAAAAAAAGAAAATTTTACCAAAGGTTTTACAATAATTTCCTTATAAAATAATGATTGCAAATATTTAGTATGTCATCTAAAATCATTTACCATATAAAGTGGTATGCATTGGACAATAAAAAACATGTGTTCATGCAACGTCTAAGAGATTTAAAAGCATAGAATACATTTAATTAATTATAACCAAATTTCTCTTCTAATCTTGGAAATACTCTTTTATTATTGGTAGCTAATAGAATCAGTCCTTTTATTAATTTATATAGAAATTATAGTATATGGTCAATTCTCTGTATCCCTTATAATTTACTTTAGTGGATATGTATGCAACAAAATTCATTCATTATATCGATTATTATTCCTAAAAACCAATGCTTGGAAATAACATTGATGTCTATCTTTGGCCTCTTATCCCATAATTACTCGAGTTATTGAATGATAGTGAAGAAATATATTATGAATATATCATGAAAATATTCAAAATACACACTACTATAATTTGTAACATTATTAACTTTCCTAGAATATGAATTTAATCCAGTTGAAACACACATGATGGTTTGTCTTGTCATGTATGAAACTATTATTTTGACCCTCAATAACTAAATTTTTGTAGGAATTGGTGTTTCATGTTCCATTTTCAATTATTTGATGCAATAAATCAATTTTGGTATAACATGATATGGTTTAAAGGAAAAAATATATTTTACACTTACACAAAAGTTGTTAACTAGATAAGATATCTTGTAACAATTATCAACAATCTTTTTTGAGTTTGGAAAATATTTTTAGTAAAATAAAAAACTCCTTAACATACAAGTATAACACAAAAAATGAGCATATTTTTTGATCTTCCATATTGGAAATTTAATATTTTACTTAACAATATTTATGTTATGCACATTGAGAAGAAGGTGTGTGAATATTTTCTTTATACAATTCTTAATGAGCAGGGGAATCTAACAATTAACTAAATTCTCATAAAGACTTAAAATCACTAAATATCAAACAATATCTATGGGAAATGAGAATGGGAAAAATCCAATGGTATTTTTTTCAATGAAAAATATGAAAAAATATGTTTTACTACAATGATTAAAAAATGTGAAAGAGACTAATGGATATTCAAGTAACATTTCAAGATGTGTTGATTTGAGTCGTTTAAAATTACATTGATTGAGAAGTCAAGACATACATATTCTGATAGAGAAATTGATACCTTTTAAAATTTATAATTTTTTACTAGGAAAATATCTACAATTATGATTTAATTTTTTAAATTCGTTAAAAATATTTGAAAAAATAACTTAAGCCCAATTGATAAGGATAAACATCAAGAAATAATTTTTCAAACACTATGTAATTTGAAGATTATCTTTCCCATTTCATTTTTACTATGATGATTCATTTTACTGTTCATTTTTTCAAGGAATGTAAATTTACAGGGCCGATATATTATCAATGGATTTATCCCAAAGAGAGATGCTTTTTTCTAATTAATGAATTATAATTGTCTTATTCAATAGTTATGAATTTCACTTAAAATTTATTAATCTTATTTTTAATAATATTGGTAATTTGAATTAATTTTTCAATAATCTTAATTACAAATTTTATTGTTGGAGAGTTTTTAACATTATTCTCAGGGTATTCAAATTCGATAGAGACAATATTCTGTAACAACCCGAAATTTTTAATTATTTTTGTTCCATAATTTAGTGTGTTATTTTATTTTATACTCAACAAAACTATTTCCTTTAATTAATTAAGTGGGTATAATTAATATAAGACAGTTGGGTTTCTACAGCTATATGACCATTGGAAACTACAATCATAACGTTATGTTTTTATAAATACAGTTATCTTGGTAAATTAATACAGAAAGAATATTGAATAGCCTCATCTAGTAGACTCGAGCCATTTGAATCCCATCTGTCGGAGCTTGGGAAGGAGGCAACATCACTGGGATTTTCTCTGGACCAAGCCCAAGCCAAACTTCAATGTATGAAGCATGAACAGAATCGCCTAAGGGAGAAGTTCAAGATGGTAGAAATCACATCTCGAGAAATGTTGTCCAAGTCACCCCATGATTCTATCACTATAGCACACCTAACACGTATGTCCTATGCTGGTGTAATATGGGGCTATGTAACGAGACCTTAGCTTCTTTGTGTAATCCTTTTATATAAATAAAATTGTTATTTCTTCTTATGGAAAAATTTGTGAATTTCAAATATCTAGATAAATATATGATGTTTATTATTAATGAATTTAGGAAAAAAGGGTATTTTGAAATGTTTTTGTATTCATTAAAAAAATAATAATGTGAAATGATTTTCAAAAAAGGTCTTCTACAGTTGTGATCAGTGAGAAATTTGAAGTCTAATAAGCTCAACTTGGTTTTTACTGAATAGTAAAGATGTAATAGTAACATACCCATGTGAATAAAAATGAATAGTAATTTGACAAAAAAAATAGAAACTTCACCCATGAATGTATAAATACATTTTAGACACATTATAAGTGAAAAAAAGATCATAGTATAAGTTTTGGTATTTTTGTAAGCCATACATATTCTATTTACAATTTTATAATTAATTTAATAATTTAAAATGGAATTTTTTTTTCATAAAATGTAATCATAATTTGTAACTTTATTGTCTTATGGGTATACGATATTTTTATGGGACCTTGATTACTTTTTAAGGTTTTAAAAAATGAGTTATAGTTTTAAAGTTGTATTTTTGGAATAAATAATGATTTTATTTAAAATTAAATTAAAATTTTTAGAAAATTATTTTCATAAAATTTAATTTATTTTTTATTTTATAGAATCGATATTAGGTTAGGGTGAATTTTTGAGATTTTTCTGAAATAGTTGAATTTTTTGTGAATAGTAAAAATACAGTTTTGAGTTTCGGGTGTTTACTGACATCATTAATGATATAATCTTTCTGGTAGACTTATTAATAGTGGTATATGATATTAGGTGTCCAAAGTGGCCAATAACATGGGAACATACCATGGTCAAGCCCATGGTTTTGTGAATACCACCGATGAGGTGTCCCTTGGAAATTAATAATTTATTCACTCATTTTCCCTATAAATACAAAGCCATTTCCCTCAATAATTTCCTTCGAAAATTGTACTCAACGAATTTCTGGTCTCTTTACCTCCCAAGGAGTCCTCCCAAGGTTCCCTCAAGCCTCCCAAGGTCCCGACCTTCATGCTTTCGAAGTCACTCTTCAAGGTAAGTGATTCTTTCACCCTCCTCTTTTAAGTCATAAATTCCTTTATGTTGTGTCTTATAGTTTCCATCTCTTTATGTTGAGGGTATGTTATTATATGTTCTTATTACTGCCCTTTTCATGTCCAAATGATGATATACCCTTTCTTCTCACATCAATTTTTTTTTCTGAATTTTTATGTGACGTCGTTAGGCTGCCGAATTTCTCGTAAAAGAAATCGCATCTTCTCTTTCCTTTCAAGTTTCCTTTTCTTGTGGTATGTGATTAAAATATCCATACCATGTTATTATCTCCATGTTATTATTTATTTATAATGTAATATTATTTATTCATAAGTGTTTTACCCTTGTACCCCCTCTTTTTATTATTTTCTAAAACCATGTTATATAGTCGTTATGCTGCACAAATTTCGTCTCAAAATTTCTATCTCATGCTCTCAAGAATTTATCTTGATTATTTATGTCAATACCAAGACCTATTTAGTTTCTATGGGTGTTCATAAATATATAAAAAGGATATATTTTATTCTGGAATGGAAATACATATAACCCTCACTCCCTTTCCATGGGTTATAAATGATATAATGATCTTATTTTTAAGAACTTTTAAAACATCCCGATTTTGAAATGAAACCCATTTATTTTATTCTCTATGGGTTATTTATGAAATTTTTTATTATGATCTATGTGGATCACATGAAATTAAATACATATTAATGTTTCTCCCTGATATAACTCCATTTCATTAGGTAAATAATTAATCTCTAGAGGGACAAGTTTCATGATACCTTGGTGAATAACCTTGGTAATTTTTATGACACCTCGAGGATAAACATTGGTGATATGTTCATGAATTTCTAAATGAATTGTTTTAGCCACATATTCAAGTTATGATTCAAGTTATTTTTATTATTGTATGCCTATACTTCCATTTCTCATGTCCTTATGTTTTTATTCAAGATCTTATTGATGTCAGAAGTAAACTGATTCCCTTGTTTACCCTTACTGGGCCTTCTGCTCACCCTTTCCATTTGAATGTATGTCTCATGGTTATGAGATGCAGTAATTGTAATTAGGATGAAGTTATGATAAAGACTTTCAAGTGGATTAGAAGAATTCTTTATGTTGTTTTTCATGTATTAGTTTCCTGATTTCCAAGACACTAGACTTTAAAGATCCTCTGTTTGTAAAATGTAATGAAAAGTTATGTAATAAAAAGGCGGGATGTCATAGTTTGTGTCAAAGGATAGTTTAGTTATTAATGGAAATTAGGCTATGAAATATTTAGTAATTATCCTATAGAAATGATTAAATATAGGAAAACTTCCTGGTATTTTGGTGAGTATTAAGTAAGTGGTTTATCAAGCAAATACATCCCTGTTTGGATACAAGCAGATAGAGGAAGCTCTAGCACAGATGTACATACGAGTAAAACCCGAAAACACTGCTTTGAGCTAGAATCAAACGGGAACTGGTACACGACAGTGGGACTTTCTACACTCTTGTTTATGACACTCCCGGGGGATATTTTTGGTTAATAATAAGCTTTTTATGAATCAATATAAAGGATTTATAGAGAAATTTAATTGTTTAAAAAAGGTTTTAAGACATAAATCCTTTATAGTTAAAAGATTCGTAAATGAAATAAGTTTCTCATTAATGTTTTATTCTTTAAGAAAATGGTGGAAAATAGGAGGAACCGTGCATATGGTGATCACAATGGGCCATGCGCTGACGGTCCTCCGATGGAAGCCGAAATGGAAACATTCATGCGAATCATGAACCAACTGACTCAAGTTATGGGAAATAACTTGAATAAAGCTGAGAGACCAATATCATAGTGAAGGGAACAACATTATGTTGAGTACTTTATGCGTTAATGACCACTAACCTTCAGTGGATCGACTAGACCATTGATTTATGAGCAGTGGATCAGCTCTATCGAGAATATCTTTTTTGTGCTCTACTATTCAGAGCAAGAGACAGTTAGTCTGGATGTATATCCCTTAGAAGGAGAAGTTGATCAGTGGAGGGATCTGATTAAAAACACGAGGAAAAGAGTGGAGGTTGAATCTATGGAGTGGGAATAGTTTAGAGGGATTTTATTTAGTAAGTATTTCCCTCGATCCATGATATCAAGAATAGATATGGAGTTTCTAGAGCTGAAGCAGAAGGAGAACGAATCTGTCGAAAGATATGAGATGAACATGACCCGACATTCACAATATACCTATAGCTTTGTCATGGATCCAAATGTAATGTTGATAGATTCTTCGGTGGATAGAGACCTCATCTACGGAATAATCAAGCTAACCGAGACTATGATAACTAAGACGAGATCGTGCAGAGTGAGATGAAAGTTGAACTGGAGTTTAGTTAGACACAATGGTCTCATAAATCCAACAACAACAAGAGATCAATGGATCCAATCTTAGGGAGAAGCTTTTATCAAGGAAGATGAGTCAAGCAAGTGCAACATCTAACGTGTAATAAATACGGGAAGAATCATTTGAGGAACTGCCTTCTCAAGAGCGGGAAATGCTACAAGTGAGGAAGATATGGCCACATTGCGAGGAATTTTGAAAGTGAGTTCAAACCTCAACTTCCAAACACTAACAAAAAGGGGAAGATGGTACAAGATCTACCTGATGTTCAGTGATTTAATTGTGGAAAACTGGGGAATTTTTCCCATCACTGTCCAAATCTGAGGGCAGTGTAGGGGAACCACCATTAGTCTCAACCAAGGCCAAGGGGGAAAAGATGTGCTTTTGTTATCATGACAGATGAAGTTGAAGCTCCAAATTATGTGTTATCAGGTACACTTGTTGTTCTCTCAAAGATAGCAAGTACATAGTTTGATTCTGGTTCTACGAATTCCTTTATTTCCTCCATGTTTGCAATGTATTTAGAATCAACCCCCGACTTTATTAAAGTAGAGTTATCAGTCAAGAATCCTGGTGGTATTATCCAAGCATCATCAATGATTAGAATATCTAGTATATAATTTGGTGAGCAAAATCTTATCGAAAATCTAGTAGTCATTCCCATGCTGCAATTTGACATTATACTAGGGATGGACTGGCTCTCAAAGTATAATTCTAATATCAAAATCAAAAGTAAGGAAATATCAGTAGTCTTGAATCGAAAACCTATAGTTATCTTCCAAGGAGAGATATATCAATCTGATATTTGTCTAGAAGAACCTCCTATATCCTTTTTTATGGAATTGATCGGTGAATAAGAAGAAGGAAATGAGAGTTTGAGGATAGAAAATGTTCCCATCATCCAGGAATACATTGACGTATTTCTTGAGGAGTTGCTTGGACCTCCCCCAGAAAGGGAGGTAGAGTTCTCCATTGAACTTATACCTCGATCTCATCCAATATAAAAGACCCTTTATAGGATGGAAAACATGGATCTAGAGTAATTAAAGAAACAACTCCAAGATATTTTGGAGAAAGGGTTTATTTGACCGAGTGTGTCTCCTTGGGGAGCACCTGTTCTCTTTGTGAAGAAGAATGATGGATCGATGCGTCTATGCATTGATTATAGAGAACTAAATGGAATCAAAGTAAAGAACAAATTCCATTTTCCAAGAATTGATGACTTATTTGACAAACTTCGTGGGGATCAATTCTACCTTGATATTTATCTTTGATATGGTTATAATCAATTCAGGTAGAAGAAAGAAGATATTCCAAAAACTGCCATCTGATCAAGATAACGGCATTGTGATTTTTTATTCCTTTTGGACTGACTAATGAACCTGCTATTTTTATGGATTTGATGAATAGATTCTTTAAAGACTACCTTAATAACTTTGTGGTAGTTTTTATTGATGATATTCTGATATATTCCAAAATTCGTGAGGAGCATGAGGATCATCTAAGGGTTATTTTTCAAACTCTACAGAAGGAGAGACTTTTTTAAAAGGTTAGTAAATGTGAATTCTGGTTACAACAAGTTTTTTTCTTGGGGCACATTGTTACCAATGAAGGAACCATAGTTGACCTACAAAGAAAAATGTTGAAGAGGAGTGGCCTCAGTCTACAATAATAACTGATATTTGTAGTTTCCTTGGATAAGCGGGATATTATAGGAGGATTGTGAAAAAATATTCATGTATTTCTAATACATTAACCAAGTTAACTCAGAAAGGGGTCAAGTCCATCTGGAAAATAGAGTGTGAGGAAAGTTTCCAAGAGCTGAAGAAGATATTGGTTACTGCACCTGTGTTAACTCTGCCCTCAAGTGGAGAAGGATTCATTATTTTTAGTGATGCATATCTGAATGGTCTTGGGTGCGTCCTGATGAAAAATGACAAGGTCATTGCTTATGCATATCGACAGTTGAAGACTGATGAGCATAACTATCCTATGCATGATCTGGAGCTGGCGGTAGTCGGTTTTCCTCTGAAGATATGGAGGCACTATCTTTATGGGGAGAAATGTGATGTATACACAGACCATCAATGTTTGAAGTATATTTTCACACAAATGGAATTGAACATGAGAAAAAGGAGATGGTTGTAACTCCTCAAAGACTATGATTGTTCAATTCATTATCATCCTGGAAGAGCAGACAAAGACGCTGATGCATTAAGCATGAAAGACCCAGTTGTTCTTTCCATTACTAGGATTCAAAGAGATCCTTTGATCATGGACATAGTAAAACTGGACATGGGAATTATAAAGGCAGGGACATCATCAACCCTAACCCAAATGATTTCTCAACCTTCACTTCTAGAGAAGATCAAGAAAGATCAGAAAGAAGATCCATTGTTAATGAAGAAGTTTGAGAATGTGAAGGATGGGAAGTTTCCTGAGTTCAATGCTGATCAAGAAGATGTACTGAAATTTAGTATAAGACTATGTGTTCCATCTATTCCGGAAATAAATAAGGAGCTGATGGATGAAGCTCATAGATCTACTTTCTCTATACATCATGGTAGCACAAAAATGTATAGGGACCTTCATGATCATTATTGGTGGTATAATATGAAAATGGCGATTGCTGACTAGACTTTAAGGTGCCTGGTATGTTAGCAAGTGAAAGAAGAGTGAAAACTTCCTAAAGGGGTGTAGCATCCACTACTCATACCAGCATGGAAGTGGGAAAATATCATTATGGACTTTTTTCACTCGTCTCCCAAGAACTTCTAAAGGAAATAATTCGATATGGGTTATTGTGGATCGTCTCACCAAGACTGCCCATTTTATCTCCATTCAGGAAGATGTATCTCTTGATCAACTTTCCAAGAACTACGTGAAGGAAGTGGTAAGGCTGCATGGAGTTCCACTTTCTATCTTATATGATCGTGATCCAAGATTCACATCAAAATTCTGGAGAAGTCTTCAACAAGATCTCACCACTAAATTGAAATTCAGTATGGCCTATCACCCCCAAACTGATGTCCAATCTGAAAGGACTATTAAAACACTTGAGGACATGTTGAGAAGTTGCTCAATGGAATTTAACGGTGGATGGGATCAACATCTCTCTTTAGTTGAGTTCTCTTACAATAACAGCTTCCACTCAAGCATTCAAATGGAACCCTATGAATCTCTACATGGGAAGAGATGTAGAAATCATAATGTTTGGGATGAAGCTAGTGAGAGAAATATTCTTGGGCCTGATCTTGTGCAAGAAATGACAAAAAAGGTCCATTCCATACAACAACACATTAAGGCTGCTCAGAGTTGGCAAAAGAGCGATGTCGACAAATGTTGAAGGGACATGGAGTTTGATGATGGTGAAAAAGTCTTTCTACAGATTTCACCTTGGAAGAGAGTCATGAGGTTTGGGAAGAAGGGGAAGCTCGGCCGTAGGTACATTGGCCCCTATGAAATCCTTGATCGTGTGGGAGTAGTGACCTATCTGCTTGCACTTCCTCCAAATCTAGCCCAAATTCATGATGCCTTCCACGTATCCCCCTTGAGGAAGTACATACCTGACCCTTCACATGTACTAAATCCAGAAGTGGTACAACTTAAACTTGACCTCACTTATGAGGAGCAGCTGGTGGAGATATTGAATCATATAGAAACCAAAAATATGAAGAAGACGCATGGAAACCGGAGGAGTCTATGAGAAGGAAGTATGAACACCTTTTCCCATCAGAGGGTATGAGACAAAATTTGGGGGACAAAATTTCTTAAGGGGGAAGAATGTAATGACCCAAAGTTTTTAATTAATTTTGTTTCCTAATTTAGATTTTTATTTTATTTTATAACCAACAAAACTATATCATTTAATTAATGAAGTGGGTATAATTAAAATGAGGTCGTTGGGTTTCAACTGTTACATGATCGTTGGTCAATATGACCAATGGAAACTATAATCTTAACGTTTTGTTTTTATAAATATGGTTATCTTGGTCTGTTAATACAAAAAAGAAGATTTAATGGCCTCATTCAGTAGACTTGAGCCATATGAAGCCCATCTTTCGGAGCTTGGGAAGGAGGTAGCATCACTGGGATTTGCTCTAGACTAAACCCAAGATGAACTTCAATATATGAAGCTTGAACAGAATAGCCTAATAGAGAAGTTCAAGCTGATAGAAATCAATACTCAGGAAATGTTGTCTGAGACACCCCAAAATTCTATCACTATAGCACACCTAACACTTAGGTCCTATGTTGGTGTAATAAGGGGCTATGTAATGAGACCTTAGATGCTTTGTGTAATCCTTTTATATAAATAAAATTGTTATTTATTCTTATGGAAATATTTATGAATCTAAAATATCCGGATAAATATAGGATGTGTATTATTAATTAATTTAGGAAAAAAGGTATTTTAAAATTTTTTTGTATTCATTAAACAGTTAATAATGTGAAATTATTTTAAAAAAATGTCTTCTTCAATTGTGATCAGTGATAAATTTAGAGTCTAATAAGATCAACTTTGTCTTTAGTGAATAGTAAAGTAGGAATAGTAACATACCCATATGAATAGTAATGAATAGAAATTTGACAAAAAAAATTAGAAACTTCACCCATGAATGTATAAATACATTTCAGACATATTAAAATTTAAAAATTATCATAGTTTATGTTTTGGTATTTTTTCCGCCATAAATATTTTATTTAAAATTGTATAATTAATTTAATAATTTAAAATAGAAATTTAATTTCATAAAATTTATTCATAAATTGTTACTTTATTGTCTTATGGGTATACGATATTTTTATAGGACCCTGATTACTTTTTTAAGGTGTTACAAAATGAGTTATAGATTTAAAGTTGTATTTTTGGAATAAATAATGATTTTATTTAAAAATTACATTACAAATATTTAGAAAATTATAATTATAAAATATTATTCATTTTTTAATTCAGATCATCGATATTATGTTAGAGATAATTTTTTAGATTTTTCTGAAATAGTTGAATTTTCCTTGAATTGTAAAAATGTAGTTTTGAGTTTCGGGTGTTTAATGACATAATTAATGATGTAATAATGATGTAAGCCTTCTGGACGACTTATGAATAGTTATATATGCTATTAGGTGTCCCATGTGGCCATTACCATGGGAAAATACCATCTGAAAGCCGATGGTTTGGCGAATACAACTGATGAGGTGTCCCTTGGAAATTAATAATTTATTCACTCACTTTCCCTATAATTACCAAGCCATTTCCCTCATTCATTTCATTCCAAAATCATCCTCAACGAAGTTCTTGTCTCCTTACCTTTCTAGGAGTCCTCACAAGGTGTCCCCAAGCCTCCCAAGGCCTTGACCTTCATGCTTTCGAAGTCACTCATCAATGTAAGGGATTCTTTCACCCTCCTCTTTTATGTCATAAATTCCTTTATGTTGTGTCTTCTAGTTTCCATATCTTTATATTGAGGGAATGTTCTTATATTTTTTTATTACTGTTATTTTCATGTCCAAATTATGTGTGACCCTTTCTTCTCTCATCAATTTTTTTTTCTGAAATTTGAAGTGATGTCGTTAGGCTGCTGAATTTCTCATAAAAGAAATCGCATCTTCTCTTTCCTTTAAGGTTTCCTTTTATTGTTGTATGTCACTAAAATATACATAACAAGTTCTTATCTCCATGTTTTTCTGTATTTATAATGTAATATTATTTATTCATAAGATTTTTACCCGTGTACCCCCTCTATTTATTATTTTCTAAAACCATGTCATATAGTCGTTATGCTGCAGAAATTTTGTCTCAAAATTTCTATCTCTTTCTCTCAAGAAATTGTCTTGTTTATTTATGTGAATACCTAGACCTATTTATCTTATATGGGTGTTCATAAATATATAAAAAGGATATATTTTATATTTTAATGGACATACATATAACCCTCACTCCCTTTACATGGGTTATAAATGATATAATGATCTTATTTTTAAGAACTTTTAAAACGTCACGATTTTGAAATGAAACCCATTTATTTTATTCACTATGGGTTATTTATGAATTTTTTTAATATGATATATGTGGCTCACATTAATATAAATACATATTAATGATGTTCCTTGATATCACTCCAATGCATTGGGTAAATAATTAATCTCTATATATGACAAGTTTCATGATACCTTGGCGAATAACCATGGTAATTTTTATGACACCTCGGGGATAAACATAGGTGATATGTTCATGAATATCTACATGAAATGTTGTAGCCACATATTCAAGTTATGATTCAAGTTAGTTTTATTATGATATTCCTATACTTCCATTGATCATGTTCTTATGTTTTTTACTCAATTACTTATTGTTGTCATAAGTAAACTGATTACCTTGTTTACCCTTACTAGGCCATCTTCTCACCCTTTCCATTGAATGTATGTATTAAGGTTATGTGATGCAGTAATTGTCCATAGTATGAACTTATGATGAAGCCTTTCAGGTGGATTATAATAAGGTTTAATGTTGTTTTTCATGTATTATGTTCCTGATTTCCAAGACACTATACTTTAAAGATTCTTTGTTTGTAAAATGTAATGAAAAGTTATGTAATAAAAAGGCGGGATTCCATGTATTGAATCAAGTAGGATATGTTGCTGATAATACTTACTATTATCAAGACAATAATAAATCAATGATATTTCCAAATTTAGGTTGATAATTTGGAAAATTATTCTATTTTTCATTGAAATATTTGAAGTTAATATAAGAAAGTAGATGTGGTCTAGTCAATTATAATGTTATTTATCCATATATAGAATAATTGAGGACATAAATTAAAAAATGTCTTTAGGGTAAAACTGAAAATGAGGAAGAGAAAATAAGTTTTTAATAAAGAAATTATTGATTGGTTTTCACTTAGTATATGTTTTTAATCAAATAATTACTTTGAATATGTTTATAATTATGTAATTTAAGTAAACATATTTTATATAATTTTTTATAGGTTACCAATAATGATAATTGAGTTGAATTATGAATCATCTTGGAGATTAAATTATAAAATTTTTGTTGTTTTCATGTTTCATATTATAAATCATGAGGATGGTTTTATAATATAAAAACATACTTACTATTACATATCATGTTTACAATGGAAAGTTGGTGGATATTATTTAGTTAAATTATCATACGAAATTTTCATTTGTGTCATTCAAATGAAAGTTGGTCAATTTTAAAAATAGTATAGGGAAATAATAAATTCAATTTACCTCTTTCAATTTCTCTTTATTGATTGATACTGGTGATCTGTAACACCCCGAGATTTTATGAAAAATATTATTTTAATTTCATTAATGTCTTGTGTTGTATTCTACACCAAGATTACCTTGCGCTATACGCAACGCCATATTAGCTTGCAGTATACGCAACACTATTTTTGGACCGTGTTACACACAATTTTGATAATAGTTATTCTATGAAACATTGAGTATATATATATATATATATGAAATTTATAAATAAAATATGGTTGGATTCTGTTATACGAAACAACGAAGGATTCTTTCACAACACGCAACCCTGACTTGGCTTACATTACACGCAATCACGACCATCCTCGATAGTGTGTGTTGTACGCAATACTGGGTTTTAATAAACAATGACATATTATTATAATATGGTCATGAACTATCCGTTATGAATAGTATTAACTAAATTTTTTATTTTATAACATTATTATTCATCTTACACATTTTCTAGAACATGGTATAAGAACAAAAAAAAATTTCGGGTAAAATAAGTATTTTTTCAAAAAATGCAGTTTTGCCGCCTTTTGATGGCGCACCCACTTTAAATCTACTTTTTGACATGTTTATATGTTCAATTTGACAAAATAAAATTCTTCTTTTGAATCAGGATGAATAAATTTACATTAGATAATGTTTTTATATTTTTCCGATAACTTTCATATTTTAATGAATAGTAAAAACACGCTATATTTTAATTAAAAACAACTTTTTTCATCATAATATATTATGTGGTTAAATTATAAATTTGAATGGTTTTAAAGTATAAATAGAATATATTTTTACCATTTAATATAATGTATGTCATTAGCATTGATTTTACATTGAATTCGTAGGTCAAATCAATTCAATCTTTTGCAATGTTTTAAACACAAACCCGTATTTATTCGACATCGGGATTAATTTTAATTTAATTTCTGAAACTTCTGTGTATTGAATTTTAAAAAATGGATTCCATATTTGGAATCAGTGGGTCAAAATTATGTTAATAGGATACTTTTTATTTTTGGGAATTATGAATAGTAACTACGGTAAATTTTATTTACCATAGTTAAAGGTAAATCAGGTAATTAAGGGTAAATATAATATTATAAAATTATCCTAACACATGCCAAAATTCTATTTGATGGCTAAAAGTAAACCCATATCAACTAAGGGTCGGATTAGATTCATTTTATGGACTTTTGACCATGAAAATAATTTAATTATTATTAAAACCAAAGAAAGTGACAACATGTCACTTTCTTAAATCTTATAAGTATAATAATTTTAACTTAGTGATAAACATCATAAAACTTCGAACCTGAATAGTATCCATAAGGCTAACAAAATTATATATATCATGAGAATTTATTTAGAATTTTTTGGGATTAAATAGTTATCATTAATTGTGACACAATAGTGATGCAGAAATTATTTATCTAGTGAAAAATCAAGAATATAGTTTTTATTAAACTAATAGTGACCATAAAAGGCACAAAACCCTGACCAAAACTTATTGGTCATGTAAATGGAAACTATAATCATCCAATGGTCGAATATTTGACCATTTGGAGTCTTATACAAGCAATTATGACATTTATATTATTTTATTTTAAATCATGCCAAAGTTGTCACCTTCATAATTTAATAAATATAACAACCTAAATATTGTTCTTTTAAGATGATAAATTCTATTAAAAGTATTATTGTGAAAGTTAATATATTTATCTTCATCATATAATTTTATTTTAAATTTTATGCAAAAAATAAGTATATTAAATAACTATACAAAAATGATGTAGTAATTATTTTATTAAGAGATAAACCTAATAAATGGTTTTAAAAATAATAAAATAAATATTATATGAACTATTTAATGTGATAAACTAATTTTATATATACATATGACCTTTTATTAAAATATTAATGCTTTTATTTTGAACATATCTTCTGTATATAGTTTATTTAAATTCAAATAAATGAATAGTGTCAAAATTGACACTATTGTTATTTTATAAAAATAACATATTATAAAATTGTTTAAAAATCACAAAAATATTTAAAAATTATAATTTTAAATTTATATGGTATATAATGTTATAAAGTAAACAATTATGTAAAATTCACAACAAATTAGTAATTATTTGTTATAATTTAAAATTTAGAATTTTATTACCACAAATAAACTTAAATAGATTAAATAAGGATAAATCAAAATGATAAGGTCTAAAATAAGATCCAAACGTGTCTAAATTTTATTGGTTGATAAGATTAAAACCCTATCTCATCTAATCTTAGAATATGAGTCATTTTGGAGGTTTTTAAGTGGGGTTAGATTTATTATAAATTAATATTGTTAAGAATTCCAAAGGTGCCCCTCTCCTCCCTTATAAAAGGGCACCTCCTCCCTCTCTTCCTCACACAACTTTGAGCCTTCAAGCTCGGCCAAACCCTGCAAAATTCTCTTTTCCACTTCGCTAGAAACATCCTAGAGGTTCTGGTCATCCTCAATGACCAATTTTAGTGTCCTAAGAGGAGGTCTCAAAAAGGCGCTACAAAGAAGAGGTAATTTCCGTTACCGGTTATTTCACCTTTATTTCTTCTTCCACATCTTCTTATTAGGTTGTTTCATTATGAAGTAATAACATCAGTATCACTCATATACTGATATGTTATTATAAGTATGAAACAATCCTAATTCACCATCTATCCATCCTACGGAAAATGAAATCACCGTGTGTGCGTACGTACGGAATACCGTCTCCACGCTGTGGTGTAATCTATTTTTCCACCAACACCTTAAATGGATGGGTATTATGGTGTAAATAGTAACTATACATAGTTATTATAACATCATAATGATTCTGATATATTGTATCATCCACTCCAATTCAATTCAATAATTATGGAAATGATATCATCGCTCGTGCGTACGTACGGACTACCGTCTCCACGACGCGATGAGATTCATTCTCCATGTTAACCATTTAAGAATGATTATAATGTATATATAAGAAATAATAATGAAATATATGACATTATAAAGCTACTGTATTTATGTGTATATATATGTATTTCATCTACTTAATTCCATTCAACTCAATAAGGAAACGAAAACAGCGTTCATGCGTACGAACGGTCTACCGTCTCCATGAACAGTGTATTTCATTCCATTTAATGATTTATTATATATGTATATTCTGAATATATATATAAATCAAGTTTTATATTCTGGAATTAAGTAATCATGATCTGAGTAATCATATGAATAATTACAAGTCAAACCCCGGACGACAAATGAAACAATTTTACCCAAAACGCTCTTTAACATGGAATTTACAAAAGAACGGGTAATATAAAGTCATAAGTGAACCATATATGATATCATAACAATGAATATGATTTTGGAATAAGTCAATAACATTATTTAAATCATTATACAGAAGGTTCGGACACTTATAAAGCATGTCGGACCTAAGGTAAGGGAAATATCACAATCTCATTTTTATCCGAGATTGTTTATACTTTAGTATTTACTGGGGTGTATTTTATCATCCACATCCATGTTTCCTCAATATGTAATATTATTTCCATTCACCTACAATTGTTTAAATCCTATTTTACCCTTTGGTGAGTTTTTAGTAAATGATATGAAAGGAATCTTTTGTCGTTTTTCATACAAGGTACTTTTTTGACTATTCTGACAAAAGTACGAAAAGAATGTTTTTTTAACTTATACGGCATCAATGGATTTTTAAAACATTATTTCCAAGAAGATTCCTTTACAAGTTTTCATGTTTATCTTTAATCAACTTCTTTTAGTTTAAAGTTGTATGACATGTTAAGAAAGGAAAAATGTTTTTGAACAAGAAAGGATATTTTCCTCAAGAATGGAGTTCAAGTGTTTTATCAAAATTATTTTCCATATAAGATAATATAGTTTTCTGTTTCTATACCTATTATTAAATTGATTATGTTGTGATGGAAATATTTTTTTATGAATTCCTTTATCTTATATGAATTTCTTTATGATGTCACGATGTTTAAGATTCCCATTTTTATTACATGGGTTATGATATGATGTATGGTTTATGATTTTGTGGCACAAATAAGAATGGTATCATTATGAGATGGGTGGGACCTATATCTCCCTCCAATGCATTGGGTAAAGATTTTATATCTCATGAGATAGACATGGCTGGAATGGTAGGTTATACCGGTTCAGTGAAACAGGACTGAAACGAGGGTGACTCGGTTCAGAAAGGGACTTTGTCCACTAAGATAGTCTTGGCAATGAGTCTTGACTAATAAGAAATTATTCTCTATGATTATGTGTGTATGCCACAAAGATTCATTTTTTAAGTTATGATTATTGGATTTTCATTTCCCTACTAAGATTTATCCCATGTTATGAAATTATGCTCTCTTTTGCAGGTTATGATTTCCAAAATGTTATGTTCTTATGAATATGATGTGATTGATATTTCTTTTGTTTACCCTTACTGAGGATTTGAGCTCACCCTTTTATGTTTTCTTTTCCCCAGGATATAAAGAAAGGTTTTAGGTATAAAAAAAAGGAAAATCTTTACGAGAGATGTTGAAGATCTTTCACCACGATTAGAAGATTATATTCCGAGTTTCCAAAGACACTAAACTATTACGGTCCTTGTGTGTGTGTTTTTGTAATGTACTAAGTATTCCGCAAAAGTAATGTAATGTACATGTACATCAGGCTTCGGGTCTCTACAGTTGGTATCAGAGGAAAGGTTTAGTCAACCTTTGGAAACAAGGATGTGAGAACGTTAGTGAGATCCCTAGAGATATTTCTATGGTATGTCTAGGGATGTCCCTAAGGATAAGTATGCGTATAGGATATAGTCCTAGAACTATGGTAAGGATCTTAGAATTTAACCTAAGAAGTTAGATATTGAGGGTACTCCCCCTTTACTATGTTGTTTTCTCTAGCATGATTTTTTCCTCTCAACGAATTCTTTTTGTGTTTTAGTTAATAGAGGGAACCAGACGAAATTCGGTTACCATTGAATCCAATGGACAAATTGGTGACTATAAGAAACAAAATTATGTAATTCCTAGAGAGAAAGATATTGTGATTATGCCGAATCAGTCGTCGTGATATATGATTAACAAGGTGAAATTTAGTGGTATAACTAATTCATCAAAGAAGAGGAAGATATACTATTATGCATGTTCGCATGTTGAGAAGCATAAAGAAAGGAAGATTGAGATTTCTAAAGAAGGGAAGAAGAACCATGAAGAATACCTCAATTGGAGGGAACGATGTTATTTGTGTGGAGAAAAGGGTCATAGAGTGATAGACTATTATGGAGTTCAATGTATTATTTGTGGAGAACATGGGCATTACCCAACTCAATGCCCTGACCTAAAAAGTTACTTCTAAATCATGGAAGGACTTATTCCAGGACAATAATTGAAGAGGATGGATTTAAGTGTTTATGTATTGGTATTCAAGAATAATGTTGTTGAGGTACTTTTATTGTTTATTAGAATATTTTTGTATTATTGTGGTTTTCAATAATTTTAAGGTACCGGTAACCATGAAAAGTGATTCAAATATTTTGGAAGAAAGATGATATGCGCATAATGAAGGGATAAGGAGAAAATGAAATGTTTGACAGTATTCATGAGCACATGATTGAAGTAAGGACTAAGTGATATCATGGTTTGAGTATATAGAATTTTGAGGATTTTGGTATGTGGAAGGTGTTAACTTTTAACTGCATTCATATTGTCACTAAGTTTCAATGGGTATTCAAGAGAATACATGATTAAGGACTTTGAATGTTTGGAATGTAACCAACAAAACATATCTTATGATATATGGGGATCAACGATGGTATTAAATCTCTGGTAATCGTTTTCACTATGTTATGAGAGTGGACTGCAGTATTATGGATAATCCTAAAGATTGGAATGGATTATGTTGGACATAAGTTAGTATTGTTTAAGGATAGAAGTTTTTTTCGATATTATTGATGGGATGTTATAGTAATATAGTTTTAGAAAAAGGACAACCTACAGGACGGGCGACATCCCATCATGTCGGACAAGGCCGTGGGAATAGAACCCACAACCGAAGTGCGACTGGCCTTTATCGCCTACCACTGGCCTACAGGAAGTCCCTAGTTAGTAGAAACTAGTTTTATTATATTAAGAAGTATGATATATGAAGTATGAGTCCATTTTAGGAACTATATATGATTAATCTCACTATAGAATGACTTATGTATATTTAATAACTTTTGCTAACCTTTTGTTTGAGACAGATGGAATGACCCGTCATTCTATCACATGATCTGCTAACACTTCACGAATAAAAAATTTAACTTCATTTATTTAAGAGATGAAGTGGAAATTGTTAAAGGCATGAACAACAGTGAGATTGTACCAAAATAAAGTAAGTATTTATTCTAATTCAAATTCTTCAACTTTAGGGAAACGATCTTGAAAACCAAAAATGTTGTCCTAGTGCTCTTATATATGATTAATCATATGGTACCTTAGATCGTCACAAATTTATGGATTTGTGATTGTTGGATTTTCCATAGCCATGTTCTCTACCACTCTCCATCAGAACATAATGGTTAGATTTTTCTTCCATATCCATATTTTCACCTATGTGGAAACCCAGTGATTAGTTTATTTGGGTAATCGTTACATTTTATACTTTATTTTTTAAAGCCAAGTTTTGGTATTCTTTTTTACGATGTGGGTTTCTATCAATTAAACTTTCAAATAGTAAACCATTTATAACCCCGATGAATTTCGAGGGCGAAATTTATTTTAAGGGGGGTAGAATGTAACACCCCGAGATTTTATGAAAAATATTATTTTAGTTTCATTAATGTCTTGTGTTGTATTCTACACCAAGATTACCTTGCGCTATACGCAACACCGTATTATCTTGCAGTATACGCAACACTATTCTTGGACTGTGTTACACACAATTTTGATAATAGTTATTCTACGCAACATTGAGTATATATATATATATATATTAAATGTATAAATTAAATATGGTTGGATTCTATTATACGAAACAATGAAGGACTCTTTCACAACACGCAACCCTGACTTGGCTTGCATTATACGCAATCACGACCTTCCTCGATAGCGTGTGATGTACGCAATACCGGGTTTTAATAAACAATGATATATTATTATAATATTGTCATGAACTAGCCATTATGAATAGTATTAACTAAAATTTTAATTTTATAACATTATTATTCATCTTACACATTTTCTAGAACATGGTATATGAACAAAATAAATTTTTCGGGTAAAATAAGTATTTTTCAAAAAATGCAATTTTGCCTCCTTTTGATGGCGCACCCACTTTAAATCTACTTTTTGACATGTTTATATGTTCAATTTGAAAAAATAAAATTCTTCTTTTGAATCAGGATGAAAAAATTTACATTAGATAAAGTTTTGATATTTTTCCGATAACTTTCATATTTTAATGAATAGTAAAAACACGCTATATTTTAATTAAAAACAACTTTTTTCATCATAATATATTATGTGGTTAAATTATAATATTGAATGGTTTTAAAGTATAAATAGAATATATTTTTACCATTTAATATAATGTATGTCATTAGCATTGATTTTACATTGAATTCATAGGTTAAATCAATTCAATCTTTTGCAATGTTTTAAACAAAAACCCGTTTTTATTCGACAACGGGATTAATTTTAATTTAATTTCTGCAACTTCTGTGTATTGAATTTTAAAAAAGGGATTCCATATTTAGAATCAGTGGGTCAAAATTATGTTAATAGGCTACTTTTTATTTTTGGGAATTATGAATAGTAACTACGGTAAATTTTATTTACCATAGTTAAAGGTAAATCGGGTAATTAAGGGTGAATATAATATTATAAAATTACCCTAACACATGCCAAAATTCTATTTGATGGCTAAAAGTAAACCCATATCAACTAAGGGTCATATTAGATTCATTTTATGGACTTTTGACCATGAAAAAGAATTTAATTATTATTAAAACCAAAGAAATTGACAACATGTCACTTTCTTAAATCTTATAAGTATAATAATTTTAACTTAGTGATAAACATCATAAATCTTCGAACATGAATAGTATACAGAAGTCTAACAAAAGTATCTACATCATGAGAATTTATTTATAATTTTTTGGGATTAAATAGTTATCATTAATTGTGATACAATAGTGATGCAGAAATTATTTATCTAGTGAAAAATCAAGAATATAGTTTTTATTAAACTAATAGTGACCATAAAAGGCACAAACCCCTAACAAAAACTTATTGGTCATGTAAATGGAAACTATAATCATCCAATGGTCGTATATTTGATCATTTGGAGTCTTATACAAGCAATTATGACACTTATATTATTTTATTTTAAATCATGCCAAAGTTGTCACCTTCATAATTTAATAAATATAACAACTTAAATATTGTGATTTTAAGATGATAAATTCGATTAAAAGTATTATTGTGAAAGTTACTCTATTTATCTTCATCATAGGATTTTATTTTAAATTTTTATGCAACAAATAAGTATATTAAATAATTATAAAAAAATGATGTAGTAATTATTTTATTAACAGATAAACCAAATAAATGGTTTTAAAAATATTAAAATAAATATTATATGAACTATTTAATGTGATCCACTAATTTTATATATACATATTACATTTTATTAAAATATTAAAGCTTTTAGTTTGAACATATATTCTGTATATATTTTATTTAAATTCAAAAAAATGATTAGTGTCAAAATTGACACTATTGTTATTTTATAAAAATAACATATTATAAAATTGTTTAAAAATCACAAAAATATTTAAAAATTATAAATTTAAATTTATATGGTCTATAATGTTATAAAGTATACAATTATGGAAAATTCACAACAAATAAGTAATTATTTGTTATAATTTAAAATTTAGAATTTTATTACCACAAATAAACTTAAATAGATTAAATAAGGATAAATCAAAATGATAAGGTCTAAAATAAGATCCAAACATGTCTAAATTTGATTGGTTGATGAGGTTAAAACCCTATCTCATCTAATCATTGAATATGAGTCATTTTTGGAGTTATTTAAGTGGGGTTAGATTTATTATAAATTAATATTTTTAAGAATTCCAAAGGTGCCCCTCTCCTCCCTTATAAAAGGGCACCTCATCCCTCTCTTCCTCACACAACTTTTAGCCTTCAAGCTCGGCAAAACCCTGACAAATTCTCTTCTCCACTTCCCTAGAAACATCCTAGAGGTTCCGGTCTTCCTCAAAGACCAATTTTAGTGCCCTAAGAGGAGGTCTCAAAAAGGCGCTTCAAAGAAGAGGTAATTTCTGTTACCGATTCTTTCACCTTTATTTCTTCTTCCACTTCTTCTTCTTAGGTTGTTTCATTATGAAGTAATAACATCAGTATCACTAATATACTGATATGTTTTTATAAGTATGAAAAAATCCTAATTAACCATCTATCCATCCTATGGAAAATGAAATCACTGTGCGTGCGTATGTACGGAATACCGTCTCCACGCCGTGGTGTAATCTGTTTTTCCACCAACACCTTACATGGATGGGTATTATGGTGTAAAGAATAACTATACATAGTTATTATAACATCATAATGATTCTGATATATTGTATCATCCACTCCAATTCAATTCACTAATTATGGAAATGATATCATCGCTCGTGCGTACGTACGGACTACCGTCTCCACGACGCGATGAGATTCATTCTCCATGTTAACCATTTAAGAATGATTATAAAGTATATATAAGCAATAATAATGAAATATATGACATTATAAAGCTACTGGATTTATGTGTATATATATTTATGTCATCTACTTAATTCCATTCAACTCAATAAGGAAACGAAAACAGCGTTCATGCGTACGAACGGTCTACTATCTCCATGAACGGTGTATTTCTTTCCATTTACTGATTTATTATATATGTATATTCTGAATATATATATATAAATCATGTTTTATATTCTGGAATTAAGTAATCATGATCTAAGTAATCCTATGAATAATTACAAGTCAAAACACGGACGACAAATGAAACAATTTTACCCAAAACGCTCTTTAACATGGAATTTACAAAAGAACGGGTAATATAAAGTCATAAGTGAACCATATATGATATCATAACAATGAATATGATTCTGGAATAATTCAATAACATTATTTAAATCATTATACAGGAGGTTCGGACACTTACAAAGCAAGTCGGACCTAAGGTAAGGGAAATATCACAATCTCATTTTTATCCGAGATTTTTTATACATTAGTATTTACTGGGGTGTATTTTATCATCCACATCCATGTTTCCCCAATATGTAATATTATTTCCATTCACCTACAATTGTTTAAATCCTATTTTACCCTTCGTTGAATTTTTAGTAAAATATATGAAAGGAATCTTTTGTCGTTTTTCATACAAGGTACTTTTTTGACTTTTCCGACAAAAGTACGAAAAGAATGTTTTTTTTAACTTATACGGAATCAATGGATTTTTAAAACATTATTTCCAAGAAGATTCCTTTACAAGTTTTCAAGTTTATCTTTAATCAACTTCTTTTAGTTTAAAGTTGTATGACATGTTAAGAAAGGAAAAATGTTTTTTGAAGAAGAAAGGATATTTTCCTCAAGAATGTAGTTCAAGTGTTTTATCAAAATTATTTTCCATATAAGATAATATAGGGTTCTGTTTCTATCCCTATTATTACATTGATTATGTTGTGATGGAAATATTTTTTTATGAATTCCTTTATCTTATATGAATTTCATTATGATGTCACGATGTTTAAGATTCCCATTTTTATTACATGGGTTATGCTATTGTGTATGGTTTACGATTTTGTGGCACACATAAGAATGGTATCATTATGAGATGGGTGGGACCTATATCTCCCTCCAATGCACTGGGTAAATATTTTATATCTCATGATATTGACATGGCTAGAATGGTAGGTTATACCGGTTCAGTGAAACAGGACTGAAACGAGGGTGACTCAGTTCAAAAAGGGACTTTTTCCACTAAGATAGTCTTGGCAATGATTCTTGACTTACAAGAAATGATTCTCTATGATTATGTGTGTATGCCAAAAAGTTTCATGTTTTAAGTTATGATTATTGGATTTTCATTTCACTACTAAGATTTATCCCTTGTTATGAAATTATGCTCTCTTTTGCAGGTTATGATTTCCAAAATGTTATGTTCTTATGAATATGATGTGATTGATATTTATTTTGTTTACCCTTACTGAGCATTTGAGGTCACCCTTTTATGTTTTCTTTTCCCCAGGATATAAAGAAAGGTTTTAGGTAAAAAAAGGAAGATCTTTACGAGATATGTTGAAGATCTTTCACCACGATTATAAGATTATATTCCGAGTTTCCAAAGACACTAAACTATTACGGTCCTTGTGTGTGTGTTTTTGTAATGTACTAAGTATTCCGCAAAAGTAATGTAATGTACATGTACGTCAGGCTTCGGGTCTCTACATGATCAGGAAGAACATGGTCCATAAGTTTTTTATTCCCAAGAAAAAATGGTTTATTATGTTTTTGACATAGTATATGAAGGGTGGAGTGTTTTTTTCACAAGAAACCGAGATACATGTATGATATGGGTGATGAAGGTGAAGTAATTTGTGATAGTGAACCCCCTCAATAACATTACATTGAATTTTTTCTCCATTAATATATTGAAAACATCTGCCTTGTAAGGGAGGGTAAAGAGGAAGAATTAAAAGATGTAATGTTCACAACGGAATATAATGATAACATTAACAACAAAGTAGAAAATAATTTTAAGATTGAATATGAAGACATTTTTATTTCATTACGTAAATAGGAATCTGATGGATTGTAATTTAATTGAAGGTTTAATTGAATTAGTTTTTTAGTTGATATTTTTGCAGGAATATCATTCTTAAAGAGGTTTTGAGATATTAAATGATCTATGACACAAGATAGTTGTTCTTCTTATACTAACTATAGTATATTGGATTTGATAGCTAAGGTATTTCTAAATAATATACCAATTTTATGTTTTATTAATATTCATTTTATTAATTTATATTTATTCAAGAAATTTTTATTTTAATATATATATATATATATATATTTCTTGTTATAGATGATATTAGATAATCAAATCATATACTCATTGTTGTTGGAGACTTACCCAAGTGTTAAGGTCCTTATGGTTCAACATAAAAAACTATGATTCAAATCCAGAAGAAGGAGGATTTCTACGGAACTATAGTAGTACTATAACACAATAGTAGTTTGATTGCTAGACTGGGGTGATGTGGTAGAATTAATTTCCATATGAGTAGAGATTTTCGGATATTAATCTTGGGATTCAAGCCATTGGGCCCTATGGGACATTCATTTAGGAACATTAGGCATCCCAAGTCTTATACTGGATAAACATGGTTGAAGTTTGATTGGTACAAATTCTATCAAATATAAATATAGGAAATCTATTAAAAGTGGGGAGTTGGTGTTACCGGACGCTAGATTTAGTGAATAGATACTTAGATCACCCACCAAGACAATGCAAGAAATAACGGGGATACATACCTAATAATATAGTGGGGAATGGATGATAAGATTATTGGAGAGGTTTTTCTAGTTTAATTATTAGGCTTGTATGGGCCTTCATCATATGTAATCATAAGTCCTTTATGCATATGGCCCTCCAAACCATGTATATGGATTTAAATCCATGTATGGGTTCCCTCTCAACCTAGTTAAAAATAGGATTATCCATAAATAAGAAAATTTATAGTCTTTTTGGCCATAGGCTATACTCATTCTACATTTAAGATTATTATGTTTACATTATGACAGAAAAGATGTTTTATTTAATGGATAAAAATATTTTCCTAAAATGATTTCCTATTTTTTTTATTTAAAGAATTATTTAATTATTGGTTATTTTATAGATAGTTATTTATGTCAAATATATAGATTTATAATAATATCTATTATTATCATAGTCAAAGAAATAATTTTATCATGGTATGAAACAATAATATGAACTTTTTAAAATAAATACCAATTGTTCAAAAAAATTGTAATTTTAATATGTAATTAGTTTTTATTTTAAATGTTTTTCTATAATAACAATAGATTGATTTGATTAAAATATATTTTTATTCTTCATGTCAAAATTAGGTGAATTTTATTTTGTTAAAAATTTATAAAAGAAAAGTTATGATAATAAATATTAAATTCGATGTCTATTCAAATATTTTATTAAAAATTAATATAAAACCTTATAAATGGTACTTTTATTTAAATTTATACTTTTTAAAATTTTAAGGTATTTATTTTGAAAACGAACATTCCGATTTAATGTGGTATATATTGATTAATACAATGGAATTTAAAGTTATTTTAAAATTTGAGTTTCAATTCAATTGTAATTTTACTTTTTATTATTATATTTTTATCTAAAAGGGTATAGAACATTATTGTGACCTATGCAACATGAATTCATTGATAATATAATTAAAATATTTTATAAATATTAAATACTTGAAATAAATTTATTTTTATTTCAATTGTAATAAATATGAAAACATTTATTGTTGTTCACATAGTTTTTGTACAGCATTGTAAAAGCAAAATTGGAGTTTCTGAGAATCCATAATGATATTAATAACTTGAATGATAAATAAGATTACTAATAAATTATGTTGACATATATTTATTATATATCTCAAGAGATGTATAGATTCCACTAAGAGGGGGATGAATCTATGGTACCCACATTTTATGTATTTTTATATTTTTAAATTCAACTTATTAAACTATTTAAAGTTCTCGATACACTCGATAGTTTCTCTAAATATCACCTCATCTGCACTGTTAATATAAGTGATGGAAAAAAATATTTAAATGTTTTAGAACAAAATCATACTCTTTTCCATGTTGGTTAGACGCCCCAAAATGGATTCTCCAATATATTATTTTCATCAATTATAGAGCAACTGATTATACACCTCGGTAGTTGATCCTCTAGTTGATCCTAGATATATCCCCCAGTGATCCAACTCTTCTGAATTGGTTGGTTGTACCCCAAACCATCTTCTACTCCTGAATCCTATTCAAAAACTTGTTATACCCCCACAATCACAAGCCCCTTGTTCTTCTCAATGATCCATTATAGGATGATATCTTCATCTTCCTCCACAAGCTACTGGATCACACTTTCTCATGTACTTCCATAAAAACTTTAGTAGTGATGGTCTCAAGAATCCTATAAAATCTTGAATTATCTGAATTATCCTTTTCAAATTCACATTTACATTTAATCACCTTCTTCAAGAATTACTTGGCTTTGGCTCACTCTCAATTTAATACAAAGATGTATCAGGTTCTCAAAATGATCTTATAATTTTTCACATAACTTTCTTCCTCACCTACATGCACAATTTATCCAAAAAAAGTATTGTGAATAAGATATCAAAAATTAAATGAAATAAATGTTTTTATAATTAAACATTTATTTTTCTCATTCGAATATAAATACCCAAAAATACTTAGGTATTGTATTTCTCACTTAAATATATCCCAATGAATATGGGTATTATATTTAATGATCCTTATTTGAATGTGAATACTCGAGGGTACTTTTTATATTAAAGAACCTAAAATACCCAAATTTTTTTGGTATTATCTTCTCTTCACATGGAATTCTCCTTCATGGATCACCCTGCATGCATGTATCACATTTAAAATACCTATGGGTTTGGGTAACTTCATTATTATGTTCAAACTCATGGATCACCCTTTTTCTTTATGTATGAAAATCAAACACCGAAATATCGTTCTATTTTTAACTTCATTATGATATTAAAGATCACATGATATCTTTAAAATGGAATAATTGAATGGGTTATATTGTGTTAATTATTCTTTATGGGGTATGAAAACACCACATCTCATTTATACACTTTAATGTTAGTGGTATTTATTCTTTATGTGAATTCTTTATCACCCATATATTATATATTTCATGGATTATAAATCATCAATATCATGCATTATTGAATATCTTACACAATGGAATCTTGATAACACCTTGTTCTTCCGTTTTCTCATTCTATTAATATTCATTCATGTGAAACAATATGAATATATTAACTCGGACATACTTGTGCATTAAATCCAGATCTTACTTTATTTGAAGAATCTGTTTCATCATATGACTCATGATCCTTATATTTATGCATGGAATGTCATGAATATCATTCATAATGAATGATTCATGTATGCTTGGATCTTAAGATTTCAACGCGACCATCTTAAATGTGTATGTGACTTCTAGTTTGATCATAGTGGGAATGGGCTTCATCTCTATAGATCATTGATGGAGGTATATCCATGTGAGAAGAACCATATAACAATGATCTAGGATGAATTCAATCTCATATTTGATTAAATAGCTTAGAATGAAGAGATCATATGGAAGGTGTTGTTTGTATAACATTTTAAATTAATGAATACTGCAAAACATCCCACTTGTCCCACATCACTCTATACCTTAGTTGAAGGCTTCTTATTACGTAAATTCATGTATCTATCGATTCGATATGATAGTGGGGGATCAATACCAGTATAAACCACACCCACACATCATGGTCTGCGCCTATATGCATTGGCCCATCAACACCCTTCGATAATGCGCACTCATAGGTGCGCGCTCCTGCGGGCCCATAAATGGCCCACCTTTGTAGACATTCAAGCTGAGTTAGTTTGTTTCCAAGATTTATTGATTAATTCTCACACAATTATTGGTCGATCTAGAAATATTTTTTGGCCATATTTTTTTAGTAAACTCCCATAGATATTTCTAAATTCTTCATCGCAAATCGCAAGCCTTCCTCAAATATTCTTATGAAATATATAATTTATTTTTTGCATGGAAACCTTTAATTCGTCATCAAAATAAATATTTTATCGTTATTATTAAACTATTATTCATATAATTAATGAATGGTAACTTTTTGAAACATTTTTTACTCCTTATAACATGCATTTAATCATTGAAAATTATTTTAACAATCATCATAATTTACAAGGAGAATTGTCCAACCATGACATAAAATGCCATAAAATCAATCCAAAACAATTGTCAAAGAATACAAACATCTCACCATTAACTCACCAAACATATAGTGAAATATAATTGATAATAAATTCAAAACTAGGCCCAACATTTATGTTTTAAAAAATTATACACCCACTTAATTATCAAAGTATTCTTCCAACGCAAGTGCATGGTAAGAAAAGTCAAAATATTATCATAAAAATGATTTCATGATATAAATAGAAATAAATAATATTAATAATGGTTTTAGATGACAATATTGATGAATAGTAATTTTTTTATTTTCTTAATATTAAATAATATGATAATTATCCAAAACTCAAACTTAGTGTTGATACAGTTTTTGTGCAAGCTAGAGAAAACTCCAAGATATTAGTTTAAATATATTTAAAATGATAATTTTATGATGAATTATAATGATAAAAAAATTATATATAAACATGATAGGTAAAAATGATTTCAATATTTAAATATGAAATATTTATTTTATCTATATATTTTCCATGTGAAGTTACAAGAATAAGTCTCAAAATGACTATAAAGTGTATTTAATGTTAATAATGATTAGAAAATTTACAAAAAAATCAGAAAACATATCATGAGTAAATTGGTTATAAGTTATGTTCAATAATATCATCTATTATCCATTTATAAACCATATTAAAAAAACCATCTAGATCTTTAAATACTAAATATTTGTAAAAACATCATCAAATTTTTCTTATTAAAGGGGATTCACTCTACCCTTTCTAAAAAACCACTATAGGTAGGTTTTATCTCGATATTATACCCACATACCTTTAAAAATATCACATTACATGTTTATAAAGAATTTATCTTTCCAAAATTTCTTTATCCAATATAATTACATTCAATCCAAAGGCCGTAATTCAAATAACAAGGTAAGGGTTTTGAAATCAATCTTTCCTTTCTTATTTAAAATTCTTCCCCATTAAAAATATTTTAAAACTTATATTAATTTAATTATATTATTATGTTATTAGGTTATTTCCATCATCTTTATCTTTTAAAGTTGGGATATCACACATTAACTCACACTGCACTCTTCTTCATAAGTCGTTATTATGTCAAAATATGGGTTTATCAAAACCAGTGTTTTCTCTTTCAATTATATTCTTACAATTTTCAATAACATAAGTAATATTTAAAATAACACTATATTATTGGATTATTTATAATATATATTCTTTTTATAAATATCAAATATTTATTGTGTTTTTTCATATTTGAAACTATTTTGGAAAACATTGATTATCGTGGTAGTTTTATAATACCTAAGTAAAAAATGGTGTATTCATAAAATTATGTAATCCAAGGACATTATTAAAAATTAATTTCAATATTAAATATTAAATTAATATTCAATAATTTCATTATTATAATTCCTAAATGGTAAAATAACCATCATAATAATGAAATTAAGAGAAATAAATAAGAGTCATTTTAACCATAAAATCAAACTTATTAAGGAAGATTCTATGAATCATAATTATTTCATGACCCCTTGAACTCCTTGGATTCTAGAATTATATAAAAAATATAAATTGAAACTTTTTCATACTATGTAACCATCTTAAAAGAATCTTTAAACAATTATACAAAGTTGTTTTGGAACTATGTACTGGACAACATCAAAATGAATGACATGGGAAAAATTAATCGAATAAATGGATAATACATGATAATAAATGAATTAAAATGAAGGATAATATAAAAAATATAAAATTTTATATTGTAGGTAACTAATTTATAAAATTTTTTTATTTATGAATTAATGGATGAACAAGGTGATTCGGGACTCAGGGTGAGGGCATTCTTAACTCAGTTTCCATTCATTAAGTTATATCATTTCTTAATTGAATATGTTATTTTATGATTATGTGGATTATACCCTATGATATATTTATTTTTAATTTCCACTTATTTTATGATAATTTTAATTTCTCTCTCATAATCACTTCCTTGACATATTCTTACCTCATATGGTACCCACTTTGTGAGGGTTCCACATCTTAGTTCCCCATCATTGAGATACAATCTAAATTTGTCACTTTTCTTATTTAATGTGGTGTAAATACCACCCCATGGATGTATTTTGTCATAATTTCATTAAATTTAAGTGATATAAAAATAAATCTCAATTTTTATCTTCCAATAGCTTTTTATTCAAGACTTACCAAATCCATAAGGGTTTTTTTCCAATATCAATTAGAAATTTAGATTTACTATGTATAAATTTATATTTAGGGAAATTTACTGTTCTTTATATTTAAAACACCATCTATTTCATTATAATTCATGAATATATTATTTATAATATTTTATATATTTCCTTCTCTATACTTTTATGATTTATTAAGGTCATTTTCTATTAACTTTGACTTTATTTCCAAAAGTGTGAAAGGAATTTTTTTAAACATTTTATGCATGTTCACATTTTCTTATTTCCTTATTCAATTTTATTTATAAAGATTCTTTTCAAGTTTTAATGGTATTGAAAATTAATTTTTATTTCCTTTTTCATAAATTATTCCCTATAAAATTTAAGTTATTAAAAATGTAAAGAGTGTTTCTTGTTTTTATTTTTCAAAGTATTTAATGCTCTTATATGGTGTTTTTTATCTATGTTAATATCCTTCAATGTTTCATAAGATTCAATTAAGATATTTTCTAATGATAACAACCACATTATTTCCTCGTATGTTTTATGATAATGTATTGTGGAAATTCTTAGGAAACCTATTTCTTTCTCATTGGTTAATTATGATATGATGTAATTATGAAGGTTTTCATGTTAATATGGAACACATATGTATTTTTTTCATTATATGATTGTAAGGTCTTGAATTATATATCCCTCCAATAAATTGGGTAACAATTTATATTTCCTGATAATACATGAAAGTAACTAGTGATTTTACACAAACAATCAAAGTTTAATGGGAATGTGGAGTAAACCTTATCCACCATGAGAATATATCCACAATGTGATAATGGTATTGTTAGTGATACATGAAAAAGGAAATTATCTTCTATGATTATGTATATGAAACATTCTTACTCCACATTTAGATGTTATGAAACATAAATATGTTATGTTTTCATGGTTCATATTTACTGATTCATTTTTTGACACTCATATGACTCATGTCTTATGTTATGGCCAAACCCTTGTTTTATGTGCCATGATTTATGATCGGGGTTTTAATGGGAATGATTTTCTTTTGTTTTATTCATGCACATTGATTATGTTCTCATTATTATATGTTCATATTATTCTCACTTATGATCTTTGATTTTTATTTCTTATTTGTACCCTAACTAACTCTTTAAACTCACCCTTTATTATATTTCCATTCCCCAAGTAATTAAGAAGAGTATTATGTATGATGTGTCTAAAAGGGTATCATGTGTAGATAATTTTATGGGAGATTTTAAAAACTATTTTATAATTGAAAATATGAGGTTTTATCCTTTAATTAAGTAAGTGTATCACTTAATGAGCTTGTTTTGGTGGAAAAAATGTCCATTTGGTGGAAAAAGTGTCACAACCAAAGTATTTTTAATAAGATACCACTTATATGGTGTATTAATTTTTAGGAATGTTAATTTAAATATATTATTTAAATAATTATAAATTTTTATATCATGCCACAAAAGATATTACAATCAATTAGATATCGATTATACATTAAAAGGTTTTGTGTTTACTTTGTGATAGAAAAGGCGTTTCATTTAATGAATTAATACAGTTTCATAAAACTATTTTTTGTTCGATATTTTATTAATGGTTATTTATGTTCATTAAATAATTAATATTTATATTTATTATTATGATAATATTATAAATAGATTTATCAAGGTATGATGGATAAATATTATTTTCATTTGAAAAAGAAATAATGTTTTGTTTTAAATGAATTTTTTCCCATATATTATAATGTTTTATTTAAAAATTAATTATCTAAACTTTATAATTTTATTTTTAAAAAAATAAATTAATTTTTTTATTCACTATATAAAAATTTACTTAGGGTTTTTATTGTGTATTTTTCTAAGAAAGTTGATTTTTTAGTGAATAGTATAAAATACAGTTTTTACAAATACTGTCACTTTTCTGAAATAATCATTATATAGTAATTACTTAAAAGTTTTCAAAAACTTTTAATAGACCAAATATATATTTAATAAGTAAAATAATTTTTTTAATAATATTATGTTGAATTTAAAAACCTGTGTTTTACATTTTAGAACCTAAGTGATGTTTTATTCTAATAAAAGAACTTTTTTCATTATTTTATTTAACTACATAATTACAATGTTGAATTAAAATATGCATTGGTTTTAAAGTCCCATAACTCTTATTTTTTATTTATAAATTAATATATGTCATAAGAATCAATATTATAACCGATGTTAGTGAAAATTTATTTTTTATGATTAAAATGAAACTTTTTAAAAATGTTTTTTTATTTCATATATGTTGAATGAAATTTAAATAATAAGTTATGATGGAGAAATTGTTGATACTAACTAAAATCGTAAACATATAGGGGTCATGAAGGGAACTTTTTGTATTGTGGAATTTTCTTTTGAATATTATTCTACTTCTACTTCTTCTTTTTTGTAACGTATTTATTTGGTGGATTATAAAATATAATTAATAAAATTAATTATAACCATTTAATTTTTTTATCTCTAATAATGTGAAAAATTATTAATAAAAACATATAATATATCTAGAAATATAATTAACATTATATTTCATTTTTTTAGTTTATCAGTAATTTTTCTAAAAATTATTTTTCATTCTAAAATATGTTGTTCACTAAAAAATTTCAATAAATACATGTATTTTATATAATTAGAATATTATTTACTAAATTTTATTTAATGTTTTAGTAAGTGATTTTTTGAACTCAAATTTTATTATATAAAAAAGAAAACTTATGAATTTTCATGTTTTTCAATTGACTAACGAGTTTCCTTTATTTTTATATCCATTACTAAGAATTATGTGCTCATATCAAATTTTAAAATATTTTTAATAGGTCCTAAGGATTTTGAAAAACTATATCAAGGTAAATCAATAATTTTTTGTTACTTTTCTTTAATTATTAAAAAAACTTCATGAATGAAATGTGAGTTTAAACATAAGAACCTGTTTTATAGGAATATATACACATATTATGTGATATTATTCCCTATATAATTTATGTTTTTTCTTTTTGATCTATAAATATAAATCTAAAATATAATGAGAATATATAAAAGAGAAATAATTTCTATAAATAATATAGTTATTGGTTGATTGTGTTTGGGTTGTTATAGTTGGTATCAAAGCTAGTATGAAAAGAATATTATTTAGCACCGGATTTAAGTATACATGTCTGGGTTATCATTGTTGGTATCAGATATGGGGTTAGACAACTTTATAGGATTTTATTTTATCATTATAAGATAATTTAATAGGTATAAGTATCATTATGGATTTATAATCTTAAGGATGATCATAAGTTTAAATGTATAGATACCCTTTGAGGTTTTCTGTGATTGTATTCTAAGGTGATTGATGATATTTTGGGAGATATTTATTAGGTTTTATGAATAATACATGGTTGATGTTTATATAAACCTTGGGGTTGATAAGTGATCTGATGTTGAGGTAAATATTATAAATTGGAGCAATGGGTTAATTGGTTTTTGGAAAATATTACTATATTTTTGGAGAACTTATGATTAGGGTATATGAATTTTTGGTATGTGTCTTTATGAGTGATTAATTTTTGGAGATAAATTTTATATTGATTTTAGAATAATATTTGATCATATATTTCTGATTCTTGGGTTTTAAATCTGGTTTAATGTGTTTTTATGGGTTTTATGGTTTAATTATTAACGAATTGATTTAAGTTATTTATGATTCATTATTGTTTATATTTAGGTTTTAGAGATTAATTTTTATTTATTCATATGAATTTTTATTAATTTTCGGTATTATATTTACTCATTCTAACCATTTTGGTTTTTGTAAATGTCATGAAATAGGAGGAATAACTTTTCATCATTTTGGGGATATCATGGTCTATTAAAAGTTGATTTTTCTGCTTCAGGATTGAAAAAATCGTCTGGTCCATTCATCATTTAGAATGAGTAATGAATAGGATATGGAAACTAAATTAAACACACAACTAAAAGGGCATAATTATTCTTAGGAAGTGAAAAAAATAAATAATTTATTTCTTATCATTTTCTTTAAATTCAAAAAAAATATAAATCTAATAAGTATTATGTATATAACATTAATCAACTATCAAGGTAAGATTTGGTAAACCCATTCAAAAGTATGATTCTCATAATATTAAATTCATGGTTTAAGAAATATTTAATAATTTATAATTCCCCTAGTCTAATTATATACATTAAAGTTATTTTCAAAAAGAAATGTAATCAATGTGAATTAAAATGCATTTCTTTCCACTTATATATATTTATCTTTCACTCTACATTTATTTACATTCAATTTGTTGTTATTTGGGATTCAATATAAAATTACATCTTTCAAAGTCATATTTTACCTTATAAAAAAAAATTCAGAAAAAATAGTTTTGAACATCATAAAACCCTTCTAATTGGACTCCTGATAAAATTTCAAGGAAGTAATTTATTTAAAAGGGGAGAATGTGACAACCCAGGTATTTTTAATAGGATATAAATTTTATGTATTAATAATATTCATGACTACTAATTTATATATATTATTTAAACAATTATATATTTTTATATCATGTATTAAAATAAATTATAATCAATTAAATATTTTTAAAAATATAATCAAGAAAAATGAATTTCATTTAAAGGCTTAATACATATTTTGAAAATTTTTCTTATCAGATATTTGACAAATGGTTATTTATGTTATTTATATAATTAATATTTATATTTATTATTATGATAATACTATGAATAAATCTATAAAAGTATGTGGAATGAATATTATTTTCAGTTTGAAAAAGCAAAATTTTTTATTTTAAAGAGATTGTTTTTTCCATTTGTTATATGGTCTTATTTAATAGTTTATTTTATAAATATTATAATTTTAATTTTCTAAAATATTTTTTTATTAATCACACTAAAATTAAATTTGGTTGAATTTTTGGGTTTTTTCTAAGCGAGTTGATTTCTCAGTGAATAGTAAAAATACAATTGTTATAAATACAGTCACTTTTATAAAATCATCATGATATAAGAATGAAATAAAAGTTTATAAAAAATTTCTTATAGAACAATTGTATATTTAATATGTAAAAAAAATAAATTAAAAAAACTGTTGAATTTAGAGACATGCGTTTGACATTTTAGGACCTAAGTGATGTTGTATTCCAATATAAGAACCATTTTATTCTTTCCTTTAATTAAGTAATAACAAGGTTAAATTTAGTATTATATTTGATTTAAATTTACATAACTCTCATTTATTAATTTCTATATTAATAAATTTCATAAGAGTCTATAATATACTTTATTTTTGGTGAAAATTTATTTTTTACGCTTAAAAGGAAATTTTTATGAAAATTATTTTTCATTGGGATATGCGTTCTTATATTAAAATTATTTTTATCAACACTATAAATTTAATATTTTGAAAAACATTTATAAAATTTATTCATAATTTTCAAATTATGTAATAATTATCACTTCACTTTTAGTCATAAAAATAATTTACCATATTAAAATTTAATCACCAGATGAAGGCTAAAAAATGGTAAAAGTGTTAAATCAAGGGTTAAATCCTTAAAATATCCCAAAAAATAATCTTTAAATGAGTGTATGAGGTCCTTATCAACCTCCCCCTCTCTCTAATTTTTTCAAATTTTGTATTACTTTCCTTGATAATGACTTTCCTATTTATATTTATAAAATAATATTTACAAAATGTACGTCTCTCTCATTGAATATCTTAAATATTTTTTCATGATAATGATAAGTATAAACACATATTATGAAAAAAATAGGTAATAATATTTATTATTAATAAAATATATTTTTATTATTAATTTATTTTTATTTTTATATAATAGTAAAATTTTCTAAAACACTTACATAATGTCGGCACTACCCATGTGCAAGAAGTAGAAAAGTTAAAGTAAATGGTTTAAAAAATATGAAAATTTATAATTTTTTGTTAAAAGATATATTTTATTGAATTTTAGGGATACACATTATTGTTAAAAATCAATTTTAATATTTAAATTTTAATTCCATGGTTATCTAGATATTTGTGAAATAAAATTATGGGAATAGTCTTAAAAATGACTATAAATGGTATTTAATGTTAAATAAAATTTTATTAATTGATTTAATAATAAAAATATTATATTGAGTAAATTGGAAGATAAATGTTCTATAATATCATACATGTTTCATTTATGAGCCATAAATCTTTTTAAAATTCCATCCTTGGTGTGAACATAAACCTCTTTTACAAAGGATTTATGTTCAATTGAAAAGAGTATATACAAGGAAGAGATAATTGCATTAACTGGGTTATTTAGAGTTTATTTATTCTTCCACATCATGAAAATATTAAATATCCATATTAACATAATAAAATCAGTATCATTAGTTTACTGAAATTATTTTATGTTGATGTCACAACCATCATCAACCTCCTTTTCATCCATTGAAAAAAGAAAAATACGCTCATGAATATATGCGGACTACCACCTCCATGAATGATGTATTTCATTTTCAATCACTAACTCACATGGATGGTTAAAAATATGGACTTAATGAATAAATATAATATCAGTGGAATAATTATAATTTTTTAAATATGAACAATTATCTACCTTATTTCATTTTTATCCATTAAAAACTGAAAACATCCTCTTTGTGTACATATTTACTACTTCCTCCATAAATTACATGTTTATTTTTCATTACCACCTTACATGGATGATGATAAAAATTCTTAAAATTCTATTTTTTATTTTTTATTGGAAATAAATTTCTATGGGTTGAATGAGAAACCAATTAGAATAATTTACAATTATAAAAAATTATAAGAAATTATACTAAGTTATACATTAATTGACATCAAATAATCATTTCGAAATAACTTCAACATGTTAATACCTAGTACCTTTTAAAAAGATCCAATTTATGTTAATCATACAAATATCTAGTTCATTTTTAATGAGTCCCTAAAAACAAATACATATTTTTCTAAGTCATTATATTCTCTTCCAAACATATCTTCTCTTCATTAAATCCACATAATAGAATGAAATATTGGGTGATGATCCATTTTGACTGTTCATTACTTTGAGGTCTACAAATCTCTGTTTCATATATTCTATAAATATACTCTAGTATATATTTGAGAAAAAACTCATATTTAACTCTCTCTCCCTTATAATGAATAAGTATGCCCAAGGTCAATATGAAATCATCCACTTATTCCATATCCTATCCATCATCTTATCTAACATAAAGCTGATTTCCAAGATTTTCATCAAAATCCATTGAATTCACTAATGCAATTTTTTATTATTTTAAATATAATCCCACATCAAGGTGCATTTTCTACTAACTTATGATATTCTTATGTAAAACTAACCTTATACTAAGAGTAATTTCACTCCCCATTTGACCCGCACCTTTACCCATTGTTCTTATGTTCATTGGTTTAAGGATTTTGGAATAATATTTATGGGTTATGGTATTATTTTTATTGTTAACAATAAATTCCTTTAAATCATACTTCACCCTCTTCATGATATTTTCTCTTTAATGGTGAAAGGAAGTAGCTTGCCTCTCCACTTCACAATCAGTGGAAAATGGAGAATGGTCATTCACCCTTTTTTTGAACATATGAATCACATTTACACTCTTGGTACTTCTCCATTGACCTACTATCTTGGTTCTCACCAACTGTTTTTTCCTTCATCCACTTTTTTTAATAGTTTTATAACCATTTTCCCCATTGGTGTCCCCATTTCCTTCCCATAGAATGAGGAATTTATTCTATAACTTAATTATTGATTCATTATCATTCTCCACTAATTCTGGATGTAAGGGAGGGGAGAGAGCCTACACTGGGTATTTAATCCCTTATTTATAAAAACACCTTTATCCCTCATAATAAAAAATAAACCAATTCTATTCCCTATGGAGTTTTATGAAACTTCTATTCTGTAAACACAATATAAAAAAATAATTTGAGGTAATTTTCTAGTAGCCACCTTCTACTGAATCTTAGTAGAGTCACACCCATTAGGATAAGTAGGAAACTACCTTATACCAAGAGGAAATTCCACTGAATAAATTTAAAACAGGATCTTAAGTAAGAAATATACCAAAAATAGTGGTACAATGTGTATTTTTCATTCTATTTCTCCCTCTTACCACTAAACAAAATCCATTCCAACATGTTAAACTCATTTGGGGTCATTCAAATCAATCAGAGATTTGGGAAATATCCTAATACCTATTGGAGCATGTCTACAGACATGTTTTAGGTGTCAAATTCTACATCAATAGGAGTACAAATCCACAAAATATTCAAATTTTGCTATTTTTTATAATTTTTTTCATTCTCTATATTAATATAAACATATTTTAATATCGTTATTTACATCATTTTTAACCATGATTCTAGGATCAACGGGGTGACTCAAAGATCAACACCGACTATATATGGTTAAAAGTCTATAAAAAAAGTTTCCAATCATCTATAGATTTTAGAGATTCTAAAAAATCAATGCAAAAATAGGAATAATTACCAATATGTTCATGATTGGAGGATCTTATTTCATATGGAAGTTATAGAACCATCAAAAAATCGATAAATGGAAACCATTGAAGAAACATGGGGCTACGGATTAGGGAAAACTAGATCTTCTTCCTTGTAAAATTGAGTAATAATATATAATGGGTATGGAAGTCTAATAAATGCATGTTCCCATAGATTCCATGAATCATAGATAAACCAATTGAATTCATCCACCATGAGGAGATTCCAACCAAAATGAGCGACCATGCAGACATTGAGTAATGTGGAAGCATCTATAGACGCCGAAAAGTGCTTAAGCATGGGAGAAAGTTCCAAAACAAAAAAGCAAAGTCATATTCAGACTTCGAGACACGGTCTAGAGGGCCTGGAGGTGTTATGAACAAAAAAGGGTGAGGTGTGCAAGAAACGATGTCACATGCGAAAAGTACTAGGATTCGTTATGATTCAAGGTGCCGGCACAATATAATTTCGTGCCCACATCCCGTGAGGTTTGCCTTTCACGCCGCCGCCTCCGTCACATAAAATATTTCGCACAGACCTAAATTCTGCACTGCCAAATGCCTATAAATAGAAGGGGAACCCATTCCTTTTCAGGGATGTATAATTTGAACTGCCTCTCAAGCACGTAATTGGGATTCTACATGTATGCAATATGGCTCTCTTGTAAGGTTCTTTTTCACGCCAAGTCACCCCGGGATCCACCTTCGCGTGAGAACCCCATGGATTAGACTAAACCCCGGCCCCTTCGGGATCCTTCCTTTGTGCGCAATAATCCTACTCTTGCACACAATCACTTCATTTGCACGCAATACATTCCTTCGCGTGCAATCCCTTCGAGCCACGTGAAAAGCCTTGGTCCCCTATTTCGCGTAAGCAATACTGATTGCATGCCATCTAGGGCCTTTTCGCGCCAACCCATGGCTTTTTGGGATGACCCCCCTTATTTTGCGCAAGCCCCAAGGGTTACGAGAAATCTCCTGGCACCCTTCACCTCGGTGCTCCCTAGGCACCCCCTTGTGTGAATGCCTGATGCCCTCCTTCTAGGTGCCATTCATAGGTGTCTTGCGCACCCCGTGCATCCGAATCATGTATGGTTTTCCTGTACAACCTTCTCGGCTTGTATGAAGTAACTTCAGAGTCCCTTGGATAATCCTTACTGTTGTTTTTCTCCACCTCATGCTTCTTCATATAGGCACGCTAACAGTTATTTCTTCTTCACATAGACACACTAATGTGGACCCCTAGATGGTTCGACCCGCGACACCCCCTCAGTACGGCCTTGCTGATGCCTTCCCTTCCACAAGGGGCAGAGAAAACCAGTTATGTAAGTCCTTGGGGTGTAGAGCGAACCCACCTTGTCGGATCTGCGGGACATTAAACTGCCATGCACCTTGTCCTCAACACATGACGTCAAACTATGACCTGGCCCCGTACCTCGCACGTCGGGTCCCCCACCTCATTTATTCTCTACGCCCACTTGTCTCCATGGGGATGGGATCACCCATCACAGGGGGTGATTAATTGGAGTGGTCTTTGTCTGCGGGGAAGGGTATCCACCATGGTGTAAGCCCCTAGCCTTCCTTCTAGGTGGTAGCACCCCTGCTCCTCCTCACTTCCTTAGTGTCAAGGCCAGTGGGGAGCATGATACGGATCGGGGCCCCTCCTCTCTTCCTGGGTGCCAAATCCCTCTCCCTCTATGCTTTTTCGCCCTTGGGACTCCATTCTAGAGTATGTCCTGACACCATGGGCCGCTCAACACGTAACCCCCCCTTCACTTCCCAGGGATGAACCCTTCGTGGCGTGATCGTCAGGTCTTTGCTGCCTCTTGTTTCTCACACTAAGCACGACTCCCATGAGCATAGACTGAGAACCATCCATGACACACCTTGCGTTGTCTCAGAGCGTAATCCCCATCCATCCTAAACTATGGGGACTTTGATCTGTTATAAGGCATGGTATGTAGGAAGTCTCCACAAGGTTCATGCCCCACCACCATGGGTTGTCTCAGAGCGTAAGTCCCATCCATCCCAAACTATGGGAACTTTGATTCGTGCTAAGGCATGGTATATAGGAAGCCCCCACAAGGTTCAAGCCCCACCACTTTGGACCGTCTAAGAGCGTAAGCCACATCCATCCCAAACTACAAGGACTTTGATCCGTGCTAAGGAATAGTACGTAGGAAGGCTCCATGAGGTTCAAGCCCCACCACCTTAGGCCGCCTCAGAGCATAAGCCCCATCTCTCCCGAACTACAGGGAATTTGATACATGCTAAGGCATTGTACGTAGGAAGCCTCCACAAGGTTCAAGCCCCACCACCTTGGTCCGTCTTAGAGCATAAGCCCCAACCATCCCAAACTACAGGGACATTGATCCATGATAAGGCATGGTACATAGGAAGTCTCCAAGAGGTTCAAGCCTGCCTACCCATTGGCCCCGACCGTCTCCGTGTTAGTGCACCAAGCCCCATTTATACCTTAGGCCGCCTCGGAGTTTATTCCCCAAACCACCCGGACCACAGGTGCCTCTTCACGTCGGTTCACTGACTCCAACATTGGGCCGCCTCAGAGCATAAGCCCCAAATGCCCCCGTCCCGCATGACATTAAACTTCATTCCATCCCGAACTACAAGGAATTTGATCAGTGCTAAGGAATGGTACGTAGGAAGCCTCTGCGAGGCTCAAGCACATCACTCTTGTCTCATCTTGACCTCTCCCTCAATCCCATGCGTCTCACGAAGATCATGCCCTAACCCAGAGGTTCCACTTCCTCAGGGTCCCATCCATGCATCCATTCCCACGGGTCGACTCATCTAGTGCCCCATTGCTTCATCGAAGTACGCTGACTTTGATTCCATGCCACAGGGATACATAGGAAGTCTCATCGAGGCACAATCCCAAATCCATAATTCATTCTGATTCTTACTTGGGCCGCCACATCCTAGTGGGATCATGCCACTTCCCTCCTCATTCCCCTCCACAACATTCCAGAAGCTTCTCACGTGCTGGTCCCAACACCAGTGTTCCATCCAGGGAGTTCTTCAATCTGATCCACACTAGCTAGTGTTATGATTAGTCCAATCTGTCTTCGTTGGAATTTAAACTTGTGGCATGCCCTGTGTTAAACATGGGAAGATGAGGAAAACCTAGATACATGCCTATGGAAAACATTTCCCTACGTTCGATGTGGGATGCCTCGGGCTTCCGCTCCCTTGAGAATCCCTATGATAAGGGATAGAAGACAGACATTCCAATACCCAGAATCAAGGCACACCAGTGATGCCCCAACATGACTGCTCTTCTAACTAAAGTTTTCTCCCCTAACCAGACCCTTTGGAAGGTCCTGACAGAAGCGGCGTAATTAACTGGTGTCCATGAAGATATGGCGTCGGGATGAGCTTCATGATTTACATTTTAAATCTATGAGAGAGACTCAGACTGGGTGACGAGCTCCAAGGAGGAATCCATGGAAGGAATATCTGACATCCCATCATCCTGTTTCTATCATGGAGAAGATGTCCCTGAATAAGGAGCAGTTTCCACCTGCATTTCGAAAGTGGGAATGTGGGGTAACAGTAGTGTGTCCTCTGCGTGATGGATGCGCATGCCCCGGTGAAAGCATCGGAAACAGAAAATGGTGAACTAGATGTGAATCTTGTCTCTTCATCTTGGAGTCTAGTGGTGTTTGGGACATCAGTGGATAATCATGTCGTCTGACCTCATCATCCGATACCAGGTCCCACCAAACAGGCCTGACGTGAAACTCACCATAAGTTGGGACAGTCATGATGTTGAGCATTCCATTCTGCAACGTTGTCCGCGTGGATCCCTCTTTTCATCCACGGAAGACGAAGCGGTGTTAGGGCACTGGGTGTTGATTCATTTTCCTAGAATTATTATCGAGTTCCTCTTCCTGCTTCAGGAATACAGTCGTTGCATCCGTAGCTCGACCACCTGCCCACCAGGGCAGGGGCAGGGGAAATATCGATGTGGCTACACTACGCGGTTCTAACTCTTCCACGACGGCCACGATCACAACAACTGTCGGGTGCCCACGCCCCCTCTCCCCATCAGAGGCCATCCAGTGAAGGGTAATAAATGACCTTGTATGCAAGTACGAGGAGGATGGGGTAATCCTCACCAGGGATATGGCCTTCCTAGATCTTGAGGCCGATGTGCCTCACCGTTCACGCTACCCTCGAGGGCCGCGTAGGGAGCCACTGCTCTCCACCCCAACATTCAATCACTTCGTTAGCTTGTCCTCGGAGCGCCTCGACAGCTCCCTCCCCTGCGCCGACGAAGTAGGAGGTATCCGGGGTGGCCTGATCGATGTCCCTCTTGAAGGACTCCTAGGGAGGGCCCCCACCAGGCGGTGGCAGCGCCAAATCCTAGTTCCCTAACACGAGGAGCAGGTAGTCCACGCACCTGCACCACTGGCTCCAGTCCACCTGACCCGACGCCAGCATCGAGCGTGAGCAGAAGAAGATGCTTGTTGTGGGGCGTTAGCATCAGTGACTAATGTGGACCAAGACACCACTGGTTCATATTCCCAAATCCCTACATGAGTTGAGTAGGGGCAGCTATATTCCCAACCCGGATCGAGGCCCCAACTTCCCCACGGGCAGGTTTGGTCGACTATCCCGGTCGCCAGTACAGGCGATGGCCGCTACAGACCAACCTGCAGCAATTCCACCCAGTGTGAAGGCAAAATCTCTACCGTCATTACGGAAGGTGCGGGCCCTCCCTGGTTCCAACCTCAACTTGGAGGTCTGCCCCGTGCCACCTTCAACCCAGAAGAGGGTCTTCCCCATGACAGCAACACTCCATATGTGAGTCACCCCCATGCTCACTACACTGGGTACGGGGTCACTCTCTCTGTCCTAGACCGCGAGCATGGAGACATTTCATATCTGATCACTAGCCAACATAGAGGTCCTCCCCATGTCCCTGTGCCGATCGAAGAAGGTCCTCCTCACCCCAATAATCGGAGAGGTGGAATCCAACCCCGCTTCACCAATGCTCAGCATGGAGGTCCTCCCCGTTCCCTTTAAATATTTGTCCCAGTGCTCCTCGTACCCCAACTTCTTCGGGTGTAAACTTTCTCTGCCCCGACACTAGTACAGCTGGAGGACCCCATGTCAGAAATTAGCCCTACCCTGAATAACCATCCAGAGGCAGGAGAGCAGGTCGCCACCACCTCGAAAGGAATCATGGGGAAGGCCGGGCAGGAATCAGGCCAGTCTGCTTCTAAGACTCCAAGGCAGAGTACGATTTAGTGCAAGAGACCTCCCCTCAGTCCTCCGAGTCAAGGGTTGGGGAATGAATGAGGCACATCAGCCTCGTGCTCTCAGAATGTGAGATCCACAAGATCCCTTCTTCCCTCCTAATGTATATCCAGGAGGAAGAGACCCTGGAATGTTTCCAGGGGCCGACCAAGCAGTCTCTACCATCATCTCTAGAAGCTCCCTCTACCTCGGAGCTATTTTGGGGGTCAATGACAGAAGAGCCACGATATAACCCACCATCGACAGACACTACTATTGTGTAAGGAGCTCTGGTCGCCGGTCCATCCCATCGTGACATGGCATCTGGGTCACTGCAATCCTCAGAGGACAGCCCAAGATTAGGCAGCCAATCAGCTCGCTCGCCGTATTCTCCACCAACCAGCCCCCCATCTCAGCGGCCCGCCTCAGCGCTGCTAAGAGTTCTTTATCCACCATCAGATGGCGAGTGGAGAAATCAAAGGCCAGACACTAGATCTTAGTCGGGGAACTTCTTGACCATCCTCATAGAGGGCCACTTCCCTGAGAAGTTTTCTCCGGCCGCAGGATCAAATTTTGGTACCCCAAAATCACTCACCCTGGAAGAGTGTGAATGTTTCCTCCAGACCCTCTGGGCGACTCACCTCTGTCTTCGCCACTAGAGGGTGACTTATCCCGGTAGCCAAGAGCACATCGAAGGAATCGGCGAACAATGCCACCTGGTTGACCTGGCTACACTCCCTAGTGTCTGACACCTTGAGTCACTTGGCCACCACAGGGCCCTCCAACAACAGTGCGTTCAGAGTTTTTAAGTACTCCGCAGTGTTGTCGAGGAGGCTACCCCCCACGTGCAAGTCCGTGGCTGGGGGAAATACGTTGACCTCCTCTTTAGTGCGATTTTCCGGAAGCCTGACTCCCTTTGAGGTAGTGAGGACATGCCCCCAGGAAGAGTTGCGGTCAACATAACCGATCTGACAGGAGAGTCAAATGAGCTAGGACTTCTCTATGGGGGTGTCCCCCCTGAGGACATGCTGCCACTGGACCCATTAGAATGGATTACTCGCCAGCAGAGGAACATCCTAGGTCTCCCTCCACCCACTGAAGCATTGGTACTGAGCTAGAATGTCAGTAGAGCCCAAGAGCATGTTGGAGATGTCATCCACTCCGACCCGTCGGCCTCAGTGCATAAGACAGAAGAGGGCCCCGATAAGGTCGTACTGTGTCAGAAGCTTACTGAACATAAGAAGTTGGATGATGAACTTCTGGCTGAATGCATTGCAGAGCGGAGACCCGACTACGGTGATCCGAATTCGGGGCAACAGGGCTAGGAACAACTATCCCTCAGTGAGATTCTCCCAGGGAACCCTGATCATGCCATATTCATTGACAGGGTGGAAGCCGGAGCTCATGGAAAGAGGGCATGGTATGTCGCATTGAACACTCCCAAACGACGCGACCACCCAGGGAACCTCGTTCCGGCTCCTCCAGCCACCCCAAGGGTCGTTCCACCAGCCGCTCCATGAGTCGCTGAGCTCGGCTATGCCACTGAAGAGCCCGACAATGCACTCATGGTTAGGGATCCCTGTCAGCACTGGGACCCCTATCCAGAAGATCTGATGGCGGAACTCATTACCCTCCTGTAATCATTGTAAATGTGACACGTGGTTGTCCCACCCGATGGAAAGCCATACCTGGCATGGGCGGATGATGTGTCGGCACCCCCAGGATTCGGAAATCCCTCTTTCTCCCCCTTTAATAGGATGGGGGACCCACCATATCACTTGGCCCACTAAAACTCAAGGTGTTGGCCTTTGGTAGGGACTCCAGCATAGTAGGAGGCCTCCAAGCTCTGTTTCTTTGTTCAGACGCTGGAGGGGCCAATATTCGTTTGATACATCCAGCTCCCCGTTGGATCTGTGAAAAGCTAGGAGGACCTTCGTATGCAGTTCCTTTACCAGTACAGCTCTACCACCCAGAAGACAAACATCGTAGAGCTCTTCAGGTGTAAGCAAAGGCCCAACACGTGAGTCACAGACTTTATCGCCTGGTGGAAGGGGCTTACATACTCCCATGACATGACACTGACTCAGGATAAATTACTGACGATGTGTGTGGGTAATGTAAAGACAGAACTGGTTCCCTCCCTGATCACTCAGAATTTTCCCGGAGGGTTTCGAGACTTCTCGGATAAGTCCCAGTGCCATGAAGAAGCCCTGCAACAGGCTATCTAGGCACGCCTGCTACCCCCTACAATTCCTGAAAGGAGGGATGCCACAACCGAGCCCACCGTTGTTGCCCAGATAGAGGCCCCCATGAAGCGACGATTGATACTAGTGGAGCCAGATCTGTAGCATCACAGAGGCCCTTCACCATGGGCATAGTTTCCTCTAGCCCCGCAGCACCCGCCCCAGAATCTGGAGGCGCCCCCGCGTAATGCACCGCCACGGCCTAGGTGAGATAATCAAGTTCTACCTCCTCAAAAGGCTCCTTCGGCCCCCCATCAGGGTTAGGCTCCTAGATCCCCCTTTCTGAACAAAAGGAATCAAACCTACTTGTTCTATGAGGTTCAGGTCTCCGGCTACTTCCACAGTGCCTTAGAGCAGAGAATTGTGTGACTGTCTGAGTGCCGGAAGCCGAATGAGGCGCATCTCACTGATCACCCCAACTACTACCCTTATCACCGGATCTTGGGGAACACCATCAAGCAATGCTATGTGTTCAGGGACTGGCTCTAGGACCAGATTAACAACAACATAGTCAGGTTGGGCCCAACCCTAGTACAAGTGGAGGGTGTCTTTGTGTGATCAGATTGTAGTAGCGATGACGGAGGCGAATGACAGCAGGTTCCTGACCACAGGTCCCAAAAGTATAATGACTGGATGGATCACAGGATGGTCACCCACACCCATTGCATTATCTGTGCATGCCTAAATCAGTGAGAGCCTTCAGAATCTGCGACCACCACTTCTGCATCATCATCTCAGTAAGCCTCTTCCCAGAAGAGCAAGCATCAGCGGTGCAAGAAGAAGCAACGCGCCCCGCTAATGTCATTGTCATCCCGCACTCTCGGCGACTTCATGCCACTGGAGATGGGAATCCCTATAAGAATCAGCCCAGTGGAGGATTATTCGTCAGATGACAGTCAGGGGTATTCTATGGTTAACACCATTGAGTTGGAAAATCCCTATATGTCTCCAGATGAGGGGGAGCGCGAGGCCAGCCTCCCCAATGTCCCCAGCCAACGCCAATGTTTGAGGAACCACGACAATATGGGTCATCGGGGCACATAAGTTGGAACCTCTTTCCAGGCCGTGCATGCCGCTGAGACCAGAGAGCAATTCCAGCATAGAACTCAGCATGCATAGCCTTTTCATCCGGTGTCGACAGGCCCGCCTCCGCCGTCGTTTGTGCTACTGGATCAGGTAGAGCCTCTTCATCCGTATCGCGACCAGCTTCTCCCCATTATAGGCCGATCTCGGTCTCTTGGTCCTCACCCGGTATCTACCCTTTAAGCTTCAACTAGTTATCAGTGGGATGGCCCCAGTACTAGTTAGCCGCTGGTCCAGTTGGCAGGGTCCGCCATTCCTTCTATCATAGAGCAGCCTCCAGTAAGCAGAAGTTCGCACCTAACACAAAAGTATGATATTCTGAAGCACCTCACCAGTACCCCAGCAAGGCTGTTTATACATGAAGCCCTTCACTTGTCGCCAGATATGCGCGAAGCACTCATAGAGGCTTTAAGAAGCCCCCTCCAGTTTCAGACGGAGGTAGCAGCTGCAGAATCCTTCCATATTGAAGCAGTTGGGAAAGCCGAATGCTAGGCCATCATCTCGTTCTCAGGAGAGGATGAGGGCTCCCCCATACAGGGGTACATCCTCCCACTGTGTATCATCGGCCAATTCAATGGTGTGGAGGTTCACCACTATCTCATTGACACTGGATCCAGGATCAACCTTATCCTGACACGGACACTACGGAAGCTAGGGCTATCCGAGAATGACCTGAACCCCTCCGATTCAAGGATCCAGGGATATGACAGGACAGAACAGACCCCGGTCGGCATGATCCATGTAAAGACCCAGTTCAGTGGCCTAGTTGACAGTACTGAATTCATGATTGTCTCCTAGAACATAGCATACAATGCATTGATGGGTAGGCCATGGCTCCACCTGCACGCGGTGGTTCCCTCATCGTATCACCAGTGCCTCAAGTGCTCCCTTAATGGTCGAGTAGGCGTACTCCAAGGTGATGCATCTCATTTTGCCTCTTGTGAAGCCTGCTACTTGGATGCTAATTATTATAAGAGAAAGGATAAGCAAGTCCAGGCAAGTGAAGTTGAGCACGTTGCCGCTATGACTGACCCTTGGACATGACTGAATGATTCCTACATCTTCCCAATCCATCGGTTGGAATCCACAACCCTTGATATGGGACAGTGTTTTGTCATTTCTAGGATAAGGGGAAATCATGATCCCAAATCCAGATAGAGTCGGAGTATCACATTTTATTATTATACAAACCAGGCTCCAGTGATCCCAGAGCCTCCCACTCCTGTCAGGTATTGAGACGTCTGACTCATGGCAATGGTAGTGCGTCATACCTGTCTGTTTCGCTGGGTTGGGATAAGTTAGCTCCAGCTGATGCGCCACTAATGCTTTGATATTTTAAATCATGTCCCCTTGGGCCGAAGACCAGATGGGATCGGGTCGACATCCTTTATAGCCATGGTCTCAGTGGTGCCAGAGTGCCCCGATGGAATAACCACGGTCGCACAAGTGGTTAGTAGCCTCCCATCAGGTTCTGGTATATCTGAAGTAGCTTACCCCATTGAAGATCCCTCCATATGTGGGGATGAAGATATAGAGGATGCTCCTCCTGGCTTTGAGGAAGGAATCTTAGCCATGATCGACGAGTTGGTACAGGTGAACCTCAGGAGCGAGGCCGATCCGAGACCCACATTGATCAGCACCGCTATGTCTCTCGAGGAGCAGTAGTGGTACGGAAGATTTCTCAAACAACACTTTGATGTATTTTCCTAGAGTTATGATGAGATTCTAGTACTAGATCCTCAGGTATTCATCCACCGCCTCGGTCTCCTGGCAAACCATCGTGGTTCCAAGTAGCCTCCCAGAAAGATGAACCCTTCTCATGGTGCCATGGTCAAGGCCGAAGTTGACAAGCTCATCAAAGACAACTTCGTCAAGGAGGTCCAGTACCCCAAGTGGTTAGCCAATATCATTCCAGTCAGAAATAAAAACAGAAAGATCATAGTCTGTATCGAATTCTGAGATGTCAATTGTCACTGTCCGAAGGATGATTTTCCACTTCTAGTTACAAAATTGTTTATCGACGCTACGGACGGATTCCAAGACCTCTATTTCAAGAATGGTTACACTGGATATAATCATAAATGGATGGCCCCTGAGGATGAGTATTCTACCACGTTCCGGGTTCCTCAAGGTACTTTCTATTATCAGTTTATGCCATTCGGCTTGATGAATGCAGGTGCCACCTATTAGTGGGCCATGCATCACATATTCAAGAAAATCCTGGGAGCGTTAGTGGAATGCTATGTGGATGATCTGGTGGTCAAATCTCACTAGCACCAGGACCATCTAAAGGACCTAGAGAAAGTGTTTGGTTTACTTCATTCCCGCCACCTGAAGACTAACCCGTTGAAATGTGCCTTCAGGGTCACCTCCAGGAAGATTCTTGTCTTTGTTGTTCGATACAGGGGCATCGAGATCGACCCAGAGAAGATCAAGGAAATCAGCCAGATGCCTCCCCCGTGTATTATTCGGAAGCTTCGAGGTCTCCAAGGCCACTTAGCATACATATGCCGATTCATTGTGAATCTGGATAAAAGTGTAATCCATTTTTCCGCCTCATGAAGAAGGGAACCGCTTATAAGTTGGATAAGGAGTGCCAGACCACCTTTTAGGATATCAAGCAATATTTGCGCCAGCCTCCAGTCTTGATGCCACCCATTTCTGGGAAGCTGCTGATTCTCTATGTCATCGCCCTGTAATGGTCCCTTGGCACCCTTCTTTCCTAGAAGAACAAAGAGGGAACAGAGAACAACCTATACTACTTCAGCCGCATACTCCTCGATACAGAGACCAGGTACTCCCCCATTGAGAAAAGATGCCTTGTGCTCGTATTTGCGGTATAGAAACTATAGAATTACCTGTAGCACCAAGAGGTACAATTTTTCTCTTGAGTACACCCACTGATGTACATTCCGAATCACCCCATGTTGACTGGATGACAAGCATGGTGTATGGTGATCCTCCAGCATTTTGACATCAGGTTTGTGCCCTAGATGGCTATCAAGGAGTGGGAATTGGCAGACTTCCTAGCTACTCATCCATCCTCTGCAAACCAGTCCATGGACCTGGATTTTTCTGATGAGCAAATCCTATCAGTCGACTATGTCGTCCCATGTTCGAAAATGCACTGTGACGGTTCCTCCAAGAGCCCCCCCCCAGTAGGAGACTCAATGATCTCAGGCTCAATAGAGTGGGCCTGGTTGTCGTCTTCATCACCCCAACACAAGTATTTTTTCCATACTCATTCATGTTTTCAGAAGGCTGCACCAACAACGAGGCAGAGTATCAGGCCCTCATTACTGGCCTCTAGCTAGCCCCTGAGATCGATGTGCCTCATTTTCATGTGAAAGGGGATTCTGATCTAGTCATCAAGCAGTTCAATGGAAAATATGTTGTCAGGAAGCCAGAGGTTGCAACATTGTTAGAACGCACTCTCCAGCTAATGGCCCAGTTCCCTTCTCGGCCAAAGGTTATCCATGTCCCTTGGTCACAGAATGGTCGAGCAATTGCTTTGGCCACCCTGGCCACGTCGCTTGTAGAGCCCAAGCATGATGATTTGATTATCCATGCAGTGCACCGGAGAGACATTGCTCCCGTCACCCCAGAGAATAATGATAGCCCACAAGTAAACAATAGTACCACTGGTGCCTCTACATCAAGAGCCCCAGGTTCTTCAGATGCGGTGATCGGAGTAATTACCGATTGGAGGACACCATTTGTCGAATACCTCCAACGTGGTAATCTCCCATCAGACCGGGATGAGCGTGAGCGAATCGGGCACCACACACTACAGTTCACCCTCAAGAGTGGTCCTAGTCTTGAGAAGATCCTCTATAAACGCAGATTTGATGGTCTTCTCCTCCATTGCCTCCAAGGAGTCGAGATTCCACTGGTCATGTAAGAGGTACACACCGGTTCCTGTGGTGCCCATCAGGTTGGGCCAAAACTATCTCACAAGATTCATAGACTAGGATATTTTTGGCCCTCCATGATCCACGACTGCATCGAGTTTTCCAAGAAGTGACATGCGTTCCATGTTCGTGATAACTTTGTGCATCGGCCACCGGAGCCTTTCCATACTACCATGTACTCTTGGCCCTTTGCATTCTGGGGGTTAGATGTCATGGGGTTGTACCCACTAGCAACAGCTTGCCAATGTCGGTTCATTCTGACCGTTATGGATTTCTTTTCCAACTGCGAAAAAGAAATTACGCTCAAGGAATTCAAGGCCCATTCTGTCAATGACTTCGTGAGTTCCAATATCATCCATTGGTTTGGGGTTCTTCACGCTATCCTCACTAATAATGGCACCAACTTCTGAGCAGTCGAGCTGAAGAAATTGTACGCCGTGTACAACATTCGCTCCCACTATACCTCCCGCTATCACGCGCAAGAAAAATTGATAGAATGAGGTGTTCAATAAAACCCTTTGTGACATTCTACAAAAAATTGTTGGTCAGAACAAGAAGAGTTGGCCGGAAAATCTCCCCAACACCCTCTGGTCTTATCAGACGATGACCCGTAATTCCACCCAGGTGACCCCATATTCCCTGGTGTATAGAACGCAGGTCGTCCTACCCATCGAGATTCAATTTCCTTCATTGCGCGCATCGTTATATGACCAAAAAGTGCTAGATAGAGTGGATTAAATCCGTCTAGATGAATTGGAAGCACTGAATGAGAATAGGCTCCGCACCTTACACAACCTAGAGAGGTATCAGAGCAGGATGGATCATGATTTCAACAAGAAGGCTCTCCCCCGCTATTTCCTGCAAGATGACTTGGTATTAGCCCTCGGAGCACCAATGACCCCCGGCAGGATACCACCCATGTTGGAGCCTAAGTGGGGAGGACCTTTCATTGTTCATAAGGTTTATCCCAATGGAGAATACACCCTGGTGAACATGGATGGTGAGCGTATAAATCATCCCACCAATTACAAATTCCTCAAGAAATACTTTTCTTAATCCCCATTGATCATACATGACCTTAAACTGGATGGTCCCATATAACCCTAATATGCATGATGGTCCTGCATTACCTTAAAGTGGATGGTCCTACATGAACTTAAACTGGACGGTCTCGCATGACCCTAAACTGCATAATGGTATTGCACGACATTAAACTGTGTTTGGTCCTACATTCGTGCCCCTATGGTCCTGCATGACCTTAAACTGCACACTCGTCCTGCATGACGTTAAACTGTAAGCTAGTCTGGCCTTCCTGACCGAGGCCCAGCTCAGACCCCTTGGCCTTCTTGGACTCCATCCCTAGTCCTTCCCGTAGTGTACGGTGTGGTGTGGGATTATGTCCTCATTCACATCGGGTTGTTCACCATGTTGTACACCCCCCTTTGATAGGGTATCTTGCCCTTGAGTGTCTTTATGAACTATGTGTGGCATGATTCCCATTCTTATGGGATATGTAGGACCACATGAACGTCTAGATTTCAGGTCCAGCCCATCTCTTAAAATATCTTCTCGATCTCCCGGTATCCTAGGCCCCTTGGCATGTCCCTCTCCACGAGGGGGATATATAGGTGTGGTACAATGTTTTTGGCGCCATTCCCCCCTTCTCCCTGGAATATTCCATCTCTTGGCCACTCTCAAATTGATCCCCTCAACCCTTTACAGTGGTCCTCCAATGTGTTCAGAGTACTCAGGTATAAGACCTAGAGTCTCAGATTCATCTTAGGCAAGTTCCTTCCACTTTTCAAGCTTTATGTTCCCCTTCATTTGGGCCCTGTTATCTCTCACACCCAAAGGGACCCCCAAAAATGGCCTAGATAAAACACCTAAGGGATATCCAACCGTTATGAACTAAATCCCCAGAGGGTTTCAGACAACAAATTGATACAAATATCGTGTTGCGAACATGGTCAACGGTCAATGCTCATTTATTTTTCACCATTTTAGGCTAATGCAATGGGATGCTGTGTTGAGAACATGTTCAGTAGTAATCCTCCATAGTCATTCCAACCCCTTCAGGCCATGAATGTTGGTTGAATGATTCACATTATGTTCCACCCCATCATGTCCAGGTGGAATCTCGACACTCTTGGCACCATCCCTCAGTGCACCTTCACACGCCAGGGGGAAAAATCTGCAATACAGTGTCCTACAAGGCTCCCACGGTCTGAGCTCTAAGACCATAAAATAATATCTCCATTATTGGATATGTGTAGCTAGAGCCTCAGAAAAATGGGATATGTGGGATCACCCAAACATCGTGTTTCTGGGTCTAGCTTAGCTGGGAGATAGTCTCTCATGCCCCTTGTCCTCTAGCCCTCGTTGACCTCTTGGCCCGAGGCTGTTAGCCCAGAGGTGCACGCGGTGATGATCTGGACCTCGTCCACATTCATTTCGGGTATGTTTTATCACATCCTGTGCATTCCACCATGTCCAAGCCATTTGACTTTAAACTGTTTTGTTTGGTCCTACCACAAGACCATAAACTATGATGATATCGTATGAGCCGCATGATGAAAAATGACACTACATTGTGATGACCTCATCATAGAGTACATCACATTGGGTATTGTTCATTTACCATAACATTTTTCAATGCCCGTATACGGCTTGATTATTGTGGTAATTCCAGGAATTTCTACCCTAGGCTGGTCACTCCACAAAAGAAAACCATTCACCTTAAATAAAAAACAAGATACATCAAATGTTGCTTCTTTTGGTGCGAGGCATAGACCCACACACCCTATTCATCCTTGGAATAGTTACCTTACCATGTTGTGCCACCTCCAAGAACTATGTATGGCTTGATTCTCATCTTCATGAGATACGTAGGAGCACTTGGACACTTCCCCACGAGCCCTGCCAAACTTTCGTGTGTTGTCCCTTGATCGGAACACTTCCTCAGGAAACACATGGTAAGTAGGGCTTATGTCCTCATTCACATCGGGTTTTGTAACCACCTTACCATGTGTCTCATGCTCTCCTTACCCATAATTGTTCTGATTTCTATGATTTTAAACTAAGAACCTTTTCCAGAACTACGTGCAGCTTGATTCCCATCCTTATGGGATACATAGGAACTCCCAGACATTTCATCTCGGATCCAGCCCTAGGGATCACAAGTTTATCCACCCATCAATGTCAGCCCCTTGGCCTGACTTCTCGGGGAATTGTTTAACTACAACATTTTCCCTGAACAAATTTGGGATGCCCCGTAATGACATTTGGAAGTGGCAGTTCCCTCACTAGAGAGGTCTTGTCTAAAAAAAGGGATGATCCATGATCAGATTGATGTATTCGTCTAATGTTATTCCACCATGGTGGCATAATTCTTTGAGTGTTGGATTCTATGAAAACAAAACACCACTTCAATTTCCACGCTTTGTGTGCCCATTTATTTGGATCTTCATCCTCTTTCACGTTTTAAGGGACCACCTAACAATATGGATGCCTGACCTATGGTCCGCCTGTTGTCATATTCCAACGTTCCGGAATACGGATCATGTTTGAAGGGACCACCTAACAGTATGGATGCCTAACCTATAGTCCTCCTTCTTTCCTGGGCCAACGTTCCGGATGAATGATCACGTTTGAAGGGACCCCCTAACAGTATGGATGCTCGACCTATGGTCCACCTGCTGTCCTGGGCCAATGTTCCCGAAAACTAATCGGCGATGTTTGATTTAGGCCCCATGTTGTGAACATGGTTAGCGGTTGGACCTCATTTTTTCCCATTCCATGCTAGTGAAAGGGGGCTTCTATTTTTCAAAAATGGTCAATAGTCATCCTTTATTACTATGCCCCTCCCATAGTGTTCCGAATTTGGGTAACGTGATTCACATTTCTCATAACCCTATGTTCGTACTGATTCCAATGCCTCAGGAATTGCCCCGCTCGTGCGATATATCACATTGAGAAGATGATACATCGATTGGTCTAAGGTCCTCTTTCTATGGATGGGCCTCCCTCTTCTCCTCGGAAATTTGGGTTCGAATTTTGAATTCCCGAAGCTTGGTTGATGCTCCCATGATCAAAAAAAGTGATAGTACGGGCCTCCTTTGTTTCTCACGGCCCATGTGAGCTTAGGTATGGATTGCTATTTATTTCAGGATTATGGTTGAGCATGATAAACTAAAGGGACAAGTATGTTCAGAAAAGGTGCAAGTAAATCTGCCTATACATACAGTTCAAAAGAATAGAAAGCAATAAGGAAGGACATGTTTATGGGTTTGTCCAAAAAATGGCCCCTAAGGGTCGGATTCCAGGATAGATCTCTCCAACGCTGCCACATTTTGGCTGGTGGCCTCCAGGACTTCCTCCCTTCCCTTGAGAAATCATTCTTCATTGGTAGCCACTGAGCGTAGTTCGCTGGCCCTGGCCGGTGCTCGTGCCTGTTCCGCTTGGAGCTTGGTTATCTGACGTCCCTCTTCTATGAGTTGATCTTGGTCATCTGACAACTGAGCCCTCAAATGCTCCATGACCTCGGAGCAGTTTCGATGAATACATCATGTTCTTTCGTTTGTTCCTCGAGGTGTTGGACCTCCTGCTCTGCCCTCAGAAATTCCTGGGTACTCCCCAACTCCTCCTGGAACCAGGTGACGTTGGCGCGCCGGCTGCTCTCACGCATCTTCTTGGCCATGTACTCACTGACCATCAGGTGAATCCATTGAGCATCTGCCCCTCCAGCACATAGGATGCACAACCAGGTGTGGAGGGACCCCATACACTTCAGCCATTCCCCCTGGGGCTAATCGAGAAAATGCTAGATGCACATCCATCCCTTGCATCGTGTCATCCAACTCTCCTCGGCGGCTTCTGAATCTGAATAATCAATTTCATCAGGATGAGTGGGTTGATAGATATGGAAGGTAACCAATATAATAGAAGTAGGTTCTTCCTTAGTAATTCCTCCCAGGGGGATAGGCTCCTCAGCGTCTGGATGACCTTCCTCTCTCCCCTCGGTCATGGTGGTGCCCGCATCGATTTTCGACCATGCCCCAACGATAGAACCCCCGATATCTACCGCTCCTTGTTCACTAATTGTCGGAGCCAACTCACCTTGGGAGGCATGTTATGGATGGGGCGACACATGTGTCATCGGCGCACTAACAGATGGTCCTGGCTCAGCTGCCCGACGAGCCTCCAGCACCGTCATCATTGTACAGACAAGGAGCACACTGATCAGTTGATTTCTCTGACAGTGAGTACCAACATCGATGTAAGGAACTTACAGGAACCCAAGGAATCAGCCTCTAGTTCTCTAGTCACTACAAGAGCTATTGTGGTTGGGGATTCCTCAGCACTTGTCAGCTCGATAACGAGTGTCGGTGCCCCGCCTTACCCTATTGACGCTTCCTCCCCTCCTTCGGCCAGAGATTCTTGGTCAACACCGATGTGCTCTTGAGTAAGATTAGGAAGGTGGGTCAAGGGTTGAAAATGAAAGATAATACAGGAGATGAATGATAAGGATTGAATCCTACCTCGAGCAGCTCAGTCAAATCCATATCGGAGCCGATGATCTCGCTGCTCTCCCGAAGAATCCCGTGGTGGGATGCCCCCTGCGAGCCTTCGCCTTCGGGCTCCCCTTATCCTTATCCTTCAACTTCTCCTTCTCCTTCACCTTCTCCTTCACCTTCTACCTCCTCTACTGTCTCTCCGCTCTCCGACTCCTTGTCACTGTTATCTTCCCCCGGATGCAACCTCTCCAGATCACACTCTTTTCCAAGCAGCACCTTCACCAAGAGTGGTGGCTCCACATACCGACCTTGATGAAATGCGTATATGTCCATGGAGGTCAGGTATGCATGCCGTCGTTGGAAGATCACTCTGTCGGTGACCCAGAAAATCCTAACTTCAGGAAGCTAGATCCCATCTTGCACTATCTTCTGCCAGAGGGATTCAGTACTCATTGACTATTGCAGGGTTATCCAAGCCGACCACAGCATTGGGAAAACGACATCCTGGGAAGGTTGAAGCAAGTATCTTATTTTCATCCCAGAAAGTTCTTTGTCCACTCCATGGGGCCCTCCTCCTCCAAGCAATGAGGGTGCGGCCACACCATGTGACGCCCCCGCTGCTGAGGTCCCGACCTGTGCAGGTCTGTTTCCTTAGGGGCTTATGGTCCTCCACCTCTAAAGGAACCATGCCTTCTCTCTCGCCACCGAGGTTCTGCACTGATGACCTTGAGCTTCCAGACTCGCATCCATAGAATCCCCTCAGGGTATGCTATGGTCCAATGTTCAGCGTACTCAGTTGAGAGGCCAGTGCTGACTCCAATAGGAGGAAAAGTGATGATGTAGCCAGAACACTAGGTTGTGAACATCATCCACAGATGGAGAATAACAATGGGATGCCTCTCCTCCTGGACATCTGTGTATACTCTCTTCGGAATTAGTTGGAGGCATCCGAACTACCTAGCGAACCTGGATGAAACATAAGGCTCGCAGAGGATCTTCCCATCAATTCGGGCCACGAGAACCCCGACTTTGATGCTTTATAAGTACTCTTTATGCTCCAGCGAGCATTGCCCATCATCCATCAGCCGAACAGTTGGGGTGGGGAATCACCTAAAGGCGATGTTGGAAAGGTTACCAATCCATATCTATACCCCCTCCTCATTGAGCATCATTGACATGACCCCGACAATATTCAGCAGAGAGGTTCGCAGGTCGTTGCCCGGGGGATGGATTGCATTTGGGAAGGTATAGCCACCACATTGAGCCTCAACCCATCCATGGAAGATCTTAAAAAGACCACATACTTTTCTAGTAAATCCCCCTCTCAAGATGCATCCCAATATGGCGTACATCCGAGCCAGCATGGGGACCCCTAGGTTGAACCTCTTGTTGGCAGCCATGATGCTCGCCATCACCAGATTTGGTGGACGGATGCCCATCCATGTGTCACATACCGGAAAGAGCCACCCGCTTAGGAATGTGGCGAGGAATACACTGTACTGGAAATTTGGGTCCTGGGCCTCATTGATGTTGTATCCCCATCCATGGTATTTCCCCACCTCCAGGATCCCCCAGTAGGTTCTGCTCTTGCTCCTTTGAACCACGGTTGGACAATGTTTTCCCCGCCCTAGCATCTTGACCTCCGGATCCTTCTCTAGGAATAGGCTGAACCATTCCTTATAGGCGATGTCCTTCAAGAAGTCCTTGACCTTCAGCTTATCCTTGGACAACTCTAGTAGGTGCCACGTAAGTATGGGGGTTCGAGACCTGTCACCCCAGATGTTCATTGGTGGGAAGAACTCATCGTATCGATGGCCCTCCAAAGGTATGCCTCAGATGTAGTGGATGTCCTAGAGACTGATGTCTAATTCCCCATGGTGAAGATGGAATGTATTGGTATCTGGGTACCACCAGGTGAATAGATCTGGCCCAAGCTCAGGCTGCCAGTAGAAGTGGCACTGCGATGTCCACACAGCCTTGAACAGACCAATGTGCCGCAGCTCGGCCCCAAATTGGTTGTTTGTGTGGCGAACCCAAAACGCTCAGGCCCACTCACTGGTGAATTTGCCTCCAGACCGCAGATCCCAGTCCTGCAGCCAACCCTTGGTCTCTTCAGTGATGCTTTGAAGGAATGTGGTCGCATAGAGGGATGGTGAGCTCTCTGTGACAGGGACACCCCATATAATGGTCGTGGTCCTTGGGTTGAGAACATAGACATCCATGTGGATGGTTTCTCTGGCAAGGTGACTGTTATTGGTGATGTTTTATCGAAGAAGGTCATATTTGCGGGTCACCCATGACCGCGGGGTATCCACTTCGAAACCCTACAGAGGGAATTCCTCCAGAATGCCGAAGACCCATAGAGGCAGATTGTTAGACAGGGCATACTCTTTCTAGGCAGGGGTTAACATGTTGAAGAGGGTGTGGTTATTGGAGACAACCCTCTTTTCTCCATAAACCTCCGGGTTCGAATCCATTTTAGCCCTGTGAGTAGCGAATTCCCCTTCATCAACCCGGTTTGCGGCCATTTTCTTTCAGAAAAGTATTTTTTGAGTTGGCACGAATACTGGAAGGTTGGTGCAAAATCTGGGAGTCTAGCGCGTAAATTCAGCGGCTTGCGCAAAATTTCAGGCCGTTGCATGAAAAATCCTGGGTTTTCATGTAAAAAAACATGCCAAATATTAGTGGAATTATGCACGGCCGAGGTAGTTTTTCGAGCTGGAGCAAAAACAATTTCGTGCATGACAGCTCGATGCTTATCGCGTGAGAAATAATGTACGGAGCATGGGACCCACGGTGTATTTTATAGGCAATGTCAGGATTCCACGCTTGCATGAAAAGCAGATTCTGCGTGCAGCCGGGTTTTGCGTGCCTCTCAAAACTTTGGCACACAAGGGGCCCACGTGGCCCTGCATTTCAACACTTCCCTCGGAATCTGATCATTGTGACCCCTCACTGATCCAATACTGTGGGGGGCATTTGTAGATGCTGAAAATTGCTTAAGCGTGGGAAAAAGTTTTGAAATGAAAAAGTGAAGTCATATTTGGACCTGGAGACCCAGTCCAGAGGGCGCAGAGGTGTTGCGTGAAAAAAAAGGTGTGGTGAACCAAAAATGATGTCCCGCGTGGAATGTACCGGGATTCGTGAGAGTCCCGGTGCCGGCGCGAAATAATTTCACGCCCGCGTCCCGCACAGTTGACCTTTCGCGTCGCTGCCTTCGTCGCGTAAAATATTTTGCGCAACCCTGAATTTTGTGCATCCAAATGACTATAAATAAAAGGTGACCCCTTCCTTTTCAGGTCTGATGAATTCTAACCACCTCTTGTGCGTGTAATTGGCATTTTGTGCGTGCACAATATGGATTTCAGATAAGGTTCTTTTTCGCGCCTAGTATCTTCGGGATCCGCCTTTGCGTGAGATCTTCATGGATTAGACTAAACACCAGCCCCTTCGGATTCCTTCCTTTGTGCGAAATCCTCCATCTCTTGTGTGTAATCACTTCATTTGTGTACAATACCTTCCTTTTCAAGCAATCCCTTTGAGTCGCGCACAAAGCCTCACCCCCCTATTTCGCGCAAGCAACACTTATTTCGCGCCAGCCAGGGCCTTTTTCGCACCATCCCGGGGCTTTTTGCGCCGACACCCCCTTATTTCACGCAATCCCCAAGGGTTGTGCGCGATCTCCCAGCTCCCTTCACCTCAGTGCTCCCCGGGAACCCCCTTGTGCGAATGCCCGATGCCCTCCTTCTGGGTGCCATTTGTAGGTGTCTTTCGCAACCCGAACATCTACATCATGTGTGGTTTTCCCATATGACCTTCTAGGATTTTACGAAGTAACTTCAATGTCCCTTGGAAAATCCTTCCTGTTGCGTTGATCCACCTCATGCTTCTTCGCATAGGCATGCTAACTGCTATTGCTTCTTTGTATAGCCACACTAATGTGGACCCCTCGATGGTTCGCCCCACGACACCCCCTCAGTATGGCCTTGCCTATAACTTCCCTCCCATAATGGGCAGAGGGAATCAGTTATGTTAGTCCTAGGGGTGTAGAGCCAACCCACCTCATCTGATCCGCAGGATGTTAAACTGCCAAGCACCTTGTTCTCAACACATGACGTTAAACTGTGACCTTGCCTCGTGCCTCGCACGTAGGGTCCCCCCACCTCAGATATTCTACACTCCCACTTATCTCCACAGGGATAGTATCATCCCTCAGAGGGGGTGATTTATCGGAGTGGCATTTTTCTGCATGGAAGGGCAACCACCTTGGTGTAACCCCTAGCCTTCCTTCCAGGAGGTATCACCCCTGCTCCTCCTCACTTTCTCGGTGGTAGGACCAGTGGATGGAATGATCGGGAGCAGAGCCCCTCCTCTCTTCTTGGTTTCCAAATCCCTCTCCTAATGCGCTTTTTCACCCTTGAGCCTCCATTCTGTAGTAAGACCCAGCACCATGGTCCGCTGAACGCATAAGCCCCCCCTTCACTTCCCACAGATGCACCCTTCACGACGAGATAGTCAGGTCTCTGCTGCCTCTTGCTTCTCACACTGAGCATGACTCCTGTGAGCTTAGAGTGAGCACCAGACATGACAAACCTTGGGACATCTTAGAGCGTAAGCCCCATCCATCCCGATCTACGGAGACATTGATCTGTGCTAAGGCATGGTATGTTGGAAGCCTCCACGAGGTTCAAGCCCCACCACCTTGTGTCGTCTCAGAGCATAAGCCACATCCATCCCGAACTACAAGGACTTTGATCCGTGCTAAGGCATGGTATGTAGGAAGCCTCCACGAGGTTCAAGAACCACCACCTTGGGCCATCTCAGAGCGTAAGCCCCATCCATCCTAAACTATGGTGACATTGATCCGTGCTAAGGAATGGTACGTAGGAAGGATCCATGAGGTTCAAGCCACACAACCTTGGGCCACCTCAGAGTGTAAACCCCATCCATCCCAAACTACGGAGACTTTGATCTGTGCCAAGGCATGTTACATAGAAATCCTCCACGAGGTTCAAGCCCCACCACCTTAGTATGTCTCAGAGAGTAAGCCCCAACCATCGTGAACTACGAGGACTTTGATCCATGCTAAGTCATGGTATGTAGGAATCCTCCACGTGGTTCAAGCCCGCCAAACCATTGGCCCCGACCATCTTCGTGTCTGTGTTCTAAGCCCCATTTCCACCATGGGCCACCTTAAAGTGTAATCCCCAATCCACCTGGACCCCAGGTACCTCTTCACGTCAGTTCACCGAATCCAACTTTGGGCCACCTTAGAGCGTACTCCCCAAATGCCCCCATCTTGCATGACGTTAAACTGCATTCCATACCAAACTATGGGGACTTTGTTCTGTGTTAAGGTATGGTACGTTGGAAGCCTCCATGAGGCTCAAGCCCATCACTCATGTCTCATCCTGACCTCTCCCTCGAGCCCAAACATCTCGGGAATCTCATGCCCTAACCTGGAGGTTCCACATCCTCAGGTTCCCATCCATGCGTCCATTCTCACGGGTCTCCTATTCAGGTGTCCCATCGCTTCATCGAACTACGCGGACTTTGATTCCCTGCCACATGGATACATAGTAAGTCTCTTCGAGGCTTAAGCCCAAAGCCATCATTCATCCGGATTCTTACGTGGGCCACCACATCCTAGTGGTTTGATGCCATTTCACTCCTCATTCCCCTCCATAGCATTTGGGAAGCCTCTCATGGGCTGGCCCCAACATCGGTGTTCCCTCTAGGGGGTTCTTCAATCTGATCCACTCTAGCTAGTGTTCCAATCAGTCCTATCCATCTCTATTGGACGTTAAGCTTGTGGAATACCTTGTGTTAAACATGGGAAGCTGAGGAAAACATCAGATATATGCATATGGAATACAATTCCCCACATTCGATGTGGGATGCCTCGGGCTTTCGCACCCTCAAGAAGCCCTATGATAAGGGAATGAAGACATACATGCCAATCCCCAGCATCAAGATAGGCCAGTAATGCCCCAACGTGACTACTCTCCTAACCAAAGGTTGCTGCCCTGACCGGAACCCTTGGAAGGGCCTGACAGAAGTAGAATAATTAACTGGTGTCCATGAAGATATGGTGTTGGGAAGAGATTAACGATTTATGTTTTAAAACTCTGCGGGAGACCTAGACTATGTGACAATCATCGAGGATGAATCCACAAAAGGAAGAACCGGCATCCCATCATCCCATTTTGATCAAGGAGTAGATCTCCCTGAATAAGGAGGAGATTCCACCCGCCTTTGGAAAGTGGGAATGTTGGATAACAGCAATGCGTCCTCTGTGTGATGGATGCGCGCGGCCAGACGAAAGCATCTGAAATAGCATCTATTAACATTGAAAGGGAAATAAAAATATTTGGAAATAAATACATCATTTAATATAACTTTGGATGTATTTCTATGGATTTTATTATTTATAGATAAGTTTGTTTGGTGAAAGGAATAAAATAGAGAGTATGTTCTGCTAATGATCCATGTCGTCCCCCACCCCTCTTAGGAGTGGTAGGGATAGTGATGGAGACCTTGGTCAAACTTCCTCTCCTGAAAAAAAAAATCCACATCACACCATATCAAGGGAGTTCCATGTAAGGTAACTTAACCTCAATTCATACTTAGAAAAGGACATGATACCCTTCTATAGCACTAGAATCTCTTGAATCTGAACTGAGCATAAGAATAAGGGGTAGTAATCCTCGTGAAATAGATGCTAGACGTCATAACATGAGAGTGTCGACTTATCATGAATCTACATGAATAGACTCCACCAGCACCCTACTGATCCATGGAAAAGACTAGATTCCAGCACAACCATATGATCATTTAGGGTCCACATGAGCCTGATACTTAGATCACAGACTCAAGTAAATCCTCCATTATCAAGGGATCTAGATCACTATGGAACATTAGTAGACTCTAGCGTTGGATCTCATGGAGTGTGGTAATATTGTGTGTATCTTAAACCTATCATACGGGTAAAATTTGATGAGTGATAGGTTGGGGTGGTTCTACCAGAATATCTAGAGGAAACATCTCATGAGATGGCCCTAGAACTGAGGCCTCATCACTCATTTGATCATCATCATGATCCTAAATTGGTAACCTAGCTAACTATATTTACGGAAGAATTTTGAAATTAATCAAGATATAAAACAGTCATGTGACCATATATATATGTGATTTGACTCAAGAAGGAAATTAAAAGACTCAATCCTATATGATGCATGTACCATTTTTCCTTACAACCGATGTCTCGGTATGCTGATCCAATAAGCAAGTAGTTAGATTCCTGGTGAATGTATATTTTGTCACTACACCAACACTATATTCTCTATATTGAATGTTGTGTTGGTGATACATGACGTCATTTCCCTAAGTCACAATCAATCCTTATAAGGGAATAACTCTAAACACCATTCCAAGGAATGAACTCCCTTGATACCACTCTGTAAAGACCCGACCCGTAGTGGCCTTCCTTTCTTGTGGAAGGATAGGTTATCGCATCCCCAAGCTTACCTCCAATAGTCCATGGTATAGAAAAAATAATTGATAAGGAATAACTATAATGGGATTCCTTTTCCTAATGAACACGTATGCACTCACCCAACCATATCCATGTAATATTGTACAGGAATATAAAGTAAAGGTTGTAAGATCTTGTGATAAACCATACATGTAATAAACTCTAGGGAATACATTAGATTACAATTGAATACAACTAATTTGTAAAGGGTTAATACACACACCCAAACAAAATGAAGTCCCAGACTGAAAACAACTTGAAATAATGAAAACTGAGAGATCCCTACTCCTAATCTCCAAACCCTTCCACCATATGTGGTCAATGTACCCAGGTATCACTCTACTCAACCATAATCACCATTGATCTATAATTTATCTACATAATACATGAATTTTGGGGGAGAATACCATGTAGGGGTGAGTATATAAATACCTAATATGTTTCCTTGAAATTGAAAGGGAGAAATAGATATATAAAAAAAAGTCAACTAACCCCAAAGAATTAGGGAAACAAAACCCAAAACAATACACATATATGCTCAAATAATACTAGGTGAGAGTGAAATGGGATATCCATATCATATCCATTATAAATTCAATGAGTAATCCTGAATGTACAGTAGTCTATAACCAATACCAAACATCCAAATTAACCACACCAAAAATATATGTGGATGGGACTACTCCTCACCACTGAACTTCACAGCCAAGGGAGCCATGCTCTATGGAGGACCTTCATTCCATTAGAGCATGATGATGGTGGATTACCCCTCTATAGATAGAGGAAACATGCTCTAAATAGGGAATTATTGTCTCTACCTAACTAAAGAGAATGGGGTATCTATTCCCTGGTGTTATGAGTACTATCCTTGTAGATAGAGGACATGAAACCTAAATAGGGTAGTACCATATCTACCTAGCTAAAGTGTATGGGGGAAATATTCCCTGGTGAAATAGGGGAGTACCATCCCTATAGATAAATAAATATCATCATAAATAGGGGAGTACCATATCTACTTGACTATTGATAATGGGGGACCCATTCCCTAGCGTGATAAGGGAGTACCATCCGTAAATATAGAGGACACGTAAAATGGATAGGAGAGTATCATCTCTTACTATAATCTCTCTAATTATCCTTACTGATCACTATCATCGTTAAGTGTTTCCTAAGGAATCATCCTTCTTGTAAAATCTCACATCATACCTCAAAAGTCACTATGATGGCCATCATTAAGTTCTACAGGGAAAAACACATAGTATAGGCTACCCACGAGCCAAAATATATGTTTCGAAGATGGAGATAAGAGACGTAGAATATTAAAATAGGACTACATGATGTGTATGGGGACCGCACAATGTGTGGCCTCGCTCTAATTCCAGGTCGTGTTCTCCCTAAACACAGCTTGGAAAGACATGAATCTATACACGAAATTCCCTATGGGATGAACAATGTGTATAACCACCCATGGTCCTGGTCATTCATATCACCCCATGTCGTGTATTCCTCCTCGTGCATGTATACTCTGGTACATGGCATGTCCGTCCACATGGGGAATTGGGTGTGTCCAACTAGCACATGGATTGGTCACCTGGTCAGGGTAACATCATGTGTAGGCCCACTAACAAAACATGTTATATTTAACTTCACCTAAAACCCTAACGTTGTAGCTATGGGACTAAACAGTGTGTGTTCTTCTAGACTACACATCATGTAGTTGAGTTTCCCATAGTCCAAACATCATGGTTTTCACATATCTCAATATCAACCACCATTTACAAAATTTATGTCATTTGATCACCCCAGATCAATTGAACCCCCCCCCCCACAGTCATTGCTTCCTAGCCTTTGATCATCAGAAATTGGAATTTGGCGATCTGCTTGAAGTCTATATCACCTCCCGTCGCTCGTAGAACCTCATGTTTTCGTTCATTGACACTCCAGGTCCAAGATCCATAAATAATTACCCAAACTTCATTATTATATATCTTAAAATTACTGATCTGATCATCATTCACACATCCACCATGAATATGGGTGTCAAATCATGCTCAGACTCACCCCAGTAAAGTAAAACAATAACCCAATTTGTCAACGGTGAATAACGTGATGAAAAAATGAGGGAAGGCACAAGAATAAGGGTAAAAACATCATTGAACAAGACTTCTTGGACAATAATAACATGAACATGGATAATTAGGATGAAATGATGGCATAATAAGAATAAATCAAATAAATAATTTAATTCATTTAATGGGATCATTTGCTGGGTGAGAAAACACATATGAAGAATAGTAGATAAAAATAAATGATTTAGATTTTAATCAAAGGGGTGACAACCAAAATTGATGATCCCTACCTAAAAAAGGATCGATCATTGGTGAAGAATTCATTCTCTAACGAAGGAGAAGTCCCACTATGTCTACTGCCTATTGGTCCACCTTGATTAGATTTTTTTCATCATCCGATTATGATTCTCCAGTGAGGAATAATTTGAACCTCATCTTAGGTCTCACAAGGTTTATGTGGATAAACCTTTTAAAATCACCATAATAGTACATTTATAGAGTATTTTAAATGTTCATTATAAATTTAACTTCCTAAAATGAGCATACTAAGACACTTCTCTTAATTTGAATCAATTTTTTAAAATATATTGAGATAATCAAATTTGGTATTATTTGAATGATCTCTATAATTATGTATATTATTAAAATATTTTATAACTCCTTTGACCATGATCAATATACCGAATCATTTTTAGAGATTTTGACCAAACAACCCCAAATGACCGGTGAGAGAAAAATCAATATAACAAATAAATAACAAGTTTTAATAAATGGACCATAAAAATGAAATATATTTGAAAATGTTTCTAAATAAAGTATTTAGTAAATGTTATTTTTTTATTTAGGAGGTTTGATGCATTCACCAAGTGAGTTGGGACTAGAGGTAAGGGTTATTTGTCTCAATTTCAATTCCATGATACATGTTTCTTATTACGAACTAAATTAATTTTTTATGTTGTAAATAATTCCCTATTGAATTAAAATATCTTAAATATTTTTTTCTTATTGGTAGTTTCACTTTTATTTAATCTCCTCTATTCATTTTCCTTCGATTCATACATTATCTAAGTCATAAGGATTGTTGTTAAGAAAACTTATTTTATTAATTTATAACCATTATTCTTAAACTTCATATTTAGAAGTTTGGTTTATTACAACATATTATTTTTATACATTGAATTAAATAATTATTTTATATTATTTATTGTTATTCTTGACATTTCACCTCCCTTTGGTTCACAATTCCACCAAACAATTGCTCGTATGTGGAATCGAACTTATCTCTTCTTTATGTCAGTGAATATTTTTCCTCCATATCCACATTCTTTATATTATTACAAGGAGGATATTATTTATAATTTAATGATTTATTAAGGTCATTTTATATTTCCTTTTACATTATTTACCAAGGATTAAAGATAATATTTTAATCATTTTCTGCACGGTCCATTTTTTACTTTCGTTACAAAAGTGTGAAAAGAATCTTAATTTTAACATTTACCTCTTCGTATACTTTTCCCTATTTGATGACCATTTTTATTATTAAATATTCTTATTAAAGTCTACATGATTTTTAAAATTAAATTCTATTTCCATTGTTCTATGATTTTGTTTAAAAAAAATAAAGGTTAATGTCTTAAAATAATAAATAAAAGGATTTCATTGAACTTATGTATATTTTTTCCTTCCACTCCACATTTATTATCTTTAAATTAATTTATTATCAAGGATTTAATATTTATAATTAATTTTAAATTAATTTATTTATTTACTATTATCATATGTTGAAATGGTTTTTTAAAAGTGACTTATAAGTTAGTTTTCACATCCATATTACAAAAACCTTATGAAAAATATTTTTGTGATTATTCTTCTATTTTCATATCATAATATAAAAGATCTATCACTTTTAGAGTTATGTTTAATGTATTACCTTTAAAATGCACTTATGAATTTATTATCTATACCTCACCTTTTTCATAATGGTTTTGTTCTCTTTCAATCTACATCTCCCTCTTGACTATATTTTTCTCCTTCATATCCATATTATTTAATTTAATTGATATATTTTATATCACTTATATATTTTATATTTTGTTTCTAATATTGAAGTATCCATATATCTAAGAATATATATGGTGTCGGTTGGAAGGGTTCTTACCAAGAATTTTATTCCGTTTATTGACGGTCGAAATATTGACATTCCATATTCTTGTTATTTTAAAATGGATGTTTATTGATTTCTAATGTATGTTGGTTATTTATTATATTTTTTGTTCATTACTTTTCATGATGAATGAATTATACTTAATTATTTATGGGTTTGAATTCGAATTATATATCCCCTTGATGAATTGGTGGGTCTCATGAGACAAACTAGCTTGATTATTTGGTGTAAGCCTTTCTCATTTATATATTATTCCTTGACAAGATGCATTGAAGGTATGTTTATGATGTTCAACATTATGCATTCCATCATTATGAAATAAATTATTGTTTTCCATGTGATTATTTAAATTGTTATGTTATCCATGGATATATCACATGTTTATGTTATTAGTTATATAAAATGTTTTTATTATTCTTTTTTCCTTTTACATTATTCATGCATTATTTATTCCAATATTACTTCCGTTGTATGCTACCCCTTTATAAGTGTTTCATCTCACCCTTATTATGTTTCCATTACACTAGGTTATGAAAAATATTATTACATATGAAATTTATAGTTTAGTGTAATGATTTTATAATTTTATGGGATATGTTGAAGATTTTTTATTATATAATGAGCCATTGGTTTAGTTGGAAAATGACCATATTATAGGAAAGATATGAGTTTTGGTAATTAAAGTTTCTTCATAATTCTATAAAACTATAAACTTAAAAGGTTTCTTGTGTGTAAGTGACATGATATTTATTATTAATATATTAATTATGGATGGTTAATTTTATGTTACATCATATGGAATCAAATTAGTGTCAAAAGAATGTGTTTTTAGCACCATATCTGAGAGTGCGGATCTGGGGTGTCACAAACCGACTCCCTCCATTTTAAATTTTCAGATTCAACAAAAAAATTAGAAGACTATGATGAATTTGGAACACAAAAAGAGGTGATATTCTGTTAATAGAAGATATAGGACCCACTTCTCACTTTAACTGACTATTTCCCAATGGCACTACAATAAAAGAAAGATCTTTACACCAAACCATTGAAGGGGGAATATTATTTATTGAATTTGATTTTATCTGAATTTTTATTTAATATATTGTTATCTTACTCTATTTTTGATTATTTTTTAGAATATATTGAGCCACTTTTATCCATGAATTAAAATTAAGAACAAGAAGAAGTGACCATCTAGTATAATATGGTACTTGATATTGAAGAAGAATTGCTTCTAGTGGCCTTGCCTGATGATAAGAATATCTAAGATAAATAATTTGAGGGGGGGGAACTTTGAATACGAATTCATATTATGTTAATTTAATTCAAATTTAATTATTCACAAACTCCCCTTATATTGATAATTTTTATTCAGCACCAAAGAAGCAAGCCTTGGATGATGATGAACCACTAAAGGCGCCTATGGTGAAGCAATTACCACCTCAAAAACAAAGTGAATATCACATGGAAAGGGATACAAATGAAATGAAGTGACATTAATTTCTCTTCCCTCCCTCGATTCATTTATTTCCTATACTCATTCTAGGATTTGGGACAAGTTTCATTTCTATTGGGTCAATCCATTATCAATGTCTACTTACGGCTAATGGTAAAAAGCATATGTTGTGGTTCACATCACATATGAACCAAATAACTTTATATTAGGGGTGGAAACTTGAACTATTTGGTTGTATGAATTGAAAAATCACCACCCAGTTAGGGGGGATATCAAAGCATTTCTTTTCTCTTCCTCTTTCTCATTTTTCTTTCTTTTCTCATTAAATAAATTTCCCATTTTTTATTATTTTTATTTTGTATGGTGAAGGAGGTGATTTTTAGAAGATTAACTCAAGGAACATGACACAATAACATGGTTTTATAATTTTATCCCATTATAGTTTTTATCAACTATGTTTATATCTCTTATGCTTGAAAGATGGTAGTGAAATTTTAGGTTTTTGGTTGATATTTTCAAACTGTTGTATATTTTTCATGTGTTTCCATTATTACTTTTTATTTTAAATACAAAATATGATTGTGGTTCCCCCCACTTGATTGAATCCTATTTTCAAGTTCTATAGGAAAAATTTCTCATTTTTGAAAATTAGATCAATTAATTTTAATTGAATTACATTTAAGTGGAACAAAACTTAATATGCCGGAATTGGGCCAACAAACATTATTTTAAGTGACTTTATTGCTAAAAAAAGATACATTTCAAATTTACATCACTAGAAAAATAATTACATACATTCATTTGAATTGGTGTAGTTTGAGCAGTTTTGGCCCAAATTAAAGTCTATCAAAATTTATAATTGCATAGTGTGTGTGTGTGTGTGAAAAATTGAATCCATGAATAAAAATTAATAATGATTTGAGAGCTAGTTGTACCAAAATTACCCACATGCATTTGTTCTCTAAAATGAGCATAGTGAATTCTGACATTTTATAATGACTTAGTTCTATATTATTTATTATCAGACTCAAATAAGTGTTAAACACATAAATGTATTAGAAAAAAGTGAATATTTTTTTGATTATTAAGAGAGGTGGAGGGGAAGGTAAATAGTGAACTTGAACTAACAAGAGAAAAATTAATTTATCTGATCAATTTCATATATATGAATCAATGATTATGGAATTTGGTAGTAGGTTGAGGACCTTGAATTAGATAGAATTGATAAGGTGGTTTCATGTTCATATTGAGATTCACTTAATTCTTAAATAATTAAAATTCATTACACAAATCTTGATCATGGGATGAAATGGATTTCTTAGTGGATATAATTATTGAGAGGCATTCCTCAAGGATAAGGAATTGTTCATGTGTGGGGGTGTGACATATAAACATTTTTCATTTATTTTATTTTTTAATTATCTTATAAATAAACTATTTATTAAATTAATATATAGAAATAAATAATTTTTTGGATTATTATAATAAATTTTGGTGCTAAAATAAAATGGATAAAGATATTGACTTTAAATTTTAAAATATTATTCATAATTTTAATTTTTTAATGGATGAAATATAAAAATAGTGAAATGAACATATTTTAGTTTTTTAAATAAAATAGAATTAAAATGATTAAATGGAATAATTTTTTATTTTAAATGGTTTATTAAATTGTGAAAAAGTTATAGAAAATCCAACAGTAAGTATTTGTTTTTTCTGGATTTGTATGTTAAAGTGAATATATATATATATTTATATTATAAAAATTCTCATTCCAAAATTGATAACATGGTGGGTGTTTAAATTTTAAAAATCTTGATCCCTAATTTCATACGCTTCAACTTTAGCCACTTCTCATGCCTGAAGAACTCAACCATGCACTAATGGATGTCTAAAAGAGACCATATTAATAGCCACTGTGTTTTTATATTTACTTATTAATCCAATATATTTTCTAGTCCATCAAATCATGCACCAGAATCACATCTAAGACACCTATAATACAATTTTATGCCCAAGAAGGTCTTCTACATTAGACTTCCTAAATCTTGAGCAACCCACTACTACCTATAACTTGATATTGAAGATATAGTTAAAGGGGTTCTTTAGATATGGTTTTAGATGTCTGTAATTTAGAATATTTTCCAAAAATTTATTAGTGTAGGTTTCATTTTATTTTCTCTATAATTCTACAATTTTTCTTTCATTTAAATATTTCACTACAATTATTCTCTCTCACACTTCATTTTTTTTTCAGTGTTTTATCCCCACACCATTATTATTTAATTTCATGGTATAGAGAATCTAAATTGACAATTTTATCCTAGGGTAGGGTTTACATGATGAAAAACATATACTAAATCATAGACCATGACATGGTGATGGTCACTAGGTTGTGTTGGATGTTTGATCTTGGTGTTTTACCCCACGTCATAGTGCAAGAGAAAATGGTATGAGATACCATTTGATCAACATAAAAATTGATATTATCAATCATATTTGTTTCTCAACATATTATGTGATGATTTTTAAATTATTACTAAACATTATAATATTTTTAACATTTGGAATAATTAATGAAGGGATCTAAGGAGTTCATTCATTTTACAACATTTGAAACATTACAAGATTTCAATGGGAACATGGATTTTATACATGATTCCTATAAAAATAATTTATATAAATTCATTGAGACAACCTTATTGGTTATGAACCTAGTTGATTCTCTCACAAACTCTCATTTTTCTATTAGTTTTAAGGAGGAGGTGCTAGCATGTTGTTTGGAGAAATGAGGTTCTGAAAAAGTGTTTGGTGACTTCTGTGGCTGATGAATAACATAAAATTTAAGAATACATTTTTTTTACATAGGTAACTTAATCAAGATCACTACAAAGGAAGATAGAAATCTTGGACAGTGACATACACATGAATTATCATTTTATTATTTATTGTACTATTTTTTTCTTTGTATAATCTTGAGTATATATATAAGGCCCCAACCTTAAACCTTACTTAATCTTGAGTTAATACAAGATTACACATTGAGGATCCTTTCAGGTTTAGAGTTTTAGAGAATTAGATCATGAAACTTGCATTAAATTCCACATTTAAACAAAGTGGTTACATAAAAGATAGTATTCATTCTTCCCATCAACGGAAACATATTTAAAATAAAACATGGATTCTTTCTTGACACATCCTTGACACTATCATCACATCATGTACCCTTCCCTTGACCTGTGAAAAACATTTCAAAAACATGGGATGAGCATAAAAAGCTCAGTAAGGGTTATAAAAATATGTAAAGGAAACATGAGTTCATATATACATAAGAATGAAATCATACTTTACCCATAAAACATAGCCACTTTAACATAACTCATCAAATCATTAATAAATCGTAGAAATCATAAGACATAAAAGGTTACATGAGGCATTCATAACTTTCTTACGTAGGGAGTAACCCTCTTTGTTACGTTTGGAATACCCATCACAATATATTCCCTAAATCTCTTCGGAGAAACCTTAACGTTTCACTCCTTCGCGTTACCCAATGCATTGGAGAGCTATATCGGGCTCACCCTCCCTTAGTTTATCACAGAACCACCCATTTTCATAACAATGCCCAAGAACCATAACATAAATGTATCATATAAAACATTCATAATGTAAATATAACATTTCCACATTTCAATCACAATATAACATTTCAGGATATTGAAATAATGAATCCACTAAAAAAACCATTTTTCAGAACCATTTAAAACATTTAATAAAGAGATTTTTGAATCAAAGTGTCCCATACCACCTTGAAGCTTTTAAAATTTTAAACCATTAATATCCATATAAATAAATCCTTAAAACCATTTTGAAAACATGGATTTTAATAAGAACAAATCATTAAAACATTTAAAGTGATATTTTGGTTAAATGGTTTTTACCAAAATTAGTGACACTTGAATACAATAGTTGAGGAATAACATTTAATCAGAACATTATAATATCATGAGAATAAATGTATTCATGATATAATAATCAAAAGGACAGTATATACACCATATAAGAGCGAATTGGTGCATAACAACAATGATGTCTCAAAAGATATGTAAAATGTGATGAAATCCCTTATAAAGAAGGTATCCTTAAATTAAGGATAAATAAATCTAAAAATTATGTGTGACATATATAAATACACCAAATATAATTGGATATTAAGTTTAAAACAATAAAAGATCATTAACACATATTCAAATGATGACATATTCAATAACTACATGTTGAACCCAAAGAAATCGAAATTGGGTTAAAAAGTTCCCTTGGTAAAATTCGACAGCCTAACGACGTCACTTCAAAAAATTTAGAAAATGAGTTGATGAGAGATAAAAAGGGTATCTCATCACTTGGAAATAAAATTTACATCAATAAGGATATATAAGAACATATCCAAAAATAATATTATGTGAATTAAAAGACATAACAAAATAAGTCTTTTAAAAAGAGGAGAGTGAAAGGTTCCCTTACCGACATGGGTATCTTTCGAAATATACGCCCCGTGAATGAAGGACAATACATCATTGATGTAAATACTCATAAATGAAAGAATATTACACAATGAGTAAAATAATGGTCAGTTCATACACCAATCAAAGGAAATTGTGGCAAACGTAGCATAAATCTCACGGGAATAAAAGTGAGATGAAAAATCACTTACGAAAACTCGGCAGCCTAACGACGCCACTCGAAACATCCAAAGTCGATTGATGAGAGAGGATAGGGTCTCTCATCATATGAACATAATATTTACATTAGGAGTAATTTAAAAGAATATCCCAATCATAAGAAATATGAGCTTAAAAGGAATGACATAAAAGAGTGTACGTAAAAAAAGAGTGGAGTAGGATCCCTTACCTCAAGTCCAACTTGACTTGTTCATTTCTTTATATTCTTGAATAATAAACTTTGGTAAATTAATAATTGCCTAAGTACCTTCTTTAGAGATTATTATTCAGTTCATATAACATATTATAATGTTATAATAATTGTTTAATAATGTTAGTTCATATCAGACGTTTTTGCCGATGTTTGGTACATGAGTCAAAAATGAACTTTTTAAAAAAAACGATTGCCCATGTAGTTATAAGTAAATAATTTCAAGAATAGTATTAATTATTAAAATATCATATACATCCATTAAATATTCATTTCATACTATTCAATATCATTTGGAGATAAAAAACGAAAAGCACCGTTTATGGAGACGGTAGGCCGTACGTACGCATGAACGCTACTTTCATTTTTTGTCATATTAATGGAATTAAAACAAAATGAGAGAGATATATATATGTTATAATTCCAGAATGGTATCCATAATTTTGATGTAATATATTACATATATATCCATTATATATATGTACTTATAGTATTACATAACATTTTGAGATAAGAAATGAAATGTACCGTTCATGGAGACGGTAAGACGTACGTACGCATGAACGCTACTTCCATTTCTATTTCATATTTATTGGATTTAAAACATAATGGTACATAATAGTATTTTAATTCCAGTATGGTATCATATATAATATCATTAAATTTATCCTTTATACATACCACATATGGTATTAACGAATCAAATCACTTTGAGGGGGCGGTAGTCTGCACTTCCTTAAATGAAGATATCGCGTTTACCCATAATGGAAACCATAAAGGAATGCACAAAAATAAAAATAAATAAGATTAAGGAAATCTTAAACATATTATATATCATATATAAACATAGTGTCATCTTAATGGACACCTTTGAAGGTGTTAAAAGAATGTTGAACAATCATCGTTTCGGGAGGCCGAAATTCGCCATCCACTGAAACAGTATGTTCTTTAACCATTAGATGTAGGTGTGTGTAAGTGTAGCTCTAATCCTCATTATAAAATCATCCTAGTATATTTAAGATACTGTATTTGTTACAAAATAAATGAATAAAAAGATTTTATGGGGTTGGAGAAGAAAAATAAAACAAAAGGACACAAGTGAAGACATTACCTTAAAATCGGGTAAATCCCTTTGGTTTGAGCTCAAAGGCTTCCTTGGGAAGACTTATACCCAAAGTGAGGCTTCAAGGAGTAAGTTAGGGAATTGTAGAGACACAATGGGCAGGGGTTGGCCGAGCCAAAGGCTTTGGGAGTCTTGGTAAGGAGGTAGTGGTGGGAGCCTTTTATAAGAGGAGAGGAGGGGCACTCTTGTAACGTTACAAACTGTTACTTTATTTTCAAAAGCGTTTCAGATTTTAAAGGTCCCACATTGATGTATTTCTAGGATAAGGTGATAAGGTTTCTAAATCCACTCATCCATTAGGTTTTGGACATGTTTAGTTCTTAGATATTACATTATCTTTCCATTTTATTTAAATTGTTAAATAATGAGGTCATCGCTGCATCATCATGATGTCATAAATAATTTAATTTATTTAATGTCTAAAAATTATAAATAAAAATACTATGATGTAGGAAATCTGTTTATCTTTCAAATGAATATTTATAGTAAAAAATATGATTTGTATAATCCCATGTAAAAATCGTTTTAGTAAAACATTTCATAATTGTCTCATTTTTACTTTAACTATAAATAAAAAGATATTAATGTAATTTTCCAACCAATGTGGCTTCATGGGTTCCCCAAGTTGACCCATGGGTTTTCTGGGTCGGCCATGACACATCCAATGAGGTTAGGACATGTTTCAAGTTCATTTCATATTATTAAAACATTATTTGTACCTTAAACTACACTAATTACCTCTAACCGCGATTAAACAATAATAAGTTACTATTCACCAAAAAAATTATTTTTATCCCATTGAACCACATTTTACTTCTTAATGAAAACCATGTATGTCGGATTTTTGAAATTCAAAACACAAATATGGAAAATTTTCATTTAAACGGAAAAATCAGTTTTTATAAGTACCACTTAGTGGTTTCACTATTCATCAAAAATTGAATTTTTTCAGAAAAATCCCAAAAATTCACCCTAAGATATATTTGATATTCCGAATTCAAAAATGAAGTCTATTTTACAAAATTCAAAACATATATGTCACATTAATTAATTTAATAATTAATTCCCGCTGTCAGATCAAATAGCGTGTTTTTATGAAACAATAAGTATCAAAAGATTGACACTGGTTTAAGTCTGATTTCAAAGTGAAATTAATTACAACGACCACTATTGGATTTAATGGAAAAAATATATTCTAATTTCACTTTAAAACCAATTCAAAAGATAATCTAATCATACAAATAAATTAGATTAAAAAGTGGTTTTGAATTAAAATACAACATTTTACAACTATTCATTTTAAAAAAATAACTTTATCAGAAAGATACCAAAAATTTAACCAAATTAAATTTTGATGTCCCAATTCTTAAGAAGAGTTGTATTTGGTCCAAAACGATGTATATGAGTGAACAAAACTATATTTAATGAAGGTTCTCCATCAAAAGGCGATAAGTGAACCTTTAGTGAAAACTAGGGCATATACGCCTAAAATCGAATTATTTCTGTATTTTATGCCTTTATCTTTTATTGGATAAATGTAAAAACATTAAAAAACATATATAATCATATTTTAGTTATTTATATCCATTCCCTCCAATACAACGGCTACATTATACTACCATTTAAAATAATATTATTTCATTATTAGAGTGCAACGTAAGATTCCCAAGAAACTCGTTGTTGCGTGTTGGGTACGCCATCGAGCATAGCGTCCCCTTTAAATTCATATTAATATTTTATTCACAAATATGGATAAATATGAAAATGTCATATTCTTTATTTACCTGGGGTGTTACATCCTTCCCCCCTTTTGGGAATTGCGTCCTCGCAATTTTAAAATTGCGCTTGGAAACGTCCTTGAAAGTCCCACATCGGAACAAGAGTCGGTAAAACAATCACTTTAAAATAAAGAAAGATAAGTACAGAGGTCACCCGAGATAACCCATACTAGGACTCCATGTAGGAAAACATGGACATGGAGGAGAAAACATAGGGTCATGTTCTGATGGAGAGTGACAAAAAACATGTTTAGGAGGAAGTTAACAATAATAAAATCACAAACTTGTGATGGGTTAAACGGTGTTGGGTTCCCCAGTAGAAAAAGTCAATAGACAAAATTTTTGTTTTAAGTTACTTTTTATTGAGAAATTTATTCATAAGGAAACATAATCACTTATCATGTTGACTTTCAACTTTTACTAGATTCCTTAATCAAACTCATATTTTTTCCAAAAGACGAGTATTTAGGGAGACTTGTTCGCATTAAGAGTACTATAATCAACTTCTAGAGAATCACCTAATCCACAAAAGAGAACTATATATACATACCATGTCTTTAGGCTTTAACCAAAACCAAAACTAGAAAGGTTATTACAAGGTCAGATAATCCAAAAAAGGATAACCCTTTATAAAAAGAAAATCTATTCTTAATCTCAAAATTTGTCCAACAAAACCCAAAGTTCAACGAGGACCATCCGATAAACAATTTGTCCATAAAATTATTCAAAGTAAACCAATATAAGATTTAAACCCAAATATTTTAACGATTTAGTCACATAGTCTTCCAAGTTAAATCGTAACATTTATCTCCAAACAATATCAGTTGCTCCTAAAGTCTCGTATTGAAATGTAATTAACCTAATCACATATCCTCCATGATAGGTTAATCATTTTCATAAAAAACCCAATATCAACTTACTCTTAATTCATAAAATAATCTAACTAAAAAGAATCGGTCAAACTAACCAGGGACTTCACGTAGTCCAGTGGTAGGCGATAAATACCAGTCGCACTTTGGTTGTGGGTTCGATTCCCGCAACTTTGTCAGACACAACGGGTTGTCACACGGTCAGCGTGTTGTCCTTTTTCCAAAACTATATAATTCTTAAATCATTCCCCAAAAAGAGATAAAATCATAAAAAATGATCATAACATATTTTAACCTCAAGTTTATCTCATGCCTTTCATTTTCCAGCATACCATATAATAACCCATAATTACCTCAAAAGTAAGGATCATATAAACTCTAATGGTTACCTTTATAATTACTACATGAACTTCCACATAGATTGGTCATCTCGTACATGATGCATTAAAGATCATACCAAGGTTCAAGTGGTTGATCATGACTCCTTGATAGTTGGTTTAGAACAACCACAAGTTTCCTCATTGAATCCCCCATTTTATCTAGTATCTTAATCATAGAACCACCACAGTTTCCTTCAAACATGTTGTCTCTTTGGTGCCTGCTAGATCTATCCATTCACTAAAAACAGAAATGTCAGTGTGTGAGTATATCAGCAAAACCATCATGTACTAATGAGGAAGGTAAACACTATGATAAACTTACTCATTCACTTTATCTAAAACTAGGACTCTTTCTGAAATCCTAACCATTATGGTAATGTCACTTATGCTTAAAGAATACCCTAACCTCTAAAGTTATCTACACCGACCTTTGATACCAACTATAAGGCCCCAGCCTTAAACCTGACTTAATCTTGATTTAATACAAGATTACACATTGAGGATCTTTTCAGGTTTAGAGTTTTAGAGAATTAGATCATGAAACTTGCATTACATTCCACATTTAAAAAAATTGGTTACATAAAAGACAGTATTCATTCTTCCCATCAACGGAAACATATTTAAAATAAAACATGGATTCTTTCTTGACACATCCTTGACACTATCATCACATCATGTACCCTTCCCTTGACCTGTGAAAAACATTTCAAAAACTTGGGATGAGCATAAAAAAGCTCAGTAAGGGTTATAAAAATATGTAAAGGAAACATGAGTTCATATATACATAAGAATGAAATCATACTTTACCCATAAAACATAGCCACTTTAACATACCTCATCAAATCATGAATAAATCGTAGAAATCATAAGACATAAAAGGTTACATGAGGCATTCATAACTTTCTTACGTAGGGAGTAACCCTCTTGGTTACCTTTGGAATACCTATCACAGTATATTCCCTAAATCTCTTCGGGGAAACCTTAACGTTTCACTCCTTCGTGTTACCCAATGCATTGGAGAGCTATATCGGGCTCACCCGCCCTTAGATTATCACGGAACCACCCGTTTTCATAAAAATTCCCAAGAACCATAACATAAATGTATTACATAAAACATGCATAAAGGAAATATAACATTTCCACATTTCAATCACACTATAACATTTCAGGATATTGAAATAATGAATCCATTAAAAAACCATTTAAAACATTTAATAAAGAGATTTTTGAATCAAAGTGTCCCATACCACATTGAAGATATTAACATTTTAAACCATTAATATAAATATAAATAAGTCCTTAAAACCATTTTGAAAACATGGATATTAATAAGAACAAATCATTAAAACATTTAAAGAGATATTTTGGTTAAAGGGTTTTTACCAAAATTAGAGACACTTGAATACAATAATTGAGGAATAACATTTAATCAGAACTTTATAATATCATGAGAATAAATGGATTCATTATATAATAGCTAATTGGTGCATAACAACAATGAAGTCTCAATAGATGTGTAAACTGTGATGAAATCCCTTATAAAGAAGGTATCGTTAAATTAAGGATAAATCAATCTCAAAATTATGTGTGACAAATATAAATACACCCAATATAATTGGATATTAAGTGTAAAACAATAAAAGGTCATTCACACATATTCAAATGATGACATATTAAATAATTACATGTTGAACCCAAAGAAATCGAAATTGGGTTAAAAAGTTACCTTTGTAAAATTCGACAGCCTAACGGCGTCACATAAAAAAATTCAGAAAATGAGTTGATGAGAGATAAAAAGGGTATCTCATCACTTGGATATAAAATTTAAATCAATAAGGATATATAAGAACATATCCAAAAATAATTTTATGTGAATTAAAAGACATAACAAAATAAGTCTTTTAAAAAGAGGAGGGTGAAAGGTTCTCTTACCAACATGGTTATCTTTCGAAACATACGCCCCGTGAAAGAAGGAAAATACATCATTGATGTAAATACTCATAAATGAAAGAATATTACACAATGAGTAAAATAATGGTCAGTAAATACACCACTCAAAGGAAATTGTGGCAAATGTAGAATAAATCTCACGGGAATAAAAGTGAGATGAAAAATCACTTACCAAACCTCGGCAGCCTAACGGTGCCACTCAGAACTTCCAAAGTGGATTTATGAGAGATAATAGGGTATCTCATCATATGAACATAATATTTATAGTATGAGTAATATAAAAGAACATCCCAATCATAAGAAATATGATCTTAAAAGGAATGACATAAAAGAGTGTACTTAAAAAAAGTGGAGTAGGATCCCTTACCTCAAGTCCAACTTGACTTGTTCGTTTCTTTATATTCCTGAATAATAAACATTGGTCAATTAATAATTGCCTAAGTAACTCCTTTAGATATTATTATTCAGTACATATCACATATTATAATGTTATAATAATTGTTTAATAATGTTAGTTCATATTAGACGTTTTTGTCGATGTTTGGTACATGAGTCAAAAACGAACTTGTTTGAAAAAAAGATTGCCCATGTATTTATAAGTAAATAATTTCCAGAATAGTATTAATGATTAAAATATAATATATATCCAGTAAATATTCATTTCATACTATTCCATATCATTTGGAGATAAAAAACAAAAAGCACCGTTCATGGAGACGGTATGTCATACATACGCATGAACGCTACTTTCATTTTTTGTCATATTAATGGAATTAAAACAAAATGAGAGAGATATATATATATGTTATAATTCTAGAATGGTATCCATAATTTTTATGTAATATATTACATATATATCCATTATATATATGTACTTATAGTATTGCATAACATTTTGAGATAAGAAATGAAATGTACCGTTCATGGAGACGGTAAGCCGTACGTACGCATGAACGCTACTTCCATTTCTATTTCATATTTATTGGAATTAAAACATAATGGTACATAATAGTATTTTAATTCCAGTATGGTATCATATATAATATCATTAAATGTATCCTTTATATGTACCACATATGGTATTAATGAATCAAATCACTTTGAGGGGGCAGTAGTCCGCACTTCCTTAAATGAAGATATCGCGTTTACCCATAATGGAAACCATAAAGGTATGCCCAAAATGAAAAATACCAAAGCTTAAGGAAATAATAAACATATTATATATCATATATAAATATAGTGTCATCTTAATGGCCACATTTGAAGGTGTTAAAAGAATGTTGAACAATCATCGTTTCAGGAGGCCGAAATTCACCATCCACGGAAACAGTATGTTCTTTAACCATTAGATGTAGGTGTGTGTAAGTGTAGCTCGAATAATCATTATAAAAAAATACTATTATATTTAAGATACTGGATTTGTTACAAAATAAATGAATAAAAATAGTTTAGGGTGTTGGAGAAGCAAAATAAAACAAAAGGACACAAGTGAATACGTTACATTAAAATCGGGTAACTCCCTTTGGTTTGAGCTCAAAGGCTTCCTTTGGAAGACTTCTGCCCAAAGTGATGATTCATGGAGTAGGATAGAGAAGTGGAGAGACAATATGGGCAGGGGTTGGCCTAGCCAAAGTCTTTGGGAGTGTGGGTAAGGAGGTAGAGGTGGGGGCCTTTTATAAGAGGAGAGGAGGGGCACTCTTGTAAAGTTACAAAATTTTACATTATTTTCAAAAGCATTTCGGATTTTAAAAATCACACATTGATGTATTTCTAGGATAAGGTGATAAGGGTTCTAAATCAACTCATTCAATAGGTTTTGGACATGTGTAGGTCTTAGATATTACATTATCTTTCCATTTTATTTAAATCATTAAATAATGAGGTCATCGCTGCATCATCATGATGTCATAAATAATTTAATTTATTTAATGTATAAAAATTATATAAAACAACTATGATTTAGGAAATCTTTATATCTTTCCAATGAATATTTATAGTCAAAAATATGATTTGTATAACCCCATGTAAAAATCGTTTTAGTAAAACATTTCATTTTGTCTCATTTTTACTTTAACTTTAAAAAAAAGATATTAATGTAATTTTCCAACCAAAGTGGCTTCATGGGGTCCCCAAGTTGACCCATGGGTTGTCGTGGTCGGAAATGACACATCCAATGAGGTTAGGACATGTGTCAAGTTCATTTCATATTATTAAAACATTATTTTTACCTTAAACTACACTAATTACCTCTAATCGTGATTAAAACTTAATAAGTTACTATTCACCAAAAAATTATTTTTATCCCATTGAACCACATTTTAATTCTTAATGAAAACCATGTATGTCAGATTTTCGACATTCAAAACACAAAGATGGAAAATTTTCATTTAAACGTAAAAATCAGTTTTTATAAGTACCACTTAGTGGTTTCACTATTCATCAAAAATTGAAGTTTTTCAGAAAAATCCCAAAATTTCACCCTAAGCTATATTTGATATTCCGAATTCAAAAATGAAGTCTATTTTACAAAATTCAAAACATATAAGTCAAATTAATTAATTTAATAATTAATTCCCGCTGTCAGATCAAATATCGTGTTTTTATGAAACAATAAGTATCAAAAGATTGACACTGGTTTAAGTCTGATTTCAAAGTGAAATTAATTCCAACGACCACTATTGGATTTAATGGTAAAAATATTTTCTAATTTCACTTTAAAAACAATTAAAAATATAATCTAATCATATAAATATATTAGATTAAAAATAGGTTTTGAATTAAAATACAACATTTTAAACTATTCATTTTAAAAAAAGAACTTTATCGGAAAGATACCAAAAATTTACACAAAGTAAATTTTGATGTCCCAATTCTTATGAAGAGTTTTATTCGGTCCAAAAGTATGTATAAGAGTGAACAAAACTATATTTAATGACGGTTCTCCATCAAAAGGCGATAAGTGAACCTTTAGTGAAAACTAGGGCATATACGCCTAAAATCGAATTATTTCCGTATTTTATGCCTTTATATTTTATTGGATAAATGTAAAAACATTAAAAAACATATATAATCATATTTTAGTTATTTATATCCATTCCCACCAATATAACGGTTACATGTTAACTACCATTTAAAATAATATTATTTTATTATTAGAGTGCAACGTAAGATTCCCAAGAAACTCGTTGTTGCGTGTTGGGTACGCAATCGAGCATAGTGTCCCCTTTAAAGTCATATTAATATTTTATTCACAAATATGGATAAATATGAAAATGTAATATTCTTTATTTACCTGGTGTGTTACAATATAATTCATGATTTTTAACTAAAAATGGTTATTATGATATCTCACAAATCCCACCAATTGTATTTGATAAACAATAAAAAATATTTCAATATTATGAAGATCAATATAAAACCTGAATTGGAACCTATCTTGTAACAATGGTGTTTTCCCATTAAAATAATTTTTATTATTTGTTATTTACAATGACCGTGGTGTGGTGCTCCTAGAAATAACCATTAACTCAAAAAATTTATAATACCATACTAAATTCCATATCAATGTGACCATTTAAATAAGCACAAAAAATAGAATAAAATATAGAATTGTAGGCCAATTCTCTACACCATGTTTATAACGTGTATATGCCATTATTGAACTCCACAATGAGGACTGCCACAATATAGTAAAAATTTACTAACTACTTTACAAAACAGCTTGGAAAGCTAAACCGCTAACAAAAATAGGTTCTTAATTGGGAATAATACAAAATTTATTCAAAATGAAAAAACTATATGCACCACATCTTGGTAAATCCGTTTTGGGGTAATCTTAAAGAAAAATATGTTTTTGTTAAAATTCTCAGAAATCTTCAAGGACGCTATGAATTTAGACTATTTAAAAAAAATATTTTGATAAAATTAACTCTTTAAAGTTTTTATAACATGTTAAATAATTTAGTTCTTCAATTATTTAATTTATTACTATTTATTTATTCATGTAAATAAATTATTTGTATGATGTTGATATTTTATGATTTAGTTTAAATTGTTTAAACCACTTCATATAAGATTGTCATTCCACGATAGGTATAACAATGTAAGATTTGGTTTTCCCCATCATGACATCAGCTTTTAATTAAAGTTATTAGCTTGAATTTAGAGGTTAAACATAGTTTATACATATTAGGTGTTCGAGTTATGATGGGGTTAAAATCTCTCTTTATTAAATAATACTTTAGTAGATAGACTTTGGGTCAGACTTCACATAAGTCTGGACCCTTATGCCTTAACTATAAAATTAAAGGTTAGATATTTGTGTCTCTATGATTAATAATGCGTATATTGTCAGTTTCATATAATTATAAAACTTTAAATAAAATAGTTCATATATCTTATTCATGGGATGCATTTATATATGTGTAAAGTTGTTTGGATTCAATTTTTGGGTGAGTAACACAAACTATGAGTTATTTAAAGCGTTACACATTGATAAAATTTAAAAATATTAATTTATTGTATGGGATAGAGATTATAAAAATAAATCATTAAAATCATGAAAACATATTGTAATAGAACATGAGATCATAATGATTTCACATGATGTAATAGTTATGGATTTAATATACATGTGATGTATATTAAATTGGCGATACATTAAAAAAACCAAAAATACTATGACGAAGATTACTTCTAATGAAAACATATGTCAAGACCTATATCATCTATTTAGTTAGGTTCATTCCAAAGTGGGGTGCCCATTGATTATCTTATGTAAGGCATAGTTGATGGGGCTAACCCTTTGAGTTAAATAACCACATCCCACTATGAGCTTTAGCTAATACTTAATTTAGAAATCCTAAGAGCTGGGATATTAGTAGAATATAGTTGACAATTATCCATATAATAGATATGTGAAAATATTTTTCCAAATGACTATCCAGGATTCATATTTGATATGACTAGAATTATTCGATCCTAAATAGCATAAGTGATGAGGTTCACACCAAAGTGGGTGTTGTGACCATGAATGAAGAAGATAGTGATATCATGAGTGTTTATGGACTTGGGGAGTTATTTAATAACCTAAAATAATTTATTAGGTTATGGGGTTGAATAAATATCCATTAGACTACTGGTTTTTTTCTAAGGAAGAAGAATTTGTGAAGAAAAGAAGTGGATATGGTTCTTGTGTTTTATTTTATTTTCAACACAGAAATCATGTTCAAAATCACATATAATAATGTGTATAATGAAATACGAAGTCTATTAATAATGTTAGATATGTTTGAAAGAAGTTTTTAGTTTTCTGTAATATTTTTAGAGTTGAGTGGATTTGGGTATGAAATTTGGCTATGTACCTAATTCATAATAGTAACTCTACTCAATATAAAACACTCACTTTCATGACTAAATCTAAAATATGGAAAATTCCTCCATGATACATTCATATATTAAGGTAACTCTGCGTAAATGAACTAAAAACTAGTAAATTACTCTAACACACTCTTATATTTAAAGGTAACTCTGAGAAAAGGTCTTGAAAATTGACAAAGCAAAATGTTTAGTGGTAACTCTAAGAAGATGGGAAAACATTAGAAAATGTGGAAAACCTCCCTCTTTATGTATAATTAAATATGAGAAAAAAAGACTAGAAAATCATATAATCCCTCAATATATAAATTATAGTTTTCTAATATATAAGAGTAACTCTAAAAAAGATTGAAATTAAAAAAAACCATGATATATAAAATTAAAATATTGTTACGTAAAGGTTGATATGAGGAAAAATCAATATGTAAAGGTGATTTTTTTATGATACATAAGGTTTGATTTGTTGATATGTAATAGTAAATCATAGAAAACACAATATATAAGGTTCATTCATTTAATGTGTAAAGCTAACCTATTATTTTTCCTTAATACATAATTTTACCTTTTCTCATATATAAGGGTTAGTTATGTACTCAGAAAAAAATTGAAAAAGTCCTCTAATAAGTAAATTTCTCTTTTTGATGAGAAAAATAAGTTTGGAAAATTAGTAAATCCTTTAAAAAATAATGATACATTAGGGTTCAAAAATTTTCTAAAAAAAATAATGATGTAGATGATTTTATTTTATAGATTATATATCATGAATAAAAATCATGATATAATCACCCAGATTATATGGGTAAAACTATAAAGATGATATCACACCATGATCGTACTAACTTAGATAATAGAATAAAATATTAATTGAGTTGTGAAGATGATTTTCACATCATAAATAGAAAACAATAGAAGATGGAATTGTTTTTTCACACTGTAGTGTATGAATTCACACTATCATGATCTAAAAAATCCCATGAAAGGAGAATAAGAGGGAGAATTTGAGAAGTGGTTGAAAGTAATAATTTTCTCAATTTAAATTTTAAATTTAAATTAAAAGAGGGAGAAATTATTTCTACTATGTAATATAAAATTGAATAGGGGTATTTCATAGATTAATTTTGGAGATATAGTAGAAGAGAGGAGAGAAGGAAGAGTGTGTGCAGTGTAGTTCACACATAAAAAGTGGAGGAAGAATAACAAGAGTACTTGTAGTAGTGATAATAGAAGATGAAGAAGATAAAGAGTAAAAACTTGATTTCAGTGTGGTCATCACACATATTTTGTGTGGTGAGGATGAAATAATTTATACATATTATATATTATTAAGAAGTGTGAGATAACTATACTGTTGTTAGGAGATAATCCTACCACTGGAAATGGATAATCCCTACCTCATTAAAGTGTGATATAATAGTGAGTCATTTTTAAAAACTTTTGAGAAGGTAACATTTTTCATCTTGTATTGTGAGTTATGGATATACCCTACTCATATGGTAATTCTAGTAAATCATATGGTCTTGGGTGATTCTGGATCATGAAAATTATTAGCTAATCATTTTTAGTAGTTAAAATTTTACATAAAGTATTATTTTTATTTTCTTTTCTTGTTGTGTGTGTGTTAAGAAATGAGATCAATCACTCGAAAGAGTAAAGGAGGTTAGTTTCCTAAGAAATTATAAATGGTAACATATACTCATTTCTCAATAACTACCCCCCCACCCAAAAAAAAACTAAACTAATACCATGAATGAGTCCATAAAAATTAGTATCAAAGAATCAAAGTTTCCTATGAAGATTAAGAATAATGGATTTTTTTTTATAAATTTTATTTATCTCAGTTTGTGTTTGATTATTTATCTATTTTTAGAAATGATAAAGAGTGAATATATGGCTGAATATTTGATCTCTATATTTCTATTGTGAACATGGAAAACATTGATTCAGTGAGTAGAAAGAGAATTCACACATTATATGGGAAAAAATATTATGTTTGGAAAGATAATATTATACAATATATTCTATCAATTATTCAGATATTTTGGTGGCTAATAATAGAGGATTTATTCCTATTATTGATGTTTTTCTGATGAAGAAAGTATAAAAAATAAATTTAGAGAATGATGGAAATGCTTGAAATTTCATCCTATTATCGTTTCCAAAAAAATGAGTTTCTCATGATTAAAGGGATCAAAACAGAAAAAAGGAATTGGTGATAAATTATAAAATATCTATGAAGGTAATTAGAATGTAAAGTAGCATAAGATAAAAATTTATAGATTGATATATAAAGATATCAAGATGAATAATGATGAAATAGTGGAAGAATTCTTATGGGTATTATGGTATCATCTCATGATCATTATCAGTGGAAAAACCCCTAATACTAGTCTAGTCTATTTTCAGGGTATCAAATGGTATAGAATAAAAAAGAATAGAGAATATATATAATATAATAGTAGTATGAACCATTTTAATTTGAGATGAAGTATGTTTGATCATGATCAAAAAATAATCAAGCAAAGGCTTCTTACCTCCATAGGTAATCCACCAGCCTTGGATCCGAGAACATTTCCTGAGGATCCTCATACTCTTGAATGAGTGTTTTCACCTTTATAATAATAAATAAATAAAGTACTAGGAAGAAGAGAAATTATTCTTACTTAATATCAATATGTTACACCAAATAGAGTAATCATATCCCTTATATATCCATCCTCAATGTTCTTCATTCAATGAAGAGTGTCGGTCATATAAAATGTATTGGGTTCCCACTCATGGTACTCTTGTTTTACTTCCCATTGAAGTCTTCTCTATTGAAAACATTAATGAATGATGTTATTACCATATACAATACATATCATAGATTAGTAAATAAATAAACCCTATGGGGAGGGATATGTAATATTCATGCAACCCATGCAGTGTATATTTTAATACTTATCATACTATAAGAAATATGTATATTCAACATCCTATCTAACCTTATGATTCCATAATATCATAAGGTATGATATGAATTTCATGAATATCATGCCATATGAATCTAGTAAGTTATAATAAATAACTCGCTCTTTCATTTTACATCTATAAATCTCCTACTTATACTAAAATCCATATGTACTTTATACAAAACATTATAACTCTATTAATCCATCCAAACTCTTTTGGGTATAGTTTATCAACATCTCTTCAAAACAAACACTTTTTTCGAAACACAATCATTATCCAATGGCCTAAATATGTGACCATATAATCTTTAATATAATTAAGAACAAATATGATATCACTATTTAATAGATATAAGAAAAGAGTGGCCTTTGGAAAAGTATCAGTCATATTCAAGCTATTATGGGATCTGGTATGATCATCATCAAACATACTCGTATATTATGTGCAGATGTTCATCATAAGATATATCATATAAATCATTTTTATACCAATATGATACCCTTTTCCATGAAATTGAGTGACCACTATACATAGAAAAAGGTTAATCTAGTATATTCCATATCAAAGTTTCTTGATTCTCTAAAAAACTGACCATGTTTTTGAATACATCACATTCCATTCAACTAATTGATAAGTACATCACATGTCAATGATCCATGTAATTGAACACAACAGGTGACTCAATTAATAATTTGTGTTTATTTACTCTATCTAATTAAATCTATTTCTATATGTCTTTACTCATCATACAAGTGGACAAATATCATCTTCATTATACTCCAACTATTGACATGGTCAATAAAATACTCAACCACCCCTTGATTAACTAAGTCGTAATGACTTGTGTAATAAAGGTATCAAAGTATGAATGTTCTCGTGTTAGGTATCACACTAATATTAAGTAAGAAGGATTTATAATAACCACACACCCCTAAGTATATTGATGGTTGAATGACATTACCTGATATATACTTTGGCAGGTCAAACCATGTAATAGGTCACTACTTATTACCTCATGAATCTATTATTCATATCTCATATAAAACCCTTTGAAATGATTAAATATTATATTGATGTTAATTTTAACATATCATCACAACCCATTATATCCTATGATGATCATCGATTAGGTACATCACGAAGTCACACATTGAAGGAATATTATCATTCAAAAGGTCATGTAAATCATTTTTCAACACAAATGAATTTGTGATAAATAGAGACCATGATACATCTAAAACCATTACAACCAATCTATCACATATCTAACACCTAGAGATTATACATGACCCAAATTTTATTGTTATGGTAATGGTTTTCTCAATAGACCAACTACATTCTCTTGTGTATCAACCCAACATATCTTTACTTTCTCCCTCTCAATAGTATTTCATATGATATGATATTTTGAAGGATGTTATTGGTCCTTTGGTGAGACCAGGGTTCTATAAATTGATATATATTTCCATTGTAATTATATTAAATATTTATTACTCCATCGATGCTGGTAACTACTACAAGATTATTAATGAACTTATTGATCCATTTCATAATATCTAATGTAGAGTTATAATCTACCTCTTTTATCAAATCCTCCACAGTGGCTTGTTTGGAACTATTCCAAGTGATATATCCATTGTTTAGGAAAAAAACTAGATTGATATCTCGAGTCACCTTTATCATATTTTAAACAAGCATCAGTATAATCCTTTATATAGAGATCATCCTCTCTTACAAATATTTAGAATGTATCCATAGTCCTTATTAAGTGATTAAGATGTTCTTATATATAATCTAGTGACTTTAATCTAGTTTATTTTGGTATCTACTTGTTATTCACAATTCATATGAGACAGTGGGTTGAGTACAAAACATTTAATACATTTAGATCCTATGTAAGATGTATAATGAATCCTATCCATATTTATAAATATTTTGACGGATCTTCAATATTCCTAACATTCATGCCATAAAACACTGTTAGAGACTCCTTTTATAGTTCTCTATGCTAAACTGTTTTAGCACTTTACAAATATATGTGTTCTGGCTTGGTCTAAGAAAAAACCTAGATATATATTTATAGATATTCATACTTAGTGTGTAGGCTGATTTACCTATGTCATTCATTGAGATGTATTTACCCAACCATATATTTATAGATTGAATAGTGAGGATATCAGTAATGATAAGAATTATGTCATCTATATACAAATTCAAAAACACTAAAACACTCTCATTGATCCACTTATATACACAGTAATCATCACCATTCTTGATGAAACCAAAAACTTTGATTGTATCATAAAATAGTATATTCTAACTCTAAGAATATTTATTCAATCCATAAATGAACTATTTCAATTTTATACCTTAATAGTCATGTGTTTCACTTAAAAGACTTTGTGGTGTATCATATACATGTCCTAGGATAAATTCCCATTGAGGAAAGTGATTTTGTTATCCATTTTATATATCTTATAATCAAAGTAAACTATTATGGTGAGAAATATCTGAATGGATCTTATCATCACTATAGGTGAAAAGGTTTCTTCAATATCAATACCATAAACTTTATTCTAAAATTTTGTCACCAGGTGAACTTTATACATAGAGACTTTACCATCCATGTCAGTTTTCTTATAAATAACCTACTTATACCCTATGGTTCTCACCCCTTAAGGTGCATCCACTAAGTTAAAATCTTTGTTAATGTAGATGGAGGCTATTTTAGGTTCCAGGATTTAAACAAATTATCAAAATCAAAACTCACTATAGCCTCTTTTTGGGTGGTAGGTTCATATACTATGAACATTACCTCATCATCATTAGCTATAAGAAATCTATATCTCCGGACTTCTTAATGTATCTATTGGCAGAAAAATGAGTGCATAGGAAAAATATGCAAAGAGCACACCAGTGCCAAAAGGGGCTACTTTGTGAAGGGCCTTTGAGAATCCCCTCAGCATCGCAGTTGGTGAAAAGTTATGCCCCCTCTGTGATCGCCACAGAGGAAAGAGGTGAAAGAATATGTGGTTAGGTCGAAATTGACGGAAGGCTTCACTCTGCAGAGGGAATAGGATCACCTCTACAATTCCCTAGAAATTTATGGAAGCCTCTATGATCACCATATAGGTAACGAAGGAGGCCTCTGCATCGCGGAGGGGATGGTGGTTGACTCCGCGGTTACAATGAACTTGACACAATCTGACTTTGATGGAAAAGTACAAGTATCTTTGCCATGCGCTTTCAGAGGTTCGTGTCGCCTTTCAATTATAAATACCAGGCTTCCCTAGGACCCAAAGGATGGATACCCTGGCCTTTCACCATCTCAGATCTCAAATATCAAAAAACCTTCTACTCTATAAAACATTGATAAAATGATCTCTTCATGGTATTTGAGCATTGAGAAATACCTTTCCCTTAGATCATTTGTAACCCCTCTTTAATCAGGGATTCCCTTCACAAAGCCCATGGTCCATCGCAAGGGAATGAGATCCCTAAGGGAACATAGGTTTTCGTAAATCACTCAGGCTTCACGAAGTACCTTCCATGAACATGTGGACCCCATGATAAGGCGGGATCACAATACTTTTTGAAGTACATTTCTTCGCAATACATCACTTTAGAAGGAACCCATGCTTCGTAAAGTCCTACTCTGCAAAAGCACTGACACTTCACAAAGCACCCTTTATATGAATATATACTCCATGCCCGAGCTCAACCACTCCACTTCGTGAATCATACCCCTTAGTGGAGTCTCTCCACTTTTTGTAGCATCAGAGAATCATAAGGTATCTTCCTGTGAAACCATTTTCTTCACAAATACTTCTCACGTAAGGCCCTGCAGGTTTGTATGAAGTGATTTCAAAGTCCCTTGGGCCGTTCTTCATATTTTGTTTCTTAGACTCATGCTTCTTCTCATAGGCACGCTAATGGATATCGCTTATTCACATAGCCATGCTAACATGATCCCCTCAATGGATCACTCCACAACCCTGTCTCCACATAGCATTGTTGATGCATTCCCATTCACCAAGGGTTAAAGCACATAGGTTATGTAAGTCCAAGGGGTGGGGAGGTAATACTCATCATACAAGCTGTAGGATGTTAAAATTACTAGAATAATTTTCCCTAGAACATGAAATTAAATTGTGGCCTCGCCCCATGTAATATACATGGGGTGCCCCATCATGGACTTTTTCCACACATGTTAGTCTCCACGGGAGTAAGATATTCCTCACATGGAATGAGATCCTCCTTTCTGGAACAACATATATCCATGGGGGAAGGAAACCATCTTGGTATAAGCCCCTATACTTTCTTGTAGGAGGTATCATCCTTGCTCCTCCTCTCTTCTTTCATGTGCAAAGGCCAGAGGAGAGATGGGCATAGGGACTTTCGATACTCCATCCCTCTCAATTTGGGATTTATCTCTATTAGGCCTATGTCCTAGGATAAGTCGCAATATCCCTATCCCTAGGACTCTAACCAAGAGTAAGCACCTATTTTATATTTGGTCCACTAACCATGCATAATCCCCAATCTATTCCTCATAGACACACCTTTCATGATGTGATTGTCTGGTCTTTACTGCCTCTTAATTTTCACACCGAGTATGACTCATGTGGGATTCTATTAGGAATCAACCATGGCATTCTATCTGAGCTTCTTTTAGGGTGTAATCCCCATTCCTCATCAACCGAACTATGTTTACTTTGATCCTTTCCCTTTCCGAGTAAGATGCATAGAAAGCATTCTGGAGGTTTAAGCCCATCACCCATCATTCCCGACAACTTAATGTTGGTTTACCCTTGTCCCACATGACATTAAACTATATACATTCGAACTATGTGGGTTTCATCATTGTCTCCTAGGAAGGGTACATAGGAAGCCTCCCTGAGAGTCAACCCCAAACATCGGTAAACCCATTAAAACTATACTGGTTTGATCCCTATCTCCTAGGTAGGGTACGTAGGGAGCCTCACAGAGGTTGAACCCCAATCACTGGTAAACTCAATAGAACTAAGTGGGTTTTGATCCTTGTCTCCTAGGCAGGGTACATAGGAAGCCACTCTAAGGTTCATCCCCTAACACGTGTAAACTTCAGTGTCTCCTATGCTGGGACCCATATCCATAGTCAATCCTTTAGTGGTGTTAAACCTGATCTTGGGCTGATAAACATGTGTAACCCCCATCATATTGTCAGACCACTTTCCTTCATTCACACCACAATTCTATGCCCCCATCCTGAACTATGTAGAATTTGATTCACTATCACGGGGATATATAGGAAGCTTAATTGTGGTCCAATCCCATCACCCATGTCCTGTCTTGGTCTATCCCTCAAGCGTTTGTGTTTCGGGAAGGTTGTTCCCCAACCCATAAGTTCTACTTCCTCTGAGTACCACCCATGTGTCCATTCTCACAAGCCGCCTCCTCAGGTGTCCCATCACCCACCGAACTACATGTACTTTTATTCCCTACCACAATGATTTGATGGAATCCTCATTGGGGTTCAATACCAACACTATCGTCACCTTAATGACAATTCCATCTCATTACCCATCCATTTCTTTTAACACTCTATCATCTATCTTGATTCTTACTCGGGCTACCACATCCCGGTGAAGTAATGCCATCCATTCTAAATGTTGACCATTCATAATCCCCACACGGTCCGATTGATCACCACTTCAAACTAAGTGGGGTTTTATCCCTATTACTTATATAGGGTATGTAGGAACCCTCCGTAGGTTTTAATCCCAACCAATGTTAAGCCTCGATTTCCCCCTTTCTAGGGTACATGCCCTCTGATCCACCCTCAGTGGTGTCCAGATCAGTTTTCACTGTGTGACATCTTCCCTCTATTAGACACACCAACACGGATCCATCCTCATTGGAAATTATGATCCATCATCTGGTAAACCTTCAAGACTCTCCCTTCTAGGGATGTACCAATCTGATCCACTCTTATCAGTGTTTTGATCAATCTGATCCATCTCTTCTAGACATTAAACTCATGGAATACCCTGTGTTAACATGGAACATTGAGGAAAACCTCAGGGACATGTCTATTGAATATAATTCTCTACACTAAACATGTGATTCCTTGGGATTTCGTGCCCTCTAGAATCTCTATCATAAGGGGAATAAACCTAGACACATTAGTGTTTCAGCATCCAGACATTCTAGTGATGTCCAAAGTGACAACTCCCTTGATCTAAGGTTGTTGCCCTAACATGACCCCTTAGAATGTACTGTCAGAAGCAGTGTAATTAACCAGAGTCCATGAAGATATAGATCTAAGAAAGAGTTTCATGAACAATTTATTAATATTTATGGGAGACCCAGACAAGGAAATGAATTCTGAAGAGGAATCCATAGAAGGGGAGAATGGAATCCCATCATCCTATTTCAATCAAGGAGGATAAATCTCTGAATAAGTGACAGATGCTACCCTCTTTTGGAAAGAGGGAATGCGGGGCAATATATGCGCATCCTCGCAGACAGATGTCCGCCCTGTAGAAAGTGTTGAAAATGGAAATGGTGAACTAGACATAAAAAATATTCTCATCAATGTGGATATTAGTAGAGTTCGATACATCAGTGTATAAGCATGTCACCAGATCCAGCAATCCGGCACCAGGTCCCACCAAAAAATATTGTTCCTAGAATTAATCTCACTAGAGATTAGGGTAGTTTAACTTTGTACATCTTGGCCTATGATGTAGTCACCATGGATCCTTCTTACTAATCATGGGAGAAGGAACTACATTGGGGAACTAGACATTGATTTCCTCCTTTCAATTCTAATGGTTGAATATTCTTGCTATGTAGAACCCAGGATACCATGTCAGGAAATCGATCACCACCAACCCACTGACGCAGGGTCTGAAGAAATACCAACACCACAATACCGCGCGGCCCCATATCTTTTGTGACGGCCTCCACATCCATATTTTTTGGGCACCCATGCCCTATTTCACAATCTGAATTCATTCAGAGGAGGGTGATAAATGAAATCATTAGATGATATGAGGAAGATGGTTTATCCCAACTTCGGATATGTCCTAACAGGACCTAGAGGCTTGTACACCTTGTTATTGTCTCCTCCCCCAAGGGCTGCGCCAAGAGACACTTCTCCCCATTCTAACCTACAACCATTTTGGGAGCTTATCCCTGGAATTCTTTGACCACTCACTCGCCATTTTGGGAGCTTCTCCCTGGAATTCTTTGACCACTCACTCCCTTATGAAAATGTGGTAAGGTATGTTTGGTTCAGTCCAGCTATGATCCCATCCTAGGGACCTCCAAAGAGGGCCCCAACTAGGCTATGTCACTCTTCCACTTAGTACCATAGGTTAAGGAGTAGGAGAGTTACACAACTGCACAACCGACCCCAATCCGGTTAACCCGACGCCAACATCAGGTGCATGCTAAGGAGGATGCCAGTCAGGAGGGCATCATCATCAATGGATATAGTGTCCCATTCCACTACCGATGCATATTATCTATGCTCTATTTATACTGATGTGGGGAACTTATACGCCTGACTTGGATCGAGGCCTCAACCTCCCCATGGTCAAGTTTGGATGACTATCTTGGTCACTGAAATAGATAATACCCGTCACGAGCCGATCCGAGACAATGAAATCCAGGGTGGAGGTCCTTTCTATGAAACTATCAATGAGAGAGAAGTCTCTCCCTACTCCCATGTTTGGCATGGAGGTCCTCCCCATGCCACCATCAGTCCAAGCAAAGTCCCTCTCCACTGCACTGACATCCATCACAAAGGTTTCTTTCATACCTTTGGTCCCAGGTATGGAGCCATTCCTTATATAATTGGTCACAGATAAAAATATCCTCCTCACCCAGTCAACCAATAGCACAAGGGTCTTCCCATTGTTCTTACCACAGCTGATAAAGGTCCTCTCCATCCCAGTAATCAGAAAAGAAGAGGTCTGCCCCACTTAATTAGTGTCCAACATGGAGGTCTTCCCTATATTCAGTTTGACTGGTATGAAGGCCCCTTCGTACCATCACCGCTAAGTGAAATAGACATGTATGTACTACCCATGCTCCCACTAGCTCTAGAAGAGGTCCTACCCACTCTAACACTTCTTGAAGAGGTCTCCCCCTCTTGTTAGTAGGTGAACACAAAGGCCCTCCTCATGCTCCATTTTAAATTTTCTTGATTTGTCCTCGCACCCCGACTCACATAGCCAGAAGTCCTCTTCGCCCTATCACTAGTTCGTCTGAAGGTCCTCCTCTTGTAGAAAACCTACCATGTCTTGAATAGCCATCCTGGGGCAGGAGGGTGGGTCGCTGCCACCAAAGGATGCATACTAAGATGTTTTAGACTATGATTAAACTCATATTATTCTCAGATTCTGAGGTGGGGTGAGATTCAGTAATGGAACACTCACCCTGATCTTCTTTTTCAGGGGTAAGGGAAGAAACAAGGCATATAAGCCTCATCTTTCTGGAAAGTGAGGTACACTAGATCCCTACCTCCATTTGATGTTACATGTAGGAGGAGGAATATTTGGCCTCTTTCTGGGGCCTGGTCGTGCAATCCTCCCTATCGTCAACATGATCATTCTCTAACTCAACCAAAGATCACAGAGAGTTCTTTTGGGGACCAATGGAGGAAGAGAAATAACATGACCCACTACCAGTGACTGTAGCCTCTTCACTGGAAGGTGTGGTCACTAGTCCTTCTTACTGAGATTTGGTGGCACATTAATTTCATTCTTAGGAAGACACCCCAAGATGTGGTGGCTTGTCAGTCTAATCTCTATATTCTCCACCAACCAATCTATCGTCTCAATGGTCCACTTCAGTGCCATTACCAGTCCCTCAGCCACCCCTTGTTGATGAATGGGGAAACCAAGGTCCAGATCATGAGTCTGAGCTGAGGATCTTATGGGATATCCTTGTAGTGGACCATTTCCTAGAGATGATCTGGCCAATTTCATCCACAAACTTCAATACATTGGAATATATTTCCCAGGAGGAGATTGAATGCTTTAGAAAAAAACCTCTAGGCGACACACTTCTGTATCTGTCATCAATGGGTGGATTACCCCACGAGTTAGGAATATTTTGATGATATTGGATAGAAATACCACATGGTCAACTAGGTTGCGCTCTCTATGGCCCAACGCCTTGAGTCTCCCGGTCGTCATCAAAATCTCCAGCAAAGATTCATCCAGACCTTTAAAGTGCTTCACAGAATTAATATGGAGGATCCCCCCACATTTATATATATCTTTGGGTAATTATACTACCCTTCATTTCAGTTCTATCCAACTCTATCCTGACCTTCCAGGTGATATTAGGGATATTCCCTCGGGTACAGTCACAGTTAACATGGCTGACCTATCAAAGTAAGAGACCGGGTTAGAGATCCTTTAAGAGAACATACCCCCTAGGGAGTACCACACCTATTAGACCATATGGTTAGGTTTAATCTCATGTAAATTAATTTACTAGGTCTTCCTCCACTTTTGAAGTCATTATCCCACAGTTTCTATCCCAATAAGGGCAATGAGAATGTCGGGACTGTCAAACCCGATGACCCGTTTGGCATAGTGCAGAAGATGAAAGATGACTCTAAATAGGATTTTTTTCATCAACAACTTATGGAACATAAAAATATGTTCGATGACCTTATCACTTTTTGTTTTGTGTAATGGAGACCATATTATAGTAATCCACGACCGGGGTAGCAGTGGCAGGTACACCCTCTCCCCAGTGAGTTACCTCTGGGTGACATTGACCATCCCTCCCATATAGACAGGATAAAAGCCAGAGTTTATAGAAATAGGGCATGATATGCATCCCCAAATCCACCTTAGATGCATGATAACCTTCGGGACCCTGCTCAGGTTCCCCTATCTGCTCAAAAGGTCTTTTCCCCAGTGGCCCCGCATGTTATCCCACTGGCTGCACCACGAGCCGCTGGGCCTGCTTATCATGTTAAAGAACCTACCAACAAAGTAGTGGTCATGGATCCTCACCATGATATGAATCACTACCAAAATTATCTAGTGGAAAGGCTCATTTCCCACCTTGAGTCCCTAGAAACTCAACAAGTGGCGATCATTCCTGATGGAATGTCATATCCAGCATGGGTGGATGATTTTTCGGCTCCCCTGGGTTTCATAAATCTTACATATTCACCGTTTAATAGGATGGAAGATCTGCTGTAGCATCTAGGCCAGTTTATTTCAAGGTGTGGACCCATGCTGGGAACTCCAGCATAGTATGAGGCTGCTATGATCTGGTGTTTTGTACAAACATTGGAAGGGCATGTGTTCGTCTAGTACATCCAGCTACCCATTAGGTCGGTAGCTAGTTGGGAGGAACTTTGTTGGCTATTTCATTACCAGTTCAGTTCCACATCCTGGAAGATGAGTATTTCTGACCTTCTTGTGCAAGAAGAGGCTTGACAAGTGCGTCACAGACTTTATCTCCAGGTGGAAAGGACTCATGTATTCCTTGGATATGCTTCTGACTTAGGAATAGATGCTAACAATGTGTTTGAAGAATTTCAAAACTAACATGGACCCTTTTCTCATCACTCATAACTAACTAGGTGTATTTTGGGATTTCGTTGACAAATCCCAGTGTCTAGAGGAAGCCTTGCAGCATGTCAAGTAGGCATGTCCATTTCCTTCTATAGTTCCTCCGGTAAGAGCTGTTAAGGCCGATCTCACCACAGTAGCACAAATAGAGACCCAAGAAGCTAGAGTTATTACCAGTAGAGACACCTCCATAGCCTCACCAAGGCCCACTACCTCATGCATAGTCTATGGCCTAGTAGTTTCCACCTCAGAATCAAGATGTTACTCTTTTAATGATCTACCACCACCTAGGCAATATAATCATGTTCCACCTCCTCGACAAGCTTCTCTAGCCGCTCATTGGGTACAGACTCCTAGATCCCCCTTCTCGGATAGGAGGAACCGAACCAACTTATTTAAGGAGGCTCATGTCCTTGATTATTTCCAAAGTGCCTTGATATAGGTAATTCAATGGTTATCGGAATTCATGAGTCCCAAAGAGGTGGATCTCACTGATCACCCCAATTACTGCCCATATCTCTAGGTCCTGGGGAACACCCTCAAGTAGTGTTATGTGTTTAAATACTAGATCCAAGACCATGTTGATAACAACATACTCAGGTTAGGTCTGGTCCCGACACAAGTGGAATGTGTGTTTATAAAGCATTACGGTGACAATGAAAACAAATGTGAGTGGGATTAGGTTCCTAACCATGGGTCTAAAAAATATAATGACGAGATAGCCCATAGGGCAGTCGCTTGTTCCCATGGTATTATCTGTGCACATTTTAACCAAAATTATCCTTCAGAAGTCATAATGTTACCCATATCCACTACTTATGAGTCAACATCTCATTATTCCTCTCCCTAGAAGGGCAAGCATCGATGACACAAGGGAAAGAAAAGTCTCCCACCGATGCCATCATTATCTCGTACTCTCAGAGATTTCATGCCCTCAGAGTTAGTGAATCCCCCCATAATCCATACAATGATGGTGTATTCTTCAAGTGAAGACCAAGGGTACAATTTGGTTAATAATATGGAGCTGTTAAACCCCATATATGGTTCCTCATGATGAAGAGTTCCGAACAGATCCTCCCAACATCCTCGGCCGATGCTAGCATCGAAGGAGCCACAGTTATAGGAGTCATCAAGATTCACTGGTTAGTGATTCCATTCAAGATGTGCATGCCACCAAAACTAGAAACCATGCCCTGTGTAGAGCTCAGCATGCATAACCTTCTCATCTGGTTTCTCCAGATCCGTCTCCACCGCTATTTTTTGCTACTTGATCAGGTGGATCCATCACGATCATGCTACAATCAGAAATGTATTATTGTGTATTGGCCTCATTCATCTAGCCCTCACCTGGTAGTCTCTCTACACATTTCTACTAATGACTAGTATACATTCCCACTACCATTCGACCACCAGTTATCCAGAAGGGCCATTCATACCTCCTGTCACAGAACACCCTCTTGTTAGCAGAAGTTCACACTTTTCAGAGAAGTATGATATTCTTACGAATATTTCCATCATTAATGTGAATATATCTATCATCGAGGATCTTATCCTATCTGTGGATATGTCTTAAGCCCTTGCTGAGTCTTTAAAAATCCCCCTTTAGTTTTTGATGGAGGTAGCAGGTGTAGAAGACTTCCATGATGAGGCAGTCGAGCATGTAGAATGTTAGGACATTATCACTTTCTCTAGAGAAGACGAAGGTTCTACCATATAGGGTAAAATCTACCCACTGTACATCACTAGCCATTTCAATAGCATAGAGGTTTGGCATTGTCTTGTCGACACAAGATCTAGGATTAGCCTTATCCCAACCTGGACACTTTGAAAGATGGGGCTATCCAAGTATGATCTAAGTCCCTCTAACCTGAATGTTAAAGGCTATTATAGGACGTAATGGAAACCATTTAGAAATATATTCCTAAAGACCCAGTTCGGTGGCCTCGTTTCCAGCATCGAGTTTATGGTTGCCTCACCAGACACTACTTACAACGCATTGACGGGTAGGCCATGGCTCCACCTGCACACAGTGATATCTTCTTCATATCACCATTTCCTTAATTACTACCTTAATGGTCGAGTAGGAATACTCCAAGGTGATGTGTCTCCCTTTTCCTCTCGTAAAGCCAGCTACACGTATTTTGACTACTATAAGAGAAAGGAAAAGAAAATTCAGGATAACGAGGTTGAGTGCGCTATGGTTGTGACTGACTAATGGATAGGCCAAGATGGTGCCTACATTTCACCAATCCACCTATTGGAGTCCACACCCCCAAACATGGGGCTATGTTTTGTTGTCTCTGGAAGAAGGTGGAAGCACATTCCCAATTCCAACGGACCATGGAAGATCACCTTGTATTAATACAAAAATCAGCCTCAGGTGATCCTAGTTCCCCAACTCTCATAAGGTATCAGGATATCTGCCCCATGGAAATGGAAAAACATCATACTTTCTTATTTCACTGGGATGGGATAAATTGGCTCAATATTATGCACTAATATTTCTTATATATCATCAAATGTGGCCCATTAGGTCAAACGACGGATGGTATTGGGTCAACAAATTTCATTGCTATGGTTTCAGTAGTATAAGAGCTCCCTGATGTGGTGTCCACTGCCGTTCTGGCTGGCGCCAGTGTCCCATCCAGATCTGTCAACTTGGATGAATCACCTCCCATTGAGGATCCCTCCTCTGTGAATGAAGAAGATGGGTTGGAGGATTCTCCTCCCGATTTTGAAGTGGGTTTCTCCACTGTGGCCGATGAATTGGTACAGGTGAACCTTGGTAATGAGATGAATCCAAAACCAACATTGATTAGTGCCACTATGATTGTTGAAGAGAAACTACAATATGTGGATTTCTTGAAGTAGAATCATAATGTATTTTCATGGAGTTATGATGAGATTACAAGAATAGATCCTCAATCTTCAAGAAAATCTTCGTGGGTTCAAACAGCCTCCTCGAAAGATGCACCCTTCTCATGGGGCCATGTTCATGGTCGAGGTTGATAATCTCTTCAGATCCCACTTCTTCAAGGAGTTATATTAAAATATATGGTTAGCTAAAATTGTTCTCATCATGAATAATAATGGAAAAATCATTGACTTTATCAACTTCCAGGATCTCAACCATCACTTCCCGAAGGATGGATTTCCCCTTACTACAATGGAATTGTTGATTGATTCCAGCACTGGGTTCTAGGATCTCTCCTTCATCTATAGGTATTCCAGGTATAAGAAAATTTGAATGGACTCAAAAGATGAAGATTCTATAGCCGTCATGGCACCAAAATGTACAATCTAATACCAGGTAATTCTTTTCAGTCTGAAGAATGAAGGTTCCGCCTATCACCATTCCATGCATCACATATTTAAGACGATCCTCGGGACATTGGTGGAATGCTACATGGATGATCTGGTGGTCAAATATCTCCAGCTCCAGGACCATCTCAAATATATCGAGAAAGTTTTTGGCTTCCTCCGATCATGAAATCTGACGATGAACCCCTTGATGTGTGGCTTTGAGGTCACCTCCAGAACGTTTCTCGACTTCGTTGTCAGATATAGAGGCATTGAGATCGATCCAAAGAATATAAAGGCCATCAGTCAGATTTCTCCATTGAGAAACATTTGGGAGCTCTAAGGCATTCAAGGCCACTTATCCTATATACGATGATTCATCTCGAATCTCATTGGAAAGTGTAATCCCTTTTCCCGGATCATAAAGAAATGTTTTGATAATCAGTGGGCTAAGGAGTGTTAGAATTCTTTTAAGTAAATCAAATAGTACCAGTTACAAATTTTGGTCCCGATGCCACCCTTTTTCGAAATGTTGCTGGTCCTTTATATGACCTCTCTAGAACGATCTCTTGGAACCCTTCTCACCCAGAATAACAATGGGGGAATAGAGCCATTTTATACTATCTCATCTACATTATTCTCGATATAGAGACTAGATATTCCTCTATTGAGAAGAGCTTCCTTAAACTGGTATTCACAATGCAGAAATTATGACATTACTTGTAGCACCATAAGCTAAAACTAGTGCCCCGAGTGAATCTGATGAAGTACATTCTGAACCGCCCCATGTAGATAGGTCGCCTATCTCAGTGGACAGTGATCCTCCAACAATTCAACATCATGTTTGTACCCAAGAGGGCTATCAAGGGACAAACGTTGGCAGAATTTCTTTCTGCCCGTCTAACTCCCATGGACCAGTCTCTAGATTTTGGTTTTCTAGATGATGAAATCCTCTCGGTAGATCAATAAATTTTGTGTTGGAAAATTCACTTTGATGGAATTCCCAAAGCCATATCGGAAAAAGACTCAGTGATCTTAGACTCAATAGGGTGGACATGGGTATCATATTCATCATGCTAGAGCAAGTTTTTCTATCATATTCATTCATGTTGTTATAAAGTTATACCAATAATAAGGTAGAGTACTAGGCTCTCATAACGGGTCTCGAGCTATCCCTTGATATCGACATTCCCCACATGCATGAGAAAGGGGACTCAGAACTAGTCGTCAAGCATATCAACAGTGACTAAGTTTTCAGAAATCCAAATCTTAGACCACTATTAGAACATATTTTCCAGCTGATGGCCCAGTTCGCATTTCATCCAGAATTTACTCATGTCCCTTGTTCATAGAATGGTCGAGTCAATGCCTTGGCTAGCTTGGCCACATATCTTAAAGAGCCTAATCGGGATGATTTGATTATCCATGTGGCACATTGGATATTCCTCTCTCCCATTACTCTGAACAATGATGATATCCCATAGGTAATCTACCGAACCGCTAGTGCTTCTACATTTGGACCCCCAGGTCCCCCTACTATGGTGTTGGAATTGGATTTTGACTGGAGGAAACCATTTATCGAGTATCTCCATTACGGTAATCTCTCTTTAGATCAAGTAGAGCACGAGTGAATCTTATGGCACACATTGCAGTTCACCCTCTAGAGTGGTCCGAGACTTGAGAAGATCATATACAGATATGAGTTTGATGGGATTATCCTTCATTACATTTAGGGAGATGATATTTTTCAGGTCATGTAGGAGGTTCATGATGGTTCCTGAAGGGCTCATCAGACAGGGATGAAACTCTCTCACTAGATCTGGAGAGTGGGGTATTTTTGTCCCACCATGATCTGTGACAGTATCAATTTTTTTAATAGGTTACATGCATGTAAAATCCATGATGATTTTGGGCATCGGTCACCAGAACCTCTCCACACTACCATGTATTATTATCCCTTCATGGTCTGGGGACTCGATGTCCTAGAACCATATCCACTCGGGACGAATAACCAGTATAGGTTCATCCTGACCGCTATAGATTTATTTTCCAATTGGGAAGAGGCAGTTCCACTCAAGGAAGTCAATTCTCATTCTATCATTGATTTGTTTAGCTCCAATTTCATCTATTGATTCATATTACCTCATGTCATTCTCACTGATAATGGCACCAACTTTCGGGAAGCCAAACTGAAGAAGTTATATGCCAAGTGAAATATACATTATAATCATACCTCCTTCTATCATGCATAAGGAAATGGGTAGATTGAGGCATTCAACACAACCCTCTCTAACATTTTGAAGATGATGGTTTGTCAGAACAAGAAGAGTTGGCCGGAAAATCACCCCAACGCTCTCTGGGCTTATCGGATGATGACTCGTAATTCTTCTCAGGTGACCCCATATTCCATGGTGTACAGAACATATGAAATCCTACCCATAAAGATTTTGTTGCCTTCTTTGTGCATAGTTGTCTAAGATTAGAAGACACCCAAAAAAGTAACAGAAATCTGTCCGGCTGAAATGGATGTTCTTGATGAGAACAAGCATTGTGCCCTACAAAATCTGGAGAGGCATCAAAAAAAGATAGGAATATCTTTACACAATAATTTTCACCTATTCTCTTTTTTACAGGGTGACATGGTGGTGTTCTTAATAATGCAAATGATACCTAGTAGTAAGTCGCCAAAGTTGGATCCCAAATGGGAGGGACCTTATATCATTCACAAGGATTACCCAAATGGTCCATAATCCATAGTCACTATAGATGGTGAGCATATTAATCCTCCCAAAAATGATAAATTCCTCAAGATGTATTTTTCTAAAATAGTCCCATATGTATTTAAATTCTTCATTCCTCACCGCATAATGTTATACTGCATGATCTGTCTAGGCTGAAGGATGTAAAACTACTCAGCACTCGTCCATCTTGACGATAAACTGCAAAAAGGATGGTACGTCTCATTTGTGGCCCAGTCAATGGTCCATCAACCTTTTCGACCTCATTTCCCATTTTATAACTTAGTATTATGTGGTTTGGTATTGAATTACATCCTCGTTCACGTTTGAATGTTTTTTCTACACTAAACACATCTTCTTGAGACACCCCTCATTTATCTTCATCCTTATCGCAATATGTTAAACTGAACAGGTACCACCATGCTTCACACATACCGCCACTTGGGTTTCCATAATTCATTTACATCTAAAAGGACCCCCTCTAATGGCCTGGTCTCATTCCCCATTGTCTCACCTACCATTTAGGACCAACATCCCAGAGGATCCCAACCAACAATTTTACAGAACTCCCGTGTTGCGAATATGGTCAGTGGTCGATGTTCAATTGTTTTTTCCTATTCTATATCACATAGGAGGAATACTTTGCTTCAAACATGGTAATCAGTTATCCTCAATAATTATTGTTGTTATGTGGTCTCCCAAATGACAGGCACAGTGATTCACCCTTTCTTCCCATCTGTCCCATGCACATGACATTAAACTAGGCATCTACGGTCTGATCTTTATGATCATAAACTAAGATATACCATGTTCTTGTCACAAGATGTTAAATTGAATGACATCTTAAAAACTACATATGGCTTGATTCATATCCTTGTGGGATATTTAGGAATTCCAAAACATTTCTTTTTTGGGTCCAGCTTGGGTTTATTTATTCTTTCTCTTGGCCACGTGGCCTGAGTTCTCTCTAGGAATTATGAATGGTGTGGAATATGTGGGATTATGTACTCATTCATGTCAGGTTAATTTTCACTCCATATACATTACTCTTTGAGATACCCCCTCTTATATTCTTCCTTTAGGTATGATATTAAACTACATGACACTTTAGAACATTGTGTGTCTTGATTCTAATCCTCATGGGATACATAGGAATGCTTTGACATTTTTTCTACGGGTCCATCCCTATTTCATGGAAACCTCCTATTCCTTCTGGCCACTTGGCCTAAATCCTATGAGGGGAAAGGGGGGAGGGTATGTGGTGGGGTGTAGACTCCTTTTTTCCTCGTTCACGTCAGGGTTGTAACAACCATTTTATATACTCCCCTCTTGAGAGCTTTCCATACCCCTATCCTTTACCCATATTCTCAAGTCATCTACTGTCTAATTGGGCTCCTCAACCCTCTTTTTCAATTCAATAACATGCCTAGGAGCCCTCTAGTTTAGTACCTAGAGTGTTGGATTCTACATAGACATGTTTTCATCCATTTCCATGCTTCATTTTTCCCTTTATTTGGGATTTCATCATCTTTCACATTCGAAAAGACCCACAAACAGTATGGATGCTAGGCCTCTGTTATCTTCTACTATCTTGGTCCAATGTCCTTCAGGATTTTCAACGACATTTTGACACAAGTCTGAAGTTACAAATATGGTCAGTGGTCGATGATCATTTTTTTGTTCCCATTTCAGGTCACATGATATGGATATTGTGTTTCAAACATGATCAATAGTTATCCTCCATTGTTACAACACCCCCATTAAGAGTTAAATATCAATTTCATGATTCACATCATTTTCCACTACATCATGTCTAAGTGTAATTTTGACACTCTTGGTGTTATCTCTCAGTACGTGTTTTCATGTTAAGAGGAAGAATCCATGGTGTGGTGTCATTTGAGGATCCATGCCATTTACCATTTCTCTGTATTCCACATGTTGTAATGATCTTATCCAACCTTGTTTAATACATCAAGAATGGATCACGTGGACTAAGGGATTTGGTGAAGGTTTACATCTTCTTGGAAGAGTATCACTTCTTTTGGTTCGATCTCTATGACCACAAACTAAGATCCAACCTCACCCTTATCGCATGATGATAAACTTTATGAATCTTTCCATACCTACATATGGCTTGATTCCCAACATTATGGGATATGTAGAAATACCTAGACATTTTGTCTTTGGGTCCATCTCAAGATCCACTAATTATCTCTAATGTTAGGCCTTTTGTATATCACTCTTATAGGATTTTGTGGGGTGGCATATGTGGTATTATGTCCTCATTCATGTCAGGTTTTAAATATCCACACTATGTAATCCCCTTTTGGAGCTAGTCTCTCCTACCCCCACCTTGTTGCATGATGTTAAACAGTATGACATCTTCCATAACTACATATGACTTGATTCCCATCCTCATGGGATATGTAGGAACGTACAAACATTTTTCCTTTGATTCTATCCCCATATCATCTAATATTTTATAGACCCTTGGTCTGAGCCCCCCCCCCCCCACCTATGGGGTTGCGCACGATGTGATTTGGACTGATGTCCTCCTTTGTGTCAGGTATGCTTTATCTCCCCCTGCGCATTCCATTTAGAAGCTCTTTATTCTATGAGCATCTAAGACATGGGACATTAAACTACAATCCCTAGTCCCACATGAATTTAAAATATTTTGTCTTTTCTTTATGATGCTAAAATGTGATGGCTGGTCCTATCATACAACCCTAAACTGTGATGCTAGCGTTCTGGCTACATGACAAAAAAACAACACTACATTGTGGCATCCTCACTCGAGGGGACATCGTTTTTCATATCAGTTCTTCGCCATTCCATTTTTTAAGGCCTACATTTGGATTGATTCCTACCACGACACCCTGATTCTCCATCATGGGGTCATTTCATTAAACAAAACACGCACATCCACTCTAAATAACAAACAAGATCCATCAAATGTCGCTTATTCCAGTGCATGGGCCAGACCTGTATGATAGTATTGCCCCTGGAATTGGTACCCTACCATGCCATATTCCATAACTATGTGTTTCTTGATTCCCATCCACATTGGATATGTAGGAACACCCAGATATTTTGTCTTTGGGTCCATCCCCATATCCTCTGATCAGTTCTATCCCCTTGGCCTGAGGTTCCCCCCCCCCCCCTCTGGGGTTGTGCATGATGTGATGTGGACTGATATTCTCATTTTTTTCAGGTATGCTTTATCTCCCCTTTGATCATTCCCTTTACAACCTTGTTCTTTTGCGGGCATCTAAGACATGGGATGATATACTATTCTCCCTAATCCCAGATGACATTATTTTGTTTTGTCTTTTCTGCATGATGTTAAAATTTATGGATTAGACCTATCATATGACCCTAAACCATGATGATAGCATCATGTCCGTACAAAGACAAATTGCACCGCATTGTGGATTACTCACTTGAGGGGACATAATTTTTGGTATTGTTTCTCCAAAATTGAATTTTCCAAGGCCTACATATGGGTTGATTCTTGCAGCGATGCCTGGATTTTCCATCCTGGGGTTGTTTCTTCAAAACAAACACACACATCCACTCTAAAGAACAAACAAGATCCATCAATTGCGGATTATTTTGGTGCATGGGCCAAAACTGAATGATAGTATTTCCCCTGGAACTGGTACCCTACCATCCTATATTCTAGAACTATGTTTGGCTTGATTCATATCCTAATGGGATACATTGGAACATCCAAGCATTTCTTCTTCTGGTCCATCCCCAGGTATCTCAAATCATTCCCTCTTTCTGGTCCCTTGGCCTAAAATCTATCAGAATCATGTGGCGTGGTGAGGGACTCATGGTTAGTCATTCACGTCAGGATTATGATAGTCATTCCAAGCATTTCCATTTGGATATGTTCCCTCTATTCTCCTAAGTCCTTGCTGCATGACGTAAAACTGCAAGAATCATTCCAAAACTACATATCACTTGATTCCAATCCTCATGGTATACATAGGAACACCCAGACAATTTATCTCGGGATCATCCCAAATTCCACCTTCGGTTCCCTGACCTGAGGTCTCCCCTGGTAGTACATGGTATAGCATGGACTTCTACTATCCTCATTCATGTCAGGTTTTCCAACAAACTTCACCATGTGTCTCCCTTATTTCTTCCCTAACTGGTATGAGTTCTATAACCATAAACTAAGATCATATGAGAACTACGTACGGATTTAGTACCATCCTCATGGGAAATATATTAAATTCCAGAAATTTAGTCTTTGGGTCCAGTCCTAGGTATTACAAATCTTCCATTAATCCATGCGCATGACGTTAAACCATATACCATAGTTAAAGCATCATGGATTTAAATTGTTTGTGGGTTTTCCCCAGGAATTTGTTATGATATAGAAGGCATCTTTGGTCCTCACCCGTGTCGAGTTTTTCTACTTATCCACCCTACGCACATTCCAATTAACCATGTACCCCCTCAATGGTCCACTCTATGACCTTAAACTAGAAGTTTGCATCCCAAGGACCCTTTTCCTTGGAATGGGATTCGACTCCATCTATCGGACACGTCTCATTGGTGTACTCAACTGTTCCCTAGAGAAGATCCCAAAGAGTGGGATTTTACATGGACATTCCCTTGATTCATATCCACACATCATTAGCCCTTTATTTGGATCTCCATCATCTTCCCTGTCTAAAGGGACCCCCATTAAAACCTAGTCTCATGCCACATTGGTTCACCTACTGTCTTGTGCCAACACCCCGAAAGACCTCAGATTACATTTTTCAACAGGTCCCATGTTTCGAACATGGTCATCGATTGATCCTCATTTTCTTGTCCCCAAACCGGGCTAACATGAATAGAATGATGTGTTTTGAACATGGTCAATAGTTATCCTTCATTGTCACACCACCATCATTGCAATCCAGATCTTGAGTTCCATGATTCACATCATTCCACTCACTTATGTTCAATTCGAATTTCAACATACTTAGTTTTATCCCGCAGTGCATCTATGCACGTTAATTAGGCAGTTCAGTAATATTGGGACATCATTCACCTAATGTTCTATTGCACCTAATGTGTGCCTCCCTATACTAGGAAAATCATATTGCTACTCCTTGTTTCCCACGTCGAACATGAATCACGTGGGCTTAGTATTTTTGGTAGGATGTGTACTGGTGCAGCCAAACCACACATTCCTTTCATCCTTGCCATAATAGGCCAAGGGTAATATTCATAATCCCATAAATCATAAGAAGTGGAATGTACACCAATCACTCTAGGTGAAATCATATCAATTGTAACATCGAACAACATACTCAGCAATCCCAGCCAAGGCCACTTGGTTCTTTCATGTACATGGGGTGATTAGTCCCAAGAACAACTATTATCCAAGATCCAAAAATTTCCTAATCTCATGTCTATCAACCCAAAATTGTAATACAAAATGAAAAACCTTCCTCCGATACCACTTTGTAACATCCCAACTCAGCTCACCAAAAAGACGGTGGCTGGACCGGTCACCACATGACCAAAAATGCTACTCCCCATATGCTAAAGGCTTCCAAATAGTAGTGAGGGTGTAAGGATAGTAAGTGGGGAGACTATACCCTCTTATCAGAGTTACATAGCAATATATCAGAGTAAATAACAATCAATCAAAGAAGCATTAATATCAATAATAAAGTAGTGGAAGATAGGTTTCATATAAATTAACAAAAGTGGATAATGCCAATTTATACAATAAATGAATGCATGACATGTTATTGATACATTAAAGAAATACGTAAACAATGGAACATGCATTTCAATACAATAAAATGTAGGACTCAAGTAAATAAAAGAATTAAAATTGCAAAGGTGATCTCCCTGAGAATCTTTTTCTCTAGCTCAATCCTTTGCTCCTAACTCTTGTGTACATGCAAACAACAATAATCAAGTTCCCAGACCCTACGAATAATAAAATTCTACTCAGGTACCCCAGTTCAATGGAGGCTCGAGTAGGGTGCGAGATATAAATCTCAGTAGACCGTCACCACCGGTGTCTAACCCAATCTTGAAAGTGTAATATAAATTAAATAGGGTCCAAGAATGCATATATATAGTAAGCAATATAATGTAACTAAATACCCAAGTACCTTATTTAGACCTTGTGTTGTATCCGGACATGTAATGAGTTCATTAACTATGTATTACTAATTATTTATAAGTCACATGTGAATGAATCACCTACCAAGTCTATAGAGTTTCCTACAAGGTAAAATGGGGCAATGCAATGACTAGGCCCGATGGATGTTAACCATGGCACCTAATTTTTAGTGTTGGGCCCAAGGAGTGTATCCAAGGCATATTGTGGTAGTATTTAGTAAATAATTCCCAAGTTAATAACCAAGGAATCAACCTTGTGATAGTATAAGCAGTGAAGGTACCGAGACGTAACAAGGAAACCTGACAAAGATATCTTGTGAGGGAGTTCTAGGGTAATAAACAATGTAATTTAGATCTCACATAATTCTAACCCAGTAGTATCCACGTCTATCTAAGGGGTAAGGGTTTAATAAAAATAGCATAGTCCAAGGCATTCCACGATGAGCTGCCTACCGATTCCATGGAGTGCATCCAAGGTAAAACGGGGCTAAGTAAGGACTGGTTCCAAGGAGTGTATCCACGGTGCCTACTTGTCAGTGCTGGATCCAAGGAGTGTATCCAAAAAATCTTGTAGCAATACATGGGGGACCCAATGGTATTATACTGAGCATCCAAATATAATACAAGGAATGGGATCTAGATGGATCTGAACCTTAGAAACTCGTCCTTGAATTTGGAATGGGGTACACAAGTTCTCATGGTATTCTCCGATCAGAAACCATGACAAGATCGAGTATAACCATTCCTATTTAATAAATATGTCATGTAATGATTCATTTTGGCCCATGTCTTGTCATACATTAGTGTGGAAAGTTCAAGTAGCGTTGTAATCATTTCTTTATTGGTTCAATTATTTCCTTCCATTAGTGTGGAGAGGTCAAGTAACATTTCAACCATTTATTTATTGGTTTAAGCCTTATCTTCCATTAGTGTGGATATCCCAAGTATCATTTCAACCATTTGATAAAATTAATTAAGGCATTTTCAAAAGTTGAGGTCCACACTGTTACCGTCCCTTAACAAGGTAAGGGTTCCCATGGATGTGGAACCAATTATTTTCTCATGAACCCAGGTCGTTCCATGGAATTAATACATGGGAATCAATGTATCTCCCAAGTTATTAGTATGAAAACTCATTTAGTCCATCCATGGAATTACTACTTGGGATCCCATGTATCACCCAAGTTGTTATTAGCATTCAAAATATTAGAAAACAGTTTTGGAAATTTTCTTCAGGGTCAATCATTAAGAATTGACCATTCATTTAACTCAACTAATTTCTTTTATAAAAACATATCAATTTCATTAATAAGGCTCCAAGTATCCATGAAAAATGTAAATTATCTACATGGGTAATTCCAATCTAAAACTAGACCAAACACATAGACGGATCTTTGGTCCTATAATCATTTAAAAAGGGAAACTCAGTGTTTCATATGCCATTAGGACCATGTCCTAAACATGTCATATCCCAACATCAAATCAATGCATAAGAATTTTAAAAATGAAAATTCATTCATGAAAGGTCTAACCAATAATTTTTAGCTTCAATGTAGCAGAACTCCGTTGGAGGGGTTTTATTAATAAATCATAATATTACTTATCACAAAAATCATTTATCACCTTTAGAATTTTCAATATGAAAAATTCTAATCCAAATTTAAGAGAATTTGATGTAGATACTTTACTTCATGAATTTAAATAATAACTAAAGTACAATAGGTAATTAATTAATGCCTTTATAGAATTTGAGGACTTGGAAAGGGACCCTACCTCAGGATGGAGCCAAGCCGTCCACATCGGTTCCTGTAGCTTTCTAACTCAAGAAGAAATAACACTCGCGTGCATATACAACTATATATATTTCTGTATACCATTAACCCATTACCTGTATTCCCCACACCATTATGGAATACTCACATGGAAGATATACACCTATACATATATATATATATATATACACATACCTTTGTATATGCCTGAGAGCCTTCCGAAGGCACAAAAACTCACTACAACAACACTAGACATCCACAAACACCATAAGATACTAAAAAGGGAGGTGGGAAACCAACCAATAGCATTAAATCCTTACCTCGGGACAAAACTGGTGGGCTGAAATCACTCGAACCCCATCGCCTTCTGTGGTGGTTGCCGAAACATGCACCCTCGTTTCCTAAGAGACATTTTGCACCAATCTAAACTGAATGAAAACCAAAATATATGACACCCAAAACCCTAGGGTGTTCGGACGAACCAAAAATAGTAAAAATGAAGGAAAAAATTGGTCATGGAAAGGAGGAAAGCAGAGGATGGAGCTTACAATGAATATTCATATGAAGATCAGATAGCGATCTGGGTAGAAACAATGGAAGAGGTGAGAGGCCGAGTGAGAGGGGTCATGCGTAACAATGGGGGAACCATTCACTTGGGTGCGTTGCGTTTGAGAGAGGGTGAGGATGAAGGTAGATGTATGTTTTTAATTTTAATTCAAATTAAAAAAAGGTTTCATGCATGGTTATTCCCACACGGTTTTCTAAACTGTGCGCAAACCATGTGGTGTCTACTACATCTAAGACACACCCAGCATGGTATAGGCACATGGTTTAGGAGAATGTGTGCAAATCCACTAACCCTTTTTACACCGGTTCACATGGTTACCTACAATGGGCCACATAGTTTGGCAGACCGTGTACAAACCGTGCGCCCTCTGCTGCTTTTTAAAACACTAGTAGTTTTTCATGTCGAACACTCCTGAAACATCTCGAGCCTCTCGAGAAACTTCATTGGACTTCAAAAATTCCTAAAAAAATTACTTAAGAGTGATAAAACTCACAGAATTAAGTTCTGAAGCTTGGTTTTAAATCCGACCTGAGCAAAAAATAAAAAATTTTAAAAACCGTCATTCTATTTTCTGGTTTGAAAACACGGTATTATACAACTTTTCCCATCTCTACCACATTGAAATTAGGCCAGAGGAATATTTCCTTCAAATAACCCTTTTAACTCGTGAATTTCTTAGAATAAATAGAAATATTTTTTTCTTTCTCATCAGATTTATCAACAGTATCTCTAGAATCCTCATGTTTTTACATGAATTTGAATGTCATTTCCTTACTTACTTGAGTCATTGCATCTTCTTATTTGACTCTAATTTAATATGGCACCATACTACTTATAATTTCATCAAGATAATGTTTAGATAGATCCCTTTCCTCAAGGGATGACACTTTTGGATTGTATAGAGTTGAAATCCTTCTAAATATTTTCTTTGCAATGTTAATATCTTTAATTTATTATCCATGTTCTAGAATTTCTTCAACAACATTAATAATTTGATTAAAAAGGGTATCTAAATCTTTAAAATGATGAATTTTCATATCATTAAACCTATTGTGAAAAACATGGAGTTCGGCCTCATTCACTTAGTTTCCTCCTTCAAATTTATTTTCCAGCTTTTCCCGCATTAACTTGGATGAAGTGCAACTCATCACCTTCAAATAAAATTTATTATATGAAGATATAGTAAGAGAATTATTTTTCATTGGCATCTGCATCAAGCATTTTACTATCTATTTCAATCATTGAAATAACTATCACATTAGTCACCTCTATCCCATAAAATGTGGGAATAAGAACATCCCTCTTAAGGGATATTCGGTGAGATTTCCTCTTATTCCTCCAAATATGGATGTTTATTCCATCAAATAGGGGAACTTACATAACATTCACTGTATTATCCATGAAAATTACATATGACAGATTAAACAACATAAATTCATATACTCTGTTACCCCTTGTAGTACCCTAAAACACATTAAGAGGGGAGAGGTGATCAGGGTGTTAATTTCTCTTTTAAAGTGATGAATCTTATTCCTGTGTTGGTAGTTACTTGGTAAACCTACTTGATAAAATCATGTGGTAATCAAAAATTCACGTGAAGAGAGGTAAAACATCAATTTTACTTTGTTTTACTCCAAGGGATAGTCCAAGGATCATACACTAATAGTGTATCAGTCATACCTAAATCCACTAATCTTTGCTATTTGTGAAATATATAAGTTTATAGACAATAACATTGTGATAGGAACACTGCCTTTAAAGATTTTAGGAATTGCACACTTTCTCACTTGGAACACTTCCATCTAATCCCCCTAGGTCACTTATTTGGGTAATGTCTTACTCAGTTTAATGACTTGAATGTCTTTTAATTATATTGGAATTTATGTATTTTTCTCTACCTAAAATGAGACTCTTCATTCACCATAAGCCTGAGTTGATTCACTTGAAAAAATAGTTCACTTAAACGAGATGTTCAACACTTCAATTCATGAATCTCATTTGAAAATATCCTTCATGAAGCTCTTTCATAATGCTCCATAGTGATGCTCCTTCATGAGGTAAAATTCCTTCATGGAATGCTAAGTCATCACGGAATAACCAGTCATCATGAAACAAATTTTTCTAAGATACCTAAGCATTGGTCAATACAAAGGCATTCTTTTCCGGATGACCAGAATCATAATTAATACTTGATTCTTGAAGATCCCATCCATTTTGAATTCATAGAGATTCATACTTTTATCTAATAATTTTCCTGTAAAATAAATTGTGGTAGCTTCCTATTTATAAGCTCATCCCTTCATAAAGATCCCAATATCTTAGGGGATTTTTCATGAAACTCCAAAATCATGTTCATGAATATCTTATATTTATGAATCTATAGTGAAATTTAACCCATTCAAAAATTGTATCATAGTCATAAAGAATGATATCAACTCATCACACAATCACAATTCTTATCATACTCGAGAAGAACATACTCTTTCTATGGAATATCCTTGAAGCTCAATACCATCATGATGCTAAGACTTTTTTGAAACCCAATCTTTAAGAAACCCAGTCATCATGAAAGTTATGACTTTACCATATTTGAGAAGATTCACTCACAAAAAACTACTTTTTGTGAAGATTCCTCTATTCTCGTGATTTTTACCACAAAAACTTGGAAAACACATTTAAATAAATCCTCCTTCAACACCATGCTCTTCTCGTACTTTAAGATCACTTTCCTTGGAAAATCCCTAATCAACCTAGTGTGGATTGACAACAAACACAAACTTGAATATATATCGAGAAATGAAAAGCCTTGGTACCAATAATATTAATATTCCATAATCAATATCATGTCATATATATATCATATATATTCATTAAATTTAACCTTATTACTTTCCATGAAAATCAAGAGTGAAAAATTAATCACATCACTTCATAAGGCGATAGTCCATCGTACACACAAGCGACATTACCATAGTTTAAATGGAATGAAAATTAAGAAGTTATATGTGATGTTATAATTATATAAGTATAATAATACTATAAATATCATATAAATGTGTTAAATTCATCATTATATACATCATTTAAAGTTGGTGATGGAAAATAAATTATCTCAGTTCACAAGAAAGTAGTTCACCGAAACACGATCGATGGTTTCATTTCCCATTTGATGAAAGAGGATATAGATATTGGTCACTATCTTAACATAATAACATATCAGTATATTTAATATAATGAGTTTATTATATAAGCATGGTTTAATAATATTTTAAGTAGGTGGAAGAAAAAACAAAATAAAAATGCTCGTTTAAGAATGTTGCCTCTACTTCTAGAAACTTCTTTAGGTTTACACCAAAAGACATCCTAGGTTGGAATTATAATCAAACCAAGGGGTATAGATTTTTTTAAGGGATTAAAGAATTTATTTTTTTATGTTTTTAATGAACCCAATGGATTTGAGATTGTAAATATGGGAGGAGAGGGGGTGGTCGTTTATAAGTGGGAGAGAGGACGTATATGGTTGTTTTGAAAAGAATAAATTTAACAAAAAATCGTATCATGGAAAAAGACTCCAAAATGTGTAATTCTAAAAATGTATAGGTGATATGGTCTAAATATGTCTATAAAATTTGTTTTTTACATGTTTTAGGTCCTTTTTAACACTTATATTTTTAGTTTAACCCTCCGATAAACTCATTTTTACCTTAATTGTGATAATTAATTTTTAATACTTTTACAATTCATTATGGTAAAAAATTAAGTTCCCATTATTAGATAATATAAATTATTTCTATTATAAATATGGAACACATTTTTCTAAAAATAAATAAATATAAGTGGCAGAATCCAATTTAAATTTATACTTGCAGACGTGACGAAAAATCGAGTTTCCAAAGAGACAATTCTCATAAGTATAGAAGGTTTTAATATCAAAATCAATATTAAATTGATTGAAATGAAATAAATTAGATAAATTGTAATATAATTGAACTAATTTTACTTTAAAACCAATTTAAAATATAATTTATCCTTTTAAATTATTTAAATATAGAGTTACATTTCAATAAAAACCGTATTTTTCACTATTCATCAAAAAATGAAACTCTTCAGAAAATACTAAAATTTCAACAAAGATAATTTTGATTTTATAATTTAAAAAACTAATTTAATTTTTTAAAATTAATTTTCTAGAATTGATAAAAATTATTTTTAAATTATGTGCACAAAGTGTGATACAACCTTTTTAAAAAAATACAGTTTTTTTGAAAATATTTTTTTTTCTTTTAAAAGATTATTATTTTATTTATAATAAATGTATAACCAGTATTTTTATAATTTATCAATAACTATACAGACATGCTAATTTAATGGCTATGTTATAATGGTATTCTATATTATGGTTTATTTAGACTTGGTGTTGCGTGTTTCACATCTATCAAAGAGATCAAATTTATTTAAAAAGAAATATATCATAAAGTATTAGGGTCTTACATTCCCATATAGGTTAGGTGTTGTGTGTCATATACTCTATTAAACCCAACTGTCTTCTTTTAAAATCTCAGGGTGTTACATTATTTCAATAGGATAATGGTTAGTCGTTGCGCAAAACAATTTCCTCTCAAGATCTCCCCTCCTATAATCCTCTCAAGACCAAGGAGAATAAGAGAAATTCCTTCAAGTCTAACGGAATTTGAATTAATTGAAGATAAACATGAAATATGATCAATCAGTTACACTAGAACCTGAAATTTCATTAGTATTATTTGGTGGTCGAAGGAGCACACATGGATCACGGCTAGAGGGGCTCTTCTTTGGGTCCTTTCTACAAAATGATGATACACTGATGAGGTAAAACCGATCAACACTATGAATGAAGAATGATCTCAAGACTGAGGTAATATTTCTTCTTGTGTTTTAAATTAATTATATGATACCATAACAAATATCCTCTCACTTTGTTCTAGTAAAATTATTTGGAAATTTTCATTGAAAAAAATCATTGGTCATGACATTCACATCATGTACATTATGAATGATGAATTGAATCCAAAAAAATCCAAGTTAGACCTGGTCCCAATGGGTTCTTCTTCTATATATCTAACCACTAAGTGTTATCAGATTAATCATGTTAAATTTATAATTATTTAATTATTTTTTATTGTTATATTAATTTAAAGTTGGTTTTCATTTCATGAAAATCATTCGTGAATCTGATCATCGATATCTAATCTTAATTCCTTCATCTCTCAATTATATAATCCAAATTTGATTAAGTATCAATGAATAACATTCAAAAAACTAAACTAAAGGTGTTGATAAGTTTTCTCTGACAATGTGGGATTACATGGTGTGTAACTGGAGTACATGTCATGTATCCAAGTTCATTTCACTAGTATATAGTGATAATTAATTAGACACCTCATGTAATGAAGGATAAACATTGCATTAAATGCTTTATGTATTGAGAAAACCATAACGGCACTTGGAATATTGAACTATATAGTGTGTAACTGGGTTACACAATGTGTAGTCCACACATTTTCATAGTGTAAAATGCATTGTCAAATACTTGTCAAGTATTAATTATACAATGCATTAGGACTGAATGTCGTGTAACATGGAGGTTATATGGCATGTACTGACTATACATTCCATGTACCCCCTCACATTTTCACACAATAATACACACCCAGTACCTAGGAATGTATCATGGAAATACGGTGAGAAGGATACACTATGTGTGGATGTATGTACACACTCTGTACCTAAGAAGTTTATGAAAAATTTGAAATTAATTTATTACTCTATTAACTTCATCATTATGTGTTTCATGGGTCATTTATTTAACTCATACATGGAAACAAGGTGGAAAAATTCTTGTCTTCAATGGGAGATCCTGATAATCCTCATTTTATTTACTCTGGTATTGGATCCCTCTCCCCAGAGTGTGTCAACTTGATCAGAGATTATGCAATTTGAGTGATTTGACTCATACACACCATATGATAGGTTTTATATGATATTAATTAATTAATTAATTTTTGTATATAAAATTATACCAATATACAATATATTTTCATAACACATAAACTAATTTGCATGCATTAAATTCATTACATGCTTCGTTAATTAACATGTTTTTTGTGTGTCATATGTTGACTCAGACATGCCGTGTAATTATGTGATAAAACTTGTATGTCATATGTCATATGAGTAAACTGTATAAGATCTTAATTCATAATGAGTAGTTTGAACACATACTTGCTAAGTTTATTCTATTTAAATGTTGTGTGGTTATTTTATTAAATTCTAAATGAAATTAATTTATGAAATTTATTTAAAGTCAAATTTTATTGGTATCTTAAGAATATATTAGATAATGATTAGAATAAATTGAATTAATTTTTTAATCTAATAATTAATTATATTAATTCTCATGTGTTTATCTTAATAAAAAGAATGAATCAAAATGAATGATAACCAATTATTTTAAATGTGTATTCATTGCACAAGTGGATGATCACGATATTATACTGGACTTTTTATGTGTATGGTGTCTTTTAATTTCATTACTTCATGGTTTTCTAATGATTTATTAAATTAAATATTTGGTTTATAACTCATCCCTACCACATTATATTTTATAGGTTTGCACGTCCATGGTTTCTTTTATCTAAAACCCCTTTATAGTTCACTTCACCTGTGAGATAAGTAAAATAATTATAAGTGTGGAGTTCTTAGGAAAATGGAGTAGGTTTAATATAGATCTAATATAAAACCAAATGTAGTAGATAGATAGGAAAAGGGTGGAATGCTGCAACTCAAGCCTATACTAGATCAAGGTGTTTCATTCACATAGGTTCAATGGTTTTTTATTGTAAAATAAATAAAGACACCACTGGTTAATGATCGTGATAATTCCATGATAGGTTTATTTTATTTCAATCTCATGCACGATTTGGTTTATAGATGAAAGACCGTGATCACATAAATAAATGTATTAATATGATAAGATGGAATTAAAATAAAAATGATATTGTCCATGAATATTTTATTAGGACATGGTTAATCACTTACATAAAATCCAATTAATATTAATAAGTCATGTAAAATATAAAATAAGAAAATTTACACATAAAAAAATAATTCATGTTAATATTAAGTCATTTAGCCTTTCATTATATAATTTTAAGAAGGACCCATAATTAAAGTGTCAGTTTTGGCCTTTTTTTAGGAAGTTTTAATTATCAAGAAATCTAAACAAATGTGGTGGGTTGGATTAATTATAATTTTATTGGATTTAAGTACATTTATCTAGTCAATACAAATTTTTAAGGAAAGTGTTGAGGAAATCCATGTTTTAATATTTGTATTAGAGATTCCACTCAACCAAACAATGAATTGTATTCCCACAGTTGGAAAGACCTCCTACCGAAATATAGTCTTATAATTTTTAATTTCTTTATCTATATTATAAGAAGGTAAATATGGATACTTTCCACTAGAATTTACAAGTGATGGGACATTTTGATTTCAATGGGGGTGGATGTTGAGACTTGATAAAATAGAGGTAGACTTGATAAAATTAAAATTATTATGTCTCATATAATTTGTAATCAAGTGAAGTACTAATAATTTTCTCTCTTATTATTATATAATAATGAAAAGTTCTTCAACCACATTATCCCTTCAATAAATTCCATAGAAAAACAATCTCTTAACTGGAAGTAACTTCCAAGAATGGTTCAGATGTCCATGGGTAGTGTTTCACCATGAATAGAAGTGCTACATGTTAGAATCCTCGATCCCTTATTTTCTTGATATGGAGGTGAGTGATGATGAGTTCATTGTCTAACAAAAACACCTAAATAGTGCACTGGATGTCCAGTGTTTAATGTTGTCATAAATGTTTAGTGAACTCACGGTGTCTCATGAGAACATGGATGCTAATAGTAGGCTCCAACATCTCCATGATCTTTATCATGAGAGATCTAGACAGGAACAATATGAGATGTCTAAGGATCTTTTCTGGAGAAACATGTAGAAGGTGCACCATTTAGGCCTCATGTAGTCAAACTCATTAGCTACATTGAGTGACTAGAGGTTTTAGGAATTAATATACTATAATAATTATACACCAATCTCGTTCATTCATCACTCTCTCAGATCTTCTCAAGTTTTTTTGTAAAATTCAATATTAACATTATAGAGAAGTCTATCCTAGATTTTCTCACTCTACATTTCCAGGTTGATAAGTATATGAAGCATGAAAATCCGTCTGTTCTTATAGTGAATAAAACTATGTCCATGAGAAGATCTCTGTAGACGCCGGAAAAGTCCGTTGTTCCCAAACGAAGCTCCGGATGCGGAAAGCGAAGTGATATTTGGAGTCAGAGGCACGTTCCAGAGGGCCCGGAACACTTGCGGGAAATTTCAGAGGCCCGCGCGCAAAGTTGAGTCGCGGCGCGCAATCCTCCCGGGATGCGCGCAATGCGCTGGGCCGGCGCGCTATTTTGCGTGCCCGTGGCCTGCGCGGCGCCCTTGCGCGCCGGGTCCTCATTCCGCGCCCGCGAAGGGAATTCCGCGCCCGAGACCGGATTCCGCGCCCGGGGTTGCCTATAAATATAAGGCGACCCCCGACGTTTTGAAGGTGGCCAGAATCTGAAGCGTCGCTCGTTCGCGCAATCCAACCCCTTCCGCGCGCAATGCCGATCTTCAGGTAACCTCCTTTCTTTCGCGCAATAGAGCCTTGGGGTTCGCCTTCGCGCGCAATCCCCTTGGCTCCTTTCCTTTGAATAATCCTTAACCCGAAGGCCTTTGCGCGCAAAAGAAGCCTCTTGCGCGCAATTGCCCCCGGGTGCGCGCAATCCAGCCCGATTGCGCGCACCCCCCATTTTCAAAGTGGCCATTCGTTAGAGAATGAGCCGTTGCCCCCGCGTGCTACCCTAAGCCCGGTGCGCGCAATCTCAATCATCCGCGCGCAAAGGGCTGGCCCGATTGCGCGCCAGCCCGCCATTTTGCGCGCCGACCTGCTGTTTTGCGCGCAAAGCTCCTCTTTTGCGCGCAAACCGCCGGGGTCGCCCCCTTTGACCCCCTGAGGGTACCCGCCTGCGTGGCGCCTGATGATCTTAATCCTGGGTGCCCGCACCGTGCGTTGTCTTCCCGTGCGGCCCTCCAGGCTCGCGCGAAGTGACACGGACCCATCGGCGGCAACCAAAGTCCAGCATGACGTTAAACTGCACATACGTCCAGCATGACGTTAAACTGCACATACGTCCAGCATGACGTTAAACTGCACATACGTCCAGCATGACGTTAAACTGCACATTCGTCCAGCATGACGTTAAACTGCACATTCGTCCAGCATGACGTTAAACTGCACATCCGTCCCGCATGACGCTAAACTGCATCCGTCCAACATGACGTTAAACTGTACTACGTCCAAGCTGCACGACGCTAAACTGCCTAGCCCCTATCGTCCGTGCTGCAAGACGTTAAACTGCCAAGCACCTTCTTCCTCAACACACGACGTTAAACTGTACTTCGTCCGGCAAGATGTTAAACCGTCCGCTTCGTCCTCAACACACGACGTTAAACTGTACTTCGTCTGGCAAGACGCTAAACCGTCCGCATCACCCGATCCCGTGCCTCGCACGCAGGGTCCCCCCGGTTTGGATGTGGCCCCCACCCGCTCGTCTCTGCAGGGATGTCGGGATTGCCCCTCTTTAGGGACGATTTAATGGGAGCAGCTTTTCCCTACGGGGGTAGGGTATTACAAACCCCTAGTTTCTTGTGGGGGGCTGCACATGTGTATCTCCATTGCGCTCCCCCACTGCCGAAGCCAGTAGAGGGTGTGACTAGGATCGAGGTGTCTCCTACTTTCGGTCCAAGTCCCTTCCAACTGAGTTTTGCTGCATCCAGGCTGCCTCAAGTGCGTAAGTCCTGACAGAATGAACTACGTGGACTTTGATCCCTGTCTTCTAAACAGGGTACGTAGGAAACCTCCCTGAGGTTCAAGCCCACCACCTGGTCGTCCCGGTCGTATTCATGTCGGTTCGTCCATCAGTGGACCCCTCCAGGGTTCACGCTTGCGTCGATTCACCTATGAATCTGCCCCTGTGGGAGACTGCCCGTGTGTATCTCCACTGTGCCTCCCCACAGCCCCTTTTTCCATTTCTCCTTTTATCGTCCAGCATGACGTGAAACTGTGATCCACCCGGCCGTTCCATCTCCCCCTGTGCGAGGTGGTTCGGTTCAATCCTCCGCCCGGCGGCCTCGACCCCTTCGTGAGTCGGCTTGCCGACGTCCAGCATGACGTTAAACTGTATACCCGAACTACGTTGACTTTGATCCGTGCTAACGCGCGGTACGTAGGAAGCCCCTACGGGGTCCAAGATCTTCACTCCTTCATCCATCCTGATCCTTACCCGGGCCGCCACATCCTGGTGGGGTCATGCCACTTCACTCCACTCCATATCACTTGGGAAGCCGCCCATGCGCTGGCCCCAGCGTCGGAGGTTCCCCGCAAGGGGTTCTGTCATCTGATCCACTTTTCGTGTTGATCGGTCCGATGCCGTCCCCGCTGGACGTTAAACTCGCGGCGTACCCCGTGTTAAACATGGGAAGCTGAGGAAAACCTCAGGGGATACAGTTCCCCGCACCCAGTGCGGGATGCCTCAGGCCATCATGCCTTCGAGAAGCCCTATTAGGGACGGAAGACAGACGTGTAGAGCCGCAGTGTTACGACACGCCCCCAGCACCCAGAGCCACCCGGCCTCCTCACCGCAGGTTGCTGCCCCGACCAGACTCCTTGGAGCGTCCGAGCGGAAGCAGCGTAATTAACCGGTGTCCATGAAGATATGGCGCCGGGAACGAGATTCACGAGCATGTCTTAAATCTATGAGGGAGACCCGGATTAGGCGACGAGTTCCGAGGAGACGTCCAAGGAAGGAGGAGCCGACATCCCATCATCCCGGTTTCGATCAAGGAGCAGACGCCCCTGAATAAGGGAAGGATGCTGCCCGCCTTTGGAAAGCGGGACTGCGGGGCCACAAGCCGCGCGCCCATCCCCTCGGGTCGACGGGTGCACGCGCGAACGTGTCCTGGCGGAACAGCGTAACCCGACGCACATCCGCACCGAAACAGTTATGAACCAACCTAATATGTACCTTTATCTTCCCTCATAATTATATTAGAGATAAGGGCCTAGTTCACCTTCTTAAATACAGTATTCATTCAAAATACATTCATCTAATATTGAATAGAATACCTAAGTGCATCTTAAAATGTCTCACCCAGGACAACTCATAATCCACAAGATTAAGTGAAAATCACTAGATCTCATTGAAATGAATTTATTAATAAATGATGGGTATATTACCCTACACTAGATTCATAAATTCCCCAGCTCTGTTTTCCCTCAGATTCCCCAAAAAGAAGTAATCAAAGAATCTAGTTTGCAAGTCCCCCTAAACCATGCCTTGATTGTATCAAAATGAAAAATAGTTATTAATTTATGTTTAAATGTTATAATATATCATTAAATAAAACTATTTCATCAGATTAAATGTATTTTAGTTTGATATATTCATGTATTTGATGTTTGAACAAGTCAGATAATCTATTCATGTGTTAAAACACATGAATAGATGAAATAGCCTAAGGAGAATCCTTGAGGATTATAAATTATACAACCATATGATGGTTGTTTTGTGTGTGACTTCCTCACACTTTAAAAAACCTCCCTAAACCTAAATCACTCTTTCATCTTACTTATTTATTTATGAGGTACTAATATATCCGGGGGGTTGGTGTTTACTTCTCGAATGTGAAGTGATTTAGACAAAACTCGTGGATATCGATGGAGGTGGGGTGCTTATATTGGACACATTAGTGTTACTCATAAAATTGATTTGATTATGAATATTTAGTATATTCTTCTTTGGTGTATAGTATGAATGTTTACTTCAGTTCTTCATTTCTATATATTAATACAGTTTCATAATTATCCTTCATAGAGATCCTCAGACAAGGGTTTTAATTGCTTCCTCTACTTCAAATAAGTTTTATTAGACTTATAAAAAAATTAAATGACATGAAAGGATCCATGTTTTATATTTATGAAATCAGTCTTAGAAATGAAGAAGACAACCCAAAAAAAGTATCATGCTTCACTTTTTTTTTTATAATATGGAAAAATGGTTTAACCTTACATAAATGGGCTACGTAACGGTAACCGAAGTCATACCCTTATACAACTGAGATGCGTAAGGCTATTCAGGACAATATCCTTACATGAGTGGTCATGTAAGGCTAACTCATGGATTACCTTTACATAAAGGGGTTTACTTAAGGGTAAATATGGTTTTCATTTTGGTACATAAGGGTGGGAATATTTTTATTGAAGTTATGTAAAGTTAAGACCTTTTGTACCCTTACACAGTGAAGGTTCATGTAAAGGTCAGTTTCATTAGAAATTTACATAGAGGGCTCTACATAAAGGTTATATCATGTTACCTTTATGTATATGGGTCTACATAAAGGTAATCCCCATGCACCTTTATGTAGCAGGGTGTGCATAAAGTTAATCCTTATGTTACCTTTACACAATATAATAAATTTTAAGGTTACCCTTACATAGAGGAGTTCTGTGTAAGGGTCACTCACTCTACCTTTATACGGGGTCATTAAAGAAAATTACCTTTACACAATGATTCTATGTGAGCGTATACACATGTTACCCTTACACAAAATATGATTCCTATGTAAGGGTAAATGGTAATGATTTAAACATTTATTTTTATTTTATTTAATGATTTTTATTGGTTTATGAAATGTTTATAAATAATTTTAAAAGTTATTTTGGGATATTTTAATTTATTAAAATTTTATAAATTAATTATTTATAATATTTTTATAATTAAAAAAAAGTTTATTAAACATTTAATTCCCAAATATTAAATGTTAATATTTGACATAAAATTTAACAAATTATATGAAAATTATTATAATATATAAATAAATTTATTTACATAGAAATCATAAGAAATAATTTATAAAGGGTTATAAATTATGAAATAAGGCCAAAAATATAAAAAATTTATATTTAAATTTTGAATTTTTCATTATTAATTGATTTGAATTGTTCAAATGAAAGGGGATTTATTTTGATATTATTTAAACAAAATCAAAAAAAATTGATGATTGATATGATCCAGGTTTAAATAATAATTAAGTATATGATATTTAAATTATGTAAAAGAAATTACATAATAGAAATTGTATTTTAATTTTTTTAGAATTCATATAATATCATATATTTAAAATGAGAATGAAATATATATATATATATATATATGAAAGAGTTCATATTGAAATTAATATAAATTGGGTATATTTATAATTATGGAATGTCGATAATTTTAAAGTTTAAAATTATAAAAGATTTTATAATTAGGTTTGATTTATGAATTATTCATAAATTTTTATCTCATGTTTGATTAATTTAATTGTTCATCTGTTTAAAATTTTATTCTATATTATATACATTTTAGTAAATTTGTTATGAAATGTCAATATTGTGTATGATTTAGTTAAAAATTTTAAACTGATTCTTGGATAGACCCTTACATTACATGATAGGATTGACACCATAATATATTTAGTTTTTCATCTACATTGACATCAGTTTGTAACCATTGTTATGAAATAGAATTTACATGATGGGTTTAATTTGTGAATATTAGGTTTTAGAGTTATGATTAATTTTATTTTATTTCTAGTAGGGTATACCTGAGTAAAGGGACTTGGGATTGGACTACCTACCTACCCTGAGGCTTATACCTTGTATAGACTGGTGAATATGGTTGGATACCTATCACTCTGAAATTACTCATGATGATAAATCTATACCTTTCAATGAATAATTTATATACCCTGTTCATATGATGCATTTAGTTATTTATAAAAAATTTTAACTTCTATTTTTGGGTAAGTAACACAAATTTGTGGGTTGTTTAAATAGTTACACATCAATATGGTTTGAACATATTTCTTTAGAGGTGAGAATAGGATTCCAAACTAAATTAATAGAAACATGTATACATAAAAAGAAATAACTTGAGGTAATATGGTGAGATAATATCCACATAAAATAGTAAGTATCAGATTCCGTCCAAAGAAGTGCTTGTTAGGACCTTGATCATCCAACCAGAAATTTTCTAACAAAGAAGGGTTACCTTGAATTATCCTATGTAAGGTAAGAAAGTAATTGGTGACACTAGATCATCCTTGGGTAATTTTAACATCCATAGGGTTACCCTAGGTTATGCTTTGTTAATATATTTTTGAAATTTTCATTGGGTTACACTTGTCTGGGAAACCCATAGGAAGGATACTAGAGGAATGAAGTTGTGGTTACTCATATGATGGATTGGAAAATGGGTTTTCTACTCGACTATCCAAGAATCATATATGATATAATTGAAATGATGTCCTACCTAAATAATTAAATGATGAGATGAACTCCCATAAATACTCATTTCTTAGTGTAATATAGATATTATCCCACTAATGAATATGATGGATTTTATAAAGGGAACATCATTTTAGTGGGAGACCATTTAATAAAAGTACTCGTTAAATAGTTAATATAACATTATAATAATATTATAAAAGATTATTTTCTAGATAATATCATCATTAACATAAATCTAAACTTGTTAATTATTATTTTCAAAGAATAATCTTAATTTAAGTTACTCCTAAAACTGGTAACTTATGAATTTTTTTATGTTAGATTGGAAATTTAATAAAAGATCTTTAGGAAAATTGTGTGCATCAGAATAGTTGCTTCTTCAGTAACCAAGTGTTGATGTTATTCAAAAAGTGAATCTAGATTCTTATGGAATTATAGAGTGAATCATTTAAATTTTAAAGGCACTAGATTAAAAAATGACTGAATTAATCTTAGTCTCCCCTCATGTACTCAATATTATTTGGTATATCAATGATTTTAGTTTCATATTATTAATATTATTTTGTATATAAAATGATATTAAAAATGAATTAATATGATAAATGACTTGGTCAGACTAAATTATTCCTTAATTTTTTTTATTATAGAATTAAATTCTATATTCTTATAGATATATGAAATCAATTGTAAGTTTTACTAATGTTGTAAAAATATAGAGATTTTAAAAGATGAGAATAAATTGAAGGATAGAGCTTGATAGTTGATGTTCCTGATTTGAGTATACATTTTCATACATATTATTGAATATAAAAATATTTTTTCCATAGATACATGTTGTTTTGTGGATAAAATGATTTATTTTCGTATTCTTGTTTATCTTTCTAGAGATTCTATCTAACGTCACTAATCTTGTAACGCCCCGACCCCAGCTACCCAGAGTCGGTGCATTACTTCGTAACATTGGCATGATCACAAGAAAGATCAAATCTCGAAAGACCGATTGGTTTAGTAGCCTTGGAAACACTAGATATATTCATAGGTTTTACATTACATCATAAAATGAAAAACTACTACAACAACATAATGTCTCCATAATCCACACCCATATCCCCACATAATATCCCTGCAGGTCATTCATAATTTACTTCTTCACTTCCTGGGAAAAATAAAACATATAAAAGGGGTGAGCTCAAATGCCCAGTAAGGATAACAAAATAGTGGAAACATTCATAAATAAGAATAAACATTTAAGGCAATGTATAACTAAAACAAAATCCTTTCAAACATGAACATTCAACATGGTATGGCATAAATAAAATGAAATAATGCCATTTACTTATTCACATGGATATTCTACTAATCGAATAATCACATGCAAAAATCAATAACCACTTTCATAATGTTGGAATGCATAATTCCAGACTATCATAACCACATAGCCAAGGCCTCGTGCCAAGACTACAAATACGATTTTGTCAAGGCCTTGTGCCAAGACACTAGTTTGTCTCATGAGACCTACCGATGCATCGAGGAGCTATAGCGGGCTCCACCCGTCACTTATTAAGTCCAATGCATTCCCATATGAAAAGGTTTAAACATAACATAAACATTCGTATTAAAACTAGCATACGAAATGTCAATAATTTCACCATAAACTATGAATTGTATAAAAATAGCACATCCATAGTCAAACATATCACAAAACCTTCAATACAATATAGAAGTTTTGTATCATAATAAATCAACATCAAATAATCTTAAAATCCATCAAAGGATGTTGACATAGATGAAATCAAAATTCTTTTTAAAGAAACATCTCCTTTTATTTTGAAATCATTTAAGATCCATATAAAATAAAACATTTTCTTTGAAAATATTCTTATAATATTGTAAGGAAAGCTTTGAAGGTTTTATAACGGCGTAAAATAACCGCACTCGCCGTATAAGTTAAAAAAACATTCTTACCTCAATTCTGTCGAAAAGGTTAAAAAGGACCTTGTTTTGAAAACGACAGAAAGATTCCTTTATAAACCTCTTATAAAAAGTCAAACAAGGGTATAAATGACTTTAACCCATATTCTTGTAAATAGTAAAAATGTTTTGAAATACATTTTTATGAAACATGGATGTGGATGATAAAGATATCCCAGTAGATTATTACGTATAAACAACCTCGGATAATGAAGAGATTGTGAAATAACCCTTACCTTGTACTTTTCCTTGGTTGGGGTAGGTTAACCTCCTTTATAATGGTGAAATAATTGTTATTAAATTATACAAGAATCATATATATTAATATGATATCATATATGATCTTTTAACATTGATTTGTTAATAATATCTTAGAATTATCGTCGTTTCGGGTGTTAACTTACTTGTTTTCTTTTGTATGTTTTGTTACGTAAGACATGTATGTAAAGGATAGGTTGTATATTATTCATATCCAGAATGATATCAAGTCCCTAAACATCATTTTTTAAATCATCAAATGATAATTATACTTGAATGGATACGATGGAGAATGAATCTCATCGCGTTCGTGGAGACGGTTGTCCGTACGTACGCACGAGCGACAATATCATTCTTTTGATATTAAAATAATATATAAATGGATGATATATCATATATACAGAATCATTAACATGTTATATTTATTATTTACATGAGTTACACATCATTATTATACCCATCCAAATAATAATATATTGAATAACAATTACACCACGACGTGGAGACGGTAAGCCGTACGTACGCACGTATGGTGACATGTTATTCAAAGGGTGGATAGAATACTGAATATGATTGTACCATATTTATAATAACATCACAGTATATGTGAGATACTGGAGTTATTATTTTAGAATGGTAAGAACAAAGGAAGAAGAAGTGGAAGAAGAAATGAACTTGGAGAAGGGTGGTGAAATCATTACCTCTTCTTCAGGTTCTTCCTTTTGATTTGATCAAAAGGGCTCCTTAGGTTGGCTTTCTGATCAAACTAAGGCCTCTAGGTTGTAGTTCGGGATTTTGGGAGAGTATTTGGGCAGAGTTTGGCCGAGCCAAAAGGCTTTGAAGGTGTGAAGAAATGAGAATGAGGAGTGCCCTTTTATAAGAGGGGTGAGGGGAACCTTTGGAAAAGTTAGAAATATTAATTTATAATAAATTCATATTCGGTTTCTAAAGGCTCCAAAGTTGACTATTCAACGGATAAGGTGGGGATAGGTCGCAAACCACTCAACCAATAGAATTTAGACAGGTTTGGGTACTTATATTAGCCTTATCTTTAAGTATTAACTCTAAGTTAATTAGTTTCACTTTTACAATGTCTCTTTGTATTTTTTATATAATATGGTTAATAAACTTACTATATACATCCAAGAGACCCCCAAGTGGTCCATTACTGATTACCCTATCCTTATATAAGTCTCTTGGCCGAACCTTAGATTTTTAGGAATTTAATATCAATTAATAATATAATATTTGTTTTAAGAACTATTTTATGTCAATTTTGACATTATTCAATAGTTGATTTTTTTGAAACTCATAACAGATTGATTACTTCGAAAAAAGTCAATTATATCACTCCTAATATATCATAGTATCCTAGAAAATTAGTTTAATTCATTAAAAGTTTCATATTATATTTTTTTGGATATTTATAATATCAATTAGTTTAATTTTTCACTATTATAGTAATTACTGCATCATCTTTGTGTCATAAATAAAATAAATTATTTAATGTCTAAAAATTATAAATAAAATATCATTATGTATGAAATCTTTTTATCTTTATAATGAATATTTATAATCTAAAATCCAACTTATATAACCCTATGTAACAATTGTTTTGCTAAAAGATATATGCTTGTGTCATTTTTGTATTCATTTTGACTTAATTAAAATAATGTGTCATTATCACTTACAAGTGGATCCATGGGGTCCCAAAATCGACCCATAGATGCCCATGGTTGACCATGTATCAACCAATAGGGTTAAGACACGTTTTAGGGTAATTTAGTATTATTATAATATTATTTTTTTAACCCTTATTTACCGGATTTACCCTTAACCATGGTAAATAAAATATTTACCGCAGTAATTATTCAAAATGTCTAAAGATAAAAGTTACCTATTTACACAATTTGAACATCCTGATTCCAAATATGGAATCCATTTTCCTAAATTCAAAATACAGAAGTGGCAGAAATTAATTTAAAATTAATTCCCGCTGTCAAAACAAAAAGCGTGTTTTTAAGAGATAATAACTATCAAAAGATTGACACTTGTTTATGTTCGGTTTAATTGTAAAATTATGTCCAATGACAAACATTATATTAAATGGTAAAAATATATTCTAAATATACTTTAAAACCACTCAAATTCATAATTTATCACTATTAATTATTTTGATTAAAAAAGTTGTTTTTAATTAAAATTTAGTAATTTTCACTATTCATCAAAATATGAAAGTTATCCGAAATGTACCAAAATTTCACCTTAGGCTAAATTCGATATTCCGAATCCAAAAATGAAGTCCATTTTGAAATATAAAATATATATATTTTCAAAAATTAGTTATTACTATTTATAACGGCTAGTTTGATTGGTTATGGTGTGTTAGAACTCGGTGTTGCGTACAACACACGCTATCACATTATTCAAAGGGAAACGTACCGTGGAAGCTTGGGGTGTTTCATTTTAAATTTTTGATGTCCCCATTTAGTCAAAAAGTTTAAAATATTGTATTTAAAAATGTTTCACTATTAGAAGTTGATAAAAGTGAAATACTGAAAATGAATCTGTTCTTTCATTATGACTAAGAAACTCATAATAGGGATTCTAAAATTATAAGGATTATATAAAGTTCAAAATGTAGTTAATACTATTCATGACCTCTTTTAATGGTGTGATTGAACTCGGTGTTGCGTGTAGTGCAAGTTATTGATTTATTTTTAAGAAATAACACACTCTGAAATCCTGGGGTGTTACATTCTCCCCTCCTTCAATAAATTGCGTCCTCGCAATTTGAAATTGTTCTTCGAAAATAAAAGGTTGAAAGTAGAAAATATATTTGTGGGAAAACCCACATTGGAAATTGGGTTACTAAAATTTAGTCTTAATATGAGGAAAAGAGAAATGAAAGGGTCACCACCAAATTATGATCTCGATTAGGAGAACATTGGTGGCAATTAGAGACATATAATTGGAGGAAAAACGTAAATATTTATAGGTAGTGATTGAGGTCATCAATCACAAACAAGTATAAAATTGAGGTCCTTAAAATCATCAATCTATGATGATTTGAAATACCATCGGTTCAACAAAACATAGGGTATTGGGATAACACATTTTTGACGTTTCAAAATATCTTAGTTGAAATCCCACATCGAAAAATTAATTAATGAGGCCTCTATTTTAAATAAAGAGTGGAAAGTATGAAGATTACCGAAAATAACACATACTAGGGTTCCATGTAAGAAAATATGGATATGGAAGAAAAATCTAGCCATCAATTATCTGATGGAGAGTGGTAGAGAACATGGCTATGAAAAGGCCAACAATCCCAAAGCCATAAATTAGTGATGATTTAAGGTACCATCTAGGACAACATTTTTGTTCTAAGTTCCTTTTATTAATGATGAGGAATTTATTTATGAGATTGGCTAAGATCATAAGGAGATATACTTAGTTTATAATTAGAGTTTTATCCATTAATAAATTTCTACCAAAAACTCATCATTCACTCGTAAAAAAAATTCTATTTATACTATTCATAGAGGGTTCCAAAATAAACGAATTTATAATTCATCTACCAGATATTTTAAAAAACTACTTTATTTAATCCAGGACATCTCGTGGGATAGTGGTAGGTGATACACCCTTGTCTCCCTTCGGTTGTGGGTTCGAGTCTCGCAGCCTTGCCGGACGCGACGAGTTGTCGTCCGACCTCCAGGTTGTCCTTTTATGGAAATCCAAAATAATCCAAACTAGAACTATCCAAAATACTTCTGTCCAAACTCACAGTCCAACATTCATAAGGAAGGTAAACATAATATAGATCATTTTTACCCCGTAATAGCATATGAATACCTTTATCATGTATTACCATATTCCTTATTGATTACATTCATGCTCCCTTATTCCATATAGAATGCTGGATATACTTCATTAATCCAAAAATGTTTTAAACCCCAACAATGATGGAATATACAAATCATTAATCAGTTCCAAGGTAGTCAAGAATATCCAATATAATTTATCCAAAACAATCACATATTATTCCAAAATCACTACCTCAGTATCAGAACTATATTATGGTTTATCATTCTCTCAACCATATATTTTCCAAAAATCTATCCTGCTATTGAGTCACTTTTCTTTGTTCCACACAATTCAAGTCCTTAATGAAATAGTACTGCAGTACAATCCTTATATACTCCATAATTATTATAACAAGTACATTGTTGATACAACACTCAATTGACATAATCAACATAAGAACTCTAATCATTCCTCTTCATCTGTGGTAGTATCATAACTTGATTATTATCCAATAGCATCATTTGCGGCATAGTCTGATGACTGGGGCATAGGTTCGCGTAGTGTCCAAACTCCTTGCAAATGAAGCATTGTACATTTAAAACCATTTTCTTACCCTTGCAGTCACGTACTTTGTGCCCTTTTCCTCCACACTTATAACAAACTCCCATTCCTTTCAGGCAAGTTCCAGGGTGTTTCTTTCCACAGTTACCACATATCGGAAAATTCCTCTTTTCCCTCTTCCCTTTATCCATCTTTCTCTCTTCTATCCTTTTCTTCTCTTGCTTCCCTTCAAAGCCATAGGACTCAGTAAACTCTTTACTTATCTTATCAACACATGATATTATTTCTTCATATTATGATAATAAATGGGAGACTATTTCTCTTATCAATTCTAGCTTAAGACCATGAAAGATACGATCCTTCCTTCTCTTTGGATCATGTGCATTTCTGGAGTTCTCATTCCTTCTACTGGGCGCCATTTCTAAACAATGGCATAAACTAGATCAGTTTATGAATCAAAATACATAATCCCATACTTATAAAACACATAACATAAATTGAAATTTTTATGGATATAATCCATAATCATAAAAATGTTTCCTTTGAGGATGTATATACTCATAAACCCTTCATAATGGTTTGTAAAGAAAATGAGAATTATCCTAAGCATATCCCCCGGGAGTGTCGTAACCAAGAGTGTAGCAAGGCCCGTTGTCGTGCACCAGTTCCCGTTCGAGTCTAGCTCAAAGCGGTGTTTTCGGGTTTTACCCCTAGGTACATCTGTGCCAGAGCCACCTCTACCTGCTCGTATCCAGACAGGGATGTATTCCTCAGAAAACTCACAAAATCTCCACAATACCAAAATTCTAGGAAGTTCTTCTATACTAATCCTCAAAGTTCATCTTAGGTCTACGTGCTCTAATCATAGTTTATCTAAATCTAGTTTCCAAGGTTTGTACTAAACTTCCTCTGATACCAACTGTAACGCCCCGACCCCAGCTACCCAGAGTCGGTGCATTACTTCGTAACATTGGCATGATCACAAGAAAGATCAAATCTCGAAAGACCGATTGGTTTAGTAGCCTTGGAAACACTAGATATATTCATAGGTTTTACATTACATCATAAAATGAAAAACTAATACAACAACATAATGTCTCCATAATCCACACTCATATCCCCACATAATATCCCTGCAGGTCATTCATAATTTACTTCTTCACTTCCTGGGAAAAATAAAACATATAAAAGGGGTGAGCTCAAATGCCCAGTAAGGATAACAAAATAGCGGAAACTTTCATAAATAAGAATAAACTTTTAAGGCAATGTATAACTAAAACAAAATCCTTTCAAACATGAACATTCAACATGGTATGGCATAAATAAAATGAAATAATGCCATTTACTTATTCACATTGATATTCTACTAATCGAATAATCACATGCAAAAATCAATAACCACTTTCATAATGTTGGAATGCATAATGCCAGACTATCATAACCACATAGCCAAGGCCTCGTGCCAAGACTACAAATAAGATTTTGTCAAGGCCTTGTGCCAAGACACTAGTTTGTCTCATGATACCTATCGATGCATCGAGGAGCTATAGCGGGCTCCACCCGTCACTTATTAAGTCCAATGCATTCCCATATGAAAAGGTTTAAACATAACATAAACATTCGTATTAAAACTAGCATACGAAATGTCAATAATTTCACCATAAACTATGAATGGTATAAAAATAGCACATCCATAGTCAAACATATCACAAAACCTTCAATACAATATAGAAGTTTTGTATCATAATAAATCAACTTCAAATAATCTTAAAATCCATCAAAGGATGTTGACATAGATGAAATCAAAATTCTTTTTAAAGAAACATCTCCTTTTATTTTGAAATCATTTAAGATCCATATAAAATAAAACATTTTCTTTGAAAATATTCTTATAAGATTGTAAGGAATGCTTTTAAGGTTTTATAACGGCGTAAAATAACCGCACCCGCCGTATAAGTTAAAAAAACATTCTTACCTCAATTCTGTCGAAAAGGTTAAAAAGGACCTTGTTTTGAAAACGACGGAAAGATTCCTTTATAAACCTCTTATAAAAAGTCAAACAAGGGTATAAATGACTATAACCCATATTCTTGTAAATAGTAAAAATGTTTTGAAATACATTTTTATGAAACATGGATGTGGATGATAAAGATATCCCAGTAGATTATTACGTATAAACAACCTCGGATAATGAAGAGATTGTGAAATAACCCTTACCTTGTACTTTTCCTTGGTTGGGGTAGGTTAACCTCCTGTATAATGGTGAAATAATTGTTATTAAATTATACAAGAATCATATATATTAATATGATATCATATATGATCTTTTAACATTGATTTGTTAATAATATCTTAGAATTATCGTCGTTTCGGGTGGTAACTTACTTGTTTTCTTTTGTATGTTTTGTTACGTAAGACATGTATGTAAAGGATAGGTTGTATATTATTCATATCCAGAATGATATCAAGTCCTTAAACATCATTTTTAAAATCATCAAATGATAATTATACTTGAATGGATACGATGGAGAATGAATCTCATCGCGTTCGTGGAGACGGTAGTCCGTACGTACGCACGAGCGACAATATCATTCTTTTGATATTAAAATAATATATAAATGGATGATATATCATATATAAAGAATCATTAACATGTTATATTTATTATTTACATGAGTTACACATCATTATTATACCCATCCAAATAATAATATATTGAATAACAATTACACCACGACGTGGAGACGGTAAGCCGTACGTACGCACGTATGGTGACATGTTATTCAAAGGGTGGATAGAATACTGAATATGATTGTACCATATTTATAATAACATCACAGTATATGTGAGATACTGGAGTTATTATTTTAGAATGGTAAGAACAAAGGAAGAAGAAGTGGAAGAAGAAATGAACTTGGAGAAGGGTGGTGAAATCATTACCTCTTCTTCGGGTTCTTCCTTTTGATTTGATCAAAAGGGCTCCTTAGGTTGGCTTTCTGATCAAACTAAGGCCTCTAGGTTGTAGTGAGGGATGTTGGGAGAGTATTTGGGCAGAGTTTGGCCGAGCCAAAAGGCTTTGAAGGTGTGAAGAAATGAGAAGGAGGAGTGCCCTTTTATAAGAGGGGTGAGGGGCACCTTTGGAAAAGTTAGAAATATTAATTTATAATAAATTCATATTCGGTTTCTAAAGGCTCCAAAGTTGACTATTCAAAGGATAAGGTGGGTATAGGTCGCAAACCACTCAACCAATAGAATTTAGACAGGTTTGGGTACTTATATTAGCCTTATCTTTAAGTATTAACTCTAAGTTAATTAGTTTCACTTTTACAATGTCTCTTTGTATTTTTTATATAATATGGTTAATAAACTTACTATATACATCTAAGAGACCCCCAAGTGGTCCATTACTGATGAACCTATCCTTATATAAGTCTCTTGGCCGAACCTTAGATTTTTAGGAATTTAATATCAATTAATAATATAATATTTGTTTTAAGAACTCTTTTATGTCAATTTTGACACTATTCAATAGTTGATTTTTGTGAAACTCATAACAGATTGATTACTTTGAACAAAGTCAATTATATCAATCCTAATATATCATATTATCCTAGAAAATTAGTTTAATTCATTAAAAGTTTCATATTATATTTTTTTGGATATTTATAATATCAATTATTTTAATTTTTCACTATTATAGTAATTACTGCATCATCTTTGTGTCATAAATAAAATAAATTATTTAATGTCTAAAAATTATAAATAAAATATAATTATGTAGGAAATCGTTTTATCGTTCTAATGAATATTTATAATCTAAAATCCAACTTATATAACCCTATGTAACAATTGCTTTGCTAAAAGATATATGCTTGTGTCATTTTTGTATTCATTTTGACTTAATTAAAATAAAGTGTCATTATCACTTACAAGTGGATCCATGGGGTCCCAAAATCGACCCAAAGATGCCCATGGTCGACCATGTATCAACCAATATGGTTAAGACACGTTTTAGGGTATTTTAGTATTATTATAATATTATTGTTTTAACCCTTATTTACCGGATTTACCCTTAACCATGGTAAATAAAATATTTACCGCAGTAATTATTCAAAATGTCTAAAAATAAAAGTTACCTATTTACACAATTTGAACATCCTGATTCCAAATATGGAATCCATTTTCCTAAATTCAAAATACAGAAGTGGCAGAAATTAATTTAAAATTAATTCCCGCTGTCAAAACAAAAAGCGTGTTTTTAAGAGATAATAACTATCAAAAGATTGACACTTGTTTATGTTCGGTTTAATTGTAAAATTATGTCCAATGACAACCATTATATTAAATGGTAAAAATATATTCTAAATATACTTTAAAACCACTCAAATTCATAATTTATCACTATTAATTATTTTGATTAAAAAAGTTGTTTTTAATTAAAATTTAGTAATTTTCACTATTCATCAAAATATGAAAGTTATCCGAAATGTACCAAAATTTCACCTTAGGCTAAATTCGATATTCCGAATCCAAAAATGAAGTCCATTTTGAAATATAAAATATATATATTTTCAAAAAGTAGGTATTACTATTTATAACGGCTAGTTTGATTGGTTATGGTGTGTTAGAACTCGGTGTTGCGTACAACACACGCTATCACATTATGCAAAGGGAAACGTACCGTGGAAGATTGGGGTGTTTCATTTTAAATTTTTGATGTCCCCATTTAGTCAAAAAGTTTGAAATATTGTATTTAAAAAGGTTTCACTATTAGAAGTTGATAAAAGTGAAATACTGAAAATGAATCTGTTCTTTCATTATGACTAAGAAACTCATAATAGGGATTCTAAAATTATAAGGATTATATAAAGTTCAAAATGTAGTTAATACTATTCATGACCTCTTTTAATGGTGTGATTGAACTCGGTGTTGCGTGTAGTGCAAGTTATTGAATTATTTTTAAGAAATAACACACTCTGAAATCCTGGGGTGTTACAAATCTAGATTAGTATGAATAAAAGCTCAAATATTCATGACGTGTACTTTATAAACACATATATTGTAACCCTTCCCCAACATGGTTCAGCCATACCAAGTTCTCTCCCATGTTTCCATCAAGATAAAACACACCATATACTACATGATAACTTCTCATGTAGTATCTTCCAAATGTGGTTGGTGGATGAAATAGACTGTACACGCCATGTGTGGTGGAAAACACACTGTGTACCCCACCAACCCACTGAAGCTACATTGAAATCAAAGGGGTAGTACGGTAGGCCACCTACTGATAGAGAAACAAAAAAAATGGTTTACTTGAGTACCCAACATGTACTTTTGGTTACACACAATGTAGTCTAAAATTCTATATATTTATGGGAAGCCCTCTATGTTCAAGGTTGGGCATCCGGGGAGAGTTTTTTCCCTTCTACCGAATGATCTCTCCCAAATCCAAATATGAGTTTTTCTTTCCTATTTTCTATTATATTTTAGTGTAATTCATTTTATACCTTCTTATTCTCTCTAATATCCATGGTAGGGGTTGAGTTTCTACTCAATACGCACTATGTGACCATGATCATAAGAGGGTAATTTTCTTATGTTGGGTTTTTAATAAGATTATTATTTTGTTGTGATTTAAATTCTGGTGTGTTTCTTTTATTATGATTTCTATTTTATAATTCCTTTAATTAGTTAAATTCCACATTCACCATTAGTTTCATTTTGTACAAAGAATGATAGTAATGGAGAAGACTAAAGGAGTTGAAATAAGTGAACCCAGGACTGTTTGGTAAGCTTGTTGCCGCTATTTTAGGGGTAAATAAATTTAACATGTTTTAAGTAATTAATCACCAGACTAAGGGATTGATCTTTTAATCACATAACTGATTATTATTGGACTAATAAACATAAATTTATTTGAATCCTCGTGATAAATAATTTTCATTTATAATTTTAATGATAATAAATTATTATTTTGATAAACCCTAATAAAATTGAAACATCAACATTTTGTTTTCTTATTATTATAAAATTTATTCTATTTTAATTTAATTTTTGAAAATAGTTTCACTTTTTCATTTATGTTACATTAATCCATCAATTTTTCTAGATAAACAACTGAGACTCAAATGACTTGTACTAGTAAATTTCTTTTTCATTTTCTCTGTGGGATCAACCCCAACTTCTGTTATCTACCTAATTCATCACATCAGAAGGGAAAAAATAAATAATTCCAATTTTACACACCACGTGATATGAGAGGTCAATGGATGCTTTCATGTAATAGAGAAAATGGGTTATTTAATTGATAACCTGGATAATTCAAACAGGGATAAACTTATCCTAAGATTTTTATTTTATCTCATTTTGATATTAAGAAGATCATGTGAGCAATAGTTGCTTATATAAAATTAGATAGAAGATTTTGATATACATATTTTATGTTTTTTTTAATTCTATAACATGATTTAAGGGGATAAAAAAAACATGTATTTTTCTAGTTAGGTAATTCATACTATTTTCATTTATTTAAATGTTCTGAAAAATTAAATGAATTCAAGAAAATTTTACCCAATATTATCAAAGTTTTCAGAATAGATGAATTTTCCATATTATGTTTGGATTTTGGTATTGTATAGAGAGTATAAGTGGGTATAATTTCAAACTAGAAATAGAATATAAGTTAATTGAAACATTCAGTAATGTTTCATCAAGGTAATGAAACCTAAGGTTGTTAGGAAGGGATGTCAATAATTCAATGTGATTTAATAATCCAAGATATACCTAAAGAAGTTTTTGAAACTCCATGGAATTTTCAATGTTAGTTATGGATGTTATAGAAATTAATTTTTCTGTTTTAAAAGGTATGTAAAACTGAATGTATATTTTAGAAAGTTATTTAAAGATATAAGAGTTCAAAATCAATGGAATAAGTCATTAATATTGTAGTTTATATTCATGAGATGAAGTAAATAATTACTAAATATTGGATTTTAATGTAAATTATTTTATCAAGCTCAAATGAATCTAAGTAAAATGTGTGTATCATTTCCTTATTTCTCTTATGTGATAAGTGGAGTTTTATATTTATAAAGAGTTATTATGAAGAAGTTTGTGATGATTAATTGTATAAACATGGTTTATGATTCAACAATTTTTATAACATGCTTTGAGAATAAGATATGGATACTATTGTTTTTTTTCTAGGATAAAATTTTTATCCAAATATTTGTTTAAATAAGTGGGAATGTTTTCCAAGAACCCATCAGTTCTATATTTTAATAAAATATTTTTTATTAAAAAAATCCATATAAATATAATACAAGAGTTTTTTTAATATTACTACTAAAAAAAGATAAATGTTATTTCATAACACAAAAGGGTTTGTATCATATCTTATAAAGGTATTTGTAACATAATATAGTGTCTAAGAGGATAGTGGGAGTATGTTTGGAATTTGATAAGTTCAAAATTAATTGATAAATAATAATAACAGTCTCAAGTTTAAGTGTTTTCCACTTAATGTTGTAAAATGTTTAGGATAGGTGATGGTAATGAAAAAAATTAAGTGTTAAATTTAGTTACCATTTATAAATTGGATATCACTATTTCTTAAATGTTTTACTAGTATAAAATTAGAAAGGTTTTTCACTAAATATCCTAAAATATTTTAGGATATGTGATAATAAAAATTGAAAATTTTTAAATTTAGTTATCAATAAATGTGGAAGACATGATTTATTGAAGGATTATACTAGTCAAAATGAAAAGTGAATTATACTTGATATCCTAAAAGATTTTAGGATATGATGGTAAATAGAAATATAAATAGTTATATTAGTTACCATAATAATGTGATTTACACTTTATCCTAAAAGTGTTTAAGAGGACTGGTAACAAAATAATGTATGTAGTTAAATTATTTCAAGGAAAAAGTTTTGTGGAATAGGATTTCAAAGATTATGGTAATAAACTTATAAGGAGTTATATTTATATAACATAAGTTGATGTAAAAATATTTTTTGTTGTGAAATTAAGAATTTTTAATATATTCAGAGAGTTGAACAATTAGGAATATGATTTCTAAGCCTCTCCATTTTTCAAACTAGCTTTCTTAATAAAATTTTCCCACTAAAGAGTTTAATGGGAAGGTTTTATCAAATGTTCACATATATATGTGACAAGAATTAAATATGATGTAATGTGTTAACAAAATCTAGAAAATATAGCAAACATAAGGCTTTCTTGGTAGTTTGTCATATATGATATGACAAACAGGTTCTTATATTGGTTTTGTTAAATATTCTTTAAAATAGTTTACTAATATTAAATGTATCGTATTAATATTCTTAAATAGTTTAAAAATAGTAAAATGTAACATATTAATGGAAAACTCCCTTTTTTTATTCTTTAACATTGACTACATAAATGTATATAAAGATATTAGTTTCTTGAAGTGAAATGATAATTGACCCCTCAAAGTATAAATTTGAGTTATCCATAACCAATGATCACTATAGATTATTATCATTTATTATGAAATATTATTTTTAGGATGAGTATTATTATTTTATAGAGATATAAGATATTCTCATGTGGAATAAAACAAATAATATGATGTTATTTGTGTGCACTTGATGACCTACTAAGTATACCACATGGAGTGTCATACAAGGATGTATTTAGTATACTAGGGGTGCATGGATCATATTTGAGTCCCCACTACCTAACTCTATAAATATACATAGCATGAGAACCTTCATACATTGATACCCTACTTATACAAGTCAACATATGTACATAGCTAATTAGGGGGATGTTGGGTATGTTATTGATCATATTGTCTGTTTGAGCTTATCCATGATGGGATTTATGCTCTTCTATAATTAGTACGACATATGGGTCCTTGATTAATATAGATTGTGGGAGTGTGTATTTGAACCTAGATATTATATAACTATCTTAGTAAGGTACATTTTATGTGATTATCAATAAGTATGAATGACATGTGATGTATTCATTAATCATATTAGTATACTCTCAGAGACCTAATAATAGATGAGTTGGATATATGGGGATGGGATGCTCTATATCCTAGGTCACTCAATTTATTGGACAAATGGATGAAAATGAGAATTTATGGTTGCATATGATGCATACTAGTGGAAACTGGTATAAAGATACATTTACCTGACCCCTTTATAGATTGAGTAGTATTGATGCTTTGATATAGGCTATTTGTTTCTTACATATATGGATTTGGATATTCATATTTGTTTTCATGTTATAAAGCCTCATGGGGTCACACTTTGGGTTTTCTGAATGGGGATTTATTTTTACTCATAGAGCTACTCTAATGTGTTTTAGAGTTAATAAAAAAGTTTTTTTGATTTGTATTCAGAAGGTATTGCCTATTATGTGATATAAGGTGAATTTAATGAAAACATTCCAATTTTTTTGGAATATATCCAAAAAGAGTTTTCTATATGGTTTCACAAGTTATTGTATACGATACAATACATGAAAAATGGAAATAATTCTATTAAGATTTAGTGAAAGTGTGAAGGGTACAAAGAAGAACCGTTTATAATGGCATCGCAAGTAGTACAAATATTTTATATTCCAGATCCTACAAACTAAAATTGGTCAATTATTTTGTTATCGACCAAAACCACTGAAGATTAATATGATAATTCAATGTAGGATGACCCTTTCATTGGGACGTCGCAATCATTTCACAGTAGTCCTATTGTAGAAAGTGTTGTTTATGTCAGAGGAGACCATAATGAAGAGATTTGGATAGTCGATAGAGGGGTCAAATCCCCTGAACCATTAAAAAAAGAGAGTTCAATAATCAGGTTATATTTTTTTTCTAATATAAATTGTGTTACCTCATGTTAATATCTATTCCCTACTTATTTTATGTTATCTAAATTAAATGTTAAACCAATTTTCTAGATAATGAATTCATCATGTGATGATGCTACCAATCCCCAGACACAACATGTTTCTTAACCTACTGCTGCTCGCAGTGTAGACGAACAATAGGTTTCTCAACCTGATGCCTTATGTTTATATCTCTCATTGTAGATTTTATGTTAAATAAATTAAAATTTAAACAACTTTTGAAGATAATGACTTCTGTACATGATGATTCTCCCAATCCACAAGAACAATAGGTTTCTCAACCTGCTTCTACTCGTAGTGCAGATGAACAATAGGTTTCTCTACCTGTTGCTACTCCCAATGCAGAGGTACAACCACCATATGCACATGTCGATGCTAGCCCTCTGGAGATGAAGGAATATATTGATGGTGGTGGATCTGAGGAAATTAAAGGTGATAAAAAACTAGAAACACAGAAAAAACAAGAGCATCATAGTTTGACAATATTAGCAAAAATCATAAAGGATAAAGAGAAAGGCATTAAATACAGGATTGGATGGAATAAGCAGGGCCAACATGTTAACCCCAATAAGGCCATGTTTAGTAGTTACATTAGAATCATAACTCGAAAACACGTGGTGATTGATGTAACATCATGGAACCATGTTATGGTTGAGATTAAGACACTGATGTGGGAAGATATTATGGTAACATTATGATATCTTTTTTTTTAATTTACTAAAAATTAAATAATGAAAAATTGAATTACACTTCATCATCTCTTACAGAGTGCATTTATAGTAGATGACTTGCACACAGACAATTTATTAAGGGTTGTTGGAAGGATTCATAGGTGTTTTAACACACTTTTATCCAAATATCATCCTAAAGATGTTGAAGGGAAAATAAAACTTCACCCACCTATTATTTATGAACACCTGATAACCCAAGCATCGTGGGATGCATTTACTGGTCATCGTGCGAAGTAGTCTTTTCAGGTACATTGAGTCTGGTAATATGTTGTTTGACAGCACATGTATTAATCACTTTGATTGATAGTGTTTTATTTATGAAACAAAAAGTAAGTGATGAAAATAAACAATGGGCATCAAAACCAGCATACCCCTATCGTAAAGAAAGGATGGGGTACACATCACTTGAAAAAAAATTGGTGCGTATTTTGAATCTACCATAATACTATTATGTGACATAAAACAATACAATAACTATGTTCTTTTGTTTATATAAATCTTGAAGAGTCCAAATCCACAACCACTTCCATCACACTCCATGTACTATGGAAGGAGGCACGTGTAACTAAAGATAGAAAACTAATAGATGAAAACACACAAAAAGTGTGGGAAACATGTGTAAGTATGACATAATAATTTTTTTTTCTTTTAAATTGAAATTACATATCAACTATTACTTATTTTACTTTATATTCAATATGACATAGTCACAAGAATCGAAATCACCCACATTAGATGCATGCATACTTTCAGTGTCCTTAAAGAAGACAGAAAAGTATAGACGCTTCAGAGGTACATGTTTTGGGGTGACACCCCAAACATATTTTGAGATAAAAAAAGAAGAATAGGATCAAAACATGGAAATTAAAAAGATGAGATAAACATTATCCATGTTTTAAAAATAATTGAAATACTAGAGAGAGATGATAGCAAGTTTGATGGGGGGAAAAGAGAAGAATCAACTCAAGAACAACCCATGTGTGAAGATCCCACCCCACCATCCACCAGTTTTGAGGCAATCCATTCCCCTAAAAACAATTCTTAACTGAGGTAGTCAATTTTCTAATAATTATTTCTGTGAATTGTGAATCAGATAGACACTAGAAACTAATACCTTTTCTGTATTGATATTCTACAGGGTGAAAATGACTGTGATTAATATCTATCAACACCCACCCATCACAATTTAGTGAGGGCTACAGTGTTCAACATCCAAAATGGAATGGTACACAATAGACCACTTCTGACAGATCATTTCAGAGTGTCAATTACTATATCCCTATAGCTGAGCACCGAACTACCTGTTCCAATTTATGAAGAAGATATTCATACGGTCGAACAAGCTCTAGGAACATTCATCGCATGACCGTCACATCTTATAAAAAAACATATCGACTATGAGGTATTCATTTCCAATTTAATTTTCAAGATAAACCTTAAACATTTAATGAAAAAAGGTCTGAACCAATGCAATTATTACATACAGACAAAAGGAAGGGGATGAAACAAAAGACCGATTTAAAGCCATTTCAAGGATCAACCAACCAATCAAAACGATCTACCCAACACACCTTAACCCCCATTCAATATCCACATTTATTATCACTGAAGGTTTATGTGGATATGAAATTGAAAGATGGTGCTAATCACATAGTTTATTTTGTAGCAAATGTGTACAGAGGGGAAGATATATGCTTCATTGGTGTTGATAGTGAAACTGAAATCCTTGACTATGATTATTTATGTGGCTCAGTTGTAAATGTTTACATGAGGTATGTTTTTATGATTTGATTTTCCAAAAGATAATATACTATGATAATTATGACTAAATACATTTCTTATTATTCATAGGTGTATATATGAAAAAAATTGAAGTGATTTCCCCATGAACAAAAATTTGGACTTGTTAGTCCTCACATCACCTCTACAGAACAAAAAGACATAACTTCCACAAAACACAGTGAAATAGTTGTAGGACTGCTCAAATCGTTTAACAGAAAAATTATGGATGACAGACTCTTCATAATACCAATAATGAAGGGGTAAAACTCTACAATTAAATCATATCAAATATAGTTTAATTTACTTCATTACCAAATTTTTTTGTGTTCTTAGGAATCATTAGATGCTCATTGCGGTTAATTTTGATACTCCAAAGATTTATTTTCAGGATTCAATGAATGGATATCCAACAAACTGACAAAGAATGATGGTGTTTTTCAATTTTTAATACACTACATCTATGATTTTAGAACTAAACATATAGTTATATAATTTATATTATCTTTTAATTAAGATTCTATTATGATAGGGTGTTGCAAGAATATCGTATACATCATGAAATGAGACCAGGGTTAAAGGACAAGAAGCCTGGCAAGCACTATGAATAGATACAAATCAGGGTATATATAATAATATTTCACTATCCAAATACAGAAAAAACAACTAATATTTTTCAATGTTTCTGCAGTGCCCAAAACAAACAAATGGTAAAGATGGTGGTCATTATGTTTGTAAATTTATGAAAGAGATCATATTCCATGAACAAACCATCATTCCTAAATAGTAATTTTTTAAGATAATTTATATTTAATTTAATATATTTATTAATAATTTGTTTATTTATATTTTGTTAGTACTATCATGACTACCAAAAATAGTCATATTCACAGGACGATATAAATATTCTTAGAAATGAATGGGAAGCATACATGATGGAAGCATGTACAGATATACAATGAATATAGTAAATGTTTCAAATAATTTCGGCATTAATAATCTTATCTACCTTATGTTTCTCTTCTTTTGATGGTAATGTTGTGATTTGTACAGGCTAAACACCCTTCTGAAAATCATGGTTGTTGGTTGTCCTTGTTTTTGCGCTAAACTAATTGCACGTTGATTGGGTTTTAAAAGAAATTTGTGGTCCTCATTTATAAGGAATGTGTATTGTTGATAGACCATAAAAGAAAACAAGTATCCATAAGAGGTTTCCACATACATTTAATTTTTTTTGAAATATTGAGACATAATGGGCATAGGAGCTTACTCCACTCTTCCCATTTTCAAAAACGAGAAGGGGTTTTCTCCAAAGAGCATCTATTCAATCTACAACATTGGCAGTTCCCCACTTTAGTCGGCCTGGTGAAGAACCAAATTTCAAATATTCATTTGGAGGTCCTAAATATATGATAGTTGGTTCTTCATCGGGCCAACTAAATCTATGTTGCAGAAAGAGGATGTTATTCTATGTCAACCATACAGGTACAACGATTTGTTAGTCCTTTGTGAAAACCAAGAAAACATACTCCAATTTTCTTCCAAATTACGGATAGTGATTTGTATGTCCTTTGGGACATGTTTGAAGTAGTCTCACAATAAACTGACGCATGATGTGACCCGTATGACTCAGATTTCATGTTTTCGGTTTGAAATTAAATTTTAGTAAAAAAACAACTAACATATTGAAAACTGAGGAAATGCAATCTGATTGTTTTGATACTTTCAGACAACGACCCATCAACCATTTTTGACATGTAGGAATAAAATGACCCTCAATCTAATGCACGGTGTCACCGGTATGACTCCAAATGTGTCTTATTGTTTAAAATTGACATTATTCCAGGTAAAAAAACACATCTAACATACTAAAATCTTAGAAAACACATTCAGATTATTTTTATATTTTAGGAAAATGATACATGAGTCAGTTTTGATGTGTACGAACCAACCCCACCTCAATCTGATGAATGGTGTTACTATTCTGACTAAAAGTGTCTACTATATGTTTAAAATTCACATTTTAACTCAAAACATGTCACTCAATACAATCCATTAAATTGCACTCTGATTATCTTCCAAATTAAGGAAAAAACTTCATAAGTCCTTGTGGATGTGTATGAAGTAATCTCACATCACTTTGACGCGTGATGTGACACGTATGACTCAAATTTCATGTTTTTGATTTAAAATGACATTTTAGTAAAAAAACACAACAAACAAACTGAAAACTGAGGAAATGAATTCATATTGTTTTGATACTTGAGGAAAAATATCCAGCAGTCATTATTGATGTGTAGGAATTATCCACACCTCAATATGATTCATGGTATCACCTGTATGACTCCAAATGTGTCTTGTTATTTAAAATTGACATTAATTCAAGTTAAAAAAACAGAACTGACATACTGAAAACATAGAAAATGAATTTTTATTGTTTTGATATTTTAGGACAATGACGCATGAGTCTGTTGTGACGTTTATGAATCAACCCCACCACAATCCAACAAATTGAGTGACAAGTTTGACTAAAAGTGTCTGATATCAGATTAAAATGGACATTTTAACTAAAATCATGTCAGTCACTGAAAACCAATAAAACACACTCTGATTGTCTTCCAAATTAAGGAAAGGCATTTGTATGTCCTTTGATATGTGTATGAATTAGTCTCATGTCAAACCAACACACAATGCGACCCGTATGACTCAAATTTCATGTTTTCAGTTTGAAATGACATTTTAGTAAAAAACACAACAAACATACTGAAAACTGAGGAAATGAATTCTGATTGTTTTGATACTTTAGGTAAATGATCCATCAATCATTTCTGATGTGTAGGAATCAACCACACCTCAATCCAATGCACGACGTCACTGGTATGACTCCAAATGTGTGTTGTTATTTAAAATTGACATTAATTCATGTAAAAAAACACAACTGCGATACTGAAAACAAAGAAAATGCATTCAGATTGTTTTGATATTTTAGGAAAATGATCCATGAATCATTTTTGATGTGTAGGAATAAACCCCAATTCAATCCGATGAATGGTGTGACTGGTTTGACTAAAAGTGTCCGCTATCGGTTTAAAATTGATATTTTAACTCAAAAAATATCACTCACTGAAAACTATGAAAACACGCTCCAATTGTATTCTAAATTAAGGGAAGTGATGTTTATGTTCTTCGTGATGTATATGATGTAGTATCATGTCAAATTGATGCATGATGAAACCTGTATAACTCAAATTGTATGTTTTTAAGTTGAAATGGAATTTTAGTAAAAAAACAAAACAAACATACTGAAAACCAAGTAAATGCATTCCGATTGTTTTGATACTTTAGGGAAATGATCCACCTGTCATTTTTTACATGTAGGAATCAACCTAATGTCAATCAGATGTACGGTGTCACTGGTATTACTCCAAATGTGTCTTGTTATTTAAAATTGACATTAATTCAAGTAAAAAACACAATTAACATACTGAAAACCGAGAAAACGTATTCAGATTGTTCTGATATTGTAGTAAAACAATATATGAGTAGTTGTGACATGTAGGAATCAACCCCACCTCAATATGACAAATGATGTGACTGGTCTAACTAAAAGTGTCCTCTATCAGTTTAAAATTGATATTTTAACTCAAAATGCACCACTCACTGAAAACTAAGAAAACAAGATCCGATTTTATTCCAAATTAAGTAAAGTGATTAACATATACTTTGTGACATGTATGAAGAATTCTCACGTCAAATAGATGCACGATGTGACCCGTATGACTCAAATTGCATGTTTTCGATTTGAAATGTCATTTTAGTAAATAAACACAACAAACATTCTAAAAACTGAGGAAATGCATTCTGATTTTTTTGATACATTATAAAAATGATAAATCACTAATTTGTGACATTTAAGAATCAACCACACCTCAATATGATTCACAATGCCACCGATATGACTTCAAATGTGTCTTGTTATTTAAAATTGACATGATTTCAAGTAAAGAAACAAAACTGACATACTAAAAACTGAGAAAATGCATTCTGATTGTTTTGATATTTTAGGAAAATGATCCATGATTCATTTTTTATGTGTAGGAATCAACCCCACCACAATCCAATGAACAGGGTGATCAGTCTGACTAATGGTGTCTGCTATCAATTTAAAATTGACATTTTAACTCAAAACGTGTCACTCACTGAAAACAAAGAAAATGTGCTCCGATTATCTTCCAAATTAAGGAAAACGATTTTTAACTCTTTTGTGATGTGCATGAAGAAGTATCTTGTCCAACAAACACATGATGTGACCGATATGACTCAAATTGCATGTTTTTAGTTTGAAATGACATTTTAGTAAAAAAACACAAAAAACATACTGAAAACCGAGGAAATGAATTCTAATTGTTTTGATACTTTAGGAAAATGATCCATGAGTCATTTGTGACGTTTAGAAATCAAAACCACATCAATAAAATGCATGGTGTCACTGGTATGACTCCAAATGTGTCATTTTTATTAAAAAATGACATTAATTAATGTATTCTTCTTATTAATGTTTAATTTATTTCTTAATAGTATTACTAACGTTATATTTGTTTTCTTATATAGGTGGAAAATTTTTCCCGAGTTGGGATGATTTGTTTGTTGACTATTACCATCAAAGGACATCTTTTAGAGGGGACCACATACATCAAAAGAGAAAAAATTAATGTTTTTAACTATTTGTTAGATATTTGTAAATGCGATTTTATAAAAAATTGTTCAAAATGTATATAGAAGTGTTTTTTCGGTGTATATCATGAGTGAATATTTATTTATTCATGAGTTCAATTAAATATATATACTATTGTTTTCCAAAAGATTGTGTGTGTCACTTTTTTTTCATCATTTTCATCATGTATGTGGTTCTTTTGTATATATATAAATATACTATGAGTGGTTATTTTTTAGCAGGTTTTCGTTGGTTTGTGCAGGTTATTTTTGATAGTTTGATTAATTTGGTTAGATGTTTATTTTATTTGCAGGTTGCTAGGTGTTTTGTTATGTAAACAGCACACCCAGACAGGTAATCCATTATCAGTGCTAAAAATAATGTTGATAAAGGGTACCCTTTAATAATGGATCGATTAACAGCGCTTTTTTAGAATTGAAAAAGGACTTTTTATCATGGATAAAATCCTATTTTTTGGTAGTTATAACTTTATTTTAAGACTTGAATTGTTGACGGAATCACCAAGCACATGAAAATTTATTGTGATAATACCGTAGTAGTATTCTTTTCAAAGAATGAACGATATTCCAAAGGAGCTAAGCATATTCAATTAAAGTAATTTTTAGTTAAATAGGAAGTTAAAAAACAAAAGATGTCAATTGAACATATTAAAACAAATCTTATGATTGTTGACCCTTTAACAAAAGGGTTTCCACACAAGACATTTATTATAGATGTTGAAAGTATGAACATTGTCATTGAGTGGGTTTCATTGTATGTATTGAATTTTATGATTATTACAGTTGACACTTGGACTTATAAATATTTTGATCATTTTGACTATTTTTTCAATAAGTATACATGATTGAATTAAATAATTATTATAGACATAGTGTTAAACTAAGACATTATCATTGGTATAAATATATATATATATATCGCATTTTAATTATTATAGGGAAAACCTCCATATTGTAGTACATCGAAGAGAATATATTAATATAGAATATATGACTTTCATGACTAATGTGTACATTATGTTTAATTACAATGAATATTTTATACATGATAGAACATATATAAATGCGCATAATGACCGATTGAATATTAAAAAACATAAAGTAATATCATATGAGTTAAGTGGGAGAATTTTGGAATAACTCACATCATATTTTGTTTAACATTATTATAATGGGATAATGAGGGATAAACTTGTGAAATTTACCGGATTTGATAGTTAATTAAATAACAACCCTTGAAAATCATTTTATCCCTATTTAAAGGGTCATGACTTTGCTAATTAGGTTTCAATCACAATATCGGTATGTTCCACCAAAACCACTACGGAAGAGAGAATAGGTAAAGGATATAAATCCTTTTAAGTGTGATAAAATCAAGGAGACTCAAATCCATAAGTTCAATGGATCAAGGTATGCCTTTTTTGGAAATTAATTATATATATATATATATATATATCTATATGTGATAAATGCAAAATTTAAAGATCCTAAATTTATTGACATTAACTTATAATCACTTTTTGGGTAAAAATTGTACTTGTTCCCTCATAGGGTTTCTTGTGATATTAGTTTCATTATTCATTCTATCCCAATCCTTTGTATTGATGGTTTTGGATTCAATGATTGTGGGCATATTATTTTCAATTTTTGAATTAAAATCTTCCCGTTATTGAGGGTAATTCTCATAAATGGAAAGTTTACTAGTCCTGAGATCTTCTTTGTGATTGATGATAACCTCATCATTGATGTATTAAAAAACCTCCCCAATCCATTCCTTCTCTCGTGGTGAGAACAAATCTCTCTATCGAGAACATTATTTACCTGAAAGGACCACTTTTTGAATGGAAAAAACTATCCTTACTAGTTTGAATATGATCATTCGAACTGCTGGAAGATATGTTTTCACCACTGTGATTAGTCATGGGGTTAACCCATGATCATGAAGAGTTGTTTTCTTCAATTTTTGTGTATCCTCTCTATTCCTTTTCAATTTTCTATATTTGAATCCTCTGATAGAGATCCCTTCTATGATCAGACATTGTTTTTCCACAAATTTACAATGAGATTCTACTTCTTAATTGTTTTTATTCCATTGTTGAATTGACCACGTTCTTGTGGTTTTTCAATATAATAAAATTATTTATGGTATGAGAATTCAGGAATAGGATACAAAAAAAGTAAAAATTCATGTGAATATGGATTTAATAAAGCAACATGTGTGATCCCCATAGGGCAGAAACTTTACTTACAACCTCCATGTGATGGACCAAATTGGAAGCTTCTTCAACTTCCCTTATATTTTGTGTGATTATCTCGATCAAATTGACAAACACATGCTAATATGGAATAAAAACTAACACATTAATCTTTTCCACACATCAGCACCCATATTTATAGTAGGATGGGAGAAGAAGAACAAAAGTTAGATTAATATTCTCATCAAGCGGTCACCAACTCCTTCGGTTTCATCGGCCTATACGAACCCCCTATTGGTTTCTTTGGTCGGCACCCATTGCATTGGTTTGTGGAATTTTTCTTTAATATTCTTGATGATAAATACCACTAAGGGATGATACTGAGAAAACATAAAAATTCTCTTGGATATCATAAAAAACATCAAAATCCACATATCCAATAAAAAATATCAATATTCTCCTCGATGATCATAAAGAACATAAACATTCTCTGGGATGATCCCTAAGTCTCTAATTAATCTATATAACTAGATAAATTCCTTAAAATCTTTTCATAATGTTATATGCTCTGATTTTTTTAGTAGACAAATTCGTTATTAACTACTGAATAGACCTCCAAATCACCAGTCCTCGTGTCATAGTAAAAAAAAACCAGTATTAGATTTTCACTTGTCCAAGTCTCCTAAATAATCCAAATCCACATATACAATAAAACTTTTTCCAATATTTTTATCCCTTATAAACATCAAACCAAAATCTACAGTAATTTTGATATATTTTAGAATCCATCTAGATAATTTTCATTGGCCTTTACTAGGGTCATGCATGTAGCAGCTTACCATGCTCACTGCATGTGGAATATTAGGCCATATATATACCATAGAATACATCAAGGCTCTTACCAAGCTTACATATAAAACAAAAACCGTTTGTTTTCCCTCTTTAACAATCATAATATATAATTATGTGCTAAGTTTAAAATGAGATTCTAATGAGGCGTTGACCAATTTGGATTTATCATCAATGTTAATCTTTTAGAGAAATTTCATAAAATATTTCATCTATATTCTAATGGGGGGGCTGATAAATGGTTAGGGGTGAGTAGTGACCGCCTACTAAGTATAAAATACTCACAAGCTATATGGGCCTCCATGGGATGCATGAAAATGTTTATGTCTAAGATTCAGGTAAGGGAAAGGCACTCAATCATGGAATACAATATCATTTTGGAGTCAGGAGAACAATTGGAGTATTTTGGACCCATTTGGTGGAGGGAATGGTGGATGAACATGAGCTATCCATAGATACCACTAGGGAATTCTTGCCTCATCACTCAATATTTTGGATTGTAGGTTCACCTTTGTGCTTGTAATTTTTTTAGTCCTTTTTTGCTAGTATGACACACTTATATGGATGATTTTGGGCTTGTAATGCATGGTATTACATGATTATGAGATTTATTACATCTTATATGGTTTTATAACCTTTACTAATTCCATCATGTACTAGTTGTAGCTTCGACGCCCATAAGGATCAGTTTGGGTTATGCCTATGGTGAGAAAGGATATCATTTAGTTTCCTATGTATAATAGTAAGAGAAAACTATCTCCCACACATTTTTCATTTATCCCTCTATGTTTGTGCCAATATTTAATGATTTGTATGTTCACTTGAGTTGTTTTTGTGGCTTTTATTGAGTACTATATAGGCTCCTTGGCACATAATCAGTATAGTTTGTATGGTATTATTTCAATATAAATAGGAAATATTTTCATCTATAGAGGTAAGCATATAATTGTTACAAAATATATTTCATTTTTATTTTTACTTATTTAGAATTTAAAATACCTTTTCTTTAAAAGTATAACTTTTACCCTTTATCTATTATTTTTCTTTGTTGAACTTGTTGTAATGAAATCTATTTTAAAAGTAATGTTCAAACATGAATTTCTTGTTATTTGATTACATTAATTGGAATATTTATTTTCTTATAAATATTTTAATATATAATTATATGGTTTATTTTCTAACAGTATGTGTATAGATAATTAGTTTCATATTGGGCCTCTCACTCACACCTTATACACACACTCCATGTGTAAGTAGACTAGATTTGTTTTGACATAGGTAAGGCTAGAGTTCCACTTTGAGATAGCGAATGCATAATACATTTTTTTGGGTTTGGAGGAGGTGAAAAGTTTATTGTGATTTATCTTCAAATTGGTATGGGTAGTTATGGTTATTTTGGTCTTCCATTCTGGCTATATTCATTTTTTATTACACATTTGATTGACCTACTTGGTTTTCCATCACATTTTCCTCAACATTTTTCTTTTAATTATAGTTATTTCATATGATTGGTTATATATTTAAATATTTTCCTGTATTGGTTATGTTTGATTCTCTTGTTTTATGGTTTTATTGATGTTTTATATTGATATAGTGCCTCATTTGGATGTTCTGTATTATGGAAATCAATTATTTCATTGGTGTGAAAACTCCAATGTATGGAGCATTATTGTCAGACATACAGATGGAAGTATTCTTTGGTATTATTTATAAATAGGTTAAATCATTCCCAGTGTCCAAGATTGATTCTATTGTTACTTTTTATTGACCTATGATGACTTGGAAGTGCTTTAGGCCTTATTATGAACCAAATCAAGTGTAGGGATATGATAGTTCTGGTTGGTTCATTATAAAAAATATGTTACCACAAACTAATCCATTGTTTTTAATCCAATAAAAGTTATCCCCATGAATATATAACTTCTGAATATATAGCCACAACAAAAGTATCCATGGAATATTTATTTATGAAATGAATTCATTGAAGCATTCATATATGAGAAACACTATTAATTCATACCCCCGTTAATGATTTTTACACCAATGATTAATTGAGCATGTTCTTAATGGGTTTGCAATGAAACAATGTTGTTTGTGGGAAAATAATTTAGAAATAGGATACAATAAAGGAGAAATTAATACAAAGTTGGAGTTAATGGAACAACTCATGTGAACCTATGGGGTGGAACTTCACACAAAACTTCCAAGTGAAGGATAAAATTGGAATATTCTTTTACTCACTTTTTGATAATTTACATGGGAGGGAAGACATCAAATCTATTATCCAAAAAAATAATACAAACATACTCATTTAACACATGTTCATTTTTCCCACACATCATATGAAGGTTCCAGGAGCAATAGAAGCTCGTGGGTGGATGTGCCCACATGGATTTTTGTCATTAGCAATGATCAATCCGAGATTAATACAATGATAAATGCCAGACTCCACGGATCGAATCGTAGAAATATACAAAGAAGAAGAATAGTCCCAGAACCAAAAAGGAGGATCATCACGGGGTGATTATAATTAATTTAATTAATTGACAAGAACTACCTTTTATGGCGTTCTTTCTTCATTGATATTTCTGATCACATTCTGATGTGATTCATCATTGTGTCACAAAATCCAAGTGTAGACATCCTCTAGAAGTGATCCACAAGTGCACTGCGTATCTCTGGACATCGCCAAAGGAATCTCTGGGTGCTAGTGTGGAGAACCCTTTGCTTGCGTTGTCTTCCTTAGATTGCCTTGATCCGATGGAGGAGGATCTCTCTCAGTCTTGAGAGTGTTCTTAGAGGGAGGAGTTCTTTTGTCCTTGAGATAATTCTCTAGAATTGTTGTGCACAACGATTCTTAGGAAATGTGTCGGGGTTGTGAGGAGATTTATAATCAGGTTTGAGGTTATAGAGTTATGAAAATAAATAAACGCATTAAACATTTTATTTATTTCATTAAATCTTATTGAAAACCCCCATGTTGAATGATTAATTACTTTACAGGCACCCACGATGATTATAAAAAATATCATTTAATAAAAAGATATTATTTCCTTAAAATCCTGACTGGAAAAACTATGCGGCGTGTAATCATTAATACTGGATGTGTACTTGTTTCTCATGAAAACTACAAGGCGTGTACATTTAATGCACACGACATGTATATCGAGTTTTCATTTTACATTTCATTCTTCCTCCAACATTAAAATGATTTAGGCTTCCTTGAATAATTATTAAACCACAAACAAGAATAATATTTCTTCTACTTGAGATACTTGGATACAGATAGTGTGTGACCCTCTAGGCCTCTTTCTCAGGCATTAGGCAGGCTTTCCTAAAGTCCAAGATTACTGTCCAGAAACAGGTCAAGGCACCCAAGAGAAAGAAGTTGATGCCATGTTGACTTGTCACCTCTTACGAATGTGTCACGACCCGCCCTCGGGGTCCGTGCCGTGACTACCCCAAGCCCGCCTTCCATAGGCCAGGGGCTGGCGACTAGCACCAAGGCGTAAATCCCGGTAAAAAGGGAAGGCATTGCCTTTGTAAAGTAACAAACACCATAGAGTAAGCAAGCAGAAAGTAACACTAAGCAAAAACAGAGTACAACTAAAAGTGCGGAAAGTAAAAAGGGGCCGGAAATACAAGCCCAACTGTAAAGTACAACTCGAAAGGGAAAACAGCAACTGAAAAGTAAAGCTGCTACGCCGAGCTGTCCACTGAAAATCCCACCTGAAGGTTGGGTACAGATAGCTCCTCTGCTCCTCGGGTCCCGCCGTCTGCTCCGAGTATGTCCCGCCCAGTGGTCTGCCTCTGGGTACCGCCTCGTCGTATAGTCCACCTCCAGGTACCGACCAGTCCTCGAACACTCGGCCTCTGTCAGTACTGGTCGTCGTCTGCAACCAACACAACGAGGTGCGGGCATAGCCCGTGCAGGGGTGAGTATAACGATACTCAGTACGGACCCCGAGACCCTCAAGGTCTCACTAAAACCAACAAGGATAACCACAAGAAGATCACAACAGATAAACTCTACTTAGGTATATGCCCATACATATACCTAAGTTATCAAGTAACCCATCTCAGTCATGAGGAAACACAAAGGTCAAAAGTCTCCGCTCAAACCAGGATTTTCATTATCGAAACCGTAACTGCTGAAGAGCTCCGTCTCTAGAGTGTACAGTGGTCCTGTCACGACTCCGAGGCCGCCGCTCACTAACCTAAGACTGCTGAAGTACTCCTCCTGTCGAGTACTGCGGGTCTGCTGCCAACTACCAGGCGCTCCGTCCGCTGAGGGTCTGCTGCCAAATACCGGGTGCTACCCAGATAGCCTACTGAGGTACTCCTCCTGTCGAGTACCGCGGGTCTGCTGCCAACTACCAGGCGCTCCGTCCGCCGTGGGTCTGCCGCCAAATACCGGGCGCTCCATCCACTGGGCTAGTCGACTCACTCCAAGTCGAGTCGGTCAAGCAGTCGTCAGGTCTCAGCCGGCTACACGGTCTCCGTACTCTGCACGCTCGTCTCCGGGAGGGTCCGCTCCACGAGCTACTGGTCGATACTCCAAGTATCACAAGGTCCCGCGAAGAAGTGTCTCAAAGGACCGTCTCGTCACAGGGGTCTCAACGCAACAGACGGCGCGTCGATCGGACGCCCGGTCTGTGAGTTATGAGCCTTTTCGTCCCAGGGGCCCGGTTGGTTTCGAGAGCGAAACCAATCCCGGCCGTATCTCAACTGTACCCCGAACTCCCATAGGGTAAACTCAAAGGGACCGTTACTCAACGTAACCACCAACGCCGCTGACGGTCCGTCAAGCGGACGTCCTGTCTGAAAGATATTAGCTTTCCCGTTCCAGGGGCCCGGTTGGATTTCGGGTGCGATCCAACCCGGCCTCTACTAACTGTATCCAAAACTCGGGCGAAGGATACCAAAAGTTCCGTATCGTAAACAGGAACTCAACGCAACAGACGGTGCGTCGATCGGACGCCCGGTCTGAGAGTTATTGGCATTTTCGTCTCCGGGGCCCGGTTGGTTTTTAAGGAAAAACCAACCCGACCGTACTCCACCTGCGTCCAAACCTCGGGCGGAGTATGCCAAAAGATCCGTCTCACTAAAAGGAACACAACGCGACTGACGGTGCGTCAATCGGACGTTCGTAGCTCAAGATATGAGCGTTTCCGCTCCGAAGGCCCGGTTGGTTTCGTGAACGAACCAACCCGGCCGAACGCAAAGTAAACCGAAACCTTGAGTGCGATATACCGAAACGACCGTCTCGATCCAAGGATCACGTAGCTGCAGACGGTTCGTCATTCGGAGGTCCGAGGCTCAAGTTATGGCCCAAAAACCAATTCTGGTTCGAAACGGGGGGTCCGGGTCCGGGCCGACCCGGCCCGACCCCCCCTGGGCGGCGCGGTGGCCGGCGGCGCGGCGGCGCGGCGGGCCGCGGCGGCCTGGCGCCGCGAGGAGGCTGCGCACGCGGGGGCAATCAAGCCCCCGTTTCTTGGATGGCGGCGCGGCTTTGCCGCGCCGTTTTTTTTAAAACAACGGCCCCCGCATGTGGGGGCCGGCTGGAAACAAACCGGGGGGCTGCTGCCCCCCCCCCCCTCCTTTAAAAAACCGCCCCCCTCATTAAGAGGGGGTTTTGTTGAACCGGCCGGGGGATTTATTCCCCCGGTTTTATGTCATCCGGCCGGCCAGCTGGCCGGCCGGTTTTTACCAACGGGACCGGAAATTCCGGTCCCGCCTTCGACTTCCGACGCCGGCGGCCCGGCCGCCGGTCTTCTCTTCCGCCGCGGCCCAGAACCGGCCGCGGCGTTCGTCGTCCGGCGCGGTGCGACGGCACCGCGCCCCTTTGTCGTGCATTGATAATCATTCAACGCGGCGCGACGGCGTCGCGTTCTTGAAGATTCTTCCTTGACGTGGCGTGACGGCGCCGCGTAAATATTTGTACTATCATCCGCGTGGTGCGACGGCACCACACCACTTGCTTCCACCCGCAAGAATAAACAAAACGATGGAGGGGGGGGGGTTCGGCCGTGTTCGTGCGGTCTGGCCCCCTCACGTTAAAATAATAACGCAACTTTAAAATAATCAAGTGTCTCATGTTGGACGTGCTAGATCCACGATCAAGAACGAAATAAATAAATATTGAACTACAACCCCTACCTTGGTATAAGGTTCGAAGATTTGTCTACGTTCCGCGGAAGACGACGTCGCGGTGGTCGGGCGTCGTGGTCGTCGTTCGTCAAATTCGATGACGAAGAGGTGCGTCCGAAGAGGCACGTCGTTGGCGAAACCTTGTACGCCGACGAAGGTTGTCCGAGGAAGATGCGGTGTTCTCTCTCGTTGACACCGAAGACGAAGAAGAGCGGAGCGGCGTTCTTCGTCGGAACTTGAGCGTTCTACGTCAAGTCTTGAGGAAAGTCAAATAAAATGGAAACAACGAACTCAAGAACCCCTACCTCGTTAGTCGCACGTTGACGGAGTCGTGGAATATCGGTGTCGATTCCTTTGACGTCGGAGGAAGAGTCATTGTCGATGGCGTTCGTCGCGGAAAAGATGATGCGGAAGAAGAACGTCACGTCGCGGATATGGCGTCGCGGAAAGACCGTGTTCTTCGGCGAAGAAGTTCTTCGTTGAAGAACGGCGTTCTTTGTGTTCTTCGTCAAGGTTGAAGAAGAAAGAAAAGCTCTCAACCACTCCAAGATGGCTAAGAGTTCTAACCCAACAAAATAAGACAAAGTCTTATTTTATTCACAAAAAGAATTTCAAAGGTTTGAAATTCAAAAAAAAAAAGATAACTCCACATTTATAACAAGTTGTCATGTTAATTAAAGAGGGGTTAAGGGAGTTTGAGGGAAGATGAGAGGTTTAGGTTTCGTGTGGGCCCCACCACACTTAATCCTCTCAAGGGAGGTTAAGTGGGTGTGGGTCCCACCCCCAACTCCCTTTGAGAGGAGTTAACCTACAAAAAGTAAAATAAAAAGAATTCACACTTTTTATTCAACTTTTTTATAAATCTCCCAAAAACTAACTTTCAACCCGAAACAAACGCAACTCCCGAAAAGGTCTCTTTAAGAGAATATCGGCGTTGCGAGTTCATCGGTGCCCTCGGATTTCAATTCCGAGCACCGTATCAAAAGTTAGAAATACCCGCTCGTTCATTCACTGAACGTACCCGAGCCAAACTTCAGAAATTAATTCCGGGCACTCCGGGCCTCGGAATCAGGTGCCGTCTGAAACTGCGCTCTTGTAAAATTCTAAAGAAAATTAAGAAAAAATTTCCCTTGAATTTTACGGGTCTTTACAGATTGCTTATTGTTTAATTTAATCCCTTTGTCTCAATATCTCATCAAGAAGGTTTCATGGCAGTGTCATAAACCTATATGCTTGATCCGTCATTCTTGGACTTTCAGAAATAAACACGTCGTGACACCATGGCCATTGAATTTGGGTGATAGTTCTATTTCAATCAAAAGGCCCGAGATATATAATTCCATAAATATGGAAGGGAAAAATCCTTCCTCGATTATCTATTAACAATATGTCATTCGTGACTCACCCAACGTACCATACTTCCCACCAACTATCTTCGGGATGGTTTTCGTTAGAAAATATAAGTGCACGAGTCATGACATGAGTTAATGATAATCTTCCAGTCTAAAGACCATTACACATGCTCATAGATAGAAATGTCTGATGAAACCAAGACATGCAGAATTACTACAGGAAGGTCTGTTCTCATAATCTCCCATCTTGGAGATTACCAAGTATGAACCCTATGAGATAGGGTCTCGCCTTCTTAAGAGTACTCACACATGAAGGTTTGTATACTATGTGTCCTATCATAGTATTTCATCCAACTGTAGATCTTTATTTAAGAATATTGTTATAGCATTTCAATGTTCTCATCACAACAAGGATCTTCAATGACCTCATTAATACAAAAAATATTCCAGGACATTATTATATTATAGTCATGCAGAACAATGAAAAATATATAATAAGTGTACTTTCATGTAATCAAAAGTATAAACAGTTGGTTCTCAAGACACCAACCCTAACATCATATTTATAAATGGATAAGATAAGAATAAACAAAATTCTACTATAATATTTTTCATTAGGCATTCATCAAATACTCAAACGGTTTCTTCTAGTAGTACTTACCACTAGTTGGTTTCTTCAAGTGGTACCCCCCATGTGGGTTGGTGTAAATTTTCATCAATATTCAACAATATTCACATTGATGATAAATACTACCAGATGATGTTAATGAAAAACATTTTGTTTCCTTCATGATTCCCACGTGAATTTTCTATATGATAGATATAGATCAAATTTAAAAAGTGTTGGAACTTGATCCATGTACCCACTTTCATCACCATATTCATTGGATTCATAGTTATCATGATCTTATGAAGTGAGATACACATTTTATTGATAATCACTCAAATTAAATTTCAACAAACATTAAACTTATTGGTTTTAATTTGATGAACCTAATTCTTCGAAAGGAAAATAACACAATGGGTATAAAAAACAAAAAAAATCTCCTAGATGATCTCTAAGTCTTTGATCAGTCCATGTTTCTAGATAACTTCCTTGAAAATTTTTTCCCTACAATATACTATTCCTCGGTAGTAGATAAATTCACAGTTGATCATAGAGTAGATCTCAATCTCATTGGTCATCTTATTATAGTGAAAACATGATAAAAAATGGATCATTTCTTGTTTAGGTATTATATATAATCAAAATCAAAACATCCCATAAAAAATATCCCAATATTTATATCTCTCATAAACTTTGAACCATCATCTGAAGTGATTTTGATATATAATAGAATCCACATAATTGTCTGGAAATGAAATTTACTAGGTTCATGCATATACCGACTTACCATGTTCACTATGTGTGAAATATCAAGCCTCCTGTATACCATAGAACACATCAAGGATCTTACCAAACATGTATACGGAACATGATCCATCTGTTTCCTTTCATTATATGTATTTGGAGATAACGATGAACTACAATTAATATCCTTGATGTTTGATTTAATATAATTATCAAACAATTTTTACCACATTCTCAATAATAGATTTAGACCATGCAATGATTTTTTCAAATTGGAAACCCAATTCACTTGTCCTAGTACATGAAATCCATTAGGTTGTTTATCTGTTCTTCTCATGATCTATGAATAAATGTTGTCTTGATTTCAAATATAACTAACTTTAGATAAGACCATGCATCCAATTCCAACAAAATTTATATAGACACATTCTTCACATTATAAGAAAATACCTCATTATAGTTTATCCCTTAATTTTATACATATCCCTTAACAAAAATTCTTCCCTTTTACCTGATATAATTATTTATAGTGTCATCTACCTTTTTTAAAAACACCCATTTTCACCCAACTATATTCTCATCCTTTGGAGGTGGAACAAGATCTCATGGTTTATTCTGATACAAAAAACTCATTTTGTGTTCCATATATAACTTTCATTGGTCAATCTCTATAATTTCTATGACATTCTAATAGATGTATGTAACAATATCTTATATCACTAAAAAACCATATCATCATACCTAAGAGTTATTTGTATAGATTTTAATGATCTACCTGTGGAGATACTCTCATTATGCTGATTATCCTGTTGTAATGAAACTTATTCTTCAGTTAAGATATCAAAATGATCATTTCCATCTATCTCCTCAGAATCCTAATTAGCCAAATATGAAATTTTATTCACTTCAATCACAACTCTATCTGATCCATCGGTCTCCTTTTTAGAAATATTTGACTCCACTATTAGCGATTCATCAAATGTGATGTTATGAATCTAAATGATATTATTTTCATTTAGATTCCATACTTGGAAATCCTTCAGACCAGCACTGATTCCAATAAATATTGTTTTATTTAATTTAGGATATAAATTTTAGTTTGTGACATGAAAATAATGATAAAAAGATATAGTATATCATAATCATAAACATTATCGCTAGACCAAACCTCCATAAAAATTTTACTATCAATCACCAAAGTAGGTTATCATTTTACAATGTTTGATTCATACATCAGTGCTTCTACCCAAATTTTTTTTTTCAAAATTTATTGATATAACATACATCATAACTTTTCAATGATCATATGATTTATTTATTTTTTCAATTTCATTATGTTGTGATGTTCTTTAAACTATAAAGAAACTCATAGTACCTTCATCTTGATTAACCTTCTAAAATTAATCTAATGTGCACTCTACAACAATATCTAATCTTTGTTTCTTAATCCTTTTTCTCATCATATTTTCAATTATATTCTTCCATTTAAGGGATATATCTAAAACTTCATCCTTATGATTCACGGTAAACACACAAACATATTATATGTTCTCACCAATGAATATAATTAAAAAAGGACTACCTTCCAATGATGCATTCCTCGATGGTCTCTAGACATCAGTATGAATATTTTCAAGTATTCCCTCTATGTGAAGGATTATAGTATTGAAACTAACTCAATTTTTCTTACTCATCACAAAATGGTCATAGAATTAATTTTTTCTTATCTTGGAACCCTTCAAAACAAATTTCTTTACTAATATTTTCAAATTATTCTCCCTAGTATGTATAAGTCTCATATTCCAAAATATGAAAGTGATGGGATCACACTCATATGACATCATTTTTTCACCAGTAACAGTATCAACATTCCAATAATATAAAATACATATATGAATAAATTTTATTACAAGGAATGAACGGCATATAATTCCCATGACATCATTTTCAATGGTTATCTTATGGCCAATCCTATCCACGACTCCCAAATATATAAGATTCTTCTCCGTTTATGATAAATATCTCACATCTATAAGGAATAAAATTTTACTATCATGCATCCTCAACCATATTGTTAAAATACCTCTCATGTGGTAGGGTATAGTTATTTCCCATTATCACCACACCTCCATCGTAATCCTTATGGGTTGAAAACCAATATTTATTCCAACACATGTTGAATGAAAACCTGGATCAAGAATCCACACATATTAGTGGTTGGACATCAAGGAAATAAGGAAAGGTGAATCTTTAACATCCGTATTATTATATAAAACATTCTCTTTTAGATTACCAATATTAGGGAAATATTTCTCCCAGTTCCCATTATGATGACACTAGGTGCACTCATCTTTCATAAGTTTCTTGTACGTGGGATCATCTCTTGACTTTGAATGTGATTTACCTCTTCTGAACCCTTTAGGATCCCTACTAGATGATCTTCCTCTCATTATACTCAATGCCTCTAATGAAAAATATTTATGTTAATGATTTTACTTTATACTATACTCATTATTAATCAAATAATTTGATACATCAACAAATTTTACCTCATTATTACCATAAAATAATTTAGAAGTTATTTGATCACAAGTTTGTGGTAGAGAGTTCAACCACAAGAGAGTTTTATATTCCTGTCTAATCATTACTTGAAAACATTACAAATTTTCTTGGGTTTTATTAATAATATATAGGTACTCAATAATGGATATACCCTTCTTATATTGAAATAAAAACAATTTTTTTAAGGTAGAGTTAGTTTTTAATGATTTTTCCATGTATTAGTTCTCTAAAATATTCCATACACTCTTCATAGAGTTATCTCACGTCACACTGTATTTATAGTCTTTTTCCTAATAGAGTCAGATAATATGGAAGTCTTGGTGGTTAATTGAACTCCAATCACTATCAGAGATGTAGGTGGGATTTTACTCTAGGGTAATAGCTAACTCCTACTGAGTTAGCACATCAAATGCTTTGCATTTCTACATATTGGAGTAATACATCCTGTAAAATTTATCCATATGGAATTTTTTGTTAAACAACATAATTTTATTCTCAAAAGTTATTTACGTCTTAGTATGTCCTGGAATAGTCTCTTTGGGTGGCACCATTCTACTCTCAATTTGGGGATTCTTCATTCAAAAAAATTATAATTTCAAAAAACAAATAGTACCAATGAGTCTAGAATAGTTGAAAATTATAAGATCTAATATTTTATCACTTCAAATGGACCTCAAATGGGGAATGCAATTTTTTTTGATAAAAACTACTATTAAAAAAACTTAAAACAAAGTGGAAAACCTTTTTTTTAAATATATTATTCTATGCCACTTATTCTCCCCTTTTAAAAATGTTTTTTCCTTTCGCACTCACTACGTGAAAAATCAAGGCCCATGAATTTTCCTTAATTTTTTTTCTTTTCTATTTATTCATAGTTTATAATCGAAAAGAAAAATCCCCCCCATTACCAATTTTCCATGGTGGCCCCTATTCTTTTCCCTTATTTTCAAACAAACAAAAAAATATTGTTTTCTTTGTTTCATTATTTTTATCACCTCACACTACCCCCTTCATTTTTGTTGGTTGAACTCTCTAAAATTTACCAAGGAGTTAAAGACTCTAGGTCGTGGACCTTAATCACTTAGAAACCCAAAAACGTTGGTTCAAAATACATAGCACATGAGAAGTTTTAGATTCTTATTTTAAGACAAAAATTTTGAGGGGTCATAGAGGCTAGGGAAACATGAATAGGAATGAGGTGATGTGATTATCTCCCCTAGTATTAGACTGGATTTGATATTGATTTCTTGTTTGTGATTCTCTTGATCAAATTTATGTACATATACAGGAAGGGAAGAAACAATATAGGGTGAATTTATATGTTTTTATCGAAATACTTACATAAACTTGTAAGGCATCAAATTTCTTATCAAAACAAAGAATAAAAATGGGAATATTTCACACATGTTCATCTTTCCCATACATTGACACCCATATTTATAGCAGGAGAGGAAAATAAGGAAAAAATTCCACTGTAATATTTTCTTCTAGAAGTCCCCAACTCCATATGTGGTTTCTCTATGCAGCACTATCTCCTATTGGTTTCTTCGATCAGCACCCACCACGTGTGTGGGTAGAATTTTTCATTAATATTCAATAATCTTCGCCTTTGTGATAAATACCATCGAGTGATACTACTAAAAAAATTCTTCCTAGTACCTTACCAATTCCCATAAGCATCGCAACTATAATAAATATTTATCAAGTATGAACAATGTTATTAATTCATCATTGTAACCACCATCATCAAAATATCTATTGGGTTTTTAGTTGTCATGATATTATGAAGTAAGATACACATCTCATTGATAATCTCTTAGATCAAATTTAAATAAAAATAAATATTCCTGGTTTGAATTTGATGAATAGAATTATTTAAAATGAATATAACACTTGGGTGTCACAAAAAATATCAAATACCTCCTGTATGATCCCCAAGTATCTAGTAAGATCATATAACTATATGGATTCCTTAATAGATTTTATCACTACCATATACTTTTCCTCTATAGTAGACAAATCCACCATTGATTGTAGAGTAGATCTCAATCTCAATGGTCCTCCTACTATAGTGAAAATATAACAAGTACTGGATTGTCTCTTGTCCAAGTCACCTACATAATCAAAATCAAAAAAATCCAACTATAAATATTCAAATAATTTTATCTCCCATAAACATCAAACCAACATCTATAATAACATATTACACATATCTATGGCCAATGAGCGGTTCTTGGACCAAATAATTCACTATATGACCTCAGGCATACCTCCATATTTTCCATAAGTTATTGGCTTGTAGCAAGGGTCTTAGTTAATATCATGGGGTGACTATAATCCCATATAAGAGTAGTAATAATAATTGAAAATAAATAAACCAACATCATACATAATAATAATTATAGTCCTTTTAAGAATAAAATAGAAACATGATGCAATAAATGTAAACGCATTATACATTCATACATCCAAGACTAATAACCTAGTAGGCTGATCGTATATAAAAATAAATAAATAAATAAAAGAAACAAAAATAACTATGGATTTACTTTCACACTTGAGCCTCTACTCATATTGATCTATAATCTATCCAAGGTATCCATCTAAATGATCCAATATCGATCAATTTTCTTACCTAAACATGCAAATAGTGAAGCCTACTTTGGTAACCAAGTGACATGGCCGATTTAGTAGGGTGTGAGTACAACTCAGTAGGGCACCACCAACAAGGTCCCATACATAACCAGTAAATATAGTGTATGCATGTATATGATATGATCATAATAAATGAATATACCTCAAATGTGTAAATCAATAAGAATTTTTTACCATCAGTAAGTAATGTGACATCTAGGATCAATTATACCATATTTGTCTAGTTTTAGAGTGTCTCTAAATAATAACTATTTAAAAAGTATATTGATCACTTAGAGGGAAGGGTGTCCCACCCAGATCATATCATGTATACATCTTTTTTTGGGGGAGTATATCCCTCCCACAATATCTCATGGTATACTAATCACTTTGGGGGGAGTGCATCCCTCCCAGATTATCTCATGTATACATCTCATCGAGGGAAGTGTATATATCCTATAACATCTCATGTCATACTGAATGCTCAGGGGTAGTGTGTACCTCTTATATCATCTCCTATATATATATCATTAGGGAGAATTTCATCCCAACCATCATCTCATTGTAGCAATAAAGAAGTCTAGATCCAAGTAAAGCATCCAAGACATCCCATGTATCTATATACATCTCGGTGGGTAGTTTGTCCCATCTGAATCATCCTATATGGTATATCTCATCAGGGTTGACCATTCTTCTATAACAATTACACATATCCTAGGTTGGCCGCCCAAGTGCATTACCCATCATCATCACACAATTGTATCAGGATCACACAAGTAATTTTGGTTCTAAGGTGACACCCATAATCATCTATATCCATCACTATACACACCCTATCAAAAGTTAATATATCACTATGGCACCCACCAATGTCCCCTAGGTCACATACTTTCTAAGAAACCATACCCAGTTCCCTTTATTCCTAACTAATCTCTCTCGATACAATATCGTCACTCATAGGGAATAATATCCATCGATGTTTTCATACTTGTACCACGGTCTCATATGATAGGTCATATGGCATTACTCTAGAGAAAGGGAATAAGGGCCATATCAATTCCCCATGTTTAACCTAGGTTTCTCCCCACAAACCTGATCAATTCATACATCCAACATAGGGCTTAACCACCATCGTAACCACATCTTATAGGGGTAGGATCTCTCGCTCCATGATCATCTATGCTAGATCAATGACTCTAAGGCATCTCACAATCATATCATGGCCTATTTGGTCCAATCATCACATCACATCACATCCATCTATTCTCAAGTCACCAAGGAACCTATACTAAGGGTAAATATTGTTACATAATTCCTTCACACCCCTCTAGGTTCCTCATATCTTAGGATATACATTTATAATCATGCCCTCGACTATTGGTGATTGAGGTATCAACGAGTGTCCAAGGGTCCATCGTTGTCCTTGGCACATCAAATTATTCACAAAAAATTTTTTCAGTAAAAAAATTATTTAACAATGGTCAATATCCCTTAGTGGAAATATTGAATATCACATGTAATAATAAACATGAATAATACCAAAGGTAATTTTTTAAGGACCATCTACTTTATTTAAAGACAATCTACTTTAGAAGTCTGCTCATCCATCCTTACTGATACCCATTCAAGATAAACTGGTCATTATCCATCTACATCAGGTCCCAAATAATGCCATAAAATCCAATAATTAATTAATATTAACCATTTAAAATTAATTATTCAATTTCCAATTTATTATTTATTTGAATTTAAATATGCATATTTTTCCATTCTCTCGCCCAATGACCTAACAACACAAAAAATGCATCCAAAAACACATGTTAGGTCTATGGTGTACTCTTCACATCATATTAGGAAAAATTCTTAACATGTGACAAAAATTCATGGTCCAATTTAATTTAATTTAGGCTAAACCCTTTGAAAAAAATCATACAGTGACATACCTCTATCAAAATGGTATGTGACGACATGCATACACCATTATGGGATATCATCTAGCTACTCTATATGAAATACTTATTGTATCAAGATGATTTCTCCATGGTCTCATGGAATCATCAATCATATACCTAGCTGATATAACCAAAATCAGAAGGTAAGGTGATGGGAAGAATAAATAAAAGGGAGGCGGAAGAAACCATACCTTCAACATTGAAAAAGCCACTAATAACACACACTAATCCATGGGGATCAAAGGAAGCAAGAATTAAGACTTATCCTAGTTTACACATGTGAGGGGAGATATAAAGGGAAGTCAGGATTAAAATCATATTGGGTTAATACTGTAAATTCCAAATTTTGAACAAAAATAGATAGATCACACAGTTCAACTGCATGGTTTTCCAACTATGTAACAACCGTCCAAATAACACTGTCTCAAGGAAACACCCTTCACGTGATTTGGTCACACAGTTTATCGAATTGCGCACCAACCATGAAAACCCCCATAAAATAAAATTATAGTTTGGGAATATTTTATATTAAAATATTCAAAACCCATACATCAATCCCCTCAATAAAACCAATCCATAGGGTTTGGCTATACAATTTCTCCTAACTGTGAGGTAACCGTGCATAGTACAAATACCATTGATTTGTTTTTTTGAAATTCAACATGTAACTCCAAAGACTCACCCAATCACTCAAGGAACCTCTTAGGCCTCATTCCATATCCAAAATAAATAACTTAGGGTGCCCTAATTCCCATAATTCAATTCTAAATCACATTTCACAAAAAAAACCTGCCCCAAAATTCTAAAAATTTGGATTTTCTATGAAATTCATAACTTATAAAGGAGTGGGGTTTTATAATCTTCCAATTATATCACTTATTTTCTATGAATATACTTGGTGATATTTCAACCATCAAACTCAACCTATCTCAATCATCAACCCATTTCCAACTCATTGAGCTCTACTTTAGAATGAAAATGGATCTTATGTTGCACAACTCCGAACACGAGGAACACTATTCAATTAAAACTGACCCACTATTCACCAATATAGCCAAAATATCTAGAAGATTATCCATAGAACCCATATATATTGAGAAACCCAGATTTAATCAATCAATTCATCATTATACTTATGGTTTTCCCCACTATACTCCTATTCTCACAAGAAAAAACTCTGATCCATGGTGATTCCCACCATTAGAATCACCTACTGAAGCACATTCACAATGGTCCAATGACCCATTCAGGATGGTTTCCATCTTAACTCTCCCAACCACACATAGTAACAATGGTTGAAATTAGTTACCACCCCTTTTCATTGATTTTATACTGAACCATAAAAGTATCCATCATCGAATCACAAGGCCTAAATACAACTACATTTCCTTGAAAATTCCCAACTAATCCTAAGAACAAAACTATAGTTCTTGATACAACATTTCTATTATAGTTTCCAACCCACCACATCCAATTATATATAATAACATTTGTTAAACCTAATATGTTCAATTATTTATGAAAATGATTTGTCACACCCCGCAAAGCACTATCACATTCACCAAATCACGATAAATTAACACCCAAAGGAATACTAAGATAATTCAGGAACCCACATTGATGTTTGAACCTTAATATCAGTTTAATTCCATGGTTGAATCCTCATCCAATCAAACTAGCCACCATGCTTTCACCTAGATCACTAACACACCATTGATATAAATCATGCTTAGATATCATTAAAACCATCCTCATACTCATACCATTGCATGAAATCCATCCAATACCTCATCTTAATCCTAAATCTGGTATTTGATGGGAGATTAGATAAATAGGATGCACCAGCTCACCAACATCCAAAATCCACCTTAACCATCCAACAACTGGTCTCGTCAACCTAATAAACCTACCCATATGAGGGTTTCACCTCCATAGAACACACTCTATCCATTACTATAGGTAATGACTGGATGTGACAATCCCATTTGTATCTGATATACAACATGAATCATTGATCACTGACTAATTACAATTTACTAGGAACATTACCCTCGACACATTTTTAATTTCCATCTGTAACAAGGTTCAAACTCTCTAAAATCCTATGGTGAACTCCCCTCTATACAGACCCTCACATAGACCCTCGATAACAAAGCCTGATTAATCAAAATATCACATGTTCATCACTCCTCCCAGGACACACTCGTCATTATCAACTCTTGACACCACTCCACCCATAGTGTCATCGTCATCACAAAGGCAACACCACTCATACTCATCCAACATCTAGAGCTATCATTCCCACAAATTTTTCATTAGTTTACTACTATTGTAGAACCAATTTAGTTCCTCTATATCATGATAAATTATCAATGGACCCAAACATAGTCCTTTAACCATTATGAAATCCATGGAAACCACACCTGTCCTACATGCACTACCTTTATGTTATCCAAATTTAATGGTTGTACACTTACATAAAACCTATTTGTATAACCTGAATCACATTCCCAATATTTACACATCATCGAACCTAGTATCACACACCTAAATCATTGAACATGCTTACAACTTGTCATTCTCATATAACCAAAAGAACCTCTATGCTTCTCTTCATAATCGATGCATTTCACCTATGCTTAGGTCTACCACATGGTCACTCGCCACTTAGGTTTCATTTGAAAAACTAGGAGCATTTACTGAGGCTCATCACATCCCAGATATGATAATCTATGATCTCAATCTGTTATCTCATTGGTAACCATGTTCAAAATCAACTAGGTCAGACACTCGATTGGTCCTTCCCTCTAAAACTAAACCTTGATATCAAAATCACTAGCACTCAAGGTGATCATCATAATTGAAGGAAAGGGCATCTACATCAATATATCACATTCCTGTTAGTACATATTGTGTACTAACCTCATAACCTAAAGCATTTAACCATGATTCTCATCTCTAAGGAACTCAGAAACATGGGATAACCTCTCACTTAGGTTACCCTCACATATCAAATTTCATCCCAACAATAGAACCTGACTCACTGATATCTTATGTTTTATCTCAAAGTTCTAGGCTCGACCACATCGTTAATAAACTACATTTTACATTGGTTCCAGGTCATAAGGAAACACCTATGCACCCGTATCTAATATCATAAGACAACTCCTGACCAAAATACCTACTCTAAGGTCTCACACATAACTACATTAGCATCATCTTTTTAGTCCTCATCCAACTCATGAGAATTGATTCTCATCATGAATATGTATATGAGACTGTCCCCTTAATAATTCTGATCTCATCTATGTACTTAAATATACATAACAACCTCTCCCAAAAACGATCTATGACGAGTACCCCATAATCGTATAGTTAGGTTAATTAGAATGACACTAACAATATATATGAAATAACACCATATATATTGTTTTTGAAAAATTAAATAACCATGTGTTTTTTCTAATTACCCACAAGGGGTTCATCACTAAGGAATATAATTCTTGAACTGGACCTCTAGGGGTCACCATATATATCATAAAACGTGGGAATATATAATTTCCATCAAGGAGTATCCCTCTGTTGAATCCATAATACCTATCATCAAATAAAATATACCATGTTCCATTACAGTAGAATGGAACCAAGAATTTATATAGGAAAATTCTATATAAGTTGTTTTTGAATATTTAAATAGTTGGACACCCAATTGTTAGTGATATCAATCACACATAGATATGTTTTTGTCATGTAAATCCTATTTTCCAAAAACGATTCACGTATTTGGGCCTCTTTCTAATGGTCCAAGATCCAAATATCTATAAATCATAAATAAAAAAACTCAAGTGCCATACGGTAAGTGAAATCATACAACTGTAAAATCAAAAACCAATAACAACAATATCATTCCCTCGATAACCTAGATTTATCATTATGAAATAAGTTTATGATGCACAAGTCTGAAATCCATCATAAGCTCTAACACATCCCTAATCCATATATACCATATACTAAATAGTAAGAAAAAAATAAAAGGATGCTTTGATACCAATTTTTAATGAACTCCTTCAGTTCTATACCTCTGAGTGGTTCCCAAAACATATGGTAGTACAACGAGAAGACTATACCGCCATATCAAAGTATAAATAATGGTGGAAAATCAATAATCAAACATAATACATCAGAATAATTATATTACACATAATAATAAAATGGAAACATGCTATAATGAATATAAATGAATTATAGTCATACATCTCATTATAATTTCTCACTAGGATGATCACATATATGAATAAATAAATAAAGGAAAAAAATCACTAAAACTCTACTACCAACCCTAAACCTCAGCTCATCTCAATCTCTAGTTTGTCCAAGTTATCCAACTAAACGATCAAATATCATGCATCTTCTATACCTAAACCTACAACCAGTGAAGACTGCTCGGGTACCCAAGTGTCATGGAAAAATGAGAAAAGTGTGATTACAGCTTAGTAGGACCCCACAAATGTGGTCCCATACATAACCAGTAAATTCAGTGTTTGTTCACTTGTGATATACTTAAAATACATGAATAAACTATGAAAGTATAAATAATAAAATCTATAAATCCTTATGTTCTGATGTGACATCCGGGATTGACTATACCTGCTTCATCAAGTGCTAGAGTGTCTCTAAATAATCACCATGTCACAAATATACTAATCACTCAGGGGGAGTGTTCCCCACATAGATCATCTCACATATACATCTCATAAAGGGAAATGTTTCCTTCCAACAAAAATCTCATGAAATTATAATCAATCAGGGGTAGTGTATCGATCTCAGATCATCTCATGTATATATCTCATTGGAGGAAGTACGTCCCTCCTACAAAATCTTTTGGGATACGTATTACTCATGGGGTAGTTTATACTTAATGGATTATGTCACATAAATGACTCATTAGGAGTAGTGTGTCTCACCCAAATCATCTATGGTATGTATCAATAGGGTTAGTCATCCTTATGAACCCATTGTACCTATCCTTGGACGACCTCCCAATTGAATGACATTTCATCATAAAAAAATCAATACCATGATCATAAAACCAATTTGGTTTCTAAGATCACACATAGAATCATATATACTCATCCATGTATTCACCTTCCCAGGGTTCAATATGTCACTAGGGAAACCATTGAGATTTATTAGGTCACATCCTAGAAAAGACACCCTACCCAGCTTCCTTTATCCCAAATCCATCTCTTCAGGGATAGTCCCATCACTCAGTTGGCCTAACTCCACTCGATGTCATTACACTCATACCATGGACTCATAGGCCTCACAGGAAAGGTCATATGACATCACACTAGAGGAAGGGAATAAGGCCCATATCAATTCCCCAAGTTTGACTTAGGTCAATTCTCATACACCCGACCTATCTATAAGTACTAGCCATGGATCACCCACCTAGGTAACCACATCTCAGTGGGGGAGTATCACTCTATCTTTGCCCATCTAAGCTATCCCAATGGCTCTAAAGAATATTATAATCATATCATGGACTACTCGAGCCAATCATCACATCTCATCATGTCTCTATACTCTAAGTTCACCAAGGAAACTATATTTAGGGACACTACACTTATATAATTTATTCAAAATCCCATAGTGTTCTCAAATCTCATTACTTACATTTATAATCAAAACCTTGACCATCAGTGACTGAGCCATCAACAAATTCATGAGTATCCATCATATCTCTTGAAACATTGTCTCATTCACAATCAATTCATTTGAACGTATTTCTAACAGAGTTAAATAACCCTCGGTTGTAATACCACATATCACATGTAATAATAAACATGCATAATAACATAGAGAATTTTTAAATGTCCACTTACCTTATTCAAAGTAAACCCCCTTTAGAATCATGCTCGACTATCCTTGTTGAGATCCATCCAAGATCAACCAGACATTTTCCATCCACATGAGGACCTAACTCATTCCATAACATCTAATAACCAGTTAATTATAATAATTTATAATTAATTAATCAATTTCCAATTTCTTATTTAATTGAATTTAAATATTCATAATCATACATTTTCTTACCTAATGGACTAATGATGCTGAAACTGCATCCAACCACATACGAAAGGACTGGGGAATAATCCAGAAATCATCCTATAAAATATCCCTTACATAAAACAAAAATTCACAATCCAATTTAATTTAATTAAGGATAAAACCCTTGAAAAAATAATATGGGGATCTACATATATCAAAAAAACATACAAGAATTATCTCAAGACATCCTTTATCTATGCCACATGAAGTCCCTTTCATGTTGTGAAGATTCCACCATGTTATTTTGGAATCATCACTCAAATATCTAGCTAAGAAAAACTAAATCATAAGGGAAATAAAGTGGAAGAACATAGAGGATATAGGAAGAAGAAATACCTCCAATGTCGAATATATCACAAAGAACCCACCAAAATCAATGCGGATTTAAGGAAGTAAGGAGGATGATCCATCTTTCTCTACACATTTAATGGGGACATGATTTTCGGCATTAAATCTTGAGGGGGTAGAATGATAAATTCCTTTTTTAATAAAAATTAGTTAGTTTCATGGTTTTCCAAATCTTGTGCCAATAATGCGGATGACATTATCCCAAGACAATATCCTTTTCACAGTTTGGCTGTAATGTTTACTAAAATGTGTGCCAACCTTGAAAAATAATCTCTAAATCAAATTGTAGTTTTTTATGGTTGTTCTGCAATGGTGTTCCAACCGTGCACTAATACCCTCAACAAAACCAAGTTTCATGGTTTACCCATGTGATTTCTCATAACCATGTCATAACCATGTACAATGAAAAAACCATTGTAAATATTCAAGATTAAATCTAAAACTCTTGAGACTCACTTGAGCACCGAAGAAACCTATTGGACCTTAATCCATATCCAAGAAACATCGCCTCGAGGTGCTTTAATTCTCCTAATTCTATTCCAAATCTCAATTCCCAAAATGACCCATGCTCCATGATGTGGCTCTTATTTGATGAATTTTGACCAATCATGTTTCTTGTATTCAATATATATTTAATTTTAATATATTTATTCAAGTGTTTAATTATAGTTCTAATAATTATTTATCTTTAATTAGTAATTTATTTTCTTTTTTATTAATGTTTTTTATATTAATGTGTGAATAATGTTATTTTTAAAATAATAATTTTATGTTTTATAATTTAATATTTTTATTGTATTTTATTATTATTTTTTTAGTTTATGTAAAAAATTAGATTATTATGTTTAAGTTTTTTTTGATTTATCATAGGTATTTTGTATGTTTAAATTTTAATTTTTTTTTAATTTTTTATCTTTTAGATATTTCTTATAATTTTAAATTCTACAATTGTTTTATATATTTTTTAGAAGTAGATCCATGTATAATATTTCTAGTCCATCTTTAATCTAAATAAAATTAAATCATCTCATGTAAAATATTTGGGTATATGATAATGGGATACATAAAATAATCCTAGATTAGATAACTCTGGGAAAGCAGTAAAAGTTAAATTTTTTGTCTTCCTCAAAAGTTAATTCTCACATAAGATAATATTTGACAATATCTACATATGATAAATCATGTTGTGTAACATAATTTTCAATAGATTAACATAAATTCCACCATAGTATGTAATAAAATCCCTAAAAGGATCATGTAGGATAATTTATCCTATGTAGTGTATGAACCCTAGTTTAAATCATATTGAGGATATGATTATCTCGTGCGACCATCAATAGTGTGATGAAAAAGATTCAGTTGAACCTGTGATCCATAGTTGGAGCTAATTTTGTGTTGCCACCTGAGAGAAACTGGATCAGCTCATTGACACATAAACGATGAACCAAAGAAATTCATTTTTCCTCGAGTTAAGGTTCCCTATAGATATTTCACATCTGATTTGTGTTGAGGTTCCAATGTTATTGAAGAGTTATTGAGATTACGCAGAAGTTGAAGATCCTAATGATCATGATTGGATTGATCTACAAATTAAATAATTAATTTGGTTTAAGAATATGAACCTTGATTCATTTATAGGATTTTGGATGCATCTATTAGGATTAATGTTGATAATTTATGAAGAAGATTTAAATGAACCCAATTTGTTGAGTTTCTACCAAGAATAATGATATGGAGATGGGATGGAGTTGAAACTAGAGCTTTTGGAAAGAATTCAATTTAAGAACATCATTAAAGAACCCATTATGATACCTTTAGGATATATGATTTAAGCCAATACATGGATTTTTTTTTACTATCTAATGAAATGATGTATGAACGTGAAGCTGGTTGAAACCCCCTGAGTCAAAATCTCCTTCAAAGAAAAATATAAAGATAGAATCATCAGCTTCCACATCCAAATTCAAGGGATCTAAAATCCATTATTTAATAAGATTATTTTGATGATGGGTTCAATTATTGATATTGGATTTGGTTGAATATGGATAATCTTGTGCACCAGTGGTAACACCTTCAAACAAATAAAACGAGTTTATTCGCCACATAAAATATATGAAAGACTTCATTAAAGAGATTTGGAATGATGAAAATGTTCTACCATGATGAACCTTTACATGTGGAATATGGCGGAGCATTACCTATTGAAATAGGGAGTGGGTTCCATTTGGGGATGATTTCAAATATTGGTTTAGGTATGTTAAAGGTCTAAAAATACACTAATTCTATGATCAGTATAGTTCTTTGGAGTTAATTATTCAAAGATGAAAATACATATATCACCAGATACATGTGAATCTTGGTTAGATTTTTGTGAATTGACAAGCCAAGGTATGTATTGAAGTGTTTTAAGGAAGATAGTTATTATGCCGAGGCTACAAAATCAAGATTGAATATTTTCGATCTTTTGACTCTTTTTTGTTGCTGGTATGTCATTGATGAAGGGGTATTCATGTTTTCATTGTATTATATTTTAGGGGTGCTTATTGAATTTAAAACAATTGGAAGTTTTGGGTGCAATGAATTGAAGGTTGTTTCAGAGCTGAGAATGAAAATGTAAACAATTATAGAGAGATGGTGGCATCATGCAGGTGAATTCGTGTCAATTGGTGGATTAATTGTCAAAACATATGTTATAGTTTGATGTGGGGATTTATTAGAGTAATGGGGTAGTGAAAGAAGTCTTATAGAAGGAAATCTTATCAGTGATGAAAATATTATCAACTTAGAAAATAAAGGTGGTGCAGTAAGTTGGTGATTATATTGAAAATAAGAAAAGTGGGATCTAATGAAAAAGGGGGACTCCACCATGTTTTTGATGCATAGTTTCATAGAATAAGACCAAATCTAGAATGCCTTCTCAAGAGTATAGAATAGAGGAACCTGGTGGATGCACTATAATAAAATTTTCCTTTAACAGTGCCAACATTTATCTATGATAAATAAGAAATGATAAAGGGTACCATTTATTAGCACATTTTTTAGCACTGATAAAAGTTCACCTTAATCAGCGCTTTATTTTTATGGATGATAAAAATTTAGCCTTTATAAGTGCCAACAATAATGCCTTGAAAAATGATTACTTTTATCAGCTCTTTATTAGCGCTGATAAAGGTTCAGAAAATAAAATTTAATTTTTTAACCATTTCATTAATTAAATAATTATGGTTAAAAATTAATAAATATAAATAAAAATTTTAAAAATTAATAAATAGTATATATTATATATATAGATATATAAAATGAATAAAACGAAATAATTATAAAAAAAAATTAAAATGAGTAAATTATGAAAAATATTAAACATTTTATTAATTAAATAACTATTGATAAAAACGAATAATATATATATATATATATATATATTATAAATATTGATAAATAGTGTTTATTAAATGTAGATATATAAATGAATATATAATTAAACAAAAAAATTAAAAATAAATAAATTTCAAAATTATTAAAAAAATTATTAATGAAACAATTATTAATAAAAATGAATAATTATAATATATATATATATATTAAGTATAAATAATAGTAAATAATATATATTAAATATAAATATATATAAAATGAATAAAATGTTAATTAAAAACATATTAATGTCTTATTCCTTTTTAATATTGTTTCATTTTTCAATTTAATATATATCAAACACTGTGTCTTACATTGATTTCACACACACACACTTGTAGTTAATGCAGTTTATATGAAAACACACACATACATATATTTAAACAATATATAGAAACACATAAACTCGATATTTATGTAATTTAGTCAAATTTCAGTATATTTTAGAATTTCATTATTAACATGATACACTTAATATATTATGTTTTTAATAGGTTACTTTTGTTAATACTATTTCTGTTAGGGCTGTCATTTTTAATATTTTTTAGTTTTTATTTTATTATTAAATTTGATCATTTTCTGTTATATATTTTTATATATTTATTTATTATGTTTTTGTATTTTCAATATGTATTCATCTTTGCTTCAATATATATATGTATCCATATTTTTTTAATAACTTATTTTTAATTAATAAAACTTATTCATTTTTTCAATAATTTTAAAGTGCACTCGTTTTGAATTATTCGATATCACTTATTTCTAAAATTCATGTATTAAAATTATATATCCCCTAATAATATTAAAAATATATTTATAAATAAATATTTATAAACAAATATTTATAAATAAATATATTTATAAATGTATATTGACTATATCAATATATTTATATATTTATTTTTTTAATAATTAATTAATTATTATTTTTTAAATAAATATTTATATAACTAGAAATAAATAATTATAAAATTATAATAAATTTATTTAAATAAATTGTTTATCAGTGCTAAAAAGAGATGTTTAAATGAATTTTTATCAGCACAAATATTTTAGCGCTTATAAAGAGGTTTTTATCAATGGTTTTTGAGTGCTGATAAAGACACCTTTTATCAAAACATATCAATTTAACAATGATAAAGTAGATCTTTATGAGTGATTTTCTAAAATAATTGTTTAAAGTGTTCCTGATCTATTTAAAGAAACCATAACTAGTACTCACTCATCTTGATTTTGAAGCTTTCACGGAACTCCTCTTCTACCGGCATGACTCCACTACTATCCATCAAAAGAATCAAGGATATAATCAAATGTATATTATTTTTTATTTTTTCTAGATTATTGTTTGATCTTTTGGGTTTCGTTTTTTATGTTTTTGCATTGTTCTTAACCTTGATGAACCCTACATCTCATCTCCTCACCACTACCGGTGCGAATCCTCTATTCATTTTAATGGATTATTGACAGGATGAATATCTATAGTTTAACATCATACAACTAGGATGAGAGATGTTGTGAAATTTAACTTCCTACTGCCAAGATGAATTTGTGTTGTTTAATGTCATGCAACCAAGGAGAGAGATGATGTGAAGTTTAACATCTTTCTTCTAGAAAGAATTTTTATATTTTAACAACCTATAACTAGGATGAGATACAATGTGTAGTTTAATGACTTTCTTTTAGGATGAATTTGTCTAGTTTAACATCATGAAAACTAGACGAGAGACACTATGAAGTTTAATATCTTTCTTCTAGGATGCATTTGTTCAGTTTAACATCATTGACACATGACGAGAGATGATTGATGAACACTATGAAAAGTATTTCATGAGAAATATTGCATTATTTTTTGTTTTTAATCATTCAGCATCTATTATGGCCAATGTGCATTCTCTGTCTTGTGGATCATTTTGGCTTGGTTTTCTAAAATGGTTTTTAGAAAGGGGAAGAATGATTTATGGAATTGTATTTACTTTAAAAATGTGGGTTATTATGTCATCAAAAGTGGCCATAGAATAAGTTGGTTTGAAATTGAAAAATAAATAGTGTGTTTTAAAGAGAGAATTACTATTTTGTTATGAAATTTGGCCATTGAGTTAGTTTTTCTTGGCCCGAGATATTCCTTTTGGTTGTGTTTTATATTGATTCTAAACCTGATTTTATGATTTTTGTGGTATTCGGAATATGCCTCCTAGAAAGGTCCTCGATGTTTCTAGTGGATATCTCCCTATTTCTGGTTCTCCTCAATTGCTGCCCATTTTCCTTGGAAATCAAGGTTAATTAGAGGTAGTGAAGTGGATTGAGGAAGTTGATCATGTCTTTAGTGTGTTTGGAATTCCCAAGGCTGTTAGATTTTGTGTCGTTCTGAGTCTGCTCGGGGGGGGGGGGGGAAGCTTTGGAAGAATGAGGGTTGTTTTCCCCACCAACGTTGCAAGTTAGGATGATGTGGGAAGATTTTAAGACCCTATTTTTTAGATGGTTTATAACTAAGGAGTTGAACATGAATAGAGGGGAAGATCTCATGAGTGTCTTGAAAGGTCAACAGACAGTGAAGGCTTATGTTGATCACTTCCAAGAGCTAGTTTCCTTTTTTCTGGAGGTGGTGTCGTAGGATCTATTGAAAGCTTCTCTTTTTATTGGGGGTCTTTATCTAGAGATCAATAAGTGAGTCATCTTCTCCAAGGATCTACATTTTGAGAAGTTGGTGGAGGAATATTTTTTGGTTGAATTATTGTGAAAGAAGCATAAACACATTGGATCATTTGTTGTCTCTCGTGTTGGGGAGAAGACATTTAGAGTTTCCCCATTTTTGTTTCGTGGCTATTGTAAGTTTATCATTCATTATAAAAGTTTGATGAAAATATCCATTCTTAGTTCAAATGGTTTTATTTTTTTTGAATGTGAACCTTTAAATTTTTATACTTTCATGAATTATTTCCCCTCTTTCTATCATTCATGTTTGGATATGTCTATTTTTATGGAAATGTCTCTTTTTTACTTGTGTGTGGGTTCATTTATATTATGTATTTTGATCATTTCTGCTGCTATTTCTACTAATTTAGTGTGTTGTAAGAATATTGATGTCTATTTGGATCTATTGATCAATGAATCCAAAACATGGATTGGCTATGTATTACTCACAAATTTAATTAAAAAACTAAGTATTGTCTATGCACTTCACTATTGTTGGTTAACTACCACTTCACATTACATCTGTCATGAACTTCCTGCTCGACATCCTCATGATTCTCTCATCTCACACATGTTTTCCACCATCTGTATCATATCACTATTCAACATTCACTTTTCCTTCTCTTCCTGAACCCATTTATTATATTCATGCAGCTTCATTCATCATGAATCTTTACATGTAGTAAATGTGTGAAATAAGAGAAGGAAAAGTGAATACTGAATGGTGATATGAAAGAGATGGTGGAAATCATGTGTAGGATGAGAGCATCCTGAGGATGTTGGGTTAGAAGTTCAGGACAGATTCGATGCTAAGTGGTAGTTAACCAATAGTAGTGAAGTGAAAATAGAATCCTTAGATTTGTTATTAAATTATATCTGGACCAAAGAAACACTTTGGAATGATGTAAACGTAATGTTATGATATAATTTCTCTATTTTACTAAAAAAATTATATAACGAAATGTTGATTTATTTTTCATTATTCCGTGTAGATTTCGTTTATTTTAGAAGATTTCAATCCATTTTTCATACATTTGTAGGAACAGAAACATCGTTATCTCTTCTCAATCATAGAGGTAATATTGATTTTTTTATAGTAAAACCATTATACATAGAATCAATGCATCGTTTCATATTTATGATTAATTTATTTCTTTTTAGTATTTCTCACTTAATAATTGTTTTCTTATACAAGTGGATTCTTTTGTTCGATTTGGATTTCATTTTCCAACTTTCAGGTTTCTTATCCCTCAGAACCTTCTCACCCCTATAGTGTTGTATTTATAACTTTATTTAATATTCTCTCCATTACCTTTGTAGGAAGAGAAACATCACGACCTCTTATCAATTACAAGGGTAATCTCGATATTTGAACTGTAAAATCATTTTCCATATAATTAATTTATTATTTCATATTTATGTTTAATTTATTTTTTTAGTATTACTCATAATAATTGTTTTATTATGCTGGTAGATTAATTTTTTTTAGTGATGTATTTTTTAAGGTACTCATGTAGTGTTGGCGGTTCAACAATGAATGTCAATGAATATCATGGTAATGTTGACTGTTAGAATTATTTTTTAATGTATATAATAATTTTTATATATGTAATTGTATAAGCTAATGTTTATAATAAAGTGTTTTTATGGTATTTTTTTTATAAATTTTATTTCATTTAAATTTTTTATTAGGACTTGTTTTGTTGATATCTGGTGTGTTTTTTGTGTGTTTATTATGTTTATGGTGCTAAAATGTGTTTTTACAACACACTATAGTATATCCCTTTATCGATGCTTTTAAAATCACTGATAATGAACACATTTTTCAATTATTTTAAATGTGCTAATAAAGGGACCATTTATCAGCACTTCTAAAAGCAGTGATAAATTTGTACTTTATCAGCGCTTATAAAAGAGGTGATATAGGTATAATTTATTAGCACTTCTAAAATTTTGATAACAAATTCCTTTATCTGTGCTTATAAAAGCTTTGATAAAGGATTCCTTTAGCAGTGTTAAGTAAAATTACTGATAAATGAGACCTCTATCACTAATTTAAAAGTGATGATAAAGGTCCCATTTATCAGTGCTTTTTAGCACTCATAAATGTACCCTTTATCAGTGCTCTTTTAGCATTGATAAAAGTCATGGGATTTTAGCATCACTGATGTTGTTAGTGCTTTTTTAGGACTGATAAAGGCAATTTATAGTTCTATTAAATACTAGTTTTGTAGTAGTGATAGGGGCATCTTCGACTGAGAAGATTCTCTCCTTATTCTTCTCTATCTGATATTTATTTTTGAAGATGAAATTTTTGAATAATATTACTATTTTATTTCCAAACATGAGTAGATAATTAAAATATGGTAATTAGACTATAATGGTTTGGAGATCACAAAATTTATTTCACTTTGGCTAAAATAATTGTTCATCGCAATTTCTGTTCAATGTTTTTATTATTCTTATTATGCGTATAATTTTTACACTAATCAAAGTACTGATAGGTGATGTTAATGAATTTCTAAACTCATGAATGTTTACCAAAGTACCAAAAATTGGAAAAGGTAAATTTTACCTTCCCCATTGTAGAAAAAATTTACCCCTACATAGTGATCACAATATTATCTTGAAGAATAAGTATCTCAATTTGTTGTATACTGAAGGGATATCTTGGTGTATCATCACCTCTTCTTAAAGTGTTAAAATAATTGAAAAAAAATTATAAGAGAGAATATATTTTACTCAATTCAAAGTAGTTTGATAACCATGTTTTCAACAATTTTCTTGTTCCTTGTCTCTTACTTCTCATCAATCACCACTATTTCACCATTATTTTCATTTCACTTCACAAAATCATATTCACCACACCAATTCTTAGTTTTTTTATTTAGTTTATTTTTGATTGTTTTTATTTTTTTGGTAGCACAATAATCATATCACCGTTCCTTTGGAATCAACACTCTCTGATCACTATACCAGTAGTAAGTATGGTTTTATAAATAATTAATTTGAAAAGATCTTAGAGAATATGTGTTCAAATTTGAGCACTATTTCTATGGAAGGTTTTTGTGACCAAACACAAATAAATTAAAAAAATAGAATATGTAGAAAAATTCAACACAAAAAAATCATATAAAAATTTTTGTTTAAAAAAATATGATTAAAAATAGAAAACTAGGAAGTTGAAAGAGATGAAAACTTGGATCAAAATTTTGTTTAAAAAAATAATCCTCAACCTAGAATTGAATGTGTAGAAAGTCCTGGACTTAGATAACTTTTACTCCCTATCATTTCTAGAAACCGACCTTCTCGCTTCATGGACATTGAACTTGTCAAAGGGGACATTGAGGAGGAATAAACAAGTCATAAAGTTGAGTGTGATGAAGATATATTTAATGATATTGTTACAAAGAAAAAAAAGCTTGTAGATATGATTCTAGAAGAGGAAATAACAACCAGAAGTGGTCCAAGTCTAGGTGGATTAAAGGGGATTATAAATCAACATTATTTCATGCCTACATTAGAAAGAAGATGCATTATTATATGCCTAACATCTACTTGGATGATGGATTATTCACTAGAGACTTGAACACTATGGGAGGTATGGATGAGTCTTATTTTAAATACCTTCTGGATGAGGTTAATCCTAACATGCAGTGAGGGTATCTGAGGGGAGACTCAGATATTTTTGATTCTATTGGTAGTGTTTTTCCAAATTATGTGAATTCTTTCATTATTTTTATTCTATAGGACGAATAAGTTTTGGATTTGGTTTGTTAAATTAACCATGAAATCACTCTTAGGCATGAGGAATTTTTAGCCTCCTTCTATATGGAATCTTGGAGTATCATTAAGAATTATTTTCTTAATATTATTCCAGATTTGTTTCGAGGTGGTGAGCTTCCTAGGGCAGCTTGTACTACAACATTGGTTCTCATTCTCAATGTTAACAACCACACATCTCTTAATAATTTATGAAACATAAACATATAAAAATTCTCCTACATTGAATTGGATAGTATTATCAATCTAAGACTTAAAAATTACCTTCATGATTGGATTTTGGAAGACCAATATGGATTTGTTTTAGCAAGATCCACTCAAGAAGTAATTGGCTTTGCATAGGAAATAATTGGTGATATAATCTTAAAAAACTGGGTCAAACATAGAAATAAAAGATGATATGGAAAAGGCTTAGGACAGGATTGAATGGATTTTATTGTCATGGTAATTAATTTCATGGGTTTCTCTAACTGGGTGGTTAATCTCGTTTTCAGGTGTTTTTTATCTCCTTCGTTTTCTATAACTCTTATGGGAATGAAAAAAAGATTTCTTCAAGTCAATCCATGAATAATTTTGGGGTCCAATTTCACCCATTATCATCATTATGTTAAATAAAACCTTAATAGGTTCATTTCTAGATGAATATTCAATGATTCCATTCTCTCATTTCATTTTAGGACCAATATTACTAGCATATCTCGTCTTCTGTTCACGAATTATATGCTTCTTTTTTGTTAATGGGAATAAATGATCCATTAAAATATAAATAGGGACATGGAAGAATATATTAAATTGAGAGGGAAAATTATTAACAAGAAGAAAAAAAGTATTTTTTTCTCTGCCCGCTCTTTGTAGATAAGGACTCGGATGATTGAATACCCTCTAGGAATTATCAAGAAGAATTTTTTTATTGAATACCTAGGGTCCCTGATCTCACTAGGGATAATTCAAATTCATAATTTTGAGAAGTTGGTTTAAAAAATTCCAATCACATCAATAATTGGAAAAATTGATTTCTTTCCTTTGGGGGACATATTACATTAGTGAATATAATTCTCTCGTCCATTCCCATGCACATATTTGTGGTTCTTAAGGTACCTATGACTATTTTTAAGAACATTGAAAATATCATGATCTATTTCTTATGGGATGATCATTTAGAGGGTTGGTGTCACTTGGCATCATGTGGGAGGCTTTCTAAGTCATCAGAAGTTGGGGGTATTTACTTTAGAAATGTTAAGTATTGCATGTGATGCATGCAAGAAAAGATGGCTTGGGATAATTTGGAGGGCTTCTCGCTTTGGGATAAATTCATTACTTCTAAATATGGTGTGGAATTTGATACAATTAAGGGGTGAATGGTGGGATCATGGTTAATGATTTCGAAGCATCTACCCAATCAGAAACGTCATTCTCAATGGATTATTGGGTGTGGTGATATTAATTTTTGGAAGAATAATTGGGTGGGGTTCCTCTAGGATTTATGGGGTGTCCTAATCCTTAAATTTCCTTCTCCCAAGCAAGTATTTACCAAAATATTATTCATGTAGTATTAAACACACAACAATATAGTAATTTCTTGTACATAATTCTAAATAATGTTTGGGATCTATTAGTTCTCACTATTTGTACATCATGTCTCTTTTCAGCTAAGGATTACAGGTTCTTAGCACAAGTGAATACCTTATCAGATGGGTGAGGGGGGGGGGGTCTCTCTGGTGTTTTGATAACCCTATTGAGTTCTATTTTCTTGTTTGGAACATTATAAATCATGAAATTTCTACTGACAATGAGTTTTTTTTGTATGGTCATTTATATCGTCTCGAAATGTATGTGTTGTTTTCATTCCAACTAATAATCTTCCATGCACTTTTTCTTCTATGGAGATTGGGTGGCTATGGTCTGGGGTCTTTTTTGGTGGGGTTTTTGGATTCTATTCCTAGGTGTACTCCATGGGTTATTTCTTATGCCACTGGTTTCATGGTGTTACCGATAACAAGCTTGAACAGAAGGACAGATACATCCTCTTTGAGGAAGGTTGTTGGTCTATTTGGATTGCCAGAAACAATTGACGACATGAGGAGGATGTTTCCTCTTGTCTGGTAGTGGCCTCCGGGTCATGAAATATGTTGATTGAACTTAGGATTCTTTTAAAATAGTGGGACAGGACCCCATATTATGTCATTCCATGGTTGGTAGAATCATTTTTCACCTATTAAAAGGGAAACAGATCATGGAAAGTGGGTTCAATGGCTCTTGCAAAGTAATGGACATAAGCTTAATACCGATGGATCATGAATTTATGTTTTCATATGGGGTGGGGGAGTGGTATGTGACTCTAGAGGCTCGCTGGTTTTGTCCTTTTATAGTTTATATGGCCATAAAAATTCTCTTCTTTCTGAAGCATGCACTTTGATTAATGAGATTCTGGTATGTTTCAAAAATAATCTCAGGATGAAGTTTGTTGAAACTATTTCTATGATCATTTACAAATCCCCAAGGGGATTTCTTCTAATCCTTTGTCCATTATTTATCATATCCAGATAACCAATCATCTTATTAGAAACTATGTGTAGGTGAATCATACATGGCACAAAGGTAACAGAGTTGCGGATTTTCTAGCTTCTCAGACCCATCTAGATGATAACTCCACTATCTTCTCTAGTTTTCGGTATCTTACACTTGAATGTGTCAACCTGGTTAGGTATGATGCCCTCCAACTACATCAATTTAGGTCTCCATGACCTTTTTTTTGTGTGTCTCTTTCTTTCTTTCCCTTAATAAAATTTTACTTATGATGATGATGATAAATTAAGCTTTCTCAACAGGCAAGGAACTATGAACTAAAATAACCTCATTTAGCATAACTGCCATAATTTTATAGGTTACCTAATGAGAAAATTATTTCTTTTATTATATAATTTTATAATATTTTCTAACATATGTCTCTTAGGTACTTGAGTGACAATGTGCTTAAAATGAGATTCTTTTCATGTTGTCTTAAGAAAACTGCTAATAATTGGTTTCATCAATTAGAATAAAATACTATTGACAAATAGGATCAACTTTATAAATATTTTGTTATGATATTATTTCCAAAATTATTAACTAGAGAGCAGAGGAGTAAAATTACTAGTTTCCTTTAAGATTAAAATGAGTCATTCCATGAGGTGTATGATACGTTTCAGAGTCTTCATTGGAAATTCCCCCATTATCAATTCCCTTACCTTGTTTTGATGGATGTTTTTGTGAGTTACTTTTACAATATTCTTAGTATTTACTTGACAAAATGGATTGTAGGAGTTATATTGAAAAACAACTATTGAATAATTGAAATAAATCTTTAGTTCACTAGACCTAAATTCAAAAAAAAATATATATAGGGGAATAAAATTTAAAAAAACTAAAAAAACATTGGATAATGTTATGAAATGAACTTATAAATTTTTTAAATTCAAAAAAAGGTTCAGACATTAATAAACCAATGTGTAAAGAATTTTTATTTTCCAAATCAAATAAAGCCCATTAAAAATGTCTGTTTTGTTGATTTAGTTAGAGAAAAACAAAAAATTAATGAAAAAACATCAAAAAATTTTAAAGATAGATACAAATATTTCACAAATATGTCTAAGAGAGACTAGGGGTCTACGAAACAAGTTGTTGCATCCAGAGGCTCCCATTTTCCTAAAAATATTGTAAAGTGAGGATGATATTTATCATTCCCTTGGAAATTTATAAAGTATGGTGTAACTTATAATGAAAAAAATTACTCACAATACGCTGAAACCGATTCCAAAAATTTTAATTATGAAAATCAATTAGAGGAATTGGTTAGAGACTTATGAGATAGAGGTAATAATAAGTTTTCAAGAACCACTAATATTAAATATAGGTAGAATATGAAGTTTATTACAACAAGTTTATGCCTTAAAACTCAAGAGCAAGTTAGGGTGAAATCTAAATAAGTCGATTGTCAAGATATAATAGAACCTAGAACACAAAATTTGGAAAATGATATAACTAGGAATCTGAACAGTGATCTCCAAAATGAATAGAATGGTGAATATTAAATTAGAAAATCCAAATAACCAATAAATATGAAGTTGGAAATAGTTAAGGGGGGAAATAAAAAGATGATATTTGAGGATTAGGATAATGATCAACAAATTTTGAATAATTACTCTCGTCCTATTACTTTTCCCTAAAGGTTTAAAAGGTAAAATGAACCTGAATATTTGAAATTTCCTTAGATGATCATATAATTTACTATAAACATGCCCTTTGATGAATATTAAATAAATTCTCATCATATTTCATGTTCCTTAAGATATTTTTCAAAAATAAAATAGATTTTAAATACCAGGAAATCATTAATCTCACTGAAAAATATAGTGTTATTATTGATAAGAAATTGCCTCTAAAATAAAAGGACCCATGAAGTTTTTTTATTCAATGTAAAATTGGATATAGAAGATAATTGAATTTTTTATGTGACATAAGCGCTAGTTTCAACCTTATAAAATAATTCTTTTAAAAAAATGGGTCTTAGGGACTTGAAACCAAATTCAATTTCACTTCAACTGGCCGATATGACTCTCAATCATCTCTATAGAAGGGTGGATGACCTGTTAGTCAGGGTAGGGAAGCTTATATTTCCCACTGATTTTCAGATCCTAAAAATAGTGTATGATAAAAAGGTCCATATCATTTTAGGAAGACCATTCTTAGCTATTGGAGATTCTAACATTGATTTTTCAAAAAGCATTACCCTGCATGACAAGAATGATATAGAATAATTTCACATTTTTTGGAAATCCAAGCTTTGGGATGGTTTTGATTCAATTGATAAAGACTATGATAAGTTTAATGATGAGTTTAGGAGTATGTTTTTATCACCCTTAACCTGAGGTATGAAAATAAGTTTCTATTATTACCTCACTTGTTTTTTAGTGTTGTGAACTTGAGTTCCGATCTATGCCTTGTTCTTTTGCTTGGGAAGTTACTGAAATTGAGTGTTTCCATCCTATTGAATGAATCTCTTAGGATAATGTACCATTTACTTTTCCATCTATTGATGAGTAAATTCCTTCCTTGGATCCCAATTTGGACTCTGAAACACTAATACTTATTATCGATTTTTTGATCCTATATATTAGAGTTTTACATCTAAAGGTGAGTATCTGATAGTTTATGAAACTGGTGAAATATTAGTTCTGATTCCTTCTGTAAAATAATATTGTTATTTACTTGAATATGTATTTTTCCATGATAATATATTTCCAATTGTTAATTAAGTTATGAATGATTATTTTCCACCATTTATTTAGAAATTAACTTCATTTTAGGCTCCTATGGACTCTAAACATATTTCCTATGAAAATTTTGAAACCATTATGTGGGATTCTTTTAAGTTGATTGATTTTCTAGTTATTTTGATATATTTTTTCTAGAATTATTGAACAGGTTGTGGTTATATATTCTCCTATTTCTATGTGTATTCAACCTCCTATGTGTGGGGGTGGATAGGAGAGAATTAATTATCAACTTAGGTATTTTTCTTCGCTTTTTTAAACTATTTTTAAAGGTAGAAGTGATGGTTTGGAAAGTGAAATAGAGATAGGATTCATTGTTCTTAGTTCTATTTTAGATTTTATAAAAAAACATTTATTAGCTACTACATTTGTGGAATGTCTTGAAAATTGTATGGGTTTTTTCCTAGAAAATAGTGAAGTTTAAACCTTTAATAATTCATACCCTTTAAATGAACATGGATAGACCATTTTAGGGGATTAAATATGGATGGGGACTATAAAGATAACACTGCATGGGAGGCAACCCATGGAGATTAAGTTTTTATTTTTGTGATTACTATTTAAATAAATGTCTCTCTCTTCTCTAGGAATCTCTTATTCATTGAAAGAATCTCCAAATTAAACATTATTTGTTCATTCTCATAGTTGGTTGTCTAATTTTGAGGAGCAAGTGATTATGTAATAGGATCATTGATTGGGTGGTATTAAGAGGCATCAACAATTGGATATGGAAATGTAATAATATCTCTTACAACCTTTATATATGGTTGTTTCAATGATCATTAATATTGTAGTTTCTCACTGTACATTATTAATTTTGTAAGAGCTTTAAATTTTTAACCAGATTTTTTCCTTGACTGTTTTTAGGGAGGTTACAATTGCTATTTTTCAATGGTCCATGGATATATTTTATAGGGGAATAATTTTTGTCTATTATTATATATCATTATCCTTAATTTTCTATATGATTTTTTTAATGTTTGATTTTAATTTAACAACTATTATCACTTTTGAACTACTCTTTCTGGTCACTCTCATTACTTGAACATTCTAAGAGTTTTGTAAAATCTCTATTGCATGCTAATTTTAGTGCATCTTTGAAATTAAATCTTGAACACAAATATAGAATGAAACTTTGAGAAATTATATTTCTATATTTCATTGTCTAGTACTGTCCAGTAGATATCCATTGTGTATATTTTTTATGTGATTATTGTATGGAAAAAATTCTAAACTTTCATGCCACCACTTAGAACATCTATCTATGTGTTAATTTTTCAAATATGTTTAAACTAAATAAATTGTCATATTTTTTCAAATTTAAGATACAGAATTGTGGAATTTAATTATGGAAGAGAGGGTCTACTTTAATGAACTAAATTGTTCTTTAATTCTAATCCCATCAGAATCCATTTATTTTTTTTTCAAAATTGGTTGTTTCTCATGATTTTTCGTTCCTTTTTTAGTGGGTCAATTTTTTTATTAAGTTTGAATATTTTGATTCCACATTGATGTGGTTAATATTTATTTCATTATAGATTTAATTGAGCACATAATTTTTATTTCCATCTTATTATTTTTGGTCATCAATAAATTTTTGGTGGAATGTTGCACAACTATCATGGGATCTGATATTTTTGGATATAATTAAACTCCAAATATATACATCCAAATGGACTATAAAATAAAAATCATAATCTATGTTCAGCCTCTATTATTTCATCCATTACTTCTTTAATTACTTAATCTCATAGATTATTTATTTATCTTGTTTATAATTATTAATCTTTCTTATCCAGATAGAGTGTCTATTTATTATTTCTTCTAATTATGTGATTCAGTTCACCTAGAGGTAAAGAGAGGTTTGGAATTACAATTGGATGAAAATTGATGTGTGTTAAATTATCTTAAATTTTTTCATTTTCAATCATTTTTTAAAAATAGGATATATTTTTTGCATAAAATCCATTAAATTTCAATGGGGAAATCACATTTTTTAAAATTTAGAAAGTCCATGGGGGAAAATTTATTTCAATACTAATTATTTGTGTCATTCTAGTTTTTCACTCTTGATCTTTATTATTTTCCACTAAAATTGATTAAGGACAAGTAATACATAAGTGTGAGTGAATTTTATGTGTATCTTATTTGAATCCTTTTTTAAGATATCAGGCGTACAGTGGAAGTCGATGGGCTGGGGATTTCAGAATTTGTATATTGTTCTTCAATTTTTAACCGATGTGACGTAACATCATCATCTCAAAAAATATGAACCCAAATTAAATATTTGGGATCCAAAATGAATTTAATAATAAAAATAAATAAATAAAAACGTTCCTCATTTGATTAGGAGGTGAATTTGACTACAACTCATCATCAGTGATTGTTTCACAAAGGATCAACCCCTATATATTTTCCCCCACATGCTTCAAGAATCTTTTTGAACACCAATTGTCGATTTCTAGGTGCTAGCACGGATCTTCGATGATTCATTTTTTGTCATGAAGATCACCTCAAATCTATTCCTACGATCCATGAAGATGACCTTCGATCTTTTGCTTTGACAACTCCTTTCTATCTCAAAGATGTAGAAATAGGAGAGAGGATCTCTCAATCCATTGGAATGAATTGTACATAGAAAATGAGCTCCTCATCTTCTTATACAGAGGATGTCTAAAATACCCAGTTAGGGTTCCCCAACCCCCATATATTTAACATCCACTAAATAAGTAATAAATATATAATTACAACAAAATAACTGCATCCTAAATATTATTTATATTTTATCACATACTTATAATATATTAAAAACACATTAAATGATATAACCAAGCAATTAAATCGACTCATAATTTCTACTAATATTAAATGAACATTGAATATTAAAAAAATATTCATTAGTCTAATATTGTTCCAAGTATTTACTGAAACTCTTTTAAATACTTCTAATAAATAAATTCAACCTAATTATTATATACTTGAATAATAATGAATTTATTTATTTGTTGGTGATTGATAGAAATTGAACAACTCTCAGACCCTAAAGGGGGGCCCAACATGTCCTATATACCTATTCATCATGAAAGGGGAGGATCTTGAATTTTCTATTGCGTCTGACCCCCTTTGCCCTTATCTCAATAGCATTGAATAATATTCCTAGACCAAGATCTAAGTCTAGAAACCCATCAATGCCCCTAAATAGACAAGGAATAGTCATAGTAACGACAACCATCCGAAAAACACGCACTATGTAATATAATATCTTTATCATATGATATCTTATAAAGAATGATGTAGAGATTATGACATCATATATACCCACATTATTGTTTTTTGATCTAACTGGATGGATTTTCCTTTGACTTCCATGACCATGGATTAAATAAATGTACTACCATACTGATCAACTATGACTGAGATATCACTTCCACAAATCGAAAGAATCAAATTTTATATTGACCATTCAACCAATGTCATTCCACTGATGACGTACCCAACACATTCTACCTCACCATGTGTTCAATGCCATGGTTTTTTCCTTGCATCAAAGTATGTGATCAAATGGAACACATTGATAATGATCTCATGTTAGGAGACCAATACACATGTTCATAGATAGGAACATTCAATGACACCCAAAACACGTGGTTCTTATATTGGTGGGTATTTCCTTATTATCTCTCATACTATATATCACCAAGTGTGAACTTAAATAGAATAAGTCTCAATGCCTATGATACCCCAAAACTTGATAGTTTGAAATCAAATGTTTCTAGTTAGTGTGATGTATCTAGACCATTGGATATATATTTAAGATTAATTTCATAATATCTCTAGGTTTTAATTATACCCTAAGAGATACTATAATGTTTTCATAAAGAAATTAATATATTTACATTTCAATTTAGATAGTGGATGTTGAAATATCAACACCATTATGGTAAGTTTACATCATGTATAACTCATTGTATCAATGATCTGGTAATTGAAAAGTACTATTAAAGTTGGGTTTAGGTCACCCACTATTACAATACTCCCACTTGAAAAAGAGCCAAATTTCTATCCATCCTTATTTGAAGTCACATGATCATATCATGTTTCTTCAGATTTATGTCTTTAGTTATGGTACTTCCATGTTCCCACTATATGGAAATTATACCATCTGCGACTTAAAATCCTTGAGTTAAACTCCTCAAGATATGTAAACCCCAAGTAGAGATCCTTTTGTACGTTATCTAAGCATGAAATCAGTAAAATTACCAGTATTAGTATTATTAAAATTTATATTATGATAAAACTTTACATACTAGGTGTGATTCCAAGAACTATAAAAATTGTTTAAAATTTTATACTAATCTATTAGCTATCTCAGAAGCCATAATATACTCAGTATTTGTATATATGGCTACCAATGGCTTGCATGATCTTGTCTCTTTCATTACCTTATCCCAACTACAATATTAGATCATGTTGATCCAAGGAAGACTAGATTATCACCTAAAAAACATGTTTCCATTCCTATCCATATACCATGTATATATATACTTCGTACTTTCTTGTACAATTAGATAGTTATTATTTTATCCCATGTATCTCTCCTGAATATAACTGATATTTTCTTATCATAAAGTTTATATTGGAAATATCATTTCACGTATATTGCATGACATATGTGATCAAACCATCAAAAAATCATATATAATTCAACATACCTCATTAATATCCTCCTATGTCCCATACATGTCTTCTTGAAGAGATTTATGTCATGTGAAATTAGTATATATTCTCTCTTGAATTGTTCTAACCTTTATTTTTTAAAATACATTCTCATTATATGAAAAATTGACTATGTCAAATCAACCACTGGATCGACCATAGTAGATCTCATTCCCTAGAACTTGGGTTGATATTTTAATTCAATATATGGATAGTTACATTAATCATGGTCTTAAATTACTATAAAACTAATAGTTTTTTCCATATGTTATCAAACATATGTAATTTGGAAAATAGTGGAACTCCCACTAACCTTTTTAGATACAAGTAAAAATTTATTCCTAATGAACATTCTATGATATTATTTATTACTTAAATCCTAAACTGGATTTCAGTAACTTTCATCCCTTATTGGAAATCTATGATGTCACCATCCCTTCTGGTTGTGTCATATAGAAACCTTCCATGATTGGTGGTCTTGAAATCCAATTCTCAATAAAATTGATTACAGAAAGTAGCTATGTCAATTAAAATTCTAATGGGTTTATGTATAACAACTTAGTATTACCAATCGAGCCTTATTGTTACCATGCTTGTACCACCCCTGTATAGTTTCACTTGAATGCCCAGCATAGTATTCAAAATAATAACCCCATGTATATAAACACATGGAATCCATTATTTAATTTTAGATTATATTGTCAATATTAGATTATTTACAGATACTACTTACTTGTAGGGATTGTTATTCTCAATAATAATGTATCACTTTCTACAATGATTAAAAAACAATTCCATGGTTTAATCCTTCCTATGCAGTATGTGTCTTAGGAACATTAATTTCTTCACACACTTATTTTGAAATTTCCCCTATGAAAACTATTTGTATATCTAAGACATTAACTAAACCCAAGTCAATCCTACCCCCACTATCTAAAATATAGATGTGAACCCTTTTATAGAAACATAGTATATATGATTACTATCTTTTTTCTATCTTAGGGATTTCTATAATATCCTTATAGTCTTTTTATATAATTACTTTAGATGCACATTTTTTTATTGATGCATGTTTCATTATATTTTATCTAAAAACATGTACTTATGACCTAATGGATTTCCATCATATTATAACTCATCTGATATCCATTTTTAATGATAGTTGGCACATTATTGGTGGAAAATTCTATTATTTATGATGCAAATCATGAAAAATAATGAAAGTTTCTACAATGGATATTAGTTTCAACATTGATGTACCTTTTACATTCATCATGAATTTGATGTGTGTAAAGAAACGTGTATTTATGAATTACTCCACACAACATTTTTTTGATCAATGTCAACATGTAAGACTCAAGATTTATCCTCTATAGTAACATCATGGATTTGTGGTGGACAAGATGATGTGAATTTAAGAATTACATCATGCTGCATTATCTTGATCGATGAACGCTTTGTTAAGATATTCTAAAGTGCATGAGTCTGAAGACACTCATATCTACTAGCCATGCATATTCCATACTTAATTTTATTCATTCCATCAAGAAAATAAAGGAATATTATGAAGTATATTTACTACTAGGCTAACATTGGAATAGTTCACACTTATAGATAATTGAATTCCAAAATATTTTTGACTCACCTTTATTTCTATAGCTTTCTTTTCCCAAAACTAAGTAAATAAATGTGTCGATGATACTTAAGTAATTTAACTATTAAGTGGCTAAAAATATACTTGTTATATCCTTGAATATGACCTAGTTTTACATGAAAAAAGTATTATCTTTCCACAACTTGGTATATAAGTCTTAGATTTTATAGTTATCAGGTATTTCTAATTAATCAAGCATTAATGAACAATTGGTTGCATATTGAACACCAAAAAAACATTTATTCCAAAATGGAATAAAATCTCCTTGTTTCAAAAGGACACATGAAATAATTTATTTTAATACATAAAAAATCTCAACTAGAACCATTGAACTTAGAAATATACAAGTTGTTTACTTATCACCACTAACTTAGGAACCACCATTTCTCAGCTTCTTGGAGAACATAAATTATTTCGTTTAAAATTTCTATAATTACATGGTTTTTGTATTTAAAGACATGTATTTTATAGACCTATTGTATTGAATACCCGAGAAGTAAAGTAGGATCATTACTCTCAATTGATGAATATTCTTGAAGAAGAAGCGATTACTTGCCTGTTGGAATCAAATCGTTACATTTAATCTTTCAAGGACTTATTTCATGACATGGAAAGAAAATAACCTCTTGTTTTATAACCCTCCTATTATATTGAAGAAATTTTTAAACGTTCCTTTGGCATGAAACTTTCCATTGCCCTTTTTTCCACATCTTCGAACTTTTTCACCATAATAACTAAAGATTATTCCGTATTTATGTTCTTATTTACTTAGAGAACCTTTACCTAAAAGGTTATGAAATATTTTATTCATACTTCTTGTTTTTTTAGTCTTAAACAAAACATGATTATATGGGAGAAAATGATATAGTAATGAGATATATTGAAAAATCATGATTAATCTCTCACACAACCAGCGTAATTATTACTCATTCATATATTGCTTTATTTTCTCCTCACAAGATTCTAAGAGATGAGACAAAATGTGTAATTATCTATTTCCAGATATAGCATCCACAAATAACATTGGACGATGAATATAACATTATGAAATAACCATCATATGTGTCATACATGATTCTCCAATAAGAATATTTCTCCCCCTCACTTCTTAAGGTGGCTCAACAAGTAGTGGGGAATCTAGCACCTTGAATTTCCTACATCATGATACTATACACAAGTGCCTATACAACTTTTGGAAACTCATACCAGTTTGGGAATTTTCATTGTCGAATATGATCATAGTGTTCTTATGGTATCACTTGTCATTTTCTAGAAAAAAAAATCTAGCAGATTGGTACTTTTTTCTTGATTACTGATTAGACATTACTGATTATTTAAATCATTAAATGTCTCCAATTATTTTATGAAACTCTATAAACCAAATATACTATAATTAGAATAATTTGTCGCTTGATTATTCTATAGGAAAGGATCCTGGAGCCTCTCCTCGTACTCTATAAGTTATGGCTATGGAACTACTCAAAGAGTTCAATGTAGTTGTATGAATGGCCAACCTTATTAACTCATGGATCCTTGATCAATTTATTAATGCCCTATATTCAAAAATAAAAAACTTTATTTACTAAAAAATTACCTATAATGTTTCAAAAAGATAGTTATATTGACTCCTTTACTACCAAATTTAGTTTAGTCTACCCATCACTCGCATAATCACTCCCCTATTGTAGGAGGCACCCTCAACTATGTTTTATTGAGCACCCAGTACACTTGGTTTTTTTCAAATTTGAGTTATGGAAGGCGTTTGTGACTTAATATTTCATTCAGGGTTTTAAAATTTTTTATGAATGTAATATTTTTCTATTAAATATGTTCATACAATGGTTTTTCATTCATAACTAAACATGTATTTAAAAGAATACATTTATCCCATCTTTATGAATTTTATTTATTTATTATTTAATATGTTATCATATACATGAAAATGCATAAAGAAAATAAATTACTTGACTAGTCCTGATCATAAAAAAATGGTTGATCTATTTAAACTCAATGGATCAAACAAGACCTAATGGTATGATACTTATGTCAAGTCCTAATTCTTGATGTAGTTCCTCCTCATCCTATGTGTCAACTTATCATTTGGATTAGTCTCATCCTGGCAGGGTCTACACCTTACAACATCGTCATAAAATGTACAAGTATACTTAAACATAGGTGAGGGGGTCTCAAGAACACAATATACAAACATATAATTGGACACACATACCATTATATAATTAACTAATTATTACAAAAATCACAAGATATAAATAATTAACTAAATTATCCCAATGTATACAGGTTCAGTCAATTTCTCAATATTAGTTGGTATGAAATGTAAATTCGTGATAAAATTAAATTGAAATAAATTTAAATTTGAGGGAATAAATATATATTAAATAAACTATACAATTCAAATAATTTATTTTCTTAGGTCTGGAAATAAATTTATTTTTTATTAAAAAAATTAAAATCAATTAATTAATTTAATTTAATACCAAAATTAAACTAGTTGTTTTAATTAATAAAATTATCATTTTTTATAACAAAATTAAAAAATGAAATTTCTATTTCATTAAAATTATCTTGGGCCTAGAAATCACTCCCAGGCCCATTGCAGGTCATTCTAAACCCACAAAAGGTCTTTCCAGGTAGGTCAAAACCCTCCCATGGCCTTCGTAAGATGGGAAAACCCCATACAGGGCAATTCAAGGTTAGAGATACTTGCCTTGGCCCATTTTAGGTTGGTTTGGGATGGTTTTCCTACAAGGGATGGATCTGGGATGACAACGAGCTACTAATGAACCAATTGGGTTTACCTCACTTGGATCTGAAATGGAACCAGGAGACCTGATAAGCAACGACGTGATTGGTGTAGTAGCGATGGTCCATGGCTGGCAGGTGGGTCTGGTAGGGGTGACTGACCAAGAGCGATGGTGGATAACAATATCAGGGTTGGCCAAAAATGGGAGGGGAGGCAGCGTGGGGTTTAGATGAGGTTACAACGACAAGACGGTGAGCTCAGTTTCCCACATAGGTGGTCCCAAGATAGTGGATTTATGGAAATGGACAAATCTATAGTGATTGGGGTGCAAGGTGGATTAGCAGTGTGATGTGGTATGGGTGGAGACAATCAGATTAGGGGATCGGGGAGGTGACGACCTAGTAGTGGCAGGACGACAACCTCATCTGGAATAGCGTGTGGTGAGCTTAGCTTAGAACAAGGTTGGTTCAGGGTGTGAGTTCCATGTTGTAAAATATGTTGGTAAATGAAGAAGACAAATTTAATCATGATGCGTGAATATAATTCACTATCCAACAAAAGGGTTTGATCCACCCCCACTTTGATGGTGTTGGGTTCTTGATGGGAGTTTCCTCAAGCTTTTTTCCCAGATTTGGCAAAAATCAAACACTAATTTCCGAATTCCCCATGGAACTGATGTTTTGAAAATATATTTATAATTTCTTGTATTGAAGGAAAACATTAACCTATAAGAGATCATTTCATCCCTTATTTATAAATCAAAATCGGTGTGAATCTCACTGGTTCAATCTCACCATTTCAGTTTATTTTTATTTTTTGTTTTTTTATAATATATATATATAACAATTTTTTTTACTAAATATATATATTTTAAAAAAATTAATATCATTTAGGAAAATATGTAAATTATTAAAAATAGAAATTCCCAATGCTCCTTTTATACGGTATGAGCTGTGGAAATTCTACCCACATTTCCAATGTGGGATTCCTTTTTTTGTCCACCTCATCAATCCAAGAAATGGGTGTTTTGACCAATCAAAACACCCTATTCATTTTAATAAGTATTTTTTAATAAAATAATAACAATACACCACTTTTATTTGTAAATATTAATTATCCAAACCACAAGTGATTCATTATACCTAATAATGGTATCTTTCGATTTAAAAGTTTCTTGGCATCAATATCTCAATGGTTTATCGAATTTACAAGTTTTGAAATCATTAAACTTGTTAATAATTAAGTTAAATTGAAGATATCATACATAAACTGATATTTCCATCCAACATCTCATATATTAGAACTTCTATAGGCATGTGCTTATATCCTTTTTATGAACTCTCTAATGAGTAAACCCATTAACTCCAGTAAGAAGCGATAACACTTGTAAGTTAACATAGGAAAAATATTACAATGTGCTTCCATTAATAGATACATAACTCATAGATTTTGAATATTTTTTTAAGATTTTATAACTCATCCTCTAGTCATAATAAATGATATTAAAACCAAATAGTTTTGGGTTATAATTGTCAATATCAACAATCATCTTCTTAAACTATTTTTACCCATTACAATTTTGATCACGATCTACCTAAATAGAGTGTTGGGTTTACATTGTATAAATGATTTATTTTATGAGTTTATCCCAATATCATTATTGTTTTTACAAATAATCTCTCTCATTGGATATTTTTTAAATTGATCCACAAGGTTTTTACACAATCTCACATAGACAATTATTATGGTAGCATATTGTGACAATTGTCTCACATAATTGTGTCTCAAACATTTATGTATTGGAATTCCATTGTACATAAAACTATATTACCTTGATAAAGTTACTTCACTATCCCAACTAATATGGATAGGATACATAATACTTGGCCACAATCTAATATCTAACAATAGATTTTGAATCCATTCAACTTCCTTCCACATGCCACTAAGGAAATAAAATCTGAAACCATTGTCAAACGCGAAATACATGTTTTTTTCTTTCTTACATAAGAAATAGTAAAACCTACGAGAGTAAATAACCATTTAGATGTGTATTGGTTATCACCAATACTAGTAATGCAACTTTAATCAGTGTATCCTTATAATATAGTCGAATAATCATTATAGTATAGACTAAAATCGTTGTTCCTTCTTAAGTATCCATAATTTCTTTTTACACATCTCCAATGATCCACGCCAGGATTACTAGTATATCTAATCATTTTACATACTAAAAAATAAATATCAGGTCTAGTGCAATTAATTTCATACATTAAAGAACTAATTGCACTGGTATAATAATAATTTTATCTATATCTCTACCTGTATTAATAAATATTTTAACACTAGTATCAAATGGAGTATTGGAATCCTTGACACCATGATGATCAAATTTATTTATTATTTTTTCTCTGTAATGAGTATGACTTAAATAATAACCCCTTCTACTTTTTATAACTTGAATTCCTAATATAGTATCAACTATTCCAAGATCCTTCATTTTAAACACGGAATATAAGTACTTAGTTTTCTCAATTACACTAATCGTACTAGTCCAAAAAAAGAACATATCATCCACATATCGACATACAGTAACTCTATATTCATTTTTTAAACATTGTATAAACACGTCTATCTAAACTATTATGATTAAATCCATTAGATAAAATAATAGAATCAAATTTCTCATGTCATTTCTTCAAAGCTTGTTTAATGCCATACAATGATTTAACTAGTTTATATACTTTGTTTTCATTACCATGTAAAAAGAATCCTTTTGATTGTTCCATGTAAATCTTTTAATTTGATTATCTATTTATGAAATAAATTTTAACATCAGTTTTATGGAAATAAAAATGATTAATTGAAGATAATTTAAATAAAATATTTATTGAAGTTACCCATGACATATAAGAATAAGTATCATAATAATCAATCTGTTCTTTTTGTCTAAAAACTTTAGTAACCAATATAGCTTAAAAATATTTAATGTTACCATTAGAATCATACATTTTCATGAAAAACCATTTACAATCTATAGGTTTTGAACCTCTATGTAAATCCATAATAACCCTAGTATTATTCCCCATAATGGAATCCATTTCATCGTTAATTTCTTATTTCTCGAAAAAAACATATCTAGATTTCATAGATTTTTTATAAGTATTTGGTTAAACTTTAATTGAAAATACTCTTGGATAATTATTCAGAATATGATTATTTTTATCTTCTTCAACAATAAAAACTATGGAATCATGAGAAATTAAATCTGGATGTAGATGTTTCTCCTTCCTAATTATTGTACTCTATTTAGGTTCAACTTGAGAATCATCATTATTATCCAATGTTTTATTTTAACTAGATGTAATATATAAGATATGGGTATGAGGAATAACTTCCTTCATGTCATGTTTATAAAACATATTTTAAAAAAACTTTACATCCCTTGATTCAATAATAATATTAGCTCCAAAATCCATGATTCTATATAATTTTCTATTTTCTATATATCCAAACAAGTACCTTTAATTACTCTAGGACCAATTTTTGATCTTCTTGGATTGGGAACTATATAGTAAGCTAAACACCCCACAATTTAAATTAAGAATGATTGTATCATCTACCTCTCCACATTTCATATGGGGATAACTTAGTTTTCCTAGAGGCAATCCTATTATGTATATGACATGTTGTCAATAAATCTTCACCCCATAAATTTAATGGTAACATAGATTTATTAATCATGAAATTTACCATTTCTATTGAGGTATGGTCTTTTCCATTTAGATAATCCATGTTTCTAATGTGTGTATTGAGTAGTACTTTGATGAATTATACCATTTTATTAATAGAACTCAGTAAAACAATTCCTAATGTATTCACAACCTATATCTTAGTGTAACACTTTAATATTTTTTTTAATTGGTTTATGAACTCTAATTTATACTTCTTAAATAATTAAAGGCTTCATACTTTCTTCTAAGAAGATATATATGTAAATATCTACTGAAATCATCAAAAAAGTATCAAAATATATTTTCCCTCAATGAGTTAATGAGACATTTAATTTAAAAATATCAGAATGTACTAATTATAATATATAAAAATTTATTTCAACACTATTGAATTGATTTTTAACTATTTTAGATTGCACACATGTTTCAAATTTATTAAATTAATATCCAAAGTTAATTATGATTATATTATTTATTAATTTTAATAAATAATAATTACCATATGAAAAACAATCACGCCATAAATTAGATGACTCAATCAATTAAGCATAAGATTCAATCATATTATTAAGGGACAATTGATGCATTACAAAATTTGAATACACTTTTCCCACAAACATGCCTCCCTTAGACAAGATAACCTTGTCATATTCAAATGAAACCTGAAATTACATATTACATAAAATATTGATAGAAACGAAATTCTTTTGAATTTCGGGTACATACAACACAGTAAGAAGAGTCAACTTCTTCCCATAAGTAAACAACATCTCCATGTTTCCTTATCAACTAACATTGATGCATGCATTATTTTGAAGGTGTTCTTCCTTCAAAATAGTAAAATCATCAAATGTTTTGAACACAAAACTATCCTTGAACACATGCACTATTTCTATAAAATAAATCCACCATCCCATATTTTTCAAAGTATTATTGATTTTGGATATCATTGCAACTAGATTCTATTTAGTCAGTATATTTGCAGTGGGTTTCTCAAATTTCTTTCCATAGAGACATTACCTTTCAAAATACCTTGGTTTTCCACAGACAAAGTGTCCTCCTTTATTCTTGAAAGAATTTTATTTCTTATTGAATTGATGGATTTTATTTTTGATAAGTAAGGATCAGTTTGATTTTTCATTTCTATTAATGATATTAATCTTGGTATCAAATTGTAAATCCATACCTAGGTCTCTCAACATGGATTATTCATCAATGTAAAGAATATTTTTTAATTGTTCCAAGGAAATATCATCACTCTTTTTAATAATTGATTTACCAAAATATTTGCACATAAGTGTAAATTTAGAAATAATTTCACAAACTTGAAATTCTTTTGGTTTATTAATCTTAAGGAAATGAAGTTTATTTTCAATAACTTGTATCTCATAAACTTGATCCAACACCAACTTGTTATCAACCAAATTTTAATTTAGATACATTACAATAATAAATTTATTGGTACCTTCTTAATATGATTTTTAGTTGAACTTGATCAAATACCATATCTCTCAAGTGGTCTTCATTTGGTGGAAATGTTCATAAAGATGATTAGATAATGTGTTGAGAATGTATTTCCTCAACACAAACATTGATCGTCTTCTTGTTTATTTATTATTTACCAAATATTCTCGAATTGAGTCATGTTAATGGGTGTGCCTTCAGTATATGATTTAGGCTCGCTGAGAATGAGAGGATGATTTGGTTCTAGAATGTAAAAAATCATCAACACCATAAGAATAAAATCCATCTTTTTTTTCCAGCAGGAGAAGTTGTTGTCATCGAAATGGTCATGTTTGGCTGTGTCTTTGTTCATTAATTTTAGGGATTCAGAATCCATATTCTAGGTTATGCCTTGGGTTTCAAACTCTTTTTATTGATAGAAAATATTTTGGTATATGAAGAATACAAAATGAATCTCGATTCGTGAATATAATTTTCTATTCAAAAGGGTTTGATCCAACCCTACTTTGATGGTGTAGAGTTTTTGGTGGAATTTTACCTCTAGGATTTCAACATGATTTAGGGAAAATCAATCACCAATTTTCAACTCCCCAAAACACTAATGTTCGGAAAATAGGTAGATAATATCTTGAATTGAAGGAAAAATTAATAAATAAGCGACATCATCGTCACTTATTTATTAATCGAAATTGGTGTAAATCACACAGGTTCGATCCCACCAGTTTTTTAATTTTTGTTTTGTTTTTCTTTATATATAATATATATATATATATATAACAAATAATTTTACTAAATATTTATTTTTTTAAACACTTTAATATCAGTTAGGAAAATATATATATTATTGAAAATAAAAATTCCCAAGGATCATTTTATAAGGGTTGAGTTATGGGAATTCTACCCACATTTCCAATGTGGGATTCCTTCTTTTTATCCACCTCATAAATCCAAGAAAAGGGTGTTTTGAATAATAAAAACACTCTATTTATTTTAATAAGTATTTGGGAATAAAATTATAACATCCCATGGGTGGCTTACCGGGTTGATGTAGAAAGGTCTCATTCAAATAGGAGGTTGGGACGGTGAATCCAGGTGCGGTAGTTTCTTAGTAAGGAAGCTATGTCAGGCTTATCCCTTTTTTTATTAAACTATCTTCTAGTGGATGGAAGATTCTACACAGTAGTACCATTTTTTTGGGTTGTTTAATACACCTACCCCATAACATCCCATTTTTGATATCCTATCACCTCTAGTATGAATTATTATTATTTTTATTGGTTTTTTATTTCATGATTCCATTTGAAATAACTAAAACAAATGGGTGGTTTTTGGAAATTCTTCCACGGGAAGAAAAAAATTACCAGGTTCCGGCTAGTGGAATTTCGGTCATCGGATTCCCGCCGAATGTTGGATGAAAGTGAATCATTTGAAAATAAAACACAAATCAATATATATATATATATATTTCTACAATTTGGAATCGGAAACAACCACATTTTCAATCCATACCAAAAATTTCGAATGACCATAAATTGGAAATCTATAATCGGATAGATGTGTGAAATGTTTTTATTGGGACTGATTTAAGGTATTCTACTTAATTTAATGAAAATTATTTTTATATTTGGATAAAAAAATTCACACGATCAATATAAAACCAATATAAGATATTGAGTCATGCAGTGGAAGCCGATGGGTCGTATATTTGAAATTTTTTATACTATCCTTCAGTTATTAACCAGAGAAATGTTACTTCTTCGCCTCCAGTGACCCAAGACCCAATAGAGTTTTAAGGATCTCATTTGAATTTAATAACCAAAAAAATTAAATAAACAAGAACCTAGTTTGATTAGGAACCACATTTGATTGTATCTCTTCATCGATGAATGTTTCCCGAAGGATATGAAGATGAACCCCTCTAGATAATCCACACACTCTTAAATAATCTACATGAACATCGATCATCAAATTCCAGGTGATAATGCAGAGATCTAGATATTCCATTGATGTTGTGATGATAAACTTGACTCTACTACTATAATCCACAAAGAGGACCTTGAATCAATTGCTTGGATGGAATCATTCTCTCTCAAGGATACGAGAATAGGAGACAAGAGATATTAATCCATTGAAGTGAATTGTACAAAAGAAATGATCTCCTCATCTAGTTATGTCGTAGATGTATAAAATATTTGGATAGGGTTCCCCGACCCTCATATATTTAACATCCACTAAATAAGTAATAAATAAATAATTATGATGGACTAACTGTATAATAAATGTTATTTATATTTTATCACATACTTGTAATATATAAAAAATATATTACATGATAAAAATGAGTCATTAATTCAAATAAAAATTCCCTCTAATATTAAATGAACCATGAATATTAAAATAATATTTGTTCATCTAATATTATTCCAAATATTTACTTAAACAATTTTAAATACTTTTAATAATGAAATTCAACCTAATTTTTTTATACTCGAATAATAATGAATTTATTTATATGTTGGTGATCGAGAGAACATGGACAAATCTCAGACCCCATGGTGAGCCCCACCATGTCCTATATACCTATTCACAAAAATAGGGTATAATCTTGAATGCACTATAGTGTGTGACCCTCTATGACCTTATCTCAATAGTAGTGAATAATATTCACAAACTAAGACCATGGATAAATTTACTTTTGACTACCATGACCATTGATTTAATGAAGGTATTACCATCATAATTGATTAGGCTTTAGATATCACTTCATCAAATCAAAATCTAAAAATTCAGTATTGATAATTCAACAAATTTTATACCACCAATGATGTACCCAACACATGCTACATAACCACGACTTCAATGTCATGGTTTTTTCCTTGCATCAAAGTACGTGATTAAATGACACATATTGATAACGATCTCAATTCAGGAGACTAATACACATTTTTATATATAGGAACACCTAATGAAAAAAATGTGGTGTTCCTATTGCCAAGTATCTCCTCAAGATATTACCTACTAAAGATCATAAAGTGAAAACTTTATGAGAAGAAGTCTCAATGCTTATGCGCCCCCAGCACCTGATAGTCCGACAAAAACTATTTCTACTTAAAATGATATATCTAGATCATATAAAATATATTTAGGATTAAATTCATACTATCTCTAAGTCCTCATTATAGTCTAGGAACTACTATAATCTTTTGAAAATTCAATTAATTTATGGACATTTATTTTTAAATAGTGGATGTAGACATATCAACATCATTATGGTAAGTGTACATCATGTATAACTCAATGTATCCATTATATGATAATAACAAAACTATTAAAATTAGGTCTAGGGAACCCACTATTACAAAAAATTTCTACATTACTTTTTTAATGTATATTTAATGATAAAATAGGTATTTAAGTGGTTAATTATAGTATTAAGATTTATTTTTTTTAGTTAGTAAATTTCTTTTTTTTTATTAAAATTGTTTAGATTGATATTAAAATATAAATTTTTAATTTTATAATTTAATCTTATGTTTTTTGGGTTTAATAATTGTTTTTTAGTTTATGTCAAAAGTTAAATTATTAATGTTTTAGTTTTTATTTTAATTTATCATATTTATTTTGTATGTTGAAATTTTAACTTAGGGTGTTAATATATTTTTGTTTTATCTTATATTTATTTATTACAATTCAAAATTATATAATATTTTTATATTTTACATGGCACCAGATCTATATAGAATATTTCCAATCTGTCTGGACTTTGTGTAAGATTAAATCAATCAACATAAGATATTTGGGTATCTAATAATGGATTATGTAAAGAATTTAAACTACAAGAAAGAAACTAAAGATTAATTTTTATTTTCCTCACAAGTTAATTATCAGGTAAGATAATCATCAATGAAATCTAAGTATGATAAATCATGTTGTGTAACATAATTTTCAATAGAGTATCATAAATTCTATGCAACTCATTAAAAAATATTAAAGAGGAGTGCGTAAGAGTTTTTATCTTGTGAAATATAGAACCCTCTTTTAAATAATGTTGAGGCTATGATAAGATAACATGAAAATAAATGTGGTGATGAATAAGATTTTGTCAAACCTGAGTGACATAGTTGAATTCGATTTCATGTTGCCACTTGAGTGAAATAAACAGAGCTCATTAACACAGAAATAATGAACCAAGGAATTCTATTTCACCGTGAATCAAGGTTTCACTATAGAGATTGAACGTCTCATTCAAGATAAGGTATCAATGACATGGAATCCTCCTAAGCTTACATGGAGGTTTAATATCCTAATGATGCTGATTGAATCGATATGCTAATACGAGAATTCATTTGGTTTAAGAAGATGAACCCTAGTTCATCTATGGAATTTGGGTCGCAACTTTTAGGTTTTATATAGATTTTTATGAAGAAGATTTAGTTAAACTCTGTTTTTTGAGTCACTACTAAGAATGCTCATCTAGAGATGTGCTGGAGTTCAAACCCAAGCTTCCGAGCTCAGTGGAACATCACCCTTTCTTAAAGCACTGAAGTAATTACAACTAAAAAAATTGCACTAAAGAATATAGTTTACTTAATTAAAAGCAGTCAGATAGCCCTATTTTCATCAATTTTTATATTCCTTGTCTTCTTTGTCTTATAAATTTCCACTTTTTCACCATTATTTTCATTTCACTTTACACAATCACATTCACCTCACCATTTAATAGTTTTGTTTTCATTAGTTTTTTTTGTTGTTTTTATTTTTGTTTTGGTAGAAAAATCGTCATATCACCTTTTCTAGGGAATCAAAACCCACGCTTCACTATACAAGTAGTATGTAAGGTTTTATAAATAATTAATTTGACACTTTCTCAGAGATGGTGTGGTCACTCCATAATTCCAAAAAACTGAATTCCTTCTGAAATTAATAACTCACAAAATGTGAGGTTTTATATCTAAAATACTTTTAATATATCATAAAATATATCTGACTACATGCCAATTACTTTTACCATCATGAATATATTGAATTACCTATATCACTATATGTGAAATACGAGGTCTGGTATATACTATAGAATACATCAAGGCTCTTACCTCACTTTTATATAGAACATGATCCATTTGTTTTTTCCCTTCATTTATTTTTGGGGATAATGATGTGATAAGTTTAAAATGAGGTGATAATGGGGTGATTAATAGTTTATCTTTATCATTAATGTCAAAAATATAGATTAATTTATATAAATATTTAAATGGTTGAGGGTAATAATAACATTTTCATTGTCATGTCCAATCTCCATACCAAGAATCTCCGAAGCCTCTCCAAGATCCTTCATCTCAAAGTTTTATTTGAGATGGGCTTTAAACCTGTCAATCTCTATCTCACTTTTACATGAAATCCAAATAAAATTAATCATATAAAATTAAGTAGATAAATATATCATATTTAAGTTTAGTAAAGTAATCACAATGATCAAACTTACCACATACATATTTCTCATTTAACATAAAAGTGTCAAAAGTTTTATACCACTATCTCAGTGATCACGTTAATACATACATGATTTTTTCAATATGTAATCCCAATTATCCAATATTGGTATACAAAACCCATTAGGTTGTTTCATATATATCTTTTCTTCAAATTTTCCATGAAGAAATATTTTTATGATGTAAAGTTTATCTAATTGGATATTTTACTGTACAACCGAATATAAAAAAAATCATATAAATATAGGCTTAAAAATAAGAGAAAATAACTCATTATACTATATCTATTACTTATATAAATATCCCTTAGAAACAATTCATTCCTTGTACCTGATAAAATTATTTCTAGTTCTATCTTCTTTTTTTAAAAACACCCATTTTTACCCAACTATTTTCCTATCCTACAAAGGAGGAATAAGATCCCGTGTCAAATTCTAATTCCATAAACTCATTTATTCTTCAATAACTAAATTCTAGTGTTTTATCTCTTTAATATATAAAATAAATAAACATATATCAAGAACATCATCTTATATTATAGATAGAGTATAACAAACAATATCATTATACTTGGAATGTCTATGTATGGTCCATCATGATCTACCCGTGGTTATATTCTCAAGATGTTGATTATCCTGATATAATATAAATTCTTCTCTTGAAAAGATATCAAAAGGATCACATCATTATGTTTCTTATGAGTCCTGACCAGTTGGTAATGGAATTATATGCACTTCAATCACAACACTAACTGATCCATCAATATCTTTTTTAGAATCATTTAACTTCACCCTTACATATTCATTATATATAACATCACAACTCTAACTAATAATATTTATTTTTCATCACATAGTCGAAAAGCCTTCACACCTACACCAAAGCTAAAAATATAGTTTTATTTTCCCTAGGTGTAGAGACCCAAACTTCTCATACAAAAATATTAAATCTTAATAGAAGAATATTCATTACATATCATAACAATCCATGCTAGAATCATATTGGTCTAGTGCATTTGGAAACTTGGACACAAAAACAACTATTCCATAAGTAAGCTACACTATATCCAACTAAGTTATTTATAACTAGAACACTTCTTAGAAATATAATACATAATACTTTTCTTCCTATAGAATGGAAAGGACATATAATAAAGGGTGAGATTAAATGAAAAACAAGGGTAAAAAGAGAGAGATCAATATAATGTGAGCATGTGAGTATGAGAACATGAGAATAACATTTGAAAACCACAACCTTCATATCATAGATCATATAAATGATTCATGACATAAATCTCAGTTTTTTATAAGACACGAATTAGATCTAAATCAAATAACAATATCTATGAGATAATAACATCTATATAAGACATAGATTTGTGGCATGCGCATAAACCTAATAAATTTAATGTCAAGTCTATCTACCAAGACATTCATAAAATTTTAGGCTCAGGATAACCACTCATGTACCCACTTTGATCTTGGTATAACCTCTCGTTTACCCTCTTTGTGGATTAGGATTACCACATGTGTACCCTCATTGGAGCTTGGGATAACCTCTCGTCTACCCATTGAGATAATATAAGATTAATCATTTCCCAATTCATTGGAGGGAGATATTGGTCCCACCCCTCCCATAATGAAAATCACACATATGTGTTCTAGAAGATCATAAAACATTCATCATATCAGAATCCAAGAAAATAAACAATTTTCATAGACCATTTCATCATAGCATAACTCATGGAAAAGAAATAGATTTTATAAACATCAATATAAACATAAACTATTCTGAGAAATAATAATAATAGTATCCATAGATCATATCCATAGTAAATCATAAGTTACATCAAATAATGTCATCCTAGATGGAAAATGATTTTGAAAGATCACTTAGAACATTTCATGGGGAAAATAGACCTTGATAAATAATTTTTAAAACACAAAAGATTTAAAAAATAATTCTCTTTGAAAAAAACTTGGAAACATATAAATGAATATTTAAATATCATTTAAAACATTTATTAGAAGGAATATCATGACTACATTGATAAAAAAATTTTAAAATATACAACATTTTCAAAATAATTTTCTTTTAAAATAACATTTTAAACTCATGAAGTATGATTTAAAAAAATAATTTTGAAAAATTTATTTAGGAAAATTCCATTTCCACTTTGAAGAACACTTTTTAAAACATTAAAAATTTTCAAAATAATTTTTTTTGAAAATAACTTTTGTAACTTATAGAAAAATATTTAAAAATATCATTTAAAACATTTCATGAGGAAAATATACTTTCAGATATGAAATGAACTTTTTAAAACAAAACAAAATCACAAAAAATCCTTGAATATAAACTTGAAAAATTATAAATGAAGCTTCAAATAAAATTAGGCTAAGAAATTTCATTCTTTTCATACACATTAAAAACAATATTCCTTTCACATTTTTGGTAAAAGGAAAATGGGCCTTATATGGAAATGACATGAATATTAATTTTTATTTTGTTTAAAAGTCAAAAGTGGGTAAAAAATCCTTAATAAATCCTTTTGGTAATGTTAAAACATTTTCTAAAACATATTTATAAAACATGGATGTGGAAGAAAAAGTGTTTTTGACTGAAGAGAGAAGTAAAATAAATTTTCCTTTAAAACATTATTTGGACTATTAAGTACATAAAAAGTGGAAAATTAAATTAAAACATTTATTTTCAGGAAATAAATATAGGATAATAAATTTCATGAAATTATTGAGAAATATATCATATGATTTCATTATCAAAACCATAATCATAAAAAATCCTCATAAACTATGAGATTATTACATAAAATACTTACCAATTTGGTAAATTTGAATCATAAGATCCATGAAAGAATAAAATTAATTGAAACTTATAAATTAATTATATTACTTGTCAAAGGGGACGCATATACAACTCATGAAATAATATAGGTGCATATCATAACATATGTCCCAAAGAAGAAAAATTGAGATAAAAATCTTTTACCACTTTAATAATATTTTTAATTGTAATACCTAATAAATAATTACATAAAAAAATCTAAATATCCTTAAAATAAGTATATTTATTATATAACATGTCAATGGGTTAGTATATACTCCTCATAAAAGAAATGAGTGGTGAATTGACATATGTCTCCCAGAAATAAAAGAGAGATTATAAATACCTTACCATAAGTATTGAATTTCATAATACACATTTCAAAATCCAATATAAATATATTATATAACCATACTAATATTTATCATTCCATATATGATTTACTTATGACAATTTATTACATGTTTATGAACAATTCATTGTTAAAATCACAATTCGGGTAAAAAGTGCTTGTTTTTCATGTAAGTTTTGATTTTTTTAGTTTAGGTTCTCATACATTGATCATGGTTCTATATTCTATATAATTTTATACCTGATATAAATATTAAATATTTTATTTATATATGTATTTATAATAATTCATAAAAGTTAGAGATAAAAAATGAAATACATTGTTCATGGAGATGATATGTCGTACATACACAAGAACACTATTTCCATTTTCTCAATATATGAAACAAAAGAAAGGAAAATAATATATTACCATTAAAAAGTAATTTTTATCTCATATATTTCATATATATTCATTAAATTTACCCTAATTACCTTCTATACAAATCATTAATGAAAAAATAATCACATCTCTTTGTGATGTTATAGTCCGCCGTACACATGAACAACATTATCATATCTCACACAAAATAAAAAATATGAATTTACAATTAATGAAGTATAATTATGTTAAAATATTATATATATTTACATATATATTAATATAATCAATCCTTATTACCATCCAAGTAAAAGAAAAATGAAAAACACATCACATTGGTTCGTGAGGTGGTAGTTCGCCTTACATACAAGCAACGTTATTATTTTCCAACATGTTGGGAGGTAAGAAGGAAGACATTATATTATAATTAAAGAGTTAAAATAATATCATAAATATAAAATATAAATATTAAATCCATAATTATATACAATCTTTATAGGTGGTGATGGAAAATGAATAACATTGGCTCGCGAGACAGTGGTCTACCGTACACATGATCGACGATTTCATTTACCATTTGATGGAATCAGAGATGGATATATGTTATTAAATTAGCATAATAATATATCAGTATATAAGAGATATTGGTGTTATTATTTTTATATACTTGTAAAAAAATTGAAGGAGCTAAAATAAGAAGTAAAATAAAGACACATAGTTAAAAACATTACATCTTCTCCAGACAACCTCTTTAGGTTTAACCTAATGCCTTTCTAGAGTGGTTTTATATTATCGTAAAGGCCTCTATAATTTGGGGATGTAAGTAAGTAAGGCATTTGGGTATTTAGTTTCTGATAAAAATATATTTAAAGGTGTTAATATGAGAGGATAGGGGGTGTATTTATATAAGTGAGGTGAGTGGCACACTTGTAATCTTTAAAAACGAAAAGGTGCACCAACTTTTTTTATATTCTACAAGGAGTAAAAATGGATCATTATAGAATATTATAGGTGATAAGGTCTATATATATCAATAAAATGGGGTTTGGAAAACATTATAGGTCATCTTACCCCTTATATTCTTAGTTTAACACCTGGTAAACTTGTTTTAACCTTAATCGTGATAATTAATTTTTACTGTTTCCTATTTACTATTGTTTAAAATTAAATTAAAATTATTAAATAATATTAATTATTATGATAAAAAATTGGTAATAAATTTTTAAAAATTCTATTTATATAAGTGGAATATTTTAATTTAAAATTAAACTCGTAGATGCGATGAAATAGCGGTTTTCCAAAGAGAAATTATTCAAAATTTTAAGAAGTTTTCATATCAAAATTCAATATAAAATTGATTAAAATGAAATGAATTAGATTAATAAATATATAATTAAAATAATTTTACATTTAAAACCATATTAAAAAAATTTCTATGTTTATAAATGCTTTAAAAGAAATGACAATTTATAATAAAATCGAGTATTTTTCACTATTTACTGAAAAATTCATCTTTTGAGAAAATTATCAAAAATTAACTCAAAGATAATTCAGAAATTATAATTTCAGAAATTATGTTTATTTTTTCAAATAAATTTTCTAAAAGTTTCAAAAATTAATTTTAAAATAACTGGATAAAATGTGATGAAACTAATTTTTGAAAAAAATAGTTTTTAAGTATAAAATTGGATTAATTATTATCCCATGTCTAGAAAACACATAAGGTGATTGTTAAAAAATTTATATAATATATAATATATAAATTTAAGTAAAATCATTATCTAAAATTTATTTTATTAATTTATCGAGGTAAAAATCATTTTTGCGAAGAAAAAGTGTTTTTAAAAAAATATTTCTTTTATATTTAAATGGAATTTATTTTCATTTATAATTAATTTATCACCAAAACTTTAATTTTATATACATGTTTAAAACATATATTTTCATAATTTAGTTAATATTATTTATACCCACCATTCCAATGGCTATGAAATAACTATCATATTTAATAATAATATTTTAATAGCATGATGTGTTTCATTAATACTTGATGTTTCATGCAACACTAGCTATTAGAAAACATTAAATTTATTTGAAAAAATATTTCATAAAATATTGGGGTGTTACACTAGCATAAAAGTTTTAGTATATTTCATGAAAATATATATTATAACCAACGATATGTAGTCTTTCATAATTAGAAACATTCTCACTAGACCAAACCTCTATTTGAATTTTACCAGCCATCATTGAAGTGGGTGATTTGTTCATAATGTGTGATGTATGCATCAATGATTATACTAAAATAAATATTTTTTCAAACCTAAATAAGATAACATACATCAAACCTTTTCAATGAGCATATGGTTCATCAGTTCTTCTACTCCATTTTTTAGTGTTTCGGGAACTATAAAGTACCTCACAATACCTTTATCCTAAAAAACATTCTATAATAGGTCTTATGGGTATTCTACAATATTATCTCATCTCGGCGGTGGTGGGGCTCAGTGAAGGAATCTTCGGGATCTCATCTCAGAGGCGGTGTGTTCGGAAGTTCATGTCGATGGCTTTGGCGTGGTCCTGGTGCGGCTCAGGCCAGCTCTGGATCTCTCATCTTAGTGATGGGAAGACCTAGCGATGGTCTGGTGGTCTTTTCTCGGCTCGGTGACGGAGTGTTTGGAAGGATCCGGTGGTTGTGGTCTTAGCGCTATCTCCCAATTTTGGCTTGGTTTTGGTGACGATGGGATTCATTGGCTTCATGTGCCTTGGATTCAGATCTGTTGTGGTTGGGCACTGGCTTCTGGAATCGAGTTGGGGCATTGTTTGTCTACAGGATTTGGGCGCATTCTGGTAGAGCTCGGCATCTGCTCTGAAGCGGCTCAGAAAGGGGGAGGTTTTGTTTGGATTTGGTTTGTTTTCATTGTTTCTCGGCTGTGTTGTTGGTGTTTTTTTTTCAGTGGTGTTGTCATTGGAGGTGTCCCAGTTCTCCCAACTAGTCCCTTCTACATTTTGTGGTCTGATTTGGAATCTGATGTGGGCTCTTCTGCAGCTTTAATCTGATCTTCTCTAGCCCAGAGCGGCGTTTTCAGCTTAGACCTTCTCGTTTTCCTGCATCGGCTATGCTCTATCGATATTCAGTTGGATCTTCGAGTCCTAGGTGACGAAGATTTGGCTTCACCTCCTTAGTTTGTCCTCCTTTCTGGGTCGATGCGGATGTTCTAGAAGGGTGACCTAGGGTTTTGCCGAGGTTCTTCTGGTTTCGATCCTAGCGGTGTTTTCTATGGGAGGGTTTTTCTTGGATCTACCCCTTTGTTTCCTAACTCTGTAGGTGTTTGGTTTGTGTTTGTTTGGTTCGATCCTAAGGTGGGGAGATGTGCAGCTGGACTTGATCCTTCGAACAATCTTAGATGAGGATTCTTAGGTGGCAGTCCACCATTGTAGTGCTTTTCGAATTCGGTTGTTTGAGAGGTTATGGCATCAGCCGTAGGATCCGGCCTGTGCTTTGACATAGGACACTTACATGCCGATTTTTTTTCATCGTTGGAGTGCTTCATCTTGTTTATGCTGGGGACGGGCTGCTCTGGTTGGAAATCTGGATGTTCTCTTTTTGTACTTCGGTGTGATTGTCCTATGTCTATGAAGTCTTTGGGTTTCCTCCTTATTTACTTAAAATGAGGTCTTATCAATTATAAAAAATAATTTAAGGCCTTCGGGCCATTGGATGGATGTAATGAAATAATAATTACCTCATTAAAAATAATTGATCAATGGTCTCCATATTTTAGTATGGATATAGTCAAGTATTCCCTTTATGAAATGAATTAAATTTCTAAAACTAACTCTAGTTTTCTTACTCATTACAAAATTATATTATAGTTCTATCGATTCTATATTGGAACCCTTCAAAACACCTTTCTTCACTAAGATAGGGAAATCCTTCTCTCCAGTATGTCTGAGTCTCATATGCCACAATCTAAAAGTACATGGATCACTCACCTTTGATATTGTTGCTCCATATATAACAGTATTAACATTAAAATAATAAAAAATAACTCTATGAGTACCTTTCATCTTAAATAATGTACTATATATTATTCTCATGAATTTATCTTTAATGGTTATCCTATAGCCAAGCATATACAAGATTCCTAAAGATATGAGAAACTTCTCCATTTTTGGAACAAATCTCTTATCAATAAGGCATATAATCATACCATTATATATCCTCAAACATAATGTTATAATTCTAATCTCACTATTTTCCATACTTATTTTCAAGGGTTTTTATATGTGTTTATATCGGGTTTTGATATATATCTATTGAGACGTCTTCCCAATTTCATTGGTTTTTTATTCTTTTGGTAGGACTAACATTGATAGGAAATTAGGGAATTTGGAAAAAAATGAAAGCGGTGTGGTGTGATAATAGATAAATGTATATTAAGCTCAAAAAATATCGATGAGAAGATCATGTTTCACATCATGAAAGTCATATTCAGGTCATAAACATCAAATAAACACTGTGAAATAATCCAAGCATGAGCTTGCGTTATGTGGAGAAGGTTGAAAGTGGATAAGTGGTCCAAAAGTCTAGATATGAATGATTCATGGTGAAACATATAGGTCACACTGCAAAAAATTGTGAAGTGTTCGCAAATCCCAATTTTTTCCTTTATACAATTCACCATGTGAATTTTTATTTCACTGTGTGAATATGCAATTCATAACAAAAATTTCAGGTGTTGAAACTTACAAAAGTTTATTGTTTTGGTCTTTTATGAGGGTTTTAAAGAGGAATAGACCTGAAAACCTTGGGCATGACTTATAGTTTTATAAATAGAGTAATCCTATCAAATACATTCATTTATTAGAGAAGCAATGAGTTCAACTACCTGGAGGCTTTTTCTAGGGTTCTGATTGAGAGACCATTCACCATTTCTTTTCTTTTTTTATTTCCTATTTTTTGTTTCTATAATGATTGGATGACATTTATTTTAATTCCAATTTATTTTCTTTATTCTATTTCCCATTTTTTCATGTCTAATCTCTCTACTATGGGTTTTGGTTTATACATCACTATCGATCACCTAAAGATGATTGACTAAACCCTGTAGGGGGGAGTGGAATCAGTTAAAGGGGGAACATACTAATAAATTCTGATATTCCTTCACTCGTATGATTATTTTATTCAATATTATTTTGTTTTGATGGATATTTAATGTTATTAATAATTGAATAATTGAATGAATGTTTTCAATTTTGAATGAACACCAACATGATCGATATAATTAATTCATGATAATTGAATTTGATTATTCTTATACTTTTTTCAGTCTGATATTAATTCACTTCAGTTATTTTATTTATTTTAGTTATTTGGACTATGATAAATTAATATTCTAGGGTATATTGATAGGTATTAACCATTTACCATATATATAAAATTTAATGATTTCACAACTATTTAATCTTATTGTTTTTCAAGTGAAGATGAATTAATTTATTTACTAGAATCACCCTTGGAAACAAGTTTCTCTCTCTTCAACCTTTTTCTTTTTGCATTTTTTTATTTTATTTTCTATTAATAGTTTAATAAAATTAATTAATTGAAATAAAATGAGAATTGTTTTTGAGAATTACTATTTTGTTCCCTGATATTCATTTGATTGACCCAGTTCTTCCGTTATTTTATAAATTTATACCTAGTATGGATTGGGGAAATATTTAACATCCTGACCCAAACCACCAGGTCTGAGATGGATCGTCACATGACCTCATTCATGCCTCCCCATATGAAAGAAGCATACAACTAGCAACAAGGGTTCAAATTCATCTGTGGGAAGACTATACCCTTAGTATCATGTCATATGATCAATAATAATCAATAAATAAATAATAAACAATTAGAGTAAATTCAGAAAACTAAACAAATGACATGCATATAAGATCTCCCAAAGTGGTAATCCAGTCCATAGTATAAAAAGTAGATAATAAAATAAAAATAAAATAAAAAAACATTGGTGGGGCTCTCTAGTGTCTTCCCCACACTACTTTGGCTCCATAATCTACTCCTGAACCATCCACCATGGGGTCCTTTCCCTTCACTGGTTCTTTCATAATAAAATCTACAAGCACATCAAATTGGCCAAGTAGGGTGTTAGTACAAGACTTAGTAGGACACTACCAATGTGTGCTTATCATAATTCTAAAATGAATATAATTGTAACTGTCCAACCCGAATTCCCTCTGAAACTGGTACCTGAACCAATATGCCACATACCCGAAGGGCGTTCCTGATCTCCATGGGCTAGAGACTAGAACCTGGGCATAAAAAACTAATGGAATTATTTATACCTAATTGAAGCAAATACATGACACATATATATATAAAAGATCAAAACCTCATATGATAAATATATTCCATAACTAAAAGGAAATAAGGGAAACCTATAACTCAAGAGTAGAGACAATCTCCAAGTACAAGTAAAACCATAAAGGACTGCCAAAATAGAAAAAATAAAACTACTCCATGTGAAAGCATGGGAAAACTCGCACCATATCACCAAAATATACTCATTCTTGCTGACAAAAAACCTCACTATCTCAATGTGGCATATTGTCTTTCTCTACATCAAAATATATAATCAGTTCTACAAACCACCAAAGTGGTCTAGAGGGTGTGGGATAACATTCTCAGTAGGGTCTCACCAAAGTGTTACATATCAAGTCTCTAAAAAACAATCCAAGCATGCTCAAATTTAAATAAAAAAGACATGAGAGAATATCCTTTTTCCACATTTCCAAATAACAGTTTAATAGTTTTTATATCAAAATCATGGAAAATTTGTTTAATTTACCCTTTTAAAAAATTTATCAACAAAGAAGGTAAATTAGTTTCAACAAAATTCATAACCAAATACCTCATTACATATATCATTTCAAAAAAAATATTGCTTCACATATTATATCAAATCCATGGAAGTACAAGAAAATAGTACAAATCTAAATTAAAACTCCAAATCATCCAAGAATCATAGTTAACATCACGCCATTGATCACACTAGGTTATTATATATAGGAAACTCATACGTAACATAGAAAATATTGTAGGAATAAATCCACTAGACATATGAATTAAGTCTAGAGGGCAGAGGAACACCCCTTAAAGTGAACCCCCCCCCCCCCCCCAATATGTATAACAAGACCCTATAACAATAGGCCTAGAGATTAAAGATAATCCCCATGAGAAAATTCCCCAATAGTGGATGAGATCTATACTATAAATTCCACCTAAGTGACCAAGGATTCACATGTGCTCTATTTTCCAAATCATTAGTCATTTAATTCTTTGAAAACTAGTTCATAAACCATTTCACAATGCATTGAAAACACATTCCATTTACCTAATACCAGGGGAAAAACATATATTATAAAAACCCAGTTCTACACAAAAAAGATAATCAATCATAACAATCAATTTCATTTAAATAAAAAATTTATCAAAATAAGAGAAATGCAGTTCACTTACATAGGCTAGAGATAAAACCACCTACCTCAAAACATAGGGCCAAACATTCCCACAGAGGATCCACTATCAAAAAGGAAAAAACAATGAAAAAAGTCTCCCGATAATCAATCTACCCATATTATAATTCATCCAATTTAACAAAAGGGTTTTTGGAGAAGAGGAAATAACACACAACTTAGAATTAACTCCCTCCGCACTAATACCAATAAAGGAAATGACCCTAGTAATGAGATCACACAATGGATATATAATGAAACAAGAAGTAACACTATCATAGATCAACATATTCGATAACACAACTCCATGGAACTATTGCAATCAAAGAAACATATAAGTAGAAAGGTTTACTTACTTGGAGATATGAGAACCCACTAACACAATGATCAATCACCAAAGGGATCAATCTGGATTTAATGGAGACTCCAAAAATTATTTTATAAGGGTTCTAGGTTGATATCCAAGAGATATATAAAATAATGAAATAAAATTTTAGTTGAGAGGCACTATAAAATCTGACCTCCTGATAGTTAGATGATATGTAACTACATTACATGGTGTGCTATCCACAATGATCAATTAGGCCAAAAAACTATATCCTTTTTATTAAAAAAATATCTTTTATTATTACACATCATGTAACCATTACACAATGTGTAATCAATTCACGCTATGTAAATAGATCCTGACTTGTGTCTGGTGGCCAAGTAAACAACATGAAACTTCTTTACACACCATGTAATCACTGAGAACACATCATAAAACTCCATATTCTTAAATAAAATGTCAAAAAACCTTAGGCATTCTTTGATCTAAGTGAGAACCCCACCAATCAAATAAAAAAGTTATATGTGGACACCATTAATTCAAATAAAAATCTATCTATGTACTTTATGTCATTTTTCTCAGAAAATGTTCTCCATCCCTACGAGCCCCAAGAGACTCCCAATTAATGAAGAAAATAATAAAAATAAAGGGGGTTACCTAAAATTGGGTAACGAGCTGTTAAAAACTCTCCACCATAATAATTTTCATCCTCATAAAGTCATGTGAAAGAATGAAGTCTGATAAAGAGGTGAGGCCACTACTCCCTCATCAATGACTCACGATCTCAAGTCTCGTGAAAATCTAATCTTTGACCCCATAACACTCTTCCCAATGGAATATAATTCCCATGGAATAAATTCACATGAGATTCAATGATCTCAAATGGTTTCTCGGCAATTGAAACATTTTTCTCTAAATCAACCTCTTCCCAACTCGGAATGTGAGAGGGATCATGATGATATTTCTAGAGCTGCGATATATGGAAAATGTCATGAATTACTATCAAATAATCTTGAAATACCAACTGATAAGAAAAATACCCAAGCTTATCAATGAACTCAAATGGTCCCACATATCCCAGAGCCAACTTCATCCATTTCTTCAGATGATAGTTATCTAACTGAGGAGAAGTATTCAACAAAACCCAACCATTACTGAAAACTCCGAAGGATGACACCACTGATCAATATAATATTTCATAGGACTCTACACTATAACTATACAATGACATATATCCCAAATCCTCACAAATATCTCCTAAACCAAACTTAGCCCTGCTAAAGAAGCATCACCCATATTAGACCAAAAAATAGGTGATATTCATTGATGATCATACTAAGCCTCAAAAGGATCCATTCTGATTGAAACTAATAACTATTGTTTTAAGAAAACTCTACCAGTCCTATATGGATATCCCATGATCCACCAAAATCTGAATAACACACATCTTCTGAACATCAACATGTGGATGATAAGTTGTACTCAACCTAACCTAAATCATCATTGCCTCTTGAGGAATTATATATAATCTCAAAGTAAACCTATGATCCATTTATGAAACAATGGAATATGAACCCCATGTAATTTCACAATTTCATGCACATACATCTTACCCAAATCTTCAACTTTCATAGTGTCTTTGATTCGAATGAAATGAGATGAATTTTTCAACTCATCGATCACCACCCAAATATAATTCCTCCCCTAGGGAGTCCATGGAAATTTAAAAATGATGTACATAGACACCTCATACCATTTCCAAACTGATATGAGAATATGATGGAGAAACCCAAAAGTTTTCAAATGATTTTTCTTGATCTTTTAGTGGTTGTAACAATGATACACATACTCAGAAATGTCATGCTTCATACTCAGCCTTTGGAATAACCCTCTCATATCATAATACATATTGGTATTTCATAGATGAAATTCCCATGAATAATTATGAAAATCTAAAAAAACCTAGAACCCCATATATGATGAGGTGATAAACAAATCCCCAAAAATGAGTATACCATTTAAAGAGAGATAATAACCTGAAACAGTCTCCCTACCATATAGGGTTTCTTGAATTCCTCTGAACTCATCATCATATAGCTGGTTCTATAGAATATACTCAAAGGGAGATGATGATAATTGAACACCAGTCAGATTCATACTAGAAACAACCTCCTGTGAATCTTGATGAAATTGAGAAAAAATCCCTATAAGGTTCCACTGTTCCTTCAATTACAAAATAGATTGCGATGGAATATTCCTACTAAGATAATATTCCATGAGATCCCCATTCCCTGAGGTGTCAGTGATATAAAAGTCTAACGTCTGAAGGTACTCTACCCACTAACTCTGTCTAAGATTCATGTTTTTTATAGAAGATATAGCTTAAACTCTTATGGTCAGAAAATATTGTGGACCTTTCTCCAAAAAGGTAATTCCTCCAAAACATAATCTCATGCATAATTGTGAAAATATCTATATCATGAGTGGGGTAATTCTTCTCATGTAGTCAAATATGATGAGATCTGTATGATACCACATGATCATCCTATGTGAACACATGCCCCAAACCACCACTAGAAGAATCACAGAAAACTACAAACCCCTTACCAGGATTAGGTAAGATCAGAGTAGAATCATATGTTAGAAGACATTTCAACTCATTTAAAGAAGACTGAGACTTTTAATCCCATGTGAATTTTACACCTTTCCTAGTAATAGGGGTAAAGTATGACACCAAGTTTGAGAAATCCTTGTCAAAAAGTCAATTGTATATAGTAAGTCCAAGGAAGCTTTGAATCTCAAAGATGTTACATGGATCTTCCCATAAAAAGACAACCTTTACCTTCTTAGGATCAACTAATAAGTGATTCTTAGAAATCAGGTACCCTAATAATTTCACTTCTATAATCTAGAAGTTTCATTTTAAAATATTTCTATATAAAAAGTAAAACCTATGGGTTTACAAAACCAAACATAGATGGTGCTCATGCTCACACTAAGATCGTAAATAAACCAAAATATCATCCACTAACACTACCACAAAATTTTCGAGATACTAATGAAATATCAGATTCATCAAATCCATGAAAACTATAGGAGTATTAGTCAAAAAAACAACATAAAAATATATTTATAATGACCATGCCTTCTCCAGAAATATGTATTCATTATATCACACTCTAGAAATCTTAGTTGATGATATCCCTATTGAATATCAATCTTTGAAAACCAATTTTCCCCTGTTAATTGTTCAAAAAAAAATTCCACCCAAGACAAAGGATACTAGTTCTTAACTATTACCTTGATCAACTTTTGAGAGTCTATACCCAACCACAAAGAACTGTCTGCCTGTTTGGCAAAGATCACTAAGGCTTCCCAAGGTGAAACACTAGAGAAAAAAATCATTTTCACAAGGTTGTAAAATTCGATATTGAGCTCTTTTAACTATGTTGGTTCCATAATATAAGAAGTTATTTATATCGACTATGTTCCTAACACTAGGTAATTTGTAAACTCCACCCCCTCTTTGGAATAAACCTAGAGAAATCGTCTCAGAAAATGTCAGGAAAATACTGAACAATAATGGGAATACAAAAAATAGAATAAATTTCATCAGGATCAACTACAACATTAGACAATAGACTTTTGAGCACGGGGAGGGAAGGTCCTGCATGTCCAATCCTTAGATATCACTCTCCCTAAAACACTCACGATCTCCCATTGGCTACAATAAATGAGACATGCCAATGATAATAATAATCCTCATATAGATGATCAATAATCCAATCCATCATGATGATGATTCCAAATAAATCTATATTGACAATAAGAAAATCCTACACTAGATCTGTCTCGACTATCAATAGCACACAAGAAGGACACTAAAACCCCTAATATTTCCTCTTCCCGAGAGGTTTCACTATGTTCATAACAAAGGAAATGAGTTATATTGGAAGGTTAAGTATATCAATAAAATTTCCAAATAAAAACAATTGGGGAGAAACAGTATAAAATAAAGTAATCTCTACTGAGGATGTAATAAAGATGGTACCTATCGCTATCATAGGACTCACATCTACCTCCAATAAAAAATCATATATTTCATGAAGGGGATTCAATCCCAAGGCTTATGGCTAAAGCCCTATAGCCTTTGAATAATCTAACTATGCCACAGTAGCCTTTGGATTCGAAGATACCTGACTATAAAGAAATGTAAACATAGCCTTATAGAATCACTATAGATAGTTGAAAATTCCAAAACTATTACACATGTTTTCCGGCCAAGGGAAAGAATGTAGTGTGTATCAAAACTTTCCACAATGATAGAAATGTTGAGGTATACCACTAGGTATAATTGGAGGTGTTGAAGAGGACTACTACTGAGAACCACCTCCATTGCTCCTACGATGATCCTGAAACTTCCTATTTTTACCATGCACACCACTGAAGCTGTCATTTGGTGGAAGAGAAGGGGTAGAATTTCTAACCTTTCCTTTCATATTAATCTCTACCATAATAGACATGTTCACTTCCTCAACATAGGTTAGAATCTTCAACATAAATACTTGTGATCTAATATCCGATCTCAAACCCTATTGGTACTTTTGAGCGTTTAACTGGTCATTATTTACAACCACAGGTGAAAAAAAACTATATAATCAAAACGATTTGTGTATGATGACACTGCATACTCTCCTTGAAGCAAGGAGAGAAACTCCTAATGATTTTCCATCATCAGTGACTCTGGATAAAAATTCTAAAAGAAGAGATCCTTGAAACCAATCCAATTTAAGACACAAGTTTATCTTCCTATTCCGTAGAATACCACTAATTCATTCTATGACCCTTAAGTATGAACATTATACACTTAACCTTAAGATTCTCAGTTGTTTCCAGGAATTCAAATATTTGATAAAAATTTTAAATTTAGTCCTCTACATCTTGAGGTTCACTCATATCTTTAAAGGATGGTGATTTCACAAAAAAAAATGCATTCTGAACATGTGGTACATTCTAGTCAACGTCATGAACTTCTCACATGATAGCCTTGATAAAGTTATCTTCCATTGGTGTATTACCTTGAGGAGTACTAGATACACCATCTCAAGGAACTCACAGAAAACATTTTGGAGGCAAACTACTATACACCGAAACAAAATAAATGATCATACAATAGACCCATCTTAGTTAAAACTATAAAAACCATAATAAAAAAACTAAGATTACCATAAAGAACTCAAAACATGAGACACAAATCCCAACATTCAATGGTAACTTGAGTCTCATCATAGAAATAGTTGGTCAGGAACTCACTACAATATACCTCTCAAGTCCCAAAAATCTTATCTCTTGTCTAACAAATATACCATGATAAGGAAATTCCCAGAATCTAGGGATTTGATACCAAACTATAATGAACTGACCTAATTACCCTCTCAAAATAGTACTTGAACCAATAATCCACAAACAAAATGAGCGTTCTCATTCTCCATGGGTTGGAAACTAACACCCGTGTATCGAAAACAAAATTAGGGAATGATTTCTCCCAACCTTAAGTAAATACATGACACATATATATAACAAAGAGAAATAGAGGAAGATAAATATATTCCATAACTGAATGGAAACTTCAGAAACTAACAAATCAATAGTAGAAACAATCTCTAGGTATATGTCAATCCACAAAGGACTACCAAAATAGAAGAAAACAACAACAAATCCATGTGAAATCATGGTAAAACTTCCACCAACTCACCAACAGCTACCCATCCCAGCAGACCAAAAACCATAGTGCCCCACTACAACACCATACCTTTCCTTGCATTGAAAGAAATAACCAGGTCTACGCACCGCTGAATAGGTATGTAGGGTGTGAGCTAACAGGATCAGTACGGTCTCACCTAGGTGTTCCATATCATGTTTATGAACAATAATCCAAGCCTTCTCAAAATTAAAGAATATAAGGAATAATAAATGTTTAATAATTTTGATATCAAAAGCATAGAAAAACAACTTAATTTCACCATTTCAAAATATAAATATAAATAGGTTAAATGAGTTTTAAAACATTTCATAACCAAATATCTCATCAGATATATCATTTCAAAACAAATCATGAATAATGTATTATATCAAATCTATGGAAGCAAAAAAAAATAGTACAAGCCAAAAATAAAATCCCAAATCGACCAAGAAGCATGGGTAACATCAGGACAAGGATCACACTAGGTTAACATAGCAAGGACACTCATAACTAACATACATAATCATGTATGCATCATGCCTCTAGATATATGAATTATGTCTAGAGGGAAGTGTAACACATTATAAATTGAACCCCTAACAACTCTTACAAGTACCTATAACAACATTCCTAGAGATAATCCCCATGAATAAATCCCCTGACAGTGGATGTGACATATTACTATACGTTCAACCTAAGTACCAAAGGCTTACCATGTGCTCTATTTTACAAAACATTTATCATTTCATGCTTTGAAAACCATTTCATAAAACCATTTCACAATTCATCTGAAACCCATTCCATTTACCCAATACTAGGGTAAAACCATATTTTATAAAAAACCCAGTTCCACACACATATAAAAATCTTTCATATCATGCAATTTCTTTTAAATAAAAAATTTATCAAAACAAGAGAAATTCAGTTCACCAACATAGTCAAGAGATGGAACCACACCTACCTCAATACTCAATTTCACACACTCCTACAAGGGATCCAATAATAAGAAGAACTCCAAAATAGAAATAGAGTCCCTAAAATATATCTAAAAATCTTATAAGTAATCCAATTTGACAAAAGTTTTGGTAGAGAAGAGGAAACAACACATACCTTGGAACACACACCCACTGCTCCAAAACCAACAAAGGAAATGGCCTCTGTAATGATATTACACCATAGATATATAAGGAAACAAGAAGGAACACCATTAAAAATAAAAATATCTGATAACAAAACACTACAATACTACCACAGTCAAAGAAACAAAGAATCAGAAAGGATCACTTACCTATATAAATTTAATCCCACTTCCATGTTGATCAATCACCAAATGGATCAACACTGATCGAACAGAAACTCCAAAAATTGTCAGAGAAGGGTTATAGGTTGAGATCCAAGAGAGCTATGGTATAATGAAGTAAACTTTCATCCGTACGACACCCTAAAATCCAACCATCTGACAGTTATATGATGTGTAATTATTTTACACATAGTTTAATCTATGCCGATCAAGTGCACTGAAAAACCCATCACATTTTTATTAAAAATAGATCTTTTATTATTACATGTCGTGTAAATATTATATTGTGTTTACTCAATTCATTTTTTGTAAATAGTTTAAGACTTGTGTTTGGACACCAAGTACACATTGTGTAACACCTTTACACACTATGCAATCACCCAACACACAATAGAAAACTCTATATTCTTATAATAAAACTCAAAACACCTTGGGTGTTCTCCAACTCAAAGAGAACACCACTAATACATTAACACATTTATACCTAGACTCTATTAATTCAAAAAAATACATCACAAAAAATTAATGGATTTTTCTCACAAACTGTTCTTAATCCATGGGAGTCCGAAGATGCACCCAATTAAGGAGGAAAATAAGAAAAAAAAATGAGATGGTTACCTAAAAGTAGGTAATGATATGTTAATATAAAAGTGTATATCATGAAATAAATAAATTATCACAAAAAAATCATGTCGAGCATTTATGCGATAATGAAGCAGACACAAACCTTAGATATACCTGCTTTGGAACCATGATAGAAAACATCAGAACAATCATGGAAATATATCAACTCCAGAGCCATCCTCAAGCTGATCAATAGCCGTACAGGACCCATTCCTCTAGGTCAAGTCAAACTAGGTCATCATGTGCCAACTCTATCTCTAAGTCAGGTCATATGGACCATCAGGAACCATTGTTGGGATGCACTTTAGATCACACATGATCACTATACCCCATGATCATCACATATAGTACTGATCGCTCATGATCATTATACCCCTAGGTCAGTCCACACTATTCCACCATGAATTGGCATCCATCTTGATCTCATTATCAAGTCACATCCATCATCTGAACATGCTCCCCCTTAAGGGATACTGAGCCATGATGGGATCACCAGTCACTTTGTATTATTCATAACACAACGACATTGTATATACCAAGAATATCATAAGGCAATAATGACATAATACATAACATGTCATGAGTGTGAAAAAATCCAAACATAGACACATTTGATCAAATCAATAAGGTATAAATCACATCATCATGCATAAAATGTTATGTAAATCAAGAAAATCTCATGGATACACACACACCCATATAAAACTCATCACAAGAATGGGTTAATTCGACATAAAAATTACATCATGATAGAATCATATATACTTGGACCATAAAGGTATTGAACCTCTGATCTCAAAGTTATCAATGTCAATGATAGGTCTGTCGAATGTTTTATCACCCAAATCGTGTTCACACACAAACCAAAAATACGACCTCATGTCAAGGATTCTTAAAAAACCCACAATTTTTATTTCATAAATAAATAAATTACCTCATGCGATAATACTTTATCTCTCCTAGGTAATTTATAAATTATTGTTTTAGGCCAACTCATGTGCTAACAATATTCTCCTTAAGAATAATTATAAAAACAAATTTGATAATATACATCTCTAAATTAATACAAGAACACATATGGTATTCCTTATAATTCTTTTTTAGTAAAACCACATAATTATCATTTACAATTTCATAATTATCCTATGATAATTCAATATCATTATCACTTGATAATTTCTTTTATAATTACCCTTGGATAATTTTTATAATTATATTCAAATAATTATCCTTAAAAGTTATCCTTCATAATTTAATATTTATCCTTTTATTATTTTCTTTATAACATATCCTTTTATAATTTAGTGCAATCATATTTTTATAATCATATTTGGATAATATGATGAAAATATCATTTTATAATTCTTATAATTATATTTTATAATTTAATGCTTTAATTTTTTGATAATTCTAGCAATTATCCCTTGATAAAAAATTATCTTTTGATCTCTTCCATAAATTACCCATTGATAATTATCTTGTAATAATTTTATTTAAATTATCTTTTGACAAATATATATTATTTTTTGATAATCTCACTCAATTATCCATTGATAATTTGTTATAATTATCATTTGATAATTCTTGGAAATTATATTCTGTTAAAATTTCACAATTATCATTTGATATTTTTCAAAAAATATCATTGTTAAAATTTTCCAATAATTTTAAAAATTATCTTTTTTAAAATTTAAAAATTATAATTTGATAATTTTAGTAATTTATTTTTTTTAATTTTTTTTTTAAATATTTTTTTTAAAAATTAAAAAAAAAATATTGAACATTTATCATTGTTTTCAAAAACAAAATTAGGATTCATATTCTTCTCATCGAGACGAACCCAATATCACTTTCAATACATTGATCTGATCAATAATTGAGAGGTTATCCAAGAGAGAAGTTATAAGAATAAAATAAAAACGAAAAAATAGAATATGTTAAAGGGATGGAATGGTGGAGACATGCATGGGAGATGGAGTAGAATTTCCCATATGCTTCATAACACCTCCATAGAAATCCCCCTTTTATTACATTTATTAATTTTATTTCATTCATTTATTAAATAATTGTTGTTGGAATTTATTTATTCCATGTGTTAAAAAAACTTCTCCTTAATTCCTGTACATCATCCCACGACCCCCCTCATAACCATTGGTGGGGTTTTAACCCATTATTGTATATATTAAAAGTATTCTATATATATATATATTTAACCCTTATATATAAAAATTATACACACACTGGAATATACATATATACAGTCACATATATATATATAACTCTCTCACACACACATTATATATATACATCCACACAAACACACACATATATATATATATATATATATTTAATTTTAAAACATAAAAACATTATATTCTCTATTAAATAAATTATTATTATTATTATTATTATTAAATGTTTCTCAACGTTTCCAGCGTTAATAATTTAAATAAAACTTCCATTAAAAACCGAATAGTCAATGATTTTTTTATTAACTAAACAATTTCATTTATTTTTCACAAGTAATAATTTCACTGTTATTACTTTGATCACTAATAAACATACACACATGGAAAAAGTTTGGGCAAAAATCCCTCAAGGTATCATTGAAGCATTTTGTAACACCCCAGGATTTCAGAGTGTGTTATTTCTTAAAAATAATTCAATAACTTGCACTACACGCAACACCGAGTTCAATCACACCATTAAAAGAGTTCATGAATAGTATTAACTACATTTTGAACTTTATATAATCCTTATAATTTTAGAATCCCTATTATGAGTTTCTTAGTCATAATGAAAGAACAGATTCATTTTCAGTATTTCACTTTTATCAACTTCTAATAGTGAAACCTTTTTAAATACAATATTTTAAACTTTTTGACTAAATGGGGACATCAAAAATTTAAAATGAAACACCCCAAGCTTCCACGGTACGTTTCCCTTTGAATAATGTGATAGCGTGTGTTGTACGCAACACCGAGTTCTAACACACCATAACCAATCAAACTAGCCGTTATAAATAGTAATACCTAATTTTTTAAAATATATATAATTTATATTTCAAAATGGACTTCATTTTTGGATTCGGAATATTGAATGTAGCCTAAGGTGAAATTTTGGTACATTTCGGATAACTTTCATATTTTGATGAATAGTGAAAATTAATAAATTTTAATTAAAAACAACTTTTTTAATAAAAATAATTAATAGTGATAAATTGTGAATTTGAGTGGTTTTAAAGTATATTTAGAATAGATTTTTACCATTTAATATAATGTTGGTCATTGGACATAATTTTACAATTAAATCAAACATAAACAAGTGTCAATCTTTTGATAGTTATTACCTCTTAAAAACACGCTTTTTGTTTTGACAGCGGGAATTAATTTTAAATTAATTTCTGCCACTTATGTGTTTTGATTTTAGGAAAATGGATTCCATATTTGGAATCAGGATGTCCAAATTGTGTAAATAGGTAACTTTTATTTTTAGACATTTTGAATAATTACTGCGGTAAATATTTTATTTACCATGGTTAAAGGGTAAATCCGGTAAATAAGGGTTAAAAAATAATATTATAATAATACAAAATTACCCTAAAACGTGTCCTAACCTTATTGGTGGACACATACCCGACCATGGGCATCCTTGGGTCAATTTTGGGACCCCTTGGAGCCACTTGTATGTGGTAGGGACACATTATATTAATAAAGTTAAAATAAAAATAAAAATGGCATAAGCTTACATCTTTTAGAAGAACAATTTTTACATAGGGTTATACATGTTGGATTTTCGATTATAAATATTAATTAGAAAGCTAAAAAGATTTCCTACATAATGATGTTTTATTTATAATTTTTCGACATTAAATAATTTATTTTATTTATGACACAATGATGATGCAGTAATTACTAAAATAGTAAACAATTAACATAATTGATATTATAAATACCCAAATAAATATAATATGAAACTTTTAATGAATTACACTAATTTTCTAGGATAATATGATATATTATGATTGATTTAATTGACTTTTTTCGAAGTAATAAATCTGTTATGAGTTTCACAAAAATCAACTATTGAATAGTGTCAAAATTGACATAAAAGAGTTCTTAAAACAAATATTATATTATTAATTGATATTAAATTTCTAAAAATCTAAGGTTCGGCCAAGAGACTTATATTATGATAGGTTAATCATTAATGGACCACTTGGGGGGTCTCTTGGATGTATATAGTAAGTTTATTAACCATATTATATAAAAATACAAAGAGACATTGTAAAAGTGAAACTAATTAACTTAGAGTTAATACTTAAAGATAAGGTTAATATAAGTACCCAAACCTGTCTAAATTCTATTGTTTGAGTGTTTTTAGACCTATCCCCACCTTATCCTTTGAATAGTCAACTTTTGAGCCTTTAGAAACCGAATATTAATTTATTATAAATTAATATTTCTAACTTTTCCAAAGGTGCCCCTCACCCCTCTTATAAAAGGGGACTCCTCCTTATCATTTCTTCACACCTTCAAAGCCTTTTGGCTCGGCCAAACTCTGCCCAAATACTCTCACAACATCCCTCACTACAACCTAGAGGCCTAGTTTTATCAGAAATCCAACCTAAGGAGCCCTTTTGATCAAATCAAAAGGAAGAACCCGAAGAAGAGGTAATGATTTCACCACCCTTCTCCAAGTTCATTTCTTCTTCCACTTCTTCTTCCTTTGTTCTTACCATTCTAAAATAATAACTCCAGTATCTCACATATACTGTGATGTTATTATAAATATGGTACAATCATATTCAGTATTATATCCACCCTTTGAATAACATGTCACCATACGTGCGTACGTACGGCTTACCGTCTCCACGTCGTGGTGTAATTGTTATTCAATATATTATTATTTGGATGGGTATAATAATGATGTGTAAATCATGTAAATAATAAATATAACATGTTAATGATTCTGTATATATGATATATCATCCATTTATATATTATTTTAATATCAAAAGAATGATATTGTCGCTCGTGCATACGTACGGACTACCGTCTCCACGAACGCAATGAGATTCATTCACCATCGTATCCATTCAAGTATAATTATCATTTGATGATTTAAAAAATGATGTTTAAGGACTTGATATAATTCTGGATATGAATAATATACAACCTATCCTTTACATACATGTCTTACGTAACAAAACATACAAAAGAAAACAAGTAAGTTAACACCCGAAACGACGATAATTCTAAGATATTATTAACAAATCAATGTTAAAAGATCATATATGATATCATATTAATATATATGATTCTTGTATAATTTAATAACAATTATTTCACCATTATACAGGAGGTTAACCTACCCCAACCAAGGAAATGTACAAGGTAAGGGTTATTTCACAATCTCTTCATTATCCGAGGTTGTTTATACGTAATAATCTACTGGGATATCTTTATCATCCACATCCATGTTTCTTAAAAATGTATTTCAAAACATTTTTACTATTTACAAGAATATTGGTTAAAGTCATTTATACCCTTGTTTGACTTTTTATAAGAGGTTTATAAAGGAATCTTTCCGTCGTTTTCAAAACAAGGTCCTTTTTAACCTTTTCGACAGAATTGAGGTAAGAATGTTTTTTTTAACTTATACGGCGGGTGCGGTTATTTTACGCCGTTATAAAATCTTCAAAGCATTCCTTACAAGCTTATAAGAATATTTTCAAAGAAAATTTTTTATTTTATATGAATCTTAAATGATTTCAAAATAAAAGGAGATGTTTCTTTAAAAAGAATTTTGATTTCATCTCTGTCAACATCCTTTGATGGATTTTAAGATTATTTGAAGTTGATTTATTATGATACAAAACTTCTATATTGTATTGAAGGTTTTGTGATATGTTTGACTATGGATGTGCTATTTTTATACCATTCATAGTTTATGGTGAAATTATTGACATTTCGTATGCTAGTTTTAATACGAATGTTTATGTTATGTTTAAACCTTTTCATATGGGAATGCATTGGACTTAATAAGTGACGGGTGAAGCCCGCTATAGCTCTTCGATGCATCGGTAGGTCTCATGAGACAAACTAGTTTCTTGTCACAAGGCCTTGACAAAATCTTATTTGTAGTCTTGGCACGAGGCCTTGGCTATGTGGTTATGATAGTCTGGAATTATGCATTCCAACATTATGAAAGTGGTTATTGATTTTTGCATGTGATTATTCGATTAGTAGAATATCCATGTGAATAAGTAAATGGCATTATTTCATTTTATTTATGCCATACCATGTTGAATGTTCATGTTTGAAAGGATTTTGTTTTAGTTATACATTTCCTTAAAAGTTTATTCTTATTTATGAAAGTTTCCGCTATTTTGTTATCCTTACTGGGCATTTGAGCTCACCCCTTTTATATGTTTTATTTTTCCCAGGAAGTGAAGAAGTAAATTATGAATGACCTGCAGGGATATTATGTGGGGATATGAGTGTGGATTATGGAGACATTATGTTTTTGTAGTAGTTTTTCATTTTATGATGTAATGTAAAACCTATGAATATATCTAGTGTTTCCAAGGCTACTAAACCAATCGGTCTTTCGAGATTTGATCTTTCTTGTGATCATGCCAATGTTACGAAGTAATGCACCGACTCTGGGTAGCTGGGGTCGGGGCGTTATAGTTGGTATCAGAGGAAGTTTAGTACAAACCTTGGATACTAGATTTAGATAAACTCTGATTAGAGCACGTAGACCTAAGATGAACTTTGAGGATTAGTATAGAAGAACTTCCTAGAATTTTGGTATTGTAGAGATTTTGTGAGTTTTCCGAGCAATACATCCCTGTCTGGATACGAGCAGGTAGAGGCGGCTCTGGCACAGATGTACCTAGGGGTAAAACCCGAAAACACCGCTTTGAGCTAGACTCGAACGGGAACTGGTGCACGACAACGGGCCTTGCTGCACTCTTGGTTACGACACTCCCGGGGGATATGCTTAGGATAACTCTCACTATCTTTACAAATCATTATGAAGGGTTTATGAGTATATACTTCCTCAAAGAAAACATTTTTATGATTATGGATTATATCCATAAATATTTCAATTTATGTTATGTGTTTTATAAGTATGGGATTATGTATTTTGATTCATAAACTGATCTAGTTTATGCCATTGTTTAGAAATGGCGCCCAGTAGAAGGAATGAGAACTCCAGAAATGCACATGATACAAAGAGAAGGAAGGATCATATCTTTCATGGTCTTAATCTAGAATTGATAAGAGAAATAGTCTCCCATTTATTATCATCATATGAAGAAATAATATCATGTGTTGATAAGATAAGTAAAGAGTTTACTGAGTCCTATGGCTTTGAAGGGAAGCAAGAGAAGAAAAGGATAGAAGAGAGAAAGATGGATAAAGGGAAGAGGGAAAAGAAGAATTTTCCCATATGTGGTAACTGTGGAAAGAAACACCCTGGAACTTTCCTGAAAGGAATGGGAGTTTGTTATAAGTGTGGAGGAAAAGGGCACAAAGTACGTGACTGCAAGGGTAAGAAAATGGTTTTAAATGTACAATGCTTCATTTGCAAGGAGTTTGGACACTACGCGAACCTATGCCCCAGTCATCAGACTATGCCGCAAATGATGCTATTGGATAATAATCAAGTTATGATACTACCACAGATGAATAGGAATGATTAGAGTTCTTATGTTGATTATGTCAATTGAGTGTTGTATCAACAATGTACTTGTTATAATAATTATGGAGTATATAAGGATTGTACTGCAGTACTATTTCATTAAGGACTTGAATTGTGTGGAACAAAGAAAAGTGACTCAATAGCAGGATAGATTTTTGGAAAATATATGGTTGAGAGAATGATAAACCATAATATAGTTCTGATACTGAGGTAGTGATTTTGGAATAATATGTGATTGTTTTGGATAAATTATATTGGATATTCTTGACTACCTTGGAACTGATTAATGATTTGTATATTCCATCATTGTTGGGGTTTAAAACATTTTTGGATTAATGAAGTATATCCAGCATTCTATATGGAATAAGGGAGAATGAATGTAATCAATAAGGAATATGGTAATATGTGATGACGGTATTCATATGCTATTACGGGGTAAAAATGATCTATATTATGTTTACCTTCCTTATGAATGTTGGACTATGAGTTTGGACAGAAGTATTTTGGATAGTTCTAGTTTGGATTATTTTGGATTTCCATAAAAGGACAACCCGGAGGTCGGACGACAACTCGTCGCGTCCGGCAAGGCTGCGAGACTTGAACCCACAACCGAAGGGAGACAAGGGTGTATCACCTACCACTATCCCACGAGATGTCCTGGATTAAATAAAGTAGTTTTTTAAAAGATCTGGTAGATGAATTATAAATTCGTTTATTTTGGAACCCTCTATGAATAGTATAAATAGAATTTTTTTTTACGAGTGAATGATGAGTTTTTGGTAGAAATTTATTAATGGATAAAACTCTAATTATAAACTAAGTATATCTCCTTATGATCTTAGCCAATCTCATAAATAAATTCCTCATCATTAATAAAAGGAACTTAGAACAAAAATGTTGTCCTAGATGGTACCTTAAATCATCACTAATTTATGGCTTTGGGATTGTTGGCCTTTTAATAGCCATGTTCTCTACCACTCTCCATCAGATAATTGATGGCTAGATTTTTCTTCCATATCCATATTTTCTTACATGGAACCCTAGTATGTGTTATTTTCGGTAATCTTCATACTTTCCACTCTTTATTTAAAATAGAGGCCTCATTAATTAATTTTTCGATGTGGGATTTCAACTAAGATATTTTGAAACGTCAAAAATGTGTTATCCCAATACCCTATGTTTTGTTGAACCGATGGTATTTCAAATCATCATAGATTGATGATTTTAAGGACCTCAATTTTATACTTGTTTGTGATTGATGGCCTCAATCACTACCTAAAAATATTTACGTTTTTCCTCCAATTATATGTCTCTAATTGCCACCAATGTTCTCCTAATCGAGATCATAATTTGGTGGTGACCCTTTCATTTCTCTTTTCCTCATATTAAGACTAAATTTTAGTAACCCAATTTCCAATGTGGGTTTTCCCACAAATATATTTTCTACTTTCAACCTTTTATTTTCGAAGAACAATTTCAAATTGCGAGGACGCAATTTATTGAAGGAGGGGAGAATGTAACACCCCAGGATTTCAGAGTGTGTTATTTCTTAAAAATAATTCAATAACTTGCACTAAACGCAACACCGAGTTCAATCACACCATTAAAAGAGGTCATGAATAGTATTAACTACATTTTGAACTTTATATAATCCTTATAATTTTATAATCCCTATTATGAGTTTCTTAGTCATAATGAAAGAACAGATTCATTTTCAGTATTTCACTTTTATCAACTTCTAATAGTGAAACCTTTTTAAATACAATATTTTAAACTTTTTGACTAAATGGGGACATCAAAAATTTAAAATGAAACACCCCAAGCTTCCACGGTACGTTTCCCTTTGAATAATGTGATAGCGTGTGTTGTACGCAACACCGAGTTCTAACACACCATAACCAATCAAACTAGCCGTTATAAATAGTAATACCTACTTTTTGAAAATATATATATTTTATATTCCAAAATGGACTTCATTTTTGGATTCGGAATATCGAATTTAGCCTAAGGTGAAATTTTGGTACATTTCGGATAACTTTCATATTTTGATGAATAGTGAAAATTACTAAATTTTAATTAAAAACAACTTTTTTAATCAAAATAATTAATAGTGATAAATTGTGAATTTGAGTGGTTTTAAAGTATATTTAGAATATATTTTTACCATTTAATATAATGTTGGTCATTGGACATAATTTTACAATTAAATCAAACATAAACAAGTGTCAATCTTTTGATAGTTATTACCTCTTAAAAACACGTTTTTTGTTTTGACAGCGGGAATTAATTTTAAATTAATTTCTGCCACTTCTGTGTTTTGATTTTAGGAAAATGGATTCCATATTTGTAATCAGGATGTCCAAATTGTGTAAATAGGTAACTTTTATTTTTAGACATTTTGAATAATTACTGCGGTAAATATTTTATTTACCATGGTTAAAGGGTAAATCCAGTAAATAAGGGTTAAAAAATAATATTATAATAATAGAAAATTACCCTAAAACGTGTCCTAACCTTATTGGTGGACACATACCCGACCATGGGCATCCTGGGGTCAATTTTGGGACCCCTTGGAGCCACTTTTATGTGGTAGGGACACATTATATTAATAAAGTTAAAATAAAAATAAAAATGGCATAAGCTTAAATCTTTTAGAAGAACAATTTTTACATAGGGTTATACATGTTGGATTTTCGATTATAAATATTCATTAGAACTCTAAAAAGATTTCCTACATAATGATGTTTTATTTATAATTTTTAGACATTAAATAATTTATTTTATTGATGACACAATGATGATGAAGTAATTACTAAAATAGTAAAAAATTAACTTAATTGATATTATAAATACCCAAATAAATATAATATGAAACTTTTAATGAATTACACTAATTTTATAGGATATTATGATGTATTAGGATTGATTTAATTGACTTTTTTCGAAGTAATAAATCTGTTATGAGTTTCACAAAAATCAACTATTGAATAGTGTCAAAATTGACAAAAAAGAGTTCTTAAAACAAATATTATATTATTAATTGATATTAAATTCCTAAAAATCTAAGGTTCGGCCAAGAGACTTATATAATGATAGGTTAATCATTAATGGACCACTTGGGGGTCGCTTGGATGTATATAGTAAGTTTATTAACCATATTATATAAAAATACAAAGAGAAATTGTAAAAGTGAAACTAATTAACTTAGAGTTAATACTTAAAGATAAGGTTAATATAAGTACCCAAACCTGTCTAAATTCTATTGGTTGAGTGGTTTTCGACCTATCCCCACCTTATCCTTTGAATAGTCAACTTTGGATCCTTTATAAACCGAATATGAATTTATTATAAATTAATATTTCTAACTTTTCCAAAGGTGCCCCTCACCCCTCTTATAAAAGGGCACTCCTCCTTCTCATTTCTTCACACCTTCAAAGCCTTTTGGCTCGGCCGAACTCTGCCCAAATACTCTCCCAACATCCCTCACTACAACCTAGAGGCCTTAGTTTGATCAGAAAGCCAACCTAAGGAGCCCTTTTGATCAAATCAAAAGGAAGAACCCGAAGAAGAGGTAATGATTTCACCACCCTTCTCCAAGTTCATTTCTTCTTCCACTTCTTCTTCCTTTTTTCTTACCATTCTAAAATAATAACTCCAGTATCTCACATATACTGTGATGTTATTATAAATATGGTACAATCATATTCAGTATTCTATCCACCCTTTGAATAACATGTCACCATACGTGCGTACGTACGGCTTACCGTCTCCACGTCGTGGTGTAATTGTTATTCAATATATTATTATTTGGATGGGTATAATAATGATGTGTAACTCATGTAAATAATAAATATAACATGTTAAGGATTCTGTATATATGATATATCATCCATTTATATATTATTTTAATATCAAAAGAATGATATTGTCGCTCGTGCGTATGTACGGACTACCGTCTCCACGGACGCGATGAGATTCATTCTCCATCGTATCCATTCAAGTATAATTATCATTTGATGATTTAAAAAATAATGTTTAAGGACTTGATATAATTCTGGATATGAATAATATACAACCTATCCTTTACATACATGTCTTACGTAACAAAACATACAAAAGAAAACAAGTAAGTTAACACCCGAAACGACGATAATTCTAAGATATTATTAACAAATCAATGTTAAAAGATCATATATGATATCATATTAATATATATGATTCTTGTATAATTTAATAACAATTATTTCACCATTATACAAGAGGTTAACCTACCCCAACCAAGGAAAGGTACAAGGTAAGGGTTATTTCACAATCTCTTCATTATCCGAGGTTGTTTATACGTAATAATCTACTGGGATATCTTTATCATCCACATCCATGTTTCTTAAAAATGTATTTCAAAACATTTTTACTATTTACAAGAATATGTGTTAAAGTCATTTATACCCTTGTTTGACTTTTTATAAGAGGTTTATAAAGGAATCTTTCCGTTGTTTTCAAAACAAGGTCCTTTTTAACCTTTTCGACAGAATTGAGGTAAGAATGTTTTTTTTAACTTATACGGCGGGTGCGGTTATTTTACGCCTTTATAAAATCTTCAAAGCTTTCCTTACAAGCTTATAAGAATATTTACAAAGAAAATGTTTTATTTTATATGAATCTTAAATGATTTCAAAATAAAAGGAGATGTTTCTTTAAAAAGAATTTTGATTTCATCTATGTCAACATCCTTTGATGGATTTTAAGATTATTTGAAGTTGATTTATTATGATACAAAACTTCTATATTGTATTGAAGGTTTTGTGATATGTTTGACTATGGATGTGCTATTTTTATACCATTCATAGTTTATGGTGAAATTATTGACATTTCGTATGCTAGTTTTAATACGAATGTTTATGTTATTTTTAAACCTTTTCATATGGGAATGCATTGGACTTAATAAGTGACGGGTGAAGCCCGCTATAGCTCCTCGATGCATCGGTAGGTCTCATGAGACAAACTAGTGTCTTGGCACAAGGCCTTGACAAAATCCTATTTGTAGTCTTGGCACGAGGCCTTGGATATGTGGTTATGATAGTCTGGCATTATGCATTCCAACATTATGAAAGTGGTTATTGATTTTTGCATGTGATTATTCGATTAGTAGAATATCCATGTGAATAAGTAAATGGCATTATTTCATTTTATTTATGCCATACCATGTTGAATGTTCATGTTTGAAAGGATTTTGTTTTCGTTATACATTTCCTTAAAAGTTTATTCTTATTTATGAAAGTTTCCGCTATTTTGTTATCCTTACTGGGCATTTGAGCTCACCCCTTTTATATGTTTTATTTTTCCCAGGAAGTGAAGAAGTAAATTATGAATGACCTGCAGGGATATTATGTAGGGATATGAGTGTGGATTATGGAGACATTATGTTGTTGTAGTAGTTTTTCATTTTATGATGTAATGTAAAACCTATGAATATATCTAGTGTTTCCAAGGCTACTAAACCGATCGGTCGTTCGAGATTTGATCTTTCTTGTGATCATGCCAATGTTACGAAGTAATGCACCGACTCTGGGTAGCTGGGGTCGGGGCGTTACACATTTTTTAGGTGATTGTGTTTGTTGAAAAAGTGGACATCTGTGTGGTGATTGCTGACAACGAAAAACAATGACATACAAGTTTTTTGACAAAGGGGATTTCATGGTGGAATGTGGAGTTCAAGAGCTATGGTCAATGAACCATGTTTGATTCAAGAACATCGAAAAAGTAATGGATGATCTGGAAGCGGTACAAAAAAGAACAGATACAAGGTGGCGTCGTTTTCCAGTGTTTGCCAAAAATTTTGGCCGGAAAATCGACAAATAAAGAAAAGTGGTTTTTGGCAATGGGACTTGCGTGGCATGTACTTTAAGAAGAGGAAACGTGCGTACCTAATGTTTTTCAAGATCATAAGGTCAAAATATGTCAAAGTAAAGAGGGTCAGGCAGGTATTGGTGTGGTGGCGCAGGTGACTTGCACACCATGAAAGGACCTGCACGCCGGTGCCTATGAGGGTAGGAAAGTTGTGCGCCATATGTTTTTCAGGATCAAATCTTTGAAATATAGAAAAGGAAATGGGGTCGTGCGGGTGTCTTGCAGGGGAAGAAACGTGTCCGTCAGGACTTGCGCGCCAAGGGGAGACTTGCGCGCCGCCCTGGAGGTTGACCAAACGCCTATAAATACAGGACCACCCCTCCTCATTTCTAATAGAGCTCAACACTTGGAGAATATTAGATCTCCCGTTCTGCAGGTGTGGTGGTCACGGAAGTGGTGTGTGGTCGCGCAAGTGGAGGTTGAGCGCCGGTTGTGAGTTGCGCATCTGTTGTTAGTTGCACGCCAAAATTGGTTTTGGCGTAAAAGGAAGTGGGTCGCCCAAGCTTGGAGTTAGGGAAGGAAGCGTCGCACAGGTGATTTTATGACACTTGCACACCAGTTTGGACCTGAATGCCATTTTGGGACTTGCGCTCCAGGCTTGGAGAACAGTTCCAGGTATTGTTGGAGCACGCCTGTCTTTCCAGGGCTGCGCAAAAGTTGGAAAATTTCACGATACCTTCGGTGCAAGGAGAGATTCATCTACGAGTGAAAGTTGAACTTCAACAGAGTATCCACATACAATAGAGGATGTATTCATTAGTGATAATGAAGAGACCTATAAGTCTATAAACTGTGAGTGGATCCTTTCCGGATCAATGAGAAAAAGAAGAGGAAGAAGGTGATCCTCTCCACTAGCAGTGATCCAGAGAGAGAGAAATAGGGAGTGACCCTTGGGAAAGTAGTGAGATGACCCTAAACCTTGTAAAGAAAGTGATCCTGGGACAGAGTGACGGTTCCCAAACCATTGTATCCACATCTAGTGAAGAATAGTGGAAATTGGTACGACCAGAAACTTTTCATCGTATGCTCCATGGACGTAGCCGAGTGAGGGTGAACCAAGTAAAAATCTCTGTGTCTACCAGCTTACTTCCCTTCATTGCATTTAAAGCATCATCATCAGATGAAGAAGAAAATAAGTGATAATAATAAACACACAAGTTCAAAAAATGTCACCCTTGTAATAAAGAGGTCAAGATCCAGTAGGGCAGGAAGAATTTTGAAAAAGACTATCTATACCCTGATTCACCCCTCAACTCAGGGTATATAGGCCTATATTGGTCCTAACAAAAAATTTCACTCATCATTTAATTGAAATTAATTACACATATAATTTTCTTTTTTTCAACACAAATAATAATAATAATATAATTATTATTACCTTTACATGAAATTAAACCAAACACTCGATTCACATAAATATTATATCACACATAGGGTAAACTTTGTATTCTGAGCCTAATGGGGATCTCATATTTCTCATTCAGGACACAGTTTGAGAGATATTTCAATTTTTTTTAAAAATATATAATAAAAATATTCAATAAGTTTTCTTCATGTGGGATATGTCCAAACTCCCAAGGCATACAAATATTTTGTCTCTCTTAGCATAAACTCATTATCCTAAAACTAATAGTTTTCCCATATTTCTCATAAGATGCACTATTTTGGAGATATATTTTTTGGAAACATCATGCATACATAAAATAATATATTTAATTTTTTTATTCCATACGTTCCATGGATCTACCTGCCTTAAAATCTTGCACTAAATTAGTACCTAACTCTAAAAATATTCAATAAATATTCCAAGATGTTAACTGGGTTTTTACCCATATGCAGAGCCTTTAAATCATCTATAAAGTGATTTTTATTGAAAAATACAATATCACATAAAAATAATCCCAAATTTTTATAAATGAGTATTCTTATTATCTTTAAAAAATTATGATATTAAAAAATATAATTTTATTATTTTATTATTCTGTAAGATTTAAAAATTTCCTTCAGGCACATCAAATACCTCTCATGTAGCAGGGAGAATTATTTCCCATTATTTCCATACCTATATCAAATTCATTCAGTATTGAAAACCAATTTTGATTCTGGAATATGTAGAATGAACAACCTAAATCAGGAATACATCCATATAAGTGGTTGACTATAACACCCCAAGATTTTATTTTAAAAATAATACTATGTTTGATTGTTTCTACCACACGGAATATTGACCATCAACCAAGTAACGATATACAATTAAAATATTATTACATGACCATTATAACATAGTTGTTGAATTTGTAGGTATGAATAAGAGAAATCGCCTTAAAAAAAGAATGAATAAAATTTTTCCTTGATAAAATTAATTATCAATCATACATTGATTATCAATTGGTTAGAAAGGAAGATAAAAGTATTTGAAGGTAAAAGAATTATTTTTCAATAAACTATTTTTATGTGTGTAATATAATATTATCTTAATATACTAAATTAATCACAATTTATAAATTATTATAATGAATAAATTATATTATATATCCAATAAATTTAAATAAATTTCATTGAATTGTTTTTATTAGGAAAAGAATGAAAATAAATTCATTTTATGCTTCAAAAATATATTTTATTCAAAAATGGATTTTATTGCATTTTGTGCTTGGGTATTATTATTATAATAATTTTTAGAAACTTTTTTTAATAAAATGGAAATATTTTTTGAAATAATCACGTTAAAATTATCTTAGAGTGATTTTTTTGGATTTTACGAAAAATATTGGAGTGAATACCGAAAAATGTATATTTTTGAAAAACTTTTATTTATTTTCTTTATATCAAGTGATTTAAAAATACCATTCTATTTGGAGTTTGGTTTTAATGAAATATAATATAACTTTTATTAATAATAATCTAATTAATTCCATATGAATCAATATTATATTTTATTTTGGTATAAATTAATTTTTAAGCTCAAAAATAATGTTTTTTAAAAACTATTTTTCATTATGATTTGTGCACTTATATTAAATTTAATTTATAAAACATAAACAAATTGAATATTTAAAAATGTATTTCATATTTTCAATCATGAGATCCGAATTTAGTTATGAGGTCAATTTCATTTTTTGTCACTATAAATAGCAACTTTGGTAAAAATATTATCACCATAGTAAAGGGGTGAAATAAGTTAATTAAGGTTAAAAAATTATAATAATGTCACAAAATATCATATTAATTCTTATTAAATGAGTTTATTTAGAACCTTAAAACCTTATATTATAAAATTAATTATTTTTTCCACTTGAACATGATTAAGACACTTATAATATTTAAAATTTATAAATAATTAAAAGTGTGTCCTCTCACTTATAAAAGGGAACCTCCTCCCCTCTTTTCTCAACACCACATGAGAAATTTAGAATGATAAAATTATACCACAATACCTCCAAAAACATCCTCCTCACATACTATAGGTTTTTTCCTCAATAAAATTATAACCTAGAAGGCTAAAGGCATAATCCAAAGGAGGGTTTCCAAAGAAGAAGTATAACTCTTAACAGAGTTCTTTCAGGTTTTTTTCTTCATCGAACTCCTTCAAACTTATCATAAATATGATTATATAAAAAAATAATTACCTAAAATATAATTATATTATATTATGTTTATATAACACCCCATTTTCATATCCTTTCCCATCATATGGGGAATGAAAACATCACTCATGTGTACATGTAGACTACCACCTCCACACATCGTTGTTTTTCATTTTTCATCACTGAATTTCATGGATGGTTATTATGATGGATTTAAGGTATATATATTATATTTATGAAATATTTATTAATTATTAAATATAATATATTATCTAACTTCTTTCCCTTCCATCCATTGGAAAATGATAACATCACTCATGCGTATGTGTGGATTACTGCCTCCATGAAGCAATGTGATTTAGTTTTCATTACCACCTCCCATGGATTTTCATAAGAGTGAATTTAATGAGTAAATATAATATATATATATATAACATTTTTAAGCTTATATAAGATTTATAGTATTGGTATAAAATAAAATATTCTTACTTTATCATTCATGTTCTTTTTTGGGTTGGTTTTACCACTTACATGAAAATTGTAATAATGTTTATGTCGTGAATAATTAAGGAATGTTATGTACTGCTAGTATTAGGTTATAACAATGAATTTATGATGTTTTAAATATTCTATAATGGTAATATATATATTTATATACATTAATAAAATAAATTTCTTCTAAAAATTATTTTTCATGTTCTCTCATTCAATGTTCTTTTGATTTAAATGTTACTAAAGTCATAATGGATTTTCATTATAACCTTATTTCAAAAGTTTTTACATTTTTTATCTGAATCCTTTTCCTCCATATCCATTTTATTTTATATGTTTCATGAATTTTATTCATATACAATTTTTAAAAAAAATTAATATTAAAAATATATTTTAAATTGCTTATAGTTGTTTAAAAAAGAAATCCTATTTACATTCTCTATACAGGTTATTTTTAAAGAAGTGTGAAAGGTATCTTTTTTAAATGTATGTGGCATGAAAAAAATTTCTCACCATCATGACCATTATTCATTATAAATTCTCCTATGCAATTTTCCATGGGTTTTCAAAGTATATCCTATTTCCCATTCTTTAGTAAATTTTCATTTTCAGAGTTCTCAAAGGAACAAAAATTATTATTCTTATTTTTCCATGAAGCCTGAAAGTGCTTTTGTATGAATGTTTGAAAATATATTTTGTTATTTTTATGATGTAAATATATAAATATACATTTTTTATATATTTCTATCCCTTGTACATTTTTTGATGATGGTGAGCTCAATATAGATCTCTGAGGCATTAAATAATGATTTTGTCCTCTGGGGAATATGTGTTAGAATTAACCACAAGTAGTTTACTCCATTTGTAATATATATTATAAGAGTAATATAAAGATTTATATGAAAATTATTTACTAAGGTACCTATATGATTTTTTTATTCTTGAAAATGAGTTTTCATAGAATCCTTTTTATTTCATAAGGTAGTCTAATGGTCTTGTGTTTAAAAGAATGTTTATGCCCCTTTTAAAGGTGAAAATTAAATTTTTCAAGAAACAAATTCATGAGTACTCATGTTTTACAAGAAACCCTAATGATAGTGATTTTTCCTTTAATATTTTTTATGAGATATTTTATGAAATGATTTTGGAAGTGGATTTTATTTCTTGAGTAAGTAAATGGTTATTTTGAGCTAAAGGTTAATTATATATAAGGAAAATGTTTTATGGGATTTCATTATTTTCGGAAAATACTAACAACTTTTTTTCTTATATCTTAATAATATTTTTATTCTCATCTCATATTTTAAAATGTTTTTCATAGGGATTAAGGATGAGTAAGATCTCTAGAATATTATATCTTTCCACTATAGGGATTCATCTTTAAAAATCGGACATGTTTTGATAAAACATGAGTTTAAATTTAAGTATCCTATTTTTCTATAAAAACTAGACATTATGCGGAAGTTCCCACTTTTTATTATATGGGTTTGATATGTAAGAGGTTTTCTTAAATCTATAAAAATATAAATCTATAAGATCATGTGAATATAATAAAATTCACCCCTTTCTATTTAAATTATAATTATGGGTTAATTAAGGTATGGGTCCTTATAGTTGGTATTTGAGACGGGGTTTAGATAACTTTTGAGGTTGTGATGATAATAGTTGATGTGTTAGATTTGGTGTCCTAGAACATAATTTTTGTACATTTATTACATGAATATTTAATGTATTTAAATAGTAAACATCTTATTACATATTGTTCATTATTCTAAATGAATATAATGTAATAATTCCCTAGAGTATTTGTTGCATTAATAAGGTCATAGTAGTTCCCTGTTATGATGAGAACCTTGAAGTGCTATAAAAATATTATTAAATATGGTTTTGTGGTTATATGACATACTATTATGGTACACGTAGTATACAAACCATTAGGTGTGAGTACTTGTAAAAACATAAGACTTCATCTCATAAAGCTCTCACTTGGTAATCTCCAAGACGAGAGATTATGAGAACATACCCACCAGTAGGAATTCCACATGTTTTTGTGTCATTGAATATTCCTATCTGTGATCTTGTGTAATGGTCCTTAGAATTTATTATTATCATTAATATGTGCCATGACTTGGGAACTTATATTTTCTGATAAAAATTGTCTCGCCATATTTTTGTGGGAAGTAGGGTGCATTGGGTGCATCACGAATGACAAGTTATTAATGGATAAGTCTTGGAAGGATTTTTCCCTTCTATTTATGAAAGTTGATATCTTGACTCTTTGATTGAAATAGAAATTTCACCCTAAATTACACGGCTATGGTGTAACAACGAGTTTATTTCAGGTTTTCAAAGAATGACGTATCAATCATATAGTTTGATGACACTATCATGAAACCTTCTTGATGATATATTGTGGAAAATGGATTATATTACAGAGTGAGCATTCATATATGGATGTCATCATTACAACTTTAAGTTCTTTATCTTGGGATTCTTGACCCATTATTTGATATTAATCTTGGACTTTAGGAAATCCCACATAATTCCAATGAAACAATATCCTAGAAGGTCACACACTAAGTGTTTCTAGTGGCCTTGATTACATTATATTTGAATTTAATTAATGGAATAAATATTATTCTCAAGGCCAAGGAATAATTTTCTTCATGTTAAAATGACCACATAAAGTAAATAAATGTTTATTCACCAGATTGTGAATAAAATATATTTATTTATTTTATGGAACATTAAATAAATATTTATTTACTAGTTTTTAAATAAAAATATCAATTTACAAGAATAAAATATTTTATTTGAGTGTCAATAAATAGAAGATGATTTTGAATAGAACAAGACTGTATCCATTCATAAATTAATTATTCACAAGTCGGTAAATAATTTTTATCCAGTTAGTGAAAGAAATAATAATAATACTATTATCATTATGTGGAATAGGATTTCATTTATGGTTCCATTTTTCAAAAGTTAGAACCACACAAATAATGGTGTGGTTATTGTTATTATGTGGCATGGGTTCTCTCTAATAGTTATAATTGCATTTAATTTCTATTTTTATAATTAAATATTGTAACTAAAACCCCATGTCAATTAACAGGAAGATACATCTATTATACCAAACCTCAGTGAATTGATAATTGTTGAGAAAAACATTTTCTCTCTCGAATCCTCTCATCTCTCCCTCTCAAGAATGCAAGAATCTATCCAAGACTGAATAATGAGCGATCAAGAAGGAATGATGTATGACATTAGTTCTACCATGCTAGCACCCAGAGAACGATTAGTGTTGATTAGAGGCCATTGGAGCACATGTGGATTACCGCTACAAGGATTCTACTTTGGATCCTCACAAGGACAATGAAGGAAATCCTGAAGGGTCATTTTGGACGATCAATGAAGAAAGTACCAAAGACCCCGGTATTTAATTTCTTAAAAAAATATTAAATTTATTATAAACATGATGTGCAAGATCCTCTTTCTCGAATATAGTTCTGTTCTTCTCTTTGTCTAAATCATTGATTTCAATCCATGGATATTGGCTTTCATCTTCTTATTGATCCTGGATTGGTCATCTATTATAGAAAAAGCTATGTTGGGCCCTCCTAACCGCCACATTTCCGCTACATCCGGATCCTTTAGGTGGTATCAGAGCAGGATCATCATCATTTATAATTATATAAATAATTTTTTTAGTATTTATGCTTTAATAATTTATTTTTTCATTTCATGTTTAATCATTCTTGTAATCTGAATTTTGAGATTTGTTATTCTTATTTTCTTTTCTCACATATCTAATATAAATGAATATTTTTTTTATTTAAATTATATTGAGGATCTCATCATGAGCCACCAACAATTATGTCCAGGAAAAATGATAGTACACACCATGTTTTCATAGTTATGTGTCATGTAATCTTCCATATACATCGTGTAGTCTGCATTACATACTTTGTAGTTGTGTTCAATTCATCGAGAGTAATTTAGAAATAACTCATGACACGTGCATTAATGAAATGCAGTGTAATTAATTCTTACACCATTTTATTACCAAGAAAGACCGGCTAATTGTCTTCTGGATTACACGTCATGTGGCCCACTGGATACAGTTTGTAGTCTTATTGGGTCAAGGGACAAACCGTGTATCCCATACATGGCTAAGCTGATCGGTAACCATTTAACCCAGAGAGGACACGACATGTGCCCCACTTGACACGTTGTGAACTCTAATATTTCTGAAGTACACTTCACACGTCGAGCCCCTTGCCATGTACTTCAGATAAGATGGTGAAGGTAGTACATGCTATGTATTCAGAACTACACATCGGGTACTTTACAAAATTACAAAAAATTAAAACTTTAATGTTTGTGTAATGTTCAGAACTACATATCATATAGATTTGAATGGGTGTTCACTATGTTACCTCCAAGGTTGTGGATGAGAGTATCTAGAAATTTCATATAAGGATTAAGATAAAAGGATTAAGATAAAAGGATTGATTAATTAAAGAAAATAATTAATCGATTCAATTGTGATTTATCTTAATAAGAATGATTAAAGAATTGAATGATAGTTTTATTAAATTCATAATTCGTTGCATGTGTGTGGATGATCATAATCTAGACAAGACCTTTTAATGTGATTGGTTTCCTTTTAATTTATTTAAAATTAAATTATTGGCACGTGTTCCATATCTCCTCATTAATATATAGGGTTTTCATGCCCATAATTTCTTTTACGTAAACCCCCTTTTTACCCCCCACCTTCATGTGAGTTAAAAAGCATATGTAATGGATGTATCTCCCAAAATTGTGGAGATAGTTCAAGTAAGGATCCAAGGTGAAACCAATCCATGGAGATACAATGGTGGATTTGTGGAAAGTTGTATACATGAACCAAAAATGGTTCAAGATGTTTCTCCCCTAGGTCAGTGGTTAGATTATCAACTTCTAGATAAACTAACCATTATAAGAGATCATAATCATTCACTTTACTTTATTTTATTTCTTTCAGTTGCATGATTTTTTTCATTATGGATGTGTTTTCATGAATACAAAATTAATTAATTAACAAGCATGCAAGATGGAACTAAAATAAACCAGGCTTATGTTTAAATATTGTCAATACATGGTTAATAAGTTAAGTAAGTTACACTTAATATTAATAATCATGTGATAAATATAATAAGGAAATTTACATATAAAATATAAAAATACCTCAATAAAATATTAAGTCAGACTAAGCCTTTTGTTACTTTATTAATGAAAAGACTCAATAAAACTATGTGTTTGACCAACCCTTGTTGAACACTAACTTTTATAGAGGAATCTCTTATGAAAGTTTTTGGTTGACTTAACAATTTTACATCAAGAGGAGTAGCCCTTTATAGAATTTGTTTAAATTTGGAGGAATGTGTTGATGAAATACAAGTCTGGATTTTTGGTTTGGGGAGTCCACTCAATGGATAATTGAGCTGCAAGCCTGTAGTTAGAAAATACCTACCTACCTAAATACCTTCAAATAGATAGACCAAACCTTGTTGGGGTTATGTGAAGAGGAATATAGATCCTTTCTAATAGAATTTCTATGCAACTATACATTCTGAATTCAATGGTGAGGGTCATTGAAACATGATAAAATAGTGGGAGTCTTAATAAAATTAATTTATTATTTCTCATAAAATGTAATAAAGAAAGTTGTAGAATAAAAATGAAAAACTTTTCAACAAAACACTCCCTATGATCAATATTGGATGGAGACAACATCCTCATCGGTAGTAACTTCTAAGAATGGTTTAGACACATTCAGGTGATTCTACACCATGAAAGGAAATATTACGTGCTGAATTCCTCATTACCTGATCTTCCTACCCAAGAGGTGAGTGATAAAGAGTACCTTGTCTAAAAAATCATATGAATGATGCAGTCGACATTCAATGTTTGATGTTATCCTCACTGTCTAGTGAAATCATGTAGTCTCATGAAAACATGGATACCTATATCATTCTTGAGAACCTATGTGGTCTTTACCAAGAGAGAGAAATAAAGTAATGGATTGATATCTCTAATTCACTCTTTCAGAGTAAGCATAGAATGAGTGCCCCATCTAGGCCTCACGTAGTCAATCTCATTGACTATATTGAGCATCTGGAGGTTATATGGTTTAAACTCCCCGATGAACTGAGTACCAATATCATTCTCGCATCACTCCCTCATATATTCTCTAGTTTGTTTGTGAATTTATATACTAAAAACATTGGTATGTTTCTACGAGATCTTCTTATCCTTCTTCGCCAAGAGGACAAAGACCTAAAGCCCAAAATGCCTTCTTTCCTTATGATGAATAAGAGGAAAGGGAAGGCAAAGAGATTTATTCCAAAATCTTCTTTACACCCTTCAAAGAAAAATAAGATCAAGGGGGGTAGAAGGGAACATGAATTTGTTTGTTTCAAATGTACCAAGGAGGTCTATTGGAAGAAAAACAACACCCAGTTAAAGAAGGAGGAAGCTTCAGGTGCATTTTTTATCGAGTACAATTTATCTATTTCTACAAATTGGTTATTAGATACATCCTATGGTGCTCACATATGTATCCAAATACAGGAACCAATTATATTTAAGAAAAATTATCAAGGAGATGTAAATCTATGAGAAGCCAACAAAGCTATACTTGCTGTTATAGCTGTCGGGGACTACAACCTCACATTGCCGACTGGGATGATCTTGGTATTAAAAGGTTGTTATTATGTTCCCTATATAACCAAAAACATTATTTCTATATCCATAATAGATAAAGATGAATTTATTTTCATATTTTAAAATGAATGTTTCTTATTTAATAATGATTGCATTTGTTTTGGTAAAGAACATTTATATAATGGTATTTACGTGTTGAATTAAACAAACCAAGTAATGACAATCGATAACGAAACTACTTCACATGACTCATACAACACCCAACTTTGTCATCAATGACTAGGTTATGTAAATGAGAAATTCTTGAAAACATTACATCAAGATGTATATTTAGATTCTTTCAAACTAAAACCACTTGGTGTATGTCTGGTATGTTTACGAGGCAAAATGAAAAAATCCCCATTTATTTGGAAAGGTGAAATAGACAAAGAGCTTCTTCAATTGGTTCATACAGATGTGTGTGGACCATTTCTAGTTGAATCAAGGGGTGGGTACTTATATTTAATAATTTTTACTAGTGATGTTAGTAGATATGGATATATCTACATAATGAGGTATAAGTCGGATTCTTTTGATATGTTCAAGGAATACAAGAATGAATATGATAACAAGCTTTGTAAGAAGATTAAGAAACTCCACTCAGAATGAGGTGGATAATATCTTAATCCAGAATTTTTTGATTACTTACATGATTTTGGGTTCTCATCCCATCCCACACCTCCTTACACACCCTAGTGGAATGGTGTAAGTGAAATGAGGAACCAGACCTTAATGGACATGGTGAGATCAATGATGATTCATGTAATTCTTCCATTATCCATTTGTGGATATGTGTTATAAACATAAACACACATACTAAACTAAGTACCAACTAAATTGATAAGTGGTTTTCTATATGAGATTTGGAGTGGAAGAAAAGCCATGTTATTGAGTTTCCATGTGTGGGAAAGCGAAGCATTGGTTAAGACCTATTTGGGTAACAAACTCTCACCCCAAGGCACAAAGTGTACCTTTATAGGATATACCATTGAAATAAGGGGATATTACCTATAAAACCCATCATATAAAAAGGTTATAGTGGAAAGACACACCATATTCTTTGAGATGGAGGGCATCTCCAAAAGAGATAATGGGAGAGAGATAGACTTCGATGAATTAGAGGCTCAAGGTAAATTAGAGTTGGTTAAAGAGCATATTCCACAAATCCCCATGGAAGAAAGATCTATTCTAGAGACAAAAGTACTGTGTAGGAGTAAACGTGAGGTTAGAGAACTATAACAATACATTTTACTAGTTTTCAAAGATGGTGACTCATTATTAGTTGATAATAATGATCCTCCTACCTACAAGGAATCATTAAGTGGCACAGATGTTGCCATGTGGCAAGAAGACATGAATTATGAAATGGATTCCATATACCAAAACGAATTTTGGATTTTGGTAGATCCTCTAGTAGATATAAGGCCTATTGGTTGTAAATGAGTATTCAAGAATAAATTGGACATGGAAGGATAAGTCAGTGCCTATAAGGCACGACTGGTTGCAAAAGGTTTCAAACAACATCAAATAATTAACTACGTTGAACCCATTTCACCAGTTGAAATGATGAAATCCATCGTAATTATATTGGCCATTACTGCTTACCATGACTATGAGATTTGTAAAATGGATGTCCAATTAGAATTTTTTAATGGTAACCATCAAGAATATGTCTATATGACACAACTTGAAGGGATTGTGACTCCAAAGGATTCTAATAAGATATGTAAGTTTCAAAAATATATTTATGGATTAAAGAAAGAATCTAGTTCATGGAACTTTCATTTTGCTGAATCCATGACAAAATTTGGTTTTATAAAGAACAAATGTGAGCCTTGTGTCTACAAAAGGTTTAGTGGGAGTGCAGTCGTTTTCTTAATTGTACATGTTGATGACATATTACTTACTAAAAACAAAATACTAGTATTATAGTATATTAAGTAATGGTTGAATAAATTCTTCTCCATGAAGGACTTGGGTGAGGTAGCATATATTCCAGGGATCAAGATCCATTGTGATAGATCCAATAGATTTCTGGGCCTAACTCAAAGTACATACATTGACAATATACAGAAGAGATTTAGTATGAAACAACCCAAGAGGTGATTTTCACTAGAATTGAATGGCATTCATATTTCCAAGAAAATGTGTCCTCATATGAATGAGGAAAGAAAGAGAATGGAAAGGATTCCATATGCATCAGTGATTGGTTCAGTCATGTATGATATGCTATATACTAGGCTAGATGTCGCCTACACATTGAGTGCAGTAAGAAGATATCAAGCTGATCTAGGTGATCATCATTGGATGACTGTAAAAACTATTCCTAAGTATCTAATGTGTACTAATTATATGTTTTTGGTTTATAGAAAATATGAGGAACTAGTCACCAGAGGACATGCAGATGCTAGTTTCCAGACTGATCAAGACAACATTAAGTCACAAACAGGATATATCTGCACTTTAAATAAATGTTATGTGAGCTGGAAGAGCTCAAAGAAAGGTGTTGTTGTAGATTCTATAGTAGATTTAGAGTATATCATAGATTTTTGGAAGTTAAAGAAGCATTTTAGATGTGGAAATTCATCCAAGAGATGGATGTGGTACCTAGATTTAAAGATCCCATCACACTTTATTATGATAATACTGTAGCGGTGACTCTCACAAATGACCCAAGGTCACATCAGCGGACGAAACACATACTACGAAAGTATCATCTCTAGAGAGTTTTTTCTCAGAGAGGTTAAGTTGTAGTGAGTAGTATTTCTATGGAAGATAACATGGAAGACCCCTTTGACTAAAGCCTTGACTCAGCAGAAACATGAACATCATGTGAGGTCTAGCGGATTAAAAGTCATAGGCAGTTGGCTCCAGTACAAGTGGGAGTTTATTAGAGTTTTTGTCCTAGAAATAACTATTTTTACATTGATTACATTAATTTTTAATGTATTTAAATATTAAACATTTTATTACATTTTTTCATGGTTTTTCATGGCTATAAAGTAATAATTTCCTAGATTATGTGTCAAATTAATAAGGTCATAGCAGTTCCCCGCTATGATGAGAACCTTGAAGTGCTATGAAAATATTATTAAATATAGTTCTGTGGTTGTATGGCATACTATGATGAGACACATAGTATACAGACCATCATGTGCGAGTACTCGTAAGCATATGAGACTTCTTCTCATGAAGTCACACTTGGTAATCTCTAAGATGAGAGATTATGAGAATAAGCCCTCCTGTAGGAATTCCTCATGTTTTGGTGTTATCGAATAATCATATTGGCGAGTATGTGTAATGGTCCATATAATTTATGGTTATCATTAATACGTGTCATGACTCATTCATTTAGATTTTTTGATGAAAATCATAACGCCATATGTTTGTGAAAAGTAGGGTAAGTTGGGTACATCATGAATGACATGTTATTAATGGATAAGTTGAGGAAGGATTTGTCCCTTTCATTTATGGATGTTGATATCTCAAAACCTTGATTGAAATAGAACTATTACCATAAATTCCATGGACATGGTGTAACAATGTGTTTATTTCAATTAGTCAAAGAATGACGTATTAAGCATATAAGTTTATGACACTATCATGAAACCTTATTTATGGGATATTGTGAGGAAGGGATTATATTACAAAGTGATCATTTGTATGTAGATTTCATCATTTATACATTAAGTTATTTCTCTTTGGTGCCTTGACCCATTTCTAGAAAGTATTCTTGGACATTATGCAAGCCCTCCTAATTCCAACATGAAAGAATCCAAGAGGGTCACACACTAATAGTTTCTTGTGGGCTCGATTAAATTCTATTTGAATTTAATTAATAGAATAAATATTAATCTCAATACCTATGAATAGTTTTATTCAAGTTAAAATTTTTGCATAAATTAAATTAATATTTATTCACCACATTTTGAATAAAATATATTTATTTATTTATTGAACATCTAATAAATATTTAATTACTAGTTTATAAATAAAACTATTTATTTAAGAGAATAAAAATATTTTATTTGGGTGTTTAATAAATGGAAGAGGAGTTAAAATGAACTAATACCATTTCTGTTGATTAATTAAATATTTAAAATTCGGTAAATAATATTTATCCAGTTGGTGTAAGAAATAATAATAATATTGTTATCATTATGTGGCATGGTATATCATTTATTGTTCTGTTTTGCGCAAGTTGGCACACCACAAATAATGGTACTGTTATTGTTATTATGTGGCATGGGTTTTCTCTAATAGTTATAATTTCATTTAATTTTTGTTTTGTAATTAAATATTTTAACTAAAACCCCATGTCAATTAATAATTAGGTACGTCTTTTTTGCCAAACCATGGTGAATTGAGAATTGTTGAAAAAAAAATTTCTCTCTTGACTCCTCTCATATCTCCCTCTCAAGAATGAGTGATGTTCTTAAATACTGAAGAACGAGCAATCAACAACAATCGATGAAATACATTCATTCTACCATGCTAGAACATAGAGAACGAGTGGCGTTGATTGGAGACCATTGGAGCACATGTGGATCATCTCTAGAGGGATTCTACTTTGGATCCTCGCAAGAACAATGAATGAAATCTAGAAGAATCATTCTGGATGATCAATAATCATCAACAAAGAATGTACCAAAGACTAAGGTATTTAATTTCTTCTGAAATTGTTAGATTTATTCTAAACATGATGTGAAAGATCTTGTAACGACCCAAAATTTTACTAATTAAAATTCCTCTTGATATGATTAAATATATTATTATGTAATATCGTTATATAAAAAATGAACTTATTTCGTATTATGTTTTTGGATTTTAAAATACCATTAATAATTTTTACCATTGATTATATAGTCATTGAATAGTGATCACACGATTAGTATAAATATAGGGCTTTAACAAATCCAATTTTCCCAGAGAAAGGAAGCGATGAACTCATCTAATAGAATTTCTTTGTACGAAGCCCATTGGATGAAGCTCTAAAAGGAGGTGGAATCACTAGGATTCACACATTACCTATCCCAATCTGAGCTTCAACACAATAATCTTGAATGGAACCGCCTATGGGAGAAGTGGAAGTTGATATACATTACCACCCGAGTGATGTTATTCGAGTTACGCCAAGAGTCTGTCACCATCACACACCTTACCCTTAGATCATATGTGGGTGTTATAAGGGGTTATGTAACAACACCCTATCACTATGATTATGGGTGTTATTTTTTTATATAATAAGGAATATACATTCATTTTATTATTGTTAGTTTCTAAATAGTTTTTAAAGCACAAATAGTAATTTTAGTTAATATTAAATAATGAAATCTATTTTGATGAATTAATGGATTTTTAAATTAAATATTATTCTAATAAAATATTATTACTAAATTACTTGTTATTAAATATCAATTATTATAAAAATTTTATGCGTACAATTTTAATTTTTATTAATTTTTGAAAGTTGTTTCTGTCAAAACACATGAATTTTTGATAAATTTTAGTTTTAATTTTAAAAGTAAAAATTCACATATTTAGAAAATTATTTAGATCAAATGAATATTTTTTTTAAATTAGGACCTCGAAATTATCCAATGGTGAATTTTTCATAATTTTCTGAGACAGTCGAATTTTTGGGTAAAATTTAAATACCGTTTAAATATATAATGTGTTTTATGGCTTCATAATGACCCAATAGTGATGTAATAAAATACTATAAATGGTATGTTCAGCCAATATATGTTTTAATTTTAAAATAATTTTATTTTGGGTTTATTTGATTTATTTTACAAAGCCTTAGTGGACCCACCATGACTTAGAAAACATTTTAACATTTTAAAATGATTTCCTTGAAAGTGTGACTCATATTCACATAATAAAGCCTAATATTATAATAATTTCGGCCATTATCCTTATAAAATAATTTTTTACACTCCAATTTTTAAACATCCATGGGAAAAAACCATGGGTTGGTTTTTGGTTTTGATTAGGTTAATGTGTGGTGTCCAAAACCTAAATAATGAAGAATCCCCTATTATTTCCTATATAAACCCACTCAATCTATCATTCATCTTCACTCAAACCATTTTGATCTCGACCAAAACCTTCCCTTATATCTTTATAATCTTCCCAAGGTGCCTCAATCTCCCAATAAGCCTCTGTCAATCTTCTACCGAGCCTTTGGGATCACACTTCCAAGTAAGGGATTTCTTCCTTTCTCATTTTTGTCCAAATTTATTTATGTTTTTATTCCCTTTTATTTTAAATTAAAAATGATGGGGTATGATTTCTCACATCCCCTATACTTTCCTACTTATGTTTTAATGATTATATACCCCTTTATCTCTAATTAATCCCTCCCACGTACACCTGTTACCATGCTGAAATTCCATATGGGATTTCTATCTCCTCATTTCCATTCCAACATTTATTTTATATTATGCATCTAAATTTCCTTGAATTTGTTGGGACATGTATCTATATGACCCCATTAATTTCCATTTAATTTTTATATTTTGATACAACACTTCCTCTCTCATCAACCAGTTTTATGAATTCTTATGTCACTTCGTCATGCTGCCGAATCTACTCTACGATTTTCCAAGCCAAAATCATTGTGTAATGAATACCATGACCATTTATCTATCAAGGGTATTTACCTTTACAGACATTTAATTTTTGATTATATAGTTTCATGTATATATTCCACATTCCTTTAACATGGAATAAATGGTGATGTTGAATGATTCCATGTTGTATGATCCATGTGGAAGACTTATGCATGAAATGAAATGATTAAGAAGGGTGCACCCTGATAGTGCTCCAATGAATTGGGTAAAGATTAATATCATTATAAGTCAATTAAAATTAGGGTTTAGACATTCTCCATGTGCAATTATCCTTGTCTCATCCTAATATCATGTTAAATTTTGTTTCCACATTTCCATGTTATGATAATCATGCTATATAATGCCTTTATGTTCATGTTTCTCTTGTGCTCCATTGATATGCCTATTGCCTAGAATATACTATATTAATCATGTTATGCCTTGTTTACTCCCTTACTATGATTTATAGATCACCCTTTTCTTATGCATGTCCTCAGGTTATCCCATCAAACGCTATGTACAAATGAATGTTGTGGTCATGTAAAAGAAGTTTTCAATAAAGATGTTGGGTTTTATGTTCTAAGTTTTTATGTATTGTTACAAATTTCCCAAGACATTATACCTATTGATCCTCATAGTTATATTAAGTTCATGTTTATGTAATAAATCAAGTTTAAGTGTATAATAAAGAGCGGGGTTGTTATAGTTGGTATCAAAGGATAGGTTTAGTTATTTTTGGGACTAGGATTAGATAACCCTTGTCAAAGCCTTATGGATAACACTAAGTATAATAAAAACATCCCTAAATTTTTGTGAGTATTGAGTAAGTGGTTTATCAAAAAAAATAAATCTCTGTATGGATAAGATCAAGTTGAGGTGGCTCTGGCACAGATGTATCTAAAGGTAAAACCCAAAAACACCACGTTGAGTTAGAATCGAACGAGAACTGGTGCAAGAAAATGGTCCTTGTTACAATATTGGTTATGACACTCCCAGGTATATGATTTCATAAATTCAGAAGCTTAGTATGAACCATTATTAAGGGAATTAAAAAATTTTACCCTATGAATATATGTTGAGAAGTAGATCATGGATAACATAGATAAGTTAAGGAATTAAATGTAATATATAAGTTATCTTGTTTTGTCATTGGATTCCCCTTTATGTGTTACCCCTAACATTCCTTTTATTCTGGCCAATGGACGATAATATAAGGACTCAGGCTAACAACCGATGTGAAGATCAATGGGATGCAAATTCTAATGAGATGACCAATCAGATGGGAGTGGGAATCAAAAACATTGTCGCGATACTCTCTTAGTTAACTCATTTTTTGAATAGAAACATAGGTCAAGAGGAATGTTCAACCTCACCCCCACCCCTTGAGAAAGAACAAGCCATAATCGAGAGATTCATGAGACAAAGGCCTCCAACTTTTAGTATATTATTCAATCCCTCAATCACCGAACAATGGATCAACTCCATTGAGTAGATCTTCTCCATCATTTAATGTTATGAAGAAGAGGAGGTTCTTCGGGCTACTTATCATATGGAGGGTGAAGCTGATCAATAGTGAACATTGGTCAAAAATACCAAGCCTGAGGAGGATATTGAGGTTTTGGAATGGAAGGATTCCCATAAAAAAATTTCTGATAAATATTGTCCTGGAAACCTCTGACATAAGATGGAAAGGGACTTCCTTTACCTCAATAAAAATGACAAGGCTTGCATGATATGCCTTACAAGGAATCCATAAGAGCGTACGATGAAAACTTTAAAAGGCTTGCATGATATGCCTTTAGCTTTTTCATTACCCCCGAATACATGGTTGACCGCTTCTTTGGTGGGATAAAACCTAGCCAATAGAAAGACCTAGCGATCCGTGAATTTGAGAGCTATGAGGAAATTATTTGATGTGACCTCAAAGACGAAATGGTGATTAGATAATCTTAGGGGTATCATGGGGATAAGAAGCGGAAATTGGAATTTAATTCTGGTGTCCCGATGGATAAATCCAACAGTTCTAAGAAATTACAGCACCCCACTTTCCAATGGTGCAGAAAGAAGACCACCAAAAATTTCTTAAAGGGGATGAGGGGATTATTTAGTTGTGGAAGAGAAGTGAACCTGGATATTAACTACTAACAAGAAAAACCCACTATTTTGGTAGAGGAGTGGAATGCTCTATTAAACCCTCAATTCATGTTTCATTGCTTCAACCACAAAGAAACATGGAACTTTGAAAACCATTTCCCTAAGCCAAGTGTTTTCAGAGGCAACCAACAACTTCCAAGGCAGCAAGGGTGATCTTTTTCCATCACTACTGCAAAAGTGTACCCCAAAAATGAAGTGGTGATAGGTATTCTAGTTATTCATTCAAGAATAGAGAAAAAACTTTTTAATTATGGTTCTATTCATTATTTTATATCCCGAAATTTTAGTAGAACAATCCCAACCCCACCAAAAATCCTGGAATTAAAGTTGTCGGCGAGAAAGGAAAATGGAGAAATCATTGAATCCCATGAATATAACTCCTCCCCAGTCACAATTTGTAGTTTTTACTTCCCAGGGAACCTCTTAATACTACCTCTGTTTGAATTTTATGAAATTATTCAAATGGATTAGATATCCCTATATAGAGCCAACATAAATTTCTATGAGAGGGAAATTTCTCTCCATATAGCGAATCGACCCCCGATTTTGTACAAGTGCAAGGAGGAGGATCAATATTCCCTACCACCATCATCTGAAGAATGGATATTAATGCCCTATAATCACACATATCATTCTCAGATGATTGAGTCTAAGGAAGAAACCATCCTTGAATATATGCCTATTATGAGGGAATTCGCTAATGTTTTTCCCGAGGAATTTCTTGGCCTTCCGCTTAGAAAATATGTTGAATTCTCAATTTATATTATACCTAGAGATTTTCCAATATCCAAGACTCCATATAGAATGGCTATTTTGGAGCATGAGGAGCTAAAGAAACAACTATAGGATAATCTTGATAAAGGGTTTATACGCCCAAGTGCTTCACCATGGGGTGCACCGGTCCTCTTCGTCAAGAAAAAGGATAGGTCAATGTGTCTTTTCATTGATTATCGTGAGATAAACAAAATCATGATATGGAACAAGTATCCTCTACCTCGAATTAATGTCTTGTTCTATCAACTACATGGAGCACAATACTTTTCCAAGGTGGATTTTTGGTCGGGATATTACCAAGTAAGGGTGAATAAGGAGGATATCCCCAAGACTGCTTTTCATACAAGATATGGGCACTATGAATTCATAGTAATTCCTTTTAGACTCACTAATTCTCCAACAATATTCATGGAATTGATGAATAGTGTCTTTAGAAACTACCTAAAAAATCATGGGAGTATTTATAGACGATATTCTAATATAATCCAAATCCATGGAGGATCATGAGGGTAATATAAGCACTATACTAGAGACATTGCGAAAGAGGAAGCTCTATGAAATGTACAACAAGTGTGAGTTTGGTTGAAGGAAGTCTCATTATTGGGTCATATCATCACAAGCAATGGGATATCTGTAGATCCCTCTAAGATAGCTACAACATAGGGATGGACAAGGACAATATTGGTGATGGATATCCATAGATTCATGGATTTTGATGGATATTATCAACGATTTTTTAGAACTTTTTCATGATTTTAAAACCCTTTTACCAAGATAAATCATAATGGAGTCAAGTTTTCTATGAGTGATGAATGTGAAGAGAGATTCGAGGAGTTGAAAAGAAGGATTATCATGGTGCTTGTTCTCACACTACCCATGATTGTATAACTTATTATTGTATTTAGTGATGCTTCTAAGAAGGTATTGGGTTGTGTGTTGATGAAAAATGACAAATTAATTCCCTATGATTCAAGGAAATTGAATGTTCCTGAGAAAGACTATCCAACACATGATCTGGACTTGTCTTCAGTATTCTTCGCTTTGAAATTTTTGCTACATTACCACTTTGGGGAGAAGTGTGAAATATAAACGGATGACAAAAGTTTCAAGTATATATTCACATAGAAAGAGTTGAACATGTGCCAATGAAGATGGTTAGAGCTGATCAACGACTATGGTTGCTCAATTCCTTACAACCCTAGAAAAGAGAACAAGGTGGAAAATGCTCTAAGTAGAAAGGACACAATGATTCTATCATTTATGAGAATTTAAAAGGATCTAATATTCATAGATTTGATGAATATGGATATGGGAATCATAAATAAGGGAATTTCATCAATACTTTCATAAATTATTGCTCAACCATCTATTTTGGAAAGGTTAAATTATGGTCAAAAAATGATGTGGGAATTTAGAAGAAAGTGGAAACTATCAGAAAAGGTAAATCCTCAGAGTTCAATGTTAATGAAGAAGGAATTTTGAGGTTTGGGTCATGACTATGCATCCCATAAAATCTATAGTTAATGAAATAGCTTTTGGATGATGCACATAGTTCAAATTTCTCCATTCACCCAAGAAACAAAAAGATGTATCGAGATCTATAAGAGAATTATTTGTGGTATAACATGAAGAAGGAGACTGTTGAGTATACATAAAAGATCCTAGTATGTCAGTAGGTGAAGAGGTAGAAGTCTTAGGGGATAGTAAAACCATTACCCATACCTATATGGAAATGGGATAAAATCACCATGGACTTTATCACCGGACTTTTGAAGACATTAAAAGGAAACAATGCTATCTGGGTTGTTGTGGATTGTCTTACAAATACTACACACTTCATTTCAATTCGAGAGGATTTCTCATTGGATCAACTTGCACGGATATATATCAGAGAAGTAGTAAGTATGCATGGAGTAACACTATCTATTGTATCCGATCAAGATCCAAGAATCACATCTAAGTTCTGAAAGATTCTTCAACATTCAATGAATACTGAGATAAACTTAAATACAAATTATCGTCCTCAAAATTAAGGCTAATCTAAGCGGACTATCCAAACACTTGAGGACATGTTGAGAGAATGCTCAACGGACTTCAAAGTAGGATGGGATCAACATATTCCTCTGGTTGAGTTCTCTTATAATAACAGTTTCCACTCAAGCATCCAAATGGATCATTATGAAGACCTTTATGGGAAGAGATGGATAACACCATCTTGTTGGGATGAAGTTGGGGAGTGAAAACTCCTAGGTCTATAAATGGTTAATGAAATGGTGGAGAAGGTTAACACCATCCATCACCACATTAAAGATTATTAGAGTCGACAAAAGAGCTACGCTGATAATCATCGATGGGACCTAGAGTTTGATTTTGGAGACATGGTATTTCTCTGTATATCATCATGGATGAGATTTATGAGATTTGGGATGAAGGGAAATCTTACTCTAAGGTACATCGACCCTTTTGAGATCCTTTATCACATTGTAGTAGTGACCTATTGACTAGCACTCCCACCAAACCTATCTCCAATACATGATGTATTCCTTATATCACTTTTAAAGAAGTACATACATAACCCATCGCATGTACTCAATCTAGAGGTGGTAACATTGGAGAATGACCTCTCCATTGAAGAGAAGCCTATGAATATCTTATATCATATAGAAAAAGTTCTACGAAATAAGACAATGACCCTCATCAACGTGTTGTGGAAAAACCAAAAGTTTTAAGAAGAAACATAGGAATTAGAGGAAGTGATGAAGAAGAGTTACCTTCATCTATTTTAGTGTGGGAAATGAAAATTTCTAGGGTGAAATTTCTTAGTGGGGGAATATTGTAATGACCCAAAAATTTACTAGTGAAAATTACTCTTGATATGATTAAATGTATTATTATGTAAAATGGTTATATAAAACATGTTCATTTATTTGGTTTTAGGTTTTTGGATTTTAAAATACCATTAATAATTGTTACCATTGATAATATAGTCAATGAACAATGATCACATGAATAATATTAATATAGGCCTTTAAAAAATCCAATTTACTCAGAAAAAGGAAGCGATGGACCCATCCAGTATAATTTCTCCATACGAAGCCTATTTTTCAGATCTCATGAAGGAGGTGGCATCATTGGGATTCACTCTCGACCAATCCCAAGATGAGCTTAAACATGTTAATCTTGAATGGAACCACCTACGGTATAAGTGGAAGTTGATAGAGACTACCACCCAAGCGATGTTATCTGAGCCACCCCAAGAGTCTGTCACCATCAAACACATTACCCTTAGGTCATATGTGGGTGTTATAAGGGGTTATGTAACAATAACCTATAACTATTATTATGTGTATTAATTTTTTATAGAATAAATAATATACATTCATTTTATTATTATTACTTTGTAAATAGTTTTTAAAACACAAATAATATTTTTAGTTAATATTCAATTAAGAAGTCTATTTTGATGAATTAATGGATTTTTGAATTAAATAATATTTTAAAAAAATGTCATTAAAAAAATTACCTTTTATTAAATATAAATTAATGTATAATTTTTATGAATAAAATTGTTATTTTTATTAAAGTTTGAAAGCTGTTTTTTGTCAAAACCCATGAATTTTTTATAAATATTGTCTTTTATTTTAAAAATAAAAATTCACATATTTTGAAAATTATTTATAAAAAATGAATATTATTTTTTTAATAAAGAAGTAGACATTACCCAATGGTGAATTTTTCATAATTTTTTGAGATAATCGATTTTTTGGGTAAATTTTAGATATCGTTTAAATATATCATGTGTTTTATGACATCATAATGACACAATAGTGATGTAATAAAATACTATAAATTGGTTATTCATACAATATTTGTTTTACCTTTAAAATAATGTTATTTTAGGTTTGTTTTATTTATTTTAGAAATCCTTAGTGGACCCTCCAAAACTTATAAAAAAATTAACATTTTAAAAAGATTTCCTTGAGAGTGTAGCTCACTTCCACATAAGATAGCTTAATATTTTAATAACTTAAGCCATTGAAATTATAAAATAATGTTTTCCACTGTACGTTTTCAAAACAGTCATGGGAAAAAACCATGGTATGATTTTTATTTTTTATTAGGTTAATGTGTGGTGTCCAAAACCTAAATAATGAAAAATTTCCTCTCTTTTCCTATATAAACCCACTCAATCTCCCATTACTCTTCACTCAAACCATTTTGAGCTCAACAAAAACCTTAACTAATCTCTCTAAAATCCTTAAAATGTGGCCCAATCTCCATATAATCCTCTCTCAAGCCTCTCCCCAAACTTTGGGATCAGACTTTTGACTAAGAGATTTCTTCCTTTCCCATTTTTGTCCAAATTTCATTATATTGTTATGCCCTTTTATTTTCAATTAAAATGGTGGGGGTATGATTTATTACCTCCCCTATACTTCCCTACTTATGTTTTAATTATTATATACTCCTTTCTCTCTCACCAATTCCTCCCATGTATACACGTTAGCATACTGAAATTCCATAAGGGATTTCTCTCTCCTCATTTAAATTTAAGAAATTATTTTATATTATGCATCTAAATTATATTACATATGTTGAGTCATTTATATATATGACCCCATTACTATAAATTTCATGTACATATGATAAGACACCTCTTTATCTCTAATCAATCATTTTCATGAATTCTTATGTCACGTCGTTATGCTGCCCAATCTACACTACGATTTTCCAAGCCAAAGTCATTGTGTAGTGAATACCATGCCCATTTCCTTATCAAGGGTATTCATATTTACACACAAATACTTATCAATAATATAGTTTAATTTATTTATTGTATATTACTTTATCATAGAATAAATTATGTTGTTGAATGATTCCATTTGTATGATCTATGTGGCACACTTATGCATGAAATGAAATGATTAAGTAGGGTGTGCCCTGATAGCACTCAAATGAATTGGGTAAAGATTAGTGTTAATAAAAGTAAAGTTAAATGAATGTTTACTCATTCCAATTTATGTGAAATAAGTGTTTACTCATGATACATGTGCAATGAGCCTTGGATCATGCAAATATCATGTTAAATGTTGTTGCAACATTTCCATGTTATGATAATCATGCTATATCATGCATTTATGTTCATGTTTCTCTTGTTCTATATGGATATGCCTATTTCCTAACATGTACTATATTATTCATGTTATTTATTGTTTACTCCCTTACTGGTCTTTATAGCTTACCCTTTTCTTATGCATGTCCTTGGGTTATCCCATACGATGCTAAGTATGAAAAAATGATGTGGTCAGGTAAAAGAAGATTTCAATAATGACGTTGGGTTTTATGTTCTAAGTTATCATGAAATGTTCTTAATTTCAGAAGACACTAGACCATTCAATACTCAGATTTTTCTTAAGTGAAGTTTTATGTAATAAATCATGTTAAAGTGTGTAATAAAGATCTTGGTTGTTATAGATCCAATTTCTCATATCCAGCATTATTCTTCTCTTTTTTTTAATCTCTGATATCAATCTGTGGATACTAGTGTCCATCATCGTATTGATCCCAGATTGGCCATCGATTACAGAAAAAGAAAATTTGGGCCCTCCCCACCGCCACGCTTCTGCTGCATCTGGATCCTTCAAGAATAAATTATAGTATTTATTATATTTATAATATGATTTATTATGATTTAATTTACTCACATAATTTTTTTTTTGTTCTAGTAAATGATTGGAACAAGAAGGAACCAATTTAACAATGGGAGTAAAAGACACAATGATGGTTTTATGAATGAGGAGCCAATTATAATAGAAACTAGTGTAAAAAATATTACGGATATGACTAACCACATATCTCAATCTATGATTAAAAACCTAAATTGAAGAGAGTTTCCCAGAACACAAAATAATAAAAAATGGAGTTTCAAGGAATTTCATGTGATAAAGATCATGATTGAAAAGGGATTTAATTTTTTATATGATAATAATTTGAGAAAAAATACCTAGGGAAATTCCTCAATGGAAAATAAATACGTTTTAAGTTTTGTGAGTATGTGTATTATAAAAATCGATGTTCTAGGGGAAATATCAATAAGGGTATCAACATGGTCATACAAATAATGGTTTTATAAAAATAAATGAGGGAACTATGAATAAAACATAAAATCTATGAATTCTTTTAATGGTTTTCTGTACATTTAAATTAGAAAACATGATTATATTGAGATTTGTTAATATTATGGCATGATTCGAATTTCATATGGTAGGAAAGAAGCATTATGTAATAATACGAAAATGTCTAGTTAATGGTTTATTAATTCTATTAAATGATTGAAGTGATTACATATTTGGTATTTATGTTTTTGATGTTGTGATACCTTTTCAATGATATTCTTGAACATTCTAAAATTTAAAGATCATGAAACATACAAGGATTTTTCTACTATGGTTATTTTGGAATTATATATTTCACGGTATCGATAACATTAAAAAGTGATTTTGTAACAAAGTTAAATTTTTGGATATATTTACTTAATAATGAATAATTGAGTATAGATAACCCTTAGGGATAATATTCTCTTAGTGATGAGATAATTATTGGTATAAAGGGTTGATTTATTTTTAGAAATTAAATTGGATCATATTGGTAACTTTGGGAATTGATAAGTGATTTACTAACCAGTTGATTCATGTTATTTTTTGTGAAGTCTACTAAAATTATGAAATTATGGTAAATATCAACTAGTGTGTGATTTTTAAATCCAAGGGGTTGATATTATATAAGTACTAAATATAATGTTATTTTTTCCAATCAAAGATGATTTTATTATAGTTTTAGGTCATGATAATTCATATTTTTTTGGGAAAAGTTTATTTTATTTAATATATTATTAAGGTATATTAATATTTGGGTATATGATAGTAAGAGTGATTAATGATGATTGAGGATAAAATTAATGTTTATTTTGGAAGAATCTGTGATCAAATATTTCAAATGTTTTGGTTTAAAATTTATTCAATAACATTTTGAAGGGTTTTATAGTTTAGATATATATTGTGCGGTCCATGTTGAATCTTGGGTGTTACTATTGATATGTTAGAGATTAATATTTTACTTCATCACATGACGGTTCATTGGGTATTATCTTATATTCTGTTAATCATTTTGGTTTTGGTAAATATCTAGAAATAAGAGGAATATCTTATCATCCTTTTGTATATCTCATGGTCTACTAGAAGTTGATTTTATTTATTTAGGCATGAGAAATTAATCATTAATATTAATTTTTTGGAGTAAGAGATGAGATAAAAGTGGAGAATGATAAAATTACAAAAAAATGATGAAATTACACTTATGAAGTATAATGAAATCAAGTACATATATTTTCTTAAAATTACTAAATTGATGGTAAAATAATTCTACTAATTATTATGAGGATTTTAAAACTCAACTAGTATGGGGAACTTTTAGAACCACGTCTATAAGTATGATTCTTATATAGTTATAGGAATTAAGTAAATAATAAGTTTCCTAATCTTGACCTAGAAATTTAATTTCATGAAAAAATATATATGTGATTTTAGTACTATATTATGAAAAATTATTGTCACAAGAAGAAAATTAAAATTATAAGGATTCAATTTATTTAATATGTGGCGGGATATAACATCCTATGATTTTAGCTCAAACATAATACTATGTTTGATTGTGTTTTTCACATGTAATAATTAGATTAAACTGAACTGTGATATACTATTAAAATATTATTATTTAACTAGTATAAATTAGCTATTGAATAGATAGGTATTAATATGACTAACCACATTATGAAATACATATATATATATATATATTTATATATTTATATAATATTTTTCCTTAATAAAATTAATAATAAATTAGACAATGATTATTAATTAGTTATAAATGAAGATAAAATCTTCGGAAGGTAAAAGAGATATTTTTCATAAAATTATTTTTATATGCACAATGTAATTTTGTTTTAATAGATTAAATTAATCAATATTCATAAATGATTTTCCTGAATTTATTAGATTATGTATAAAAAAAATTAATTGACTTTTTTTAATTTTATTTTTTAGGAAAAGAATGAGAATAAATACATCTTATGCTTCAAAAATACATTTTCGTTAAAAATTGTTTTTATTGTATTTTGTTTGAAAATGTTATAATTAATTTCTATCGATTTCAGAAATTATATTTGAAAAAATTAACATAATTATTTAATTAATCATGTAAAAATTACCTTCGAGTAAACTTTTGGGATTTTTCTAAAAATATTGATTTTTCTATGAATAGTGAAAAAATGTCGATGTTTTCAAAACATTAATTTATTTTCTTTAAATCAATTTATTTTAAACTATCATATATTTTAAGTTTATTTTTAAATTAATATATTATATATTTTTTTAAACATGATCTAATTAATTTCATAGGTATTAATATTACATTTGATTTTGCCATAAGTTCATTTTTATGCTTAAAAACACATTTTTCTATAAACTTTTTTTATTATGTTTGTCACACTTATATTAAAAATAATTTCTAAAAAAATTATATTAATTGAATATTTAAAAATTGATTTCATACTTTGAATCATGATTTTACAATTTATTAATGAGTTCAATTTAATTTTTTTTATTAAAAATTGTAACCTTCGTAAAAATATTGTCACTACGGTAAAGGTATAAAACTGGTTAATCAAGGTTAAAAATTTTTTACAATGCAAAAAAAAATATCATCTTTATTTTTATTAAATGATTGTGTTTATACCATTATCAACTTAGATTTAAAATTTATTTGTTTGAGTTCCACTAAACTAGGATTAATATGTTTATTATATTTAGAAGTTACTAGTAATTACAAGTGTGTCACTCCCCTCAATTATAAAAGGGCACCTCCTCTCCTCAGTTATCCACACCACATTGAAACTTTATCACAATAACTATATTAAAAAATCTCTCCCCAAACTTCATCCTAATATTCTAGAGGATCATTTATCATAGAAATACTAACCAAGAAAGCTAAAGGTGTAAGATAATTAAAGTTTTCCATAAAAGAGGTATAACTCTTAACCGAGTTCTTTCATGTTTATTTATTCATTTACCACCTTCAAAAATATCATAAACATGATTTTATAATAACATAATTGTATTCAATATACTTAAATATTATTATTTTTATTTTATAATACATTTTCATCTCCTCTTCCATCACATGGGAAATGAAAACATCACTCGTGCGTACGTGTGGAATACCACCTTCATGAAGTAATGTGTTTCATTTTTCATCACCCCATTTTAGGGATTTTTATTATAATATATTTATGGAGTGTATATATATATAATATATATATAATATATTTATTAATATTTAATGATACTCTATCATGTACCTTCTTACCCTTCTATCCATTAGAAAATGGTTACGTCACTCATGTGTATGAGTGGACTACCATCTCCCTAAAGTGATGTGATTCATTTTTCATTATTGTCTCAAATGTATGGTTATAGGAGGGAATTTAATTAATTAATATTTTATGTAAAAAAAATAATCTTATATAAAATCTATGTTATCGTTGTAAAACAACATATTCTTACTGGATCTGTAGTTATATATTTTTGTTAAAAAGAATGCCATTTGTTGTTTATAATAATGGAGTCTAGTTTGGGATTGTTGTGAATATGCACATAGATGATCATGGAGTTTTTAATAAATGTGGTCTTACGATTGAGGCTGAAATAAGTATTGAAGGTGGAGCTATTTTCCAGATTTTGCATGTTTTTTGGTCTCAAAATATAAATTTTTATGTTGGAAAAAGAAGGGTTTTCACATAAGAGTGATTGATATGTGAAATGGAAAAGAAAAAAAGAAAAATAAGGGAACCACATAACTTGGGACATGGATAGTGTACCATGTTCTGGGAATGGTTCACGACCACGTATTAGGGAGTGGGAACAGTAAGTGGAGTATTTCATTAAAGCAAAATCAATTCGTCGTGAAGGTATGTAGACGAAGGCGTGCAGAATGTGGAAGGATGGAGGTTCATTAAATTTCTGTGATTCATGGTACATGAGCTATATGTGGTGGAGGATGTACCAAAATCAATGATTTGGTAAATATTGTTTTAGAATATTTTTTGGATACATTTGTTCCTATATAAGGAGTAGTAATCCACTTCAATAGGAATTTGGATTAGAGATTAAAAATTAAGGAAGAAATCCAGAGAAGTATGAAGTGGTTCGTAGAGGAGAAGATTATACGTGGAGAGAATGATATGCATAAGATAAAAAGTTCATGAAAGAGAGTGCAATTTATGAAGGAAGATCTTGTAGTATGTGGTAGAGCAAGGACGTATGTGAATCAAGAAGAGTTATATGTAGATAAAAGAAGTATGCGGAAGAGTAGAGTAGTACACGGTGGGGATGGATTGTATGTGAAAAAAGTAGTGGTACGCAGAGGAGGTGAGCTGTGAACCATACCATCTACTTAGTACGTGGAGGAGGTAAAGTGGTACATGGAATAGCCAAGGAAGCCTAAAAATTGACCAAATAGGTTTTCTTAATTAATTAACATAATCTATCAGTGTGCAGTATAGTAAATTACATCTATAGGTGATAACGAGGCTTCAAAATATCATCCATTTACAATTGAGGATTCATGATTTAATGTTAAACCACTGAAGAAACCTTCAAATCAATAAATTGAGTGAAGATTATTCCAATGTAGTGATAAAGGGGGAGTCAGCGGAAGTGATATGAGGGATGTAGTGTGCTTTCCCTAAAACCTTGTAAAGGCAATGCACTTAGCACAGATTGACTGTTTTAAACTCTTGTAATTCACAACTTGTGAAGACTAGTGGTTTTTGGTATGACCGAAGCATTTTAAAAATATGCTCATTGGACATATCCCTTAGTGGTGAACCAAGTAAAATTAATGTGTCATTGATTTTCATGTGATTGTTTATTTTTTGCACTTCCCCTTTAGACATCTTTAATAGGTTCCTACCAATGTGGGAACAAGATCCATCAATTTAAAAGAAAAATTTGACACTTTGATTCACCCCTCCCCTCTCAGGGAGTTTCATGGTCCTTTAAGTGGTATCAAAGTGTAAATGTTGCTGCTGTTGAATCTATCTTCTATTGTCATGGAAAATCCAGTCAATGTTAGAGGAGTTACCCTCTTTGGTGGAAGTAATTTGAATATATGGAAAACAAGATGATATCTCCCATAATATCTGTTGTAATAGAATTATTATTTTCTAATACATAGGTAATACAACTCACTAATCCTACAGGGTTGTCAATGACTCATACAAATAGGAAATTGCTTGATGCTGATGAAAAAGAACGGAATTTTATCATTGCAACTCATTCTGATTATATTTATATAAAGGTAATGAGTTTCACATCTTCCAATGTAATGTGGGATAAACTGGAGAATATTTATGAAGGATATATCAAAGTGAAGTAGTTGAAACTTCAAGTACTACACAACAGGTTTGATGATCTGAAGATGCACCCTGTTGATATTGTAACCTTCTTTTTTAATTGATTTACTGAAGTTGTAGGAGCCATATAAGGTCTGGGGGAATAAATAAAAGACATTTCCATAGTAAATAAAATCTTGACAAAACTTACACCCCTTTATAATGCAAATTTTCTATCCCTTGAGGAAAGAGATCTCAACAAACCCTCAGTGGATGATCTGTTGAGCAATCTATTAGCATATGAAATGAGAATCAAACCAGAAGAAGCTATAACTCATGTGATCAAGGAAATTAAATTCCAATCCCTGGACAAACTGAATGTTTCAAGAGATAGTGGTGATGAATATTATTAGTAAAAATAAACTCTTTCTCTCATTACTAAGAAACTTAATAAGGGGACATGGAAATTTGAAGGAAAGATACATCTGGATTTTTTGTTGTTGTGAAAGAGTTGGGCACATTGCCTCTTGATGCCCAAGAAAGTTTGATGATAAAGAAATATAAGATGGAGACATTCAAAAGCCTTAAAAAAGTTTTTCAAAAAGAGAGACATCAAATATGGAAATAAATTTCAACTAAATATTTTTTTTATATGAATAAGAAGATGATGAAAATGATCTATTTGAGGAAGAAGAAGCAGAATTAAAATCTGGAAACCATGCTTCCAAGATGGATACAATTGAATAATCATAACCATCAAAAGATAAGTCTGATGATAATTAGTTTACCATTAATTCCAATCCCATTATTCAACTTTAAGATGCATTCGGTAAGCTTAAGAATCAATGTAAGAGATGAAATTAGTGGAAATAAATTATGTAAGAGTCATCGGATTATGTTGATCTGCTTGAAGAAGAAGTTGAATGACTAGAGGAATTTATGAAAGTGAAGTCATCAATCCTTGAAACCACTGAAGATGTCATGGAACTAAAAATAAATATTGAAGAATAGGGAAAGGTTATCAATGAACATACCTCTAGACTATAAGAGAAATACGAGACTATTGAGGTTCTATAGGAAAAAATCATCACCTTGATAAGTAAACTCAAAAGTGAATAAATTTCGAAATAATCAAAAAATAAAATCAAGTTCAGAATATTTTCATATGCTGAGTTGATAGAGAGAGCTAAGCGATGTGCCGATGGGGAAGAAAAGATTCTGAATGAACAAAGACTTGCGTACATGGGTAATAGTGGAATCAGTTGTGATGCTAAAACAACAAAAGCTATAAATAAGATAAGACAAATTAAAGGAAAGAGGAATGATGGACAGGTTGAAAAGTCACCTGAAGTACTGAAAAATAAACCCTTAATTCAAGATGAAATAAGAACTGAAAATTATCCGGGTATCCAAAAACTATAGGAAGCCAAAATATTTTATTAAGGAGGGATACATGAGTATGAATCAAAGTGAGAAGACATTTCCTCTCATGATGTGGTAGTTCTGTGTCTATCTAGGCCATACCATGTCATGTTGTGAATAGGAAAAGAAATATTTGAAGAGGGATGATCTGGGAAGTCAACAAAGGAGACTGATTTCATATCCTACATCTTATAGAATAAATAATTTCTATAGATATTTTTTTACTATTCTAACTTTGGAAATAAAGTAGTGTATTTCAGGTAGAGGTATGGTGGGAGAAATTCATAAAATTCTCAGAGATTGGTCAATACTCATCAAAAAAATGGCGCTTTATTTCAAACAGGTTTTCTCCTTTGGATGAAGAGTATAAATTTGAAAAGCCTCTGTATATGTAAGAGAGAATTGAAATGATATAAGTTTCCTACACTCATTCTAATATCTCATGGAAAGAAAAGAAGAAAATTTATAAATCCAACTTTGTAGAAGTAGCTCTCAAAGCTACCAAGAACAAAATCACTTGGATTTTTTATAGGGTATTTCCATATCATATGATGGGAAATGTAGACCTATTAATGAATATCAATAACATGGTTGATGGAACAATTAGGTTCAGTATTCATGGTTCTCTTTAGATCGAAGGTAGTGGAAATACTGAACTGGCTCAAGGCGAGTTGAAGAAGACTAATGTTCTTTATGTGGATATATTATGTCACAATCTTCTGAGTGTGAGACAACTCTGTGACTCAGGCCTTATTGTGAAATTCAACTAGAAGGGTTGTACTATAAGTGGAAAAATATTTTTAATTCTCTTATGAAAGTATGCATAACTTAGGAAAACTTGTATCAGGTCAACAGTAAAGAAAACATTTGCCACATAACTGTTGAAGTAGAAAACAACCTTTGGAATCGAAGATTGGGGAACATCAATCAGAAAGACATGGAAAAGATATTAAAGCTAAATATTGTCAGGGATATCCCCAACCAGAAGCGTGAACGAGAAAAGGCTTGTGATACTTGCATACGGGGGAAGCTGGTCTACAGTTCCTATCTGTTAAACAAGAAAAGGGAATCAAATCTTCTTGACCTCATCTATACAAACGTATGTGGCCCCATAAATGTTTCCAGAACACATGGATAAAGGTACTTTATTTTTTTATATATTATCATAGTAGAATGTCATCTGTGATCAATATACACATGAAGAAACAAGTGCTTGATTGCATGAAAACCTATCGATGAATTGATGAGAATCATAATGAGCTGAAGATCAAAGTTTTGCGATCTAAAAATAGAGGGGAATACACCTCCATTGAATTTAAAAATTACCTAGAGAATCATGGGATACAACATGAGGTGGCTGTTGTGAGAACTCCACATAAAAATAGAGTCATTGAGCATAGGAATAGACATGTATACAATATGGACAGAACTATACTGACTGAAAGTCGTATTTCTTGACATTACTGGAAAGAGGAAGTTGAAGATGTAATGTATATTAAACCCCGAACATGGCTATATATGGGCCATAAAAAGGCACCTAATAAATTATGTCATGTAATGAAGCCCTATTTGAAATATTTTTGAGTTTATGGAAGAAAAGTTTTTATCAGAAGAAAAGAAGGAAATCAAAGGGAAGTATGGTGACAATGTAGATGAAGGAATATTTCTTGGATAATCAATGAACAACAAAGACTACAAGTGTTTCAACAAGAACTTGGGAATAATTGTGTAAAGTAGTGATGTTAAGATCATTGAATGGAAAAACACGAATGCTTCAAGGAATTATAATACTGATGTGATAGAATTTGAGGAAGAATTTGAACATGGAACAAATGTTAATACAAACGTAGAGGAAGGTGTAAAAAACACTCAATAGTCATATCATGATGTTGAATTAGAAGGATAATTATAAGATGAATTCATACTAGAGAGAATTCAGTTGGACCCCAAAGAAGAAATCAAAGATAATAGATTGATCATTTCAACATTATCGAGGATTAGAATGCACCTACACTGATAAGGAGAATGAGGAGTAATGAACAATTTGTATTTCTATCAGTTTTGGAACCATCCTCATTTGAAGAGGCTACAAAGGATGAGTCATGGGTGAAAAAAATGAATGAATAGTTAGATCAGATTGAAAAAAAATCAGACATGGGATCTTGTCAAAAGACCTGAAGGTCACAATGTGATTGGTACGAAGTGGATTTTAAAGAAAAAAATTTGATGATCATGGAAATGTGATCCTAAATTAGGCACACTTGTTCTGTAAAGTATATTCAAAAATTGAAGGTGTTGATGTTGAGGAGAAGTTTTCTCTAGTAGAAAGACTGGAGTGAATCAAGTTGTTTCATGCCATGGAAATCTGAAGAGGTTATAAAGTGTATCAAATGGACATCAATACAACATTATTAAATGGAGTATTGGAAGAAAAAGTCTATATTGAACCACCCATGGTGTTCTTTCTTAGAAATTATGAACTGAAGGTTTTTAAATTAAAGAAAGCTCTATATGGCCTAAAAAAGGCACCATGGGTGTGGTACTCTTGGTTGGACTCTTATATGAGAAATCTTGAGTTTAAAAGAGGATGAGTGGATCACAATATCTATGTGAAGAATTATCAAAAGAATCAGTTCATGGCATTGGTATACATTGAAGAAATTATTTTCAATGGAAATGGGAATGGATCAATGGATGAACTTTCCAATCATATGAAATCAGAATTTGAAATGTCCATGATTGGTGAACTCACATTCTTTTTTGGGTTTTAGGGGATTCAGAAGAAGGATTACACTTTCATTTATCAGGAAAATTATGCAATAAAGATGCAAAATAAATTCAAGATTCATTATTCCAAACAAATGTCCACTCTGATTGTGGTTGGAACAAATCATGGGAAGCTTGAGGAAGGGACTTCAGTGGATCCCACCATGTATAGAAGAATCATTGGAAGCCTACTATACCTAATGGTGACACGACCAAATACTGTCTTTTCAAAATTCCTTGTCGTCGGCTTTTAGAGTAATCTGAAGGAAGAACATATGGAGGTAGTGAAAATAATCAAGATATACATTCAAGGTTCACTTAATTATGAGCTATACTTTATTGTAGGAAGAGATAATGAACTATCTACTTTTTTCTGATGCTGACTAGGCTAGTGATGTAGTTGACAGAAAGTCCACCAGTGGTGGAGTATTCTATATTGGGATAAAATGCATGGGCTGGCTGAGCAAGAAGAAAGAAATTACTTCTATTAGTACTACTAAAGATGAATATATATCCACTAAAAAGGTGTGCAATCAGTTACTTTGGATGAATTAGCAAATGAATCACATTGGTGACGTGGTGAAACAACCAATGGTGATTTACTGTGATTAAAAGTGTGAAATTAATCTTACAAAGAACCCTTTTCAGCATTATCTTATGAAACATGTTGAAATAAAATATCACTTCATCAAGGAAAAAATTGAACAAGGATTGATTAAAATAGATCATGTGGGAACTAATGAGCAAGTGGTTGATATCTTGACCAATCAACTGTCAGCAGCTGTGTTTGAGAAACATCAGTTGAACCTTGGTGTTCAGCCACCTCACAATGTATAATGTGGTTACAAAATTCCCCTCTCCCCATATTTTTTTAACTATTTTAATATAGTTTTAGAAGAAATTTAGGTTAATGGGAGAGATACATCCAGGGGTAATATTCCTTTGAGCTCTTCAAGTCAAGATTCGGTTCTTTGAGTTTATTGTTAATGGGGGAGATTGGATAAATTCAATGGATCATGAATGTGAAATATTTTTTTCTTGAAAAATAATAGATGGAGAATTTAGAAAGTTAATAATTCAATAATGTGGGAGAAAATAAAAACATGATAACTCAATTCATGTCCTCTCTTCTGTTTTCTACAACGAGCACTACTCATTCAGTCTTAAAGTGATGGCTGAGTTTTTTCTTGAGGTTTTAGTTTTCGAGTCTGGATGGTTCTTTAGTGAATTTATATGGATATTTCCAATAAAACCAAAGGGGGATATTGTTTGTGAAAAATCCATTTATTGTTTATAATAATAGATTCTAGTTTTTTTTTGTCAATCTACACATGGATGACTTGGGAGTTTTCATGGAATGTGGTCTACAATTGAGGCTGAATGAATTTTGATGGTGGAGATGTTTCCCAGTGTTTGCAATTTTTGGGCCTCAAAATCGGGAGTTAGATTTTGGAAAAATAATATTTTTCACATAGGAGTGAATGGTATGAGAAACAGAAAAGAAAATAACAAAAATAAGGGAAATGTATACCTCGAAACATAGATTGTGTACCATGTTCCGAGAATGGTTCACGGCCACATACCAGGCATTCAGAACAGTATGTATATTTTTTCGCAAAACTAAAATCGGTTTGCAGAGAAGGTTTGTGAATTGAGGCGTGTAGTACATGGAATTCTAGAGTTTTAGAGGATTACTATGGTCTGTGGCATAGGAGCGGTACACGGTGGAGCCTGTACCAAAATCAAATATTTGGTAAATATTGGTTTAAGATATTTTTCGGATCCATTTATGCCTATATAAGGTGTAGTAATATCCTTCATTAGGATGTTGGATTGGTGATTAAAAATTTAGGAAGAAATCCAGCGAATTTTGAAGTGGTTCACAGAGGATAATATTGTACATGGAGAGAGTGATCCACGTAAGGAAAACAGTTTCACAAAAGAGTGTGCGGTTTGTGAAGGAAGCTCTTATAGTACGCAGTGGAGTAAATCCGTACACAGAGAAACCATATGTCACGAACCAACCCGGGACGACCCTGAACCGGTCACCCGAGTCGGTCCGCGACATGGCCCGAGAGGCGTTCCCGATCCTCCCGGGCTGGCGACAAGCGCCAGGGCATCGACAGAGGCTATGGTAACGATTTCGCCCAAAATAAATAAATAAGACAAAGAAAATAATATAGAGCAGTGCAGAAAAGGTAAAGCAAATAAAGTGACTAAACAAAAACAAACAGAAAACAAACTAACCAAACACGACGTCCGAACAACTCCGTGCGACCTCGCGGGTCGCTCTCCGACTCAACGATCAAGCGTCGCCCTAGGCGAGCGCATTCATGCTATAGCCTGCACAAACACTAAAAACAGAAAAGAACTATAGGCATGAGTATTAAAACTCAGTAGGCTAGCCCGATATCTATTCCCAATGCACTACCTTTAAAATAAAAGAAACATCATTTCAAGTTTGAACTACAATCTATAAAAGTATGTTTTTAATAATATTCTACTTAAAAACAAAGTACGAACCATTGCCCTTAGCCATTTTCCAAATTCGTGTTCATTTCATTAGTGCCAATGACATTTCAGGAAAAGGGGAAAGTGATGTTTAAATTTTCAAATTTGAACAAAGGGGGTTAAACACTTTTATTTGAAAACAATTTTTAGAAACCTAATCAAAAGCAATTTACCATTTTCCAAAGGAAACAATACACCAGAATGCACAAAGTAAAACACACATCAAGGGCAATGTAAGTATACACGTGAGCATCATAATCATTACTGCAAGCTACAAAAGCTGAATAGACATGGGTGAACCTAGGAGATCGAGAATAAACCAGAAGACACCAATACATGAGAAATCATCCTTATTGACATGTCACGATGAAATCAAAACGCACAACACGCTCGACCATCCACTCACAGGAAGGTCGAGGGCAAATCCCATAGCAATAAACCCAATATATCCACCTACTATGGGCCACTGGTCAGTACCATAACCTACCAGTGCAGCAATCGTTCTTAGAATATTCTCTCAATATGCCAGATTCCCATGTCTCAAGTGTTTAAGAAAAAGGGGGTGAGCCAACCGATGCCAACCGAGCATCCAATCAGATATATCTATATATAAAGAACAACAGGCATTCCCCGAGCCACTCCATGGGACAACCTCATGCCTTTTTCCACTCAAGTACCCGGGAGCCTCTAAGCGCGGCCTCCCAAACAATCAATCGCAACCAAGGCATGAGAGTCACCCTAAGAGGGTTTTTATCGAAAAATTTTTATCGCTTTCCATAAAGTGCCAAACGGGCATTTAATACAGTTCACAATTACTACCAAAACCAGTTTAAAACTATTTGAAGAATCCACAAAACACTACTTCACAGGTTGCCAGTATTTTTATAAACCAAACCAAACCATTTTCTTTTCCAAATAAACTTTAAGAGCCAACCGGGCAATTTCTCAAACGAACCAATGTATTTGTTCACGCTTCAAAATAAATCAGTTCTCATTAAACCAGAACTCTATTTTATATTCCATGAATTATGTTTAAAATCCAAACGGGCATTCTTTCATTATTGGGTGTCCGCCCGTCAAAAGGATGTTTTATGTGTCGTGTATAAAATAAACGGCTCCTTTTGACATTAAATAACCATTTAAAAATTAACCATCTTATATTAAAAATTAATTATCGTATATTATCTCATATTTATTACAATTAATAAAATGTTGATTTTGAACAATTAGGGTGCGCAAACAGCATGAAATAATATAACTTAAATTTTAAAAGCAGTGCAAAGGGAACCTACCTCAAGATCAAAGCGCGACGACAAAACAACTTTGGAACCAAGGCGCGATGACACAATGCGTGTCCGAAGCCACGTTATAAAGTCCGACACTCTGCATAATCAAAACCAAGGACTCAGACACATCCAAAAACTCACCAGAGCATGTCAAACCAAGCGTCGGAAAGAAACGCTCACCTTGAAACCAAAGCGCGGCGACGATGGAACCTCGGAAACAAAGCGCAACGATGGCGCTCACTTGGAAACACCCTGCGCGGGCCCTCAAATAATAATCCTACCAAAATAAACATAAAAAGATAACTCCCAACAAATAAAAGGCCAAAGCGATAATAATAATAATAATAATAATAATAATAATAATAATAATGATGATAAAATTAATAATACTAATAATAATAAAAATAAAGACGATAATAATAATAATAGTAATAAAATTAATAATAATAATAATAATAATAATAATAATAATAATAATAATAAAATATTAATAATAATAATAATAAAATTAATAATAATAATAATAATAATAATAATATTAGCAATACTAACATTAATAATAATAATAATATGATAATAGTATTAATAATAATAATAATATAATAATGATAACAATAATAACAATAATAATATAATAATAATAATATTATTATTATTATAATTACAATATTAAAATATTAATATTTACAATAATGATATAATAACTAACCTATTAATAATAATAACAAAAGAAAACATAATATTTAATTAGATAACTTAAAATAATAAACTAAAAAAAAACAGACCTGCGGCCGAACAGGGCGCCGGAACGGAGAAGAAGAGGAAGGAAAAGAAAGGAAAGAAGAAGGAGAGAAGAGGAAGAGGAGAAGAAGAAGAAGAGAAGGAAGAGAAGAGGAGAAGAAGAAGAAGAGAAAGAAGAAGAAGAGAAGGAGGAAGAAGCAGGGGCTTTGGGACAAGGGAATCCGGAGGGGAGGCGCTGTGCGGTTTCAACTGGAGTACGAGGAGGGATTGGGCAAGAGGCGGGTCGAACTACCTAAGGAACTGGGCAGGAGCGTCGCGCGGGGGCTTCATCTGGAGGTTGGTCACGCTGCAAGATGTCCGGGTGTTAGGGAGGGGTTCGTGGTGGCTGGAAACGGCCGGTTGGGCGCTGCAACAGAGAGGTAGGCGGGGTGCGGACGGTGTGCCAAACACAGGGAGCCGAGGCGGGGAGGCCGGTTGTACTACTGCTGGGTGAAGGGCGCTAGTGGGCTGTTGCGGCGGCTGAGAGGAAGATGAGGCACCGAGAAGCAGCGGTGATCAGAGTGGGAGAAAAAGAAGGAGGTGGCGGCTCCCGCGGGGAGAAGAAAAAAAGAAGTATAAGAAGGGTGGGCTGCTAGGGTTAGGGGGGAAAAAGGAAGAAAAAAAACATAAATGAAAATATAAGAAAAATAATAACAATAAATAAATAAGTCATTAATATATAATTATACTTCCATAAATACCTCAATAAATTCTAATATTAATAATGAAAATTTAGTACTATTATTAATAACAATAATCATTATTATAAACCTCATTAATAACAATAATATTAATAAAACTTATGTAATAAAAATTTGTGTCAAACATTAATAATAATAATAATAATAACCACTAATAAAAAAGAATTCATATCATTTTAATAATAATAAAATTAACGAAAGGACCACGCAGTTGCATGGGCGAAGCCGCGCGACGTCGCGCTCCACCCGTGCGTCCAATGATGTCAGACCCAAAACATGCACTTTTTATCCTAAGTTTAAAATAAAAAAAAACAAAATCGTTCGCGACTCAAACCGAACCAAAAAGAATTTAAGGCGAAGCGAATAATAAAATAAAATAAAATAAACACCCTTGTCGGGGTGCGACAATTCTCCCCACCATAATGCTTTCCGCCCCCGGAAAGCCACAACACCAACCAGTCGATCGATCAACACCTAAGGATTTCACAGAACACGATCCAACCTCTTATCTCAAGGACATCAGAACGACTACCAGCGGGAATGAACCTCATTGCCCAAAGTAAATCACCAACATAGGAAAGGCCCGAACGGGCTCCCCACCATAAGAACTCGACTAGCATTCGATAACGATTTAAGAGAAAACCCAAAGAGACTCATGGTGGGTCTCCCCACCATAAAGAACCGACCAACTAATGACCAAACGGGAAACCAACTTAGACATGCACGAGACTTTACCCCAGCTAGAAAGAGCGCAGCAAGGACCTTTAAACCACTTACTCACGTCCAAAAGTAATAGGAGTTGATCTAAAAAAAAATTTACGCAAACCAAAGCCCTTACCCCCATGGGCGGGGAGGGTGGGCCCAAGGATTGGATCACTGAAACTTGGACGGAAAACTACTCACGTACCACTAATTAGAGATGGACACATACCAAATCCATAACCGATTCACATCGGTGGTCCACACGAGGTCACTGATCAGCAACATACATACAAAAGGCACAATTCCCGACGTTACACGAGGGATAAGTCCGTCGCGCACTTTGCGACAAGAGGAAAACTATAACGACAAAGAAACCAGAGCAACAACACCAAAACCATCTCACCACGACGATAGAGGCGCAGCTTTAACCGGACTCTTTAAAATTTTTCCCGGGGGGTTCCTGACTACGCGCCGGCTTCGCTCCGAGACCTTTTGGCTGGAGCTCTGATGGATGAAGCATCTCCTGCCTCGCAGTCAGGTTCTGATAATCCCAAAAAGAAACATACATCTTTTTATCTGATAGATTGAAGGACAAGATTTTAAAATTAAAACACACCAGAATTGAAAGGCGAAGTTCATCAAAAGACCCACGACATTCCCATACATTTCAAACCTAAAACAACACTCATACAAAGGCCACGATAATAGATCACTTACTCTAAAAGGAAACTTACACCGGAAACTCTGAACAAAGACCCAACAACACATTACTTCTGAGAAATTCCCCTACGACGCTTTCTTGCAACGCCCCGACAAAATCGTCGCAAGTGACCCAGACGTCCACACGCCTGGCAGGGCTTCGGAGCGCTTGGGCACGATGACTTCTTGTGACCCCGCTTGCCACACTGATAACACACAATAATCTCTCGCTCCGAAGAGGTTGATGAAAGATCTCGAGGCCTCTTGATTCCATGACCTGATCCATCCACTTCCATTTGCTTACTCATCTCCTTTCCAGAATCTTCACCAGTGCTCATAGGGATCGAAGGAGGGAGAACTACTTCGAGCACTCCTGCCATTGCAGCTTCGACATGAAAGGCTTGTCTCGCCACATCGACAAAAGAAGTCAAGTTGGACTCTGACACCTTCGACTGTAGATCAGGGCGGAGACCCGCCTCGAAGCGTCGAGCCTTCACGGGGTCATTTGTGGCATACTCTGAATCATAAGGTACTAGCTCCACAAAGCGCTGGAAATATTCTGACACGGATCTGTCGCCCTGCTGCAGACAACACATTTCCATCCCCTTTCTCACCCTATCTTCCTCAGAGAAATATTGACGAATGAACGAGGCCTTGAAAAAAATCCCAAGTAACCTCTTGACGGGGCTTGTTCCGTGACACTGACTTCCACCACATCCACGGTGAACCTTCAAGCATGAAGGTCGCAAACTAGACCTTCAGCGACTCCGGCAACCCAATGAGGCTAAAGTCCCTTTCAATCTTCCGCATCCACTCCTCTGCCACAGAAATTTCTTCTTGACCATAAAAGAGAGGTGGATCGAGCTTCCGAAACTCAAGCATAAAATCCTTAGGTTGATCAACCGCACTACAATCACTCATCGAAGCTTCAAAGGGATAACCGCTGGACAAGGAAAGGTCAAAAACCCAATCAACGCCAACTCAATGAATGAATACAACCTCAAAATAAAACACTGCATAGGTGACAAGCTCAAAACCCGAGAAAACAAGTTTTCGTAACATCAAAAATTTTCTCTTTGAAAACATCTTTAATTTTGAACAAGCTTGGTGGGTTAAACCTTCGCCATTGGTATTCTTTAGAGCCTCACTCACATGCATGTATCCGTGCCACCCAGGGCATCCATCCACCATACCAGAGATCCATCCACATTTCCAACATACCACAATGCATGTGAGCACTCATCAGAACACCAAGGTCAAAACAGAGCAACTTCATTTTCCAAAAACAATTCATTTATACCACTTCTTTTAAAACAATCTGCAAATTAAACATGTTATTTCAAACAACCATTTTTTTTTTCAAAACCAACTTTTCTGATTCAAACCACTTTCAGAAATCAACGGAAACCCAAAACAAATCAAACAGGGGACTAGTGTCAGTGGGTGACTTGACCATATGGTTGGCGGCCATATGCCAAACACGCCACTGACACAGAGAGCCTTCTTGGACCATGCCCCTCGATCCACATGGCTTGCCAGGCCATGCGGCTTAGGACTATTAGCCCAACTCCATTTGTCGTACCCCAATCGCAAAACATTTCTATAAAAACCCAAACAAACCAATTAAACCGGACTTCCCATGGAAACCTGAGGATCAGTACGGGCAAGAGTTCGCGACGCTCTTCTCGCACCTACCCCTCAAGTCCCGACAATCCTACTCCATCTACCTTGACATCCCAAATAACAAAGGGCGCTCTGAAAAGTGAGGTCTGCTAAGAGCAAACCTCCTCTGATACCATTTTGTCACGAACCAACCCGGGTCGACCCTGAACCGGTTACCCGAGCTGGTCCGCGACATGGCCCGAGAGGCGTTCCCGATCCTCCCGGGCTGGCGACAAGCGCCAGGGCATCGACAGAGGCTATGGGAACGATTTCGCCCAAAATAAATAAATAAGACAAAGAAAATAATACAGAGCAGCGCAGAAAAGGTAAACCAAATAAAGTGACTAAACAAAAACAAACAGAAAACAAACTAACCAAACACGACGTCCGAAAAACTCCGTGCGACCTCGCGGGTCGCTCTCCGACTCAACGATCAAGCGTCTCCCTAGGCGAGCGCATTCATGCTATAGCCTGCACAAACACTAAAAACAGAAAAGAACTATAGGCGTGAGTATTAAAACTCAGTAGGCTAGCCCGATATCTATTCCCAATGCACTACCTTTAAAATAAAAGAAACATCATTTCAAGTTTGAACTACAATCTATAAAAGTATGTTTTTAATAATATTCTACTTAAAAACAAAGTACGAACCATTGCCCTTAGCCATTTTCCAAATTCGTGTTCATTTCATTAGTGCCAATGACATTTCAGGAAAAGGGGAAAGTGATGATTAAATTTTCAAATTTGAACAAAGGGGGTTAAACACTTTTATTTGAAAACAATTTTTAGAAACCTAATCAAAAGCAATTTACCATTTTCCAAAGGAAACAATACACCAGAATGCACAAAGTAAAACACACAGCAAGGGCAATGTAAGTATACACGTGAGCATCATAATCATTACTGCAAGCTACAAAAGCTGAATAGACATGGGTGAACCTAGGAGATCGAGAATAAACCAGAAGACACCAATACATGAGAAATCATCCTTATTGACATGTCACGATGAAATCAAAACGCACAACACGCTCGACCATCCACTCACAGGCAGGTCGAGGGCAAATCCCATAGCAATAAACCCAATATATCCACCTACTATGGGCCACTGGTCAGTACCATAACCTACCAGTGTAGCAATCGTTCTTAGAATATTCTCTCAATATGCCAGATTCCCATGTCTCAAGTGTTTAAGAAAAAGGGGGTGAGCCAACCGATGCCAACCGAGCATCCAATCAGATATATCTATATATAAAGAACAACAGGCATTCCCCGAGCCACTCCATGGGACAACCTCATGCCTTTTTCCACTCAAGTACCCGGGAGCCTCTAAGCGCGGCCTCCCAAACAATCAATCGCAACCAAGGCATGAGAGTCACCCTAAGAGGGTTTTTATCGAAAAATTTTTATCGCTTTCCATAAAGTGCCAAACGGGCATTTAATACAGTTCACAATTACTACCAAAACCAGTTTAAAACTATTTGAAGAATCCACAAAACACTACTTCACAGGTTGCCAGTATTTTTATAAACCAAACCAAACCATTTTCTTTTCCAAATAAACTTTAAGAGCCAACCGGGCAATTTCTCAAACGAACCAATGTATTTGTTCACGCTTCAAAAGAAATCATTTCTCATTAAACCAGAACTCTATTTTATATTCCATGAATTATGTTTAAAATCCAAACGGGCATTCTTTCATTATTGGGTGTCCGCCCGTCAAAAGGATGTTTTATGTGTCGTGTATAAAATAAACGGCTCCTTTTGACATTAAATAACCATTTAAAAATTAACCATCTTATATTAAAAATTAATTATCGTATATTATCTCATATTTATTCCAATTAATAAAATGTTGATTTTGAACAATTAGGGTGCGCAAACAGCATGAAATAATATAACTTAAATTTTAAAAGCAGTGCAAAGGGAACCTACCTCAAGATCAAAGCGCGACGACAAAACAACTTTGGAACCAAGGCGCGATGACACAACGCGTGTCCGAAGCCACGTTATAAAGTCCGACACTCTGCATAATCAAAACCAAGGACTCAGACACATCCAAAAACTCACCAGAGCATGTCAAACCAAGCGTCGGAAAGAAACGCTCACCTTGAAACCAAAGCGCGGCGACGATGGAACCTCGGAAACAAAGCGCAACGATGGCGCTCACTCGGAAACACCCTGCGCGGGCCCTCAAATAATAATCCTACCAAAATAAACATAAAAAGATAACTCCCAACAAATAAAAGGCCAAAGCGATAATAATAATAATAATAATAATAATAATAATAATGATAAAATTAATAATACTAATAATAATAAAAATAAAGATGATAATAATAATAATAGTAATAAAATTAATAATAATAATAATAATAATAATAATAATAATAAAATAAATATTAATAATAATAATAATAAAATTAATAATAATAATAATAATAATAATATTAGCAATACCAACATTAATAATAATAATAATATGATAATAGTATTAATAATAATAATATAATAATGATAACAATAATAACAATAATAATATAATAATAATATTATTATTATTATTATAATTACAATATTAAAATATTAATATTTACAATAATGATATAATAACTAACCTATTAATAATAATAACAAAATAAAACATAATATTTAATTAGATAACTTAAAATAATAAACTAAAAAAAACAGACCTGCGGCCGAACAGGGCGCCGGAACGGAGAAGAAGAGGAAGGAAAAGAAAGGAAAGAAGAAGGAGAGAAGAGGAAGAGGAGAAGAAGAAGAAGAGAAGGAAGAGAAGAGGTGATGAAGAAGAAGCGAAAGAAGAAGAAGAGAAGGAGGAAGAAGCAGGGGGCTTTGGGACAAGGGAATCCGGAGGGGAGGCGCTGTGCAGTTTCAACTGGAGTACGAGGAGGGATTGGGCAAGAGGCGGGTCGAACTACCTAAGGAACTGGGCAGGAGCGTCGCGCGGGGGCTTCATCTGGAGTCTGGTCACGCTGCAAGATGTCCGGGTGTTAGGGAGGGGTTCGTGGTGGCTGGAAACGGCCGGTTGGGCGCTGCAACAGAGAGGTAGGCGGGGTGCGGACGGTGTGCCAAACACAGGGAGCCGAGGCGGGGAGGCCGGTTGTACTACTGCTGGGTGAAGGGCGCTAGTGGGCTGTTGCGGCGGCTGAGAGGAAGATGAGGCACCGGGAAGCAGCGGTGATCAGAGTGGGAGAAGAAGAAGGAGGTGGCGGCTCCCGCGGGGAGAAGAAAAAAAGAAGTATAAGAAGGGTGGGCTGCTAGGGTTAGGGGGGAAAAAGGAAGAAAAAAAACATAAATGAAAATATAAGAAAAATAATAACAATAAATAAATAAGTCATTAATATATAATTATACTTCCATAAATACCTTAATAAATTCTAATATTAATAATGAAAATTTAGTACTATTATTAATAACAATAATCATTATTATAAACCTCATTAATAACAATAATATTAATAAAACTTATGTAATAAAAATTTGTGTCAAACATTAATAATAATAATAATAATAACCACTAATAAAAAATAATTCATATCATTTTAATAATAATAAAATTAACGAAAGGACCACGCAGTTGCATGGGCGAAGACGCGCGACGTCGCGCTCCACCCGTGCGTCCAATGATGTCAGACCCAAAACATGCACTTTTTATCCTAAGTTTAAAATAAAAAAAAACAAAATCGTTCGCGACTCAAACCGAACCAAAAAGAATTTAAGGCGAAGCGAATAATAAAATAAAATAAAATAAACACCCTTGTCGGGGTGTGACAATTCTCCCCACCATAATGCTTTCCGCCCCCGGAAAGCCACAACACCAACCAGTCGATCGATCAACACCTAAGGATTTCACAGAACACGATCCAACCTCTTATCTCAAGGACATCACAACGACTACCAGCGGGACTGAACCTCATTGCCCAAAGTAAATCACCAACATAGGAAAGGCCCGAACGGGCTCCCCACCATAAGAACTCAACTAGAATTCGATAACGATTTAAGAGAAAACCCAAAGAGACTCATGGTGGGTCTCCCCACCATAAAGAACCGACCAACTAACGACCAAACGGGAAACCAACTTAGACATGCACGAGACTTTACCCCAGCTAGAAAGAGCGCAGCAAGGACCATTAAACCACTTACTCACGTCCAAAAGTAATAGGAGTTGATCTAAAAAAAAAAATTACGCAAACCAAAGCCCTTACCCCCATGGGCGGGGAGGGTGGGCCCAAGGATTGGATCACTGAAACTTGGATGGAAAACTACTCACGTACCACTACTTAGGGATGGACACATACCAAAGCCATAACCGATTCACATCGGTGGTCCACACGAGGTCACTGATCAGCAACATACATCCAAAAGGCACAATTCCCGACGTTACACGAGGGATAAGTCAGTCGCGCACTTTGCGACAAGAGGAAAACTACAACGACAAAGAAACCAGAGCAACAACACCAAAACCATCTCACCACGACGATAGAGGCGCAACATTAACCGGACTCTTTAAAATTTTTCCCGGGGGGTTCCTAACTACGCACCGGCTTCGCTCCGAGACCTTTTGGCTGGAGCTCTGATGGATGAAGCATCTCCTGCCTCGCAGTCAGGTTCTGATAATCCCAACAAGAAACATACATCTTTTGATCTGACAGATTGAAGGACAAGATTTTAAAATTAAAACACACCAGCATTGAAAGGCGAAGTTCATCAAAAGACCCACGACATTCCCATACATTTCAAACCTAAAACAACACTCATACAAAGGCCACGATAATAGATCACTTACTCTAAAAGGAAACTTACACCGGAAACTCTGAACAATGACCCAACAACACATTACTTCTGAGAAATTCCCCTGCGACGCTTTCTTGCAACGCCCCGACAAAATCGTCGCAAGTGACCCAGACGTCCACACGCCTGGCAGGGCTTCGGAGCGCTTGGGCACGATGACTTCTTGTGACCCCGCTTGCCACACTGATAACACACAATAATCTCTCGCTCCGAAGAGGTTGATGAAAGATCTCGAGGCCTCTTGATTCCATGACCTGATCCATCCACTTCCATTTGCTTACTCATCTCCTTTCCAGAATCTTCACCAGTGCTCATAGGGATCGAAGGAGGGAGAACTACTTCGAGCACTCCTGCCATTGCAGCTTCGACATGAAAGGCTTGTCTCGCCACATCGACAAAAGAAGTCAAGTTGTACTCTGACACCTTCGACTGTAGATCAGGGCGGAGACCCGCCTCGAAGCGTCGAGCCTTCACGGGGTCATTTGTGGCATACTCTGAATCATAAGGTACTAGCTCCACAAAGCGCTGGAAATATTCTGACACGGATCTGTCGCCCTGCTGCAGACAACACATTTCCATCCCCTTTCTCACCCTATCTTCCTCAGAGAAATATTGACGAATGAACGAGGCCTTGAAAAAAATCCCAAGTAACCTATTGACGGGGCTTGTTCCGTGACACTGACTTCCACCACATCCACGGTGAACCTTCAAGCATGAAGGTCGCAAACTTGACCTTCAGCGACTCGGGCAACCCAATGAGGCTAAAGTCCCTTTCAATCTTCCGCATCCACTCCTCTGCCACAGAAATTTCTTCTTGACCATAAAAGAGAGGTGGATCGAGCTTCCGAAACTCAAGCATAAAATCATTAGGTTGATCAACCGCACTACAATTACTCATCGAAGCTTCAAAGGGATAACCGCTGGACAAGGAAAGTTCAAAAACCCAATCAACACCAACTCAATGAATGAATACAACCTCAAAATCAAACACTGCATAGGTGACAAGCTCAAAACCCGAGAAAACAAGTTTTCGTAACATCAAAAAATTTCTCTTTGAAAGCATCTTTAATTTTGAACAAGCTTGGTGGGTTAAACCTTCGCCATTGGTATTCTTTAGAGCCTCACTCACATGCATGTATCCGTGCCACCCAGGGCATCCATCCACCATACCAGAGATCCATCCACATTTCCAACATACCACAATGCATGTGAGCACTCATCAGAACACCAAGGTCAAAACAGAGCAACTTCATTTTCCAAAAACAATTCATTTATACCACTTCTTTTAAAACAATCTGCAAATTAAACATGTTATTTCAAACAACCATTTTTTTTTCAAAACCAACTTTTCTGATTCAAACCACTTTCAGAAATCAACGGAAACCCAAAACAAATCAAACAGGGGACTAGTGTCAGTGGGTGACTTGACCATATGGTTGGCGGCCATATGCCAAACACGCCACTGACACAGAGAGCCTTCTTGGACCATGCCCCTAGATCCACATGGCTTTCCAGGCCATGCGGCTTAGGACTATTAGCCCAACTCCATTTGTCGTACCCCAATCGCAAAACATTTCTATAAAAACCCAAACAAACCAATTAAACCGGACTTCCCATGGAAACCTGAGGATCAGTACGGGCAAGAGTTCGCGACGCTCTTCTCGCACCTACCCCTCAAGTCCCGACAATCCTACTCCATCTACCTTGACATCCCAAATAACAAAGGGAGCTCTGAAAAGTGAGGTCTGCTAAGAGAAAACCTCCTATGCTACCATTTTGTCACGAACCAGCCCGGGTCGACCCTGAACCGGTCACCCGAGTCGGTCCGCGACATGGCCCGAGAGGCGTTCCCGATCCTCCCGGGCTGGCGACAAGCTCCAGGGCATCGACAGAGGCTATGGGAACGATTTCGCCCAAAATAAATAAATAAGACAAAGAAAATAATACAGAGCAGCGCAGAAAAGGTAAACCAAATAAAGTGACTAAACAAAAACAAACAGAAAACAAACTAACCAAACACGACGTCCGAACAACTCCGTGCGACCTCGCGGGTCGCTCTCCGACTCAACGATCAAGCGTCGCCCTAGGCGAGCGCATTCATGCTATAGCCTGCACAAACACTAAAAACAGAAAAGAACTATAGGCGTGAGTATTAAAACTCAGTAGGCTAGCCCGATATCTATTCCCAATGCACTACCTTTAAAATAAAAGAAACATCATTTCAAGTTTGAACTAAAATCTATAAAAGTATGTTTTTAATAATATTCTACTTAAAAACAATGTACGAACCATTTCCCTTAGCCATTTTCCAAATTCGTGTTCATTTCATTAGTGCCAATGACATTTCAGGAAAAGGGGAAAGTGATGTTTAAATTTTCAAATTTGAACAAAGGGGGTTAAACACTTTTATTTGAAAACAATTTTTAGAAACCTAATCAAAAGCAATTTACCATTTTCCAAAGGAAACAATACACCAGAATGCACAAAGTAAAACACACAGCAAGGGCAATGTAAGTATACACGTGAGCATCATAATCATTACTGCAAGCTACAAAAGCTGAATAGACATGGGTGAACCTAGGAGATCGAGAATAAACCAGAAGACACCAATACATGAGAAATCATCCTTATTGACATGTCACGATGAAATCAAAACGCACAACACGCTCGACCATCCACTCACAGGCAGGTCGAGGGCAAATCCCATAGCAATAAACCCAATATATCCACCTACTATGGGCCACTGGTCAGTACCATAACCTACCAGTGCAGCAATCGTTCTTAGAATATTCTCTCAATATGCCAGATTCCAATGTCTCAAGTGTTTAAGAAAAAGGGGGTGAGCCAACCGATGCCAACCGAGCATCCAATCAGATATATATATATATATAAAGAACAACAGGCATTCCCCGAGCCACTCCATGGGACAACCTCATGCCTTTTTCCACTCAAGTACCCGGGAGCCTCTAAGCGCGGCCTCCCAAACAATCAATCGCAACCAAGGCATGAGAGTCACCCTAAGAGGGTTTTTATCGAAACATTTTTATTTCTTTCCATAAATTGTCAAACGGGCATTTAATACAGTTCACAATTACTACCAAAACCAGTTTAAAACTATTTGAAGAATCCACAAAACACTACTTCACAGGTTGCCAGTATTTTTATAAACCAAACCAAACCATTTTCTTTTCCAAATAAACTTTAAGAGCCAACCGGGCAATTTCTCAAACGAACCAATGTATTTTTTCACGCTTCAAAAGAAATCATTTCTCATTAAACCAGAACTCTATTTTATATTCCATGAATTATGTTTAAAAGCCAAACGGGCATTCTTTCATTATTGGGTGTCCGCCCGTCAAAAGGATGTTTTATGTGTCGTGTATAAAATAAACGGCTCCTTTTGACATTAAATAACCATTTAAAAATTAACCATCTTATATTAAAAATTAATTATCGTATATTATCTCATATTTATTACAATTAATAAAATGTTGCTTTTGAACAATTAGGGTGCGCAAACAGCATGAAATAATATAACTTAAATTTTAAAAGCAGTGCAAAGGGAACCTACCTCAAGATCAAAGCGCGACGACAAAACAACTTTGGAACCAAGGCGCGATGACACAACGCGTGTCCGAAGCCACGTTATAAAGTCCGACACTCTGCATAATCAAAACCAAGGACTCAGACACATCCAAAAACTCACCAGAGCATGTCAAACCAAGCGTCGGAAAGAAACGCTCACCTTGAAACCAAATCGCGGCGACGATGGAACCTCGGAAACAAAGCGCAACGATGGCGCTCACTCGGAAACACCCTGCGCGGGCCCTCAAATAATAATCCTACCAAAATAAACATAAAAAGATAACTCCCAACAAATAAAAGGCCAAAGCGATAATAATAATAATAATAATAATAATAATAATAATAATGATGATAAAATTAATAATACTAATAATAATAAAAATAAAGACGATAATAATAATAGTAGTAATAAAATTAATAATAATAATAATAATAATAATAATAAAATAAATATTAATAATAATAATAATAAAATTAATAATAATAATAATAATAATAATATTAGAAATACTAACATTAATAATAATAATAATATGATAATAGTATTAATAATAATAATAATATAATAATGATAACAATAATAACAATAATAATATAATAATAATATTATTATTATTATTATAATTACAATATTAAAATATTAATATTTAAAATAATGATATAATAACTAACCTATTAATAATAATAACAAAAGAAAACATAATATTTAATTAGATAACTTAAAATAATAAACTAAAAAAAATAAAAAAAAACAGACCTGCGGCCGAACAGGGCGCCGGAACGGAGAAGAAGAGGAAGGAAAAGAAAGGAAAGAAGAAGGAGAGAAGAGGAAGAGGAGGAGAAGAAGAAGAGAAGGAAGAGAAGAGGAGAAGTAGAAGAAGAGAAAGAAGAAGAAGAGAAGGAGGAAGAAGCAGGGGGCTTTGGGACAAGGGAATCCGGAGGGGAGGCGCTGTGCGGTTTCAACTGGAGTACGAGGAGGGATTGGGCAAGAGGCGGGTCGAACTACCTAAGGAACTGGGCAGGAGCGTCGCGTTGGGGCTTCATCTGGAGGCTGGTCACGTTGCAAGATGTCCGGGTGTTAGGGAGGGGTTCGTGGTGGCTGGAAACGGCTGGTTGGGCGCTGCAACAGAGAGGTAGGCGGGGTGCGGACGGTGTGCCAAACACAGGGAGCCGAGGCGGGGAGGCCGGTTGTACTACTGCTGGGTGAAGGGCGCTAGTGGGCTGTTGCGGCGGCTGAGAGGAAGATGAGGCACCGGGAAGCAGCGGTGATCATAGTGGGAGAAGAAGAAAGAGGTGGCGGCTCCCGCGGGGAGAAGAAAAAAAGAAGTATAAGAAGGGTGGGCTGCTAGGGTTAGGGGGGGAAAATGGAAGAAAAAAAACATAAATGAAAATATAAGAAAAATAATAACAATAAATAAATAAGTCATTAATATATAATTATACTTCCATAAATACCTCAATAAATTCTAATATTAATAATGAAAATTTAGTACTATTATTAATAACAATAATCATTATTATAAACCTCATTAATAACAATAATATTAATAAAACTTATGTAATAAAAATTTGTGCCAAACATTAATAATAATAATAATAATAACCACTAATAAAAAAGAATTCATATCATTTTAATAATAATAAAATTAACGAAAGGACCACGCAGTTGCATGGGCGAAGCCGCGCGACGTCGCGCTCCACCCGTGCGTCCAATGATGTCAGACGCAAAACATGCACTTTTTATCCTAAGTTTAAAATAAAAAAAAACAAAATCGTTCGCGACTCAAACCGAACCAAAAAGAATTTAAGGCGAAGCGAATAATAAAATAAAATAAAATAAACACCCTTGCCGGGGTGCGACACCATAGTTGTACATGAAGTAAGGTAGTATGTGGATGTTTAGGGAAGTATGTGGTGGGGCTAGATGCTATGAAAAAATAGTAGTGGTACTCGGAGGAGGTGAGTCGCGAACCATACCTACTACCCAGTACACGGAAGAGGTAAAGTGGTATGAGGAACTCCCAAGGAAGCCTGAATATTGACCAACTCAGTTTGTGTAATTAATTACCATAACCTATCAGTGTATAAGAATGTAAATTACATATATGGGAGATAAAAATACTTCAACAGACCATAAATTTACACTTGAAGATACATGATTTAAGGCTGAACCGTTGAAGTGACCTTTATGTCGATAAACTGAGTGATGATTCTTCCAATGTAGTGAGCAAGGCGGGGTTAGTGGAAGTGATCTGAAGGAAGTAGTGTGATTTTCCTAAAACCATGTAAATACAACTTTTTTGGAATAGAGTGAATATTCTAAACTCTTGTAATCTATAAATTTTAAATATTAGTGGTTTTTGGTATGACAAGCACACTATTGGCTATGCTCCTGAGGCTTAGCCCTTAGTGGTGAACCAAGTAAATTTATCGTGTCATTGTTTTTCATCCTCTTAAGACAAGTTTATAAGGTTCCTACCAATGTGGGAACAAGATACATCAGTTTAAAAGAAAAATTTGACATTTTGATTCACCCCTCCCCTCTCAGGGTGTTCCGAGGTCCTTCAATGTTCTTGATTGGGTGAGTTTTACCACATACATAAACATTATTACACTATTTCTATCATGAATGATTATGGAATGTCAAGTATTTTTAATATTATGTAATTATGATTAATTTAATATGTCTTAAATATTTTTTATTAGTAAAAAATGAATGTATTTTTTTTAATAAAATCAATTCCTTTTATGAAGTCAAAACATTCATAAAATGAAATTTTCAAGGTTTTCATCAAAAATAGTTTCATAAGTTCCATGAAATATCAATGTTATTCCAGAATAATATTAAAAACATATATTTAATAATAATTAAAATTATTTATGTGGTGAAACTTTGTCCAAGGTGCAAGGACTGGAACTGTTGAACCAAAATATACATAAGAAACCGAAGAATTTAAACACAACATATTGACTTTAACAAACAACCATTATCAAATGGGTAATAAGATGTTATAAGTGAATATTAAATAGTATTATAAGTATGATTATGATTATATTATATATTTATAATAAATAAATATTTATTATATAGGAATTTAGATTGTGTTTCACTAAGTTGAAGTCTGAGGAAGGGGATTTGTCATCTCAATTTCCTTTCTTTGAGACTTATTCCATTTTTACCAATTTATTATTTTTTGTGGTGTATATATTGCCATAAAGATGTATTTTTAATTAAGTTAGTAAAATTAAAGTAGTATAAAAATAATTTCCATGTTCTCTCAATCAATGTTCTTTTGATTCAAAAGTTAATAAAGTCATGAGATATTTTCTTTATAATGTTGTCTAAAAAGTTTTAACATTTTCTTTTCGAATGTTTTTCCTCCATATCTATGTTCTTTGGAATTTTATAATAATTTTACTATTATAATAAAATTATTTTATAATTCCATTTTAAAAAATTATTCTACATGATTTATAGTGTTTTAAAAAGGTATATTTTTAACATTTTCTATACAGGTTATTTTTTAAAAAGTGTAATAGAAATATTTTTTACATATGCGCCATGAATGAAATTTACCACCTTTATGGACATTATTTTTTAATAATATTACTATAAAATTTTCAATATTTTTCAATGAATATCCTATTTCCCATTATTTTTCGAATGTTTTCTTTTAATATTTTTCAAAGGAAAAAGGTTTTTATCTTCATTTTGATCTGAATCCCAAAAGTTATTTTTCATATTAATTCAAAAGGATATTTTATGAATTTTTATAGTGGGAGTGAATGATTCTATGTTTATATATATATATATATTTGACCTTTATCATTCCTCATGATGATGTGTGAGTATGTTATATCTCTCTAATGCATCTGGTAATGATTTCGTTCTCTAGGGAATATATATCAGAATTAACCGAGTAGGTTATTACATTTATAAAAGTGCTTGTAATATTTATTATAAGATTGATATGAATACAATATCTCAAGTTACCTACACGAATTTTATATTCTTGAAAATTAGATATAAGTATTTTTATTTTATAAGTTAATCTAATTATCTTGTGTTTAAATGAGATTTTATAACCCATTTAATGGTGAAAATTATGTTTTCCAAGAAAATGTTTTCATGAGTACTCAGGTTTTACAAGAAACCCTCGTGATAATGATTTTTTTATTTAATATTTCCTTTGATATATTTAATGAAAATATTTGGGAAGGGAATTTGATTTATTGAGTAAGTAAATGATTATTTTTATCTTAAGGGTAATCATATAAAAGATAATGTTTCTTTGGGATTTCATGATTTTATAAATGGTATAACATGTTTCTTTATTTTTGTATCCCTTACTATGTTTTTTATACATATTAAAAAATTTAAAATGTTTTTTTCAAGTCTCAAGGATGTGTAATAACTATAATAAGGTCTATATTTTCTCTATAAGGATTCATCTTAAAAAAAGAAAATGTGTTTTGAATGAAAAAGAGTTTAAATATAAGAATCCTAATTTTCTGGTAAAAATGAACATTGAGTGGAAGTGAAAACTTTTCATTGTAAGAGTTTTATATGTAAGAGTTTTACAAAATTATATAAAACTCTAAGCATAAAAGATCATGAGAATTTCAGAAAAATTAATTTTTTCTATTAAAATCATAATTTTGGGTTGATTAAGATAATGGTACTTATATTAACCATTGAGGATATAAGGAAATATAAATCTTCAATATCCTTATTTTTTTGTATATAATTTTACTTAAGTTTCCCAATATTGGAAAAATAATTTTTCCCACTCCCTTTATTATGACACTAGTTGCACTCTTATTCTATTGGACACGTGTATGTGAACTCACATATTAACTTTGATCTTGATTTACCTTTTATAAAACCTTTGTGATTCCTTATAGATTATATTCCTATGGTTTCCATCAATGTCTCTGATTTGAAATCCATATGGTCACACATTTCCTTCCTCTTGTACTTGTTAATCAAAAAAATTGATACAACAATACATTTTACCCCAACCATAACATGAAAAAATGTAGTGTTCAAATGAACTTAACTATCTCATAGAGATTTCTAGAATAAGAGGGCCTTATCTTCACTTGTGATTGTTACTTCTAAACTTTTCAAATTTTCTATTATTTTAATTGAAAATATAGGTGATCAATCAGGGAAATACCTCTCTTATACTAAAATATAAACAATTTTTTTCATGTAAAACCATTTTTCTATTCTTTTGGACATGTAATTATTCTCTAAAATCTTTTACAAACTATTTACATAGGTTTATTACATCAGACTATATTTATGATTATTTTCAAAAAATAGTTGGATCATTCCACAAGCTTTGTAATTTAATCTCCACCAATAACCACAAACAAATTTGGAAATATTTTTCTCTAGGGTAATATAAAACACATATTGATTTAACAAATCAATAACTTCACATTTATATATGCTAAATTTATTCCCCCTATAAATTCCACCACCTTGAATTTGGTGTAAGACATTATATTATTCCCAAAAGTTCTTGTCATCCCAATATTATTTAGAATTCACTCCTCGGGTGGCACTTTGCTAATTTCAATTTGGATATTCTCTATCAAATAAAAAAAAAGTTTTTTAAATAGACACCACTAATGAATCTGAAATAGTAAAAAATTATAAAATTGACTATTTGATCACTTTAAATAGAGATCAAATTGGGAGTGTAATTTTTCATTTGTTATAAATGATTCCCATTTAAAAAAAATATTAAACCAAAGTGGAATACCATTAAAAAAACAATTCACCACCCTACCTATTATCATCACCAGTTTCTTAAATTACAAGATCATCTAGTGATAGAAATAGATGCATAAATCTAGGGATTTTTATACGTTTCATGATCAGAGAATGAGATACTAGAGGCTATTCTGATTTAGTGAGAATTTTTGGGAACACTCAATAATTACATTGATGTAGATTTTTTATATTTATAAAAAACACCAAAAATATTGAGCATCCAAAAAATGAAAATGTGTAAAATATTTTTTTATATTTATAAAAAAACATTTTTCATATTTATAAAAGAAAAATTAGTTTAGGTTAAAATTTTGTAAATTTTTAATCTTTTAATTTTTCTAATAATTTGTAACTTGTCTAAAAAAGGTATATGAATTTTTTTTCAAAGTTAAAAAAAATTCATAAAATTTTAAAATGAAATTAGTCTTAAAATTATTTATTTATTAATTTTTTTTGTAATTAAAAATGAAATTATTTTTTATGGAAATAAAAATTTACAATTATTTTGTAAATATAAAAAATTATTATTTCTTTGAAAACCATTAAATATAACTAGGAAAATTTATAAAAAATTTACTAATAATTTTAAATAATTCTATTTGTAAAAGATCATAAAAAAATATTTTTTTATGAAAGGATATAGAATAAAATTTTTTATAACCATACAACATTATTATTTGTTCTAAAATAAATAAAAATAAATTTTAAAATTTATAAAAAAATTATAATTCATCTTGTAAAATAAAATTTCCACAAATTCATAAATAATATATCAAACTATAAAATTATGATTTGTTTAAAATTTCAAAAACTCAATTACAATGCATTTTTGTATTGCAGTTTACAGTGGAAGTTCGAATGGAATTTTCAGTGGAAGTTTCACTGCAATTTCGACTGAAATTTTCACTAGAATGTAACCGTGGAAATTTCATTGGAATTTACAGTGGAATTTTCACTTTAATTTTCAAGTGGAAGTTGAAGTTACCACTCTAGTTATTGAGTGTAAGTTTACATTAGAATGTTCCATTTCGATTTTCACGAGTAGTGAAAGATTCACTTGAATTTCAAAGGGAAATTTGAATCTACCATAAGAATGTTCCAGTGAAAGTTGAAGTTTCCACTATAAATTTACCCTAGAATGTTCTAGTGTAAGTTTCACAAGATTTTCCTATGAATGGTTCGACTGAAGTTTTCAAGTGGAAGTTAAATGTTTCACTAGAAATTTCTAGTGAAGTTTTACACTAGAATATTCCATTGGAATTTTAATAGGAATTTATAGTGAAAGTTACACTAGAATTTAGATTTGAAGTTTCAATATATGTTAAAATTAATATTTCAACTAAAATTTTCAATGGGAAGTTGATGTTTTTCAAGAATTTTTATAGGTAAGTTTCTACTGTATTTTTTTGGGAGTTTCCACTAGAATTTTCGAGGAGATATTCCCATTTGAATTTCCATTGGATGTTTCCATAGTAATTTCCCATTATAATTTGAACTAGAATTTCTAATGGTGGCTTTATAGGAATTTATACTAAAAGTTTCAACTGAACTTTTCAAGTGGAACTTGAAGTTTCCATAATAAGTTTTTAGAAGAATTTTCTCTAGAACTTCTAATGGAATTTCTACTAGAATTTTTAGTATAAGTTTACATGGAATTTCCAGTAAATGTTTTTACTAAACTTTTTAATAGAAATTTACACATCAATTTTTAATGGAAGTGTCTAACTTAATCAACAATGTTTCCACTAAAAATTTCCAATGAACTTTATTTTGAAAATTTCCATTGAAAATTTCCAATAAAAGTTCCACTGGGAATTTTGGTGAAAGTTTCACTAGAACTTCCAGTGAAAGTTTCACTATAAGTTCTGATGATTGTTATATTAGAACATCCAATTAATGTTCCACTCAAACTTCTAGTGAAAGTTCCACTCAAATTTATAATTAATTTTCTCTTACTTAACATTTTTTTACCCTTACTAATTTAGTACTACCCTTAAATAACTATAGTTTACCATTAGATTACTTTAGTTTTACCTTATTTAACCTTGTTTTATCCTTACTTAACTTTAGTTTACCGTTAACATTGTTTTACCCTTACTTAACTTTATTTTACCTTTACATAACATTAGTTTACCCTTACATATTTTTTTCCCTCACTTAACTTTTTCCCCTTACTTTAACTTTGTTTTGACCTTACTTAACTTTAGTTCACCATAACATAACTTCAGTTTACCCTTACATAACTTCAGTTTACCCTTACTTAACGTTGTTTTACCTTTACTTAACTTTAGTTGACTTTTATTTAACTTTTTTTACCCTTAATTAACATTAGTTTACCCTTATTTAAGTTTTTTTTAACATTAATTAACTTTTTTTACCCTTACTTAACATTTTTTACCCTTACTTAATAATTCAGTTACCCTTAATTAATATTAGTTTGACGTTAATTAACTTCATTTTTTCCTTACATAACTTTGTTTTACCCTTACTTAACTTTAGTTTTACATTTACTTAACTTTTTTTAACCATTAATAAAATTTATTTTACACTTACTTAACTTTGTTTTACCCTTACTAAAATTTAGTTTATCCTTACTTAACTTTAGTTTAGCCAAACACAAGTTTTTATTACAATTAATTAACTCTAGTTTTACATTTACTAAACGTTTTTTACCCTTAATTAACATTAATATTCTCTTACATATCTTTGTTTTACAATTACATTACATTATTTTTCCCTTACATAACTTTAGTTTACCCTTACTTAACTTTGTTTAACCCCTATTTAACATGATTTTACTCTTACTTAACTTTGTTTTACCCTTATTTAACCAGTACAAGTTTCTTTTTACCATTAATTAGCATGTAGAAACTTTTTATTAACTTTAGATAACTTATATAAAATTCATTTTACCATTCCACAACAAAATCTAGTTACCTTTACTTAGATAGTTGTAATTTTAAGTTAACCTTATGTAACTCAAAACCATAATAGAATCCAGACTTCCAGACTATGTTTTCTACCATATTTAGATAAAAATTTGATAAATAAAATTAAGAATTATGGTATGATCCATTTTTATTTCTATTGTGCATAATTTTAATTCAATTTTAAAGTATCAATTTTCAATGTAAATTTTAATTATAAAATTCCAATAACTTTTTATAGTGAAATTTTCTATTTAAAAATATTTTTATAGATTGAATTTGATTTCATAAATATATATATAATATATTTTTTAAAATATTTATAAATTATTAATTAAATAGTAATATTTGAAAATATATTTTATACAGATTACATTTGTTTACTTTTTTATAACAATTTCAAAATTATTAATTTCAAATTAATTTTTCTCGTCTTTTTTAATCAATTTTGAAATTTTCATTTCTATAATATAAATATAATTTATTATTTTGATAAAGGTTTTATAAAATTAATATGTAATTCTTGTCATAGAAAAAAAAATTACACTAACAATTTTATTAAATTTTTAATGAATTTAAAATTATTTAGTTTTTCAAAATAATTTTTTCATATTTTTATGAATTCCATTACACAATATTTTTTGTATTATATACTAACAAATTATTGAAAATTTAATGCTTTAAAAAGTTAATAGTTAACTATAAATACAACAAATATTTACTATATGAATAACTGATTTATTATTCATTTTTTAACATTTTACAATTTGTTGTCCGTTTTTTCTATTTTTTTAAATGTAACACATTAGTATGCCGATAAGGTCATAACTAAGTCTTTCAACATAATTTGAAAATAAAAAATTTTAATTATTTTCAGTAAAATTGTTAATTGTTTTGAAAGTGGAAATTACATGATATCCCATGTACTAAATATTCAAATAATGAATGTTAACCGGATATATTATAGTCCCCATATTTAAAAAAATCATTTTTTAACACACATTATCTGATAAAGAAATGCTCCCAACCTTTCAGTTCACTCCCCCAATTTTTCAGATTTTAGAATGGAACGAAAAACACCTTCATCCATCCTAAAAAAATTTGTGCTACTCGCTGCATTTTTTTTTGGACACACTCCATGAAACTCGTCAAGGAGTGATAGAGGTTGGGATACAGACCCACAGTACAGAGAAACCTCAAAGGTTGGGGCATGGAAAGTAGTGCCAAAGGGGTTTCAGAGCCTGAGTCATAGAGAGGTTCATTAAGGGATCACAATTGTTAGGGTAACAATAATAGGAAGAAGGTGATGTGACTTTCTCTCTAGGAAATGGATGAGATCTAATACTAGTCTTGACCAAACTCACAAGATCACTCGGAGTTTTGGAGCCATCAAAACCCTCAGTCATCCCAGAATCCCCATCTCCTTCTCCTTCACTAACCCCTCTGAAGATATCAAGGTTTTTCCCCATACAATGAGGAAAATAAAAAATATTCCCAAAATACCTAAATAAGGAAACTATTTCCCGATCCAGGGATGGTTTCATGTGTCCAGGTGTAGAAGTGTTGATGCTCTCTTGAACAACATCTTCCTTATAATTATTCTGAAGAAGACATTATCTGAGACAACACCTATTTAAAAAATGTTCTGAAGAAGATGATATCCAAAAAAATGCCTTCTTTATAACATTTCTTAAGAATGATCTATCCTGGACAATGCCCACCCTTCTATTTTAATTATTTTTATAATTTTTTTTTTGATTATATATATATATAATACTACTAATAATAAAAATGAAGATCATGTAAATAATAATAATATTATTAAATGTTATTATTTTTAAATAATATAGTAGTTACTATAACTTTCTAAAAATGATATATGAATTTTTATTACTTTAATAATTATGAATTTATAAATTTGGATTCTTTTATTATCACTAATTATGGAATTATTAATTATTAATAATGATGTAAATAATCATATTACTAATAAATATTATTAATTATTAATACTATATTAATAATTATGAATTTAATAAGAATATTACAATTAATAATAATTACTATTATTAATAATAAAAAATATTATTTATTTTTATTTAATTAATTAAATTCATTTTTATTATTAAGTAACGTATTATAAACAATTATTATAATTTTATATTTATTATTCTTATGTTTTTTAAATTTTAATTTATTTTATATGGTTTAAGTGCATGCCCTAAATTTCATTTATAATCAAAGTAGAATTTATATTTTATAAACTTTTACACTTACATGATTCTTTTAAAGTTCAAATGTTATGTTTTAAAATAACATTATTTTGTATCATATATATTATTTTATGATTATTATTTTGACGATTTTTTATTTTTAATTATTTTTTATGTTTTTATTCTATGTTTTAAATATTATTTAGATTTTATTTATTGTTTATTTTTTATAATCTTTCAAATTCTCCTACTTGAAACAAAAAAACTTATTATCTTTAAGGTAGGTAATTTTGAAATCCTATAAAATATAAATTATAAGTACATCTTAAATGAAGATTAAAATATAGATTAATTATATGAAAACTAGTTAAAATCATTTTTATAAATATAACAAACCAAAAATAATTTTCATGAAAAAACATTGTTGATTAAAAGTATAACACTTACCCTTCAATAAATTTATCCACAAAAAATATTGTATATATAAAATATATATTAAATTTAAAACATTAAATGTAAAAATAAAAATTAATTGAAAATAAAAGTAATGTCAAACAAATAATGAATAATTTTTTTAATTTAAACAAAAAATGTTTATTGCAAAACAATTATAAGTAAAAATGTTATGTTTTCAAGAAAAAGTATTTTATTCTCTTGAAATTATTTTTGATCAACATTATTCAAAAAAATAATTTTATTTTCAGATATTCTGTATATGTTTAAGTAATGACTCGAATTTCATTTATATTGTATTTATACTTTATGATTTGTTTACTTTCAAACTCACCTACTTGACATATTATTATGTTTCAAGTATTTCATTTTGGAATCCTATAAAATATAAAATATAAGTATAATATATATGAAAATTAAAACATCTATTAAAAATATAAACAATAGTTGAAAATAAAAAAAATCATAAACATAACAGACCAAAAATAATTTACATGACCCAAACATTATTGATTAACAATTTAACCTTTACCCTTTAAAAAAGTTATGCTCATAAAATATAATATAAATAAAATTTAAAAAAATTTAAAACATTGATTATGCAAATAAAAATTAATTGAAAACAAATGTAACATCAAAAAAATAATGAACAAAAAATTTTAATTTATATAAAAAATGTTTCATGTAAAAAATTATAAGTAAAAAAGTTATATTTGGAATAAAAATATTTTGTTCCATTGAAATTATTTTTCATTAAAACTTGTTTCAAAATTATTTTTATTTTCAATTAATTTTTATATTTATAATCAATGTTTAAAATTTTATTTCTATTATATTTATACTTTATAATTTATTAGTTTTAAAAGACACCTACTTAAAAAATTATTGCATTTCAATTAGGTGACTTTTGAAGCCTAAAAAATATAAAATATATGTACAATCCAAATGAAAATTAAAAAGTGTATTAAACATATAAAACTAGATAAAAATAAAAATAATTTTATAAATATAAGTAACCAAAAATAATTTACATGACACATAATTTATTGATTAGAAACATAAAATTTACCCTTCAAAAAATTTATGCACATAAAATATAGTATAAAGAAAATCTAAATGAAATTTAAAACATTGAATGTTTAAATAAAAATTAATTTAAATTAAAATTAACATAAAAAAATTATAAACAAAAAAATTTAACGTTCAAAAAAAATGTTTGATGAAAAAAAATTATTATAAGTACAAATGTTATATTTTGAAATAATAATATTTTGTTTCATTCAAATCAATTTTTATCATTGTTTTTTATGAAATTCTTTTTTATTTCAATTATTCATTATATCTTTAATAAATGTTTCAAATTTAATTTATATTCAGATTAGTGGTAACCACCGCATAAAACTATATGAAAAATGGGGGTTTAAACCCCATTAGGAACCAAGACTTTGGCAACACTATAGTTGTACTGTAGTAGTGGAGATACTGAAGCAACAACAACATTGTGCGGGTACTGTAGCAGCAGTACTATGATAAATACTATTCATAGAATGGGTGTTGGGCCAAAAAAATTGGGCCTACAGGCCCTGTAATGGGCTATATACCCACTGGGCCTTCACGCTAAATATATGATGTAATAAAAATGGGTTGTTTGATGGGTAATACATTGGGAGGATTATAACCAGACTTTTCTACCTGTGTGTGTGTGGTGTGTGCGTTTTTGATTTAATCTTACTCTCAAGCAACTAAATTAATATAATTTATTAGATTTCAACATCACCTACTTGAAACATTATTACTTTTCAAGTAGGTGACTTTGGAAGCCTATAAAATATAAACTATAAGTACAATCTAAATAAAAATAAAAATATAGATTAAACATATATAAAATAGTTTAAAATAAATATAATTTTATAAATATAATAAATCAAAAAAAATTACATGACATAAACTTTCTGGATTAAAAATATAACACTGATACTTAAAGGAATTTAGAGGCATAATTATTATTATGTATTATATAATTAATTATATTATTAAGAAGCATTATTTATTCTGTTATTATTTTTAAATATTATGAATTAAATTTTCATAAATAATAATTATATTATAAAATATTTACAGGAATTACAATAATGATTATGAATAATGATATAAATAATATAGTTCTTAATGTAACTATTAAATTAGTTAATAATATAATTTAACCTAAATATGAATTAAATTAGTAACATAGAAAATATAATTGTTAATAATAATGTGATTATTAAAAATTTATAATACAATTATTAAACATTTATAACAATCCTTATAGTAGAATAAATAAAATACTAATAATTAAAAAATAAATAAATAATTGTTATAAATTTTATATATAGTGTAATTATTTATGTATATTATAATACCAAATAATAATATAATTATTAATATTATTAATTATAAATAATCCTTAAGTCGAAATGAATATATGTGCATAATTATTATTTAATAATAATAATATCTAATGATAATTTTATTGTAATTTATTTTACTATAAAAAGAAAATATTGATAATTTTAAAAAAATAAATATTTTTCATATTTAATAATAATTTTTGTTATTTTAAAATTTAAATTTTTATATTTAATAATATTAATATTATTTTATTTCAATTATTTTAGTTATATACATTATTATTATTATTATTATTTATTAAAAATGTGTTATTATTTATAATTTATTATCATTAATGCATTGTTATAAATAATAAATTCTTCATTGAATGGTGGAAAAGTGGTGTTTGAATCCTACATCAAAAATCTAGAAAAGTTTTCAAGTATCGCATCATTATAAATGGAGAGGTTGGGTGAAAATAATAATTTTGGAATAATTTTCTTGAAGTAACACCAAATATAAAAATAGTTAAATATTGTTAAAATTTTAATTTATTTACTTTATATATATTTATAAACAAAAAAAATTAAAAAACGAATGTTTTTAAAAAAATAAAGGTAGGGTACTGTTTCAAAAAACACCATCTTTAAAAATATTATTAAGAACCTGTTATCCTAGATAATCCCTTCTTCAAAACATTTCTAAATAATGAATTGTCTAGGACAGAACCCTCAAAATATTTTTTAAAGAGCGAGCTGTTTGAAACAACACCCACCCTTCAAACTGAATTTCCCCTCAATTTCATCAGTAGAATTGGAAATAGTTTCTCAATCTAGTAATTTTGAAAAATTATTTTTAATTTTCCATGATATCAGAAAAATTGCTAAAGATATCATCAATCTTATTAGAGCTCAGTACTAAGTTAATCACTCTACAAGTTCACTATTCACATGAAACACTTTTTTGATTACTTCCATAGATATAATGAAACTTTATTAATCCTTTTGTAAGAAAACATTAAAAGTCACTTTAGATCAAGTTATGAAACTACCTTTTTCTGATGGTATTCTTATATTGAAAATAAAATTTGGATTTTCTTTAATTGATTAATATGATAACATTAATTTTATGTATCAATTGATGCATCAATTTTAATCAAACATTAATTGATATTTTTGGATTCTATATAATTAATTGATTTTTTTTATTCTGCACATTCATGGATATTAAATAAGGACATTTAGATTAAGTGATACCTAATGGTTTGAATCATTTAATACAAATTCAATAAAAGGTATTTAGTTTCATCTTGAAAAGTATGTATAAACCACATCTCCATTATGTGGTTGATTGTGTGGTGTAAAAATCCAATGCGATTAATGAGATTCATATTATTTTAAATAATGAGAATGTCATCAATATACAATATCAAGTAAAGAATTTTATTTTAATTGACTTGAAATAAGCACAAAAATCATATTGGATCTTAATGAAATGGTTATCAATCATAAAAGAATCAAACTTTCTATACGATTTCCTAGATACTTATTTTAAACCCTAAAAAGATTTATTTAAAAGGAAAAAATGTTATATTTTAATTATTTATAGTAACCATCATAATGATTCTTATAAAGTTTATCATTTAGGTCACCATGAAGTAATGTAGCTTTTACATCAAGTTGTTAAATGTGTAGGTCACTTAATGCATAAAAAGCAAGAAGAATACTTATTGAAGAGTACTTAAAAATTGGGGAAAAATTCAGAATAATATATTCCTTCTCTTTTAAAGAATCCCTTAGCAGTTATTCTTTCATTGAATTTAATTTTATTTTCAGTAGTGTTATCTTCCTTTATTTTATAAATCTACTTATAGCCAATTACATTATAATTGGTTATTTTATCTATGATAGACCAAGTGTGAATTTTTATTAAGGAATGCATTTCTTCATACATAGAAAATATCCACTATTTTTGAATCCTTATCATCAAAGAAATGATTATTGGTCTAAGTATCATCATCAAAAAGATCATGGGAAACATGAAAGGAATAAAAAACCATATCATTTTTTATAAACCGATTAGGATGTCGAAGAACCCTCTTAACTCTATATTTGGTTAATTGATAGTCTATATTATTAGAAGCAGGTTCAACTTGTGAATCTGAATCGGAATTGGAGCTTGAATTAACTTGGATCATAGGTTGAGGATCAAGTGGATGAGGCTAGATAATAGCCTCAAAATGAGCAGGTGGATCAGTTTATTGAGCCTCATCTATGGCTAGATCACTACTTTTATGTGCTATAGATTTGGATTTGGGAGAGCATGACTCATGGAACAATAAATCTCTACCAATGATGCATTTTTGGTAACTGGGTTTATGAACCCAAAGTTTATTACCTTTTATACCCTCATGATATCCCACAAAGATAAATTTAAGATCACAAGACATGATCTTACCGGTTTTTATATAAGAATAAGTAGTGAAACTGATGACTCTTAAGTAACTATATAAGGGTGGTTTACCATTCCAAATTTCTTTCTAGGTTTTAAAGTGATTTCCATATAAAGGACATTTATTAATGAGGTACACAGCCATAATGGCATCTTTTTTTCAGAAATATTTAGGGATACACGAGCATACAAGAATTATTAGGAATCTATCTAAAATGGTTCTATTCAATCTTTTAGTAAGACTATTATTTTGGGGAGTTTAGCTACTCATTTGTATCTTGTAATATCCAAAACCCTAAGATTCATATATCTGAACAAATTAAGTAGATATTCATTATAATACATTATATATTCTCATTGTTTTAATATTCTTTACAACCTGATTTTCTACTAGGATTTCCCACATTTAAAGAACTCAAAAACATCAGATTTATTTTTCTGTATTTGAATCGACAACTTTCTTGAGAAGTCTTCTATAAATGTAACATAGTCAGACCCTCCACCAAGGTAGGAAGTCCTATTTGGTCCCTAAAAATTATAATTTTTTCATTATAAGGGGTAGGAAACTTTGAAGTTATACCTATTAAATGTGACTCTTTTATCCTTACCCATTATACAATCTTCACAAAATGGAAGGTTTCTTGGTGTTTTGTCAATAAAAATACCTTTTTTGTTAAGTTCTTCTAGACCCTTAGAGCATACAAGCCCCAATACATCATTCAATAATAGATTATTATTATTATTAGTGGTATACAAACTACCCAATTGTCTTGAACAATTATTTACATTTAGAACATATAACCCATTAATAAGGGAACCCTTAATGATAATTCTAGAGCATGTTTATATATTTAGATAGCCTAATTCAGACCTAACAGTAAAATCCTTTTGGTCTAGAATCCCTAAGAAAATCAGGTTACTATGGAGGTTAGGAACCCACATAACATCTAGCATAGTAATGATAATGCAGTTAACAAGTTATATAAAAATAGAACATCTTTCGTTAATATTACACCTCCTATTTGTTTTTACAAGAAATAACCATCTAGTATTTCTACCCAATATAATAATCACTTTCTAATGGGACACATGTGGAATGAGTTTCCTGAATCAAGGACCCACTCATGGATGTGGTCATGGAATGACACATTAAACAGTTCAACTTTGCTATAAATAGAATCTATATGAATGGTCTGGTTAGTGGGACATTTGGTCTCATGTTCCTGTTTAAGATTTCTACACTCAGGCTTAGTGTGCCTGAGCTTATCATAATAAAACAAAGTAATTTTTATTTCCACAGAATTATACCTAGACTTGGGTTTCTTATTATTATTGACTTTATCCTTAATAAAATATTTATTTTTACCCCTAGATTGTTGTCTTCCACTTGTGAAAAGAATTTTTCTCACCTTTAACCCTAGATCTAAAATGTAGTTCCTTAGATATTAGGGAAAACATAACCTCTTCTAGGATTAAGGAGTAATATCCATACATCATGTTTTTCAAATAAAGTTTTATAAGAATTATATAATGATATTAAAAGTATAATTTCTTGATATTCATCATCAATAGTAACATTTATACTGGTTAGATCTATCATCACATTATTGAATTCATCTAAAATTTATTTAATTAAAATACAAGGTTTTATTTTAAATTTAAACATTTAGTGTTTCCTATAAATCCAACCAACTAAATAAGTTGTCACGTATATTTTCTATATATAAATCCATATAAAAGAATTTTTATTTTAAAAGGATACTTCTCTAATCACTTCATCACCTAAAGAAAGCAGTAGAGAATTGTGTTCCCTAACCAGAACATTAGGGGATACATATTCATAAATAGTAGATTTTTGTACAATTTTATAAATACTTATGATAGGTTTCTTAGACCCGAATAGGGAAACAATTAATCCTTACTTCACTACCAATTCTCTCATCTTAATTCACTATAAATTAAATTCATTGTCACCATCAAATGTTTTAATCTCAAACCTATTTTTTGACATGATTACCCAAATGATTAGATACCAAGTTATTGTGGACTATTTTAAGAACATTTCCCCAAGAACTGGGACATATAAAAAGGTATAAATTATTATCTAACTAGATTTTAGAATTAGAAAAATTTATAGAGGTTACAGTGGCATCAATTACATGCCGAAGAGAAAGGGGTGAATTGAGATGAGATCAAAATGTCAAAATTAAAACAGAAAACACAATTGAAACCAAGAAATAGATTCAAAAAAATGAGATCCAATCTGGATCTGATACCAATTTATGAGGAATAAGGTACACTGAAAATGGAAAAACGCATGAAAATGATAGGATCAAATCTAGGATTCCGTTTAAAAAACATGAATTCCACAAAAACAAAATATACAAGAAGAAATAAATTAAGAATGTAGTAAATTGCATAAGGATTTAACATGATTCAGTCATGTTAGGACCTATGTGCACAATAAGAACAAAACCCACACACTCATCTATTTTTTTAATTCTCAAATAATAAGATTAAAACATATAAACTAAAAACAATAAAGACAATGAAGGAATATTTGAATAACTAACACTAAAAAAATGAGAAATGGGATTGATAGACTTACAACGCTGGACACACGGGTCTGGAAGTCTTGTTCTCTTCAAGCTCATCAAAAGTTGTTGCAGATATTTTGCTTATAGAGGTAGTTTTACTCACCTGGTTTGGATGTCGATCAATCATCACTTGGGAACTTGTCCACACATTTTCTTAATCAATGGACGTTGTCTTCGAAACTCTACCATAAGTGGTACACCATTAGTTTTTGTCAGATGATTAAAGGCATGAATAATCACAATCAAGACAACTAGAATCACTAAGGCTTGGGTTCCATAAGAAATGTAGGAGAAAAAATGAGTAGCGAGATGAGGAAGAAATCCAGAATGCTGAAGAGATGAGGGAGAAGGGGCCATCAAATCCACTTACACCTAAAGAGTCTAAAATGGCACACCCAACCAGAAGCCACCAAAAATTCATTCCAAACATAAAATACAATGGTGTATTGAATAAACTAGTATAGGTGGATGATAATGATCAAATGGGTGGATGTAGTAATAAAAAACCATGGAAAATCCACACGGATCAATGGGACAGTATAGGTGTGAGGTAAAGTGAGCAACAGGCTGACCAAAGTCCAATTTTAAAGATAGAGGCCCACATGAAAATTAGGAATCCCATGTATGATTATATCCAATATACAATTGAGTAGGAAAAATAGTTCTAAAATCATTTTTCATGCATGTTCAATAAACAAGTTAAATGGTAGAATATCAATAAGTAATTTCAATATGAAAACCAGAATGAAAGAACCTAATTTCACAAAATGCATAAAGATATCCCTCGATTTCAAGATAAAAATATCATAAGTTGACACTAGTTGAATTGGAGGGCACACACACCCTTTGGATTAGATACTCATCCTTAGACATCCATGTTGGTCAGTCCTACTCGTTTATAATCACCGTGGATCAATGATTTTCCCCATACCAAGGGAAAAAAGAAAACATTTTCCCAAAATAACTAAATCGGAAAACTATTTTCCGATCAAGGGATGGTTTCGAATGGCCAAGCATAGAAGGGTGGGTGTTATATTGAATAATTCCTTACTTATAAGTATTCTAAAGAGGGTATTATTTGAGAAAGGTCATTCTTTAGAAATTTTGTGAAGAAGGCACTATCCAGGACAATGACTTCTTTAAAATAATTAAAAATAATGTGTGGTCTCAGACAACACCCACCCTTACATTTTTATGATTATTTATATATTTATTTTTTTCATTATATATATATTATTAATAATAAAAATGATGATCATGTAAATAATAATATTCTTTTTAAATATTATTATTTTTAAATAATACATTAATTAATATGACTTCATAAAAATAACATATTAATTATTATTACTTTATTAATTATCAATTTATAAAATTTAACATTTTTTATTTATTATTAGTTGTTGAATTATAAATTATTAATAATTATTTAAATAAAAATATTACTATTAAATATCATTAATTATTAATATAATATTAAAAACCACGACTTCAATAATAATAATATATTTATTAAAAATAATATTTAATATTATTAATAAGTAGAAAATATTATTTATTTTTATATAATTAATTTGATATATTTTTTATTAAGTCCTGTATTGTTATTAATAATTAACATTTTCTATTTCTTAATTTTAGGAAATTATTTTAAATTCAAGTTATTTTATATGTTTTATGTGCATGTTTAAATTTTCATTTAGGATCAGATTTTAATTTATTTTCATAATCTCTTAGAGTTACCTAATTTTTTAAAGTTCAAATATTATGTTTTGAAACAACATTGTCTTGTATAATATATATTATTTTATGTTTATTATTTTGATGGTTTTTTTATTCTTTTTTTTATTTTTTAGCCTTTTTTAAATATCATTTTGGTTTCATTTTTAATTTATTTTTTATAATATTTTTAATTCATTTAATTGAAACACAGAAAAACTTATTATCTTTTATGTGTGTAACCTTGAAAACCTATTAAATATAAACTATGTGTACAATCTAAATAAAAATGAAAACATGGATTAAACATATAAAAATAGTTTAAAATATAAAAATTTTATATATAATAAGCCAAAAATAATTTACATGACACAAAAATTGTTATTTAAAAACATTAAATCTACCCTTCAAAAAATTTGTGCGCATAAAATATAGTATAAATAAAATCTAAATGAAATTTAAAACATTTAATGTATAAATAAAAATTAATTTAAAATAAAAGGGATGTCAAAAAAATAATAAATAAAACATTGCAATTTTCACAAAAAATGTTTGTCACAAATAAAACTTGCATGTACAAATGTTATGTTTTTAAACAAAAACATTTTATTCCATTGGAATTATTTTTCATCATTGTATTTTTATAAAATTATTTTTATTTTCAATTATTCTTTATATGTTTAATCAATGTTTCAAATTTTATATATATTGTATTTATACTTTATAATTTATAGGCTTTCAAATTCACATACTTAAAACATTATAATGTTTCATGTAGGTGACCATGGAAGCCTATAAAATATAAACTATAAGTTAAATATAAATTTAAATTAAAAAAATGTATTAAATATATAAAAAATTTGTGGAAAATAATTAGTTTATAAATATAACAAACCAAAAATAATTTAATTAACACAAAATTTATTGATTAAAAACTTAAAATTTACCAATTAAATCATTTATGCACATAAAATATGGTTTAAATGAAATGTAAATGAAATTTAAAACATTGAATGTATAAATAAAACTTAATTGAAAATAAATGGAGTGAAAAAAGAACAAACAAAGGAAAATTAATTTACACAAAAAAATGTTCGATGTAAAAAAAATTATATGTACTAATGTTATACTTTCATAAAACAATTTTTATGTGTCATTGAATTTAATTTTCATCAATGTTTAAAAAAATATCTTTATTTTCAATTATAATATTTATTTTTAATCAATTCTTTAAATTTCATTTATATTGTATTTATACATTATAATTTAAAAGATTTCAAAGTCACCATCTTGAAACATTATTACGTTTCATGTAGGTGAATTCGGAAGCCTATAAAATATAAACTATAAGAAAAATCTAAAAGAAAATTAAAATATTGATTAAACATATAAAAATAGTTGAAAATAAAAATAATTTCATAAATATAACAAATAAAAAATAATTTACATGACACAAACTTTATTGATTAAAAATGTAACATTTACCCTTCAAAAAATGTATGTAGATAAAACATAGCATAAATAAAATATAAAGGATATTTAAAACAATAAATTTATTAATAAATATTAATTAAAAATCAAAGAAACTTCAAAAAAAATAAACAAAAACAATTAATTGACACAAAAAATGTCTAATGAAAAACAATTATAAGTAAAAATGTTATATTTTGAAATAAAAACATTTTTTGACATTGATATTATTTTTCATCATTATTTTTTACAAAATTATTTTTATTTTTAATTCTTCTTTGTTTCTATTGTTGGTTTGGCCGTCTTTTCCCATTCTTAATGAAAAAATAAATTTGATGATGACGAGGTGACTTTTGAAGCCTATAAAAAAATAAATAATAAGTACCATCTAAATGACTACTAAAACATGGATTAAACATATAACAAATATTTTAAATTTAAAAGAATTCCATAAATATAACACATGCACTTCAAAATATTTATGGGCATAATTTATATTAAGTATTATATTGTTAATTAAATTATTAAAAATTATTATTTGTTATATTATTATTGTTAAATATTGTGAATTACATTTTTAGTAAACAATAATTATATAATAACATATTTAAAAGAGTTACAATAATAACCATGAATAATTATGTAAATAATAAAATTATTAATGTAACTAATAAATTAGATAATAATATAATTTAACCTGAATATTAATTAAATTAGTAATATAAGAAACATAATTATTTATAATAATGTTATTATTAAAAATTTATAATACAATTATTAATCATTTATAATAATCGTTACAGTAATATAATTAATATTTTAGTAAACAAATTAATAAATAATTATTTTAAATATTATATATAATATGATTATATATGTATTTCATAATACTAAATAAAAATATAATTAGTAATGTTATTAATTATAAATAATCATTAAATGGTAATGAATATAAGGGCATAATTCTTATTAAATAATAATAATATTTAATGATAATATGATTGTAATTTATTTGATTATAAAAAGAAAATATTAATTATTTTCATATTTAAAAAATTATTTTTTATATTTAATAATAATATTTTTATTATTTTTAATTTAATAATTTAATATTTAATAATATTATTAATATATTATTTCAATTATTTTAGTAATATTCATCATTATCATCATTATAATTATTATTTATTATAAATGTGTTATGATTTATAATTTATGGTCATTAATGAGTTATTATAAATAATATATTATTCTTTAAAAGGTGGAAAAGTGGAGTTTGAATCCCACATCGAAAACATGGAAAAATTTTCGAATATCACACCCTTATAAAAAGGGAGGTTGGGTGACATTTTACATAATATTTTTGAAATACTTTGCTTAATGTAATACCAAATATAAAAACACTTAGATCTTGTTAATTTTTTTAATTTTTTTTGTTTATATATATAAAAAAACAAAGAAAAAAAATAAAAAAAAGGGAATACATTATTTCATAAAGTGTGCTCTTTAAAAATACTATGGAAAAGGTGTTTTCTTAGACAATGCCTTTTTCAAAACTTTTCTAAAGAAGACACTCTCTTCGACAACGCCTTCATCATAATTTTTTAAAGAGGGAATTTTCTAGGGCAGATCCCACCCTTCTCCCAAATTATCCCCTAGTTTCAATATTATATTGGGAAATAGTTTCCCAATCTACCTATTTTGAGAAATTGTGTTTTATTTTTCATTATATCGAAAACAAATGCTGCAAATCAGCCCCCAGATGCCTATTACATCGTTACTCCTAGTCTCTTCAACACCCAGTATCTTAACACCACTGTATAGTTTCTTTACCAAATCTTGATGTGATGAAAATTATCTAGTGAACACCCTACTAGACCTAATATTTAAGTCGAATGGTCTATCAATCGGTTTAGGTCTATCAGGTACAATGTTTATTCATTATATTATTTTAATGTAGTCTTTAGCAGTAATTGATCAATCCAACATGAAATTCCAGAACTAATCTATTAGTATGGGGACTAAGGATGAACCTGAAGGTGGATTTAGCTATGTGTAACACAACAACCGAAGTATATTCTCATCACTAGAGGTGATTATAGAATAAAAATAACAGCAGCAAGAAACTAGGTTTATTTCTTCTCTCGAATGATCTTACAGCCCACACACCACCCATATATTTTTAAGAATACAAACTTATAGAAAAACAAACAATAAAATCCAAACTATAATAAAATTCTACAGTTTGGTGAAGTAGGTACCGCACTTGCCTCCAAATCTAAACATTTAAAAAAACCATGTTTGAAGTTTCTTTTCCTCCATTATAGTAATAAAAGGCTGACTCCATCCAAGAAAAAATAGGATTATCATTCAAAATCCCCCCATAAACTTCTTTTCCTCATGATCCATGAATTTGTATCATATCTGGGTGGTTAATCGTCATGTTTAATGACTTCACCATTGGTAATTCCTATATTTTCCTTGTATCCTTTTGTGGAATAAAAGAAATGTATTGTCTCATTTATTATATTCCTCCACATTTCATCAGTTTTAACTTCCTCATAGCTAACTATATTATAATTCATTGAGAGACATTAAAAATTTACATAATCCTCCATTGGTTCAGTTATCTCATATATACCCGCAAGGATTAAATAGTTTTGGGAACATATACGATAATTTTCCAATCCAATATCTTCAGATGTAGGAGTATGTGGTGATAGTATTATTGGTTCTTCAATTCCTCATTCCTGCAATGGTACTTCTTTAACTATTCTTGTATCTTCTAGAGTGAGTTGTACCTTGCTTAAATCGTCATCTGGATTCAATTTCCATGTCTCCATTTCATCAAATATAAAATATTTACTAAATATAATCTTCTTGGTGGTTGGATTATATAAGTGATATCACATTTCTCGGTCTATGTATCTCATAGGGATATACTTCACTCCTTTTTCCTCAAGATTTTTTCATTTTGCCTCTAAGATCCTAACTTTGGAAATGGAACCAAAATCTCAAAGATTGATTTCACTTGGATTGTGAGTATTCCGTAATTCATGTGGTGTGTTTACTTTAATGTTTTTAGTTGGGAATTTATAGGGTAGATACACTATGAACAAGTGTGATTCTGCCCAGAAAGTCATGGGAACTCTTTTGTCTTTTAACATGCTTTTTTCCATGTCGATTATGGTGTGATTTTTCCTTTCGGATACTCCATTAAGTTAAGGTTTATAATTAAGCTTCAACTAATTCTGAATTCTAAGCCACTTGAGGTACTCTTGAAAAAAAATTAGAGGTGTACTCCCCACCTCGATCAAATCACAATGTGTATATGTGATGATTGATTTGATTTTCCACCAACTCCTTGAATTCTTTAAAGAAACAAACACTTCTAACTTTATCTTGAGAAAAATTCTCCATATTTTCCCACCATAATAATTGATAAATGATATAAAATACATCCTTTGACCATTTTATTTCATATTCAATAGACCCCACACATGGTGTGAACTAGCTCCAGTGGAACTGTAGTATTCAAGTTGTCCTTCATTGCAAAGCTGATTTTATGCTATTTTATTATAAAACAACATTCAAATATTCAGATCAGGTTTCGAATGATAGGAATCCCATTCACCATCTTCTTGAGTCTTAATAATATTAAACAGTCCAAGAATAAATTCTCAAACCCAAGATTTCATATCCAGTCTTTATAACCACATACCATCATCAAACATCAAGGTACATCAGGTTGAATCATTAGAAGAAACATGTGGTTCTTCTCCATTGGTAATTTTTGTGATCAACCTTACATTTTCATAAAAAATTACCAATTTTTATTTTATAGTCTTATGTGAAATCCTTTTTCCACCCACTTCCCAACACTCAAGATGTTGGACTTCATGTCAGGTACATAGTAGACACCTCGGATGAAATCATGATTGTCATCTTTTTTCTTGTTCTAAATATCTCCTATTCTATAGAAAAAAATTATTTAGAGATATCCAAATGACATATATCCTCGAATCCTTTCATCCATTTTCATAAAAAATTTCTTATGGCCTATTATGTGATTTCTAGCTTCAGATTCAAGATACCATATACCTTGATTTGGGGTTAATGTTTATGCTATCAACACATGAGACTTTCCAAAAGTATATCCTTCTTAGACGATATGTGCCTTATCGTTATTATTATCCATGTGTTTATTAATATAACATTCATTTTTATAATTTAAATATTGTTTAAAATTATAGAATTGAACATTTCTTTTGTCCGGTTGGTGATTTTTCAGTCCTACTCTTATTCTTCATCCTAATTCTCATGGAGTATAGTTTTAATATGCATGACCTCCTCAATTTGGGATTATTTCACCGCTTCCTCCTCTTCTTGGATCAAATTATTATCCATGGAATCCCCTACCCCAACTTCTTCAAAATTCCACCTTACTTAGTTTTAGATATTTTGAGAAACAACATTGATTTCAGGGCGTGATCTTCTATAATAGTATCACTCTGGGGGTTCACCTTTATTCCATAGACATGTAGAGACCCCATGAGTTCATTAATGGAGATCATCTCCAGGTATATTGTTTCTTCTAGGGAAATGACTATGTAATCAAAATTTAGATCTAAGGATAGAAAAACTTTCTCATATACCTATATGTTGGAAATATTCTCACATTGTTATTCATAACTGGTTCACCACAACCATTACACTGGCATGATACTCAATAACGGTTTTAGAAGATTTCATACATCGGGATTTTATCTCACCTAGAGAATATTGAAGCTGATTCTACTTCACTTTGTCGACCCCTTTGGATGATTTGTGAAACTTTTCCCTTATATCCATCGAAGATTGTGTTGAAGTGATTATTTCAAAAGTTTCTTCTTGAAGGCCTTGATAAATGATGCATTTGGTCTTTCAGTCCTACTTCAGTTCCACCCAAAGAGTTTCCTTTTCAACATCTAGAAGAGCAGCCTCTGCTGCTTTGGATTTTGGCTTGGTGTATCCATCCCTCATGATTTCCATGGAATCTTGGGTGCCAAGGAGTTCTCAAATTTGGGTTCACTAGTTATTGTAGTTAGTATTTGTCAGCTTTCAGGTTGAAGGCTGTGCAATTTCATTCTCCATGAAGACAATCTTTTTTATATGGGAAAATGGAAATGATGATACCATGAAGTGTAGATAGTCTGCATTTATTTTAATTTTATACGGTTGAATTTTTTTAATCATGGACTACCTTTTTGTAATAAAATTTAATGGAGAAATAATTTATTGTATCTCAAGGCAAGAGGAGGGCTACAAGTTGGATGAATAAAATCCTGTGTAGGAATTTTTTGTAGCAAAATATAATATCATAAAAAGGATGGGGGATTCTAATGAGGGTGAAACTGAGTTATTTTATTTAAAATTGATATATTGTCAAGGGAATGGTGTAAAAATTGGAAGAAATGAAATAGAAATGATGAGATAGGAAATAAATACATGTGTTGTGGGTGGAAGATGAAAAGGTGAAGAGAGAGAGGGACAAAAAAAGGACATTAAAGGAAATATGGTGCCCAACAAGATACAATTCTGAATCTACCTTTTGAAAAATAAAAAAGGAAAAAAATTAAATATGGAAATAAAATGTTCACACCCATAGTATTTCAAATTCATATGAATATTATTAACTATTCATTAACTTCTTCCTCTCGCCACTACAAAAGATTGGTAGTAGGTCCAACAGTAACTTTTCGCAAGAATAAACACATTCAAAGTGCGCAAATACCACTAATGTTGTATTTAGCAGCGGCTAACACAATAACAATAGAAGATGTACATCACTGGAGGTGATTGAAAAATAAAAATAAAAGTATTAGGAAACCTGGTTTATTTATTCTCTCATGTGATCTTACAACCCACACACCAGAAATATATTTATAGGAATACAGACTTACAATGAAAAAATTATCAAAACCAAAAACACCCAAGCCTCTAAATCCACACATCAAGCATCAATGTTTGTGGTTGTTGGGATTTCATTGCAGCAATAAAAGGTTGGAACCACCAAAAGAAAAATAAGTTTATCTTTAAATATAACCCTCAAGGATCCTACCACTATGACATGACCAACATGACCAAACCCATCAATATTTATAGAAATGTGGAGCAGTTAAAGGAAAAAAATAATTTCAATTAATAGTGTCTCCTTTGTTGGATCTAACATGCCCCTAAAGCTCATCGATTTATTCATGATCAAAAGATTCTTCTTGTAACGCCCCGACCTTAGTTACCCAAACTCGGTTCATTTTTACATAACATTTGCATGATCATAAGATATCAAGTCTCAAAATACTAGTTAGTTTTGTAGCCTTGGATGTACTAGATAAATACATAATTTTTACATTACATCATGACATAAAGAAACACCATTGTGTACCCTTTGAACACACTCATATTCTTGGCCTATCCATGTAGGTTAATCATAATATACTTCTTCATATCCTGGTAAAAAGAAAACATAATAAAGGGGTGAGCTCATATTCTCGGTAAGGATAACAATATAGCTGAAACTATCATAAATAAGTGTAAACATTTAAGGAAATGTATAAAAATAAAACAAAATCCTTTTAATCTTAAACTTCAGTATAATATGGGAAAGATAAACCAAATAATGTCATTTAATTATTCACATGGATATTCTACTAGTCTAATAATCACATGTAATATCAATAGCTAATTTCAAAATGATGGAATGCATAATCTGGGACATCATAACCACATAGTCAAGGCCAAATGCCAAAACTAAAAATAATATTTGGTCAAGGCCTTGTGCCAAGAAACTAGTTTTTCTCATGAGTCCTGCTGATGCATTAAGGAGCTATAGCGGGCTCCACCCATATCTTGCAAAGTCCAATGCATTCCTTATATGAAAATGTAGAAACATAACATACAAATTTGTATTAAAACTAGCATATGAAATGTTAATAATTTAACCATAAACCCTGAATGGTATAAAAATAAAACATCCATAGTCAAACATATCACAAAACATTCAATACAATATGAAATATTGTATCATAATAAATAAACTTTAAACAAGTGTAAAATCCATCAAAGGATGTTGACATAGATGAAATCAAAACTATTTGAGAGAAAATTTGAAATCATTTAAAAGTAACGTAATTATAAAATAAAATATTTATTTTAAAAATATTCTTATATTCTTTTAATGGAATCCTTTAAGGTGTTATAATGGTGGATAATAGTCGCACCTGCTGTATAAGTTAAAAAAATATTATTACCTTAATTTATCGAAAATGTCATAAAGTGATTTGTTTGAAAAACAATGGAAAGATTCCTTTGAAAACATTTTTTAGAAAGTCAAACAACGTTATAAATTATTTTAACCTATATTATAGAAAATAGTAAAAAAAATTGAAATTTTTTTAAGAAACACAGACGTGGATGATAAAGAAGTCCAAGTAGATACTTGCGTATAAACAACCTCAGATAAGTAAAGAGATTGTAAAATTAAACATTACCTTGTAATTTTACTTAGTCGATGGTATGTTAACCTCCTATATAATAGTTAAATAATTGTTATTAAATTATACAAGAACCATATACATAAATATGATATCATATATAATCTTTTAATATTTCATTGTTAATAAAATTTCAGAAGTATCATTGTTTTGGGTGTTAACTGATTCGTTTTCCTTTATATGATTTGTTACGTAAGTCATGTTTGTTATGAATAGGATGTATTTTATTCATATATAGAATGATATTTACTTCTTAAACATTATTTTTAATCATAAAATTAAAATTAATCTTTAATGGTTACGATGGGGGATGAATCTCATCACGTTCGTGGAGATGGTAATCCTTACGTACGAACGAGCGACAATATCATTCTATTGATGGTGAAATAATATTTAATTGGATGTTATATCATATATAAAGAATCATTAACACGTTATATTTATTATTTAAATCAATTATACTCATTATTATACCCATCCAAACAATGAAGTGCTGAATGAAAAACTACACCATGACGTTGAGACGGTAAGCCGTATGTACGCGCATATGGTGACTTTGTCATTCATAGGATGGATAAGATAATGAATATGATTATACCATATTTATAATAAAATCACAGCATGTATAAGGTATTGGATTTATTATTTTGGTAAGTAAAAAACAAAGAAAAGGGAAATGGAAGAAGAAAAAAACTTTGAAAGAGGTGATGAAATTATTACCTCTTTTTCGGGTGCTTCCTTTTGATTTGATCAAAAGGGATCTTTAGGTTGGATTTTTGATCAAATTAAGGCCTCTTGGGTGACGATATTGTAGTTGGTAGGATATGTGAGCTGGTTGTTTCTAAGAAAAATGGATTTGGAGGTGTGATTGTTAGATAAGGGGAAGTACCCTCTTATAAGAGAGGTGAGGGACACTTTAGGAAAATCTTGAAATATTAATTTATTATAAACTTTTATTCGGATTCTAATGGCTCCAAAAGAATTTAATTCAATCCTAAGGTGGTTATGAGTTGAAAAACTCTCAAACAATAGGTTTTTGATAGGTTTGGGTTACCATATTATCCTTATCATTTAGATTTAATTCTTAGTTAAATAGTTTAACTTTTACCATGTATTCTTGTATTAGTATAAAAAATCGTTAATAAACTTACTATAAAAATCAAGTGTACCCCAAGTGGTTCATTATTAATTTATCTAACATTACATAAGTCCTTTGGGAAAACCATATATATTTAAGAATATTATATAATTTACTAATATAGTATTTGTTTCAAAAAATCATTTATGTCAATTTTGAAACTATTTGGTATTTTGTTTTTGAGGAAGTCAAAACAACTTTATCTCTTCAAAAAAAATTTAATCAACCATAAAATGTCTTATTAACATAAAAAATTAGTGGAATTCATCAAAAGTCGCAATTTATATTTATTTCAATATTTATAATATCAATTATTATAATCTTTCATTAATAAGGTAATTACTGCATCATCATTGTGTCATAAATAAATTTAATTATTTAATGCCTAAAAATTATAAATAAAATACCATTATGCAGGAAATATTTTTATATTTATAATTAATATTTATAGTAGAATTTATATTTTGTATAACCTTATAGTAAAAATGTTTTATTTATTAAAATTTTAATTTGACACTTTTAACTCTTCTTTTAATAAAATAATAATAAATGTCCTAATCTAATCCAAGTGGATCAAAGAAAATTATATTTTATTCCTAAGGTTTATTTTGGTCGAAATACACTTATCCAATAGAATTATTACATGTGTTAGGGTAATTAGAATATCATTTTTACCTTTAATCACCCTATTTACTTTCAACTGTGGAAAATAAAATTCAAAAGGAACTATTCACCAAAAATTATTTTCATCTTACTAAACCACATTTTACTTACTAAGGTCAACCATTTCTCTTAGATTTTTGAAATTCAATTAACATAAACGGTAAAATTATTTTTTATGAAAATTTTCAAATCTGCCTCGATGGTGGGAAAAAGACGTTAAAAAGGTCAATAAAATTTTATACATCTAATATTATTATAAAATGACTAATGAATTACATTTAACTAATATAGGTATTATGTATATATTTTTACTTTAAATAAATTTAAATAAAATAAATAATTATTTAATTAAAAAGTAGGTTTTAAACAATAATGCAGTGTTTTTCACTATTAATCAAAAATCGAAAGTTTTCATAAAAATACCAAAAATTCACCCTAAACAAATTTTGGTACTCCAAATCAAAAAATGAATCCATTTTAAAAAAAAAATATAATATCACAAAAAGTGGGTATTACTATTCATAACTACTGGTTTCATTGGCTGTGGTGTGCTAGAACTCAAAGTTGTGTACATCGCAAGCAATTGTATTATTTAAAGAGAAATGTACAGTGGAAGCTTGGGGTGTTGCTTTCTCCCCTACTTTAAATAAATTTCCCCTCTAAATTTTCCAGAATATTACAACATAAAAAAGATTTGGGTGGTTCTTCATCATAAATTCCTCAGGCTCCCACATTGTCTCTTCCATATTATGGTTTCTCTATAGAACTTTTATCAGATGAGTCATCCCGATTTTCAACACTTGTTCTCTGGTATCAAGAATCCTGATAGGCACTTCACAATAAGATAGATTGGGTTCCAGTTCTATTTCTTCGTAGGTGAGTGCATGCATTGGGTCAGGCATGTATTTTCTCAATAGTGATACATGGAACACATCATGAACTTTGGAGATACATGGAGAAATTTCCCAATGATAAGCTATAACTCCAATGCGTTCTAGTATTTCAAAAGGTCCTATGTACCTGGGAATTAATTTACCCTTCTTAACGAATCGTATAACACCCTTCCATAGAGATACCTTCAAGAAAACATGATCTCCTACTTGAAATTACAAATATTTCATTCAGTTATCAACATATCACTTTTTCCTACTTTGAGATTCTTTGATATGGGTTTGGATAATATTCCCATTTTACATTGTTTCCTCAACAAGTTCTGGACCTATGAGTTTTCTTTCACCAACATCAACCCAACAAGTTTGTGTGCGACATCTCTTTCCATATAATGCTTCATATGGTGAGATCTGAATACTTGAATAGAAGATATTATTATAGGAAAATTCAACCATAGGTAAATACTGATCCCACATACCTTGAAAGTCAAGTGATAAAGATATCAACATGTCTTCAAAGGTTTGAATAGTCTGTTTTGATTGTCCATCAGTTTGAGAGTGGTAGGAAGTGCTCAAACAAATTTCAGTATCCAGGGACTTCTGAATAATTTTCTAGAATCTTGATGTAAAGTGAGGATCATGATCAGAAACAATAGATAGGGGTAAACTATTAAATCTTACAACTTCATTAATATATATTCTCGCTAAACATTCAAGTGCTAAATCTTCTCTTATAGTAAGAAAATGTGCTGACTTGGTGAGATGGTCAACAATGACCCATATTGCATCTTTCCTTCTAGTATTCTTTGGTAGTCCCATTACAAATTCCATCATAACATCATCTCATTTACACTCAGGTATTTGAAGAGGTTTCAAGAATCCTCTAGTATGTTTTCTTCTATCCTTGACATGTTGACAAACCATATATCTTCACACATGATCAGAAATATCCCTCTACATTTTGTCCCACCAAAAATGGTCCTTCAAATCTCTATACATATTAGTTCTACCAGGGTGTATAGAGAAATTGGAGCTATGATAATTATCCAAAAATTCCCTTTTTAGATCAGGTATGTTTGGAACACAAAGTCTCATCCCAAATTTCAAAATTCCATCTTTATATACGAAGTCAATAAATCTCACATCGTTTACAGCTTTAATTTTCTTTTGACACTCTTCATCATCAGTCTGATAACATTTTATCCTTTCCAGTAAATATGTATTGGAAACCATTTTAAGAAGTATTGATGTTTCACCTTCCATTATTATTCTCATATACATATTTACTAGATCCAGGAACATAGGATCTCTTTCAACTCTCATCTTGTTCAAAACTCCATGATCATTTCTGCTCAAAGAATCTACAACCTTATTTACCTTCCCCGGGTGGTAGTTTATAGTGTAATCATAATCCTTGAGTAGTTCAGCCATATTCTTATCCTCATGTTGAGTTCTTTCTGTGAGAAAATATACTTCAAACTCTTGTGATCGGTATATATCTCACATGTTTTACCATATAGATAGTGTCTCTATATCTTCAAATCAATGATTACAACCGCTATCTCAAGATCATGACTGGGATAGTTTTGTTCATGAATTTTTAGTTAGTGTGATGCATAGGAAATAACTGTATCATTCTGTATAATGAAAAAACCAAGTCCTTTCTTTGAAGCATCACTATAAATAACAAACCAATCATTCTTAGATTGTATATTCAAGATAAGATCATTGACTAATCTTTTCTTCAATTCTTCAAAACAGTCTTTACACTCTTTTATCCAAACAAATTTAAACCCTTTACATGTGATCTTGGATAATGGGTTAGCCAATCGGGAAAAATTACAGAAGAAATGCCAATAATAACCTGCTAAACCAATAAAACTATGTACCTAAGTTATACTTGTCAATGTTGGACATTCTTGTATTGCCTTGGTCATAAAAGGATCAAAAAAGATTCCATCTTTAGAGACAATATGGCAATGAAAATAAATTTCTTGAAGCCAGAATTCACACTTTCTAAACTTCCCTTATAATTCATTTCTTCTGAGGGTTTTTTGAATCGTGCACAAGTGATTTTCATGATCTTTGTAACTTTTTGGGTATACTAAGATATAATAAATAAATAACACTAAAAATTCATCAAGGTATTCATTGAAAACTATATTCATTAGATCCATGAAAACAGAGGGTGCATTAGTCAGTTTAAAAGGCATTACTATAAACTTGTAATGACCGTACCTAGTTCAAAATTTTGTTTTTGGAATGTATTCTTTCTCCACACACAATTAATGATATCCAGGTCGAAGGCCAATCTTTGAAAAATATTGAGATCCATGAAGTTTATTGAATAAATCATCAATTCAAGGTAGGGGATAATTTTTCCTTATTGTTATAGCATTTATCTCCCTGTAGTCAATGCACAGCCTCATAGATCCAAATTTCTTCTTAACAAAAAGAACAGGGGCTCCCCATAGAGAAACACTAGGGTGAATAAATCATTTATTACTAAATTCCTCTAGTTGTTTCTTTAGTTACACAAATTTAATAGTTTCTATTCTATAAGGGGTATTTGATATGGTCCTTGAACCATAAATTAAATCAATGGAAAACTCAATTTCTTGTTTTGGAGGATGTCCAAGTAAATCCTCTAGAAACGTATCGACAAATTCTTGCACAATAGGTACGTCCTCCATTTGATCATTCCATTCCTCACCCATAGTTATTTCACTCTCTTCCTCCCCAATAATTGAATTTAGTAGAGCTACTGGGGGTGGATCTAGATAAGAATAAAATGGTGAAGTTTCTACTCTAAAGATAAGGTATTCCTTTTCATCATCTAAAATTATAACCTCCTTCTTCTTACAATAAATTTTCGTATCATCGTTCTAAATCCAATCCATTCCAGGGAATATATCAAATTCAATCATGGGTATGATGATGAAATCAGAAAATAACGAACATTTATATTCCCTAATGGAAACTGATTCACAAAACATTGTTGCAATGATACTTACCTTAGGATTTTTTACTAACAACACCCTTGTTAATTCAAATTAGAAATATCTAATTTTCATAGAGAACTGGGAAGATATAAAAATATGCGATGATCTAGAATCAAATAAATCATTGGATAAATTTGAGGAAACCATTAAACAACCTTCCACCACATCATTCGGAGCTTCAACTTCAGTAGTAGTGATTTTATAAGCTTGGCATTACTTCCTTGGCCTTTTTTGAGGTAAGTTTCCTTGGAGCTTAGGACATTCATTTGCATAATTCCCTATTTCTCTACAATTTTAGAATTCAACATTGACAACCTATTTCATTCCCTTGAAATCATGGGCTTGTTGGCCTTTTTCACCACACTTGTAATAGACTCGCATTCCCTTAAGGAAAGTATCGGGGTGTTTCTTCCCATATTTTCTGCAGGATGGAAATTCAACTTTTCCCTTCTTCCCCTTATTTCAATTTCTAGAGTTTTCAACATATCTCTTCTTCTCTTTCTTTTCTTTAATGTAATAAGACTTAGAAAATTCCTTTTTTGTCTTGATAGAATATGAGATAATATCTTCGTACGACGAGAAGGACTGTGAGACTAATGCTCGATGGAGAATTGATTTTAACACATCAATGAATCGATCAATATTACTATGTGGGTTAAATATATAATCTTCAGCATGACTTTCTAACCTTGTAACGTTATCCTCATACTTTGTGAAATTATCATCCTCATTTTGCCTCAGATTCAGAAATTGCCTTTCCATATCCACTCGATAGTCACGAGGAAAGTATTTTTCTAAAAAAAACACTTTAAAATCCCTCCATTCCATATTTGATACTTTTTCATCCTCCTTTTTGTTTTGAATTAATAACCACCATTGATCTGCATCTCCCGTGAGGTGATAAACATCCATTAAATTTTTTACCTTTCGCTACTCCCCAAAACATGAAATATTTTCTCTAAGGAAGTTATCCATTTCTCACCTAAACGGGTATGAAAGTTGTAGAGATCCATTTATGGATTAAATCAAGCCTCTAGATCATGGAACATTCAATTTGATGAAGCTATAAGAGAATTTGTTTTTATTCAGAATGAATGTGAGTCATGTATTTACAAGAAGTTTAATGGGAATGTGGTTGTTATGCTAGTAGTGTATGTTCATGACATATTCCTTATTAGAAAAAACATACTAGTATTTCATTCGGTCAAGGATAGTTTGAAGAAGTGATTCTCCATGAAAGACATAGGCGAAGCAGCCTACATTCTAGGGATCAAGATCATTTGTGATAGATCCAAGAGGCTGATTGGAATAAGTCAAAGTACATACATTGACTAGATACTAAATAGATTTAGTATGTAATAATACAATATGGGATGGGTTCCAGTGTCACATGGTATACATCTTTCCAAGAAAATGTTTCCCCAAACCCAACATGAGAAAGATAGGATGAGTAAGATTACATATGCTTCAGCGATAGGATTTATCATGTATTACATGTTAGGTACCAGACTTGATGTTTCCTATGCACTGAGCATGGTTAGAAGATATCAAGTAGATCTAGGAGGATAATATTGGACTGTTTTCAAGGCTATCCTTAAGTATATGAGAAGAACTAAGGATAATTTCCTAGTATATGGACGAGACGAGGAGATTTTCATGAGAGGGTATATAGATGTTGGATTTTAGATAGATCAGAATGGTCTGAAGTTAAATCATTGTTATTAAATTATAAAATAACCACATACATAAATATGATATCATATATGATCTTCTAATATTTCATTGTTAATAAAATTTCAGAAGTATCATTGTTTTGGGTGTTAACTGATTCATTTTCTTTTATATGATTTGTTACGTAAGTCATGTTTGTTATGAATAGGATGTATTTTATACATATATAGAATGATATTAAGTTCTTAAACATTATTTTTAATCATAAAATTAAATTTAATCTTTAATGGTTACGATGGGGGACGAATCTCATCACGTTCGTGGAGATGGTAATCCTTACGTATGCACGAGCGACAATATCATTCTATTGATGGGGAAAACATATGTAATTGGATTTTATATCATATATAAATAATCATTAACATTTTATATTTATTATTTACATCAATTATACTCATTATTATACCCATTCAAATAATGAAGTGTTGAATGACAAACTACACCACGATGTGGAGACGGTAAGCCGTACGTACGCGCATATGGTGACTTTGTCATTCATAGGATGGATAAGATAATGAATATGATTATAACATATTTATAATAAAATCATAGTATATATAAGGTATTGGATTTATTATTTTGGTATGTAAAAAACAAAGAAAATGGAAATGGAAGAAGAAAATAACTTTGAAAGAGGTGATGAAATTATTACCTCTTTTTCAGGTGCCTCCTTTTGATTTGATCAAAAGGTATCCTTAGGTTCTATTTTTTATCAAATTAAGGCCTCTTGGGTGAATAGAGGGTAGTTGGTAGGATATGTGAGCTGGTTGTTTCTAAGAAAAATGGATTTTGATGTGTGATTGTTAGATAAGGAGAAGTACCCTTTTATAAGAGAGGTGAGGGACACTTTAGGAAAATCTTGAAATATTAATTTATTATAAAATAATATTCGGTTTCTAATGGCTGAAAAAGGATTTAATTCAATACTAAGGTGTCTATGAGTTGAAAAACTCTCAACCAATAGGTTTTAGATAGGTTTGGGTTACCATATTATCCTTATCTTTTAGATTTAATTCATAGTTAAATAGTTTAACTTTTACCATGTATACGTGTATTAGTATAAAAAATTGTTAATAAACTTACTATAAAAATCAAGTATACCCCAAGTGGTTTATTATTAATATATCTAGCATTACCTAAGTATTTTGGCTAAACCATATATTTTTAAGAATATTATATCATTTAATAATATAATATTTGTTTCAAAAAATCATTTATGTCAATTTTGAAACTATTTGGTATTTTGTTTTTGAGGAAGTCAAAACAACTTTATCTCTTCGAAAAAAAATTATTTATTCAACCATAACAAGTCTTATTAACATAAAAAATTAGTGGAATTCATCAAAAGTCTAAATTTATATTTATTTCAATATTTATAATATCATTTATTTTAATCTTTCATTAATAAGGTAATTACTGCATCATCATTGGGTCATAAATAAATTTAATTATTTAATTTCTAAAAATTATAAATAAAATTCCATTATGCAGGAAATATTTTTATATTTATAATTAATATTTATAGTAGAATTTATATTATGTATAACCTTATAGTAAAAAATTTTTATTTATTAAAATTTTAATTTAACACTTTTAACTCTTCTTTTAATAAAATAATAATAAATTTCCTAATCTAATCCAATTGGATCAAAGAAAATTATATTTTATTCCTAAGGTTTATTTTGGTCTAAATACACTTATCCAATAGAATTAGTACATGTTTTAGGGTAATTAGAATATCATTTTTACCTTTAATTACCCAATTTACTTTTAACCGTGGAAAATAAAATTCAAAAGGAACTATTCACCAAAAATTCTTTTCATCTTACTTAACCACATTTTACTTAATAAGGTCAACCATGTCTCTTAGATTTTTGAAATTCAATTAACAAAAATGGTAAAATTATGTTTTATGAAAATTTGCAAACGTGCCTGGATGGTGGGAAAAAGAGGTTAAAAAGGTCAATAAAATTATATACATCTAATATTATTATAAAATGACTAATGAATTACATTTAACTAATATAGGTATAATTTATATATTTTTACTTTAAATAAATTTAAATAAAATAAATAATTATTTAATGAAAAAGTAGGTTTTAAACAATAATGCAGTGTTTTTCACTATTCATCAAAAATCGAAAGTTTTCATAAAAATACTAAATATTCGCCCTAAAAAAATTTTGATATTCCGAATCAAAAAATGAATCCATTTTAAAAAATATATATATAATCACAAAAAGTGGGTATTACTATTCATAACTGCTAGTTTTATTGGTCCTGGTGTGCAAGAACTCAAAGTTGTGTACATCACAAGCAATTGTATTATTTAAAGAGAAATGTACAGTGGAAGCTTGGGGTATTGCATTCTCCCCAACTTTAAATAATTTTTCCCTATAAATTTTCTAGAATATTACAACATAAAAAAGATTAAGGTGTTTCTTCATCATAAATTCCTTAGGCTCCCACATTGTCTCTTCCATCTTATGGTTTCTCCATAGAACTTTTATCAGATGAGTCATCCCGTTTTTCAACACTTGTTTTCTGGTATCAAGAATCCTGATAGGCTCTTGACAATAAGATAGATTGGGTTCCAGTTCTATTTCTTCATATGTGAGTGCATGCATTGGGTCAGGCATGTATTTTCTCAATAGTGACACATGGAACACATCATGAACTTTGGAGAGACATGGAGGAATTTCCCAACGATAAGCTATAACTCCAATGCGTTCTAGTATTTCAAAAGGTCTTATATACCTGGGAATTAATTTACCCTTATTAACGAATCGTATAACACCCTTCCATAGAGATACCTTCAAGAAAACATGATCTCCTACTTGAAATTAAAAATCTTTCCTTCAGTTATCAACATATCACTTTTCCCTACTTTGATCTTCTTTGATATGGGTTTGGATAATATTCCCATTTTCTATTGTTTCCTCAACAACTTCTGGACCTATGAGTTTTCTTTCACCAACATCATCCCAACAAGTTGGTGTGCGACATCTCTTCCCATATAACGCTTCATATGGTGAGATATGAATACTTAAATAGAAGATATTATTATAGGAAAATTCAACCATATGTAAATACGGATCCAACATACCTTGAAAGTCAAGTGATAAAGATCTCAACATGTCTTCAAAGGTTTGAATAGTCTATTCTGAATGTCCATCAGTTTGAGGGTGGTAGGCAGTGCTCAAACAAATTTCAGTATCCAAGGCCTTCTGAATAATTTTCTATACTCTGGATGTAAAGAGAGGATCACGATCAGAAACAATCTATATGGGTAAACCATTAAATCATAAAACTTCATTAATATATATTCTTGCTAAACGTTCAAGTGGTAAATCTTCTCTTATAGCAAGAAAATGTGCTGACATGGTGAGATGGTCAACAATGACCCATATTGCATCATTCCTTCTATGATTATTTGGTATCCCCATGAAAAATTCCATCGTAATATCATCCCATTTACACTCAGGTATGGGAAGAGGTTGCAAGAATCTTCTAGGATGTTTTCTTTTATCCTTGACATGTTGACAAACCATACATCTTGAAACATGATCAGAAATACCCCTCTTCATGTTTTCCCACCAAAAATGGTCCTTCAAATCTCTATACATATTAGTGCTACCTGGTTGTATTGAGAAATTGGAGCTATGAGAATTTTCCCAAAATTCCTATTTTAGATCAGGTATGTCAGGAACACAAAGTCTCTTCCCAAATTTTCAAAATTCCATCTTCATATACGAAGTCAATAAATCTCCAATCGTTTACAGCTTTAATTTTCTTTTGAAACTCTTCATCATCAGTCTGAGAACATTTTATCCTTTCCAATAAAGATGTATTGGCAACCATTTTAAGAAGTATTGATGTTTTACCTTCCCTGATTATTCCCATATACATATTTACTAGATCCAAGAACATAGCATCTCTTTCAACTCTCATCTTGTTCAAAACTCCATGATCCTTTCTGCTCAAAGAATCTACAACCTTATTTACCTTCCTCGTGTGGTAGTTTATAGTGTAATCATAATACTTGAGTAGTTCAATCCATCTTCTTATCCTCATGTTTAGTTCTTTCTATGAGAAAATATACTTCAAACTCTTGTGATCGGTATATATCTCACATTTTTCACCATAGAGATAGTGTCTCTATATCTTCAAATCAATGATTACAACTGCTATCTCAAGATCATGATTGGGATTGTTTTGTTCATGAATTTTTAGTTAGTGTGATGCATAGGCAATAACTCTATCATTCTGTATAATGACACAACCAAGTCCTTTTTTGAAGCATCACTATAAATAACAAACCAATCATTCATAGATTGTATATTCAAGATAAGATTATTGACTAATCTTTTCTTCAATTCATCAAAACAGTCTTTACACTCTTTTTTCCAAACAAATTTAAACCATTTACATGTGATCTAGGATAATGGATTAGCCAATCGGGAAACATTCTAGAAGAAATTCCAATAATAACCTGCTAAACCAATAAAACTACGTACCTCAGTTATACTTGTCAATGTTGGACATTGTTGGATTGCCTTGGTCTTAGAAAGATAAAAATAGATTCCATCTTTAGAGAAAATATAGCAAAGAAAATAAATTTCTTAATGCCAGAATTCACACTTTCTAAACTTCCCTTATAATTCATTTCTTCTAAGGGTTTTTAGAATAGTGCACAAGTGATTTTCATGATCTTTGTAACTTTTTGGGTATACCAAGATATAATAAATAAATAACACTACAAATTCATCAAGGTATTCATTGAAAACTATATTCATTACATCCATAAAAACAGAGGGTGCATTAGTCAGTTTAAAAGGCATTACTATAAACTTGTAATGACTGTACCTGGTTCGAAATGTTGTTTTTGGAATGTATTCTTTCTCCACACACAATTAATGATATCCAGATCGAAGGACAATCTTTGAATAATATTGAGCTCCATGAATTTTATTGAATAAATCATCAATTCAAGGTAGGGGATAATTTTTCATTATTATTATAGCATTGATCTCCCTGTAGTCAATGCACATCCTCATAGATCCATATTTCTTTTTAACAAAAAGAACAGGGGATCCCCATAGAGAAACACTAGGGAGAATAAATCATTTATTACTAAATTCCTATAGTTATTTCTTTATTTACACTAATTCCATAGTGTCTATTCTATAAGGGGTTTTCTATATGGTCCTTGAACCATAAATTAAATCAATGGAAAACTCAATTTCTCATTTTGGATGATGTCCAGGTAAATCCTCTAGAATCGTATCAACATATTCTTACACAATAGGTAAGTTCTCCATTTGAACATTCCATTCCTCACCCATAGTTATTTCACTCTCTTCCTCCCTAATAATTGAATTTAGTATATCTACTGGGGGTGGATCTAGATAAGAATACAATGGTGAAGTTTCTACTCTAAAGATAAGGTATTCATTTTCGTCGTCAAAAATTATAACCTCCTTTTTCTTATAATAAATATTTGCATCATGGTTCTAAATCAAATCCATTCCAAGGAATATATCAAATTCAATCATGGGTATGATGATGAAATCATAAAATAACGAACATTTATATTCCCTAATGGAAACTAATTCACAAAACATTGTTGCAATGATACTTCCCTTAGGATTTTTGACTAACAACTCCCTTGTTAAATCAAATTGGAAATATCTAATTTTCTTAGAAAACTGGGAAGATATAAAAAAATGTGATGATCTAGAATCAAATAAATCATTGGATAAATTTGAGGAAACCATTAAACTACCTTCCACCACATCATTCGGAGCATCAACCTCAGTAGTAGTGATTGCATAAGCTTGGCCTTACTCCCTTGGCCTTTTTTGAGGTAAGTTTCCTTGGAGATTAGGACATTTATTTGCATAATTCCATATTTCTCTATAATTGTAGCATTCAAAATTGATAACCTATTTCTTTCCATTCCAATCATGGTCTTGGTGGCCTTTTTCACCACACTTTTAAGACTCGCATTCCCTTAATGAAAGTATCAGGGTGTTTCTTCCCACATTTTCTGCAGGATGGAAATTCAACTTTTCCCTTCTTCCCCTTATTTCAATTTCTAGAGTTTCAACATATCTCTTCTTCTCTTTCTTTTTATTAAAGTCATAAGACTTAGAAAATACCATTTATGTCTTGATAGAACATGAGATAATATCTTCGTACGATGAGAAGGATTGTGAGACTAATGATCGATGGTGAAATGATTTTAACACATCAAATAATTGATCAATATTACTAAGTGGGTTAAATATATAATCTTCATCATGACCTGCTAACCTTGTAACATTATCCTCATACTTTGTGAAATTATCACCCTCATTTTTCCTCATATTCAGAAATTTCCTTTCCATATCTGCTCGATGGTCACGAGGAAAGTATTTTTCTAAGAAAATCACTTTAAAATCCCTCCATTCCATACTTGATACTTTTTCATCCTCCTTTTTGTCTTGAATTAATAACCACCATTGATCTGCATCTCCCAGGAGGTGATAAACTTCCATTAAAGTTTTTAACTTTCGTTACTCCCCAAAACATGAAATATTTTCTCTAAGGAACTTATCCATTGCTTTGCTACAGATGGATTTGGAGACCCATTGAATGTTCTTGGTTTTTTCCTCATGAAGTATTATAACATTTATCCTATACATTGTGGATTAGGGTACTCCATATGAGTAAGGTTATTATTCATAACTTGAGTGAGTTGTCCGAGTATGGTTATATGTTGTTTAGCACTAGTTCCATCACCAAATCCACTATAATTATCTTGAGTAGGAGGAAAATACCTAAATGGATTATGTGAATAGATAATATTTCAATTCCTTCCACTAGGCTCCATTTCAAAACAATGTCATACACTATATTAGTTTATGAATCACAATACACAATTCCAAACTGGTAAAATACCTAACATAAATTGACCCGTTTATGCATATAATCCATAATAATAATAAAAAGGTTTTCTTTGAAGAGGTATTTATTCATAAATCCTCCATAATGGTTTGTAAAGAAAATTTGAATTATCCTAAGCATATCCCCCTGGAGTTTCGTAACCAAAAGTGTAGCAAGGCCTGTTTTCGTGTACCAGGATACCCCGAGTCAAGCTCAAAACTCCTTGTCAGAGTTTTCACACCTAGGTACATCTTCTCCAGAGTCACCTCTACCTACTTGTATCCAGATTGGAATGTATTTCTTAGAAAATACACAAAATCTCTATATTACCCAAATTCTAGGAAGTTCTTATATACTAATCCTCAAATTCAATCTTAGTGTAATGTTCTCTAATCAGTTTTTTTCTAAATATAGCTTCCAAGGTTTGTATTAATCTTCCTCTTATACCAACTATAATTACCTAACCCTAGTTACCTAGAGTGAGTGCATTATTACATAACATTGTCATTATAATAAGAGATCATGTCTTGAAAGACTGATTAGGTTAGTAGCCTTGGAAGTACTAGCGACATACATAAGTTTTACATTACATCATGAAATAAAAAAACAATATTATGTCCCCTTTTACCAAACTCATATCCTTGGACTATCCCTATAGTTTAATTATAGTATACATCCTCACATCCTGAGAAAAAGAAAACATAAGAAATGGGTGAGATCAGATGCTCAGTAAGGATAACATTATAGCAGAAACTAACATAAATAAGCATAAACATTTAAGGCAATGTATAAAACTAAAACATAATTCTTTTAAACATAATTTTCAGCATAATATGGAAAATATAAATCAAATAATTCCATTTACTTATTCACATGGATATTCTACTATTCTAATAATCACATGTAATATCAATAACTAATTTCATAATGATGGAATGCATAATTTCAGACATCATAACCTCATAGTCAAGTCCTCGTACCAAGACTAAAAATAATATTTTATCAAGGCCTTATACCAAGAGACTAGTTTGTCTCATGAGACCTAATGATGCATCGAGAAGCTATAGCGGGCTCCACCCATCACAAAAAATGTCCAATTCATTCATTATATGAAAATGGTGAAACATAACATAAACATTCATATTAAAACTAGCATATGAAATGTTAATAATTTGACCATAAACCATGATTGGTATAAAAATAACACATCCACAGTCAAACATATCACAAAACCTTCAATATAATATGGAAGATTTTATCATAATAAATCAACTTCAAACAAGTGTAAAATCCATCAAAAGATGTTGACATAGATAAAATTAAAACTATTTGAGAGAAATTTTGAAATTATTTAAAAGTAACATAATTATAAAAGAAATAATTTATTTTAAAAAAATCTTATAATATTTTAAGGGATGCTTCGAAGGTGTTATAACTGCAGATAATAGTCGCACCCATCGTATAAGTTAAAAAAATATTCCTACCTTAATTTGTCGAAAAGGTCATAAAGTACCTTGTTTTGAAAATGATAAAAATATTCCTTTCAAAAAAATTTATAGAGAGTAAAATAGGGGTATAAATTATTTTAACTCGTATTCTAGGAAATAGAAAAACAATTATGAAATAAATTTTTAAGAAACACTTATGTGGATGATAAATAATTCACGGTATATACTTACGTATAAAGAAACTCGGATAAGTAAAGAGATTGTAAAATTAACCCTTACCTTGTAATTTTCCTTAGTCGAGGGTACATTAACCTCATGTATAATAGTTCAATAATTTTTATTAAATTATACAATAAATATATACATAAATATGATATCATATATGATCTCTTAATATTGCTTTGTTAATAATATATCAGAAATATCATTGTTTTGGGTGTTAATTTGTTTTGCTATATATGCTTTGTTACATAATCCATGTTTATTATAGATGGTATGTATTTGATCCATATAGAGAATTATATTAAGTTATTAAACATTATTTTCAATTATAAAATCATAATCACTCTTCAAGGGTTACGATGGGGGATGAATCTCATCACGTTCGTGGAGACGGTAATCCTTATGTATGCACGAGCGACAATATCAGTCTATTTATGGTGAAATCGTGTGTAATTGGATTTCATATAATATATAAATAATAATTAAAATGTTATATTTATTATTTACTTAAATTATACTCATTATTAAAGCCATCCATATAATGAAGTGTTGAATGACAAACTACACCACGACATGGAGATGGTAAGCCGTATGTACGCATGTATAGTGACTTTATCATTAATATGATGGATAAGATAACAAATATGGTTGTACCATATTTATAATAACATCAAATTATGTATAAGGTGTAGGATTTATTATTTTTCTTATGGAAACAACAAATAAATTGGATGTGGAAGAAGAAAAGAACTTTGAAAGAGGTGATGAAATTATTACCTCTTCTCCGGGTGCTTCCTTTGGATTCGATCAAAATTGATCCTTAGGTCAGCTTTTTGATCAATGTAAGGACTCTAGGTTGTAGTGAGGGTAGTTGGGAGGATATTTGAGCAGCTTTTGGCCATTCCAAATGGCTGTGGAGGTGTGATTTTGAGATAAGGTGAAGTAGCCTTTTATAAGAGAGGTGAGGGTCACTTTTAGAAAAGCTTGAACTATTAATTTATTATACAATCATATTCTGTTTCTAATGGATCAAAAAAGATTTATTTCGAGGTTAAGGTGGGTATGGGTCGAATACATCTCAACATATAGGTTTTATATAGGTTTAGGTAACCATATTAACCTTATCTATTATATTTAACTCTTGTTAAATAGTTTAACTTTTACCAAGTATTCTTGTATTAGTATACTAAATGGTTAATGAACTTACTATTAAAAGACAAGAGAACCCCTAGTGGTTCTTTATTAACATATATAGCCTTATATAAGTCCTTTGGCCGAACCATATATTTTTATGAATATTATATACTTTAATAATATAGTATTTTTTTTAAAAACTCATTTATGTCAATTTTGAAACTATTTGGTATTTTTTTTGTGAAAGTCAGGACAACATTATCTCTATGAAAAAATTATTTCATAAAACCTAGTATGTAATATTAACCTAGAAATTTTTTTTAATTCATCAAAAGACTCAATTTACATTTATTTGGATATTTATAATATCAATTATTTAAATCTTTCATTAATAAGGTAATTATTCCATCATCATTGTGTCATAAATAAATTTAATTATTTAAAGTATAAAATTTATAAATAAAATAAAATTATGTAGGAAATCTTTTTAAATTTCTAATTAATATTTATAGTCTAATTTATCTTATGTATAACCCTATATTAAAAATGTTTTAGTTATTAAAATTTGAATTTAACACTTTTAACTCTTCTTTAAATAAAATAATAATAAATGTCCTAATCTAATCCAAGTGGACCAAATAAGATTATATTTTATTCCTATTGTTGATTTTGGTATAAATACACGTATCCAATATAATTGGGACATGTTTTAGGGCAATTATAATATCATTTTTACCTTTAATTACCCTATTTACTTTTAACTGTGGTAAATAAAATTCAAATGTTACTATTCAAAAAAAATTATTTTCATCTTAGTGAACAAAATTTACTTACTGATTACAACCATGTCTCTCAGATTTTTGAAATTTAATTCACATAAGCGGAAAAATTATGTTTTATGCAAATTTTCAAATGTGATTAGAAGGTGGGTAAAAGACGTTAAAAGGTTCAATAAAATTTTATACATCAAATCTTATTATAAAATAACTCTAATGAATTATATTGAACTAATATAGGTATTATGTATCTATTTTGAATGAAAATAAATTTAAATAAAATAAATAATTATTTAAATAAAAATTTAGTTTTAAACAATAATGCAGTGTTTTTTACTATTCATCAAAAATTGAAAGTTTTAGAAAAATACCAAAAATTCACCCTAAGATAAATTTTGATACTCCGAATCCAAAAATGAAGTCCTTTTTGAAAAATAAAATTTCTAAAATTCTAAAAGTTGGTATTACTATTCATAGCGGCTAGTTTGATTGGTCGTGGTGTGATAGAACTTAATGTTGTGTATAGTGTAAGATATTGTATTATTCAAAGAGAAACATACCATAGAAGCTTGGGGTGTCACAATTCTAGGTAGGAAGCATCTATGAGTATTCCACCTAGTATCCAATTCACCTGGTCAAATCCATAGGGAATAATCATTTCTCATAACTGTCTCTATTTCACAAGATTGAACCTCCATAAGGAATAAAAAACAATAGTCGATAGATGAACCAAACACCCAACCACCCAACCACCATGCTTCAACCCCTTCCTCAAGAAATAAACATGTAAATATGGTAAAAATAAAAATGAACTCGTGATAAAAACAAGACAACTGGAGCCAAAATAAAAATTAAGATAGAATGTAAAATCCAAATTGAAGACCATACAAAGGGATAATCCCTAGAAAGATTCCCAAGGAATCTTCACCCTGATGAGAGGAAGAAGCAAAAACATGTTATCATTTTTTATGAGTTCTCTAAGAATAAACCTTATAATGGTAGTTAAAAAATTTATAGACCTAATTAGAATCATAGGGAATGTTTTACATATTTTAATTCCCCATATAATGGTATATTATAATGATAAAAATTTTGAATGATAAAATTCGGGATCAAGAAGTGGAGAGTAATCGTATTCAATTAAATAAATACCATCATCCCAAAATTAAGGGCATGTTTTAGATAGATGTTCCCTTGTCTGGTGAATCAAATATTCTATATGATTATTTTGAGAAGAATAAAGATCATCAATTGGAAGAGAGGTTACTAAAGGGCCCATAAAATTATATGTCATGCTCGGATACTTTAACAAAAAGTTATTTTAATCTATGTTACAAAATAATTTATATTATGAGAATAACATTTATTAATAAAAAGTCCATCAATTTATACCAAAACATAAAAAATAAAATTCAAATGATGCTTAGTGAAAAATGAATTATCACTAGACATTTTCTTGAAATTAATTCCTTGAATGATAAAACAAATACATTCAATCATGGCATGAAATTCTTATTTTAGACCATGGATTGTCTGATTCAACATGAAAATACAATGATTATATTATTTAAATATAGGTTATTATTCAATATATAAATCATCATTATAAAAATAATTTAAAAAATCATTATTAATATCAATTTTAAGAATGTGTTAACCCAAAGAAAAATTAATAAAAAAAGTATTAAATCGTCACATGTTTAAAAAAATAGCTATATGTTTCATAAAAATCAAGACCTAGTTATTGATGAAATCTTGTAGTGACCAACCTATAATTTTTATTTAGGATAAAAATTAGTAATATATACATGAAAAACTATGAATTACTCTATTTGTTTTCCTTCAATCAGGAAAAATAATTTTACATCCATTGAATAAAAAGAAGATACAAAAATTGATGGAAACAGAAAATAAGCCCCTATAATCTCTAAAGGTTTCTGAAAAGATTATTTCATAATTGTATCAGTATATTTAGAATAAGTTGAACCCAATGGATTCATGAATGAGAAATTTTATTCAAATCACTGGAAATTATAACTATAGAAACAAATATTTGATTCCAACACTAAAATGGAAATTTTATTCATAAAAAACAATATGATGGGAAATATAAATCTGACTATCTTTGTGAAGACACTCAAACCCCAATAATTATTTGAGTGGTTGAAAAATCACACTCAATTAATAGAGAATAAAACTTTTTTTTTGGTAAGGATACAAGCATGAATAGAAAGTACAACAAAACACTTTTGGTATATTATAATTCAGTTGATTATAAAAAAACATGATAAGAATAATGTATGTTCTAGAATGAAGTTTGAAACACATTAATCAAATACAAAAATTTTGTATAAAAAATTCCAATTTTTAAGAGTCATGGATTACCTAGATAATAAAGATAAACTCATTTAAATAATGTTATAATTATTCTATTTAACCAAGTCATTTTATTATGATGTATGTGGATAACTCATTTGATAAATAATACTATGATCCTTAAAAACAAACACGTAAAATCTAACAATAATGATGACTTATTTGGGATGACCTTTTAAGTCCTCCTAAATTATTGTTTTAATAACTATTTTTAGTGAGGAAATAAATTCTTAGTCTAATTAAAAACATTTAAAATAATTATTTTCATCGGATAAATGTTTTTCCACTAATTTTTTTGTCATACTTTTATGCCAAATAATGCACCTTATTTGTTGCATTGTTCTTATTTATAACAATAGAATGTCCTATTATAACTATAATTATTATCAATTCCACAATAATCTTCCATAAAACCCCTGAAAAATGACAACGTATAATGTAAACACCATAATTTACCATTATAAAATAATATTTAAATTTTTTTAAATTATAACTATCTTTTGTCGCGGATTATGATTCAATCATAATTAATTAAAATTTTAGCAGTTTTTTGTGATGAATTGATTTTATATCAAAATTAAATTTAATATTATCAATTAAATCCCTATGTATTTCTATTTTTTATCAATATATAATCATTTACAACATATAGTTTATATATCACTAATAGTCATTGCATTTTAGAATTTGAAAAGGTAAAAAAGCAATGTTTTTTTAAGATCTACTACCCTTTCATTTCTATTAGTACTTTTTTTAAATGAAAAATGATTTCATTACATGTTTTCATCATATTATAACATTGAAAAAATAAAAAAATGTAGTTTATGTTTATGATGAATAATATATTCATCACTATTGGTCATTGTGAAAAATGAATTGGGAACATGAGAAATAATTTTAGGGTGAGAAATAATAATGAAAATCCATGTTTCTCCTTTTTTTTCATCACAATAAGGAAACATTATAGAAAAATAGAACTTACGCATGTTGTCATGGGAAAATAAATTTTATATTTTTAAGAACATAAAGAAAAGCAGCATAGCACAAGACCTTAGGACATCTCTCAAAAACTGTCACCATCTTATAACAATTATTAATATCTGTTTAATTTTTTAAATATTTATAAATAATTGAGACATGAAAATTAATTTTTTAAATGAAATAATAATAATAGAAAGTACAAAATAATAGAAACAATTTTTAGAGGGAAAGGACAAAATTTTAAGTTGAGATACACATGTCCTTCATTGTCTAAATTCTTTTTTTAAAATTCATTTGATATCTCATGTAAAAAACTTTTGAAAATAACCACGCATAACTTAAAAATGTGTGTAAAATGAACCCAAGAATCTTTATTAATAATTTAAAGATCACATGCTCCAAATTATGCCTCGGTTTTCCCAAATAATCCATATTTTGGCCAAACCGAGACATAGGAGGTAGAAAAAATAAGTAAAATACTGGAATAAGACCATGAGAATGCCTCAATAATGTTGTAAACCTTCATACCAACACACAATAAACCCATTACTTAATTACAAAAAAAATATAAAACATAATAGAAATATTGAATATATACTCAATATCACCATAGTGATCAGATTAGTGGGACATATTAATGCCAATTTGCGGTGGAAGAAAACTTGAATTCCATACCCAAGAGTCGATACAGACAAAACTATAGTATAAATGAAAAATGATAATTCATTCATACCTCACTTTCCATGATTTCCATATTCATTGGCATCAAGCTTGATCAAGTTCCTTAAGCAACAACCAATAAGTTCTTGTCTCTGATGGAATCCACTAGCCACTAGAATCACAGAATAATTCCATTGGATCCCCTTTCTTTAAAAAACATGATAAAACCTCCTATGTAAAGGAAAATATAAAAATGAGAGTTTGAGGGAGTTTCTGATAGGTTCATACATCAAAATCATATTCCCGATGGAATCTTGTAATGTATCATATGTTAGGAATTGACCAAGCTCATTATCCTCCTTCATTAATGATTATAAACACTAAAACCATTTCAATATTTATTTAAAGTTTACATAGTATCACATGATGTGTTAAAAAACATTATAATTGAAAACCACACTATATAAGTTGATAAAATGGAATGTCATACTATTTTACCATGAACCATTACACGGTGTAAAACACTATGATCAAATAACCATTGCAGCATAGTGAGTGTCACCACACTATGGTCTATGCTTTCATTGTTGGGGTTCGTGACCTACAAACCAACTTATTAGTACTTTATGATAAACTTGTATTCCTTTGATTAATATTAATAAACCTCTGATCACATCATGATTGTTCTTCTATGTTACATAGTATGTGATAATTTCATAAGAACAGTTTTCACGCTAAAAGGTCATAGAGGATCCCTACTATGATGAGAGCCCAAAAGTTCCATGAAACTATTCTTGAATATATGTTTTATGGATGGATGATATCATTTGAAGGGGCACAAATTATTGAGGCTATCAGGGGTGGGGACTCATGAAACTTTGAGTCACCTTCTCATGGTGTGCACACTTGGTAATATACAGGAGAATATTATTAGAACCAGACACGCCAGTAAGAAATAAAAATTCATAAGTGTCATTAGATATTACAATATGTGGATGTTTATATTGATCATTAGACTTTAATATTTTTATTAATGGGTATTATGACTCACATAATTAGATGTATTGATGAGAACCATAAAGATATATGTTCACGATGAGGTAGGATATATTGGGTGCGTCACGAGTAATATTACATTAATGAATATTGAGAGAAAAGATTTTTCACTTCTACAGAAGTAGATATCTCAGTCCCTTTGATGTAAATGATATATCCTAACTAAATCCATAGACAAGGTGTTCTCTAGGAATGTTCAATTTTGGGAAGTCAAAGAATAAGAAATTGAGCAAATGGGTTGATGTCACTTGCATGAAACCCGCTTGATTCACGATATCGGGAGAAAAGAATTATATTACATGGAAAGTGTTCATATGAGGTGACATGTTTTTGTGAAATCAACTTGTTTCTCATGGGTTCCTTGACTCATTTCTAGATAGTAATCTTGGACTTTAGGAAAACCCTCCTAATGACAAAGATAAAGAGGCTTAAAGGGTCACACACTAAGTATAGTTGGTATCTCAGTTAAAAAATTTATTATTTAACAATTTGAATAAATATTATTTCCGATTTTGGTTTAATAATTATTCAAGTATGCTTGATCACCTTGAATTCATCGCTAGTTATTTGAGATAATATATTGTGGGAGTAATATTTATTTATAGACAAATAATGATGTTATATTTATTTAATAAATAAATAGTCATTATTCAAGGCCAAATAAATATTTAAGAGGATTGGTAGACCAAGTTTTGGGTCCAGTGAGAAATACTATTAAATATTATTTGGTTAAATAATATTTAAATATTATTTAAAAATTAAGCACATGTCATGGAAATATTAACATTGTTATTATTATGTGACATGCGGTTTCACATGGAATAATAAAATAAGTAATGACACATGTGCTAATTATTTATTATTACCTATAAATTACATTCCCCATTGTGTTATTATTCTCTAATTAGCCAAGGGGTTATCTGACCGGATTACCAATGGTTGTGTGCACAATATCCTTGGAGAGAAGATCTCATGCCTAGAGAACTCTTCCCTCTCTCGTAACACTCTCAAGAACAAGAGAGATCCTCCTCCACCAGATCTAGGAGAATTCTTTAGAAGTGATTCTCAAGAAGATCAAAGGCAGACATCGCAAGTGAAAGTATCTTTTGTGATAGCACCTAGAGACTACTTCGGTGTAGTCCAGAGATATGTGGAGCACATGTGGATCGCCTCTATAGGAATCCTATATTTGGATTAAACATCACAACAAAGCCTCACCTCAGACCCGTGGTCGAATGCATCAATGAATAATGAATTTCCTAGGAGGTAATTCTTTGATTTAATTAAATTAATTATAAAAAATATATTTTGATCCTCTCTTCTTAGTTCTAGTTTCTCTCATTTTTATTTGAAATTTGATTTAATTCCATGGATACTATATTTTATCATCGTATTGATCCTAGATTAATCATCGATCATAGAAATTTACAATGTTGGGTACAGGTCCATCCTTTTCATCTTTTGTGCCCAAAACCATTAAGTAGAATCAGATCCAAGTTATATTTTCAATTATAATTATTTAAATAATTCATTGATGATTTACACTTTAATAATTTAGTTTGTCAATTGATATTTAATCATTCTTATAATATAAATTTCGAGATCGGTTCTTCCTATTCCATTTCTCACAGATCTAACAGAAACAAAACAATTTATGATTAAAATTCAATTTAGGATCTCATCAGGATGTGCCAATGATTATATCTAGGTAACACAACATTATACGCCATTTATTTAGAGTTACACGCCATTTCATCTGAAATACATGTCGTGTGATCCGGATCACACACTGTGTAGTTGTGTTCAGTGCATCAGGAGTAATATGGAAATTACTCAAGCCATGTGCATTAATGACACATGGTGTAGTTAATTATTTCACCACATGTTGACCAGGATAGACTAGCACACGGTCAGCCGAATTACATAATGTGTGGCCCACTAGAAATGGTGGGTAGTCCCTTCGGGTCAAGGTCAAGTCATGTATCACATACACGTCTTGCCTTGTTGGTGACTGTGTAATGCTAATTAAATGTGACATGTAGCCCATTGGACATGTCGTGTCCTCCAAATATTTCCAAATTAATCCACACACACCATTTCCTCAAGCGTGTACTACGGATTGATGGTGATGAGGGTACACGTTGTGTAGTCGGATTTACATTCCATGTACTATTTCTAGATTACACAAATTTTAAATTTTATTATTATAGTATGTAACCCTTGAAACATGAACCTTCGTGTGGGGGTAAAAATGATACACAACATATGATAGGTGTTTGCCACACATACACACACACACACACACACATATATATATATATAATTAACACCTGCTTAATTTTCAAATATTCAAACATAATGTATGATTTGAATTACAATTATATTTCTATGTACATGCTACATGTCATAAAGAATAAAGTGTATACAAGTATAAATACCTATTGGGTAGTTTTTTATAGTTATTCACCTAGTTTCCTCCAAGGTACAAGTTATGTAAACAGTTAATTTTAATTGAATTTATTAATTTTTTTAAAATTATAATGGATGATAATCTGAAGGAAATTCAGAAAAAGGATTAAGCTAAAAGTACTGATTAATTAAAGATAATAATTAATTATTACGAGCATGAATTACCTTAATAAGAACAATTAAATAATTTAATTATAGTTTTTTAAATTTTCAATTCATTGCATGATTGTGGATTATCATGAGCTAGAATAGACCTTTGTATGTGATTGGTTCTCTTTTAATTTATTTATTAAATTAAAATTGTCAGCCTACGTGCCTTCTTCTCATTAATATGTAGGGCCTATGTGCCCATGGTTTCTTTTATTTAAAAAAAATTTTACCCCTCACCTGCATGTGAGTTAAAAAAATATGTAATAGGTGAAGCTCACAATCTAGTGGAGGCGGTTCAAGTTAGGAGACAAGGTGAAACCAATCCAAGAATATACAAGGGTATACATGTGGAAAGCTGTAAACATGAACCTTAAATGGTTCAAGGTTTTTCTCCCCTAGTTCAAGGTTAGTTTATCAACAGCTAGATAAAATAAACAATAGTAAAGCTCATGATCATACACTTTATTTATTTTTATTATTTTTATGGTTATTCATTATGGATGTTTGATGCGATCACATAATTAATGAACTAACAAGAATGCAATAAGGAACTAAAATAGAATGGCTTATGTGTAAATACTATCAGTACATGGTTAATCACTTAATTATATCCCAATTAATATTATAAAAATATTAAAAGATATTAAGTGGTAATTTATACATAAAGGATAAAATCCCAAAATTAAATATTAAGTCGGTATAGCCTTTCATTACTTCAGTTAGAATCGAACCATAGTTCAAAGTACTTGACCAAACCTAGTTAGGGTAATATCAATTATAAAGGAATTCTAATTTGAGATTTTGGGTTGAATTAAATTAGTTTACATCAAGGGTTGACTTCCCTAGTAGGACATGGTGGAACTAAGAGGTAATGGTTGAGGAAATCCAAAATTAAGTATTTTAGGATTGGGGAGTCCACTCAATAGATTAAGGAGATATGAGTTAATTTAGGTGTAATTTGGAATGTCTACCTAAAACCATTAAAGTTTCTTGACCAATCCATGTTGGGGTATTGCAAAGGATAACATGGTTCCTTGCTCTTAGAATGTCTAAGAAACAGGATTTTCTAAATCCAATGGTGAGGGCGATTGGGTTTGAAAAAATAGTGGGAGACTAATAGATATTAATTTATTTATTTATCAAAGTTTACCAAGATAAATCACTAAAACTCTATTCATATTATTTGTAGAGACAACATCAAAAATGACATCAAACATATCATTGCGATCCATATTTGATAAGGAAAACCTTCTCAATGGTTCTAATTTCTAAGAGTGGAAAAGCCACCTTCGGGTTATCCTTCTCCATGAGAGGAAACATTATGTGTTAGAAGAGCCTTTACTAGTTGAACATGGAAATGAGGCAAGTGATGAGGAACACTCTATGTATGAGAAACATCTGAATGACACTGTGGATGTTCAGTTCCTCATACTATCATCCATGACCAATGAGCCCTTGAAGAAACATGAGGAAATGGATTCTTATAGCTTGGTGTCTCACCATTGGTATCTCTATTAAGAGAATGTGAGACATGAGAGGTATGAGATCTTCAACACTTTTTTCACTACTAATCTTGGAGAGTATGCTTCAGCTGGACAACATGTCATCAAGCTTATTAGCTACATTGAGCATTTAGACATCTCAAGGATTAAATTCTTAGATGAGTTCAGTACATATCTCATACTATCATCACTACTCAATACCTTCTCTAATTTTATTTTGAATTATGATATGAGAACTAATGTGAACAATTTATCAGAGCTCCATAGCCTAATTCACTTAGTGCATAAGAAAATGGGGTGTGGAAAACCCACAATTTTTATGGTGAATATGAAGAGGAAGGACATGGAAAAGTGGCCTAAGATTTATATAAAATATAAATCCTTTGAGAATCATATGACCAAGAAGAAGAAAATCTAGAGGTAGGGTGAGAAAAAGGAGGCAGTATGCTTTTCATGTGGGAATTCAGGCCACTAGAAGAGAAACTTCACCCAGATGTAAGGGGAAGCCAAAAGTGAATTTTTTTTATTAAGTGAAATCTTTCCATTTACACACATTGGGTATTAGATATCGCTTGTGGGGTTCACATGTATATTCAAATGCAAGAACCAAGTAGATTTTGAAAAATTTCTAGAGGAGAGGTGGATCTATGAGATGCCAATGGTGTGGGGATGGATGCTCTTTCCATTGGTGACTACCACCTCACATTGCTGATGGGAATGATTTTGGTTTATATGGCTATTATTATGTACCCTGTGTTACCAAAAACATATTTTTTGTATCGATTTTAGATACATATGGATTTATTTTAATGATCAGAAATAAATTTTGTTACTTTTATAAGGACAACATATGTTATGATATGAAAAATTTAAATAATGGTACATATGTATTAAATTATGAGAACCATGTATTGGGAATTGATAACGAACCATGTTCACATGACTCATACAACACCCAATGGTGGAATCATTTCCTTGGTCATGTAAATGAGAAGCACCTGAAAAAGCTTTATTAAGATGGTTATTTAGACTCTTCCAAGCTAAAACCACTTGATAGATTTCACATTTGTTTACAAGGGAAAATTACCAAACTGCCATTTGAGGGATAGGGTGAAAGGACCATAGAGATTCTAGGATTGGTACACACTAATTTGTGTGGACCATTTCTAGAAGAAGCTAGAGGTGTATATTCTAAATTCATTAATTTTACTAATGACTTGAGTAGATATGGTAATGTCTAATTAATGAGGTATAATTATAAGTCCTTTGATAAATTCAAGGAGTTCAAGAATGAAGTAGAGAATCAGCTAGGTAAGAAGATAAAGAAGCTTCAATCTGATTGAGGTGTAGAATATCTGAACAAAGAGTTCATTGACCTTTCACAGGATTCTGAGATTCAATCACAACTCACTTCACCTTATACACCACAGTGGAATTGTGTTAGTCAAAGGAGGAACCATACCTTATTGTACACGGTAAGGTAGATGATGGGTTATTCATATCATCCATTATCCTTTTGGGGATATGCAGTGAAAATTTTGGCATACACATTAAACCAAGTACCAACTGAGGAGGAAAATGGGATTCCCTTCAGACTATGGAGTGGAAAGAAACCCACTTTATCGCATGCATGTGTATGGGAATGCAAGGAATTTGTTAAGGATTTCTCAGGAAAAAAATTATAACTATGGGGAAAAAAGTGTATATATATAGGGTGTCCTAAGGAAACAAAGGGATAATACCTATACAACCCCTTAGACAAGAAAGTGATTTTTTCCAAACATGATGTATTTCTTGAGAGGGATAAAATACTTAAAAAGGATAGTGGGAGCAATATTGACTTCGATTAAGTTGATTCTAAAGCTAAATACGAGCTGGTACATGATGAAGATCCACAGGTCCTTGTGGAAGAGGTAGTTCCTAAAATAGAAGTACTTAATAGGAGTACAAGAGAGGTAAGGGAACCAAAAAGATATGGTTTCTTTATCACCTAGGATGGTGACTCATTATTGTTGGAAAATGATGAACCTATCTATTATAAGGAAATAGTAGAGAGCTCAAAAGCTGCAAGATGGCTAGAAGCTATGAATTCTAAGATGGATTCCATGTATGAGAAACAAGATTGGGTTATGGTTGATGCACTGGTAGATGTAAAGCGTGTTGGGTGTATATGGGTGTTCAAGAAGAAAATGGACATAGAAAGTCAAGTTAGTACCTATAAATCAAGGATAGTGGATAAAGGTTTTAAACAACATCAAGTAATTGACTATAATGAAAACTTTTTCCAGTTTCCATGTTTAAATCCATAAGAGTTATATTTTCCATAACAGCTTTCCATGACTTTGAGATTTGGATGGTGGATTTCAAAACTGCATTCCTTAACGGTAACCTTCAGGAAGATATCTATTTAAAACAACCAGAAGGGTTTGTGACGCAAGGTGATACTAAACGGGTATGAAAGTTGCATAGATCCATTTATGGATTAAATCAAGCATCTAGATCATGGAACATTCAATTTGATGAAGCTATAAGAGAATTTGTTTTTATTAATAATGAATGTGAGTCATGTATTTACAAGAAGTTTAATGGGAATGTGGTTGTTATGCTAGTAGTGTATGTTCATGACATATTCCTTATTAGAAAAAACATACTAGTATTGCTGTCGGTCAAGGATAGTTTGAAGAAGTGATTATCCATGAAAGACATAGGTGAAGCAGCCTACATTCTAGGGATCAAGATCATTTGTGATAGATCCAATAGGCTTATTGGACTAATTCAAAGTATATAAATTGAACAGATACTAAAGAGATTTAGTATGGAATAATACAATATGGGATTGGTTCTAGTGTCACATGGTATACATCTTTCCAAGAAAATCTTTCCCCAAACCCAACATGAGAAAGATAGGATGAGTAAGATTGCATATGCTTCAGCCATAGGATTTATCATGTATTACATGTTAGGTACCAGACTTGATGTTTCCTATGCACTGAGCATAGTTAGAAGATATCAAGTAGATCTAGGAGAATAATATTGGACTGTTTTCAAGGCTATCCTTAAGTATATGATAAGAACTAAGGATAATTTCCAAGTATATGGACGAGACGAGGAGATTTTCATGAGAGGGTATGTAGATGATGGATTTTAGATAGATCAGAATGGTCTGAAGTTGAAATCGGGATATGTTTTCGATCTCAACATAGGAGCTTTGAGCTAGAAGTGTTAAAAGTATCCAGTTGTCACTGATTCTACAGTGGAGTCCAAATAGATAGAGGCTTCTGATGCAGCCAAGAAAGCCGTCTATATATGGAACTTTAACAAGGATCTTGATGTGGTACCTAGAAGTAAAGATCCCATTACATTGTATTGTAATAATATAGAAGTGGTGGCTCTTGAAAAGGAGACAAGGTCACATAAACAAACAAAGAACATACTCTAAAAGTATCACCTCTTGAGGGATTTCAATCAAAGGGGTGAAGTTGTAGTAATCATAGTGTCCAGAGAAGAGAACGTGGTGGAACCTTTGACTAAAGTAATATCTCTATAGAAACATGAATATCATGTTAGAGCTAGTGGATTGAAGTTTGTTAGCAGTTGGCACTAATGCAAGTGGGAGTTTGTTGGAGTTGGTGCCCGAGTAACCAACTTTTTTGTACTTTATGATAAACCTATATTCATTGGATGAATATTAATGAACTATTTATCGCATAATGATTGTTCTTCTTAATGACATGTGCTTAACTTTCAAATTATATTGAAATATTATTCTCCAATTATCTAAGGGGTTATCTAACCAGATAACCAATAGTTGTGTGCACAACATACTTGGAGAAAATATCTCGAGTCGAGAGAACTCTTACCTCTACGTGAATTCTCTGTTGAATGAGAGAGATCCCCCTCCACCAGATCTTGGAGAACTCTTCAGAAGTTATTCTCATGGAGATCAAAGGCGGACAACGCAAGTGAAATGATCTTCCATGCTAGCACCTGGAGACTCCTTCAATGACATCCAGAGATATATGGAGCATTTTTGGATCACCTATAAAGAAATCACATCCTTGGATTCTACATCACAATGAAGACGCACCTCAGACCCATGATCAAATTCATCAATGAAGAAAGAATCACCTTGGAAGAAATTATTTAATTAAATTTAATTAATTATAAAAAATATATGTCAATCCTATATTATTGGTTATATATTCTCTCTTTTCTCTTTAATATTGGATTCAATTAAATGGATACTGGAATTTATTTTCGTATTGATCTTAGATTAATCATCAATTGTGGATATTTGCAAAGTTTGGTACACGCCCATCATGTGCTTTTGCTCTGCCCGAAACCTATATTCATGCATATTTTCCATCAATATCCCACTTCCAATAAATACTTATAAGCACTGTTAAATAACTTCACAAATCATTATGAATCTTTCCAAACTCATTTGAATATGATTATCATCATCCCTATTAAATTTTGGACAATAACATTATACGAAAATAAATCCCCATTCTAAGAAACTATATGTGACCTTGTAGGAATTTATAGAATTGATAAAAATTATGAATTACCTAATCCATAATTATAAGAAAAGAGAGGCCTGTAGAAAAACATTAGTATTACTCAAGCTATAAATAGTTCTGACATGATCTTTAGAAAACACACTCATATCTCTATATAAACATATACACTATAATATGCATTGTATGGATCATATGTATGTTTATATAATTCATTTTTCTATTACATCAAGTGATCATTATACATGGAACATGTCAATATAGTATAAGAAAACTCATACATTTATGATATTCTAAAATATACTGACTAGTTTAAATTAATGAATCACATGTAATATATTCAAGTAGTTGAGGACATAACATGTGACTCGACTAAGAATGGCCATACATTTCCTCATTATAATTTAATGAAGGGCCCAAATTAATTTTCTTGTCATACAAGTGGAAAAATCCAATCTTGGTTAAACTTCAACCGATGACATGATCATCAACATACCCAACCATCCCCAGATTAGAAAAGAATAAATGCTTGTGTATGAATAGTATCATAGTATGAAGTTTGTAATGATAGTTATCTCTCTAAAATATGGTATTGGGGATTCATAATAAGTATATTCACAAAGTTATATCAATGTTTGTATTATATTCTATGTGATATACTTAAGCAGGTTAGTCCAGTTAATAACTCTTGGTTTATTATCTCATGAGCCTAGTCATGGTGTCATATAAAACTCTTTTTATTGATTACAATATCCTACTCACACTAATATTAACATTTCATTACAACCAATAATAATCTATGACGATCATCGATGAGGGATAACACAAAGTCGTACTCTGAGGGGATATTATCATTCTACTATTCATGAAAAATGAATACAACACACATGGATGAATGATAAAATGTAAAGACACGGAAATTTCAAGGAAATTTTTTTCCTTAATTTCATTGGAATTTTATGAGACTGTAGCTTCTGACGGTACTCGATTCTGAGGCCTGGTGTGCCCGGAAACAATTTCTGATGTAGCTCGGGTACGTTTAATAAATGAACGTGCGGGTTTTTCTATCTTTTGAAATGGTGGTTGGAATTGAAATCTAAGGACACCTATTAATTCTCCGCGCAGGCATTCGCTTAAGGGAACCTTAACCGCAGTTGTGTTTTATGCGGGTTGAAAGTTAATTTTTGGGAATCTAGAATTAAATAAATAAAATTGGTGTGTAAAATTTTATTTATATCTGAGGTAGTTATATCCTACAAAGGGTAGTTAAGGGTGGGACCCACAGCCACCTAACTACCAAAGTGTGGATGTTTGGGAGGTGGGTCCCACATGAGCCCCAACCTTTCATTTCCCCCTAAACTCCTTAAAACCCCTTCATTAATTTGGAAACCCTCCATATTTAATGTGACCTTTCCACTTCCTCTCTCTCCCTCTTTAACTCTTACCAACATACCTTAATTAATAAACTGAACCTCTTCAATTAATTAATTAAGTGTTTTGAATTTTGATTTTTAAATTTCTTGTGTTAATAAAATAATAGCATTAGCCTATTATTTTAGTTTAACACATGTTGTGTTGGAGAGATTGGAGAGAGATATAGTGTAAAAGGAGAAGGATGTTCCTCCTTCATTGAAGAACATCATCCTCCCACGAGGAATGACGCCCCTTCAATGAAGAATGACTCAGCGAAGAACGCTCCATGTTCCTCCAATCTTCTACTTCCTCCGCATCAAGGGAGGAAATACAACCGTGGGAAACTCGCCAATGACAACAGTTTTTTCCCAGTGTTGACGGAGAGACAACGCATTCCACGTCTAAGATGAATGAATCATAATCAAGGTAGGGGATTTTTGTATATTTACATTTAAGTGATTTATACCCTCGAGAAGGGAAGATTATTCTATTGGGTGTTTATTAGAACTACTAATGCGGTGGGTATGGACTAACGAATAAGTCCGGACCAACTTCCAACTTGTTCTTGATGCTCGGTTTGAGTAGCGATGGGTGAACGGAAGCGCAACGGTGTTTAAGAGCCTTCGCAGTAATGTTCGAGACCTGAGAAGACTGTCGGCGCAGATGGAAGCTAAATCAGACCACCGGAGAAACTCTGGTGGCCCATGGAACCTCATGGCGGTGCGGGTCGCAGGCGCGGCGGCACTGGCAACTAGAGGTGACGGCCGGTCGCCTGGAGGCGGCGGCGCCCCAGCACGCCGCCAGAGGAGATCCGCCGCGGCAACAGCCGCGATGACGACGTGATGGATCCCGCAGCCGCGTGAGATCTAGGATGACCGGGGGTGGTGCCATCTAGTTCCACTGGTTCCAAACAGCAGTCCCCCCCCCCCCCGCTCAGCACAAAACACTCGGCCAGTTTTCAGAGCCAGCGCCCCCCCCCCCGGCCGAGTCGGGGCGGACCACGCGGGCCGGGTCGGACCGGGCCCAAACCCCCTATTTTTTGGCCTTCTTCGGTTAAACCCATATAACTTGAGCTACAGACCTCGATCGACACACCATCTATTGCGTAGGATTCCTTGGATCGAGATGGTCGTTTCGGTATATTACACTTAAGTTTTTGGCGAAGTTGGGGTATGGTGGAGTTGATTCGAACTCGAAACCAACCGTGCCCTGAGAGAGGAAACGCTTATAACTTGAGGACCAGAGTCTGATTGACATGCCATCAACTACATTGGATTTCTCTTGATGAGACAGTTATTTTGACATACTCCACTTGTGGTTTGTATGAAGTTGGAGTATGGTTTGGTTGGTTTATCTTATAATCCAACCGGGCAACTAAAATGGAAAATCCAATAACTCTCAGACCGGACGTCCATTTGACAAACCATCAGCGGCGTTGGTAATCTCATTGAAAAACTGTTCCTTTGAGTATACCCCATGGATGTTCTGGGTATAGTTTAGATATGGTCGAGTTGGTTCGTATACAAAACCAACCGGGCCCCCGGGACTAAAAGGCTAATAACTCACAGACCGAGCGTCAGATTGATGCGTCGTCTGTTGCGTTGATACCCCTATGACGAGGCGTTCCATTGTGATATTTCTTCATGGGACTTTGAGATACTTTGAGTATCAACTAGTAGCTTGTGGAGAAGATCCTTCGGGAGATGATCATTTGGATTGCGGAGACCTAGTAGCTGTCTGAAACCTGATGACTGCTTGTCCAATTCGTTTTGGAGTGACTTGAATAGCCCAGTGGGGAGAACTACTGTGTTGGGGTGGAATACCCATGGTGGAGGAGAACTACTTTGTGACGTGGCAGACCTGCAGTACTCGACAAGAGGAGTACCTCTGTAGGTTATGAGGGGGAGAACTATTGTGTGAGGTGGCAGACCCATGGTGAGGGAGCACTACTTTGTGTGGTGGTTGACCCGCTGTACTCGACATGAGGAGTACCTCAGCAGTCTAAGGTTAGTGAGTAGCACCTTGGATTCATGACATGATCACTATAGTTGGCAGAGGAGGAGTTCTCCAGCAGCCGTGGTTTCGATATCGTGAATAAAAATCCTGGTTTGATCTTAGTCAATGACCTATGTGTTTACCTCATGATTGAGATGGGTTACTTGATAACTTAGGTATATGTATGGGCATATACCTAAGTAAAGATTATCTGTTGAGATCATTATTTTTTGTTTATCCTTGTTGTATTTAGTGAGACCTTGAGGGACTTGGGGTCCATATTGAGTATCGTTATACTCACCCCTACACGGGCTATGCCCGCACCTCGTTGTGTTGGATGCAGACGACGGACAGCACTAATCGTGGTTTAGGCTTGTAGAGATGGACGGTACCGGGATGTGGACGTCACGACGAGACGGTACCCGGAGGTGACAGACGGACGTGGAGAGCTGAGGTGGCCATCTGAACCTACCCTTCAGGTAGGAACTCCGGAGGATGATCCAGGAGTAGCTTGACACCTTCATGTTGTTTTGTCTTTTCCTTTTACTTTACTATTGGGCTTGTATTTCTGGCCCCTTTACTTTCCAGCACAACTTTTGTTATATAGTGTTTACTTAGTGTTTTCTTCTGCTTGTAATATGGTTTTTTGTGTGTTTACATTTTATAAATTCAATGCCTCCTCGGTTATATGGATTTATGCCTTTGGTGCTACTCGCCAGCCCTGGCCTATGGAAGGCAAGCTTGGGGTAGTTACGACACGGGCCCCAGGGGATAGGTCCTGACATAAATACATATTACATTTATTATAAATCCATGAATAATTTTATAACCATTACGTCCAATATCTCATGTATCTAATACTAAGATATTCAACATAAACTTCATGTTTTTTAGTGCTAATGGTGTTTTCAATGGATCTGCTACATTATCTTCTATAGCATAATAGATCTTTACATTTCACCTCGTAATGATCTCTATGATGAGATGGTATCAAAAAAGGATGTTTTTGGACTTTTAGTGATATTGGGGTTCCTTACACTGAGAAATATATATATTATTGCAAATGTAAAGCTTAGTCACTCCCTCAATGATATGAACCACCCTAAGTCTATAAATTAACTTCTTGATCTAAACATTTTCCTTCATAGCATCAGATGTGGAGATTTACTCTGCATTTGTTATCAAGTATAATATGGTAGCATATTTACAACTCTTCCAATTTATTTCTCCACTATTTAGGAAAAAAATGAAACCAGGTTGAGATCTCTTGTCACATTTTCTAGATTTGAAACTAGCATCAGTGTAATCCAATATAATGATCTAATATTCACCTACAAATACCAATAATACATCATTAATTATTCATAATCACATGAGGATATTCTTGACTATAATTCAGTGGATCTTACTAGTATTGGATTGGTATAGACTTGTTATGATCAAAGAATAAGCAACTTTGGGTTGACTACACAAAAAAGATTACATGTTAGATCTTATGGTGGATGAAAATGAATATGATCAATCCTTTATAACACATTATATGAATCATAAATATTTCTAAAATTAATGCCATGTAACACAAGTAAATACCCCTTCTCAGAGTTCTCCATACTTAACCACTTAGAACTTTTCCAATATATCCGTTTTAACTTAGCCCAATAAACCTTTGATCTATCTCTATAGATATTCTTACCCAATATATAGGCTAGTTAACCTATGTCTTTCACTGAGAAACATTTTTACAACCACATATTTATATAATGAAAATTCAAGACATAATTTTTGATAAGGAGCATGGAATCCACATACAATTTCATAATTACCACAACACTCCTACTAATATATTTTTAGAAAAGGGAATAATCCATTGTTGAAACCAAACTCTTTTATTGCATAATAAAACTAAATATCCCAACTCTAACAATCTTGTGTCAATCTATAAATGGATTTTTGAAATTTTAAAACATTAAAAAATTAATTTCAAACATCAAAACCTTCGATTTATATCATGTACATGTCCTCGACTAAATTATCATTCAGTAAAGATGGATTTATATCTTTAGGGTAAATATCATAATCATAATGAGATTTTATCACTAGAAATGTCATAATCAAGATTATCATTTATACTAGAGAAAATTTCTATTCGTAGTCAATACCATGAATTTTATTTGTAACCTTTCTCCACTTGGATATCTTTATAATTAGACATTATGCTATCTATGTTTGTTTTACTTTAGAAAAACTACTTATGACCAATGTGTTTTACCCCTTCTGGTGCATTCACCAAGTTCCGAATTAGGTTAGTGTATATTAAGTCCATTTAAATTTTATTGCTTTTAAGCATTTATTCGAATCAAAACTATCAATAGCCTCTTGGTAGGTATTAGATTTAACATCTATGAAAATTTCTTCATCATTATTCTCCATGAGGAATTCATTTCTATCAAGCCTCAGATGAATCCTACCAAACCTTCGAGGTTCTTGAGTAACATGGCTTGATTTTTCTTCTATAACTCTTTGTGTTATAAGATGAAATACATCTCTGGAAAATTTCCCATCTATTAGTCTTGAACTACTTTAATTTCAAACTTACTCCAACTAACTCCTGGATTCATGTGATCCTTATCAAGGAAAATACCATCTTGATTCATAAAAATATTATGTTTAGTAGGAGTATAGAAATAATATCCCTTTGTTTCCTTGGTATAACAAAAAAATAACTTTTCCAATTTTAGGACTATTTTTTCAAAATCCAAACACAGTACATATTCTTAAAAACCCCAAATATTTATAAAATAATCATTATAATTTCTTCCAATACATACCTTTTATGATGTCTTTTTGAATTATTTAGATATAATGCGATCAAGTAGGAATAAAATAGTTTTCAGAGCATATCCTCAAAATGAAAGAGGAAGGCCATAATGACTCATCATCGATTGAAACATGTTTAACTAGGTACAATTCATTCTATCAAATACACCATTTTATTATGGTGTTCCAAGAGGAGTGTGTTACGAAAAAATTCTATAATCTATCTGATAATTAGTAAATTCCTAGATTAAGTATTCACCACCCAGATCTGATTAGAGAATCTTAATACTTTTGACCAGTTGACTTTTTTTACTTCAAAAAAGAGGTTTGATTTTTTTATACCAATGGTACCATGTTTGTGTTCAATATTATTTTTCCTTGTAGCTTTGTCAATGAATACTCTTACATCATTCATCCTCTTATGACATGCCTTGCTTGACTATCTATACTTTGGGATATTTTTTGACAAATCCCCTACCACCATTCACCGTCCTCTGATGAGGCCTTACTTTTGGGTTACTGAATTCAATTTACATCCTCTATTATTTCTTCACGGTGGCCATCGAACCCTATATTTCTTGAAGCCTGTGTTTCATCTACCTCCCAAGCTATGAAAATGAAGTCTCATATATCATTCATCCTCCTTCAATGGAACTCCTTCATTTATTATTCGTATACGGCATTTATTTTAGCTATGCTCATACTAGAATGCTCTTCTAGTGGTCCCACTCTCTACTCAGTGTTCTCATGTGTCCATGTCTTCTTATTCAGTGTTTTCTTCTCCTATTGACCTTCCCTCTCTTCTAATACCACCCTTCTAATTGTTATTAACCCTATACTAGACAATCTCAATGAGTTTTGTGATGGTTTTGGATTTTGAATGCGGTTTAAGTAGTGGAAGCTCTTAAAAATTCCTATATGAACTATAATGGTTGTGTGGGGGAATACATGTGTTTTTCATGTCCTCTTTGGGTGGGTTCTTTTGTGTGGTTTTTATGGTTTTTCATCATCCATGTCTAAAGATATTTTCCCCTTTTAGATCTCATGGTTTGTTCCTTCAGTGGTGGTGTCAAGGGTTTTATTGGGCTCTAGAGGTCGGTGATCGTGTTTTTTATATCGTTTCTATGGGGGGACAACAGTGTTTCGTCCTGACATTGTCTCGCTTAATGATTGGTGACAATTAGGTCTCATCACTGGTTGTCCTCAACATTGTAGATCCTTGGAAGACACTACTCTAGATCCTGAGGATCGCAGGGTCCAAGACACATAAAATTGATGGAACTGGAAGATCTTCTTTGGTGCCTACCTCCTATACATCATTTTCGGTCTCTACCCTAGGGTCTATTCATGATGTACTATGGAAAGAATCAGGTGGCCCGGTTTGTAAAAAAATCATCTAGATATTTTCTTTGGTTTGGTTCATGACTATTCTCCCACATCCCTTTAAAAATGGGGGGGTGGTGAAAGTTCCCCCCATCCCATACTTTAATTGTATGTTCATATAGGTTCCCCCTCAACATTTTAAAAGGGTTTATTTGAAAAATACAAAAAAAAGGATTTATAGAAGGTTAAAATCAGCATTAACATCATATTATAAATGTTATAAATATGATTATCCATATCAAGAATGTATAAATAATTTATGATATTCCTAAAACCATAGAACATTTCATTTATAAATTTAAAACAACTATTTTCCTTAATAATGAATGAAAATCCTATCTTTTCTAAATACGATACATAAATCAATTTTTTTATAACGGGAACATAATAGAAGTCTTCCAATTCTTGAACTTTTAGACTAAGTAGACTTAAATTATAAGTTCTAACCTCCAATGAAAAAAATATTTCCATATTTCGAATACAAATATCTACTTCACCTTTTCTCAATTCTCTTATATTTTTGAGTCTATGTTTATCAACGCAAATTTGTGATGCACACTCAGTATCACTACCACAGATCGGCTCAAGGGCAGCGCTGAACATTATCAGTGATAAAAAAATGTGTGGATAAAAGGGGGCCATTATTATTTTTAGATAAAAGTGTTGATAAATCTACCCTTTATCAGTGTTTTTTTAGAGATGATTTAATATATATTTATCAGTGCTATTATTATTACTGAAAAAAGTTTATAATAAAAAATATTATTAATTTATATAAAATTATTATACTTATATCCAAAAATAATATTTATGTATACACATTAAATAAAAAGAGCATGTTTATACTTAATATATATTTTTTAATAATTCACTTATATATAATGAATTTTTTAGAAAAAGTATTTATATTATTATAAATATACACTTAAATAATTGTATGATTATAATAAATTTTATTAGATAATAAATGTATTTATTATATTTATAATACTATATAAATACTTTTTAAATATATATAATTATAATTATAATTATATATATCTGTGTGTGTTTCCAATGATGGGATGAAGGGTGTCCATCCATGACAAGGAACACCAGAGGTGGTATATGATGCTGGTGGTCATGATTCATGGGGTGCTCATCGGCGCAGTGATGTAGCAGAGCATGATGAAGCAGATCGGCGGATCTAGGATTTAGGTGGTGTGCTTTGATGGTGTGGTTGGCTTTGCCTGGTCTTGGTAGAGGCCGTTGGTCCTAATAGTTCTTTTCTTTCACGGCGGCGGTCCTAACCGGTGTCTTGACAACCTCGGTGATAAAGACGGTAGAGGATGGATTGATATGGTCTGCTGTCAGCGAAAGGATTAGATGGAGTGTGTTTTTTTAGGCCCACGACAGTTGGCTAGTGACCTCTTGAAGGTTGCGATGGAGACCAAGTACCTCGCATACCGGTTTAGGCAGTGGCATGTAGAATGGTGACTTTTTTTGAAGGAGGCGACAAGGTGTTTGGGATAGTGACGGCCTGATGAGGACATGAGTTACACGCAGAGCATTTTGATGCGTACAGGGTGGTTGGACAGCATTCTTTAGTTGGTAGAGAAGATCTCTGGAAATCGTAAGGGTGAATTTTTTCGCTCACCATGGGATGTGCATCGTCTATATAGTGGTGACGAGGATGTGTGTCTTGCGGTTTAAAGGGAAGAGTTACTTTTTATTTGGGCTTTGGGCATGTTTCCTATTCAGTGGTGCTTTTTGTTAAACTTGTATTATGTGTTTATATGTACTTTTATTTTACTAATAAATTTTCATGACCGAGCACATTTGGATCCTAAACTTTCCGGGTATATTAATAAAATTATAAATATAATAAATATATTTGTTATAATTTTATAATTATTTAAATCAATTAATATATATTAATAATTATAAGTATAAATAAATAAATATTTGTTCTAATTTTTTAATCACAAATAAATATATATTTATTTATACTTATAATTAAAAATCAATATATATATATAATTAAATAATTATAAAATTATAATAAATATATTTATTATAATTATAATGTTAAAAATATGTATAATTAAATAAATATATAGAAATATTTATAAATAAATACAAATATTTATACTTATAATTATATTAAATATATTAAATATATATATTTATAAAATTATAAGTATAATAAATAAAGTTCTAATAGTTTTATAATTAATTAAATAAATATATATATATATATATATTCTATTTATTCTTTTTGTAATCTTATAAATATATATAATCAATATATTAATTATATAAATATTTATAAAATTTTAAATTCAAAAAATATAGATTTTATAATTTTATAATTATTTAAATAAATACATATTATTAATTATATATAATAAATATCATAAATATATATATTTGTTATATAAAATTTTAAATATAATAATTATGTTTATTATATTTTTATAATTATAAATAAATAAATATAAATATATAATTATTATTATTATATATATAAATATAAATAAATAAATATGTATTTATATTTATAATTAAAAATAAATAAATATATTTATTTATTTATTATATATATGATTTTATAAATATATATAATAATATAAATAAATTTTTAACATTATAGGTTTATCATCACTTTTTTAGCACTGATAAAGATAGGCTTTTATCAGTGCTAAAAGTATAGGGCTGATAAAGACACCTTTTATTAGTGCTTTTTTAGTACTGAAAAAGGCGTATCTTTATCAGCGTTAAAAAGCGATGATAAAGGCATCTTTTATCAATGCTTTATATTTTTGTGTTGATAAAACATAATTTTACCAGTGCTTTCGAACTAGCACTAATAAAAGATTTTACTGATTTTATAAATGAACCATAACAATCGTTTTTTCTCTCGCACACCTCAATCTCTTTCGAAAGCCGACCCCTGCCATCATCGACTCCTCCTCTGCCGCCGCCAACCCTTACCACTACCGACCCCTCATCTGCTGCTGACCCTTCCTATGCCATGATACCTCCTCTACTACCATGAATCCCTCCCCTGTCGCCATGAATCCCACCTCTTCCTCGAACCCCACCTCCGTCGCACGTCAAACCCCACCTCCGCTATGAACCCCTCCTTCGCCACGAACCCCTCCTTCATTGTGAACCTAACTCCACCACGAACCCTTTTATGGCCACCGCCTCCTACCTTGACTCTACCGATGCTGAACCCTACTGTTGTTTCCAGACCTCCAAATCTATGGTATATTTTTATTTGATTTGGAATTCTTAGATAGTGAAGGTTTATTATGGGATTTTAGTGTTCGAAATCTCAAAGAGTGTTTGATCATTGTACTATTCGAGGATATAATTTTCTTTCATCAAGACTAAAGGAACACACTCATTTATTTTTGGTCTCATATATGTTTACTAGTTCTTTCATCTAATTCTATAAAAAAATGTTTCAATATTACTTATTATAGTTGATTTTTCATATATAGATCTAGTTATGATTTATAATGATAAATATTTTTGTAGTAGAGGAAATGTGGAATCTATCATTATATTTTCTTTTATGTTTTTTGTCTATACTATGTGATATATGGGCATTGATACAATATATTAGAGGATTTGATGGGTAACCAATACTATTAATATGTCAATGAAAAAATTAGTAATACCTATTAATTCTATGGTTTATGATATACACATGTTAAATTTATTTTAGATTCTTCGTATTACTATAATATTTTTAGCTATTTTTAAAAATATTGAGAGGACCCTGTGATGAGTGACTATTCATTGGTAAAAAATGAAAGATATTAATAAACCTTTTGTGATAATATGTGACGCTTCACTGAGAGTGTTGAGTTGTAATTTGGGTCAGGTGATAGCATATCCGTAACGATACATTTGTGAAATAAGAGATTAGTGGCCTATGGTACATTGGATTATTTGAGAGGTGATCATTTTGTGTGAAGAGTTGTGTTTGGTGTAGTAAATATCGATACATAGTATAATAATGTATATGTTTCTTAACATGTTATAGCAGAAAATGGTTATGATAGGTAGATGGTATGAGTCCATTTTTTATGTTATTACTTAGATTTACTTGTGATTCAACTTTCATATTATATTCCTAAGGGATTGGAAAGGTTATACCTAGGCCCAAGAAAATGTTTAAAAGGAAAACTATTTATATGATGATCATTACTCTTCTTGAGGTATTGGTTATGTTATGAATATACCCATGAATTAAATATGCTTACAATGGGGATTATATTATTATATTTATAGATTAACACATCTAGAGGGATTTTAAATTTTAAACCTCTTTAGACAACATAGATATACAAACCAAGAAGCTGAATAAGTTACGTAAAAACATCAAATCATCCGGAATGGTTGACTATATTACACCAATTATATAATTCCAATGCATGTTACTAGCTAGGTAGAATAGATCTTATGTTTTATTATTAGAATGATGTAGAATATTATCTTATTTTGATAGTTAGAATGACTCACCAACAATGTAAAAAGATGGAAGACTCGTGATTCATAGTTTCCTAGACTATTAAGAACACATTGAATCAAAATAGTTGTTCATATGACATCAATTACTAACTTTTATATGATATTATACATTCGCTAACAAATATTTTGTAGGTACCCCTTAATGGTTTGTGTTTTATATTTTATTATATTATTGTATCTTGGTAAATTATATTTGATTTTAAATAAAAATATATTTTTTCTTAGTTTTATTTACTCAACCCTATGTAATTAAATTATTTTCATTATTTTCCCTAAAACTAGATTTTTTTGGTTTGTCTTAAAAACGAATGGGATAAAATCTTTGACGATATCCTACTAGGCTCTTTTCTCAAGCCATACATTTACACATGGGTGCGTATATAGAATTAGTTTTCTATGAAATAGGTAAAATAAGTAGGACATGCTTTTAAAGTGGTGTTTTAGTAACTTGTTAAGGATATAATGATAATGGGACGTAGTGGTCACCATAGGGTATAAAGAGACAATATTCATTTTGTGTTATTTTAAGATATTTACTATAAAGTGAATCTCATGAAAATAAATTTATTTTTGGTTTCCTTTATATTTGGTATCATGTGTAAATATTTTATAGATTTATATTTTATAAAATGTTGGTTATTTTTTATTTATGTATCTTTTATAAATTTCCACTCTTGGGATTTATGTCTTTTTGAAAATGACGTACTGGATCTTTTAAAATGATTCAAGTGTTTTGAAATGTTTCTCAAAAAATATATGTGTTCAACATACCCTTTTTTGGTTTTAAATATATTAAAATGATTTCAACACTTGTTAGTTGACTTAGGTTTCATGCCAAGTGTTGTCCAACTCACCTGATTGACTTTTATAAATGAATGTGAATGTTTTGAAAGCGTATTTAATGCTGGTTTCATTTTAACAATGAGGTGTGTGAAGTTTTAAATAAAAGTTTATAAATTATAGAGGGTTGTCACTCATTTTAAATGATTAATATTGTTGGGTCATGAATTTTTCTTGAATTCTTTTAACAAAAAGATGTGTGGTTTTTTGAAAGAATACTTGGAATTGATTTGTTTATATTAAAAATGGTATGTTATTTTAAAGAAGAATTTGTGTAAATAGTTTGTTTTTTAATGGGATTTCAAGTGTGATTTGATAAATAGTTTTCAAAGGATATCTGAAATTTATTTTTTACCATAATATTTTTATTTAATATTTTTATTGAATTAGGAAAACCATTAAATTATATAAGGAAGACAAGTGTATTGATAATAACACCATGGAAAGGGATTTCACTAAATCTATCCAAACCATATGATATCAATCATGACCTCACTCTTGAAAAAGGTGAATTAATGTTTAACCCCATTGAAACTTCTAAACCTACTTTGCATCCAACACCACCTGCATGGTTTAAATTAGAGTAGTCCCCTACAAATATATCTTATTTTTGGTTTGGCGTTAGATTCTTAGGGGATGAGTATGAGGAAACAAAATTCAATAATAACTATCATTAAAAAATTTAGTTCCCCTTATTTGAAAGGACCATTTTGTGTATTTATCTTGTTAAATATTAATATTATCAAATAAAGTACGGTAGATGCCAATCATCTGATAAAAGACTATGAATATGGATTGAAAGAGTTCATCACATTTTCAAAAGATCATGCATATAACTCTTATCAAATCCCTTTTCCATGTTTACTTTTTTTTATTCAAGACTAATTTTTCCAGACGAGTTGGAAGAACACTTGATCTATCATAGAATATATCGAAGTTATAAATGTTGGAATAAACATGAGTAAAAGAGAATGTATCTAGAGGATGGGATAACACTATGTTTTATGGATCATTTAATGTGATTAAAAGTGTGGAAAATTAAGAGGACTGTATCAATTATGTGATTATAGATGTAAATGATGATGAAGATCATATAGAGGAAATGACAAGGGTGGTTGGATGTGAACTTTTTGATTGCCTGAAATTGTTTGGTAAGTTAAATGGTTGTGAAAAGATTCTATTTTAAGCTGGTTTCACAAAATATACAACATTTTCAGACACACTAATGTTGTATTATTTGAAAGTAGGCAATAGATGGAGTGACACAAATTTTATAGAACTACTTATTCTCTTGAATTTCATGCCCCCATAAGATAATGATCTCCCAAGCTAAACATATGATTACAAACAAATTCTACGCTCAGTGGGTATGTTCTCTAAAATAATACACACCTACCCGAATGATTGTATATTGTTTTCAAGGGCCATAAATCCCTTAAACAATTCCCAAATTGTCGTTCTTCTTGATACAAGAAAGATTAATCTGGTCCCCTGAAAGTTTTACAGAACCTTCCAATCATTCCAAGTTTTAGGTGTCTATATAGAATTGAGGAGACTATGGGGAAATTGACATGGAATAAATATACAAAAATTAAATATGGGAAACTATATCACCTGATAGACTCTCCTTAGTGGAGGAGAATTGATCATGAGTATCCTGAATTTGGAAATAAGCCAATAAACCTTCTTCTTGCATTATCTAAAATGTTAAAAAAATGGTTGTAGTCACATAGTTGATTTTGAAGAAAATATATACAAAGGGGAAGTTGAATAATTCATTGGTGTTGATAATGTAAGCGAAATCCTCGATTATGATTGTCTAGTCACCTTAGCGGTAAATGTATACATGAGGTATGTTTTCATGATTTTATTTTTCAAAATCTGATATACTATGTTAATTATGAAAAAAATGAATTTCATATTTTTGGAAAATGTATATATAGAAAACAATTGAAGGGATTTCCCCATGAAAAAAAATTTGGACTCGTTAATCCTCACATCTCCTCTACGGTCAGAATGGGCCAAAGGTCATCTTTTTATTATTATTTTTGATAATCCGCCTTTCAAGGGGTGAGGTGGAACCCTTACAAGACTTCAAGGCTTAGAGACAATTACATGACCCGTAAGTATTAGAGGGAATCACCCAGACAAGACAACTTACAACTTCTCATCCCTAGCATATGTCATGATATCAGCACTCGACCTTCACAGGGCTGGTCGGCTAGTTTTTCTATGCAAAGTTCCACAGGTCAAATTTATTAAAAGAAAAATTTCCGATGGTAGAATCCTTTTAATACCAAAAATTTAGGGGTAAATCTCTAAAATTTAATCATATCAAATATATTTTCATTTCTTTCATTACTTGTTCCTATTTGTGTTTTTAGGAAACATTAGATGCTCATTGTGATCAATGGATACTCCAAGTATTTATTTCTTGGATCCAATGCATGGATATACCAAAAACCGACCACACATGATGGTGGTAATCAATTTTAAATACACCGCATCCAATGTTTTATAACTAAACATTAAGTTATATAATTTATATTATTTATTAATGGGGATTCTGTTATGACAGGGCTGTACAGTAATATCGTGTAAAAAAGGAATGTGGCTAGGGGAAAAGCATGAGGTCCATGATAATTTATATGATTGGAAAAGTATCATGGTATATATAATATGATTTAAATATACAAACAAAAATTAAATCAAATTACTTATTCTCTTTATTATGTCAATAGTGTCCAAAATAAAAAATGGAAAAGATTGTGATTATTATGTTTATAAATTAATGGGATATATCATATTACATAAATAAACTAGAATCCTAGAAGAGAAAATTTTGAAAATAATTAATATTTCATTTAAAATATTTATTAATCCTTTGAGTATTCTTTTTTTTTCTAGTACTATTAAGACCATCCAAAAGACTCATATTCAAAAGATGATATAGATTTTCTTAGAAACAAATGTGAAACAAACTTGATGAAAAAATTTACACAAATAGAAGAAATATGTGACTTCCATATAAGTAATGGATTGTTAAATATTAATGTTCAATTTAATTATTTTTTTAATACTCACATAAGAATTGTTTTCTTATACAGCTAGATTATTTTGTTTGAGTTGGGGTAGTTTGTTTGAAGATTATCAAGCCCATGAGAGATAAAAGTTCAATGATGAAACTCAGAATTCAATGTTAAGGTAATTTTTTAACATACTTTGTTATTCCTCATAATATTATCTCTTATCTACTGCATTAACATAATCTAAGTGCTTCTTTTTATTTAAAATTTACATTAATTTTAGTAAAAAGGATGACTAACATACATAAAACTGATAAAAGACATTCAGATTATTTTGATAATTTATGAAAATGATCTATAAGTAATTTTTGATGTGTAGGGATTATCCTCACCTTAATATGATTCATGGTGTGTATGGTATAACTCAAAGTGACTATTTTTATTTAAAATTGAAATTAATTTTAGAAAAAAGAATAAGTAACATACCAAAAACTGAGAAAACATGTTCATATTGTTTTGATACTTATGGAACATGATCCATGATTTATTTTTGATGTATTAGAATCAACCAAACCACAATATGATTCACTATGTGACTGGTATGACTAAAAGTGTCCGTTATCAATTTAAAATTGATATTTTAGAACAACAAATGTCACTCAATGAAAAAAATGAAAACATACTCTGATTGTTTTGATAATTTAGTGAAGAGATTAATAAGTCATTTGTGAATTTTATGATATAGTCTCATGTCAAACCAACACACAATGCGACCAGTATGACTCAAAATGCATGTTTCTAGTTTGAAATGACATTTTAGTAAAAAAAATGGAGTACAGAAAACTGAGAAAACACTTTCATATTGTTTTGATACTTTATGAAAATGGTCCATGAGTCATTTTTTAAGTGTTTGAATGGACGACGCCACAATCGGATGCATGGTGTGATCGATATAACTCAAAGTGTTTCTTTTTATTTAAAATTGACCTTAATTTTAGTAAAAAGAACAAGTGACTTATTGAAAACTAAAAAAATGAATTCATATTGTTTTGATACGTTTTAAAAATTATCGCTGAGTTATTTGTGACATGTAGGATTCAACTGCACCACAATCTGATGCATGGTATGATTGGTATAACACTAATTGTGTCTTTTTATTTAAAATTTACATTAATTTTTGTAAAAAGAATATGTGACATACTGAAAACAAAAAAACAAAACACATTAATATTGTTATGATACTTTATGAAAATAATACATGATTCATTTTTGACATGTAGGAATCAACCACACCTCAATCTGATGCACGATGTGAGCAGTATGACTAAAAGTGTCCTTTATCAGTTTAAAATTGACATTTTAGTTCAAAATGTGTCACTCACTTAAAACCAATAAAGCTCACTCTGATTGTCCTAATAATTTGGGATTGATATTAATAATTCATTTATGATGTGTATTAAGAAATCTCACATCAAACCAATGCGTGATATGACCGATATGACTCAAAATGCATCTTTCAAGTTTGAAATGTCATTTTAGTGAAAAAACACAACTGGTAAACTAAAAACATTAGTGTTGTTTTGATAATTTAGTAAAATTATCCATGAGTCATTTGTGACGTGTATGAATCAACAAAACCTCAATCGGATTCATAGTGTAACCAGTATAAGTCTAAGTGTGTCTTTTTATTTAAAATTGACATTAATTATTTAAAAAAGAACAAGTGACATACTGAAAACCAAGAAAATACATTCATATTATTTTGATACATTAGTAAAATGTTCCACGAGTAATTTGTGACATGTATAAATCAACCACACCTCAATATAATTCATGGTGTGACCGGTATAACTCCAAGTGAGTCTTTTTATTTAAAACTGTCATTAATATTGGTAATAAGAACAAGTGGAATACTAAAAATTGACAAAACACATTATTATTGTTTTTATAATTTAATAAAATGATCCATGATTCATTTTTTATGTGTAACAATCAACCACACCTCAATTTGACACACAGTGTGACTAGTATGACTAAAAGTGTTCATTATGAGTTTCTAATTGACATTTTAGTTCAAAACGTGTTACTTATTAAAAACCAAAAAACCTGAATCTGATTTTCTTGATAATTTAGTATAGATATTCATTGTTCATTTTTTATGTGTATGAAGTAGTCTCATGTCAAACTGACATACTATGCGACCAGTATGACTCAAAATATGTGTTTCCAATTTGAAATGGAATTTTATTAAAAAATAGAATTGACATACTGAAAATTGAGAAAAGGCATTCATGTTATTCTGATAGTTTAGGAAAAATATTCATGATTCATTTGTGATGTGTAGTAATCAGTCGCACCTCAATCCAATGCACAGTGTGACTGATATAACTCCGAGTGTGTCTTTTTATTTAAAATTGACATTAATTTTAGTAAAAAAGAACAAGTGGCATATTGAAAACTAAGAAAAAAATTCAGATTTTTTTGATACATTCGGAAAACTATCTAGGAATCATTTGTGACATGTATGAATGAACCACACCCCAATCTGATGTAGTGTGATTGGTATGACTAAAAGTGTCCATTATCGGTTTAAAATTGAAATTTTAGTTCAAAATGTGCCACTTAGTGAAAACCAAGAAAACACACTCAGATTGTCTTGATAGTTTAGTAATGAGATTAATAAGTCATTTTTTATGAGTATGAAGTATTCATACATTAAATAGGCACATGATGCGACTGGAATGACTCAAAATACATGTTTCCTATTTGAAATGAACTTTTTAGTAAAAAAACAAAAATGGCATACTGAAACCAATAAAACACATTAGGATTGTTTTGATAATTTAGTACAATAATACATGAGTCATTTTTGAAATTTTGGAATCAACTACGCCTCAATATGACATATGGTATGACTGATATAACTCCAAGTATGTTTTTATTTAAAATTGAAAATAATTTTATTTAAAAGATCAAGTGAGAGACTGAAAACCACTCAAATGCATTCGTATTGTTTTTATACTTTAATAAAATGATCATTGAGTCATTTTTGACATGTAGGAAATAAACCAACCTCAATCAGATGCAGTTTGTGACCGGTATAACTAAAAGTGTCCGTTATCATTTTAATATTGACATTTTAGGTCAAAACGTGTCACTCACTAAAAACCTAGAAAATGATCTCCAATTTTATTAATAATTTAGGAAAATTTTCATAAGTAATTTGTGGCGTTTTTGAAGTAGTATCACATCAATCCAATGCACGATGTGACTGATATTATTCAAATAGTGTGTTTCTGGTCTGAAATGATGTTTTAGAAAAAAACACAACTGGCATACTGAAAACCAAGAAAAAATATTTAGATTATTTTGATTCTTTAGTAAAATGACCCATGAATAATTTTTTATGTGTATAAACCAACCACACCTCAATTTTATACATAATGTGACCAGTATAACTCCAAGTGTGTATTTTTATTTAAAATTAACATTAATTTTAGTAAAAAAATAAGTGACATACTAGAAATTGAGAAAACACATTCATATTGTTTTGATACTTTAGGATAATGATTCATGAGTGACTTGTGATGTGTAGGAATCAACCCCACCTCAATCTGACACATGATGTGACCGGTATAACTCAAAATGTGTCTCTTTTATTAAATATTTACATTTTATTAATATATTCTTTAATATTAATATTTGTTTTATTTATTTATATTTTTACTAACATAATATTTCTTTTCTTATAAAATAAAAACATTCTTGGGTTGAGATGATTTTTTCAGAAACTAATACCATGGGTGTATATTTTGGAGAGGGGATCACGGGTGTCAAAAGATGAAACATTAATGTTTTTTAATTTTTGTTGGATAATTGTAAATGTAATTTTATAAAACATATATTGAAATTTATATATTGGTGTTTTTCTATATATACCATGGGTAGAAATTTTTCTATTCATGGTGTCACATTAAATGTATATAGGATTTTTTGAAATTGTAGATTTTTGTTGGGTGTGATGTTATATTAACAGCACATTGCAGTCATCTAGGCCTTTATCAGTGCTATTTTGAGTATTGATAAAGGGCCCCCTTTATCAGTGATGTGATTAACATCTCTTTTTTAGCCCTGTTAAAATCCATTTTGCGCGTTATTAAAGGGAATATGTGTAGTAGTGTATCTAATACACATGAGTCAGAGTTATAGAAATTGATTTCTATAACATTCATGTTCAAATGCTCAAAATTCTTCCCTTTGAGAACACTTCTCAAACTTAGATTCCAATATGTAATTTTTTCCTAGATCATACCTATAAGCGATTTCAAAAAGATAAACATTATTCTTTCTATATTCTACAAAAAAGTAATATCAATGAGTGGGTTTCATGTTTTATATCTTCTCATTATGTATTTTTTATGAAAGTACTCCCCTTAAAATGATGACCTCATACATCATCACCTTTAGTGGACCACAATCTATATTTCACTAAGCAATGACCCCATTATAGAATGAACCTCATCACTTTGTCCATTTAGGTAGGCCATTATACCATTCATATCACATATCAATATTGGATAGTTGAGTGGAAAACTCATTGCCCATATCCATTAAATTTATAATATTCAACTTTATCCCTCTGGTATACTAACTCTTATGGGTTCCCAGCTAAGTGTTAACTAAGGCTAACCATGGGATGTGGTTACCAAACTCTTTGGGTTAACTGCATCCAACATGATTTACATAAGATAATCCATAGGTACCCTACTTTGTTGTGAACTTACAAGGTTGTATGATCAAGGTCTTGACATGTGTTTTATTTAAAAGGAATATCACACTTAGTATTTTAGGGGTTTTCTTTTATTGTCTCACCAATTTAATATGCATCACATCCATATTAAATCTATAACTATTTCATCACATGAAAACGTTATTATATCATGTTTTATTCCAATATATATGGTTGGTTGTAGAAATTATGTTTTTGATCCTCTATTACGAACAATAAATTAATATTTCTAAACTATATTAATGTGTAACTCTTTACACAACTCACAATTTTTGTTACTCATCCAAAAATATAATCCAAGAATATTTACAAAAATTTAATTTCATACCATGCATAAGGAACATGAACTATTTCTTATAAATGTTTATAAATATATGAAATTAAAATTCTCTATATGATTAATCTTGTATCTATAGATATCCAACCTCCTATTTTCTAGAAAACGCTTAAGACTCTAAGTCAGTGGAAAGTTTGACTCAAAGTCCCTCTAAATAAGGATACTTTACTCAAGAGAGATTCCAATCCTTTCATATCTCTAACATATAATATATATAAACTATATTCTACCTATAAATTCAAGTTAACAACTTTAATAACAAACTAATTTCTGGTTACATGAAAGCTAAATATTATGTTGTTATGCATATCTTGGTGTGGAAATATTATAACAAGCAGTTTATAAAATATAAACTAAATAAATTAATATTATAATCATAAACAAAATTTATATATATGAATATAAAAATAATAATAACTTAAATAAATGATCAATTAAATTATTTAAAATGAGGTACCAAAATCTAGATAGTTGATTTTGTCAAAAATTATTTTTTTGAAATTGTTGAAATTCATTTGGATTCAACGTAATCCCTTCTACTTAAAAAAGATGAATATTTTTGATAATTTTAACAAAAACATAATTCTATTTAAAATTCCCCCAAAAAGGATTGTATCATGGCTTGACACATTCTATTTTTGAATTATGAAAATTCCATGTATTATACCCATTTAAGAAACCATTTTAGTTAGTATTTTTGGTTGTTGAGAAAGTTTGTGAATGACTTATATTTTTTTACAATGTCATAGCAGTCCTTATGGCAGAGCTCGATCATGACACAAGCCCCTATTAACCTCAACGCAGAGCATCATCATAAGATTATTTTTTTCTACTATTTTCTGATTTCTCTTAAAATGGTCATATTAATTTGGACTATTGTCTAGTCTAATAACCTTTACGAGTTAATGCTCATTTATAGAATCACTACACTATGGTCCTTTGAAATCATGAACTGTAATGATCATTTTAAAAGGAAAAAAGTCGTGGTGCCTAGGTATATTCCAATTTAGGTTCTCTCAAAGGATCTTCATCCAATCAAATTATCTTTAATATTTTCTCTGATACCACTAATGGGATTTTTGGGACATCTTAATTACCATTTTTAGTGAAAGAAAACATTAATTCTATACCCAAGATCCCCCCTGATACAAAAATAAATGTAATATATGATAAAAAAATAATTCATTCACACCTCATTATCAAAGATTTTAATATTCATTAGTAGTGATTTTTTTAGAGTTACATTAGAAACAACCAACAAGTTATTTCCTCCAAAAGTAACCACCAACCACTGGAATCATCAAATACTTTGGCAGGACTGCCTTTCTACAAATGATGTGCCAACACCTCCTCCTTGAATAAAATGGAGAAATGAGAGTTTGATAGAGCTTTTACTAGGTTCGTAACCACTAGGGTTTTCTCAATAAAGTGATATAACTCCTTTTATAGGAATCATGCATCAAATGAATATTATAAATGAAGTGATATAAATAACTTTTATAAAAATCATTCACCAAATTCATATTCTTATTATAAACATGTAATATTTCAAAGGTTATGAAATGACTAAACTCTTCAGCCCCATTCATTGATAATTATGAACATTGAAACACTTTCAATGCTCATTTATAGTTTAGACATCATTAAATGATTTGTTGAAAACTAAATATGGTGATAATCACACTAGTTAAGTTGATCATATGGTATCTCTTACCATTTTCCCATGCCCCACAATGTGGTGTAAAAAACACCATCAAACTTCCACCACATCATAGTGAAGATCACCACATTGTGGTATTTGATTTAATGCATATTTTCCATCATGTTAAACCTCCTCTGAAATTAAATCCTTAGGTTAGTTACTTCATGCTATGGAATGAAAGAGGGATAGTGGGGGATTAATAAAAATAAAAAATTGAAGAAGTTAGAGAGAGAGTGAGGGAGGGAGGGAGATGGTAGTGATAAATTTAAAAGAATGGAAAATTATAGAATTAAAAAGAAAATAAAATGATTCCCACACTACTATTGTTGTTTCCTAAGGGATAGATTACAAATGTTTGAACCCCCAATTGAAGAACCCATTCAATAGTATCTACAAGATGAACTTATAGATAGTAATGAGTCACTTGAGTTTCAGGAAGGATGGTGTAGAAGACCTTCTTTAGTGTGAAATTGGATGGTAGGCATCATGGAGGTGAGGCAGTGCATGAGTTGATGGACTGGACAACGTCTGAGATTGAGAAGATGATGAAGAAACATGGCATCCATTAAAATGGGTTTATTTGTACATCCATTATAGAATGTTTGAGAGATTATGGTGTGATCAATGACTGGAGGTGAAGGAGATGACACTGCTACAGATCGAACTAAAGACAACACTAAAAAACATTGTTTTCTTAAGAGTCATAAAAAGGGAAAACCATTTATTAGTTCTAGAAAAGTGCTTATAACATTCTATTTTATCAATGCTAAAAATTTCTCTAATAAAGGCCATACTACTACAATGTTCTGTTAAAATTATATCACACTACAACATCAAATACAAATATATGGAAAATTTATAATTTAATTGAAATAAAAATCACATCAACAATACCGTAAAAACATTATATTATATATATTTCAAACATTATATTTTACAATTACATTATCAAGTAAAATTCGACACAAATATTCACAAAAAAGCAATGGTTTTATTTTCTTTGAAACCTAAACCCCTCTCAAAAAAGCTTGATCATGGTATCAGTTGTTGAAAAAACTACCCCAATTCAATCAAAATATTCCACCTGAATAAGAAAATAATAATTACGTCACTAATACTACAAAGAAATAATTTAAAAACAAATATGAAAAAATATAGTAATAAAATTTCATTTTTAAACTGAAACAACACAATTTGAGTCATACCAATCCCACCATGTATCAGGTTGAGGTACAACTGATTTATACACATAAAAAATGGATTATGGATTATTTTCCAAAAGTTTCAAAACTATTCAAATTTTTTTATCATTTTTTATTATGGCGTGTGTGTTTTGGACTAAAATTTCAATTTTAAACTAATATCATACACTTTGAGTCATATCGGGTACACTGTGTATCATATTTAAGTTCACTTGATTCATGCATGTTACAAATGATTTATGGAAAATTTTCCTAAAGTATCAAAACAATATGAATGAGTTTACTTAGTTTTGAGTATATGACTTGTGTTTTGAACTAAAATGTCAATTTTGAATAAAAAATACTTAGATTCATACTGATCACATTGTGCATCAAATTGATATGCGGTTATTTCCTATACATCACAATTGACTTAAGGATTTTTATCCTAAAGTATACAAATAATAAGAATTTGTTTTCTCAGTTTTGATTATGTCACATGTCCTTTTTAATAAAATGTTATTTTAAATTGAAAATATACACTTTGAGTCATATCGGTCACATCGTGTGTCAGTTTGACATGATATTGATTCGTACATGTCAAAAATGACTTATAAATAATTTTCCAAAAGTATCAGGATAATACTAGTCTGTTTTCTTGGTTCTCAATGAGTAACACATGTTTTGAAATAATATATCTATTTTAAACTGATAATGGAAAATTTAAGTTATACTGAGAACACCACGTATTCGATTGATATGTAGATGATTCCTAAACATCACAAATTGCTTATGGATAATTTTAATGAAGTATCAAAACAATATTAATGTGTTTTCTTATTTTTGAGTATGTGACATGTGTTTTGAACTAAAATGTCAATTTTCAATAAAAAGACACAGTTAGAGTCATAATGTTCACTTTGTGTGTCAGATTGATGTGTAGCTGATTCCCGCATATCATAAATGACTTAAGTTTCTTTTTCCTAAATTATTAAAACAATATCAACGTGTTTGATCAATTTTCAGTATTTCCCGTGTCTTTTTTATTAAAATTTCAATTTAAATTTAAAACATGAAATTTGAGTTATATCAGTCACATCATGTGTTAGTTTGATGTGATAATGATTTCTACACATAAAAAATGACTTATTAATAATTTTCCAAAAGTATCAAGACAATATAAGTAAATTTTATTGGTTTTCAATGAGTGGCACATGTTTTGAACTAAAATGTCAATTTTGAACTAATTACATACACTTTGAGTCATATAAGGCACATCGTGCATTATATTGAGGTACAGGTGATTCCAATACATCACAAATGGTTTGGGGATCATTTTTTAAAGTATTAAAATAATAAAAAATTATTTTCTTAGTTTTGAGTATGTGAATTGTGTTTTGAACTAAAATGTCAATTTTTAATAAAACACACTTAGAGTCAAATCAGTCACATGAGGGGTCATATTGGCATGAAGTTGGTTCATAGATTTCAAAAATGAATTTTGGATCATTGACCTAAATTATTAAATTAACTAGAATTCATTTTATTTTTTTTGATTATGTCACATTCCATTTTTACTAAAATAGCATTTTTAACTGAAAACACACACTTTGAGTCATACCATCACATCATGTAATATTTTGACATTATATTGATTATTAAGCATCAAAAATTATTTATGTATCATTTTACTAAAGTACCAATTCAATCCAAGTGTATTTTTGAGTCTTCAATGAGAGACATGTTTTGAAATAAAATGTCAATTTTAAACTAATAACATACACATTGAGTCATAATGGGCATAACATGTATCATATTGAGGTGCATCCAATTCCTACACATAATTATTTATGGATCATTGTCCTATTTTATCAAAACAACCGGAATTTGTTTTCTCGATTTTGAGTATGTGACTTGTTTTTTGAATTAAAATTTCAATTTTAAATAAAAACACACTTTGAGTCATACCGGTCACACTGTGCGTTGGATTGAAATGTGATTTATTGATACACATAAAAATGACTTAAAGATAGATTCCCTAAAGTATAAAAATAATCTAAATGTGTTTTCTCAGTTTTGTGTATGTCATGTGTCTTTTTTACTAAAATTTCATTTTAAATTGAAAATAGAAACTTTGAGTCATACTGGCCACATCGTGTGTCGATTTTATGTGAGAATAATTTCTACATGTTACAAATTAATTATGAATAAATTTTTAAAGTATAAAGATAATTCAATAATGTTTCATTGGTTTTCAATGTGTGGCACATGTTTTGAACTAAAATATCAATTTTAAACTGATAACGAATACTTTGAGTTACACTGGTCACACCATGTATCAGATTGAGGTGTTGATGATTCCAATAAATTACAATTTATATAGTGATAATATTCCTAAATTATCAAAATAATATGAATATGTTTTCTCTTTTTGGATTATGTGACTTGTGTTTTGAACTAAAATTTCAATTTTAAATAAAAACACACATCAATTCATATTGGTCACATCATGCATCATGTTGAAGTGTGGTTGATTTCTATATGTGAAATATTGCATAATTATAGTTTTCCAATAGTGTAAAAAAAAACTGAATAACATTGATTGGTTTTTAGTGTGCCACATGTATTTTTTTACTTAAATTCCATTTTAAAATGAAAACACGCACTTTGAGTCAGATCGGTCACATCATGTGCTAGTCTGACATGATAATGAATTCTACAAATCAAAAATTACTTATGAATCATTTTTCTAAATTTTTAGTAAAATCTAAGTATATTTTCTCAATTTTCAATGAGTGACACACATTTTGCAGTAAAATGTCAATTTTAAACTAATAATGAACACTTTGAGTCATAATGGGAACACCATGTATCAGATTGTGGTGAGTATAATTCATACACATCAAAAATAATTTATGGATCATTTTAATAAAGTATAAAGTATGACTTTAAGTGTGTTGTATTGACATGAGGTTGATTTCTACATGTCAAAATTAAAGTAAGGACAATTGTTTTAAAGTATCAAAATAATCAAAATTAATTTTCTTAGTTTTGATTATGTCATGTTTCTTTTTTTCTAAAATGTAATTTTGAACTAAAAACATCTACTTTGAGTCATACCAGTCACATCATGTGTATGTTTGATGAGAGAAAAATTCTCACACATAAAAAATGACGTAGGAATCATTTTAATAAATTATCAAGACAACATGAGCACATTTCCTTGGTTTTGAGTGAGTGACACATGTTTCGAACTGAAAATTCAATTTTAATATGATAATAGACACTTTGAGTCATACTGAGAACACTATGTATCAAATTGAGGTGTGGATGATTCTTACATGTCAAAAACGACTTATTTATCATTTTCCTAAATTATCAAAACAATATGAATGTGTTTTCTGAGTTTTGAGTATGTGATGTGTGTTTTAAACAAAAATTTCAATTATAAACTAAAAACATACAATTCAAGTCATATTGAGAACACTATGGTTCAAATTGAGGTGTGTCTTGTTAAAAAAATAATATAAAATAAAAATGATAAGGAAAATAACTAAAAAAATAGAGAAAATGATGAGAAAATTCATTAAATAAGTTGTAGGAAGTTACGTTTTCAGGATGTCTATAAACAATCTGACACCATGTATTCTTCCCATTCATTTATAAACAAATATATTACCTCTTGTGAATATGAGGACTATCTATGGTCCTGGTAGTACTGGGAAAATATAAATAAAAAATTTATTAATATTTTTTAAAAATTAAATTGTAATTATCATAGGAAATACCTTTTCAAGGAAGCTAGTTTGTTAATGGAATTCAATATCTTTCATAAATTTACAAATATAATAACCATCATATTTTTTTTATCTTTTTCTGGTAATTATATAAACACTGATAAAAGTAATTTATTTGTTTTGATATATGTTTTCATAGTGTAATTTTATTATATATACCCTAATACTTACCCATTTATAGAAGTCTATATGATCTTCGTGCTCATGGACTATCCTCATGCCTTGATTTTGATCATATTTAAACACTTGCCTATAATAAACGTTTTTTCATTAAAAGAAAATATAAAATTTATAAATTGAGGTATATTTGTAAAATGTTGCATTTAGTGTATTGAAAATTGATAAATGTCATCATGTGTGGCCAGTTTTTTGGGTATCTATGAATTGAATCTAGAAAATAAATCATTAGAGTATCCAAATTGATTTTAATGAGTATCTGATGCTTCCTAAAAAACAAAAAATTAATAAGTAATGAATGGAATGGGAATATATTTTATACGATTAAATTGTATAGTTTAGACCTGCATTCTGGGTATTAATAATATTTTTTCATCTATAAGTTTTATTTAAATAATTGTGTCAATTTGTTCCATTATTACTTTGTATTACTTTGTTTCTAATTATAGTAGTTTTATATAAGTGATGTGAGGACTGATGATTCCAAATTTATATTAATATGGTTTTCTATTCAAATATTATTGATATATATGTTAGAAAAAAATATGAATAGTATTTAGTCCTAATTAACATACTAGATCATCTATTGGACAAAAAATCATGAAAACACACCTCATGTGTACATTTATAACTAATAATCCTATCCATTCATGATTGAAGATTTCATTTGCATTTTAAAGACAAATATATTCTATAATGGCCTCTTCATACATCTTTTCTTTAAAATAAATTATGGTCATATCACCACTAGCTAACGTTGTAACCACATGAACCTTTAATGTTAGTAAATGAAGAAGTTTAATATGAGGGGTAAAGGTAATTTGTGAACATATTTTTGATTGGTTGGTGGATCCTTTTGATCTTTTTTATTCGACCATCCATTTCACTCCCTTCCCTTTTTCTTTCTATAATAACATTCATCAGTTCAGACCTTTTTTCATTAATTGTTAATGTTTTTGCATAAAAATAAATTAGAAAGTAACACCTTCTTATCGACAAGTATTTTTACAAGATCAAACGACCATTATATTAATGTTAAAATAGAAATATTGACTATATGAATATTCACATCATCAAGTGAAATATGTATCTTGATGCTCATCTTGTGACCTACATGAATATCAACTCTCACATGACCTATTGGAATTTTTGTGTGTGTATAATATCTCTTGGGATATTTTACATGGTACCCCTCATAACAAGGAAATGGGTGGGTGTTGATAGATATAAATTACAATCATTTTCACCATATAGAATATCAATACATGAAATATATTCGTGTATTCCTATATAAAATTTCACAAAAACAATTATGAAATAATTTATTACCTCTTATAAGACATCTATTTGAGTGGAATGGATCACCTCAAAGATAGGGGTCATGTAGTGGTTGTTGTTGTGATTCTTCTTATCTTTGGTTCGTTACCATAAAATTATATATTAAATCCGACTTCAAATTATGTTTTTCTTCTAGATAATATAAGGTAACCTACATCTCTTCCATTTTCTTATCTTTATCCCCCTGGTCATTTCATTTCTCATAATATGTTTGAAATGAAACACTAAAACCCACACCTTTGATACAGCCATGCTATTCTGGAAGCTTCAAGGACATTGATATTAATTATTCATCAGGTACATCTTATAATGATTTTTATGTCTAAGTTAAATAAATAATATAGAAAAATAAACCATCAATATTATGTAATAAAAATTTAAAGGAACATAATTTTTTATTATGACTTACTTACTCATTTTTTCCCGCACTTATTGTTTGTTTTCATCTATTAGTATCCCGTGTTTATTTACACATGTCTCCTTCCATAGCACATGAAATAGGATGAAAGTGGATCTGTATTTTGATTCATAAATTTTCATATAAACAGGAGAATATAATTATGTTTTTGTTTCATGCACTCTAAAGTATTACTATAGATTTAAAATACATACCATTCTTTTTAGGTGAAGCATACCCCATACTTGATTTATGGTAAGAGTATGTTGGTTTTACCGCACATTGATTATTTTCATAACATAGTTGTTATTTCATAAATTAACAATTCTTAATCAAAGTGATTAATACAAATATTATCAAGAGATTTATTACTAGTCACAACGTACCTAAAAATATGTATCCTCATGAGGACTACTAAATTAATCCCATGCTTGTTGTTTTATTAAGTGTTCATACATATGGGGTGCATGTGGCTTTATTTTTCCTTCATCATATTTTAGATGATAGTTATCAAAAATCTTCTATAAGATTTTCTGGTGGGTATTAATACAAATTTCATTTGGGAGTTATCTACTATAAATACACTCTATAAGGGATAATGAATAGTAAATCAATGTTTCATTATTTGTTTTGTAAACTAAAGAAAGTATATTATATGATGTTACACTAATATCTTCCTAAATAAGTTCCTTAAGCATGGTCACAACATCGTGACACAAGTCTACATCAATTGACATGCACATTTGACTGGTTATCTGAATGTAACTACTGAACATGGACTTTTTGGGGTTAACAGGATGTCTGGGTGCATTCCATCCAACCTAAAATTTGATACCTTTGTTTATCTCCTTAATTAATTTTTTCTACCATTTTCACACTATGACACTCTTATTTTTTCTGGGACATAGTTTCTTCACTGCACAGTATTTCCTTTACTATAATATCATCAATATGTTGTTCTTAAGGATTGGTTTCATCAATATGTGAAGAAACATGTTGTTCATCTACATTGGGAACATCATACTATTGAGAAACCCATTGTTCCTTAGGATTGAGAGCATCAACATGCAAAAAAATCATTATATACATATGTGTTTGAACAATTAATTTATATAACATAAATGAAATAGTGAACATATAATAAAATGAGGTAACATGATATATATTACAAAACATATATAACGTGATTATTGAACTCTTTTTTTAAAGGTTGAATGGATTTAAACCCTCTATAAAGTATCCAAATACCATCATTATGGTCTCATCTAACATATAATACCACATCTATATTGGGAACACTATGAAATTATTGCGACATCTCAATGAAAGGGTCATCCTCTGTTGAATTGAAATCTGGCCTTTTATTTTTTTTGGTCGAGAATAAAATAATTGACCACTTTCGGTTTGTAGGATATGGAACATTAAATACTTATTCTGCATGTGATGCCATTATAAACGGTCCTTGTTTTTACCCTTCCTTTCTAAAATCCACTTTTATGAATCCCAAATCAAATACTTTTACTACACTCCTATTATCAACACACTTACAATGGAAAATAATCACTTGGAATGTTGTATAATCTAACCCCATATTTGTTTAATGATGCAAAAGTATGACATATTCACATAAATTAGAATTATTTCCTTTGTACTAGATATATGCATCACTTCATTCACAAGTGTAACTCCCTTATTTTTCATGGTATTGTGTTCATCATGTTCATTTTTATAGAACATGTAACCATTAATTATAAAACCATTATAAAATAATACATACACACTTGGTCCATTAGATAGACATTATATTCATTCTTAAATTGAGTCTGTATTTGCAGTTGACTCCTTAAAAATATAGTATTTAAATCATCCAATAAACTATTGATTATGTGTATTTGATATCCAAATTTCAACACTTGATGGATTCAAATGCCTATGAATTACTTTGTGTGTGTCAACATACGGAACAACCTATAAAATATTATAAACAATATAATGGAGAGACTACTCTATCTTGGTGTAATAGTAATTATGACAACATATATTCCATAAATTCTTTCACCCACATGTCACCTAGTGTGATGAGATTTCAGTAGAACAATGCTTTCCACATCATATAAGTAGTTAGTACATAGTTTAATTAATTCCTCAACAACACATTTCTCTAAAAAAAACCTCTAGATGAATTCTATTTTTGAAATACCCTTTCAAAATCTCTATTTACAATTAAATAAGGTACACCCATTTATAATTTATAGGGAACATAGTCAAATATATCTTACCAAGTGTACTATAAAGTGAATCATCATATCAAATAATATAATATGGAAGAACATTCCCAATTTACACAATATGAAAACAATTTTCTTTTCCATATTTGGAAATGGCATAGGATATATAATGTTTCTTTATATAGGATTGAAAAAAAATAGGGCTTGGTTAATGTGTGATGGGAATTCTTCAGAAAAATGAAACTTAAACATATAAGCATTAGATCTTAAATCGAATCATTTCATTCATGTGATTTCAAAACCTTTATATTTAAATCAATCATTGACGTGATATTATTGATATTTGATTAATACACCTCTAAAACCATAAAATAATTTAAAAAGTTGAAAAACTGATATCTATCTTATCTAAAAGAGTGTACGAAGATGGTTAAAGAAAAGTCTACATTTTTACTATTAATTGGAGGAATATATTTCCATAACCTCATTTCAATCATGTCCAACCTCACTTTAATTCCATCATTTATTCTATTAAATTTATTTGGTAACATTCCAATTATGCTATCACATACATTTTTTTCATATACGTATCATCAAGAAAATGTCTAACGTGCAAACAATTCCTGTATGGTAATTTTAAAAAACATTCTATTTTCTAAACTAGTTTTATAAGGTTTTTCAAAAAAGTTTTTCTAATATTGGTATCCATATATTTTACTTTCTCAAATAGTCAATCACCTATTAGTAGATATGACGTTGTACCTTCTTCTGAACATCCATCAAATGATGTCAAACAATATCAGTACTTGTTCCAATAGGGTATAAATCTATGATATCCTAGAAAAAATAATCTTTAATTAATTTTTCAACTTAATTAATTGTTTACCTTGTTCATAAATAATACACCCTTGAGTTCCTTTAATGATATAGCCTAAAACATTTTCCATATGTAGGAAAGTCATTTATCATCCTGTACAATATGGATCTTAATGAGAAATCTCCATTTATCTAGTCATCATACAATATAACACCTAAATTGCAAAATAATTTCAAATCTTCTATCAATGGATCCAAATAAAAATTAATATCATTACCCAGTTGTTTTCCTTGATATAAGCATAGATAACATAATGTCTTTTTATTTCATGCATAACCATAATGAAAAAGTTATAATTTACTAACAAAAAGAGTCATATACTGTGAGTGTTACTTTGAAAATGAAAAGGAATCAATTGATCTACAGATATCCCAACATTAAGGTTTGTCAACTTGTTTCTATATTCAGGATAATTGTGATCAATTTTATTCCATTGAGGAGAGTCTTCTAGGTGAAAAATGTTACCATATTTATTTCTTATATCTGCATTCCATGTCAATTTTCTTATATTCTCCTACCTTCTTTGTAGGTGGCTAAGAATTTAAACGATTTGAATGAACCTTAAAACTTTCATAATATCATATTCATATTTCTTGTATCAAGAAGTACAACACTTTGGGAATTTTGTAAGTGATTTATTTTCCCTGAGAAATAGTATATTGTCATTTGGACATACATTTATTCTTTCAAAGATTATAACCATTGAACATTACATTCATTTAGTATCATATTTTTAACAAGGAAGATCATTATCTTCTAGGATCATACCATTCAAGATTGAAATTAGTTCAATAAAATTGGCCTCACTTCAACCATTTCCATCTTTTAAATTATATAGATTCATTATGGATAACAATTTTATATTAGTAAAACCATTTTACAATGGCATCTTTTCACAACTCTTTCACTTTTGAAGATTTTTTGGACAATTAAAAAGTTAAAATTAAACTATCATTGTTATTTCCTAAATAATGTCTTCATCATTGTTCACACCAGTAATCATAACTATGATACAATCATCATCATTTTTCACACTTGTAATCATATAAAATGATCCATAAAATATAGTGTTATTCCAATCACTAGATAAATTTAGGTTTCCAACATCTTTAGTTCAACATTTACAACTTTGATATATTTTATGAAAGATCAAGTATTCTTACATCTCCTATATAAAAACAGATAAAGGATTTGAGATGGATCATATGCATGATCATTTGCAAACTTGATGAACTCTTTCACCCCATCCTCATACTATTTTTTCATACGATTGGAATCCATCCATTTTCGATTCATATCCATCCAATTTGATTAAGTAATATTAATATTTAAATAAATAAATAAATACATAGAAATTCTGAGCTTCGAACCCATAAAAATTAATTATTAAATATTCATTTAATCTATATTAATTAATTATTCTAAGATAATAAGAGTAAAATTATGTGTATTGAGATTTTTTTTAGTGGTGGAAATCATTAAAGGAAAGGAATGTTTGATATCTATAAAGATACAAAGAATATAATTAAATTTTCTACTATTTAAAAACATAGAGATGAAGAATGGTTTGTGTAACTTTTTTATGTGGGAGTACAACATGAAGGATGATTTGATGTTTATTCATTTCTTTACATGGTACATGGAAGGCCAGGTGGGGTTTTAGTGATATTATGCTTAGGAGTCTAAGTTGATCTTTTATCAGATGATAAAAATTTTGGTATGGCCTAATCACATGGTCTTGAGAAACCAAAGTTTGAATAAAATCTAGAATTTAAATCCATTGAATTAGAAGTCTTGGTATGGGGTTCTCAAGATATTGAAAATCTGAAGATTAAACTAATTGGGGTTTCAAAAATGCTTCAAATTTAAATAATTCACATGGATGGGAGGAAGCCTCAAAGAACAATAATGAAAAGTTGATAAATATATATAGAATGCATCCTTAAAATTTTTAGACATATTTTAAGGAGTGTTCGAAAAGGAAAAGGAAATTAGTAATATAAAATTCCATTTAAGTGGTTTAAATGTGGATATATTGTACTTTTCACTACTAATTTTCCATTTTTTATAAAAAAGTAAAGTGAAAATGTATATGATTTAACACGAAGTTCACATGAGAAGAAACATAAAATGTTCTAAAACCTAAATTTTCTCTCCTAGATAATGGATAATAATTTCTAAAACATTAAAACAAACTTTTATTATCAAAATTAGATGATGAGGAAAGCAGTTATTATGATACCGATGTTGAAACATTAAGTAAATCAAAGGCGGGTTATTGATTTAAAAAGTGAATGATGATGATTTACCTAGTGATAATTATAATGGTTGTGAAAATGATCAAAAATATGTAATTATGAGTTCCCAGTGGAATCAAAATAGGTTCACGATAATGAAAATATTAAAATGATTTAGGTTACTTTGTCAGTTAATGGGATAAAATGGATAGAATTGTTTGATTTTAATCCATGAGATCAAAAAGGATACCTAGAACATGGATTATTATATCTCATATTTGAAGTTCAATCTAAGACCTCAGGCTATAATTACCTCAGGATGTAGAAGTATTGGGAATATTTGGGTGATAGACACTTGTCGATGGTGAAATGTCACATATGGAAAGTAACTGTCACTCGAACTTTCAAAATCCTTAAAAATATTGAGCTAAACCATGTGATATCCATATAGTGTGTCATGGTCGTGTCATATAAGTTATTCACAAGTTATGTTAGGTTTAATTAAAATCATTTGGGAAAATTAAAAACACACAATGAAGAATTTAAAATGCTAAAATATTGAATGGTGGATAAGAAGTCACACACCGTGGGATTTGGAAGTGTCGATTCTTATAAGGGAGTGTGAGGGAGAGTTCATGGTAGTGATGGAGATAGGTGGTGAGGTAGAGTGGTATAAATGAAGAGATATAGTGATAGAAGTCATGGTGGTGAGGTGCACATTAGTGAGGGTGTGTGATGATGAGGGAGGGAGAGGGATGAGGGAGGGAGAGGGATGAGGGAGGGAGAGGGATGAGGGATGGAGAGTGGTAGTGAGGGAGGGAGAGCGATGGAGAGAGAGTGGTAGTGAGGGTTCAGTTCCATGAGAGCTTTAATGGAAATAGATAACCAGTTCATTTAAGGTTTAATTTATAAGAGCGTGATGAGTTTTATCATCACTTCTAAAAAAGGTATGATAAAGATGGTTTTATTAGCGCTGGAATAATAAGCACTGATAAAAGACCTATTTATCACCACTTTTCTTGTATTGATAAAACCTATATTTATCAGTGAAAGAAAAATGCGGATAAATATTTAGTAATATAATTAAAATAATTAAAAAATTTAAGTTGGCTCTCTGTAGGTGGTGGATTGCCTGTCATGTGGTGTTTTTCTAACATTTCTCCAGGGTGGAAATTTCTGGTGGTCATGTGACAACTTGGCTCCATTTGGGTGGTATTATTTAAAAGTTTGGAAATTTTGATCACTTTTTATATGATAGAAGGGGGTTTTGTGAATTCGGGGGCTCATTGAGTCATTAGGTTCCTCTTCACGAGTAGGTGCAGCTAGACCGTGTTGTTCAGTGTTGTTGTTTTCAGTAGTGGAAATGGTGAAGGTTGTAGGCTATTGGTGCAGTTTCAGGATGAATTGGATGGATAATGGATTTTTCTGAATCATTTTCTTGGGTGTCTTAATTGGATGTGTGAATGTTTTATATGGTTGTGGTGTCCCCTATCATGGATCTAGTTGTAGGACAAGTTGTCTGATGATATTGTAGATATCTATTTGGGATTTGGATCTTGTTTCATTGAATTTTGATGGAGATATATCCTATTGCAGTCATTTCTATGTGGGTGGCCTCAAAAGAGGGATGGATGTGCTAAAACCCATCATCCATCCATCTTTTCTATTTCTATTTGGACAGATGGGAACCCTGAATTGATCTTGTATAGTGTTTTTTCTCATGATTTTTGTTGCATCAGGTTGACTTGATTTGAGTTACTCACAAGCCTTTTTAGGTGGGTAGATCGAAATAGAGATATGGGTGTTGTATCCTATCATCAGATCCTTCAAATTTAGAGACTATTGTAGGGGTTCTCTTCCTCCTTGTGATTCCATCACAATGCATCTTTTGTCATGGGGTGACAGATTATCACTGACTGATGGCACTACCAGATTATCTATTGGGAGGGGAGATGGAACTTCTTCCCTTGATGTTATTGATTTTCTTTCTCATTGTACACTTAAGACCATTATCTTTTCTTTGGGTGTGCATTCCTTACACATTTTTACTTGTTGTAATGGGTTTCCTTCTTTCCCATTTGTCAAAATGGGTTCTCTTGATTTTCTTTAAATAAAGGGGGACTGACCATATACCTATTAAAAAATAATTATTGTAATATAAATCTAACTTTAAAAAATATAAATATTTACATATAAATTAAATTACTCACTACAACCTTTATGAATGCTAGAGAAATCACTGATAAAGGTTTCATTTTTATCAATGCTAAAAAATTGTGTTGATGGGAGGGTTGACTTTCATCTATGCTAGAAAAAAGTGTTGACAAAGGGTACCCTTTTATTAGCATTTTTTAGTGATGATAAAAGTCCCCCTTTATCAGTGTTTTTTGTCTAGTATTAATAAAGGCTAGTGAAAAATATTCCTCAATCTCTGGTAGTGTGATGTAGGGTCCATGCATTCATAAAATTTAAATCCCACCATGTTAATAATTTTAGCGCGAGATTTCTATATATATATATATCCTCTTCAATATAAAAATCAATAAGATGAAAAATATTTATGATAGTATTTTATATAATATTTTTATAATTGAATAAATAATTTTAAATGAAGAATTATTATATTTAATCATTTTAATTCCATTTTATTCAAAAATAACTAAAATTTGTTTATTTTATTATTTTTATATTTTGGTCCTGAAATAATTAAAATACTAAATAATATTTTTATATTTAAAATCAATATTTTGTCTATTTTATTTTAGCTCAAAAATTTGGTATAATTAACTAAACCATTATTTATTTCTTTATAATAATATAATAAATAGTTTATTTATAATATAATAAAAAAGTAAATCAAGTTAAACATGTGAATTTTTCACACCCCTCACTTGAACTATTCCTTATACTCGTGGAATGTCTATGAAAAATGATATCCACTAAGAAAACCGTTCATTCCCATGTTTAATCTTTGTGGAATGAATGCTAATTGTTTAATAATTAAGTAAATCACAATATTATCAAGAAATAACAATATCTATCGTCTCTCATTCAAGATCCACAACCTATAACCCAATTTCACAATCATCGATTCATCACTATGAAAATCACAAAAAAACCAATTTCCTTATTCAAATACATACACATTAAGTTATGATCTAGTTAAATCCAATTCAATTAAAATTCACTAATCTGATTTTCAAATGAAAGAATCTATTATTTTCAAAATAATATATGTCTCCTAGAGAACATGAAAATATGATTCACTTAAGTATGGGGAAAACACAAGAACACAATTTTTTATATAAAAAAAGAAGGCAAACAAAAATAAAATCTATAATAGGATGACAATTACCCCACACTTAAATATCATACCTTCTTGAAATCATAAGAAATCTAAAAATAATCAATGAAAAAATTAGTACGATAGAACAATAAAACCTTATTACTATGTAAAGTGGCTTGAGTTACCCTCTTTACAACCACATCGTTCACCCTACACAGAAAAATGAACATTTTTTTTAAATTAAAAAAAAGAAAAATAATAGAGAGTAAGTGAAAAGATAGAATTAGATTGACCACCAAAGTGGATGCAGATTTTATACTGTATAAATCTAGATAGTTCCAGGGTTTATCCCTAATCTAAAGGCAAAGGAGGTTTATGTGATGTGAAAAAACACATATGATTTTCCCCTATGTATGTAAGTTTACATTGATAGTATAGTACCCCATAAGAAAAAAAAACATTTCTAACCCCCAGAATGAGTAGAGAAAAGCAATGAAGTGGGAGGAGGGAGGAGAAATTAAGGGTGATCAATATTATTTGTGTCATACTCCATGTTATATTCTACTTGTTTCTAAGTAGGTAATTATGTCACCATTAGTGCCTTGAGTGCTTCATCAATATCTTAGACATGCTTCATTTTTTCCCAATCCAAATTATCCTCATAGAGGGAGTTAGTTCAAAATTCAGTTTGAATGACATTAAAATAATATAAATTTAAATTCCAGTTGAGCTTCTCAATGTTTCACCTTAGATATTTGTCTCAATGTTCCAGGCCACTAGATTCAATTCTTCTTGAATATCAATTATCATCTTCTCCTTGATAGTCACTTCTTCTTATTCTTCAACACCCCCTTGAGGCAAAAATTAGCTCCAAATATTCTGAAACATCAACAAAAATAAAGTTATAATACAATTTAATCAATGAAAAATAAAATAAAAACAAATTCGATGAATAGTATACTACCTTCAATGGTTCAGTCAGAATATTTGTTGTTCTTGTAGTGCTTCTGGGAAACAGTCGATGAAAGTGATAAGTGAATCCCCCATCATCTCTTCAAACTACATCACCTCTCATTTCTATCTTCATAGAAGGCTATTAATATTTGTTCAAAGTATTATAATTAAAAATGAAGGGATTTAGTTAGACTTGTAGTTTTATAAATATCAAATATAATTGAATCAAGAGAAATTCTAACTACCATAAGGTTTTTACCTTCATGCATGTATTCCTCTTAAAAGGACTCAAAAAGGATATTGGAAAGAGTTAGGATAAAATGATTTATACGTTATTCTTCAACCTCCATAATAACAACGTTAGGTAAGGCCATTGTAATTAATATATCATCTTCTTTTTATTATTGTACCCAATATATAAGTTATTGTATGGTGGAATTTGCAATCATCATTTCATTTAGATCATAAATATCCCATTTTTTATTTTCACAAGTGTGCAATGGATAAAATAGATCCTCATTGTTTATCTCCTCCTTTTGGTAGCTTGGGGTAATTTTAAGTTAGATTTGATCAGTTTTGGTTTTTTAGTTTAAACCATCCACCAATATAATTTGATATAATATAGTTTATAGTGAACATTGAGATTTTATTATATGGGAACCTATGTGAAAATTTAAGTTTAGTTATTGTTAAATTGTGGGTTTTGGATTAAGTCTCCAACCTCAGCAGTTAATTCAAGCACCTTCTTTAACTAGGCATAAAATTATTGATCCATTATAAATAAATGGTCACTCAATTATTTGTATCATAGTTGAAAGGAAATAATAGAAGGTTATAAAGAAAAATAAAATAAAATAACAAAAATATTTATTTTTTTGAATAAAGTCAAGAAAAGAAGAGAAAATAAAATACTAATATGAAAAATATAGCAAATAATCAAATTGGATCTCAGAAAATGATAACAAAAACTAAAATATACTATCATGGAACAATAAATTTAATATTTTTAAGAACATGAGAAAATTAATCTAAGTGAAATAACATGGTTAAAATACCTAGGTTGAATAGAAACTTCAAAATACTTCAATCCCAACTCTTTCTAATCTTTGTTCTGAGGCCCTTAAAAATAATTCATACTTGAAGCTAAAAACCTAAAAGGAGTTGACTTTACTACTGATTCAATTATTTGTGATGTTTATGAAATTGAAAAACTAATTAAATCTATTAATTTTTATTTTTTAGACTCTGCATGAATGTTATATTCCTTATATGAATTTGGATCCCAATAAGAGCTGATATACTCTGAAGAGAATAATTGGGATCCACTTATCACTTTCCTTGACATTTTCCTTGAGGAACAAGAAGACGATAATGTGCTTATGGACAAACCATTTAATGTAATAGACTATTCATTGAATAAATTTTCCTTTAACCCTCTTTGTGTTGATGTTATATAATTGGTTAAGCCACTTTTATCCATAGAGGGTGATAAAGAACAAGAAGAAGAAACTAGGAAGTACATGATGGTACTCTAGATTAAAGAACAGGAACTTCCAGTGGCCTTGAATGATGAGAAAATCTCCATGATGAAAAAAATAGGGTGAAAGAATGAATATAAATACATAATGTTTTAATTTTATTCAAATTGAATTATTCACTAACTCTCGCTATGTTGATAATTTTGACTTAGCACCAATGGACTGTTGAGTCAGTAAGGTTTGCCTTATGACTTTTCCATTCCTTCTTGTTTTGAAAATCACAAACACCTTTCTTTAAAGAAAATCGCTTTTATAATGAAAATCGCTTTTATAAGGAAAATCACTTTTATAAGGAAAATTGCTTTTATAAGGAAAATCACTTTTATAAGGAAGATTGTTTTTGTAAGAAAAATCATCCTTATCATATTTTCATTCATATATTTCTTAAGTATAAGTTTCGGTTTCATTTCTATATTCTCGAAATCATTTGAAACTTTGATATAAAAACATTCTTTTTTAAGTACCGAATTCCAGATGAGAACTGTAATGAGGTTTCATTCCAAATTCCTGATACGAAATCTGATAAAGTTCTACTCTGAATTCTGGATACGAATTCTCATTACGAATTCTGATGAAGAATTCTCATTAGGAATTCTGATGATGAATTCTCATTACGAATTCTGATGATGAATTCTCATTACGAATTCTGATGATAAATTCTCATTACGAATTCTGATGACGAATTCTCATTACGAATTCTGTTGACGAATTCTCATTCCTAATTCTCATTCCGAATTCTCCTGTTAAACAGAATCTGATCATCTTTGTTTTATACACTCCGAATTTATTTAGACTCTGAAAATTATTTTTGTTTACACTCATAACTTTCATTCCGAACTTTTGAGTTAGACTTTAAACGATGTCGTACATTCTGTTACACTTGTTTTGTTATAAAATAATGTCGTCTATTCTGTTATAAACTAACCATTGGTTAAGTTACACGTGTATAGGTCCCTTCGATTTTTAAGGAAAATATGACCTTTGGAAAGGAGGCCGACCTTGCCTATAAATAGGAGCTCATTTGAAAGAGCTCAATGATGGCTGATATGATGATAGATGAATGAATTCTTAGACATTGTTCATACATGCTATGGAAGTGATTTCTAGAGAGAGAGACTCTTATTAACTCTCAAAGCTTCGTGCGACTCTGAATGTTGGTGATTACATTCGAGGACTTCCGGGGTTAGGAAGACAGAGGTTTCCAACACCTTGAAGTTGAGGGCTTCCTTTCTGAGGAAGACATAGGTGGCCAACTACCTTGAAGTTGACGGCTTGTGGGGATATCAAGACAGAGACTCCGATCGTCGTATCGAGGGCTTACCCTGGTGTGGGTATGACAGACTTGCTTGAAAGTATATATCAAGGGACCTTTATCCAAGGTTGTTGGATACCCTTCTCTTTGGGTTAAAACACTTATATCTTGTTACTTGTAGTTTTACTACTTGTATATTTCTGCTGCATTTTGTATTATAAGGAAAGTTTAACTTTCTTATACTTCATTACTTGTACTCTATTTCATTTAGTTTCTATACGCTTTAAGGTAGAATCTCATATTGTAATCTTTTGTTAAGTTTCAATTTTGGGAACCATATTTCCGGAACCTACTTTCGGAATCTCTTTCCAAGTTTTCTTTTGGTGTTAGAGGTGTTGTGAATTTTCTTAGTTTAACCTTGTTAAACTTATCTCTTTCCTTTCCTTAAGGAAGACATAGTTATTTGTAACTAACTTTAAAGGTTCCAAATGAATTTTTAAAGTATACAATTCACCCCCCCCCCTCTTATATATTGAGCATCTAAATCATTATTTCGATCCTACAATTGGTATCAGAGGTTAGAAACATCATACTCTATACCAATCCTACAATTGGTATCAGAGCAGGTCTCTTAAATACTTATACTCACGTATAAGTTTTTCTTGCTCACTTTCCCATTCCGAACTTTGTCATTCCGAATTTTCTCATTCCGAACTTTGTTATTACGAATTTTTCTTTTCTAACAAGTTTGTGTGCCGAAGGTTATTTTAAGTATGGAAGGAATTAATGTTGGTTCCATTGATAATCTAAATCCTACAAGACCACCAATCTTTGATGGTAATGATTATGAGTACTGGAGAGATCAAATGAAGACTTTTTTTATCAATACTGGAGTGGACAACTTTGTTATGCTTACTGGAGATTATAAAATTCCTGATAAGGAAGTTAGAACTTTCACTAACCAGGAAAAGCAAGAGTATCAACTCAATTATAAGGTATGCAATACATTACTTTGTTCAATGACTAGAAATATATATAGACAATTTTCTTCTTGTGTAGCAGCTAATTGTATCTGGAAGAAGTTAGAGGTTACACACTTTGGAACTTCTAATGTGATTGACACTAGGAGATCTATGCTTAGAGCTGAATATCATGGCTTCAATTTTCCTTATGTAGAACCAATATGAAAAGTTAAACAGAGGTTTATGACTATCGTCAACAGTTTACAGTTATGGGATAGAAAGGGTTAGATGAGGAAGCACTTGTGGATAAGATAATTGATATCATACCAAATGAGTGGGAATCAAAAAGAACAGCTATAGATGAGAACAGGAAGGTCACTCAAATTTCTCTTGATGAGTTATTTGGAACTCTTCTCAAACATGAAACCAGAATGAAGAGAGATACTGACAACATCAAAAAGAAAAATGGAAATGGTACTGTTGCTTTTACAACAACATCAAATCATATGAAATCCAAGACTCCTGAGAGAGTAACCAGATCCAAGTCTAAGAAGATGGTTATTCAATCAGATTCTAGTGAAAGTGAAATATCTAAAAATGAATTAGAAAATCTTGCTCAAAGGATGAACAAGATAGCTGGTCAGAAAAATTTCCAATCCAAGTATAATAAAAAGGATAGGAAAGATAAGAAAGATGGAGAAGTTACTTGTTATGAAAGCAAGAGAGCTTGACATATTAGACCAGATTTCCCTTTTCTCAAAAAGAAAGAATGGAAAGAAAGGAATTCAAACAGAAATAGAAAGAAGTATTATAAATCCGAAGCTAAGAAAGTTCTGAAAGCTAGTGATACCTGGAGTGCCAGTGGTGGTGACTCTTCAGATGAATCTTCTGATTATGAGTCTTCAGGACAGAAGAATCTTGGTCCTATATCCAGACTACCTATTGATAATTATTGTTTTATGGCTAAGGTATGAAATGTTGTATCATTTGACAATGTTTCTTTAAATTCTAATGATAGTAACTATTATAACTCTTCTGATGAATAATCCTCTTCTGATGAAGAAAATACTTTAACTACTTATGAAGAAGTCTCTAGGTTTTCTGAACTTCTTGAGATTCAGAATTCTAAACTCAATAAGAAACTTGATAAGGCAAACTCTAGGATTTCTATTCTTATAAAAGCGATATCATATCTTTCTAAATATCTTGATAGGAAAAATTATGAGTTTGAAAGTATTTTAAAAAATCTTGAGGAAGTAAGTTCTGAGAAGAACAAACTTTCTAAAGAGTTATAAAAAGTAATTTCTAAGAAAAATGTTTTCGAGCCTAGCTCTAGTTCTAAAACTAATGATCTTGAGGATAAAAACTTGGTTATAAAACTCAAGTCCAAAATTTTTTCCTTAAAGAAGTGTTTATCAAACTTTACCCATGGTAAGGAAAATTTTGATAAAATGTATTCCCAAATACGACCTTTAAGAAATAAATACGGATTTGGTTATACCCATGCAAAACCAATTTTTAGTAACAATTATTTTGTTCCTCAAAGTGCCCCATTTTGTACTAAGTGTCAATGTGGTGGTCACTAGGAAAAGAATTGTTCCTTAAACAAAACCCAATCTCTAGGATTTCACAAAGCTTATTTTTATAAGAAGATGTGGGTTCCTAAAATTTTGTTATCGGGAAATCTCAGATCCAAACAATTCTGGATTCCGAAACTCTAATTCTCTTCTTGATTTCAGGAAAATAAAGAGAGTACCAGCAACAATACATGGTACATGGATAGTGGATGTTCCTGGAACATGACTGGTAACAAAAGCTATTTTGAAAATATTATCAAAACGAAAGGAGGAAAGGTAACTTTTGAAGATAATTAAAAGGGAGTGATTGTCGGTATTGGTAATATTGTTCTTCTTGGAAAAACCTTGATTTAAAATGTTCTTTTTGTTAAGGATCTTAAGCACAACCTCATTAGCATAAGTCAATTATGTGATGAAGGTTACCTTGTGAATTTTAGGAATGATAAGTGCTTAGTTCACAATTCCAAGGAAGAATTTATTCTCTCAGCCAATAGGCAAGAGAATTTTTACACTTTGAACCTAGAAGACCTCATGAGCCAAGATTTACCTTTCCTAAGTGCAATGGAAGATCATTCCTGGTTATGGAATAGAAGACTAGGTCACTGTAACCATAGAAACTTATGTAAAATCTCTAATAAGAAACTAGTTAAGGATCTACCGGAGATTAGATTTGATTCTTCAACAGTTTTTGATCCTTGTCAATATGTCAAGCAACATAAATCTAGTTTTAAATCAATTGGTGAAGTCTCGACAACTGATGCATTGCAGTTAGTGCACATGGATCTTTTTGGTCCAACACAAACTGGAAGGATTGGAGGCAAATACTATGTGTTTGTTATAGTTAATGACTACACTAGATTCACTTGGGTTTATGTTCTAGCAAGGAAGTCTGAAGCTTTTTCTTATTTCAAAAGTTTTAGAGCACAAGTTAAAAATGAGAAAAACCTTCCATTGAAAAATATTCATCGTTATCATGGAAGAGAATTTCAAAATTCAGATTTTGAAACTTTTTATAGTAGAAAAGGTATTACTCACAATTTTTCAGCACCTAGAACTCCTCAACAAAATGGTGTAGTTGAGAGAAGAAATAGAATTCTTCAAGAGATAACTAGAACCATGTTGAGTGAATATTCTATAGCTAGACATTTCTGGGCTGAAGCTCTAAGTACTGCTTGCTATACTATAAATTGAGTTTTGATTAGACCTTTTCTTAATAAAACTCCTTATGAATTATGGAATGGTAGAAAACCAAGACTATCCTACTTCAAGGTTTTTGGTTGCAAAGTATTTTTTTTGAATACTAAAGATAACTTACATAAATTTGCACCAATAGCTAATGAAGGAATTTTCTTAGGGTATTCCACAACTTCTAAGGCTTATAGAGTTTTTAATAAAAAAACTTATACAGTTGAAGAAACAGTACATGTAAAATTTGATGAGTCTGATCCTTTTTTTAACTATCACAACCAACATCCTCAAGTCTGTTTTCAAAAACTGATTTTGAACCTTTGATAGAAGAACCTTATGATAAGGAAAATGTTCAAGAAGATACTTCTGAAACATTTACCCCAAAAGACTTTCTACCCTATGTTGATGAACTGGCTTTTCTAAACCCAAATCAGGTGTTTCTTAAGAATCATCTCAGTGATAGTATCATTGGTGATGTAAATAAACCTATAAGGACTAGAAGTTACTTAAGAAATGAAGTAGAACATCTAGCATTTCTTTCTCAATTAGAACCTAGAAGCACTGATGAAGCTTTAGGTGATGATGATTGGATCAAAGCCATGCAAGATGAACTAAACGAATTCGAAAGGAATAAAGTCTGGACTTTGGTTGAAAGACCTAAGGAAACTTCTGTTATTGGAGTAAAATGGGTTTTCAGAAATAAATGTGATGAAAATGGAGTCATAGTAATAAATAAAGCTAGACTTGTTGCTAAAGGCTATAATCAGCAAGAGGGAATATACTATGAAAAAACCTATTCTCCAGTATCTAGACTTGAATCTATCCGTATTCTACTTGCATTTGCAGCATTCTTTAATTTTAAACTTTTTTAGATGGATGTGAAATGTTCTTTTCTTAACGGTTATGTCCAAGAGGAAGTTTTTGTTGAACAACCTCCTGGATTTGAAGATACAAAACATCTTGATCATGTTTTTAGACTTACCAATGCTCTGTATGGTCTTAAACAATCCCCACAATCATGGTATGATAGACTCACAGGATTTTTGATTCAAAATAAATATGTTAAGGGAAATGCAGATCCAACTCTTTTTATAAAGAAAGATAAGAAAAAAAAATTTATTGTTCAAATTTATGTTGATGACATCATATTTGGTTCAACTCAGCAATCTTTAACCGACTCTTTTGCAAGTCTAATGAAATATGAGTTTGAAATAAGTATGGTGGGTGAGTTAACTGTTTTCCTTGGTTTTCAAATTTCTCAAAAACCAAAATGAACCTAAATATCTCAACATAAGTATATTAATGATCTTCTTAAAATATATGGTTATGACAACACTAAGCGTATAAGTACTCCTATTGGTACCTCAAACTCTTTAGATCTTGATGAAGCTGGGAAACCATTAGATCAAACATCTTTTAGAGGTATGATAGGAAGTTTACTTTACATAACAGCTAGTCGACCAAACTTAATGTTCTTAGTATGCTTATGTGCAAGATATCAATCCAATCCTAAGTAATCTCACTTAAAGACAGTAAAAAGAATTTTTCTCTACCTTAAGGGAACCATGGATCTAGGATTATTTTATACTTCTGGAAATTATTTTGTTTTAAAAATATTTTCTGATGCTGACATTGATGGATGTAGAATGGATAGAAAAAGTACATCCAGAACTTGTCATTTCTTAGGAGATTCATTAGTTTCTTGGTCTTGCCAGAAGCAACATTCTGTAGCACTCTCCACTGCGGAAGCTGAATATGTAGTAGCTGGAAGTTGTTGTGCTCAAGTGTTGTGGATGCAACACACACTCACAGACTATGGCTTGATTTTTACTAATATGCAAATTTTGTGTGATAACACAAGTGCCATTGCCTTAAGTAATAACCCTGCACATCACTCTCGTGCAAAGCACATAGATTTTAGGCATCACTTTCTTAGGGATCACACACTAAAAAGAGATATCATTCTTCAGTTTATTGGAAAGAAAGATCAACTTGCTGATATTTTCACAAAATCCTTGCCTTCTGATAGATTTGAAAACATTAAACAGAAGTTAGGAATGATAACCGTAAGGTAATACTTCTTAATTAACTTTCTGTTGAAAAAGTATCATTATAGTAATAAACTCCTTTTCATATGGGGAGTACATTTTTTGTGTTAGAGAAGCAAGCCGAGGAAGACCATAAAGACTTGAATAAGATAAAGACTATTCTTAAGGGTCTCATGGCGATGGAAAAAGATCCAAAATAGACAGATCCGATCTTTTTTTGTATCTAAATTTCTTTGTTTCCGAGCTTTCAAACTTAATAAAATTTGTGCTTGCTCGTTTCTTTTGTTGTTGCTACTAATCTTTCAGGTACTTTGTTATATTTTCCATTCCCTCGAATTCTTTTTGAAAATCACAAAGGGGGAGAAGGAAAAGAACCCTAATAAAGGGGAAAAAGAATCTTAACAAAGGGTGAGAAAGAAAACAAACTATAATAGAGATTATCTAAGGGGGAGTTTTTTATTAAAGAAGACTTTCTTATTCTTAATGAAATATCATTCCGGAAATCTAGAATACGATCCTTAGTGTTTCAAAGCATAAGGGGGAGTTATTCGTATTCATCAACATCCATAAGCAAAGGGAGATAAGCCTTAATGTTTTCTTTCTTCTTAGACTTTCTTTTTCATAGGGATGTTTGTGCTTTCCAAAAAGGGGGAGATTGTTGAGTCAGTAAGGTTTTCCTTATGACTGTTCCCTTACTTCTTATTTTAAAAATCACAAACACCTTTCTTTAAGGAAAATCACTTTTATAAGGAAAATCGCTCTTATAAGGAAAATCTCTTTTGTAAGGAAAATTGCTTTTATAGGGAAAATCGCTTTTATAAAGAAGATTTCTTTTGTAAGAAAAATCATCCTTATCATATTTTCATTCATATATTTCTTAAGTATAAGTTTCGGTTTCATTTCTATATTCTCGGAATCATTTGAAACTTTGATATGAAATCATTCTGTTTTAAGTAGCGAATTCCAGATGAGAACTGTAATGAGGTTTCATTCCGAATTCCGGATACGAACTCTGATAAAGTTCTACTCCGAATTCTGGATACGAATTCTCATTACGAATTCTGATGAAGAATTCTCATTACGAATTCTGATGATGAATTCTCATTACGAATTCTGATGACGAATTATCATTACGAATTCTGATGATAAATTCTCATTACAAATTCTGATGATGAATTCTCATTACGAATTCATGTTGACGAATTCTTATTCTGAATTCTCATTCCAAATTCTCATTCTGAATTCTCCTATTAAACAGAATCTGATCATCTTTGTTTTATACACTACGAATTTATTTAGACTCCGAAAATTATTTTTGTTTACACTCCTAACTTCCATTCCGAACTTTTTAGTTAAACTTTAAACGATGTCGTACATTCTGTTACACTTGTTTTGTTATAAAACGATGTCATCTATTCTGTTATATACTAACCGTTGGTTAAGTTACACATGTACAGGTCCCTCCGATTTTTAAGGAAAATATGACAGTTGGAAAGGAGGCCGACCTTGCCTATAAATAGGAGCTCATTTGAAAGAGCTCAATACTGGCTGATATGATGACAGATGAATGACTTCTTTGACATTGTGCATACATGCTGTTGAAGTGATTTCTAGAGAGAGAGGCTCTTATTAACTCTCAAAGCTTCATGTGACTCCGAATTTTGGTGATTACATTCGAGGACTTCCGGGGATAGGAAGACAGAGGTTTCCAACACCTTGAAGTTGAGGGCTTCATTGCTAAGGAAGACAGAGGTGGCCAACTACCTTGAAGTTGAGGGCTTATGGGGATAGCAAGACAGAGACTCTGATCTTCATATCGAGGGCTTACCCTGGTGTGGGTAAGACATACTTTCTTGAAAGTATAAATCAAGGGACCTTTATCCATGGTTGTTAGATACCCTTCTCTTTGGGTTAAAAGACTTATATCTTGTTACTTGTAGTTTTACTACTTGTTTATTTCCGCTGCATTTTGTATTATAAGGAAATTATAACTTTCTTATACTTCCTTAAATGTACTCTATTTCAATTAGATTCTATAGGCTTTAAGGTAGAATCTCATATTGTAATCTTTTGTTAAGTTTCAATTTCTGAAACCATATTTCCGGAACCTACTTTTGGAATCTCTTTCCAAGTTTTCATTTGGTGTTAGAGGTGTTGTGAATTTGCTTAGTTTAACTTTCTTAAACTTAGCTCTTTCCTTTACTTAATGAAAACATAGTTATTCGTAACTAACTTTAAAGGTTCAAAAGGAATTTTTAAAGAATACAATTCACCCCCCTCTTGTATATTGAGCATCTACATCATTATTTCGATCCTACATGGACCAGGACATGAATGATGATGAAGCACTTGAGGAACCTATGGTGAAGTAACTGTCTCCTTAGAAACATGGAAAATATCACATAGAGTAGGATATAAATTAAAGAGACCACCCATAATTTTTATTACCTCCCCCACTATATTTCTTTTCTCTACTCATTATGGGGTTTGGGGGAAGTTTCTTTTCTTCCATGGTACTCCACTATTGATGTCTACTTATAGAAACCATGAAAATCCATATGTGGTGGTTCACATTACACAATCCCTATCAACCTTCATATTGGGGATTACCACTAGAACGGTCTGATTATAGATAGTATAAAACCATCACCCACTTAGGGGGTTATACCAACACTTTATTTTCTCTTCATCAATCATATTTTTTTACATTAAATAAATTTATCATATTTTTCTTTGTTTTTATTTTCTAGGTTGCAATAAGTGCTTATTAGTAACTTAAATCAAACCACTTGACACAATAACAATGATGTGTTGTTCTTGATCACTAGTTTTTTCATTTCCTATATTTATATTTCTTATACTTTAAGGAAGGTAGTGAAATTTAAGTGTGTGTGGGGGGTGGGTATTTTCAATAAGTTTTAGATTGTGTGTGTTGGATTCCTTATTTCATTTTATTTTTAATAAAAAATGTGTTTGTGTTTCCCCCCACTGAAGTGAATCCTTTTTTTTGACTTCCCTCTTAGGTATTTATAATTTTTGCAAATATTGATTTTCTCATTTTAAAATTAGATCAATGAATTTTAATTGAATAGGAGTTATGTGGACCAAAACTCAATATTCATTAATTAGATAAAGAAAAATGATTTATATTGACTTTTTTACTAAGAAAAAGTAATATTTTCAATATTCATCACTTGAAAACTAATTTCATAAATTCATTTGAATTGGAGTAGTTTGAGAAATTGGTATTCAAATAGAAGTATATTAAAATTTTCAAAAGCACATTGTTTGTGTGTAAAAAGTAAAATCCAGAAATAAGAATACAAATTGATCTGAGAGATGGTGGCCCAAATATTTCTTCCATGCATTGGTTATCAAAAATAACCATGGGGGATGCTTTCTATTTGGAATAAATTAGTTTAAGATTTTCTATACTCACCCTAAAATAAGTTCTATGCATATAAATTTCTTGAAAAAAAATCAAATAAGCCCCTGATTTTTTAGAGATATGAAGCATAGAGTGAATACTAAACTTGAATGAATAAGAATAAAATGAATTTATCTAATAAATTTTATAGTGTAGAATTGATAATTGTAAAATTGGATTGTAGGTTGAGGAGATTTAATAAAAGATAACTGAGAAGGTGACTGGATGTTAATATCTAGATTCACTTAATTATTAAATAACTAACATTCATTACAAAAATCTTGAACATGGGATGAAAGGTATTTCTTAGTGAATATCATTGTTTAAACACATTCCTTGAGGACAAGGAATAGTTAAAACATGTGGGTTTGATAAATGAACATTCATCACCTGTTTTACTTTTTAACTATTATAAATAAATCATTTATTATATTAATATATATAAATAAATAATTTTTAGTCTATTATAACAAATTTTAGTGCTAAAATTAAATGAAAAATATATTGATTTTAAATTTCAAAATATGTTTCCATGTTCCAAAATATAAAAATAGTAAAACAAACACATTTTAGTAGTTTTTGAATAAAATATATTTTAAATGATTTAATGGATTAATTTTAAATTTTAAATTATTTATTTGATTATGAAAATATTTTAGAAAATCCTATAGCATGTGTGTATATATATATATTAGAAAACATTCTAATGGAAAAATTGTTAACATGAGAGAGGATTTAAATTCTAAAAATGTTCCCCCCCTATAATCTCTTTCACATTTAGGAGCTACTCATTTTTGAATCTCCCAACCAGGAAACAATGGATTTCTACTATAGTGCATCTCAACGACTTCCATGTTTCTCTATCATTAACTTATTCTCACACTCTATCCAATTCATTCACTAATGGTCCCACCATACCTCCAAAATGTTTGTTGATAATTCCATGCCCAAGCAGTTTTCTTCTACACCAACCATCCAATGCTCCAATGACCCTCTACTTCCTATAAGTTGATCTTGGGGATATATTGAAAGGGGTTCATTAGTATTGGGTTAAACCATTTTTAATGTCGCCTATCATAGAAAACATCAGTAGTGTAAGTTTTATTTTATTTATTTGTATTTTTTCAATTTTTATTTCATTTAAATTTTCCATTATCATATCCCTCTTTCTTATTCAATTTTTTTATATTTTTGTTAAGTGTTTTCGTCTCCACATCGTCACTCTTTTTCTCTATGGTGATTATTAGGGAGGTTATTAAAGATATGACCTCAGATCGTGCATTGTACTGTATTTACTTGTGTTCTTAAAAATATTAAATTGACAGCCTTGCGGCATGCTACATTTATTTTTTACACCATTTCGAGGAATCAAAGTCAATCATTTGTTTTCTCTTTCATGTTCAAAATTTTTTTGTTTCTTTTACTTTGTTCACATTATTTACAATATGTAAATTATTGTATTATTTTCTTTTATTTTTATTTATGTCCCTCCTTTATCTTCTCTCAACTAGGATGAGCATCTTTGGGAGACCATTTATTTATAAGGAATCACTACTTTTATACCCAAATACATAAGGTGGATGAATTAACTATTGAGTTCAGAGACTTAGTCTTGACTTGATAATTTAACACCAACCACACTTCAATATTCTCATAGGTTTACATATAAGAATAATTTTAATGGTTTCCCAAACTGTGGTGTATCACAATGGATGGGTACAAGGTTCAACTCAAATAACAAACCTGATCAAAATCAACTTTAAATCTCATCCATGTTAATAATTATGGACTGATGATTTTTTTCCTATATATATTTAATATTTCCTCCTTAACCTAAAAATAAAAATATTAACAAAAATATAATGTAAGATTTTATAAAATATTTTTAGAATGGAATGAATCATTTAAAATCATAAATTAATCCATTGAATAATTTTAAATTAATTTTATTAAAAAAACTAACATTTTTTTATTTTACAATTTTTATATTTTGTCCACTAAACAATTAAAAAAAATATTTTAATAATTAAAATAAGTATTTTAAACCATTTTTTTTAGATCTAAAATTTATTGTAAAAAACTAAAACATTATTTATTTCAATACATTGATATAATACATGGTTTATTTATAATATAATTAAAATATGACAAATGTGCATTTGTAAAGCATGTAGTTGGTTCTTTCATTCAAAAACCATCTTATCTTATCTTTTATCTTATTCTTTTTGTTTTTTGGTTTTCATTTTAGTTTTTTAGTTTTATTTCAATATCTTTGAAGTATGGTTCATGTTGAGGTAATTTATAAGATTTTTGAGATATATGGTTGGTTCTTTTTATATTATTAATTAAATATTTTCTGGTAGGTATTTTTATAGATTATTCAATATTGAAATGGTTCCTACACTATCATTTTTAATAGAATATATGATTATTTATATTTTTAATAAAATTTAAATTATAATATATATTATTAAAAATTATGTTATGAATTGAAAATAAATATAATATACTAAATAATTAAATATAATTATTTTTTATTAAATAATGGAGACTGCTAAAGTCCTTTGTTTGAGATGGAATTCTTACACAAAATAATTTTGCATTCAATGGCTAGAGGTGAGATTTATGGTTCACTTAATCAAGTTGGATGTTTGGCCAGAAAGAAGGAGGATGCCTCAACACATTCTCGCAATGCCTCTTCATACCTAAATTGAGATTGCAACAATTTTACTTTTTTGAAAGTTAGAGTTCCAGATCATATCATTAAGCAAGGTTAAACAACTCACTTAATTTCAAATAAATAAGACCTATTTGATTGGATTGAGATCTATATTTTTTCTATTATCACAAGTCTTTTCATTCCATTGGGGGGTAAAATTATTAGGGTTGAGGACTTGGTCGACCGTCTCTTGAATGTATGGGGATTTTGGGAATGGAAATTAATTCCAATGGGATAAAAATAATATAACCTAGTATTATTCTATTATGAATTGGGGAGAATATCCTAGGTCTTCAGACCAATATCCTTGAATCCATTAAACCTATGAACTTAGGAATGGTATTTGAAATTTAACCAATTTTCTATTAATTACACTCATACGCAAGTACGAGTTATAGTGTTTGGAATTAACTAGATAATATAGAAACCTTTAATTCATTATAATATTCCCTCAGCAGAAAGAACTCCTATTAAATTGAAAAATTCTAACAAGAATTCCATATTTGGGTATTATGACAGATTATTGATTGAAATTGAACTTAATGCTAGTCTAATTGAGCAGGTGGTTCTTTCCACCAATGTAGATGATCTTAATCATAAAATTTAATACGAACATTTATCTAATTTATGCTCTGATTTTATATATATTGGTAATTATAAATAAAATAATGTTAAGGATAGTACTTGTGGAAACCTCTCTCAAGGGACACTCCTCCGAGATTTTTGATCGCTATAAAGGGAAATGAGTTGTTGTGCCACAAGCTAGTGCAAGGCTTGGTCTGATAATAAAATTTTCTCAACTGATTGAGTTAGATAAAATATATATAATGTAACTATAGTTGAGTGTATAGGGATGTGATCATGGGATAGTTCATGTTAAAAATAATTCTTATGACCAAGTGCTTGTTAAAGCCATTAATGATGGATTTTCCAGGGACAACTCTCTGTCAGGGGGTCTTGGACAGAGTCAGTCCTTTAATTGTTCACCAGTTAAGGAAATATAATTATGGAGGATTATTAGGGTTTATAATAGTTTATGACTAGGAAATTTAGGTCACCCATTTCTGATGGGACTACATTAATTCGTCAAAAATTCTCAATTTTTGTGATTCATTATGATGATCAAGTATCACTTATTTAGAAGTACGTGCACACTGAATTTTGTGCTTCTACAACTTCTATGATCAAATTAGGCATTGATTAATCAATAATTCATGGGAAGGATAAACCATAATAGAATATTGGTTCTCATCAGAGAGAGCATACAAGGATGACTGGGATTACCTCATACCAGCACAATGCTAGAGGCCTTAGCCTGGGTGAAAATACTTCAGAGGAATGCCTTGGACAACACATTGGGATGGTTTTTGTAGAGAGATTTAATAAGAATCATCTCCTGCCTTACTTATCTGACTCTATAAAAGTAATTTATAACCTTTTTGGAAAATCCTCATAGTTATAATGTGATGGTTCAAGGTTTAATAATGTGATATTTAAACAACTAGAGGAGATTGAGTAGGAGAAACTACCTAGTGGACTCAATGACTACCTTATAGATTGTTTTGAAAATTAAACTAAGTTTATTTTTACAAAAACCGATCATTAAAACTTTGGAATATAACCTTAAATTACTAGAATTCATATCTTCTAATAGGGATAAAAATATCAGGTCCAATACAAAGTTGGACATTCAAAATTTGTCCTAGAAATACAGTTTATGATACATTCTGATGAAAAATCCTGACACACCTTGTGATGATGATACCATATCTCAATAATGCTAAGTCATGGAGAAGAGTATGTTATCCACATGGTGAAATTTAACCTAGGAACATGGGTACTAGAGGAAAATTATAATAAATGAAATAATACCTTGTAATTTTTACTTAGTGTATGCTCTACTGTTTTGTTTTCGAGATGAGGGAAGTGTTTTTATGTATGACCGCATCTTCTACCACTTTTCCTAGATTTCCATTTCTCATAATAAACAGGCTAGGGCCTTTGGGATCTAAACCTGGGAATTCTAAATGATATGATAATCTATCTATTAGAAAAAATATTAATTAATAAGTTAAGAAGTTAAATTTAAAAATTAAAATGTTATATTTCTATTTTATTAAATGAAATTAATACTTGAAGGGTAAAAATGACAATGAAGGGTTATTTGGTGAAGGTTGTGAAGCAAGATACTCATATTCAATAGGAAAAATTACAAATAATATACACATTGGATATTGTAGTACCTTTTTATTGCCTAAACCATATCTCTATTCTAGTTCAGTTTCACATATCTATTATTGAGTTTATATTCATTTTTAGATAATTGGGAAAAAGTAGAGATGGGAAGTGGTCGACCACCGGTGGAAGTTTCCAAAAGAGGGTATTAGCACCTACCATGGGTGGCCGCCCAATTTTTTTAAATCCTTTCTTACACAACATCCCCACCCTCAATAAAAACCATAATTTTTTCAATTCTCCACCTCATCAACTCGTTTTTCCTTCACCACCCATCATCACTTCACTTATCCTTTGTTGCTTCACATGTATCATCACCATGTCTAGCCTCTATCATGTTTTCTATGTATCCCCATCTAAATAAAGGTTCTGGAGCATAACAGAAGTAGTGGTAGGGTTCCCAATTTTGGTTTTATTGGTTTTAATAGATAAATTTGAAGAACATGATGAATGCATCCCTATATACTCCTAAATTTCATTTTTAACATCCAATTTATAATAAATTTAAAGAACCAATTACCTTGATTGTGATAATCCACTTGACTGATTATTTTTTAATTCACAAAAGGTTGTCATTGCAATGAATAATCCACATGATTATTCCTCTAAATGTTTCCACAAATCCTCTATGAATCATTAAATGGAATTCTTGAATCTTTAAGTGCTAGCATGGTAGAGACAAGTGATTTAAATTGTTCATTATTGATCAAGGATAGTCTTGTTCTCTCTGTTCTTGAGATAAAGGGTAGAGGAATAATATCTCTAGGAAATGATAGAATTATGGAGATTATTTTATTGTCCAAAAAATTTTACACCCGTCTAAAATCATAAAATTGGGTTTTTATACTTAGGGTTAAAAAATTGATAATTATACAATGAACCTTTATCAATATATTTAATCTAAGTAATCCCTATATCAAATAATAATAATAAATATTATTATTTCCATGAAATACATTTATTTCAATAACGTTTTTAAATAAATTAATTAATATTTATTTTAATTATATTAGATAAAATATATCATTTTCATCGAGCCATTATCTCTACTCGACAATCCTCTGTAGAATTTATTTATCCTTTTACAAAAAATTATTTAATCCAATAAATATCATTAGTTTGATAAATAACTAAATATTATATCAACTAAACTCATGAATACATTTTTTTAATATTCATTTAGCGATATGAGTATTTATATCAATTATTTCACTAAGCTGGTAAATAATTATTTATTTATTTATACATTGTGAATAATATAGAAGAGATAAAATTCAACTCACATATTATAAACTCGAATATCTCATGATTAAATTAATTTGATCAACTTTACATTAATAATTATTATTCCCCAACTTGAGAATTTTATTTATTAAAAATAATAAATTCAGTTGAACTTAATGAGATTCTAGATACACATAGTGTGTGACCCTCTAGGCCTATTTCTTAGTATAATTAATCGAATGAACCTAAATTTAAAGATCAACATCTAGAAACACGTTAATAAAACCATATAGAAATAAGTTAATTCCATAACAAACACAACCTTCATACAAATTCTACTATGTAATATAATCCATTTATCTATTGATATCACATAAATCTTTATGCATAATCATTTTATCACCATATATTATTGATTAATATTTATTTGACTTTCTAAAAATAACTTGTTAATGAACTACCTTGGCTATGGATTCAATCATAAAGTTTCATTTCAATCAAATATCCAATGATATCTTCATCTATAAACTTGGAATAGGACAAGTACATTATTGACTTGTGAAATTAATTCCATAAAACATATGCCACACAGAACGTATATTACCTCACTGCAAACATATAACATAATGGTTTTCATTAATATATAAATGTACATGATTCATGATACACTTTAATAATAGACTCAATTATAAGGACCAATACACACATTCATATATTGTAATATCCAATGACAAAAATATATAGAATTCCTATTGGTAAGTATGTCCTCGTAACCTTTCCACTTAGAGATCTCCAAGTGATAACTTCTTGAGAAGAAGCCTCAATGTCTTATGATCCCCCAACACTTGATGGTCAAAAATCATATGTGTACTATCTGACATATGTTATATAGACCATAAGACATATATTTAAGAATATTATCATAACATCTTTGGGTTCTCATTAGATTGGTAAACTACTATGAACATTCACTACAATAAGTAATATAAAGACATTATCATGTTAATATTACATAGAATAATAATTATTATTATCTGATAGTATATTTATTTCTAAAATGGTAATTTATAGTAAAAGGTTAGTTAGTTAGAGGGAACCAACTCCAATAGACTCCCACATTCACTATATCCAACTACTAATAAATTTTAAGCCATGATCTCTCACATGATTTTCATGTTTCTATTGAAATAATCTTCCAGTCAATGGGTCTGTCTCATTTTCCTCTGTGGGAACTCTTCTTAATACAATTTCGCCCCATTTAGAATAACCTCACAATATGTGATACTTTATATATAGATACCCAAAGCTAATCATGTAATTATGTTACATTATTTATATAGTTTAATCATTTCAAATCATAAATCCTCTCAAAATACTAAGGAAATAAGGATTAGTGTCTTTTTGGAATAGTTACATAATCAATTTAGTCTATAATACTTGTTAACATTCCCCTATAATTTATCCACACTAGATTCCATTTTAAGCTTCTTGTAATTTATAATAATATTCATAACCCAGGGAAGAGAGACATAAGAAAAGGGTGAGCTCAAATTCTTAGTAAGGAAAAAACTTATCAACATATCATCAAGGGTTATATCATAAGAATATGAGAAAATAAGATCAAGGGAGATATATCTTATAAAAATAACATGGAATAATAATATTTTTCCATAATACATGATGTAAGAGCATGAAATCTCAAATGAACAATAGATACCATCATAAAAGAGTGTAGAAGTATGATATAGTAAACATGATCCATGGATTATAACCTACGAATATGACATAGAATTATTACATAGGCATAATAATATAAATTCATAACATTGTGAACATACCAAACTGTGTCAATTTGATGGTCAATATTATGAATATAGAGAATCCACACCATTTCCATGCTTAATCTTGTTAACATAGCCAATCTGTATCATGTTCATGCTTAATATTTTTAATATAGATAACCCACAATTTTTTCGATATCAATATTGTTAATATAGATAATACGCATCATGTTCATGATCAATATTATGAACATAACTAATATTCATCATATTCACACTCAACATATTTATTGATTGTGGTATAAAACGTAAACTAATGAATTAGAGGGTGATATAGCACCTCATCCATCATCATCCATTCATATGTGTGCTATATGATACCAATTATTCAACACATAATGAAAACCCATGAGAATAAAATGGTTTTCACTCATAACATCATAAATAACCCATGAAAATAAATAAGTGTTTCACAAAATTTCTAGACGGTATCACTAAAATTGACCTCAAGAATATAAATGGTTAATATAAAAAATTAAATTACCCCAAAATAGTATTTTATAAAAACATTCATATGGTGGTACATAAAAAATTACATCTATGGAAATAAGGAATTTAGATATAAAAAGGAAAATTTTAGTGAAATCATAAATATATTTTGTAGAAAATGATTTTATGTTTTTTGTAACTAATGAATTTATGGGTCACTTTGAAAAGCCATTTTTAGTAATGGACTCTCTTGAAAAATTGAAAAGTAGTCAATTTTGAAATCAATATTTGGGAATAAATATTAATAATGAAGCCTTGGAAAATAAATAAAGGTTTCAAAAAGGATAAGTGGAAATATTTTTAATTATTTTACTTTTAAAAGGAATCTTCAATAATGGATCCTTGAAAAAGGCATAATGGTTTTAAAAATGTGATTTAAAAACACATTAAAACTTTTAATTTTAAAAATAATATTTAATAATGGAACATTTAAAATGGAATTAAGGTTTCAAAAAGGTGATGTAAAAAACTAATAAATTTAATCTTTAAAATAGTTTTTAATAATGGAGCCTTAAAAAATATAGAAAGGGTTCATAAAAGGTAAGTGAAGTCACATTGAAAATGTTTAATTTTAAAAATAATATTTAATAATTGATCCTTGAATAAGACATATATGTTTCAAAAAGGTGAAGTGAAAGATTTGGAAAACACTTACTTTTGGAAATGTAACTTTAATAGTAGATCCTTGAAATGACATAAAGTTTATAACAAGAAATTTAGGGTGAAATAAAAAAAATTGAAAGGATGGAAAGCCTTTTTAATACTTTGAAATACCTTGTTTGAATACCCACATCATAAAAATAGTAAAAAAAATATACTTATTAAAATAGGATAAGGAAAATATAAAGGTGAAAAAAGATAAAATATAATTAGGTTTTAAATTTTAACAGATAACATTGGTAGGAAAGGAAAATATGAACAAGTATAGAAATAATTCTTTAATGAGGTTGGTAATTATTATAAATAATTATATATTTCAATGGGGAATAAATTCATCAAGGAGGATTATTTGAATCTAATGTTTCATTTTACCTAGAGAGAGATAAATTACCATGAAACAAAATCTTAGGGTGGAAGTAACCAATTCTAAATAATGAAGTTCTAGAAGATTCATTATAACCTAACGAAGGGAGTTGAGTTAACAAAAACCATTACAACTTTGGTATCTTTTGAATAGAAAGACTATTAAATAAAGAACATTATATGGGTCTTGAAACCCCATGAATTTAATGAATATGGAAAAATAAATTCATTAGGTAGTAATAAAACCATATAAAAGAAATGACGATGTGAAAAAAAAAACATGTATCATGGACTTGAAAATGAGACAAAGAAACCCTTAACTTAATTCCTGACTTCTATTAAAGCACCTAAATCCCATTAAGGACTTGTGGTTTCACTTTGATGAATTCTATGAAATGGATAGAATAGGACAATTTTTTATGAACAAAATATAAAGGATATGAAATAGGATTCCATGGGAAAAAATAGGGCTAAGTTTCAAGAAAAAATCAAAATTTTGGAGTGGTACTGAAGGGGTGGTGAGAGGCATGTTTTTGAACTGGTGCTAAATGTAAATATTTCAACTTAATATAAATACAAAACATGTTTAACATGTCTAGAAGACCCTATCATGGGAAATAATAGAGTGGGGCATAAGATAAGGTGGATAATCACTCAACCGTTATTTCTCACACATGATTTAAACATATTTTTTAGTCCATTACTATTAGAATTTTCACTTTTAAAATTTTTTGTCTAACCGTGGTAACTAATTCTAACCTAAGTAATTTAATTTTAATGTATAAAACCAAAAAAAATACCTTATTATATAATTTTTACCTACCAATTAAAAATATGAAATCCATTTTATCAAATAAACTTTATATGTGTAAGAAAAATCAACCTTAACAATAGTGCATGTCATGAATAATAACATCTTTTTTTAGAAAAATTGTATTTTTAAGATTAAAATTTATGTGCAGGATAAAATTATCAATGTATTTTATTTTCATTATATAAATGTTTTTATTATAAAAAATAAAGGTTATGTTTCTTCAAAGTCAAGATGATACCATTATTTTTCATGATTTTTCTAACATTTTTATAATGAAATTTTAATATTTTTAATAATTTTACTAATGAATTAATTTATTTATTTTTATGTGAGATATTTACATTAGAATAATCAATTTAGATAAAATAGGTGAAAATTATGAATTTTTATGTTTTATGAAAATTTTGAAGTTATTGTTTTCCCTTACACATTTCTTAAGGGCTATGTAAGGGTAAAATGGTCACCACCAATACACAAGAGACTTTTTGATATGTAAGGGTAACATAAGGATTTAAAATGATGAATAATGGTAACTTACAATTCTTGAAGTCTATTTAAGAGGATGTTTTCCACTAGGTAAGGGTAAGTCCTCTTCTCGAAGAACTCTATAAAGGCCACATAAGCTGCATAAAGGTAGTGAAAGTGGTTGGGTAAAGGCAACCAATATATTTCAATGGATGCATAGAGATCAAGGGGATTTGTATGGGAAACCCCCGATTTTCATTGTCTATATAATGGTAATACTGATTTTTCAAATTCTACATAAAGTTACCTTAGGTTTTCAAAGAGATGAATAAAGGTTACATTATTTTTCTTCAAGATATATAAAGTTTGAACAAATTCACATCATGGAAACTCCAAAATATTTAGTGATGCAAAAGGGTAACTATGACCTTACACAGGTTACGAAAGGGTGACCAGAGCCACCAAATAATGTAATGGCCAATTTTTTTGGAGCCCGAGCTTGATCCAAAATGTCACCATGAATCCTTGGATCACCATGGATTGCTACTAAACCTATATGTTAACCTTGTAATGATCAATGGAGAACTTTTTATGAAAAATTCCATGTTACTACTACCTGGTCATATTATGGATAATATCTACTACCCCAACCGTGCACCATCTCCATGAAAATCACTAGACAAGAGGAACTTCTTGGGCTTGAAAATTCATTTCACCACTAAAAAATTAGACGTCCGCTGTGGTGAATATATGGATCTTGAATCTAGAGTGTGGATGACCATAGGCTGTGATCACCTTTCTATACCATGTTTGATCCTATTTTTCACATACAAACTATGGTTTTTCAAACTAGAAGAATGAAATGGATATGTCACACATCGACTATAGAGATTTCCTAAATAAAAGGAGATCTTCACATGTACCTATGGAACATTTTCCTAAAAAATTATTCCTTTTGGGTTGTGTAATTACCCAGCTACATTCCAAAGGTTCATGATAAGTATTTTTTTAGATAATATTGAATATTTCTTGGAGTTATTTTTTAATAACTTCACTTATTTTGTAATTCCTTTGATAATGTCTTGGGAAATCTAGAAAAATTGTTAAAAACATGCATTGAAAATAATGTTGTATTGAATTTTGAAAATTTTAATTTCATAGTTTTGAAAGGGATATTATCAGAATACTTGATTTCATAAAAGGGTATTGAAGTGGATAAATCCAAGGTTAAAGTAATAAATTATTTCTGTATCCCACTTGGGTGAAATATAATATATCTTTCTTATACCATATAAGATTTTATAGAAGATTAATCATGGATTTTAGTAATAATTTTATTCCATTGTAAAAATTACTTTTTAAACAGGATGAAATTAATTTTAATAATGATTATAGGAAATAATTTATTAAGCTAAAGGAAAGGTTAATTACCCCCACTAATAATGAATCCACTAAATTAGGAACACCAGTTTGAGGTACTTTATGATTCATTGAACCAAGTTGTGGGAGAATCCATTTCTCAAATAATTGAAGGAATACCAAAAGTGATAGATTATTCATTAAAGAAATTAGATGTTACTCATATTAACAACAAACCCACTAAAAATGAGATCAATTCTATTTTTTCATTAGATAAATTCAGATCTTAATTGCTTGTAACTAAACTATTTTTTTTAGATCATAAAAACATTAGGTACTTGATAATTAATGATGATTCAAGACATGGTGGGATCGATGGATGCTACGTTTCTAAGAGTTCAACTTGGAGACTAAAGATAAGATGGGAGATGAAAATTTGGTGGTAGAACAACTCAGTAGACTTTCTAACACAACTCATGTATAAATTCTAGATCTGAACCCACTATGTGATCAAATATTGGGAGAAAAGATCTATATTATGAAAGGTTAAGTACCATGGTATATTAATATAAATAATTATTTGGTCACATCTTAGGAACCTTATTATCTTAACTATCATAAAAATCACAAAATCAAGTATGAATCTATATTTTCTATTTAATAGGATCCATTTTGTTTGGAAATTTTACAATGACCAAGTCATAATAATGTAATTTTGGACTAGTTAAATAGAATCTGTTTTTGAATTTTTTTCAAACTGTTTCTTGTATAGACCACTTTGGACCTCAAATAACTATGAGATAATTCTTGGAATCTGGTATTTATTAACCAAATTTGTGTAACTATTCTCATGGATTTAACAAGAAGTGTGAGAAGTATAAATTTTATGTGAATATTTTAATAAAATAAGATATTCCTCAATAAACCACTATTTTTTGTAAAATATTTGAAGTATGGGGCATTGATTTTATGGGACCATTTTCTATGTATTTTTGGAATTTCTAAATTCTTGTTGTTGGATATTATACATCAAAATTAATAGATGGAATGGCCACTAAAATTGATGATTCCAAAGTCATTTGATATTTTTTTAGGTTCAAATTTTTTTAGGTCTGTAGTTCCAAGATCCATTATCAGTGGCTAAGGGAATCACTTTTTCAATAAAATACTGGAGGTTATTCTTAAGAAGTATGGGGTTCATCATAAGACACCTACGCCTTACCATCATAAAAAAGACCAAGACGAAGTGTCCAACCAAAAAATAAAAGGCATTATAGAGAAAATAGTTAAACACAACTAGTAGGATTAGAGCCAAATATTTAAAGAATCCTTATGGCCATACCAAACAATATACAATACACATATAGGTATGAATCCCTACAAGCTAATTTATGAAAAAACAATATACCAATAGAGCTGAAGAAAAAAATATATTGGGATTTCAAGAAGATAAATATAGACTTTTAGGGTACCATAAAAGATAGAAAAACTCAGTTATAATATCTCGAAGAAATCAAGAGAGAGGATTTTGAAAATTCCAGAATCTACAAAGAGAGAACTCGAGTTGCACAGGACAAGATTATTTAGCTGAGGACCTTTCAATTTGGATACCAAGTTCTACTATATAATTCTATATTTATGTTAATGCTTGAAAAGATTCAGTCATTGTGGGAAGGTACTTTTATTGTTACTCATGTCTATCCTTTTAGTGCTACGAAGATCAATAAATAATACGAAGGAAGCCCATTTACTGTGAATGTGCAAAGGCTGAAAATAATTTATTGAAATATATCCCAAGAACCAATGGTGAAGCTCACACTTCTCTAACCTGCCTATTGAACATTACTCATGAGGATATGTCAAAAAAATTAGATTAACCAAATGTGATTCCAAGATGCAACTTGAGTTTTAATGTTCTCTTCATATTTTGGATTTTAGGATATAGTCACTCACTTCATGTTATTAACTTCAATGGAATGATCCATATACTTTCATGAGTTGTCTTATTTTGTAGGAACTTCTTGGAAGGAAGTCACCAGGATGTTTATAAAATTCAATAATATTAGCATAAGAAGAAATAGATTCATTGGGAAAGTGGAAGCCATTCTTAAATTCATAATCTTTTAACTCATTAACTTTTTTCAAATCTTTTTGAGCTTTAAACTATGATTTTCATGATAAAACATGAAATTTTTTCTTTACTCAACTGAAGTTGGGGACATGATATTCTTAGTAATCATATAATTCAATTTTTCAGATTTTAATGATAATAATATTGAATAACTAAAATGGATAATTTAATGAGAGGGAATCATAGGCATTAATTGGATGAATCATGATTTGGGGGATTTAGTTGATTCATTTAAATGAAATTTCCCTATAATTTTTCGTACTATGAATTTCACATGGATTTTTTTTATATTATTATCAATTACATGCATGATTTTCCAATTAACATGTTTCATTCTTGAGAGTATTTTTAGTTTTAGCATATTTCGTGGGTGATCTTGGGAACATGATACCTACTAGAAATTACATTGGAATTTATCGAAGCTATGAATCTGTAAAATCAAATTTAATATTATGGAGTTATTTTTATTAATTATGACCTTTCCTTGAGACCAAATTTTAAATTAATCATTGTTTATCCCATATAATCAATGAATGACCTTTATAGGAATGAGTCACGTTACAAGACAATTATATCCATTACTAACCTCCTATTGGTGTTTTTCATGGTATTTTAATGTTTAAGTGAGGGTTTAATGGAATTTATGGTGGAAGGAATTCACTAAATTATAAAGAATATGTTGTAAAAATCCATCAAGGTATCATTTAAGCATTTTTGAGGTGATTGTGATTGTTGACAAAGAGGAACTCCATGTTGTGTTTGTTGACAAAGCACACCACGATGTTCAATTTGTTGACAAAGATGATTTCCATGGTAATTTGTCAAGTTCTAGAGTTATTTTTGACATACTATGTTGAAAAATAACCATGAAAATGGAATTGAAGATCTAGAGTCTGTACAAAACGAACAAATATAAGGTGGCGTCGTTTTCCTGTGTTTGCCAAATTTTTGGGCCTTAAAATCGGCAAATAGAGAAAAGTGTTTTTTGAAAAGGGACTTGTGTGATGGTGTCTTGGTGGAATGGGAAGTTTAAATCCATATTTTATTCAATAAAATAACATAAAAATATGTAAAAGGAAAGAGGGGTGCCCAAATTTTGGTTTGGGCGTGCAAGGTGACTAGGGAGACAGAGGTTAAGGTGGCTGGACTTGCGTGCTGAGAGGAGACTTGCACATGGCGCTCAGGGTGTTCAAAATTACTATAAATAGTGGGATAAGCCTTCTTGTTTATGGTTAAGCTCAACACTTATAGAAAATTAAATCTCCAGTCGCTCTGGTGTTTTGGGCACGCAAGTGGTGGTTTGGTCGCGCAAGTATAGAGATATTCAGAAGAGGTGCACCAGTTGATAATTTCACACCAGTATTGGTTTGGGTTTAAAAGAGTTTGGGTATCCCCTGTTTTGAGTTGGTGAATGGATTGTTATGCAATTGGATAGATAACACTTGCACGCCAGGCTTATAGAAGAGCGTCAGTTGATAGTTGCGCACCAATATTGGTTTGGGCGTAAAAGGATGGGAGTCACCCAAGTTTGGAGTTGGAGAAGGGAGTGTCGCACAAGTGGTTAGGTGACACTTACATTCCAATCATGGAGAATCATGCCAGAGAATATATAAGACCTCCAATAATTAGAGAATCACACTAATAATAGATAAGGGTGCCAGTCATTTTAGGGTTGTGTGAAAGTTGGAGGATTTCCCGGTACACCTGGTGCAAAGTGAGATTCATATCTTGGTGAAAGTTAGACGTCAATAGGGCATCTATAAAAAAAGTAATATTCATTAATTTGTGATAATGAAGGGAAATAAAAGTTCATAAATAGTGAGTGGATCCCTTCCAAGAGCAGTTATTGAAGGAAGAGGAAGAAGGTGACCCTTTCCACCGGTAGTGAGCCATAGAACGAGGCAAAGGGAGTGACCCTTGGGAATGCAGTGAGCAGACCATAAACCTTGTAAAGGTAGTATCCTAGGAACAGAAGATATGGCCTGAAAATTTTATTCTTTATTGGCACAAGACTTAGTGAAATTGGTACAATGACACATCGCCGTTGTATACTCCTTGGACATAGCCCAGTGAGGGTGAACCAAGTAAAAATCTCTCTCTCTACCTTCTTGATTCCCTGCATTGCATCCAAAGCATCATTGTAAGATAAAAAAGGAAGGAACAAGATAAATGTTAAAATATAAGTGAAAATAAATTTATTCTTATAATATTGAGTTCAAGATCCAGTGGGGCAGGAATAATTTTTAAATAGATTATCCATACCCTGATTCACCCCACTCTTGGGGTATCTAGTCCCCTTTTGGTCCTAATAGAATAAGTGTGGGGCTGACATTATGGGTATTGGGGAAGTTTCATGATATAATTTATTAGACTTTTTATTTCTATCACTCTTGAAATAAAAAAATTAAAATGAAAAATGAAGAAGAAAATAATGGGTTATGAATTTGAAGAATCAAAAATCACTATTACCAAATAGATGATTTTATCGTATGGGATTAGGATGTGGATATGAAATTTTTTATAAGAATAACATTAAAGAATTTTTTTTGAAAAAGAAATTGAAAAAGAAAAACAATTAGTTAAAAAATTATAAAAAAAATCAAGAGGGTGTAAATATTTATTTATGCTTATATTGATCATGACCTTACTTTGAGTTCTAAAAAGTGGGACTTATCACTTTGAAGGATATATTTTCATTTCACTTTAATTTTTATATCATGAAATATTCTTTAGAGTTAAACACTTTTTTGATCCTTAATGTTTTGATATCATTCCCTAACAAACTTAATCCTTTGGTTCATCAAAACTTTAATTTCAATTCCACATGATTTCATGTGATTTTTAGCCTTCCAAAGTGGATATGGTAGATCCTTTATAAGCCTATGGAAAAGTAGAATGTACTAATGGTATGATAATAACTCTACTTGAGTCTGTACCATGAATGATGAAAGAAGAAAATAATCTATATTAAGGCATATCATGACATGAAATGATTCATAATAATAATTTGAGAATATTTAATGGAATTAAGGATAAGAACCATCATTTTACACTGGAAAAAATTAAAATATTTGGGTTGACTATTTCTTTGAAAAGTTTTTATTTTAATTGATGATTTATATGAAAATTAAATGTTTAGTTTGATATTGATATTTTTTTGATTTAATTACATTAAATTTTAAATATTGGTAAACATTATTTTCCTAATTACTTATTTTTGATATTTAATTTTTGTGGAAAATCATAGATAAAGTGTAGGGGTATTTGGTTCCATTATTTCAAAAAAAAATTGTTATCAATTTTATAATGAATTTTAATATTTTTAATTATTTTTCCCATTAATTAATTGATATATTTTAGTGTGGAAGATTTTAATTTAAAGTATTAATTTTAATAAAAGAGTTTGAAGTGATGAATTATTATGTTTTATAAAAAAACTATGTTATTATTTACCCTTACACATGGACTAAGGGATGCATAAGGGAAATATTCCCTCTAATTTATGCAGGAGTCTTTTTAAGAAAATACAAAAGGGTAACTGGTTATGCTAATATTTTCACATATTTTATACTATAATTAAATATTTTTTAACCCACCACGGTTTTATTTAATGGGAAATTGTTAAATGTTTTTTTTGTGTTATCCTGATCCAAAATACAAAAATGGCCTAATTCTGAAATTTTAACATATTTTTACCACATGGGTATTTTTTTCATTTCTATTAAAATATATCTACAAATTTTGTGATTATAATTTATTTATAACCCCTATTTTATTTCCATCAAATTTTTCTTCTGGACTAGGTATTTATTTGAGCATCTTGGGGCCTAAAAATCAATCAAGTTGAAAACGTTTTGGGGAAAACAACATGGACCTCATCTCTACAAAGGAAACACAATTCGGTATACACACCATCAAATGAATTAATTCCACATGGAGATGAAATAAGACTAAATTTACCGTTTATAAATAAAATTTCATGGAGTTTGGAATCGATTATGGTGTTAATTTAACGAAACCTATTAAAGGAAGATGCATGAAACCTTCATCCATAAAAAGTCATGGAAAATAAAAAACCAAAAATACCTCTATGTGAATCCAATGAAGTTTAAATTTTGATGGATAATGTAAAATATCTTTATGAAAAAACTTTATTCATGAAAAAACATGTGAATATTCCATTTAATGGTCCAAAATTGCACTCACATTTGGGGACCAGAAATATGGCCTATAATAGGAGGGGAACTCCTCCCTCTCAACTTATTCCAATCCTTCCCAACACCATTCTGGGGACACTTGTACTAGAGGGGTATGATTTATTAATTCCATTATAGATAAGAGTATTTACACCGATAATCATTCCATGATGGGATGAACTCCAAGTGTTGGAGGTCGATGAAGATCCAAGGATTTACCCCTTTTGAGTTTGTAGTTTTTAATGTAAATGCTTTTCTTTTAAATTATCTTGGGATTTGTTTTCATGATGAAGGAGGTATCTTTCCATATTTTTTTCAAATTATTCTATTTTTTCTATATCTTTTATCAACTTATTAATGTAAAATGGTTAGCTTGTTGTTTAAACTTCATTGGACGATGTCTCCCCAATGATCACAACAGGTTCAACTAGTTTTGATTACTCAAAGATCGTTGGGTAGTCAGATTACCTTCGTAAGCAGATAAAAACAAACGTTTGTGGTATAAATATGGTTTTTGGTAAAACAATAGGTGTATAACTAGAGGTCTTGAGGTATACAATGGATAATTTAACTAAAATAAATTTGTAAACAATGATAAAGGGAGATTCCAAAGATCAACGATTATCCACCGCAGCCTTCTTATGTTTGTTTTCTCAGTTCGGTTTGATTTAAATTTCTAATCTCTGACATAGATTTATTATTAAATTATGAATTTATTATTTTAGTTCATTTCAATCCACCCCCATATATATTAGATCATCTAGTTTTATATTAGTCAAATTAGATAGTGATAATAAAAAATACAGTGTGTGTTAACGGCCTCCTTGAGATCGACCCTAGGGTGTGCCACTATCGTGCATTCTTAGGAAAAAAATAAGAAATTAATTGAATAGAGATTAATAAAAAATCTCTCTATTAGTTTTAGTTCCACTAATAATTAAGACATGATGTTCTGAACTCTAAGTGGTGGTGGCTGGCGAAGATTCGAGGATTTGTCCCTTTTGAGTTTGTGGTTTTTAATGTAAATGCTTTTCTTTTAAATTATATTGGGATTTGTTTTCATGATGAAGGAGGTATCTTTCCATATTTTTTTTCAAATTCTTCCTCTTTTTTCTATATCTTTTATCAAATTATTAATGTAAAATGTCTTTATTGTTGTTAAAACTTCACTGTATGAAGTCTCCCCAATGAGCACAACATGTTCAACTAGTTTCAATTGCTCAGAGGTCTTTGGGTAGTCGGATCACATTTGTAAGCGGATAAAAACCCATGTCTGTTGTATCAATATTGTTTGTGGTAAAAATAGGGGTATACCTCTTGTTTCTTAGGAATAAATTTGTTAATTAAACTAAAATACATTCATCAAAAATGATAAAGGGAGAGTCAAAAGATCAACGATTGTCCACCGCTTCCTTCATAAGTTTATTTTCTCAATTCGGTTTTCTTTGGATTTCTAATCTCTAACATAGATTTATTATTTCATTATAAATTTCATAGTTTAGTTCATTTCAATCCACCCCCATATATATTATATAATCTTGTTTTATATTCATCAAATTATATAGTGACAATAGAAAATATAGTGCGTGTAAGTGGCATCCTTGGGATCGACCCTAGGGTGTGCCACTATGGTGCATTATTTGGAAAAAATAAGAAATTAAATGAATAGTGATGCAAAAAAAATCACTCTATTCATTTGGCATTGATGCTAAGGAGGCTAAGTTCTTTTACAAACTATTTTTCATAAATTAAAAAACCCAAAAAATACAAAATTTCAAAAAAATAATAATTTCATTTAATATCATCCTTTTTTAGGTCTAGATGGATTATTTTAGTGATTTATAATACGCTTGTCCTAGAGATGATTTGTGTAGAAGGGGATAATTTTTATAAAAAAAAGGTGAGGAGTTTCAACTCTAACTGTACAACCTTTCCACCCTCATTCAAGAATTCAATGTCTAATGTTTGGAACCTAATCTAGAACTGGAACTAGAATGAGTGGTGGAGGAAGTTTCAACAATAATTTTTTATATTAAAGAACTTGAGTCAGGTGAGAAGGATAATTTAATTGAATTAATCACATCGACATGTACTCAACTATTTCTTGAGGAGGTACCTAAAGTACACATCCCATCTACCCTTCTTGAATAAAAAATGTTTGAAGCTAAAAGTATTAAGGGAGATTTAATTTCTGAACCTTCAATTTATTCAAATTTTATTATTTCTGAATTTCAATCTGATCTCACTTATTCTGATTTTATAGATTCAGCACCACTAATATAGGCCCTAGATGAAGAATAATAATAAGAAGTTCCTTGTGTTGAGGAGAAAATTGAAGAGCATTTAGAGATGTACACTGGTGAAAATGAGGACAGTGGAACAAAAGATGAAATCCATGACGAATAAATTGAAGAGCTTAAACTAGAAGAGAGTCCACTTAATATTCAACTACCATTTCCACCAATGGACACCACTCCTCTAACGGAATAAAATAGGGAGCACCCCTACATTATTTTCCCTCACCCTATGAACCTAAATTTTTTTCAACTTATTAGGTGGTTGGGAATATTCTTATTTTCATTGGGGGTACTCACTCTTGGAATCTACATATAGATATTGAGAACAATAATTTTTGGTGGTTTCTAAGAAAAAATCCCCATCCACCATCGGATTTGGGTTAACCCACTGCAATTTCTAGATTTGGGTTAGTAAAAACCTAGCACCCGCCTAAGGTTCAAACCAATCATTGTCCCTTTTCTTTCCCCTTTAAATTTATTTATATTTATATTTATCATGTTATATTATTTATTTCATTTATTTTTATTGTGGTAGTATCTAGGATCCTAGCTCAAAGATTCCACTGGAAAATAAACTCAGGTTTTATCTTTCCTTCTCTTTAGTTTCACTGTATTATTTATATTTTGTTGAGATAAAATGAAGGGTAGTGAAATTTAAGTGTGGGGGAGTTTCGAACTTCTTGGTTCTTGTGTGATTTTTCATTTTCATTTTTCTCATTTTTAGGAACCTTGAGATTTAATGAATATTCTTATCCCTTTTCTCACATTGATTTAATTTTAGATAATTGAAATGATCTTTGAAATAATGGATTTTCAATTATTATTTATGTGAAAATATTTTTCTTTAAATTGAATTTGCAATTATTTTTATGATTTTGACCAATTTTTCAAATCCATGCTCAAGAAAACATTGAATCAAAATATTTTTTGAGTCCTGTGAGGTATTCTAATCCACTTGGGAATATTATTTATGATACCCACATTTTCTTGAGAGAGTCTTGGATTTTGTGTAAGAACCATAATTTATTTTTTTCTATTTCAAGGCTTTGGATTTCATTAAATGTTTTTGAAATGATGGAGCCACTACTTTGGAAATCCACGTATTATCATGAGACCCACCTTTACATCTATCCTTTGTAATCCCTTAGATACCATGAATTTTCTTATAAGTTTAAGCCACATTACAAGCCGATTTTTCCTTACCTACCCACAATTTTAGTATTTTTTCATGGATATTTAATGTTTGAGTGTGTGGTAAGGGCCTTTTGTGTGCGTTATTTGGGATTTCTTTCATTTGTGGGTGATGTGAGGTGTGCATCAACATTTTTGGAAATGGAGAATGAAATAAGTAGGCATAAGTTATCAATTCATTATACCTCATTTGTTTCATTCAGCTCTCTTAAAAAATATATATAATAAAATAAAAGTTGTGTCTTTTTGGAGTTTTAAAAAAATATTTAAAAAAGGAAAAATAAGATGTTCCTTTCTGGAGAATACAAAAAAAATAAAAAAATGGGAAGAATTAGATGATATCATTCATTGAAATAAATGATTCGCTCATGTACCGTGTCAAAAAAAATGGTGATGTTGTGTTTCTAATTCCCAGGGGAATTTGAGTGGTGTTCATCCTATGTTTTCACTTTAATTATTCTTGGATTGTACTTAAGAGTCAAACCTCCTCTGTCTGGACTTAAATTATTTTAATCATTCTCCCACCAACCCAAAGCAACAAATCAATTTGAACCTTTAATTAAAGACCTCATTATTGGATTCATTTTCATGTTTCACATTGTAGAGAAATGAGAATTATCACAATCCTATGGCGATACATGCAATCTCCAAGTATGAGCATAACTCCAGAATTAATTTCTCTTGAGTGAAGAGTGACATAGAATTTAATATGAGGTAGGTTCTGACTAGGTTGTGGATGAATTTATGAGGTTCAAAAAATTTAAATGTGAGAAATAAAAATTATGGGGAATTGTTTTTAATATATAAGACATGATGGAATTTCATTTTGGAAAAGATCATTTAAGTTTCCTCAATTTTGATTGTTGTGTGAATTTTTATTAGAATATATGATAATTTATTGAAAGTGAAATGATTAAGTGTGGGGGATTGATAAAGCTAATATTTTCACATATTTTATATAGTAATTAAATTTTTATGAACCAAAAATAGTGTTAATTAATGGTCAGTTATTAAATATTTATGTTTTTGTGTTATTTTGATCCAAAATGAAAAAATGGCCTAATTTTATAATTTTAACAGATTTTTATCACAGGGGTATTTTTGTATTTGTCTTAAAATATATTTCAAAATTTTTTATTATAATTTTTTATAACTCTTATTTTATTTCCTTCAACTTTTTCTTCTGGACTAGGGATTGATTCGAACATCTTGAGGCCTAAAAAATCAATCAAGTAGAACAATTTCTCGGGCTGACAACTTGGACTCCGTCTCCATAATAGAAACACAATTTTGTGTACACACCTTCTAATGAGGTAATTAAAATTGTATATTAAATAAGACTCAATTTATCATTGAAAAGTTAAATTTCATGGAGTTTAGAATTCATTATTGTGGCCATTTAATGAAACCAATGGAACCTGCGTCCAAAAAATGTTATAGATAATAAAAAATCCATAACTCTCTCTAGGTGCGTCCAATGAAGTTGAATGTTTGTCGGTGAATGAAAAAGATCTTTATAAACAAACTTTATAAATTACAAAACATGTGAAGGATCTATTTAATGATCCAAAAATGCGCTCACGTTCAAAGAACAGAAATCTGGCCTACAAAATGAGCGGAGATCCTCCCTCTCAACTCATTACATTCCTTCCAAATACCTTTATAGGGATTCTTGGACCAGAGGGAGATGATTTAGAGATTTAATTCTAGAGGAGATGATTTCCACCTATAATCAATCCATGATGGTCTGAACTCCAAGTGGTGGTGGCTGGTGAAGATCTAGGATTTTTCCCTTTTGAGTTCATGATTTTTAATGTAAACGCTTTTCTTTTAAATTATCATGGGATTTTTTTTCATTATGAAGTAGATCTCTTTCCATATTTTTTTCAATGTTTTCCATTTTTTCATATATATTATATCAACTTATTAACGTAAAATGTTTATCTCATTCTTTAAACCTCATTAGACAAAGTCTCCCCAATGAGAACAACAGGTTCAACTAGTTTCGATTGCACAGAGGTCTTTGGGAAGTCGGATCACATTCGTATGTGGATAAAAAGCCATTTTTGTGGTATTAGTATGTTTTTTGGTCAAAATAGGTTTATAACTGGAGGTATTGAGTTATACACTATATAATTTAACTAAAAGACATTTGTAAACAATGATAAAGGGAGAGTCCACAGATCAACGATTTTCCATTACTGCCTTATTAAGTTTGTTTTCTCAGTTCTATTTGATTTGGATTTCTAATAAATAACATAGATTTATTATTTCATCATTAATTTATTAGTTTATTTCATTTCAATCCACCCCTATATATATTAGATAATCTAGTTTTATATTAGTCAAATTAGAAAGTGATAATATAAAATTTAGTGCGCGTAAGCGGCCTCCTTGGGATCGACCCTATGGTGTGCCACAATGGTGAATTCTTAGAAAAAAAATAATTGAATAGCGGTTCATAAAAAATAACTCTATAAATTTGAGTTCCACCGATAATTAATCCATGATGGACTGAACTCCAAGTGGTGGTGGCTGATGAAGATCTAGGGATTTGTCCCTTTTGATTTTGTGGTTTTTAATGTAAACGCTTTTCTTTTAAATCATCTTGGGATTAGTTTTAATGATGAAGGAGTTATATTTACATATTTTTTTCAAATTATTCTATTTTTTATATATCCTTTATCAAATTATTAATGTAAAATGTTGTTTTTTTGTTTAAACTTCATTGTAAAAAGTCTCCCCAATGAGCACAACAAGTTCAACTAGTTTCGATTTCTTAGAGGTCTTTAGGCAGTCGGATCACATTCGTAATTGGATAAAAACCCAATTTTATAGTATAAATATTTTTTATGGTCAAAATAGTTGTATACCTCATGGTATTGATGTATACACTCGATAAGTTTACAAATATACATTAATAAACAATGAAAAAGGGAGAGTCAAAAGATCAATGATTTCCCACAGCTTCCTTCTTAAGTTTGTTTTCTCAGCTCGGTTTTCTTTTTATTTATAATATCTAACTAAGATTTATTATTGCATTATGAATTTATTATTTTTTTTCATTTAAATCCACCCCCATATATATTAGATCATCCAGTTTTATATTAGTCAAATTAAATAGTGACAATAGAAAATACAATGTGTGTAAGCTGCGTCCTTGAGATCGACCCTAGGGTGTGCCACTATGGTGAATTCTTATGAAAACCTATAAATTAATTGAATAGAGGTTAATGAAAAATTGCTCTTTCAATTTGGTGTCATTTTTGGTGAGTCCATGTGCTTTCACATACTATTTTTCATAAATTAGAAAAAACCAAAAAAATTCAAAAAATTCAAAAAAAAAAGAATTTCATTTCATATCATCATTTTTAGGTCAAGATGGATTATTTTAGTGATTTCTCGTATTCTTGGACTAGCGATGATTTGTGTCGTATGAGGGAATTTTTTAAGAAAAATAGTGAGGAGTTGCAACTTCAACTGGACAACCTTTCCACCCTCATTCAAGAATCCAATGTTTGATTGTTGGAACCTGAGCCAGAACTGGAACAAAGCGAGTGGTGGAAGAAATTTCACCAATAATTTTTTAATTAAATAATATCAGGTGGGTGAGAAGGATCTATTAATGGAAATAATCACATCATCCTGTACACAACCATTGATTGAGTAGGTCCCTAAAGTAAACATGCCAACTGCTCTGCTTGAAGAAAAAAAAATTGAAGCTGAAATTTTTGAGGTATATTTAATTTCTAGACATTCTATTTATTTAAATTTTATTATTTCTAAACTGCAATCTGATCTCCCTTATTCTGATTTTGTAGATTCATCACCACAAATTCAATCTCTATATGATGATGATGATGAAGTTCCTTGTGTTGAGGAGACAATGTAGGAGCCTGTCAAGTTGTACACTGGTGTAAATGAGGACGATGGAAAAAAATATGAAATTCATGAAGAATAAAATGATGATCATAAATCAGAAGGGAAGCCACTTACTATTCAACTACTATTTCCAACAATGGACACCACTCCTCCTACGAAACAAAATAGGGAGCACCCCTACATTCTTTTCCCTCCCCCTCAGAACCTAAATTTTCCTTTTCATCTTTTCTGGAGGTTGGGACTATTCTTGTATTAATTGGGGGTACTCACTCCTAGAATATACTGATAGATATTGGGAAAAAAAATTGGCGTTTTCTATTCAAGAAGCCTCATCTACCATAAGATTGGGATAAACCCACTGCAACTACATGACTAGAGGAAGTAAAAACCTAGCACCCACTTGGGGGTCAAACCAAGTATTATCCCTTTTCATTCTCATTTCAATTTATTTTTATTTATTTTTCTCATGTTCTGTTATTTATTTCATTTAGGTTTAATGTGCTATTATTTAGGATCCTTTCTCAAAGCTTCCACTGGAAAATAAAATCAGGTCGTATCTTTCCTTATCTTTAGTTTTTCTACATTATTTATATTTCGTTGAGATAAAATTAAGGGTAGTAAAAATTATATGTGGGGAGTTTTGACCTGTTTTTTTCTTGTGTTTTTTTTCTTTTTCTTTTTTTCTTTTTTATGAACCTGGATATTTAATAAATATTTTATCACTTTTCACACATCGATTGATTTTGATAGAATTGAAATGATTTTTTAAAGAATTAATTTTAAATTATTATTGATGTGCAAACGTTTTCCTTGAATTGAATTTTCAATTATTTTTATGAGTTTGACCAATTTTTGAAATCCATGCTCATGAAAACACTGAATCAAGATATTTTTTCGGCCCTATGAGGTATTATGATCCACTTTGGTATATTCATTCTAATACCAAAACTATCTTAAGATGATCTTAGATTTTTTGTGAGAACTGGATTTTGTGATTTTTCTCTTTCATGAATTTTAATTTCATGAAAGGTTTTTGATATGATTGGAACACTACTTTGGAAAGCCTCATATTATCCAGAGATCTACATTTACATCTATCCTTCATAATCCCTTAGATGACATGAATTTCCTTATAGGTTTAAGCCACATTACAAGATTATTTTCCTTACCAACCCACACTTTTAGTATTTTTGCATGGATATTTAATGTTTGAGTGTGGTGGAAGTGCCTTTCATGTGCATTATTTGGGATGTGTTTCATTTCTGGGTGATATGAGGTGTGTTTCAACATTTTGGGAAATGAAGAATGAAATAATTAGGCATGATTCATAATTTAATTATGCTTTATTTGATTCATTCAATTCTCTTAATAAAATAAAATAAAATAAAATAAAATCTATGACATTATAGAGCTTTAAAAATATATATATAAAAAGAAAATTATGGTGTTCCTTTAAGGAGCTTTACAAAAAATAAAAAAAAATAAAAAATGGGAAGAATTTGATGATATAATTCTTTGTAATTAATGATTGTCTCATGTCCCATGTCAAAAACAAAATGGTGGTGTTTTGTTTCACATTCCTAGTGGAATTTTAGTGGGGTTCATCCTATGTTTTGACTAGAATTATTCATGCATTGTACTTAAGAGTCAAACGTAGTCTTTCTAGCCTAAATTTATTTTAAGCATTTTCCCACCAACCCAAATCCATAGAGTCATTAGAACCTTTAATTAAATACCTCATGACTGAATTCATTTTCTTGTTTCACACTGTAGAGAAATTAGAATTATCACAAACCTCTGGTGATACATGCAATCTCCAAGTATGAGCATGACTCCAGAATTAATTTATATTGAGTGAAGGGTGACATAAAATTCAACGTGACGTAGGTGTTTACTCTGCCATGGATTAATTTATGAGGTTGAAAAAATTTAAATGCGAGGAATAAAAATTATGGGAATTTTTTTATATATGATATATGATGGAATTTCATTTTTGAAAAGATCATTAATGTTACCTCAATTTTTATTATTGTTTGAATTTTGATTAGAATATATGATAATTACTCGGGAGTGAAAAATGGTATAATTCTTCAATTTTAGGTTTTGTGTTATTTTGAGACAAAATTCAAAATGGTATAATTCTTCAATTTTAATCGATTTTTGTCACAGTGGTATTTTTTTCATTTTTCTTAAAATATATTTTCAAATTATCTAATTCTAATTTTTTTTATAACCCTTATTTTTTCCCTTTAACTTTTTTTTCTGGATTAGGGACTGGTTTGAGCATTGTGTGGCCTAAAAAAATAAATCAATTTGAACAATTTCTCAGGTAGACAGTGTGGACCCCATCTACATAACAGAAACACAATTCTATCTAAAATCCTCAAAATGGGGTAATTCAACTTGTATATGAAATAAGACTCAATAGATAGTTTACAAATTAAATTTCATATACTTTGGAATCCATTATGGTGTCCATTGAACGAAACCAATTGAAGGAAGCTGTATGGAACCTTCATCCAGAAAACGTCATAGACAATAAAAAATCCATAACTCTCTTTAGTAGAGTCCAATGAAGTTTAATGTTTGTGGGTGAACGAAGAATATCTTTATGAACAAACTTTATAAAGGAGAAAACGTGTAAAGAATCCATTTAATGGTCTTAAAACGCACTAACATTCGGATAACATAAATCCAACCTATAAAAGGAGGGGAGCTCCTCCCTCACAACTCATTCTATTCCTCCCCAACACCATTCTAGGGATTCCAGTACCAAAGGGAGATAAGTTAGAGATTCAATTATAGAAAAGATGAGTTCCACCAATAATCAAGAAATGATGGGTTGAACTCCAAGTGGTGGTGGTTGGTGAAGTTCTGAGGATTTTTCCCTTTTAAGTTTATGGTTTTTAATGTAAATGCTTTTATTTTAAATGATCTTGGGATTTGTTTTCATGATGAAGGAGGTTACTTTCCATATTTTTTTCAAATTCTTCTATTTTTTATATATATTTTATCAACTTCATAATGTAAAATGGTTGTCTCATTGTTTATACTTTTTTGGATAAAGTCTCCCCAATGAGCACAATTGGAACAAATAGTTTTGATTGTTCGAAGGTCTTTGTGAAGTCAGGTCACATTCGTAAGTGGATGAAAACCCATGTTTGTGGTATCAGTATGGTTTGTGGTCAAAATAGGCATATAACATCAGGCCTTTAGGCATACAATAAATAATTTAACTAAAATACATTTGTAAACAATGATAAAGGGAGAGTCCAATGATCAATAATTGTCCACTATTGCATTTTTAAGTTTGTTTTCTCAGTTCGGTTTTCTTTGGATTTATAATATCTAATGTAGATTTATTATTGAATTATGAATTTATTAGTTTAGTTCTTTTCAACCCACCCCCATATATATTGGATAATCCAATTTTATATTAGTCAAAATAGATAGTGATAATAGAAAATATAGTGCGTTTAAGCGGCCTCCTTGAGATCGACACTAGGGTGTGACATTATGGTGCATTCTTAGGAAAAAATTAAGGATTTAATTGAATAGTGGTTCACAAAAAATTGCTCTATCAGTTTTAGTTCCACTGATAATCAAGACATTATGGGCTGAACTCCAAGTGGTGGTGGTCGGTGAAGATATGAGGATTTGTCCCTTTTGAGTTTGTGGTTTTTAATGTAAACACTTTTCTTTTAACTTATCTTGGAGTTTGTTTTTATAAGGAATGTGGTATCTTTCCATCTTTTTTTAAAATTATTATATTTTTTAAATATATTTTATCAACTTATTTATGTAAAATAGTTGGCTTGTTGTTTAAACTTCATTGGACGAAGTCTCCTTAATGAGCACAACAGGTTCAACTAGTTTCAATTTCTCAGAGGTCTTTGGGTAGTCGGATCACATTAGTAAGCGAATAAAAACCCATGTTTGTAGTATCAATATTGTTTGTGGTCAAAATAGGTGTATACCTCAAGGTATTGAGATATAAACAAGGTGATTTAACTAAATGACATTTGTAAACAATGAAAAAGGGAGAGTCTGAAGATCAGTGATTGTCCATCACTGCCTTCTTACGTTTTTTTCCTTAGTTTGGTTTTCTTTGGATTTATAATCTCTATTGTAGATTTATTATTAAATTATGAATTTCTTAGTTTAGATCATTTAAATCCACCCTCATACATATTAGATATTCCAGTTTTATATTAGTCAAATTAGATAGTGATAATAGAAAATACAGTGTGTGTAAGAGGCCTCCTTGAGATCGACCCTAGGGTGTGAAACTATGGTGCATTATTAGAAGAAAAAAATAAGAAATTAATTTAATAGAGGTTCATAAAAAATCACTCTATCAATTTAGTGTTGTTACTGGGGAGGCCAAGTGCTTTCACATGCTATTTTTCATAAATTAAACAAAACCAATAAAAATAAAAAAAATCAATAAAAAAAGAATTTCATTTCATATCATAATTTTTATGTCAAAATGGATTATTTTAGTGATTTTTCAAATTATTGTCCAATGAATGATTTTTTTAGTAGGGGATAAGTTTTTAAGGAAAAAATTGAGGAGTTGCAGCTCTAACTGGACAACCTTTCTGCCCTCATTCAAGAATCCAATGTCCGATGGCCGGAACCTGAGCCAGAAATAGAAACAGAACGAGTGGTCGAAGAAATTTCACCAATAATATTTTATATTAATGAACCTGAGGTGGGTGAGAAGGATCTTCTAATGGAATTAATCACATTTTCCCGTACATAGAAATTTCTTGAGGAGGTCCTTGAAGTACACATGACAGCTGCCCTACTTGAATAAAATAAGTTTGAAGTTGAAAGTTTTGAGGTAGATGTAATTTTTGAACCTTCTCTTTATTAAATTTTTATTATTTCTGAATTGAAATCTGATCTCCCTTATTCTGATTTTGTAGATTCAGCACCACTAATATAGGCCATGTATGATGAATAATAAGAAGTTCCTTGTGTTGAGGAGATAATGGAGGAGCTTGTCGAGTTGTACACTAGTGCAAATGAGGATGATGGCACAAAAGATGAAATCCATGAAGAATCAATTGAAGATCATAAACCATAAGGGAATCCACTTACAATTAAACTACAATTTCCACCAATAGACACCAATCCTCCAACAAAACAAAACAGGGATCACCCCTACATTCTTTTCCCTCCCCCTATGAACCTAAAATTTTACTTTTCATATTATCTGGGGGTTGTGACTATTATTGTTTTCATTGGGGGTACTCACACCTAGAATCTACTGATAGATATTGGGAAAACTAATTTTTGGTGTTTTCTAAGTAAGAAGCCTCATCCACCATCAGATTGGTGTTAACCCATTGCAACTACCTAACTAGGGGTAGTAAAAACCTAGCACTGGCATAGGGGTCAAACCAAGCATTATCTGTTTTCTTTCCCCATTCAGTTTTTTTAATTTATATTTCTCATGTTTTTTTATTTATTTCATTTAGGATTAATGTGGTAGCGTTTAGGATCCTTGCTCAAAGCTTCCACTGGAAAACAAACTCAGGTTTTATATTTTATTCTCTTTATTTTTTTTGCATTATTTATATTTTATTGAGATAAAATTAAGGGTAGTGAAATTTATGTGTGGGGGGAGTTTCGAACTTCTTAGTATTGTGTGATTTTCTTTTTCTTTTTCTTTTCTTTTTTAGGAACCTTGAACTTTAATGAATATTCTTATCACTTTTCGCACATCGATTGATTTTGAGACAAATGAAATGATTTTTGAATGAACGGATTTTAAATGATATTTGATGTGAAAATGTTTTCCTTGAATTGAATTTTCAATTTTTTTTATTTTAACCAATTTTTAAAACCCATGCTCATGAAAACACTGAATCTATATATTTTTCTAGTCCTATGAGGTATTCTAATCCACTTTAGAATATTATTTTTAATACTCACTCTTTCTTCATTGAATCTTGGATTTTGTGTGAGAACTATAATTTTTGATTTCCCTCTTTGAAGGCTTTGGATTTCTTTAAATATTTTTGATATGATTGAGTCACGACTTTGGAAATCCACATAATGTCCTGAGATCCACCTTTAAATTTATCCTTCGTAATCCCTTAGATGGCATGAATTTCCTTATAGGTTTAATACACATTTCAAGATGATTTTTCTTTACAAACCCACACTTTTAGTTTTTTTTCATGGATATTTAATGTTTGAGTTTGGGGGGGAGGGCCTTTCATGTGCGTTTTTTGGGATGTGTTTCATTTGTGGGTGATGTGAGGTGTGTATAAATATTTTGGGCAATAGAGAATGAAATAATTGTGCATGAGTCATCATTTTATTATGTTTCATTTGTTTCATTCAGTTCTCCTAAAAAATAAAAGATAAATAAAATAAACATTGTGTATTTCTAGATCATAATAAAATATTTTAAAAGGGAAAATAATTTTGTGCCTTTCTGGATCTTCAAAAAATAAAAAATAATAAAAAAGGGGTGAACATGGATGATATCATTCTTTTTAATCACTAATTGGCTCATGTACCATGTCAAACGAAATAATGCTATCAAGCTTCAAATTCTTATGGGGACCTGAGTGAGGTTCATCCTATGTTTTCACTTGAATTATTCTTGCATTGTACTTAAGATTCAAACTACCTCTTTCTGGCCTTAAATTATTTTAATCATTTTCCCACCAAGACGAAGCCACAGAGTCATTTGAAACATTAATTAAAGACCTCATTATTGAATTAATTTTCATGTTTCACACTATGGGGAAATGAGAATTATCACAAACCTATAGTGATACATACAATCTCCAAGTATGACCATAACTCTAGAATTAATTTCTATTGAGTAAAGAGTGAAAACAAATTCAATGTGAGGCAGGTTGTGATTGGTCAATGAATGGATTTATGATGTTGAAAATATTTAAATGCGAGGAATAAGAATTATGGGGGATTGTTTTCATATATGAGTCATGATGTAATTTCATTTCGGAAAAGATCATTGATGTCTCCTCAATTTTGATTGTTGTGTGTATTTTGATTTGAATTCAATATATGATAATTGCTTAAGAGTGGAATGGTTAAGTGTGGGGGATTGATGAATCTAATATTTTCACATCTTTTATACTGTAATTAAATTTATATGAACCCACCATAGTGTTATTTAATTATAAATTGTTACATATTTAGGTTTTTGTGTTATTTTGAGCCAAAATGAAAAAATGGCCTAATTCTGCAATTTCAACAGATTTTTATCACACGGGTATTTTTTTCATTTATCGTAAAATAAATTTCCAATTTTTTTGATTGGAATTTTATTAGAACTCTTATTTTATATCATTCAAATTTTTCTTTGGGACCAGGAGTTTCTTCAAGTATCTTGAGCCCTAAATAAATTAATCCATTTGAACAATTTTTTCACGGGGACAACATGGACCCCATCTCCATAATGGAACAAAATTCGTTCTACATACCTTTATATTAGGTAATTAAACTTGGATATAAAATAAGACTCAACTGATCATTCAAAAATTAAATTTCATGGAGTTTGGAATCCATTATTGTGGACATTGAAGAAACCAATTGGATCAAGCTGCCTAGAACCTTCATCCAGAAATATTCATAGATAATAAAAAATCCATAACTCCCTCTAGCTGCATCCAATGAAGTTTAAATTTTGAGTGTGAACTCACAAGATCTTCATGAAAAAACTTTATGAAGTAAAAAACGTGTGAAGAATTCATTTAATGGTCCAAAAATGCACTCATGTTCGAGGAACAGAAATCCAGCCTATAAAAGGAGAAGAGCTCCCCCCTCTCAACTCATTCCATTCCTTCCCAACACCATTTTGGGGATGCATGGACCAGAGGGAGATGAGATAGAGTTGTCATTCTAGAGAAGAGGAGTTAACCTGATAATCAAGACCTGATGGTATGAATTCCAACTAGTGGCGGTCGGTGAAGATCAAAGGATTTTTTCCTTTTGAGTTCGTGGTTTTTAATGTAAAAAACTTTTCTTTTAAATTATATTGGGATTTGTTTTAATGATAAAGGAGGTCTATTTCCATCTTTTTTAAAAATTCTAATATTTTTTTCTATATCTTTTATCAACTTATTAATGTAAAATGGTTGTCTTATTGTTTAAACTTCATTGGAAAAAGTCTCCCCATTGAGCACGACAAGTTCAACTAGTTTCGATTTCTTAGAGATTTGTGGGTAGTCAGATCACTTTCGTAAGTGGATAGAAACCCAATTTTGTAGTATAAATATTTTTTGTGGTAAAAATAGGTGTATACCTCATGGTCTTGAGGTATACACTTGATTATTTAACTAAAAGACATTCATAAACACTGAAAAAGGGAGATACCAAAGATCAATGGTTTCTCACCGCTACCTTCTTAAGTTTATTTTCTCAGTTCGGTTTAATTATTATTTATAATATATAACATAGATTTATTATTTCATTCTGAATTTATAAGTTTGGTTCATTTCAATCCACCCCCATATATATTATATCATCTAGTTTTATATTATTCAAATTAAGAAATGATAATAGAAAATACAGTGTTTGTAAGAGGCCTCCTTGAGATGGACCCTAGGGTGTGCCACTATGGTGAATTCTTAAGAAAAACAAAAAATAAATTGAATATAGGGTCACAAAAAATCACTCTATAAATTTGGTTTCATTTATGATGAGGCCATTTTCTTTCAAATACTATTTTTCATAAATTAAAAAAACTATAAAAATTTAAAAAATTCAAAAAAAAAAGAATTTCATTTCATATCATCATTTTTAGGTCAAGATGGATTGTTTTAGTGATTTCTCGTATGCTTGGCCGAGCGATGATTTGTGTAGTATGTGAGACTTTTTGAAGAAAAATAGTGAGGAGTTTCAACTCTAATTGGACAACCTTTTCACCCTTATTCAAGAATCTAATGTATGATTATCGTAACCTAAGACAGAACTGGATCAAAATGAGTGGTGGAAGAAATTTCACCAATAAATTTTTATATTAAAGAATCTCAGGTGGGTGAGAAGGATATGTTAATGGAAATAATCACAGCATCTTGTACTCAACAATTTCTTGAGGAGGCCCCTAAAGTACACATGCCAACTGCCCTGCTTAAAGAAAAAAAAATTGAAGCTGAAAGATTTGAGGTATATTTAATTTCTAAACCTTCTCTTTATTTAAATTTTATTATTTCCAAACTACGATCTGATCTCCCTTATTCTAATTTTGTAGATTCATCACCACTAATGTAGTCTCTATATTAAGAAGAAGAATAAGTACCTTGTCTTGAGGAAATAATGTAGGATCCTGTCAAGTTGTAAACTGGTGAAAATGAAGACAATGGCACAAAAGATGAAATTAATGAAGAATAAATTGAATATCATAAACTAGAAGGGAAGCCACTTACTATTCAAATAACATTTACACCAGTGGCCACCACTCCCCCAACGAAACAAAATAGGGAGAACCCCTACATTCTTTTTCCTCCCCCTCTGAACCTAAAATTTTCCTTTTCATCTTTTCTAGGGGTTGGGACTATTCTTGTTTTCACTGGGGGTACTCACTATTATAATATACGGATAGATATTGTGAAAAATGATATTTGGTGTTTTCTATGCAAGAATCCTCATCCACCATCGGATTGGGTTTAACCCACTGCAACTACCTGACTAGGGGAAGTAAAAACCCAGCACACACTTGGGGTCAAACCAAGTATTATCCCTTTTTTCCCCTTTCAATTTATTTTTATTTATATTTCTCATGTTCCGTTATCTATTTAATTTAGGTTTAATGTGGTATTATTTAGGATCCTTTCTCAAAGATTCCACTAGAAAATAAAATCAGGTTGCATCATTCCTTATCTTTAGTTTTTCTGCATTATTTATATTTTGCTGAGATAAAATGAAGGGTAGTGAAATTTACATATAGGGGAGTTTTGACCTTCTTTTTTCTTGTGTGTTTTTTCTTTTTCTTTTTATTCTTTTTTATGAACCTTGATATTTAATGAATATTTTATCACCTTTCACACATTGATTGATTTTGAAAGAATTGAAATAATTTTTTAAAGAATGGATTTTAAATTACTATTGATTCGAAAATGTTTTCCTTGAATTGAATATTCAATTATTTTTATGAGTTTGACCAATTTTTGAAATCCATGCTCATGAAAACATTGAATCAAGAAATTTTTTCATTCCTATGAGGTATTCTGATCCACTTTGGCATATTATTTCTAATACCCAAACTTTCTTAAGAGGATCTTGGATTTTTTGTGAGAACCAGAATTTGTGATTTTTTTATTTCATGAATTTTGATTTCATGAAATGTTTTTGATATGATTGAGGAACTACTTTGGAAATTCTCATATTATCCTAAGCTCCACCTTTACATCGATCCTTCATAATTCCTTAGATGCCAGGAATTTCCTTATAGGTTTAAGCCACATTACAAGATGATTTTCCTTACCTACCCACAATTTTAGTATTTTTTCATGGATATTTAATGTTTGAGTGTGGTGAAAGGGCCATTTGTGTTCGTTATTTGGGTTGTGTTTCATTTCTGGGTGATGTGAGGTGTGTGTCAACATTTTGGGAAATGAAGAATGAAATAATTGGGCATGAGTCATCATTTAATTATGCTTCATTTGTTTTATTCATTTCTCCTAACAAAATAAAATAAAATAAAATAAAATAAAATCTATGTCTTTATGGAGCTTCAAAAAATATATATATATAAGGAAAATTAAGATGTGCCTTTATGGGTCTCTAAAAAAATAAAAAAAAATAAAAAATTGGGAAGAATTTAATGATATCATTCTTTGTAATCAATGAATGGATCAGGTCCCATATCAAAAACAAAATGGTGGTGTTGTGATTCACATTCCTAGGGGAATTTGAGTGAGGTTCATCCTATGTTTTCACTTGAATTATTCATGCATTGAACTTAAGATTCAAACCTCCTATTTCTAGCCTTAAATTATTTTAATAATTTTCCCACCAACCCAAAGACATAGAGTCATTTGAACCTTTAATTAAAGAGCACATGACGAAATTCATTTTTATGTTTCACACTATAGATAAATTAGAATTATCACAAACCTATGCTGATACATGAAATCTCCAAGTATGAGAATAACTCTAGAATTAATTTCTCTTGAGTGAAGGGTGACATAAAATTCAATGTGAGGTAGATTGTGATTCTGCCATGGACGAATTTACGAGGTTGAAAAAATTTAAATTTGAGGACTAAAAATGATGGGGAATTGTTTTTTATATATGATATATGACATAATTTAAATTTTGGAAAAGATCATTAATGTTTCCTCAATTTTTATTTTTGTGTGAATTTTGATTAGAATATATGATAATTTCTCAAGAGTGCAATGATTAAGTGCATGGGTTTGATAAAACTAATATTTTCACATATTTTATAATGTAATTAAATATTTATGAACCTAAGATAGTTTTATTTAATGGTAAATTGTTACATATTTATTTTTTTGTGTTATTTTGCTCCAAAATGCAAAAATGTTCTAATTATTCAATGTTAACATATTTTTATCATAGTAGTACTTTTGTCACTTATCTTAAAAATACATTTAAATTTTCTAATTTGAATTTTTTTAGAAGCCTTATTTTATTTCCTTCAACTTTTTCTTCTGGATTAGGGACTTATTTGAGCATCGTGAGGCCTAAAAAATAAATCAATTTGAACAATTTCTCTGACAGACAGTGTGGACCCCAACTACGTAACGGAAACAAAATTTGGTATACAGACGTAAAAAATGGTTAATTCAACTTGGATATGAAATAATACTCAATGGATCATAAAAAACTAAATTTCATATAGTTTTGAATCCATTATGGTGTCCATTGGACGAAATCAATTGAAGGAAGCTGCATGGAACCTTCATCTAGAAAACTCTATATACAATAAAAAATCCGTAACTCCCTCTAGAAGAGTCCAATGAAGTTGAAAGTTTGTGGGTGAATGAAAAATATCTTTATGAACAAGATTTATAAAGGATAAAACGTCTTTAGAATCAATTTACTGGTCTAAAAATGTACTCACATTTGGAGAATAGAAATCCATCCTTTAAAAAGAGGGGAGCTCATCCTCCACAACTCATTCCATTCCTTCCCAACACCATTCTAGGTATGCCTGGACCAAAGGGAGCTAAGTTAGAGATTCAATTATAGAGAAGAGGAGTTCCACTAAAAATCAAGCTGTGAGGGGCTGAACTCCAAGTGGTGGTGGCTGATGAAGATCTGAGGATTTGTCCGTTTTGAGTTTATGGTTTTTAATGTTAACACTTTTCTTTTAAATCATCTTGGGATTTGTTTTCATGATGAAGGAAGTTTATTTCCATATTTTTTTCAAATTATTCAGTTTTTTGTATATATTTTATCAAATTCCTTATGTAAAATGGTTGTCTCATTCTTTAAACTTCCTTGGGTGAAGTGTCCCCAATCAGCACAATAGGATCAACTAGTTTCTATTGCTCAAAGGTCTTTGGGAAGTCAGATCACATTCATAAGAGGATAAAATCCCATGAATGTGGTATTAGTATTTTTTTCTGGTCAAAATAGGCATATATCATGAGGCCTTGATTCATACACTAGATAATTTAACTAAAATACATTCGTAAACAATGATAAAGGGAGAGTCCAAGATCAATAATTGCCCACTACTGCATTCTTATGTTTGTTTTCTCAGTTCAGTTTGCTTTTGATTTCTAATATCTAATGTAGATTTATTATTTCATTTTAAATTTCTTAGTTTAGTTCATTTGAATCCACCCCCATATATATATTAGATAATCTTATTTTATATTTTTCAAATTAGATAGTGATAATAGAAAATATAGTGCACGTAAGAGGCCTCCTTGAGATTGACTCTAGCGTGTGACACTATGGTGAATTCTTAGGAAATAAACAAGGAAGTAATTGAATATTGGTTCAAAAAAATTGCTCTATATATTTTAGTTCCACTGATAATCATTCCATGATGGGCTGAACTTCAAGTGGTGGTGGTCGGTGAAGATATGGGGATTTTTCCCTTTTGAGTTTGTGGTTTTTAATGTAAATCCTTTTCTTCTAAATTATCTTGGGATTCGTTTTCATGATGAAGGAGGTATATTTCCATATTTTTTTCAAATTATTATATTTTTACAAATATATTTTATCAAAATATTTATGTAAAATAGTTGTCTTATTGTTTAATCTTCATTGGACTAAGTCTCCCGAATGAGCACAACAGGTTCAACTAGTTTCGATTTATCAGAGGTCTTTGGGTAGTCCGATCACATTCTTAAGCAAATATAAACCCATGTTTGTAGTATCTATATTGTTTGTGGTAAAAATAGGTGTATACCTAGAGGTCTTGAGGTCTAAACTAGGTAATTTAACTAAATTAAATTTGTAAACAATGAAAAAGGGAGAGTCCAAAGATCAGTGATTGTCCACCGCTGCCTTCTTAAGTTTGTTTTCTCAGTTTGGTTTTCTTTGGATTTATAATCTATAATTTAGATTTATTATTTAATTATGAATTTATTAGTTCAATTCATTTCAATCCACCCCCATACATATTAAATAATCCAGTTTTGTATTAGTCAAATTAGATAGTGACAATAAAAAATACAATTCGTGTAAGAGGCCTCCTTGAGATCAACCCTAGGGTGTGCAACTTTGGTGCATTATTAGAAGAAATTAATAAGAAATTAATTTAATAGAGTTTCATGAAAAATAAATCTATCAATTTGGAATTGTTATCAGGGAGTCCAAGTGCTTTCACACGCTATTTTTCATAAATTGAAAAAAAAACCAATAAAAATGAAAAATTTCAACAAAAAAAATAATTTCATTTCATATAATAATTTTTAGGTCAAGATGGATTATTTTAGTTATGTGTCATATGCTTTTCCTATGGACTATTTGTGAAGTAGGGGATACTTTTTTAAGGAAAAAAGTGAGGAGTTGCAACTCCAACTGGAAAACCTTTCTACCCTCATTCAAGAATACAATGTCCGATGGCCGGAACCTGAGCCAGAACTGGAACCAGAAAGAGTGGTGGAATAAATTTCACCAATAATTTTTTATATTAAGGAACCTGAGGTTGGTGAGAAGGATATTCTAATGAAATTAATCACATTTTCCCATACATAACCGTTTCTTGATGAGGTCTTTGAAGTACACATGCCAGCTGCCCTACTTGAAGAAAAAAAGTTTGAAGTTGAAAGTTTTGAGGTAGATTTAATTTTTGAACCTTCTCTTTATTCAAATTTTATTATTTATTAATTGAAATCTGATCTCCCTTATTATAATTTTGTTGATTCATCACCACTAATTTAGGCCCTGTATGATGAATAAGAAGAAGTTCCTCGTGTTGAAGAGATAATAGAGGATCCTATCAAGTTGTACACTAGTGAAAATGAGGATGATAGCACAAAAGATTAAATTCATTAATAATAAATTAGAGATCATAAACCATAAGGGTAGCCACTTAAAATTCAACTAAAATTGCCACCAGTGGACACCAATCCTCTAATGGAATAAAACAAGGAGCACCCCTATATTCTTTTCCCTCCCCCTATGAACCAAAATTTTTTCTTTTTATCTTATCTGGGGGTTGTGACTATTATTGTTTTCATTGGGGGTACTCAGACCTGAAATCTACTAATGGATATTGGGAAAAATAATTTTTGGTGTTTTACAAGCAACAAGCCTCATCCACCATCAGATTGGTGTTATCCCATTGCAACTATCTAACTAGGGGCAGTAAAAACCTAGCTGCTTCTTAGGGGTCAAACCAAGTATTATCTCTTTTTCTTTCCCCATTCAATATTTTTTATTTATATTTATTATGTTTTTATATATATATCATTTAGGTTTAATGTGGTAGCATCTAGGATCCTTTCTCAATTCTTCCACTATAAAATAATCTCAAGTTTTATATTTCTTTCTCTTTAGTTTTTTTGCATTATTTATATTTTATTGAGATGAAATTAAGGGTAGTGAAATTTATATGTGGGGGGAGTTTCAACCTTCTTAGTATTGTGTGATTTCATTTTTCCTTTTTTTCTTTTTTAGGAACCTTAATATTTAATGAATATTCTTATCACTTTTCACACATTGATTTATTTTCAGATAATTGAAATTATTTTTGAAAGAATGTATTTTAAATGATTTTTTATGTGAAAATGTTTTCCTTGAATTAAATTTTCAATTATTTTTATGAGTTTGACCAATTTTTGAAACCCATGCTCATGAAAACACTGAATGAAAATATTTTTCTAATCCTGTATGGTATTATAATTCAATTTGGAATATTATTTCGAATACTCACACTTTATTCAGAGAATATTGGATTTTGTGTGAGAACTAGAATTTGTAATTTTCCTCTTTGAAGGCGTTGGATTTATTGAAAAAAAAATTATATGATTGAGGCACGACTTTGGAAATCCACATATTTTTATGAGATCTACCTTTAAATTTATCCTTTGTAATCCCTTAGATTCCATGAATTTCCTTATAGTTTTAAGCCACATTATAAGCTGTTTTTTTACCAACCCACACTTTTAGTTTTATTCATGGATATTTGATGTTTAAGTGTGGAGGGAGGGCCTTTCATGTGTGTTATTTGAGATGTGATTCATTTTTGGGTGATGTGAGGTGTGAATAAATATTTTGGGCAATATATAATGAAATAATTAGGCATGAGTCATCATTTTATTATTCTTAATCTGTTTCATTTAGTTCTCCTAAAAATAAAAATAAAATAAAATAAAAGTTGTATATTTTTTGGACCTTTAAAAAATATATAAAAAGGTAAAATAATGTTGTTTCTTTCTGGATCTTTAAAAAAATAAAAAAATAAAATAAATGGGGAGAACTTGGATGGTATCATTCTTTTTAATCACTAATTGGCTCATGTACCATGTCAAAAAAATAGTGGTGTCATGTTTCAAATTCCCAGGGGGATTTGAGTGAGGTTCATCCTATGTTCTCACTTGAATTATTCATGCATTGTAAAGATTCAAACCACATATTTCTGGACTTAAATTATTTTAATCATTTTCCCACCAAGTCGATGCCACAGATTCATTTGAACCTTTAATTAAAGACCTCATTATTGAATTCATTTTCATGTTTCACAGTGTGGAGAAATAGGAATTATCACAAACATATAGTGATACATACAATATCCATGTATGATCATAACTCTAGAATTAATTTCTATTGAGTGAAGAGTGACAAAAAATTCAATCTGAGGCAGGTTGTGATTAATCCATAAATAGATTTATGATGTTGAAAAAATTTAAATGTGATGAATAAGAATTATGGGGAATTTTTTTTCATATATGAGACATTATGTAATTTAATTTAGGAAAATATCCTTGATGTCTACTCAGTTTTGATTGTTGTGTGAATTTTTATTTGAATTTAATATATGATAATTACTTGGGAGTGGAATAGTTAAGTGTGGGGGATTGATGAATCTAATATTTTCACATCATTTATACTGTAAATAAATTTTTATGAACCCACCATATTGTTATTTAATTTGAAATTGTTATATATTTAGGTTTTTGTGTTATTTTGAGCCAAAATACAAAAATGGCCTAATCCTACAAGTTTAACCAATTTTTATCACAAGGGTATTTTTTTAATTTATCATAAAATATATTTCCAAATTTTTTGATTCAAAATTTCATAGAAAGATTATTTTATATCATTCAAATTTGTCTTCTGGACCAGGGATTTCTTCAAGAATCTTGAGGCCTAAAGAAATCAATCCATTTGAACAATTTTTTCAGGCGAACAACGTGGAACCCATCTCCATAATGGAATTAAATTCGGTCTACATACCTCAATATTAGGTAATTAAACTTGGAGATGAAATAAGACTCAATGGGTCATTCAAAAATTAAATTTCATGGATTTTGGAATCCATTATTGTGGCCATTGAAGAAACTAATTGACGAAAGCTTCCTGGAACCTTCGTCCAGAAATAGTCATAGATAATAAAAAATCCATAACTCCCTCTAGCCGCGTCCAATGAAGTTTAAATTTTGAGTGTGAACGCACAATATCTTTATGAACAAACTTTATGAAGGAAAACAATGACTGAAGAATTCATTTAATGGTCCAAAAATGCGCTCAGGTTTGAGGAACATAAATCCGGCCTATAAAAGGAGAGGAGATCCTCCCTCTTAAATCATTCAATTCCTTCCAAACACCATTCTAGGGATGCCTAGACCAGAGTGAGATGAGTAATAGATGTCATTCTGGAGAAGAGGAAATAACCTGATAATCAAGCCATGATGCGATGAACTCCAAGTGGTGGTGGATAGTGAAGATCCAAGGATTTTTCCCTTTTGAGTTTGTGGTTTTTAAAGTAAATGCTTTTATTTTAAATTATCTTGGGATTTGTTTTCATGATGAAGGAGGTCTATTTCAATATTTTTTCAAAATTCTATTATTTTTTCTATATCTTTTATCAAATTATTAATGTAAAATGGTTGTCTTGTTGTTTAAACATCATTGGAAAAAGTCTCCCCAATGACCACAACAAGTTCAACTAGTTTGATTTCTCAGAGGTCTTTGGGCAGTCAGATCACATTCGTAAGTGAGTAAAAAACAATATTTATGGTATCGTTATGTTTTTTGGTCACAATAGGTGTATAACTTAAGGTCTTGAGGTATAAACTGGATGATTTAACTAAAATACATTCATAAACAATGATAAAAGGAGAGTCCAAAGATCAACTATTTTCCACCGCTACCTTCTTAAGTTTGTTTTCTCAGTTTGGTTTGCTTTGGATTTCCAATATATAACATAGATTTATTATTGCATTATGAATTTTATAGTTTAATTTATTTCAATGAACCCCCATATATATTAGATAAGCTAGTTTTATATTAGTCAAATTAGATAGTGATAAAAGAAAATACAGTGTGTGTAAGCGGCCTCCTTGAGATCGACCCTAGGGTATACCACTATAATGCATTATTAGGAGAAAAAATAAGAAATTTATTGAATAGAGGTTCACAAAAAATATCTCTATCAATTTGAGTTCCACTTATAATCAAGTAATGATGGGTTGAATCCAAGTGGTGGTGTTTGGTGAAGATCTAAGGTTTTTTCTCTTTTGAGTTTGTTGTTTTTAATTTAAACGCTTTTCTTTCAAATTATCATGGGATTTTTTTCCTGATGAAGGAGGTATCTTTACATATTTTTTTCAAATTCTAATATTTTTTCTATATATTTTATCAACTTATTAGTATAAAATTGGTGTCTTTTTTTCAAACATCATTGTATAAAGTCTCCATAATGAGCACAACAAGTTGAACTAGTTTTTATTGCTCAGAGGTCTTTGGGCAATCAGATTACATTCTTAAGCAGATAAAAACCCTAGTTTGTTGTATAAATATGGTTTGTGATCAAAATAGGTGTATACCTTGAGGTATTTAGGTATACACTATATAATTTAACTAAAATACATTTGTAAACAATGATAAAGGGAGATTCCAAATATCAACGATTGTCCACCACTACCTTATTAAATTTGTTTTCTCAGTTTGGTTTACTTTGGATTTATAATCTCTAACGTAGAATTATTATTGAATTTTTAATTTCTCATTATAGTTCATTTCAATCCACCCCCATATATATTAGATAAGATATTTTTATATTTTTTAAATTAGATAGGGACAATAGAAAATATGGTGTGTTTAAGCAGCCTCCTTGAGACCAACCTTAGGGTGTTACACTATGGTTCATTATTCAGAAAAAAATAACAATTTAATTGAATAGAGGTTCATGAAAAATTACTCTATCGGTAACATAAGGATTTCAAAGGATGAATAAGGGTAACTTCAAATTCTTGAAGGGTGGATAAGGGTAAGGCTTCCACTGCATAAGGGTATGTCCTCTATTCTATGAACCGTGTAAAGGTCTGTCACACCCCCACCCATGTTTTGGTCTTTTTAATTATTTTCTTTGGATTTTAAATTTTTATCATGGTTTGGGTGGAATCCCAAATGATATTATTGAGTTTTATTAAAAAAAAGTGTGTGTTTTTTACTTGACATCATTGGGCGCACATGGGGAGCACATTTTGGGAATCTCGCACGGCTTCGCCCAGGCATTGAAACCATCCGCATGTCTTCGAAAAATTACAACGAGTAATTTTTTTATTTTTTTATTGTGTTATTTTAATTTTTTTATACTTAATAATTTTATTATTCTTATTAATATGAAATGAATATTTTAATCATTTTTATTTTTATCAATATAATAATAATTATTATTATTATTATTATCATCATCATCATCATATCATTATTAAAATTATCATGTTTATTAAAACTATTACTAAAATTATTCTAATTATTATTCTAATTATCATTATAATTATTACAGTTTCATTATTGTTATAATTTTTACTGTTATGTTATTATAATCATTATTATAACTATTATTATTATTAATATTAATATGTTGTAATTAACCTATTTAATTTAATTGTGTTATATTTTATTTCATTTATTTATTTGTTTTTGTTTTTGTTTTTGTTTTTTATTATTTTTTTCTTTCTTTTGAAAATTAGTGTTGGGGCGCATTTCCTCTCCCTCCCCTCCCCTTCATGCGCAGCGCCCCTCCACACCCATTCAATCCTGAGCAGCCTCCTACCAACTCTGGCGGTCCTACTCCTTCTTCGGCCTCCCCCTGCCCTTCAAGCGTGAGCCACCACCCTTCTAGTGTGAGCTAATCCTCTCCCACTGGCCCTTCTAGTGTGAGACACCTCCCTTATAGCGTGATCCACCACCCTCCCCCTTCCCTTACAGTGTGAGCTTCTGCCCTCCTCTAGTGTGTCGCACCACCACTCGGCTCCTCCATCTTCAGTAGGACCTCTTTTGGCTAGCGACTCATCTAGTAGACACTGCTAATCGTGTGGCCCCTGGCCGATGTGACCTCCCTTTCCAGCACTGGCCTCATCCAACCATGCACCCCACTAGCTCTCCCCCCCCCCCCCCCGCACTCACCATCCAGCCGCCATCCGGCCTCAAGCCACACACCCTTTAACTATCTCCTCCCTTTTTAGTCGGAGTCCCTTTACCCCTGCCAGCCACTTTTGGGCTAGTGACCGACATACCAAACCTCATATCATCCTTTGTGCAGCTCTGACCAGTCGGTTTGCTCCTTCCATGCGCCTTATGACCCGTCACATTCCCTCTGACTGGCCACACGCCCTTCCCGACTACGCACCCCCTAGCCGACGACCTTTTTGGCGCCACGCAGCCCCTTTCCATCCTTCTGAGCCAGAACAACTAGCCCCATCAGCTCTCATGCCATCTTCATTTGTGTGACCAGCTATGCACCCCTTGTTCTCAATTGGGCACGTGAAAAATTCCCACCACTGAAGGTGATCGGTTTTGATTCGCATCATTTCACTTGAACCAGTGTCGAGGAGAGTTTTGCGTTGTTTATTCATTGGGATTATTTGAAGTTAATGTATCTATGTTTTTATATTATTTGCATTTGTTTCATCATGTTGGTGAGGTAAAACTACGAAGTCATAGTAATTAGATCATGGGGACTTATACGCAAGCGTGATGCAAGTCATTTCGTCATGATTGATATGTGAGTTGAGGTAAGACCCTTTTCACATTTCCTTTAAATTCATGATTTCATTGGTTTCTTGTTTTTTAAACTTCCTTAGTAATTAAATTAGTAATGTACTATTTTTATAATATTTTTTCTATGTGAAATGAAGTTTTTTGTCTGATTTCTTTGGATGTGTGACGTGGATTTGAAGAATGATACACGACTCGTGGTTGGTTGATGGCACGGTTGGCTCTTGAAAATAGTTACAATTTTTAGAATCATGTTTTGGTCTTAAAAATATATTTTTGATGTTTACAAAAATGGTTATTGAAATTTTCTCAAATGTATTTCCAATGTGTTTTAGGTTAAAATGGGATTGTTTCACTTATGTATGAGAATAGTTGGTTTGAGGGAAATTTTTATAGTCGTTAGGAATTTTTTCAAGTGGTCTGATTATGTTGTGCAAACTAAGCATTTATCAAATGCCTGATTGGATCTCATAAATGTTTTTCTGGATTTAATGAGGTGGTTGGTATTTCATAAATGGATTTACAATTAGTTATTCGTCATTCAAAGTGAGTGCGTATGGTATTAAAAATGGATTTTTGAACATGTGGTGTGTTTTGTTAGGTTTTTCACACTAAGCATTGGTTAAGTGCCCATTTGGATTTTCTAAGTAGTTCGTGATTTCGAAAGGCATGATTTGGTATTGTAATTGATAGTTTGACATTAAAATGGTTTTGTTGCTTCCAAAGTGGATTTATAAGTTGGTTTGGTGTTGAATATAACTAATGTATGACTATTCATAAAAAGGATTAAAATGTGAAACTTTTCAAACACTTGGAGGAAGGGCCCGTTTGGCCAGGTTTATATAAAATGAGGTTTGGATTTGCTCAGGAAATGATTTTCTAAATGATTTCATAAATGTTAAAGTGTTTCATAGGTAAAGTCCCAGTTGGAAATTTTGAATGGTTATTTAGAAAACCCCTCTTGGGTTGGGTCTCTTGCCTCATTGATTGATCATGAAATGGGAGAGTCCTCAGTATAGGACCTCCTTGGTTAACTATTATTTAAGGAAATGGACTAACCTTGAGGTGGTCAGGGTGGTGCCAGTTTTTTGGTGTGAGTGGTTATATATATATGTAACTTATTATTTAAATGGTGAGGTACACTACTTTGTGAAATATGCATGGGAAACTAGCATAACAAAGAGGTTTACTGAGAAAGATTGTTGCACTAGTTAGATTATTAACTGCTAGTGTCTGTTAGAAGGGGGGATATTTTTATATTATTGCTATGGTATTGGGCCCCTCAACCAGGCCAAGTATGGAGAAGGTTGGTAATTAGGGCGTTATGACTCCATCAAGAGTAGGCATTCCTTCAGGATGAGTCACATGTATTAGTACATTCTGGTTTCTTCTGAGTTCTTAGGATTTCACGTGTTCCTTTGACACTATTACAGTTAGTATCATTTCCCTCTCTATATGAAGTTTTATCCCTTGTACATAGTTTCATTGTTTTCTTGTAAAATTGTAAATGTGTGGTTTGCTAAAGAGTTTTTCAAGGAAAAATGTTTTGAATGAACAATCACTCTTTTCTTTGGAAATTTTATGAAAAATAAATGATTCCTTTTTTATCTTCTTTTATTTTCTCCTCCTCTTGAAAGTTATTTTAACACGAGGGAAATGGATTGTCATTGTTATTAGTTTTCCTTAAAAATAAATTTGTAGAAAATTCTATATTTATAGATTTTAATTCAAACCTGAAATCAATGTTTTCTTTTTTAAAGAATGTGCATTGGGAATAGATTAGTCGGGCCTACTTACTGAGTTTTAATACTCATGCCTATAGTATTTTATTGTTTTTAGTTTCTCTTGTAGGTTTCAGTTTTGGTTTGGATCACCATAGGTGATTTTTGGTTTCACCATTCATATATACATGTTTTCTATAAGATATCAATCATTCCACATATCGTGAAATCCCATGGGAAGAAAATGTATTTAATTCACCACATCATAAAGAACACATGGTAAGAAAGCACAGTTTCACAACATTTCTAGATGGTATCACCAACATTAATCTCAAGAATGTAAATGGTTGGTACCCAAAATTCAATAATACCAAAATAATATCTCATAATAACATTCAAAGGGTGGTTCATAATAAATAACATCCAAGGAAAAAAGGGTTCTATAGATCAAGAGGAAAATGGTATCAAACTTTTATGAGTTTTATATAAAATGGTTTTAACTTTGGTTTAAGTGATGAGGTCATAGGTCACATTAAAAAGTCATTTTTATAATGTCTCTTTTTAGGAAATTTAATAGAATTAATTTTCAAAATCAATATTTGGAAATAAATCTCAATAATGAAGCATTGGAAAAGACATAAATTCTTCAAAAAGGTGAAGTGAAACCATTTTGAATAATATTACTTTTAAAAGGAATTTTCAATAATGGATCCTTCAAAAATATATAAAGTTTTCAAAAAGGTGATGTGAAAACACATTCAAAACTTTTACTTCCAAAATAATATTAAATAATGGAGCCCTGAAAATGAACTAAATGTTTAAAAATTTGATGTGAAAAAACATTGAAAAAATTTAATTTTAAAAATAGTATTTAACAATGGAGTTTTGAAAAATAAATAGATATTTTGAAAAGGCAATGTGAAAACTCTTTGAAAATTATTATTTTTTAAAAATAATCATTAATATTGGATCTTTGAAAAAGACATAATGGTTTCAAGAAGGTGTTGTGAAAGATTTAGAAAATACATACTTTTGAAAATCTTAATTCAATAATTCATAACAGAAATGAGATAAATGTTATCAAACTAAATATGGGGTGTAAGATAAAAAAAAATTATTTTTATAGAATGGAAAATCTTTTTAATATATGTATACACATTTATTGAAACCCCTCATTGTAAAAATAGTAACAATACATCCTTTTTAAAAGATTAAAAAGGAAATATAAATGTTACAAGAGATAACACATAATTAGTTATCCAATTATAGAGGATAAAATTGATTGGAAAGTAAAACATGGACAAGTATGGAAACTATATTTAAGTAGGATGACTATTATTCTCAATAATTATATACATTTTATAGGGAATAAATTCATCAATGAGGCGGATTTGAATAAAAAGTACAATTTTACCACAAAGGAAAAATAAAAATATAATGAAATTAAATATTAGGGTGGAAGAAACCAATATTGGAAGAAATAAGTTCAAGAAGATTCATTATATTTCAATGAAGGGAATTAAGTTAACAAAAAAAATTACAACATTGTTGTCTTTTGAATATATATCCATTCAAATAAAGAACAAGATATGGCTCTTCCAACCCCAATAATTTCATGAATATAGGGAAATAAATTCCTTACTAAATAATGACACCATTTAAAATAAATGATGCTATGTAAAATAAAAAATGTCTCATGGATTTGAAGGTGGGACAAAGAAACCCTCACCTTAATTCCAAACTTCCCCTAAAGTGCCTGAATCTCATTAGGAACTTAAGTTTTCCCTTGGAGGACTCCTTGGAAATAGAGAGATTAGTCTAAATTCTTATGACCAAAATCTAAAGAAGATTAAATTTTATTATAGGGGAAATAAATAGGGTAGAATTTAAAAAAAACTAAAAAAAATTATTTTTCATTGAAGGGGTATTGAGTTTCTCCTTTTATAGGTGGCGAGAATGACATTTTTATAAATATTTTAACTTAATATAAATAGATCCCATGTTTCACATGTCAAGAAGACTATTAAATAGAAAATAATTAAGTGTGGAATGATATAAGTTTGATCATCCCTAAACCATTAATTTTTACAAATGCCTTAAAAATGTTTTTAAAACCTTTACTCTTGAATTTTCACTTTTACCATTTTTGATCTCACTTTGGTAACTATTTTTTTTACCTAAGTAATGTAAATTTAATCTTAAAAATAAAATGGACCTTATTTCATAATTTGGACAAAATAATGTTAAATATGAAATAAATTTTATAAAATAAAATTTCTATGCATAAGAAAAATCAATTTTAACATTAGCACATGTAATGCGTAAAAATCCATTTTTAGAAAAAGTGTATTTTTAAGATTAAAATTTATATATAGGATAAAATTATAAATGAATTTTATTTTATTACAATAAATTAGTTTCGTATAAAAATATAAAATTTATTTTGATTTAAAGTAAATCCAAAACCAAATATTACAAAAATATTATTTAATTAAAAGAAATGACAAAAAAAATGTTTACTTTATTAGAAAATATTACTTATCTTGTAAAAAGTTGGTTTTATAAATTCATAATTTTATTTATAAAAACATATTTTTTACTCCTTAAAATATATTTGATAATGAAAAATGTCTTATAATTTTTTAAGTTATACTTAATTCTTGATATAGTCATAAAGGCTATGCTTTTAGTAAACATTGTATTTTTCATTATTCATTTAAAAACCAATTATTGTATAAAAACTCAAAAATTCACCTCATCAAAATATTATTATGTTTAATTAAAAAATGGAGCTAATTTTTCAAAATTAAAATTATAAAATTTATAAATTTATCTTTTAAATGAAAATTCCAAGTATAAACGAAACAACTTTTATTGAAAAATAACCTTCTTAAATATTATGTGTTCTCAATATTATTTTATACTGGTTTAAAATTTAAAGAATTTCAATATATTAGTTAATATACTAAAAGATTATATATTATTATAATAATCATTTAATTTTTTTTGATTTAATTTATTAGATTTTAAATTTTTGTTTGAGAATGAACAATCATTTAAATATTAAAACATATTAATTACAAATACACTAAATGTAAACATATTTAATTGATTAATATATTTCTATTTACTAGAGGTTTTATTATTATCCTAATTTTCTTGATAATATTCATCCAATATGAAGTGGATTTTCTACTTCTATACTCCATGTGGATAAAGCTATTAAAAACATTAGATTTATTTAAAGGAAAGATATATAGTAAAATCTTGGGGTGTTACATCTGAAGTATATGACTCATCCATTTATGTAATGTATATTCCTTGGCTAGAACCAATAATTTAGTATTATCCCAATACATAGATATATTATCTCCAGGTGGAACACCAAGAATCTAGATGAAGGTTTATATCCAATACTTCTTTAACTAAATCTGAAGTCACATTATGCTCAAATTCTATTATAAAATTAGTGACCATTGGCTACTTAAATTTTTTATAATTCATAGTTCCTCCATTTAGTCAAAACAATGTCCCTATTGTGACTTCATATCGTTTTGATATGTTTAGAAACTAGAATCTACATATCCCCCCACAACTAATTCCTCATCACCTTCATACACCATGAACTTATCCATTATATGACTTAGATATTTTGGGACTGTTTTTATAGATGAAAAATGTGGCTCTTACAGAAATTTAACTTGGATTTTCAATCCTCAACATTCATTAAAACTTGAAAAAACTATTTATTTAAATGAATAAATATCATTGTATTATTCATTCAATAAATATTTGTGTGATCAACATAACTTGAATAATTTTTATTCCTCCAAACTTGAAATTAATATTTTTTCTAATATTAAATTCAGATAGAATTTAATTTTTATTCAAAATAAACTAAGTGTGTGATCCACTAGGCCTCTTTCTTAGTGGAATTATCCCAACAAGAATAAATTTCAATATCAGCCTCTTGAAACACATCAAATAACCCATAGAGAATGAAATTAATATTACAATGATAAAAATATCATATGAATGCACATTTTGTAATATAATAGCTTTTTCATAATTTGTCATCAAGCATGTTGCATGCTTCAGTCACTAACCAACACCCTTGATATACTTTTATTTTCATTACTGAAATGATCTTGTCGATAAAATGTCCATGTCCATGGACTTAATAAAACAATTCCATTCTAATCAAAGCATGTGAGATATTTATTTTCATTAACTTGGTAGGGATAAATTCGTTCATGAATTATTCTTCAATTCCATATCACTTATGATGCACCCAATGTAACCTACCTCACTCTAAGTGTAACTCCCCAATATTTTTCAAATAAATTTAATATTGAATGCATGAAACAACGAGTCTCTGTAAAATGCCACTTTTTTATAACCTATCCAGCAAACATAATTTTTCCAACTCTATTATTTGATGTTTGAAAAACTGACATACACTGTTTCATTTAGTAAGATATTTAGAGTATGGTAAGACAAAATTAATTTTTTTTATGAATATTAACATACCATTATGAAGAGTATCATACCCTTATAAATAGTAATGTCACTCTTATTAATAGTAATGAATAGTAAATCATCCAAAAAAATAGAAACTTTACCAGTGAATGTATAAATATAATTTAGACATCTTATAAGTGAAAAAATGATCATAGTATAAGTATTGGTAATTTTGTATGTCATAAATATTTTAATTACAATTTTATGAATAATTTAATAATTTCAAATGAAAATGTATTTTCATAAAATGTAATCATAAAATTTATACTTTATTTTCTTATGATTACAAGATAATTTTATGAGACCTTGATTAATTTCTCATGGCATTATAAAACGAGATATAGTTCTATAGTTGTTTTTTGGAATAAAGTATGATTGTATTTAAAAAAATAAATTAAAATTTTTTATGAAATATTTTTCAAAACATGGGTTTTAATTTTTAATTCTACACATCAAAAAATGGGTGGTGTGAATTTTTGGGATTTTTATAAAATAATTGAATTTTTCGTAAATAGTAAAAAAGTAGTTTTGAGTTTTATGTATATTTAATGACATCAAAATGATGTAATAATTATTATAAAATTCTGGTAGAATTTTGTACAGTAAAATATGATATTAGGTTTCCAAGTGGATAATACCATGGAAAAATACCGTGGGCAAGCCCATGGTTTTGAAAAACCACATATGAGGTGTCCTTTGAAATTAATAAAAAAACTCCCTCTCATTTACTATAAATACCCATTCATCCCATCATTTTCATTCATTCCAAACTCATCATCCTCAAAGATCAGGTATTTTTACCTCCCTATGAGTGCTTTCAAGGTATCATCAATCCCCCAAGGTCTCAACCTTCAAATTTTTGGAGTTACTCTTCGAGGTAAGGGAATCTACCACCCTTCTCTTTTTCAAGCTTTCATTTTAAGTTATTATTTTTAATTACAATTGGATTATGTTGGAATATGTCATTAAATATCCCCCTTACTATACATATTATTTATGAATTATTAGAAACACTTTTTTCTCTCATCAAAATATTTTATTAAATTTTAAGCGTCGTGGTTAGGCTGCCGAATTTTTGTATGGGATTTCTCAATTTTTCTTTTATTTCGAGTTCCTTGATTTTCTTTTTTATTTCCTCACCACCTTTTATCCAAATTTTATGATAACTTTGTTACCTTATATGTACTTTAATGTTTTTTTGATAATTTAATAATTCATCATTATCTCTCTTTACCCCTTCTTTTATACTAGAAATGAAAACCCCATCCGAGATGTGTTGATTTGTCACATTCAAGGACAACGAGTTTTCAATTTCTATTATCATATTCAATTATGGTAATGAAACGATTTTTATTGTTTAAAAATAATAAAATATATATATTATAACTTATTTATGGTTCTGAAGTACTTTTTAACACATTATATTAATTTATAAATCAAAATAAGTTTGTTGTGATCAAGAACTGCAATTAACACAAACAATTGTCATTAATGATTTATAGAATGATTCATCATTACTCCCAATAAAAAATGAATTTTATTAACATTTAATCTTATAGTTGTTCAATAATAATTTAAAACTTCTATTCTGCATAACCATTCTCATTCTACATGTTTATCCTCACATGAATATAAGTAAACCGATCATGAAAACCAAGGAAGAAAACGCTCCCAAACAATGAAATTGAATCTCTTAACCCATCAAAAGGCCATGAATGAAACTAATAAATTTACAATATATAGATTAAATGTATAATAGGTTATGTAATCATTAATTTATGAACCTAAATTTGATTATTTATGTCATTAATATCATGTGAGTAACACCTTCAGACTTAGGTAAGGGTTTTCCACCCAAACTTTCATTTTCATTCGAGTTACTTTTATTATCTACTTAAATAAATTAAATTATTGTTAATTAGTATTTACTTCTCATAAATTCTGTTTTAATATTCTATATATGTGTACCAACAATAATCCTACCTTTATTTATGGGGAATTATATGTTTTAAATGGATCTTTCACAAATTCTTCCCAAAATACAAGCCCTACTCAAAGGAATTTATAAAATTATTACCTATTTTCAAGTTCACTAAATAATCTATTTTTATAAACGATTATCTTTATAAAATAAATAAATTTTTTATGAAAATAATATCTCACTTCACTTCTGGTTTTATAAAAATATTTTTCCAATAGAACTCTTCTTTTCAAAGTGAAAGAGTATTTATCTCAAGAGGTACTCAATGATTTTGTAATAGTATCTATTTCTATTTCAACACTCTTATTGATTATTATGTATTATTTGGATTGATATTGTATGATATCATCTACAATATTAAATTTAATGTTTTATTATTATTTTTACTGGGGATGTTCTTTCTTAAAACCATTCACCAATTTACTTTGAATGGTTTCTGTTTATGCTTAATGTTTAGGGAAATTCATTTAAATTTCATATGTGTAACGACCCGAAATTTTCAATAAATCTTGTCTCCTAATATTTTGTGTTATTTTATTTTTATACTCAACAAAACTGTTTCATTTGATAACATGAGTATAATTAAAATGAGACTGTTGGGTTTTGACTATTATATGACCGTTAGTCAGTATGACCGTTGGAACTGAATGTTGTGACTGTTGTCTCTAAATAAAAGTGATCTTGGTTAATTAGTATAGAAATAAGATTCGATGGCCTCATCCAGTAGTCTTGGACCGATCAAAGCCCATCTAATAGAACTTGGGAAGGAGGTAGCACCACTAAGATTTTCTCTGGACCAAACCCAAGACAAACTTCATCGTGTGAAGCTAGAACGGAATCGCCTTTGTGAGAACTTTAAACTGATATAAATTACTACTCGTGCAATGTTGGCTGATCCACCCTCATATTCTCTCACCTTAGCACACCTTACACTTAGGTCTTATGCAGGGGTTATAAGGGGCTATGTAAGGAGACCGTAACTGCCTTGTGTAATCCTTTGTTTTAAATAAAAAAAATTGATTTCTTCTTATAATGAAAGTTTATGTGATAAAAAATGTGGGATGTTATAGTTGGTATCAAAGGATGGTTTAGTTATTTGTGTAAATTAGGATATGAAAACTTTAGGAAGAAACCTATAGAAATGTTTAAATATAGGAAATATTCCTAGTATTTTGGTGAGTATTTAGTAAGGGGTTTCCAAGAAAATACGTCCCTATCTGGATACGAGCAGGTAGAGGTGGCTCTGGCATAGATGTATATAGTGGTAAAACCTGAAAACACCGCTTTAAGCTAGACTTGAACAGGAACTGGTACACGACAATGGGCCTTGCAGCACTCTTGGTTACGACACTCCTGAGGGATATGCTTTGGTAAATTCATAAGCTTAGTATAAACCATTATTAAAGGAACAAAGATAAAATAAAATAAAGATTCACATAATAATATATGACCAAGGATAACATAGATTGAAACCTAGAGGATCACAAGTTAGGGTATACTTTCCTTCTACAAGTTTATCCTTCTATGATTGAATTTTCTTTTTAATGATTATTGGATAAGTATTTAGGCCCCTAATTATACTTTCTTTTCTTAGTTAATGGAGGGAAATGGAAGTACATGTCCCAACAACAAATGTGATAGGAAATGTGATGATTTCCCTATTAGTGTGACAGAGATGACAAGAGATCAAGTTGAACATTATGTGATTATGCCAAACCAGCTATCAAAAATCACAATTAATAATTGGTACCTAGTTGAATACCCAAATTCATCAAGGAAGAAGAAGAAAAAGTCTCAAGGATGATCATCTGATCAAGTTTATAAGGGAAAGAAGACCCAATTTTATTTTTTGCAAAAAGTGTGGGAAGATGCAACAAGGAGAATGTCACAAAGTAACCGGGAGATGTTTTAAGTATGGGAAGATAGGGCATAAAGTATCCAATTGATTTAAAAAAATGGATAATTTGATGAATAGAGATAAGGTTTGGTCTAATGTACTTATACTTTTCAATTTCGTAAATGTGGAGAAGTTAGACATTATCCAAGGAAATTCTCTCTGGGAAGGGATGAGAAACATGATGAGCATAAACAATCTTCAAAGAAAAGGGAACAATGCAAGTCCTATGTTGAGACAGATCATGATGACTGAAGTACATGTAACTTCTTCGCAATAATTGTCTATGTCATGTTGTTTTTTTTAGTTCATTATCAATGAGAATATCTTTAATGTTTTCTAAGAATATCGAGTCACTACCTAAGATGATTTTATATCATTAAGTAAAACATCTATTGTTATGTACCACATTTTGATGTTGTGAAGCTGTTCTTCTTAACGAAAAAAAGGGATGATTAAGGGATTAAAAGATGATTATTATTTTGGAAGACGTTCACTATTTTGGGAACCCTATATGATCGTGGTAAATATATTACTACGGAATTTATTTGAGGAATAAAGTTTGACTTATATTTTGAAGAATTGATGAATTTAAGGTAAACTTATGGTAATATAGGTTACTTATAGAAATGATTAACCTATCTTGGGGAACTAGGTTTAGGTTAGATACTTTTTTTATAATATGTTAGGAGTGGTTGATGTTGTTTGGAGATGAACGATGAAGTTTATTTTGGAAGATTATGTTATCAAATCCTTCATGTATTTGGGTTTCAATCTTAGTTTAGTTTATTTTGAGGAATTTTAAGGATAGTTATTTATGGAATGGTCTATGATGAACTTTGGGTAGTACCATGGAGCTTTGAAGATTAAAAAGTAGTTTCCCTTCCTATGGGATTCTTTCTTTTTGAAGAGTTTTTTTATCTTACCCTTTCTATTTTTGGGATAATTTTTAAAGATAGAAGAAATTGATAGTTAATATTTTGTGGATTATGTGACTCTCAAGAAGATGATTCTTGTGTTTTGATGAGACCAAGTGTTTTTGAATGCTCATCATTTGGAGAAAATAATAGTTTTGGTAGAAACTTATTAAAGGATTAAACTCTACTTTAAGGTAAATATATTTCTGTGTGTTTTTATTCTATATAGTAAATGAATTCCTCAAAATTATGAAAAGGAATGTAAAACAAAAATATTCTTGGTTTATGTTTCCTACTAGGTAATCAAAGACCGTTTACACTCATCATAAGTTTGTGATTTTCTTGTGGTTAAATTTCTCCTAATCACGTTTTCTATCACTCTCCCTCATAACTTGACCCTTTGTTTTCTCCTCCATGTCCATGTTTTCCTACATGGAATCCTAGTGTGGGTTAACTCGGGTGACCTTTGTACTTACCTTTATTTCTTTTGAAGTAATATTTTTACTGACTTCTTTTCTGATATGGGACTTTCAATGAAATTTCAAAACCCAATTTTAAAAATTGCGTGGACGCAATTTCTTAAGGGGGAAGATTGTAACGACCTGAAATTTTGAATAAATCTTGTTTCCTAATTTTGTGTGTTATTTTATTTTTATACTCAACAAAACTGGTTCATTTGATAACATGAGTATAATTAAAATGAGACTATTGGGTTTTTACTATTATATGACTGTTAGTCAGTATGACTGTTGGAACTTAATGTTGTGACTATTGTCTATAAATACTAGTGATCTTGGTTAATTAATATAGAAAGAAGATTTGATGGCCTCATCCAGTAGTCTTGGACCGATCGAATCCCATCTAAAAGAACTTGGGAAGGAGGTAGCACCATTGGGCTTTACTCTGGACCAAACCCAAGTCGAACATCATCGTGTGAAGCTATAATGGAATCACCTTCGTGAGAAGTTCAAACTGATAGAAATTACTACTCTTGCAATTTTGGCTGAGCCGCCCTCAGATTCTATCACCTTAGCACACCTTACACTTAGGTCCTATGCTGGGGTTATAAGGGGCAATGTACGGAGACCGTAACTACCTTGTGTAATCCTTTTTTTAAATAAAAAATTTGATTTCTTCTTATAATGAATGTTTATGTGATAAAAAAGGTGGGATGTTATAATATGTTTGTTTCAAAATGAATGTATATGTTGTTTATATTTATCCCTGTTCATATGAGTAATGCATTGGAACTGTTGGGTGGGGCCAGCTATATTTCCTTGGTGCATCGGTAGGTCTCATGAGAAAAAATATGTTCTTGGAACGAGGCCATAATGGTATGGTTATGAAGTCCCACATTATGCATTCACTCATTATGAAACTAGTAATTGAAAGTTCCTATGGTTATTAAACTAGTATAATACAAATGATTATGTTTTATTATAACCTTATTTATTCATCTCTTATTCCTTCCATATTATATTCAATTTAATTTTTTAAAGGTATGTGTTTTTAAGTTAATCACCATGCCTAATGTTTTTTTATTATATCTTTCATTGTATTACTTACCCTTAATGAGAATTTGAGATCACCCATTTTTTATGTTTCATTTTCTCAGGAAATTAATAATTTTATTATGAATGACTTGTAGGGATAAACTTAGAGTTTTTTATGTTACCAATAAAAATTAAATGTTTTATTTAATTTCATGTTGTAATGTTGAACCTATGTATGTATATTTTTTCCAAATCTAAAAAATTAATCAGTACTTTGGGATATGAATTTATTGTAAGCATTCCAATGTAATAAAATAAGGCACTGGCTCTGGGAAATTGGGATTGGGTCCTTACAGTTGATGTTAAAACAAGTTTAGTAGAAAACATGGAAACTAGATTTAGAAAACGTAGATTATGGAACAAATCCATAAGATAGTCATTGAAGATAAAAATACAAGAACATATTGGTATTTTGGTAAGGAATATTGTCACGACCCGACCTCGGGGCCCGTGCCGTGACTACCCCAAGCCCGCCTTCCATAGGCCAGGGGCTGGCGACTAGCACCAAGGCGTAAAATCCCGGTAAACAGGGAAGGCATTGCCTTTATAAGTAACAACTACCACAGAGTCAGCAAGCGGAAAGTAACTACCAAGTGCAGAAAAGTAAAGGGGACCGGAATACAAGCCCAACTGAAAGTACAACTGAAAAGGTAAAGAACAGCAACTGAAGAAAAGATGGCGGCCTCGTGTCGTCCACTGGCAATCCCACCTGAAGGGTGGGTACAGATAGCCTCCAGGCTCCTCGGGTCCCACGTCCGCTCCGAGCACGTCCCGCCCAGTGGTCCGCCTCCAGGTAACGTCCTGCTCCACGCCCCAACCGAGATCAGCGCTGTCCGTCGTCTGCATCCAACACAACAAGGTGCGGGAAAATCCCGTGCAGGGGTGAGTATAAACTACTCAGTAAGGACCCCGAGACCCTCGAAGGTCTCCCGAAATCCACAAAGGATATAGCACAAAAGAAAGGGGCAACCACGAAGAAACAACTGACTCGACTTAGGTATATGCCCATACATATACCTAAGTCCCCATTTCTAGCTCTGCTCTCGAGCTCAAGGTCAACTAGATCCACACAGGAAAGCAAGACTCAAATCCACCAGGGAGAGTAAATAGTAAATCCACATAGGATAGTTCAACACAATCCACAAAGGAGAGTAACATAAGATTCAGCTCAACCAGGTATACTTTTTCAGATGACGACAAGATGATCACCGAACCATCTAAGTCGTCGGACCCACGAAGGATCGATAGGTACTAACCTCGGCAATGACCCACACAGGATCGGGCCCACACAGGACCTGTAGCAATGGCTCACACAGAACCGTAAGAGATGACCCACACAGGATCGGGCCCACACAGGACCTGTAGTCAAGGCTCACACAGAACCGTAAGGTGATGACCCACACAGGATCGGGCCCACACAGGACCTGTAGCACTGATCCACGTAGGATTGCTGAGTGCAGTAGTCGACGCAGTCCACTGAGGATCTCTGCACAGTCGTCGCCGCAGTCCACGAAGGATCTCTGCTCTGTCGTCGTCGCAGTCCACGGAGGATCTCTGCTCTGTCGTCGAAGTCACAGCCAGCGCTAGGGTTCCCGCACACAGCGAGCTCGTTTAGGAGGGTCCGCTCCACGAGCCGAGAGGATGATACATCAACTGACACGTAGTCCGAAGTTGATGTATCCAAAAGTTCCGTATCGACAACAGGATCTCAACGCAACAGACGGCGCGTCAATCGGACGCCCGGTCTGAGAGTTATTGGCATTTTCGTCCCAGGGGCCCGGTTGGTTTTTAGGGCAAAACCAACCCGACCGTACTCCGCCTGTGTCCGATCCTCGGGCGTAGTATGCCAAAAGTTCCGTCTCACTTAGAGGAAACCTCCACAGCTGACGGTACGTCGATCGGACGTCCGTAGCTCGAGTTATGAGCGTTTCCGCTCCGAGGGCCCGGTTGGTTTCGCGTACGAACCAACCCGGCCGAACCCAAAGTCTTCCGAAACCTTGAGTGTAATATACCGAAAAGACCGTCTCGATCCAAGGATCGCGTAGCCGCTGACGGTTCGTCAATCGGAGGTCCCAGGCCCAAGATATGGGCAAAAGACCGAAGAGGGCCCGAAAACGGGGGTTCTGGGCCCGGGGCGACCCGGCCCGAACCCCCCCTGGGTCGGCCGAACCGGGTCGACCCGAACCGGGTCGACCCGACCCGGCTAGGCCGGGTCCGGTCCGGCCTGGGCGCGGCCCGGCCGACCGGACCGGCCGGCTCGGCTTCAGCCGAGCGGCCGATGAAGCTGCCGCGGGTCGCCGCCCTCGCGGCTCGGTGGAAAACGCGGCCCCGCGGGGGGCTGCCTGTCACGCGGATGCGGCTGGCCCGCCGCGTCCCTCCCCGGTTCCGCGCGGGCCGCCGGAGTTGCTCCGGTGGCCCGTTTTGCCTCCCGTCTGCGCCATAGCTCCTCCCGGGGGCCGATCTTCACTGCGGGATCAACGGATCGCCCCTGCCGCACGGTTCGTCGTCGTCCGCCAAATCCGCACAACAAAAAGATCGGCGGAGGGTTGCCGGGTCTTGTTCGTTAGACCTGCACCCTCCGCGTTAGTCATAAAATCATCGGGAGGGATTAAGGCAGCCACAATTTTATCCAAAAAATAAAATTGTTCAATTTTGGTTCTTTAATTAAAAAGAATTAGATCAGGGGACCAAATCACCAAGAAAAAAATAAAATCCCTACCTCGATGTCGCCATCGGACGTGAGGTCGTCGCGGAATCGCTCGTCGCGGAAGGAGGGGATCGTCGCGTCGTCGCGGAAGAGACGTTCGTTGCACCGCGGGAAAAACGTCGCGCCGACGATCTCCGGATCTTAGTTGCCGAACGAGGATCGGCCGCGGAAGAAGAGGCGTCGCTGAAAAACGTCGCGGGTAGAGCTCGTCGAATTCCGGTCGCTGGCGTTCTTCGCGTTCTTCGCGTTCTTCGCGAGGAGGGTGGAGGCTCAGAGAATTCGCACAACGATAGCAATCCTCCAAAATAGACAAGTTTGTCTATTTTATTAATTTGCCAACGAACACAAACGTGTAAGTAACGACCCATTAAATTCGTTGAATTAATTCAACGAATGAAACAGCCCATTTAATTCACGAAATAAACCGCCCAATTAAATGGTCTGTTAAGAATTAAGGAAAACGCGTCGGTTGACTTTTCAGTTACTTGACGGGTTTTCGCGGGTGCGTTACTTAGCAAAAGAAACGGCGGGGCTCGTGCGGGCCCCACCTCACAAATATCCTACCAAGGGGTAGGGTATTTCCGGATAGCACCCTATCCGCTTTAACTCAGTTCAAGTGGCTTCCAAGCGGCTTAAGTGAAATAAAATAAAGTTGTCGCACAACCTTTATTTTATTTCCGACTTAAAGCCCAAAATTTTTAAAACCACGGTTGAGCAAACGCAACTCCGGAAGAGGCGTTTCTAAGAAAATACCAGTGCTGCGATTTCATCGGTGCCCTCAGAATTCGATTCCGGGCACCGGTTCAAAAGATAGAAAAACCCGCTCGTCCGTTCACTGAACGTACCTGAGCCAAACTTCGGAAATTGATTCCGGGCACACCGGGCCTCGGAATCAGGTGCCGTCTGAAGCTGCGCTCTTGTAAAATTCCAAAGAAAATTAAGAAAAAAATTTCCTTGAAATTTGCGGGTCTTTACATTACTCCCACCTCAGGGCTTTACGTCCCCGTAAAGATACATCAAAAACTAGGGGAACAAATGGGGGTACTGAGCACGCATCTGAGCCTCCCGCTCCCAAGTGCTCTCCTGGAGGTTCCCGTGCTGCCAACTGACGCGCACAAGAGGAATAGACCGCCCACGTAGGACCCGCTCCTGTCGATCCTCGATCTCCACTGGGACCTCCGCAAAAGTCGCCCCATCGTCCACGTCCAGCTCCCCAAAGTTGATGATGTGCGTCGGGTCGTGCACGTATCTCCTCAGCTGAGACACGTGGAAGACGTCGTGCACCCGGTGCAACTGAGGTGGTAGAGCCAGGCGATAAGCCACCTCTCCTATCCTGCTGAGGACCTGGAAAGGCCCGATGAAGCGTGGAGACAACTTGCCGCCTCGGCCAAATCTCTGTAAACCACGTCGAGGTGAGACACGCAAAAAGACGTGGTTGCCATCCTCGAACTCTAGTGGCCTACGCCTCCTGTCAGCATATGACTTCTGCCGGCTCTGAGCTGTCCTCATCCTCTCTTGGATGATCTGGACCTTCTCTGTCGTGGCTCGGACCATCTCTGGTCCCACGAGTGCTGACTCCCCAGGGTCTGTCCAGCACAACGGTGATCTGCAGGGTCTGTCGTACAACGCCTCGTATGGTTCCATCCCGATGGTGGAGTGGTAGCTGTTGTTGTACGCGAACTCCACCAAGGGTAGGTGGTCCTCCCAGCTGCGACTAAAGTCGAGAACACATGCACGGAGCATGTCCTCGAGTGTCTGTATGGTCCTCTCCGTCTGACCATCCGTCTGAGGGTGGAAGGCTGTGCTCAGATGGAGCCGTGTCCCGAACGCCTCCTGCAACCCCTTCCAAAGCCGGGAAGTGAAACGAGCATCTCGATCGGAGACGATAGAGGATGGCACACCGTGAAGCCGTACGATCTCCTGGACGTAAAGACGTCCCAAGCTCTCCACTGAGCCCTGCTCTCTGATGGGTAAGAAGTGTGCCGACTTGGTGAGTCGGTCGACAATCACCCAAATGGAGTCATGACCTCTGGAAGTGCGTGGTAGTCCAGTCACGAAGTCCATAGATATCCCGTCCCACTTCCACTCCGGGACCTCTAAGGGCTGTACCAAGCCTGCTGGTACCTGATGCTCTGCCTTCACCTGCTGGCAGGTGAGGCATCGTGAAACGAACTCTGCCACAGCTTTCTTCATGCTCGGCCACCAGTGCTGTCGACTGAGATCCTGGTACATCTTCGCCGCTCCGGGATGTACCGCCAAGAGAGAAGTGTGAAACTCTCTCAGCACCTCCTCTCATAAAGCGACTGGTACGAAGGTACGTCCTCTGAAAAGGATGTCGTGCTCTGCTCCAAGAGAGAAACCATCAGGTGCCTGACCTGAGGATATCAGTGCACGCCGGGTCTCACAGTCAGCGTCCCCACGCTGAGCCTCTCTGACCCGCTGTAGAAGTGGAGGAGAGACTGTGAGAGACTAAAGAAAGGCTGCTCCGTCTCTATCCACGAAGAATATCTGTAAGGAGGCTAGCTGCTCCGTCGCCTCCTCAAGTAGTTGAATGCCCGTCCTCCTGCTGAGGGCACCGGCTACCACGTTCCCCTTCCCAGGAGTATAGACTATCTCAAAGTCATAGTCCTGGAGGAACTCAAGCCATCTCCGCTGTCTCAGGTTCAGGTCCTTCTGAGAGAAGATATACCTGAGACTCTGGTGGTCAGAAAAGACTGTGAAGCGCTCTCCCATCAGATAGTGCCGCCAAGTCTTCAGAGCGAAGACCACTGCTGCTAACTCCAGGTCATGAGTGGTGTAGTTCTGCTCATGCGGCCTCAACTGACGTGATCCGTAGGCGATCACGTCCCGCTCCTGCATCAGGACGCACCAGATTCCAGTCCCTGATGCATCGCAGTAAACTACGTATCCAACTCCCTCCTCAGGAAACCTCAAGATAGGTGCGCTGGTCAATCTCTGTCTCAGCTCCTGGAAGCTCTGCTGACATCTGTCTGACCACACAAAGGGTTTCCCCTTCTTTTTCAAGGCTGAGAGTGGTGCCGCAACTCTGGAGAAGTCTGGCACAAATCTCCGATAGTATCCGGCTAGGCCCAAGAAGCTCCGCACCTCCATCACGCACCTGGGTGGCTCCCAAGCTAGCACTGCCTCGATCTTCGCGGGATCCACTGCAACTCCCGCCTCAGAGATGACGTGCCCCAAGAAATGGACCTCACGTAACCAGAACTGGCATTTTGAGAGCTTGACATAAAGCTGGTGCTCTCGGAGTGTGTCTAGCACAACTCGCAGGTGGTAGGCATGCTCCTCCTCAGTCGTCGAGTATACCAAAATGTCGTCAATGAAGACCACGACAAATCGGTCGAGGTATGGCTGGAAGATCCTGTTCATGAGGCTCATGAAAATTGCTGGAGCATTGGTTACGCCGAATGGCATAACCAAGAACTCATAATGGCCATACCGACACCTGAAGGCCGTCTTCTGCACGTCCTCGTCTCGAACTCTGAGCTGATGATAGCCTGACCGGAGGTCTATCTTCGAGAACCACCGCGCTCCCTTGAGCTGATCGAAGAGGTCATCAATCCGTGGCAGCGGATAGTTGTTCCTCACTGTCACCTAGTTCAGGCGACGATAGTCGACACACAGTCGCAAGCTCCCATCCGCCTTCTTGGCGAACAATATCGGGGAAGCCCAGGGTGAAACACTGGGTCGGATAAACCCCTTGCTCTGCAAGTCCTCCAACTGTACCCGCAGCTCTCGAAGCTCGGCGGGGGCCATCCGATATGCTGGATTAGATATCAGGGCTGTCCCGTGGTACAAGTCGATGTAAAAGTCTACCTCTCTACGAGGAGGTTGCCCTGGAACGTCGTCGGGAAAGACGTCCACGTACTGGTCCACCACTGCAGGAAAAACTGGACTCCGCACGTCCACTTCTCCTAGGATGAGGCTAGCCAACTGATGAGAGATGGGCTGCACTCTCCTCCGTGGAAGTCCATCCTGTGCTGCAAAGGTTCCCTTCTCGCCGGTGAAGGTAAACCTGCTCCCGTCGGTGCGAACACATCGCACCTTGCGCCTAAAACAGTCGATCTGGGCATGAACCGTGGATAGCCAATCCATGCCCAAGATGACGTCGTAAGGCCTCGACGCCGCTACAAGGAGATCCCAGCCAAAGCTCTCGCCTCCTAGAGTAAGCTCACACTGCCGGCACCAGTGCGTAATCGTCGAGTCTGCTCCCGTAGGAGTCTCTAGCCGTAAGGATCGAGCCAACGGCTCAGTCGGAATCTCCGAGCTCCGAACAAGGGTAGAGGCTATGAAAGAGTGACTCGCTCCTGTGTCTATAAGTACTACAGCAAGGGTGGAATAGACACAGATCGTACCTCGAATCATCTCTGGCATGTCGGGGTTGTAGGCCTCCACTGCCTGGAGTTGGGCCTGTCCCTGCCCGCCAGCTCCCTGTGGTCGAGGTGGCCCTCCTGGTGGTGGTGGGGGTAGAGCATGGAAGCGTCGCCCACCACCCGCTGCTCGGCCAGCTCCTCTGCCTCGTCCGCCTCCTCCCTGCGGACCGCCACGGTCGACCCTCTGCCTCTGCCTGGGTGGCCCCTCCACCGTCTGCTGCTCCTCTGGTCGGCGAGTCGGGCAGTCACAAGCCATGTGACCCTGCCCGCCGCAGGAGTAGAACTGCCTGCCTCTCGGAAGGCTGGCACTCCACTGTGTTCCCCGCACTACTGAGCCGGTGTCCTGAGGCCGTCTGCGTGGTGGTCTGGTCTGCCTGGACCCGAGAGTCATCCATCGGCTACCTGCTGCCGAAGACTCAGCTACCTGCCGCCCTGCGCTAGGTCTCGCCGCTGAAGAAGGATCTGCCAGGAAGCTCTCGATCAGGAGGGATCGCTCCAGTACTCCCGCCTGGGTCGGAATGCTGAGGGAGATCAGCGACGCCCGAATCTCCTGCCGCAAGCCCTGCTCGAAGGTCCGGGCCCGGAAGAAGGGGTCCCGTACCATGTCGGTCGAGTAGCGAGATAGGTCAGTGAACCTCGCCGCGTACTGAGCGACCGTCATGCTGCCCTGGCGCAGTTGGAGAAGCTCCTGGATGCGCACCGCTCGGAGGGTGGCCGGGACGAACTCAGAGCGGAAGAGGCTCTCGAAGTCCGTCTAGAGAAAGGATGCATCATCGTGAACCTGGAGCATCAAGCTCCACCATCGTCCTGCCGCCGCCTGCAGGAGGCTCGCCGCGAGAATCACCATGAGATCCGCTGGTGTCCTCACTAGACTAAAGATCTGTACCACCGCCTCTAGCCAGTCCTCGGCGGCCTGGGGGTCCGCCTCACCGCGAAACCTGGGCGGTCGCTGGCTCTGAAACTCATGCAGTGCCCTGAGGCGACGTGCATCGTCAGCGTCTGGTACTGGTAGCATCGGTGGCTCGGTGGGTAAAGCTACCGCCGGTGCCACTGCTGGCAAAGGGCCCTGCACCGAGGCCTCGTCGCTCGGTGGGCTGCCGTCGCGCCCTACACTCAGAACCCTAGCTGGCTGTCGTCGCGGGGCCATCCTGAAAAGGAGAACAAGAGCACCACAGTCAGAACAGTATACCTGGTGAGCTGGCACAAGTAATCACAAGGAAAACTTGAGACTTTCATGAAGCAGATCAGTATACCCGGTGAGCTGACACAAGTAATCACAAAGAAAACATGGAACACACACGCAATCAATGTTTTCATGCATTAAGTCGGAAATCAGGAGTCAGGGTCCTGGTGTACGGATACGTCGGCCGCCGCACCAACACTGGGCTCCCTGAACTGATAACCACACTCAATACACTAAACACTATTGCTTCATATAGAAAGAAAAGACGATCACAGTCTGCGGTAGAACCGACCCCTCTGATACCAATTTGTCATGACCCGACCTCGGGGCCCGTGTCGTGACTACCCCAAGCCCGCCTTCCATAGGCCAGGGGCTGGCAACTAGCACCAAGGCGTAAAATCTCGGTAAACAGGGAAGGAATTGCCTTTATAAGTAACAACCACCACAGAGTCAGCAAGCGGAAAGTAACTACCAACTGCAGAAAAGTAAAGGGGGCCGGAATACAAGCCCAACTGAAAGTACAACTGAAAAGGTAAAGAACAACAACTGAAGAAAAGATGGTGGCCTCGTGTCGTCCACTGGAAATCCCACCTGAAGGGTGGGTACAGATAGCCTCCAGGCTCCTCGGGTCCCACGTCCGCTCCGAGCACGTCCCACCCAGTGGTCCGCCTCCAGGTACCGTCCTGCTCCACGCCCCAACCGAGATCAGCGCTGTCTGTCGTCTGCATCCAACACAACAAGGTGCGGGCAAAGCCCGTGCAGGGGTGAGTATAAACTACTCAGTAAGGACCCTGAGACCCCCGAAGGTCTCCCGAAATCCACAAAGGATATAGCACAAAAGAAAGGGGCAACCACGAAGAAACAACTGACTCGACTTAGGTATATGCCCATACATATACCTAAGTCCCCATTTCTAGCTCTGCTCTCGAGCTCAAGGTCAACTCGATCCACACAGGAAAGCAAGACTCAAATCCACCAGGGAGAGTAAATGGTAAATCCACATAGGATAGTTCAACACAATCCACAAAGGAGAGTAACATAAGATTCAGCTCAACCACGTATACTTTTTCAGATGACGACAAGATGATCACCGAACCATCTAAGTCGTCGGACCCACGAAGGATCGATAGGTACTAACCTCGGCAATGACCCACACAGGATCGGGCCCACACAGGACCTGTAGCAATGGCTCACACAGAACCGTAAGAGATGACCCACACAGGATCGGGCCCACACAGGACCTGTAGTCAAGGCTCACACAGAACCGTAAGGTGATGACCCACACAGGATCGGGCCCACACAGGACCTGTAGCACTGATCCACGTAGGATTGCTGAGTGCAGTAGTCGACGCAGTCCACTGAGGATCTCTGCACAGTCGTCGCCGCAGTCCACGAAGGATCTCTGCTCTGTCGTCGTCGCAGTCCACGGAGGATCTCTGCTCTGTCGTCGAAGTCACAGCCAGCGCTAGGGTTCCCGCACACAGCGAGCTCATTTAGGAGGGTCCGCTCCACGAGCCGAGAGGCTGATACATCAACTGACACGTAGTCCGAAGTTGATGTATCCAAAAGTTCCGTATCGACAACAGGATCTCAACGCAACAGACGGCGCGTCAATCGGACGCCCAGTCTGAGAGTTATTGGCATTTTCGTCCCAGGGGCCCGGTTGGTTTTTAGGGAAAAACCAACCCGACCGTACTCCGCCTGTGTCCGATCCTCGGGCGGAGTATGCCAAAAGTTCCGTCTCTCTTAGAGGAAACCTCCACAGCTGACGGTACGTCGATCGGACGTCCGCAGCTCGAGTTATGAGCGTTTCCGCTCCGAGGGCCCGGTTGGTTTCGCGTACGAACCAACCCGGCCGAACCCAAAGTCTTCCTAAACCTTGAGTGTAATATACCGCAAAGACCGTCTCGATCCAAGGATCGTGTAGCCACTGACGGTTCGTCAATCGGAGGTCCCAGGCCCAAGATATGGGCAAAAGACCGAAGAGAGCCCGAAGACGGGGGTTCTGGGCCCGGGGCGACCCGGCCCGAACCCCCCCTGGGTCGGCCGAACCGGGTCGACCCGACCCGGCCCGACCCGGCTAGGCCAGGTCCGGTCCGGCCTGGGCGCGGCCCGGCCGACCGGACCGGCCGGCTCGGCTTCGGCCGAGCGGCCGATGAAGCTGTCGCGGGGCGCCGCCCCCGCGGTTCGGTGGAAAACGCGGCCCTGCGGGGGGCCGCCTGTCACGCGGACACGGCCGGGCCGCCGCGTCCCTCTCCGGTTCCGCGCGGCCGCGGAACCGGCCGCCGCCGCCGCGGCTTCAGCCGCGGCGGATTCCTCCACAGCGGCGCGCCGGGCGCCGCCGCCGCCTTCCGCGGGCCGCCGGAGTTGCTCCGGTGGCCCGTTTTGCCTCCCGTCTGCGCCATAGCTCCTCCCGGGGCCGATCTTCACTGCGGGATCAACGGATCGCCCCTGCCGCACGGTTCTTCATCGTCCGCCAAATCCGCACAACAAAAAGATCGGCGGAGGGTTGCCGGGTCTTGTTCGTTAGACCCGCACCCTCCGCGTTAGTCATAAAATCATCGGGAGGGATTAAGGCAGCCACAATTTTATCCAAAAAATAAAATTGTTCAAGTTTGGTTCTTTAATTAAAAATAATTAGATCACGGGAACGAATCACCAAGAAAAAAATAAAATCCCTACCTCGATGTCGCCGTCGGACGTGAGGTCGTCGCGGAATCGCTCGTCGCGGAAGGAGGGGATCGTCGCGTCGTCGCGGAAGAGACGTTCGTCGCACCGCGGGAAAAATGTCGCGCCGACGATCTCTGGATCTTAGTTGTCGAACGAGGATCGGCCGCGGAAGAAGAGGTGTCGCCGAAGAACGTCGCGGGTAGAGCTCGTCGAATTCCGGTCGCCGGCGTTCTTCGCGTTCTTCACGTTCTTCGCGAGGAGGGTGGAGGCTCAGAGAATTCGCACAACGATAGCAATCCTCCAAAATAGACAAGTTTGTCTATTTTATTAATTTGCCAACGAACGCAAATGCGTAAGTAACGACCCATTAAATTCGTTGAATTAATTCAAAGAATGAAACAGCCCATTTAATTCACGAAATAAACCGCCCAATTAAATGGTCTGTTAAGAATTAAGGAAAACGCGTCGGTTGACTTTTCAGTTACTTGACGGGTTTTCGCGGGTGCGTTACTTAGCGAAAGAAACGGCGGGGCTCGTGCGGGCCCCACCTCACAAATATCCTACCAAGGGGTAGGGTATTTCCGGATAGCACCCTATCCGCTTTAACTCAGTTCATGTGGCTTCCAAGTGGCTTAAGTGAAATAAAATAAAGTTGTCGCACAACCTTTATTTTATTTCCGACTTAAAGCCCAAAATTTTTAAAGCCACAGTTGAGCAAACACAACTCCGGAAGAGGCGTTTCTAAGCAAATACCGGCGCTGCGATTTCATCGGTGCCCTCAGAATTCGATTCCGGGCACCGGTTCAAAAGATAGAAAAACTCGCTCGTCCGTTCACTGAACGTACCCGAGCCAAACTTCGGAAATTGATTCCGGGCACACCGGGCCTCGGAATCAGGTGCCGTCTGAAGCTGCGCTCTTGTAAAATTCCAAAGAAAATTAAGAAAAAAATTTCCTAGAAATTTTCGGGTCTTTACAAATATATTATGTGGATATTTCTAGAATACATTCCTATCTGTATACTACAAGTGGATGTGGTTCTGTAACAGATGTACCTAGGAGTTAAAAATCAGACAAGTAGTTTCAGGATTGACTCAAGGTATCCTGGTACATGACAATGATCAATACTACGCACCTGGTTTGACACTCCCAGGGGATATTCTTAGGATAATTCACATTTTCCTTACCAGTCATTATGAAGAATTTAATTATAATTTTTTCCTCAAAGAAACCATTTTTATGATTATGAGATTAGTTATGCTAATTATTTTTCTACATTGAGATTATAAATTATTATTCATAACTTAATCTAGAGTGTTCCATTATTTAGAAATGGAGCCTAATGGAAGGAATGGAAACTGCATCAACAAACCTGTCCCATGTAGAGATTCCCCTCTGATGTAGGATAATGATGTTGGCTCTAGAGTTGCAACTGGTGGGGTGAAAATTATAACTATATTGAGACAGGTTACCTAGGTTATGAACAATAACCTCACCCAAATGAAGCATCTAGATCTAAAACACAGAGGATATATGTTATATTGCTTTATGAGACAACAACCTCCATCATTTAATATGACTATAAACCCATTCTTAGCAGAGTATTGGATAAGTTCCTTAGAGAATATATTTCTCACTTTGGGATGTAACGAAAGAAAGAAGGTTGTCATGGTAGTTTATTGTCTTTCAGGAGATGTTGATAAATGGTGGTCACTAATTAAAAACACAAAGGAGGAGGAAGAAATATAAGAAATGGAATGGAGGTATTTTAAGGAAATATTCGTCTAAAAATAATTCCATCATGAATAGAGTGCAAATATAGTAAGGCAATTTATGAATCTAAGGAAAAAAGAGGATGATAATGTTGCAAAGTATGAAGAAAACTTCACATTGTTAGTTATACATGATTATGACTATATATGTAATCCAAGGAGCAATATTGATCGATTCATTGATGGTTTAAAACCATTCCTATGAAAAGATCTTGTCTCCCAAAGCTTCTCATCATATGAAGATGTAGTCTCAGGTTCTATCAAGACGGAAAAGGAACTCTCTAAGTCTTATGATTTTAAGGGAAATAAAGAGAATAAGAGGGATTCTGAACTTCTAGAAAATGAAATAAGGAAATTAGGAAGAAGGGAAAAGTTGACCTTCCAACCTATAGTAATTTTGGGAAGAAACACCCTAGCACTTTCCTGAAGGGGATGGGAGTCTGTTACAAGTGTGAAGAAAAAAGACACCTATCTTGGGATTGTAAGGGGAAGAAATAAGCTACCAATGTTCAATGATACAATTTTAGGGAGATGGGACATTATGAAATTTAATTTCCAAATAAGTAAGGAAACATTCCTCAAATAAGGCTAGGGATAAAGGCCAAGCTTATGTGGTCACAACTGTGGAGGTTGAAGTTCCTAACAAGGTGGTGAAAGGTACTTTAATCATTTACTCAAACTTAGCCAATGCTTTATTTGATTCTGGATCATCTCATTATTTCATATCTTCATAGTTTTCTAAGAGAATTAAATATTTTTAATTTGATTTAATAAGGGATTTTTCAGTAAAAACTCCTAAGGGAAGTATCATTGTAACAAAGTTGTGTCAGGAAGTCCCCTATATATAATATAAACATCATTTAACTACTGATTTTATTATCATACCTTTTATTGAATTTGATATAACCCTCGGTATAGATTGGATTTCAGACTATGATGTGAAAATTTATTACAAGAATAAGGAGGTTGCAATTTTTTTGAGGATGATGTGGAATCCCTTATCTTTAGGGTAGAAACATCACCATATGATTCTCATCTAGATCCACACCCAATAGCTCTACTAAATTAAATTATTGGGGAGGAAGTGAATGAAATATCTATGGGTGAGGAAAGGAATGTTCAAATAGAGGACATACCTATTGTATAAGAATATTTTGATGCGTTTCAAGAGGATTTCCCTTGGCTTCCTCCAGAATAGAAAGTTGAGTTATCTATTGATTTAATTCCTAGTTCAAGGCCTATATCAAAGACCCCTTATATAATGGCCATTGTGGAATTAGTGGAACTAAAGTAACAAATACAGAAATTGAGTGATAAATGATTTATTCACCCTAGTGTTTCTCTATGGGGATCCCCTATTCTTCTCCTTAAGAAGAAAGATGGATCTATGAGGTTGTGAAATGACTACAGGGAGATCAATGCTATAAAAATAATGAACAAGTATCCCCTACATTGTGTTGATGATTTATTTGGTCAACTTTATGGAGCCCAATATTTTTTGATGATTGGTCCTCGATCTAGATATCATCAGTTGTTTGTAAGGAAGGAAGATATTTCAAAGACAACATTTCGAACCAGGTATGGGCATTAAGAGTTTACAATAATGCATTTTTTATTGACTAATTCACCCTCTATTTTCATGGATCAAATGTATAGAGTCTTCAAGGTATTTATTGATGAATTTCTGGTGGTATTTATGGATGATATTTTGGTATGCTTCAAAATATATGAAGATCATGAAAATCACTTGCACACTATTCTGAAGACTCTTTAGAAGAAATTAATTATTTGGGAAGTTTAGCAAGTGTGATCTTTGGATTCAATCAATTTCCATTATTGGACACATTGTCTCTAAAGATGGAATATTTGTTTATCCTGTGAAGACAAAGGATTTTCAAGAATGGCCTACTCAAATGAACATAACTGAGGTATTTAGTTTTATTGGTTTATCGGGTTATTATCAGCATTTCATTCAGAACTTCACCCATTTATTCAACCCAATGAACAAGCTTACATGTAAAGGGTTTAAGTTCGAATGGATAAAATAAAGTGAGGAATGGTTTTGAGGAATTGAATATAATATTATTGAATTATCCAATCCTGACTCTACCATCGAGGAATGATGGGTTTTTGATATATAGTGATGCATCAATGAAAGGACTAGGTTGTGTCCTTATGAATAATGAAAGATTTATTGCTTGTGCATCAAGACAGTTAAAAATTGATGAAAAAAAATATCCTACTCATGATCTTGAGTTAGCTTTTATGATCTTTTCTCTAAAAATATGGTGAACCTATATCTATGGTGAAAGATGTGAGATATATAGGAATTGTAAGAGTCTTAAGTATATCTTCTCACAGAAATAATGCAACATGAGGAAAAGTAAATGACTTGAACTACTCCAGGATTATGATTGTACCATACACTACCACCCATGAAATGAAAACAAGGTAGTTGATGCATTGAGATGGAAGGATCATGGAGTTCTCAAAAAAAATGACGATTGACATGGATCCTTTGTACATGGATCAAGTAAGGACAGATATGGGAATTATCAAATAAGGTGAAACATCATTACTTTTTAAATTGGTTTCCCAACCATCTTTATTAGAATCAATTAAAATCTCTCAACCTGATGATGAGAACCTTCAAAATAAAATTAATGTTGTGAAAGATGGGAAGTTGGCTGACTTCATATGTGAAGATGGAATTCTGAAATTTGAGAAGATCTTATGTGTTTCCCCTATACCCAAGATGAAAAGAGAGTTATTGGATGATTCCCATAGCTTGAATTTCTCTATACGCCCTAGTAGCAATAAAATGTGTATAGATTTGAAAGAACATTTCTGTTGGGACAACATGAAGTGGAAAATTGATGATTATGTATCAAGATGTCTAGTCTGTCAACAAGTAAAGGATGAAAGACAAAATCCTAGAGGATTCATGAAACCTCTACATATTCCTACCTGTAAATGGGAAGACATCACCAGGGATTTTGTCACTCGATTACCAAAAACTCCAAGAAAGAATGAGGCAATATGGGTAATTGTGGATCAACTTACAAAATTTGCACATTTCCTTGTTATAAGGGAAGATTTTACACTTGAGAGGCTTGCATGAATCTATATCAATGAAGTTGTAAGAATTCATGGAGAACCTCTTTTAATAGAATCTGATCATGATCCTCGATTTACATTGAATTTTTGGAAAATTATTCAGAAATATTTGGACACTGAGCCTCATTTGAGTACTCCTTATCATCCTCAAACTGATGGGAAATAAGAAAGGATGATCCAAACTTTTAAATACATATTGAGATCATGATCACTTGATTTTCAAGGTATGTGGGATAAGTATTTACCTTTGGTGATGTTTTACTACAATAATAGTTTCCATTCATGCATTCAAATGGAACCATATGAAGAATTGTATAAAAAGAGATGCAATACACCAACATGTTGGGATGAATTCAGTGAAAGGAAGCTTGTGCATCCAGAGCTTATGGAGGAAACAATAGCAAAGGTAAAGAATATTCAAAACCATATCAAAGTAGCTCAAAACAGACAAAAGATTTATGCTGATAATTAAAGAAAGGATTTGGAATCTCAAGTGGGAGATCATGTTTTGTTAAAAGTATATTCATGGAAGGGTGTTATAATATTTTGGAAGAAAAGGAAACTGATCCCTAGGTAAAATGGCCCTTTTAAAATTTTAGAGAGATTTGGAACTGTTTCATATCCTTTGGCTATGCCGCCTAGCCTGTCTAAAGTACACAATGTGTTCCATGTCTCATTGCTGAGAAAGCACATGCCAGACCCAATGCATTTCCTCACTTCTGAAGGTATAGAATTGGAACCTGACCTATATTACTATAAAGATCTTATCTGGATTCAAGACACTAAAAAATGTTGAGGGATCAAATGAATCAATAGGTAAAGATAATTTGGAAAAATTATATAATCTAAGAGGCAACATGGGAACCTAAGGAGCTTATGATGAAGAACTACCCAATTTTAATTGTGAAGTAACATTCTGGTAATTTCGAGGAAGAAATTTTTGTAAGGAGGGGATAATTTAACACCATAATATTTTTCAAATAAATTTAATATTGAATTCATGAAACACTCAGTCTCTACAAAACACCTCTTTATTATAACCTAGCCAGTAAACAATGTTTTTCCAACTCTGTGATTTGAATTTCAAAAAACTGACATACAGGGTTGCATTCAGTAAGATATTTCGAGTCTGATAAGACAATCTTAATTTTTTATGAATAGTAACATACCATTTTGAATAGTAGCATACCCTTATGAATAGTAATGTTACTCTTAAGGATAGTAATAAATAGTCAATCAGCCAAAAATATTGAAACTTCACCCATGAATGTATAAATACAATTTAGACATCTTATAAGTGAAAAAAAGATCATAGTATAAGTATGGATAACTTTGTATGTTAGAAATTTTTTAATTACAATTTTATGATTAATTTAATAATTTAAAATGGAAATTTATTTTCATAAAATGTAATTATAAATTTTTACTTTATTGTCTTTTCATTCTAATATAATTTTATGGGACCTTGATTAATTTCTCAAGGTATTATAAAATGAGTTATAGTTTTAAAGTTGTTTTTTTGGAATAAATTATGATATTATTTGAAAATTAAATTAAAAATATGAATGAAATTAGTTTAAAAAAATGGATTTAATTTTTTAGTTCTACATGTTTAAAAATGGTTGGGGTGAATTTTTGGGATTTTTCTAAAATACTTGAATTTTCATGAATAGTAAAAATACAGTTTTGAGTTTTCTGTATGTTTAATGAAATCATAATGATGTATTAATTAATATAAAATACTGGCCAAATATTTTATAGTAAAATATGATATTAGGTGTCCCAAGTGGCTTATACCATGGTAAAATACCCGGGTAAAGCCCATGGTTTTGCAAAAATAAAAAATGAGGTGTCCTTTGAAATAAATAAAAAAACACCCTCTCACTTACCATAAATACCCACTCATCCCTTTGTTTTCATTAATTCCAAACTCATAATACTCAAATATCTAGTAGTTTTTTTTATAATCCCTTTTTTTCAACTTGAAAAAAATATGGAAGTTTTTGAACATTTTCATTTCCTAAATCGGTCGTTTTTAAAACAGAGCTTCAGAACATCATTCTGAGAGTTGGATCACTCTTAAGTGATGTTTTGGGGCATGGGATAAGGACTGAGAAGTTTATCCAATGGATTAAGAATATTTAGGAGTATTATACCCAAAAAACTAAAAGTTTTTTAAGAAGTATAGGGAGTATGGTTTGAGCACGGTTTGCTAAACCGTGCGGCCCATAGTAGGTAACCGTGCGGGGTGTGCCTTGGAGGAAATAGGTACCACACCGTTTGTGCACAGTTTGGAAAATAGTGTGGGATTAACCATGTGTGAGACCCTATTTTAAAATTTTAATTAAATTAAATAAAAATAAAAATAAATTAAGACCTAAACTAACTCTCCCTCACCCCTCTCATTTCAACGCACCAGCTCGTAGGACTCTCTCACTTCATCACACGCGTGAGCCCCCACCTTCGACCTACTCTTGAATGGAATTTCATCTATTGTTTCTTCTAATTTCTTCTCTGATTCTCCAGGGTAGGGTTCTTTCTCACTTATCCACCCTTTTCCTAGCTTCTAATCTGCCTAACCGTCACCCCATGGGGTTCGACCGAATCCTATCTTTTTAGGGTTAATCATTATTTTGGATTTCCCTAGTTCTAGGGTCGATTGAAAGGTCTCTTGGGACCCTAGGGTTTCTGTTCTGAAAATCATTGCCAAAGGAGAGGGAGTTAGGGTGGTTTTGGTCTGTCATCTTTTCTTCAGGGTAAGTTTTCTCCTCATTGCCGAGTTGTGTTTTAGAGATTTTGAGGTTTTTGAGTTTTCAGCATGTTTCTTATAGTGTGTTGTGGTTTTCCATGTGGTTTCATCACATTTTGGTTTATCACCGCCAACAGAGATAAGGTTTTAATTCCATTTGTTGGTTTCACACCTCTTCTTTTTAGTATCTTTTGGTGTTTATGGATGTCAGGTGTTATTGTAGTGAGTTTCCATTCCTTCGGAAGGTTTGTGGGCATATATAGAGGTACATATGTATATATGTATAGGTGTATATCCTCCTTTTCAATATTCCCTCATGGCTCGGGGAATATGGGTAATGGGTTAAGGGTATACAAAAATATATATAGTTGTATATTCACACAAGTGGTTTGTCTGCTTGAGTTAGATAGCTACAAGAGTCGATGTGGATGGCTTAGTTCCACCCTAAGGTACGGTCCCTTTCCAAGTCCTCAATTTTTATAAACACATTAATAAATTTCTTACTATACTTTTATTAGAAATTGATTCCATACAGTGAAGTATTTATATTGAATGCCTCTTAAATGTGAATCTAGCTTGTTTCATTTAAAATGCTAAATGTAATAAATGATTTGTGTGACAAGCAATATCATGTTTTTATAATAAAACCCATGCAATAGAGGTGCGCTGCCTTTAATCTAAAAAGTGTTGGTTAGACCTTTATTACATGACTTTTCATGTTTATAATACTTAATAATTGATGTTATGTTGTGATACAGCATTTTTAGGACATGGGCCTAATGGCTTTTGAAACACCGAGTTTCCCTTTTTAAATGATTGAAGAGCCAAAGCACCGTCTAAGTGTTTGGACCAGTTTCATATTGGAATTACCCATGTAGGTAATTTCCCCTTTTTCATGGATACTTAGATCCATATAAATGCAATTGACATGTTTTTTATAAAAGGAATGAGTTGAGTTAAATGAATGGTTAATGCTTAATGATTGACCCTCAAAAAAATTTCAAAAATTGTTTTCAAATTTTTTGAATGCTAATAACACCTTGGGTGACACGTGGGTTCCCATGTAGGAATTCCATGATGGACTTAATGGGTTTTCATACTCATAACTTGAAATATACAAGGATTACCATGTAGTAATTCCATGGTTGGACTCGGATTCATGAGAGAATAATTGGTTCCACATTAGTTGAAACCCTTACCATGTTAAGGGAAGGTAACAGTGTGGACCTTGACATTTGAAAATCCCTTAATGGATTTACTAAATGGTTGAAATTCGACTTTACCTTTCCACACTAATGGAAGGAAAGGCTTGAACCAATAATTAAATGGTTTCAAATCTAATTGACCTATCCACACTAATGGAAGGCAATACTTTAACCAAATGAATCATTACATGACTTCTTTATTTAAATAGGAATGGTTAGACTCAAGCATGTCATGGTTTCTGGTTAGAGAATACCATGAGCACTCGTGTACCCTTCTCCAAATTCAAGGACAAGTTTCTAAGGTTCAGAACTGCCTAGATCATGTTCCTTATATTACCATGGATGTCTGGTATACTGTCGTTGGATCCCCCATGTAGTACTATAGGATACCTTGGATACACTCCTTGGATCTATCATTGACAAGTAGGTGCCTTGAATACACTCCCTGGACCCAGTCCTAGCTTAGCCCCATTTTACCTTGGATGAGCTCTTTGGACTCGGTAGACACCTTATTGTGGAATGCCTTGGATTACGCTCCTTGGATTTCACTGTTACCCCTTAGATAGACTCAAATACTACTGTGTTATCTTTCCGTGAGATTTATGTTGCCATTGTTTTTACCCTAGAACTCCCTCACCAGATATCTTTATCAGATTGCCTTATTACATCTTGGAAAATCCACTACATATACTATCCAAAAGGTTGTTTCATTGGTTATTACGTTGGGAATTTGTTACTAAATATCATCACTATATGCCTTGGATACACTCCTTGGGTCCATCTTTGAAAATTAAGTGCCATGGCTAAAGCCCATCGGGCCCGGTCATTGATTATCCCCGTTTTACCTTAGAGGAAACTCCTTGGACTCAATAGGTGACTTAATCACATGTAACTTATGAATAAAAAGATAATACTCAATTAATTAACTGGTTACTTGTCCAGACACCAGATGAGGGATGAAGTAGGTACTTGGTTATTTAGTTAAAATGTATTAATTACTGTATTTATGCATGTTTTCACCCTCTTTAATTTATATTACACTGTCGGGATTGGGTTATACACTGGTGGTGCCGAACTAATGAGATTTATATCTCATAGCCTACTCGTTCCAACATTACACTAGGGTGCCCAAGTAGAACTCTCTTTTTCATAGGACATTGGACCTCATTTGATATTGTTTGCGTATACCTGAGAGTTAGGAGAAAATGACTCAGCTAGAGCTCAAGATGCTCATGGAGATCATCACTAGGATTTTAGTTCTTTTCATTACTTGAGTCCTACATTGTATTTTTTTTTAAATCATGTTGAACTCTTTACTTATTTATAACCTATATCAATACCATGTCATGCATTCATTTATTGAATAAACTGACATTGGACACTTATGTTCATCTATATGAAATATGTCTTTCGCTACTTGTCAATTATATATTACTTCATCCACTAATGATTATTATTTACTCTGTTATACCACTGTGCAACTCTAATAAGAGGGTATAGTCTCCCCACTGACTATTCTTACACCCTCGCTACTAGTTAGTAGCCTTTGGAATACGAGGAAGCCCGCTTGAGGTCATGTGGCGACCGGTCCAACCATCGTCTTAGTGATGAGATGGTCCAGAACATTAGAAAGTAATATCAGAGGTGGTTTTTTTATTGCTATTTTGGGTTGGTAGACAGGATGCTAAGAACATTTTGACGCTTGGTTAATAGTCGTGCTTAGGACTGATCACCCTGCGTACAGGGAATAACCAAGTGGCCAGGGTTGGGATTGTTGTGTATGATGTTTGCCATTACAATTGATATGATTTCACCTAGATTCACTGGTGTAAATTCCACTACTTAGAATTTTTGAATTTTGGAAACTTTCCTTGGCCTGATATAGAAAGGAACTTGCATTACATGCATCATATTAGTCACTTAGAAATTATCATGCCATGCATATATGCCATGTCATGTTGTTGCATTAGTAGGTTACCTACTAAATAAGATTTGGTGCCTTATTAATATACCATGCTTAGATTTATACCTATTTAGGTAATACATTTGCATGCCTTCTATGCTTATTTCTTTTTATAGCATGCTCATGTGATTAAATTTCTAGGTTTCTGTGATTTTAGATTGTTTCTATGTGCAAGATACTTGTAGTGACATGCTAGCTTACCTTGATATATGTAAATGGTTTCATGGGCTAAGTTATTGGTTTCCGTTATGAAGGGAGCCAGTTTTCATTTGTAAGGTGTATGGATGCCTTAAAGGTGGGAGAAGGTAACCCATGTAATTGAACCATTGTAAAAAAGGCTGTTAAATTCAATTGTTAAGTAAAGTTGGTTTTGACTAAAGTGATCCAAATTCAAAACTGTTAAGTGTATAGTCTCTTAGAAGTTTGGTAGGTAGCCACCCATATAATTATGATCATTATTATTATCATGTTGATTTCTAAATTGACATTGGTAACGATTAATGGGAGCCAATTTTCAATCCATGGAGTGTATGGGCGCTTCATGAATTGGGAAATGGAAACCCATATTAAATGAAATGGTACGATTATTTGTAAAATTCTTTTAAGTGTTAAATATTTTTAAGTTTTATCTAAAATTAAATAGTTATCTTTTAAAATGAAAATATAACCAAGTAGGTTAGTTGGAGAATGTTTTTATGAGATGACCTGTTTAGGTGTTTAAATTTTAATATTTTGCGTGTTTGTTATTGGTTTGCTTTATAGGGAGCCAAAGTTGGTTAAAACGGGACCCTCATAGGTCTCTTTATATGCTTAAAAGGAATTTATTTTGATAAGTTTCCTATAAATGGCCGGATTTCAACTAACATAAAATGTTTTAAAAAGGTGGGTTTTATAAAACTTGTTTGGTTTTCCCTTGGGGTGTTAGTTAAAATCATGTACCTTGTGATTTATTTTGAAAATGGTACTTTGATGTTTTGATTAAATGTTTTGATGATTTAAATATTAAATGTGATTAAATATTAGAGGCTTGAAAATGGAATTTGTAGTGGTTTCCAATGTTAAAAACCCTCATGTAAGGGTTGTTCAGACTTCTCTTGAGTTTCCTTGGAATGGATGCGTGAGTACTTCCTGTAGTCGTTCTTTTCTGTAGCAATGGATTTATGATCAGTTTTGAGTCTGGTGAATTTTTTTTGGCACGACCTGGTGTTAGTTTTGAATCTTGTTCTTTATAAGGGGATAACTCATGGTAGGTAGTGCCCTAATAACTTGAATTCCTTGCTAGTGATGTGACCTTTCTCACCTTTTTGGTGTCATTTGGGTGTCATTGTCCCATGTAGGACTTTCAATTTTAAAGTGACATCCTTGTTGGATGTATGTTCATGTCTCTCCTGACTATGTTATGGACTTGAGAATCGAGTAATTCTCTTTTTCAGATGGTTATAAGTGCATTGGGCATGGTTGGTCACTTCGTTGGTCATTTGACCCTATCTTCTTCTTAAGTGATGGACGACTTGGTATGGCGTCATCCAGGAATATGGTTGCATGAGGAAATATGAAACTGAAGTAAACCTTCTTGTACTATTGAGTATGGTCTCAGGTCATCAACAAGTAGAGTGGCTTGAGCATTAAAGAGTTAGTTCCATTTCAATAATTGGCCTGGATTTCGAAAGACTCAGGTGTTTTGATAAGACAGTCTCGTTGTTATAATCTGTCATGCGTATAAGCAATTAGTTTTCCTTCATTTTCAGCAAGGACACTCCTAAGGTGGGTAGTGTTGTGTTGAACCTAATAAATGTGTCCTTCCATGTAGAAATAACATATCCTAAGGGGAGCTATGGAAATTGGTTGGGTTGGTTGAATGCCTTTATGGATTTCTAGTGTTGTTTATGTTGGTGCTTTCTCGGCAGAACAACCTTGTTTTGATTTGACTATTTTACCTTCCCATTTCTTGGTGTGTTTAACTGGAAACCCCCATCATAAATTCTCTTAGTGTAGTATTCTTAAGAGATATCATGTCCCCTATCTTAACATCATCTTTGATGCACTAAGAGAGTATCAGTCTTATACAGCGATAAATCTTAAAATATGTTGAGCTTGTTGGATGATCTTTGTCAATGTTTCACACTAAGCGTGGTTCTCTTCAAGTCTTGGTAAGTCCTGAGTGATTCCTAGGTTCCCAAGTAGGAATTCCTTGTTCAGACTCATGTAATCCAGCTTTTTTTTAAAAATTTCATAGGATTCCTAAGCTAGACTTCTATGAGATACGTCATCCAAGTGTATCGACTCATTCTCTTCTCTTCAGTTGATGTTTATGGTTGTAAGGGTCCATTTTAAATCATGTTGCCGGATGAAGGAAAGTGTGGTTTCAAGTTAAACAGTGTCTTTTGAGAGAGCTTGCATGAAAAGTTCTATTAGGTCGATCCGAATTTTACCGTTTCCTTTTTATAAAATCATGCCTGGAGTGTTGTAAGAACACTTAGATTTGTGCCTTGTATGACAATTCCAATGGGGGAGTTACAATGACTTGGAATTGTCCCCTTCTAAAGTTAAGACCTATGGTGGTGAGCACCATCGATTGAATGTCTATCAAGATAATGGTATGATTATGTATCTTTCTAAAAGGGCTCATGTAAGATCCATTTCAGTGTTTAAGGTAAACATTGAGTGTTGGATCGGGTTGTAAAGAATGAAGTGTAGAGTGCATTGGAAATTTTTAAGGTTCCTTTGGAATTGGTAATGCTATGAAAACCATTTGAAGGAAAACTTCCCAAACCTTGTCGGTCGGATGGTGTTTACGTTGTTTATAGAGGCTTCTCAGGGATGAGAATTTTTATGGTGAGTATATTATAGAATCCCATGTTTTTATCCAAACTAAATTATGAAAGTTTTTGAACTTTTTCATTTCCTAAATCGGTCATTTTTAAAACTGAGATTCAGAACTTAATTTCAAGAGTTGGGTCACTCTTAAGTGATGTTTTGGGGCATGGCCGAAGGCTTGAGAAGTTTCTCGAGTGGATTAAGAAGTTTCAGGAGTGTTAGACCCAAAAAACTTCAAATTTTTTAAGAAGCAATAGAGGGAGCACGATTCGCGCCCAGTTTTCTAAACTGTGCAACCCTTTTTAAAAAGGGGGCAGTGGCTTTGCACATGGGTTGTGCATGGTTTCTTAAACCATGCACCTAACCCATATGAGGTGTGTCTTGGATGCATTAGTCACTTCACGTTTTTCACACAGTTTGGAAAACCGTGTGGGATTAACTATGTGCAACAACCTATTTTAGAATTTTAATTAAATTAAATTAAAATAAAAAGAAATTAAAACCTAAACTAACTCTCCCTCACCCCTCTCATTTCGATGCACCAGCCTATAGGGCTCTCCCTCTTCATCGTATTCCTAATCCCCCTCCTTTTCCCTCATTTGATAATGACTTTCTTCCTCCATTTCTTCTAATTTCTTCTCCAAATATCTAGGGTAAGTTTCTCTCTCACTTCTCCACCCTTTTCCTGACATCGAATTGGCCTAAAAATCTCCCCATGGGGTTCATCCAAACCCTATCTTTTTACGGTTATTATTGATTTTAGTTTTTCTTTATTCTAGGGTCGAGTGAAAGGTCTCTTGGGACCCTAGGGTTCATGTTCTGGCAACCGCCACCAATGGTGAGGTAGTTCGGGTGGATTCGGTCCACCGAATTTTCTTCAGGGAAAGTTTTCACCGCGTTTCCAAGTTAAGTTTTGGAGATTTTGAGGTTTATGACTTATTGGCATGTTTCTTTTAGTGAATTGATGTTTGTCGTGTGGTTTCATCTTGTTTTTGTTTATCACCTCCAACGGAGGTAAGGCTCTAATGCAATTGGTTGGTTTCAGACCTCTTTTTTTAAGTATCTTATGGTGTTTTTGGATGTCAGGTGTTATTGTAGTGAGTTTTCCTTCCTTCGGAAGGATCATAGGCATATATGGAGGTATATATATATATAGGTGTATATCCTCCATGCGAATATTCCCTCATGGAGTGGGGAATATGGGTACTGGTTTAAGGGTATACAAAAATATATATAGTTTTATATACATGCGAGTGGTCTGTTTTCTTGAGTTAAAAATCTACAAGATCTGATGTGGACATCTTGGATCCACCCTGAGGTAGGGTCCCTTTCCATGTCCTCAATTTTTATAAACCCATTAATAAATTTATTACTGTACTTCTGTTATAAATTAATTCCATACGGTGAAGTATTTATATTGAATGCCTCTAAAATGTGAATCTAGCATGCTTCGTTTAAAATGATAAATGTATTAAATGATTTGTGTAATAAGAAATATCATTTTTTTATAATAAAACCCCTCCAATGGAGGTGCACTGCCTTCAAGATATAAATTAGTGGTTAAACCATGGTTACATGACTTTTCATGTTTATAATTCTTATGCATTGATGTTATGTTGTGATACATCATGTTTAGGACATGGCCTTAACAAATTTAGAAACACTAAGTTTCCCTTTTTAAATGATTAAAGGACCAAAGCACCATCTAAGTGTTTGGTCCAGTTTCAAATTGTAATTACCCATGTTGGTAATTTCCCCTTTCTCATGGATACTTGAGCCTTATAAAATCAATTGACGTGTTTTTGATAAAAGGAATGTGTTGAGTTAAATGAATGGTTAATTCTTAATGAGTGCCCCTCAAAGAAAATTTCCAAAAAAAAATTCAACGGTTTTGAATGCTAATAACACCTTGGGTGACACATGGGTTCCCAAGTAGGAATTCCATGATGGACTCAATGCGTTTTCATACTCATACCATGAGAGATATAGGGATTCCCAAGTATAAATTCCATGGACAGACCCGGGTTTATGAGAGAATAATTGGTTCCATGTTCGTGGAAACCCTTACCATGTTAAGGGAAGGTAACAGAGTGGACCTTGACTTTTGAAAATTCCTTAATGGATTTACTAAATGTTTTCAATGCTACATGACCTTTCCACACTAATTTAAGGAAAGGATTTAACTAATAAATACATGGTTTCAAATCTACTTGACCTATCCACACTAATGTAAGAAATAATTGAACTAAATGAATCATTACACGACTTATTTATTTAAATAGGAATGGTTAGACTCAAGTGTGTCATGGTTTCAAGTCAGAGAATACCATGAGAACTTGTGTACCCCATTCCAAATTCAAGGGCAGGTTGCTGACGTTAAGACCTTCCAAGATCTCGTTCCTTGTCTTACCTTTGGATTCCTGGTATACTAATATTGGGTCCCCCATGTAGTACTATAGGATTCCATGGATACACTCCTTGGATCCAACATTAACAATTAGGTTCCGTAGATACACTCCTTGGATCAAATCCTTGGTCAGCCCCATTTTACCTTGGATGCACTCCTTAGACTTGGTAGGTGTCTTATTGTGGAATGACTTGGATTACACTCCTTGGATTTCACTCTTACCCCTTAGCTAGACTCAGATACTATTGAGTTAGCTTTACATGAGATTTATGTTACCCTAGTTTTTACCCTAGAACTCCCTCGCCAAATATCTTTGTCAGGTTGGCCTATTACGTCATAGAACCTCAACTACTTATACTGTATAAATGTTTATTTCCTTGGTAGTTACCTTGGGAATTTGTTACTAAATATCATCACCAGACGCCTTGGATACACTCATTGGGTCCATCTTTGACAAGTAGGTTCCATGGTTAAATCCCATCGAGCCCGGTCATTGCTTAGCCCCATTTTACCTTGGAGGAAACTCCTTGGACTTGGTAGGTGACTTACTCACATGTGACTTATGAATAAAATGGTAATACTCAATTAATGAACTAGTTACTTTTCCAGACATCAACTGAGGGCTGAAGCAGGTACTTGGTTATTTAGTTAAAATTTACTACATACTTTTTTTACACATTTTTTCACCCTATTTAATTTATATTAATCTATCAGGATTGGGTTAGACACTGGTGGTTCTGGCCTACAACCATACTCGAGCCTCTATTGCACTGGGGTACCTAAGTAGACCTTTCTTGTTCACTGGGCCTTGGACCTTTCCTGTTGTTGTTTACTTGTACCCGAGAGTTATGAGAAAAGGACTTCTCTGGAGCTCAAGATGATCATGGATATCTCTGTTGGGATTTTAGTTCTCTTATTTACATGATTCCTACATTGTATTGTATTGAAAATCATGTTGTATTGTTTACTACTTTATGACCTGTTTTAATACCATGTCATGCATTCATTTTATGAATAAATTGGCATTGGCCACTTTTGGTCATTTATTTGAAATATATGTTCTGATGCTTGTCAATTATGTATTACTAATTCTGCTATTTATTATTATTTAATCTGTTATACTGCTGCACAACTCTTATAAGAATGTATAGTCTACCCACTGACTATTATTACACCCTCGCTGCTAGTCATCAGCCTCTGGCATATAGGGAGGCACACCTGAGGTCATGTGGTGACCAATTAGACCACCATCTTAGTGGTTATCTTGTCCGTTATGTTACATTTTTACCTCCCTAGGAGTCCTCCCAAGGTTTCATATAGCCCCCAAGGTCCAAACCTTCAATTTTTATGAGTTACTCTTTAAGGTAAGGGAATCTACCACCCATTTCTTTTTCAAGATTTCATTTTAAGTTATTCTTTTTAATTTAAATTGGATTATGTTGGAATGTTACAATCCATATCCCCTTACTATCCATGTTATTTAATAATTATTAGAGACCCCCTTTTCTCTCATCAAAATATTTTATGAAATTTTAAGAGACACTATTAGGCTGCCTAATTTTCATAAGGGATTTCTCAACTTTTCTTTTATTTCGAGTTCCTTCCTTTTTTTTCTTTCCTCACCTCCTTTCATAAAAAATGTTATGATTACTATAGTACCTTACATGTAATTTAGTTTTGTTGTGATAATGGATTAATTCATCATCATCTCTCCTCTCCGCTTCTTTTATACTATAAATGAAAACACCATCTAAGATGTGTTGATTTATCACATTCAAGTACGATGAGTTCTCAATTTATTTTACAATCTTCAATTCTGGACATGAAACCATTTTTATGGTTGAAAACAAACTAAAATATATATATTATAACTTATTTAAGTTTATATAGTCCTTTTTATACATGATATGAATTTATAAATAAAAATAAGTTCATTTTGATCAAGAACCACCAATTAACCCAAACAATTGTCATTAATGTTTTATATAATGATGCTTCATCACTCCCAATAACCAAATTAGTTTTATGAACATTTAATATTTTGTTTGTTAACTAATAACATAAAACTTCTATTCTGGACAACCATTCTCATTCTACATGTTTATTCTTACATGAATATAAGTAAACCGATTGTGAAAACCAAAGAAGAAAATGCTCACAAACAATGAAATAAAATATATTAACCCATCAAAAGTCTATGAATGAACCAAATAAAGTTATAATAAATAAATTAAATGTATAGAAGGTTCTGTAATCATTAATTTATGAACCTAAATTTAATTATTCAGGTCGATAAGATCAAGTGAGGAACAACTTCAGACTTAATGTAAGGCTTTCCCACCCAAACCTCCATTTTCATTTGGGTTACTTTATTATCTACTTAACTCAATTAAATTATTATTAAAAAATATTTACTCCTCATAAATTTTGTGTGAATATTCAATATATGTTTACCTACAATAATCCTACCTTCATTTATGGGTAATTATATGTTTTAAAAGGATCTTTAAAACATTCTTCCCAAAATACAAGCTGGACTCAAAGGAATTTCTCAAATTCGTGCCTATTTTCGAGGGAACTATATAATATATTTTTAGAAACCATTATCTTTATAAAATAAAAAATTTATTTTGAATATAATATCTCACTTCACTTCTGGTTTTATAAAAATATTTTTCCAAGAGAACACTTCTTTTCAAAGTAAAAGAGTATTTGTCTCAAGAGTTACTCGATGATTTTATAAGAGTATCTACATCTATTACAAGAATCTTATTGATTATTATGTATTATTGGGATTGATATTTTATGATGTCATATACTTTATTTAATTTAATGTTTTATGATTAGTTTGAGTATGGATGTGTTATCTTAAACCATTCACCAATTTACTTTGAATGGTTAGTGTTTATGCTTAATGTTTAGGGAAAGTAATTTACATTTCATATTTTAGTTTCAATATGAATGTATAGGTTGTTTATATTAATCCCCATTAATATATGGAACGAATTTTACTTAGTAATTGTTGGGTGGGGCCTGCTATATCCCATCGGTGCTTTGGTAGGTCTCATGAGATAAACTATGGTCTTGGCACGAGGCCTTGACAAAATGGATATTTATGGTCTTGGAATGAGTCATTGATGGTATGGTTATTAGGTCCCGCATTATGCATTCCCTCATTATGAAACTAGTAATTGAAAGTTCATATGGTAATTCAACTAGTAGAATACTCATGATTATGTTTTATTTTGACATTATTTATTCAACTCTTATTCCTCCCATATTATATTCAAGTTAATTATTTAAAGGTTTGTGTTTTTAAGTTAATCACCATTCCTAATGTTTATTTTTATGATAGATTTCGCTTTTTTTATTACCCTTACTAAGAATTTGAGCTCACCCCTTTCTTATGTTTCATTTTCTCATGATAGAAAGAAGTTTATTATGAATGACCTACAAAGATAAACTTAGAGTTGTGGATGTTACCAATAAAACATATATGTTGCAATTAATTTCAAGTATTAATGTGGAAACTATGTATGTATCTTGTTTCCAAATCTACTTAAATACTCAATCCTTCATGATATGACTTTCTTGTAAGCATGCCAATGTAATAAAATAAGGCACCAGCTTGGGGCAACTAGGGTCAGGTCCTTACACTAAGCATATTTCATCATGGTTTTTATCAATATATGAAATTTCATGAATCCTGATATAAACTAATAATGATCACATGTCTAAGTTCCAAAACACATGTATAAATATAGGCAAATCCAATGACACAAATAATATGTGGAGTTCCTACAAGATAATCTATTCTCATAATCTACTCTCTCGGAGATTACCAAGTGTGAGCTTCATGAGAAGAAGTTCCAATTTCTTACGAGCCCCGGATTATTGATAGCCTACATAATCTATGTCTGCTATATAAATATCAACTATCTATAAAATATATATCTAATAACATCATCATATCACTCTAAGTCCCTCATCACAACAGAGAACTACTACGACCTTTTTATGTGATAGATAGTCTAAAGACATTATCACATTAATGTTACACGGAATAACACTCATCATGTGATATGATATTTATTAATATTAAAGACTTTAAAAATATAGTTAATCAAAATTATAAAGTATTTGGTTCCATGTAAACAACTCGAAAAAACATATGCTTGGACTTGAGTAAACTGATAACAAATTTTAGTTTGCTAGCTCTCACATGATATTCATATTTCTGAGGCAAGGCTTTAGTAAAGGGGTCCACCATGTTTTATTTCCTATAAAATATTCTCATTGTGACTTTAACCATTTTAGAAAAATATTTCAAGAGGTGATAATTCCATAGAATTTGATTCATTCATTGATATAACCTTATCTCCTTGTAGAGGGCCACTACTGTAGTATTATCATAATAAAATGTGATCAAATGTTTAATACTAGAAACCACATCATGATCCTAGATGAGTTTATATATCTACACTAATTATTTATCTATATTATAATCCATAAATACTTATAATCTGCTATAAAATCAATGAACACATACTACATTGAGTTTCTATTACTCAAAACTCCTTTATTTAGGGTGGAGACATATCCTAATTGTGATTTTTGATTATTTATATCCTTCTAGAAATTATAATATATATATACCATTATGAGTAGCTCTCATCTCCTCTATAAACCATGAAAATATCCTTAACTCACCTCAAATTCTTTAGGATAGTCTTGAATCCCATCCAATGGTGATTTACTGGATCTTCATGATATCTTTCTATAATTATCAATACATAGAAAACAGTAAGATTGATACATAAGATAGAATACATCAGGGATCATACCATTGAAACATATGGAATCTTTTTTATTCTATATCTATAACCTTGTTCTTAGGACACATTTTATTAGAGATATATATACCACATGACACCAACAACAATCCCCTTTTGTATTATTTCATACTAAATCACTTTAGTATCTTGTTGATGCATATACCCTGAATTTGTCTAAGAATCCTCTTAGATATATCATGAATGATCTTGATCCTAAGAATGTAGGTTGCTTCACCTAAATCCTTCATTGAGAACACTTGTTCAACCACATCTCAACTAATGGTAAAAATGTTATCTCATCTCCCATTATTAATATTTCATCGATATATACTACTAGTAAATCAGTTTCACTACCACTAAAACTTTTATAGACATAGGGATCACATTTTTTCTTTATAAAACCAAATTACCTTATGCATTCATTAAAATGAATGTTCCACGAGCTGTATTCTCACTTCAACCCATAAATAGTCATTTTCAACTTGAATACCTTATTGGAATCTGTTGGGTACACAAACCCCTATGGTCATGTCATATATAAATATTACATAATGTTAACATTAATGAAATATGTTTTGACATCCATATAATAAATATTTGAATCATGTTAATCTACCATGGAAGGTATAATTATGATGGATTTTATCATAAAAACTAGTGAAAAGGTTTTTTCATAGTTTATGCATTGACATTACTTAAACCCTTTAGCCAATGGCCTTACTTTATATATACAAAATTTACCTTACATGCCCAGTTTCATCTTTAATACCCATTTACACCTAACATGATTTAAATTTACTATAGGAGCTACCAAAACCAAAACATGGTTATGATACATGGAATCTATCTCAAAATTCATGGCTTCTTTCCATATTGAAAATTCAAATATGCTTAATACTTCCTTATAGGATAAGAGTTTGTAATTATCTACTAATAACGAATCGCTGTGATTTTTGACTAAAAAACCATATCTCTCTAATTATCTACTGTCTTTGGAAATCCTACATAGTATTTTTGTCTCTGGAAGAGCCTTTTCCATGAGGATTATGGAATTTTTTGATATACCAAATCCTATGTATATTGAGCATTAAATATATCAAAGTTTATCTTTTTCCCACTATCTATTTTAAATATGTGATCCCTCTTAAGGATCATGGAATTTTTGGAAAGCATTACCATTTCAACAGAGTGGTTTTATAGATAATATAACCTTGTTTCCTTGGTATATCCTATAAAGGCACACTTTGTTCCCCAAGGAGTTATTTTGTTACAAGATGCATCCTTAACAAATACCTCGCAAACCCACACATGTAATTTTGACAAAAATTATTTCCTCCCACTCTATATCTCATATAAGATATATTTTTCTTCTTTATTTGACACTTGGTTTAGTATGTGTTATTTAGTTTTAGATGTATATCCATAAAAGGATAATGGAATATCTTTATGACTAACACCATGTCTAACAAGGAATGGCTCTTCCTTTCCCTATCACCATTTCATTATAGTGTATAAGGAGAAAAGTGTTGAGATAGAATTGCAAATTATCATAGATAGCTGATGAACTCTAGGTTAAGATATTATATGCCTCAATCTGATCAATGTTTCTTTACCATATTACCAAGATTATTCTCTAATTCATTATTTAACCCCTAAAATTTATAAAATGTTTTAGTTTTATACCTCATTAAGTAGACATAACCATATAAAATAAAGTCATTGGTGAAAGTAATAAATTATGTGTATCCACCTATATCATCAACTAGAAAAGTTCTACACACATATGTGTGATCTAATTCAATAATCATTACCCCCTACACCTAATTGCTTTCATCATTTGTGTTTTTAGATAGATTTCATCCAAAAATAGAACATATATTTAATAATATCATCATATCACTCCAATTTTATCATCATATCATGAAACTACTATGATGTTACAATGAGACAAATAGTCTAAGGACATTATCGCATTGATTTTATACAAAATAATACCCATCATGTAACAATATTGTAACATCCCAAGCCTGAGACCCCCTCATGTGACCGAACTAGGTTGGCTATGTGACCTCAAGCATTCCTCTCCGTATGCTAGAGGCTACTGACTAGCAGCAATGGTGTAAAGAGTAAATAGGGGATACAATAACCTCTAGTATAGAGTTTAAAAATAGATGAAAATAAAAACAAAGTAGAAGAAACAATCTTGATAATAAAATGGGAAATGTCAAGATAAAAAGAAATAATAAAAACAATCCAAAAAAAAATAGAATCATTTAATGATAGGATGAATGTAAATAAATTTCTTATTTAACATCAAACAAATAAAAGAAAAATATGAAAATATAAAAGACTCCAAAATGCTCGGACTAGAGCCCCATGTTGGTACCATTTCAAAACATCAACCCATCAAGTGATAAAAAATCAACAACAGGGCCCCTTACCCTTATCCAAACTGACATCCATGAAATATGACAAGGTACCAAATAGTGTCCCAAAAAGGTGTGAGAATAACTTAGTAGGACACCAGCAATGATGACTAAAAAAATCCAATTTGAAAATATAGTTCATGAAATAAAGTGATAAATATGGGTATTAATTTAATAAATTAATACAACTCATATAATAAACTCACTGACCCTAAAGTTCCATAGTGACACTAAGGGTCTTCCAGACCTACTTAATATGTTTCTAGATATCTTTGAGTATGTCATAGAGTCATGAATATAATAGCCATAACCCTCCAAGGGTATAGCCCAAAAATCATCATAGGTGAACCGGAAAATCTCTATAAGAATTACAACATTTCTAGGTCATATACCTTTAATAATTTCAACATTTCTAGGTTGGATCCCACTTAGAATTTCAACATGTCTGGGTCAAATCCCTCTAACCATTTTAGCATGTCAGGTTCAGAGCCCTATAAGCATTTTATCATGACCAGAAGTCATAACAAGATAATTATACGTTCCAATATAACACATGGGAACAAATAAACCATATCAAACATGTCATTATAATCCACAATGATCAATTCATCAACTTACCATTTGTCTAGACATTTACATTTCTCATAGTCAGGTTTAAAATTACCGAAATAATTTCCACAATTTAGTTCCATTTAACAATTTATCCCAAAATCTGTTAATATAATAATATAACCACAACTCATCAAGTTTACAAGCCTATCTGATTACACTTCAATTAACTAGTTTTTATTCCAAGCGATTCAATCTCATGTAATCAATAAAATTAATATGTTATTCCAAAAGTCACATTACCATGTATAACAATTCACTATCAGTCCAAGGATAGGCTCACCTATTAAGTGGACATAAGTCTAGTCTCAAAGCTACTAGACTTTATGGGATCCATCGAAATTTTAAGAAATGTTATTATCTTAAACCAAGATTTAATTTTATTAGATAGGTCGCGCACATGACATAATGTTGCTATCTAAATTATTGAACATAATATAAGGATTGAAAATATACTTTTAGGGAGTTATTTTAGACCACCCACATCAAAAGTAGATAAGAAACATACAAATATCATCATCCAAAATTGAGATTAGAATCTAATTCTTTCCATCTAACAAAGACTGAATGTTCTTCTATCTCTCGATCTGAAATTTCAAGATCCAACAGAAGGAACTTATGGATCAAAGAGGATACCCAAATATCATCATTGGAAGGGATTGTATCACCATATATTGATCCTTATAAGGAGAGGGATTAATATGATTAAAAGGATCTTCAAAATAATTTAAAAAGTTATCTGGGTTGCCTTAGGTTTATGTAGAAAAGATGGGATCAAAAGGTATTTTCAGGGTGTTTGGGTATTTATATAGATTATGGAAAAAAAGAATACCACAATGAAACCTCTTAGACCACACCGTAGACCACCTGGACCATGGAGTAGTCCCCCTAAACCATGGTAAAACCTACTTGGTCAAACCATGTTTGGAGAATGTGGCTAGGTCTAAATTGTATATCCTATTAACCTAGGGAGGGATTACAGAACAACTAAGTACACTATACCACATAATAGCTCATCACCATATAATATCTTATCCCCGAGATGGGATCTTACAACCTCCCCACCATATAATATCTCATCACTGATATTTTATCTAAAGAATCATGATGGGTATAAATGAAAAAGTATGTTCACTATGTCCACATATCAGAATCCCTCTCCTAGGTCTCCTCTTGCACATGTTCATATGCCACTACACTCACACTATAGGTATGACTTCCCCCAATAGATTTTCCTCTCTATAGTACATGATACAGATTAGATGATCCTCAAATGAACCATCAACACCCAGGTCTATTTCATCAATGTATATCATGTGATAAGTGTCGGTATGATATATTTGAAGTTGTGACATGTGAAAAAAGTCATTAATGACACCAAAACACTATGGAAGGTCTAAACGGTATTCCACTTGATTGAACCTTCCTACTATCTCAAATGGTCTGATAAACCTAGGTTTTAACTTCTCTTTATTCTTGATACAATATATATATAGCCTAGGTGACATCTAAAAGAAAACATAATGAATAACCTAGAACTCTCGAGGTCATATCTAATGGACAATAGAGGATTTATTCAAGCTATGTAAGATCACCAACCACTTTTAGATCAACTGAACCTTATTATATGTATCCTATATGAGATTAGGTATGACAAGTGAAAACTGTCCTATATTTAAATAGAAATTATTAAAACTACACATAATTTTATATAAATACTCAAAAAGATCCATTTAGATATATTCCTTAAAGTTATTATTACAAGAAAACAGAATGAGTGATATATACTGCTCCCAAGAACCACCAAAATCCAGAACACAGGCTTCCAATATATCCTCTAGAATTTGAATCATCCATTTTGACTGACTGTCAGTCTGAGGATGCTAGTATATACTTAGAAGATCATGTGATCCTAAATCCTTATGAAGGAATTTCTATAACTAAGATGTGAAATGAGGATATCGATATGAAATGATACTCCTTGGAGCTCCATGTCACCGAACTATCTCCCACATGTAGAGACTACCCAAAACATTTAGAGAAAAGGTCTCCCTAATAGGAAAGAAGTTATATAACTTCATCAATTGATCCAAAATCACTTATACCACATCATTATTGTGATGTGTCTTGGATAATACTTTCATGAAATCCATAGTGAAATCACCCCTCTTACATTCTAAAATGGGTAGAGGCTATAACAACCCAACAGTCCTCTGACGCTCAACCATCACCTGGTGAAGAGTGAAACATGTCACCACAATGCTTGCTACCTCATTTTTCATCCTTGTACATTAGTATTTCCTTTGAAGGTCATGTTACATCTTTCTTAGAATCATATTTACCATCCATCTAGAGGCTTGAAACACCCTCATAATCTCCTCACACAATCCCTTAAGAAATTATATATGTCCATTGATAAAAAAGAACAATACCACAACCAATAGACAATCTCGATGGTGTATATACACCATATAAGTTGTCCCTAAATGATAAGCCCTCTGAATTGGATAAATTCTATATCTTGATCTGATCAAGAAACATGAGTAATACATATTTCAAAGAGCTACTCATACCTGAGAATGTTGAACATATAGATGCATGTCTGTAAGTAGTGATATTAGACTCCACTAATCACTAGACTTCCAAAATATTTCAATATGTGTCTTCTAGATCAAGGAATTTTAAATGTAATTGCCTTTCCTCAGTGTATAAGACAGCTCAAAGTTGAACGACTTCAGATACTTGACCCACCTCCTCTGCTGAATGTTCAAGCCCCACTATAAAAAGATGTACTTGAGGATCTTATAGTCCAATAAAACTATAAAACTCTCACCCAATAGAAATTTTCTCTAACTTCTCAAGGAATATACCACTATAGATAACTCCAGATAATGAGTAGTTCAATTCCTATTATGTGGTATCAACTTTATAGAGCTATAAGTGACCAATCAGACCTCCTAAATCAAAATTATTCCAACTCCAACTCCAGATGCATCATAGTACATGGTATACTCTTTTCTCGATGTAGGTAGAGGGAGGATAAGTGTATATTTCAACCTACAATTTAGCTCCAGGTATGATCTATAACATGCATCTATCCAAAAAAAACTCCACCCCCTTCTTGGACATCTTGAACATCAGTGTTTCTAGATAAGATAAATCCCATATGAAACACCTATATTAGCGTAATAGACCCAAAAGATCCAAATATTGAAGAAATTATTGGAATTATTCTAAGATAACATAGTTATATCCTTATCCAGGTCCACTTACACTCTATCCTATGAGATAACATAACCCAATTAGTGTACTATATTAATCCATAAGTTGAATTTAAGTATATTGACATAAATATGATACTCTCTCAGTGTACTTAGAATTATGTCATGATAATGGCCATGATCATCTACAAACAAGGAGTACACTAAGATACAGTTGAAAAAAACTACCACAAAATGATCTTAGAATAAATGAAAAATTTGATTCATTAGAGCTATAAATACCTCTAGTTTATTCTTCAGGGTGAAATGCATCAATATAAATTCATAAAATCCATAATTACTCCTAAAATATGTTTGAGATATGTCCAATGGTATCAACCTCAAAAAATGGTATCTTGAACTCAATTTGATCTTAGAGAATATCCTGGAACCTCTTAGCTAATTTAAGAGACCATCGATGCAAAAAATGGGATACCAGTGGTTGATAGTAATATGGTTCAATCTCTGATAGTCCACAAACAAGCATAAGGTCCCACTAATATTCTTGGTGAAAATCATGGGAGAAACCCAAGGATATGTGCTGGTCCATATGAATCCTTTAGATTACAGATCTTCCAAATGAACTTTCGACTCATAAAGCTCTACTGGTGCTATTTTATAAGGTGATATAGAAGCTTTCTCAATTTTTGGTAACAACTCAATCATGAACTCAATATCCTATTTAGGTGACAAACTGAAGAACTCTTTAGGAAAGACATCATAAAAATAGTTCACAATGGGTGGAAATGTATACTTCTACATTCCACTATCATCTGTAATAGGGTCTATTATCTGAGTTATGCCCTCTATGAACCACTCTTTTTCTTCTAATTATTTCCATTATCTATCTAACTCATTTTATCTCTCCCTTTAATGTTACAGATTCCTTATAACTTCTCTATATATATTTCCCTTACATTTATCCATAACTCATTCTCTCTTCCTTTGATGGGGTAATACTTTCCATAAATTCATTTATCAAATTCATTGTTTAAAATCCAACCCAATTAAGGGGAAATTTTTATACCTTAATCCTTTTATGTGAGACATTTAAAGTTTTATTTCCAAATGAACCCATTATTTTGAGACCTATGATTATGTAATAAGATATAAATATCCATAATATTGAATTCCTTATTCTACATGTAATGTTTATGAAATTTCCTTTTATTAAAATATAATGAAATATTTTGAAACCCATTTCTTTCCATGGGAAATTATTTGGATTATTCCTTATGATTCATTTCCTTTTTTGTCCCACATAATCATTAATATTTTATGATGGGAATGAATGTTTCGAGAAGATTTTTAGGATAAGAAACAACCCATGAAATAAGAACTAAATGGTCCGATGAGGACTGGGTAGTCTATCCTTTTTATATTTTGAATGAGATACTATAGTTAAATGGTTTATCATCTAGTTAACCAATATTGTTTCATTGGAAATGTGTGGATGGTCTGTACTGATGGTTTAATTGTGTGGGGGGGGGGTTAATGTATTTTTACAATCATTCAAGTCATACTTACTATTTATTTATCCCTAAAAGAGACTTATAATGGATCCTACATCCATAACTGGGTACAGAACTTCTTTACAAAGGTTGGTGGTCCTTTGGGATCTTAGACCCAATGAAGCTTAGGAACTCACATTGGTCGAGAGGATGGGAGGTTAGGCTCATCATTCCCTTTTTGGAGGAACCATTTCCTACTCCAAGACTCTTTTAAAGATTGAAGATTTGTTTGAGAATATATTCCTAATCCCGATAAGGGACCTATTACGCTAACAAAATGAGCATAGGTTAAGTCCTTTTATATGAAAAAAGTGGGATCTTATTATTGAATCTTTATTTATGTATCTAAGGTTATTTATCCATTTCCTATTAATGGGTAGCTACTTACATGTTGAATCTGTATAACATGGCTCTCTGGAGTTTGTTTCCATCCAGGGAGGCAGTTAATATTTTGAGGATTAGATTGAGCCATTATGTGGCATCTTATGTATTATTTTTTATAACATTAATCAAAACCCACATATTTCTTTAAAACTATACAGTTTATCATCATATGGAAAAGAAATATATGGGGGAACCGAAGTACCATATATTTTGGCTCGGACCATGAGGAGGAGTTCTAAATATCATAGGTATAATAGGAATCATAGTTATCATAGTTTAATCACACCCTTGGGACTTTTCTTGAGGTAGATACCCTTATATGGGGGTTGTTATATCATGCCACTAATCGATGCTTACACACTAATGTTTCACTAGATGGAGAAGGGTCATGATACAAATTATGTGATCATTTCAACTCTCTAATCCCACATGAACTATGATTGGTGTGAGAAACAAGGGATAACATGTAATTATCCTCATTTCATATAGATGGGTGGATTACATGCCATGAAATCACATTGGATATTTAATATGGAGTTATGTACTTGGGAAGGTGTCTTGAATATACTGGTTATAGGAGGAACTAGAGTCATCCTAGCTCAGTTAACTTATCAATCCACTGATGTAAGATTAAGGATGATCATCCCATGGGAAAGCTTGGTTCCTGATGGTTAGAATGTCAGAGACATGATATGAATTACCCTAAGGAAGATTCTTATTTAAGCTCATGTCTTTAAGAAAGGTATCCTACATATCCTGGTTATAGGAGGAACCAATGTTCTTGTAGTCCAATTTGATTGGGGCTTACACACTATGGTTTCCCTTGTGTGTGGTATATATCATATTATGTCACTGATTTTGGATTATACCCTGAGGTTTATTTTATATTGTGGGAATATCACATTATGCTGCTGATCAGGGCTTACACACTAAGGTTACCTTATCTTGTTAGAAGCTTATGATGAGAGTGATATTATTATTTCAACTCTCTAAGCCCATGCGAGATGTTATTGGTGTGAAAAACAAGGGATATCAAGTAATCAGTTTCACTGATTATGAATGTGGGACTTATGTGATGGGATAACACTCTTTGGATGTTTAATATAGAGATTAGGCCTTAGGAAGGTGTCTCATGTATCCTGGTTATAATAGGAATCAGATTCATCATAGTTCAATTGATCGGGTCTTATACTCTAAGGATACTCTTGTATGGGGGATATCATATAATGTCGCTGGTCAGGGATTACGCACTAAGGTTTCCCTTTTATACCCATTGGACTAGACAAGGCAATCATATCCTGAGATGTCAGCTTGACATGGTCTGGTTGTCAGCCTGACATCTCTGGTTATCTTCCTGATATGTCTAGTTTTCTATCTCACATTTTATAGTGACAATCACATGATCCAAGATGAAATGTTTATAGGATGTTGTAAGATCTATCCAAGGATGTCTGGATATAATCACATGATCAAAGATTACATGTTTGGGGAATGTCGCATGACCAGGAAAACTTGTCCAGAGGATGTTTCATGATCCAGGTTTACTTTTATTACATGTAATGGTGTCGTAACAAGATCTCAGTGGTAATCCCGAATGGAATCTCAAGACTCGGGTGTCATGTCCTAAGGGAATCACACAACCTGACTGACATAGTTGGAGGGTACCTCGGGATCCAGCTGGAAGGCCCAGAGGGATATGTAAGACCTATCTAACATGCATTGGTGTCACCACATAATTTTGGTGACATGTCTAGAGGACATTGCAAGATTAGGATGGAGATCCTGAAGGGCATTCTTATACTTGGGTGACATGCTTAGAAATAATTGTGTGACTTGATTGATGTGTCCAGAGGACATCACATGATCCAAATAGCATGTTAATGGGATGTCACAAGACTTGAGTGACAGACCATGGTGTTGTGGCATGTTCTAAATGAGTCATGTGAAGCACATGAGGATCAATAAATCTTTCTTCAAGTAATTCATCCATCATTAGTCTTAATTCTATTTTTTATTTCATATGTTTCTTATATTTTTTCAAGGTTATCTTTTTTAGGTCTCACATAATCCAACAGATATATGGGATGTTCTTTGAATAACCTGTCAAAGGTCCTTCACATGATCTCAAGTGATCACATTAAGGGACCACACATGATTCGTGATTAATTAGGTTATTCCATGGATTTTACTTGGTGGAAAAACCTTTCTATCATGATATTGTCCACTCTAAAAAAATTTCTTTGATGCTATAATGTGCTGGTGTGAGGATCCAAAGATGATCCTAGATATTTTTTTCATTTTGGGGTGGGGGATTTATAGGCCTCTCCACCCTAATTATACACTATCTAGTGTGGAACATATTGCACAAATCTAGGATGAATTTGTTGTCACACACTTCATAAAATCTTGTTGTTGGTGCCACATGATTTTCAACAACCATGAGACCATCCCATCAATGCCCTATTTATTGTATTTTGATTAATTAAAGTGGTCTTGCCTTACCATGTGCAAAGTGGATTTCACAATTCATAGACAACATGTCTAGTGACTTTAATTAGATCAAAATTCCTATTTAATGTCCTTCACGTGATCTGAGATTCTTTTTCTGGGGTCTCCCACAAGAGAAAGGCGGCTTTCTAAGGGGACTTTGAGAGATCGAGCTGACTTTTTGAGGGAGGCCTCTTGTGATCAAGGATGATTATTCAAGGCATATGAACCTATTATCATAATATTAGTGTATCTTACCCTTACAATAATCTCCCAAAATTTCCCTTTTTATTCCCATATTTATTTTACAAGGGTGGGGGATCTCATGAGTTTGTATGATCATTTTAAAAGGCAACCACTCTCCCCATCAGTGATGTGTTGAGTGACCAACAAGGGGTCCTATGGTGATGCACAATCATCATCATAACCAACCCTTTTGTTTGTATTTGGGGATATAGGGGGAGTGTAAGATCACCTAGACAATCTTGAGGCCCTTCGCGTGATGAGGATGGCATGCTAGTGGGATCCTAAATGACTAGGCGGACATGTTACTAAGGCTTCAAGGGTGTTTTTCGAACCACATCGGTGCATCATTAAATGTTTATGAATGTGAAAGTCTCATGTGTTTTGGATATTTTTATCCTTGTTTTAAAAGGATTCTTGGATGGATTGTGAGACTTCCATCGATTGATAAGTCACATGATATGGAGGAACGCATCTGGTAGTTATTGCATGATTAGAAATTGTATGGGATGACTTCACAAGAACAAGGACAATTTGTCAAAGGGGATTTATAGTATCTTCTAGAAGTTTTTTCACTATGAATGATCATTCACATAACCTTTTGATGTTCATGCGACCACACATTCTTTGGAGGATTATGCAGTTTTCAAGTTCTAGCCACCTTCTCCTTCCTTTACTTTGTAGGGGAAATAATACCTATATTCAGGTATTTCTTCCTTTTTGGATTTGATGATACTCATTTTTTGGGTGTCAAAAAATTAAAAATTTTAGGAGAAATGATCCCAAGGATAAGGGATTTCTTATAAGGAAAGTAAATGTATGCATGAGGATCTATAACTTTCCCCAATTGGTGTCTTGGGTGATGCTTGGTCTTCTATGTGATGTTTGGAATTCAATGGAATGACCTATAAATAGTGTAGTGAAGAGTGGTTCATTCAATTCCTATTCAAATATCCATTATATTATGATATTAATTCTTCATGTGACCCTTTTGAAAGAACTTTCCACAAGAACCAATCATGAAATCCATTCAAATGACCATTTTTCAAGAACTATTTCACAAGACATTCTTTGACTAGGAATTTGTTTGAATCAAACATGAACTAAATTTCTGTAATTTCTTAAACCTTGACCATATATCTATATTTTTTTCTTTAATGGTGTCACATGATATTCTGGCTCATCCATATGACTACTTAGTTGTTATGTGAATTGTGTGACCATGCTAGGGTCATGCAATCACGAGTCTCACAATTATCGAGAAGTTGCAAGATCTATTATAGGTTTATGCACTCCGCAAGATCTTCATGAGTCAGGTGATTTATGATTCCTTCATACAATCATGAATCCATTTGATGTTTCACATGATGTTCAGGATTCCACCAAAATGTATTACTTCCATTTTACAATATTTTGTTTTCATCTGTCTGACATATGCCACTTACTTTTGTTCAGATGGATTTTGGATCTCGTCACACCTCCTAAATCATAGCTAACCAGAGGGATATGATTGTTATTAATTGTAATTATGACCCTTCATATCTTTTAAATTTTGATAATAATGTTCTAAAAATGATTCTCCTATCTGAGCTCCATATTTATCCTTTATCACACCAGATTCCTCTATATGGGTTTGACCTAATGGACGATGTTTCTATTCATTCTCTAGACTATAATCTTCCATCTTTCTGGGTGACAACTTCCTTTAATTGTATTTATACAATAATTTATAATTATGTACAATTGGTTGAATCATGGCACAAGGGGTGTCTTATATTCTAGTGAACTCCCTTCTGCGGTTGGATGGCTAAAATTTCACCCATCATCCCATCTCTCAAATATACTTGAGTATATTTGCCTCTTCATTGAACAAATCAGGCAGTGACTAGAGTTTGAAGTGGTATTTTTCCCTCTTGGAAACTTTTACAATGAATGGGCATGACCATTCTAGGTCAAAACAAGATTCTTAGTTTTTTTACAAGTTATATAATGTCTACCCCTATGAAGTAGTGCGAGTTTCTCAATTCATCATTTATCATCAGTATGATATTCTTTGAGAACTAGTTATCCATTGGTTCCCTGAAAAAAACTCATTCCATATATCCCATGGTGAGTTAGGAATTATCTTTTGGGATATCTATCAACTGGGTGGGATACCCCCTCTCAATGATATGTACTATGAGTTCTTTCCTACCACATATGTTTGGGATGACCCTTTGAAAACTCTAGTCTTGGTGAGGTACATGCTCAACATCATGAAGTAAAATTGATGAAAGGATCTGACTATGTGCTCACTCACCTCTTTCAATGCTTGTATCTAAATTTTACTTTATTTTAATAGAGGAAGGAAACTACTACATGACCCCATCAGGGACCTTCCCAGCAGGTTTGGGTCAACATCGGTTCGTATTAGTCCATTTTGGAATTCGGGGATCATAACTCATAGGGATATCGAGTGAAGATGGAGATATCACCAGGACTTAGTCTGGTGAGCTTCATGGCCATGTTCCTAAATGACTGGCTTTTCCCAGATGGGGATGTACACTCATGAATCTGGGTCAATTCGCTGGTGAGGATAGTACGATTAGTAGAGGTATGAAACCTCAATCTGGTGGTACTAACACTTACACACATCCATACATCCATCTGATGGACGGGAGACATTCTAATGTTTATTTAAAGAAAGATCCCCCTTTTAAGGGAATAAGGGGGAAACCCAAACAGATATCATCGACTTTGTATAAATCACAACCCAAAGTTTTAGCGAGACAAACCAAACTGACAACATGGAGCTACCCCTCCCCCACAATTGATCGTGAAAATGCTCTCCACAAGTGGAGGGATGGACAAAAAGAAAGAGTACTGTGTCAAATTACATGCCCGATACAACGGAAAATTCCATACCCTCTCAAGTATCCAAATCCATAAAGCTCTATAATGATGAAAAACTAGCTATGGAACCTCCTCTGGGGCCTGATTCATGTGGTCGAGACCGGATGCATCACCGTAGCAACAGACTTCATAAACCCATTCACCATTCCAAGAATACAAAACTAAGAAAAAAACCTCCAACAATCAATCATCCTGGACCAACCTCGTCAACCTCCACCCCGCCATCGCAGCCACAAAATCCTGGTAGACAATCTAAAGAAGACGATTTCAAGCCATCGTCACCTAGGACTGGATGGCCCAATGTCGTGATGAGGGACCACCACCAATGAGGGAATATGGGTGTTTAGGAAATAAAAAAGCCTCTTTGGGCATTTATCTTCTCTGATCAGAGCCTCATATGCACCCTCACCAACTTCTAGCACAAGCCTCACGATGAAAAGAACAAGAAAGACAAGCGGCATCGAACATAACAACCAAAACCAAATGTAGAGAAAAAATTCACAACTATCACAAAATTAAATTCTTGTAAAAACTCACAGAATCTGAGACCAAAGTACTCCCCCTCCAAAGCATTGAGATCTATCCTTGAGATTTATCATAATTTTACTAGAACCAATCCCTAATCCTGCCTAGAAAATAGCCCACTATGTCGCCTGGCACGCCGGACAAGCCATGAATCCCAAACCAAGATCAGGGCCACCCCAATCCTCATCATCTTCATAAAGAGGTAAACTCTCTAGGCTGGCCTCTATAGCTCCACTGAGAAGCCAAACCACAATTTCTCCGAAAAACATTCCGCATCGAGCCGACAGTCGAAGCTCTTTTGAGAAGTGACACTACCGTACAAGCAACGACACCCATGCCGAGATGAACCCAAATCTATTGCGAGTAGATCCCATCCTGAAGGGGGGAAGGAGGAAAGAATATAAAAGAAACAATAGGTTTCATGAGGGAGAGGGAAGACTTTTCTCTGAGGCTATTTCACTAATCCTTACTGACTCTTATACACATTTACTAGATCTTGGTCCATATTTAGTAGGGCATAATCCCATATAGGATTATTAGTTCTTTATATTTTTTAATTGGATGGATAGGGGAGAATTTTCACTAATACAGATGATACAATACCATCAGGATACCCGGTGCCTTATTTCATCTCAGGATGCTAAACATATTTGGGGTTTATCCCATTTTATTAGACCCTAACGAGGTTGCTGATGTGTTGAGTTGAACCAATCTCTTTGATTTAATGCCTTATCCTACACCGATTGGGAAAATCATTGATAATGGTGGAATATATCTTGAAAAAAGGTTAGGTAAAATCTCACTTCAGGTTGAGGTTCTTGTAGCCAGGATGTATGAGCTAATTTTTTGTTAGCCATATACCCATTATCGGTTTGCTCACGAGTTCAGCTGCATCCAAAGGGTCTCCCTTCTTCCTTTGGTCAGTGTACGGGAAGATAGACACCCAGATATTATCCACAAGTTCTGTATTATAATGGAATTTTAAGACACCAATGCGGAGATCATCTTTCCACTAGTTGGAACATCTTCCCTTCTTGATTATGATTATACCTAGTCTTTTGTAGAAGCTAACCCAGATGGTGTGTTGAGATGAATGGTCTTCCATGTAGACAAACCATTTTCCTCATTGATCCATTGTTCATAGCAATGATTGAAATTATTCAAGACTTGGAAAAATATTAAAGTATCCTCATCCTGGAGATGACCATCCTGATAGAGGGATAGTATCTGTTAATGAAATTACCCATATGACACCAGAAACTATAGATGCCCTTATTGAGGGAAGAATATATAGGTCTTCCACTCCTACCTCCTCATTAGCTTAGCCAGCTATTATTCCTTCTGATGTGCCTACTATAATAACCACAGAATCTCAGACATGGTGTAAGATGATCTGGAAGTAAATCCATACCTTGATTACTGAGACTCCTCTAGGAACATTTTGTGACCAATAGGAACATCGTCATCATCTATTTCATGATTTGGGGGTGGGTGGCTTTGATCATCATCCATTGTATGAAATCTTGTGATAATTTATCTTAAAGTGGAAAGAATTTGATGTAACACCCTAATATTTTAGGAATTATTATTTTTAAAATTAATTTAATATTTTTATATTTTTCATTTTACGTAACTCTAAAAATAGTTTTCTAAATCACTTAATCAAATATTCCTTTCACACGAAACCAACTTGGCATACATTACATGAAAACAACTGGGTGTATGATACGTGAAACATCGACTCATCATTATTTACATGCAACCACAACTTGGGGTATGTTACATGAAACACCGACTTGGCATACATTATACGCAACACTGATATTTCTACGAAACATCATTTTACTATTATAATTATTTAAATGAGATAATTACGACATAGCCGTTTAAATTAGTAACATGTATAGTAATAAACAATTTTCAAATAATTTTTATAATTGTTTTATATAAATAAAACATATTTATAATGAAAGATATAATTTTTGATAAAGACATTATATGGTTAAAAATACTATTTTTCAAATAAACTACATTTCATGTCCTTATATGAAAAACAATAAAATTAATTTTAGACACATCAAGAATTTTAATTTGATAAAAATAAACTTCATTTTTGAATTTTTAATTCCTAAATTATCTCAGGGAGAATTTTTTTATTTTTCTAGGAAACTTCATTTTTTGATGAATAGTGAAAAATACTGCATTTTAGTTAATAACTGCATTTTCATTCAAATAATTATTAACGTTAAATTATAATTTAAATTTTTTTTCATGTCGCATTATATATCTATTAATACCATTTGGATCATAATAATTAATTTCTATTTGAAATTGAATATAAAAACTTAACAAACTTTTTAACATTTTTTTACATTAAAACACCGTTATTTCGTCCCATATACAGGATTAGAATTAATCTTAAATTTTCCAATTCTATGATTTTAGTTTCAAAAAATATAAATAAAACTTGTGAATCAGTATAATATTTATATTATAATCAGATAGGTTTTATTTTTTACCAAAATGAATAGTAAAAGTGATAAATATTAATCCAAACTATTAAGGTCAAATTAAACTTAACTAGGAACTAAACCTTAATATTAGGGGCTCAAATGACCATTCCACTTGTCCAAAACCAATTGTATGGACATATTTAATCCATAGAAATTCCATTATTTAGTTAGGTTGGTTTCTTATGACTTTTCTTAGGTAATAACATGTGTACACCTAACTTTTTTTAAAACATTCCAAGTGAGTCCTTTTCCTTCCTTAAGAATGGCCACCATCTTTCCCACTTATTAAAAAATATAAAACATCTTATTTTTTAAAAATATCTACCAAATACACTTCCCTATATCCATATATTTATTCTAGAATCCTATTATTGGGTATAAATCAATCTAAGGATTTCTTTTGGCACAAACCAAAAGGAGTTACCCGATTAAAAGGTAACCTCTTCTCTCAAGCTCCTTTATTTTATTTTCCTTCTCCACCCCTCCACTCTCTTTATTCAATTATTGTATAACAACACCAGTATATTAAATATACTAGGATGTTTTTAATATAAGTTTTCAACCATCACTTACATGCACATCCATCTAATGGGTAGCAAACATATTGTTTATGTGTACGTTGAACTACCGCCTTGTTAAACGACGATTGTTCATTTTTCCTTTCCGCCTCTCATAGTGGACTTTATGAAGAAAAATATATTTATATTTTTAATATATTATATTTATTATTTATTTAATCATTTTTATTTCTTTTCACAATACATATCTTTTGACTTTCTATTTTGTGTTAATATGATAATTTCATTTGAGGGAGCATGGACTATTGCCCCCTCAAAGCGATATGATTCGTTCATACACTAAATGGATTGTATTAAGGATGGTTTTAGTTAATATATATGATATATATGATATCATAAATATAATTTAATAATTATATACATATATATACATATATATAAATATATATACATATATATAAATATATATACATATATGTATTTTACTTTCTTTCTTTCAACACGACAATTAAACAGAAATAGTGTTCATGCATACGTACGACCTACCGTCTGCATGAACATTGTATTCCATTTCATAATTATATATTATATAGATTATTATAATAAAAATATAATGTATATATAGGATATTTATATCATGGTTTAAATTATTTAATTCAAGATATAAGTATCGGGATCAAAGATATAACAAATTAAGACACGTAAGAAAAACAAAACGAATATTACCCAATGTGTAATATTAAAAAGAAATTGCTAAAAAGTGGGTAATATAACGTCATAATAAATAAATATATGGTATTATATATAAGAATATTTTTCTGTAAAATATTTATAAAAAAATTATATTTATTTTACATGAGGTTTGAACGAGTATGATGAGAGTACAGACACAAGGTAAGTGGATTTCGTCTCACTTTTTATTTTCATGAGATACATACTTTGTTCACCACTCTTTCATTTTGTGTGGTGTATATAATGGCCATTATTGTATTCTATGTATCTTATACAAATTTTTTTGGATATTTACATATCCATTTTATTATATTTATTTCATGGGGTTTAAGTTTCAAAAGTTAAAAAAATTGGTAAAATAGTTTTGTCTTGATTTTCTTTCTTTGAGACTCGTGTTTTGTTATGCACCTAAATACTTTTTTGAGGTGTATATAATTAAATTTTAAATGTTATGTCATTAAATTACTTATTTTCATGATATTTTAAGCTTCATTTAATTTCCTTTTCTTACATGGAGAGTATAATCCCAAGTTACCAAGTAATAAGGGTTTATTGAGACAATCTCATCGCTTTTCGAGATTGTTTATGTTTATGCTTCCTTTGATGAAATGTTATGATCCATATCTCAATAAAACTCATGATTTTGATTCCCATATATTTATTTAAGATATAACTATGTATTAGTACCATTTTTGACTCTTTGGTATATGAGATAGTTAAGAAAGTGTTTTTAAGAAAGCCTAACTTTACCCTCTCTTCAGTCAGAAATATGTGTTCCTTTAAAACCATGTTTTTTAAAAGGGGTTTCCAAGAATACTATAATAATATAATATGATCATTAAAAGAAAAAATTTACCCTTTTTTATTTTTCTAATCTTTTTAAATAAATCTTCTTATCTCTTTCCAATTGAGACATTTTTCAAAACTTTTTCCAGACAAAAGTAATGTTGTTTTTTATCTCATACGACATGCATAGATTTATCCCCCATCAGTTATTTGAAGATTTAATTTCATGATTAAAGGTTAATTTTTTTTAAATATATTTTCAAATAAATTGTTATTATAAGGTTTTCAATATTCTTTGTAAGTTTTTATGGAAATTTTCTTCCAAAGGTTTCATGATTTAAAGCACCTTTTTCAAAGAATAAATGGAATTTACCTCAAGAAGTGTTTTCAAAAAATCCTTCCAAGTTAATTTCCATCTAAGATAACATCCATTTATGATAAAATTAACTTATGTTAAATGATCCAAAGGTTCCATTAATATTATTTCTTTAATGTTTTATGTTTTTATAGAATGATTCTTAAGACACCCATTTCACTTCCATAGGTTTTATGCTTTTGAAACTCACTTCTTTTCATGGGTTATGCTTTTAGGAAGTGAATATGAAACCTATCTATTTTAATAGGTTATGATGTGATGAAATTTTAATTATAAACATTTCATATCATGGGTTATGATTTTGTGTTTATGAAACCTAACTTTTTTTATGGGTCATGATATGATGAAAGTTTTATTATATTGTGGGACATTTATAAATGATTTTATTATGATATGGGTGACACCTATATCTCCCTCAAATGAAATAGGTAATGATAAGTTTTATATGATATCAAAGGGTACATGGTTTGTATCCCAAACTGAAAAACAAGAAGGTACATGGGTTGTAGCCCAATCCTAAGATAAATAGGGTACACGGGTTATAACCCAAGATCGAAAAAAAGAAGGTACATGGGTTTTAGTCCAAGCCTACAAGAAAGAGGGTACACTAGTTGTAGCTTAATCTCAAAAACATGAAGTTACATGGTTTGTATCCCAATCCAAAAACAAAGATGGTACACAGGTTGTTTCCCAAGAATGAAAACAATAAGGTACATGGGTTTTTCCCAAGCCTAAAATTAAGAGGGTACACATGTCGTTATCCCAATCCCATAGAAGGTACATGGGTTATTGTCCAAGCCTAACATGTTATAAAGGTCCTGGTAGGTATCCTTGATTTAAAATTTTATATTATTATATGTATACCATAAATACTTTGTCTTATTCCTCCATTAAGATTTCATGGTTAATGATTTTTATTTCCTTATGATTCATGTATTATTAACTACTAAGATTTATCCCATAATTCATGTTTATGATATTAGAGATGAAATATATGACCTCCTAAATTTACAATCACATTATCATGCCCCTATGTTCATGTTTATGATTACGTGTCTCCCTTGTTTACCCTTACTGAGCATCTGAGCTCACCTATTTTTATGTTTCCTTTCCCTATATTATGAATAAAGGTTTTAGGTAGATGTAATAAATGTGGATATATTTATGGGAGATGTCGAATATCTTTTACTAGGATAGAAGAATTGGTTTTCCATGTTTTAAAAGACACTAAACTATTACGGTCCTCAGGTATGCATTTTTGTAATGTACTGAATATTCATTTAAAATGATGTAATATCCATGTATGATAATCCTAGGTCTCTATATTGGCTTACTGTGAGAGGTAATTTCATGATATTGATGATAGTACTTCCTTGACCAAGTTAATGAAGGATGCTTTGGAGTCATTGGAACAGAGTCACTGATTTTTGTATGAGCTACAATCCCAAATGGATGTTTTGGTAGTGTAGATATGAAGGTATGAGGATATCATATCCTTATAAAAGTATGACCTCTCAACATCATCATCCTCATTGGAAACCACTCAAAAGAGAGTTAAATATCTGTCAACATTGATTGATTCCCTTTATCCTAGGGAGTAATTATAAGAAGTAGGTTGAGTAGCACTTCATTATTCAATCGACTCTTCTCGCCAGACTCTTGCTAACATGGAAATCTCATCAAAATATAATATTATTGTATTTAAATCATTGATATGTATTTTTTTTGATGAAATTCCTAGTGAGACTCTAAAATGTGAAGATTTTTTCTTTTGTATGCTATCAATTAGTTAATCTTATAAACTTTATATTTTTTTCTTTTTTCTTTCATTCGTGTTTTGTATGAATTGTTTTTTGATATAATGTTTCATGAATCATCAATGATACCCATCCTTTGTATAATATCAAGAAAACCTAAATTCCTTAATTTTAATGTTTGAATTATAACATATTCTTTTTGAGAAATTATAATGAATTCCCACCAACATGAGATTCCTAATTAAAATATCTACTCTATCTATCTTGTGATTACTATATTTATAGAAGAATAGTTTGGTAGAATGTTTGTCCTAAAGGTAGAGTGCTCTATATTTTTCTAAAGTTGGTGGGATTGGCGAGCGCATCTTGATATTTTCAAAGGTAATATAGTGGACCTTACATGATTTTTATCTTTTCTATCCTTGTAGAATAAATAGGTGGTGTGTTGTAGTTTGGGTCATTTTAGCTCTAACCTTATATCACAATAGTTTAGAGTCTTTTAGCTCAAGAATTCTATTGTTATAGTTTGAGTTATTTTACCTCATACCTTCTATTTCTATAGTTTATAGTCTTTTAGATCGAACCTTATATTTTTTTAGTTAAGGATATTTTAACTTGAAACTTCTATTACTATAGTTTAGGGTCTTTTAGCTCAGACCTTCTATTGTTTCATTTTTGGTAATTTTAGATTTTACCATCTATTTATGTATTTTAAGTTCTTTTATCTCATACCTTATATTGTTGAATATGGAATGTGGGGAAGAAATTCTAGGGATGACCCAAGATACCCTAAGTTTATGAGTTCCACCGTGATGTTTCTAGGGATCACATGGATTGTAGTTCCATTCCGGTAAGTAGAAGATGTCATTGATTGGTAGGTAAAATCCCTTATGTATCGATAGCATGGTCAAATAGAGTTTTCCATGCTCTTTTACGAGGGACATGGAAGATTTATGGGCTTAATATTGGTTGAGAGAAAAATAGTATGGATGTCAAGTCCAAATGGATAATTGGAATATGGATAATGTATGTGATAACCCAACCATTTGAGTCAATGAGTATGTGATGGGGAAGATGTTCTAGGAATAACCCATAACACCCTAAGGTATTGGGTACTACCATGGTGTTACCAAGTCTCAAAAGGATTAGGGTTACTTTCTTGCAAGGAGAAGACACCTCTAGTTGGTTAGTCAGATCCCTTATGCATCAATAGCATTGTCAAACAGAGTTTTCACTGCCCTTTTCCAAGGGACATGAATGGTTTATGAAGGCTCACGCATCCAGAAGATGAAGTTGGGTATGGGGTAAGGCTATCTAGTAAGGTTTCTAACACCTTAGGTCAGTTTTTCTCATAAACTGTAAATCTCATACCCTACGCCCTATGGTTTCATGTCATGAGGTGTGGGCCATCAAATGTTTTGGGAATGGAGTGTCTCACCCCTTCTTTGAGTAAGGTTACAATACACGGTGATGTAACATTGAGGATATATAATCCTCTTGAATAGTTTTCTTGTGGGGATTTTAAATTATGGTCAATAGTGCTCAGATTAGGAGGATGATATAAGGAAATTAGGCTAGGAATTGACTAAAACACATTGATGTATTGGGTTATTCCATAATGATGTTAGGGATCACAATGATCATAAATACCTTTTTACAAGGTGACACATTTGGTTGACAACCATAGGCGCATATGAGGGAGCCATAGGAATACATGCATAGTCAAACAAAGGGTCTCTTAAAACTGGGTATCTAGGGACATAGAAGGTTTATGGTGACCTGAGGTTCTTAAAACATGAAGTGCAGTTTGTGGAAAGTGTAATATCTAAGATGGTTTAGATCACCCTAAAAGTTTTTTCGCTGCCTAGAAAACATGTTCTCATGAAGAGGAGATTGAAAAATAATTACTCTAAATTTCCTCTGAACCAGGTGCTCCAATGAGAATAGATTAGATTTTACTAGGGATATAAATTTGGCCCAATGAGATTTATGACTTATTTATTTACACCCTAATTTTTTCCTTAACTCGGGAGATGAAGAGTTCAACAAGCGAAGACTTTAATTTTACCTAGGCCACCCTTTGTGGGTTTTCAACCTAACAAGTTTTGTGTCTATTTCTGTAGTAGTTTAAGGTCTTGATAGTTGGACCATCAAAGGCTATAGTTTAAGGTCACACAACTTTGACCTAAGTTCAGGAAGTTTAAGGTCATGATGCACGTGGACCTAATATCAGGGGGATGTTGCAAAGGAGCCCAATTAAGATACCCATGGTCAAGATAACTCCATCATCCTTCTGAGAAGTAGATGAAAATATTGTAAATCACAACTCAGGGTTCTCAGGTCATGAGTAATGATATGTAAAATAATACCAGGGATGGACTAGAACACCCTCAGATTCTAAGTTCCACTATAGCGGCATCAGGCTCACAAGGATTAGATATACCTTCTTATAAAGCCAAGATTTATCTATTTGGTAGGTCTGATCCCTTATGCATCGATATCATGGTCAAGTAGAGCGATATATTTTTCATTCAAAGGGCCATGAAAGGTTTATAGAAACATGAGTTTCTCAAGACATGAAGTGTGATTTATGAATTGAGGTTCTCAAAAGGTAACAGAAGCACCATGTACTTTGGGTGACCGGGGTATTAATCTTATGGTCCCTTGATAAGGGGTGATTATGTATAATGTCATGAACATTTTTACATCATGTAGTATGGATGTATTTTTTTATAGTTTTAATATTGTGTGACCAGGACATTTTTCTTGCATTTTAACATCATACGGTAAGGACATATCGGTTTCCTTGAAGTTTAACGTCATTGTGGTAAGGATGTGGGAACTGATGTGAAAAATTGGAAAATATATATATCACAAGCACAAGAATGACATATGAATATATGACTCATACATAGGTAAACAAATCATGTATGAATCAACTCTAGTGCATTTAGGGGTGCGCCTTTTCATTTTTTGTTATAGTAGGATGCATTATTGGATATCTAAGAATCACTACACATCCTATGATTGATAGGAATCAAGCGACATATATTTTTTTAAATGGTAAACTCTCTACTCGGCTATGACCTATATGCATAGGTGGGAATTATTTCCATTGATTGTTGTAGTTAGTCCCAGGATTAGGTATATAGGCATCACTATGTGTCCTGCAATGATAGGAATAAATCCATGCATAGTTCTTAAGGAATTGTGTTGTTTAATATCGTATGACAAGGATGTAGTATCACTAATGTGAAATGGAATGTTTCAACTAGGCCCAAGAATATAAATATGAGTGTCACTACGTATCCCATGATAATAGGAATCAAGACAAACATAGTTCTTGAACTATAGCTCCATGTACAGATCTAACCCATATGAAAGGAGGGGGGTTAGATTTTCTATTGTGATGGGACATGGGGTTGGAGATCTATGTATCACTACATATCTTGTTATTATAGGAATCAAGTCAAACAGATTTCTTGAATGGAGGTGTGGTAGGAGAACAACACCAAAAATAGTAGTCCTCTCAGGTGAGGTCCAAAGTAATGTGCTGTTTTGTGTTGTACAAGGGACATCAACCAAGTATTTTAATGTAATGCGGTGAGGAATCCTGATGTTCCTTTTAAGGTCTTTCATTCAGGACCATGATGAACCTATCATGAGATGATATTACTTTTCATGTAGGGAAGCCCTTAACAAAACTCCTAAGAACATGTGAGTTTTACTTGGTGTGAGATAAAAGTACTAGCAAGGGTTCCTCTCACCATGTAGAGGCGACTAAGGATTAAATACTATAAACTGGACATATACCAATGGTTTTGGCCAAACCGTTGGTATAGGTACAATAAAACGACCCTATAAAACAGTTTGGGAAAACCATTGGTATAACTTTAATAAAATGACCCCATATCAATGGTTTGGATAAAACCATTGGTATAGACTCTATTTAATGACCCTATTCCAATGGTTTTGGAAAAACCATTGGTATAGATCCTAAAATTAAAAATAACTATACCAATAGTTTTCCTAACCATTGGTATAGGTATTTTTATTTTTAAATAATTGTTTTATCAAATAAAATTAAATATATCAATAATTAATTTACTTATAAATATACATATACATATTTATCATATTATTTTTCAAAAAAACATTGTAGCTTAGTGGTTAGGTAGTTGAGATATAAATAAGAGGTTTGGGGATCAAAATTAGTTGAGGTTTTTCTTAATTACCTATACCAAAGGTATGAAAACTATTGGTATTAGTCTATAACGATGCCAGGAAAGCCAATGGCCACCCAAACCATTGGTATAGCCTATACCAATGGTTTTGGGATGTATAGAAATGATTCTAAACCTTTTATACATGATACTTTTCCAATAGTGATTAGGATAAGCTAATTTTGTATAACATGATGGTTGGACCATGATATAGGATCGAGGCATCCTTACATATCTCATTGGAATGATAATCAAGATATATGTAGTTCTAGATACCCGTGTAGTTTAGTTTCATGCGAAAATGAAATCAGCTATGAAGTTTAACGTCATGCAGTAAGGACGTGGGTGACTCAACATTAAAGAAGAGGAATGTTGTAGTTGGGACCAATAATGGAGTTTTGGGTGTCTCTATGTATCATATGATGATAGGAATCAATCCACACATAGTTCTTGGGTGAATATATTCCCTTTTTTTATCTGACTCTCATGCCTGGATGGGGGAATTTCATTCTTCTTTCACACAGATCTAGCTCGTGAATGGTGAATTGTTGGTAAGATGATTTTTCGCATGCAGTTTAACATCATGTGGTGATATAATATTCTATGAAGTTTAATATCATGCGGTAAGAACCTATTCTATAAAGTTTAACATCACATGGTTAGGATGTGAACACCATGCAGTTTGTTGTCTTACATCTTTAGTGAGAGTGACCAAATATGGACGAAGATGAACATTGGGTATCCATTTAATTTAATTTCATGTGACTAGGATAAGATCCGTATAGTTTAAGGTCATTTGATTAGGACATAGTATATTTTACAATTTATCATATTTCTACTAGGATGAGATTCATATAGATTAGTGTCATGTGATTAGGATGAGTATTCCAAGTTTAGCATCATGTGAGTAGGATATGAGACGTTGTGCAGTTTAGAGTCTTGCAGCATGGACTTTTTCAATAAAGTTTAACATCATGTGGTGAGGATGTTAGATGTGGTGTATTTTAAAGTCTTACTTCTAGGACTTATTCTGTATAGTTTAATGTAATTTGGTCAGGATGTCAGACACTTGATGGAAGCTATGAAAAGTATTTCTTAAGAAATCTTGAATTTATGGAGGGGTATGAAATGTTCCCCATCCATTATTGTGGCCAATGAGTAGGCTCCATTATGATAGAACTTATATATTATATAATTCCCTTCACATTTGGTTTCCAGATTTAGAGGCTTCTTCCAAGGTATTATTAGTGTTTTAAGATCCAACACCAGTTCTCCTCAGAGGAATGAATGGAGGAATACCTTTTTATTGAAGGTTTGTGTGATCTGATTCTAGTGGAATTAATTTTTTTGCAATGTACACAACATGTTCTCATCAATTAGCTCCATCTCATCTAGTCACTTTTTTGATTTCTCATCATCTGATAGATTTATGAAAATGGATATTCAAAGTAAGGGAATCTGGATATCTATAAGGAATACTTCCTCGAACTCATACACTATTGAGTATGGAGTTTCTTTTGTAGTAGTATGTGTGGTTTTATGGTTGGTCCATAAAGAATAGGGGAGCTTATCCGAGCCGAACTTCTTGTATTTATTCACCACCTAATGGAGTATTTTTTAAAAAGTCTTTTTGAAGGCCTCTATTTGTCCATTTTCTGCTGCATGATATCAGGATGAGTGATTAGACTCAATGCTATATTCTCGGTATAGTTTCTTTGACTCCATATAATAGAAGTTGGTGTCGTTGTCCATCAATATTGTGTGAGGGACCCTAAATTTGGTGATGATATGTTAATTTATGATTTTGATGATATTATTTTTCCCATCTTCCATGATGGGTACTTCCATAACCCATTTAGAGAGGAAGTCAGTATTACTAAATATGTACTTAAACTGCTTAATTTTGGCTGGGGTATATGGACCCACAACATCCATTCCCTATATGAAATATGGAAAAGAATATTTAGCTATATGTAGAAATTCTGTGGGTTGATGGATGAAGTTTTCATGGATCTGACATGCATGACATTTCTTGATGTATTCCACATATTCTTGTATCATGTTTTTCTAGAAATATCTCAACCTCCTAATTTAGTGGTGGAGTCTAGTCCTAGATCAATGATTATAATAGGATCCTACATGGACTTCTTCCATGAAAATGAGAATCTCTCTTTCTTATATGAATTTGAGGAGGATAATGTCGAAGCCTTTCTTTTAGAGGTGTTTTTTATAATTTGAACTATACCATAGAGTAAATTTATTCACACGATGCCAAATATGTTCCTTCCCATCTCGGTCTGTCAGAAGAATACGATTTTATAGATAACCAATTAAGGGATCCATCCATATAGGTTTGGATATCAATTCTTCATTATCTAGGGTGGAATTTTACTGATTGATTTATTTCATATCACATGCGATGATCGATGAGACCATTATTTGCTGCATGATATGAAATATTTCTTCCTCCTAATCAGGGTCAGACAAGATTGTGGCTACATTAGCAAATGTGTCAGTGCGAGCATTCTATTATCATGGAGCTTGATTCAATGTGATTTCAAAAGTTAATTATTACATTAGTCCCTTGATGTCACTAGTGAGAGGTTCCAATTATTCATTTTAATGGAATATTCTATATTGATATGATTTATAACTAGTTTTGAATCCCCTTTGATATTCAAGTAGTCTATTTACAGCTATAGGTATAGTTCTAAGATAGCTATGAGAGCTTGGTATTTTCCCTCATTATTCTTGCAGCATTCGGATAGTGAGAAAGAGTATGGGAAATTGAATTTTTTCCATAGACATAAATACAATCTATAAGCTAACCTGATTGTGATTTGGGTTTTCTATCCTTATGCTGATAAGACTTCAGAAGGTTCCATCAAAATACTTCTCCCATGTCTAGGGAGTGTCATGGTCAAATAAAAATTATTTATCTAGAAGTTTAGTGTGCACTGGTGTACTTTCCATGGTGGCATATTCCACAAGGAAATTAGTTATGGATTTCCCTTTCACCATCTTTCGTGACACAAATTAGATGTCATATTGTTTCAGAATGACCTCCCATTTGGCCATACACCCATTCATCATGGGATGGAAAAGGATGTACTTGATTGGATCGGTAAGAGATTCCATATGTACTCTATGGTGTTGTAAGTAATTCCTTAGCTTATACACTACAAATATGAGTGCGAGGAAATTCTTATCATCATATGAGTATCAGGTCTGAATAACTAGCATCATTTAACTAAGGTAGTAGATACTTTTCTCACTATCTGCATCATTATTCTATGTGAGTAGGGATCTAAGTGATAATTCTATGGTGACCACATATAAAATGAGTATCTTTCCTTCCACAAATGTCATCAAGACCAGTCGATGTAGTAAATAATTATAGAGACTTTAGAAGGCTTCTTGGAAGTCACCATCCCATTGATAAGTGATTCCCTTATTCATATGCCTGGTGAAAGTGAGAGATTTTATGACCTAGTTGGCTATGATATTCCAAATATAGGTAATTTTCCCTTAGATTCCCCTTAGTTTTATGCGATTTCTCAGGGGTGATATTTCTAAAATAACATTATTATTTTCTTGGTCGAACTAGATTCCATGGTGGTGTACCAAAAATCTAAGGAACTTCTATGATGTTACTCTGAAAATACATTTCCGTAGATTCATCTTCATATTGTGCTATTGCATTCTATCAAAGACTTTTTGAATATTCTTGAAGTGTTCACCTTGTTGATGGGATTTGATCACCAGGTCATCAACATAACAGCCACCTATTATCTTAAAGAATGGATTAAAGATATTTTGCATGGAATGTTGATAAGTGGAACCAACATTATTTAAGGCAAAGGGCATGGCCTAATAGCATAAGATCCATTGGGGTGCTTTGGAGGCAGTGGATTATTCATATTCAGGGGCCATATTTATCTAATTGTACCCAAAATACCCATCCATGAAGAAAAGGTCTTGGAAGCTAGCAGTTTCATCAATCAAGAGTTATCTAATCGGTAATGAGAAATAATCCTTCATGAAGTGTGGATTAAGTTCTATAAAATCAATATAGACCATAATCTATCTATTATTTTTCTTTATGAGGAAAATATTGGAGATATATCTTGGGTATTTAACTTCTTGAACAATGTTGGATTTGATAAATTTGTCAACATATGCCTCTAAATTAGTAGCATGAGAGGGGAACATCCTCCTAGCTTCCTACTTGATGCTTTGATGGTCATCAGGTAAGATGAGATGGTGTATAGCCACAGCTGAATTCAATCCAGGAATTTTTTTATAATTCCAAGAAAACACATATCTGTGTTTCTTTATAAATGAAATGTGCATATCTTTCTCTTCAATGGGAATGAAGTCACTAATCAGTTTAGTTCATGGGTCTTCTTTAGTTCCCAATTTACCTATATGATCTCATCAATGTTGGTGGAGAAACCTTACTCGAATACAAAACGCGAATTCATATGGTCATCATATTCTTCTTCGATATTTAAGTTTGTAGAGGTATTTTCATATGTATTTGGGAATTTAGGGGCATATTTGTCACTATATAGGTGAGATAGTTCATGATAAAAGATATTATTATCCCTTTATATTAGAGTAATTATAAAGGTATGTCGAAGCTAATTATATTTTACATAATCGTTGGGGACAGAAGGGTCTTAGACCTCTGGGATGAAGTCTATTGCCTCAACTAGATTTATGGGGAGCACATAATCACTGTTGATCATAGTCCAGGAACTCACAGGGGCAGACCCCAGGCCGTTGGGTTTCGTAACCTTTATATCATCATCCACCATTGGTTGTTTTCCTTCACTTTTTTAGAAATATACTTCAGCATATGTGGATTCAAAAGTCTCAAAGGGGTAACTATCACCATGTTGTATGTATACCTTTCTACTGATGGGGTATTTCAGACATTGATGGAATATTAAAGGTACTGCCAGGTGTCTATGGAGCCAGGGCTCTCCGAACAGGACATTGTATATGGTGTCTTTCTGGATAACTATAAACTCGGTATTAAATGTGAGATCCCCAAACTAATCTTTGAGCTTTATCATCCCGAGTGGTTGTTGATCACGCTTATCATAACCTTTAATAGTCAGCTTTATAGGAGAAAAGTCCCCTTCACTAAAACCCAAATATCAAAGGGTTTGAACCAGGATGATATTGATTCTGAAACCATTATCAATAAGATCACTTTGGATATCAACATTATCGAGTCTACCCAAATAATATAGGGTTCTGATGTGTCCCTAGAAGACCTCTTCCTGATCCTGCTCTATGAATAAGATGGTGACATGGAATTCTGTTTGAATGGTCTCCACATGATATACCTTGGATGTTATAAAACTCCTTTGGGATTTGGAGGGCTTCAATGAGTGGATCCATGAGTTCTTTTGAAAGATTAATTGCAACTAGGATTGAGAGAATGATTGGTACAACCACCATCTATTTCATAATTTCATACTTTTGTGTCAGATGTCAGTGCTTCCCAAGGTGGGGTTTCTCCATAATATGTGGCCTAAGAGATAAGGGATTCAATGTAAATAGACCTATTTCTTGTAAAAATGTATATGGAGAATCTTATAACAGTGTTGAAGGTTATATTTTCCTTCCCCGAATATTGGGATGATTAGGTAATCACACCCCCTCTAGGTGGTCATGCAAGAAGACTGGGTGTGGATGATCACTGGAGGGTTTTGTGACACCTATATGTCTTTGTTGGGATCATTGGAGTGCTTTTCCATGGGTATCATCTACATATATGTCATATTTGGGGTCATGATTGAGATATTTGGTCTGACCATGCATGTGTTGTCATTTATATCCTTGGTTCTTGAACATGTGGCCTCGCGTTCTCTAATTAGGTGTGGGGAACTCAAACTTAGAGCCATATTACTCATTAGAGAAGGGTTATACCAAGTGTATCATGTTAATATAACCAATGATGAGCTCTTCGTCTGATGAGGGTTCCATTTTGTGGGGTGGTTCCTGTGATTTTAATGTTGTAAGGAATAATTCTACATGAGTCATAGCTTGAATTTGAATAGAATATGACTCTTCCTCTTATGTCTCTTCCTATATCCAATGGTCATGTACTCCTTCAAGAGACATATCCAATGTAATATTATTGGGTGGATGAAATTTTGTGGTTTTGGGGAGCTTTTCTCTTAGGGTGTCATGATCTCAATCAATTACTTTTTGAGTCATCCAATTATTGAACTTCTATCCACCCCTATTCGAAACTTTCTTCCAACCAGCATCTTTTTCCTATTCGGCAACAGTTATGCAGATCACCTCCTCTGAGGAGTTATCTAACACCACCTATCCATAATCGACCGTGCTTTGAAGAACGTCTTTGAAGATGAAGAAATACTAGATATTATGAACTATCCTCATATGAAAAGTGTATTAGTAGGTAAAATCGGTGAGGTTGACCTCATTGGGATTCTTGGTTCTTGTTACCTTGATCAGGTTATTTTCCATTTTTATAAGGAAATAACAGGGGGAATTTCCATTTAAAAAGAAGTGGGATTTATTAATCTTTTCCTTGAATTTGGGTGACCCTAGTCTCTTTTCACTTTTGGTTGAGGGATATTTTGTGGGTTTTTTGGCTCAACAGGAGGTGCTAAGAGATCTAGGACATGCATAGGTTCTTGAATGAGCACTGCTACTGGATTGAGAGTAACATTAGTGGTCTTGCTGAGCCTTTTCCTATGCGGTGAAATAATTATCCATGATTTAGATCAGGTATTCTAAATGGAATATTATAAGTATTGGTTGATTTATACAAACTCATAAAACCCACATGGAAACATCATTAGGATCAAAGGTGTCTGTAGCTCATCCTGGATATTTGAAGCACAGAGTTCCAGCAACTGTTCCTACGATAGAGGTATATTGAGTGAATAGGTTAAATACTTCCATTTGGTTAGGAAGTCAGACACCCACCCATATTCATGTTGTTTGTAGTTCTTCAGGTTGATGATTGTCATTTTCATAAATGTGGAGATAAAATGGAAGAGGAATTGACGATTAAGGTCTTACCATCCTACAAAAAACCCTACTAGAAGGATACTATACCAAAAAAGGATAGCCCTATCATAGTATGTAAAACACACCTCATCTTGGTCATCTCCTACTGATCTCGAGGGCACATCATCAAACTGCATCAGGATACAAAGTGAGTGAGATTTTGTTAAGGGTTATCCAAACTATCAAATCTAGAGTAGGTATTATTTCCCAAATTAGGTGTGGGAAAGGTTTTGTATACTAATTTAAGATATGAATTATTCTTATACCACACCATTGCATGTCACCCTTCCATGTATTCTATTCGAGTAACTAGGGACTCCTTGGCATGGAGAAATTTCAGAGGTATTATTGTTTGAGTCACCTTTTATCTACAGGGATCGGGTGGGGCCTGATTAGGCGGACATATTTTCATCTCCCTCTAATTCTCAATTAATTCAAATAATGAATGATTTCCATATAGAGGTAGAGTATTTGGACATAATGTTGGAATTCATTATCATTTTAGACTTCCTCATTTATGTAGACTGGATTCCCAGATGCTGAGCTGGTCTGAGGCTCAGATGCTGCTCTTATAGGAAGACCATATCTTTCCATATGTATGGGAGGAGGGATATTTTCCTATGTCAGAAGATAATACCAAGTGTGAATGTTTTCCCTAAGTAGATCCTCATTGAGATTTTTAAGATTTTCTATCTCATTCTCATAATGTTTTATTCATTCCTCTATGGAACAAACATTAACTCTTTGGGGCGGTGATTGATATGTAACCACACATTTCCATTTATATTTGGAAGTGTTACTCTATAGTGGTGGCAACTCAATATTCAAAAGTTCTAGGTTTTAGATCTTCCTCTAGTTATCGGTACATGTATCCCTAGTGGGAGTATCCAGATTCTCCCCTCAGGGTATGTTTTCCCCCATTGTGTTCCTCTATATTTTCATCTTCATCCACATTATTTGTTATGTTGATAGTGAATACATTCACAGAGGTGTATTAGGAAATGGTCGGTTCCCCATTACTTTCAATGAAACAGTATGATTCTATAGTGCATTCATTAGGGTTTTTTCTCAAACCCTTGTCCATATTATTCCATTTTGGATTGCAAACCCATAGGGGTTTGATTTCCTTCATCATACACTCTTCCTTTCTCAATCTACAAGTAGTGACCTTGAGGGACTTTTTGGTCATTATTATTTAATGGGCCCCATAATGTATAGGTTTGTCTTTTGGAAGTAGGAATGAATGGTACCCTGACCTTTGATATTTACCTCACAACCTGGAGAAGACTAATTCTCTATGTGGTGATGATGATGATTAAAATTCCCCCATCCCTACGGGTTGGGAAATATTTGTGGCCAAAATTTGCATTGATTAATCATGTTTTTGAGGATATGATACTTCTATTTGAGGATTTTATGATTCCCTGGATGATCATTAAGATCTAAATTCCCCCAAACTAGAGATATGGGGTTGATATAAAATCTTTGTTGATTTACCCAGTACCCTCTTAAGGTATGATGAACCTAGTGATGGTGATTGAGATATAAATATCCCCATCCTAGTTGGATGAGGTTTGTTCACAGATGATTCAAACATCTCCTAAATCCTTCTAGGAATTGACGATCTAAGGGGTGGAGGCGGTGGTAGATATTCCCCCAACCTAGAGGGATGGGTTTATAGCTACCCACGCTTCTCATACATATACTGACCGAATGGCCTGAAGGCCTTATTTTTTTTTTATTTTCTGATAACCCCCATTTTAAGGGATGAGGGGGAACCCTTACAAAGCCCGTAGTCTTAGGAATTACATTTCCCGTAGGCTTGGAGACATTAAATAACCCGTAGGTCTTAAGGAAATTATAAAGACTATGACTACTTGAAACTGCTCCTCCCCAGCATCTGCATCGTGATCAGCTCTCCACCTTTGCATGACTATTCGAATAGCATGTCCATGTGCAGGGGTGCACAGGTGCGGTACCGATGGAAACATAATCATTGGTACATAAGTGAACTACATTATATCTAACTAGGTTCTCCATGACTTGAACCCCTCTTAGTCACATCATACATAATACATATCTTTATATTTTGGGTAAATGAAACATGAGAAAGGGTGATCTCAAATTCTTAATAATGGTAAACAAGGGATATATGTAAGCATAATCATGAGTTTAAGGGTTTGAGAACAAAATCATAACATTATAATATCACACCCCATATATCAAATATCGTAATCAATAGTCATAGAATAAATATTTGTAGTTCATAAGACATGAATCATAAGGTAATCAAGAAAATAATCCATGAAATCATAACATAATAATAAGATATAGAATTATGATATACAAATAATCATATAAAATTATTTCCATAGTCTTCAAGGATTAATTATAAGTCCATCTTAGTGGAATGGGTTTACTCCCTAAACTATCTTAGTAGTCACAGTTCACTCCCAAGACCATCTTAGAAAACAAAGTCCGTTACTGAACTGATTTCACTCCTTGTTCCATCCATGTCTATATCATGAGATATAAATATTTACCCAATGCATTAGAGAGAGATATAGGTCCTACCCATCTCATAATGAAATCATACATATGTGTGCCATAAGATCATATAAAATGATCATGTTATAACTCATGAAATGAAAAAAAATGTTTATCATAGTCATTTCATCAAATCTTAACATGTGGAAAAGAGATTTGTTTGATAATAATTTCATCATAGAATAACCCATTAAACAAAATGTGTTTCATGAGAATTTATCATTTTATAACCCATGGAAGAGAAACAAGTTTCATAAACAACACTTCATCAAAAGAATTACCATTTAGAGAAAGAATAATAATGTTATCCTTGGATCATAACCCTAGTAATACATATGTAACATCAACAGATGTCATCTTTGATAGAAAATATTTTGAAATTTTTTTAAAATCATTTCTTGAGAAAAATATAATTTCTGCTTTGAAAATTTCTACTTAAAAATCAAAACATATTGAAAAAACTTTTATTTGAAAATAAATTTATAAAATCACAAAGGAATATTTGAAAAATTCTGAAAAAAATCATTAAAAATATCCTTGATAAATTATTAGGTAACATTAAATGAATATAGTGGTCATGATAGTGGATAATTCTGTATATAATGCATACATAAAAATAATGATTCCATTCATATTGTCGATAGAATTAAAAATATCCTTAATCAACAGATGAAAATAATATTACTTTTAAAACAAATTTGTAAAAAGGTAAAACATGGTTATAATTTTCATTTAAAATTCATGGTATATCATTTTTAAAAACCTTTTTAAAAAACTTGGTTTTTGGAGAAAACAGATTTTCGATCGAGGAGATAAATAAAGTTGGATTTTTCTAGAAAAATTTTCTTAATTAGATTAAGTAAAAAATAGTGTAAATGGTACCAATACATAAAGATATAATGAACAACAATAGGATTTGAAAATTCATGAAATATTTTGAGATATGGATCATAATATTTCATCAATGAAAGAATAATCATAAACAGTCTCGATAACGATGAGATTGTAGCAATAAACTCTTACCACATCGATAACTTTGAATCATAATCATCATGATATAATGACATTAAAATAAGCTTAAAATTCCATGAAAATAAGTATATTAATGAATAAATATTTCAAATATCATTATATACACCTTGTAAAGGAATGTAGGTTCATAACATAACATGCGTCTCAAAGAAGGCAAATTAAGACAAAATTACATTACTGATTAGGTAAATTTTGAACCATAAACGCCGAGAAATAGAGGTTATAAAATGAATAAGTAAATAACCGTGAACATGAGGATAATAATCTATAATAAATTCATGGGTAGTATAAACACCAAAAAAATAAATAAGTGGTGAATAAGGCATAAGCATCGTATAAATAAAAGTGAGACTAGAAATCCCCTTACCTTATGTCTTGACTCTCATCATACTAGTTAAAACATAATATATAATAAATATAATTTTATTATACATATATTATAGATAAATATTAAATTATATCATACCATATATGATTTACTTATGACTTAACATTACCCATTTTTTAATAATTCCATGTTAAATTTATGTTTTGTGTAATAGTTGCATTTTTTTTATACATGTTTTGAATTGTTATTCTTGGTCCAATTACTTAGATCATGATTTATTTATTTAAATAATGTAAAACATGATATAAATATAATATATATTCATTATATAAACATTAATAATAATCTAAAAAATATAGAAATAAGAAATGAAATACATAGTTCATGGAGACGGTTGGTCATGTGTATGCATGAACGTTGTTTCCATTTTCTTTTCATATTGAAAGAAATAAAAGTAAATTATACATATATATTTATATATTAAAATTATTGCATAATTTTTATTTAATATATAACACATATGTTGTAATGGCCCGGACCACTTCGGTCCATTCTTTTTAAAATATCTGGTGTTTGGGGTGTTCTAAGAGGTCAAAGTGACTTATTTCTAACCCTTTGCAAAATTTTCAGTTCTGGTAATAGTGACAACAGTGATTCATCTGTTGGTGAGTCATCTTTTAGTGATTCATCTATCATTGAGTCATCTATCAGTGAGTCATCTCTTGGTGAGTCATCTATTAGTGAGTCATCTGTTGGTGAGTCATATGTCGGTGAGTAATATGTCGGTGATTCATCTTTCGGTGAGTCATATATCAGTGAGTTATCTTTCAGTGAGTCATTTTTTAGTGAGTCATATGTAAATAGTGTCATTGGTGAGACAGATGTGAACAGTGTTTCCAGCATCCTATAGTTTCACCCATTTTACATTTTCTTTGATGTAAAACACATTCAAAGCCTTGTTTTAAGGGATTTAAGGAGAGTTAAAATCCTATGACTACTATTTCTCCTTGACATGTGATTTAATTTGATCTTCATGTTTCTAATGGGGATTTATTGGGTGTTTTTTGATGCGGTGTTGTCGTGGAGTCCTCGGTTGGATGTAGTCATTGTAGGATAAGTGATCGTGATCCATTGTTTTGGACCATTCTTGTACAAAGAACGTTAGAAACCTTTTGAGGTAGGGGATTCATGGATTCTCTATTATCTTTTACATGAATTCATAGAGTTTTTATGTTTTACCCACTGTGTGGTAATGAAATTGACATAATAAATATTTGAACTGGATTAAATAATTGGTATCAATTACCTAGTGATGTTATTGCCTCTTGTTTTGCTAGATAGTGTGATATCTATGCTTTTCTTGTTTAGAATGTCATTCTTGATGAAAATTGGTAATGAAAATAAAGATAATATTATTAGTGAATTTATTTTCCAAAGATAAAGAGGCATGTTTAATTAATCTAGTTGTTTTTGTTATTGTAATTTGATGATAATCAAATGGATGTCGTTATGCATGTTGAATTGAATAGGTTAATTCAATATGGAATAAAGAACTAGTTGACCACCAAATATAATTCCTTGAAGGGTTCTAAGTTACCCTCTTTCTTTAAAAGTAAAATCACTTAATTATTTTGATCTATGAGTGTTTGTTGTGTGTGAAGGTTGAATGCCTTATTTAGGTCCAAGAGCCTAGTTGCTATGTTGTTTGTTTCCTGCTTCTTGTGTTGTGGTGTGAGCATGGGATGGATGAGTCTAGAAGTCTGTGGTGGTATGTGGTGGCAGGGAGACCCAATTTTGGTGTTGGAATTAGTTGACACCCATAGTGGTGAGATGCATAGGTTTATTCATGTGGGTGTCTGGGAGGACACCAGAGATGATGGAATAGGTTGAATATGGGATTACCCGTTGATATGAATTTTTTTGTGTGGAATGTGATGTTTTTTATCTACTTTAATTTCCCCACTACTTGAGGAAGATGATATTTATTAACCTCCATCCAAAATAGGTGAATACACATGGGGTATTCCATGTGCTTTCCATGTTCAGCTTCTCAGGGATGGATGGACCTTCACTTCTGCTATAGGTGGAAAAGACTCGACAGGTAGTTCCTCTACTCACCGTGTTGATCCCCTTGTGTTTGGTAGATTATAATGGTTTTATATAATTCCTATAATTATGGAAAAGTGATAATTATTTTAATAAATTATTGAATAAATGATTTTTAAACAATGGGATTGGAGTTTGTTGGGATGCAATGTTGAGGTAGTAACTTTGGGAAGCTGTGGACTTGGATTTGTTATGCCTAGGGGGCATGGAACTTTGTTGTGATGCTAATGAAATGTAATGTGGTAAATGATAATGGATAATTAATGTTAAAGAATTATTCAACATAAATTTCAACTGATTAAAAGGTATAATATGATTTAATAATGATCTTTAAATGGATGTGTGCTTATAGGATACCTAGTCTTAGTAGTGGAAATCAGGAGTTTGAGAGGTGTTAGTTGTAGTTGAGTATAAGACTACTTTATTCCCATAGTGTGGTTGTGGGATATATTATATTTTTTACTTTTTGTGTTTCTCTACCCAACTCTACCCTATGGAATCCCACCTTTTTAATACATAACTTTTCATTACAATTTAAAAATAGAGGATCTTTAAAATGTAGTGTCTTGGAAATAAGGTACATAATACATGAAAATTTATAACATTATTTTAATCCACTTGAAGGGATTATTGAAATATTTATACTAATTTCAATTAAATAATCTCATATCCTGTGGAAATATATCAAAGTAATGGGTGAGCATAAGACCTGATAAGGGAAAAGTGGGAAAATAGTTTACATGTGAGCTTGAGAGAATACAGTAAGAACATGAGGAGACATCATAAATGCATTATAAAGAGTCATATAATGATAATAAGAAATTTAATCACATATTTAAAATGTATCTACAAAATTTATATACGCATATCACCAAGGTCCAACCCTAAGGTGTCGTAAAAATTACCAAGGTTATTCACCATGGTATCGTAAAACTTGACATCTCTAGAGATTAATTTATTTACCCAATGAATTGGTTCACTATCAGGTTACACCCTTAATATTTCATTATTTTAATGTGATTTATATATAACATAATAAAACATTTCATAAAAAATCCATAGATAATAAAATAAATGGGGTTCATATCAAAATCATGGCATTTTAAAAAGTGATTAAAAATAGGTTCCTTATATCATTTTAATCCCACAGAAAAGGAAGGTGGGTTTCGTGTATGATAATACCATAATTAAAATATATAATTTTTAAATCCATGTGAATCCCCTTGGAGAATATATAGTTCTTTTATTCACAAAATAAAATAAAATAATTTCTTGATAAAAAGAGAGAAATTTCGAGATGAAAATTCAACAACATAACGGGTATGAAACACAGTTTTAGAAAAAAAAATAAATAGGGTGGTGACAAGGTTATATCATTAATAAAAGACTCATAATACAGTATAGGGATATAAAAAATTGATATAAGAACATGATATGGAAATTTGAAAGACATATATAAAAATAGAACATGAAAGGAAAAGTGAAGTTGAGATTTCCCTTACCCTGAATAGTGACTCCTAAAACATGAAGTTCGGGACCTTGGGGGATTGAAGAAACTTTGGGAGGACTACTTGGGAGGTAATAATATCATATATTTGATGATAGATAATTTTTAATGAAATATAATGGAGGAATTGGTGATTCTTTATAGTAAAAAAGAGCAAGTTTTTTTAATAATTTTTTAGGACACCTCATTGTTGGTATTTGAAAAACCATGGGCTTGCCCGTTGTATTTTCCCTTGGTTTTGAAAAAATGGGACACATAATATCATATATAAAACAACATGATTCTAAAATAATTTTATTTAACAAATTACATCATTACGATGTCATTAAACACACTGAAAACTCAAATACTGTATTTTTACTATTCACCGAAGAACAAAACATTTTATAAAATCTCATAAATTCACCCTAACCTAATGTAGATGTTCTTAATTCAAAAATTAACTTCATTTTATGAAAATAATTTTCTAAATATGGGATTAATTTTTTAAGTAAAATCACTATTTACTCAAAAAATACTAATACTTAACTAATAATTTCTAAAATAATTATTTACTTATACTATTGTATCACATTACCATTTAAGATGCCTAAATTATATTTATACATATTTAGGTGAGGTTTCTATTCCATTGGTTATATTACTATTCAAAAGGGTAATATTACTATTCAAAATTACTATTCACCAAAAGTTTGGATCTTATCAGACACTAAATTTCTTACTGATCACAACAATGTATGTCTATTTTTTGAAAATCATTTCATAATATCAATTATTTAATGTATAAAATTATTTTAAATTAATATTTTATTCAGTATTCATCAATAATATGATACTTATTAGAAAAATACTAAAAATTCATTCAAGATTAATTTTGACAATTGAAATTCAAAAATGATGATTATTTTACCATAATAGGAAATAAAAATTTTATTTATACAAATGGATTACACAAAGTAACTAGGGTATCATTAGATAACCCCTTATAAAGCCTGCATATGACCTAAGGTTAAGATGTGCAATGTTGATAGACTCTTGGGGAAGCTCAGATAACATCGTCCAAGAGGTGATTTCTAACAACTTGAACATCTCCCGTGGGCGATTTAGTTCAACTTAACATGTTGAAGCTCATCTTGGGCATGGTTTAGAAAAAAGCCAAGTGATGCTACCTCCTTCCCTAGCTCCGATAAATGGGCTTCATATGGCCCAATTCTACTGGATGATGCCCTCAAAATCTTCTTTCTGCATTAATTATCCGTTATCATTTCTATTTATAAAAAATAATTACAACATTAAAAATTATTTTTGTTTCCAATGGCCATATTAACCAATGATCACATAACGGTCAAAAAACTGATGGGCACATTAAAATATACATAAAAAATTATTAATGAGATGTAGTTTTTTTATGTAATATAATATAACACACATTTGTAGGAAACAAAATATTATTTAAAAAGTTCGGGTCATTATATTCTTTCCCCCTTAAGAAATAGAATCCCCAAAATTTCAACTCATACTCTCATAAGAGAAAAGGTATGGGCACTTCTACCTCATTGTTTCCTCAAGTTCCCATGTGGATTCTTCATATTTTTGGAAAAACATTAACTAGGTGGGTATTCTTTTTATATAAAACCTTGTCTCTATCATCCAAGATCTCCATCGGCTGCTCCTCATAAGAGTGGTCATGTTCTAGTTTTACCACATCAGGACTCAGTACACATGAAGGGTCAAGTATGTACTTCCTCAAGAGGGATACATGGAATAAATCATGAACTTGAGCTATATTTGGGGGAAGTGAAAGATGATAATCCACTGCTCCTATGGGATCAAAGATTTCATAGGGGAGAACATACCTAGGTCTGAGCTTCCCTTTCTTCCCAAACCATAGGACTCTTTTCCAAGGTGAAATAATAAGGATGACTTTATCACCCACATCAATCTCTAAGTCCCTTATACTATTGTTTGAATATCTCTTCTACCAACTCTGAGAATCCTTAATGTGTTTTTGGATGGAAGAAACTTTTTCTATAATTTTTTTCACAAGATCAAACCCAAGAAGCATTCTCTCACCAGCTTCATCCAAACAAGTAGGAGTTATTTATCGCTTCCCATATAGAGCATCATAGGGTTCCATTTGAATGCTAGAATGGAAGATATTGTTTTAAGAGAACTCAGCTAATGGGATATGTTTATCCCATCCACCATTAAATTACATTTATATCATTATCAGAATTTCCTTGAGTGTTTGAATAGCCCTTTCAGATTGGCCATCAATTTGGAGGTGGCAGGTTCTGCTGAAATCCAATTCGGTGCTCAATGCATGTTGAATAATTCTCCAAACTTTTGATGTAAACCTTGGATAATGATCAGATACAATAGAGAGTGGTACCCCATGCAGCCTTACCACTTCCCTCATCTAAATACAAGAAAGTTGATCAAGAGATAAATCTTCCCAAATAGAGATAAAATGGTCAGTCTTGGTGAGATGGTCCACTATAACCCATATTACATTATTTCATTTGGAAGTTCTCAGGAGACCAGTGACAAAGTCCATAGTGATATTTCCCCACTTCCATATAGGTATGGGTAGTTTTTGTAATATCCCTTTAAGAATTTTTTACTCTTCCTTCACTTAGTGACACACCAAGTACTTTGTAGTGTAGTTGGAAATATCTCTTTTCATGTAATCCAACTAATAATGATCCTGAAGGTCCCTATACATTTTAGTACTTCCAGGATGCATAGATAATGTAGATTTATGAGATTCATCCATCATGTCCTTTTTTATTTTTGAAATATATGGAACATGTAGTCTTGTATGGAATAACAACACACCTTCTTGATCAATATTAGACTCAGGAAACTACCTATCCTTCACAACCTCAAACTTCTTGTGTAATAAAAGATCTTATTTATGAGATTTTTTTATCTTCTCTAGTAATGATGGTTGATAAATCATTTGGGATATGTTTTATGATGTCCCTTTCCATATGATTCCCATGTCTAGTTTTATTAGGTATTTGATCAAAGGATCTCTTTGAATCCTCAACATTTCCTGCAGAATAGGGTATTTCCTACTTAATGCATCAGCGACTTTGTTTACTCTTCTGGGATTATATTGAATTGAACAATTATAGTCTTTAATAAGTTCCAATGATATCATGTGTCTCATGTTCAATTCCTTTTGTGTGAAAATATACTTCAAAAATTGATGGTATGTGTATGTATCACATTTTTCCCCATAAAGATAGTTCCTCCATATCTTTAGAAAAAAAAACGCAACCAACTCCAAATCATACGTAGGATAGTTCTACTCATGAGTCTTCAACTGTCTAGATGAATAAGCAATAACATTCTCATTTTTCATGAGGATTCACCCAAACCCTTTCATAAATTCATCTCTAAAAATAACGAATCCTTCTCTGATAGTGGGAAGAGTTAACATGAGTTTAGTAACCAATATCTTCTTCATATCATGGAAACTTCCCTCACACTACTTTGTCGAGATGAAATTGACCCCTTTTTGAGTTAACTTGGTTAGTGGATTGGAAAATTGTGAATTTCCTTTCAAAAACCTCGTATAATATCCTGTTAAGCCAAGGAAACTACGAATCACAGTTACTGTTGTAGGATGAGGTCAATTCTATACAACCTTTTCTTTATAGGGTCAACTAAGATATCTTCATTGGTTGCAATGTTCCCCAAGAAAGAAACTTTTTGTAACCAAAATTCATATTTTATTAAATTTCCAAAAATAATTTCCTTTAGTATATTTTGAAAAATAACCCTTAGATATTCCTCATACTCCCTGTGACTTTTAGAATATATCCTAATATCATCAATAAAAACTACTACAAAATTATCAAGGTAGTCCTTAAAGACTCTATTAATCAAATCCATAAATATAGCAGGTGAATTAGTCAATATGAAGGGCATAAAAACAAACTCATAATACCCATATCTTGATCAGAAGGATGTTTTTGGAATATATTCATTCTTTACCCTCAATTGATTATAATTAGATCAAAGATCAATCTTGGAAAAGAATTAAGCCCCATTAAGTTGGTCAAATGAGTCATCAATTCTTGGAAGAGGGTATTTGTTATTCACTATGACCTCGTTCAGTTCTCTATAATCAATTCATATCCACATTGATCTATCTTTCTTCTTTACAAGGAGAACATGCTCTCTCCAAGGAGACACACTCGATTTGAGAAACCCATTATCTAGAAGATCTCAGAGTTATTTATTTAATTCCTCCAGGTCCACATTTTACATCCTATATAGGGTCTTTGATATTGGATGATATCCATGTATGATTTAAATGGATAACTATATCTCTCTTTCTTAGAGAGGTTCAGGTAACTCCTCATGAAATACGTCAGTGTATTCTTAGACGTTGTGAACATTTTCTATCCTTATACTCTTATTTCCTTCTTCATCTTCAACAATCAAATCCATAAATAAGGCTATAATAGTTTCTTATAGGAAAATCTATGGTTAAGAAATCTCTCCTTGGAAGATAATATTAGGTTTCCCATTAAAGACTACAAAAATTTCATTACTTCTACATTTTATCTTATAATTATGCTTTGAGAGCCAATCCATCCCTAGTATAATGTCAAATTCCAAAATGTGAATGACTACTAGATTTCCAATAAGATTCTACTCACTAAAGTAAATAGTAGAGTTTATAAACACTATTGATGCTTGGACAATACCTCCATGAGTCTTGACTGATAACTCTACTTTTAATAGTTTAGGGATTGATTCTATATTCTTTTCTAACTTGGAGGAAATAAAGGAATGCATAGAACCAAAATCAAACATATTACTTTCTAGCTTTGAGAGAACAACAAGAGTACCTGCCACCACATCATGTGGAGCTTCAAATTCAGATGTTGTGATAGAAAAAGTATGACCTTTATCCCTTGTAATTTGATAAGTTTGATGGTGATTACTCTCTACTACCCTCAGATTTAGACAATGATTGTAAAATCACCCTAGTTTTCCACACTTGAATCATTGGACTTCAGGTAGGGAATGCACCATCTTCCCTTTTTTTCTTTAGTGTTGGGAAGTTGAGGCTTTAACTCAAATATGAAGTATTGGACTTAAGGTAGGTAATGCACCATATTACCTTTTTTCTTTAGTGTTGGTATGTTGAGGCTTTACCTCACTATGAAAATTTATAGTGATATATTCTTCTCTTTTAGAATTGTAACATTTAGCACTCCTGATCAGGCAGTTCCCCAAATGCTTCTTCCCACATTTATTACATTTGGGAAGTTTCACTTTATTTCATCCTATTACATGATCAAAGATATTCCCCAATATTGTCTCTATTTATATCTTCTTTTCATTGGATATGTGATATCATTGTGTCTCACCGAACTCAAGTTCTACTTTCATAGCACTCTGTATGATCTCCTCATAGCTATCATAGTCTCAGTTGGCTAGATTATTCCGCATATGAGGTCTTAGTCCACTAAAGAATCTATAAACCTTCCAATTAGGATCCATGAAAAAGCTTGAGGTTTAATTGGACAATATTGTGAATTTCATATTGTATCTTCCCACAAATTCATTCTCCTTCTACTTTATCTCAAGAAATTCCTTCTCCCTTTTCATTCACATCTAATGAGGGTAATGCTTATTGAAGAAGATCCCTATAAACTCTTCACAATCCATAGCATCAATATCCCCTCTTGGTCTCATGTTTTTAACCATCACCCACCATTTATTAGCTTATTCCTCTAAGTAGTAAATAGCCAGGGTAACTTTTTCTTATTCAGAACTACACAGTATATAAAATTTATTTTCTATAGAGCTTATCCACTATTAAACAATCAATGGTTTGGTAGATCCACTAGATTTTAGTGGTCGTTGACACATAAAGGACTCAATGGAAGGTTTTTCACTTTATGGTGAAACCGGTCTATCATATTGATTTAGGTTATTGGCCATAACTTGAGTTAGTTGATTCATCATTCCAATGAAAGTTTTTATTCCGTCTTCTATCGAAGGGTCTTCGGTGCATAGTCTATTACGGTCACTATTTTCATGATTCCTCATATTTCCCACCATTTTATAAAATAATAAAAACATTATGAGAAACTTAATTGATTTAATAATATTATAACTGAAAAATGATTTTTATGTCTTAAAAATTAATCCTTAAACATATTATTCTTTTACAACAATTTCATTTCTCTATAAATCCTTCACAATCATTCATAAAAAATCTTGTGATTAACCAGAAAAATCCCCAAGGAGTGTCAAAACAGGATTGAATTAGGGACCATTTTCATGCACTAGTTCTTGTTTATGTCTATATCAAAGTGTTTTGTTAGGTTTTACCCCTAGATACAAGTGTTCTAGAGCCACAACCACTTGTTCATATCCAGATAGAGATTGCTTAGTTCAGGAAACCACTTGCTTAATATTTCACCAAAATACTAGGATGTTTTTATATATTTAAACTTTTTCTTATGGTTATTAATAATTTTTTCAAATCCTAATTTCCATAAAGAACTAAACTATCCTTCGATTCCAACTATGGAATCCCGCCTTTTTATTACATAACTTGTCATTACATTTTACAAACAAAGGTTCTTTAAAGTCTTGTGTCTTGGATATGGGGTACATAATATATCAAAACATATAAAATTATTTTAATCCACTAGAAAGGAATATTGAAATTTTAATCCTAAGTTCAATTACTACATCTCATATCCTAGGGACATACATCAAAGGAAAGGGTGGGCATAAGGCCTAGTAAGGGAAAACATGGAAACAGTTTACATGTGAGCTTGAGAGAATACAATAAGAAATTTTGAAAATATCATAAAGTCATGAGAAAAATGAATATAATGATAATAATAAGTTTAATCATATCTTAAAAATTTGGCTAAAACATTTATTTTAGACATTCACAAGCATATCACCAAGGTCCATCCCCAAGGTGTCATAAAAATTACTACGGTTATTCACTAAGATATCATAAAACTTGTCATCTCTAGAGATTAATTTCTTTACCAAATGAATTGGAGTGATATCAGGGTGAACCCGAAATATGTATTTATTTACATGTGTTCCACATATATCATAATCAAACATTCCATAAACAAACCATACAGAATAAAATAAATGGGTTTCATATCAAAATCATGGCGTTTTAAAAGGTGCTTACAAACAAGTTCCTTTTGTCATTATAATACCACAGAGAAAGGAAGGTGGGTTTCTTGTATGTTAATACTAGAATTAAAATATATCATTTTTAAATCCATGTTAATAACCCTATAGAATATAGAGGTTTATTTATTCACAAAAGAAAATAAAATAATTTCTTGATAAAAAGAGAGAAATTTTGAGATGAAAATATGTCAACATAATGGGTATGAAAAATGGTTTTAGAAAACATTAAATTTAGAGGGTATAGGGTTGTATAATTAATAAAAGACTCATAATAAAGTATAGGTATAGGAAAAAAATGGACAGAAGAACATGATATGGAAAATTGAAAGACATATATAAAAATAGATCATCAAAGGAAAAGTGAATTTGAGATTTCCCTTACCTTGAATAGTGACTCATAAAACTTGAAGGTTGGGACCTTGGGGACTTTAAGACACTTTGGGAGGAATAATTGGGAGGTAATAATATCATATATTCTAGGATAGATAATTTTTAATGAAATATAATGGAGGAATGGGTGGGTATTTACAGTAAAAGAGAGGGAGCCTTTTTATTAATTTCTGAGGACACCTCATCCGTGGTATTTGCAAAACCATGGGCTTTCCCATGGTATTTTCCAATGGTTTTGGCCACTTGGGACACATCATATCATATTTAAATACACATGATTTTCCCATCATTTAAAATTACATATTACATCATTATGATGTCATTAAACACACTGAAAACTCAAATACTGTATTTTTACTATTCATCGAAAGGCAAATCATTTTATAAAAAACTCATAAATTCACCATAAAATAATATAGATGTTATGAATTCAAAAATGAACTTCATTTTATGAAAATAATTTTCCAACTATTAGAAATTTAATTTTTAATTACTATTACTATTTACTCGAAAAATACTAATACTTAACTAATAATTAATAAAACATTTATTTACTTATAATATTATTTCACATAACCATTCAAGATTACTAAATTATATTTATACTTCCTTGGCTGAGTATACTATTCCATTGGTCATATTACTATTAATAAGGGTAATATTAATATTCATAAGTTACTATTTACAAAAATTTTAGTTGATCTTATCAAACTCAAATTTTCTTACTGATCACAGCCGTGTATGTCCGTTTTTCAAAAGTTATTTCACATTATCATTTATTTAAAGTATAAAAATTATTACAAAAAACTCTTTTTTTCAATATTAATAAATAATATGAATCTTCTTAGAAAAACACTAAAAAATTATCCAAGATTAATTTTGGAATTTGAAATTCAAAAATGATGTTTATTTTACCATAATAAGAAATAACAATTTTATGTGTACAAATGGATTACATCAAGTAATTAATGCCTTGTTACATTACCCCATATAATTCCTGTATATAACCTAAGGGTAAGGTGTTAAATGGTGATGGACTCGTGGGGAGGCTCAGATAAAATTTTCCAAGTGGTGATTTCTATCAACTTGAACTTTTCCCACAGGCTATTTCTTTTAATATTAACATATTGAAGGTTGGATTGGGCTTGGTCCAAAGAAAATCCCAGTGACGTTACCTCCTTCCTAAGATCCAAAAAATGGGCTTCATAAAGTATGAGTCTACTGGATGATGCCATCAACTCTTTTTTATGCATTAATTATCCATTATCATTTCTATTTATAAAAAATAATTATAATGTTAATAATTATTATTGTTTCCAATAGTCATACTAATCAACAATCATATAATGGTCAAAACCCGATGGTCACCATAAAATATACTTAATTCATTATTAATGAGATATTGTTTTTTTGTGTAATATAATATTACACACAATTTAAGGAAACAAAATATTATTCAAAAATTTTAGGTCATTACACACCATATTGGTTAGGGAAACTGACACCCTAGGGATTTTGGGCCCTGGGGGTGTTTTCCTCAACATCTCAGTGGGAGGATGGAGGGATGACTACCCCCTTTTCCCCTGCTCTCTTCTCTTGGTAGTTACTAGTTTGGGTATAAATGGTGGTTAGTTTTCCCCAAATATGTGTGTATAGGGTTTTAATGGCTTGTCGTTATTTCACACACATATTCTAGATAAAGTTTCTTATGTGATACTATAGGTATAATTCATATAGGTTGTGATATATTGATGATACTTACTCAGTGTATAGTCTGTAGTGTATTTTGGTATAATACATGATGTCTGATACACATTATGTGGGTTATAGTGGCTCCTGGAAACTACTTGGTTACGTTTGGTTATGTGGATGCGGTTGTGGTGTGTTTCATGAGATGCAGGTGTGTGTTGGTTTGACTATGTGTCTTAGGGCTAGCATTTTTGGAGAGATATGCTCAAGAAATGCGACATTGGGGAAAAGCGGAAAACCATTGGGAAATTGGTAGCGGGGTACCCTTGAAAGTATTTATTATATTATATTCTCTTGTATGTTATACTTGGTGAGAGTATCCATGGTGAGGTTGAGAACTTAGTATACCTATTTAGGTGATGAGTTTGTTTCACTTGTTGTTCACTCTACTTTATAATGCTTTAATTACTTTTTCATGAGTGGGTATGGGGAGTTCCTACTGAGTATATTGTTATACCCACCCTACATTATATAAATTATTTTTTAGGTCACTTGTAGTAGGTTGGAGATCACACTGGTTACTACTATCTTGGGAGGTTTTACAAGAGTTATTTGGGATTCATGGTTGTTATCGTTTTATTTTCTTTTGGTACTTTTAGTTTTTCCCTTTTAGTTATAGTAGTTCTTTCCTGACATTACATATGTGAACTTGTGTTTCTTTTATATTTTATTCTTAGAAGGAGTTGGTTGGTGTCTGTCTTGTCTCTCTCTTTCGCATGTCTTCTATTAGAGGGTAATTCCTTCCATCCGTGTGTTTGATATACCTTCAGTTCTAGTCGACAGTCTGTGGATTATTAGAGGTAGGACTCAGGAGTCACTATCTCTCTCCTCTAATTTCCATCCCAGGAGGGGTACACTTTGAGGGGATGGGGTCGTTACAGAGTGGTATCAGAGCTCTTTTGAGGGATAAGATAGAGTTTGGAGTTAGGAATAGGTGAGGCTGCATGGGTTGGTAGGGAAAAAGTTTCAACTAAGTTTACAAAGCACTGTAAACATGGGAGACCGGCTGAGAAACATGTATTTACCCCCCCCCCCCAGTGATCTGATGCACATGATTTTAAGTTTAAACGAGCTACTAAATGAAATGATGCTGGTTACATGGTAGATACCTAAGAAAGGATCATGCATCATTCTTCTATTTGTCTATGTTTTAATGGTTAGACCTTGGGATAGGTTAAAGTAAAATGAATAAAATAATACAATTAATCAATGTAAAATTCTCCCATATTTCAGGTTTAGGAGATCTAATTGTTTATTATTTTGTAGGTATGGCTCCAGGTTAGCGTCCTCATCAGGGTTTCACAGAATATGTCTAGGAGGTTGCACAAGTAGATCAATACCGAGTAAAGGTTGATGAAGATGAAACTTGGAAGAGGACACTCCAATAATTTAAGTTCTAGAGTCTGTAGAAGTATGCAGTCTCTGTTTCAAATTCATTCATAGATCATTGGTTAGAGGAGGTTGATATATCTTTTAGTTAGATCCATGTTTAGAATGAGCACTGGGTTTTATTGGTTATGATGATTTTGCGTTAGCAAGTGAGGAAGTGGTGGTTCTTGTTCCTCAGTGATCACAAGGACTCAATAGTATCATGGGAGGATTTTCGAGACCAGCTTAGAGTCGAGTTTCTTTTTTCAACCATGAAGGTGGACAGTTTCCTGGACCAACATACCCTTCGATAGGGGATCTCTAGTGTGTGATAGTTAGGAATCCATTTTAGGAACCTTTGCGACATTCTTTGGAACTTTTTCCAGATAAGGAGACTAGGGTGAGACATTTAAAGGAGTCTTTACATTTAGAGATCTAGCGCCAAGTCACCTGATTTATGTTGAATACATATCTTGAGGTTCTGGAGAGGGAAGAGGTCATCGAGAAAAAGTTAGCCAGAACCGGATCATCATGAGTGGGGAGTCATTAGTATTCCTCACGAAGTAGTGTTGTAGTCTAGGGTTCCCATTTTTCAGGGTAAAAAAGTTTTCTTTTGGCTGGGGGTAGTTCCTAGCCCTCAGTATCTCATTTCTATAGGGACAGAGGCTCTCAGACCTATACAAAGGGATCGTGTGTTTTTTCTTGTAAAGGAAACTTTCATCAGTAGTGAGAGTGCCCGACCTTTCATAGAATTCAGTATGCATTAGGTGTTTCACTTTTGGTTCCATAGTTGAGGTAGCTCTAGCCAAGGAAGTAGTAGCAGGTTACACTAGTTTCGGATTAGCAGAGAAAAGATAGGGTAGGTAGAGGACAACCCCAAGAATCTCATCATCCTCATAGAGTAGAGTTCGACCATGGAGGTTGTCATTTTTAGGGTTAGGGAGGCCATGAAGCGGGTTTTGGTTAGCTTCATGCCTTAGCATTTCTAGTGCCAGGAAATCCATATTTCATTCAAGGAACCCTTTTCTTGTTTTCTACTTGGATGCATGCCTTGTTTTATTTAGGAGTGATGTACTCCTTCTTATCACCTGGCCCTATCCATGCTTTGGGACTTCAGGTAGAGACACTTACAGTTCCCATGGAGTTGACTACACCAGTTTGAGGCCGAACTAACTTGTTTGAAGAATATAGAGACTACGAGCTAGTGTTGAGGAAGCACCACTCTTGGAGAGATTTACTATGTTTACGGATACAGCCATATAATTTCATCCTCGGCATGGATTGGTTGTATTCATTGCATGCTATCATGGATTTATTTATGAGGTAGGTGATGTTCTTTGATCCTGATGGAGATCCAGTGGTGTTTTTTAGTGAGTGAGTCCCTCATATGGGTCAAAGGAGTGTTACATCCTTGTCATCCTTGATGGATCAGCTGGTGTTGATTTTGTTAGAGGAACAATAATTGGAATTTCTTAGGGTCTTAGAAGAGTACCCTACTATCTTTCTAGAAGAGGTTGTAGAATTACCCCCTCAATGAGAGATCATGTTTGGGATTGACCTATAGCCAGGTGTGTCTCTTATCTTGATGTCTCCATATAGTATAGACCCTTATGAGTTATTAGATATTTTTATAAAGCCTGATGGTCTATTGTAGTGCTATTTTTTTAGGCCGAGTGTGTCACCATGGGGTGCACCATTTTTTTGTAATGAAGGTTAATGACATTTTATGGTTGATTGTCGATTATCATCACTTGAAATGAGTGACAGTGAAGAACCACTAGCCTCTTCTATGAAATGATGATTTATTCAATCAACTGAAGGCTGAAAGTTTGTTCTTGAAGATTTATTTTCACTCAGTATATCATCATATGCGTGTGAATGATGAGTATATCCTGAAGACTTATTTTTGTTGTCTTCATGGGCATTATGAGTTCATTGTGATTCCATTTGGTGTGATGAATTCTTCATTTGTGCTCATGGGGTTGATGAACATTTTTTTTCTATGAGTTCCTAGATAAGTTCATGGTGGTCTTCATCAACTACATCCTTGTATACTCTGTATCTAAGGAGGAGCATGTAAAGCATCCGCATGACATTTTGGGAGTTCTTCATCGACAACAGCTATTTGGGAAGTTGTCGAAGTGTGAGTTTCGGGATTAAGAAGTCTATTTGATAGGGAATGTTGTATCTCATTAGGGATCATCTATGGATCCATATAATATAGAATTAGTTGTGTCTTGGGAATCCCCAAAGATAATGAAATTGGTTCAAAGTTTACTTGGTCTTGCATGATATTATAGGAGGTTCATTGTTGATTTCTCTTGGGTTGTGACTCCTCTGACAACATTGGCATTCATATGGACTGATCAATGTCAGGAAACTTTTGAGTATCTGAAGGAGAATCTATTTAGTGCTTTGGTTCTTTTCCTGCTAGTAAATGGAGTTTACATTGAGGTTTTTTGGGATGCTTCAGGTCTGGGGTAAGGTTGTGTTCTAATGTAGTAGAGAAAATTGATGTTTTCTCTAATGTTGTGCAGACATTATCTCATTACAGATCAATTCTTGGTCCTCACCGATCATAAGAGCCTAAGGTACATTTTCTCCCAACGTGACTTGAACTTGTAACAACATCGGTGGATGATGTTTTTATAGGATTACGACTTTGAAATCTCATATATAGCTGGTAAGGGAAATTTTGTAGGTGATGAACTGGGCATGAATTTGCGTAGTGATGTATTGCATGAATCAGGTGATTTTTGGAGATTAATGGAAGAAATTTTAGCATTACATCTAGATATAGGATAAGTTGGGGGGAAGAGGTTATATTTTTCAGATGATGGTGCAGTCATCTTTGGTGCAGCAGGTGGAAGAGTCCTAGTTGGGGGATCATGAGGTGGAGGTCTGGAGGGACCGAGTTATTTGTGGTGAGGGCCCTAATGGTTGGTCTGAGGATGAAAAACATCAGGTGCTATTTAAGGGAAGAATTTTTTTCCTTTGGCGATGTGTAAGATGGTTCTTAGAGAGTTCCATAGTTCTCCCTTAGTAGTACATCTTGTCATGAAAAAGATGTACTGAGATTTAAGGAGACAATTTTGGTGTCCTAGGTTGAAGAATTCAATCATAGAGTTTGTGTCTCTAGGTTTGGTCTACTTGAAGGTTAAGGTCAAACACTATGTTCATGGTGGTTTGCTTCAACCTTTAGATGTTCCTCAGTGGAAGTGGGGGTTTATATTAATGGAATTTGTTACCATTTTACCTCAATCTCAAAAAATCCTAGGATTTTTTATGGTTAGTAGTGGATCATTTGATGAAATCATCCCACTTTTTAGTGATCAAGGATTTGATCTCAGTGGAAGTTTTGTCAAGGTAGTATCTGTAGAAGGTGGTGAGACTCCACAGGGTCTATAGGATGATCATTTCTAATTGAGGGCCTCGTTTTACCTCCAGGGTTGGAGAGGTATCCAGCATGCTTTTGGTTCTCAGTTATTCCTTAACACTACTTTCCATCTACAAATGGATGGTCAAACATACTAGATCATCTACACTCTTGAAGTCATTTTGTTCTCTTGTATCCTAGATTTTGGAGGTTCGTGGATAAGGCACTTACCCATAGTGGAGTTTTCTTAAAAAATAGTTTTCACTCCATCATTGGTATGGAACTGTTTGAATCCTTGTATGGTTGACCTTTCCATTCTCAATTGTACTAGAATGGGGTTGGAGATTCAGTAATTCTTTATCCAAAATGATTACATATTACGACAGAGATGGTTCAGGTGATTCATGAGAGTATGAAGGCAGTGCAAGATCATCAGAATTCATATGTCTGTCATAGAAGGAGACCTCCATAATTTGAGTTTGGGGATCACGTGTTTCTCAAGGTGACTCCCCATTGTGGGCAGTGATGGTTTTGTCATGGGAGTAGTCTTTATTCTAGGTTTTTTGGTACTTTTGAGGTGTTGTCTTGCGTTGGAGTTGTGTAATATCAAGTAACACTTCCCCCACAAATGATCAAGATACAAGATGTTTTTTATGTGTCGTATATCCATATTTATCTTTGTGATGAATCACACATAATCTATTGGGGGGAGATCAATTTTGAAGATGATGCAACCACTACGAAGTAGCCTGTAGAGATCCAGAACCACAAGGAGAATGTGTTGCGCGAACATGATATCCCCTTCACTCGTGTAATATGGTGGCATGGTGGTGTAAAAGAGAGTACAGGGGAATGTAAGTCATAGATATACCATCACTACCCAGAGTTTTTTGATGTTTATCTCTTTTCTTTTAATGATGTTCGTTTTGTATTTATATACCTTTCCTATTTATGAGATGGATTTCTCTTATTACTTCTTATGGCTTGATCTCTTTTGAGAGCTGTGTCCCCTGGGAGAGTGTTTTGGAGATGGTTTTAATTTTTTCATAGATTTACACTTATTCCTCCTGTGAAGTGGATAAGCTTATATAGTGGTGAGAACCATGAGAGGTATCTTGAAGGGTTGTTTTTTGGACCCCTTTTCTTGTTCCCTCTCTGGGTTAGATTTGGATTATTGAGGATGATGATGTATATATAGATATATAATGTAATATTCTGAATCTCTCCAGTCTATTCCTTTATGAATATATGATGTTTGAGGTATTCTGAGAGGTCATGGTGTATTATTTCAAACCCTTTACAAATTTTATAGTTCTATAAATAGTGTTTCAGTTCTATAAACAGTGTCATCGGTGAGTCATCGGTCAGTTAGTCATTTTTCAGTGAGTCATTTGTCGGTGAGTCATCTTTCGGTGAGTCATCTGTGAGTGATTCAACTATTGGTGAGATATCTGTTGGTGATTCATCTGTTGTTGATTCATATGAGAATATTTTCATCGGTGAGATAGATGTGAATAGTGTTTTCAGCTTCCTACAGTTTCACACATTTGAAGTTTTCTTTGATGTAAAACACATTCAAACACTTTTTTAAGGGATTTAAGGCTAGTTCAAATCATATAACTCCTATATAAATATTCTTATGTTTCCCATTGCCTTTACTCAGTCAAAACGCATGATCTTGACCAAATCCATCTTTAATGACAAAATCTAAATCGTATCTTAAACTGGGGCTCCATTTTGATATTAAAAAGTGTTGAGATATCTTCCTCCCATATTTTTCCATATTGTTTTTCCTTGGTATGGGATGCCTTGAGTTCTTCCTACCACAGGATTCATGTGATCCAACTGCAATCCTTAGATTATTCCCCTTGGATTTTTTCCTTCTGCATGCGTACCCCCAGTTTTGGTGTAACCAGTAAGTATTGATCCATATTCGATATAAGGTATATTATACCTTCATTCTTCTAGGTTCCTTGATATGTTTCCTATCATTTATCCTTTCCATGTGATGTAATGTGATATCCATGTTTCTAATGGAGCTTTCTTGGGTGTTGGTTGATGCGGTTGTGTCGTATAATCATTGGGTGGATGTAGTCGTTTCAGGAGTAGTGATCATGATCCATTGCATTGGACCGTTCTCGTGAAAAGAACGTCAAAAGCCTTTTGAGGTAGGGGATTCATTACTTATCTATTATTTTTACATGAAATTTTAGAGTTATCATGCTTTATCCACTAGATGGAAATTAAATTAACATAATAAATATTTGAACCATATTAAATAATTGGTATCAATTTCCTAGTGATGTTATTGCCACTTTTTTACTAGATAGAGTGATATCTATGCTTTTCTTGTTTATAATTTTGTTCTTGATGGAAATTGGCAAAGAATATAAAGTTGGGATTATTCATGAATTGATTTTCCAAAGATAAAGTGGCATGTTTAATGAATCTGGTTTTTTCTGTTGTTGTAATTTGATGATAACCAAATGGATGAAGTTATGCACGTTTAAATGAATTAGTTAATTCAGTATGGAATAAATTACCAGTTTTGTGATAAATATAATGCCTTGAATGGTTTGGAGTTACCCTCTTTCTTGAAAAGGACGAGGACCTTATGCTTTGGAGCTGTGAGTTCTTGTTTGGTGTGAAGGTTGAATGCCTTGTTCAGGGCTAAGATCCAAGTTACTATGTTGTTTGTTTCCAACTACTTCTATTGTGGTGTGAGACTAGGATTGATGATTCTAGAAGGTTGTGGTGGTGTGTGGGGGTAGGGAGTCCCAATGGTGGTGGTATATTTATTTGATGCCTAGAGTGGCAAGACGCATCAGTTTATGAATGTGGGTGTCAGTGAGGACACTACGGGTGATGGAATAGGTTAAAGCTGGGATTATCGGTTTATATAAAAGTTTTTGTCGTTGAATCTGATGTTTGTTTATCTGATTTAATTTTTCCACTAATTGCGGAATATAATCTTGCTTACCCTCATTCCAAAATATTCAAATATTCATGGGGTATGCCATGTGATTTATGTGTTTATATTCTCAAGGATGGTTGGGCATGTATTTATACTATAGGTGGAAAATATTCAACGAGTAGTTCATCTACTCACCGTGTTGAGTCCCTTGTGTTTGGTAGATTAAAATGATTTTCTATAATTCCTATAATTATGTAAAAGTGATAATTATTTTGATACATGATTGAATATTTGATGTTTTAACTCATGGGGTTAGAGCTTTTTGGGATGCAATGATGAGGTAGTAACTTTGAGAAGTTTTGGACAAGGGTTTTTTATGCCTAAGGGGGAATGGAACATTGTTGTGATGCTAATGAAATGTAATGTTGTAAATGTTAATGGTTATTTAATTATTAAAAAAATAATCAACATAAAGTGAAACTGATTAAAAGGGGCAAGATGATTTAATAAATATCTTTAAATGGTTTTGTACTTATAGGATACCTAGTCTTAGCAGTGGGAGTCGGGAGTCTGAGAGACGTTAGTTACAGTTGATTCTAAGATGAGTTTATTCTCATAGTTTGGTTGAGAACTATATTATATTCTCTATTTTTTTGTTTCTATATGATACTCCACCCTGTTGAGTAGGGAAACTGACACCCTAGGGATTCTGAGCCCCATGGGGTATTTTCCCCAACATCCCAGTGGAAGGATGGATGGTTGACTAACCCCTTTGGCCCTTCTCTCTTCTCTTGGTAGTTACTAATTCTTATATGCATGGCGGTTAGATTCCCCATATATGTTTATATAGGTTTGTAATAGATTGTGGTTATTTCACACACATATATTCTAGATATATTTTCCTATGTGCTGTTATAGGTATAAAATGTATAGGCTATAATGGCTTGAGGATCCTTACTTAGTGTATGGGTTGTAGTGGCTTGAGGTATAATACCTGGCATTTGATACATGTTATATGGGTTGTGGTGGCTCTTGAAAACTACCTAGTTACTTTTTTTTATGTGGATGTGGTGGTGGTGTGTTTCATGAGGTGAAGGTTGTGGTAATTTTTGCAGGTGTCTTCAGGATAGTCTTTTTAGAGAGAGATGCTCAGGACATGTGATGTTAGGGAAAAGTAGGAAACTGATGGGGAAGTGGTAGCAGTTTACCCTTGAAATTATTTATTATATTATATTCTCATTTATGTGAAACTTGGTGATAGTATCCATGGTGAGGATGGGAACTTAGTATATTTGTTTAGGTGATGAGTTAGTTTCACTTGTTGTTCACTGTGTTTAGCATGATTTATTTACTTTTTCATGAGAGGCTTCGAGGGAAGATCCTACTATGTATACTATTATACTCACCCTAAATTATATAAAAAAAATTAGGTCACTTGGAGTAGGTTGGAGATCTAGATGGTTACAATTAGCTTTGGGGGTTTGGAAGGAGTTGTTTGGGCTTCATGGTCACTACTGTTTTACTTTATTTTGGTATTTATAGTTTTTTCATTTTGGTGAGATGGAACTAGTTATAGTGGTTGATAGGATCCATCCTCATAGGATCCTAAAATGGATTGTTTTTATAGTTATCTCCTTGATCAACCTTCATTAGATACTTAAGGTGGTGATTATCACACTTTGGGGATAAGATTCTGAAGTGGTTAGTTGTGGCAATGAGGGCCACTAGATTTACTGAATCTATATTTCGAATATATAGACTCGATGGTTTCAGTACATGAATACCCTCATGGGTAGCCTTAATGGTTAGGATTATACTGTGTAGATATAATTCCAGGAACATTACATTTTCCATCCTATGATGCAGATGTCGGGTGAGTGAGGTCATTCTGAGGCCCATAGGGGTTTCAGTTGCAGCTGATTTTCTAGTAAAGTCACTGGATAAATACATGTCAGATCAAGGTTTTATTTGTGAGTGCAGTGTCTATAGTCACAAAGACAATAAGGAACAAGGTCTCTGAACAATGCATCATTGTATGCATGATATGTGATCTATCAAATATGCATGGGTAACACAATTGTACTGTTATTTCCAATCCATCCATTATACTCATGTGGACTTGTCAAATAGATAATGGACTTATTTCATCATAACCCTAACTATAGAGGATCATATGTAAGATTCATTCAATGTTTAATTGATAATTTGGTTATTTTAGATATTCACATTGGGTTCACCATTTCTATTTTCATTAGAAATGAAAATAAAATGTCCCAATGGATAATAATCTAATTTTTTTGTTATTTAATAGATTCACATAGGGTTCACCATTTTTGTTTCATTCGGATTTTGAGGATAAGGAAACATCCACATGACAGTAACTAAATGTTCTGATGATAATTGGGAAGCCTATCCTTTTTATTTTGCAAAGGATATGCCATACTAAAATGATTTCTCTTCTGGTTCACCACTTTTGTTTCATAGAAAATATATGTCTATCCTAGCTTGATGGTTTTATTTTGGGTGTTAAATGTATTTTTACAATCATTAAAGTTGGGATTACTAGTTTTTTATCCCTAACAAGAACTCCTAGGGGCTCCCACATCCATAACTAGGTACATTCCTACTTTCTAAAGGTAGGTTTTCCTTTGGGGTTTTAGACCTAACTGTGCATAGGAACTCACACCGGTCGAGATAATGGGAGGTCAGGCTCATCACACCCTTTTAGGAGAAATAGGTTCCTACTCTAGGGCTCTCTTATAGATTTAAGATATGTTTGAGAATCTCTTCTTAATATCAATACATGACCAATTACCCTAACAAAATGATCATACGTTAAGTCCTTTTATATGTAAAGGGGAAATATTATTAGAAAATTCATCTGTATGTATACAAGGTTCTTCATCCATTTCCCATTCATGGTTAGATTCTTATATATTAAATCTATATAACTAGGCACTCCATGGTTTTTTTCTATCCATAGAGGCGGTTAATATTCTAAGGATGGGATTGAGCCATTATGAGGTATCCTATGCATCCTACTTTATAACATGAATCAAAACCCACATAGTTCATTAAAACCATACTATTTAATTTCATATAGAAAATAAATATATAGGGGCACTGAGGAAATAAATAATTTGGCTTAGACCTCGATGAGGCATCTTACGTATCATGGGTATAACATAAATCAGTGTTCTCATAGTTCAATCACACCCTTAGGACATTCCTCGAGGTAGATACCCATATATGGGGAAATTATATCATTCCATTCATCTTGGGTTATGAATTTAGGTTTCCCTAGATGGTGTAGATTCATGATTCAAATGGTGTGATCATTTCAACTCCCTAAGACTACGTGAGCTATACTCGGTGTGAGAAATATGGGATAACAAGTAATAAACCTCATTGCATTTGGATGTGGGTCTTACGTGTCGTGATATCTTATTGGATATTTAATATAGTTTTTAGGCCTTGGGAAGGAATCCTACATATATTGGTTATAATAAGAATTAGTGTTTCCCTGACTTAGTTGATTTCTCAATCCTTTGATGGATGAGGAAGGATGATCATCCCATGGGAAAGGTTGGGTCCCAATGGTTGGAATTCTAGAGACATGGTAGGAATTACAATGAGGTGAATGCATATTTGATCTTAGGAATTTAGGAAGGAAACATACATATCCTAGTTATAGTAGGAATCAGAGTTCTCATAGTTCATTTTGATTGGGGACTATACATTGAGGTCACCCTTCTATGTGGGATATATCATACTATATCGCCGATCGAGGCTTATACACTGATGCTTCCCTTATATTATGGGAATATCATATTATAACACTAATTAGGAATTACACATTAAGGTTTACCTATCTTGGAAGAGGATTATGATGTGAATGATATGATCATTGCAACTCCCTAAGTCCAGGTGATCTATGCTCGTTTTGATAATCAAAGGATATTAAGTAACCATTTTCACTACTTATGAATGTGGGACTTATGTGCTAAGACAACCCTATTTGGATGTTCAATATAGATCTCAAGCCTTAGGAAGGCATCATATTTATCCTGGTTATAGTGTGAATCAAATTAATCATAGTTCAATTCATTGAGGATTATACTCTAAAGATGCCCTTTTATGGGGGGGTATCATATTATACCACTGATCATAGATTACACACTAAGTTTTCTATTGTATTACCACTGTATAAGGATATCATTTCCCAAGATATCTACTTGAGATAGCCTAGTTATCTACCTAGAATGTCCTCATGATAATCGCATGATCCGGATGGACATGTATAGAGGATGTCACATGACCTAGTCAAGAGTGTCTAGAGACAATCGCGTGATTAGAGATAACATGTTCGGGGAGTGTCGCATGACCTGGAAGACTTGTTCGAAGGACATAACATGATTTAGGTGGACTTGGCTAACATATCCTCATGTCATCGTAAGATCTTTGTGGTGATCTAGAAGGGATTCATGAGACTCGAGTGGCATGTCCATATGGAATCGCGTAACTTGGATAACATGCTTGGAGGGCGCCATAGGATTGGGCTACCAGGCACAGAGGTCTCCACAACACCTAGCTTATATGTACTGATGTCAATGCATAATTTGGGAGACATGACTAGAGGAGATCACAAGATATGGATGGATAGCATGGAGGGATTCACGAGACTTGGGGGTGACATTCTAGGAATGTGTCTCATGAATTTATTAACATTTTCATAGGATATCTCATGATCCAAATGTTATGTCAAGGGGATGTCACATGACTTGAGTGGCATGATGTGGTGCTGTCATGTGATCTGAACGATTCATGCATAGCACATGAGGATCAATGAATCTATCTTTAATGTAAGTATTCTGTTTGTAGTCTTTATTCTAGTTTTTATTGGATATGTTCCTTATATTTTTTCTGGATTATCTTGTTTAGGTCTCACATAATCCAACAGATATATGGGATATTCTTCACATAACCACATAGATATCCTTTGTGTGATCTCAAGTGATCACTCAAAGGGTCCATGCATGATTTATGATGATTTAGGTTGTTCCCCATATTTTACCTGGTGGAAAAACAATACAATTGTGAGATTGACCATTCTGAAAAGCCTATTCTGATGCTTGGGTGCACTGATGTGGGTATCCAAAGATGTTCCCAAATCCTTTTTCTTCATGTTGGCATGGTGGGTTTATAAGCCTCTCTACCCTGATTATATACTAACTTTTCCACCTTGTATTGTGTAAATATAGGTTGTAGTTGGTAGAGATATTTGGTATCACATGCTTTATGAAATCCTATTGTGGGTGTCACATGATTTTCAGTGACTGCAATACCATCCCATCAATTCCCCATTTATTGGATTTTTAACAATTAAAGGGGTATTTCCTAACCATGTGGACATGTCAATGAGATTCATAAAATTTAGGATGACACGTCTAGGGACTTTTGTGAGATCATGATGAATTTTTAAAGTCCTTTATGTGATCTTAGATACTTTGTCTGAGTTCTTATGAAAGACAAAGGTGGCCTATTAGGGGGTCTTCATGAGATCGAGATGACTTGTGAAGGGAGGACTCAAATGATCTAGGATGATTGTCTAGGGAATATGACCCTATTTTCATAAGACCAGCCTATCTTCCTCTCGCAAGAATCTCCTGTCATTCCACTTTTTATTTCCATGTTTATTTTAAAAGGGTTGGTGATCTCGTGACTTTGTATGAGTGTTGTCGAAGACAACAACTCTCCCTATTGGTGATGCATCGCACGACCAACAAGGATTATTTTGTTGATGTTTGATCATCATCATGCTAACCCTTATATTTTTATTTTGAGTTAAAGGGGGGCATAAGATTGCTTGGACATGTCTAAGGTCCTCCTCATATTGAGGATAACATGATAGTGGGCTCTTGTGTGACTATGTGGACATGTCTCCATGGATTCTACAGTGTTTTGTGAACCACATGGGTGCATCAAAAAATATTTATGATTGATAAAGGGTCCTATATTTTGGATATTTTCTTCTTATTTTACAAGTATTTTTGGATATATTATTAGGTGTCTGCCAATTGACAATTCTTGTGATCCATAAGAACTCATATGGCAATTATCTCATGATCAATGGTTTTTTATGATGCCTTCGCAAGAACAAGGAGACTTTGTCAAATAGAGTTTGTGGGATCTTCCAGCAGTTTATTCACTATGCATGACTATTCACATGTCCTTCCAATGGTCATGAGATTATGTTCCAATTACAGGGTTACATGATCCATGAGTTATGGCCAACTTATTCTTCATTTGATTTGTAGGGAAAATAATACCCATATTCAGGTATTTATTCCTTTTTTGGATTTGTATATTCTCATTTTGTGGGTGTCAATAGTTATCAGATAGCACTCCAATGATTTTATTAAATCTTTTTTCTCATTATAAATTATATTTGGGATTGTGGAGTAAATATAATCCATGATGGGACTCTGTCCACCATGTGATGTTTTCTTGGTAGTTTGTCTTGACTTATGCTTATGTATTCTTTTATTGCTACCACATTTACTATGTTTTCGTCATCTTATGATACCATTTTCTTTATGTTATGCTCCCATTTCTAGTTCGGGTTTCTCAAGGAGGCGTGATGCGGACCAAGGTGCGGGTTTCAAATGTAGTGATTTGGGGGTGTCGTTGCTTTTCACAATGTCTGTGAGTGATTTTGGTAGATTTGGTCTTCGGGTGCGGTTCTGAAGGTAGCAGTGGGGCCTGTTTCTTGACTCCTGATGGTTTTTTATCATTGAGGTGGTGATTTCTCTCAGGTTAGTGGTTCTAATTTGGTGGTTTAGCGATGGACTGGGTCCTTCTTTGGGCGACATCGTTGTTTCTGATGATAAGGGTTTTCAATAATTTGGTGTGCAGTGATGAAGGCAAGGATTTTATGGTTTTTGGTTCTTCTGGGTTGCTTTCTTGGTGCTTCCGGCAAGGATGAAGGTTTTTGATTCTATTTTTTGTTTTTCCTATGGAGAGGGTGATGATTTTTGTGGATATGTATTTGAATCTAAGGCAGAGACGATGGGGGGGGGGGGTTATCACCGGTGAAGATCGACGAAGTCTTGAAGGTAACGATGAAGTATTGGATGGCGGGTGCGTGACGCGAGGGCAGGGTTCCCCAGTGGTAGGTTTTTCCGGCTCTCTGCTCCGGTGGGAAGCTTGAAGGATGGTTTCAAGGTTCGAGGTGGAAGTGCGTCATGAGGCACATGGCATATGACATATGTCAGAGATTTGGTATGATGATGCTTGGATTGGAATTTTGAATATGAAATTTGTATGTGTTTGAAAATGTGAACCAGTTACCCAAAAACTAGCTATTTGAAAATGGGAAAAAATGGTTTTCTAAAAGATTATTTATTTTCATGTTGATGTTTTATGTACCTAGTCTTCGAATTATATTAGTAATTTTGATCATTATTTTGTTTTTAATGGATATTTGTGTTAAAAATCATGTAATAGTATGTGTAAAAGGCTTGGTTTTCTATAGTAGGTATCAAAGGATGGTCTAGTTATTTTTGGGGATTATAAATAGAATACTTTAGTGAGAATCCTATGGATAAATCTATGTATAGGAAAATATCTTGGAATTTTGGTGAAGTATAGAGTGAGTGGTTTCCAAGAAATTGCATCTCTATCTTTATACTATAAGTGAATCTAGATCTTACACAATTTCACCTAGTGTTAAAAACTGTAATTTTGGTACATTGGGTATTATCACAATGGTTACTTAGTGCATGATAAAGAGTCATTTATACATAGCTAGTTTGACACTCTCAGTGGATGTAATTTAAGAAATTGACAAAAATATATAGACCATTATGGAGGACATGAATAGATTTTTAGGTTAGAAAAATTAATAGGGAAATTAGGATGCATAACATAGATTTAATCTTAGATACTCATAAGGTAGGATAGACTTATCATTTATAAGTTATTCAATCTATTTTTATAAGTTCTCCTTTTTTATTTTTAGTTAAATTACTCTCACTAAATTTTTACTTTTTTAGTTAATGATGTGAAATAGGAGAAACCATGAAAAAAACCAACACAATAGGAGATATGATGATTTCCCTAATGATATAATTAACCTTATGGGAGTGGGCACTTGTAACTTCATAGAAGTGTGTCTTAGGTGACTCATGATATGAATAGTAATTTGAATTATACAGAACACCCTCCTTCTCCTAAAAAATAGATATTTTCGATAAAGGCTCTTTTACGACAAAGGCCTCATAACATTATTAGATTTTATGATCCTATTATTGTATAAAAATGGATTAAATTCATTGAAAATATATTCCCTATATTCTAATGCTTATAATAATAGAAAGTTGTGATGGGTGTTTATTTCATGGAGGGGGAATCCGATCAGTGGTTTATGTTGATCAAGAACATAAAGTCCAAAGAAGATATTGATTCTATATAATGTGAATGAATCATGAAAACATTTTCATCAAACTACCCATTTTAAAATTGATAGTGAGTTCCATAGAATGAATCAAATGGAAGATGATTATATTAGGGTGTATGAATAATAATTCACAACGGTTTCATAGTATGCCTCTTACTTCATCATTAATCCCAAAAGTAAAGTAGAACTCTTATTTAGTGTATTAAATCCATGTCTATGAAAATATTTGGTGATTAAAGACTTTAATGGATATGGAGAGATTGTATGTAGTTCTTTGGAGGTTGGGATAGGGATTAGAGAATCTCATTCGACTAGTGATCTTAGAGATAAAAAATGTAAAATAAAGTTTTCTTTATGAAAATCAATAGATAAATCCCATGGATGAAATAAATCCCAACATCCCATGTGTCGAAAGTATGGGAAGAAGCATACTAGAAACTATCTGAAGGGAATTGATAGATGGTTTAGGTGTGAAAAAGATGAGCATCAAGCTAATAAATACCGAAGAGAGTTGAGGAAACCCACTAATACAATGGAAAAAACTAAGGATCAAATCAAAACACATCATGTATTACAATATTTCAACTACAAGGTACACATGCATTATTAAAGCTAATGCCCTAAGCCAAGTGTTTTTGAATACAATCAATGATAACAGCCTCCAAGGCCTGGACATCCAGGAAGGGTATATGTTATCACTACTAATGTGGTGGATACCAATAATAATGTGGTGATAGGTACGCTAGTTATTCATTCAAGAATAGAACATGTAACTTTTGATTATGGTTATACATATTCTTTTTTGTATTGTAAGTTTAGTAGAACTATCCAAACATCACCTGGAAACATGGGGTTGAGTTATCTATGAGAATATAAAATAGGAAAATTGTTGCATCCCAAGTATATAACTCCTCCTCATTCAATTTTTGTGGACTGAATATTCCATCAAACCACATATTACTTCCTTTAGTGGAGTTTGATTCTATATTGGTAATGGATTGTCTATCATTATATAAAGCCAACATCAACATCTAGGAGAGATAGATCACTCTTAACATCCCAAGTCATCTTCCAATTCTTTAAAAGTTTATGGAGGATGATTAATCTCCATTTAAATCTTCTACTCAAGCATGGATATTATATCCTTATGATAAAGCATATAGTGATCAAATTGTTGAGGGAAAATAGTAAAAAATGCTTGAATACATTTCCATTGCATTTGATTATACTGATGTATTCCCTAAAGAGTTTTATGATCTTCCTTTTGACCAATAAGTTGAGTTATCAATCAAACTTATACTTATATCTCTACCTATATCAAATAATACTTATATAATAACCCCCACTACGTTAGAGGAACTAAAAAATTAATTATCATAGAATTTGGATAAGGGTTTTATATGCCTGAGTGATTCACAGTGGGGTGATCTAGCCCTATTCATCAATAAGGGTGGGTCAATTCACTTCTGTATTAATTATCATGAATTCAAAAAAATCATGATAAATAATAATTATCCCCTACCATATATAGATGAATTGTTCAATCAACTATGATGGTCCCAATATTTCTCTAAGGCATACTTTTAATTGGGATATCACCAATCAATGGCGAATAAAGAAGATATTCATAAAATTGTCTTTTGACCAAGGTATGGATACTAAGTTTTCATAATGATTCACTTTATACTCACTAATGGTACATCAATATTTATGGAATTAATGAATAAAATCTTTAGAGATTAACTAGACAAATTTTTGGTAGGATTTATAGATAATGTTTTGATATACTACAAAAGTGAGGAGGAGCATGAGAAACATTTGAATACTATGCTAAAGACATTGTTAAAGGATAATCTATATGAAAAGTACAGTAAATATTAGTTATAGATGATGGAATTATAATTCATGGGGAATGTTTTCACCATCAAATGGATATATGTGGACCCTTATAAGACAAAGTCAATTGAGGACTATCCTAGACTAGAATTTATAATAGATACCCATAGATTCCTTGGACTAGTTGGGTATTCTCGATGATTTTTGAGAAACTTCTTATAATTTTCAATCCCGTTAACCAATATAACTCGTAAGGGAGTAAAGTTTTTTTATAGATTTTTGAATGTGAAGAGAGCTTTAAGGAATTGAAAAATAGGATTATCATTATGTCAGTCCGCACACTCCCTCAAGTGGGGATCTTTCCAAGGTATATAGAGTTGATTCAAATAATTTATTATGATATGTATTAATACAAAATGAAAAATTGATAGCCTACACCTTAAGGTAGTTGAAAGTTCACGGGAAGAACTATCCAACACATGATATGGATTTGGATACAGTGATATTTTCATTAAAAATATGGTTCCATTATCACTATGTGGATAAGTATGAAATATATATATGGATAATAATAGCCTCAAATATATATTCACATATAATGAAATTAATATGATCCAATAAATATGGTTAGAGATGATCAAGGATTATGACAGATCAATCCATTATCATCCTGGGAAATAAAAAAAATGGAAGATTCTCAAAGTATAAATGGTACGATAACATTATAAATGATGAAAATTTAGAAGGATCTAACCTTATAAGAAATTTTTAGGATGGAAATGGGAATCATAAAGGAACATTATTATTCCTTTCTAAAATGATGTCTCATCCATACCTTCTAGAGAATAGAAAGGATGATTAAAGAGATGATATATAAATTTAGAAGGTAGAATATATAAGAAAATGTAAATTATCTTATTTTAAAATTGATGGAGAAAGAGTTGTAATATTTGTTTTATGACTATGTGTACTATCAAATTCAAATATAAAAAAAGAGTTGTTGAATGATGCATATAGATTGAACTTCACCATCCACCCAGTGAGAACAAAAATGTATCGATATCTCTAGTAGAAGTATTGGTGGAACAATATGAAGAAGGAGATAAAAAAATATAAATCAAAATTCCTTTTATGTTAGTAAGTTAAGGTTAAAAGGAAAAATTCCAAATTGATGATGCAATCATTACCCATACGTGCATGGGAATTGGAAAACATAATTATGGACTTTGTCAATGGTATTTTGAAGACATCAATAGAAAATAATGTTATATGGATTATGGTGGATCATATGATGAATACTTCTCACTTAATTGAAATTATATATAGCTTCTCACACGATCAAATTCCTAGGATACAAATCATAAAAGTGGTGAGTTTACTTGGAACACCATATTTAATTGTAACTAACTGATATCCAAGATTTACCTCCATGTTTTGGAAGAGTATCAGACATTCTCTAAATACTAATTTAATCTTTAGTATGACTTATAACCCCCCAAAATTATGGTCAATATGAGAATACTCTCCAAAAATTGTAGGATACATTGAGAGAACGTTTTATGGAATTCAAATTAGGGTGAGATCAATATATTCCTTTGGTTGAATTCATGTATAATAATAGCTTTCACGCATGCATCAAAATGGATCCTTATAAATCCCTTTATTGGAATATATGTAAAAAACATGAATTTTGGGATGAAGTTGGTGAATGATATTTTTTGGTACCTAAACTGGTTGAGGAAATGGTAGAAAGGGTCAAAACCATTTAACAACACATCAGGGATACTCAAATTCGACAAAAGAGCTATGCTAACAATCATCAACGAGACTTAAAGTTTGAGCTCAGAGATAAAGTATTTCTCCACATATATATATATGGAAGAGAATCATGATATTTGGGAATAAGGGTAAGCTAAGTCCTAGGCACATTATACCATTTGATATTCTCAGTCGCATTAGATTTGTGGCCTATTGACTCTCACTCCCACCAACCCTATCTCGAGTGCACAATGTATTCCATATATCCTTATTGAGTAATTACATACCAGATTCTTGAAATGTAATGAATCTAGAGGCGGTGGATCTAGAAAATGATCTATTTTATGAGGGAGAAGTCGATGAATGTCTTGGAACATATAGTTAATGTTCAACACAACAATAAAAACCATCGAGTCAAAGTACTAAGGTAAAATAATAAATACGAGGAGGAAACATGGGAACTGGAAGAATCTATGATGAAGATATACCCACACCTGTTTTCACCAAAGTTTGAAATATAAAATTTTGAGGGAAAAAATTCTTAAGGGGTAATAATATATCAACCTATGATTTTAAAAGGATATTTAGTTTGATAACATATACAATAAGAAACACCAAGATTAAATGAACCATGAAATATTATTATAGTAATAACTTATCCATTAAATTAGTGTATATGAATAGGAGTAATAAAATTATGAAATATATATCTAAAGTTCCTACTCAATTAAAATTTATTTATTAATTATTAGGAAATAAGAACTCAGTTTTTAGTAAATTCATTTGTTCTTCAAAAATATGTTATATCAAAAATGATGTTTATTTTTTTTTTGAAAGAATACTATAAATACTTTCTAGCACTTTTAGAAATTTTATTTTATAAAAATGATATCATTTTTTAAATAATTATTTCACAATTATCTTAGAGTGAATTTTTGTGATTTTTCTAAAAAAATTGGTTTTTCATGGAATAGTGAAAAATACTGATGTGGTTGTTTTTCATTACTATTTTCCACATCATTGTTCATATTTTATTGAAATTTTAATATCAAAATGTTTTCTTCTGTTAAATAGTCAAAATTTGTTGTGTTTTTTTTTCATAATTGGTTTAATAATCTTTCTTTGTAAAAATCATGTATTTTGGTAATTCGTTTTTTTGTTTTGAATAAAGTTTCAATTAAATAATTAATTATGATTTTATATTTTATTTTATTTTATTTTTATTTAAATTTTCCCTCTTTATATTTTTGTCATTATTTCATTTATAATATTTAATTTTTTAATTTAATTGATTCCTTTGTAAATAAATAGCTTACTTTTGTTTTTGATTCTTTAAATAATTTAATTCTATTATATAAATATTTTATTACTTTGTTGTTATGTTAGTTCAATTTCATTAATTATTTAATTGATTAATGTGTCTATTAATTTATGTAAACTGGTTTAATTATTTTTGTTTTAAAATTAATTGTAAACTAACTTTAATTTGTGGGTAATTATTTATTGAATACTAATTTTATTTTGTTTTTAACAATTTTAAATTTTGAGTTATAATTTTAATTACATTTTTTATTTTATTTAAATCATTTTTTAGTTAGGTAATTATTTAATATTATTTTCTCATTAATTATTTGTTGTTTCTTCTGTGTTGTGTTGCCTTGGTACTGCTAGAGGTGACACCAACACCTCCCATCGGTGATTCAAATGGTTCACTAACGCTACCCATTAGTGAATCAAATGAGTCGCCGGTATCTTTCAACCTACTAACACCACCCTATTAGCGACTCATGTCACTGATACACCCCTACACTCCCATCCACCCTCCCTTGACATATCGACACCTTATGATGTTTTCTTAGGTAGTGTCCAAATCGCCAATTCACTCCTCAATTCCTCATGGACACATTCTACAACATCCTTACCCCTTGCCATATAATCTTGGTGGATCAGTCTACTAGAGGGGAATTTAGTGATAGGACTGCTGAAGAGCTCAAGAAAATTTTTAACACCTTAGCACAAAACACCTATTACAATTTCTCAAGACTAAGAAGCATTGTTAGGAAAGAAATTTCCCTTGAATGTCAAGATAAATCCCAAGATTCTGGGTTCTCTACTAAGAATACTCACACACTTAGGGATCAATGCCATCCCAATGGAATGTATGTCCATTCACAGACCTATTGTCCCAACATTGATATTCCCACCCAAGATCATGAGAATGAAAACTATGTTGGATATGGTCCAAGGATGCATACTAGAGAAGACCCATTTTCCAACACCTTCAATCAAGGGTATAGGAACCACCCAAACCTTTCTTGGAGGGAGCAGGGAGTTCTTCGACCTGCTACCCCTCCTAGATTTCAGCAGCCTCCTAGGCAACAGTTCCAACTCCAACCCAAAACCAAGGCTGATTCATCCAATTAAAAAGCTTAGGTAAGGCATATGTTTCATTAGTTTATAGGGAGATTTGATGATCAAAAGACTAAAAATTATTTTGATAAAATTCAAATGGATTCAAGAATGAAAAACTTGAAAATTCAAATGGGGAAGTTTTCAAGGGATGTGGGCAGTAGAGACAAGGGTAGGAAGACTAGTACCACTGAAGAAAATCCTAGGAAAAATGATATCGTTGTAACCCCCATAAGTGGTCTCCAAACCCACCAAGATCCTAGGAAATAACCCCAAAATTCTCAAAATAAAAATCTAGATGAATCTGAAATTTTAAATCTGGAAAAACCTGAATCCAGAAAACTGGACAACAGCACTAGGAACCCATAAGTTATTTCTTTTATAGCTATGAAATACAAAGAAAATGGATTAAAAACAAATAAAATAAAGAGAAAATGATTGAAGAAGAATCGGTGAGATTCCCCCAATTGTCAAAAATTTCCCCTATAATTATTTTTTTTGAAAGAATAAAAAAGACAACCCATGATTATGAACTGATGAAATTTCTCAAAGTTTTTAAAAATATTAACATTGATATTCCATTCCTAAAAAGATCCCGTTCAAATCCCATCATACATAAAATCACACAAAAAAAATCTTTTCAAATAAAAATACCCTGGAAGAGTTTGCCTCATATATCTTGTCAAAGGAGGGTAGTTTTGTTTTGAAAAATAGGATACCTCCTAAGCTTCAGGATCTAAGGATATTTTTCATCCCCTACACGTTTGGTGATATAGGTGGTAAATTCAACTATTTGTGTGACCTTGGTGTTATCATTGATCTGATTCCTATATCACTTTTCCAACACATGGGATTAGGAGTTCCCCAGCCCATCGCTATTGTGTTACAGATTTCCGATGGATCCATCACTCATCCAATGGGTAGGGTTTATGATTTTTTAGTGGGAGTAGGTAAACTCTTCTTGGTTTCAGACTTTCTAATTCTTAATATGAAGTGTGACAAGGAGGTTCCTATCATCCTTGGTAGGCCCTTCCTAGCCACAGGGGGAGCTATGATAGATGTCTCTAAAAGGAAATTGATTTTCAACTTGGGTAAACAAATAGAATAATTCACTGTGTTTAAGAAAATCAAATAACCCACCCACCCAATATTTCTCAAATATGAGATGTTAGCTATTGAGGGTATTTTTGATGAGGAGAAAAAGGGGTTTCTAAGGATGATAAAGGAAATCAATTGTGAACCTGAGATCTCTACTGGCACTTGCATGGAGACCAACTCAATTAAAGAGAGATATTTTATTGATAAGTAATTGGGAGAGTTTTTGGAGAACCTAGAAAAGTTTTCCATGGAATATATTCTTTCCCTAAGAGAAGATTCTATGTGTGAGGAAAATTTTTCTGGAAGTTCTAGTGATGAGGAGGAAGCCTTTTTTACTGACTTCTTCAAGAGGCAGCATGAAGACCTTGGTCCACCCAGACCCAAGTGTCTTTACTCAAGTAAGTCACCACCCATTATTAAACTCAAACCCCATACACATCTCAAATATTCTTTTTTAAGAGAGAGTTTCACCCTTCTTGTGATCATTTCATCCAATTTAGAGGGTAGCCAAGGGAAAAAAGTGCTGAGTGTTTTGAAGAAGTACATGTTTATCATAGGCTAGACAGTTTCTAATATCAAGGGGATAAGTCTATCTTTTTTCATGCACTAAATTATCATGGAACTTAAGTGGAATCCTAGAGTGGAATCCCAAAGGAGACTCAACCCAAACATGAAGGAAGTGGTTAGAGAAGAGGTGACCAGTTAGTTTGATGCTGGTATAATTTTTCCAATTTCAGATATCCCATGGGTAAGTCATGTCTAGGTGGTCCCCAAAAAGAGTGGGGTGATAGTGGTCGCCAATGATAAAAATGAGAAAATCCAAATGAGGACAATAAACAAATGAAGGGTCTGTATAGAATATATAAATTTGAATGTTTCCACAATAAATGACCACTTTCCCATGCCTTTTTTGGACCAAATTTTGGAGAGGTTAGTAGGAAATGTATATTTCTGTTTTTTTTATAGTCACTCTAGTTACAACCAAATTTTCATTTCACCTAAGTAATAAGAGAAAACCATCTTCACTTTTCAATTTGGGACATTCGCCTATAGGAGGGTTCCATTTGGTTTGTGTGGTGCTCTTACCACATTTTAGAGGTGCATGATGGTCATATTCTCATATATGATTGAAAAGATAATTGAAGTCTTTATGGATGATTTTTTAGTAGTGTTAAGTAATTTTGAGAACTGCCTTGAAAATTTGGAAATTATGTTGGAATGATTCCAGGAGACCAGTCTAGTCTTAAACTAGGAAAATTGTTGATTCATGGAAACTTAAGGTATTTTCTTGTGTCGAAAAGTGTCTTAGAGGGGGTTGGAGGCCAATAAGGTCAAAATATAGGTCATACAAAAGTTTCCCCTACCTAAAAAATGTAAACATAATTAGGATATTTTTCGGTCATGTTGGGTTCTACAGGATGTTTATTAAGGATTTTTCTAAGATCACTAGACCCTTATGCCCCCGGCTAGTTAAGGACACTCCCATTGTTTTTGATGAGAAATTCATAGAGTCGTTTAACCTAATTAAGGAGAAGCTGAAAACCTCACATGTGATCCCTGGCTGGAAGCTCCCTTTTAAGGTAATGTGTGATACTAGTGAATTAGTTGTAGGAGTTGTTTTGGGGAAGAGGAAGGATAGGAAGTTACATGTCATTTATGATGCCAAAAATCTACTAGATAATGCCCAAAATAATTATTCCATAACTGAGAAGGAATTGTCTACTGTGATGTTTAATTTGGAAAATTTTAGGAAATACCTGATAGGATCTAGAGTTATCATTCTCACAGACCATTCTTCCCTCGTGTACTTTATGGATAAGAAGGATTAAGACCCCAAACTCGTGAGATAGACCATGTAGCTTTAAGAGTTTGATTTTGTAATCAAGGATAAGAAGTTGTTTGGGAATTTTTTGGAAGATCACTTGTATAGATTTCCTAACACCCAAAGTGAGAAACCAAGAGATATAAAATCTTCATTCCCTGATGAACAACTATTTGATTCTTATGTGCAATAGTCTGCTTGGTTTGAAGACTAAGACAACTTTCTAGTAGTAGGTGTCATACCTAAGGACCTCTCACATGACCAAAGAGAGTGGTTCATTTATGAATTTAAATATTATTTTTGGAATAACCCTTTTCTCTTTAGGAGGTGTGTCGATGGTATTTTGAGGAGATGTGTGGCTGAGGAGGAGATGTTTCCCATACTTGAGATCTTTTATTCAGCACCTTGGGGTGGCCATCATAGAGGAGAGAGGACTTCCCAAAAGGTCATACAATCTAGTTTCTAATACCTACTTTGTTCAAAGATGCTAGGAGTTTGGTCATAGGTTGTGAAAAGTGCCTGATGCTTGGAAATATAGGAAAATGGTAGAAGCTACCTCAAAAAGGAATTATGGAGGTATACATGCTTAATGTTTAGGGATTGTATTTCATGGGACCATTCCAATCCTCTTATGGGAATAAATAAATACTGGTAGTTGTGGACTATCTGTCCAAGTGGGTTGAGGCCATAGCTCTTCCTAATAACTCTACTACTAGTGTTGTGAAATTTATCAAAAAAAAATATCTTTTCCAGGTTTGGTGTACCTAGATAATTCATCATAGACAATGTTAATCACTTCAGTAATTACAAGTTCAAGAGTTTTATGGAAAAGTATGGATGCTCTCATAGGACAGACACCACCTATCACCCACAATATAGTGGGGAGATAGAGGTTTCAAATAAAGGGCTTAAGAATTTTTTAGAGAAAATAGTTTCTATCTCTAGGAAGTATTAGTTAATAAAGTTTGATGAGGCTTTGTGGGCCTACATAACTTCCTCCAAGATTCCCATAGGGATGTCAAAATATAGTTTGCTGTTTGGAAAATCTTATTATCTACCTATGGAATTACAATATAAATATTATTGGGCAATGAAGGCCATGAACTTTGATTTCAAGTATGCTGGTGAGAGAAGGTTGTTAGAGCTTAGTGATACAGAGAAGACTAGAAGAGAGTCTTATGAAAATACTAAGATTTATAAATATAGAACAAAGTTTTTTCATGATTCAATCAATCAAAACCAGGATTTTAAAGTTGTCTAGAGGGTCCTACTGTTCAATTAAATATTGAAATTGTTTCCAGGAAATTTGAAGACTAAGTGGTCAGGACCCTACACCATTGTGAGAGTTTTGGTTAACAGAGTTGTGGTGCTGATTGGAGCAGAGAACAGACCTTTCATGGTCAATGGTCAAAGGATCAAGCATTTATTTTAAGGGTATCCAAAGGGCTTGGCTACCATATATATCTTTAGAGAATGAGATTTCTCAAGTCTAACTGAGGACTATAAACTCAATGTTTCATGGGAACTAACCCATGGTCATTATGATGTTTTCTTTTTCTTTATTTTTTATAATAAAGATAACTCCTCCTTATTGAAACTACAATTGATTTTATTACTGTTTGATGGTTTCTCATAACCTACTGCTGCTAGAGAGTTTATATTTCCACCAGATACTCGGTAGAGGAAAACCAAGGGAACATCACACTATAAATTCTGGATAACATTACTTGAACTCATTCCTTGGTTTAATTTTTCTTGAACTTTAAATACTGGATTCTTATTTTCACTTTCTAAACTCATGGGTAATAGAAAGGAGTATTTACTTGGTGCTACAAAAGAGGATATATTGAATGAACATTAAATGTCAAATCTCCAATATTCCAGGGATGTTATGTTCTACTTTTTACCAGTTTTATTTGATTCTCAATTCTTATTATATGTTGCATGATACTAAGTGTCAGGGTTACCCCATGATTTATTTTTAATTGTTGAGTATTGTCTTCTGTGTGGGTGTTTCATTTCTTTAATCTAGAGAGTTGAAAACTTATTTGAACTGAATTTTGGAACCTTCTTCACCCACGTCATTCACATTATTAATCCTACTGCTGTTACAATATTCATTTTATCCTGTGGGTTGTGAACATTAAAAAAATAAAAAAATAAAAAAAATACTCTTTTTGTAACGTCCCAGTTCCGGAAACCACCCAGAGGTGCCCCGTACATGGTTGGTCACATGGCCTCAAGCGCATTTATCCGAACGCCAGAGGCTGCCGACTAGTAGCGAGGGCCTTGGGTGTGAAAGTGGGGAAACTATTCCCTCATTGTCAAAGTAACACGGTGAAAACAAAATAGATATACAATAGAGGAATTATTAAACATACCATACAATAGTAAATAGCAGATGACTGAAGATAAGAAACAACTGGAGCACATATATAAATGATGCATGATACATATGTCTAGGAAAATAGCCAAACAAGTCACATTGCTGGAATATAGCTAAACCAGGTACAAAAGTAAACATATAAACAACTCCTTAGCATCGCAAGCCTCCTCTTGGTCTCATGATCTCCAGATCCAAAGCGGTCAAGTACCTAAAGTAGAAGGGTGCTTTCCCTTATCTGTAACTTCAACAATATAATCTGTTTGGGACCAAAAGCACAACCCAAACAGGGTGTGAGACTAATCCTAGTAGGCAACCACCAGAATATCTATGCCTAACAGTCAGTGAATATATATGGCAGGCAATAAGAAAAAGGAAGTAGTAAACAAGGAAGTACTCAAAATCAAACATTCCTACAGTTTCAATGCATTCAAAATCATGTATCAAGTAACTATCTAATCAAAGCATGTAACCCTCTAGGAGTACTAATAGACTAACCCCTCTGGTTCAACCAAACAAGAACAAGCAACCCTCTGGGAAGTACACACAGTCTCACACCTCTGGTTCAGCTTAAGCATAGACTCTCTAAGGAAGCACTCACCATAAATTCTCCCTATAGTCTCGTATCAGTAACTAAAAGGTGCTCTGGGGAAGCACTTATGTCCCATTCCCCCTGTGGTCCGAGTAGAGGGACTACACACTCTGAGGAAGCACTTACATCAATTCCCCCTATGGCCTCACATCGTAACAGTAAAACAAACACTCTATAGAAGTCATTACATCCATTATCCCTATGGTCTACTCCACCAAGTTCCCACATCTTTGTGTTAATCAAACGAGCACAGCAATGCATAGAAGCCAAGGTGAACCTCAAGAACTACTTAGATAATTGTCTACATCATAACAGCATGTTAGATAAAATAATCACACCATCATACAATAATAGGCATGGGAAAAACAACAGCAGCCTATCAGGAAGACTAGGCCAAACGGCCAAAACAAGAAAACATGGATGGAAAAAAACTTCCAAAGAATATCCATTAGGCCTATTTAGATTCAATTGACCTCTAATCAAGCATACAAGCATAGAAAGAAAATTACAGGGTTAAAACCGTAAACACGAAATACCCCGATCAAGGGTATTGGTCACTTTTGTACATATAACTAAAATAATAACTATAGAAATGCACAGAACACCTACCTCAGTGTTGGTAGATCGATATACATGAACCTAAAGCCTTGAATCTCCCAAGAACACCATAGAGCTACAAAAACGTCTAAAATGTTCAATGGAAGATGACTCTTAAAAGATGAAGAATCAGGAAATGAAGCTCTAGAAGAAGGAAGAGCTTAACGAGGTGATCCCAATGTAATCGATGGTGGTCGAATGGAAGACTGGATGCTCGATCAGGGGCTCGGGGAAAGATCACGGTTGTCCGATCTCTCTTGGATGAACCAGACCTAGAAGGAGACGGTTCTGTCCGTCAGACGTGACCTTGGTACGTTTAATGAAAAAAAGTACATGACATGTACTTTGGAAGTACATGGTGTGTACTTGCCTTTACCGGACCCTAAATTAGGCGATCTCTAGGTCACCACACATGGCCGCTACATGGCCAGCACATGGCTACCCGCGGTAACCGAGTACATGGCGTGTACTTCAAAAATTTCCAGAAAATTCTTCTTTTTCTCAAAAAAAACAGAAAAGAAAAACATACCTGAAAAGAAGATATGGTTTCTTACAAACTTCCCCCCTTAAAAAAAATTCCCCAAATTTTCCTAGAAAGGCGGCGTAGAAGAAGAATCCCTAAATAGCTCTAGACACTACAATCGTACTTCAGCCTCCCTCTCCCAAGTATCGTCCTATACTCTCTTGTGTTGTCATAGCACTCGTTCTAGAGGAATAGACTAGCCATGGATAACCTTCATAATTCGATCAACAATCTGGATAGGATGCTCTTTGAATGATGCATCCACTTCTAACTCAACCTCCTTGGGTTGAAAAACATGAGAAGGGTCTGAAAAGTAACAGTGGAGCTAAGAAACATGGAATATGTCGTGCATATCCTGGTACCTCTGAGGTAACTAAAATCGATAGGAAATTGGCCCAACTCTCTCCAAAACCTCAAACGGCCTGACATACCTTGGCAAAAGCTTACCGTGTCTCCCAATCCTCCTATGTCCCAACCTCGGTGTGACATGTAGGAAAACTTGATCTCCAACCTCGAACTCCAGAGGTCATCTCTACTAATCAGCATAAGACTTATGTTGAGACTATACAGTAGCCATCCTCTTCCGAATCAACCCTATCTGCTTTGTAGTCTCTTGGACAAGATGAGGTCCCAGCATAGCTGCCTCTCCTGCCTCCAACCAACATAAGGGTGATCGGCATGGCCTGTCGTATAAAGCCTCACAAGGTGTCATCTTAATAGTTTCTTGAAAACTATTATTATAGGAAAACTCCACAAGAGGTATATTCTTCTCCCAAAAACCTCCAAAATCTAGGATTCATGCTCGGAGCATGTCCTCAAGCACCTGAATCGTACACTCAGACTAGCTATCTGTCTGGGGATGGTAAATTGTACTCAAAAGTACCTGTGTACCCAAAGATTTCTATAGTACCTACCAGACCTGACAAGTAAAGCATTCATCCCTATCTGAAAAAATGTAGTGTAGAACCCTGTGTAAACGTACAATCTCCAATATTTACAACCATCCCAACTCATCAACATTGAAGGTCTTCTTAATTGGAAAGAACTGAGAAACCTTCGTGAATTTTTCAATGAAAACCCACACAGCATCATTCCCACAAGGAGACCTCGGTAAAATGGTCACGAAATCCATCACGACGTGATTCCACTTCCACTCGGAAATGGGTAAATTCTACAAAATCCCTTCTGGTTGCTGATGCTCCGCTTTTACCTACTGACAGGTGGAACATCTCATGACAAACCTAGAAACATCTCTCTTCATACCTGGCCACCAATACTGTCGGTGTAGATCACGATACATCTTTGTGACACCAGGATGAACTTCCCAAACTGAGGAATGAAAGTCCCACATCATCTCCTCGCATAAGTCTGATGGCACCCAAATGCACCCATGAAAACGCAAGATCTCATCCTTGCATGTGGTCCATCCAAGAATGGGGTCCTCTCCTGACACACTCTCCCGCATGACTAGGCCTTCTTAATCTAATAGTTTCCTCATTCACACTCGATCAAGAAGAGTATAGGTAACCATTATAGAAGAAAGAAAAGTATGCCCCTGTCTGTCGTGCACCTCCAAATGCATCTTTGAGAATAGACCCATAAGATATCACTCACTAATGGACTCCTAAAGTTCCTGTATCTGAGTCCTCCTACTCAACGCATCATCCACTACATTGCTTTTTCCATGCGCATAGGAAAGCTCAAAGTCAAAGGACTGAAGGTACTCAAACAACCATCATTGTCTGAAATTCAGGTCACACTGAGTAAATATGTACTTGAGACACTTGTGGTCAGTGAAAACCACAAAATACTCTCCCAATAGATAATGTCTCCAACATCGTAAAGCATGAACAATACCATCCAACTCCAGATTGTGTGTCGGTTAATTCCTCTCATGTGGCCTTAACTGCTGAGACCTGTACGCAACAACTCCTTCCCCCTATTTAAGAACAGCTCCTAGACCGATACCTAAAGCATCACAATAAATAGTGTAGCTTTTTCCCGGATCTAGAAATACTAGTATTGGTGTTGAAGTCAACCTCCCTTTCATCTCCTGAAAGGCTGACTCATAAGAATCTGACAAGAAGAACCTTGAACCCTTCTTAGTCAGACCCATCAGTGGTGCTTCTATACATGAAAAGTCCTGTATGAAACGTCTGTAGTAACCAGACAGTCCTAGAAAACTTTGTACCTCAAATATGTTCTTAGATAATCTTAGGAAACTACTACTCTCACTTTCTATGGGTCTATTGATACTCATATCTCTGAGATAACATGACCCAAGAAGTGAATCTATTCCATCCAAAAGTGGAATTTTCAGAGCTTATCATATAACTGACGCTCTCTCAGTATACTCAAAAAGATCTCATGATAGGTAGCATGGTCGTGTTGAGTGTGAGAGTACACTAAGATATCAACCACAAAGACTACCACAAATGAATCCAAGTATGGATGGAACACTCGGTTCATCAGTTCCATGAAAACTGTAGGCGTGTTTGTGAGACCGAACGGCATAACCACATACTCGTATAGACCATACCTACTCCGGAAGACTTTAATAGGTATATCAGATGGTATAACATGCAACTGATGATAACCATATCTCAATTCAATATTCAAGAACACCTAGGATCCTCGAAGCTGATAAAATAGATCATCAATCCTTGGTAAGGGATATCGGTTATTGACCATCAAATGGTTCAACTTCCGATAATCCACACAAATTCTGACGGCACCATCCACCTTCTTCGCAAACAAGATAGGCAAACTCCAAGGAAAATTACTGGGTCGAATGAAACCCTTTTCCTGCAACTCCTCCAACTACTTCTTGAGCTCCTATAACTCTGGTGTAGCCATAATATAGGGAGGAATGGACACCGGTGTCACTCCTAGTACAAACTCAATAGAAAAGTATACCTCATGCTCCCGAGGTAAACCTAAAAAGTCCTCTAGAAATAAGTTCCTGAAATGATCCACCACTGCAGGAAAGTCCATCTGTGAAGTCCCCTAGTCATCCAAATATAAACTAGAAATATAGGTTGTAACTCCCGCTAACCCATGATGATCGGGTCCCGCTCTGCTCACCTAGACATCTCATTCGCCCTTATGAAGAAACGATCTGCCCTCTGGTGATGTAAAACTCACCCTACAGTGATAGTAGTCGATGACAGCCTGGAAAGAAACTAACCAGTCCTTTCAGATAATGAAATCATAGCCCGTCATCTCTAGTAAATAGAGGTCCCATATGTAGTGACACCCACCAACCTCAAGAGGGCATTCCTTTCACAGACGTACACTAGTCGTTCTTGTCCCCAACAGAGTGTCTAGAATTAAGATATCAGTAGAAGAAAGGATATAGAACCTGAGGCTCTCCCTAACAGAAACAGATATAAAGATATGGGAATCCCATGTATCAAAAAGATCAGAATATAAAACTGAGGCAACTAGAATGGTACCTCGAACTGTAGAGGGTCCGGGATCTTGCTCCTGATGGTCCTGCTCCACTGCAAAAGTATGGAATGTACCGCGGCCCTGTGACCTTGCCTGACCACTCTGAGGTGATCCACCTTGCTGTCGCTGAAATCCAGGCCCCTGACTACCACGATCGCAACCTCCACCTCGGCCTGAATGACCAGAAGAACTCCAGCTCCCATACTGATGAGAAACTGGTGGTGTTTCTCCTAAACGAGGAGTCATAGAAGACCCCTTGTCACCAGCCACTGGTGAGAAGATATGATATAAGTGCTGAAGATGCCCCATCTTATCGAAAGATCGACACTCCACTGAGTCTCTCGGGCAATGTGGCCTCGTATGCCTGCTCTTCCCACATTGGTAGCACACCACATGGATATAATAAGAAGTGTCTTTCCTCCTTGGATCACCACGCTAAGACCCCATGTGGAACTTCCTGGTGTTAGTAGGAGAGATAGTAACTCCAGATGTCCTGCCGACCTGGCTCACAACTCTAGAATCCCTCAAATGTTTCCCTGCGATCAGTGCTTTGTTGACTATAGAAGTGATATAAGTCAATCAGAATATGTTCACCTGAGATCGGATGTTGTGCCAGAGAACATCCTCAAACTTCCTTTCCAGGAATAACTCATCATCTCCTAGGATGGGTATGAAGCGTTGCAGCTCTGTGAAGCAAGAAGAATACTCCATAATTGAAAGAGTACCTTGCTCCAAACTCATGAATTATTGGGCTCGGTTTACCCTCAATGTCTCCAGATAGAAGTAGTCGTAGAAGGCATTCTGGAACTCATCCCAGACCATAAATTGCTGGAATCCCACCTGTGAGATCACATCCCACCATCCCTTGGAAGAATCACGTATCATGTAAGTAGCGAGCATCACCCTCCTCTCTGGAGGCATCTCTAGATGATCAAAGATAGAAATCATGGATTATAACCACGACTCTGCAACCCGAGGTCCTCCTTCCCCTATGAAGGTGGGAGGATGATGCTGCTGGAAAACCCATGTTAGTTCTACCATAGAAGGGGCAGGGTGCGGTACACCTTAGAAGGTCTGCATGAACCTCATAAAGCCCTCTCAGAACTATGCATCATCACCTATGTTTAGAATGATGGCTGGTTCCAAGACTGGCACAACTGGAACATCTACAAGTTGTCCCTAATCAGCCATGTTCGGTGTTTGATGGCCTTACAACTGGCGTACAACCGGATGATGTCTTGGTGGCATGAATCTGCAAGGTCAAGTGCACACCTTAGATCAAGATTAACAGGTACTAAAACATAGAAGTATAAGAAGGGAACAGGAGAAGGAAGGAATTAAAGTTTTTCAAAACATGGATGCATGGCGTGTTTAATGCCTATATGACGTGTTCCCTGAAGCCTTTCTCATGGAATGTACTCCTGCCACAACTGGTTGTGTAACACCCCAAACACACGGCGTGTACTTGAATTCTCTTCCCCAGCTCGAGTTATTCTACACGACTAAGCCACACAATTCTCCTAGAAGAAGACTACACGGCGTGTTCATTCCAGACACGGCGTGTACTAGACGAGCTTCTCCAACCTGTGTTGTTAGTGACACGGTCGGACACACAGCTCACACTACACGGTGTGTTCTAGATAGACACGATGTGTATTAAAAAAGACTCAACTGATTTGTGTTGTTAGTGACACAGCCAGTTACACGGTTCTACACCACGGCGTGTACATCTGGTACATGACATGTCCTACCAGAGATTTCCAAACCCCATGTCCCCGCCCACAAAGTCTGAGATACGGCTAGAGACTGTACGACATGTACATGCAGTACATGGTGTGTACTTAAGAAAAATAGTTTCTTCCCGAACAGAAAAACGCATGGCATGTATTCAACATTACACGCCATGTATTCTAGGTTTTTCACGACATTAAGCCTTAGAAACTACTCTAAAACCTAGAAAAACACTAAAACTGACATTAAAAGTGACAAATTTCGATCTGTGAGGGCCCATACTCCCCACGAATCAAATCTTGGCATCTTATACATGTCATATACAAGGAAACAAGTCAGTGATCCACCAAATTCTGATTCATGAGGGACCATAACACCTCAAGAAACAAATCTTGGCATTCATTCAAACAAACATTACACAAAGAAATACCCTATCAAAAGCATGTATTCTATCAAGGAATTTATCACAACAACATGCATATCTAGCAAAACATCTTTCACAGTAACATGCAATCACTAATTCACCCTAAATGGCAAGGAAATAATGCATGACATGCGATTTCTAGAAGGTTCCTATATGATTCATGAGCTGGAATACCCTCATCTCATTGGGTTGCGACAGAAATAAAACCTCAAAAACATCAACAATAACTGCACAAAACATGTGAATCACTCAAGGTGAAATCAAATCAACTGTAATATTTGAAAAACCAGAAAAATTGAAATAATGAGGTAGATTGGATTTTCCCTGTACATGGGTTAGCTAATCCGGAGCACATCTTATTATCAAGTACCTATTTCTTCATATCACTGGCTATAGGCTCAAAATAGTAAGTCCAGAATAAAATAATTCTTCTGATACCCCTTTTTAATCTGGAAGCCACCCAGAGGTGCCCTGTACCCGGTTGGTCACATGGACTGAAGCGCATTTCTCCAAATGCCAGAGGCTGCTGACTAGCAGCGAGGACCTTAGGTGTGATAGTAGGGAAACTATCCCCTCATTGGAAGAGTAACACTGTGAAAAAAATAGTTATACAATAGTGGAAGTAGTAAACATACCATACAATAGTAAACAACAGAAGACTGAATATAAGAAATAACTGGAGCACATATATAAATGATGCATGATACATATGTCTAGGAAAACAGCCAAACAATTCACATTGCTGGAATACTGCTAAACCAAGTACAAAAGTAAACAGATAAACAACTTCTTAGCATCGCAAGCCTCATCTTGGTCCCATGATCTCCAGCTCCAAAGTGTCCAAGTACCCAATGTAGAAGGGAGATTTTCTTTATCTATACCTGCAGCAATATAATCTGTTTGGGCCCAAAAGCACGACCAAAACAGGGTGTGAGACTAATCCCAGTAGGAAACCACCAGAATATCTGTGCCTAATAGTCAGTGAATATATATGTTAGGCAATAATTAAAAGAAAGCAGTAAACAAGGAAGTACTCAAAAGAAAACATTCCTACAGTTTCAATGCATTCGAAATCATCTATCAAGTAAGAAGCAAATCAAAGCAGGTAACCCTATGGGAGTACTCACATCCTAACCCATCTGGTTCAACAAAATAAGAACAAGAAACCCTCTGGGAAGTATACATAGTCAAACCCCTCTGGTTCATCTTAAAAATAGACTCTCTCACAAAGCACTCGCTATCAATTCCCCCTATAGTCTTGTATCGATAACTAAAATGAGCTCTGGGGAAGAACTTACGTCCCTTTATCCATGTGTCCCACGTTGAGGAACTACATACACTCTGAGGAATCACTTAAGTCAATTCCCCCTATGGTCTCGCATCCTAACAGTAAAATAGACACTATGGAGAAGCCCTTATGTCCATTCTCCCTATGGTCTACTACACCAAGTTCCAACAACCGTATGTAAATTAAACGAGCACAGCAATGCTTAGAGGCCAATGTGAACCTCAAGAACTACTTGGCTAATAGTCTACAGCATAACAGCATGTCAGATAAAATAATCACACCATCTTACAACACTAGGCATGGGAAAACAACAACAGCCTATCAGGAAGACTAAGCCAAATGACCAAAACAAGCAAACATGCATGGGAAAACACTTCCAAAGCATAACAATTAACCCTATTCACATTCAATTAACCTCTACTCAAGCATAAAATCATAACAAAAAATTTACAGGGTTAAAACCGTAAACAAGCAATACCCCGATCAAGGGTATTGGGAAATTCTACACATATAACTCAAATACTAACTATGAAAAGAAACAAACCACCTACCTCGGTGTTGGGAGATCGATATACGTGAACCTCAAGCCTGGAATTTCCCAAAACATTGAAGATCTACAAAAATGTCTAAAACTTTCAACAGAAGATAACTCTTGAAAGAGGAAGAATCAAGAAATGAAGCTCTAAAAGAAGGAAGAGCTTACCAAGGTGATCCCAACGTATTTAAAGGTGTTCAAATCAGAGATCGTATGCTCAATCGGGGGCTCGTGGAAAGATCGCGGTCGTACGGTCTCTCTCGGACGAACCAGACCTAGAAGGAGACGGTTCCTTCTGTCAGACGTGACCCCGGTATGTTTAATGAAAAAACATTACACGGCGTGTACTTACCATTATCATCCCCTGCATTAGGTGGTCTCCAGGTCACCACACACGGCCGTGTGCATGGCCGCTACACAGCCAGCTCACGACTACCCGTGGTAACCGAGTACACGGCATGTACTTATAAAGTACATGGCCTGTACTTCAAAAATTTCCAGAAAATTCCTCTTTTTCTCAAAACACCAGAAAAGACAAACATACCTGAAAAGAAAATCCGGGTTCTTACATTTTTTTACTTTTGTATATATGTTTGGGTTTCTTTTTTTTTTCTTTTCGGTGTGGAAAAAACTCTTTTGAACTTTACAATCAACCCAAAAAATCTATTTTAAAACTTTTTATATTGTTTCCCACCTCAGGATTAAACATTGGGGACAATGTTGAGTTTTAAATGTGGGGGATAGGGGTCATTTTGTTCGTCATATCAAATTCCTCCTGATTTTTTTTTCATTAAATGGTCAATGTTTTTCAAAATATTTCAAAATTTTCAAATTCTTTCATCACATGGGGGTATGTTTGGTTCGGTTGGAATTTCAATTATTTCCTTCCTAGTGGATCACTGCTTTCTGGATGTTTAGAGTTGCATCGAGTGTGAAGCTCTTGGGGATGAGTGATTGTTGAGTGAAGTAGCTTGTTTTCCCTATGGACTTTCAGTTTAGGAACTAAGGAAGGGAGTGTAACCGAATAGTTCTTGGGGAATTAGGATCATGACTTTAGATAACAATATATTTTCATTAGAAACTATGGGAATAGTTTTTTATAAAACAAATTATTCAATCCCATTAGGAAGTCAACTCAAATTATCATTATTTAAGAGTTTTTCAACTGGTGTAAAATGGAAAAATGAGATCCCATGGTGAGTATCTAAGACAAGGTGCACTGGGCATGTTTCTGTGAATAAAAAAAATTCAATTTCAATTTGAATAAGTGTTATACACAGTGCTATGAACATGGAATATGGCTAAGAAAAATTAAAATAAAGTGCCCTATTCAAAACATGTACTCATTAAGGTGAGAAGAATTTTGAACCGAAATGAAGAAGGGAACAATTGACTTAATTAAAAATCATTTGAGTTAAATCAATAAAGTGAGGAAATAGATGGAATTTGATTTTTGGAACCTAGGAGAATGTGATAATTGAAGGTGCCTTTGGTTAAGGTTTTAATTCCACACAATTTAACCTATCACCACTACTTAAATTTGAAATTAAAGTAGGGAAGTTAATCATTTAATATATGAGGCATGACATACTTGACAGTGTATTATTTTGTTAGACATTTGATTTCTAATGAGGTTTTGAAGGTAGGAAGGACCACCTTTTTTAACACATTCATGAAAATCCTGACTTGTCTACTCCTTTGATTTTTAAAGTCGTGACATGCAATTTTTGAACTCAATTCTCCAAACCATACTTGTTGTTTTTAAAATTCAAAAGCATGCATTTGTTTGAGGAAGAACAACGACTTAAGTGTGGGGGAGTTTGATATGGTTGTTTTTCATTACTCTTTGTCACATCATTTTTTATATTTTATTGACGTTTTAATATCAAAATGTTGTATTTTGTAAAATAATTAATAGTTGTTGCATTTTTGTTCATAATTAGTTTAATAACATTTATTTATGAAAATCATGTATTCTGGTAATTAGTTTTATTGTTTTTAATAAATTTGAAATTAAATAATTCAATCTACTTTTATATTATATTTTCTTTTATTTTTATTTAAATGTTCACTTGTTCTATTTTTTTATTATTTCATTTATAATGTTTAATTTTTTAATTTAATTAATTATTTTTAAATAAATAACTTACTTTTGTTTTTGATTCTTTAAGTAATTTAATTAATTTAAATATATTCTTTAAATATTTTAATACTTTTTTGTTATTTTAGTTTAATTTCATTAATTTTTAATTGATTAATGTGTTTATTAATTTATGCAAATCAGTTTAATTATTGTTGTTTTAAAATTAATTATGAACAAACATTAATTTGTGGGTAATTATTTATTGAATATTAATTTTATTTTGTTTTTAACAATTTTAAAGTTTGAGTTAGAATTTTAATTGAATTTTTATTTTATTTTATTTATTTATTAGTTAATTAATTATTTAATATTATTTTCTCATTAATTTATTGTTGTTGCTGCTTTGTTTTGTTGTTCAGGTACTACTGCAAGTGATTCAAATGAGTCACTGACACCACCCATCGGTGACTCAAATGAGTCACTATCATCTACCATCCTACCGACACCACCCTATTGGTGACTCTAAGTCATCGATACACCCCTACACTCTCACCCACACTTCCTTGACCTACCCACACCTGACATTCCATATCCTTCATCGATGTCTCCCACCATTCCCTCCACTAAAATTCCATCTTCCCTCCTCTGAACCAATGATACAGGCCTTTCAAAGCTGAGACCCTGATTTGGGAACCAAATCCACACTGGTCCCCACTGGAGAGCTCGAACCTATAGCTGAATGAAGCTGCAACCCCAACCCGTCGGTCGAGCCACCGAGGTCGCTTTCCGTTGCTTGTTGTCCCACTGAGCTGCCGCTGAAGCTCCTCTCTGTGCCGCCCCTACTCAGTCCCTCCGATCCACAGTGAACTTCCCTCTCTGCTCAAGCCAATCTGGCACTGTCCCCTTCCTCCTTTCTCTTTGCCCCCACCATTACCCAACGTCACCCTCTCCCCCTTTTCTATTTCTCAAACTCGAACCCCCTCCCTTACTTTAAAATAGATTAATTATATAAAGTGTATATATATTTATAAATTCATTTATTTATATAATAATTTAATTAAATTAAGTAATAGTTAATTAATATAATTTAGTATTTTATTTTAGTTTATTTTTAGTAATAATAATTTTATTAAAATAATATATATTGTAAAGACCTGGAAATTTCTTGTAAATTTTTTTTAATTAAATTGGAATCTTACGAGAATGCGAAAATTGACAGCGCATGATTCTGAGGCCCGGTGTGCCCAGAATGAATTTCTAAACTTTTTTGCGGTTATGTTCCATAAACGTGCGAGTGGGTTTTTGTAACTTTTGAACCGGTGCTTGAAATTGAAATCTAAGGGCACCATTGAACTCGCAACACCGGTATTCACTTAAGGAGACTTTTACCTCAACCGCAGTAGGTCGAGGGTGAAATATAGTTTTTCACTTTTTTGTGGAAAAAGAAAAAGAAAAATTATTTAACATTTTTATTTTTATTTGAAAATCCCATGTGGATGTTAAGAGGTGGGGACAACTAGAACTAAACCTCCTATGTTAATGTTAATAGGTGGGTACCACCCGAACTAAAACCCCCAATTCCAATCCATGGTGGTGGGGACCACCCAAACCCCACTTTAATGGGGAAAACCTCTCAAATCCCCAATAATTACTCCTCCCATTTAATTGAGTAAATTAATTATGCTAACTCTCCATTTAATCAATAGTGTCATTTAATTATGGTGTCAACTTAAATTAAACCTATTTTAATTTAAGTTGGAATTTCATCTCTTGGGTTTTTGGGAGAGTGTTGGAAAAAGGGAGGAGCTTTGGATAATTGTGGAGAAACATATCCTCCAACGAAGAAAGCACTCCAGAATTGAATAAAGAGGATGACATGCAAGACGAATTCGGAAGCATCTTGTGGAAGCGATGAACGTCGACGCCACTATTCACAATGACTTCATCTCCTTCCTCGCGACCTCCATCAACAAACCTCCAAGGCAGGGGTTTAATTCTGTGTGATTATTGATTATCATGTTCTTCCCTTCTAAACAAAGAACACAGATCAACTCTCTAACTATTTGATCCGTGGATGATTTCTTTTTGCGGGTTTGGGAATAATCAATTTCGGAGGTTATAGGGTTTGACTTTCTTCATGCAAGACTTATTAAGTCGCTTGCTACCACCCTAACGTAGAGGGTGCGGGCCAAAAAAACATGGCCCGACCTCTCTGCATTTTTTGGAGTTTTTGTTGTGTTCCTAAAAATGGAATAAGGAGGCAACTGGTATCGGCGAATGACACCGGTGGGACTCGGATATGGCGGCCAACACACCACCGGCTGTGAAGAAGGCGACGATGAAACTGCGGCCATCGCGCTGCCCCGCGGCCCGCGCGCTGCTCGCAGCCCCCGCACCTCCCCGCGGCCCCCGCTCTGCCTCGCCACACCACGGGCTGCCGCCTGGGTCGGGCCGCCCATCACGGGTCTGGCCGCTCAGGCCGGGCCGGGTTGGTCTGACCAGACCCGGACCAGTTGCAACCCTATATGCTCCTTTGACCATAACTTTGGAACCTGTGATCTGTTTGACGAACAATCTATGGTGCTGGAAATCTTGGAGAGAGATGGTTCTTTTATTATACCCCACTTGAGGTTTGGGTAAAATTGGATTACTATCAGGTTGGATCGAGCATGAATCAAACTGGGCCCTTGGGACTAAAAGACTAATAACTTACAGACCGGGCATCCATTTGACGCACCATCTATTGCGTTAAGACCCCTATGACGTGTAAATCCTTTGAGATACTTCTTCATGGGAATTAATGTAAGTTAGATTATAGACCAGTGGATTGAGGAGCGGACCCTCCCGGAGACAACCAAGCTTAGTGCGGGAACCCTGTAGCTGGCTGTGATGATTTACTAGGATAATGTGTGGGTCTGATGACGTAATGACGATGTACTAGGATCCCGTGTGGGTCTGACGATGTACTGACAATGTACTAGGATCTTGTGAGGATCTGACGATGTAATGACTATGTACTAGGATCTTGTGTGGGTCTGATGACATACTAGGATCCTGTGTGGGTCTGACAAGGTACTAGGATCCTGTGTGGGTCTAACGATGTACTTCAATCCTCTGTGGGTATGATGATGATTTAGGATCCTTCGTGGGTTTACCTCTTAATGGAGTAAGATGATTCAGTAGTTATATCTAATTATCTTTACTATCGTACCTAAGTTATACCTGGTATGAGCTGAGTCCTTACCTCTGTGGTGATACCTTTGTCGTATTCTTCTGTGTGACGTACCTCTGTGGTACTTACCTTCATTGTATTCCTACCATTGTGGAATAGTTGAGCTTTGGGATTTTGGGTTGGACCTTGTGTTTCCTCATGGTTGAGATGGGTATACTTGATAACTTAGGTATATGTATAGGCATATACCTAAGTAAGGTTTTCAGTTCTCTTCATGCTTTGTGGTTTATCCTTTGTGGATTTTGTGAGACCTTGAGGGTCTCGGGGTCCCTAATAAGTATCGTTATACTCACCCCTACATGGGCTATTCCAACACCTTGTTATGTTTGGTTTAGACGACGGAAAATGCTGATCGAGGCTAAAGGTACCAGGACTGGACGGTGCTAGGAGGTGGACCATACGGCGTGTCGGTACGCAGAGGAGATGGGCGGACGTTGAGTGCTGAGGAGGCGATATGTACCTACCTTTCAGGTAGGAACCTAGAAGGATGACTGAGTAGCTATTTTTCTCTTTCCTCAGTTGTATTGTATTTCAGTTGTACTTGTACCTTTACAATTGGTCTTGTATTCCGGACCCTCTTACTTGCAGCACTCTTTTTGTTATACAGTTTACTTGTGTTCGTATCTTTTTTTGTGCTTGGTTGCATGTGTTTATAGTATATAAAGGCAATGCCTTTCTGGTATTAGGGAATACGCCTTTTGGTACTAGTTTTCATCCCCTGACCTATGGAAGGCAAGCTTGGGGTAGTCACAGAATGGGCCCTGGGGGACGGGTCATGACAAATTGGTATGAAAGGAGTCAGTTCTACCGTAGAACATTGGACTTTGATCTTTTTAACAGAAATAGTGTTAAGTTTAGTGAGTGTGGTTATCAGTTTAGGGAATCTGGTGTTGGTGCGGTGGCTGACGTATCCATACATCGGGACCCTTACTTCTGATTTCCGACTCAGTGCACGAAAACACTGATTACATGTGTGTTTTCAAGAGTCATCTTTATGAAATATTTGAGTCACCTCACCAGGTATAACTTATTAATCGTGGCACAACTGTTTCTTTTTATGATGCCTCTACGTAGAAAACCAGCTTGTGTTCCGGATATAGTACGTACTGATAACCCATCAAGCAATGAGGCCTCGGTGCAGGGTCCACTTCTAGTAGAGGCACCAGCGGAGGCACCAACGGTGCCATTATCCATTGGGCCACCAATTCCACCAGACCCAACAGTAGAGGGTGCATGCCTCTTGATCACGTTGCATGAGTTCTAGCACCAGAGGCCACCCAGGTTCAGGGGAGATACGGACCCACAGGCAGCTGAGGATTGGATGAAGGTCGTAGTGATAGTCTTCCGACTGGTAGGGACACCATCTGATCTCATGGTGATCCTTGCTGCTACCCTTCTACAGGAAGCAATAGGAAGATAGTGGAGCTTGATGCTCCAAGTTCACGATGAGGTGATGCCTCTCTGGGAAAACTTCGAGAGCCTATTTCGGGTAGAGTTTGTCCCATCAACTCTTCATCCAGTGCACATATAAGAGTTTCTTCATCTGTAGCAGGGCAGCATGATTGTGGCTCAGTAATTAGTGAGGTTCACTGACATGTCACGCTACTCCACTAATATGGTGCGAGAGCCATTCTTCAGGGCCCAGACCTTTGATCAGGTAATAAGGCAGGAGATTAGGGCTTTGATGATTTCTCTCAGCATCCCGACGCAGGCAGGGGTGTTAGAGTGAGCCCTCTTAGTGGAGATTTTTCTTGCTGAGCAGTCACCAGCAGCGAGACCCACCACTAGATGTCACGTAGAAGAGTATTCTGCAGCTGGAAGTAGACAGATGTCACAGAGGTCCAAGAGGACTAGAACTACTAGTGTATAACCGCATGACTCGGGATCGGTCGTGTGAGGTATCGGAGATAGATCCAGTCATGCGAGGAATGGGCAGTGTTTCAGATACGGCAGGCAGGGTCACATGGCTCGTGACTTCCCAACCTGCCATACGAATGATCAACACACGGTCGAGGGACTGCCCAAGAAGAGACAAAGGTTTGAGCGAGGAGGTACGCAGGGAGTAGGTGGACGTGGTAGAGGAGTTGGCCGTGTAGCTGGTGGTGGGAGACAATTAGAGATGTTACTGTCACCACCACTAGGTGGTCTGCCTCGACCATAAGGAGCAGGAGGACATGGGTGATCTCAGCTCCAGGAAGCTGAGGCCTATGATCACGGTGCTCCAGAGATGATACAAGGTATAATCTGTGTCTACTCCACCTTAGCTTTAGTACTTATAGACATAGGTTTCATTCATTCTTTTATTGCCACTGCCCTCATTCGGAGCTTGGAGATTCTGATGTAGCCGTTGGCTGGATCCTTTTGTCTAGAGACTCCTACAGGAGAGGATTCATTGATTACGCATCGATGCTGGTAGTGTGAGCTTACTCTCAGAGGAGAGAGCTTCAGTTGGGATCTCCTAATAGTGGTGTTGAGGCCTTATGATGTCATCTTGGGTATGGAATGGTTATCTATATTACATGCTCAAATTGACTGTATTAGGCGCAAAGTGCAGTGTGTCCGCACAGATAGTACCAGGTTTCCTTCACCGGTGAGAAGGGAGCCTTTGCAGAACATGATGGACTTACCCGGAGGAGAGTGCAGCTGATAACTCATCAGTTGGATTGCCTTACCCTCGGAGTGGTTGATCTGGGGAGTCTGAGATATCCTATAATGGTGTACCAGTACGCGGATGTCTTCCCTGATGATGTTTTGTGTCTACCTATTCATAGAGAGGTGGACTTTTACATTAACTTGTGCCCCCGGACAACACTGATATCTACACCAGCATATTGGATGGATCCTGTGGAGCTTCGTGAGTTGTGAATACAGCTGGAGGACTTACAGGGGAATGGATTCATTTGGCCCAGTGTTTCTCCTTGGGTAACCTCAATTTTGTTCGCAAAGAAGGCATATGGGAGATTGAGACTTTGTGTCGAATATTAGCGCCTAAACCAGGTGAACGTGAAGAACAAGTACCCACTCCTGAGGATTGAAGACCTCTTTGATCAGATGAAGGGAGCACGGTGGTTCTCAAAGATAGACCTCAGTTCAGGTTATCCCCAACTCAGAGTGCGAGATGAGTATGTGCAGAAGACGACTTTCAGATATCGGTACGACCATTACAAGTTTTTGGTTATTCCATTTGGCATAACCAATGCTCCAGTAGTGTTCATGGGACTCATGAACATGATCTTTCATCCATACCTTGATCTCTTTGTGGTGGTCTTCATTGATGACATTTTGATCTACTCAGATACCGAGGAGGATCATGCCTATCATTTGTAGATAGTTCTGTACACACTCCGAGAGCACCAGCTTTATGGTAAGATCTTGAAGTGCTAGTTCTGGATCTGAGAGGTTCACTTTCTGGGACATGTCATCTTAGATGCTATAGTTGCAGTGTATCTAGTGAATATTGAGGTGGTACATTATTTGGAGCCACCCAGGAGTGTGATAGAGGTATGGAGTTTCCTAGGTTTGGTTGGATACTATCGGAGGTTTGTAACAGATTTCTCCAGAGTTGCGGCACCTTTGTTAGCATTGAAGAAGATGGGGAAACCCATCGTGTGGTCGGAAAGATGCCAGTGTAGTTTTTAGGATCTGAGTAAAAGGATGACTAGTGACCCCATCTTTAGGCTTCTGAAGGAGGGCGTTGGGTACATAGTCTACTGCGATGCATCAGGGGCCAGGCTCGGATGTGTCCTGATGCAAGAGTGAGCAGTTATCGAATATTTTTCTTGACAGCTGAGACAACATGAGAAAAATTATGCTACCTATGACCTGGAGTTAGAAGTAGTGGTCTTCACCTTGAAAATGTGGCAACATTACTTGATGGGTGATAATTTTATAGTCTACTCATATCACAAGAGTCTTAGGTATATCTTCTCTCAGAAGGACCTAGACTTGAGACAACGACATTGGATTCAGTTCCTCCAAGACTATGACTTCGATATAGTATATAATCTTGGGAAGGGGAATGTTTTAGTAGATGCACTCAGTAGGAGATCTGGTATACAGCTGCTAGGCGAGGTGATGAAGCAACTAGACACTTTGAAGATATCCTTTGTGGATCATGATGGAGCATCTTTTCTTCAGTCTCTTACAGTCACTCCCCCGCTTCTTTAGTGAGTTAGGGAGGTGTAGTGTGGGGATACTAACTGGGAGTCTCAACGTGCTTATATATCCACAGTACAGGCACCTGATGGATTTTCTGAAGGTGGGGAGCACATCATTCTCTTCAGAGGATGTACCATGGTACCAGTGTCGCTTTGAGAGGAATTATTGAGGGAGTTCTACACATCCCCTCTAATAGTACATCCAGGAGTGGAGAAGATGTATCAGGACATCTGACGGCATCACTAGTGGCCGGGAATGAAGAAAGAAGTAGCAGAGTTTGTCTCTCAGTGCCTCACTTGTCAGCAAGTGAAGGCAGAGAATCAGGTACCAGCAGGCTTAGTTCAGCCTTTAGAGGTTCCAGAGTGGAAGTGGGATGGGATATCCATGTATTTAGTGATAGGAATTCCATGTACATCCAGAGGTCATGATTCTATCTGGGTGATTGTCGACTGACTCACCAAGTCGGCCCACTTTCTACCGATTAGAGAGAAGGGTTCAGTAGAGAGCTTGGGATGCCTCTAGGTGAAAAAGATTGTGTGGATACATGGAGTACCCTCGACTATTGTCTCTGATCATGATTCACGTTTCACTTCCTGGCTATGGAAGGGGTTGCAGGAGGCTTTCGGGACGCAGATTTGTTTGAGCACCGCCTTCTATCCTCAGACGGATAGTTAGACTGAGCAGACCATTCAGACCCTTGAGGACATGCTACATGCTTGCGTCCTTGACTTTGGTCACAGCTGTGAGGATCACTTTCCTTTGGTGGAGTTTTCATACAACAATAGCTATCACTCCACCATTGGGATGACACCTTTCAAGGCCTTGTACGTCCGACCTTGCGGATCGCCTTTATGTTGGACTGACCCAGGGGAGTCAGCACTCGTGGGACTAGAGATTGTACGGGCTACCACAGAGAAGGTAGAGATCATCCAGGAGTAGATGAAGACTGCACAGAGTAGGCACAAGTCTTATGCTGACAAGAGATGGAGACCTCTAGTGTTCGAGGATGGTGACAACGTCTTTGTATGAGTCTCACCTCGATGAGGTTTCCAGAGATTTGGCTGGGGTGACAAGTTATCTCTGAGGTTCATTGGACCCTTTCAGGTCCTCAATAGAGTTGGAAAGGTGGCTTACCGCCTAGATCATCAACCTCAATTTCACCAGGTGCACGACGTCTTCCACGTATCCCAGCTGAGGAGATACGTGCACGACCCGTCTCACGTCATTGACCACAGCGAGCTGGACATCGATGATGGGGCGACGTTTTGGGAGGTTCTAGTGGAGATTGAGGATCGACAGGAGTGAGTCCTTCATGGGCAGTCGATATCTCTAGTGCGCATTCGTTGGCATCACGAGAACCTCTAGGAGAGCACATGGGTGTGGGAGGCTCAGATTCATGCTCAGTACTCCCACTTGTTTTCCTAGTTTTGTGATGTGGATTTTGGGGATGCAAAGCCCACAGGTGGGGAGAATGTAAAGACCCAAAAGTTACTTGTATTTTTTTTATTAAATTCGAATTTTACGAGACCTTGAAAATTGACGACGCGTGATTCCGAGGCCCGGTGTGCTCGGAATGAATTTCTGAACTTTTTTTCGGGTACGTTCAGTAAACATGCGAGCAGGTTTTTGTAACTTTTAAACCAGTGCTTCGAATTGAAATACAAGGGCACCATTGAACTTGCAGTTCCTGTATTCACTTAAGTAGACCTTTACCTCGACCATAGTAGGTCGAGGGTGAAAAATAGTTTTTCAAATTTTTTGTGGAAAAATAAAAAAAATTGTTTAACATTTCTATTTTTATTTGAAACTCCCATGTGGATGTTAAGAGGTCGGGACCACCAGAACTAAACCTCCCATGTGAATGTTAAGAGGTGGGGACCACCCAAACTAAAACCCCCAATTCAAATCCATGGTGGTGGGGACCACCCAAACCCCACTTTAATGGAGAAAACCTCTCAACTCCCCATTAATTACTCCTCCCATATAATTGAGTAAATTAATTATGCAAAATCTCCATTTAATCAATAGTGTCATTTAATTATGGTGTCAACTTAAATTAAATCTATTTTAATTTAAGATGGAATTTCATCTCTTGGAATATTTGGGAGAGTGTTGGAAAAAGGGAGGAGCTTTGGAGAATCGTGGAGAAACACATCCTCCAAAGAAGAATGCACTCCGGAATTGGAGAACAAGGACGACATTTGAGCCAACTTCGGAAGCGTCTTGCGGAAGCGATGAACACCGACACCACTATTCCCAATGACTTTGTCTTCTTCCTTGAGACCTCCATCAACAAACCTCCAATGTAGGGGTTTAATAATGTGTGATTATTGATTCCCATGTTTTTCCCTTCTAAACAAAGAACGACGATCAAATATCTAACTAGTTGATCCACAGATGATTTCTTTTTGTGGGTTTGGGAATAATCAATGTCGGAGGTTGTAGGGTTTGACGTTCTTCATGCAATATTTATTAAGCTTCTTGCTACCACCCAAATGAGGAGGGTGCGGGCCAAACGAACACGGCCCAACCTCTCCACATTTTTCTTGATTTTTTGTTATGTTCCTTGCAATGGAATAAGGCGGTGACCGGTGCTAGTGAATGGCACCGGTGGGACTCGGATACGGTGGCTGACCCACCCCCGGCGGCGACGGCACACCCGCGGCCCCCGTGTCGTGCCGCCACCCCCACGCCGCGCCACCGCCCCCGCACCGCACCACCGCCCTCGTGCAGTGCTACCACCCCCATGCCTCCCCTCGGCCCCCGCACCGCTCCCCGGCCCTCATGCCGCCCTCGTGTCGCCCCGCCTCCTGCATGCCGCACAGCGGCCCCGCTCCACCCCGCCGCACTGCGGGCCACCGCCCAGGCCGGGCCACCCAATGCGGTCTAGGCCGGAACTAGTGAGCCAGGTGACCTGAATCCGGTTATCTCGGCCCAGGCTGGGTCGGGTCAGGTCAGTCCGAATGGGTCGGATCATACCCGTACTAGTTTCGACCATATACGCTCTTTTGACGATAACTTTGGCATCGAGCGTCTGTTTGACGAACCGTCTATGGTGCCAGAAACATTGGAGCAAGAGGGTACTTTTAGTATACCCCACTTGAGATTTGGATAAAGTTGGGGTATGGTGGGGTTGGATCGAGCACGAATCCAACTGGGCCGTTGGGACTAAAAGGCTAATAACTTACAGATTGTGCGTCCGTTTGACGCACCATATATTGCGTTGAGACCCCTATGAAATAGCGGTACTTTGAGATACTTCTTAGTGGGAATTTGTGGCAGTTGTAATATCAACTAGTGGCTTGAGGAGCGGACCCTCCCGGAGACAAGCGAGCTTAGTGCGGGAACCCTGTAGCTAGCTGTGACGATGTACTAGGATCCTGTGTGGGTCTGATGACATACTGATGATGTACTAGGATCATGTGTGGGTCTGGCGATATACTGATGATGTACTATGATATTGTGTGGATCTGACGACGTACTGAAGATGTACTAGGATCGTGTGTCGGTTTGATGACGTACTGACGATGTACTAGGATCCTGTGTGGGTCTGACGACGTACTGACGATGTACTAGGATCCTGTGTGGCTCTGACGATGTAATGAAGATTTACTAGGATCCCGTGTGGGTCTGACGACGTACTAACGATGTACTAGGATCTTGTGTAGGTATGACAATGTACTGACGATGTACTAGGATCCTGTGTGGGTCTGACAACGTACTGATGATGTACTAGGATCCTGTGTGGGTATGATGACGTACTAGGAACCTGTGTGGGTCTGACGAGCTACTAGGATCATGTGTGGGTCTGACGATGTACTTATATCCTCTATGGGTCTGATGATGATTTAGGATCCTTCGTGGGTTTGCCTCTTAACGGAGTAAGATGATTTAATAGTTATATCTAATTATCTTTACTACCGTACCTAAGTTATACCTGGTATGATCTGAGTCCTTAACTTCATGGGTATACCTTTGTGGTATTATTCTGTGTAACACCCCAAGCTTCGATGGTATGTTTCCCTTCGAATAATGCAATGGCGTGCATTGTACGCAACTTCGAGATTTTAACACACCACAACCAATCAAACTAGCTGTTATGAATAGTAATACCTACTTTTTGAAATTTTATAAATTCTATCTCTCAAAATGGACTTCATTTTTGAATTCGTAATATCGAAATTAGCCTAGGGTGAAATTTTGGTACTTTTCGGATAACTTTCATATTTTGATGAATAGTGAAAATTACTAAATTTTAATTAAAAACAACTTTTTTAATCAAAATAATTAATAGTGATAAATTATGAATTTGAGTGGTTTTAAAGTATATTTAGAATATATTTTTACAATTTAATACAATGTGGGTCATTGAACATAATTTCACACTTAAACCAGACATAAACAAGTGCCAATCTTTTGATAGTTATTATCTCTTAAAAACACGCTTTTTGTTTTAACAACGGGAATTAATTTTAAATTAATTTCTGCCACTTCTGTGTTTGGAATTTGGAAAAATGGATTCCATATTTGGAATCAGGATGTTCAAATTGTGTAAATAGGTAACTTTTATTTTTTAGACATTTTGGATAATTACTTCGATAAATATTTTATTTACCATGGTTAAAGGGTAAATCCGGTAAACAAGGGTTAAAAAATAATATTATAATAATACTAAATTACCCTAAAACGTGTCTTAACCCTATTTTTTGATACATGTTCGACCATGGGCATATTTGGGTCTATTTTGGGACCTCATGATCCACTTGTAAGTGATAATGACACTTTATTTTAATTAAGTTAAAATAAATACAAAAATGACACAAGCATGTAGCTTTTAGAAAAACAATTGTTACATAGGGTTATATATGTTGGATTTTAGACTATAAATATTAGTTAGAAATCTAAAAAGATTTCCTACATAATTATATTTTATTTATAATTTTTAGACATTAAATAAGTTAATTTATTTATGACACAATGATGATGCAGTAATTACCATAATAGTAAAAAATTAGAATAATTGATATTATAAATACCCAAATATATATAATTTGATACTTTTATTGAATTAAACGAATTTAATAGGATAACATGGCATATTAGGATTGATTTAATTAACTTTTTTCGAAGTAATAATTCTGTTATGTGTTTAAAACAAATCAACTATTGAATAGTGTCAAAACTGACATAAAAGAGTTTTTTAAAACAAATATTATATTATTAATTGATATTAAATTCATAAAAATCTATTGTTCGTCAAAGAGACATATATCATGATAGGTATATCATTAATGGACCACTTGGGGGTCTCTTGGATGTATATAGTAAGTTTATTAACTATATAATATAAAAATACAAAGTGACATGGTAAATGTCAAACTAATTAACTAAGAGTTAAAACTAAAATATAAGGTTAATATAGTGACCCAAACCTGTCTAAATTCTATTGTCTGAATGGTGTTCGACCTATACCCACCTTAAAATTTTAATAATAAACTTTGGAGCCATTATAAACCGAATATGAATTTATTATAAATTAATATTTCTAGCTTTTCCAAAGGTGCCCCTCACCCCTCTTATAAAAGGGCACTCCTCCTTCTCATTTATTAACACCTTAAAAGCCATTTGGTTCGGCCAACCCCTGCCCAAATACTCTCTAAACTTACCTTACTAAAACCTAGAGGCCTTAGTTTGATCAGAAATCCAACCTAAGGAGCCCTTTTGATCAAATCAAAAGGAAGAACCCGAAGAAGAGGTAATGTTTTCCCCACCCCTTTTCAAGTTCCTTTCTTCTTCCACTTCTTCTTTCTTTGTTATTACCATTATAAAATAATAACTCCAGTATCATATATATACTATGATGTTATTATAAATATGGTACAACCATATTAAGTATTATATACATCCTTTAAATAACATGTCACCATACGTGCGTACGTACGGCTTACCGTCTCCACGTCGTGGTGTAATTGTTATTCAATATATTATTATTTGGATGGGTATAATAATGATGTTTAACTCATGTAAATAATAAATATAACATGATAATGATTCTTTATATATGATATACCATCCAATTATATATTATTTTAATATCAAAAGAATGATATTGTCGCTCGTACGTACGTACGGACTACCGTCTCCACGAACGCGATGAGATTCATTCTCCATCATATCCATTCAAGTAAAATTATAATTTGATGATTTAAAAATAGTATCTAAAGACTTGATATCATTCTGGATATGAATAATATACATCCCATTAATAACTAATATGGCTCATATAATAAAGAATATAAAGTAAAATGAACCCGTTAACACCCGAAATGACGATAATTCTAAGATATTATTAACAAATCAATGTTAAAAGATCATATATGATATCATATTAATGTATATGATTCTTGTATAATTAAATAAAAATTATTTTACCATTATACAGGAGGTTAACCTACTGTCGACCAAGAAAAAAGTACAAAGTAAGGGGTTTCTTATCTCACTCTTAATTTCGTGAGAATTCCGTTGTTCACCACTTATTTATTGCATGTGGTGTATGTGTACTGCCCATGATTGTATTCATTGTGTAATATACTTTAATTTATGGATATTTACATCATAATTGTATGATCCTTCTTTCATGGGTGAATGTTTCATAAGTTACCTAATCGATAAGGGAATTTGAAATTTCAATTTCCACTCATTTGGCTTTACGCATATTTCATTGATTATATTACCCCAAGATTATGTGTGGAATAACTATTCATTTGATTATGTCATAATTTCCACTCTCCTTCCTATGGATATAATTTTGATACACATAATCACTCCATTGATAATTCTCAAGTCATTGAGATGAATTTTATAAGAGTAATTTTAACTCATTCCCCATTTGTTGAGTTAAACATCCAATTCGTTGGTGTTGTTTTTACAAGAATATGTGTGAATATCCTTTGATTGTTTTACACTGAATATCCAATCATATTTAGTGTATTTATATTTGTCACACATAATTATGACGTTGATTTATCCTTAACCTAAGGATACTGCCTTTATGAGAGATTTCACCTCAATTTACATTCCATTGAGACTTCTTTATTGATATACACCAAATCACTTTTATGTGGTGTATATAATGTTCTTTGACATAGTATATCATTAATCCCTTTATTCTCATGATATTAAAAATTTTTGACTACCTCAATTATTTGTATTCAAGTGTCTCTCTTTTGGTTAGAATCTCTAACTAAAATACCATTTTTAAATTTTTTAAAGACTTATTCTTCTAAATCTTTCTCATTAATGTCCATGTTTTAAAAAATGGTTTTAAGGATTTATTTATATGGACATTAAAGTTTTAAAATTAAACTCCATTTAAAAAGTTTCAAAGTGGTATGGGACACTTTGATTCAAAAATATATTTTTAAATGGCTTCTTGACAAATAGTGTGACTTTTAAAGTTTTCAAGAAAAGGGGGATATTTCTCTCAAATAGTTTTGATGATTATTTTGATCTATGTCAACATCCTTCATTATTATTGATTGAGGTTAATGTGATACAATACAATCTTCCATATTGTATCGAATGAGTTATGTTTGACTGTGGATGTGCTATTTTTATACCATTCATGGTTTGTGGTAAAAGTATTGACATTTCGTATGCTAGTTTTAATACGAATGTTTATGTTATGTTTAAAACTGTTCATATGAGGAATGCATTGGACTTAATAAGTGACGGGTGGAGCCTGCTATAGCTCCTCGATGCATCGGTAGGTCTCATGAGACAAACTAGTGTCTTGGCACAAGGCCTTGGAAAAATCTTATTTGTAGTCTTAGAACGAGGCATTGGCTATGTGGTTATGATAGTCTAGAATTATGCATTCCATCATTATGAAAGTGGTTATTGATATTGCATGGGATTGTTCGACTAGTAGAATATCCATGTGAGTAAGTAAATGGAATTATTTTATTTTATCTTTGCCATTTTATGCTGAAGTTAAAGTTTAAAAGGCTTTTGTTTTAGTTATAAACTGCATTAAGTGTTTATGCTTATATATGAAAGCTTCTGCTATAATGTTATCCTTACTGAGCATCTGAGCTCACCCCTTTCAATGTTTTAATTTTCCCAGGATTATGAAGAAGTAATTTATGAATGACCTGCAGGGATAGTATGAGGGGATATGAAGACAAGTTGTTTTTTTTATGATATAATGTAAAACCTTATGGATGTATCTAGTTATTACAAGGATAATAAACTAATCGGTCTTTAGAGACTTGATCTTTCTTGTGATCATGCCAATGTTATGTAATAATGCCCCGACTCTGGGTATCTGGGGTCAGGGCGTTACATTTTGTGTGGCGTACCTATGTGGTACTTAACTTCATGGTATTCCTACCTTTGTGGAATAGTTGAGCTTTGGGCTTTTGGGTTGGACCCTGTGTTTCCTCATGGTTGAGATGTGTATACTGGATAACTTAGGTATATGTATGGGCATATACCTAAGTAAGGAAGTTAGTTTTTTTCCTACTTTGTGGTTTATCCTTTGTGGATTTTGTGAGACCTTGAGGGTCTCGGGGTCCCTACTGACTATCGTTATACTCACCCCTACATGGTATATGCCGGCACCTTGTTGTGTTTAGTGCAGATGATGGACAACGCTGATCGAGGCTGAGGGTACCAGGACTCGATGGTGCCCGAAGGTGGACCATACGGTGAGTCGGTACGTAGAGGAGACGGGCATACATGGAGTGCTGAGGAGGAAATTTTTACCTACCCTTCAGGTAGGAACCTTGGAAGACGACCCAATAACTATTTTCCTCTTTCTTCAGTTATATTGTATTTTAGTTGTACTTGTACCTTTACTGTTGGGCTTGTATTTCGACCCCTCTTATTTTCAGCACTCTTTTTTCTATAGAGTTTATTTGTGTTCGTATCTTGATGTGTGCTTGGTTGCGTGTGTTTACATGATATAAAGGTAATGCTTTCATAGTTTTAGGGAATACGCCTTTCAGTGCTAGTCTCCAGCCACGGGCTAATGGAAGGCAGGCTTGGGGTACTCACGGCATGGGCCTCGGGGGATGGGTCGTGACATATATTATATTAATTATTTTATCTTTTAATAGCATGTAAATTAAAATATTGATATTTAATTATAATATTTTTTTAAAATTTTGTTTGTTTTCTATTTCAGGGGGATAATGCTGCACTTTGCGAGAAAACTTTCATTCTGTTATGGAGCATCTTCTCTAGTGACAGATGAGGGGGGATTGCTTATTGAAGGTTCCAAGTAGATGTTGGGGAATACAGATGCATGATTCTAGAGACTTCTAGGGAGAACAAGAATGAGGGGAATCACCACATAGAGACATACATCATTTCAATTAGAGGGGACAAGAAAATCATACTCTCACTCCCACATCCAATACCATCCATCCACAACTTAAGCATCCACAAGAATATTCCACGAGCATATTGGAGAAAACCATTGCACTTCTCGATTCCTAGGGTAGGATGTCGCGAACACTTCATCTCATTCACCATCAAGCAGCATAGCACATCTAGTTGAGACCATATGAATATTGAGATGGGAGAGAGATTTCTTTCTTTTTACTTGTGCTCTACTTTTCTACAACTTATTACAACATGAACTTCATTATGTTTAACTTTGTTAATATGTTGAATTTAATCACTTTTCTTGGATAATTTAATTTGGGGGAATACGCTGAGAAGGTTAAATTTGTTTTTCCTGGTACATAAATGCATTCTTAACTAGATAGTCCCTCTCTCACATTTTTCTGGATAGTTATATTCTCAAAGCATCAAGATTAACTAAAAACGGGTCTTTGTTGAATCTGAATTGAAACTCTCTTTTATCTAAGGATTCCACTGAAAAGAGAATCAGGCTCAAAGAGAGAGTGACTCACTGAGTTCGACCAAAAACTTGAACTGAGTGATTTATTATTATTATTTGTTGGTGATTGTAAGATTACTGCAATTGATAAAATGTAGTAGTCAAACAATCACAAGTTGACCAGACAAAAAAACTAGCCAATTACCTTAAATCATATTCAGATAATTTTAACTCTAGTGTGTGAACAAGGGAAAACAATATTGAAGCTTGTTAGTGGACTTCCCCCTACTCATCCATTGATCGTTTGTGATGTTATCTTCTTTTTTTCTTCCTCTTATTCTTTCCTTCTTTCACTCACTCACTCTCATATTCACACAATTTCACTCCACAATTCCATCATCTACTGCTTGTTTGTTTTTGTGTGTTTTTTTAGTTTAGTTTTGTTTTTATTTGGTCACCTAAGAAGAAATTAGTCCCTCCATATGTTTCGACCCTATCTTGCCACTAAACTTGGTAGTAAGTAGGAAATATAAATTTTTAATTTGTGCTCCTCCTCAACAATGTGTTGTGTCCAAATACCAATCTTTATTGAAACCTTTATTTTTGTTTTGAGAATTTATAATTTTTCATTTGGTTTTAAAATTATTTAAAAGTAGAATTAGTTCTATTATATTTTTAATAATCCAATTATGTTTATTGGAATCAATTTTATGGTTGAATTGGGTATAAAAAAAGTATCCTTAAAAGGAATTTTTCTAAAAAATGGTTTTTTCAATGTGTTTTGTATTTTAATATTAAATTAATTTCTAAAAATTATATAAATTTAATGTTAAAAAATTTATTTAATATTTATAATCATAATTTTTAAATTTGGTGAACAAGAACCTTTAATTTTTTTCATTATGAATAGTAATCGTAGTAAATAATTATCACCGTAGTAAGGATAAATTTGGTAATTAAGGTAAAAATAATATTATAGGGACAAAAAATGACCATAAAACTAGTATTTATTCTATTTTATGAGTTTAGTTTAATAATTTATATCCAAATTTATTAAATATTGAAATTTGGTGGCATATTTCTTTGATTTTGATGTTTATAATAATTAAGTAAAAGATAAAGTAAACAATGTCACTTTCTTTCTCTTAATTTATATAATATTTTCTAAAAATGATAAAGAAAACATATTTATGATTATAAATAATCATTTTATATATGAATTTTTTTACCATGATAATTTATTTTTAATTTTCAATGATGAAATAATTGCCTTAAATTCTTATGCAACGCCCACACAGTATTTATTCAATTAACTAAAAAACAAAAATAAATGATTTTGGAAATGCTAAAAGTAATATAATTTGAACAAATTATTTTTTTCTATGAGTTATGTTTATAAATATAACATATTAAATAGGTTTTAATAGATTATATTTGAATTAAAATGTTTTCATGTTGTTTTCAAAGTCAAATTAAAGGCATAGTTACAAAAATGAGATAAACGTTATTTTATAATAAATAATATTTTATCAATTGATTTAAAATTCACAAAAAACATATAATTATCCTAGTGATATTTATGTGATTTAAAATATAAATTATTTTATATTTATGTTCCCATTTTCCTTTTATAGTTACTATATTGTCCCCTAAATACTAAAAAACTTTTTTATCGTAGAAATTGTCAAAATTGGTTAATGTGTGTTAAGATAAAGACGTAAGGGTAAAAACCAAATCTAAAATTCTCCAAATTTTATTGTATGATATTATTTTTACCCATGATCATCCTATATTATAATTATATAATTTTAAGCATTTTTAACTTGAAAATTAATTTATATTAATTTAATATTTTAAGTAATTCCAAGAGTGCTCCTCCCCTCACTTATAAAAGGGAACCTTATCTTCTCTTATCTTCACACTCTAAAAGCCTTTAATTTAGGCTAATACCTACCAAAATCCATTTCTAACATCCCTCCATTTTTTATAGTTTACTTATTTTGGGAATAATACTATCCTAATAGGGTTTAAGGTGTAAGGAAAAGGAAGTTGTCTAGAGAAGAGGTATAGTCTTTAACAGAATGTTTTAGTTTTGTTTCTTATTATACCTCCTTAAAATGAGAGAATATACACTGACACAAGGCGACCAATTATCCTCACGCTAAAGAGGACCTTATGCCCAGGGAACCTGCTGACTTCCATAAGACTTGGGCCCCTCAGGCTGCCCGCCAAGGGCAGAAAATATATAATCTGGAACAGGATATCACCCTAGTTCCCATGGAGAAACTCCACCATAAAAAACATGGTGGAAATCAACAAGAACACATACAACTATACACTTTCCACTCAATCCCACCACATAAATAGGGTGACATAATACAAGCACATGGACATTCCTATTAGTGCTTGTCAGTCCCACCGTGCAGAAAGAGCGGAAAACTACAGGAAAATTCAAATATCTATTGATGCACAAGAAGACCGTCATCCAAATATGGAGGAATACAACTACACACAGGCACAAATACATTATAATGTGTATCAAGTCCGCCATCCAAATAGGGTGCCAAGAAAATATGAGAAAATTTAATTTCATGTGGATGCATACAAAGCCCGTGAGATAAATGCAACAGCAAGAGAATCGATGAAAATCCTTGCTCATGAATATGTATCCCACCATTAAAATACGGTGGAAACCGGAGAAGAAAACTGAAGGAAGACTCTTTCTTCTATCCAGTTATAGGAGAACATCCAATAGCTACTGGAAAACCATGGGGGACCGAAGCAGGCACAAAATCCTACTCCTACATCGGAATGGGCTTTCATACTCATTCCAGCCAAAGATGTATCTCAAAAAATCCTGGAAATGATGGAAGATCAGATGTCGATTCTAGTATATATCCTCCAAATATGCCAAGATATCATTTCATTGGTGGAAATGGCGAGAAACCAGGCCCACAATACAGTTTCCTTGAACAGAATGACTTACTCGCAAAATGGGTTAGTCACATTGGAGCAGTTATGCATCCCTGCTCCAATCCCATAGGGTCGACAATAATATCCCATGATATATGGAAAACTAGATCGGGAAAAAAATACTTATTCTAACTAGGGAACGTCAGTCCAATGTAGTGGCCACTCTAGGGAAGGCATATATCCCTACCAAAACTCAAGATGTCCATAGTTGTATCCCGGCTGCATCATGGGACCCAACTAGATAGGGAACCATATATGAAGGTCGTTACCAACAACAGGTGGCCCCAGTTACTTGAAAGATAGCACCCAAAAATGAAATTTTCCAAAGGAAACCGAAAAATGAAGAGCACATACATGATCCTGCTCTGTTGGAAGACGGGATTCTTGACGCCCTTGAACATATATCAATAAAGTCACAAGAACCTATCAATCCATTACTAAATTATGGAAGTGGTAGTAGCAGTTGTGAATTCCCTCCCAGCAATGTCGCTACCATCAGCTCTAAAGGTCCTCCGTATAGTACCCACGAGGGCTTACTCTGTGGGCTAGGAATGATCGATCATGAGAGCCTATCTTCAGATGCATTTCATGGTATCCCTCCCATTTCCTTGAATATTATATAGTAATAAGGTCCCCCCTTCCTTTCGTCCACCCTGATGGTCCTCCCCAGGGAATACGTTGTAGATATGCTTCTCCCTGTAGTTAGACGTCGAGTCATGATGGTAGTCCTCGCCATGATGACAGTCATTGTTAAGGCCCTCCCCACAATGGCGGTTGTTGTGAAGGCCCTCCCCATAGCTACATCAAGCAATAATAAGGTCCTCCCCTCATTGCAGTACATCCTGAAGGCCCTCCCCAGAATGTACTCTACATAAATTCTCCATGAATCCAGGTATCAAGGTGTGATAGTAGTCCTCTCCATCATAGCAGCCATCGGGAAGGTCCTTCCCTTAGTGAAATCAAGTATAAAAAAGGTCCTCCCCTAGCTGTAGCCTGCCCTGAAGGTCCTCTCTATGGTATACACAGTAAGGAAATTTCCTTCTATCATGCATCAAGTTTTAATGGTATCCATTTCCATTACGGTACCAATTACGAAGGTCCTCGCAATCAAATTTCATGCTGGTAAGAAGTCCTTACCCTTGCCGAAACAAATGTGAGAAAGCCCTCTTATGTTGAGGTTCTTGGAAAGATGGAGTTTGATATATCAGGCTCTCTGTCTATGAAGAGTGATATCATTTCTCAACCAGAGGAAGGTACGAGGCCACATTCATCTTCTAAGAGACCCACATGCCATTCACATATCAATGAGTCTCCCACCATCCAGTATTTTTGGAACAAAATTATTAATAAGTAGTCTAGCTAGCCATATCAAGTAGAGGACTCCCTAGAAGAACAAAAACTGGATATGTTGCTCATGAGAAGACAACTAGCTAAGGATAATATACCAGTGATGTCTTTTCCTATGACCACTTCTCACTTCGACATGCCAAGGGAGTTGTCTGAGGAATGTATGCATGACATTCACCTCAATATATGAATGAATATTCACTAGATAAAAAAAATTATTTCCCTATGAAGGGTTTGTGGACCATGTCAATATGTTAGGGGAGTCTCGCCGTCTAATTGACCTGGAAGCCCTCTTTTTTGCATGAAAACCACAATCAGAAAGGAGAAAGAAAAACCTTGAACTGGATTGCATCTATGCACTGCACAAGTTGTGTTGCCTCATTGGTGATTACCCGACTAGATTTTATATTTACAGATAGGGAGAATGTGGATCTCTATACATCACTCCACATCCCATCTAGCAAACTTCATTGGAAATGAAATCTTGCAAAGTCATTAACCAAAAATAAGCAATCAAATGAAATCCCTGCTCAGGAAAGATGGAATACTCAACAAAAACTGGCCCAGAGTAAGTCTCAAAAGTGTCAAGACCAAAGAGATCAAGCCAACAAAAATATTATGATCCAAGAAACTAATAACATCCATAAAACATACCAACTAATGGAATTCAACCAAAAAGCAGTGCCCATGTATTCAAAAACCCATAAATCCCATGTAGGTCCAATGCCATACTCGGCTCACACATGGTTAGGAGTGCATGAAATCAGAATGGTGGAAATAGCAGCAGCTACCACCCTAATATGGGAATATCCCTAGCCTGCAGGGTTGGGGGAATTTTTAACCTCAAATGACCCAGTAAGACCAACAGATCTAGGATGTAGCGCATCAATGAAAGAATAGGAACAACCCCAGCCCGTAGGGCTGGGGGAATGTTTAACTCAAGTTCCCACACAACGGACGTCTGTCTTATCCCATATGGGAAGAACGATGAGTAAATAAGTCACCTATTCCACCTTGTCTCATGGTTCATACCCTCCAAGAAGAAGGTGCATTACAAGGTTAGACCAAGGCTCTCTTCGGGTCAATATTATCCAAGAAACCTGAAGAATACCGTAGAATAGAAGGATAAAGTCCAAAAAAGGATGCAAAAAGCTTTCCTACCATTCAGCACCGGGTACACCACCCTCAATGTGGTATGCATCAGTGAAAGTGGTAAACATCAACTCCACAGATCTGATAGGAAATGGGGCAAAGGGAGAGGACACAAGAGAAGATGGTTTCCTCCCAGAGGCATCCCACACCGAGCCTAATGGTGTTCATACCTAGAACCAGAGAGCAATCCTAAATTTAGGCTCCCCTCAGTTAATTCATCACTATCTCCCTCGTGAAACCCCAATAAGGAGAAGAATAAATCCTAGGTCATCTATGGAACAACACCTCCTCCCCCTGAGAATACATCCCTCACTCTCGAGGAAAGATTCTCTAAGTAAGAGGAAGAAATGAAAGAGACTAGGAAAATTAATGTCGATCTACGTTGAGGGAGCTATCTTTCTGAATTTGTTACCCCTGTGGAATGTCAACAGGTGTTCCCAAAATAGGTTCCCTTGCCACAGGAACTCATCCCGGTGAATGATGTCAAGCTTGGAGGCCCATCCATCCCAGCACTGAGACCATCAACATACTTAAATATGACCATAGAATAACATCAATACTTCCCCTCACTGGGAAAGAAACCAGAGTATATTTAGGTGAACCCACAAAGGATACCCCCAACTGGGTATCCACCCCAAATTCTAGCAGCACCGACATGTCCAACTTTGGCCACTATTTCACCTACCCAATCTCAATTCCGGAAAGATATGCATCAAGGGATCTTGAATACCATCTTGCAACTAACATTTAGACTAGAATCCATGGAGGGGTGGTGCGCTCTGATACAACTAGAGAATAATCCCTACCCCGATTGGATGAGCAATGTTCCACCACCACCAAACTTTAGAAACCCCATATTCTTAGTGTTCAATGGCTTAGGAGAACTGGAACAACATCTAATTAACTATGAATCTTACCGTGACCCCATGATGGGAACTCTAGAGAAGAAAGAAGTAGTAAAACTAAGATTCTTCATGTGAATCCTGTAGGGTTTAGCCTTCGTATGGTATACTAGCTTGATAGCTAACTCAATAACAGGCTAGGAGGACCTTAGGTGATAGTTTCTTTTCTAGTTCAGTTCGACATTGCCTATGGAAAAGGTCAGTGGTCTCATAAACTACAAGCAGTGAGATAATGAAAGAGTTTCAAACTTCATTTCCAAATGGAAAGGCCTCACTTATTCCCAGAATCATCTCCTCCCCTAGGATGAAATGTTTGCTATGTGCATCGACAACCTTCATGATGAATTGCGAACACTGCTCATACTAGTTATCTACACAAGTGGGTTCTGATATTTCTCTATCATTTCCCAAAGGATAGAATACTCCTTGCAGTGGACTAATCTCAAGTCCTGAGTGGCCCCATCAGCCCCAGGAAAAAGAGCAGAAAAAGTTGAAGTGACTTATGTCATGCTTAATCTACCCTTGGTACTAGCTCCAACTGTAAGGCCTCCATCGAACCATGCGGGACCCCCTAGACACCAACATCTACCCCCACCTCAGAAATATGAGAGAAGGGGTTCTAAAATCAACTAGTTCGAGGAAAAAATAAATAAATTCTACTCGTTCTGAGGTGACCAGGTCCACAGCAACTTCACAGTCGCCATGAATTGAATCTTTCTTCAACTACTAGAGCCAAAGTGAGTTGATGAAGTGGGTCTCAATGACCATCCAAATTATCTTCCCTATCACCGAATACTAGGGAATAGCATCTATGAATGCTTCATCTTCAAAGATCTCCTACAAAAGATAGTGGATTCTGGGAAAGTCTAGTTGGGTTTTCCACTGGCATAAGTGGCGTATGTCTCCACCTCAAACCCAAAAGAGTAAATGGAATGAAAAATAGTCACCAGTAAAAAAGAGAAAAAATTTAACAATTGGATGACCCATAAAATAGTAAACCGAGTTCATGGAATCCTCTAGGCGCAGTTGAAACAACTGACTATGCCCCTGATAGATCCGGATACAACACAACCTTCATCATCATCCCCACAGTCCTACAAGGGATAGAAGGGTAGAAAGAAAGAGCAAGAATATGGGATTCCATCAAAGATGAATCCAGTCTTGATGCTTTTAGACATCATGTATGTAGACTTGGTTCAACGGGTACCGCCCCTGCCAAATGGTACAACGGGCACCGACCCTCCAAACGACACCATCAGAAGGAGACAGTTATACATAAACATTATCGGATCAAGAACTGATATTTGACTCCATTAACGTCATTCACTTGATAGACCCATTCTCTGATGGAGAATATGGCCATGAATCTGAATTCCCCTCACCTAACCAGAGATCCATGGGAAAAGAACGCAGAGGTTTAGGGTGTCCTGGAAGGCATAATCATGGTAGGAGTCAAATTCTCGACCATGCCTTAACTCAAACCATTAACATTGTGGACACTCACGGAAGGACCCCCCAACAGACATAATGAGAACCATATTGTTCCTATACCTCTATCAGAATAAATCTAAACCCAATCATCTTGGAGTATCCATCAGAGGAAGAAAAAATATTAAATCACCCAAGTCATACAAGTAGACCAGTTCGACCAAACTTGTAAAGGATTGCATCGCCACCATCTCCTATCATAGAGGTCGGACCATCAATGTCCAAAGCTCAAGACCCAAAATTTCCCATGAAAAGGCATCCCCAAGTCGGTAAGCACCAACCTTTAGAGAATAAATATGACATTATAAAGAACATAGCTTCAGAACCGATAAATCTATCAATCTTGGATTCCTTAAGTCTGTCTGTATACATTAGAGAGGCACTCATCGAATCCTTAATAAGTACCTAAGAATTCGAGGATGAAGTAGCAGTGACCAAAGTTTATCGGACAAAGACCAATCCCGATGAATGACATGCCATCATCTCCTTCACAGACATGGATAAATATTCCATCATGCAAGGGCACATAAAACCCTTATATGTGTCCGACAAGATAAATCGCATTGATGTCTAGAGGGTTTTCATCAAGAACAACTTTGGAGTCAACATCCTCCCACTGTGAAAAATTATTTGGTTGATCTATGATGAAGATAGTTTGACACCCTGCACCACAACTCTGCTAGGATATGAAAAAAGCGAGCAGAATCCATTGGGATGAATCAATCATAAAACTTATCTTAGAGACCTCGTGTCTAATTTTGAGTTTCTAGTAGTGCGGAAAAGTATGACCTTCAACATCATATTAGGGAGGCCATGACTGCATCAGCACACTGCAATTCCATCAACATACCATCAGTGCATCAAATATTGCGCTAATGGGAAAAACAAGAAATTTTACACCGATAAATCTTCATTTGAATCATGTGAGTCGCATTACATCGATGTAGGGTTATATTAACCATAAGAGATGTAGTCTTTGGTTGACGATGTTGGTTGGATCACTTCCCCGAATGGATTGGAAATGGATCCCACCAACCCCCTCCAACACCTTGGGGAAGAGTATGTATTACCCATCAACCAATTTGAATGCATAAGTTCAAGATCGAATATAGACACAACTGTCTACATGATTTTTGTTATGACCTCCAAGACCAAAGATAATGAAGAGAGGGATGACTCCTATGATGTTAAGAAAATCCATAAAAAAGATTCTCCCAACCCATCCCCATAACCCCAAACTATCCCCACCTTATGCACTAAGGAAATAGAAGATCTCTCTCCCAACATTTGAGAGTTCATATCGAGAATCCTCTCTCCATAATAAGAGGAAGAATATGATCAAGAGGATGATTAATAATAATAAGAAGAATAATATCTCAAAGATACCCCTCCCACATTTGTAGAATTTTTCTCCACCACAATCGATGAACTTAGAGAGATAAACTTGGGAACCGAAGATGACCTAAGACCCACTCTAATTAGTGTGGCTATATCTGCCAAGGAGAAAGAGGAATATACCTTCTTCTTGAAAAAGAATCAAGAAGTGTTTTCCTAGAACTACACAAAAATTATAGGCCTCGATATTGAGGTCACCACTCATCATCTAGATCTTCCAGAAGATCACTGGGGATATAAGGAGGTAGCCAGAAGGACCCACCCGACAAATGCTACCAAAATAGACAATGAAGATGACAATTTTATGAAAGATAACTTCATATAGGAGTTCCAATATCCGATATGGCTAGAAAACGTAGTCCTTGTCAAAAAGAAGAAAAGATATATTAGAATCTAAATCGACATTAGGGACCTTAATCAACACTACCTAAAAGATGATTTTCCAGTCCTAATCATAGAATTTTTTATCGATGCGACCACAGAATATGAGACCCTCCCTTTCATGGAAAACTATTCTGGATACAACCATATTTTAATGGCCTATGGATATGAAGAATCCACTACTTTCAGGGCCCCTTGGGGAGTTTTTTGTTATAAGGTCATTCCCTTTGGTCTAAAAAATGTCATCACTACATATCAGCATGCCATGCACCTCATTTTCAAGCCCTTCCTGGGAAAATTCGTCGAGTGCTACGTTGACGATCTGATGGTTAAGTCATAATAGTGCTCAAACCACCTGACCGATCTTGAAATTGTCTTTAACAAATTTTGACAACAAAGTTTAAAGATGAGTCCCCTAAAGTGTGCCTTCTGAGTTACCTCTAGGAAATTCCTTGGATTCGTCGTATGTCATCGCGACATTGAAGTCGACCTTGAGAAGAAAAAAACCATCCTTGGCATGTCTCCACCTAGAAAAATCACCGATTTGAGAGGTCTCTAAGGGCACCTAGCCTACATCCAATACTTAATATCCAAACTTGTAGGTAAATATTTTCCTTTCACCTGGTTAATGAAGAAATGGGTCATGCATGAGTAGGATAATTATTGTCAAGTAGTGTTCTACAATCTCAAAAGATATCTCCTAAGCCCACCAGTGATGATGCTTCCAGTTGAGGGGAGACCACTCCTTTTGAACGTAACTACCTTGGAACAGTCATTAGGCACCTTTATCATGCAAAAGAATGATGCCAACAGTGAGAACAACCTCTATTACCTCATTCGAAAAATGATTCATGCTATGACCAGATATTCAAGAATTGAAAAGAACTACCTAGCCCGAATCTTTGTGGTTTATAAATTCAGGCATTACCTACAACACCATGAGGTCCACCTAGTCTCCCACTACAACCCACTAAAATATATCATCAACTATCCCATGCTAACTGGATGCTTATCATGATGGGAAGTAATCCTAAAATAGTTTGACATATTGTACGTGCCCTAGAAGACCATTAAAGTCAGGGCATTAGAAGACTTCCTGGTAGCACACCCATCGAAATAAAAAACCCCGTTGGATGCTGAAATTCTGGATGAAGAAGTGTACTCCATACAAGAGGACCCATAGGCATGGGAAATGTACTTAGATGGTTCTTCCAGGATCTTGATAGGGAAAATGATAGAGGATCCCAAGCTCAACAAAATGGGGATGGGAGTTATACTCGTATCCACCAAAAAATCCATCTTATTAGACCCCTTGATGAACCATGTTCGAGAACTAATAGAAGAATTCCCATCAGAACCAACGTTGACCTATGTCCCCTGGTCACAAAATGATCAAGCCGATGCATTGGAAAATGCAACCATAGCCCCAGCTGATCTAGACTAGGATGAAACGGTTATTATCCATGCTCACTATCAGATGGTCTTGCCATTTATTTAGAACAATATAGAAGATATTGATGAGATTATCCCTATTTCTGAGCCTTATGGTCACACCACCGGATGGATGACTCCCATTGTAAATTACCACTGAAGGAGGGAACTCCCACTAGAGAGGGATAGAATAGAATGGATCCAGAGATGGGCAGTTAACTTTGTATTGTACAGTGGAATAAACTAATAAAAGGTTCTCTAAAAATGAGGCCTTTACAGAGTCCTTCTCAAGTTCATTGATGGAGAAGAGACCACTGCAATCATGAAATAAGTGCACGCAGGAGATTGTGGAGTGCACTAATCGGAAACCATGATCTGACATAAAATTCAAAGGCTTAGATACTATTGGCCCACTATGATACAGTATTGTTCCATATTCGCCAATAAGTTCCATTCCTACCAAGTTCATGCCGATTTTATTCATCGATCCCTAGAGCTACTTCACACAACTAAGTACTCCTGGCCATTTTCTGCCTAGGGGACGGATGTTGTGGGACCATATCCCCCCACCATAGCAAAAAAAAATCAAGTTCATTCACACAGAAATAGAGTTCTTTTCCAAATGGGATGAAACAATGACCCTTAAAGAAGTCAGGGCAAAAAAATCATTATATTTGTGAAGTAAAACATCATTACTAGATTTGGTATCCCTTATACAATATTGATGGAAAATGGAACCAACTTTTTCTTTGTTTAGTTGGAAAAGTTATACAAGGAGTATAAAATCAAAGTCAACCGTTCATCCTGCTACAATGCGGTGGCCAATAGGTAGATAATGGATTTCAAAAAGACTATGTATAACACACTACAAAATATGGTAGATAAAGATAATAAATCATGTCCATAAAATCTCCTTCAAGCTTTATCGGCTTACCGGACCATGACCTGCACTACTACCCAGGTGACCCTGTACTCACTAGTATACGAGGAAGAGGCGGTTTTTCCTATTGAAATTCAAGTGCCATCCCTCCATGTGGCCATTTTCGGTCAACTGTACATGGATAAGAAATCCTATAGATGGTTTGATGAGCTGGAGTAGCTAAATGAGAAAAGTATGTACAATTTTCACCATTTGGAAGTCTACCAAAATCGGATCATGTGAGCCTTCAACAAAAAGGTTTTCCTTCAATCATTCCTCGAAGTAGAGATGGTGTTGGTCCTTAGAACTCCAATGATACTCAGGAAGAAGCCCCCAAAGATTGAACTAAAGTGGGAGGGACCATATGTTATACATGGGGTCTATTCCAAGGGAGAATACTCCATGATATCAATGGAATAAAAACTCATCACGGCTACCACAAATGAAAGGTTTCTAAAGAAGTACTTCTCATAACAACGATGCCCATTTACGATCCAAACTCTATGACCATAAACTATGAGTTATTGTCTTGGACAGATGATATTAAACTGTATGGTATTAGTCCCTGAAACATGATATTAAATCGGGATTCATAATGTCCTTACCGCATGACTCTAAAATACACATCATAACGTCTAAGCTACAAGTTGATAAAATGAATAACATAAATCATCCTAATCACGTGATGATAAATTGAATGATCTCTCAAAGAAATACATGTGACTTGATTCCCATCATTAGTGGGATACATAGCGATGCATCAATCCTCGATCTTGGCCTAGCCCCCCCCCCCCCCAATGAAAAAAACACCTCTATCATATCCTTTATCTCCCCATATTTATGAGGGAAACCCTTGTCACTCCTTGTTTATCACATAAAGTATAAATCACGTGAGATTAGGATCGGTGGTAAGGATTCCATTATATAAACAAACTATAGAGAAATATGTTAGACCCAACATCTATAGAAGATGAAACCAAAATTCCCTTACTCTTATGTCTGAGTCAGATCGGTATAGGGAGCATTCAGAACTATGTACGGATTGATTTCTGCCCTTGCAGGATACATAGGGATGCCCAAATCCTTTATCCCAGCCCATCCACCAACAAAACAAATGCCCTCTCATGTCCCTACATATGGACTGAACCTTTGTAGAGAACATTCAGAACTATGTACAAATTGATTCCTACCCTTGCAGGATATGTAGTGATGTCCAGATCTAGCATCATGGCCCAGTCACCATTTAAAAACAAATGCACCTTCCTCAATGCGTAGGTCAGACTTCTACGAGGAGTCCATAAAAGGTCCTAAATGCATGACATGAAACTATGAGATTCCTCAAGAGTCTGGTTCAGCTCTATTATCAATGTTACGAGATCCCGAACAAGCCCCCACTTTCCTACACAACAAATTTAATGAGATAATGGAAATTCCTAGTCTAAATTCCAACACACATAAAGAGTAAAATGATCATACTACCCCTACATATGAGTTAGATCTATGTGTCAACTCTATTATTTCATGGATAATCAGGGTCTAGATATTTATTACATTCCCAGACACATATTTTCCATTTTTCAAACTCCATACTCCAAGAAATCTTGGGTCCCCATAAACATTCATGTCCATAAAATATGGAAGGGCAGTGTCATACAGACACCTTTTTTTGACTATGCACATCATTCCCTAGTGTATCTGTATATGTTTTCTACAAAATGGTCATTAATCAAATGAAAATTAATCCTTAAGAGAGTCCTCTCCTACCTCGGTATGCCCAATGGCTTTCAAGCCCCATGTCATTCCTCCTGATCCATGTTTCCCCTAGGACTATGGTTTACACCTTCTATCATCACTCATGTCTAAGGAATGCCAGAATATCCCAACCACAATTAACTCAAAGATATTAACGATCTTTGTGACAACATAATGTCCTCGCTACATGACTCTAAATTGCACAACATAATGTCCTCTCTGCATGACTCTAAATTTCACAACATAATGTCCTCATTGCATGACTCTAAATTGCACAACATAATGTCCTCGTTGCATGACTCTAAACTGGACAACATAATGTCCTCGCTGCATGACTCTAAAATACACAACATAATGACTTCACCACATGACGCTAAACTACAAGGCCATAATTATCTTTTTTGTATGATGTTAAATTGCATGTCATTGGTTTAAGCCTAAAGTGCTCCATGTTATATATTTTTCTATTCTTAAGTGGTGATCCAAAATCCTCATAATCCCTTGTTTCTCACACCGAGCATAGCTCACGTGAGCTTAGGGATCTCAACAAGATATCCACCATGACATCATGGAAAATTAGTCTAGGAATTTTGTCCTATTACCATGACCCTAAAAGGCATGTCATGGTTCCCTTCCCCATAAGGAACCATGCGTCTTGTCCGTATGACGTTACACTAAAAGGTACCTAAAATATGGGAGGAATGACTCACCCTACATATGAGTCAAATCTACATAGGGGATACCAGATCCCACGAGTGAACCACAATCCAAATGTTTCTAATATATTAGGATACACTCCTTCCATACCTCAAATTTCATGCTTTGAGTAATCATGAATCCCCATAATATTCCATGTCCATCAGAGATGGAAGGCCAGTGTCCTGTGGACACCTTTCTTGACTATGAACATCATGCCCTAGTGGTTCTACACATGTCACCTACAAAATGGCCATCAATCAAAGGAAAACTAATCCCTAGGAGAGTCCTCTCATATCTCATTATTCCCAATGGATTCTAATCCTTGTGACATCCCTCTTGATTCAAGGTCCCTCAAAGTCATGGTTTATATTCTTCTTCCTACTCATGTTCTGGATATATCAGAACATGTTGGACCGATTCACCTCTGGTCTCTCTTGAAGATTCTGTAATATAAAGATACCCCATCCATATGTATGAAGTTGATCCGCATATAAGAGAAAAAAATTCCCCTACTTATTTCCAGGCTTCCTAGAGAAGTTCAGCTAAAAGAAATACCTTTTCATTCTCAGGCTCACCCCCTGTCAAAGGTCATATGTTGGGTTCATAAATTCCCCAATCTCCATAATCCTTCATAGCCATCATAGATGGAAGGCCAGTGTCCCGCGAACACCTTTGATTGACTATGCACATCATGCCCTGGTGGATCTGCATATGATTCCTACAATACAACCATCAATCAAAGGAAAATTCATCCTATAGAGAGCCCTTTCTAGTTTCTATATGCTCATATGACATTCATGTCCAATATCACTTCCCCATATTTGGAAAATCCCTCTGGAAAATGAATTATATATCCTCCGATTTTCAAATTCCCAGACATGAAAATGTTTTCTAATTGAACTGACCATTCACCGGATCTCCCTTACGTAAGTAAGAATCATGTGGGAGAAGTTTCCCACTCAAAGACGCTACGAATGTCCCTAATACTTTCATACATCATCACTCAGACAGGTCACCCATTGTTCCTCCCAACATCAAAACTATTCAAAGTGTTGTAAATCCTCCCAGGCCATCGGAGATGGTAGGCCAGCGTCCTGCAGACACATTTGTTTGACTATGCACATCATGCCCTAGTGGCTCTGCTTATGGAACCTAAAAAATGGCCATAAATCAAAAAAAAAATCCTAATGAGAGTCCTTCATACCTCTGTACGCTTAAAATGGCTTCTGAGCCTCATAGATGTCCAAAAATTACAAATTCAGGGTCAATAAAAATACCTCACTCATGTCTAAAAGTTATTAGGACATTCCCAGCTGATGAATCCAAAATTGGGTCCCCAGACCCATCAATTTTGGTTAAATATGTTCGATCTAAATCATCAGTAATAAGTATGATTGGCAGGACGATGAACTGCCAGTGAAAAAAACATAATACTTACCAGAGTGAAAATCTGAAAAAGGGCACCCCTGTACAAAAATTGAGTATCAGGTTGTTAAAAATATACTATGTATGATTTAGACAAGAAAAAAATTTCAAGATATCAAAAGAGATGTAAATCTTGTTATGTCAAAAACCTACAAAGGGAAGCCTAAGAATAAGTCATGTTATACCCACTAAGTCCGTATCAGGTAGGTTTAGGAAAACAAATAGGGTAACAATGAAAAAATACACAAAATTTCATGTGGTTTTCCATAAAACCTGAGCAACATTCGAATTATGATCACTGAGTCCTATAGATTAGGAAACAATTAGAGCCCGATTCAATTATATCACTTCACTGGTTTCGAATCATGGTTTAAAATTAATATCTGATCTAAATGATGTTTATATGATTGATTGTCATCATTTTACATGATAGGAAAAGGAAAAGAAGAAGCATTTGAAGGCATATTGGTTTCATTGCTTTCAACAAAAAAATGGAGGAATATCCCCAATTAGGATTCTCTCTGTAACATCAAAGGAAAATGAGTACACATCATGATTTTGGGAAAGTTACAATAAGGCATGTCTTACCCTTTTTAGAAGAATAGAAAGTGACTATCATGGGCCTTCAAGATTTTGTTCTAAATAAGCTCTCTCACCCGCTTCATCCTTGACCACTGGGCGCACGCATTCCATAACGTCTTTAAGGTCCTGCCCTTTCTTCTGGATATCTTTTTAATTGGCACATGAAGAGGCCAGTTTGGCCTTGAAACTTTTAAAATGAGCCTCACAATCTCAAAGCTCTTCCTTTTGGGTGATCAACAAATCATGAGCCTTTACCTCTTCAGATTTTATTTGATCGAGTTCCTCTGAAACATCTCATAAGTTCATCACCTGATGATGGGAAGAATTGAACTTGGAAAGTTTATTGTCACAAGAAGATATGTCTTATCGGGATATGAAAATCAGGTATATAAGGAGATGTAGATGCCAATAATCAAAGACACCAGAACCTACCTCAGAGAATAACCATCAGAATTTGTTATTCTTGCCAGTAAAGTTTTCCAGAGGTGTTTCCATGGTAAGGGTACATAACCGACGCCATGCCTATTATTGCACTTTCTGTTGCCTCCCCATGACACTAATGCCTTGATCCTCCCCTGTCATAATAGGTATATAGGAAGGAAGTTCATTAATGGTGTGGTAAGGTACCTAAGATAGGTTTCCCAAGATTGGTGGATCTCCTTACCCTCAGATGTTTCGACTGCTGAAGTCGGACGCGGAGGACTAGCCGCAGCATCCGGGGTATCCGGTGATACTCTGCTGGGGCTAGCCCCATTTGGGTCATGGGTAGTATCCACGGGTGATGAGAAGTTTCAATCACTTCCCACCTAGATAGGCCACACCAATAAAGCCCCTTCTAGAGGCATATGATGGTGGATCGAGTGACTTCTCACCACAGGGGCAAGAACAGATGGTGTAGCCACCATGGCCATTGTATGAACAAGAATAAAAGAGGTATCTGTCACACTCATCACAAGAGAAGGAATATATGGAATGGTCTTAAGGGTCAAGATGGGGAAAAGGATGGTTAGATTCTTCTGGACCCATCGAACTGGTCTTCTCATCACCCCATCAGGGTAACAACCCACCCAAAGTTGTATATATTCTAGTGACAGAAAAGTGTATCTCGTCATATTGGGGATGATAACATCCATAGAGGAACCTTCCCACATCATCATAAACCATAAATAGCGAAGAATTACACGATGATATTCTCCCCTTAACTGAATAGTAGGAAGAAGTGTAGTTTTTTTAAGGAAACCAAATTTCCTGGGGAATCGGTAAGGGAGGTATGGCTCACAAATAGCCACTCAATCTATGTGAGAAGTTAGAATCCCATCCCAAAGCATGATAATGTATGATTGTTCCTTTCAAGAACTTCCCATGTCACCTCTTAATGATCCATGATGGGTAGGGTGTGGTGCAAATGAGAATCAAGAAGCATCAATCAGCAGCCTGACTGCATCACTAATGCTTAAAGTCTTGGGATGAATAGGGAAAATGTTGAGAAGGGTAGTTTGAAAGTTGGAGTGGGGAACCCGCACAATGTGTCGATATTCATAGAAATGTAAGTGTTCTTCCATACACCCATATAGGAATTGAAATATTCCACTGAGGTGATGTGGCGGTATACCTTCTTGTATCTATATTAACAACTCATAAAGTCAGGATAGAGTAGGAGTGACTAGATTAATTGGTCGACCCTTTTCCAGCATAGCCTCCATCGTCAGAGTGCAAGCCCTGACCCTGGTATATATGTAGCAATATGGGAAGATCCATCCACTAAAAAAATTGGAAAAAAACCTTCTAATCTAAGAGCATGTGTAACTTCAGGTTGAAGCTCATATCCCTAGGTGGTATATTTTCCCGCATTGAGGGTAACATAATATGACCCTAAAACCTGTCAAGACTAGCGGGGTGGATGAGTTTGACTATAGTGAGCTCTTGGGTTAGGCCCATTCACCTACATAAATGACCCTATACATGCCTTGAATGGGATAAGAGAGCGATCCTAGAGGGGATGATCAAGTAATCCCTCTTCCATAACTAGTAGGCTCCTTGTCAATGGGGACACATGGTCGGTATTATCCCAAGTAGTGGATATTGGGAGAAACTAATCATACATCTCTCCAAGGATGGGGAGTACTCCAAGCTGGTGGATGTCCCATAAACTGATTCCAACCACCCCATGCGACAAATGGAAGGTGTTGGTTCTTGAACACCAGTGGCTCAGTATCTCAGGAAGGATGACACCCGAGGAGAGGGATGCGAACTGAGTAACCAGGGTGGCCTGATATAAGTTCACTGCCTCTAACTGGTCAGGGGACTCTAAACAGGTTTGATGTACTAAGAATTCCCATGCCCATTCATCGGAGAAGCATCCTCTGGTTCGCAAGTCCCATTTGGTTCTCCACCCACAAGTTGGGTTTTCTTAGGGAGTGTTGATAATAGATGGGTAATCTCAGGTTACTAGTCTTGAGGCCGTGTTGTGACACCTGCGATCACCCAAATTCCACACCAACCCTTCTAATATGAACACATTTTTTTGAATCAAAGTAGCTATAAATTCTCTTATTGGGGAAATATTGGCCCGATCATGACCTTGTGATGCTTCTAGGAGAATGAAAGGAGTATTAAGGTCAGCCGATGGTAGAGGAACATCATCAGGAAGACCAAAGCCATAAATTGGAAATTGCACAAACAATGGGTAATCTAGGATATTTGGTGTGAGGAGATATTTTAAGAAGCTATAATGAGGAAAAATGTAGGATCAAAGATGGTCCTCACTATCCTCACCATGGTTTCCCTCTTCTACATCGATTTCATCAAAGCCTGTGAAAGATCCATTACAGCCTGCACAAAAAGATACAAAAGCCAAAAAAAAGTTAGTCCAATAAACATTGTTGGATAAAGGCCACAAAAATGGATAAATGACTTAAAGGAGTGTATGCACTGGGCTCTGTGCACTGCTCTCGGAAATGGTATGCGGTAGAAATTTCCCACATGCTTCATGATATGCAGAATTATTCCCTACGTGCTATATGATACGCAGAGATAATCCCCACATACTGCTGCGGTATGTGGAAGCATTATACCATGTATAGCCATGGTATGCGAAAGTCCCGCGAGGCGTTGGCCTGTGGAGCATTGTACAATGAGAAAAAGAGTTTGTGAAAAGAAGAAACCGTGAACCAATGCCTTGCCAAGTCCATATTCAAAATTGTTGTTTAAAAGTTCAAGTTCAGATTATTAAGGCTTAAAGTTCATTTCTACGGTTCAATATCGATGTGTGGAACACGCTAACTACATAGTGTTCTCCTACACAGAGGTCCTAATTTTAGTTTTAAATTACACAACGTAGTTCGTGAAACCCAAAATCCGATTTGCGGGCAGAAGCAATTGTGGAGAGTTCGGTTCGTAGCACATACGAAGTGGTTCGCAGATATAGATTTCTCAAAAGAGGTAGAACACGAATGCAGAGAAAGCCGTGGGATAATCGAGAGCACTTTTAACCACAATAAATAGTAAAAATACAAATGCTTGGGCCCCTATATATATTTGTGGTGTAACACCCCGAGCTTCCACGATACGCTTCTCATTCAATAATTCAATAGCTTGCATTGTACACAACTTCGAGTTCTAAAACACAACGATTAATCAAAGTAGTCGTTATAAATAGTAATAACCACTTTTTAAAATTATAGAAATTTTATATTTCAAAATGGACTTCACTTTTGGATTCGGAATATCGAAATTAGCCTATGTTGAATTTTTGGTATTTTTCTGAGAACTTCTAATTTTTATGAATAGTGAAAATACTTTAAAACAACTTTTTTAATCAAAATAATTTATTGTGATAAATTATACTATTTAGTGGTTTTAAGGTATAATTAGAATATATTTTTACCATTTTATCCAATGGTGGTCATTAGAATTAATTTAACATTGAAATTGGACATAAACAATTGCCAATCTTTTGATATAAATTGTTTCTTAAAAACACGCTATTTGTCGTAACAGCGGGAATTAATTATAAAATTAATTAATGCAACTTATATGTTTGGAATTTTGTAAAATAGACATCATTTTTGAATTCTGAATATCAATTATAGCTTAGGGTGAAATTTTGGCATTGTTCTGAAAAACTTCAATTTTTGATGAATAGTGAAACCACTAAGTGGTAGTTAAATAACTGATTTTTCGTTTAAATGAAATATTACCACTTCTGTGTTTTGATTTTCAAAAATCCGACATACATGGTTGTCATTAAGAAGTAAAATGTGGTTCAATGAGATTAAAATAATTTTTTGGTGAATAGTAACTTTTAAGTTCTTAATCGCGATTAGAGGTAATTAGTGTAGTTTAAGGTAAAAATAATGTTTTAATAATATGATATGAGCTTGAAACTTGTCCTACTCCTATTGGATGAGTCATGGCCGACCAAGACAACCCATGGGTCAACTTGGGGACCCCATGGATCCACTTTAGTTAGAAAATGACATAAATACCTTTTATTTAATGTTAAAGTAAAAAAATGACATAAACATAAAATGTTTTATTAAAACAATTTTTACGTGGGGTTACACAAGTCCAAATTTTGATTATAAATATTCATTAGAAAGCTAAAACGATTTCCTACATCATAGTATTTTTTTTATAATTTTTAGACATTAAATGAAGTAAATTATTTATGACATCATTATGATGCAGCGATGACCTCATTATTTAACGATTTAAATAAAATGAGAAGATAATGCAAAATCCAAGGCTTACACTTGTCCAAAGCCTATTGGATGAGGAGATTTCGAAACCTTATCACCTTAGCCTAGAATTATATAAGTGTGGGACCTTTAGAATCCGAAAAGCATTGAGAAATAATGTAACATTTCAATCTTTCCAAAAGTGCCCCTCCTCTCCACTTATAAAAAGCCCCCACCTCTCCCTCCTCATTTACACTTTCAAGCCATTTGGCTCGGCCAAACTCTGCCCAAATACTCTCCCAACTTCCCCCTCTTACTCCTAGAAGCCTTAATTTGGGCAGAACTCTTCCCAAGGAAGCCTTTGGCTCAAATCAAAAAGAGTTACCCGATTTTGAGGAGGATAAAGAACGGTTGAGTCAAGTCGGACACAAGGTAAGGGAATTTCATAACCCAACTTCCATTCTTTGGGTTAATCTCCTACTTTCAAATTATGTCATGATATTATTATGTTGTATATTGTATTTATACTTTCTTTATGTGTACATATAGTGAATACACATAATAGATATATTTTATTTAAAAATGATCTTTTTAAGGGACTTCGTCTCAATCTCCATTCATTGAGGCATATTTTGTTTTATACACAAATTTCTTTTATACAGTGTATAAAACCCTTTGACTTTTACGTTTATTCAAAAGGAATATTTTTTATACGAAGCGTTTTACTAAACGACAAAAAGGGAATGTTCTTATTTCCATACTTATGCGGCGACAACGACTTCTCCGCCGCCGTGACCATTATTTGAGTTTCGGCTTCCTCTACAAGCCATCACTTTTTTTTAATGAAAAATAAATACAAAGTTTTAACTTTCTTTTATTTTGGTTTTGAAAATGGTTTTGAAAGCGTTTTTATTATATCATTGTGTTGTATCGATATCTTGTGATTGAAATGTGGAAATGTTATGTTTCCTTTATGCATGTTTTATGTGATACGATTATGTTATGGTTTATGATATGTTTAAACCTATTCATGTGAGGAATGCATTGGACTTAATAAGTGACGGGTGGAGCCCGCTATAGCTCCTCGATGCATCGGCAGGTCTCATGAGACAAACTAGTGTCTTGGCACGAGGCCTTGACAAAATCTTATTTGTGGTCTGGGCACGAGGCCTTGACTACGTGGTTATGATAGTCTGGCATTATGCATTCCATCATTATGAAAGTGGTTATTGATATTGCATGTGATTATTCGACCAGTAGAATATCCATGTGATGAAGTGAATGGCATTATCTCATTTTACTTTTGCCATATTATGTTGATGTTCAAGTTTAAAAGGCTTTTGTTTTAGTTATACATTGCCTTAAATTTTTATGTTTATTTATGAAAGCTTCCGCAATATTGTTATCCTTACTGAGCATCTGAGCTCACCCCTTTCAATTTTTTAATATTTTCCAGGATGTGAAGAAGTATTTTATGAATGACCTGTAGGGATAGTCAGAAGAGGATATGAGTGTGGACTATGAAGATTTTGTTATTAGTTTTTCACTTTATGATGTAATGTAAGACTTATGAATGTATCTAGTGTTTCCAAGGCTACTAAACTAATCGGTCTTTCGAGACTTGATCTTTTGTGATCATGCCAATGTTACGAAGTAATGCACCGGCTCTGGGTAGCTGGGGTCGGGGTGTTACAGTTGGTATCAGAGGCAGTTTAGTACTAACCTTGGAAGCTAGATTTAGATAAACTCTGATTAGATCACATAGCCCAAAGATAGAATTTGAGGATTAGTATAGAATAACTTCCTAGAATTTTGGTATTATTGAGATGTTATGAGTTTTCCGAGCAATACATCCCTGTCTGTATACGAGTAGGTAGAGGCGGCTCTGGCACAGATGTACCTAGGGGTAAAACCCGAAAACACCGCTTTGAGCTAGACTCGAACGGGAACTGGTGCACGACAACGGGCCTTGCTGCACTCTTGGTTATGACACTCCCGGGGGATATGCTTTGGATAATTCCCATTTTCTTTACAAACCACTATGAAGGGTTACGAGTATATACTTCCTCAAAGGAAACATTTCTTTTTATGATTATGGATTATATCCATAAATAGTTCAATTTATGTTAAGTATTTTACAAGTATGGAATTATGTATTTTGATTCATAAACTAATCTAGTTTATGCCATTGTTTAGAAATGGCGCCTAGTGGAAGGAATGGAAACCGTATCAATGCACGCACTCCGTGTAGGGATTGCCCTCCTGCTCAAGATAATTATTGTGGATCTAGAGATACAACTGGTGCTGATCAACTTATTACCATACTGGGACAACTCACTCAGGTTATGAATAATAACCTTACTCGTATGGAGCACCCTGATCCGCAACGTGGAGGATCAATGCTAGACCGTTTCATGAGGCAACAACCACCAACCTTCAATGGGAGTAAAAATCCTATAGTAGCTGAGAAATGGATAAATTCCTTAGAGAAAATATTCCATGCCTTGGGGAGTAGTGAAAGGGAGAAAGTTGTCATGACAGTTTACTGCCTCACTGGAGATGCCGATCAGTGGTGGTCGCTGATTCAAAACACAAAGGAAGATGATGACGTTTCGAATATGGAATGGAGGGAGTTCAAAGAGCTTTTCTTAGAAAAATACTTTCCTCGTGACCATCGAGCAGATATGGAAAGGCAATTTCTGAGTCTGAGGCAGAAGGAGGATGAGAATGTCACAAAGTATGAGGCTAACTTTACAAGGTTAGCGAGGCATGTTGTCGATTATATACGTAACCCATGGAGTAAGATTGATCGTTTCTTTGATGGGTTAAAACCATTTCTCCGTCGAGCTTTAGTATCACAATCCTTCTCATCATACGAAGATATTGTCTCGTGTGCTATCAAGATAGAAAATGAATTCTCTAAGTCTTATGACAACAAAGTAAAGCAAGAGAAGAATAGAACGGTGGAACAAGAGACAGATAAAGGGAAAAAGGGAAAGAAGGATTTTCCATTATGTGATAATTGTGGGAAGAATCACCCTGGTACTTGCCTAAAAGGAATGGGAGTTTGTTATAAATGTGGAGAAAAGGGTCACCAGGCTCGTGATTGCAAGGGAAAGAAAGAGGATGTCAAAGTTGAATGCTACAATTGTAGGGAAACAGGGCATTATGCAAATGAATGTCCTAAGCGTCAGGGAAACTTACCTTAGAAAAGGCCAAGGGATCAAGGCCAATCTTATGCTGTGACTACAGTTGAAGCGGAATAATTAATGTATTGGTGCTTTTGGACTCAAGGATTATATTCTGGTTATAAGAATAATGTGATATATATATATGGATTGTACTGTAGTACTTGTTGATTTCAGTAAGGTTTTAATATGATTAAGGTAATCATATTTTTAGTATGTGACAATAAGAGAAACTTTTCTTTGTTTGGGGAATCTGATGTTACAATTGATTTTGGAATTTAGAGACCTTTTAGAGAAAGTCTGGACGGAGGTATTTTGGATAACTATTAAGGTTGGAATGGATTAAGTTGAACCATGGATAATATTGTTTAAGGTTAAAGAATTTCTGAAGATTATTTTTGGAATATTATAATACTATAGTTTTAGGAAAAGGACAACCTGCAGGGTGGGGAATAACCCGTCGCGTCGGACAAAGCTGCTGGAATCGAACCCACAACCAAAGTGCGACAAGCCTTTATTTCCTACCACTAGCCTACAGGAAGTCCCTGGTTATTATAAAATAGATTTACTAATCTAAATGGTATGTGTTAACATTTTGAACCTTATACAATTAGGATAAATAGAATATTTTTGAGTTCCGTTACCATTTGGAGTAAAAGTTGGGTTTGTGGAAAAAATTTTATTAACGAATGAAAGTATACATAACAAGTATGTATATTCCCTTACGTTCTTAGTAAATCTCCTAAATAAATTCCTCAACATTATAAAAGGTAACTTAAAACAAAAATGTTGTCGGTTAACTTTTCCAACTGGGGATTCAATGACCGTTTAACCAATCACAAGTTTGTGATTTTTTTGTGGTTAAACTTTCTCCTAATCCTGTTTTCTATAACTCTCCATCAGACCTTGATGGTTTGTTTCTCCTCCATATCCATATTTTCATATAATCCTAGAATGGGCTATATCGGGTGACCTTTGTACTTATCCTGCTTTCTTTTAATGTTATATATTTATTAACCTTATTTCCGATGTGGGTTTTCCTCAAAGGTATTTTCTCTTTTCAACCTTTTATTTTCAAAGAAAGATTTCAAATTGCGAGGACGCAATTTATTGAAGGATGGGAGAATGTAACACCCCGAGCTTCCACGATACGCTTCTCATTCAATAATGCAATAGCTTGCATTGTACACAACTTCGAGTTCTAAAACACAACGATTAATAAAAGTAGCTGTTATGAATAGTAATAACCACTTTTTAAAATTATATAAATTTTATTTTTCAAAATGGACTTCACTTTTGGATTCGGAATATCGAAATTAGCCTATGTTGAATTTTTGGTATTTTTCTGAGAACTTCTAATTTTTATGAATAGTGAAAAATACTTTAAGACAACTTTTTTAATAAAAATAATTTATTGTGATAAATTATACTATTTAGTGGTTTTAAGGTATAATTAGAATATATTTTTACCATTTTATCCAATGGTGGTCATTAGAATTAATTTAACATTGAAATTGGACATAAACAATTGCCAATCTTTTGATATAAATTGTTTCTTAAAAACACGCTATTTGTCGTAACAGCGGGAATTAATTATAAAATTAATTAATGCAACTTATATGTTTGGAATTTTGTAAAATAGACATCATTTTTGAATTCTGAATATCAATTATAGCTTAGGGTGAAATTTTGGCATTGTTCTGAAAAACTTCAATTTTTGATGAATAGTGAAACCACTAAGTGGTAGTTAAATAACTGATTTTTCATTTAAATGAAATATTACCACTTCTGTGTTTTGATTTTCAAAAATCCGACATACATGGTTGTCATTAAGAAGTAAAATGTGGTTCAATGAGATTAAAATAATTTTTTGGTGAATAGTAACTTTTAAGTTCTTAATCGCGATTAGAGGTAATTAGTGTAGTTTAAGATAAAAATAATGTTTTAATAATATGATATGAGCTTGACACTTGTCCTACTCCTATTGGATGAGTCATGGCCGACCAAGACAACCCATGGGTCAACTTGGGGACCCCATGGATCCACTTTAGTTAGAAAATGACATAAATACCTTTTATTTAATGTTAAAGTAAAAAATGACACAAACATAAAATGTTTTATTAAAACAATTTTTACGTGGGGTTACACAAGTTCAAATTTTGATTATAAATATTAATTAAAAATCTAAAAGGATTTCCTACATCATAGTATTTTTTTTAAAAATTTTAGACATTAAATGAATTAAATTATTTATGACATCATTATGATGCAGCGATGACCTCATTATTTAACGATTTAAATAAAATGAGAAGATAATGCAAAATCCAAGGCTTACACTTGTCCAAAGCCTATTGTATGAGGAGATTTCGAAACCTTATCACCTTAGCCTCGAATTATATAAGTGTGGGACCTTTAGAATCCGAAAAGCATTGAGAAATAATGTAACATTTTAATCTTTCCAAAAGTGCCCCTCCTCTCCACTTATAAAAGGCCCACACCTCTCCCTCTTCATTTACACTTTCAAGCCATTTGGCTCGGCCAACCTCTGCCCAAATACTCTCCCAACTTCCCCATATTACTCCTAGAAGCCTTACTTTGGGCAGAACTCTTCCCAAGTAAGCCTTTGGCTCAAATCAAAAAGATTTACCCGATTTTGAGGAGGATAAAGAACGGTTGAGTCAAGTCGGACACAAGGTAAGGGAATTTCATAACCCAACTTCCATTCTTTGGGTTAATATCCTACTTTAAAATTATGTCATGATATTATTATGTTGTATATTGTATTTATACTTTCTTTATGTGTACATATAGTGAATACACATAATAGATATATTTTATTTAAAAATGATCTTTTTAAGGGACTTCGTCTCAATCTCCATTCATTGAGGCATATTTTGTTTTATACACAAATTTCTTTTATATAGTGTATAAACCCCTTTGACTTTTACATTTATTCAAAAGGAATCTTTTTTATACGAAGCGTTTTACTAAACGACAAAAAGGTAATGTTTTTATTTCCGTACTTATGCGGCGACAACGACTTCTCCGCCGCCGTGACCATTATTTGAGTTTCGGCTTCCTCTACAAGCCATCACTTTTTTTAATGAAAAATAAATACAAAGTTTTAACTTTCTTTTATTTTGGTTTTGAAAATGGTTTTGAAAGCATTTTTATTATATCAATGTGTTGTATTGATATCTTGTGATTGAAATGTGGAAATGTTATGTTTCCTTTATGCATGTTTTATGTGATACGATTATGTTATGGTTTATGATATGTTTAAACCTATTCATTTGAGGAATGCATTGGACTTAATAAGTGACGGGTGGAGCCCGCTATAGCTCCTCGATGCATCGGCAGGTCTCATGAGACAAACTAGTGTCTTGGCACGAGGCCTTGACAAAATCTTATTTGTGGTCTTGGCACGAGGCCTTGACTACGTGGTTATGATAGTCTGGCATTATGCATTCCATCATTATGAAAGTGGTTATTGATATTGCATGTGATTATTCGACCAGTAGAATATCCATGTGATGAAGTGAATGGCATTATCTCATTTTACTTTTGCCATATTATATTGATGTTCAAGTTTAAAAGGCTTTTGTTTTAGTTATACATTGCCTTAAATTTTTATGTTTATTTATGAAAGCTTCCGCAATATTGTTATCCTTACTGAGCATCTGAGCTCACCCATTTCAATGTTTTAATATTTCACAGGATGTGAAGAAGTATTTTATGAATGACCTGCAGGGATAGTCAGAAGAGGATATGAGTGTGGACTATGAAGACTTTGTTATTAGTTTTTCACTTTATGATGTAATGTAAGACTTATGAATGTATCTAGTGTTTCCAAGGCTACTAAACTAATCGGTCTTTCAAGACTTGATCTTTTGTGATCATGTCAATGTTACGAAGTAATGCACCGGCTCTGGGTAGCTGGGGTCGGGGCGTTACATGTGGTCCCCTCCTATCGGTCCTATATGTTCTACCACAAACCACTTTAGTTTAGGACCGCTTCTACATCATAATGGTCTCCTCTTCATTCTAAACAGACCCCATTCCTATGGGGGGAATTTATAGGGTCCTGAAAACTTCACCAAGGAAAACAATACTCCCAAAATCACTTTTTAGAAGGAATAAGGATTCTTAAAAGTCTAGTAAAGTGAATGGACTCAAATTGAGTTGCAAACTTCAGAAGAAACTTGAAGAAATTGAATTTCTCAAAGATTTTTAAGATACTCACGTACCATCACTGGGAAGGGTTCGTGGACCACATGAATTATGAACCACCGGTACCCATAATTCCCTGTGAGGCACTAGCCTATTTAATCAATGGTCGGTGAACCCAGCCACCCGCGAACCACATCACTAGAGGAATCAAGTACACAAAGTTCATCTGCATACCATCTCGCGAACTCAGTAGTTCATGGAAAAAGAAACTTGGAAGGGTTCTACGAACCATGACTCGCGAACCACAACCTCTGAAAATTTCGGTTGACCGAGTCTTCCACGGATCAAGATATCTCTTCATGGGATTCCGAAAATGGTGTTGCATGCCCATAGATATGATTTCACCAATTCTCTATAAAAGGATCAAAGAAGGAATTTAGAATGTACGGATGAAAAAAACATGAAGAATACCCTACAGGTTGGAGGAAAGAATTTGGAGAGGATTCTAGCTTCATTCTTGAATCATCGATGAAGTCCAAATTACAAACCAAATTTCTATAGGTATAACTAGTTGCGAACCATAAAACGAAGTAACTTAATAATAATGGGAGAACCATGAACCTAATTGGTGAAATAATGAATCACATATTCCTCATGGATGAAATCCATGTGAGCGATAGTCTTTAGGACCCTCCTTAGATATGGTGTTTCGCATAGTGTATTGCTATGCAGATTTAACCCGACACTGCATATTGCATCAGTACACAGATGGATCCTGAAGCAGTGTGGAAGACCGCATCCAGGATCACGTACCACTATGGTGCACAGTGGTCCATGCCCAATCCCACATACTGCTCTGGTATGTGGACAACCCATCTACCCACATACTGATATGGTATGCGGAGCTCCCCCCATCCTATATAATAAAATAGTATGTGGAATGGGGCATCTTTGGGTGTTCTTACCTCTAGATCCAATCTCACCCCTCTGTTACTGTCCATTCCTCCATAGCCCCTCTATGAACTCGTCCCCCAATATTTGTCCAAAGCCTCCTCCAAAGCCACCAAACATGTATGATCAGATCATTAGGTGAATCAGCATGCCCCTTTGAGTCTATATAACCATAGTAAGTGGAGTCACAAAGGCTCTCCCCACAACAGTTATGAATCCATGGATTTCTATAAGTCTATATTCCCATGGTAACCCGAAGACCAACCTTGGGATGCTAATGTGAACCACCCCATTCTATGGATTAAGGGTGATCACTTTATTTTCCATTCAATGAGGAATGGTGGTCAGTTGAAGGAATCATGGTCACTTATCCTTTTGACAAGAGGCAACATTCCTCCCCTTCCCCAGAATTCATTTTGGGGTACTCCCACTGGGGTAAGTCCCCAATTTTATGAGTTCTTACCCACATGACCTCTAATGTCATCCCAAATTGAAGGTTTCATTGCCCCACGCCCTCTACCATGGTCTCCCCAACCTTTTCTTTGGTAAGCCTACCCTCTCCCATCATCGGGAGTGGAGGTGTGTGGTTGGATGGATCTCTCACATCCTATTTTTTCTCACACCGAGTATGACTCATGTGGGATTAGACACTTTTGATGATTCCAACGTCCACATAACCAACCCTTCTTGAACTACAAAAACTCTGATTCCTAGTCAAACTAGGTTATGTAGGATTCCTTCTTGAAGGCCGAAGATAAAAAAGGGTTCCCTTCTAAAAGGGTTCACCCAATCATGTCTCCTCAAATGGGAAGCTCCCATGCATAAGCCCCAAGTTTCCCGAAGTATGTGGGATTTTATTCCTCTCCCGGGGATACATAGGAATCCCATATTATGAGTCTGATCCCATCATCAAGTCACCTTCCATCACCACTGGATGATGATAAACTCCAAATCACCTTATTGCATGGCTTAAGTTAGAATTGCCTATGTAGCATCAAATTCATGTAAGCCTATGAAGATCTTGCAAACCAAGGTTAGCCCATGGACACACTCTTTGGTTATGAACCAAGGATTAAAAAGAGTGTGGTGAGCCCGGACTTCCATCCTCTTGACCAATGGAGTCCTTAAGTGTCATTAGCCAAATCATCATCCAACGAGCGCCTGCCTTGGGAAAGAAGGTCCATGAATCATGGTACCAGGTCCATTGGATGTTTTTGGATCCACGAATAAACCCATTGGAGACCATTTGTGGAAGTTATATCCTTAGAGGACCGATTTCACAAATACTTGACCCCATACAATCACCTGCTGGGACCATTTGACTGTGACACCTCCTTCACAATACAGAAGGGATAAACTACTGAATCCCCATGGAGTCTGTTTCGGTGCGGATGTGCGTCGGGTTTCTGTTCCGACGCTGTTCCGCCAGGACGCGTTCGCGCGTGCACCCGTCGACCCGAGGGGATGGGCGCGCGGCTTGTGGCCCCGCAGTCCCGCTTTCCAAAGGCGGGCGGCATCCGTCCCTTGTTCAGGGGCGTCTGCTCCTTGATCGAAACCGGGATGATGGGATTTCGGCTCCTCCTTCCGTGGACGTCTCCTCGGAACTCGTCGCCTAATCCGGGTCTCCCTCATAGATTTAAGAATGTTCGTGAATCTCGTTCCCGGCGCCATATCTTCATGGACACCGGTTAATTACGCTGCTTCCGCTCGGACGCTCCAAGGAGTCTGGTCGGGGCAGCAACCTGCAGTGAGGAGACCAGGTGGCTCTGGGTGCTAGGGGCGTGTCTTAACACTGCGGCCCTGCATGTCTTCCTTCCGTCCCTAATAGGGCTTCTCGAAGGCGTGATGGCTTGAGGCATCCCGCGCTGGGTGCGGGGAACTGTGTTACCTGAGGTTTTCCTCAGCTTCCCATGTTTAACACGGGGTATGCCGCGAGTTTAACGTCCAGCGGGGACGGCATCGGACTGATCAACACGAGGAGTGGATCAGATGACAGAACCCTTTGCGGGGAACCTCCGATGCTGGGGCCAGCACATGGGCGGCTTCCTGAGTGAAGTGGAGTGGAATGAAGTGGCATGACCCCACCGGGATGTGGCGGCCCGGGTAAGGATCAGGATGGATGATGGAGTGAAGAGCTTGGACCCCGTAGGGGCTTCCTACGTACCGCGCGTTAGCACGGATCAAAGTCAGCGTAGTTCGAGTATACAGTTTAACGTCATGCTGGACATCGGCAAGCCGACTCACGAAGAGATCGAGGCCGTCGGGTGTAGGATTGAACCGAACCACCTCGCACAGAGGGGGATAGAACGGCCGGGTGGATCACAGTTTCACGTCATGCTGGACGCTGGCAAGCCGACTCACGAAGAGATCGAGGCCACCGGGTGGGGGATTGAACCGAACCACCTCGCACAGAGGGGGATGGAACGGCCGGGTGGATCACAGTTTCACGTCATGTTGGACGCTGAAGAGAGAGATAGAAAGAGGCAGTGGGGAAGCGCAATGGAGATACACATGTGCAGTCCCCCACAGGAGCGGATTCATAAGTGAATCGACGCAAGCGTGAACCCGGGAGGGGTCCACTGATGGACGAACCGACGTGAATACGACCGGGACGACCAGGTGGTGGGCTTGAACCTCAGAGAGGCTTCCTACGTACCCTGTTTAGGAGACAGGGATCAAAGTCCACGTAGTTCGTTCGGTTTGTAATACTATCCCCGTGGGCGAAGGCCACTCCAATCCCGACATCCTTGCAGAGACGAGCGGGTGGGGGCCACATCCAAACCGGGAGGACCCTGCATGCGAGGCACGGGATCGGGCAATGCGGACGGTTTAACGTCTTGCCGGACGAAGTACAGTTTAACGTCGTGTGTTGAGGACGAAGCGGGCGGTTTAACGTCTTGCCGGACGAAGTACAGTTTAACGTCGTGTGTTGAGGACGATGTACAGTTTAACGTCATGTTGGACGAAGCACTCCGCAGTTTCACGTCTTGTAGCGCGGACGTAGATGCTTGGAAGTTTAACGTCTTGTCGCGCGGACGATGGTGGCTAGGCAGTTTAGCGTCGTACAGCTTGGATGTGGTACAGTTTAACGTCATGTTGGACGAAACACTTGGCAGTTTAACGTCTTGCAGTGCGGATGAAGATGCTTGGCAGTTTAACATCTTGTCGTGCGGACGATGGTGGCTAGGCATTTTAGCGTCGTACAGCTTGGACGTGGTACAGTTTAGCGTCCTGCAGGACGAATGCTGAATAGTTAAACGTCTTGTAGCTCGGACGATGGTACTGCCGCCAATGGGTCCGTGTCACTTCGCGCGAGCCTGGAGGGCTGCACGGGAAGACAACGCACGGTGCGGGCACCCAGGATGAATATCATCGGGCGCCACGCAGGCGGGTACCCTCAGGGGGTCAAAGGGGGCGACCCTGGCGGTTTGCGCGCAAAAACGAAGCTTGGCGCGCAATACCGCGGGTCGGCGCGCAAATGGGCAGGCTGGCGCGCAATTGGGCCAGCGCTTTGCGTGCAGAAGATAGAGATTGCGTGCACCGGGCTTCGGATAGCGCGCGGGGGCAACGGCTCATTCTTTAACGAATGGCCTCTTTGAAAAAAGGGGGGTGCGCGCAATCGGGCTGGATTGCGCGCACCCGGGGGCAATTGCGCGCAAGAGGCTTCTTTTGTGCGCGAAGGCCTTTGGGTGAAGAATTTTTCAAAAAGAAAGGAGCCAAAGGGATTGCGCGCGAAGGCGAACCCCGAGGCTTTCTTGCGCGAAAGAAAGGAGGTTACCTGAAGATCGGCATTGCGCGCGGAGGGGGTTGGATTGCGCGCACGAGAGACCTTTCGAATTCCTGCCACCTTCAAAACGTCGGGGGTTGCCTTATATTTATAGGCAACCACGGGCGCGGAATTCGGATCACGGGCGCGGAATTCTCTTCGCGGGCGCGGAATCGGGCCCGGCGCACAAGGGAGTCGCGCGGGTCACGGGCGCGCAAAATTGCGTGCCGGCCCAGCGCATTGCGCGCATCCCGGAAGGTTTGCGCGCGGGTCTCCAAAATTCCGCGCAAGGCTTCCGGGCCCTCCGAAACGGGCTTCCGACTCCAAATATGACCTCGCTTCCCGCATCCGGAGCTTCGTTTGGGAACAACGGACTTTTCCGGCGTCTACAAAAGCCCCCCCTTGGAATCTGATCGGCGAGAGGTCGCAACGATCGGGTTCCGAGGGAGACGCCGGAATGCCGAAGTCCTGGGCGGCGCGGGACTGCGGCGCGCAAAAAGGGCGTCGGCGCAAACCCGGGCCATCCACGAACGGACCAGTGGCGGACCTGCCGCCTGCTCCGGAACAGACTTCCCAGACCGAGCCGGCCCCACCAACTGCTGATCAGGGGGCTGCGGACGCCGGCAGTGCTGATATCGGAGAGAGGTCGGGGGCTGACGAGGGTGTCGACGCCACTGGGGCGGGAGAAGAAGGTCGCCCAAATGTTGGAGAACCTATCCCCCGTGAGGACATCCCAGGGGCGGACCCTGCAGCAGACCTGCTGGCTGCCTTCCCTGCCTACCGGCCTGCCGACCCTGAGGACATGGACGACTCGGATGCGGAGGCGGTCGAGGAGATCTTGATAACGCGCCGCAGGGGGTGGAAATGCATCCAGCGCTTCCTCAAGCGAGACCCATCAGAGTGGCTGGGGCGCATGGGATCCCTTCAATCCTGGCTGCGCTTCCTGTGTGCCGGGGCAGCTGATGCTCAATGCCTCCATCTGACGGTCCGTGATTTCATGGCCGAAAAGATGCGCGAGAGCCGCCGGCGCGCCGACGTCACACAATGTCGGGACGTGTCGGAGAACACGCGGGCGCTCCTTGCGGCGGAGCAGGATGTCCGGCGTCTCGAAGGGAAGGCGGCAGAGAAGGAGGCCTTCGTCGCAGCGTGCACTGAGCTTGTGGAGCAACTAACGGCCCAGCTGATCGACGCCCAGGTACAGCTGACGGAGGCGGGCCAACAGATGGTCACACTTCAAGTCGAGCGGGAGTGTGCACAGGCCAGAATCGACGAACTGCGTGCTGCGACCGCCGACGAGGAGAGGGCACGCAGAGAGCGAGAAGCAGCTCTGGAGGCCGCCAGCCAAAGGGTAGCGGCGTTAGAAAGACTTATTCAGCACGCTAATCCCTAGGGGCTTTGTTTTTGCCACTCCCATAACATTTTCTTCCGCTACTCAATATTTCGATCCATTTGTATGAACCAATATATTTATATGCACCTTTTGGCTTAACATGCTCAACCACAATTCATTGTCTCGCGGGAGCGTTAACCAAGCTTCAGGCATCCGTAATTGGGCCTGGATTTCTAAAGAAGAGAGGGAGGTCATTCCTAGGAAAGGAGACCTCAGACCTAATCAATGTATCATCCCCCCAACTTGTTCCGACACACGAGCGGGACAATTCTAGGGGCGTTGAGATTTTATCCGAACATAGGGAAATGAGAAGGGGTGAATCGCGTGTCCCGAATTCAGAAATCCACAACGGTCGGCCTTCCAGGAAATGCCCAAGACGGCAAGCGTACAATGGATCAATCGACCATACTACTGCAATAGACGGACCGAAGGTCATCATTCATATTGCAGGAGGCGGATCACATGTCATCATCAATGCCGCTTTGGGGGTTCCTTCAGGCACAAGGGTGGAAATCCAGATCAACAGGGCATGCGAAGCGTGGGGCGAAGTGACGATTTGTTCGGACAGAATCCAACGCTCTCAAAATTGTGCCACCGTGGGGAAAGCGTGTCAGGAGGATGCACTAATCTGGCCGTGAATCACCCCAATTCTCAGACAGAACCTCTTTGACGAGGAAACTGTCGCTTCCCATCATTGCAATGGGGCATCCCGAGCTGGATCGGGGAGTATCACAACTGCACCACTCTACCAGAAGCCAGGCCAGACGGCCGGCGACGAGGAGGGGCGGGACTTAGCGATCCCTGAGGCTGGACCCGAGTCGAGATGCCCGGGCGTTCCTACGTACTCCATCAGGCTGGAGATCAAGCCACACGTAGTTCTGAAAGTGCAGTTTTAACGTCATGCGGGACGTAGAACCCCGATTGGGGAGATCTTAGTTTAGGGTCGTAGAGCTTGGACCATAGGAGCAGATCTTAGTTTAAGGTATTAGAGCTCGGACCATAGGGGCAGATCTTAGTTTAAGGTCTTAGAGCTCAGACCATAGGAAACCTCAAAGTACGCCACATCGTGGTCCTATCCTCTGGATATGCGAAGATGCACTGAGGGATAGTGTCAAGAGTGTCGAGATTTTGCCTGGTCAGAATGGGAGGTGAAAAACGTAATGTGAATCATGCGGCCATTCACTCAAGGAATGGGGGCACCGGCGTAACGATATGGGAGTACTGCCGACCGTGGCAGAAAAGCAGCATCAATATCGTACTAACCGTTGATGGAATGAGGCAGCAAACGAGCATCAACCACTCAAGCGCAGGATTCATATCGATTTGCTGCCCGAGGCCCTTGGGGGCACCAGCCCGAGTCGGTGGGAGAGCACTGAGGCATTGTGTCCAGACCGCTCACGGGGGCTCCACCCAGGGCGTAGGCGATGGGTCCGAATGAAAGGGAGCACGAAGCCTGAAAAGTGGAAGGAACCTGACCAAGATGAACCTGACCCTCCTGGCAATAAACCAGAGTACTCTTGACACCGGTGGACCACTGTAAGGGGTCGAGGGACACGCCTTGAGGGTGACCCGAAGGCGGCGAATTCCCCAGAGAAGGGGGAATCTCTAAGAGGTGAGGCTGGACCCGAAGTTTCAAACATCCGGGCGTTCCTACGTATCCCATAAGGATGGGAATCAAGCCACACGTAGTTTTTGAAGCGCGGTGCAACACAATCGGGCACCAACACGGGGAAGGGTGCGGGTCTGACCCTCGCACACAGAAGAAGCGGTATTTGATATTTCTTGTTTGTCCTTAAAGGTGGATGGTTTTTCTTTGTGCAGCGACATGCTTGTGATTAGGAAATCTCTGGCATCGCCACAATAATCAAGCCATAAAAGGCATTGACAAATGGCGTGGTTAGTAACCAGCGCCCAACGTGAGTGTCCTCTGAGGAGAACATCACGATGCAGTGTCGTTTCTCGTCGGGCAGCCAAGACGATCACAGTTTACGGTCGTGTGGTAGGACCGGACAACACAGTTTAAGGTCGTGTGGTTCGGACCATGGAGGAATCCGCTTATTGCGATATGGCGGACTCAGCGGAGGTGGGAACATACCCAGCCCTGCGGTCACGCACGATTCCAGGAGAAGGATCCTGGGATAGGGGCCGGCGTATGTCCATCACACGAGGGGCAGAGATGCTAGCCTCCAGTTATACTGGGCCCAGAACGCGATTGTTCGGGCGACTCCTTCCTCCTTATGGGGACGAGGGTCCAGCTACACATGGCCCTTAGGGAGGACATCAGCATATATCCTTGGTGCTCAGATCGTGGGAGCCTCGAAAGACACCATTACCCTGGTTGGCCTGCCTAACATGTAGAGGTGTACTGAAGGTCAGTATGAAGAGAGTGTCGAGATTCCACTACAACGCACAAAGGCGGAGTGTGATGAGGACTGCGCAACCAATGTTCGGAGCCTGAAAGAGCCGACATGGCGATCAAGGACGTCACTGACCACATTCGCAACACAACATCCGATCGCGTCAGCCTAGAATGGGACAAGAAAACGAGAATCAACCGCTCAAGCGCAGGACACATATCGATTTGCGGCCCAGGACCCGCCGGTAAATCGACCCGGAGCGGTAGGAGAGCACTGAGGCATCGTACCCAAACCGCTAACGAGGATCCCTTTGAGTGAAGGCTCAAACAAGAGGAAGCGCGAGGCCCGACAAGCAACACAGGACTTGTCGGGATTGAATCTGACACTACGGGTCATAGACCGAAGTACCCAAAACATGTTAACAGATCACCGGAAAGGGTCGGAGGACTCACCCTGAGAGCAACCAAAAGACGACAGATCCCCATGATCAACCAAGAGACGGGGCTGGACCTGAAACACAAGCGTCCAGGCGGTCCTACGTATCCCATAAGGATGGGAATCAAGCCGTACGTAGTTCTTGAGAGGCGGTTTAACGTCATGCAGGACGATGAGGGGTGTGAGGTAATCCCACACACGGGGGAGGCGTACGATGCGGCCAGTAGGCCAACGCGAATGAGGATATAATCCCCCTCTCACGCCATACGCCTCGCACAAAAAGGAGGGGAACTTGGGCCAGAGGCCCAATGCGGGATAGAGATTCCCGGGAAATGGGGCTGGGCCTGAAACATGAATGTTCAGGCGGTCCTACGTATCCCATAAGGATGGGAATCAAGCCGTACGTAGTTCTTGAAGTTCAGTTTAACGTCATGCAGGACGAAAAGAGAAAGGGGGGAGCAGAAGGCATCCCCAAACGTGGGGGGCGTATAGCGTGGCGAGCAAACCAATGTGAATGAGGGCATAGCCCTGCGTTCACACCATACGCCGCACACCCGGAGGCAACTGGGCCAAGGGCCCGAGATGGGATGGAAATTCCCGAAGGATGGGGCTGGGCCTGAAACATGAATTTTCAGGCGGTCCTACGTATCCCATAAGGATGGGAATCAAGCCGTACGTAGTTCTTGAGGGGTAGTTTAACGTCATGCAGGACGAAGATGCTTGGCAGTTTAACGTCTTGCAGCGCGGACGTGGTACAGTTTAACGTCATGTTGGACGAAACACTGGGCAGTTTAACGTCTTGCAGCGCGGACGTGGTACAGTTTAACGTCATGTTGGACGAAACACTGGGCAGTTTAACGTCTTGCAGCGCGGACGATATGCTAGGCAGTTTAACGTCGTGCAGCTTGGACGTGGTGCACTCAGGCAAAGTACTGCTTGAGGAACCTAGCGTTGGTGGGAGGAGTGACACGCTCACCATCCATAGTCGCTAGGGAGTACGCGCCATTGGGATAGACCTTGTGGACAATAAAGGGTCCCTCCCACTTGGGATCCAACTTGGGTGGCTTCCTGCCGGGGATCATTGGCGCTCTTAGGGCCAGCACTAGGTCACCCTGCAGGAAGGAGCGGAGGTGAACCTTCTTATTGAAAGCTCGAGCCATTCTGCTTTGATGCCTCTCCAAGTTGTGCAAAGCGCGAAGTCTATTCTCATCCAGTGCTTCCAACTCGACTAGACGGGCTTCAGCAGCTCTGTCCGGCGCTTGCTGGTCGTAGACCGCAGTGCGCAAGGACGGTAACTGGATCTCGATGGGAAGGACGGCCTCAGCTCCATACACCAAGGAATAAGGGGTCATCTGGGTGGAATTGTGAGTCGTCGTCCGATAAGCCCAGAGGGCGTTGGGGAGCTTGTCCGGCCAACTCTTCTTGTTCTGACCAACCATCTTTTGCAGAATGTTGGAGAGGGTTTTGTTAAACGCCTCAATCTGTCCATTCGCATGCGCATGATAGCAAGATGTATGGTTCGAGCAAATGTTGTACTTGGCGTACAACTTCTTCAACTCAGCTGCTCGGAAATTGGCTCCGTTATCCGTGAGGATAGCGTGAGGCACTCCAAATCGATGAATGATGTTGGAGGTCACGAAGTCAGCGATCGAACAGGATTTGACCTCTCTGAGTGGAATCGCCTCTGCCCATTTGGAGAAGAAGTCTGTGGCGGTCAGAATGAACCGGCACTGGCGAGCCGTCGCCGGCGGGTAAGGTCCTACAACGTCCATCCCCCAGACTGCAAAGGGCCAAGAATACCTGGTGGTATGGAGAGGCTCCGGCGGCCGATGCACAAAGTCCACATGAACCTGGCACGCATGGCACCTCCTGGCATACTCGATGCAGTCATGGATCATGGAGGGCCAGAAGTATCCCAACCTCCGAATCTGGTGGGACAGCTTTGGCCCAGTCTGATGGGAACCGCATGAACCAGCATGAACCTCTTGCATGACTCGTGGGATCTCAACTCCCTGAAGGCAACGGAGGAGAACACCATCAAATCCGCGTCTGTAGAGGATCTGCTCCAGGCCGGGACTGCTCTGGAGGACAAACTGCGATGCGCGGCGTCGAACTCGCTCGCGCTCGGCTCGATCTGATGGGAGAATTCCATGTTGGAGGTACTCAACCAAAGGCGCCCTCCAATCAGGGGCTGGTTCGACTGCCATATCTGGGGTACTCGGGGCTCCGGGCATAGGGGCAACCGTGGTGAGATTACTTACCGACGGGCCACGATCTCCCTCCGGGATAACGGGAGCGATGAGCCTGTGGTGCGTCACGCGGACGGTCAGGTTATCCTGTTCAGGCTCTACAAGTGACGCAGCAAGGCTGGCCAAGGCATCTACTTGACCGTTCTGCGACCGGGGAATATGGACAATTTCTGGCCAAGAAGGGAACTGGGCCATCAGAAGGAGGGTGCACTCCAGCAATGGCACAAGTTCCGGCTTCCTGACAACATAGTCGCCATTGATCTGCTTAACGACCAGCTCGGAATCCCCTTTCACACAAAGAAGGGGCACGTCGATCTCGAGAGCTAACTCGAGGCCGGTGATGAGGGCATGGTATTCCGCCTCATTGTTGGTACAGCCCTCTGACAACAGGAAAGAGTATGGCAGCACGGCTCGCTCCGGGGTAATGAAGACGATACCCAAGCCTACTCTGTTGAGCTTAGGATTATCGATTCTTCTACCGGTGGGGCTCCGGGAGGCACCGTCAAAGTGCATCTGCCAGCATGGATCGGCATGATCGACCGAGAGAATGGCCTCATCAGGAAAGCCTAGATCCAGCGGCTGATCCGCGGAGGTCGGGTGAGCAGCCAGAAAGTCTGCCAATGCTTTCCCTTTGATGGCCTTCTGAGACACATACCTGATGTCAAACTGCTGGAGAATCACAGCCCACCGCGCTAGACGGCCAGTCAACATAGGCCGGCTCAGGATATATTTCAACGGGTCTACCCGAGAGACCAACTGTACCTCATGGTGCTGCAAGTAGTGTCGTAATTTCTGTACGGCAAATACGAGCGCCAGACAGCTCTTCTCGATGGGGGAATACCTGACTTCCGCATCGAGGAGCATGCGACTGAGGTAATAGAGGCTATTCTCTGTTCCCTCGTTGTTCTTCTGGGCGAGAAGGGCACCCAGGGACCGTTCCAGGGCGGTCACATACAGGACCAGCGGCTTCCCGGATATAGGCGGCATCAGAACCGGAGGTTGAAGCAGGTACTGCTTGATTTCCTCGAAAGCGGTCTGACACTCTTTATCCCATACATAGGTGGCACCTTTCTTCATGAGCCGAGAAAAGGGCTTACACTTGCCGGCCAGATTCGCGATGAATCGGCGTATATAGGCTAAGTGGCCTTGGAACCCTTGCAGTTCCCGGATGTTACCTGGGGGAGGCATCTGGCTAATCTCCCTGATCTTCTCTGGGTCGATCTCAATACCCCGGTATCTTACCACAAATCCAAGGAACTTTCCGGAGGTGACCCCGAAGGCACACTTCAACGGGTTCATCTTCAGGCAGCGAGACCGGAGGAAGCCGAACACTTTCTCAGGATCTTTGAGATGGTCCTGACGCTGGCGCGATTTGACCACCAAGTCGTCGACATAGCATTCCACCAGTGTGCCGAGGATTGGCTTGAATATGCGGTGCATCGCCCGTTGATAGGTGGCACATGCATTCTTCAGGCCGAAGGGAATGACCTGGTAATAAAAGATACCTTGGGGGGCCCTGAAGGCAGTGAACTCCTCATCCTCAGGGTCCATCCGGATTTGGTTGTATCCGGAGTATCCATCCATAAAGGAGAGGGCTTGGAACCCTTCCGTGGCGTCAATAAACAGCTCTGTCACCGGAAGGGGAAAATCATCCTTCGGACAGTGGCGGTTGAGATCGCGGAAGTCGATGCAGAATCTGATCTCCCCGTTCTTCTTCCTGACCGGCACAATGTTGGCCAGCCATTTGGGGTACTGAACTTCCCTCACGAAGTTGTCTTTGATAAGCTTGTCAACTTCGGCCTCAACCATGGCACTGTGGAATGGGTGCATCTTCCTGGGAGGCTGCTTGAACCTGCGATGGTTCGCCGGGAGACCAAGGCGGTGGACGGCTACCTGAGGATCTAGCCCCGACATCTCGTCATAGCCCCAAGCGAACACATCACGGTGCTGCCTGAGAAAGTCCACGTACTGTTGCCGCTCCTCAGAGGGCATGGCAGCACTGACCAATGTGGGTCTTGGATCTGCTTCGGTTCCAAGGTTCACCTGTACTAACTCATCGACCGTGGCGGAGACGCCCTCCTCAAAGGCTGGGGGTGCATCTTCCACGTCCTCTCCACTTGGGGAGGGATCATCCACGGGAGAGACTGCGTTGAAAACTGCATTGGGGCTACCAGATCCTGCTGGGCCGCTGGTGCTGGCATGGGCGGTCGCGGTCATCTCATTGGGAGACTCACAGGTCGTTGAGACCATGGCTACGTCCAACCGTTGAATCGGGAGGACGTAAGCGTCATCCAAACTTGCCCAGGGATCACTTGCAACAGCGACAGGCTCAACCTCACCTGCCAGGATCTGCTTATCCTTGCTCTTGTAATAGTCCGCGTCCAGATAGCGGGCTTCACATGAGGCAAAAGGAGAGGCATCTCCCTGAAGCACGCCTACTCGACCGTTAAGGGAGTATTTAAGGCATTGGTGGTATGATGAGGGAACCGCCGCATGAAGGTGGAGCCATGGCCTGCCCATCAATGCGTTATACGCAGTGTCTTGAGAGACTACCATGAATTCGGTGTTGGCAACTAAGTCACCGAACTGGGTCTTCAAGCGTATCTTGCCGACCGGGGTTTGCTCGGTGCGGTCGTACCCCTGGATCCTGAGGTCGGAGGGAATCAAGTCATCCTCAGATAACCCCAATCTCCGGAGCGTCCGAGTGGGAATCAGGTTAATCCTGGACCCCGTGTCGACAAGACAGCGCCGGACTTCAAGGCCATTGAACTGGCCAGTAACGTACAGCGGACGAATGTGCCCCTGTATAGGAGAGTCTTCATCCTTACCAGAGAACGAGATAACTGCCTGGCATTCGGTGTCCTCAATCGTTTCAGCGTGAAAGGCCTCTGCAGCCGCAACCTCTGTCTCAAACTGGAGGGGGCTCTTCAGGGCTTCAGCGAGTGCCTCGCGCATCTCAGGTGACATGCGCAGAGCCTCAAGGATGGAGAGCCTTGCTGGGATGTCGGCCAAGTGCTTTAGGACATCATACTTTCTTGCCAAGCGCGAGCCCCTGGTTGCAGGAGGTTGCTCTGCGGTTGGAGGCATGATGGGCCTTGCTGGTTGGACCGGCGGTCGGCTGGTGCTTGGCGCATCTCGCTGTTCATTGGTTGAAGTCCAGGAAGTGGTCACCGTACTGGGGTCAGGAGGCCGGGATGGACTCGTGGCAGGGCGGAGCTGATTGCGACGCGGCTGAGGCGGTTCTACCTAGTCCCACACCACAAACAACGGCGGAGGCGAATCCTTCATCCCCGGATGTGGGGGCTACACGCGCTGAGCTCGGTTTTGAGCCTGCTGCCTAGTCTCAGTGGCGTGCACGTCCTGGCTGGAGGTACCAACTGTCGTGCCCCAGCGACTCCTGTTGTTGCGGTTCCTCCGACGGTGGCGACGACCAGGGACACTTGGGAGGTCCACCTGGTGTTCTTCAACTTCGGGAACCGAAAAGGGATTTACCAGCTCGACGGTATTAACCGAAGCATACCCAACACCGTCATCGGACGAATCATCCATCACCGGGCGGATCCGAGGAGGGACCCCCATCTCCGGGGGCATGAAATCGCCGAGAGTGCGGGATAGTGGCGGAACTGGCGGGGCGCGCTCTTCCTTCTTGCGCCACCGCCGTTTGCTCTTCTCGGAAGAGGCAGGCTGGGATGACGATGCCGAAGCAGCACCCGCAGATTCTGGGGGCTCAGGATGATTCAAGCGCGCACGGATGATTCCATGGGCGCGAATAATCGTCTCGCGGGCCATCCAGTTTTTATACTTCTGGGATCCACGGTCGGAGACCAGCTGCCATTCGTCCTCATTGCCGCTATCGTCATCCGATCCCACGAACACGCCCGCCACTTGTGCTGGAGCTGGGCCCAACCTGATTACATTGTTGTTAATCTGGTCTTGGAGCCAGTCCTTAAACACGTAGCACCGCCGGATGGTGTGCCCCAGGGCCCGATGGTAAGGGCAGTAGCGGGGGTTATCCGTGAGATGTGCCTCCTCGGGCCTCCAACACTCAGGCAGTCGCACAATCCTCTGCTCCAGGGCGCTCCGGAAATAACCGGGGACCTGATCCTCGTGAAATGAGTAGGTCAGGTATCGTGGGCCCCTGGGAGGGTGGTCTTGATGAGGGGCTGTAGGGGCCTGCCGAGGAGGTGGACCCTGATTATCTCACCTGGGTTGTGGCGGTACATTACGCGGAGGGGCCGGCCGGTTCTGGGGCTGCCGCTGCTGGGCCGGGAACTGAGCCCGTGGAGGCGGATTCCTGTGAGGCTGTGGAGCTGGCCTCGCCGGCAGCAGCTCCAACGGCCTGGGGGCCTCTATCTGGGCAACATCAGCGGGCTCAGCCCTGCTGGCTCTCCTTGCAGGAATCATAGGAGGCAGCGGGTGTGCCTGACTGGCCTGTTTCAGGGCTTCCTCAAGACGTTGAGCTTTGTCTGAGAAGTCCCTGAACCCTCCGGGGTAATTCTGAGTGATCAGGGAAGGGACCATCTCGGTCTTGACGTTCCCGACGCACATTGTCAGCAACTGCTCCTGAGTCAATGGCATGTCAAGGGAATACGTGAGACCCTTCCATCGGGCGACGAAATCCGCGACTCGCTCATCAGGCCTCTGCTTGCACTTGAAGAGGTCTGTGATACTCGTCTTCTGGGTCGTGGAACTGAACTGGTAGAGGAACTGTCTACGAAGGTCCTCCCAGCTAGTTATCGACCCGACGGGGAGCTGGCTGTACTAGACAAATGCTGGCCCTTCCAGTGTCTGGAAAAAGCAGCGAAGCTTAGCGGCCTCTTGCTGCGCCGGAGTCCCCAAAATAGGCCCGCACCTCGAGTTGAAATGGGAAAAATGCTGTGGCGGATCTCCAGTCCCGTTGAAGGGGGCGAAAGTGGGATTCCCGAATCCCGGAGGTGCCGGCATGTCATCCACCCATGCTGGGTATGGCTTGCCGTCCGGTGGGATCGCCACTTGCCGAGTCTCCAAGGCTTCCAAGCGGGCGATGAGTGCCGCCATCGGATCATCCGGACATGGGTTCCAGTCCTGGCGAGGATCTCTAACCACGAGCTCATTGCATGGCCCTTCAATCGGGTCGTCGACCGGGTCGTCGAACTCGGCAGCTCGTGGGATGGCGGGCGGAGCGGCCCTTGGGGCAGTGGGAGGAATCCGAGCGGGGTCTCTTAGGTAGTCACGCCGCTCGGGAGGGTGCGGTAAAACATACCGCGCCCTCTTTCCATAGGCAATGGCCTCTCCCCTGTCGGAAAACCCGGCATAATCACGGTTGCCCGGGAGAGCCTCATCGAGGGGTGGTTGTTCCTGTCCCTGCTGTCCTGGCCTAGGATCACCGTAGTCAGGCCGCCGTTCTGCAGCGCGCTCGGCGAGGAGCTGGTCAACTAGCTTCTTCTGCTCGGCGAGCTGTTGATGTAGCGTAGCCTTCTCGGGATCCTCGTCCGCCCTCTGCATGGAGGCAGATGGGTCGGCGGGCTTTATAGCCTCGCCGTGCTCTTTACCTTTTCTGACGTTTCGGCTCAACGTCAGTGCTTCAGTGGGTGCGGGGAGACCCAGGAGGTTCCTCTGGTGACGAGTAACCCTCACTGACGGATCCAACGATGGATTGTCTTCGGGGGGAGAGCCCCCGCTGAGAAGTTCCAAGTCGTTCCCCTCTCCCGACAGGTCAGCCATATTGACCATTTCTGTCCCTGGGGATATACCCTCAGGGCCACCCAGTGAATCGGGCTATCGGCGAATCGCACTAAAGCGTAGGGAAGCGTACTTCCCCCATCCACGGATATACATGTGGGGAGTGGCTCCCTCGATAACCTTGTGGAGTACTTGAAAACACTCAACGCATCGTTGTTGGAGGGCCTCGTGGTGCCCAAATGACCCGGGGTGCCGAACCGCGGGGAGCGTGGCCAGGTCAATTTGACGGCACTGCTCACCAATATCCTCCAGGTGTGCTTGACTCCCGGGATATGGCATTTGTAGGCGGTGAAGACATGAGTGAGTCTCCCGGAGAGTTCGGTGGAAGCATTCGAACTCATCCGGGGTGAGCGATTCGGGTGCATCAAAGTCCGGTCCTGCGACTGGCCAAAACTTCTCAGGGAAGTGGCCATCTGCAAGGACGGTCCAGAAGCTCCACGACTCAAACTCGGGACCCAGGTCTCCCTGGTCCTCTTCAACGACTGGGAATGGACGGGGAACCGGCAGTGGTGCCGAGGTGGGTCGTCGGGCCAACGGGCTGGCCGGCGGTGAATACGGCGAGCAGGCCGATTGGCCTCTGTATCCCGGGCCGCCCTCTGAGGGTGGCGGTGCCCCAGCTACCACATCACGATAGGACGGGCCGGCGAGCGTACATCCTGCCGTAGCTTCGGTGCTCACCGAGGGTGCACTAGATCGTGGTTCGACCGTCGGTCCCCAGAAAAAGTCTCCGGCTTCTCCGATCGAGGCAGAAGGTGCTTCCGGAGGGGCCGGTACCAACCGCAAGCTTGATCCTTGGGGGTCTACCAGGCCCTCACTACTCCGGATATACCTTCGGAGAGAAGCGGGGATCGTATCGATCTCGCTCTCAGGAAGTACGAGGCTGACGTGCCGCATTCCTACCCCTGCCCCTAACTGGCGGGATCGGGGGGAGGGCTCCGTCGCCGAATCATACTCTGCCTCTGTATCAGAGAAACGAACCGGTCGGATCTCTGTCCGGAATTCCGTAACATTCTTCCCTCGGCGTCGAAGCCTCGCCTTCCTGCCCCTGGGTGGTTCTTCGGGGCATGGCTGATCTCTATCCTGGCGTCCTCCGGCCGCACTGGTGCTGGGGCCAAGAGGGCTGGAAACCAAGGTGCGAGGAGCACCGGGACAGATATCAAAGGGGATGCGGGGAGAGATGATTCCGGGCAGGCCTCCGGGCCGGGATCGAAAGGTGGGGTGACCCATGCCTCTTGGATCGGCCACGCGGAGTAGACCCTGTTGGTGTATAGCGCTACCGCGAGGTGGTCTGTGGTGGCTATTGCCTATACCAGCAACCGGGAGAGTCAACCCAACCTGCCTTTGGGGCGGTCGGGGCCTCGATCCAGGTCGGGCATAGAAGTGCCCCTGCTCAGGATGCGCAGGGGCCTGGTGACTGGAGCCAGCAGTGGCTTGAGCCAATGCGGCCGCAGTTGCTAGGGCCCCGAGGTGGGCATCCTCTTCCGCTCGTGCCCGACGTTGGCGTCGGGACAAACGAGTCGGGATGAGCGGTGCGGGCAGGTGGAGAGCCCGTTCTTCGACTTGAGAGGCCTGGCGGCGGTGTCGCCGTGGCCTGACAGGAGCCCTTATCGCGGATCCCTGGAACGAATCTCAGATAGGGTGGTCCCGGACATCTTCCACCTCATCCGCATAGGGGAAGGAGTTGTCGGAGCGCTCCGGGGATAAGCTCCCGAAGCGGTTGAACGTCGAGGTAGGCAGCGGTGCCTCCCTACGCGGCCCTCGGGGGCGGCGTTGGTGGCGAGGTGCAGCTTACTCGAGGCCTAAGCGAGCCATGTCCCTGGTGGGGATGACTCCCTTTTCCTCATATCTCCGCACCAAGTTGTTGATCACCCTTCTCTGGATGACCTCCGAGGGGGAGAGAGGGCGTGGTTTCCCCGCAGCTGCGGCTGCTGGGACGGCTGTGGAATGGGTGGGACCGCGCGGAGTAGCCGCGTCGGTGTTTCCCCTACCCCTGCGCCAGTGGGCGGGCGGTGATCGGGCATTGGATCGGACGGCCTGATTCCTGAAGATAGGGAGAAGAACCCATTAACACTGACAGGAAAAGGAATCGACAACCAACCATGAGTGCCGCGACGCCCTCCGTGGGGGGGGAACCCAGACCATCAACGTCGTGAGATGGAGTGCCCGATTTCCCTTCCCCAGCCCCTGGCGGGTTCCGTGCCCCGGTGTTGAATGCTCGGTCGAGCAGCATGCCAATCCTCCAACACCTCTAAAAGCTATCGGTCTTCGTATTGAGGAGAAGAGATTCACGTCGGGTTCACCATTTTTCTGTTTCGGTGCGGATGTGCGTCGGGTTTCTGTTCTGACGCTGTTCCGCCAGGACGCGTTCGCGCGTGCACCCGTCGACCCGAGGGGATGGGCGCGCGGCTTGTGGCCCCGCAGTCCCGCTTTCCAAAGGCGGGCGGCATCCGTCCCTTGTTCAGGGGCGTCTGCTCCTTGATCGAAACCGGGATGATGGGATGTCGGCTCCTCCTTCCGTGGACGTCTCCTCGGAACTCGTCGCCTAATCCGGGTCTCCCTCATAGATTTAAGAATGTTCGTGAATCTCGTTCCCGGCGCCATATCTTCATGGACACCGGTTAATTACGCTGCTTCCGCCCGGACGCTCCAAGGAGTCTGGTCGGGGCAGCAACCTGCGGTGAGGAGACCGGGTGGCTCTGGGTGCTGGGGGCGTGTCTTAACACTGCGGCCCTGCATGTCTGCCTTCCGTCCCTAATAGGGCTTCTCGAAGGCGTGATGGCCTGAGGCATCCCGCGCTGGGTGCGGGGAACTGTGTTACCTGAGTTTTTCCTCAGCTTCCCATGTTTAACACGGGGTATGCCGCGAGTTTAACGTCCAGTGGGGACGGCATCGGACTGATCAACACGAGGAGTGGATCAGATGACAGAACCCTTTGCGGGGAACCTCCGATGCTGGGGCCAGCACATGGGCGGCTTCCCGAGTGAAGTGGAGTGGAATGAAGTGGCATGAACCCACCGGGATGTGGCGGCCCGGGTAAGGATCAGGATGGATGATGGAGTGAAGAGCTTGGACCCCGTAGGGGCTTCCTACGTACCGCGCGTTAGCACGGATCAAAGTCAGCGTAGTTCGAGTATACAGTTTAACGTCATGCTGGACGTCGGCAAGCCGACTCACGAAGAGATCGAGGCCGCCGGGTGGAGGATTGAACCGAACCACCTCGCACAGAGGGGGATGGAACGGCCGGGTGGATCACAGTTTCACGTCATGCTAGACGCTGGCAAGCCGACTCACGAAGAGATCGAGGCCGCCGGGTGGGGGATTGAACCGAACCACCTCGCACAGAGGAGGATGGAACGGCCGGGTGGATCACAGTTTCACGTCATGTTGGACGCTGAAGAGAGAGATAGAAAGAGGCAGTGGGGAAGCGCAATGGAGATACACATGTGCAGTCCCCCACAGGAGCGGATTCATAAGTGAATCGACGCAAGCGTGAACCCGGGAGGGGTCCACTGATGGACGAACCGACGTGAATATGGCCGGGACGACCAGGTGGTGGGCTTGAACCTCGGAGAGGCTTCCTACGTACCCTGTTTAGGAGACAGGGATCAAAGTCCACGTAGTTCGTTCGGTTTGTAATACTATCCCCGTGGGCGAAGGCCACTCCAATCCCGACATCCCTGCAGAGACGAGCGGGTGGGGGCCACATCCAAACCGGGAGGACCCTGCGTGCGAGGCACGGGATCGGGTGATGCGGACGGTTTAACGTCTTGCCAGACGAAGTACAGTTTAACGTCGTGTGTTGAGGATGAAGCGGACGGTTTAACGTCTTTCCGGACGAAGTACAGTTTAACGTCGTGTGTTGAGGACGATGTACAGTTTAACGTCATGTTGGACGAAGCACTCGGCAGTTTCACGTCTTGCAACGCGGACGTAGATGCTTGGCAGTTTAACGTCTTGTCGCGCGGACGATGGTGGCTAGGCAGTTTAGCGTCGTACAGCTTGGACATGGTACAGTTTAACGTCATGTTAGACGAAACACTTGGCAGTTTAACGTCTTGCAGTGCGGACGAAGATGCTTGGCAGTTTAACGTCTTGTCGCGCGGACGATGGTGGCTAGGCATTTTAGCGTCGTACAGCTTGGACGTGGTACAGTTTAGCGTCCTGCAGGACAAATGCTGAACAGTTTAACGTCTTGTAGCTCGGACAATGGTACTGCCGCCGATGGGTCCGTGTCACTTCGCGCGAGCCTGGAGGGCCGCACGGGAAGACAACGCACGGTGCGGGCACCCAGGATGAAGATCATCGGGCGCCACGCAGGCGGGTACCCTCAGGGGGTCAAAGGGGGCGACCCTGGCGGTTTGCGCGCAAAAAAGAAGCTTGGCGCGCAATACCGCGGGTCGGCGCGCAAATGGGAAGGCTGGCGCGCAATTGGGCCAGCGCTTTGCGCGCAGAAGATAGAGATTGCGCGCACCGGGATTCGGATAGCGCGTGGGGGAAACGGCTCATTCTTTAACGAATGGCCTCTTTGAAAAAAGGGGGTGCGCGCAATCGGGCTGGATTGCGCGCACCCGGGGGCAATTGCGCGCAAGAGGCTTCTTTTGCGCGCGAAGGCCTTTGGGTGAAGAATTATTCAAAAAGAAAGGAGCCAAAGGGATTGCGCGCGAAGGCGAACCCCGAGGCTTTCTTGCGCGAAAGAAAGGAGGTTACCTGAAGATCGGCATTGCGCGCGGAGGGGGTTGGATTGCGCGCACGAGAGACCTTTCGAATTTCGGCCACCTTCAAAATGTCGGGGGTCGCCTTATATTTATAGGCAACCCCGGGCGCGGAATCCGGATCGCGGGCGCGGAATTCTCTTCGCGGGCGCGGAATCGGGCCCGGCGCGCAAGGGAGTCGCGCGGGTCACGGGCGTGCAAAATTGCGCGCCGGCCCAGCGCATTGCGCGCATCCCGGGAGGTTTGCGCGCGGCTCGTCAACTTTGCGCGCGGGTCTCCAAAATTCCGCGCAAGGATTCCGGGCCCTCCGAAACGGGCTTCCGACTCCAAATATGACCTCGCTTCCCGCATCCGGAGCTTCGTTTGGGAACAACGGACTTTTCCGGCGTCTACAGGGTCAACCGAATCCTTCTTTAAAGTATGATAATATGGATTTCATTGAAACAAATAAGGCTAAGTGAAAGTTTTTATAATAAAAGACAAATGCTTGTCACCTGTTGGACCATTTTTCATTTTCCCCTACCACACACCCACGTCACCTCATACCGAAATAATGATTGCCTCTACTGACTAGTTATAATGACGTATTTAATAAATTTACATGTTATTTATGATATTATTATGATTCTATAAATTTTAATTATTATTTACCTTTCTTTCTATTCATCAAAAAATGGAAACAACGTTTATACGTTCGTACAACCTACCATCTCCATGAATGATGCAATTCATTTTTTTCTCGAACATTTTTAGATGAATCAAAAAAATATATTTAATGAATATATATGATATCATTATCATGGTTAAAAAAAAATTTATTATGTAATCATGATCAATTTATAAATACCCAGACTTCCAAACAAAAAAATGAAAGAAAAACTAAGCAGTCATCACCCAGAACAATGTCTTAAATAAAAAATTCGTAATAAACAGGTGGTAAGATGTTATAAGAAAAAAATATATGGTTTTTTATATATGATTTTGGTTAATTAATATATTTATAATAAATATATATTTATTATATAGTATTTTCTAACACATATGAAGAAATAAAATACTTATGGTAAGGGATCTATTTGAACCACCATTTTTCTCCAGGTTATTACAATTCTCTATCTAACTCACTTTAACTCTCTGTTTGATGTTATGTATTGCATATAAATTAAAATTTCCCTTATATATATACCTAACTCATTCTGCATTCGTTTTACTGGGTAATACATGCCATAAATTCATTTTTCATATTCATTCTCTAAAATAAAACTTGATTAATGAGGGCTTTTCTATTCCTTAATCCTTTTATGTAATTCTCATTTAAAGTTTTTATTTTCAAATTAATACCTTATCTTGAGAACTATGAATATGTACTAATATATGAAAATACATAATATTTAATTAATTATTATCTTTTTAATATTTTTGAAATTTCCTTTGATTATGATATGAGGAAATATTATACAACCCATTTCTTTCCACGGGTAATTCTTATGATTATGCTTCATGATTGATTTCATTTTATAGCACACATAATCATGAACATTTTATGATGGGCGTGACTATATAGTGATTAAATTCATTGGGTAATTTTTTAATCTCAATAGATGTTATGTATAGGATTAGAGAGTAAATCTAATCCATGATAGGACCCTATCCACCATGTGAGGTTATCTTGGCAGTTATCCTTGACTTATGCTTATGTTATGTTTTGTGTCATTGCCAGATTTTCCATGTTTCTATGATCTTATGATATCATGTTATTTATGTTGTAATCCTATGTGATTACCCACAATCCTTCTCTTTTATGATATCATTTTATATCATTGACTCGCATGTTATTCTTCCTTATCATATTAATTCACTTCTTTTTCTATTTAGATCACCCATTTTGTCTATGTATTCCCAAATTTATCCCTTGAAATTTTAGGATCTAAAAGGTATTTATTATATCATTATAGATAATAAAGTAGATACAATTTATGTTTATGCTTTATGTACCTACTCTTCTAAAGACACTAGGAATTTCTATCCTTGTTTTGTATTTAATGGATATTTATGTAAAAAGTCATGCAATAATATGTGTAAAAAGACAAATATATCTACATAAGTATTCTAGATGTCACTCCATATCTTTTAAGTATAATATTAAATCCTTACTTAATTATTAAATAATGGACCCTATGTAGATCAAACCCTTATGCAGGGACATGTGTATTTCATTTTTTATAGATCTGGATCATGTAAAGATAATTTAAAATGGAATGGTAGGTGTTATGGAATGAGAAGAAGGAAAACCAATGTGTATGAGGCTTCAATTATAGGATTGGGTGAGATATATTCATCATATACAAGGTTTTTGAAGAAATCTCATCATGAATTGGTAAACCTGTACACCAAAAACCATATACATAGATCTAGATCTATATAATAGGGAAGGAAGGTCCTAAAAAGTGAACTTGTGTCATGTAACTCAATTTCATATGAAAAGGAGTAAACCTGAGATGTTTAGAGTTATACATGATAGATTTTGGTCATGCGGTTTAACATAATGCTATTATGATGGTATAATATACAATTCAGAGTTATGCATCTTGGACTATGAGGTCATACAATTTAATATCAAGTGATAAGGAAATTGTGAACTGAAATTAAATTATAGAAAGTATTTATAATGAAGACATGTTTTAAAGTTTATGTTCATATGATGAAGACTGTGACCTTGTAGTTAAACATCTTACAGTGAAGTCATATTATGATTAGTTTAATGTCATTAAAAATTGACTATTATAAACCCAAAAATAATTGATTAAGATCCTATATACCCAAAGTAAAATAAAAAAGGGTTTTTGGTTAGTCTCATAATAGAAATTTTAGGAATCACTATATATCCCATGGTATGGGAATCAATTCATACATAGCTCTATAAAGGTTCCCATGTAAGAGGCCATTAAGAAAGACTTGATGTGAATGAAGAGGGATAAAACACTAATGTAGAATTTTTTTTGTAGGTTAATGTAAGAATATAATTTTTATTCTTCTTACATAGATCTATCTCATACATAGGAGGGAGAAATTTTTTATATATTATTCCATGGAATTTTGGATAATAATCCATGTAATGGTGGGGATTTTACATAGAATTTATGCTATAATGGGTAGGCCAGTCTAAGTTGTTTAAGGTATTATAAGATGGACCATATTTCATGAAGTTTAACATATTTCTACTAGGATAGTATTATGTTAAATTTATAGTCATGTATCTAATACTTTTGTCATATAACTAAAGTTATGTGAGAAGGACATGTCTGTGCAGTTTTTTGTCTAATGACTAGGAAAATGTAGTACAGTTTTATGTCATGTAATAAGGGAATGTACATATAGTTTAACATCATATGGTAAGGTAAATATATGTTATTTAATATCATGGAGTAAGGATGTAGTATCTGAAATGATTCATCAGGAATGATATTTCATAGTTTGAGTGAGAATTCCTCAAATACATGTTACACGAGTCTTGGATTTTCTAACTCTATTAGGCATTCATCTATCTACATTTTGAGTCAGTATTTGAATATGAAACATCCTTCATTAATATGTCCCAAAATATAGTGGTAGGAAAAATAATTAGGATGAACCTTCATGGCTGCCACTTCTGGTCCCTTGATCTTCAGGAGCTCAAAGATATCATTATCCAATGAACAAGTGAAATATGCAACCCCATGGCTAGGATCAGAGGAATAAAACTTTTTTCATCTATTGTTTCGATATGGGAGATCCTGATGCTTTGGTGCACTTTTTTGATGTTTATAAGATTCCCACAAGGATATAGTTTAGATTCATGTGTCAGTAGCTCAAATATCCACTCATCCATCTTCTTCTAAATAAAACACTTAAATACAAAGAATCTCTCGATGGTATTTCCTAATAATTCATGGTAGTGGAAGTAATTGAAATCGTCTCACAAATATGTCTCTTTAGGTATCCTTATCTATATCCTCATAATCTCAACTAAATTAACCTCCATGGATAAAGTGAAATACCTAGTAACTTTCTCTAATTTTAAGTAATATACCATGATCTACATATCATTTTGGTTTGGAGGAAGACACCACTCCCCTTGAGATATACATTTCCCTTGATCATTATGATCATATGGTTAAATTTGATGTTTTTGATGTGTTTCCTCAATCTTAATCAAATCAAGGGTAGATTTTGAATCTAATACTAATTATGAATTCTCCAAATGAGAGGGTGGAAAGTATAAAAATTCCCACATAGTTATGGGCTAGGGTGAGGTGTAATAATGTACGGAATTCACTTGGTGATGGGGTGAAACATATAAAAATTCCCTTAACCCTGTTGGGTAGGGTACTTCACTATAAGGAGGAAATCTATAGGAGGATTCCAAAATTTCACTATAGGGAAAATATCCATGAAGTATCTCTATAATTACTTTACAAAGATCCTTATTTTTTCACTCCAAATGATTAATTTATTCCTCATAAAATTTGGACATGTCATCCTCAAAGGGATGATAGGAAAAATAACCATTGATACTCTTCCCTTTCCCAACACAAAGATAAGTGTATGATGATGGGAGTCCTGATGTGGATCCTTATGGATGGATCTACTTTTGACATCGAGTATATGCTCTATTACCACTTAACTTTTAGTTATGAATAGGGTTGATAATTCTTGATTTAATGGTAGGTGTGACATCATAGATCCCTTATTCTCAAATTATAGGAGAAGAGGATAAGAAAACCTACTGAGGTTGAAATGATTATAGATTTGTGTGATTATCTCTATCAAGATTTAATTTATCAAAACCATGTAAAAATTATTTATACATGATTGATACCATGTTAATGGAAACATAGATACACTACTAATCTTCATTAGTATAGTATTATATTTGGTAGGTTGGTTCCCATTATACATTTTGGTGGGACGTTTCTTTATATACCATTTGGTGGGATGGAACCCATATGATCATTTGGTGAGTCGATTACCAAGTTCCCAATGATGGGGGCATAGAGTCCATATGAGTCTGGACTAGATGAAAAGTCAATGCCACTATAGTATGAGGTGAAAAGTGAATTGAGGTCACAACTGGATGATTTAGTCATTCCCTGATGATGGTGTGTCCGTGATCTATATTCGTGGATTATCCATTCATTAAAATCATATGTATCCATGTATGGGGAATTCTCCCATTCTTCTCATTCATCAGGGAGAACAGATAATACACTTGTCATGATAACCTTGGTATTGTCCCATACAACTTTACCATTATTAGCCATATTTTCTAGAATCTCAATGAAAAAAAATTATTCTTAGATCATGTGAACTAGAATACGATGGTAAGGGTAGTGGTTTGGTGATCATTCTACCCTGCTTCTTCTGGATTCTTGATTTCTAGCAATGTGACCATGTTGTTCTCTAAGGTAGAGATAAAGTATTATGGAAACTAATCATTGAATAAGGAATAAATTATATTATTACTTCTATCAAGGTCATACTTCCTCATCCTTTTTAGCTTGACGGTGATATTAGCAGCTTCTTCCTTCTCAGAATTCTTCATTCACGATGGTGGTGCTTGATGAACTATTTCCTTGGTTTTGAGAATAAAATTCTATATACATTTTTCTATGGTAAAAAACTCTCAAAAACCCATTAGGATACTTCTAGGGGTTGAGTATAGTTGAAAAATCATCCTGTAAATTCTCTCTATATATCTATAGTACTTTTTCCTAGGGAATCTATGATTACAAGGAATATGTAAAATCCTTCCATCTTGTAATGAAATATATGCCTCTATAATTTTCTTTCTGCTTTAAATTATAGAAGTCAAGGATTTTTTTTCCTTAGCATAGAGCTAAATTGAAATAGGAATCATAGAAAGATATCTTCCCAACTTTTGATACACCCTACTGTAAGGTTACCACACTAATAAAATTTGGGGTCATCCAAAGTATGTACAAATCATCTTTGTTTGTTAGTCTACTATTGTTCCAAGGTTATAAACTTAGGTCATACTAGGAAGATAAATGGGTGATATTCTATTCTAGATCACCCATTCCATAATATGTAGAGAATGTTGGGTTCCCGTAGTTGGGTGGAGGAGGAGTGAAATCCACCCAATTGAGATATATGACTTCCTATTCAGTTATACTAGTGAACATTATCCTTTAATTGAAACCATAAAATATATAAGATAAACCATTAATTCCTAGGATAGAACCATTTGATTCATCCTAAAGTGAATTTACTAAATTGTAAACTAATGTCCCCTAGGGGTGGGAACTCATGATAATACACCAGTTCTATAATCGATTAAGAAGTTTGATATGATCTCAAGTTGATGGGGTGACTCGATTCTACCATTATAGGTTGGGAAATATCCTACTATTGGAGAGGTTTAGCTGAATTCAGCATGTTGAATTCAACCTCCTAACCAAACTCAGTTGGTTCTTTTCCCTCGAGCAACTCAACATTGATATGATAAAGTTATGTTATTTTGGATTTGAATTGAGATAGTATTCCATTATTTTTATATGGATTCACCATTATCAATAGGTTTTTGGGCTATGAATCTTTCCAAACCTATTTATTTTTTGATGGGATCATGGTTTATAACATCAATGTGGCCAATAGTGTTGACATTTATTGATAAAAATCTTATCGTAGAAAATGCAGATTCCTTTAGAGGGGAAATATTTGTAATCATGGTGTATTCTTACCCAATTGAAGATATTTAGTTTAATATAGGGTTAAAATGATGAAAATTCTCATATCCTTTTAGGATGTGGTTCTCATTGAGATTATATAGTCACCAAGGATAGATGTGATGAAGGTATAATATTCTAGGTAGTGATGATATGTGATTGGTTCTGGGCCACTACTGAGATATGATAATAGACCATAGGGGTTATGATAGTATTAGGTACATCAAATATATTTTTAATTGCAATGGATGGTTGACCTCGATGGGATCTCCTTTTTAGTTCCCTGATCTAGATGACTGGGATCAACATAACTTCCTCTACAACTTCTTGTGGAATTGGGGTCACACATAAGTGAAGATGACCATAATAGATAGGATCCATCCAAGGTATATAATGTGTGCTTTCATTAATTTAGTGGGTTTTCTCATCCACTTATCTAACATAGGGAAGGAATGTGTTTATATTCTCTGTGGATAGGCTCCCAAAGTGGTTGTATGTGGCAATAGGGGACACATTCTCTCTTATGTCCTATATTTTATAGGATGGCCTATGAGGATTCATGATTTAGAGGTGTTTATGAGTTTCATCCAATGCTAGTATGAATCCATTGAGTTGATATTACATGACAAGAACATTCACCAATTGGTGCTGGAGGAACTAGGTTGGTGACATCAAACATTGGGGTTGCAGAGCTATCATCTCAATGGAAATTGAGGTGTATGTTTGGCATGTAAGCTGGATGTGTGAAATTACTTGAGGTTTCTATTAGTACATCGATCTTGTCCCATGAAATTGAAATTTATTAGTGTAATTGTTTATTCCATTTGGATTATAGGGAGTCTGGAACTTCCCTAGAGTTAAACACAAAGAATAATCCTATCAATGTAGAATAACAAGTAAGATTGCATGATTGATTGATCACTTTGACAATTAAATACTTAATGTTGGGTTCATAATTTATTTTTCTGAAAAAAAACTCTAATAGCTCATACATACATGAATTTTCAATGGTAAAATAATTGTGGGACTACTTTCCATATTTAGGTGGTCATTAGGATTGTTTACCAGTGATGATTTGGAATTCATGTTGGTTGAGAGGGTGGGAGGTTAGGATCATCAAACCTTTGGGGGGTTATTTTCTACTTCAAGATTCACTTATAGATTTGAGATATGCTCACAAATACCTCCCAAATACTAGTATGAGACTATTTACCCCTTTATCAATGATATAATTGAAACCATGTGTTTGATACGAACATCTATGTGTATTAGAGGTTCTCCATCTTTCCCTTATTATTTAGTGATGATAAGGGTTAATCTATAGTTGGGAACTATAGATTTTATCACCATCCAGGGAGGTAGTAAGAGTAGTGGAGTTGGGATTGGGATCATGAGAGGGTGTCCTACACATCATTGTGAATGGAATAAAAACCCATGTAGTTCAGTACTACTTAATGGGAAGTATCGTATATTTTAAGTTCATATGATAAGGACCAATCCATATAGTATAACGTTATGAAGTAAGTACTACTAGGTGAAATGTTCCTAGAAATGGTCGGTGTGGGACTTATGTATAAGAAACCATTTATAGTTTTTCCTATCTTTCGGTAATTAAATATAAGTAGTTATAGATAATCTCTGACTTATCATCAGATTCATCCATTTCTCATCACCTAAGAATGATAATTATATATATAATCATCATAAAAAGGAGGTTCTATGATCATCACATTGGAGTTAGTTGGATAATGTTGAATATTATACCAAATAGGAGGAATTTACATGAGGAGACCAAGAGGAGTATATCGAATTGAGTTATGTTTAAAAACCTAGGGGATAATCTCAAGTCATAGTGTATATAAGGAAACCAAAAGGTGTATCTTGATTCAATGTGAGACAATTCATCTTATTATTTCCACATAAGAGAAAGGGAATATTTTGTATATATTTGGATTAAGCCTCAGAGAGGCTTCATACATATCTTGGTTAATAGGAATCAAATCCCATGTAGTTTGAGTGACATAGTTTAAGTTCATATGTGAGGAATGATTCATACAATTTAACATCATGTGGTAAGGATGTGAACTCAGAAGTTTAAAGTAATTCATCTCATAATAAAAAGTTTTTCCTATGATTAATTTCAGTTATGATTATGTAATGATCAACTAAACCTCTAAGATAATGTGAGTCATTATCAACATAAGAAATAAGGGATATAAGATTATTCATTTTGCATTGGAGTCCACAATAAGGGACGTAACGGGGCTTACACATGGTTTTCCATAAGATACATGACTTGGTAAGTGAGTAAGGTAATGGAAAGAAGGATTGGGGTTTACACATAGTAGGAGGTCCATAAATAGTTAGCTAAAATTCCCTGTATTTTGGTAATAGGATGAGTAAGGGAAATTGTTAAGGTTGAGGCTTAAATCTAGTAGGTGGCCCATATATGATAATCGGGGATGATTATATTGATTGAAGATGAATAATGATAACCAGGAAGATTATATTGACTTGAGGTAATGATATAAATGAGAGTAGTATATGGAATCAAGGTGAATGTGTGGGGATTATTCATAAGTTCCACCTGAAATTACCTAAACATGTCCTGTGACCCATGTAAAGTTAGGGAGATCTAGGGGTTGATACCTAATAGGATGCACTTATATAAAGAAACCAAAAGGAGTATCTCGACTCTATGTGTATTTTTGTATGGACTGGTTCCCATGCACGATACTTAGGTGAATGGATGTTTATCTCTTACAAGGGATTGTAAAGATGTTTAACCCTAGATAGCGATAATGAAGGTGATAAACCCTATTGAAGGTTAACATGAGAGTTCTTAGACCTATTAAGGTATATCATGAGGGTTATTATCCCTACTTAGAGAAAACATGAGGGATTTTTATCCTAGTGATGGATATTATGGGGCCTCTCTCTGATAAGGGATCCCAAGTGTGAGACTTGGGAAAATGGAGTTCTCCCTATTAGGGGATCCCAGGTGAAAGACTTGGGTGAATGATGAATATTTACCCTAGTACAAAGCATGGAGAGAGGTGAAGATTCTCCCTAGTGAGGGTTATCCCAGGCAGTTCCCCCTAGTAAGGGCGAACAATGGTCCTCTCTAAACTGAGGGTGCCCCATTGTGGTTCTACCTAGTAGGGAAGAATATGGGGCCTCACCCTAGTAAGGGAGAGAAAAGGTGATTCTCCCTAGTAAGGGTGGACATGGGGCCTCACCCTAGTGAAGGTTTTCCATGGTGGTTCACCCTAATAATAGAGAACATGGGGACTCTACCTAGTGAAGGTGGGTTGTGGTGGTTCATACTAGTAGGGGAGAACATGGGGAACTGACCTAGTTTGGGTGATCCATGGTGGTTTTACCTATTAATGGTGAACATGGGTAATTACCCTAGTGAGGGAGAGTTATGGTGGTTTAACCTAGTAAGTTATGAAAACACGGGGCCTCACCCTAGTGAGGGGAAGATTTGGCGAGTTACCCAAGTAATGGAAAATAGTTAGGGTGAATATGTTGGGAATGGAGAGTTCTCACCATGCTCCATCCTATTATATTTCATCCATGTCCAAAATTAGAGGAAGGGAGGGCCTATTTATAGGAAATATCCTAAACCTAGGAATGGGAGGTTGGAGAGTGACATGTACAAGTGTTATGGGTAAAGGAGTTGGGTGAGTGACCTATGTGTGAACTCAGATTTCTTTATAAAAAATAACCAACTTCGAATTTCCATAATTTTTGACCCATAAGTCTGATTAGCCTCTACAAGTAGTCAAATAAAATTTTATGAACAAAATAAACTCTTTTATATGGTTTATAAACCCTATAAATAAGTTTTCTAATGATAAAAATTTCTTGTAAAACCCACAAAATGGATTTTATGGTTTTGAAACCCTTTTTGTTGGTAATTGGTGATATCTTCTACCTACCACCAGAGGGAGGTTCTTACCCCCACATCACCAAACTAGGAAACATTTTTGGGGAATCTCTATCCCTCAGTGTGTGAGTAATCATTTGAAACATGAAGATCTAATTTTATTCTCCTTTGGTCAAGGATATGCGTTTGTAATCATACTCAACATGTATTTTCTAAGTGAGGATCACATCATGTGTTCTGAATCAAAGTGTATGGAATAATTTTTATATATCAATTAACATTAGGTTTCCTAAAATGCAGTAAAAACTAAATTTTAATTTAAAATATGACTAAACCAATTACTACCTATGTCCCATAGACTTATAGGTTAGGATCCAAAAAAATATTGAGTGTTTTTTCATGTTGTTTTCCACCTTGAATCCAAGAGTAATAGCATAGTAATATGTTAAATGGATAGAATTACCATTATATCTAGAAGGGGTATCTAAATAATGGTTACAAATCCTATACAAAAAATAATTCAAAATTAAGGATTAGATTTAGAGGAATTTTCATAAAATATTATTCCCACATCAAGGATAACAAACTTAAGCAGGAAATTTATGCCATCACAAAAGAAACAAGATAAACATTATATGAGTACTGGGGTTGATTCAAGATTTTTTTAGAAATCTATCCACTTTAACACATATAGGAATGCAAACTCCTAGTTCTCTTCTACCAAGGATAACTTGATAGTTATAGAAACCTATTTGATGCATCATATTGAGGATAAATAATTGATAAATCACTATTAAATCAAAATACATTATAGAAAAAATTTCACAAAACTCATAGTAATTTGGAATAATTGGAACTATAACCAGATAAATACATGTGGTAAATTATACTTAATCCAATATATTTGAATCTAAACTTGAATAGATAATAACTTTGGTAAGAAAAATGTCCCTTAATCGGTATAATGATAAACTAGCCCCTATTAATATTTTTGGGTTTTTTTCTTCAACCAATCATCTCAAAGATTATTATGTTGAAGTGCATGTTACTTATTGTTGTTCTATTGACTATCAATGATACCATTCTATCAACCAAACCAAGGATGGAGTGGAAGTTATCAAGTCTATTATGGATTTGGAAATTAATATAACCAATGAAGGCCACCTTTTCAAATATAGTTTCATCAACATCCACTATTCTAATATAATCTCAAGAAAGGATAACAGAAATCCTATCAACATCCCCCATTTTAGTAGAGGAATCCCCATGATCAACATTCATCTAGGTTTCAACCACAATCTCAACACTAATATGAATCATACCTCATATAATTGAAAAATGACATGAAGGAATTGAAAAACTGACTTGGGAGTTTATTTGAAATGATAACTAAAAACCCTAGGAAACTACAATCTCAAAAAATACGTTATAAAAATACAAATATAATATTGGTAACTACTAAGAGTGAAAAATATATTCACCCTAACATATAAACCAAATTGGAATTACTTAAAGAACCCAACGAAAAAGGGAGATATTTTTTGAAATCAAGGGAAGGAATCAAGAACTCAATATAAGACACCATAAGATAAGATAAGCATTACCCTAAAATTTCCATTGTGAATGACTCAATCTAAGAAAACTCATGAAGAATAAATTCAAAGAGATATCCTGGACATATTCAAAAATTACGAAATCAACACACCCCTTTTAGAATCTCTTGAATGAATTTTGAAATATTCTAAGTCTATTAAAGAGTTATGCGCTAATAAATAAATGATACAGGGTAATGAAATAGTTATAGTAGGGAAGAATGTTCCAAACTTAATAAAACCCCATATACCCACCATATTCTAAGATATAAGAAGTTAAACTTTCCAACTGCATCACTACCTTTCTAGTTGGAGTTCTAGAAGATGTACTAGTAAAAGTTAAAAACCTGATATTCTCAACAGTCTTGTTTTTCCTCAACATGGGGGAAAAAGAGAACATATCCAATCACCCATAATCTTAGGTAATACATTTTTAAAGACTTCCCAAACTATAATTAATATCTATTAAGGTACTCTAACCATGGATTTTGGATAAAAAACAATACATTTATACATATTTTATTCAATGAAATTTATTTAAGAGTAAAATTCACTTTTCACAACCGTGCATATTAAAGAACCTTGTAAACATGAGAAAATAGGTCAATATAAAGAAATAATAAATATCATTAATAAATTTATATTTAAAAAAACCTATGAAAAATGGTTGGGATCAACTTGTGCTCACTTTACAACAATCCAAGGATGAGGTAAATTCTAAATTATTTGATGGATGTAACTATTTATTCTCTTATTATGAAACTAATAGTGTTCTGTTTTTATATGAACTTAAAATAACTGATGTAAATGAACCCAAGCTTCCTCCATCTCTAATTCAAGCACCCAAACATAAATTGAAATCACTACTATAAAAATTGAAATATGAGTATCTAATGGGAGAGGATAAGTTTACAATGATCATTTCTAGAAACCTATCATCTGAACAAGAGAAGAAACTCATTAATCTTTTTAGATAGAATATAAAAGGCATAGAATAAAGTTTAAGTGATATTATAGGACTGAGTTCTAGAATATATATATATATATAGGATCTTCCTTGAAGATGATTCCATGATTTTTAGAAAACTTTAAAGAAAACTAAACCGAATAATGATAGAAGTAATTAAAATGTAAATTGATATGTTTTTAAAAGAAAACACCATCCACCCCAATTTTGAATCACTGTGGGTAAATCCCATTCACATTGTGTTCAAGAATAATACACTCACAATATTTAAAAATGAAAGGAATGAACTCCTCCTTTTGAGAGTGGAGAATAGTTTAATAGTGTACAGTAACTTTATGATACTAAATAAAGTGATTTAAAAAGTTCATTTTTATATACCCATCATAGAATAGATATTAGAAATACTTTCAGGAAAACCCATTATTTATTACAAGATGTGTTTTAAAGATACATCTAAGTTCTTATTTCCCAACATTATTAGCACATAATTAATTCATCTATCCATTTTCACCTTTTCCTACAATAGGATTCCAGTCAGATTATTTAATGCCACTAGTACATTTAAAATATGGATGGTAATCATTTTCTATTATTTAATTGAAGACTATCATGAATTGTTCTTAGATGAATTCACTGTTTTTGGAAAGTTTTTTTATTATTTATAATTTAACAAGGACAAAGTATTAAAAAAATGTACTGAGAAAGGGATAATGTTCACTTTTTAAAAATTCAATTTCATAGTATAAAAATAAATTCTTTTAGGAAATTTGATTTCAAATAATAGAATTTAATTTGATAGATAAAATACTGAAATAATCACTACCATTCCACACCCCATGTGTAAAACTTGTTAGATCAATTTTAGGGTTTATAGGTTTTTATAGGAGGTTTATTAAGAATTTAAGTGAGATTTTTTTCCACTATCCCATTTTATTAATAAATATTACATGTTTTTTAATGATTCATGCATGTGATATTTTGATGAATTAAAGACCAAGATAACTTCACCACTAGTGATACAACCACCAAATTGGGAGATCCTTTTTTAATTTCATTGTGATACTAAAAAATTTTCTATAGAAGCAGTCCTATCATAATGGATTGAATGAAAAAATACAATTCCATTATTATTATTTAAAGGAATTAGACTCTTCCTAAAATAACCACAAAACAAATGAGAAGAAGTTTCTGGAAATTGTTTTTTCTTTAAGAAATTTCATAACATATTTTATAGGAAGAAAATTAATTATATTTTCTATCCATGAAACTTTTTGGTACATACTAAAGAATCTTGAATATAAACCAAGACTAGTGATGTGGATGTTGTTACATTAAGAATTTAATGTGGAAATAAAATACAAAAGATGATATGAGAACCAAGGGATGGATCACATGATTAAACTACCCTATAATGTCGAGGTAGGAATATAAGATATGGATTTAATCATTAATCATGTGCAAGGATGCAGTACATTAAAAACTATTTGATGGATTTAACTATTTATTCTCATATGATGAAACTAATAGTGTTCCATTATACATTAACATAAAATGGATGATGTAAATGAACCCAAGCTACATCCCTCTCTAATTCAGCAACCCAAACATAAATTAAAACCACTGCTAATAGAATTGAAATATGTATATATAATGGGAGATTACAAGTTTCTAGTGACCATTTCTAGAAACTTATCATTAAAATACGAGAAACAAAATCATTATCCTTTTGATATAGAATATAAACAGTATAGAATGAAGATCATGTTATATTATAAGAGTAATTATTAGAATATATATGCATAGAATATTCCTTGAAGATGATTCCTAAAATATTAGACAACCTCAAAGAATACTAAACCCAACTATGATAAATACAGTTAAAAATGAAATTAATTATTTTTTAGAAGAAAACACCATATACCCCTTTTTTGAAACATAGTGGGTAATTCTCATTCACATTGTTCCCAAGATACTAGACTCGTAACTATTAAAAATGAAAATAATTATCACATTCATTCCAGAGTACTCAATAGTTAGAGAGTGTGCATTAGCATTAGTAAAATAACCCTAATGAGTGGGGAAGAAAATTTTCCAATACCCTTAATAAACCAAATGTTATAAATAAATTTACAAAATACCCATTAACACTTCCTAGATAGATTTTTAGAATACTTCAAATCCCTATTTCAATATATGATCAAGATAAAACAACCTTTATCTATCCATTTGGTAGTTTTACCAACAATAAGATTCCATTTAGATTATATAAGGCCTTTGGTACATTTCAAAGATTTTTTGTAAACATTTTATATAATTTAATTAAAGACTATCCTGAATTGTTCTTAGCTAATTTCAATGTTTTTGTAAATTCATCTTATAAATGATTATATAACATAAATAAAGTATTGAAAACATGTTTTGAGAAGGGGATTTTTCTAATTTCTTAAAATTTTCATTTCATGAAAAAAAGGGATTATTTTAGGCCATGGTATTTTAAATAATGGAATTGAAGCTGACAAAGAAAATACTGCAATCATTACTACCTTTCCACTCCCCATATATGTAAAACTTCTTAGATAATTTTAAGGACATGAATGTTTTTATAGGATGTCTATTAAGGATTTCATTATGATAGGTCTAACACTTTACTATTTTCTTAATAAATATACTACATTCCTTGTTTATGATGCATGCGGGAAATATTTTGATGAATTAAAGAGAAAGATAAATTCTCCACTAGTGAGACAACCATCAAATGGGGAGAAACCTTTTGAATTTCATTGTGATACTTCAAATTGCTCTATAGGAGTAGTCCTATCATAGAGTATTGATGGAAAAATATAAGTGAAGATTATTCCACAAAGGTATTGGAATATTTCAAAAAAATGAGAGGGATCTTATTGTTACTATTTTTAATTTAGAGAAATTAATATCATATTTAATAGTAAATAAATTTACTGTATTTTAAAATCATAAATATTTTAGTTATGTAATAAATAAGGTTGATACTAAAACACAAAAATTGGTATGGATTTTTTTACTTCAGGAATTGAATGTGGAAATCATATAAAAAATAGGACCTTAGAATGAAGTGGAAGATAACTTATGTAGACTACCTAATACTATAAAGGTAGGAAACTCATACATAGACCACATAAATTATCACGTTTCAGGTGAAAAAACTATTTCTTATTAAAGGATAGGTTCCATGGTATGCTGACGAGGTCATTTCTATTATTACTACCAAAATCCCTTTACACCTCAATTCACACTAAATTCTAAGACTTAAGTATATATCATTTCTTTTTCAAGGATGGTCCATACCATTGGTTAATTTTTGGTGTCTAGATGATTATAAGGTGTCTTCCTAAGAGTGAATTACCCTCTATACTTAAATTTTTCCACACCCTATCTTGTGGAGGCTACTTTGGAACACAAATAACAACTTGGAAGTGTATATAATATGGATTATACTCTCTAATTATATGTAAATATTCCCATGAATTTTTTTAAATGTGTAAAAAATAAAAATTCATTTGAAATGATTTAAAAATACAATAAATGACTCAAAGACCCATAAAATTTCATGAAAGCCTTAATGTATAGGTTATAGAATTTATGGAACCCTTTCCTAATTCCTTTTGGTATTATTATATATTACTCCATATTGATTATATTTCTATGTAGGTGGAATCAATATCCTCTAAGACTCATGATTCTACTGTTGTTTGTTCTTTTATTAGATCTAACATATTCTGAAAATTTAGAATATAATGGTCTATCATCAATGATCAAGGAACACACTTGTATAATAAAATCATATAATCGTTGATGAATAAATATAGAGTGAACCAAAACAACTCAAAACCATATCACCCAAATACTAATAGGATTGATATGGTTACCAACATAGAATTTTGGGGGATTATTGATAATACTTTCAACCTAAAAAAATATTTGAGTCTATGGTTGGAAACCACCTTATCAGATTTCAGAATAGTTTATAAGACAACCAAAGAAATGAACCCATATAGTATAGTTTATGGGAAAATTTATCAGATCCCTTTGGAATTAGAGCATAAATATCATTGGATAGTGAAGAATATGGGCTTGAGAATATAATAAGATTAATATAAAAGGAAGTAACAAGTATAGGAGGTCAAATATATTTGAAGTGAAAACTTTGAGTATGAAAGAATTCCTAAGGGTAAAGAAATTTTGATACATGAAAAGATAATATAGAAGTCATTATTACGTCCTAGAGACAAAGTAATAAAATATACATCTATATTTAAATTCATGCCAGGTAATATTCATTTCATATTGGAGGGACCCTTTATTGTTTCTAATGTTTTACCTTACAGTGTAGTTGAAATCACTAGCCTATGAGAGAAGAAAACCTTTACTGAGAATAAACAATGAGTGAAGACATACAATGAGAGATATCCATATGAGCCACCGTAGTAGATTGAACAGATCCTAGATTTCTAAAAATAGACCCACCAGGTCACCCATCTCCTCAACCTAGTTCAATTTTTTTCTATTTCATAACTCATTGAGAACAATAAGATTTAATAGTATTCACTAATGTAATTTCATGAAACAAGTGTGGGGGTGAGGACCTTTCTAAAATTTATGAGTTTTTTATTTATTTTTCATATTTTTGTGTTTCTATTTGTTTTTTATGTGTTTTGAATGTTTTGGAGCAAAATTCAGAATCCTTGTAAGAACTTTCGATATCGAAACATTTGGAAAAATGATTTTTTTTCAAAACTAAATATAGGAATATTAATTTAAAATGTTTTTGTTGTATCAAATTTAAACATGAACTCACCTAAAACTTAAAATCAATATTTATGGACTTTTCTTCAAAAAAAAATAACAAATCACAGCTCCTACCTAAATGAAAATTTTAAATATTCTATGAACTATAGTAAAATGAGCATATGAGAAATGATATGGAAATATTCCTAAGATAATATGGAATAGTGTGCATGAATTTAAATAATCAATAAGAAAAAAAATGACCATAGATTTGACAGCCTAAAACTCACTTCTGTGCCTTGAATATCACAAATAGCCTCCGGGGGTGACTACTATTTGTGATAGTTTAGTTATGGGTTAGATATAATCATTAGATAAATTCTTAGCATAAATATAGATGTGAAAAATCCAGTAACTGCCTAGTTCATCAAATTTAATGTAAATATTTAAGTAATTATACACTCAATTGAATAAGGGGAAGATTATTTAAAAGATTATTATATTGGAAGCATCAAGGAAGAGTAGAATTGGTCATGGATGAGTAGAAAAATAAAGTGGGATTTTTAAGGTGATGATAATTGGAATTTGATTTAACTGATCTCTTTTTTATTTACCCTTCATTTACCTGGGTTGGAACATGAGAGGATGTGAGACCTTTATGAATATTTTTTAAAGTGATTACTTGGGTAAAAGTAATAGTTCAAGTGTGGGGGAGGTTATTCATACAAATAATTCATGATATCTTATTCATAATAAATTCATTTTATTCCCTCACATATGTTAGGAACCATCATTCTATTAAGTTTAGTGTAAAACCTCATTTTATGGGATTTAGTGAAAGATGATTAAATAATCCAATTTGTAAAAATTATTGTTGAATTAAGTTTTTTGAATAAAATAAATATTAAACTATGAAAAATCCTTTAATTTTTTTATTTTCAATAACAGGTTGAATCATTGGAAGTAATGGACGAATAAGGAAGTGGAAAATATGAAGATAATATTGAGACCTTGCTGAACAATACTAGTTTTATATGCAATACAACTATATATGAATAAACTAGAATTTCAATAGGCTATGTAAGAATAACCACGGTGATACTGAAGTTTAGTAATAATAAATCTGAAGTTTCATAGGTTGTGTATGAATAAATCAAAGCCTGGTTTAGATTAAATGTTACCCATGTCAAGACTCATGAGTACGCCAAGAAGACAACATAACCTCACAATTATTTATGATGATCCATCAATTAATGAACCTTAATTCATTTTAAAATTTGAGGCTATACTATACTACCACCGATATATTGAAAAATGGTGTGTAAAAATAGTTCAGTCTGGGAACCAGCTATGTAAGAACAAGATGAGTATGTGAAAAATCTAGAAATTTTATCGGTGGTTTAACATCGTCTTACATTCCCTATCATAAGGAAACATCCACTACTAAACAGATGTTTCCATGAATTATTTGGATTATGATTTCTACAACTTTAAGAACCCATTAGAATTGTTTAATAAGGTTTTATTTATTGAAAATCATGTGGAAAATTCACTATAATATGGTCTTAGATTTTTTTGAGTGAATTTTAAGTGATGGAGAGGTTTATAAGGTAAATATGAGATTTCAAGGTTAATCAACATGTGAATTAAAGTTCTGGGAAATTGAAATGTCATATATCACACTTTGGTTCATCTATGGTGGGTTTTTTTTGATGTCCTGAAATCATTAATGATTTCCTCCCAAGAAAGAGGAAAAAATTGGGCAGTTGTTTAAATCTAAAAATGGAAGGATTCACACAATAGAGGATGTTTTTGTAAGAACCCACTTTTTCTATGAGGTATAAATCCTTTGACTTTTTGTCTAATTATTTATATTGGACCTGTTATGGATTCCTAATGAGGCCATGGAAGTTTCAGGGGTGTCCGAGTATTTTTTAGAGCTTAGAACCCAGTCCAGTGGAAGAAAACACTAGGCCTCATGGTTTTTAGAAACCATGTAGCCTAACCCACATGGTATCTCCTAACTGTGTGGAGAGTTTCAGTGGGAAGCAGTTGTCATGACCCAACCCAAGCGGGGGCTCGATCTGAAACTACCCCAAGCCCACCTCCACTGGAAAATGGGTGGAAACCAATACCAAAGGCATATCTAACATAGGGAGGCCCTTTCCTAAGTTCAGGTACACACACACATGACCATCTCAATGCAGGAGTGTAGAAGAAAAATAGAAAATAATATGAAAAAACTATAAATTAAATGAATCATGCATAAAATCTAGGGTTTAGAAGAGTATGATAATGAAAACTGAAAAGTAAAAGGAAAAAATGAATTCCCAACAAAAATTGGACCCAACATGAAAAAACTAGAAATGTAAACTACTCAGAGATCCCATCTCTTGAATCCCAAGATGTGACCACCATATACATTCCAAAGTACCAGGTGTCTCTAAACTCATCTGAAGTCACCACTGAACTATCTGTCATGTGCATAAGACATGAAATGTGTGGGAAAATACCATGAAAGGGTGATTATATACATACCCATTAGGACACTCCAAAAGATGAAGGGGGGTCAGTAAGAGATACAATTGGAATAAAAATACAGTAGATGAAAGATATGATCAAAGATAATAGCTCAATCTAAACCAAGAGAAAGAAAGCTCATCTAAACATAAGGGGATTAGCATAGTGAGTAGTTGAACTAAACATTGAGTATTTTCCACCAATAGTAAGATAGTATACTCATACAACCATGAGAAGATAAACACAAAAATTACATGGCACACCCCTCGCATCTTCACCTCCCATGGAAGGAGAGTAACCAAAACCAAGGTGTAGATACAAAAGAATATATATATATATATGATCAGTCAAAGAAGCCAAAACTAAAGAGTAATGGGACCCCTAGCTCACATATCATCCTAATAATAAGTGTATCCAATAGTTTTAAAAGTCTGTCAATGATGCCCAATACCTCATGGATTTTCTTAGAAGTTATTGTGCAAGTCAAACCACACCTCATCACTTTTCTACATAGTTGAGGGTCCACAAACTCAAAGTAGAAGATCTTAAACCTAGTACATCAGTGGGGGTTATACTCTATAATTATTTGTGTAGGACCCTCAATAATGATGGGGGGGTTTGGGGTTCACTAAGTAGTTATTGAGGATTCCACTTCCCATCTCTACTAGAGGGTCAACTCAGTAATCATCGGGGACTCTACTGCCCAGCTCTACTGTAGGGTCAACTTGGTGTTCATTGAGTAATCCACTACCTATATATTCTGAATGATCAAATTGGTATTCATAAAGGAGGCCATTATTCATCTCTAATGGTGGGTCTAATCGGTTGTTTTCAAGGATTCCACTGCCCAGTTATACTAGAGGTTCTACTTGATAGTCATCGAGGACACCACTGACTAGCCTAGAGTGTCTACTTGGTAGTCATCATGGATTTAATTTCCCAGCTCTACTAGAGGGTCTACCTAGTATTCATCAAGGATTTCATCTCCCCACTCTACTAGATGGTTTACTTTGTAGTCATTTAGGACTCCACTGCCTAGCTCTACTGGAGGGTCTACTTGGTAGTAGCTGAGGATTCCACTACCTAGATTTACTGGATGTTCTACTTGATAGTCATCGAGGATTCCACTACCCAGCTCTACTGGAGGTTCTAATCTATAGTTTTCAAGGATTCCACTTCCCAAATCTATTTTAGGGTCTAATTGGTACTCATTTAGGATGCCACTATTGGGGGGTCTACTTGGTAATCATCAAGGACGCCGCCATCCAACTCTAATGGAGGGTCTACTCCATAATCATCGAGGATGCCACTACCTAACTCTATTGATGGGTCTACTCAGTAATCCTATGGTGATCATGCATGATCACTGCCCTCATCAAGTAATTATTCACCAATATTTTTTCTTGAAACATTCCACGTCATATAATGAAATCTAAAAAAGAGGGTACCATCAAGTTCTACATTGAAATACACTTAGGATAGGCTAATTGTGGGAAAAAATCTAACTCCAAACAAATGATATACAGAACCTTGAAGTTTCTTAAAAATTAATCAAGGGGTACACAACATGTGAGGGGATTCACACAGCTTGTGGTCCCGCAACACCACCTGGATATGTCCCTGGGGGTACACGACTCCCAAACCATGTAGCAGTACAAGTCATACAGGTGGACTACATGGTGTTTCCAAGACACCTGAGATCGGGTCATGTCCTTCTGGATATGTCCATGTATTGACATCAAGTTAATGTAATTTAGTACATGACATGTTTCTTCACATGTGGTGCCACCCATGTGACCTGGTTGAGTCTGTTTACTTAGGTACACGACCATGTACTTCCACACAGGATCACATCTGTGTGATCCACTACATGTGTTTCCCATCAGGTGAACTGGTACATGATGTGTAGGAGGGATACACTTCATTCCATCCTTAAGATTTCCCAAAACCCTAACCACTAAACTTAAGGGGAGACACACCATGTATTCATCCTTGTACATGACATGTAGTCAGGTTTTTCTCAAAAATCTGGATCTAATTTCCATGCTTGAAATTTGTTCTATCCCTTTGAATTTGTCCTTGAATACACTTGTTATTTGTGGATCTAATTTTGACCAATGTATTCTGGACATCCAGTGGTCGAAAATCTAATTCGAAACACCCATGGGGGTTTTATCATTTGACCCATATGCCTCGGGCCCTTCAGATCTTGACTATTTTTTCACCTATCATTGAAACGATCACCCATGTCTCACAAAAATCCTAGATCTGGTCTTATTTCATCAATACAAGCCTTTTTCATCGATCAATCATGATTTTTGGGTTTTGAGCAGGCTTGGAACCACCTAAAAATGTAAAACTAGGAAATCGGGGTCTTATTGGTTATGATTGTGAAGAATATTTGGAAGAAAGGAACCAAGAAAGATGTTTAGACAATTTTTGGGAAATATTTCTTGACCAAAAATCAAGAACAATGATATCGGGGTTTGATAACAATTCAATAACCAAATTAAACAGGTACGTAGGCAGATGATTAGGTCACAATTGGAACAAATTCCAGAAAAAGGATCGTTCTTCTCAATCTATTTAATCAAAAAGGAAATAAACCCAAAATTGATGAGTACTACCTGAAGATTTGATTGTTTTTTTAAGAACATTCTCACTAATGATTTAAGTACAGTGTTGTGTTCGCTACGTCCTATTCTTCTCTAATCTGACATTTTTTCATTGTTTGAAGTGATTTGCTAATGAAGGATGAAGGAGAAGATTTCGACATATCCCAGGATTATGAGACTAACTCTGGGAAATCACCATGAAATTATATTTATAAACATTTCATTTAGTCTAAAATGAATGAATTTAATAATTAATTATTTCACTGAATGTACCACCTATGAACAAGGAGTCAAAATAACCCACACCGACATATTTTATGTCACTCCTAGGGTAAACCTTGCATTCTAGACTAAAACGTGCTCTTTAATTTCTGATTTGATCTTCCTTTTAAGTTTTATCACGTTTTATTTAAGATTTTTCTGGCACATAATATAAAATATATTTATAAAATTCATTCTAGGCACACCGGGCCTCAAAATTGCATGTCATCTCATCACCTAACTTTGGAAATATATGTAGAAATATCTCAAAGTCTTACAAGGAAAAAAATAGGTCTCTATATCATTCCCTCCTTTAATATTTTCATCCAAGAAAAGAAAAACTAAACAAATAACTTGGTATACTTAGCCCACATCTAACTCTCTTTCTCCCAAGAACTCTCCTCCACATTCCTATGCTTTCAAAATACATGAACCAAGGGTATGGTCCATCCATGAAGGGTACTCTCCTATCGATCCTCGATCACCACTAGGTGATCTAAAAATGTGGAACCATCCTCAATGTATAGATCTCCCCAGTCGATAACATGTGTAGGGTCATGAACGTATCTCCTATGCTAATAAATGTGGAAGATGTCATGAACCCACTCCATCTATGGGAGTAGTGCGAGGTGGCAGACAACCTCACCAACCCTTTAAATGATCTTGAATTGCCTGATGAACCACTGGGATAACTTGCCTCCCCTATTGAACCCATGAAATTCTCGTCATGAGGAGACCCTTAGGAAGATGTGGTCTACCTGATTAAACTAAAAGGGCTTATGATGGAGATCTATGTAAGATCTTTGTTTGCTCTGGGTCATCCTTATCCACTCACAGATGACATGGACTTTCTCATTCATCACCTGCACCATCTCTAGGCCCATAAGAGATGTCTCACCAATATCGTTCCATCATAATGGTGACTTATAGGGTCTCATGTACAATGTATGAAAAGGTTACATTATGATAATAGAGTGGTATATATTGTTATATGAAAACTCTACTGAGGGAAAGTGGTTATCCCATCTCTGGGCGAAGTATCACCCATAATCCCTCAACATATTCTCTAACACCTGGATAGTGTTCTTGGTATGTCCCTCGATCTGGGGGTAAAAGGTTGTACTCATCCTCATTTGGGTTCTGAATTCATCATTTAGGCCTCTCCATAATCATTACATAGACCAAGAATCACAATCAAATTCAATCATCGAGGGAACCCCATGAAGGTGAAAGATCTTCCGTATGTACAACTCCCCCCAACTTGACACCAAACTCTACTCCCTGATATCAATAAAGTATTCCATTTTTTTGATTTGTTCAACTATCCCATAGATTTCATCATGTCCATTCACTTTGTATTGAATCCCTCTCACAAATTCCATGGATATGTTGTCCCACTTCCACTTTGGGATCTAAAGGGGCTACAACAAACTTGTCAGAACATGGTGCTCAACCTTCACCTACTAGAAGGTGATGCAGCGAGAGACAAACTCAGTTATGCTAAGTCTCATTCCGAACAATAAAAACTTCCACTGAAGGTCTCTGTACATATTCCCCATACTGGTATGTGCACCTAGAGGAGAAGTTTGGAACTCTCGCATCACCTCCTCCAATAATGTGATTGGGACCAGCGTCCATCCTTGAAAAAGGATGACATGATAACCTCCTTCTGAATATTCATCTGGTGAGTCACCTATTGATATATATTCATGAAATAACTACCAATTGATGTATCCCATTTGGGACTCCCTCACATTCTCATGAAGTGGAGCATTTAACACCATCGACTATAGAAAATTTGTACCCTCCCCCTTCACCAGGGTCAGCTGCAAAGAGGCCAACTTCTCTGAAGCCTGTTGAACTAAAATAACCTGGAAATTACTACTAAGGGAATATGATACAATGTTTCCCTAACCCAAATTATAGAATATCTCAAAGTCAAATTCATGTAAGAACTCCAACCAGCATCACTATCTCAGGTTTAAGTCTCTCTGTTTGAATATTCACCTGAAACTCTGATGGTCTGAGTAAGACACAAAGCGCTCTCCCATAAGGTATTGCCACCACATCCTTAGGGTTTAAAATACCACTACTATCTCTAGTTCATGAGTCTCATATTTTGAATCATGGTGTCTCAATTTCCTCCACCCATATGCAATAACTTCCTATTGTTGCATCAAAGTGAAGTTGAGCCCAACTCTTGAGGAATCATAATACCATACATAAACCACACCCTCCTTTGGTAGTCTCAACATTATAGAACTCATCAACCTCGGGATCAAATCCTCAATAGACCAATGGAACTACTCAAACTAGGTAAATTAATTCTCTTTCTATGTCAAGGCAGTCAAAGGGGCAATATCTCTAGAGAGGTTTTCCAAAAAACTCACATAGTACCCCCACCAAACCAAGAAAAATCTGCACCTATGACATGCTCTTGGGTGGCTCCCAAGAAATAAATACATAAATATTCATTGGTTGAGTGGATAAAACATAATTAGGAATGAAATTACCAAGAAAACTAACCTCACAAACCCAGAACTGGAACTTCGTGATCATTCTATAAAGTTAGTTCGGTCAAAGAAAATCTAGAACCATCCTCAAGTTATTTTCATGTTCCTCCTCTGCTAAAGAGTAGATGAGTATGTAATCAATGAATATGAATAAATATTGTTCCATGTATGGATGGAAAACCTAGTTCATAAAACCCATAAACATGTAAGGGAATTTTTCACACTAAATGGCATCACTAGGAACACATAGTGTCTATAGCAGCATCATAATTCCAACATTCAAATATCAAACTTGGAAACCCTCAAACGGTGGTATTGGAACCTGAGATCGATCTTTGAGAACCATCTCACACCCCAAAAATGGTCTAATAGGTCATCAATCCTCAGAAAGGGGTACTTGTTCTTTATAGTGACCAGATTCAGGCAACGATAATCCATGAAAAGCCACAAGCTCATATCCTCCTTTTCCATGAAAAACCTTATAGATTCCCAAATGGACACACTGGGCCTAATGAAACCATTATATTGAAGATAATCCAACTAAAACCCTAGCTACCAAATCTCGTTAGGGGCTATATGATATGCCGAATAAGATATTGAAGCAGTTCTAGGATGAAAGTCAATACAAAACTCCATCTCCCACATTGGAGGTTGTCCTAGAATGTCTTTGGGGGAAGACGCCCATATAATCCCCCAAAAATAATGGAATCCAGATGCCTAATGATAATTATTAACCAAGGGATATACTCACAAGTTGATTGGTGATGTTATGTTTCTACCTTCTTGCAAAACCCACATTCCTTTCCAGGAGATCTCTCTTTCTAGAAAAGGATAATCTCATCCCATCAGTGCATAGGCTTCTAAATTGTGTGTAGTGAAAGTAAATCTAGGATCAGACCATGGAAACCCAATCCATACAAAAGATTAAATCATAGGGTTCCATCATGATGACCAAAAGGTACCATGTGAACCTATCTCCACCATGTGATATCTCACACTAATGGCAGATAAAAGATACAGAAGAAGTGTTCCTTGTAGGAACCTCAAGGTGAAGCTTCTGGGATAGAAAGTTGAACAGGAGCTTTGTCTCTCACACCAAGAGTATATAGATGAGGGAATTACTGGGACCTATGTCTACTAATACTGAATAAATATCATAATAAACAAAGATCATACCTCTGATCATCTCGTGCACTCCGGGTTCATAATCCTCCAGAGCCTACAGTAATCTGTGACCCTGATCACTAGAACCCTAAGTCTAAAGTGGGCCACCTAGGGGTGGTGGTGGATAGATCTCATAGAATATTCCACCACCCATAGTTATTGCAGATCATATTCCATCTCTTTCTCCATGGGGACCACCCCATCCTCATCGGGGAGATCCCTGACTGCGGCACTGCCTCTACCATGGTGATACATTAGCTATCTTCCTGTAATGTTCGACACATATGGTTGGGTAGTCTCATGCTATGTGACCTCACCCATCACAAGAAAGAAAACAACCCTCTCCATGATTCTCTAGTGATCTACAATGTCCCTGCACCACACAACCTCTCACCTGATCTAAATTGCAAAGGGGATTCCTATGTCCAGATCCCACTGACTAGTTCCTAATAGCTGTTGTAGAAGAATAAAATTTAGGATGCCCACTACTATATACAGTTTTTTGGTGTGTCTCTGATAGAAATATCTCTGTCACTAGTGCCCACTCAAGAACCCAACATAGGTGGGGATTCACAAGGGCACCACACTGTCACAAATCTCTAGAGTCCCTGCTAAAACTTATTTTCTCGGAAGTATCCATCAGGTATCATGTTAAGTGAGTAACAGGTAAGTTATGTAAACCTCATTGTGTACTCATCCACCATAATCCATATACGTTAAAATTATAGATTCTCCTGAATTGAAACCAATCACAAGAATGAGGGGTAATAATACTAATAGAATAGCTTTTGTAAGTCAGTCCATAAGAGTGTCGACTCATTATGAATTTGCGTAACAAGGCTCCTACAGCGACTAGCTACTCCATGGAAAAGGCTAGATACCAATGAAACCACCTGATCCATCATGGTCCAAAAAATTCTAAAAATACATAACACTGACTCTATCCAATCCTCAACTACTTGAGGATTTGGTTCACCACAAAACCTAAGCAGCCTCTGGTGCTGGAACTCACGGATCATGCTAATCCTATGTGTATCCAAAACCTTCTCTATTGGGATGATCTACTACTTGAAAGATAGTGATGTTGGTACCTATCTACATGGAGGAGGAAGCTCGTGGGATGAAACCTAAACTAAGGCCTCATTTCTCATCAGATTTGCTTCATGACCCAGAAATGGTATCTTATCTAGCTATCGTCACAGAGAAATACATAGATTTATAAAGATGTACCAAAATTATATGAGAATATATATATATATATATAAAAACAATAGAGAGATAACTCAAATATTATAGTCAATGAATCAATCCTATATGATGAATGTACCATTGATCCTTACAAACAATGTTTTGGTATGCTAATTTGACAAGAAGGTAGTCAAGATTCTAGTGAATCGATATGTTAGCTAGCCACACCACCACTGGATTCCCTAGCATGATAGCCTCACTCATGATACTCTGACACTATTTCCCTAAATCCCAACCAAATCCTCATAATGGGACTAGTCCGAAAAATGCCCCATGGAATGAAATTGCTATGATACCAATCTGTCATGACCCGAACCAAGCCTGGTCTTGAGCTGCAACTACCCAAAGCCCTCCTTCATAAGCTAGGGGGTTTTGACCAACATTAAAGGAATATCTAACCTGGGGAGGCCTTTTGGCTAATATCCTATATGCACACACCTGACCATATCAATGCAGAAGTGTATAGGAAAATAGAACATAAGATGCATCAACTATAAACTAAACCTGTACAAGAGTATGATAGTTCAAAGGAAAAAGTAAATGGGAAAAATAGAAACCCAACCAGAAATAGGACCCAACCTAAAAAAACTAGAAAATTAAACTATTGAGATAGCTCATCTCCTGAATCCCAAGCTACCACCATCGTGCGTGGTCCAAAGTACCAGGTATCCCTAAGATCCTATAAATTCACCACTGACCTATCCATCCATCCAAATTAAATTTTTATTAAGAGAAGAAGAATGTACACTAAGAAAAATATGGAGGTCTAAAGTACTGCAGACCGAGGGCATCCCCTCTGATCAAATTAACACATTCTTCCTTCAAACTATTAATCCGGAAGATATGCACGTCTGTGGAATAGTGGTCATCCATGGAAGCCAAATAGTCTGCGACCTTGTTCCCCTCTCGGCATATATGTGAAAGAGTGATGTTATGACTAAGCATATCACTACATTTCCTGACCATGTACTCTATGGACCAAGGTGTAAATCAATTATCTTTAAGGGAATTAAGGAGGAAAAGTGAGTCCACCTCCACTTTCGAAATGGAAACATCCTCCTGGATGCACAAAGAAAGCCCTGTGAATAGAGATCGAGCCTCTGCTAGTATGGAATTTCCCCTGCTGAGGAAACAAGAAAAAGCCAGGATCACATCACCCTTAGGATCTCTAACAACCCCCCCCCCCCTCCGGAGATCACCCCCACTGAGGAAGCTCCATCAGTATTGAGCTTGTAGCCTGATATAGGGGGATCCCATCGAACCCACTTCCCAGGTCCTCCCTCCTCAGGAAGGGAAGGATAGGTATTCTTCTTCTTCATGCATGGGAAGGGGGAGGACCTATGCCACTCCTTAAAGAGAAACGACATGTCGATGAGCTGGAAACGGATGCGAGCAAGGATGGATCTGGTCGAGGGTCTAACTCTTTCATATTGGGCTTGGTTTCTGGCTTGCCAAATACACCATCACCCCACATTAAAGGAAACTTCACGGGGGAGGAGGGTCTTCTACGAACCGAGCACGCCTTCAAACCACCTTTCCAGGAACTCAGACTCAGTCTCCTCAGAACATGGAGACCTGACTCCCCCAAGAAACGACCAAACCTCCAACGCCCATTCACTTTTGAAAAACAGGTGATCCAAGGTTTCCTCCATTTGCTGCTTGCAACAGTGGCATCTTGGGGCCAGGCGGATCCCAAGTTTCTTGATATTGTCATCTGAAGCCAGGGCCAGGTTCCTAATCCGCCAGGTCAAAAAGTTCATTTTGGTTGGGATCTGACGGCACCAGAAAACACCATCCCACTGATCCAGGGGCCTCGTGGGGGACCTCCACCTTTGGAAGTCTCTGGTGGGTATACTCAGTAGTCATAGAGGATTCCACTACCCTTCTCTACTGAAGGTTCTACTCAATCATCATTGAGGATGACACTACCCAACTCTACTGGGGGGACTACTTGGTAGTCACCAAGGAGGCCACTTACCATATCTATTGGAGGGTATACTCAGTAGTCGTCAAGTATTCCACTATATAGCTCTACTGTAGGGTCTACTCGGTAATCGGCGAGGATGACATTACCTAGCTCTACTGCAGGGTCTATTTGGTAAGCCTCTGGTGATCCTCTGCAATCACTGCCATCATCGAGAATTTCTTAATGAAGAGTCATGCCCAAAACATTTCACATTGTATCTCAAAATCCATAATTGAGGGAATCATCGTGTTCTATGTGGAATAAAACTCAAGATATGCTACTCACAAGACAAAATACAATTCCAACCAAAGGATATATGAAACCTTGAAGTTTCCTAAAAATTAAACAAGGGGTACATGACGTGTGATGGGACCCACATAGTGTGTGGTAGTGCTCCACTACCTGGCTGTGTCCATGGGGGTACACATATCCAAAACCATGTAATGGTACACATCGTGCAGGTGGACTACATGGCATGTCCAAGTCACCCAGGACCGGGTCATGTCCTTTTGGTTGTGTTTGTGTACTAACCCTGTGTCCTTGTAATTTAGTACATGAATTATTGATTTTCATGGGGTTTCACCCTTGTGACGTGTCTGTGTCTGTTTACTTGAGTACATGTCCATGTACCTATCCATATACTTTAACATAGAATCCTATATGTGTGATCCACTACATAGGTTTCCCATTCGGGTAAGAGGTACATGACGTGTAGGAGGGCTACACATTGTGGAATCCTTAAGATTTACCATAACCTTAGTAGCTACACTTAAGGGGATACACACCGTGTGTTCATCCTTGTATAAAACATGTAGTCAGGTTTTTATCAGAAATCCATATCTGATTTTTGTGATTGAAATCTAGTCAATCCCTTCGATTTCAGCCTCAAATTCACTAGTTCTTGGAAGATCTAACATCAGCAAAAAGATTCCATCCATCCAATAGTTAGAAATCTAATTCCAAATACCCAAGGGGGTTTCTTCATTTGATCTATATGCCTTGGGCCCTTCAGTTATTGATGATTTATCCACCCATCATTGAAATGATCACCCACATCTCGCAACTATCGCATATATAGTCTTATTTCATTAATACAAGACTCGTTTATAGATCCATCGTGATTTCAAGGGCCCGATCAGGATCAGAACTACTAGAAAATGTCTAAATGGGACTGTGGGGTCCTTTAGGTGATGAATGTGAAGAAAATTTGGGTTGAAGGCACCAAAAAATGTTTAGGAAATTTTTGTCCTAGATTTCTTGGCCAATGGTCAATAATGGTGATAAAAATGTTAGATAACAATTAAATAATCAATTTAAACAAGTACATAGGCACTTTCTTAGGCAACAATAGGAATAAATCCAAGAATAAGGATCAATCTACTCAATATATTTAATCAAAGAGGGTGTAAACCACAACTTGGAGAGTCCTACCTAGATAATGTATCATTTTTCATTAAATAATGTGGAAAATAATGATTGAAGGACATCATTTTGTTCACTTCATCCTGATCTTATCTGATCTGACATTTCATCGTCGTCTGAGGTGATTTTCCAATGAAGGAGGAAGTAGAATCTCTCGGCAGATCATAGAAATATTAGGCTAACCCTAGATGAATCACCATGGTTGTATATTTATAAAAATTTCATTTAGGTTAAAATGAATAAATTAATTAATTTAATAATTAATTAATTCACTAAATCTACCACCAAAGAGTGAGGATTCTGAATGCCCCGTGATGATCTATTTTATGTCGCACTTAGGTTAAAAACTAAATTTTGGACTCAACATTAGTCTTGGATTTATGATCTATGCTTCTATTTAAGAGTTATCCCATTTTATTTAAGATGTTATGTGTGTCAAATATAAAATATATTTATAGAATTAATTATGAGTACACCGGGCATTGGAATTGTACACCATCTCATCTTCTAGCTTTGGAAATATATGTAGAAATGTTTTAAAGTCCTAAAAGTAAGAAATAGGGTCTCTATAGTAGTGGGTTTTAGGGTTTTACCTAACCATGTGACCTAGGATGCACACCCATGAAGAGTATTTTCAATCATTATCATATGTGAAAAGAACAGTTTGGGAATAGTTTTCTATACTATGTGAACAAACCATGTGACACCACTCCATGGACATGGTTTGGCACAAAATTAGAGAACAATTTGACCAACTGTGTAGCCAAATCATAAGACCTAGAAAATTTGGAAAAAATTACCAAATTTTACTTAATGATTTATATATTTACCATCATTCTTTCTCTCCTCATTCTAGAAGAAAACCACTAATTTTCTCCTCCATTTAAGCTCTCAAGCTCCTAGATCTATTTTTTTTGGATTTCTTCACCATAATGAATATGATTTGAGATTCTATCATCATGTTGGATACCTCTAGGTAAGTGCTTTAGTCCTTAGGCTTAGTTGGTCATTTGTGTTCCTCTCGATGATGCTATTTTGATGTAGGATCATATGCCCTATTTTTATGGAGTTGAAAAAAATTTCTATTTTCTTTTGGTCCTGTCCAAAATAAGGTTCGATACTAAATGAAGAGAGTGTTATAAACTCAAGGTAGGTTGTCTATGACTTTTGTCTAAAATTATCATCATTTATAAATTTCCTTTGATGTGTGCATGCCAGTTTCATCAGTTGTTTCTCCTAAAATTCACATTTATTTATTGTAATCACCATGATCATACTCTAGAGCACTATTTATTCATGTTTATTTCATTGGATGGTGATACCTCAACACCAACAACCCAATTAGGTTGTATACCAGGTTATTCCTTATTTCTCTTTTCAAACTCTATTCGGGTGTGCTTTCCTCTTAGCATTGTTAAGGTCTGTGTTCCATCATAAATAAATAAATATTTAAATGAATTAATAAATGGAAAGTATATTATTAGATATAACATGGAATAGTTAATTCTAAATTAATGGTAATTCGTTGCATATCCTTAACACTCCTTTTCATGTATAATAAAAGGTAAAGGAATGAACCTAATAAATGAATATGTCATTACAATGATAAATGGTTGCATGTAGTTGATTTACCTTGTTGTGTTTGTGAAAGGTAATAGAAAGAACCAATTGACTCATTAAAAGGCATGAGTATTAAATGGAATTAATTAAATAATGATTTATGTATAAGGTTCCTATTTCATATGGACCTTTTTACCTTTATAGGAGTGGTCAGACTTGAGCTAGCCTTATATTCCTGAGGGAATTCCTTGGCCATTCAAAGGATTCCATTACGATTCTGGGATACAATTTCCAAGGGAGTTACCCACCTTGGAACATGGTACGTTTCTACTAGAGGATGCCTAAAATGTTTCCATAGGATCCCTTACCTATCTTTTTGGATACTTGGATGCCTCATATACACTCCTTAGATCCAGATTGATGTCTTCAGACATGTGGCACCATAGATTCTGACCATTATCCTTAGTCATGATTAGCCCATGCTTACCTTGGATGAGATCCTTGAACTCAGTTAGAATTATTAACATTAGAATGCCTTGGGTTTCACCCCTTGGATTAAACTCATACCCCTTTATAGTTAGACTAAATGTGATACTTCTATGAGTTGGAAGACCCCTGAGGTCAAGGATTCTTTGGTTACACCTTGGATCCTTTATTATTATTATTATTATTATTATTATGGTCTATTACAATGTTGTTTACACATTCACTTGGTTTATCTATATAAACCAAACTTAAATGAATTAATGAAATGATATCATGTTCAGATACATTACCATCTAAGGTAGAAGCATGCATGAGTTATTTATTTATGATTACATTACATTTATATTATGTGCACACTGTCAATTTATATTCACATATTGGATTGTAAAGACTCTATTGGTGGAAGCCTATTGATATTTCTCTTACACCCGATTCGAGATTCCATTGGTACTCGGTAAGATTATATGGTCACAGGAATGGAAAAGGGGAAGCATCCTGCCTTGGACACCTGACTTTCTTACTTAGGATAGAGCTTGGTAGAAAATAACTAGGATAGTGCTCAGGATTCTTGGATAGTTTTTGGTCTATTTGTTATTTTATATATCATGTATTTTCTGCTACCATGTACACCTTTTTTCTAGGTTATTAGAGACATGACATTACATCATCATCTTTTTTATATGATATTTTTCATCTTTTGAGTTGATTGTTATTTATGGATGATTATGCTTACTTCCTCTACTAGTATTTTTTATTTTTTATTATGATTATACTATTATTATCCATGTGTTTTTATATCTAGGATGTGATCCACTATGACATGAGGTCATAGTCTATCGATAGACACACCTAGGACCACACTGCTAGTCAGAAACCTATGGTATATAGGGAGGTACGCTTGAGGCCATGTGAGCCATCAGCTCAGGGCACCCATTTAGTGGATTTTGAGTCAGGACATCACAAAGTGGTATTAGGGTGATTTTATATTATTTTGTCTTATTATAGTAGAAACTTAGATAGGAGATTAGAAACTTGATGGGACTTGGATATAAGATGTGCATGAGATTATCTAACCCATATTTGGGGTAAATACCAAGTTTCCTGGTAATGGGAAATTATTATTTTGTATTTCTCTTATTATAGTTGATATATTTTCATCATTGGGTGATGCATAAGAATTGTGGTATTTGATATGCTTTATGAATTTTATCCTTAGCCAAGTGCGGTAAGGATCATTGTTAAACGCATCATTATAGGCACCTATAATTCACATGCCATGCATATGTCATTCCATATATGCGCATTTCACTTCCTGAATTGCATGTGTTTCTTGTGATTTTTGAGTGATCCATGTTTGTTATATATTCCGATGCTACTAAAATATTATATAGGGTAATGGGATTGGTTATTTAAGGTTTCAAAATCAATATAAATAGTGTTTTCCTATATTTATTGATGGTGGAATCTTAAATAGCTAGTTTCTACCCATGTTAGCTATGTACCTTTGGCTATATGACAAAGACTTTGCTTGCAATTGTGTGACTACTTGTTTCAATTTATGAGGTGTATGGGACCTTATGAATTGGAAGGGGTAACTTACTCAGTCAAGCCATATTATATTACCATTAAATTCTGATACCTAATGTATAGGGGTTTGAATGAAACCAAATGGGTGAAGCTTTCAGTTATAAAGTGTATGGGTCTTTATTAGTTGGGAATGGCGATCCATTTAACCAAACCTTGATATATGTATATAAGAAAATAAAAACATTAAATGTAAATATTAACTTATAAAAATAAAATGGTTTCTAATAAATGAAGAGGAAAAGTTAAATTAACCTTTCACCTATTACAACCTCTGTAATTTAAACTTGAAAACTTACCAATACCCTAGCCTTATAAGTGTATAGTTGGGGTAGTACCTTGGGTAGTTAACCCTTATTATTACATTTTACTTTCTCTAGTGATTATAGCTATTATCAAATCTTGTTTTTAAGAATGTTCTTGGCATTTTTAGAGCTATGAAATCATGACATACTCCAATCATGTTCCAAGAGGGTGGAGATGACCGTGCTTCGAAGGAGCTGGTTCCTGAGCCACCAATGATACCTATAGCAGTGCCAACTAAGGTACCACTTTTTATTCTAGAATCGATCACTAATTCTCAACTTGTAGAGGTTTTTCTATATATTATGTAGTCTATTAAGGGTGCTCTATAACCTATACCTCCTATAGAGGATCTGACTCATGAGTTCTAGTAGCAACATCCCCCCACTTTCTCGGGGGATGGCGGTCCTCAGGTTGTTGATTCATGGATATAGAAAACTATTTATATCTTAGAGAATCTAAATATTCCTCCATAGAGGAGGTTCAAGATCACCACCTACATGCTATGTGATTCTTAAAATCATTATTGGGATGTGATTACCCAAGATGGCCATCATCAGGCCATGGTCTGGGATGACTTTCAAACTACCTTATATGATTACTTTTTTCCTTATACACTGAGAGATTACATAGCTAGAGAGTTCATACACTTGGATTATGGTTTTATTTCTATCATAAACTATTCTATGTGTTTTACAGATTTGAAATACATGGCACCACTTCTAGATGATGATATGCTATCAAAAGAGAGACATTTAGAGGATGGTATCAAGTATGTATTCTACTTGTAGGTGAATTTGTTTCAGTTATTCACCTTTTATGAGATCATTAATCAAGCTCTTATCACTGAGAAAAACTTTAGAGAAGATGATAGTACCTGGAATAGATGTTTGGTTCCAAGATAGGGTAGTAGTTCTTATCGTATTAGGAAGCGTAACCTTGAGGTTTCTCGACAAACCAATGGTGTCTAGAGTATCCACACTGGAAGCTCCATTATATGACCTCAATGTGGAAAGTAGGGGAATATGAAGCCTCAATGTGATAAAACCCTCTTGAGTGCTACAATTGTGGATGTATGGGTTACCTTCAGAGTTTTTTTTTGGACCTTTACACCTGCTTTTTATGGAAGAGGATATTCATTGGCTTCACTTTCAAGGGAAGGATCAGTTGCACCATGTCAATAATGGAGTTAGAGTAGCACCAATAGGACAAGCCAAAGAGGAGGTTATGGAAATTGTGGCTAGGCTTCTGAATATTAGTTCCAGAAAAGCGGACCTTCTCTGGGTAGTCCAGCAGTAGCATAGAGCCGCAGTTCAGGCTAGTTTCAGGATTTACAGCTGATACCTAAGGATCAAAGTGCAGGGATATCGATTGTACAAGGTATTATTCTAGTGGCCTTTACTATTATATATACTTTATTCTATAAAATCTTCTCTCACTCCTTTATCTCTCTATCAACAATGTAATTTTTATGCTTGGAGATTTAGTACGTCTGTGGGGTGATGACCTTGGACACACAATTGGGAGTACGGTCAGAGGGAATAAGAAAATTTAGAAACTACCTCTCAAGGTAAGAAGTTATCCCTTCTTATGGGACTTCTGCATACTCGAGATAATGTGATTATATGTCATTCTTTGGATGGACTGGTTGTTTCACAATCATGACTAAATAGAATACTATCTCTATAGGGTTGTCCTTTACATCACCATCGGGTGGAAGTTATATTCAGAAGGGTTAGTGGGGTGTTTAGGATATTAGAACTGGACTAGAGCATCATGGGTTAGGTGGAGAAACTACCTATATTTATAGTCTTTTCCTAAAGGATTAGGGAATACATCTGACAAGCTTTCCTCCCATGGTAGATTATTTCAGCGATGTCTTTCCTGATAGTTATTCTGACTTACCTCTTATGAGATAGGTAGAGTTCACAATTTACCTTGTTCCAGTAGACACTATAGTATATATTCCTCTATATAAGATAGAACCTATTGAGATCTAGGAGCTCAAGATATAGTTAGATAATTTAGAGTTTAAAGGTTTTATCAGACCCAGTACCTCATCCAAGGGTTCACCCATGATTTTCACCAAGAATGTGGATGAGAATATTTATCTATGCATGGATCACTTAAAGTTGAACCAACTTAAGGTTAAGAACCAGTATCCACTACCTCATATATATGATCTCTTTGAATATCTCTGAGGAAACAGGGTATTCTAAAAGACTGACCTAAGATTGAGTTATAATCAGGTGCAAGTTAGGCCTTTAGATATACCACATATTAATTTTTGAAGTTTTTACAGTTTATATGAGTATCTCATTATGTTGTTTGGTCTTATGAAAATTCCCTCTATTTTTATGGCTTTGATGAATAGGGGTTTCCACCCCTATTTGGATTCCTTTGTCATGTTTTTTGAAGACATATTGGTGTATTCTCATACTCGAAGAGACCATGCTAGACATATTTAGGTCCTTTTTAATACACTAAGAGAGAATCATATGTAGGATAATCTTTCTAAGTTCCATTTTAGATCAAAAAATTTCACTTCTGGGAACATATTATCTTGGAATTAGGAGTACCAGTTGACCCAGAGAAGGTGATTCCTGTGGTTTCCTAGGAGCAGACCAAGAATATGTCTGATATAAAGATTTTATTTGGGATAACATGATATTATATTCATTTCATACATGACTTATCAAACCTTTATTCACCCCTTACTAGTCTTAAAAATATGGTTGTGAAGTTCTTGTGGTTTGAAGCACGCAATAAGACCTTTCAGGTGCTCAAAGGAAGGCTAACTTCTGCATTGGTTATTATTCTACCAAAACCTGGAAGATGCTATAAAGTATTTTTTGATGCATTATACATTAGGTTGGGTGTAGTCATGATGTAGGAGGATATATTCGTTACATATAGTTCTCTCCAGTTGATACCTCAGGAGCATAATTACCTGACACACAACCTCAAGCTAGCATCTGTTTTCTATGCCTTACAATGTTGGAAACCCTACCAAATGGGTGTGCACTTTTTGGTGTATACGAACCACAAAATCCTCAAATATATCTTTATATAGAGTGAATTTAATCTTAGATAGTGAATATGGTTTGGATACCTTCAGTATTTTGATTTTGATATTTCCTATATGCTTAGAAAGGGCAGTGTAGTAGCTGATGCACTAAGTTAGAAAACTCGGGAAAAAGTCATACATGAAGCCAGTGATGAATGTAAATTGATGGACCTCTTCTCTGAGTTGCATCTGAAGTTTCATAAGAGTCATGAGTGGCCTTATCTTATGGAATGTGCAGTTACCTCTTCACACATTGATATAGTGAAGAGCATACAAATTTCAAATCATTTGGGCTTGGTTCTCTAAGAGAGTATATATGGTGAGGACCAACCTCCAGATTGGTCTGTTGAAGGAGATGACATCCTATGTATATTTGGGAGTATCTGGGTTCCTCCATGCATGATAGAGGTACTGATTCCAGGGTCCCATTCTTCTCAATGGGAATTTAATCCAATAATATCCAAGATGTATCATGATATGTGTCCCCAGTATTGGTGGCCTGTGATGAAATGTCGATAGCATGTTTTATCACTAGGTGTTCCACCAGTCAACAAGTGAACGTGGAGAACCAGTGGCCTGCTAGATTTTTACGACTATTACCATTCCCAAAATTTAAATGGGATGATGTTTCAATGTATTTTGTATTCAACTTATGATGGTTTCCTCAAGGTAGCGATGTGGTTTGGGTATTCATGGATTTAATGACTAAAGTATCCCAATTCCTTTCTATCTAGGTGACTTTCTCAATTAATGAGTTGAGAGGATTTTATGTATGAGAGATTATATAGCTACACAGGGTCCCTCATACTATCATTTTATATAGTAATTCTTGTTTCACATTGAGGTTCTAGAAGGGTTTATAGAAATATTTTGGTGCACATGGGCTTATGAGAACATATTTTCACCCTTAGAATAATAGCCATTAGAAACAGATAAAAAATGTTTTGAAGAGAAATATCTAAGAATGCTTCCATGATTATAGTGGTTCTTGGGAGGAGTATATACTTCTAATTGAGTATACCCATAATAATATATATCTGGTGATGATTCATATGGCTCCATATGAGGCCTTATAAAGTAGGTCATTCCATTAACCCTTGTACTGGTTAGAGGTAGGAGAGGCAGTGCTATAGGGTTCTTATCTCATTTAGGATACTTTAGAGTAGGTTCAGCTGATTAGAAATAATTTTTTTATTTCTCATTCTAGAAAAAAATATTATATAAATCACCATTGATGACCTCTAGATTTAAAAATATGTATTTGTGTTTTTCTTCGGGTATCACCCAGATTTGGGAATAGATGGATACAGAGGCAAGGTAAGTTGTCTCCTTATTTTATAGGGGATTTTGAGATATTGGATAGAGTTGGGTCAGTATCCTATTAGTTTCTATTACCTCATAGGTAATATGCCATGCGTGTTGAATTCCACATTTTACAGCTTATCCATTAAAATTTTGACCCATATCATACTTTTGATCTTGAGGATGTTGAGTTAGATGGTAATGCTTCATTTGAGGAGTATCCCATATACATCATTGACTGGGTAAAAAAGTCTCTCTAAGGCTAGTATCTCCCTTTATTATAGGTGCTATGGAAGCTTGAATATGTGTAGGATGATACTTGAGAGTGGGAGTACAACATATATGCTTTGTGGATGGAGTTGTTCTCAGATAACATTTTGTCTCCCTTAGATGAGAGCTTGAGGACGAGTTTCTTTAAGGGGGGAAGATTTTAAGAAACTGGTTTTTCTATAAGGTATGGATCCTTAAAATTTAGGTCTAATTATTTATCTTGGACTTATTATGGATTCTTAATGAGGTGATGTAAGTTTAGAGGGTGTCTGGGGAATGTTCGGATCTCAGAACCCCGACTGGTTGAAGTAAATACTATGCCACACAGTTAGTAGAAACCATGCATCCTAGCCTGCACGGTCTCTCCTAACTATGTAGGGCAGTTCAGTGGGAAGAATTGGGATGCACATTTTTTCACTAAACAAGCAACCCAGGGCTCACACCCATGCAGAGGCTCAATGTTTTTTAGCATATGTTAAAATAATAGTTTGCACATGGTTTTCCAAACTGTGTGCATGAACTATGCTACATCCCTCAATGGATAGATCCTATAGCACGATTGGTACATGGTTTGGCCAACTGTGTGGAAAACCCATATGACACAAAAACTTTGGGGAAAATTATTTATTTGAACTAAATTAATTATATATTTACCCTCTATTTTATCATTATAGAAGACAACCACCACTTTTCTCCTCCCATGAAGCTCTCAAGATCCTCAAGCTCGGTTCTTGGATTTATTTGTTCTTCATACATCAATTCGAGATCTGATCATCATGTTGGATTCCTCTTCGAAATTTCTTCAATCCTTAGGCTCAGTTCATGTTTTTTTATCCTCTTGATGATGCTATTTTTATGCAGGATAAAATTATAGATTTTTAGGGTGTTGACCCATTCTTCCATTTTCTTCCTATCTAGGCTAAATTTCGGGATGATACTAAATGTGGAGAGTTCTATAGGCTCGAGCTAGGTGATTTGTGACTATTCCCTAAAATTATCATCACTTATAAATTTCTATTGATGTTCCCCCATACAGGTTTCACAGAGCATTGCCCCTTAAATTCACATGTCTTTATTATAGTCATTGTGCTCATATTCGAGAGCCTTATCTATTCATGTTCATTTAATTAGAGGTTGAGACCTCAACGCCAACCACCCAATTATGATAAGGACCATGTTATTCCTTGTTTCCTTTTTTAGACATTGTTCTAGCATGCCTTCCACTTGGCCTTATTAAGGTAAGGGTTCCATCCAAAATAAATAAATCAGTAAATGAATTAATAAATAGAAATTATATTACTAGATATCACTTGGCCTAGTTAATTATTATTGAATGGTAATTGGTTTCATATCCTTATCACACATTGTTATTTATAATGAAAGTTAAAGGAATAAACATAAATAATGGATATGTTATTAAAACAATAAATGATTGCATGTCCTTGATTTACCTTGTCATGTTGATGAATGGTAATGAAATGAACCAATTAACTTTTTAAAAGCCATGAGTATTACATAGAATTAATTAAATAATGATATATGTATAATTTTTATATTGCATATGGATATTTTTATCTTTATAGGAGTGGTTAAACTTGAGCCAACCTTGGATTCCTGAGGAAATTCATTGATCACTCATAGGAAACAATTCTAATTAGAGGTGTTGATTGACAAGGGAGATACCCACATTGGAACATGGTCTATGTCTACTAGTGGATTCCCAAAATTGTTCCATATGACCCCTTCACTATATCTGTTGATATTTGGATGTCTCATATACACTCTATAGATCTATTTTGATGAATTTGGACATGTGGCACCATGGATTCACCCCATTAGGCCAAATCATGATTAGAATGTTCTTATCTTGGATGAGATCCTTGGACTCTATTAAAATTATTTACAGTGAAATGCCTTGGGTGTCACCACTTGGATTACACTCTGGCCCATTTTTATCCAGACTACATATGATACTGCTATGAGTCGGAAGACCCTTGGGGTCAAGGATTCCATGGTTACACCTTGGATCCTATTTTATTATTATTATGATCTATTATAGTTTTCTTGGCTGATTAACTTTTTTTATCTATATAAAATGAACTCAAATGAATTAATTAAATTATATCATGTTTAGAGACGTTACTAGCTAAGGTTGAAGTAGGTATGAGTTATTTATTTATCATTTGTCTACATATATATTACATATACACTGTGAGTTTATATTCATATTTTGGATTTTATAAACACCATTGGTGGTGGCCTAGTGAGATTTATCTCACACCCTATCTGGGCCACTATTGGTGCACTGAAGAATTATAAGATCACAGGTATGTATAAGGGGAAGTATCCCACCTTGGACACCTGACTTTCTTGCTTATAATGGAGATTGGTTGTAGATGATCATGCTAGTACTCGATATTCTTAGAGGTATTTTTGTTCTTTTGTATATCATGTATTTTCTTCTTCTATGTTACATATTTTCCAATATTATAGAGACATGAAATTACATAATCATCTTTTGTATATGATAATATTCAAATTTTGAATTGATTATTATTGATGGATGATTATGATTACTTATGATTCCAGTCTTGTTTATTTATTTATTATTATGATTCCACTATTATTATCCATCTATTGTTATATCTATGTTTTACTCTACTCGCCAACGAGCCTATACCCGAGTGGTAAAGAATCCTGATTGGCATCCAATAGACCCAGGATCAAATCCGGGTGTGGGTAAATTTCTAGGTTTTTGTAGCAATATTGTAGTATTTATTGTTGCAGGTATTGTTTAGTACTATATTAGTAGGCACTATTCATTTAATTTGGGCCTTTGGGCCAATGGTTTGGGACTACGGGTCTCAAGGGACTTCAGGGCACCAAAGGCCTTCAAACCACATGGAATTCAGGTTGTAAATGCCTTTGGTCCACCAATGGCCTTAAAATCACAAGTCTTTCAGGACAAAAAAAAATACCAATAAGAAACTCGAGCAGACCACACGAGAGTAGGCCTAGATGAGGATTCATAGAAAAAATTGTAAAAACCAGATTAGAGCTAACCGGATTGGAAGAATGAGACGGTATGGAAACTGCCATCGGGACCATACACCATGAATCTATGCGCGGGTCAATGCTATCTGATCATCTATGTGAGGTGGGGATCTAGGTGCCTTCAAGATATAGATTCTATGGAGGGGTTGTTTCAAGGGAGTTAGGCCTTGGGCCTTTAAGGTCATGTATTGGGTCATGTGTGGGCCTTGTTCCTTGGTCCTACGGGTCATTTAAGGGTTCCCCTTAAACCCTTAAATGGGGTATTATTCAAAAATAAATAAATAATAAGTCCTTCAAGCCATTCATGGTATGTTGTACTCCACTCTGACACAAGGGTGTAGTATCTCCACAGACACACCTAGGCCCTCTTTAATAGTCAGCAACCTATGGAGTATGGGGAGGCGCACTTGAGGCCATGTGGCCCCCTGGCTTGGGGCACCCATTTAGTGGATTTCAGCTTAGGATGTCAAAGTTGTAGGGAAAGAAAAGAATCTCTATCTGAAACGATGAGTGGAAACACATTATGGTTTAGCCATGGTCAAAATAAGTGATCTAGAACAAATTCCAATGATGTTAAATATAGATTTAAATGATTTAAACATTAAAAAATGATTTTTTTTGTTCCATAAAAGTATTTGTAATGAGTTTGGATGCATCTAGAAAAAGAGGAGGTTGAATATTATGATGAAAATGAGTAAACAAATATGTTATCCAAGCCAACCAAAGAAGCTAGGATCTTCCACTGTGAGGCAGTGGCTAGGCTCAAACAAAGACTTACTTGGTATTTGAATATGGTTAGAGAACCAACATAGTTCAACATTGGCATGAGATAACAGAGATCTAGTATGAGGAGGTGCCAACAAATCATGACCAATGGTCATGGAATAGGGTGGTACCGCAAGAGTTCAATGTTATTACTTAGAGCGCTTATTATGATATAGAAGTAAGAATCATATTTGAATTCAAATGTGGGAATTAATTTAAGCTAAAAAATATTCAATATAAATGCAATATAATGTGTTTTAGAAGATTATTTTTTTCCACATCATGGAGTAGAGAAACCATGATTCTGGTGGTTGAAAATGGATAGAGGTTTTTCATCACATGGTGAACCTTGAGGTTTCACAATGAGAGTTTACCTGTTTGAAATGGGGAAGCCCAACTTGGGAATGATGCTCATCATGGTATCCTCACATACAAGAGTCTATTTGAGAAGGATAGTCAAAATAGGTACCTAGTATAGACCACACTTAGGTTAAAATAACAGTTCATTTCTGAAGTACCTTCTGAAGATAGGGAAGCCAACTATGGGTGTTTCCACTACTATAACAGAATTACATGATAAATTTGAAGTGATATGTTGGACAACCATATCATTTCATCCAATGAATATTGTGTATTAGGTTTTTTAATGTTGAAGAGGAGATGAGTAGGTGGATTTGGATTCAAATATTTTAAATGGTGTTTTGCATGGAATTATATTGTTAAGAGTTTATGGCCATGGTGGCTTAGTGACGAATATTATTAGAGAGATGTTATAAAACATGTATGAACAATCAATGTTGTAATTTTTTCATGATTTTCATGAGAACATGGTGGTCAAAAAAGAGGTGGTTTTTTTGGAAGTTAATTGAAAATACCATGAATTAATTAATGTAGGATGTGATAATGAATAACACATGTTCCAAGGTGATCATGGAGTGATCCTTAGTCAACTATATATGTATTGAATAATAATTTCTGAGACCCATAGAAGATGGGATATAAAGAGTATAATTAAGAAGAAAAATTATAAAAGAAAAAACAATGAAGATGAGTGTTGTTCAGAATAATGTGGAAATGTTTTAAAAGACTAAGAATTTAGTTATTTTAAGGAAGATCAATATCAATAGTTTTTTAAGTAAGATTTGATCAATCTAAAGATGTTTCTCATTTTTTTGAATTCATTTAATACTAGTTGGATTTAGTCATCTTCCGTGGGATTTTGGGTATGTTTTGGGAAACAGAAGGCTATAGGATGATACCAATCCTATCCACTAGAAATTGATTATAAAATTCTAGTACAAAATATATGTATTGGGATAAAGTAGATGGAATAAGGATTAGGTACACAAATTGGGATAAAAACTTGTAAAAATATATTTTTCCTTATATTTTTTTTATTTTAATTTAATTTATGTAATCTAAAAATAATTTATTGAGTGGATTATGTCCTAACTGACAATAAAGGTTTACCTTAAAGAGAAATAAATTGTAAAATATTTTCACCACTAATTCAACCCCCTATTATCAATGGTTCCCCCATTCCTAGGGCACATCAGGTTCCCTCTGTATGATCCACATCTTGCAAGGTCATAAAATCTCAACTCTATTAACAATAGAGGTGTTCCCCCCTTCTATGGAAATAATTACCATGATGGGGAAAATAGGATGTTACCCTATCTCTTATCTCTTGTCCTGGAGGTTATTGATTCTACAACTGTGGGATTTCCAACATTTGAAAGAAGTACTATAATTTCATTTTTGGATAAGAATAATTTTGAAATTGATGGTAAAGACATAAATAAAATTATTTTATCTTCATTATATAATTTCTATACTAAGGAGATGTGAATTAAAACTGCAAAATCAATCTAAGACAAGTTAGAAATTTGTTATGAAATAAATTTAAAAGTCAAAGAGTAAAATATTCAAGTATAAATAAGAGTATTTAAAGAAATTAAAATGGATAAATAAGAAACTATTGATGACTATTTTACAATAGTAAATGTGATATTAAGAAATATGGGAGGGTATTTTGAAAAGTTTAAAGATTTATTAATGGTGAAAACTTTAGATGAGAAAATTTTCAAATAAATTTAAACCTAAGATATCTTATCTTTAAGAAAGAGGATATTAAACTTGATGAGTTATTAAATATTTTCATTGAATATGAAATGATAAATAATACAATATTTAATAAAATAATTTAAAGAATAAATGACTCTTAAATCCATGAGAATAATGAAAATTAAGGAAGAATATGTTGATGAATCTAGTGATTCTGATAATAAAAAAAGAAGGATGAGTATTATTAGAGACTTGTGTCTCTTGTCCCTAATAATTTCAGAAAAGGAAATGGAAAATATAAAGGCAAGATAACACTCAAAATATTCAAATGTGGTGGAATTGGACAATTTTACATAAATTATCTAAGAATAAAGAGTAATAAATATCTGTAATATGAACAAAGTGATAAATCTCAAAATAAGACTCGGGGTAAAAAATAAAAAGATTTAAAAAAAATATGGTGAAGGAAGAAAAAAGTTTTTGAGGAGAAGGAGGAGAAGTCTGGTAACTAAATAATAAGAATAAGACTCTTAATCTTACAAACAATTAGAGGATAAAATATCCAAGAATTTAACAAACTTTATCGGTTTTATTGAGAATCATGTAGTTTCCCCAAGAAGTGAGGAATAATGTTAGGGAAAGATCGAAAGGTCTGCTACCCACTACTCTCAGTTCCATGAAACAATGTTTATCTTACTTTATCAAAAACCTCTCTTTGTATGAGTCCTCCACATCAACCAAAATTCCTACAGTGTGCCTTCCTATTTCCCATAGAAAAATGAAAAACCTTGCATTGTGATGACCAAAATGTCATCTCCTCTAGATACCCATTTTTACAAATGTCCTCAAATTAATTCTAAACATTTTTTTTAAAATTATATATGTTAATTAGAATTCCCATGTCCTCTCCTACGACTTGGTCCACATCAACTTTACATATTTCAACTAACATAATGTGGTTTATCTTCTCAACTATGTGGCCATTCACTCTTTTTTCTCTCTCTATTTCTGAGTTCTACATTATAATTTTATGTTGTATACCTACTCATTGATAAGACTCGATGATACAAGGATGGTCATTATCCTCCCATGGTTCCACCCAACACTATGTCCGCTTTTATGCCTTATGATGCCCTATGATGGTTATGATTCATTCCCTTCTTGGATTGACCCTCATATGATCGAATACTCCTTTGATACCTAATGGATACTGTATTTAATCCTCTTTACCACCTCATGGGTACATAACCTAGATCTTGTGGTAGTTTATGTCTGACACTCATTTTTCAATTTATTATTTTATTTTCAATTACATTTCCAAATTACGATTCTAGAATTATGTTAGTCATAGAAAAAAAACTTTTCTAGGATCAACATGGTGTAGTGGTCTTTGAAGTTTCCAATAGAAAGGCTTTTACTTTAAATAATTGGATAAAAATCACATAATATATTCATTCTAGTCATTTCCATGTCTAATATAGTTTACCTAGATATACCATATTGTGGTGCATGTATTGGTGATGGTTTCCTTTATCATCCTACTTCTATTCATCTCAAGATCACTCATTGTAAGATAAAAATATCTCCTAATATAGAATATACTTGAATAAGAATATTAAAATTGTTCATTCCATTAATAAAAAAACTAAAAATACAACATCAAACTACCAAAATAAAGATTATTTCTGGTGCTTAATAACAAATTCAATAATTGAAAAAAAAATCCAACACCAAACACACCACTAGTTCCAACATTCTCCCCCTTTGTTTTTTATCAATACTATCAAAACTCCATCCTACATAAAATATATTTAATATTTCTAGGCTATGTGTTTATGATTTATTTTCTTCCCTACCCCTTTTATATCAAAATTAAAAGGAACATATTCAATGTATTTACTTTCTCTTTTTTACTAACAATGTAAGTGTTCTTTTTTTCAAGATTTTTCTTTTCATAAACTAACATTTTATTACCAAACTACTTGGGGATACCTTCTTCTCAGATTGACCACCCCTTTTATGAAATATTTTCCAACCTATTTGACATATTTCATTTACAACTAAAAACATATTAGCTCTATCAACCGGTGGTCTATAAATCATTTTACTCATCCACCTATCTAGATCCAAGACAAAATTTCTCAAAAATAGATACACATAAATTATATATTTTAGTGAGTGAAATTATGTATTGGTATTTGAGTTTTTGAAAAATCCTATAAGCATACTTATCCATGACCCGGTGTAAGAAATAAGAGTTTATGTTAACAACCCCAAAGCCTTCTTTCACTCACTTACTTTAAATAAAATCTTGTTGCTTTTCATTTAATAATATTTAATGAATCCTATGATCTCAATCACACTTACTCTAATCCATTAGTGCATAATCAAAAAATTATAGAGCATGTGAGACATAATGCATGTTTAATCAATTAATATCATATTTTTTTGGAACTTTTGATACCACTTAATATCCATGATATTCAATATTTATAAGGCTGATTTTTCATATGAGGATAAGAAGCCTTTGAGTGATCATCATCAACTCTCCCTAATTTCTTCAGCTCTTGAAACCATATTTTAAGATATTACTTAGTAAAGAGAACTAAATTTTTATAGTGGAATTTCTTCCAGAAACTTCAATGGTATATTGTAAAATGATCATCTGATACCACACTTTTTAGTACATAATACATAATTAATAAATCCATGAATGTTTCTTATTTTTCACTAATCTATATTATCCTTATTTTTGGTATAATAAAATAATATATATTTTTCAATATCACATATAGATCTTTAATGGTGGATTAACACCATGGGAACTTCAAAACATATCTTTAACACAACTTTACCTTCATATCAAACACTTTAACAAATTAACGTTTAAAATTTTAGCATGAAACTCGAGATTTTGATTTGAATATTAGAGTGGTTATTTGAAACCACTATCAAAGATAGATTAGGTTTTACCTTGAACGCATTTTATATTTCTATTATTTTATGAAACCAATTTGATAATATCAAAAATTATCTCTACCCCTATTTCATTTACACCTTTTTAACTTTTCATATAAATACTCATTTCAGAGCATATAACACCACAAATCATATCTATCCTTAAGATTTTACCACATCTAAATGATTTTAGAAACATTTATTACATGGGGATAGGTATTCCCATGAAATTATCATGTTTTTGAATGTGGTTGGTCTTAATAAATCAACCATTTTCATCTCAATATCTTCCAAGCCTTTCTAATGGTTATTTTTATAGTAACACTTGTGCATATTTAATTCTAGATACTCTATCTGGACTTATTTATCTTCCTTTTATTAGGTTCCTTCTTCGGTGTGAGAAAAATACTACTAATTAAAGTTTTTTTCTTTGATGAAACATTGGTGCATATTCCATAATGTTTTCTCTTCAATTAGAGGGTTCTTTCACCAACTTTCACATATTTACTTGTGGTATGATTTATTAAAACATTAAGACATTTCATGTTTCTATTATATTAAAATTATATAAGAACAACTTTATAATTGTACATCATTAGTGAGGATTTCATGACAGGATCATCCATTATTTTCACAACTAGAGAAACTTCCTTCTTCCACTTCCAAATTTATTTTTATTATCTACAAGAGAGTTTTTGTGAGGGAATAATTTTTTGTTCATGTTGAAAACTTTTATTGAGATCCATTTTCTAATCCATATAATTAAACCTATTTTACAGATTAAAATATTTATTTTCATTGAAAATATTTTTCTGATTTATCATAGAAATAAAGCAATTCCATATAAATTATTTGGTTTTCTTCTTGATAAAATCCATTTCAATATTTCTATGGTTATCATAAATAAATTATCTTCCTCAAATATCATAATATTTTTCATCACTTGTAAATTTAAATGTTAATTCATTAGTTCTTATTCCACTATGATCCCTTTGAATTCTAGAGACACACTCATTATGTGACCCATTATTCAATAGAAGTATCAATTCAAAGAAACCTTATTATAAGAGAATTTATTTAAAAATTTATCTTGAATATTATAGTTTCATTTATCTACTAATTTAATATTTTTTATCCCACTACAATCTACATTTTGAGTCTTAATTGGGAATGATTTTTTATCTTCATTAGTGGTTTTCAACCTCTTTTCATGCTCCTTGATTTTATTATCCTCCTTCTTTAATTGGATAGCCATTACATTTAAACCTAAATTGGATTCAATTGTAAATATTATTCTCTCTTAATTTTGTTTATTGAAAGGGAAAATTCCTATTTTCATTTCTTTCTTTGTGTCCATTTTTCAATATATATTTTGAAAGTTATTTGAGCAGATCACTTTGGACCTTCATCCTTTCACTCATCTTGGTTATGTCGAAATTCAAGCCACTTCAATTTTGTTTAGTATTTTTTTATTCATGAACAATTATTCAATGATTATAAGATTAACTTGGTGAATGATTCCCTATTTTTACACCTCTACATATAAGGATTGGATTTTTTCTTGATTACTATAAGAGAACTCAAAACTTTTATAGCTAGATGTCACTTCCACTTCATCTGTAGAATCCATACTTATATCTATCTCTATGGGAAACACTGAATTTAAATATTTTAAAAAACCATCTAAAAAATTTTTAGAGTCAAATATAATAATATAATATTATTTTTTACCATAATTTGAGCACTTTTAATATTAATATTATTCTTCTTGTTATTCTTCCTCCTACCTTTCTAAATAACATAGTCTTCACAGACCTTGTTCACTAGTTTCTTTTCTAGACTATTTTTTCAATAATATCATGAGTTAGACATCACAAACTACTTTATATCTAATTATTTTCCATAAAAACATCTATTATATTCCATATTTCAAAATAAGTAATATAATGAGTGAGTTTATAGTTAAATTTTTTTAGAAAAAAAATATTTCCAAGGTATTCTCAGTCCTTTCATCTCTATTCATCTCACTATGATTTTTTATACCAGTATCTAAACAAATTCCAATAATATCTATCTAAAATACTTCATGAATGTTAGAATTTCTTTCTACTAACCACCATATTCACTTCCTTTAAAAATATAGGCTTCATCATAGATTTTATGTACGTAATAAATCCAAAAAAAGATACATAGATTGAACCTTCAAGTTAGATATTTTAGGATCAAGTAATACTTGTTGGGACTATATTGAACTAAAACACTATGAGGGGGGTTAATCTCGGTTTTAGAAGATTTAAAATTCCATCTTCTAATTTTTCCATTTTAGATTTATTGATATTTTCACTTGTTGGAAGGAATACACTAAATATCTTTAACTATTATTAACCTCACCCTAGATATAAAACATACAAAGAAAGTAAATAATGAACACATATGGGTTTTAATTGGTTCACCACTAAGGGATAATAAAATAAGAATACAAAAAATGTTTTTTTATTTTACCAAAATATAACACTACTCACTATTTTTTGTTACAAAAAGATTCTTAAAGGCGTATTCCTAATCCAGGAGAACTATCTCTTCTTTTTTATTGATGCACTAATTTAAGATAAGGTTGGATAGTTCATTGATTTTTGGGTATTCTTAAATAGTTTCTAGACTTGAGGGTCTATATATTTTCAGTATACATTGCTAAGAAACCATGCATCACCTTCTTCAAAATCGATTCTATGTTATAATCATTTTTTTGCTCGACTTCTTAAAACCGAATGAGTTCAACACCTTAATATGAGGGATAGATATTTTTTCTTATGAAAATAATATTTGTAACACTTATCTTATATATGAAGATAATTCCAAAATTGGAATTATATTTATATCTTTTTCCTTTACCAACCAAATGTTGTAGTGAAATGGTCCTTCTTCTTCCTTGAGACCTTCCCTTCAAAAAACTATACCAGATATGGAGATATAATTCTCTAGGATATCACCTTATATAAATTTTATATATAAATATATGATCTATTTAATCTATTAAACCTTATCTTAAAAATATATTCTTAAATATATCCTCTTATTTTCCTTTTATCCTGAAAAACTATAATAAATTTTATTGATTTTTGGAAACCAACCCTTCTAATCCATGTATAGATATAAATACTTGTTTTTATGATCTTATCTAAAAATTCCAAGTGTGCCACATGGTTTTAGTGTGGTAAAATATTACTCTTTATTTTCAATGACTTACCATGATATAACTCTATGATCGACACATTTTAATCAAAATGATTCATTTTTTATAGTTTTTTTTAGCCACAACATGGTGACAACCAAAACACATGTTTAGGGATCTAGCTCAGAATAATAGCTCCAAATTCTATGAAAAGTTCTAATCATATCCTGAGTGTCACAACTATTTTAAAGAATGAATTTATCCAAATTAAGAACAATTATGAGTTTTGGTAGTTATTTCTACCATATAAAACAATTTCAGCTGAAACACTCTTAGAAATACCTAGTACCATAGACACACTACCTTTTTTATCCTATGTTCTAAAGGTCTGATACCCACTACACCCAACACCACTACACAGTGGTTATATATCCCTCATAAATAAATAACTTTTTATGATTCTTCCACATTGACCAAAACATATGTAGTGGGCCTTCCCATTTACTATAGGGAGATCAAAAACTCACAATAGTGACCACCACCGTAAGGTCTCGACACCCGTGCTTCCAGATATGGTATTAAAAATGCTATATATATTTTTTATAAAAATAACTGAAAATATACAGTCTATTTTATATCCAAGGATCTTTTTCAGGCTAGGATTTTGAGGAAAAGGACCACTATTACAAATTATCAGAGTTTAAACAATAAAAAATATCCATCTATTTTATTATCCTCATGCTAGATCATTATCAAAGATAATCTCTTGAAAACTTCTAAATGATACTAAAAACATTTTTAAAAACATAGGCTAAGAATAATTTCTCAGTAAGGGGTTTTAAGAAAACCATTGAAACCCATTTTTGAAAATATCTTTTGAAAATACCATTTGAAGATACTTTTGAAAATAATTCATAAAATACTTTTGAAAACTCATGTATATCAAAATAGATTTTTGATATATATATATATATATATGTATATTTAATAATATTATTCTATGGTTTTTAAAATATACCTTTGGAAAACACTTTTATAAATTCTTTGAAAATCCTTATAATTTAGAAAATTTTATTTTGAAAACAGTTTTCAAAATATAATAGATTTAGAAATAATTTTAAAAATCCTTTGAAAACATGATTTTAAAAATTCCTTAGAAAATACTTATGCCTTTAAAATATTATAATACCTTTGAAAATACATATTCCTTGAAAATATTATAATACATTTGAAATTACATACTCTTTTAAAATCCTATATTACCTTTGAAAATTCTTATTCCTTAAAAATAATTTCTTAAAAAAATAATACATTGGTTTTCAGAATATATTATGAAAGCTTTGAAATAAAAACCATGGGGCCACTTGATTGATTGAAGGATGTATGAACCTACCCATTTCCATAGGGATGGGTTTAGTCCCCAATTCCCTATCATTTTTACAAATTTAAAGTACTGAATTTTATAAAAACATTTTGAGCATTCCTTACATATATATATACATACATTTTTCACTAGTTTTTTTATAGAAATATGACAGTTCATTAATTACCTATACACACTTTATATATATATATATATATATATAATTTCATAGGATTTCACTTTCTAAATTTGGTACAACAAAATATTATGAAAAATAGCCTTTTCATACTTTCATGGGATGTTGAAGAAGGAATTATTAACACCCATGTATTTGACATTTCATTCATAAACTCATAAAAATACATTTTATTAAAATAGAACATAAAAAGAAAAATTTAATCATTTAACAATTTATCCTTAAATAAAGATATTAGATACTCATTTACTTGTTTCAAAATTTGATATTTGACATTGTCATTTTATACATAAAATAATGGTGTTAAGTTATGTATCCTTCATATGGAATAATACTAATTTTAAAATTACTATTCACATAAAATAAAACTTTTAACAATATATATAATTTTCTTTCATAAAAACAATTTTAATAAAAAATAAATGACACTCTTAACATATAATTTTGGAAGAAAAATTATATTACACACATAAAATCATAATAATTAAAAATTTAATAGAATATTTTATCATTTCATAAACATAATTTGGAATTATCCACTCGAGTAAGATCATAACTTGGATTAAAGATTAATTTTCATGGATGAAATATTACTCATTTTAAATTATGCAATGATAGTAAATTGTGTGTGTGTATATATATATACACACATATCAAAAGTATAAAACTATTTTATAATAAATCTTTTCACATAAAATATAATGGGGTTTTAAAATAAAAGATTTTGAAGTATCCCTTAACTTGAATTTAAATATAAAAAATATAAAATTGAAGATTTTGAAAATATTGCACATATATATGTATATTCTTGAATAATATAAACTTGAAATTTGAAATACATATATATAATAGTTTTTCTTTTAAAAATAATTCCCCTTACATAAATATTAATTTAAAAAACATTTTATTATATAGAATAAATAAATTTTAATTGAAAATAATATGTGCTTGAAAATGAACTTGAGTTTTGAAAATAATATAATGCACCCTTACCTAATTGAAATTGGAAACCATAGAGGGAGGCAGATTCTCCATGATGGGTACATGAGCTAGGGGGAAATAATGGGGAAGTAGAGGGAATAGGCTTATTCTTCTAGTGACCAAAGAGGGTCTCCCTTATAATTGCCTCATAGTGGAATAGCCTATATTTGGTGACTAGTTAAGGTTGGAACCCATTATTTTATTTTATTACATTCTTTTTATTTCTTTTACCAAATTTCAATTTTATAGTTTTTTTGTTCATAACCACTATATATTTTCTAGGCTCACCAAGGCATGGTGTTCTTTGGATTTTCTAATAGATATGGATCTCCTTTTTAAATTATGGATAAAACACCCTAATAAGCTTTATTATAAACATTTACATTTCCACTATGGCTTCCCTAGATGAAGCATGATGTTGTGCATGGTGAGATGAAGGTTTGTTTCACTATCCTACTTCTATTTATCTCCAAATAATTTATTGTTAGCAATAACTCACTCCAAATTCATAATATTACATAATTATGATATTAAACATTGTTCCTTCCATTAATACCAGAGAAACAAATCCAACATCAAACAACCAAACAAAATATGTCTTCTTTAGTGCTTGAAAAAAAACCAATGATTGACAATAAATCCAACACTCAAAGCACCATTGGTTCTAATAAATAAGAAGGTGAAGAAAATTATATAGATCATTTTATTAAGGCTAAATTGAAATATTTCCTTGAGAAGAATATAAAGATAAAGAAGGAAATAACATTTTTGAAAAAAAATAATTTTGGAAATTAAAGTTAAAGAAAATAAGAGTTTCTCAAAAGATAATTGAACTCATTAATGAAATTATGAAATTTAAATTGATGGTGGATGAGTAGGATATGATCATTGAAGATATTCAAGAAACATTTATAGTGAAATAAGAGACTATTTTCAAGACATAATAAAAATATCTTACAGATAAAATTCAATTGAAAATAATGATCATAGACTTTAAAAAGGATGTTAAAATTAAATATTAATCATCAAAGGCAATCAAATCTATGATCTCAAAAGAGAAGTTCAAATCTTCTCATGAAAGAATAATTGAATAAACTTTTTGTTACAAATAGGGTCAGAATACTAGAGCCAAAGGGTATAACTGGTGTAGTGTAATTTATGTCCATAACACTTATTTATACTAGTATAATATGTCCCTATGAACGAAAAGTAGATAAATGTGAGATAAAAACACTAAGAAAGTAAGAATAAATTCTTAATGAAATCAAGATATGTCAAAAATTAAATCTAATATATCTACAAAGAATAGATATAAATTTTTGGATAAAATATGTGGATGGTGTGACCAACATGGTCATAATATCGAGGAACCTGAAGAAATATGTGGAAGGTGTGTCAAAAACTGTATCTAATTTATCTACATAAAATTCAAATGAATTTTTATAAGAAATATATTGTAGATGTGGCAGATAGGGATAAAATACCAGATCTATAAATCCAAATCTCATCTTTGGAACTCTTATAACAAGTATTTGAGATGGTATAGTATTCCTAGATAGTTCTACAACAATTAAAAGTGGAAAGTAATTCATCAAGTGAAGTAAGAAAAAATTTCATATTGTGGAATTTTATTTAAAGGCATGCAAGAAAGTAAATCTATAGATTCTTAATAGTGGGTTTTCCTCCAAAATGACATGTGATACAAGAATATTGAATAATGTTCAAGAACATCATGGAGATGTAGTTAAATTTGGTAATTATAGTTCATTGAGATTGAAAGGTTCTAGTTCCACTGAGATTAAAGAAAAGAATCTCAAATGAAAAAAAAATCTATATAGAAGTGATAAAAAAATATATTAAGGTGAATCCAATTATGTGATAATGGAAATGAAGTTGTGTACAGGATAATTTGTGAATCACTAGTAGTTCAAGAGTTAGAGTGATCATCACCAAAGGTGAAAAATGGTGGAAATATTTTCCAAATTTTTGATCCATCAAATACATGCTATATTATCAACAAAAATGAGAGTGATTTGTGGAACATAAAAATTTTCTATGTTATCCTAAAGAACTGAAGTAAAATCTCAAAACATGAAGTGGTAAGAGACCCACCTTAGTTGAATAGGAAAAGAGAATTTGTCTGTGAAACTTTTCAAAAGGGGATGATGGCCTATGTTATTTATAAAAGTGTAAAGATTTGGTCAACTAGGACACTTGAGTTTATTCATACTAACTTTTATGGATCTAAGATGAAAAATCCTACTAGTGGTGGTTTTTTACTTCATTGCATTCATTGATGACTTCATTCAATTTACTTATTTTAGGTTCCTCAAGAACAAATATGAGGCAATTTATATGTTATAATCTACAGAAGAGATGTTTAAAAGGAGTTGGTTGTTTACATTAAAAAATTTAGATTAGGTAATGGAATTGGATATACCTAGAATAAATGTTAAAATTTCAATTCAAAACATTTAATCAAGAATCAATATAGTTCACGCTATACTCCCAAACAGAACGGAATAACGAAGATGAAAAATATATGTCTCTTATAGTTGGGAAGAACTATGTTATATGAGAACAAACTATCTAAATTATTTTATATATAATCAATTTATACTTCTTTTCACATACACAATAGGTTTTTTTTGGGAATAATAAAAATTTAAAACCCTGTGAGATTTGGTTTCCTAAAAAGATATAAGTGAAATACATCAAGGTGTCTCACAGTCCTTTCTACATGAACATCAAGAACACAAACCATGAAAAAATTTAAATAGAAGGGTGAAGAAGGTATTTTTATAGACTGCCTATCAAATGGTAGAGGTTATAAATGCTGTAAAAAAATACTATATAAAATTTTTGCATTTATTAATGTAAAAGTGATTAAAGATCAGGAAAAATATTGTTAGTTAGATGATGAAATTCCTGAAATTTATGAAGAAAACAACATAAAAATTTCAATAAAGGAGAATTATGAAGATGATAGAGATTATATTAATGAAAGTGTAGCACCCCAATATTTTAGTTTCATTTAAATTAATACTATGTTTGATAGTGTTCACCAAAGGTAACCCTGGGTTTAAATGAACCATGAAATAATATTTTCTAAATATGAATGTTATAACCCAGTTTTAGGGTTGGCAGTTATGAATATGAATAATTAAATTATGAAATATATATAGAAATTAATTACTTGATTAAAATAATTATGTCATGACCCATCCCATGGGTCCTGGATGTAAATACCTCAATCCAGCCTTCCATAGGCCAGGGGTTGGTGACTAGCAACTGAAGGCTTTTACTGAATAGGTAAGGAATTTCCTTAGAGATCTGTACACACCCAAAAAGGGAAACAAAAGTAAACAACCAGCAAAATTAAGTTATAACCATGAGAGTAAAGTACAACCACAAGTACAACTGTAAAATGAAAATACTGGGTCGGAATACAATCCCCAGAAACTGAAAAGAAAGTAAATAGCTACCGCATATGACCTGGAGCTCTACCTAGAGGGTAGTAGTTGTAAGTATAAAGTCGAAGAATAGTATCTTTATTTCTCTAATCTCACCAAGAACCACCATTTCTTGAACCTCTAAAGTCTACCTCGGAGCGTCAGTAGTTTTCACCATAAACACACATGCGGGTAGAGCCCGTGCAGGGGTGAGTATAACAACTCAGTAGGGGATCCCAAGACCCCTTAAGGTCTCTCAGTAATCTAAAAAGGAAAACACCACAAGAAATACCAAAAAGGTAATAACACAGACATGATCTAAATCATGAAGGACAAAGAAAAAGAAACATATCACTCTAACGGTATAACTTCAAGGTTACTAGGATATGGATGACTAGTCATAAATCCAGATCATTATATCTGTAGTAACTCTACTTTTGACCCGTATAGGTCATTGTATGTTGACCCGTATTGGTCACTAGATGCTCACCCGTATTAGTCGCTGGTGCTGACCCATATTGGTCGTTGGTGCTGACTCATATTGGTCACTGGTGTTGACCCGTATTGGTAACTGGTGCTAACCCGTATTGGTCATTGGTACAGAGGTAGGGATGATTAGTTGTATATCTAGATCATCCCACTCTAAAGTTTCTAATGTTGACCCATATTGGTCGCTCTTCTTCTTCATGTCACAACAAGCCACTGGATTCCCACATGAAGCACACCTAATCTCTGGAAGACTCTACTCCTCAAGCCATCATTCATATTTCAACTAGTATTAATTCCTACAAAAAACATACCTAAGGGACCGCCTAGTCATAGGGGTCCCATTGTGACAGACGACGCGTCGATCAAATGCTCGGTCTGTGAGATATGACACTTTTGTAAAAACGGCCCAGTTGGATTCAAGTCTGATTCAACCCAAGTCACACTCCAAACTATATCAAAACTCACTTAGATTATATCCAAATGACCACCTTGTCACAAGGGTCCTTATTCCATAGAAGGAGTTTCGATTGGATGCCCAATCTGTTAGTTACACCACGTTCTTGAAATGGGGGTGATCGCACCTCGGTCCGGCCCGGCTCGGTCGGGCCCGCCGAAATATTACAAATAGAATGCTTCCCAAAGGGGATCCCAATTCCACTAAAAATGTGTCAAATGGATACTTGGTTTGTAAGTTATGGGAATTCCTTTATTCAAGGGCCGGTTGGGTCTAGGCCCGGTCTGACGCGGTCAGGCCGGCCCAACGCAAAGGGTCCCGGGCTCCACCTGAATCCGCCTGGGTCCGGCCCGTTAAGGGTTGGACTGATTCACTAGGTCCGGCCCATTGGGTCAGCCTAGTTCATTGAGTTCAGCTCAGATGTTTCGTGGGCCTGGGCTGCGGTTGGCCCAGCCCACTGGGTGGGGCTCGACCCACCCTCACTGGCCTGTTGGGCCACGATTCTAGCCCGTGTCTGGCTCGGTCCACCTGAAGGTGCACCGTGTTCTCCAACTATCCCCGTAGACATGGGGCCATTTCATCTGACTAGTGGGGTGCTGCCCCACTATGTGCAATGGTCGGCCAGGTAGCCGACCGGTCTCCCGCCAAAGCGGAGTGGCGGGGGGCTACACTACCCCCTCTTTCTGTGGCTCACTGGCCATGGCTGCTGTCATTGGTGGTGTTTACGGGCACTTCCCTTCTCCCGCAAGGCTAGCTCGGGATGGATGCCTTTGGACACCATGGCACGTGATGGCATGCCTCCTTCCCACCATCCGCAGTTGGTTGTCACGGGCCTCCTTCGGCCATCGTCGGTCGTCGTCATCATGGCACGCCGAAAATTCTTTTTGCGGACCACCGGACATGCTCCGGTGGTCTGTTCTTGGTGTTGTCTGCACCTATGAGCCTCTCAGGTCACTGTTGCCTCTTCCTAACCCTTATCTCAGCCTTGCTATCGCATTTCCCAACATTTCATGAGAAATACAAGAACAACAAGATCAACGGAGGGTCCGGGCCTTGTTTGGATTGGCACATTCCCTCTTCATTAGCTTTTTAACAAGGGGTGTAAGCAACTATCAAAATATTTTGAAATAACTCCCAACTTGTAACATCGCATCAACCTATTGTGTTTAAAGGATGATATGAAGATCAACCTATTGGTCGGTTGATCCGTGTTCTTCATATCAATCAAGAATTAGGAAGGATTAATTTTATAATATCAAAAACAAAAACCCCGAACTGGATGAGACGTTTGCTGACGATGATCAAAAAAACCTCATTCATCGTTGTCGTCGGTTTGTGATTCAGTGGCACTCATCACCACTCGTTGAATCTGGTCTCATCCTCTGGGTGGATGTTTCTGCAAGACTTTTCCAGAGTTTACTCTCTTGAAGAAGTCGTGCCAAAACCCCACCCCGAGCTCCATTTAAATAGAAGGGGAAAAGGTGAGTAATGCGTTGAGGAATTAATGAGGTTCATTAAATGAACTAATGAACCTCTTTTAATTCACAATGGTGGACTTACGCATTTGATGAGTCAAGCCATTAAATGGCTTGACAAGTCATCGTTCCCACCACTGCCTCTCATCCGTTGGAGAAAAATAAAAGAAAATAACAATTATATGTTATTTTACTTTTCTTTTAAATGTCCAAAAACGAAATTTTTCTCCTGACTCACTATGGTCGAAGTCAAGATTTTCTTAAGTGAATCTCAGTGTTGCAGATTCAACGGTTCCCTTGGATTTTTAATCCGAGCACCGGTTCAAAGGATAGAAAACGTCGCCTGCACGTTTACTATTCATACCTTAAAAAAAGTTCAGAAATTAATTCTGGGCACATTGGGCCTCAGAATCATGCGCCGTCAATTTTCATAGACTCATAATAATCTCAAATAATACAAAAATTACATGGAATTATCAGGTCTTTAGATTATCCCCACTTTGGGGCTTTACATCCCCAAAATCCGAACAAGGATACACAAACAAAGAGGGGTACTGGGTATGCATATGAGCCTCTCAATCCCATGTTCTCTCCTGGAGATTCTCGTTCTGTCACAGAACGTGCACCATAGGTATTTACTTCCCATGAAGTATTTTCTCATGTCAATCCTCTATCTCCATCAAGTACTCTGCAAAAGTTAAACCATCATAAATCTTCAGCTTTCCATGATCAATGACGTGAGATGGGTCATGCACGTATCTCCTCAGCTGGGATATATGGAAGACGTCGTGCAACCCCTACAACTATGGTGGTAGTACCAAGTGGTATGACACCTTTCCAATCATCAAATGTATCAGGAATGGTCTGATAAACCTCGGTGAGAGTTTTCCGCCTCAGCCAAATCTTCATAGTCCCCATCGAGGGGGGACTTTCAAGAATATGTGGTCCCCCTCCTGGAACTACAGTGGTCTCCATCGCCTATTAGCATAGGAATTCTATCAGCTTTGTGTAGTCTTCATCCACTCTCGGATGACCTGCACCTTCTTAGTGGTAGCATGTACCATCTCTGGGACCATGAGTGCTGGCTCTCCTGGATCCATCCAGCACAAGGGCGATCTGCACGGTTTTTCATACAATGCCTCAAAAGGGTCTATACCAATGGTGGAGTGATAACTTTTGTTTTACACGAACTACACCAAGGGTAGGTGGTCCTCCCAACTATGACCAAAATCTAGGACATATGCACGAAGCATTCCCTCCATGGTCTGGATGGTCTGCTCAGTCTGACCATCTGTCTGTGGGTGAAAAGTTGTGCTCAAGAGAAGCTGAGTCCCAAAATCCTCATGTAATCCTTTCCACAATTGTGATGTGAAGCGTACGTCATGGTCTGAAACTATTTTCAAAAGAACCCCATGAATCTGCACGATTTCTTGAACATAGAGACATCCCAAGCTCTCTACCGAACCCTTCTCTAAAATGTCAAGGAAGTGGGCAGACTTGGTGAGTCGGTCAATGATCACCCAGATGGAATCATTCCCTCTGGACGTATTTGCTAACCCCTTCATGAAGTCCATCGACATCCCTTCCCACTTCCACTCTGGTATCTCAAGGGTTTGGGTTAAGCCTGCTGGTACCTGGTCCTCGGCCTTCACTTTTTGGCAAGTGTGGCAATTAGAAAAAAACTCTTCCACAACTTTCTTCATCCCTGGACACTAGTACTGACGTTGGAGGTCCCGATAAATCTTCATCACGCCTAGATGTACTACCAAGGGGGATGTATGGAACTCCTTCAACACCTCCTCTTGTAGCACCACTGGTATAATTGTATTTCCTCTAAAAAGGATAGCATGATCCCCACCTTTAGAATATCCATCAGGGGCATGGCCTGAGGATATCTGAGAACATGTAGTCTCGTAGCTACTATCTCTGAGTTGTGCCTCCCTAAATCACTAAAGGAGTGGAGGGGAAACTACCATTGACTGGAGGTAGACTGTTGCATCTCTATCCACGTAGGATTTATGAAATGAGGCTAACTGCTCTGAAGCCTCGTTCAGTAGCTGCAAACTCGATCTTCAGCTAAGTGAATCTGCCACTATATTCCCCTTCCTAGGAGTATCGAATATCTCAAATTCATTTTCCTGGAGGAACTCTAGCGAATTTCACTGTCTTAGATTCAGATCTTTCTATGTGAAGATATATCTGAGACTCTTGTGGTCTGAGTAAATAATGAACCACTCTCCCATCAAGTAGTATCGCTGCATATTTAGTATGAATACTACTGCTTCTAACTCCAAGTCCTTAGTTTTTGTGATCCATAAGAAATCACTGCATCACCCTACATTAGTATGCAACCGATTCTGGTCCCTGATGCATCATAGTAAACCACGCAGCCAGTGCCCTCCTTCGGCAAACTCAGGATGGGAGCGATGTTCAAGCTCTTCCTCAGCTGTTGAAAGCTATACTGTCATGTCTCTGACCATAGGAAGGGTTTCCCCTTATTTGTTAAGGCATTAATAGGTGCGGCTACTCTGGAGAAATCGGGTATGAACCTCTGATAGTAGCCTGCTAATCCAAGGAATCTCCCCACCTTAGTAACACTCCTGGGTGGATCCCAAGAAAGTACTGCCTCAATCTTTTCTAGATCCACTACAACTAGAGTGTGTCCAGAACTATCCTCAAGTGTAAAACGTTCTCTTTCTCGGATGCTGAGTACACCAAGATGTCGTCGATTAAGACCACCACAAATTGCTCAAGGTATGGCTAAAGGATCCTATTCATGAGCCCCATGAACACTGATGGAGCGTCGGTCATGCTGAAAGGCATCACCAAGAACTCGTAATAGCCATACCGACATCTAAAGGATGTCTTTGGTACATCCTCATCCTATAACCTGATCTGATGATAGCCTAATCTGAGGTCTATCTTCAAGAACCACTTCACTCCTTTCAACTGATCAAACAGATCATCAATTTTTGGCAGAGGATACTGGTTCTTCATGGTCACCTGGTTTAGGCACCAGAAGTCCATGCATAGCCTCAAACATCCATATGACTTCTTGGAAAATAACACTGAGGACGCCCATGGAGAAACAATGGGCCTTACAAATCCCTTCCTCTGTAATTCCTCCAACTATACCCTCAGCTCATGGAGCTCCATAGAGGCCATCTGATATGCTTATGTAGATATCGGTGTTGTTTCTGGGTACAAGTCAATGTGTAATTCTACCTCTATATGAGGAGGTAGTCCTAGGACATCTTCTGGAAAGACGTCGTCATACTCGTCCACCACTGCTGGGAACTTTGGACATGCCTCATCCACCGTTTTGAAGGTCATGCAAGCCAACAGATATGTAATCGGCTGCACCCTCCTTATCGCAAGTCTATCCCATGCTGCTCTATTTTCCTTCTCACCAAAAAACTAAAATTGGCCTCCATATCTACACATACATCGCAATGTACGTCTCAAGCAGTCAATCTGTGCGTGAACTGCTAATATCCAATCCATGACTAGAAAGATATCGTAGGGCTTCAACGCTGCTACTAGAAGATCTCATCTGAAAATATCTCCTTCAAGAGTAAGATCGCACTGTTAGCACTAGTGTGTGACCAATGAATCTCCTCTCATAGGTGTATCCAAATGAAAAGGTCGAGCTAAAAGTTCAGTCGGTATCTTGGAGTCCTGAACTAAGTCTTCGGTAAGAAAAGAATGGGTAGCACCTGTGATGATAAGCACTACTACTAAAGTATAGAACATATAGATCATACCTTGTATCGCCTCAAGGATGTCAAGATCATGATCCTTTACTTCTTGTAGCTGGGCCTGTCCCCATCCACCCACTCCCTGAGCTCGTGGTGGACTACTTGGGGGTGGTGGTGGTGGTGGTGGTGCCTGGTGACCCCAACCACCTCCTGCTACATGTCTTACTCCCATGCCTCATTTTCCACTTGGCTGACGCTCATTCTCCTGCTATTTTCACTACCTCAGTTCCCCCTCCACTGTATTTTGATCATCTACGCAAGGAGTCAGATAGTCACGAGATCCGTGACCCTTTCCCCACACATGAAAAACATATCATGCCTCGCTGGTGGCTCCTTTGGCCTCTTGAGGCTAATACCTATGACCCTACGTCCTCGGGTCACCCTCCAAATGGTATATCCTACTTGGGATTCTTTATCATTTTTCTACTTCCAACTGCAGATGACTCTGCTACCTATCATCCAGTAGGGTCTCTCACTGTCAGTGCCTGCATGGCAAGGAAGCTCTCCATTAGAAAATCTCGCTCTAGTACCCTATCATGCGTCAGGATTCTGAGAGAAAATGTTGCAACTCTGATCTCTCATCAGAGCCCCTTCTCAAAGGTCTGGGCCCTGAAGTAAGGGTCTCATACCATGTTGCTGGAGTATTAGGATAGGTCAGTAAATCTCACAGAGTACTGAGCCACAATATGGTTTCCCTATTACAGATGCGACAGCTCTTGAATATGCATAGAATGTAGTGTCGCTGGCACAAACTCCACCCTAAAAAGGCTCTCAAAGTTCAGCCTATTGAGGGTCATCTCCTCATGAACCTAGAGCATTGATCTCCACCATCATCTTATCGATCCCTAAAGAAGGCTAGCATCCAAGATTTCCATCTGATCGGCAGGTGTCTCTACTAAGCGAAACACCCATGAAACCTCCTCAAGCCAGTACTCTGCTGCCTAGGGGTCCATATCACCTTGAAACCTCAGAGGCCTCTGTCTTTAGAACTCATGAAACATGCTCATCTGGCATTCATAATCCACTGGTAGCATCTTTTACTCAATGGGTGGTGTTGTTGCTGGTACACCACCTGAAGATTCCATCGCTATGAGTGGTCCATGTACTGACACCTCGTTGCTCGTGGTCCACTATCACAATTACTAATCGGAATCCTGGACGATTTTCTTCATAGAGGTATCCTTTAATAAACATATGTTCCATGGTCAATAAGTTATGCCTAGTGAGCTGACTCAAGAAAGATCAATAAAACTTTTCAAAACACTAGTAACTAGTGTTTTCATGTACCGAGTCAGAAAACAGAATTCAGGGTCCTAGTGTATGGATACGTCGACCGCCACACCAATACTAGACTCCCTATACTGAAAACCAAACTCAAGACACTTTACACCATTGCCTCATTAAAATTAGACTTTTAGTTCTTCTATTAAAATCGACTTCCCTCTAATACCACTTTGTCATGACCCGTCCCACGGGGCCCAAACGTGAATACCCCAAGCCCACCTTCCATACGACATGGGTTGGTGACTAGAACATGAAGGCTTTTACTGAATAGTGAAGGCACTGCCTTAGATATCTGTACACACCCAAAAGGGAAACTAAAGTAATCAACCAACAAAATTAAGGTATAACCATGAGAGTAAAGTAAAACCACAAGTACAACTAAAAACTGAAAATAGTGGGCTGGAATACAAGCCCTAGAAACTGAAAAAAAAAAAAGTAAACAGCTGCCACATCTTCCCTAGAGATCTACCTTAAGGGTAGTGGCTGTAAGTATGAAGTCAAAGAAGAGGATCTCGACTGCTCCCATCGCACCAACTCCAGCAAGTACCAAACCTCTAAAGTCTACCTCAGAGTGTCAGTAGTCTGCACTAGACACACACGTGCAGGCAGACCCCATGAAGGGGTGAGTATAACAACTCAGTAGGGGACCCTAAGACCCCAAAATGACCCTCAGTAATTCACAAAGGAAAACATCACAAGAAATACCACAAAGGTAAAAACACAGGCATGATCTAAATCATGAAACAAAAAACAAAAGAGACAGCTCACTCTAACAGTATAACTTCAAGGTTTCTGGTATAGGGATGACTAGTCATAAAGCTAGATAGTCCTATACATAGTAACTCTACTGCTGACCCATATAGGTCACTGTATGCTAACCCGTATTGGTCACCAGATGCTGACCCATATTAGTGGCTGGTGCTGACCCGTATTGGTCGCTGGTACTGACCTGTATTAGTCGCTGGTGCTGAACCATATTGGTCAATGGTGATGAACCATATTGGTCACTGGTACAGAGGTTGGGATGATTATTTTTATAGTTATATCATCCCACTCTGGAGTTTCTAATGTTGACCTATATTGGCCGCTCTTCTTCTTCTTCATGTCACAGCCAGCCACTAGATTCTCACACGAATCACGTCTGATCTCCATAAGACTTAGCTACTCAAGCCATCAGTAATATTTCAACTGATACGAAGTCCCATAAAAATCATACCCAAGGGACCACCCCATAATAGGGGTCCCAACATGACAGATGGCGCGTCAATCAGACGCCCGGTCTATGAGATATTGACACTTTTGTAAAAAGGGACCAGTTGGATTAAAGTCTGATTCAACCTAGGTCACACACCAAACTCCTTAAAACTCACTTATATTATCTCCAAAATACTTACTTGTCACAAGGTTTCTTATTCCATAGACGGTGCATCGATCGGACGTTCGGTCTGTTAGTTACACCCCTTTCCTTGAAACGGGGGTGATCGTACCTCGGTCTGGCCCGGCTTGATTGGGCCTACTGGAATATTCCAAAGGGACCAATTCCCAAAAGGGGTCCCAATGCCACTGACGACATTTCAAACAGACACCTGATTCGTCAGTTACAGGCATTCCTTTATTCGGGAGTCGGTTGGGTCTGGGCCCTGTTTGACTCGGTCAGGCCAGCCCGACGCAATGGGTCTCGGGGTCTACTTCACTACGCCCGAGTCTATCCCATTAAGGGTTATCCCGATTCACTGGGACCAGCCTGTTGGGGTCGTCCCGACTGGTTCTCGGGCCTCGGTCGTGGTTGTCCCGGCCCGTTGGGTGGGTCTCTACCCACCCGCGTTGGCCTACTAGGCCTCGGGTCTGGCCCGTTCGGTTGGCCCGTAAACGGCTCGGTCTTCCTGAAGGCGGACCGTGTTCTCCAGCTGGCCCCGTGGACACAGGTCCATTTCATCTAGCTAGTGTGGCGCTTCCCCGCCACGTGAAATAGTCGGTCAGGTGACCGATGGGTCTCCAGCCAACGCGGCATGACACAGGGCCGCACCACCCCCTCTTGTCGCGACCCGTTGGCCGCTGGCAGCACCTGCCAGCGCCTCCCTTCTTCCGCGCAGCCGACTCAGCCCAGATGCCTCTATTCATTGTGGTGTACGATGGTGTTCCACCTTGCCACTGCCCGCAGCTGGTTTCTGCGGGCCTCCTCCGACCCCCGCCAGCATGGCGTGCCAGTGGTTCTTTCTGTGGGCCACCAGATGTGCTCCAGTGGTCCATTCTTGGCGTCGTCTGCACCTATGACCCTATCGAGTCACCTTCACCTCTGTGTTACCCCTATCCTAGCCTTTCTGTCTCATTGACCGACCGCGTATGAGAAACACAAGAACAACAAGTTCAGAGGAGGGTCTGGGCCTTGTTCAGATTGGACCACGCCCTCTGTGTTAGATTTTTAAAAAGCGGTGTTAGAAATAATCAGAAAATTTAGAAATAACTCCTGACTTCTAACCCCACATCAACCTCCCGTGTTTAAAGAATGATCCACAGATCAACCCATTGGTCAGTTGATTCATGTTCTTCGTATAAATCAAGAATGGGGAAGGAGGAATTTTATAATATCAAAAACAAAACCCCCTACTTGGATGAGATGTCTGCTGATGATGATCAATGAAACCTCCTTCTTCATTGTCGTCAGTTCGTGATTCGGTGGTGCTCATCACCGCTCACTAAATCAGGTCTCGTCTTCTAGTTGGATGTTTCTGCAGGACTTCGCTAGAGTTTCCTCACTTGATAAAGCTATGCCAAAACCCCACCCCAATCTCTATTTAAATAGAAGGGGGAAAAGGTGAGTAACACATTGAGTAATTAATGAGGTTCATTAAATGAATTAATGAACCTCTTTTAATTCACAACGGTGTAGTTATGTAGCTGATGATTCAAGCCATTAAATGCCTTGAAAAGTCACTAGTCCCACCACCTCTGCTCATCCGTTGGAGAAAAAGAAAACAAAATAACAATTACATGTTATTTTACTTTTCTTTAAAAATTCCAAAAACTAACTTTTCCTCATAACCTACTATGGTCGAAGTGAACCTTCCCTTAAGAGAATCTTGGCGTTACAAATTCAATAGTTCCCTCTGATTATTAATCCAAGCATCAGTTCAAAAGATAGAAAATTCCACCCACACGTTTACTAAACATATCTTAAAAAAAATTCATAAATTTATTATGGGCACATCGGGCCTTGGAATCACATGCCATCAATTTTCATAGACTCGTAATAATCCCAAATAATAAAAACAAATAAATGGAATTTTCGGGTCTTTACTAATTAATTCAATACAAAAATACTACATTCCTATAATTTTTGTTACTAGGAAAATTTTAAAAATAAATTCATTTTATGACATAAGATACATTCTTCATAAAAATGGGTTTTAGGTGTTTTATGTGATAATAATTCAAATTATTTTTTTTTCTATTTTTAGAAATTATATTTTATAAAATGAACTTAGTTTTTTATTAGTATGTAAAAAATATCATAAGGTGAAATTTTGGAATTTTTTTGAAAGGGTTGATTTTTGGGTGAATACTTAAAAATACCGATTTTGAAAATATAGCCACTTTTATGACTTTATCATGATATAAGAATAACTTAAAAGATTATGAAAGCCTATTACTATATCAATTTCATATTTAATAATTAATATAATGTATTCAAAAATATTATTTTGAACTTATAAATTTATATTTGACATTTTTTAAATCTATTTAATGTTTTTATTCTAATAAAATAATTTTTTTTGATCAATTTATTTAATTATATATTTTCATAGATAAATTTGGTTTTGAATGGTTTGAAAGTGATATAAACCTATTTTATCATAAATAGTTCAATTAATTCCAATATAATCAACATTATTCATGATTTTAGTATAAAATATTTTTTATACTTAAAAAGTCATTTTTCTAGAAACTGTTTTTAATTATGTTATATCTACTAATTTTAAAAGTAAATTTTTGCAACTTTAGAATTGTAATATTATAAAATGGATTTCATATTATTAATAATGAGGTTAAAATTTGGTATCTTTTTTAATTTAATTTTTTTTGATAATGAGTAATAACCAAGTTAATAATTCATTAATATGGTAAAGGTTAAAATGGTTTAAAAGGGGGTCAAAATAAAAAGATATTGGATAAAAAGACCTAAAAGCTTAGTTAAATTATATTGGTTGATCATATTTCAACTATATCATTATAATATTCAAAATTTGTATAATTTTATCCACTTTAATTGTGTGAGACATATAATATATAATAATATTTTATGTATTTACAAGATTTCCACTCACCTCACTTATAAAAGGGAACCCCTTATCCACTATTATTCACACATTTTGATCCACTTAAATCATCAAATACCTAAAAAAATACCTTCCTAGATTCCATATCCATATCATAGAGCTTTTGGTATTCCCCTATAACCATCCTATGAAGGATTAATGTGTAATCCAAAAGAGGATTTTTGATGAAGTGGTATAACTATGAATCGAGTTTTTTCATTTTATTTCTTATTATACATCATTAAATTATATCCTAACACAGATGATATAATAATTTCAGTATATTCACTATAATTATTTATTTAAATTTATGCCCCAACCTGTATTCACTCCCTTTCTATCAAATGATGAATGAAAGCACGCTCTTGCATATGTATGAACTACTGCCTCCACGAAGCGATGTATTTTGTATTTAATCACCAACATTCATGGTTAGTTATTATGATTTATATAATGTTTATGTATGATATTTGTGGAAACAAAATTCTTATGGAACTATAATATGTCATCTAACTTTTTACCCTTCCATCTGTTGAAAAATGATAAAGTTCCTCGTTCATACGTGTGGAATACCACCTCGACAAAACAATGTGATTTGTTATTCATTTTTTATTTACATGAATAGTAATTAGGATGTATTTATTGAATAAATATGATACTTATAATATTATTATTATTATATAAAAGTAATCCTTTACCTATTTAATTTCCTTTTCATATATTAGAAAAATGAAAACATCAATTGTGCCTACGTACGGATTACTATCTCTATGAAGTAAAATGTTTGAATTTTCATAGTCACCCTTCATGGTTGGTTCTCAAATTGTATTTAATATATAAAAAAGATAAATATTTCATGATGAATATTTTTAAAATTATTGAGAAATAAACCCTTTGACCATGGTTACCCTACTAAAGTTATTTTTGGATTACAAATTGAACATATTAAAAACACCCGACATGAACTTTATCGATTTAGTAACTATATAAGATAGGAAAATAAATGAAATAAAAGGGATTATGATAAAAGAATAAACCTATAATTTTTTAATCAAGTAACTAAATAATATAAGTTTATTATATAAGAGGTTTGAATGCGTTTGACCAAGGGGAAATTCAAGGTAAGGGTTTATTTTAGAATCTTATTTTTATTCAGGATTATTTATGGTCAAATTTTCATTAAAGGAAATTATTATATGTTCCTATTTTGAAATCCATATATTTTATTCTCCTCTAGTTATTTATGGAGTTTTAATTTTTTTTTTCCTTTGTTTTTATTTCCTTTGGCACTTAATATGATTAAGAAAATATTATTTTTAAAAAGATGACCATATTTTCTCTTTGGTCGATGAAATTTTTCTTTAATCTCCATATTTATTAAAAAAACTCAAGAATTTTATTTTATATGATAAAATTATTAATTAAATTTATTTTTAATAGTATTTTACTTTCTTTTAAAATGTGTAAATTAATCTTCTTTTTGTTTTCCGAATGAGGTACTTTTGACTTATTACCAAAAGTGTGAAAGGAATATTTGTTTTAATGTTTGCTAAATTAATGAATTTTTCCTAAATAATATCTATTATTTTATTTTAATAATAACTTACCATTTACCTATTTTATTTTCAAATAAAATCATTTTCTCAATTTTGTTGGAATTTTTATTCATTTTTGTCCAAAAGAAAGGGATATTTTTCACATGTTTTCAAAGAAAGGATTGAATGTTATTTTAAATGCATTATCATGTATGAAAACATAATTTGATGATTCTTATTCTTTAATGGGGGTATAATCTAATTACACCATCCACCTTATTTATATGGATTTCTTATGATCATGTTGATATATTTACAAATTAGGGAAAATAGTAACATTTTTTATGTTAATTTTTCAAATAAAAATGTTTATGATGATTATGTATTGAATGGATACTCATTTATTTCATATGATGAATGAATTATACATAGTAATCAATTATTTGGTCATTTTATAGCCCCCTGATTCATCATTGGGTCTCTTGAGACAAACTGGTTTTGGTATTTGGTATATTTTTTACCTTTTACAAGTTATATCTTTTCACAATGCCTTGACGTAAATATTATGATGTATAGAATTATGTGTTCTATCATTATGAAATAATTTATTGTAATATATATGATTATTTATGTTGTTATGTAATCCATGTATATATTACCTTTTTATGATATTATTTATATGAAATATTTAATTATTGTTTATCACTACCATAATATTCATGCTTTATTTATTTTATAACAAATTATATTGTACCCTTTCCCTTAATGAGGATATAATCTCACCCTTTATTATGTTTTCCTTTTCACAAGATACTAATAAGGGATCTATGAATGCTTTTATGAGTATTATATAATAAATAATAAATTTATCAGTATAATTTTGAAGATATATTTCATGTTTTCCAATTTAATGTGAGAATCATGTATATATCTAGTCTCCCAAGACTCCTTCAGTATCAGATATCTTGTATTTTATGCCAATGTAGTATGATAATAACAATCTTTGTGTTTCCAGTTTAGGTTGTTACAATAGGTATCAAAGGTAGGTTTAGTATAAACCTTGATAACTAGATTTAGAAAAATATTTATTAGAGAACAAAACCCTATTATAGAATCTAGGGATAAGGCTAAGTATAAGATAATATCTTAAAGTTTTGGTAAGGTAGAGAATGTGTGGTCTCCTAGAAATGAAATCCCTATTTGGATACTCATTGGTGGATGCAGTTATGAAACATATGCAACTAGAGGTAAACATACACAAATAGGTTAGTAGAGCATCAATTCTATCTTCTCTTATTGCATTATTAATCAGCCAAATACTGCACACCTATATAGATAATCTAGGGGGTATGATTTAGTTGATTAACATGATATTTATATACCATTATGAATGATTTGAAAAATATTTCTATTATTTGAAGATATTCCTAAAGATACTATGATTGTGATTTTGAGATTATCTATACATAAATTTTTAATTTATATTATGTTTTACACCAGATTTAGAATCATAAACTATGATTTAAATTTCACAATGTTATGAGCTAATATATTGTATGAATTTTTTTTATAAAGGATTCATAGTTGAAGGAATATCAAAAGTTTCAAATTGGAATAATGTGAATGGATTTATACTGATTATCCTTTATCTTTTAATTATGAAGGACTTAGAGCATGGATGTGACATCAGATGTCATGCTTGATAAGATAATTTTTAAATAAAGTGGTGATTCTTGGAGGATTATTATGGACTAATTTTACCCAACAAAGAATTAAGAAATGGAAAATTTTTGTGTCATTATTCTACATAGGCATGAGTTTTCCTCTATGTAAGTGTGAAACTTCCTTTTAATTGGTACAAATATTCATCTAATTAAGTGTCACTATCATATGTATTATCTTATACCTACGTATGAGCCATTATAGGATATTCATCTGTTATCTGCTGGTGCATATGTGTCATACCTTTGTAAAATTTTGTTGAAGGATGATCACGAGTATAATTTAGGGGATTAATAAATGATTCAAGATGTTGATATGGGATTCCCTATCATAATTCATGCAACAACCAGAGGAGGCCACATGAATTATTATGTGCATGATATTTCTATTGAGCTCAAAGAATGAAGTGAAAGATTTCTTGGGAAGATGGGATCACAAATGGGAAAGAAATATAAGGAAGAAGGAAAATTTTAAAAATTAAAGAAGTAAGGATATGAAAGGTTCGACAATGACCAAATAATATTGAAATTATGAATACTAAAAATAAGGATGATGACTAAGGAAGAACAGAGTTCAGGGAGATCAAGTGGGGTGTTTCGTGCACTATTGCTACTTTTCACTGTTTCCATTTATTTTCAATTTCCTATAGTTTTTTAATGATTTAATATTATTCATTAATATATAATACCCTAATAATATTGGTTTAAATTTTTAATGATCTAATAAGTTAATTTTATCCTTTTATAATGCTTGATTCTATACACTCTAATGAATATAACCCTCATTTTGTTAAACTAGTTTCAATTTGCAATAGAAGTTCTTAATTTTATATGAGTTTGTGTTTCATTTAATTATATTATATTTTTTATTTCCTTGATCAATGATCCATCATCTACATCCACTCAGTTTCAATCTATATATGGTGGTATAGTTTGAGTTGAGTGGTGATGTGCGTAGCGATTAATGGAACATGTGAAAGGGGAGGTAGTTTCTCTTGGATTTCTTGAGAGGAACAAAACCTAGTTGGGTATTTCCTATGTATTCTAAGAGTTATTTTCTATATAAATTACACACATAGAAATGAAGGTTGAAAAATTATAATATTTTGTTAATTTGATTCTCACTAAATCCAGTCAACCAATGGTGAGAGGGTAAACGGTTGTAGATCCTCTAAATCATCAGTTAACCAGGATAAGAAAAGCTAATAATTTAAGGACTAAGGGGGAATTAAAAGTAGATAAATAACCCTAAACCAATCACCTTTATCATTATATTCTGTTCAAAATTATTTGAATCATTTCTTTACTTTTCTTTTCTAATGAAAAATAATTAAAAATCACCCCAATTTTTTCAGCCAAAGGTACAACTAGTTTTGTGAACTCCTTTCTATAGAAAACAATAGGGTTACTGGGTTGATTTCCCCACCAATAACCTCCTACCCCCTCTTTCATTATACTTCATATAAATGGTAATTTCAGTTTAACTTAATGGGTGATTATAGAAACACATATTTTCTATAATAAAATTTTCTTTCTCATTTAATTAAATGTTTATTTCTTCAATATCCATTTTTTTTACACAACAAATATTACTATTTAATTATCAAATAGTTAAATAAATGTAGAATTTAAGTCCATAAATTAAATTGGATGATATTATCATACATTTCACATGATATTTCATGTACATCATAAAAATTATATTTGTAAAGATTTTTGGGCTTGTATGAGGGTTGTTTTTGGTATTTTAAAATACTAGTGTAGGGACTCACACTAGATCAACCCATGGAAATTCTGAGAATGCTTCTTTGTTCTTTTACTCAATTATGAATCATTGAAACTATATTTTGAGAAATTAGAAGTACCTAAGATATTATATTTTTATAATGAGTTATTTTAAACATGAAAACCTTTCACATATGAGAAATTTGTATTGAGATTGAAGATTTTTTTTTGGGATTTCTGTTTGATCTATCTTTCTCTCATATGTGGTTTATAGATAATATGAATATGAAGTAAATGAAGCCTAATTTGAAAGAGGTGGGAAAATTTACTTTATTTCAACCATAAGAAAACAAATTTTGTTATTGATTTAAAATAATTGATACTCAAGGTAGATAGTGGGTGAGTGATTGAATCATGTTAGGAATTATTATGATTTGACCATAAAATCTAGCATATGGTGGTTATAACTGAGCAATGCAAAGAATACTTGAAGGATAATTGATTAGTAGAAATGAACTTACTATTAATGAGGATTATAGTTACATTATTATTCAAAATATTTGAAAAATATATTATCCTAACAACCTACCAAGAAGATATGATTATTAGTTTTTATGATTATATTCAAACAACATTTATATTTAGAGTCCAATTGAATACCTCCACATTATAATTTTTTTAGTGGGAAGATCATATTTCTTGGTTATATATAATAATAAACTTAGTCTTTCATGAATTCATGGGTTGTAAATAAATTGTAGTAGATGTTATAAGGAGTGATTATGAGAGTTTAGAGTCTGATAAGAAGAGAGAGAGAATATTCTATCCTTTAATTTAGATAAAGTATTCAGACCAGCCTTCTCATCGAACATGATCTCTTGGGTGAGTTGATTTTGAGAATAATCAAGTAAAGGGAACATAGTAGTTTTTTGGATCCATACAGCATTAAAATACATTTCTATTATGGAAAAAATAGATTAGTTTTCTTGAACATTTCTCCTTGCAGAACATGATATTACCTTTACCAATTATCTATTTAGAGTTATTGATGATATTTAGAATAGAATAAGTCATGAATTTATAGAATGGGTGGGAGATAAGACCAATAATGTTTTATACCAGATCATAATGGTGCTCATATTTACCATAAATTAGTTTTCATAAAATGTGTAAACTTCAAAAAGGTTCTAGTACATCTTATTTTACTGAAAAACATTGGTGTCACAAATCTAGGATGATTCAATCTGCCTTCCTCTCCTATAAGTTCCAATATTTTCTAATTAACCCAGTGATGTTTGTGCTTGGAGTTGGTGTCCCAAATAAATCTCATTAATATCCTTTCCAAGTGTTTAATCATATAATCAGACACATAAATAATATACATAATATGTATTGGGATCTAGGGGAGTAATTTTTAATAAGAAATATTTTACCAAAAAATAAAAATAAGTGATTATTTCAACTTTAGATTTAAAAAGTGATCCTTTAAATGAGAGTGGAAAATGTGAATCTTTTCTTTTTATAGGTTACATAGGAGAACATAAATAAACAATAAAAATATTTTTAAATTTGATACTTTTCCATATTTATAATAGAGAAAATCTTATAGGGTACAGGTTTACAAAGGAAATAAGGATACTCTTTTCAATTTTAGTAGGAATTTCCCTCTAATACCTATATGTGATCATGAGGATTTTAAAGTATTTCACTAATAATTATATCTCATTTATGAAGACCAATATGTTATCAATGAATATTATATCGATGATACCCAAAAAATATATAGGCCCTTATACTATACCACTTTATCTCCACTACTTAATTTATAAAGTTTTCTATTAAATTGTGAAGTGATGAAGTGATTGGTAGATAATGGGTCACATATATGAAAGCCTATAACTAGTTTAAATAAAATGAATTGTTTACGTTTAAGGAGATAGAGAAACATGATGTAATGATATGAATCTATATAAAAGGTTATAGTTTTCATTATATAAAAAAACATTTTAAATTCTTGAGTTTGAATCCCCATTCCATGTTGTTAATTTTAAAATATCAATTTTCATAACAATATTACCTCCATGGAGTTTCATATCCAAATCTATTAATATTTCTTAGGCCAACCCAATTTATCCATGAATACGATGAATAAAAATTAAGCTATGTTGTTCTAAAGAGATACGGTCATGAAGATGGGATGCCAATTTATTTATAATACCTAAAATTATGAAATAATTGGTAATCACTACATCCCTAGACTATAACATAATTTACATGAAATTTTATCATCATTATAGTACAATAAAAATATATTTATTCAAGAATATGTTTAAAAGAAATATTCTTAAGCTTTATAGTCTGAATTTGATTATCATTATATAATTTTTTTATTTATCATGTCAAATTATCTTAGGGTGAATTTTTGGGAATCTTCTAAGAAGGTTTTTAGTTTAATAGTGAGAAATATATATTTTAAAAATATGTAGACACCATGATATGTCTTCCATGTACTTTTTTGCAAAATATCCTCAACTGGGCTCGAAAATTTTGTGGCGCCCAAGTTAGGCCAAATCACCAGCGATGCGCAAGACACTTGTGTGCCACAATTCTAGCACACAACATACTTACGCACCCAATCTCAATTCACATAGGGTATCCTATTTTCCTATAAATATATCCTTGAGGTATTCATTTATATGGAAAAAAATTGTATGTGGCCTAATTGCTGCTTTGGTCGACCTAGTGCTTCGCCCAAGTCTTCTGAAACCTTCAAGGTAGTTATTTAACACCTAGAGTGGATGAATTGAAGGAGGATCATAGGACTTGAGTTCCTTTAGTGTTTTAAATCCATAACACTTGAGCACCCAAAGTGCCTAATCTCCCTAAATCAGAAACACTTACGCACCACCTATTCCTCTCAAAGGAACTTGAGTTCCCCACTTCTGGGAATACATGTGAATACTCTTAAAGGCCCGAGTCAAGTTTCGGTTAAGTATTAACATCCAGGTTTTTCTTCACATAAGTGAAAATCTAGTCACCCAAGCCTACGTGTGCGCCCATACCTATGCTCCAAATACTTACTTGGGCACCCTTATTTTGATTCACCTATTCCATTCAGTCTATACAAGCCTTTCATCAAGACTTCTTCAAACACATTCATGGTAAGGATTCTTATTCATTGGATCCCTTATCTGAAAGGGGCTATATTGAAACCTCCGCAAAAACCTCATGACTTATCAAACCTTTGGTAAGGACACATCAGCGTGTCTCTTATTTGGGTTTGTATATACACAGTCATAGGTTTCCCACATTTGTTTTGCAATGGGATTAGGATTCATGGAATGTCTATGGGTTTGTATATCCCCAGAAACATGTACCTTTCTCCCATGAATAGTGTTGGGAAGTTCTTAGTTTGGAGGATTAGGGTTTGGGTCATTAGCTCCCCTTCTTATCTCTAAAATCTGGAACCTAAGGTCTCTATTCGGGAAGGTACAGTTCACACCTACTTTTCCTTTTGAATAAATGAGAAGTCTCCCTCCTCTACCAGGACCAATTTTAGTGCATCCATCCTAGTGTAAGCCCCTAACTTTTCAAGTAGAAGGTTTCAGTATTTCTCCTTTATAAATTCTTCACATTCATTCCTTACTTACATTAGAATTTTGTCTAATGTAAATAGAATAGAGGGAAGGATTATCACCTCTCCCTCTTCCACGGTCACCTCGGCCTCTTCCACCATCCCTATCATAGGCACATCCTCTTTCACCATTGTAGGAGGAAAAGTGTGGGTGTCTTTTTTGAATATTTAACATCCTCTTGTTTCTCACACTCAGCATGACTCACGTGGGATTATATATTTTTCATGACCACAACATTTTCACAAACACCTCGACTCTTGAACTACGAGGAATCTGATTCCCATCATAAATGGGATATGTAGGAAGCCTTCCTAAGGCTCAAGCTCCATCTCATGTCATACATAAAAAAGGAATCTTTTTCAAGAAGTAATCTCAAACTCATTTCTCTCAAAGGAATATACTCTCCTATGAGACTCATCGAAATGTGTGGGATTTGATTCCCATACAAATGGGATATGTTGGAAGCCTATCTGAGGTTTAAACCCAACACTTCAAATCAACCATGTTCTTCATAGGCCATATTCCCAACAGGATCTAATCCAACTTGGAAACCCACATGCTTTTCATGTTCCTTGGTATTCTTAGGCATAAGTCCCACACCAAACCTTGACTAAGCACATTTCTATTAGATTTCCTTACCACATGACATTAAACTATACAACTAGGTCCCTATCACATGAACTTATAAGGTATGATGTGTCCCATTAAGCAACACCGAATATGAAGGTTCTGATTCCTTTCACAAGGATACGTAGGTAGCCCATTAATGGGTACGATCCCAACATCAAAACAAAATTTCGCCTCTATGGAAAACGATAAATTCCAGAGTGACCCAATAAGTGGATTAGAAACCAGTATTATCATAACGATGGTTAAAATAATCTCTAAATAGTATATGAGAGGATATCATTGATGGATAACCTCGAATACATACATATGTATCCATTAATGAAGAACCTTGAATACATACGGATGATTCTAATTTTCACACATGCTAATAATAGATTGAAAATTACAAGGGAAACCTATGTTAGACTTGGTAAATTAATAAGGATTCATGAAAATATCTCAAATCTATAAGAGATTCTTAGAGTAGACAATAATTCCCCCCCAAAAGGGTGTGACGAGTCCAACCTCTCATACTCTCGAACAATGCATGTTCTTAAGTATCATAAGTTAAAACTTAATGAACACCTAACTTTGGAAAGTAGTTCCCTTTGGATAAATAACCATTTTATTTTTCTATTTCCATAAATAAATCCAATGGAAACTACCTGAAAGTAGTGATTTCTAAACATAACACACGTTCAGAGGAACAACGAAACAAAATACATTGACTTTTATGACATTATCATGATATAAACATGACAAAAAAATTTATAAATATTTTTATTGACCAAATATGTATTTAAGGAGTAAAATAAATAATTTAAAAATATTATGCTGATTTTGGAGATCCATTCTTGACTTTTTTGGAAGTCAAGTTATATTTTATTATAATAAAAAACCATTTTTTTACTTTTCCTTTAATTATTTATTAAAAATTTTCCATTTTGTTTTGTACTTCAATAAAAGTAAAAATATATATTATTTTTTAATCATAAACCAATATATTTCATGATAATCAATACACTACATGATTTTGGTGTAAATTCATTTTATGCTTAAAATGGGTTTTTTCTAAAAAATTTCTTTATTGTGTTATGTGTAATTATATTAAAATTAATTTTAAACACCACTATAAATTTAATCTTGAAGACTAATTTTTATATTTCTAATAAAAATATTAAAATTAATAAATAAGTTCCATTTCATTTCTTTCATAAAAATATGTTACCATGGTAAAAGTTTGTCACTCTGATAAAGGTTTAAATAGTTAACTAGGGGTTAAGACTAATGCATGAGGACCCAAATATTACAAAAACCTTATGTATAATTTATTGGATGAATATATTCTTGATCCCCCTTTCTTATCTTTGAAATTTTTCTAATTTAGATCCACTTCCTAGAGAATGACTCCCCTTTTATTTTAAAAAAATGTATTTATAAAAGTTCCACACCTCTCACTTATAAAAGGATCCTTCCTACACTCATTTAAAGTTACAAAAAAATTAAAATTACTCTTATTAATATAAAATATTTATTTCCATAATATTAATTTTCCTCATTTTTTGAGATTTTCCCCAATAATAATCTCTTAACCTCTCATCTATAAGATGTCCTTTAAGAGGATATTCAAGCTCTCAAGGTAAGTGATATCTTCTTCTCATTTATTATCCTATATATTATTAATCAACAAATTCTTGAATTTTATTTATCATTTTTTAAAATATATTTTTGAAACCATAAATATTCTTTAAAATTGATATTATCTTTATGATATAACATGTTCTTACTTTAGTTTTTATAACATGCACTTGTTTGAGTCAGCTTTACCACCAATGTGAATGATGTTATAATATTTATGTCATGAATAATTAAGGAATGTTAAATAACAGTAATATTAGGTAAAATTAAGGAATTTATTATGTTTTAATTATTATTTAATGGTTATATACATAATTTCATTCTCTAATAAAATCAATTATTTTTATGGAATCCAAATTTCTAAAAAGAATATATTTTTAAGAATCCCATGAAAATTTTACACATAAGTTCCATGAAATGACCATGTGAATCTATAAATATATCAAAATAATACTGTAAAACTTCATGAAAGTTTTTTAGATTATGAAACCATGACCAAGGTTCACGGACTAGAACCTTCGAATCTAAACATGCGTGAAAAAATAAATAGTTTACACAAAAATATGGATCTAAAAAAATTATTACTAAATCAGTAATAGATAAATTATAAGTAAATGTTATATTTTAATATAAATATAGAAATTTCTCTATTATATATGTATAATAAATATATTTTTTTATACAAGGAATTTAGAGTATATCTGACCAAGTGGTTGTCTGAGGTAAGGGTTTACTTTACAATTTCATTTTTATTCAGGATTGTTTATGTTTAAATTTAAATTGGGGGAATTATATATTATCATCTACTAAAACCCATATATTTTATTCTAATATAGTTATTTCTAGTGAATTTAAATATTATTTCCATTATTCATCACATTTGTTCTCAAATAAACCAAAAAAATGTTTATAAGAAAAACCAACCTTATTTCTCATTTTTGGTAAGGAATCATTTTCCTCTTTATCCATATTCTTTATTTTTCTTCAAGAATTTTATTTTATATACTTTAATGATTTATTAAGGTCAATTTACATTATAATTTAATTTCTATTCAAAATTTTAAAAGTAATATTGTTAACTTTTTTATACAAGTCACTTTTTACTTTCTTTACAAAAGTGGGGAAAATGTTTTTTAACATTTATCGCATGAAACTTTTTTCCCTCCATCAGGAAAATTATTCCTTATTAATATTCCTTTCCATGATACCATGTTTTTTCAAATAAAATTATATTCTCATTATTCTATGAATATTTAATTTTTAAAACCAAAACAAAAAAGATATGTCTTATTATTTTCAAAGAAACTCTTTAAGTATTTATAAAGGTGTTTTTCATCTATATCGGCATAATTTAAAGCTAATTTTGCTAAAATGTAAATATTATCTAATTATACCATCCAAATTATTTATATGGTTATTCCATTTATTTATTGGAGAAAAATTGACATTATGTATACTAGTTTTCCATTATAGTTGTTTATTCATTACTAAGAAATATATATATAATGTTAATTATTCCCTTTATAATTTTTTATAAAATCAATTAATTATACCATGATTACTAAGGAATTTTTATTATGTGTTTTCCATTTGGAATTTTCATCTCTAAAAGGGAAGGTAATATAGCATTTTTTAGCACGTCCATCATTTTCAAGATTTCTATAATCTATTGTTTCCATGGTATAACATTCAGAATATGGGATGAAACCATCATTAATATATTCCAATACATCATTACCAATATCTAGTAGTGTAATAAACTAGTCCAAGGATTCCACCTAATTCATCACATGAAACAATTTGCTACTAGTTCAAAGGGCATTCCTAATCCCCATGAGATGGAAAGTAGTGAACATGCATCAAATAAACACACTTGGAAATAATTTCAACCTTAATAAAAACAGATAAATAAGTATAAAAACGTCACTAGAAATTCCATAATGACATATTCATAGGTTGAGTGTCCATGCTAAGTCAAATAAACTAAAAACAATAGTATAAAAAGGGAAGATCAAAGAAGTTATAAAAAAACATAATATAAAAGTAATCCCACATCTCGCCTCCAACTCCCTCACACACTATGTTGGTTGGAGTAGATTACTCAAGAGGGCTATGAATTGAGTATCTATAAAATTTCTGTTAAAATGGGTTCTTTGAAAAATTTCCCCAATTAAAAATATAATCAAAGTCAGTTTGTAGTGAATTTATAAAAGTCATTAATGTTCAATTAATTTCTCAGATGATTGATTAGTTCTTAGTTATACTAATTTGAATATTAATATAACTTTTGAAACTAACCTTTTGGTTCAACATAGTTATAAACTCTTGCTAAACTAGATATCAAAGTTCAATTTAGTTTTATGTAAAATGTAATAAACAAATCTTAAAAATAAAAGGAAAGGGAAAAGAGGATATAAACAAGTGGTTCAGTCTCAAGCTAAGAATTAGTCCTCTCAACTTGGTGATCACCTACCACCAAGTAGTTAAATTTAATAAACACTTCGATCCACACCCTAGATAGGGTTTCACAACTGCACACAAGGATGTCTTGGTTACACTAGACCTCTATCATAATTATTTGTTGGAAAAACAAAAAAAATGTCACACTTGACCTCTTTCACTATTCTATATGGGATACAAGAGATAAAAATGAGAGATAGTTTGAGGATATCAAGTATCCTCTAGTTATGCACATGAGATAGTGTGTGTTAGAGACAGATACACACACTACTCAAAAAGGTAAAAAAAGAACATAATAGAGCAAGAGATGTAGAATAAGGTTTAGAGATCTCTGTGTGTTATGTAGTGAAGATATGGACTCGATTGATGTAGAAGAAATATTATTTTTTTCTCTTTTGGAATTTGGATTCAAAATAGAGTATTGTAGCCTTTGTGCACTAGCTTCTAGGTGTGAAAAGTTCAACTTCTTGTTGTTAGGATGTTTGGGTTAGCATAGCAATATTTTCTTATCTTGCTGGTGTCCCCATATGTTCTTGATTTGAATTCTTAGGATTTGGAAGAAATCTTGAGAGTTGAAGGAGTTTTCAGTTCTTCTGTTATTTCTACTTTTCAAAACATTCCTTGTGTATTAAAAGATCTAGTTTGTAATTATTTTATAATTTGAGGTCCAGACGACATGAAGATCTCCCCATGTGCATATACCTCATATTGTCTATGGATAGTTCTATAGACAACATTAAATAATGTCAGAAACATTAATTTGTCTAGATATGAATGTTAGATATAAATTTCAATTAATAAATTAGAAACATTTTTATAACTATCGGTGATTCATAAGTATCGTTGAGTCATTGGCATCGATCTATCATCATCGGTCTCTCAGCATCAATGAGTCTATGTAGCGATGATTCCCTTTAATCGGAATTAGTGACTTAGTGTATCGGTGAGTCGTTTTCACTATCGGTTTGTCCTGGAATCGGGGAGTCATCATCGGTTACTCATTTTGAATTGTTGGTGTGTCGCCCATCAGTGACTCATTCATTGGTGTGTCATCCATCAGTGAGTCTCTTAAACTGTCGGTGCAACCGATCATCAATGAGTCATTCATCAGTGAGTCATTTATTCTATTAATGATTCCAACATCAGTATCTTCTTCGATTGGTGACTTCTTCAATCAGTGAGTCCTCAATGGTGAGTTGACCAACAGTGACTCCTTCTAAACTATTGGTACTAGGGACTCTGAAAAACTTATAAAGTGTCTGTCTTACACACAACACTACTAGATTAAGTGACATTCATAAATACATGTAAATATATACTTTTAAACATATTGAAGCATAAATATTCATAATTTATTTACTTATTCAAATGTAATATACAATGTGACATAATTGATTCACTTAAAAATATTTGTTGAAATGATTAACTGGAGTTATAACTTAATATATGAATTTTTAGATTGACATGATTTGTGATTATGAAAACCACTATTTCACAGAGGGTCCATCAATCTCCTCTTTTTTTATAATAAAAAATTATGGCATAAACATGATGTTAATGAATAATAATTACTTGAATTAGCATACCAGAGTGAATGTGAATTCTCAAAATACCATAAAGTCCATCATTATAAGACTCCCCCTCAAATATTGTATTAGGGGAAATATATATAGAAGGCTTTATATCATATCATGGTCATGCTCCTTCTTTATATCAAAGTAGTTTGTATTATAAATTTTATATATATATATATATATTATGTTGAGTACCTTCCATGTTTCCTATGCTCCCTCTTAGATTAATAATTTATGCCTAGAACTTTCTCCCCCTTTCGGGATTAATAAAAATGTTAAAAGTAGGATAAAGAATAAAGATAAATAATACAATGAAAATTAGAAACACAATGAAGACAAAAGGATTTTCATTAAGGTTCAAAAAGTAAAATCATCAAAATAAAGGTACAAATCCCTATCAAATAAACAATCCATGGCTAAGGATTTGGATTCTGAGGTGTTTTTCCTTTATCTAAAGGATCAAGAGTAGGTTAGGAAGGTGTTGTTTTGGTTATAGGCAAAGCTGGTCAAATGAAAACATCAGTAAAGGAAACACCTATAGGAACATTGGCTACAAGACTTGGTCTCCTTTCTAAAAAAACATCTCTAAGGTTTCTCCTGAATCACTAGTTGAATTTCAGATAGGGACTGACAGATGGTCCTCTGAGCAGAAAGAAGAGAACTAGGTCCAATGGAAATAGCATGTGGAATCACTATGGCTTTAGACTGGACATGCAAGTATGGCTTCATAAGCTTGATGAAATCATTAATGATTTTACCACCATATTGCATAGCCTTCTCGACATCATCCTTTTCCTCTATGAATTTATCCAGAAGAGGATTAAACTCCTTTAATTGTGACACTTGCATCTTGAAGGCTTCTTTTATTGGAGGAATCTTGATATTTTTGTCCAAATACTTGAAGTTATTGATCAAATCATACTTTGTATAAATCTTGGAAAAATACTTATCCACCTTTTATATGATTTCCTTCTGAGTATCATAGGATTAATTGGTGCACTACCTTACCATGTTGTAAACGAGACCAGTATTCATGTGTACCTTGGAAAGAGTTTCCTTATCAGAATCACTCTAAACACTCTTGAGTTCTTCCCTCATAACTACCTTGAGAGACTCCATATCAGCAGTAGCAGCCCTGCTACCTTTAGAACTAGATGGAACAGAGATCATCTTTCCAAGTTCCTCCTTTAATTTCTTCAAATCTACACTTAGTATATGTGTAACTAAGTTCCTAATAACCTCCATCACACCACTAAAAGAGTACTTGAAATTATTGGTCAGAGAGTTCAACTCATTACTCATCCTCTTCACTTATTCTCTCAATATAGTATTGTTTATAATGATTGTCTTAGCTATATTAATAAGATTATGCTGAATCTCCTCAATTAATATCCTTGAAATTCTAGCAGTATCGGCATCTAAAACGATCATGGAAGTATAAGCTTCACTTATGTCTCCTACTAAGGCTCTCACCGACTCACATATATCAGCTTTGAATTTTTATAAATCATCCTTAGTGACATAGTCACTAGGCACAAGTTGTACTACTGAATCAACTACAGGAGGTACTATTGGTGAAGCAGGTGCAATAGGTTCTTCTTTAGATTGTACTTTTAGAACAAGAGGAGGATCCATAATCTCCTCATCTAAGTCATAATCCGACCCAAACAGAATGATTCCTAGAGTCTTATTCCATTCCCCAGTACATGTACATTCTCTAGGATCTATAGTGTCAATCCTGACTCTTATTCCCTAAGGCTCAGGTACAATCTCAGATTATTATTATTATTATTCCTATCCTGTAGCCAAAAATAATATTTCTAGGCACTAGTACTAATTGAGCTTGAGGTTCTTCTTGCACTCAAGCCACATCAGCTACTTCAGGAACTTCCTCAACTTGAGGTAAAGGTTCAATCTGATCCTCATACTCTTCCTCTTGGCCTCCATACATAATTTCATTTATCTCCTGAATTATTCATTGGTATTCATCAACAGGATGGCCATGCCTCTCTTCATCACCAACATCTCTATCACCCTCTCTATCAGCATCCTATTCAACAGGATCAACATCACCCTATCCATCAACCTCAACATCATATCCATGCACATATTCCTCACTTGACCTGTCTACAACATGATTTCCTTATATTAATGAGTCACTAAAATTATCACCATTATCTTCCTAATCATCATAATCATCCTCATCATCATCATCCTCATCTTCATATTTTCTTACATATCCTTCAACTCCAGTGACGTCTGTATCTTTCTCATCTTCATCACCTAATAAAGTATCTCGAGAGGGTAACTCCAAAGGTTGATTGGGAGGTCCATAAGACATGTCCTTTGGGATCTTATAAATATCATGATCACTCCTATCATCTATAGGAGACCCTAATTCCATTGGCATATTAGTCTCAACTTCCTCATCTGAATAAACAACATATTCACCCAGTTTAAGGATTAGATCATCTTGATCCTTTGGTCTAGTAGGATATTCAATAGGATTATAATACTTAAATAATATTTCCTTATATCCTACCCAACAATTCTTCCATGGGTTCCAGAAAATCTTCATCCTATTTCATATTTCTTTGTGAAGGTAGAAGCCACTTCAGGAACTAATCACTTCATCTCCATCTTCCACACAATCCATCTTCCCCAGCATTGAAATTATCATTTTAGGATAGTAAAAACAAGTTTCTTTATTATAGGTTTTTATCATATCATAAATATGTACCATCAGGTACCTACATAGGTTCACCTTTACCCCATTCTTCAATAGATAAATTAAGAAGACGTCCTGATATTTCACAGCAGAAAAGTCTCCCTTCCTTGGGAAGATTTGATATTTAATGACCTTAAAGAGAAATATTGCCTCTCCATCTAACTCAGTGGTAGTAGCTTTCCTCGATTCTTCATTCCCAATAAATTCCATTAAATCATCCTTATATGAAAATAAGTCAGAGGTTGGAGGAATGTTACCCTGGTAGTCAGCATAGATTCCCTCATGTGGAATCTCTAAACATTCAGCCCATTCTTTTGAAGAAAAAGAAATATATTTTCTCTTCACTAAAGAATTCATCCTTTCTTACTAAGATCCTTACAAATATATCTTTAAGTTCAGATAGAATTCAGGTACCATTTGGGGATAAAACAACCTCTCATTATTTGAAAAAAAAAATTCAACCTTGAGATTCCTGCACTCTCAGCAAAATAAACTTTCTTGACAAAATCCATTCTGCAGACACTTCTTTCTCAGCAGTAACAACTCGAATTCCCAAACCTAGCTTCCCAGAGCCTGTAGTACCACTATATTCACCAATCTGACACTTAGCTGATGGTGATTCACTCGGTCCTTCCATTACATGCTTTGTCCTTTCCATTTTTGAAGGTTCGGGTTTGAAGGGAGTTGAAAGGTCATGGGTAGAGAGGTAGAGTGAGATTCAAAGGTAGTAGGGGGAGGTGAAAGGTCAAAGTAGATTGAATTTATTTTATCATTTATGGATTCTAATTCATAAAAACACAAAATTTAATAGTGTTAAAAGAAAACAAAACTGTTTCGTTTAACTTAAAATAGATAGAATTACAAAAATGTCCTTATAGGCATCGGTTTTACACAAATGGTATTACACTATAGACTTCATGTGATCAGCTTCATAAGATCTGATTTACACGGTTAGTTTCACACGATCAGTTTTAGCTAATCAGTTTCACCTGATCAGTTCTACTAATCATTTTCACCTGATCGGTTCCACTGATTGGTTTCACCTGATCGGTTCCACTAATCAGTTTGACAGATCGGTTTCACCTAATAGGTTTGACTGATCAGTTTCTCCTGATCATTTTGATAGATCGGTTTCACCTAATCGGTTTGACAGATCGGTTTCACCTAATACACATAATTTTTTCTAAGTTAATAAGGTCAGATAGACTTTAGAGGTTTATCATTCCTAGTTCATGTCTGATGTAGTCTATTCTCTCAAAGTTTAAGAGTTTGGTGAATATGTTAGCAAGTTGATGCTTAGTTCCAATAAACTCAAGAGTTATATCACCATTTTTATAATGGTCTCTCAAAAAGTGATGTCTTACAGCAATATGTTTTGTTCTAGAATGATAATTTGGATTGTTAAAGATGTTAATAGCACTTTTATTATCATAGTTTATGGGGATATGTCTGAATTAACATCTATAGTCTAATAAAGTCTTTTTTATCCACAAAATTTGTGTGCAACAACTACCAGCAGCAATGTACTCTACTTCAGTAGTTGATAATGCAAATGAATTTTGATTTTTACTACACCATGATATTAGAGAATTTCCCAAAAAGTTACATGTTATAGATGTAATCTTTCTAACTAACTTACATCCACCAAAGTCATCATTTGAATAATTCACCAAATCAAAACGTTGTCCTCTAGGGTAGAACAATCCTAAATTAGTTGTATACTTAAGGTATTTGAAAACTCATTTAAAAACATTTAAATGTGACTCTTTTAGGTTTTCTTGAAATATTTCACACATACACACACTAAACATAATATCTGGCCTACTAGCAGTTAAGTACAGAAAACTCCCAATCATTCCACTATAAGTAGTTTAATCAACATATTTTACATTTTCATAAAGATATAACTTACATGTAGAACTCATAGGGGTTTAATTACTTATAATATTGTCAAAAACATATCTTTTTAAAATATCTTTAGTATATTTACTTTGATTTATAATAATACCTTATTTATTTTAAAATATTTTAAATTCATGAAAATATTTAAGTTTACCCATCAAACTCATTTCAAACTCACTTTGCATAATTTTTGAAAAATAAATACATAAATAACTTTTAGAAGATTCAATGACAATATCATATACATATATTTGAGCTATTAAAATTTATTTATAAATTATTTTTATAAATAAAGTAGGATCTAGAAATACTTTTGTAAAAACTTTAGAAATAAATAAATTACTTAACCTTTCATACCAAGCTCTTAGAGCTTGGTTCAAACCATATAAATCATTAGATAATTTGAAAACATAATTTGGAAAATGTAGATTTGTAAAACCTAGGGGTTGTTCAACAAAAACATCCTCAATTATATAACCATTTAAGAATGCACTTTTGACATCCATTTGATAAAGTATAAATCTAAGTGTGTAGCATAGGCAAGTAAGATTCTAATGGCTTTAAGTCTAGATACTGGTGCAAAGGTCTCTTCATAATCAATTCCTTCTTCTTGATTATAGCCTTGTTCAAGAAAACTAGATTTGTTTCTAATTATATTTCCAACTTCATCCACTTTATTTCTAAACACTCATTTGGTTCCTATGGTCAAAGTATCTTTTTGTCTGTCAACAAGCTTCTGCATTTTATTCCTCTCAAACGGGTTAATCTCTTCTTGCATAGACGTCACCCAAAATTCATCATTAACTGAATAATTGATATTTTTAGGTTCAATTTGTAACAAGAATGCTTAATGTTCAACCTAATTTCTCAAAAAATATCTAGTTTGTGTTCCTCTGTCTAAATCTCTAACAACAGCATCTAAGGGATGGTTTTTAAGGGTCCTAGTTAGCCTAGTAGAGGTAGGGATCGTTATTTCAGGTTCATCATTTGGTTCTGGTTCATTATGGATAGATTCTAGACAATTTCCAGAACTATAAGTTTGCACAGATTCTTTTACAGGATGGTTTGAGGGTTTTTCATTACTGTTCAGATTGTAAATATTCTCTTCAAGATTTTTTAGTGAGGTTTTAGGCTCATGTGGATCGGTTTCATCAAATTTTACACATACAAATTCTTCCACACATTTTTTGTTTTATTAAAGACTCTATGAAATTTATTTGATGTAGAATATCCAAGGAATATTCCTTCATCACTTTTGGAGGAAAATTTATCTATATTTTCTTTAGTGTTCAGAATATAAAATTTACATCTAAACACTTTAAAATAATTTACCTTGGGTTTTTATTATTCCACAACTCATAAAGAGTTTTCTTAAGAATGGGTCTAATTAAGAATTTCTTTATTATATATTAGGTGTATTAACAGCTTCATCCCAGAAGTAAATTGGTAGGTCAAATTCATTAAGCATAGTTCGGGCAATTTCTTGTAGGGTTTTATTTCTTATTTCTACTACACCATTATTTTGAGGTGTCCTAGGGGTAGAGAAGTTATGCCTATAGCCATTTTTTGATAAAAATGATTCAAAATATTGATTTTCAAACTCACTTCCATGGTCCCTTCTTAAGGATTTAATTTTAATTCCACTAAGATTTTTTATAGTCCTAGCATATTTGGTAAATGGTGAGCAAGCTTCAATTTTGTGTGTTAAGAAAAATGTCCAAGTATATCTATAAAATTCATCTAAAAGATCATAAACATAGTGCTTATCATTGAGACTTGAATATCTATAAGGTCCAAACAAATCCATGTGAACCAACTCAAGATGTTAAGAATTTGTTACTTTTTTCATTGGTTTGAAATAGATTTTATGTTGCTTTCCTTTTTAAAAAGGATTGCACACCTTATTTTATGGAAACTCTAGTTTGGGTAAGTATTTAACTAACCCTTTTCTGGTTAACTTCTTAAGGGGGTTTATATTGAAATTTCCTAGTATTATGTTCCAGATCAAAGACTCTTTATGAAAGGCACTTAGACAAGAAACATTATGTGAGGTTAGTGTGTCTAAATTTATAGCATATACATTATCATTTTTAAGAGCAGTAAATACTAGGGTATTTTTGGCATTAAAAACACGGCATAAATTATTTTTGAATTTTACATTGAATCCATCATCACATATTTGAGATATTCTAACAAGTTATACTTTAGTCGATCAACATAATGTACTTTGGAAATTGAAATTGAGTTAGGGTTACCAATTAGGCCTAGGCCAATGATTTTTCATTTACCATTGTCACCAAATATGACATGTCCACCATCAATTTTTATAATACTTTTGAAGCTTGAGTATTCCTCCATCATGATTCTTGAACATATGCAGTCCAAGAAAAATAGATTTCTATAGGAACTCTTTAGATAGTTTACATGCAAAACAGTTTATCCATGAAACGATTTTGGTACCCATATTTTCCTAGGTCCACAAATATTATTAATAAGAGCTTTAAGAACCCACACTTGTCTTATGGGTTTACTATAGGTTGAATATAGAGTATTTTAAAAATAAACTCTCTTTGGTCCAGAAGAACTGGATGTAGTAAAAAAATTAGAACCAGAACTTGTAGTAAAATTATGGTTTTTGAAGAAAGAGGTAAATTTTCCAGTTTTGGTCATAAAATGTGTTTTTGATAAGTTCCTTTTTCCTGGTTGATATTCTATTCTAGAATTGTAATTAGGAGATATTTGTTTACCAAGAATTTGAGTAAGTTTGTTTTTTCTATTGGTAAAATTTTCTAAGTCCGTATTTAATTGCTCATTATTAATTTTTAACTCTTTGTTTTCCTTGAGCAATTGAGAATTTTTATCTTTTTTAGTTGTAAGTTCAAATTTAATAGTTATAGTAAGAGCATGATGATTCTTTAAAGATTTATATCTATCTTTTAGCTCATTACATGTTTCTTCCAGCATGTTACAATATTCAAATAATTCACCAATTTTCATATTCTTAGAGTTGCTTTTTTTTAGAATAATAATAATTTTGTGCATAAGAGTCTAAGGTTACCTCAGATGTGTTTTTCATAAAACACATATTAGCCATGTCATTTTTCTTATCGTGAGAAGAAGAAGATTCACTGGATCTTCCCTCAGAGGCACTCCAGGTGGCCTTCATTGATTTCTTATATTTATTATCCTTGTTCTCATACTTCTTTTTTATTTCAACTTTGGACAGAAAATTTTGACATGTCCTTTCCTTTTACATTCGTATCAAACTATCTCTTTTGATTTATCATTTCTATTCCAATAATTTTTTCAAATACCCTTGTTATCATACTTTCCTTTGTAATTGGGCTTTCTGAAAAACTTCTTTTCCTATAAAATTTTCTAAATCTTTTAGATAGATGGTACATTTCTTCATCACTATATGAAGCTAATTATTTACTACTTGTTCTATCAATAGCATCTTGAACTTTCTCTTTGTCTTTGTTTTTAGAGGCAGTAGTTTTGAAAGATACGGATTTTCTTTTTGGTCCATCCTATTATTGATTTAATTTTAGTTCCTCTTCATACATCATTAATTTTCCAATAAATCCCTTCACTGGTATCTTATCAATGTCTTGTTATTATCTAATAAATACATATTTCCCCCTTCATCTCTCTAATAAGAATCATCTCCTTTACATTAGATGTTCCCTCATGAGAAACAGACAATGTGTCCCAAATCTCATAGGCAGTTTTACAAGTAGAAATATGATTAAACTCTTCATCTTCTAGTGAATAGTATAGATCATTCATAGCATTACAGTTATTGTTGTAGGAAGTCTTGGTAGGTTCATCCCAAGTGCTTCTAGAAGTTTCAGGAATTTCATATTTACTTTCAATAGCTGTCCATATTTCAAATCCCATACTTTCTAGATGTATTTTCAATTTAAGCTTCCACTTAGCATAGTTTGTTCCATTAAAAAAGGTGGTCTATTAGTAGTAGATTCTTCTAGTCTATTTTCCATGATATAAAGTACGAAAAGATTTCAAACAAATAAAAATTTATAAATAACAAAAATTTTAAGATCTTTGAAATACAACTACAATCACAGTTGAAAAAGATTTAAAAACTTTAAAAACTGAAAATTTTCTAAAATCCTTTGATACCAAATGTTAGTCAAAGTAGATTACTCAAAAGGGGGGTGAATTGAGTGTCTATAAAAATTTATGTTAAAATTGGTTCTTTGAAAAATTTACCCAATTAAAAATATAATCAAAGTCAGTTTGTAGTGAATTTATAAAAGTCATGAATGTTCAATTAATTTCTCATAATATTAATTAGTTTTCAGCTATTGTAATCTGAATATTAATATAACTTTTGAAACTAACCTACTGGTTCAACACAGTTATAAACACTTACTAAACTAGCTATAAAATTTCAATTTAGTTTTATGTAAAATGTAATAAACATAACTTAAAACTAAAAGGAAAATTCTGAGTAGATGTAAACAAGAGGTTCAGTATCAAGATGAGACTTAGTCCTCTCTACATGGTGATCACCAACCACCAAGCAATTTAATTTAATAAACATTTTGATCCACACCTTGGATCGAGGTTCACAATAGTGCACAAGGCTGTCTAGGTCACACTAGACCTCTACCACAGTTATTTGTGGGAAAAATAACAAACAGGTCACACTTGACCTCTTCCACTATTCTATGTGGGATATAAGAGATAAAAATGAAAGATAGTTTGAGGATATCAAGTATCCTCTAGTTATGCACAGAAGACAGTGTGTGTGTTAGAGAATGATATACACACTGCTCAAAAAGGTAAACAAAAGAACACAATAGAGATAGAGATGTAGAAAAGGGTTTAGAAATCTCTATGGGTTATGCAGTGAAGCTATGGACTCGATTGATGTAAAATAAATGATATTTGAGTTCTCTTATGGAATTTGGATTCAAAATAGAGTATCGTAGCCTTTTTTCCCTAGATTCTAGGTGTCAAAATTTCATCTCCTTATTGTTAGGACGTTTGGGTCAGCATAATAGGATTTTCTCATCTTTTTGATATCTCTGTATGTTCTTGCTTTGAGTTATTGGGATTTGGAAGAGAGCTTGAGAGTTTTAAGAGTTTTTAGTTATTATGTTATTTCGACTTTTCATCATATTCATCGTTTATTAAAAGATCCAGTTTGTAATTATTTTATACTTCAAGGTCCAACAGACGTGAAGATCTCCCCATGTGCATGTTCCTCGTACTGTCTATGGATAGTCCTATAGAAAAAATTAAATAATGTTAGAAACATTAATTTGTATAAATATTAACATTAGATGACAATTTGAATTAATAAATTAGAAACATTTTTATGACTATCGGTGAGTCATAAGTATCGGTGATTCATTGCCATATGTCTTTCATCATCGTTCTGTCAGCATCGGTGACTCTGTGTATTGGTGAGTCCTTTTCATCAGTATTAGTGACTCAGTGTATTGGTGAGTCATTTGAACTATTGGTATGTCCTTTAATTGGTGAGTCATCATCATTGACTCATTTTGAACTATTGGTGTGTCGTCCATCGGTGACTTGTTCATCAGTGTGTCATCCAACTGTGAGTAGCTTAAACTATCGGTGCAACCGATCATCAGTGAGTCATTTATCGGTGAGTCATTTGTTCTATCAGTGATTCCAGCATCATTGTCTTCTTCAATCGGTGACTTCTTTAATCGGTGAGTCCTCAATAGTGAGTTGACCAACGGTGACTCCTTTTGAACTATCGGTGCCATGGACTCTGAAAAACTTATAAAGTGTAAGTCTTACACACAACACTACCAGATTAAGTTACATTCATAAATACATATAAATATATACTTGTAAACATATTGAAGCATAAATATTCATAATTTATTGATTTATTGAAATGTAATTTACAATGTGACATAATTAATTCACTTAAAAATATTCGTTGACATGATTAACTGGAGTTATAACTTAACATATGAATTTGTAGATTTTCATGATTTGTGATTATGAAAACCACTATTTCATAGAGGTTCCAACACACAACATAAACATTTATAATTCCAAATATATAATGAACCACTAGATAACAAAAATAAAAGGATTAATGGTGGATGGTTTGTCTAGAACAGTAAGGAAATTGAATAAAAAAAGTAAAAAAACTAACCTCCATAGACAAATAAGTCACTAATCATCCCTGATTCCATCTGTGCCCCATGAGTGAGAAATAGATGAATAAATTACTTGAATCTAAAATATAATATTTTTTTAAGTATAAACATGCCTGGTAGGTCACCACCTACCTTTGCACATTCCAAACCTTTAATTAAAGATCTGTTTTCAAACCAGTTTTAAATATATTAGATCGTATGTTTCCATGATAATATACATGAAATAAACTAATCACACATCCAATTATTTTTAAAATATACTTTATTTTTCTTAAATGGAAAAAACACTTGAATGAAAAATCCCTCACTAAATCCTCTTTTTCCAACTTACCCTTTCAAAATCCACTTCAAAATCACTTTAGAAATATCTCTTTTTAAATCACCTTTAAATTTACATTGAAAAATTTTAATTCAAAATAGTTTCCCAAAAATATCCTTAAAACCATTTTAATGAAACCTACTAGATATTTATGAAACAAAATTATAAATTCATTTTTAAATCATACATAATCAAGAGAAAATGAAATATAATAGAAAATGAACCACTAATTTATTATGTAAAACTAAAGAAATAAAATGAAGGTTCCTTAAGAAATGAAATCATAGGGGATCACAATCAAGAAACAAGGTAACCCTATATATAAATCATCAAATGAAGGGCACATGTCATGGGCCACATCTTAGGTTATACAATGAGATAATCCTAGAAATTTATAAAATCAATAGACCTACTGTCAACATACATATCATCCTAAATAATACACTAGATACTCCATCTTACCCACATAATCCTCATCAGGGTACTCCTATATCTTTAGAAAACAAAACAACTATGGTTCACTAGCTATGGTGTGAACTAACTAGTGTAGCATAAATCAAGGCCTCTAACTAAGTTACCGAGTTTCTCATGACCAATAAAAAGTATAGGTGATCATACAACCAATTAAAGAGAATAAAAATCATTATAACACATGAGAAAATAGATCAAACCTCACCTCCAACACCCTCGCATGAAAAAACCCATTTCTACATCATATAAACATATTATAAATAAAGAACATCCCAAAAAAGAGAGCAAAAAACATCATATCATAATAAGAAACCCAAAAAATGGAAGGTTAAACACAAGTGGCATAGAGAGGGTCTCACACACCCATGTCATTTGAAAATAATTTAAAGTTATAAAAATGCCTTACATCAGAAATGACTTAGGGTTCCAATTCATTTTTTAATGGTTTGAAATTTCATTTAAAATTATTATTTCTAAAAGAATTCATTAAGAGTCACTCCTAAAATCATTTAATTTTTTTTTAAAATTAACACACTTAACACTATTTTGAAATTTATTTAAAGAATCAACTCACTTTCATTAAAAATTTCCAAGGGTCCAAAATACAACCCTTCAATTTATTTCATGACCCAAATAGGGTAAAGTTATTTATAAACCTCACATTTTATTTAAAATATATATTTAAAACCTTTAACAATAATTATCATTTCAAGTATCACTTGAGATACTGATTAAATCCTTTAAAAATAACTTTAAAAGACTAAAACATCTTTATACATCTAAAATACTATTTTAAAATTCATTTAGGAAATATTAAAATCAGTTGGTGCGCATGGTTAAAAAATCATATTTTTACCAACCTTTTAAAAATAAAAATATTTCTATTTCTATGGAAACCAAGATGGAAATCGATTTTTCATTTAGAAATTAATTAAACATATGTAATACCATCATTAGAAAATTAAAACATATTTTCAGAACCTCAATAAATAAATGGTTTTAAAATTAAATGTTAGGACATGGTAAAACCAACCTTGATTCAATTGTTAATGGTTTGAAGCTTTTAATAAAGACTAAAAAATACCCGAAGGAGGGATCACACACCCTAGAATTAAGAAAATCTCAAATATCAGTCAAGCCTGACACCCTAGGGTTTGATTGAATTAGAATGTGGTGATGGAGAAGAATAACTTGGGAGGAGATGAAAAAGATAGGGAATAAGAGATCCAAACTCATAGATTTAGACTCAAATCATGAAGAAAATACTTGGAATCACCAAATAATAGGGGATATATAAGGAGGGTTGGTTCACCAAGTGCGATTCCTCATTTGGGGTCATGTTACATCTAAGGGAGGAGAGGAATAAAGAGTTTTAATTTGAGAGCTCTATAAGTATAATTTCATTAAAAGTAAAAATTAGTTTATCTACATAGTTTGGTTACATGATTTAGTAAACCATGTGGTAACCATGTGGGGATATTAGAAACCCCTAGACATATCGCATGTTTTCACTTGGGATACCACATGGTTTGATTAACCAATCACTAACCATGCCAAACGAAACTGTAAAGTTGCATACCCAAACACATAGTTTCTGTATGGCTTTGTAACAACCTGACCCATCAGGGTCCACCAGGATGATGAAAGGCCAATCCATTATAACCCTAATCCTAGTAATGAAAAATGGTCATGTATCCTACGAGCTTCATGAATATGGGGTGGATGTGGGGTGGGGTGGGCCTAAAAAGTGTTACTATTAAGAGAACAAGCTAATGCAGGTTGAGTCTTCATGGATGCAGACCAAGGTGGGTTAAGCCCATGCAGTCTAACCCACGGTTCTGATTCAAAAAATATTATTTTCAAATATATGATTATTTAACATTCATGTTTTTTTAATAAAAAATCATGACATATGATTTCTCACTGTAATGGTCATACTAATTCACTATTCATTCACATGTGAATTTTAAATAGATTAATATTTATTATTTTAATATGGCATTATAATATTTATATATTAATTATTAACCATATTCAAATGGTGTTTCATCCCACCTCTTAAAAAATGGAACCCAACTCCATTTCACATGGCTTAAATTCTAAAATAATTCTTATAATCATAATATTTTTTGAGATTATTTATTATTATTATGATTTTATTTTATTTTATTTTTAGGAAAATTGGAAAGTACATCATGATAACCCTAATTCCTCCTTTGAAATTGTTTATTACTTAGAGATTTATCATTCATAGGTCCAACCATGAACATCTCCACAAAACCAACATCATCATTAATCTCCCCTCATCGATTACTCACCTACTTTGAATCACAACAGTTCGCCACCACCTCAGCATCGTTGCATGACACCATTAACCCATTGAAAAATGTTTCATGACATCCCTTAAAACTCATTCTATGGTTTATCCATGCTTCTTCTCACAACTACAATTAAGAATGAGAAAAAAGTATAATATTTAAAGGATTATAAATAGTATTTTTCTTAATGCAAGAAATCTTATTGGCTACCCGTGATCTTATGCATGGTGGGGTGGGATTGAAAATTTTTATTCATATTATATGCAGGCTTTTGCAGACAAACCTATGTGGGCTCAAACCAATGCAATCTTGGACCACCCCACCCCAGCCCACCCATTTCGCATTACTACCCCATACTACCTTTAATAGTCATGGGCTCGAAAAAAGTGCTAAGAAGGCATAATGTAAATGAGAGGCCTTTTTTAAATATATCAACATGCACACACCCATTCGTCTCTATGAAAAAGTGCAGATGAATATAATGAAAATACTACAACATCTAGAGTATAACCATGCATGAAATAAAATCTAGGAACATACAATATAGTATGATAGTATAAACCAAAACAAAATGAGAAAAATACATGCCCAACTAGGATGAAGACCCAACCTAACAAAAATTGTGATAAATGAAAACTGAGAGAGCCCAGATCATGATCTCTAAGTCCGAACCACTGTACATGGTCAATGCATCGAATTATCCATAAGATCCACTAAACTCACCATTGATCTGTTTGAATTCTACATAATACACAACATGTAAGTGGAAATCCCAAGAATGGGTGAGTATATACATACCTAATAGGACACCACAAAAACTAAAAAGGGAAAAATTAAAAGATATAACAATGGTCATCTCAATCCAATAAAGTCATGTCAACTAGAATCTGAGAAAACAACCATAAACACCCAGGTATTCCCAATAATAATCTTAAATGATAGAGAAATGGGATCTCCATCTCCACGACCCAACTAAGAATGATGAGTCTACCTACAACTCCAAAGGTCCATCTCTGATTCCCAACATCTTGTATAACTGCATAAGAAACTGTATGTAGGGGACCAAACCTCACCACTGCACTCTATAGATGAGGTATCCACAACTCCAAACCATTAATCTAGTATAACCTCACCAAAATATGTGTGGATAGGTCCAACCCTCGTCGCTTCACTCCATAGCTGAGGGATCCACAAATCCCATGGTAGACCACTCGTCGTTGGAGCTCAAATATGAGGGAGTACCACTCCATGGATAGATGACCCATTCCTAGTGTAGGTTAGTACCATATCCACCTATATAATGAGTATGGGGGACCTGCACTATGGTGAGATAGAGTATCACCAACCCTGACATCTCTCTGATGATCTTTCCCTGATCACTACCATCATCAAGTCTTTATTGAAAAGGCATCATGATTAGAAAACCTTTCATCATATATTGTATGCCATAAATAAGGACACCATCACATTTTATATGGAAAAAATATCATGATAAGATAATCAGTAGCCAACATTCAAGCCTCTAAGAAGGATATATGAGATGAATAATTTTCTAGGGATATACACAATGTGTATGGGGGGTCCACACTGTGTGTGACCTCACCTCATTGCTTAGATTTGTTCTTCACTAGACATGGTTTGGAAAGAAATTTCATACTAAATAGTGTGTATGAGTCATACACTATGTTTATTGTCCACTCTAGGCCTTCCTGTGTGCTTCGGGTTGTGCCCATGTAATTCGGGTTGTTCCCATGTACCTAGATGTGCCTAGGTGTCGGCTTGTGCCCATGTACTCCTGGAGTACACAACATTCCCGATTGCACGGGTTCCTGGGTGTGTGCCTGTTGGAACATGGCTTGACCACCTAGGGAGGTTCACACAACATGTGGTCCTAGACACATGGTGTGTGGTCTGTAACTCCTTCTGAAAACCTAACATCACAGGGGATACAACACGGTGTGTGTTCTTATGAACTACATACTGTGTAGTCGGGTTTTTCCTAGTCCAAATATATTGGTTTTCACATATCTCTATATCCTCTTTTGCCACCACAATCTCTATTTTTTGAACATATGGGATCAATGGAAGCCACCTTCATCCATCGATTTCCAACCTTTATTAGTCTAAAATCAGAATTTGATCATTCTCTCAAAGCCGCCACATGTCTTGCACACTTCCCATCTCTCTTCACCATTCATATATCCTAGATCCAAAACGTTTCACCCAAAATCCTTCCTGATTCATATGAAAAACACCAATCCATTCACCATGCATACAAACCCTACGAATTTGGGGGCTAAAACGTGCTTGAACCCACCCCATAAATATTGAATTGTGACCCCATGGTCCAATAATTAATAACGTAAAGAACGAGTGGGGGAAAAGCACAAGAAAAAATGTGTAACCATTATCGTCTGAGGGATATTTTACAAAGATCATGCAAACGAGATATATAGGGTGATAAAATGGAATAACAAGAGTAAATTGAATTAAATGGTTTAATTTTTATATCGGACTCATGTGAAGAACATGTGACCATCAATGAAAAATAAATCAAATAAAATCCATGATTTAACAATTTAATAAAAATGAAAAAAAACCACAATTGATGATTCCTACCTCGGTTTGAATCAATCATTAGTGAAGAAAGTGTTCGTCAATGAATTCACTACCTCTCGATCCACCTCGAACCGACCACCTATCGCCCTCTCATGCAAACCACCAATAAATAACACTCTCAAATACTCATAGGGTTATGCAGATAACCATGGTTATTTGTTATAAGTGGGTACTTATAGAGGTTTCTCTAGGTTATTTCAATTAATAAAATAAATAAACAATTTAATTATTTATTTTCTTAAATGCACCCCCAATAGCTACTTCAACTGGACGTCTAACACTGGATAACCATAGGTTATGCCTAGGGTAAACCCAACATTCTGAAATCAACTGTGGCCTCATATTTTTTATCTGAGACTCTGTTTTATATTTATTACACTATTTTAGGAAAACTATGAATGCATGATATTGATATATTGAATATGTTTATAATATCAATACCAGGCTCCCCAAGCCTCAGAATCTCACACTGTCTCAGTGCTTGGATCCAAAAATATTCCTAGAAATATTTTGAAGAATTATACAAAAAACTAAGTCATTATAGGTTACCCATACTGTGTAGGCTAATCATGCGACACACAAAAATTGTCAAAAATATTAAATTCCTAGCCCAAAAAATTAAAAATACTTAAAATAACTTAGGATAATATAAAATAACAAAAAATACCAAATAAAGTAACATGAGGTGTTAAATTATACCCACCATGCCACTTTCTTCCCCCAGAAAGTCCTCAATCAAATAAGGAACTATCAAAAAATACTACGAATAAGTCTACCTAAGGATAACCACTCAACCTAACCTGCTACCAAAACTATTAGGAAGATTCCTATAGGAAATAGAGTCCTAAAATTGGTCTCTCCAACATTTTAGAATTTACCTAAAATGGTGAAAACCAAAAAAGACATGAACTTCAAGAAAAGATACCACTAAGAACCTCAATTTCAATAGGGATAAAAGAATCCTTGAACCATCATAAAGATCAAAGTCCATCAAATAACCAAAATAGTGACCCAAAAAGAAAACATATCCCACAATACAAGCTTATCAAAACCAACGTGGGTTCTTAACTTGAATCATCATGCTCCACACGAACAAACTAAGACCTCAACCATGGTCATCATCTCAAAGAAACATACAAAAGGAAACCAATACCCTCATGTGGTTTTCAAAAGTAAATTCAGTCCTAGATACCTAAGCAAGAATCCCAAGGTCTCCCATGTTTGATCTACCAAGAAACCAACCTCATTAAGGCTCAGCCATAAAAAAACCACAAAAACCCCAAGAAACCACAAAATCACCCATCCTATACACGGTTAAACCACAAGAACACACAAACCTCAATGAAGAAGAAACTAAAATATAAAAAGCACTAAAAAAACTAAAACTCACCTCAAACCACACAATACAAAACAAAAACCTCTAAGAATACACCACCACAAAGGATGGAAAGAAAGACTCACAACCAGAAACCTTCACTACCCAAAATAGATCATCCATAAAAACCCATTACAAATCATAAAATCACAAAAGGTACAATGACCTCACATATATCAATTAAATGGCCCCGAACAATAAAGATCACCCAAACCATAAAACCCCTCATAAGGTCTCCTATTATAACATGATAATCCACTAAAACCTAAGGAGATGGACCAATAATCCACATCAAAAACACACTCTCGAAGACTTAAAAATAACCAAGGGCTTACTAAATAGACCCCAATACAACTCAAAGTCCACCATTTCATGATCTATATGTGGAACTCTAGATGGAATCCAAGTACTAGAAGGAATATATCTCCACCATTAAACCTTTATCTTAGGTAGAGTCAACAAGAGAAGAAACCAATCATAAATAAATAGAAGATCCGCCCTAAGGTTTGACCCAAATAATGGACTTCCTAATTTTATTTGAAGAATCTATAGGAGGAATACTTTAAATAGAATAAAAAAATTTCCAATAAATCCACATTCCAAAATAGATCAAACAAATCTAGGCCAATCAAAACTTAAATAAAACACAATCACCATATTCCATATAAAATTTCTATATAAATCATGTCCCTTTAATAAAAAAACCCACCATATTTATTTAAAACATCACTCTCACATTTTAATACACACCCTTTTATAAATTCCCCACTTTGAATTCAAAATAACACCTCTCTTTTCAAATTCCATCTAGAATTGTACTTTAAAAAGAGATTTCCATTGAAAAAATACATCACTCCATTTAAATAATTTCATAAAAGCCTGAAAAATATTATAAAACTTTATTTTGAATGAAACCATCTCCTAAAACTTACCACTTTTATCTAAATATATCTTTTTAATAACCACATAAAAAACATAACATAAAAATATGACACATCTAAAACTAGTATCATAAACACACATAAAAACTCCCATGGATTCACCTTAAATTAGCAGTGGAAACCATCACAACCATTTGAGATCGAGAGAGGTCAAAAAATAAGTACAAAGGAGTGGAGGTTTATGCATTGTGTGGAAAAATGGTTTAACCAACCATGTTTCAACTGTTGTTCGGCCTCTATGAAAATCTAAGAACCCCATACTCAGGGGCTCCCCATTATTTTTTGAGGTTGGGTAAGCTGCCCAATAAATTTTGGTTCTAATTTTATTTACACCCCAAATATCATAATAATCTCAAAACATACTACATGGGATAAAAATCCATAAAATGATCTAAAATAAACCCAAATAAAAATAAAAAAAACCTCAAATATCTAAGGAAACTCAAGTTTCATCATGATAGCTAGTGATTGAGCACCAATCGGTGATCTACCTCTCGAGTCCCAACAAAATCCTATTCTCTTCTCTACCTTGAAACCCCCAAAAAAATATAAGGTAATTTAAATAACCTAGGCTCTCATGGAAGAACCTAGGCTTTGATTCTATTTGTAATAAACTAACCACAGGCTTCCACCTGAACTGGTCCACCACTTTCCCAAAGAGAGTTCTTGATCCATATGGGCAGGAAACTAGTGCCTCGATTTCAAATAAATACACTTGGGAATGATTTTACCCATAAAAAGATAAATAAGAAGTGTAACTTTATAAAAAACTGACATGAACCATACATACATCGGGAATCCATGTTAAGTCAAATAAATAGAAAAGAAACATTATAAAAATGGAATATCAAAGAAAATATAAAACAACATAATATAAAAAGTAATCTCATAGATCACCTCTGACTACCTTACACAAAACAACCCATGTTATTCTACATACATAATGCCACATATATAATTTAACACTGGTTAAAGAAAGGAAAATGAGAAAGGGTGGTCGATTTCGATGGTGCAATAAGGAAATTAAATAAAACAAGGTAAACAACTAACCTCTATAGCCTCATAAGTAAATAACCATCCCCCACAAAATACATGCACCATGAGTGAGAAATATATGAATAAAAAACCTAAATATTAAATATAATATAGGTGGGAGTATAAAATTCTTATAAGGACACCAATATCCTTGACACATGCCAAACATTTAATTAAAGATCAAATCTTAAGCTAGTTTAAAATATATTAGAAAGTATATTTCCATTATCCTCTATATAAAGGAAAGAAAACACACATTCATGTGTGTTTTAAAATATCCTTTATTTATTTTTACTAAATAAAAACAATCACTTGAAAGAAAATTCCCTGACCATATACTCCTTTTCCAAGTCACCTATTCAAAATAACTTCAAAATCCATTTATAAATATCCTTTTTGAAATCACCTTTATTTATTTTTTTTGAAATCTTTTAATTAAAAAAAGTTTCCCCAAAATATCCTTTAAAATCATTTAAAGGAAAAAAACATCCATTTATTAAAATAACTTAGAAATTCATTTTAAATCATTCCCAATAAATGAAAAATGAAATACAACACAACATGAACCACTAAGAAAAGTTGTACAACAAAAGAAATAAAATAAAGGTGACTCATGAAATGAAACCATATGGAGAATAATCAAGAAACTAAGGATTCCCATATAAAAATAATTAAATGAGAGATACATTTCATGGGATATATACTGGTTTATATATTGATATGGTCCTAGAATTTTTGAAAATCATTAGACCATCTATCGGGATACTTTTTTTAGTAAAAAATATAGTATATACCTAGAATTACCCACAAAAACATCACTAGGGAACTCCATTATTATAAAAAAATAAAACAACTTGGGTTCACTAACTAGGGTGTGAACTTACTATTATAGTATAAATCAAGGTCTCCCACTAAGTTACCTGAGTTCCCATGACTAATAAAAAGTGGATGTGAGCATACAACTAATCAAAGAGCATAGAAAGCATTATAACACATAATAAAATGAATCTAAACTCACCTCTAAATCCCTCACATTAAACATCTCCTTTTTACATCATACAACCATCATATAAATAAATCACATTATAAAAAGGGAGTAACAAGTATCATATAACAATAAGTATCCCATAAAAGGGGAAGGTGAACACAAGGGTTACAAAGAGGATCTCATACATCAATTCCATTAGAAAATAATTTAAAGTTATAAATGATCCTTTCACTAAAAAGGGCATGGGGTGACAATTTATCACTTTTAATTGTTTGAAATTTTGTTTCAAACCACAATCTATAAAAAAATACTTAAAATTCACTATTAAAATCATTTTAAAACATTTTTTTTAAAGAAACACACTTAACACCATTTGTAAATATGTTTAAAGAATCAACCCACTTTCATTAAAAAAATATAAGGCTCCCAAACACTGCCCTTCAATTTATTTCATGACCCAAACAAGGTCAAGTCATTTGTAAACCTCACATTTTATTTAAAACAATTCTTGAAACACTTTAATAATGCTTGAAATTTCAAGAATCACTTGAAATAATAAGTAAAACCTTTAAAAATTACTTTGAAATCCCAAAAAAAATATTTATAAATTTCAAATACTATTTTAAAAGTCATTCGGAAAATATTATAAGTGGTTGGTGTGCACGGTTAAACAAAATCATATTTTCACCAACTTTTAAAATAGGAAAACCTTTCACTTTATATGGAAACCAATATGGTAACCATTTTTTATACTATAAATTCAACGAACACATGTAATACTATCATTATAAAATTAAAACATATATTTAAAACTCTAGTAATAAATGGTTTTGAAATTAAATTTTAGGAAATGGGAAAACCTACCTTGATTCGATTGTAAATGGTCTGAATCTTTGAATACATACTAATAAAGACCCAAAGGAGGGATCGCACACCCTAAAATCCCTAAAATCAAAAATACCACTCAATCTTGAAACCCTAGTACTTGACCAAATTGCAATGTGATGATGGAATAGAAGAAACTATGTGTAGAGGAATATGAGAAGGAAGAGGATCTATCATCTCAAAAATTCAGCCCCAAATCAGGAATAATGCACATGGAATCACCACATAAGAGGAGATATTAGATAAGGGGAGGTGAATTAAGAGGGATTCATTTTCTAGTGTTGCATGACACATGAGGGAGGAAAAGAATAAGTGGTTTACGGGTTTTCGTTTAGGATAGGTAAATTAATAATTATGAAAATATTAAAAATTAGATGATCCACACGTTTAACAAACTATGTTCCAACCATACAGGGCTATCAGAAAACTTTGTACATATTAGATGGTTTCCCCTGGTATCCAACACAGTTTGACTAACCATGCACTAATTATTCAAAACGAGATTGTCAAGTTGCAGACCCAAACACCTAGTTTTTTCATGGTTACCCCACCATGTTGGCTAATCATGAAACATGTAACAACCCAAAAATTTATAGTATATCTCTTTTTAAACAAATTTAATCTCTTTGATAGCTTATGTTTCATGAAACATTAAGCTTAAACAAACACCAAAATATAATTATTTTAAAACAACCATTATAAACTAGCCATTAAATTATTTGGAATGAATATTATTAACAACATCATGAAATATATAATTTTACGACTCATTTTTAATGTATTAATTAATGTTTTTTGAATATGTAAATAATTTTTAGTAAAGTCATTTTATTCTTCAAATATATGTTTTCTTCAAAAAAACTATTTTTATTTATTTCTATGAGAAAAATAAACATAACTAATTTTTGAAACATTTATAAAATATATTTTATAAAATGAATATAAATTTTGGATTCATCATGTTAGAATTATCTCAAGATTAATTTTCAATAATTTTATAAAAAGTTTAATTTTTTTAGTGAATAGTAAAAAATATCGATTTTTATAAAACCCTCATTTTATTTAAATTTAAAATTAATTTTGTGAATTTAAATTGTTCTCAAAGTAACTTAAGTAACTTTTAGTTATATATAATCTAATTTATAACATTTAAACAATATTTATACCTTATTTTTTTATAAGTACATTTTTCGGTTTAAAAACACATTTTTCCACAAAACTGTTTTTCTTTGCATTTTGAAGGTATAATTTTAAAATTAATTTTACAAATTATATTATTTGAATTTTTAAAAAATAGATTCAATATTTGGAATCATGAGGTCCCACATAGTTTATAATGTCATTTTCCTTTTTAGTCGTGAAAACTTTACCGTGGTAAAAAAAATATTTACCATAGTATAGGTAAAATAATGTAGTGGGTTAAAGTTAAAAGGTAAAATATTTAAATATGTAAAAAACTAGATAATTAAATGGTTTTTTGATGTGTTTATATAACTTATAAATCATTTAATATATTAATTATTAACCAGTTATTTTGAATTAATTCCACCAGAATGTGGTTGGAATTAAATATAAAATAATCATTATTTAATCACGTAAAACTACCCCTCATGAAGTATAGATACCACCCATCACCACCCCCTTTCTCCTCAAAATCCTTGAAACTTTTAAAAATATCTACCAAAACCTATATTAACCACTCTCTCCATGTCCAAGTGTTTTTTTTCTCATACAAAGACCAATTCAAAGTTCTATAAGGGGTCCTTCTTGGAGGTGATATTCAAGAGGTAACTTTTTCAAACAACCTCCCTTAATTTCTTTTCTTTTTCTACTCTACCTTTTCCTCACCTCATTTGTAAATAAAGGAATAATAACTATATTATAATTTATATAATTAAATTTTATGTTTCTAATGTAATATCTTATAGCCATCCCTTTTATTATCTCCTCTTATTCAAAGAAACGAAAACATTGTCCAAATTATGGTGGTTAACCATATCTATGGATAATGATTTTATGTTTTCCATTAACACATTCAAGGATGTTCATAAAAGTATTATTTTGGTTTAACCAGATTTTAAAAGGTATATTATAATATATTTCATGTTCTGGAAATAATATATAAAAATAATATTAAATAAAACAAAACTAGTTCATGATGGTTGGAAAAACTACCAAAATAAACTAAACATTTATCATTAACATTTTATCAAACACGTCATCCTTATAAAAAAATAAAAATGATATATGGGACTATTTAAACTTATGTAAGTTTATTAATACCATTTCATTTCACTTCTAGAATTTTATTTCCATTTTACCAGAAAATCCATAATTGTACACAAATGAACCGACCATGAAACCATGAAACAAACGCACCTGAAACAATGAAAATAATGAAATAATATTAATGAATGTGTTATAAGATGTTATAAAACTATAATAAAAGGTATTATAAATATTCTAAAATTTATGTAATCAATTAATAACATTCATTAAACCTTTATACAGAAGGTTAAATTATGAAAAACTAAAGGGAAGCATGAGGTATGGGTTTCTTATCTCAGTTTTAATTTTGTGCGATATATGAATTTATCACAACTTATTTATTGTGTGTGGTGTATATAATTCCATTTGATATATCATATAATTAATATCATTATCCCCATGGTATTAAATGTTTAATTTGATAATTATTGCTTTTATGGGGTATACGATTCGACTGATTACAAAGTGGTAAGAGATTTCTTAACTCAATTTCAATTCATTGGGTTAAACTTCAACTTCATTGATTATGCCATGTTAATATTTTGTGTGAGATGAATTCTGGTTGTATTATGTTATATTTAAAATTTTTTTATTTTTATTTACATATGATACAAATAATATATTCATGTGATTAATACTCACTTCAATGATATAATATTTATAAGGGAGTTTATTTTTAAAATTCTATTTTTAAAATTTCTCTAAAAAATAGATTTTTCTTACATGTCCATGTTTTCTAAAAATGTTTCAAAAAAAATTTATACTATTATCATATTATTTTTTTAAATTATTTTTCACAAATTTTTTGAATTTTTAAAAAATGGTTTGAAAGGATTCTTTTTTTTTCATTTTCTAATTGATGTTCTTTGATAATTTTTCAAAAACAATACAAAACAGATGTTTTTTAACATATACTTCATGAGTGGATTTTCCAACCATCATGTATCTTTAATGATTTTAAGTACCCTTTACAATATTAAAATTTTATTTCCAAATAATATTTTTTCCTTTATAATTGTGCGACTCCTTAAAAATAAATTATTTGAAAATGAAAATGTTGTTTTTTTTTCAAGAATTATTTCAAGTGATATTTAAATATTATTTTCCATCTAAGATAAAATTATTTGATGTTAATTATGATTTATTGGGTATATTATTCAAGGAAACTATAATTATTCTCTTTGTGTTTGGTTTGTGTTTATGATGGCATGACGTAAATTTTTTTTATTCTTGTGGAACACATATGTATGGTTTTAAATATGTGATGGGTGAGACCTATATATCACTCTAATGAATTGGGTAAAGATTTAAATCATTATATAATGATGGTAAATAAGTCAATGGGATTGATCAACTATGGGTAATAGGTGTATCCTAATCCACTATGTGAAACAGGTGTGTCCTAATCCACTATGTTGATGGTCTTGGAAGTTAACCTTGAAATATGAAATAGTTTTCTATATTTATGATGGTACTGCACTTTTATAACATGATATTATAGATCATGATTGATTTATTATGATTTATCACTCTTGAGGTCTATGTTTTTTTAAATGATAATATTTATTCCATGAATCCTGTTTATGATCTACGACAGGTTGGGTATGAAATTTGTAAGTTATGATCATGATCGCATAACCTTATTCTTATTTTAGGATTTCATATGATCATGGATTGTATTATTATATGTTTATCCTTACATATCATCTGATATCACATGTTTATTATGTTTCTTTTCAAAGGATATGAATAAATTTTTTAAGTATGCTATGTCAAAAATGGTTCTAGTAAAGAAGGAATAAGCATGAGATGATGTATATGTTTTATAAACCCGTTTTTTATGTTTCTAAGTTTCCAAATATACTAAACCCATATGGTTTTGGTGTGGTTTTTTAGTGCTATGTAATTAAATTCATCTATTTAGATGTAATATCTATGTATGAAAATTATGAGTCATTGTAGTTGGAATAAGATCAAGGTTTGGTTAACCCTTAGAAACTAGGATGAGAAAACCTTAGTAAGAACCCTAAGGGTAAGTACAGGTTACAATCCTAGATTTTTTGTAACGATCATGAATAACCTAGGATTAAACTGAAGGTGTCATATATTGAAATTTTATAATCATTTTCTCTTGATTATGTAGTTTCCCAATATGATTATTGTTGCTTAAACTATGCTTTTTGGGTTTTTGAAAATGGTTGTAACTGGTAGGATTCATGTTAATGTTGAATGTGATAGACAATGGAATGATCTTCCTCATGATAAACCAAATGAAATAAGATTTATAAGTTGAAACCTTATTATTATTACTAATCAACAATATCATAATATGATCAATAATCAAAAAAAAATTATTTTCCTAACCCATTTGATAAGATAAAGATGAAGTTTCATGGTGACCATAGAGGAAACAAATTTCAATTTTACTCATGTAAAGAATCTGGGAAGAGGAATCAAATAGAATGTATCAAAGGAATTAGAAAATGCTTTGGGTATGGAAATGAATGACATAAAAATAAATTAATTATAAATTAAAAGTTATGGGTTTAGTTAAAAAATGGACAAGAATAATGGTATTCCTGATTAATCATCAATAGTTAAATGTTTTAAATTTGGAATGTATGGGAATTATGAAAATTGATTCCCAAGGGGGAAATCTCGTGAAAAGAATCAATAAGGTTGTATGAGTATGGTTATATTACTGATGATGAAGAGAGTAAAAATGATATATGATATAGAAGAAGTGTTAAAGAATAAAATGATGAATCCTAGTTAATGTTTTAATAAAGAAGTAGAATTATTGAGAGTTTATAATGTTGTAGAAGTAATTTTATGGTATTCTGGAATAATGAAAAATCTAAGGATAGTTCCATTATAGTTTTTCCTTATGTATTTGAAAGTATTTTCTGAATGGTACCGGTAACCTTGAAAAGTTATTGAGGTGGAAAGGTGATATTTTTTGAGAGCACATGATTAAGGTAAAGATAAACCTTAATATGTGCATGATTTTGGGATAATAATAAGATGTTTTAAAATAAATGGGACAGTTTTGATGTCCTTGTAAATGATTAGTAATATGATGACAAGTTGGTTTATGGATTGAGTTTATTGATTTTTTGGATTTATGATATTAGGAAAGAGTTACTTTTTGAAGTGATGCAAGTTTTCACTAAATTTTTAAGGTAATTTAAGTTATTATCATGTTCCAAGAGAATATGTGATAATGATCTTCACATGTTTGGTGTGTAAAAATTTATAGCTACATAAATGTTTTGGGGGATTAATGAAAATTTGATTTTGAAAATTTAGTGACCTTCATTCAAAAAATTTAGATTTTAAGGATAACCATTTATGAAATTATTTATGTTGAAATTTAGACAAGGTTTTAGAGATTAATTTATTAATTAACCGTATGAAGATTTATTCATAATGGATAACCTATACTAACCATTTTGTTATGACAACTAGAGATAGAACAAATGAATTATCATCCCATTATGGATCTTATGATCCACTAGTTCATTATGAATTAAAATTTCAAATTCATTTCTTGGAGTAAGAAATGAATTAAAAATTGATAAATGTATAACCAAATAGTGAGATTTTACTTATGAGATGAAATCAAGTAAGTATATCTTCTAAAATGATTTTGAAATAAAATATTATCCAATTATCATCATTTATAATGATATCAATGAACTTTTTGAGATCTATTTAGTTAATGGTTTTGTGTTCATTAACCTTATAATTATATATCAAAACATTATAGTTACAATTCTCTTCTATTTCCATATTTTCACATTCCAAAAATATTCTCCTAATCAGAATCCTTGTTTTTGGTGATCTTCACCTTTTACTCTCCCTATTTTTAAGGGGAAATTTTATCGACCCTTTTTAGGATGTCGGTTCCCCACAAAAGAATTTTCAACCATCCACCTTTGATTTTTGAAGTGAAATTTAAAATTGTAAGGATTATTTTTTTGAAATTATTGACCATATAGGGATGGTATATTATCAATTGGTTCTTCCACTGAATCTCTCTCAAGTTCATGATTTGTTTCGTGTATCTCTCTTGAAGAAGTATATATTTTACCCTTAATATGTACTAAACTCAAAGGTCATACTGCTGGAGTAAGATATTTCTTATTAAGAACAACAATTATAGATTCTGGATCATAGAGATAAATTTCTATGAAACAAGACCACTCATCTGGTCAAAGTTTTATAGAAAACCCACCAATTTAAGGAAGCTAGGTGGGAACCTGAGGATGCTATGAAGTTGAGGTAACCTCATTTTTTTGTATCTGAGTAACAAATATCAAGTTTAAAATTATTTTAAGGGGGGTATAATGTAACACCCTAATATTTTATGGTATGTCTAATTTTAAATAAATTTAATCTCTTCGGTAACTTATGTTTCATGGAACACCGATCTTAAAAGAACAAAAAAAATATTATTATTTTAAAAAAACTTTTAAAAAAAGTCATTAAATTAGAAATAATTAATATTGTTAACCACATTATGAAATACATAATTTACCAACTCATTTTTAATATATAAATTACTGGTTTTTGAATACACACATAATTTTTAGTAAAGTTATTTTATTCTTCAAATCTATGTTTTCTTCAAAAAAATAATTTTTATTACTTTCAATGAGAAAATAAATATAATTAATTTTGAAACTTTTATAAAATATATTTGATAAAATTAAACTCATTTTGGACTTAAAATATCAAAATTATCTTAGGATGAATTTTTTATAATTTTCTGAAAAGTTTAATTTTTCACTGAATAGTAAAAAAATACCCATTTTTATAAAACCCTCATTTTTTTAAATTTTAAAAACCATTTTATGAATTGAAATTAATCAAAAAGTAACTTCAATGTTTTTTATTTATATATTATATAATTAATTATATTTAAACAATTTTTATACCTTGTTTTGGTATAAGTACATTTTTGGGATTAAAAACACATTTTTCAAAAAAAATATTTTTCATTGCCTTTTGACATTTAATTTTAAATGTAAATTTTCAAATTATGTGTTTTTAATTTTTAAAAATAGATTCCATATTTTTAATCAAGATTTACAAATTATTCTATAAGTTCATTTTCATTTTCAGGCATATGATAAAAAATATATTTACCACGATATAGGTAAAATAATGTAGCGGGTTAAAGTTAAAAGGTAAAAGATTAAAATAAATAAAAAACAAATCATTAAATTGGTGGATGGTGTGTTTATTGAACTTAACCTTCCTTTAAAACATTAATTATAAACCAAATTATTTGTAATTAATGCCACAAAATGTTCCCAGATTTAAATATAAAATAATCATTATTTAATCACTTAAAACCAACCCTCCTCACGTATAAATAAAACCCCTCACCAATCCATTTCTCCTTGTAAGACTGTAAGATTTTAAAATCTCTAAAAACCCCTATATTACCTACTCCCCCAACTTCTAATAGATTTTGGTCTCACCCAAATAACAATTCCATGTTCATTAAGGGGTTCTTCAAGGAGGTGACTTTCAAGAGGTAACTTCCTCAAACAACCTCTCTTAATTTATTTTATTTTTATAAATTTTCCTCAACTCCTTAATCCATCATGGAATAATAAATAAAACATCATGTATATACTAAAATTTTATATTTATATTGGAATATCGTATATCCATCCCTTTTATTATATCCTCTTATTAAAAGAAACGAAACCATTTTCCAAATTATGGTGGTTAACCGTCTCTCTGGATAATGATTTTTTTACAATACCCCCTTCAAGATAGGTTATAGAAGTATTATTCTATTTAAATAAGATTTTAATAATTCTATTATAACCTATTTCTTGTTCTGGAACTAATATATACACATAATATCAAATAAAACGAAACTAGTTCATGATGGTTGTAAAAATCGCCAAAATAAACTAAATATTTATCAATAAAGTTTTATCAAATGATTCATCCTCATGTCAGAAAAAAAGATATATGGGACCATTTAAATTTTTTTAATTTTATCAATACTATTTCATTTCACTTTTGGATTTTTATTTCCATTTGAAAATAAAATCCAAAATTATACACAAATGAATCGATCATGAAACCATGAAACGAACACACCTGAAACAATGAAGATAATGAAATATTATTAATGAATGGGTGGTAATATGTTATAAAACTATCAAATAAGGTATTTTAAATATAAGTATAGTAACCATATATTCTATTATTTGGTGGAATCTAGTCCTATGTAAAATATATATAAGAATAAATATGATCCAAGCATTACAAGGGGTTATTACAAATACGTGAGTGAATTTTTCTGCACATGTCAGCCTCCAACATTGGGTCACAATAATCTAGGGCCATAAAGGACCACATCATATCCATATACATAATATATTTCTTTGACATGACATTATCCACATAATTTTCCTCCATGTAAGCATGTGAGACAACAAAGTTAATCTAGGAGACCTTATTGAGGCATTCAACCCAATGAGGTAATAGGTGCCAAGGAACATTCCATGTTCAGGTTTTTAAAGCCTGCACCTCAATTCTAAAGTCAGATTCAATCCATAATAAGTTCTAGTTATATTGGGCAGTGTATCCAACTGCATGTATCATCACCCATAACACAGCTTCATAAGCAACCCCATCACTAGTGTAGTGGTAGAAACACCCTTTTACAAAACCACGATAAGTTTGAAAGAAACCTCCATAAATCTATAGTCTTGGTGTGACAAAGGCTACCGCATTGATGTTGACCTTTATCCATGGGTTTATTAGAGGTATCCACTAGATGTATATAATGACCCATACTTTACATACATTGTTAATACTTCGAAATTTAAAGCACACTTATTACAACATATGAAAAAACCACAAAGGATCGTATAGGTATAGTGTCTTTAGAAACTGGGAAACATAAACAACTGGTTCATAAATCTTCTACAGTGTCTCCCGTTTATTTCATCATATCTAGGGTCCCTTTTAGCATATTCTATTTAATATCCATCTTCCTGACCTGGGGAAAAGAAAACATAAAAGGGTGAGCTCAAATGCTCAGCAAGGGAAAATAAAGGAAATAAAAATCATATCATATCTTTATGAAAATAAAAACCTGCAAAAGAGATCATAATATATTAACATGGAATAAATCATAGAAGTGAAAATGAGATCCCCATAATCATAACATAAAACTTGAAACTTTGTGGCATGCACACATAATCATGGAAAATCATTTCTTGTTAGTCATGACTCATTGCCAAGACTATCTTAGTGGACAAAGTCCCTTTCTGAACCGAGTTCACTCCTCGTTTCAGTCCTGTATCACTGAACCGAAATAACCTTCCGTTCCAGCCATGTCTATCTCATGAGATATAAAATCATTACCCAATGCATTTGAGGGAGATATAGGTCCCACCCATCTTATAATGAATCCTTTCTTATGTGTGCCACATAATCATAAAACATACATCATCGCATAACACATATAACAAAAATGGGATTCTTGAAACATCATGACATCATAAATCAATTCATATATGATAAAGGAATTCATAAACATAATTCCATCACAACATAGTCAAACCAATGTAAAAATATGGATAGAAACAGAACCCTTTATTATCTTAGATGGAAAATAATTTTGATAAAACACTTGAATTGAATTCTTGAGGAAAATATCCTTTCTTCTTCAAAAAACATTTTTCCTTTCATAACATGTCATACAACTTTAAAATAAAATAAGTTGATTAAAAATAAACTTGAAAACTTGTAAAGGAAGCTTCATGGAAATAATGTTTTAAAAATCCATTCATGCCGTATAAGTTAAAAAAACATTCTTTGTACTTTTGTCGGAAAAGTCAAAAAGTACCTCGTACGGAAAAACGACAAAAGATTCCTTTCATATTCTTTACTAAAAACTCACCTAAGGGTAAAATTGGATTTAAACTATTTCAAGTGGATGGAAACAATATTACATATTGAGGGAACATGGATGTGGATGATAAAATACACCCCAGTAAATACTTACGAATAAACAATCTCGGATAAAAATGAGATTGTGATATTTCCCTTACCTTAGGTCCAATTTGCTTTGTACGTGTCCGAAGCTCCTGTATAATGGTTTAAATAATGTTATTGACTTATTCCAGAATCATACATATTAATATGAGATCATATATGGTCATATTATTATCTTCTTGTTAGTAATATTTCATTGTTACTTGTTACTCGGGTCTTTATAACTTTTTGTTCTTATGCGTGTTTTGTCGAATAAATTCTTATTCTTATCTTTAGGTTATAGATAATTCATTTCCAGAATGGTATTAGTGTAGTATATACCATATTCATTCATTCAATTCATTTATATAATCATTATGAAATGAAGATCATGTAGAACGAGTCGCATCACATTGTGGAGACGGTATTCCGTACGTACGCACGAGTGATGATATCGTTCCTATGATCGTGGAATTGTATTGGAGTATATATATATATATTATTTCAGTATCAATATTACTTAATAATAATCATATATAGTTACTCATTACACCATTATACCCATCCTTGTAAGGTGATGGTGGAAAATAGATTACACCACGGCGTGGAGACGGTATTCCGTACGTACGCACGCGCGGTGATTTCATTTTTCCGTAGGATGGATAGAAGGTGAATTAGGGTTGTTTCATATTTATAATAACATATAAGTATGTAAGTAATACTGATGTTATTACTTTATCATGAAACAACTAAAGAAGAAGAAGTTGAAGAAGAAAGAAATTGAAAAGATCGGTAATGGATATTACCTCTTCTTTGGAACGCCTCTTTGAATCCTCCACTTAAGGAACTAAGATTGGTCTTTGGAGAAGACCAGGACCTCTAGGATTATTCTAGGGAAGTGGAGAGGAGAAAATGGCAGGGGTTGGCCGAGCTTGAGTGCTCAAATTGGTGTGAGGAGGAGGGGGAGGAGGTGCCCTTTTATAAGGGAGGAGAGGGGCACCTTAGGAATATCTCAAAATATTATTTTATATTAAAGTCAAAATCGGTTTATAATGGTTCCAAAGGGTCTTATTTCGAAGCTAAAGTGGGGATGGGTCGAAATCCTATCAACCAATAGGATTTATACAAGTTTAGGGTATTATTTTAACCTTATCAATTAGATTTAACTCTAAGTTAATTAATTTAACTTTTACCGTGTCTTTTTGTTTTCTTTCACTATATGGTTAATACACTTACTATAACATGCCAAACGAACCCCAAATTGTTTATTATTAATATATATATCCTTATCTAAGTCATTTGGCCGAACCTTAGATTTTTAGGAATAAAATAACAATTAATAATATAATATTTTATTTAAAAACTATTTTGTGTCAATTTTGACACTATTTGATATATGATTTTTGTGAAAGTCATAACAGAATTATATGTTCGAACCAAGTTAATTAAATCATTACTAATATATCATAGTAACCTAGAAAATTAGTGTAATTCATAAAAAGTCTCAAATTACATTTATTTTGGTATTTATATTATCAATTTTGTCAATATTTCATTAATAAGATAATTACTGCATCATCTTTGTGTCATAATTAAATTAAATTATTTGATGTCTAAAAATTACAAATAAAATACCATCATGTAGGAAATATTTTTAGCTTTCTAATGAATATTTACAATCGAATTTATCTTATGTATAACCCTATATTAAAAATGATTTACTTATTAAACTTTGATTTTAACTATTTTAACCCTTCTTTAAATAAATTAATAATAAATGTCCTAATCTAATCCAAGTGGGCCTAAATGGTCATATTTTATTCCTAAGTTTGTTTTTGGTCGAATTACACATGTCCAATAGAATTAGGACATGTGTTAGGGTAATATTAATATCATATTTACCCTTAGTTACCCTATTTACTATTAACCGCGGTAAAAATAGTAAAAAGTTACTATTCACCAAAAAATTATTTTCATCTCATTGAACCACATTTTAGTCCTTGATATTAACCGTGTCTCTCGGATTTTTGAAATTCCATTCACAGAAGCGGTAAAATTAAGTTTTATGCAAAAATTCAGTTTTTAACCTACCACTTAGTGGTTTCACTATTCATCAAAAATTGAAAGTTTTCAGAAAAATACCAAAATTTCACCCTAGGCTAATTTCGATATTCTGAGTCCAAAAATGAAGTCCATTTTGAAAAATAAAATTTATAAAATTTCAAAAAGTGGTTATTACTATTCATAACGGCTAGTTTTAATAGCATATTGTTGTTTAGTGAAACTCGGTATTGCGTACGACGCAAGCTATCGAGGAAGGTCGCGATTGCGTGTAAAGCAAGCCAAGCAAGTGTTGTGTAGAAAAAGATTCCTTTGATGATTTATATAACATAAAAGTCTCGGGTGTTACATTCTACCCCCCTTAAAAATAATTTCGCCCTCGAAATTCGTCACTTTGCAACAAACAGATGAGGATACTTCTCCCTCATCATATCCTCAAGCTCCCATGTAGCTTCTTCAAGTTGGTGGTTTCTCCATAAAACTTTCACCAAGCGAGTGGTCTTGTTTCGTAGGACTTTTTCGCTACGATCCAGAATCTCTATCGGCTGTTCTTCATAAGAAAGATCTTGCTCCAGCGGTACAACTTCTGAGCTGAGTACATGTGAAGGATCTGGTATGTACTTTCTCAGGAGAGATACATGGAACACATCGTGAACTTGAGAGAGATTCGGTGGAAGCGCCAATCGGTAAGCTACCTTCCCAATACGATCCAGTATTTCGAAAGGACCGATATATCTAGGGCTCAACTTCCCCTTCTTTCCAAATCTCATAACCCTCTTCCAGGGAGATATTCGTAAGAACACTTTATCGCCCACTTCAAACTCTAGGTCTTTTCTTCGGTTGTCGGCATAACTTTTCTGTCGACTCTGAGCTGCCCTTATGTGTTGTTGAATAGATCTGACCTTTTCTACCATTTCATCAACGAGATCAGGTCCTAATAGCTTTCTTTCCCCAACTTCATCCCAGCAAGTTGGAGTCCTGCATTTCTTTCCATAGAGAGCTTCATAAGGAGCCATCTGAATACTGGAGTGAAAGCTATTATTATAAGAAAATTCCACCAAAGGTAGGTGTTGATCCCAACCTCCTTTGAAATCCATAGAGCAAGCTCTCAACATATCTTCTAGGGTTTGAATTGTTCTCTCAGACTGACCGTCTGTCTGGGGATGATAAGCAGTGCTGAAACTCAACTCTGTATCCAGATTATGCTGAAGACTTCGCCAGAACTTCGAGGTAAATCTCGGATCTCGATCAGATATAATAGAAAGTGGTACTCCATGCAATCTTACCACTTCCTTTACATATATCCTGGCAAGCTGATCTAGAGAGAAATCCTCTCTAATAGCAATGAAGTGTGCAGACTTTGTAAGACGATCAACTATGACCCAGATAGCATTATTGCCTTTGGATGTTTTAGGAAGTCCTGTGACAAAGTCCATAGTGATGTTTTCCCATTTCCATTCGGGTATGGGTAATGGTTGTAACATCCCCTTAGACTTCTGTCTCTCAGCTTTAACTTGTTGACAAACCAAGCATCGAGAGACATATTCAGCAACATCTCTTTTCATGCCATCCCACCAGAAGTACTCTTTCATGTCCCTATACATCTTCGTGCTTCCAGGATGAATAGAGAATGATGAACTATGAGCCTCATCCAGCAGCTCATTCTTTAATTCGGGGATGGGAGGAACGCAAACCCGATTCCTGAACTTTATTATCCCATCACAATCAAGGTTGAATTCAGGAACATTTCTCACCTTCTTTTGTAACTCGACATCTTCTTTCTGTGCCTCTTTAATCTTCACATGTATAGATGGTTGAACATTCATTTGAGAAAGATAAGATTTTTCCCTTTCCATTATAATTCCAAGATCCATCCTTTGTAAATCCATAAATATTGGATCTTTTGTGATCCTCATCATGGATAAACTAGCATGGTCTTGTCGACTTAATGCATCTGCCACCTTGTTTGCTTTCCCAGGGTGGTAATGGATTGAGCAGTCATAATCCTTAATCAGCTCCAACCATCTTCTTTGACGCATATTCAACTCCTTTTGTGTGAAAATATACTTTAAACTTTTATGATCAGTATAAATATCACACTTTTCACCATAAAGGTAATGCCTCCAAATCTTTAATGCAAAGATTACCACAGCCAACTCCAAATCATGTGTTGGGTAATTTTGCTCATGGATTTTCAACTGTCGTGAGGCATAAGCTATCACCATATCATTTTGCATAAGAACACACCCCAATCCCTTCTTGGATGCATCACTGTAGATCACAAACCTTTCTCCACTACAAGGAAGTGTGAGCACAGGTGCACTGGATAACCTTCTTTTCAACTCCTTGAAATTCTCTTCACATTCCTCTGTCCAGACAAACTTAACTCCTTTCCGAGTCAACTTGGTGAGTGGATTAGATAATCGTGAAAAATCTTTTACAAAACGTCGATAATATCCAGCCAAACCAAGAAAACTTCGGATCTCAGTTACTGTTGTTGGTCTTGACCATCTTTCGATAACCTCTGTTTTTGCTGGATCCACAGATATCCCCTCTTTTGAGATTATATGACCCAAAAATGCAACTTTTTGAAGCCAAAATTCACACTTGGTAAATTTGGCATAAAGCTTCTCCTTTCTCAGGGTCTTCAATATAATTCTCAAGTGATCTTCATGCTCTTCCTTGCTCTTTGAATAGACAAGAATATCGTCTATAAAGACTACCACAAATTGATCAAGATAGTCTCTAAAGACTCTATTCATTAGATCCATGAAGATAGCAGGGGAATTAGTAAGACCAAATGGCATCACTATAAATTCATAGTGTCCATACCTTGTACGGAAAGCCGTCTTTGGTATATCCTCCCTTTTGACCCTTAATTGATGATACCCTGAACGAAGATCAATCTTGGAAAAGTATTGAGCTCCGCGTAGTTGGTCAAATAATTCATCAATGCGTGGGAGAGGATATTTGTTCTTGATAGTGATCTTGTTAAGTTCTCGATAATCAATGCAGAGTCTCATTGATCCATCTTTCTTCTTAACAAATAGAACAGGTGCTCCCCAAGGTGACGCACTAGGGCGTATGAATCCCTTATCAAGATTCTCTTGGAGTTGCTTCTTCAATTCCTGCAACTCAATTGGGGCCATTCTATAAGGTGTCTTTGAAATAGGCAAAGCACCCGGTACGAGTTCTATTGAAAACTCAACTTCACGATTTGGTGGAAGACCCGGTAATTCCTCCGGAAAGACATCATCAAACTCCCGTACAATGGGCATATTCTTAATCGTGAGTTTCTCACCAACCATTTGAGATAAATAACCTTCATTTAGTGGAATCAATACCCATAAGATGGAAGAAATTTCCACTGGAAGGTTATGTTCATCCTTGCATTGATAGACGATCGAAGATTGATCTGGAATATGAAATGTGACTTCCCTTCTTTTGCAATCGATATGAGCTCCATGTAGAGAAAGCCAATCCATGCCAAGAATCACATCAAATTCTACTAAAGGAAGGATCACAAGATTTGCAGGAAGCACTTTCCCACAAACTTCGATCGGAGAAGAATTATAAGCTTTTGATGCGATTGATGTGCCATTAGGTGTTGTCACAGCTAACTCAACATCTAATTGTTGAGGTAATACGGTGATACCCTTAGAAAAGTCTTCAGAAATAAAAGAGTGGGTGGATCCAGAATCAAATAAAACATTTGCTACTTTAGAGTGGATGGTAAGTGTACCTTTCACCACATCGTTATCGTACTCCACATCGCTGATAGAAATTGCATGTGACTTTCCTTTGTCTTTAGCCTTAAGAGTTTGTTGACGTCGACCATCATCATCAACCCTTGGATTTGGGCATTGATTGGCATAATGCCCCATCTCCTTGCACTTGAAACATTGAAGTGTAGTAGGTTCATTCTGTGTATCCCTTCCTTTGCTTGCATCATTAGACATCTTCTTCCCATTATCACGGCATTCAAATGCCCGATGACCTTCCTTTCCACATTTAAAACATTTACTTGTCCCTTTAAGACAACTCCCTCCATGTTTCTTTCCACACTTTGAGCATAAGGGAAAGTTCATCTTCTTTTCCGTGTGCTCTTTAGATTTTTCTTTGAATTCCATCTTCCTCTTCTTATCAAACCCATGTGACTGATGGGTTACTCCAATCTCCATCTCGACTTTGAGAGCACATCGAACGATTTCCTCGTAGCTATTGAAGTCCCTTATGGCTAACGCCCTTCGAAGACTTGGTTTTAAGCCACTAAAGAATCGATCGATCTTACTCTCAGGTTGGATAATAATACCAGAAGCGTACCTTGCAAGTCTTGTAAAATTTGCTTCATAGGTACTAACAGATTCATCATCCCTTTGCTTCAGTTCAAGGAACTCTTTCTCCATCTTTGTTCGGAGAATACGAGGGAAGTACTTATTGAAAAATAAGTTCTTGAACTCGTCCCATTCCATATACTCAATTTCATCCCTTTGCCTCGTATTCTTAACAAGATTCCACCATTGATCCGCATCTCCTTCCAAACGATACACTGCTAGGATGACTTTATCATGCTCAGAACATTGAAGAACTGAAAATATCTTTTCAGTAGTACTAATCCATTGTTCTGCAACTAATGGATCAGTAGACCCGCTGAAAGATGGTGGACGCTGCCTCATGAAGGATTCAACAGAATGTTGCTCCCTCCTTTGTTCGTTTGGAAATCCTGCATGATTCATAGCTTGAGAAAGTTGTGTGAGCATGGCTACAAGATTTTGCATTCCAGCTCCCATATCGTTTGTTTGCTCAGGGGGACAATCATTGCATTGCCCATCGCATTCCGCATTAACACGGTTCCTTCGGGTTCCAGCCATTGACTAAAACCAAGAAGAATAGTGTGAGCAACACTAATTATAATAGGAAACCACATAATTCAAGAATAAAATTTTCATGCTTAAGGTCTTATCCTAGGTTATTCAAGGCCATTTCTAAAACACTAAGATTGTGTTCTATGCTTAGACTTATCCTTAGGGTTCTTACTAAGGCTTTCACATCCTAGTTTCCAAAGGTTGACTATAACCTCCCTCTGATACCAACTATAATGACCCATACTTTACATACATTGTTAATACTTCGAAATTTAAAGCACACTTATTACAACATATGACAAAACCACAAAGGATCGTATAGGTATAGTGTCTTTAGAAACTGGGAAACATAAACAACTAGTTCATAAATCTTCTACAGTGTCTCCCGTTTATTTCATCATATCTAGGGTCCCTTTTAGCATATTCTATTTAATATCCATCTTCCTGACCTGGGGAAAAGAAAACATAAAAGGGTGAGCTCAAATGCTCAGCAAGGGCAAATAAAGGAAATAAAAATCATATCATATCTTTATGAAAATAAAAACCTGCAAAAGAGATCATAATATATTAACATGGAATAAATCATAGAAGTGAAAATGAGATCCCCATAATCATAACATAAAACTTGAAACTTTGTGGCATGCACACATAATCATGGAAAATCATTTCTTGTTAGTCATGACTCATTGCCAAGACTATCTTAGTGGACAAAGTCCCTTTCTGAACCGAGTTCACTCCTCGTTTCAGTCCTGTATCACTGAACCGAAATAACCTTCCGTTCCAGCCATGTCTATCTCATGAGATATAAAATCATTACCCAATGCATTGGAGGGAGATATAGGTCCCACCCATCTTATAATGAATCCTTTCTTATGTGTGCCACATAATCATAAAACATACATCATCGCATAACACATATAACAAAAATGGGATTCTTGAAACATCATGACATCATAAATCAATTCATATATGATAAAGGAATTCATAAACATAATTCCATCACAACATAGTCAAACCAATGTAAAAATATGGATAGAAACAGAACCCTTTATTATCTTAGATGGAAAATAATTTTGATAAAACACTTGAATTGAATTCTTGAGGAAAATATCCTTTCTTCTTCAAAAAACATTTTTCCTTTCATAACATGTCATACAACTTTAAAATAAAAGAAGTTGATTAAAAATAAACTTGAAAACTTGTAAAGGAAGCTTCTTGGAAATAATGTTTTAAAAATCCATTCATGCCGTATAAGTTAAAAAAACATTCTTTGTACTTTTGTCGGAAAAGTCAAAAAGTACCTCGTACGGAAAAACGACAAACGATTCCTTTCATATTCTTTACTAAAAACTCACCTAAGGGTAAAATTGGATTTAAACTATTTCAAGTGGATGGAAACAATATTACATATTGAGGGAACATGGATGTGGATGATAAAATACACCCCAGTAAATACTTACGAATAAACAATCTCGGATAAAAATGAGATTGTGATATTTCCCTTACCTTAGGTCCAATTTGCTTTGTACGTGTCCGAAGCTCCTGTATAATGGTTTAAATAATGTTATTTACTTATTCCAGAATCATACATATTAATATGAGATCATATATGGTCATATTATTAGCTTCTTGTTAGTAATATTTCATTGTTACTTGTTACTCGGGTCTTTATAACTTTTTGTTCTTATGCGTGTTTTGTCGAATAAATTCTTATTCTTATCTTTAGGTTATAGATAATTCATTTCCAGAATGGTATTAGTGTAGTATATACCATATTAATTCATTCAATTCATTTATATAATCATTATGAAATGAAGATCATGTAGAACGAATCGCATCACATCGTGGAGACGGTATTCCGTACGTACGCACGAGTGATGATATCGTTCCTATGATCGTGGAATTGTATTGGAGTATATATATATATATTATTTCAGTATCAATATTACTTAATAATAATCATATATAGTTACTCATTACACCATTATACCCATCCTTGTAAGGTGATGGTGGAAAATAGATTACACCACGGCGTGGAGACGGTATTCCGTACGTACGCACGCGCGGTGATTTCATTTTTCCGTAGGATGGATAGAAGGTGAATTAGGGTTGTTTCATATTTATAATAACATATCAGTATGTAAGTAATACTGATGTTATTACTTTATCATGAAACAACTAAAGAAGAAGAAGTTGAAGAAGAAAGAAATTGAAAAGATCGGTAATGGATATTACCTCTTCTTTGGAACGCCTCTTTGAATCCTCCACTTAAGGAACTAAGATTGGTCTTTGGAGAAGACCAGGACCTCTAGGATTATTCTAGGGAAGTGGAGAGGAGAAAATGGCAGGGGTTGGCCGAGCTTGAGTGCTCAAATTGGTGTGAGGAGGAGGGGGAGGAGGTGCCCTTTTATAAGGGAGGAGAGGGGCACCTTAGGAATATCTCAAAATATTATTTTATATTAAAGTCAAAATCGGTTTATAATGGTTCCAAAGGGTCTTATTTCGAAGCTAAAGTGGGGATGGGTCGAAATCCTATCAACCAATAGGATTTAGACAAGTTTAGGGTATTATTTTAACCTTATCAATTAGATTTAACTCTAAGTTAATTAATTTAACTTTTACCGTGTCTTTTTGTTTTCTTTCACTATATGGTTAATACACTTACTATAACATGCCAAACGAACCCCAAATTGTTTATTATTAATATATATATCCTTATCTAAGTCATTTGGCCGAACCTTAGATTTTTAGGAATAAAATAACAATTAATAATATAATATTTTATTTAAAAACTATTTTGTGTCAATTTTGACACTATTTGATATATGATTTTTGTGAAAGTCATAAAAGAATTATATGTTCGAACCAAGTTAATTAAATCATTACTAATATATTATAGTAACCTAGAAAATTAGTGGAATTCATAAAAAGTCTCAAATTACATTTATTTTGGTATTTATATTATCAATTTTGTCAATATTTCATTAATAAGATAATTACTCCATCATCTTTGTGTCATAATTAAATTAAATTATTTGATGTCTAAAAATTACAAATAAAATACCATCATGTAGGAAATATTTTTAGCTTTCTAATGAATATTTACAATCGAATTTATCTTATGTATAACCCTATATTAAAAATGATTTACTTATTAAACTTTGATTTTAACTATTTTAACCCTTCTTTAAATAAATTAATAATAAATGTCCTAATCTAATCCAAGTGGGCCTAAATGGTCATATTTTATTCCTAAGTTTGTTTTTGGTCGAATTACACATGTCCAATAGAATTAGGACATGTGTTAGGGTAATATTAATATCATATTTACCCTTAGTTACCCTATTTACTATTAACCGCGGTAAAAATAGTAAAAAGTTACTATTCACCAAAAAATTATTTTCATCTCATTGAACCACATTTTAGTCCTTGATATTAACCGTGTCTCTCGGATTTTTGAAATTCCATTCACAGAAGCGGTAAAATTAAGTTTTATGCAAAAATTCAGTTTTTAACCTACCACTTAGTGGTTTCACTATTCATCAAAAATTGAAAGTTTTCAGAAAAATACCAAAATTTCACCCTAGGCTAATTTCGATATTCTGAGTCCAAAAATGAAGTCCATTTTGAAAAATAAAATTTATAAAATTTCAAAAAGTGGTTATTACTATTCATAACGGCTAGTTTTAATAGCATATTGTTGTTTAGTGAAACTCGGTATTGCGTACGACGCAAGCTATCGAGGAAGGTCGCGATTGCGTGTAAAGCAAGCCAAGCAAGTGTTGTGTAGAAAAAGATTCCTTTGATGATTTATATAACATAAAAGTCTCGGGTGTTACATTCTACCCCCCTTAAAAATAATTTCGCCCTCGAAATTCGTCACTTTGCAACAAACAGATGAGGATACTTCTCCCTCATCATATCCTCAAGCTCCCATGTAGCTTCTTCAAGTTGGTGGTTTCTCCATAAAACTTTCACCAAGCGAGTGGTCTTGTTTCGTAGGACTTTTTCGCTACGATCCAGAATCTCTATCGGCTGTTCTTCATAAGAAAGATCTTGCTCCAGCGGTACAACTTCTGAGCTGAGTACATGTGAAGGATCTGGTATGTACTTTCTCAGGAGAGATACATGGAACACATCGTGAACTTGAGAGAGATTCGGTGGAAGCGCCAATCGGTAAGCTACCTTCCCAATACGATCCAGTATTTCGAAAGGACCGATATATCTAGGGCTCAACTTCCCCTTCTTTCCAAATCTCATAACCCTCTTCCAGGGAGATATTCGTAAGAACACTTTATCGCCCACTTCAAACTCTAGGTCTTTTCTTCGGTTGTCGGCATAACTTTTCTGTCGACTCTGAGCTGCCCTTATGTGTTGTTGAATAGATCTGACCTTTTCTACCATTTCATCAACGAGATCAGGTCCTAATAGCTTTCTTTCCCCAACTTCATCCCAGCAAGTTGGAGTCCTGCATTTCTTTCCATAGAGAGCTTCATAAGGAGCCATCTGAATACTGGAGTGAAAGCTATTATTATAAGAAAATTCCACCAAAGGTAGGTGTTGATCCCAACCTCCTTTGAAATCCATAGAGCAAGCTCTCAACATATCTTCTAGGGTTTGAATTGTTCTCTCAGACTGACCGTCTGTCTGGGGATGATAAGCAGTGCTGAAACTCAACTCTGTATCCAGATTATGCTGAAGACTTCGCCAGAACTTCGAGGTAAATCTCGGATCTCGATCAGATATAATAGAAAGTGGTACTCCATGCAATCTTACCACTTCCTTTACATATATCCTGGCAAGCTGATCTAGAGAGAAATCCTCTCTAATAGCAATGAAGTGTGCAGACTTTGTAAGACGATCAACTATGACCCAGATAGCATTATTGCCTTTGGATGTTTTAGGAAGTCCTGTGACAAAGTCCATAGTGATGTTTTCCCATTTCCATTCGGGTATGGGTAATGGTTGTAACATCCCCTTAGACTTCTGTCTCTCAGCTTTAACTTGTTGACAAACCAAGCATCGAGAGACATATTCAGCAACATCTCTTTTCATGCCATCCCACCAGAAGTACTCTTTCATGTCCCTATACATCTTCGTGCTTCCAGGATGAATAGAGAATGATGAACTATGAGCCTCATCCAGCAGCTCATTCTTTAATTCGGGGATGGGAGGAACGCAAACCCGATTCCTGAACTTTATTATCCCATCACAATCAAGGTTGAATTCAGGAACATTTCTCACCTTCTTTTGTAACTCGACATCTTCTTTCTGTGCCTCTTTAATCTTCACATGTATAGATGGTTGAACATTCATTTGAGAAAGATAAGATTTTTCCCTTTCCATTATAATTCCAAGATCCATCCTTTGTAAATCCATAAATATTGGATCTTTTGTGATCCTCATCATGGATAAACTAGCATGGTCTTGTCGACTTAATGCATCTGCCACCTTGTTTGCTTTCCCAGGGTGGTAATGGATTGAGCAGTCATAATCCTTAATCAGCTCCAACCATCTTCTTTGACGCATATTCAACTCCTTTTGTGTGAAAATATACTTTAAACTTTTATGATCAGTATAAATATCACACTTTTCACCATAAAGGTAATGCCTCCAAATCTTTAATGCAAAGATTACCGCAGCCAACTCCAAATCATGTGTTGGGTAATTTTGCTCATGGATTTTCAACTGTCGTGAGGCATAAGCTATCACCATATCATTTTGCATAAGAACACACCCCAATCCCTTCTTGGATGCATCACTGTAGATCACAAACCTTTCTCCACTACAAGGAAGTGTGAGCACAGGTGCACTGGATAACCTTCTTTTCAACTCCTTGAAATTCTCTTCACATTCCTCTGTCCAGACAAACTTAACTCCTTTCCGAGTCAACTTGGTGAGTGGATTAGATAATCGTGAAAAATCTTTTACAAAACGTCGATAATATCCAGCCAAACCAAGAAAACTTCGGATCTCAGTTACTGTTGTTGGTCTTGACCATCTTTCGATAACCTCTGTTTTTGCTGGATCCACAGATATCCCCTCTTTTGAGATTATATGACCCAAAAATGCAACTTTTTGAAGCCAAAATTCACACTTGGTAAATTTGGCATAAAGCTTCTCCTTTCTCAGGGTCTTCAATATAATTCTCAAGTGATCTTCATGCTCTTCCTTGCTCTTTGAATAGACAAGAATATCGTCTATAAAGACTACCACAAATTGATCAAGATAGTCTCTAAAGACTCTATTCATTAGATCCATGAAGATAGCAGGGGCATTAGTAAGACCAAATGGCATCACTATAAATTCATAGTGTCCATACCTTGTACGGAAAGCCGTCTTTGGTATATCCTCCCTTTTGACCCTTAATTGATGATACCCTGAACGAAGATCAATCTTGGAAAAGTATTGAGCTCCGCGTAGTTGGTCAAATAATTCATCAATGCGTGGGAGAGGATATTTGTTCTTGATAGTGATCTTGTTAAGTTCTCGATAATCAATGCAGAGTCTCATTGATCCATCTTTCTTCTTAACAAATAGAACAGGTGCTCCCCAAGGTGACGCACTAGGGCGTATGAATCCCTTATCAAGATTCTCTTGGAGTTGCTTCTTCAATTCCTGCAACTCAATTGGGGCCATTCTATAAGGTGTCTTTGAAATAGGCAAAGCACCCGGTACGAGTTCTATTGAAAACTCAACTTCACGATTTGGTGGAAGACCCGGTAATTCCTCCGGAAAGACATCATCAAACTCCCGTACAATGGGCATATTCTTAATCGTGAGTTTCTCACCAACCATTTGAGATAAATAACCTTCATTTAGTGGAATCAATACCCATAAGATGGAAGAAATTTCCACTGGAAGGTTATGTTCATCCTTGCATTGATAGACGATCGAAGATTGATCTGGAATATGAAATGTGACTTCCCTTCTTTTGCAATCGATATGAGCTCCATGTAGAGAAAGCCAATCCATGCCAAGAATCACATCAAATTCTACTAAAGGAAGGATCACAAGATTTGCAGGAAGCACTTTCCCACAAACTTCGATCGGAGAAGAATTATAAGCTTTTGATGCGATTGATGTGCCATTAGGTGTTGTCACAGCTAACTCAACATCTAATTGTTGAGGTAATACGGTGATACCCTTAGAAAAGTCTTCAGAAATAAAAGAGTGGGTGGATCCAGAATCAAATAAAACATTTGCTACTTTAGAGTGGATGGTAAGTGTACCTTTCACCACATCGTTATCGTACTCCACATCGCTGATAGAAATTGCATGTGACTTTCCTTTGTCTTTAGCCTTAAGAGTTTGTTGACGTCGACCATCATCATCAACCCTTGGATTTGGGCATTGATTGGCATAATGCCCCATCTCCTTGCACTTGAAACATTGAAGTGTAGTAGGTTCATTCTGTGTATCCCTTCCTTTGCTTGCATCATTAGACATCTTCTTCCCATTATCACGGCATTCAAATGCCCGATGACCTTCCTTTCCACATTTAAAACATTTACTTGTCCCTTTAAGACAACTCCCTCCATGTTTCTTTCCACACTTTGAGCATAAGGGAAAGTTCATCTTCTTTTCCGTGTGCTCTTTAGATTTTTCTTTGAATTCCATCTTCCTCTTCTTATCAAACCCATGTGACTGATGGGTTACTCCAATCTCCATCTCGACTTTGAGAGCACATCGAACGATTTCCTCGTAGCTATTGAAGTCCCTTATGGCTAACGCCCTTCGAAGACTTGGTTTTAAGCCACTAAAGAATCGATCGATCTTACTCTCAGGTTGGATAATAATACCAGAAGCGTACCTTGCAAGTCTTGTAAAATTTGCTTCATAGGTACTAACAGATTCATCATCCCTTTGCTTCAGTTCAAGGAACTCTTTCTCCATCTTTGTTCGGAGAATACGAGGGAAGTACTTATTGAAAAATAAGTTCTTGAACTCGTCCCATTCCATATACTCAATTTCATCCCTTTGCCTCGTATTCTTAACAAGATTCCACCATTGATCCGCATCTCCTTCCAAACGATACACTGCTAGGATGACTTTATCATGCTCAGAACATTGAAGAACTGAAAATATCTTTTCAGTAGTACTAATCCATTGTTCTGCAACTAATGGATCAGTAGACCCGCTGAAAGATGGTGGACGCTGCCTCATGAAGGATTCAACAGAATGTTGCTCCCTCCTTTGTTCGTTTGGAAATCCTGCATGATTCATAGCTTGAGAAAGTTGTGTGAGCATGGCTACAAGATTTTGCATTCCAGCTCCCATATCGTTTGTTTGCTCAGGGGGACAATCATTGCATTGCCCATCGCATTCCGCATTAACACGGTTCCTTCGGGTTCCAGCCATTGACTAAAACCAAGAAGAATAGTGTGAGCAACACTAATTATAATAGGAAACCACATAATTCAAGAATAAAATTTTCATGCTTAAGGTCTTATCCTAGGTTATTCAAGGCCATTTCTAAAACACTAAGATTGTGTTCTATGCTTAGACTTATCCTTAGGGTTCTTACTAAGGCTTTCACATCCTAGTTTCCAAAGGTTGACTATAACCTCCCTCTGATACCAACTATAATGACCCATACTTTACATACATTGTTAATACTTCGAAATTTAAAGCACACTTATTACAACATATGACAAAACCACAAAGGATCGTATAGGTATAGTGTCTTTAGAAACTGGGAAACATAAACAACTAGTTCATAAATCTTCTACAGTGTCTCCCGTTTATTTCATCATATCTAGGGTCCCTTTTAGCATATTCTATTTAATATCCATCTTCCTGACCTGGGGAAAAGAAAACATAAAAGGGTGAGCTCAAATGCTCAGCAAGGGCAAATAAAGGAAATAAAAATCATATCATATCTTTATGAAAATAAAAACCTGCAAAAGAGATCATAATATATTAACATGGAATAAATCATAGAAGTGAAAATGAGATCCCCATAATCATAACATAAAACTTGAAACTTTGTGGCATGCACACATAATCATGGAAAATCATTTCTTGTTAGTCATGACTCATTGCCAAGACTATCTTAGTGGACAAAGTCCCTTTCTGAACCGAGTTCACTCCTCGTTTCAGTCCTGTATCACTGAACCGAAATAACCTTCCGTTCCAGCCATGTCTATCTCATGAGATATAAAATCATTACCCAATGCATTGGAGGGAGATATAGGTCCCACCCATCTTATAATGAATCCTTTCTTATGTGTGCCACATAATCATAAAACATACATCATCGCATAACACATATAACAAAAATGGGATTCTTGAAACATCATGACATCATAAATCAATTCATATATGATAAAGGAATTCATAAACATAATTCCATCACAACATAGTCAAACCAATGTAAAAATATGGATAGAAACAGAACCCTTTATTATCTTAGATGGAAAATAATTTTGATAAAACACTTGAATTGAATTCTTGAGGAAAATATCCTTTCTTCTTCAAAAAACATTTTTCCTTTCATAACATGTCATACAACTTTAAAATAAAAGAAGTTGATTAAAAATAAACTTGAAAACTTGTAAAGGAAGCTTCTTGGAAATAATGTTTTAAAAATCCATTCATGCCGTATAAGTTAAAAAAACATTCTTTGTACTTTTGTCGGAAAAGTCAAAAAGTACCTCGTACGGAAAAACGACAAACGATTCCTTTCATATTCTTTACTAAAAACTCACCTAAGGGTAAAATTGGATTTAAACTATTTCAAGTGGATGGAAACAATATTACATATTGAGGGAACATGGATGTGGATGATAAAATACACCCCAGTAAATACTTACGAATAAACAATCTCGGATAAAAATGAGATTGTGATATTTCCCTTACCTTAGGTCCAATTTGCTTTGTACGTGTCCGAAGCTCCTGTATAATGGTTTAAATAATGTTATTTACTTATTCCAGAATCATACATATTAATATGAGATCATATATGGTCATATTATTAGCTTCTTGTTAGTAATATTTCATTGTTACTTGTTACTCGGGTCTTTATAACTTTTTGTTCTTATGCGTGTTTTGTCGAATAAATTCTTATTCTTATCTTTAGGTTATAGATAATTCATTTCCAGAATGGTATTAGTGTAGTATATACCATATTAATTCATTCAATTCATTTATATAATCATTATGAAATGAAGATCATGTAGAACGAATCGCATCACATCGTGGAGACGGTATTCCGTACGTACGCACGAGTGATGATATCGTTCCTATGATCGTGGAATTGTATTGGAGTATATATATATATATTATTTCAGTATCAATATTACTTAATAATAATCATATATAGTTACTCATTACACCATTATACCCATCCTTGTAAGGTGATGGTGGAAAATAGATTACACCACGGCGTGGAGACGGTATTCCGTACGTACGCACGCGCGGTGATTTCATTTTTCCGTAGGATGGATAGAAGGTGAATTAGGGTTGTTTCATATTTATAATAACATATCAGTATGTAAGTAATACTGATGTTATTACTTTATCATGAAACAACTAAAGAAGAAGAAGTTGAAGAAGAAAGAAATTGAAAAGATCGGTAATGGATATTACCTCTTCTTTGGAACGCCTCTTTGAATCCTCCACTTAAGGAACTAAGATTGGTCTTTGGAGAAGACCAGGACCTCTAGGATTATTCTAGGGAAGTGGAGAGGAGAAAATGGCAGGGGTTGGCCGAGCTTGAGTGCTCAAATTGGTGTGAGGAGGAGGGGGAGGAGGTGCCCTTTTATAAGGGAGGAGAGGGGCACCTTAGGAATATCTCAAAATATTATTTTATATTAAAGTCAAAATCGGTTTATAATGGTTCCAAAGGGTCTTATTTCGAAGCTAAAGTGGGGATGGGTCGAAATCCTATCAACCAATAGGATTTAGACAAGTTTAGGGTATTATTTTAACCTTATCAATTAGATTTAACTCTAAGTTAATTAATTTAACTTTTACCGTGTCTTTTTGTTTTCTTTCACTATATGGTTAATACACTTACTATAACATGCCAAACGAACCCCAAATTGTTTATTATTAATATATATATCCTTATCTAAGTCATTTGGCCGAACCTTAGATTTTTAGGAATAAAATAACAATTAATAATATAATATTTTATTTAAAAACTATTTTGTGTCAATTTTGACACTATTTGATATATGATTTTTGTGAAAGTCATAAAAGAATTATATGTTCGAACCAAGTTAATTAAATCATTACTAATATATCATAGTAACCTAGAAAATTAGTGGAATTCATAAAAAGTCTCAAATTACATTTATTTTGGTATTTATATTATCAATTTTGTCAATATTTCATTAATAAGATAATTACTCCATCATCTTTGTGTCATAATTAAATTAAATTATTTGATGTCTAAAAATTACAAATAAAATACCATCATGTAGGAAATATTTTTAGCTTTCTAATGAATATTTACAATCGAATTTATCTTATGTATAACCCTATATTAAAAATGATTTACTTATTAAACTTTGATTTTAACTATTTTAACCCTTCTTTAAATAAATTAATAATAAATGTCCTAATCTAATCCAAGTGGGCCTAAATGGTCATATTTTATTCCTAAGTTTGTTTTTGGTCGAATTACACATGTCCAATAGAATTAGGACATGTGTTAGGGTAATATTAATATCATATTTACCCTTAGTTACCCTATTTACTATTAACCGCGGTAAAAATAGTAAAAAGTTACTATTCACCAAAAAATTATTTTCATCTCATTGAACCACATTTTAGTCCTTGATATTAACCGTGTCTCTCGGATTTTTGAAATTCCATTCACAGAAGCGGTAAAATTAAGTTTTATGCAAAAATTCAGTTTTTAACCTACCACTTAGTGGTTTCACTATTCATCAAAAATTGAAAGTTTTCAGAAAAATACCAAAATTTCACCCTAGGCTAATTTCGATATTCTGAGTCCAAAAATGAAGTCCATTTTGAAAAATAAAATTTATAAAATTTCAAAAAGTGGTTATTACTATTCATAACGGCTAGTTTTAATAGCATATTGTTGTTTAGTGAAACTCGGTATTGCGTACGACGCAAGCTATCGAGGAAGGTCGCGATTGCGTGTAAAGCAAGCCAAGCAAGTGTTGTGTAGAAAAAGATTCCTTTGATGATTTATATAACATAAAAGTCTCGGGTGTTACAATGTACTTGACCATTTTTAGTGTTTGTGGATGACCTGACACACCGGAGTGTCGAAGGATATTCAAGTCATGCAAGCTGTTATGTATGTTGTCTGTTTGAACCATGGATAAAGTATAAACTTTTTGATGAATTGAAATCATTCCAAATTGTAGAGTGGTGTGATTCACATCAAAGGTAATCTCATTATGAGCTCTCTAAATAGTATCAATACCAGCAAAGATTGCTGTTAATAGCAGGTTCTGAACCTACATACATCATTTAGCTGTACAAAGTGATTCCATGAAAAAAATGCATTGATGTGCCTATATCAAGATGAAACCCAAATAGGGATCCAATGTACAACCATAGAATATAAGAAAAACTGAATGATAGGAACACACATTTTGCATTTTCTTCAGTATTCATGTATAAGTTTCATGAAGAAATAAGACGAAGACCAGTCCGTTTGATTTGATCTTGAGTGGGAAAGTGATTTTTTCAAATCTTCCATATGATAACATATTGAGATGGTAGAATAAAATGGGTTTGAAAGCATAGTATCTAGACTGATGGTTGATGGGGACCCCCACATTCCATTCTATAGAACTCCTTGGTGTTTAAGTGACCAACACAACTTGGTTTCCAAACAAGAGTGTCGCAGTCCATAAAGGCATTTCATTGAATATCCAGGTAGTCATGTAGTGGTATCAAGATACAAGAGACTTGAAGCTATGATAATAATTCATTTATTGACATGTTTTAATCAGCAGGTTGGGGGCTCATGACATCCTGTAACGAATTCTCCAGCTATTCAGTGGTCCAACAATTGTGTTTAGATCCCCAACTTGCAATCCATATAGTGTGACACATGATTCTATTAAATGACTATTTTATGGAGGGCCAAACATATGAGGTAAGATAATATTTATATCCTTCTAGAAATCTCCCTTTAAACCTACTAACAATGAAGTCACCAGGTGTGGCATTGGAAATCAAGTTCCATGTAAATTTTTGGATAAGTCCATCATTAAAAATTCTCAGTTATTTGATCCCAAGTCCTCCCAATTCCACTAGTTTAATGCATCCCTTCTATGAAATAATAATCAGTTTCTTTTCATGGACTGACCTAATCCATAAGGAGTTCCTAACCATACTTTGGATCTCCTTAATAAGACCTCTGGGCCATCTGTAAATCGAGAAAAAATAGTAAACAAACATAGATGTTATAACATAGTTAACAAGACATGCTCGTACATATTGGGACATTACTTCCACTTTTCCATCTAATTAAAAATACCAGGAGGTTAAAGTACACAAAACTAAAGGGAATAATGAGGTAAGGGTTTCTCATCTCACTTTTACTTCTATGAGATATATTCCTTTTTAGACACTTATTTATTTCATGTGGTGAATTTAATACCCTTCAATATATCATATCATGAATCTCATTATATCAATGGTATTCAATATTTCATTTGACAGATATTACTTTTATGGGGAAAAGGATTCGGATGATTACAAAGTGGTAAGAGATTTCTTAACTCAATTTCCATTCATTGGGTTAAACTTCTACTTCATTGATTATTCTATGTTAAGATCCTATATGAGATGAATTTTTATTATATTATGTTATATTTTCACTTATTTTTTGTGAATGTACACTTTATACACATAATCTAATCATTTGGTTAAATCTCACTTTAATTATATGATATTTATAAGGGAATTTCTTTTAAAAACTATCTTTTTAGAATTCCCCTTAAAACTACATTAATCTTCATTGTCCATATTTTCTAAAATATTTTTTGAAAAAAATGCTATTATATTATGATTTTTTATTGAAATTTTTACTCATGTTTTTGAATTTTTACAAAATGGTTTGAAAGGATTATTTTTTTCATTTTCTAAATGATGTTCTTTCTGAAATTTCTGACAAAAATATGGAAGGAATGCTTCTTTAACTTATAAGGCATGAGGTATTTTTTCATTATCATGATTATTTAATGATTTTATTTATAATTTACAATAATACAAGGTTATTTTTAAATTAAATTTTTTTCTTTATAATTACGCTGCTCTTTAGAAAGAAATTATTTTAAAATGAATATTTTTTTCAAGAATTATTTCAAGTGATATTTTAAAATTATTTTCCATATAAGATAACATTATTTGATGTTACTTATGATTTATTGATGATATTATTGAAGGATACTATCCTTATTCTCTTTATGGTTGGTTTATGTTTATGATGGCATGATATTTATAAAACCTATTTATTTTTATGGGTTATGATATAATGAATGATTTATGTTCTTATGGCATACATATGTATAACTTTAATTACATGATGGGTGGGACCTATATATCCCACCAATACATTGGGTTAAGATTTATATCTCATAATATAATGATTGGAAAAAATAGATGGGATTGATCCACTACAGGAAACATGTGTGTCCCGATCCAACATGGGAAAGAGGTGTATCCTGGTCCACTATGTGAAATAGGTGTGTCCTGATCCATTATGTTGATGGTCTTGGTAGTTAATATTGATATATGAAATGGTTTTATATATTTATGATGGTGACACACTTTTATGACATGATATTATGGATCATGATTTATTTATAATGATTTATCACTCTTATGGTCCATGTTTTCTGAAATAATAATATCTATACCATGAATCCTATTTATGATCCATGAAAGGTTGGGTATGAAATTCATATTCTATGATCCTAGTAACATAACCTTATTATTATCTTATAATTGCATATGATCATGGATTGATATCTATTATGTTTATCCTTACTGAGCATCAGAGATCACCCTTTTCTTATGTTTCTTTTTCAGGATGTGAATAAAGGTTTTAAGTATGATATGTCAAAAAAAGGTTCTAGTAATGAATAAATAAGTTTGAGATGATGTATATGTTTGATGAACTAGTTGTTTGTCTTTCCATGTTTAGAAATACATTAAACCCATAAGGTTCTAGTGTGGTTTTGTTATTTACTGTAATAAATATTCATCTATTTAGATGTAATATCTATGTATGAAAAGCATGGGTCATTACAGTTGGTCTCTAAGTAAGTTTTAGTTAACCTTTGGAAACTAGGATGAGAAAAACTTAGTAAGAACCCTAAGGGAAATTCTGGTTTATAATCCAAGGGTTTTGGTAATGATCATGAATAACCTAAGATTAAATATAAGGTGTCATATATTAAAATTTAATAATAAATTTCTCTTGATTATGTGGTTTACCACTATGATTATAGTTGCTCGCACTATTATTTTTGGGTTTTATAAAATGGTTGGAACTAGGAGTAATCATGTTAATGGGAAATGTTATGGAAAATGGAATGATCTTCCTCATTAGAAACCAAATGAAATGGGAGTCAGAAGGTGAAACGTTGTTATTATGGCTAATCATAAATCTCATAATATGATCAATAATCTCAATTTTGGTGAGTTTCCTTACCCATCTAATAAGAGAAAGTTGAATTTTAATGGTAACTATAGAGGAAAGAAATTTCAATTTTCCTTATGTAAATAATGTGGGAAGAGGAATCAAAGATAATGTTTCAATGGAAATAGAAGATGTTTTAGGTGTGGATAATAAGGACCCAAAGTAATTAATTTTAAAGTAAAATTGAAAGGATCGGTTAATGAAATGGACATGAATAATGGTATTCATGGGGATTCATTAATAGTTAAATTTTTTCAATGTGTAATATATGGGCATTATACAAATCAATTGCCTATGGGGAAATCTCGTGAAGAGAATTGAAAAGGTTATATGAGTAATGTTCACAATGATGATGATGAAGAGACTACATATGACATATGAGATGGAATAAGTGTTAAGGAATAAAATGAAGAATCATGGTTAATGGTTTAAGAAGGAAGTGTAATGATTGATTGTTTATAATATTGTAGAAGTAATTTTATGTTATTATGGAATAATGAAACATCTAAGTATTCCTACACTTTATTTTTTTACTTAAGTATTTGAAAGTATATGTTGAATGGTACTAGTAACCATGAAAAGTTATTAATGTGGTAAGGTGATATTTGTTTGTAGAATACATGATTAAGGGAAAGATAACCCTTAATATGTGCATGATGTTGGGATAATAATGATATGTTTTAAAATAAATGAGATAGTATTGATGTCCTTGTAACTAATTAGTAATATGATGAAAAGGTGGTTTATTGATTGAGTTTATATAATTTTTAGATATATGGTATGATGAAAGAGTTAATTTTTTAAATAATTCATGTTTTCACTAAATTTTTATTGTAATTCAGGTTATTTCCATGTTTCAAGAGAATACGTGATAATAATATTTACATGTTTGGTGTGTGAAAATCAAGAGTTTCATTAAGTTGTTTGGGGGATTAATGATAAGTAGATTTTGAAAATTTAGTGACCTTAATTTTAATGTTTTGTATTTTAAGGGTAATAATTTATGAAATTATTTACATTAAACTTTGGAGAACGTTTTAGAGATTAATATTTCACTTAACTATATGAATATTTATTTGTACTGGATTACCTGTCCTAACCATTTTTTTATGATAACTATATATGGAATGAATGACTTATCATCCTATTATGGTTCTTATGATCCATTAGTTATTTAGGCATTAGAATTTCAACTTCATTTATTTGAGTAATAAATGAAGAGGAAATTGATCAAGGCACAAACAAAGAGTGATCTTGTACATATGAAATAAAATCAAGTAATTATATTTACTAAAATAATTTTAAAATAAAATATTATCCTATTATAATCATTTTTGATGATATAAATGACATTTTCAGACCTATTTATTCTATGGTTGTATGGTTGTTAACCTTATAATTCTCCATCATAACTTGATAGTTAGCTTTTCTTCCATGTCTATATTTTAACTTTATACTAATATTCTCCTATTCAGAATCCTAGTTTTGTGGTGATCTTCACCTTTTACTTTCCCTATTTTTAAGAGGAATTTTTATTGACCCTTTTTACAATATGGGTTTCCTAAAAAGGAATTTTTAAACATCCACATTTTATTTTTGAAGTGAAATTTCAAATTTCAAGGATAAATTTTTTATTGAAATTAGTGATCATATCGGGACAACAGCTTATCAATTGGCACTTCCACTAAATATATTTCATGTTCATGATGTGTTCCATGTATCTATCCTAAGTAATTGAATACCTACTCCTTCACATACAATAAACTCAGAGGTCATAATGCTGGAGAATTATATTTCTTATAAAGAACAACCGGTAGAGATTTTGGATCGTATAGATAATTTTTTATGAAATAAGGACACTCACCCAGTTAAAGTTTTGTAGTGAAACCACCAATTTTAGGAAGCTATGTGGGAACCAATTTTGGATCATCATCTATTTTTATTTGAGTAATAAATATAAAGGGATAAATTCATTTTGGGGGTATAATTCAACACCCCAAGATTTTATGGTATGTCTCTTTTTAAATAAATTTAATCTCTTTGATAGATTTCATTTCATAGAACACCCATCTTAAATGAACATAAAAATATTATTATTTTAACAAAACTGTTATAAACTAGATGTTAAATTGGAGTGAATGAATATTATTAACCACTTTATTAAATATAAAAATTTCAAACCCATTGTTAATGTGTTAATTAATGCTTTGGTAAAATAAACATAATTTTTAGAAATGTCATTTTATTCTTCAAATATATATTTTGCTTAGAAAACATTTTTTATTGCTTTTTATGAGAAAATAAATATAATTAATTTTTAAAACTTATTGAAAATTTATTTAACAAAATTAAAATAATTTTTTGATTGATCATGTCAAAATTTTATTAGGATGAATTTTTTAGAACTTTTTGAAAAGTTTAATTTTTCAGTGAATAGTAAAAAATATTGTTTTTTATAAAAACCTCATTTTATTTATATTGAAAAATAATTTTATAAAGTTAAATTGATCTCAAAGTAACTTAAGTACTTTTTAGTTAGATATAATATAATTAATTACATTTAAACAACCTTTATACCTTATTTTGGTATAAGTATATTTTTGGGTATAAGAATACATTTTTCCAAAAAAAACTCTTATTCGTTTCATTTTGATGGTTTAATTTTAAATGTAATTTTGACACTTTTTTGTTTTTAATTTTTAAAAATGGATTCAATATTTATAATTAGGAGGTCCAAATTAAGTTATATGGTCATTTTTGTTTTTATGAAAAAAGTCACGTGGTTAAAAAAAATATTTATTGTTGTATAGGTAAAATAACACAGTGTGCTAAAGGTAAAAGGTAAAACTATTAAAAACAACAAAATTAAATGGGTTTTTATGTGTTTATAGAACTTAAAAATACATTACAACATTAATTAAATCAAATGATTTGGAATTAATTCTACCCAAATGTGGTTGGATTTAAATATAAAATAATCATTATTTAATCACTTAAAACCACCCCTCTTCAAGTATAAATATCATCCCTCACCAAAACCTTTCTCATCACAAGCCTTAAATATTTTCAAATATTAAAAAAATAGTTATCCCTAACTCTCCCCACTTCCAAGTGCTTCTGGTCTCACCCAAATACCAATTCCAAGTTCCTTAATGGGTCCTTCAAGGAGGTTATATTAATGAGGTAACTTCCTCAAACAACCTCTCTTAATTTATTTTCTCTTTACAACTTATCCTCCAATACTTCATACATAAAGGAATAATAAATCCATTATCATTTATATATTGTAATGTTATATTTCTATTGGAATATATTATATCTATCCCTATTATTGTCTCCTCTTGTTCAAACAAGCAAAACCATTGTCCAAATAATGGAGGTTAACCGTCTCCATGGATAATGATTTTCTATTTTCTATTAACATATTAAAGTCTAGTAATAAAAGTGTTATTCATGTTAAATAAGGTTTTAATAGGAATATTATAACCTATTTCATGTTCTATAACAAATATATATACATAATGTTAAATAAAATTAAACTAGTTCATGATGATTGAAAAACCCATCAAAATAAACTAAACATTTAACATTAATGTTTTATCAAATGAATCATCATTATGTCAGAAAGAAAAATCATATTTTTGTGTTAGAAGTTCTACTTATTAATTTTATATTCCTTTAGATTTTTAAATCACAAACACTTTCTTAAAAACATGTTTAATAACTTTTTATATCCCAAGTTTTTTATAATTTTTATGTAGAAAACATTACTTTTTACCATACTTAGAAAAAGTTCTATAGTATTAGGAATATAAAATTACTATTCTTATTTAATATTCTCATAAGGATTATGTGTCCGATAAATCAAAATTACCTTTATCATACCATAAGTTATACTTTAGTCATGTATTTCATACTAAAAAAGTATTAACAATTGGACTGATGCTGGTACTGATAATATCAGACTTACACTCCTAAAGATTATTGTATTGACTTTGTTAAGGAAGTCAATTAGACTTAATAAGTCTATAACTAGAATAAAAATATTTTTTTCTAATGTAAGGGATATCTTAAACACTATAATGATGTTTATCAATAAGACATCATATATTCAGTTATGCCATATCATTGTGAACTTTCAAGTGACAACTATCTGAAGTCATTGCAAAAAACTTATAAATATAACCATTTGAAGGGTGCCTATAAATATGATTTCATTTGAAGATTTTGGAGCTATTAGACTACTCTATTCTAAAGATATCTTCACATGAACTTCTTATTCTTAGTCATTGTTTTTATTTAGTAAGTTTTCATTCTAAGGAACCCTCATAAGGGTTGCCTTCTTAAGAACTTTTGTAATTGTTACTCGCATTTAATCATTGTAAAAATAGATGGATTTTAGGGATATGATGATAGAGAATCTGATCCATCAGATTGAGGGATTATTGGGATATTAAGATCGATCTAATCATTATATCAGGGATTATGGGGATAGGAAGACAAAGCCCTTCTGATCTTCGTATGTTGGGATTTCATGGTAAGTAAATACATACTTTTTTGTAAGTATAAAATAGTGTATACCTTTATTCGGGGTTTTTGACTACATTAATCTTGAGGTTAAAAGTGGTTTATATTTTAAATATCTTTAAATTCATTATTACATTAGTTTTCTATAATATTAATTTTTTGAAAATTTTTATTTTTGTTGAACATTTAATAGAAAGCGGGTCATCATATTAATCTTTCTACATTGTTTGTTTTGTCATATTAACTCTAATTACAATAATAACTATGATATAAATAAAATCCATAGTGATTATAATTTTTACTCTGATATAATCAGACTGATTTTTGGCGCCGATTTTTTGACTTTGTTAATCAGATTCAGTCTAAATCTGATAATCATACGTAAAGAGGATTTGTGTATTGTTTATTTTAAACATCATAAACTAAGTTTTAAAACTAAAATTTACCCCCCACCCTATTGTAAGTATATTCATTTGAGTAGATATTATTATCCTAAAATTGGTATCAAATAAGGATTCTACTTCTCATTTACTTGCTGAGTTTTTACTTTCCTTACTTATTTCAAGTTTGTTTAAGTTTTTGATATAAATGTTTTGTTTATAATATTTTTTTCACTAACGTGTGCTTTTGGGAAAAGAATTTATATTGTTTTAACGATGGAATGCATTAATGTTGGTTCTATAAACAATCTAAATCCAAACATATCACTTATCTTTGATGGTGCTGATTATGAGTTTTGGAGAGATATGATGAAAAATTTTGTTATCAACACTGGGGTTGATAATTTTGTTAAGTTAACTAGAGACTATAAGATTCATGATAAGGATGTCACTAATTTTTCACATCAAGAAAATGAGAAATATCAGTTCAATTATAGATTTGGGAATGCTTTGTTATATTCCATGACAAGAAGTATTTATAGTCAAATATCCTCATGTGAATCTACTAAAAGTATTTAGAAAAATCGTGAAGTCACACACTTTCATATATCTATAGTTATAGAGACTAGGTTAGCTATTCTTAGAGAAGACTACCCGGACATTGGTTTTATTATTGGATAATCAATTACAAAGATAAACCAGAGGTTTATGACTATCATAAATAGTTTACATTATATTGGTGAGAAGGGTCTAGATGATGAAATACTTATGGAAAAGATAATTCATATCATTCCAAATGAGTGGGAATAAAAAAGAAAAACTGTTGATGAGACAATAAAGTTAAATAATCTAACCTTGGATGATGTTATTGGTACCCTTATATAGTATGAGTTTAGAATCAAGAGAGATTATAAAAATAACAAAAATAAAAATGGTGTTGTTTTCTTTTCTACAATATTTACCTTACCTTCTAAAGTTCAATTTGAAGAGAAAGTTGTTAAATCTTCAAGAAAGAAGAAAGTTATTGTTCAATAAAATTCTAGTACTTATGAATTTTTTTAGAATTAGTTGTAAAACTTATCTAGAAGGATTAATAAGATAGTCATAAATAAATACTTTCAATACAGATATAAAAAAGGTCATAAGGATATAAGTGATAAGAAAATAGAGTTACTTTTTATGAGGGTAAGAAATATGGAAACATCTAACCTGATTTTCCAACTATAAATAGTAGTGATAGAAAATAAAATAATTCAAAAAGCAATTCCAAAAAATATCATAAATCCAAAAAAAATAAAGTTCAGAAAATTGCTGACACATGGAGATCTAGTGGAGGTGATTCTTTTGAAATCTCATCAGATAATGAAAGTTATGGAAATAGGAACATATGTATTTTTTCTAATGTACCTGAATTTAATAAATGTTTCTTGGATAAGGTATGAATAGCTAAAAACATTAACAACATGTCTTTAAGTTATAATTATCTTGATAAGAAGGATTATACATATTTAGATGAAGAATATTCCTCAACAAAATATACTTCTTAACCTTTATATGATGAAGTTTCTCATTTTTCAAAAATTTTAGAGAATTAGAATTGTAAAATTTACAAAAAAAACTCGACAATGATAAGGAAAATATTACTAAGGATGATTCAAGAATAAATTTTTTGACTAATGAAATATTAAATCTTTCTAAATATCTTGATCAGACTATTTATGAGAAAGAAACTATTTATAAATATTTTTAAAAATTAGTTTCTGGAAAAAAAAATTACAAACTAGTTTTGATAAAATTAATACCAAAACTATTACTAATGAGGATAATAATTTAGTTGTATAACTAAAATCTGAAATTTATTCTTTTAAGAAACTTTTATCTAACTTTACCATTAGTAAATAAAACTTAGATAAAATGTAAAAACAAATCCATTCTCATGGGATTAGTTTTGGTATATGGTTTTCTTATAAGAAACCTATTTTTAGTAACAATTTATTTGTTCCTAAAAGTTCCCCTTTTTTAACTGAGTGTCAAAGAAATTTCCATTGGAAAAAGAATTTTTTTCATTAAAAAAATTCAAATCCCTATGTTTTCACAAAGCCTATTTTTTAAACAAATTTGGATTCCTAAAGTTTTATTTTCTGACATTACTTGACCCAAGAAGGTTTGGGTTCTAAAAAAATAATCTTTTTATTTTCAGGATAAAAAAGTGATCACCAAAAACAAAAATATATACTGCATGGATAGTGGATATTCTAGGAACATGACTAGAAATAAATATTTCTCCAAGAAGATAATCAAGATTAAAGTCGGGAAAGTGACTTTCAGAGATAATGATCATGGAGAGATTATCAATATAGGTAATATTGTTCTTCTTGGAAAATCTCTTACTTAAAATTTTGTATTTGTTAAAGATATTAAGAACAAAATTGTAATAATAATCCAATAATGTGATAAATTTTACCTTATAAGATTTAGGAATGATAAATTTTTATTACATAGTTCCAAATATAAATTTATTATTTGTGCCAATCGGTATGGGAATGTTTATACACTTAACTCAGAATCCCTCAGGAGACAAGATCTAACTTTTCATAGTGAAATGGAAGATCATTATTGGTTATTTAACAGAATGTTAGGACATTGTAACCTTATAAACTTATCTAAGTTGAATAATAAAGGACTTGTTAAGAATCTATCGAAACTTAGGTTTGATACTTCAAAAGTATGTAACCCTTGTCAATATGGTAAGAAACATAAGTCAAGTTTTAAATCTATTAGTGAAGTATCAACTTTTTATGATTTAAAATTAGTGGACATGGACTTATTTGGTCCTATAAAAACTAGAAGTATTGGTGTAAAATACTATTTATATTTCTTAGATTATTATTACACTAGATACACATGGGTTTATTTTATCACAAATAAATCCAAAGCATTTTGTTTTTTTTTTGAAAATTTTGTATCCAATATTAAAAATGAGAAAACCTTTACTTGATAACTATTCATAGTTATCATGGTAGATAATTTATAAATTATGATTTTGAAACTTTTTTTAGTAGTAAAGGTATTGAACATTACTTTTCTACACCTAGAACTCCTAATCAAAATGGTGTAGTTAAAAGAAGAAATAGAATTCTTCAAGAAAAAACTAGAACCGTGTTGAGTGAATACTCAATTACTAAAAAAATTTATAAAAAGATGTTAGTATTTCTTATTATACTATAAATAGAGTTTTAATCATACATTTTCTTAATAAAACTCATTATGAGTTGTGGACTGGAAGAAACCCAAAATTTTCTTACTTCACAATTTTTGGTTGCAAAGTATTCATCCTGAATACAAAAGATAACTTATATAAATTTACAACCAAATATGATGAAGGAATATTTTTAGGATATTCTACTATTTCTAAGGATTATATATTTTTTAATAAAATTTCTTACAATATTGAGGAAATAATGCATGTTAAGTTTGATGAAACTGATCTCTTTGTTTTCAAACAACCTCAACCATCATCCTTGAATGTTATTTGTAAAACTAATTTTTAAACTTTGTAAGAAAATTATTCTCATAAGGATATTACTCAAGAAATTGTTTATAATGTTATTACTCATGAATATTTTATACCTATAATTGAAGAATAAACTTTTCAAAACCCAAGAAGTCAGTTTTTTATCAGGAATCATCCTATTGAAAGTATCATTGGAGATGTAGATCAACCAGTTAGGACGAGGAGTTACTTAAGAAATGAAATTGAACATCTAGATTTTTTATCCCAATTTTAACATAATAATCCTGATGTAGATCTAGGTGATTAGTATTGGATTAAGTTTATATAATATGAGATCAATGATTTTTAGAGGAAAAAATTCTAGAATTTAGTTAAACATCCTATAGAAACTTTTATAATTGGAGTAAAATGGGGTTTTTAGAATAAGTGTGATGAGAATGGAATAATTTTTGGAAATAAATCTATAACTGTTGCTAAGGGATATAATCAACAAGATGGAATTGATTATGAAGAAACCTATGCACTGGTAGAAAGACTTGAAGCTATTTGAATACTTCAATCCTTTGTAGTATTGTTTAATTTAAAAAAATTTCAAATGGATGTGAAGTGTTATTTTCTTAATGGATATGTTTAGCAGGATTTTTATGTTGAACAACAATCTATTTTTGAAAATAAAAAACACCTTGAATACATTTATACATAACAAAGATTTATATGGACTTAAACAAGCCCCTAGATCTTGGTATGATATATTAACTCGGTTTTTGTTACACAACAATTTTGTTAAGGGAGATAAAGATCCAACACTTTTTATAAAAGAAGTTGATAAAAAAATTATTATTTTAAAATTTTATATTTATGACATTATATTCGGATTAACTCGACATTATTTAACAGATTATTTTAAGGATCTTATGAAATCTGAGTTTGAAATGAGTATGATGGGTGAGTTAACATATTTTCTTGGTTTTAAAATTTCACAAAAACCAAAATGAACTTTTATATATCAACATAAGTATATAAACTTTCTTATTAATAAATTTAGATATGATAATACTAAAAGTATTATTACTTCTATTAGTACCTCAAATACTTTAGATCTTAATGAGACTCGGCAATCAGTTGATCAAAATATTTTTAGAGGTATGATAGGAATTTTACTTAACTACTATTCATCCAAATTTAATGTTTTATATATTCTTATGTGAAATATATCAAGAAAATAAAAAGTAATCCCATCTGAAATCTTCAAAACAAAATTTTCATTATCTTAATGGAACTATAGATTTAGGGATTTTTTATTCTTCTAAAATGTTTTTGAAATATTTTTTTTTTCATATACTGACTTTGGTGGTTGTATAATGGATAGAAAAAATCAAATCCAGAACTTATAATTTCTTAGTATATTCCTTAGTTTCTTGGTCATGTAAGAAACAACACTCAATGTCACTTTCCACTACTGAAGCAGAATATGTGGTAGCTGGAAGTTGTTGTGCTCAAATGTTGTGAAAGCAACACACGCTCACTGATTATGGCGTGAGTTTTAAAAAAAAATCAAATACTTTGTGATAACATAATTTCCATTTAATTAATTAAAAACCCATCACATCAATCATGTGTTAAGTACATAGGTATAAGACACTATTTCCTTCAGGGTCACACACTTAAAGAATATATAACTTTACAATTCATTAGAACACAAGATGAACTTGATGATATTTTTAAGAAACCTCTTAGTTATGATATATTTGAATATATCAAAAAGAATCTAGAAATGATTAACGTTAATTAATCATTCATATCTACTTCTTGTTGATCTATCTTATTACATTAAGTTACTCCTTTTCATAGGGGGGGTAAATATGTTTATGTTTATGTTGTTCAAAAAATTTAGTCTTTATTAACTTTTGGATTTCTAAAAATTTAATTTTCTTACAAAAAATTATCATAATGAGTAATTTGGAATCATATTTATTTATAAAATATTCGGATTAAAATTTCTCAAAATGACTTTTAGACTTAGAAAATGTTATAAAAATTTTCAATCTCAAATTTTATAATAAAATTTTTAGATTCAAAATAATCATAATATTTTTTTTCTAATGAAACTATTACTATCATATTTAGTTTTTATTTTCAAAAATATTGTAATTTTTTTAGTTTATAAAAACTAGGAAGAATAGGTTATTCGTATCGATGAAACTCTTCACTCTAAAAAATACTCTTATATTCTTTTACTTTTTATACTATTTCATTATGGTAGTTCATGAATTGTTTTTGTTATACTTTTATATTTTATAAAAACGTTCTCTATTTTCAAAATCTTAAAAGTTTTTCTAAATAGATTCATTCTCAATACGATATTTTTTTTTAAAACTTCAAGAGTTCAAAAATATCTTTAAATATTTCTTTGGATTAATTTCAACTATTAGATCAAAGAAGTATTCATCTCAACATTTTTTTATTGAAGACAATTATAACCCCTAATGCCTATATATAGAGGGACCCCCTATGTTATATATCTTCTCTCCAGTTACTTTTCTCTTAACTTTCTCCACCCCTAAAAGGCATCAGTCCAAAAGTTCTTTCCTATTCATCTGACTTGATGATTTCAGATCATAATTAAATGGTGACCAAAGAGGATTATGGGAAGTGGTACATTTTCATAGAAATGTTGGTTGAGATATATTTTTATTATAATTATGATTATACTATGAATAATAGTATTTCCTTTTAAGATTCTGAATCGATGTGTGTGGAGAAACCTGATAAGAAATTTGACATTTAATATACTAATGTGGTATATGAATTTTATGCATCCGTTAAGTTTTTCAAGGAGGATAAGAAATATAAAATTTCTTTCATGATGTATAGAAATAGGTATAAATTATACTACAAGAAACTTGTATATTTGTTTAGAATACCATCAGAAGGTGAAGCATTTTATCCTTCACATTAGTTTCCTAATGATCTCAGTATGTTTAATAAGAAAAAGGTAGAAGGTTCTTTTTTCTATCACTATAAAAAATCTAGAATGGTTTCTCACCTTACTCTAGATAACCATGTTTTATCCCTATGGATGAAATTTTTTCTAATACCAAGAAAAGGGGACCGAGATACATTGAAGGTATGTGATGATTTTGTGTTAGATTACTTGGTGAATATGAGGAAAATAGATCTGATCAATATTTTATTTATTACTATAGACAACATAAAAACCATATAAATAAAGTAAATAATTATTATGTTTCTTACATTGATTAAAAAAATGGTTGTTTAATGTATTAAAGTCTTCAAGGTATAAAACAATTCATATCCTTTGAGGGAAAATATTTCATTTATCAGTGATGATATGATGAATTGAATGACACTGGTCTTTGATGCTAAATCAAAGAAGTTTGTTGATAAAGTTGATGGAACTATGTCTGATGCCCAAACATAAAGGAATTTAGAAAATTAAGAGAATAAAAGGAAGGGTAAGGAAGAGACCTCGCCACTAAAGAAAATAAAGAAGGAAAAGAAAGTACCAGATAAATTTTTTAAATATTGGATGAAAAAGAAAGATGAGAAGAAACAAGGAGATATAAAGTTTGGAATCAACCCTGCTAAAGCTAAGGAATGAAAATTTTGTGCTACTAAAATGCTATAATAAGATTCAAAGAAAAATAAATAAAATAATAAGTTACAAATAACTATTATTTGTGAGAATTTTTAAAAGGTTTTGAAATAGCTTCAGAATAGTTAGTCCTTCTAACAATACATATTGACCAGGTTAATCTGGAATCCAAATTAACTTTTAAAGAAACTTTATTAGTTCATGAATATGTTCCTTATATTGAAAATAAAATAAATTGAAATATTTTTTAGGAATAATCGGTTATAATTATAAAAAAAATAATCAGAGTCATAATTTATAGGAAAGGGGGATCTTAGAACTGCCAAGAAGTTAGAAAAATAACTTGAAGAGGAACTTATTAAAGAATTTCAAGAATAAAATGTTGATAAAAAATATAAAAATAAGAAAAATAATAAGATAATAAAGAATAATAAGAATTATAATATGAATAATTTGAAACATAAATTGAATAAGTGGTAGTTGGAGAAGAGGAAGAGGAAGAAGGAAATAAAGGAGATGATAGTGAATAAAATCACACCGATAAAATATCATCAAAGTCATCATCATCATCATCTTTGGATCTACCCTCTAAGATTGATAAAGATAAAAAAAATCTTAAATATATAAAGAGGAAGAACTATCATAAGAAAAAGAATTTGAATCCTTATCAAATAATGAATAAGAATATTTGAATTCAAAAACAAAAGTTAATGAAAAGGTTGAATTTGATAAGGAAATTGACATCCTTGAATTGTATGATGACAACAAAATTTATAAAAATAAAGTTTCTAATGAAGTTGAAAAAGTGATTTCTAAGAAAGAAAGTAAGAAATTCAAGAAAGATGAAACTTGAACAAGTAGAATAAAACCTCTCGAGGTTGTTCCAAAACAATCGAAATCTTTTGGAACCATTTCTATAGACAGAGTTTATAACATTTTTCATGTTTTGAAAAGTTTATAAGGAACTATTACTTACTTTAATAGACTTGAAGAAAGGGGGAAAATAATTCAAGAAATAATTGATAAAAATTTAGAATCTCTAGAGCTTCTAACAAAGAAAGTGATTAGTACTTAGAAAGAGTTAAAAAATTCAAGAAATTTCTCAGTCTCATAACAATTCATGTAATCAAATGATTAAATGGTCCCATAAAGTTGATATAAATATCCATATTCATGATGAATATTTTGATGAATTTAAGAAATTTTTTGTAGATTCAGAATGTTATATTAATGAGTTATCACCATACATGGTCGAAAGAGTGAATTTTGTGGAAGAATTTATAGATGTCACTGATGAAAGAACAAATTAAGTTAATGTTCTGAAAAATAAGATCCAATAAATGTAGTTTTAAATTAATATACTCTGATTATTTATAGTCAAAATTTTCTTTATCAATGATGAGAATAACAAGTTATTTGAGGAAGTTAAAAAACTGATGTCTTAAGAAGAAATAATAAAGAAGCTGGAGAAAGACCGGAAGGAGTTAAAAATGATGAATGCCTTTGTGAAGACCTTAATAAAGAATGAATGAACAATTTTATTTTGAAATCTTGTTGTATTTGTTTTGTAAAAACATTTGAATTGTTTTTAGTGAACTAATTGTATTTTTATCCAAATATGATTTCTTTTAATTTTTTTCAATTATGATTGGATATATGTTCTTTCATATTTTCTATGGATGATTAGTTAATTCAATGTATTGTTTTTTATATTTTCTCCTTCTCTAACATTTGAGGAAACTCCAAACATTTCTCTATTATTTTTGAAAATCACAAAGGGAAGAAATTATTATATGGGGGAGAAATTATTAAATAAGGAGAAGTATTTATAAATGGAATGTTTTAATATAAATGGGGAGATGTTTTATTAAGGGGGGAATATATTTCAAAGTAAATAATATTTTATCAAAAGAGAAGATATTTTCCTATGTATGAGAAGTTTTCATAAAGAAGAACTATTCTGAAACTTTATCATGTTCACAATCATATTCAGTACAGTTATAAACTTAGGGGGATTTAAGGATTAATAAATAACAATGAATAAAAATTTCACAAAAGTTCAACAGATTGTATGTTTTTCAAAAAAAATCATTTAAGTTTTTGGGTTTGTGCTTTCCAAAAAGCGGGAGATTGTTGAGTCATATTTTCTACTTCTTACTTTCCCATTCCTTTAATTTTGGAAATCATAAACACTTTCTTAAAAACATGTTTAATAACATTTTATGTCCAAAGAGTTTTAGAATATTTTTTTATAAAATATTACTTTTTACCATTCTTAGAAAAAGTTCTAAAGTATTAAAAATATAAACATATTATTCTTCATTATGATTATTGTAATGAGTATGTGTATGATAAATCATACTCACCTTTTTCAGACCAGAATGCTTTGGTCATGTCTTTCGTGCTGAAAAAATTCTTAATAATCAGACTGATACTGGTGCCGATAACTTCAGACTGACACTCATAAAGATTATCATATTGAAATTGTTAATAAAGTCCATCATACTAACTAAGTTTATAATCAGAATACAAGGACGTATTTCTATTATAAGGAACATCTTAAAAACTGTAATGATGTTTAACAATATAATGTTGTACATTCAGTTACACTAGATCATTATGAGATATCAAGTGCGAGTTATTCGAATTCATTGCAATAAACTTGGAAATAGGACCGTTGGTAGGATGACTATAAATACTTGGTCATTTTAAGAGTTTGGAGCTGGATGATTAATCTCTTCTAAAGAGAGGTCTAAATGAACTTCTCATTATTAGTTAGTATTTTTCTTTAATAAGTTTTCGATCTAAGTAATCCTCATAAGGGTTGTCTCCTTAAGAACTTTTTTTAAGTTCAAATCGTGTCTGATCATTGTTACGGTCGAGGGATTTTTAGGATAGGAAGATGAAGAATATGATCCATAAGATCGAGGGATTATAGGGATAGTAAGTTAGATCTAACCATCATATCAAGGGATTTTGGGGATAGGAAGGTAGTTCTATTATGATATTCATATAGAGGGATTTCCTTCTAAGGAAAGATATACTTTACTATAATTATAAAATATTGGATACCTAATCAGGGTTATTAACTACTTTAATCTTATGGATAAAAGAGGTTTATATTTTAAATATCTTGTAAGTAATTATTACATTTGTTTGATATTGTATTATTTTTTTTATGAGTTTTATTTAACCTGCACATTTAATAGAAAGTGATCCATCATATTCATATTTATAATTTTTTTATCATATTAACTCTAATTATGGTAATCACTATGATATAAATTATATCCATGGTGATTACAATTTTTACTCTGATATAATCGGACTAATTTTTTGATCCAATTTTGTGACTTTATTAATCATATTATGTCCAAATCTGATAGCCTTACTTAAAGAGGATTTGTGTGTTGTTTAGTTTAAACTTTTTAAACTATGTTTTTAAACTACAATTCACCCCCCCCCCCTCTTGTAAGTATAGTCATTTGAGAAGATATTTTGATCCTACAGATATATGGGACCATTTAAAATTATGAAAGTGCATGAATATCATTTTGTATCACTTCTGGGGTTTTATTTACATTTTAAAAGAAAATTCATCATTATACACAAATAAACTGGTCATGAAACTATGAAACAAACACATCTAAAACAATGAGAATAATGAAATATTATTAATGAATGGGTGGTAAGATTTTATAAAAGTATCTTATAAGGTATTATAAATATGATTATAGTTCTTGTATGAATTAATAACACTATTTATACCTTTATACAGGAGGTTAAAATATGAAAAACGAAATGGAAGCCTGAGGTAAGGGTTTCTTGTCTCACTTTTAATTCTATGAGATATATAAATTGTTCACCCATTATTTATTCTATGTGGTTTATATACTTCCCTTTGATATATCATATGATGAATTTTATTATCTCTATAGTATTCAATGTTTCATTTGATAATTATTAATTTTATGGGGAATATGATACAACTGATTACAAAGTGGTAAGTTATTTCTTAACTCAATTTACATTCATTGGAGTAAACATCCGCTTCATTGATTATGTTATGTTAATATTGTGTGTGATATGAATTTTGATTATCCTATATTGTATTTACACTTTTTATGTGGATTTAAAACTGATAAACATAAACGATTAATTTTATTAATTCTCACTTCAATGATATGATATTTATAAGGGACTTTATTTTAAAAATTATCTTTTTAAAATTTCCCTTAAAACCCTCTTTTTCTTCCATGTCCATGTTTTCTAAAATCGTTTCCAAAAATTTTTTACTATTCTCTTATGATTTTTTAAATACATTTTTACTCATGTTTTACTTTTTAAAAAAAAATTCAAAGGATTCTTTTTTTCATTTTTTAAATGATGTTTTTTGTGAATTTTCCTACAAAAATATAGAAGGAATGCTTTTTTATATTATATAGAATGAGAATATTTTACTTTAATCATGAATATTTAATGATTTTATGTCTCCTTTACAATATTAAATGGTTATTTTCAAAGAAATGTTTTTCCTTTATAATTTTGTGGAATGGAAATGTTGTTTTTTTGAAAAATTATTTCAAGTGATCTTTCAAAAATATTTTCCATCTATGAAAATATTTTTTGATGTTGTTTACACTTTATTGGGGATATTATTCATGGATATTATCCTTATTATCTTTATGGTTGTTTTATTTTTATGATGACATGATATTTACGAAACCCATTTCTTTTCATGGGTTCTAATATGATGAATGATTTATGTTCTTGAGGAACACATATGTATGGGTTTCATTATGTGATAGGTGGGACCTATATATCCCTCCAATTAATTGGGTAAAGATTTATATATCATGATATAATGATAGAAAATAAGTTGATAGGCTTGATCCATTATGGTAAATAGGTGTGTCCTGATCCAATATGGGAAACAGGTGAATCCTGATCCACTATGGGAAACAGGCGTGTTTTGATCCACTATATTGACCGTCATGGTAGTTAACCTTGAAATATGAAATGGTTTTTAATATTTATGATGGTTCCACACTTTTATGACATTATCGTATAGATCATTATTGATTTATGATGATTTATCACTCTTATGGTCCATGTTTTCTGAATTGATAATGTTTACACTATGAATCTTATTTATGATATATAATGGTTGGGTATGAAATTTTAATGTTATTATCCTGATCACATAACCTTATTCTTATCTTATTATTTCATATGATCATGGATCAATATCTCCTATTTTTATTCTTATTGATCATCTGATCTTATACTTTTCTTATGTTTCTTTTCCTAGGATATGAAGAAAGGTTTTATGTATGATATGTCAAAAAGGGTTCTAGTTATGAAGGAATAAGTGGGAGAAAGTGTAGATGTTTTATGAACCATATGTTTATTTTTCATTTTTCTAAATAAAATAAATCCATATGGTTCTGGTGAGATTTTTTTATGTTATGTAATTAACATTAAACTATTTATATGTAATATATATATATGAAAATTGTGGATCATTACATGACGCCCAAAAAGTTCCCAAAATTTTAAATTTCTATCATAAAAATTATCAAAACTTAAAATAACTCAGAATAATATAACCTGACACAAAAAATCTTACTATAGTAACATGGGGTGTTATAAGTAGATACAGAAACATCATATCCTTCAAAACATGGTAATTCTTACCATCAAATGTGAAAATCCTCTTACTGTTAACTGAGTTTATATTATGAAATCTTGATAATTTAAATCTATATCATAAATACTTCTAAATATTCAAATATTATTGATTTAATGAATGAACCTATCTTTGATACTTATTGAAAATCAAAAGTTTAATATAATCACCAAGAGAAGGGTGAATCAGTGATTAAATATTTATTTAACATTTTCCTTTTAAACAACCTTCATTACTATTTTGAGTAAAATGAATTTTCTATTAAACAAACCCACATATACACACATACATTACAAAATATATTTTACAATGTTAACTACTCAATAAGAGTAGCTAATCATTAGTATGATTTGGAAACACCCAATATCACATGGTTCACTATAAACAATCCTGTTAATTACATCAAGTAGTGGATAACCATAAACTTTTGATACACCATAGTCTCCTGATGGTATAATTTCATCATGTATAGTAATGATTGTTTAGATATTTTTACAATAATAATAAATTCTATCATAACTTCATACTTTGAGTATATCATTATTGTACTACTTCCTTCTTCCCAACTCACATTGGAGCAAGTCTTATTTTTCTTATTAAATATCTTTCACAATAGTGACAAATAATAGCTTCTCCAACTTCATTCTCTCTTATATTTATTCATTCATACACAATGAATATTCTCTAGGGTTTCAACCATATAAAAAAATCTCTTTTTCTTCTCCTGAAAATAAATATTTATAAAATAATATAAAGAATGTTATTTCTATAATTCACATAGAAACCCTATGATTTTAAGAAGAAAAAAATCCTACTTTTTTAACTTATTCAACCTTCTATTAATTGAGTCAAGTATTTCATTTAAATCCCCTTAAGAATTGGTCTCTTAATTATTATACAACATTTAAATATCTTTTTATCCATATTCTTCACAAACTGTGCATATTTAATTATTTTAAATATATGCACATGCATGGAATAATACATATTTTATCATTTGAAACTTTTCTTGTGGTGTGGAACTTTCCTCACCAATCCATGATAATCATCTCACACCAAAGGCCCAGTATTATGACCACCTATTTATTTCTTTGGTTTGATGAACTTCTCCATTATCCTTATATAACAACAACTTGATTTTCATGTTGTGAAGGAACCTCATTTGATCTCAGCTTAAATCACAATAATTATTATTTATTATGATATTATTTTTTTGAAGAAAAACTTCATTTCATCATTTGGGTTTAATTTATTTAGAATATCCAAAATTTGGAAACTCATATTTTCTCCTAATAGACTCACTCAAAAAATATCTAAGTATGTGATATACCATATGGTATGAAAGAGACCATGAATATCCACCACATGTCTCAGTCTAGATCAACCACATGTAAAACTCAATTGATTGGACACATGTATAAACTATTGACTGTGAAGATATACCATGCGAAGCAGACAAGAGGCCTTATTAGATCAAATGTATATAAAGTATACTAACTATATAGATCAACCATGAGAATCAGAGAGACCACATTCCATTTTCAACTAACCACATATACAAGAAAATAATCATATGAATCGATTGTGTGGTAGTCAAGTGAATATGTGATCATAACAACTTGGAAATTCTATACTTTATTCAACTCAACCTCGGGCCTCCTCAAATCATATTCATACTTCCTAAATCAACTCAAAATATCTTCCAAAATTTTTTAGACATTTTCTATACATATAAAAAAAATTTACTAATTTCCCTAAATAGAAACTCTATAATCAATATATTTTCTTTGAATATGACTTAGGAATTGAAAACAAAATACTTCAAACTTATTTGAAACGTACTATTTTCAATCATGGGATCAACAATACCCCCCTTTGTATTTTATGAAAACCAAGGAACGCGAAAAATCTTCAAACTTAACCAACTTATCAATGAATCATCATCCGATATTTTTAATCCAACTTGAGAAAACTCAATGTTGGAAAAGATAATATTGAATAATAATATCATATTGTCCACAAAAATTTATTTTCATTTAACTTCATCAAGATCTTAATCTCTTCATTAAATCTCTTCAAACCCTATAAAAAGGTTTATCTATGTAATTCAATAAACAATTAGTAAAACATTTCATACATTCACATGATAAACTCAAAACTTATCCCTTTTACTCCCCCTAAATACATGTTCCCCTTGAATAGGTGAGACACATATATTTGGAATTATACCTAAGTTTTTTTCTCCCCATTTATAAGTACACTTGATAAATTCATAAGTAAATATACAAAAGAATATTTATGTTTTCATTTATACCCTTTTGTTAATAAATTCCATAGAAGAATGTGTGATAGGAGACAAAACACCATACCTTATCCTCATGAGTGGGTATATTGAAGTCCGTTTTCAACCATAATATTTCAAAATAATCCTTTAAAAAATGGTTTGGTGACCACATCTACTATTTTAAAAAAGATATAAAAAATTAGAACTTTAACTAATTTCTATCTACATGATCCTTAATTAAGTTATACTTAATATCAATGTGCTTGCTTCTTGAATGTTGAACATTATTCTTTGGTATGTTTATAGAAATTTTATTATCACAACCTAAGAGAAGTGGTAACTCTACTTTCACCTCGAGTTCTTCCAATTTAGTTTTAATCCACATCAAGTAGTGGCTATAATTTTATCTATATACTCTACCTATACAGTGCTTAGGGTTATAGAATTATGCTTCTTTGTTTTCCAAAAAATACACATATCACTAAGAAATAACACTTCACTAGATGTGTATTTTCTATAATCAACACTTCCTACCCGATGTACATATAAAAAACCATATATATTTAAATCTATGTTGCTATCATATTTTAACCCAAAAGCAATTGTACCTTTTATGTATCTAGGGATCCTTTTTCTATTCATAATATGTGAAATTTTCTGAGAACTTTGGAATCTATCACAAAGGGTGATAAAATTTTAATCACCCTTTAAAATTCACTTTGATCTACTTCCTTTCCTTGCTCATATTTAGAAAACTTTGTTACTACTAATATAGTTGTAGCAAATTTTCCTGACTCCTACAAGAAAACCCTTTTAAGAAGGTCTATAGCATAATTTTCTTATAAAATAAAGATATGATCCTTATCTTGAGGAATTTTTAAGCTAAGAAAATATCTATTCACACCAATCAGTGACATTTTAATCAAATCAATAATTTATTTTGAAAACTCTTAGCATACTTATTCATCATTTACAACATATACATATAATATAAAAAAGAGAGATTCCTTATTATCATTTTGATGTAAATATTGTTGTCCACTCTACCATTTATAAACTTAAACTTATTCAAGAAGGTGTACATGTTAGAATACTAATCTCTTGGAGAATTTTTCAACCCATATAAAAGCATTATTTAAACTATAAACATGATTTTCATCTTCTCCCATCAAGAAACCAAAAAATTTCTCAATAAAAAACTTCTCTTTAATCTCATAATTGAGGAAGGAAGACTTGATATCCATTTTAAAAGTCTGGTATTTTCATTAGGAAGTAATAGAAATAAATATTTTTGTGTTTTCCATTATATAAAGTAGTGAAATGGTCTCATTAAAATCCACTTATTCAACTTGAGAATAACACTTACACACAAGTCTTACTTTATTTATATTTACTTCACCTTTTTCATTCAACTTGTTTTGGAGCATCAGTTTTGTTCCAATTATGTTATTGTATTCATGTTTTAGTAACAAATATCATGTGTCATTATTTTGTATATAATCTAATTCTTCATTTATATAATCAACCCAATCTTGATTCTCCATAGCTTATTCAGCATCTCTCAGTTTAACCTATGAAAACAATAAGGTATGTGATGTTGTCATCAAAGTTATACTAGTTTGAACTTATTTTCCTTAACCTCTTATAGTGTTCTATAATTCCACCTATATTATCAAGCTTTTATGAGATGAGTTGATTTTCTCCTCATTATTTGAGTTTTCTAAATAATCATCTTCAAAATAAAATTTTCTGAACTTATTTCCTTTTCAGCAACTTCATCCTATACTTTAACCAAATCAAATTCATCTTTATTACCTATGACACTTTTTGTTTCACATGTGACTTATTTCTTTTCATTTTCCAGAACTTTATCATCAGTATATTATATAATATTATTTCTAAATTTTTTTAGCATCGACATACTCTTCCATTTGTAGAATATCTTATGAAGATTCTATCAACACCACTTTTATCAAACTTCCAAGGATTTTCAACTTTGAATTTGATTATACAGGGGACTCTAAATACCCTTAAGTATTTAAATATTGTTTTTTATTGTAATACATATTTTATGGTGACATTTTAGAGTTTTTAATATATAATAAATGATTTTGAATATAAATTGCTACCCCAATAGAATATCTCTCAAAATACTGAGAAGTATTATTATTTATCAATATTGTTGGATCCATCTCCAATAAGATTGTATTATTCCATTATTACACACCATTTTTTTATATGATTCACTAAGTTAATAGAAAATAACATTATTATCTAGGTAATACTTAAATATTCCATTTGTGTATTCAAAACTATATTCTATCCAAATCTTCTTTAAAGAGTGATTGCATTACTTTTTAGCACTTATCTTGAAACTATTGTAAATATTAAGGTATTTAGATTTATATTCCATTAACATGATGCATGAAATTAGATTAAATTATTCAAAAATGGAAATAAAATAATTATATCTATTCATTGGTTACTTTCTCATGGGACTACAAATTTCATAATGAATAATACCTAAGGGATAATATGTATAAATATCAACTTTATTATGTGAAGAAATAGTAATATTCCCATTCTGGCATATGGATTATATCCATTCACTTTCTAAACTCATATTAAGAAAATCATATACACTTTATATTTTTATAATATTACTCATATTTATTTGGAAAATATGGTTTATCCTTCTATTACACAATTCGTTATCTTCTTTCATACTTAGGTATCATGAATTTTGAGCAACTCCCACATGAAATAAGTAACCCTTAGTTGTATTTATTATTATAATAATTGTGTAATCCTCAATACTTTTCACCTTAAAATCATTTTTTTTTTGGAAAATCACATCACTCCATTCATTATAGAGTTTAGAAACACTTAATATATTGTGTTTCAATCCATCAAAAAATAAGGTATTCTTTAACTCCATATTTTCTTTACCAATAACTACTAAAACAACTCCTTTTATATTGAGTGACCCATCATTCTAAAATTTCACTAAGATTTATTTTTTATCTTTAACATTCTTCAATAGTTTCAACTCTCCTATCATATGTGAATAATATCCACTATCCAATATCCATGGTCATTCCCCTTTTAAATCCTTGAGAGAAAATTCAATAATAAGGTCCATTTCTTTATCTTCACTCTATTTATAAAGGGTTTTGAAAATTTTATTTTATAATATTTTGTGTTGGTAAAAGTATGAGACATTCATTTTCATTATGACCAGCCTAGTCAGATCTACCACAAACTTTCTTAAGAAATTTAAACCTATTTTCTGACTTCTATCCATAATTCACCGCTTTCCTCTAAACATGTGTCCTTTCAGTGGGTTTTTTATCCTCAATATTTTCCTAATAATCCTTATAGATTCATATGAATATGTATTGTTAAACAAAAAATATATTTTTGTATATCCAAATACTCTATAGTACCAACAATAACTATAAGGTATAGTTTCCTCTATAACCTATTTTTTTATAATCTATCACTTTCCTTTATTCATTATTCTGATCAAAAATTTTGGATTATTTTTATTAAATAAAATTATAATGATCCCCAAAAATATTATTTTCTAACTTAGGCCTTGTTCCAACCTCTTCAATGCTACTAGTTTTAGTATTGTTTGAGTTTGTGTTTAGTTTTCCAGAATTTATATATTTTTATGATTCACCTGATTTGGACACAAAATTGTTCATACAAACTTACTTATTATTTTCAAACTTACTAAAAATATTTTCATCCTTTGAGGGTGGTTTCTTCTAGTCATAACACACCTCTTCCTTCATCGATCATTACCCAATATTTTGAATAGAATCTTTTAAATTGGACCTAGAGTTTCTTAGTTTTTATTTGGATTTGAATAGTCTTTGATGAACAATTTCCAACTACTTATCTTTATATATATATATTACTATTCATTGTTGATGTTCAAAATTCTTTTCATTATCAATAAATTTCTTTATATTACTAATTTTTTAGCACCTTGGCATTTTATTCGATATGATCAGATTCCAAGCTTCCAGTAAGTTGATCCTATTTTTTCATATTCCTGTTCTCCTTTTCAAGATTATCGATTTTCTGTACATTATTTCAATATTATTTTTAGCACAAAATTTATATATGTTTCTTATTATTCACTTCCTGAACCATTACTTGTATTACAAGTGAAATTTTCATCATTTATCTAAGTATTTAATAGCTTCTCATTATCATCACTGAAAGTATCAAATTCATCTTCATATTATATGTAATCACTTCCTTCATGATTTGTTAATAATTTTATATTTTTCAATTTAGAGAACCTAATACCCTTCCCTTTCAGACTAGCTTTGACTTATTGGTATTTTTTTAAGGATCTTCTAGGTCCCTCATCTTTTTCATCATTGGAATTTTCTTCCTTCAATGTTGGGTAGTTTTCTGAAAAGTGACCAATAGATCCACACTTAAAGTATTTTAATATATGATTCGCCTATAATTTATTATTACCATTCTCACTTTTCTAGATAAAAGTTACATGAATTCATTATTATTGTCATTTAAATCTTATTAAAAGTCATAACAATCATATTCATCATCTTTTCCTTTCTTATTAACTTTCTCCTTTTAAAATCTTTAAAAGAAATATATTTCTCAATATTTTTCTTCTTTTATGTAACATTGTCCCTCATTATCTCATAAGATACTAGAATAATGTGTATGTAATTATGAGGCATAAAACTTGGATCTATATCTTCCAAATTTTAAAACTTTTCAACTAATTTTTTAGGTAGAATCTATACGATCTTTTCAACCATAGTTGATTCTAAACAATTTCACCAAAACTCCTAATAGTGCTTACAATATCATTTAATCTTGTAAATAATTCATCAAAATATTCATCATTCCTCATTTTCAGATCTTAAAAATTCATTCTATAGACCATCAAGTTTTATTTCTTAACTTTGGTGTTCCCTTAAGAAATATTTTCCTTCTTATCCCAAATACCTTTAGTCATGGTGATTATTTTGACCTGTATAAATTCACCCTATGAAAGGGAAGATAATATAGAATTTCTATCATGTTCATTATTTTCAAGATTCCTCTTATCTATTCCTATCATAAAATCACCTTTATCACTAGGGGTAAAACCATCAACACAACTTCTAATGAATCATAACTAATAGCCAGTAGACGTGGAAACATCTTGTCATTCCAAACATTGAAATGTTTCCCATAAAATTTTTAAATTCCCTTATTGTTAACTAAATTCATATTATCCATTATTGATAATGGAAATCAGTAGTAAAAATAATTCTCCATCAATATTCAAATCACCTTAATTCAATGAAGGAACCTCTCTTTGATACCAATTGAAAATCCACTTATAAGATTGATAAAATCACTAGGGGTGAATCAGTGATTAGAAATTTATTTTATATTTTACTTTTAAACAAAATTCATTACTAGTTAGATTAAAATTATTTCACTGTTAAAAACGCCCACATGCACACATAGATAAGGAATATCAGATTTTACAAGCTTCAATACTCAATAAAACTAGATAATCCTTAGTATTAATGAGAAACACCCAAGATCACATTGTCCACTAGAAATAATATTGTGAAATATAGAAAGTAAGGGGATAACCATGAACTTGTGAAACAACACAATATCCTAATTATGTAAGTGCATCCCACATAATAATGACAGTTTATAGAGTTTTACAATAATAATAAAGTCTCTCATGAATTCAGAATTTGATTATGTTATTATTATACTCCTTCATTCTTCCCAATTCACACTAGAGAAAGTAATTTTTTCTTTTATCTTCAATCTCTTGTACAATAGTGAGAAAAAATAGATTCTTTAACTTCTATCTCTATTTTATTTCTTCTTTAATACAAAACCAATATACTCAAGGGTTTCAATAGTATAAAAAACTATATTTTTATTATCCTATAAATATATATTTATAGAATAAAATTGAGAATATTATTTCCATAATTCATATGGAAACTCCATGATTACATGAAGTGAGAATTCCTCCTCTTTGAACTTATTCAACCTTCTTTAAATCGAGTCAAGGCTTCCATTTAAATATCCTTAAGACTCGAGATCTTAATTCCTATGAGATATTTGAATATTCAAAGACTCGTATTATCTATAAAACATTAAACTTTATTTATTTTATATTTATCCACATACATGGAAACATGCATTTGTTTCCTCATAAAACTTCCTTCTATGTCATTGAACTTACATCACTCATATGTGATAATCTTCTCCCACGAAATTCCAAACATTATGTCCACTCATTTATTTATTTGGAATGTTTTTCTTCTCCTTCATCATTACAAAAAAAACTCATTTTTCATTCCATGAAGGTGCCTCATTTGATCTTGACCTAAATCAAAATAATTCTAATTTATAGTGATATTATTTCTATAAAAATAGCTCTATTTCATCATCTGATTTTAATTTATTTAAAATATATAGATTCTATAAACTAATATTTTCACCCAGAAGACTCAATAAAAAAATCTATAAGTTTACAATCAATCTTGAGGCAAAAAAAAGGCCATAAATATCGATTATACGTCTCAATATGTATCAACCACATATACAACTCAATGGATCCAATGTATATATAACCTATCAACCATGAAGTTCAATCGTGCAAAGTAACCAAGATTCCGTATTAGATCAACTGAATGGATGAAGTACTAAAAAATTGTATTAACCATGATAATTATAGATATCTCATGACATTTTCAACTGACTACATGTATAAGAAACTGATTTTATGTATCGACTATGAAGTAGTCAATCAATCGTGCACTTATCTCAGTATGGAACTTCTTGACTTACTTTAACTTAATCATAGGACTCCTAAAACCATCTGCATCATTCCTTAATTAACTAAAAATCTATTACCATATATTTTAGATAGTATATATACATCCATAAACACTTTTACATTGATTTACTATAATAACAACTCCAAAATAATTACAATTTATATGAATATGATTTATGCATTGATAATAAAAGACAAAAAATAGAATATATACACTTAAACCTTATTTGAAACATACTCTTTTCAAACATGGGATCAATAAAAAAATATCATATATTTATAAGACTTTATCAAGGATAATAATATCTTTATATCTTGGATGTGATATAATGCTTACTTATTGGTTTTATGATTCTTTGATTACCATTTTCATGGGAATAAATATCACAAATTTCAATACATGACATAGTGATAAATAAATAAATAAAATTCATAACACACTATGAAATTCATAAATATAATAATAACAAATTCATATGATCTTTATCATGTTTTATAATATCTTATATTTTTCTTTAAAAAATTTCAAAAATTTGGAATTTGAAAGATTACTCAATCATTTACTATATATGGTTCTAATACCATTATTTGTTTAAATAACATCTAATATGTCTAAAGTATTGTAAAATAAGAATCAAATCTATAATATATTTCACATGATGAATTAAATAGATAAATAAATAATATACAAAGAATATACCACTTGTCGAGTATATTTTCAAATCATGCATTTGATGATGATCACTCAAAAATAACTAACATTTTCTTGCCTTCAAATATAATCCAGCATACGTTAAACCATAAAATACTTTGGAAGAACCAATTTTTCATTTATAGTATTCTAGTACCTGTTCATAGCTCAAGGTGAGAGAAAGTAATAAGTGATATTTGATAAAGTATAACTCAATATATTATATTGTGTGTTAAGAAGTGAATCTATAAATACTTTTTATAAAATTACTTTATTAATGAATACACTTCAAATGTATAAGAGTTTCATAAATACTTTCCCATTTTTATAATTGATTTTATATGTTATAATGTCCACCTTCATTGCTTGAATGATCATTGAACTCATAAATGATTCAAAAAGTATGTTACACTTCAATAAACACATCATCACATGATGTTTGTGTCAAAGTAAATGATAGTTTACAAAGAATAAATAAAAATAATACACATGTTATATTCTATATCATAATTATATCACTTCATGTGATATATATCATAGACAAATATATAACCCTTATTTTAGGATGTGATATAGATTTTAGTAAATATTAACTTTAATATATAACTAAATAGTTTATATTACCTAGAAACCTAACTCATAGGGTCACCTATACTTAATTATCAAGGTCTTTTAATGAAAAAAAATCTCCAATGAGATATATCACCAAATGATTCATGAACATCAGATGAAATAAATATAGAATGTTATTAAAAATGTAATTTGTATTGAAATCAAACCTTATTTTAAGTGTGTAGAGTTTAAAACTTATGTAATATATTTATAATTATTTAATACATTATTATATTTTTCTATGATCTATACTTCGTGTAAATTCTCATAGAGAATGAAATTTTAGTTGGTGTCATATCCCATATCATATGAACCATAAAATATATCACTCTAACAAATATTATCTTATCACATAGAATAATTTAAACTATATAACACCATGAAATATATAATTTAGTGAACTCATATCCCTCAATATCATAGTTTAACTAAATACTCTCAAAACTTAATATATATTTTCACAATATCTTACATCATATGTGACTATTTATGAAACTATACCCAAATATAATTTTAGATAAATTCCCAAAATAATTTTAATATTCAATAATATAAACTCAATTAATTTTGGGAAAAACATTTATACTAAAAAAATCCTTATTCACACAACTTTTATATGTGACTATGGGGAATTTGTAGAATTGATAATGATTATGAATTCCTAATTCATAAACCATAATAAAAATTGGTCTTAAAAAACATAATTTCTAATGGATTTATAGAGGGTCCAGTCATTATATTCATTAAAAAATGTATCTCCATACAAGCTTCTACCATATATATCTATATACATCATTCATACTCGTATAATCACTTTATCCAAGACATCGAGTATGAACTTGGGTCAAGGAACACATCAATCTTATATAAGTCAACTCATATATTATAAATCCTCTAATTTAAGACTAAATAATATAAATGAATAAATTACATGTATTTTATTCAATACATTAGTACATCACATGAAACTTAATAAGGTATGGGAATATAATTCATTGATCTTACTCAGTTTTGGGCCCCAATGTTATAATCATTATCTATGCAGCAAATTCATGTTTTACTTAAACATAACCCATCACATGATCAACAACATACACAACCACAAATTAATTAGCTTAAACTTTAAGTTGGAATATAAAAAGTATCACATTAATAAGCTTCACATGTAGGGTACCTTGTTAACCAAAAGAAATGGGGATTACTATGAAACAAGCATCCTAATCATACTAATGAAATTATATATCACAATACTTGTGGAATACTCATATAATTTAATCGAGATAACAAGCCACATTTATATCTCATGAGTGAACATTGTATATTTTTAGGAGTCCCTACTCATGAAAATCTTAATATATCATCACAATCCATGTCTTTCCATTAAAATCATCAATTAGGGATAACTCAAAGGTTTACCTCTAAAGGTTTAATTATCATTTAACTTTAATGATAAAATAAAGTATACATGAATGAATGTTAAAGTGTAAATTTACTTAAATGTAACATCATAACACATTTTTAAATTCCAATGCTTTAATCATAAAAATATTATTAGAATATATGAAAAATATTATATACATAAGTGTCAATACTAATAGATCTTAGTACATATGGACCATAAATTGACCTATGGTTTCCTACTTTTGGGATCATTTTCAAAAAATGTTATATCAAATTTCAACATTTACATAAAAATGTAACTCCTAATATATAATCATGAAACCAATTTAAACATAAGACTTAAAAATAAACTCTTTAATGATATGTTTTTTTAAGAACATTCTTGGATAATGGTGCAATATGGGTTTTTAAACCTTATGATCAAAATTTCAACTATCCATACAAAAAATAGTCTTCATAACATCAAGTGTACTTATATCATCTCTTGGACCTATATAAACCCTTATAGAGTTGGTTATGAGACAAAAATTAACACACTAATCCTACCTCTAACAAGTTAGATGTTGGAGACTATAACCAAATGTAAAAAAATGTAAAATGGGAGGCATTACAAATTAGAAAAAATTTGATTCACTATAAGAAATAATATATGGATATCCTATTTCATGATTAAATATATTATCATAAAAAAATAATTAATAATGATTATTATAAATTTTAGATATATAAAAAGTCAAAAATATACTCAAGTGTCTAAAACTAAAAGTAAAATGAAGCACTAAAGCTCCAAATCCATAAAAAGTCCAGCCATACACCTCACGTTTGAGATAAAATTGCTTAAAAACTCCCCCATAATGATCCCATAAAAGTTTAAAATCATTCATAAAAAATAGTGGTTAGTATTAACATACTTAGATAGGTCCTCCTATAGTCTATAAAATTTCAATGTTAGAAGGTTATAGAAATGAATCCTTGGATGAATTAGATGATTATGTCATAATTACTTGTTAAATTAGTTATTTAAGTCACTAGAAATCTTTTATTATAGTAGGAAACTTATTTTTTTCTCCTAAAGAACCACTAAATTATTTAATTAAAACCAAATTTATATTATAAAAAAGAAATGGAATTGAAGGAAATTGAGTGTTTCAGATAAAAAAACAATAATACACAAGAAAAGGTTAAAAAATGATTGAATTTAATGTGATAATTGAACATGATCAACCTAAGTGAATACCTCAATGATCATGATTCATTACATTAAGTGAAGGAGTTATATTATTTAATCCTTTATTTTAAAAAATTGAATCCTTATTTTTATGTGAGTTCCTGATATGAAGACTTCTAGAATTTAGTCGAAAACACAAAGTGATTCATTGGTGAACACATAGAATCATATATTTGTGTCCAATTTTATAAATTGAACTCATCAAAGTGAAAAAAACAAGAAAAGATTATGTTTTCCAATTTTTATAATAAATGAAATAATCTCATTAATTATAAGTGAAATTTCATGACTATGTTTGTATGGAATTGATTAACTGATACAATTTATATATAAAACATCCTTGAGAAAAACTAAGAAGTGGAGAATAAAATTATGAATCATCAGATGAATGGATACCTTGAAACATGATCCTTTTAATGTGAGTGTAACATACTACTACACAACTAAAATAAGTGGATATGAGTTGAAAAAAATATATAAACCTATAATTAAAAAATTTATATAATGATTACAAAGGTGAAGCTTGGGATTATATCAAGTTTCTCTCATGGTGATCACTAGAAGGTTACCCCCAACCCCCCCCCCCCCCACCCCCCCCCCCACCCCCCCACCCCCCAAATGGCCCGAAGGCCTTAATTTTTATTGTTTTTTGATAACCCCCCTTTTAATAGATGAGGGGGAACCCTTAGAAGGCCTGTAGGCTTAAATAATATATGTTTCATATGCTTAAGAGACATTACATGACTCGAAGGTCTTAGGGAAGTCAACCAGACTATAACTACAAGGAACTGCCCCTCCTCAGCATCTACATCATGATGGTAGCTCTCCAACTTCGCATGGCCATCTGGCTAAGCTTCCTGTGAAATCACAGGCAGGTCTCGATGGCGTAGCCATACCCTATCATTCTTAAAAATCCATTGGTTCTTATCTGGTGAGTGTACCTGCTCTGAATCCTCCTTTGGGGATACTTTTTTTTGAATCTATCTGGCGCAACTGCACTGATCATGTGGCCCGAAGGCCTTGAGGTGGCCCAAATACCTTAAAGGTAGCCCGAAATCCTTACTGACCTAAAGGCATGGGTGGACTGAAGTACTTAAGGACTCCAAGCCCAAATTGGTGGCCCAAGGTGAATATTTTTTCATGCTACAGTACCAAACAATACCTACTACAGTAACTGCTATAATACCCACACATTACTGCTACAATACTTCTACAGTACCCGAAATTATGCCTCCACCTGGTTTTGAACCTGGGTCTCGTGGATGCACTAAGAGAGACCTCACCAACTATGCTGAAGCTCATGTGCATCTCTATAAGGTTAAAAATCCATGAAAAGGGAGTAAAAGTAAATTAAATATCCTAAAAACTCTCCTATATACCTCTGGTTTATAACCTCTCTCAATTATTATTGGGGTTATTTTATCATGATGAATGAAAATTTTCCCTAGGAAAGTAAATGGTTTAGGGGGGAGGTGATTTTCCCATGACTAAGTTGTCTCTTTGAATTTAAGAACATAGAAAACCAACTTTTTAGGTTAATATTGAAATGATATTTTGTGTATATATTTATTTTTGAGTTGTATTTAAAATTAAACTTAAATAATAAAAATTAAAATATTCTATCCCATGTTATGTCCCATTTAGTGATGATGGGTTAATTTTTCATTACCTAAATTTTTTCATCTTGTGGGCATCCATTGGTCCTATTGTTCTTATATTAAGCTCTTGATCTAGTTGAATTATTTCAATTCCTATGACTTATTTATCATATAAATAATGAATTTTCTAATTTGGATCGGTTTATATAATGTGGTGATAATTTGTTTTCTCTAATTAGGCTATTAAGTAAACTTAAGGGTAGATATTTATTCCTATTTAAATATTATCCACTAAATTGTCAATATATAAACATATAATCATTCCATAACACCAACAAATTTAGTAACATTTTTATATTGAATCTATTTGGAAATAATGAATAAAAATGTATGTGGAATGAAAAAGGATTATATTATTGAATACTAAAACATATAAACAATGTAATGAATAAGTAAAAGGGTGAAACTATATGATAAATCACTTTGTAATCACATACTCATTCATAAAACATTACAATATTTGGAAAATTAACTCTCTATGAAGATAAAATAATTATGCATGTTAAGTGATCAAAACCCAAAACTTTGTTGTAATATCTCGTGATCGAGTAATTCTAAAAAAACTTTCATATAATTTAATTTATCCCAATAAACATGACAATTACAATTTTATAAACTATTTTAATTTGAAATTAAAATATATGAAATCATTACAAGTTAAGTTTCCCCACATGGTTAACCTATGGAAAAATCAATTTTAAGGGTTTTATATATTTTTATTTCAATTTGACACAATTTATAAAATTTCAATTATCATTTTTATTGAAATAAAAAAATTGAACGATTTTTATTTTTATAATGACTCTATAAATAGTGTTGGCCTCCAAATTTTAGGTTTTGATCACTTAGCATGTATAATTTTTTTATCTTCATAGAGAGTGACTTTTCCCAAGAGTGAAATGTTTTATGAATGGGATTGTGATTATAAAGTTTTATATAATTCACCATTATACTTAGTATTTAAGTTTTTATGGTTTTTAGTATTTGATAATATAAGACTTTTTCATTTGACATATATGTTGCATTATTTATTTCAAAACACATTCAAAATGTCAATGTTACTATATTTATTAGTATTATGTAAGGATTAGATATTTATATCTTGATAATTTAATGGATAATGTTTTAATAGGAATCAATATTTTCCCTTGCTTTGTGTGTGGGTCATATGTTTGTATGTTTATTATATTTTGGACCTTAAGAACAAATTTGGGATATTTTATTTAGTGACATAATTAAATAACATTTATTTATGTTAATATTATAGGTAATGATCCAAATTGTAAAATTAATTTTTTTAGGAAAAATGGTTCATGGTGATTAAATTTATTAACATGGATCAAGAGGTTAATCCAATAATAAGAGGACCAATGGATGCATACAAGATGAAAAAAAATGGTGGATCAAAATTGACCCATCATCACTAAATGAGACATAACATTGGTTAGGATACTGTAATTCAATTTATTAAAGTGTAATTGGAAATATAAAACACACAAAATATATATGTATAAAAACATCATATTAATATTCAACTAAAAATTCAGTTGTTCAGGTGCTGATATTCAAAGAGATAGCATGGTCATTGGTAACTCATCCCCCTCCAAACCAATTATTTTCTTAGGAAAAATTTCCATTCATTTTAATAAAACAACACATGATCCTCATTGAGAGGGTTTATTGACCAAAGGTATAGAGGAGAGTTCTTGGGATATTTCATTTTCTCCCCCCACTTTTATTGAGTTTTAAACTCTCAGTGATCATCTATGGAGAAACTTTATTTTATCCCAAGCTTCATCATTACAATCAATGTATACAATTCTTAAGCATGTTTTTTGTATAAATTATATTATCTAGTTAATTATACAGAAACACTGTCATTAACCTATGCTTATAAGCCATGATATTATTCCATTTAAGATTAAAAATAATAAAACACATTATTCTCTTCATTTTTTATATTGAAAAGTTTAGAATAAAAATTTAGACACAAATATTGATTCTTTATGATCACCAGTGTCACGAACCGTCCTCGGGGCCCGTGTTGTGACTACCCCAAGCCCACCTTCCATAGGCCAGGGGCTGGTGACTAACACTAAAGGCGTAAATTCATAAGTTGGGAAGGCATTGCCTTTATGAAATTAAACAAACACAACAGAGTATGCAACAGTAGTAAACACTAAGTAAATACCGTATACAAAAAGTAAGTGTTGAAAGGAAAGGGGGTCGGAAATACAATCCCAATAGTAAGTAAAGTACAACTGGAATGCTAGTACAACTACAGAAAAGTAAAACAACCACTACTGAGTCATCCTCCGGAAATCCCAAATGAAGGGTGGGTACATATGGCCACCTCAGCACCTTGGGCCCGTCCATCTGCTCCGTGTACGTCTCGCCAAGTGATCCATCTCTGGGTACTGTCCAGCTCTACCAGTCTCTACCTAGATCAGTTTTGTCCATAATCTGCATCCAACACAACGTATTGTGGGCGTAGCCTGTGCAGGGGTGAGTATACGATACTCAGTAGGGACCCCGAGACCCCTGAAGGTCTCTTAGAGTCCACAAAGGATAAACCAATAGAATAAAGATACAACCATGAAGTATCAACGAACCCTACTTAGGTATATGCCCATACATATACCTAAGTTATCAATCTCAGTTCGGCTCCAACTCCCGAGCCCAAGCACAACCCAGCCCACAAAGGAAATAACTCAATCACATTGTTGATAGTGATTCAAAGTCAAGACTCAGCTCACACAAGTATACATCTTTAGAATAGAGATAGAGATGATCAGATGTAGTCACTGATTCATCTAAGTTGTCGGAACCACGTATGATACTATACCAGCTAAGTTGTCGGACCCACATAGGATACTAGACCAGCTACTCTGTCGGACCCACTCAGGATACTAGTACAGAAGTCGAACTGTCGAACCCACGAAGGATTCCAGTACATTCGTCATCACTGCCAAACCCACGGAGGATTCCAGTACAGTTGTTGTCACTACCGAACCCACGTAGTATTCCAGTATAGTTGTTGTCACAGTCGCAGCCATCTCCAGGGTTCCCATACACAGCACGCTCGATTCCGGGAGGGTCCTCTCCTCGAGCAAAGGGTTCGATACATCAACTATCACGAAGTCCAGAGTTGATGTATCCCGAAGTTCCATCTTATCAAAATAAACCCAATTCGACAGACGACACGTCAATCGAACGCCCGGTCTAAGAGTTATTATAATTTTCACACGAGGGTCCTGGTTAGAAATACGCTCGTTCCAAACCCATGCATTTTCCAAAGTCGTCCAAAACTTACTTAGAGCATTGAAAAAGGACCGATTCGTCGTGAGGGTTCCAGTGCCATAGACGGCGCATTGATTGGATGCACGGTCACTAAGTTATTCGCATTTAAGCGAAACAGGCTTGGCTCTTCAAGCCCGGTGGACTGGCGGGTCGGCCTATCCTGGATCGGCGGGTCTGACCCAGCTAAGGGGTTGTCCCAGATTGATAATGTGCGGCATGTCCCGTTGGGGCATGGTCCAGCCCGTGGAAGGCGGCCCAACCCAGTGGGGCGCGGCCCGACCTGACTAGGCGCGGCCCGGCTCAGCTGGCGCGACCCGTGGCTGGCCGCGGCTTGGCCAGCTGGTCGAGCCGGTGTTGGGGGGGCGGGGTCGACGTCCTGAACCGGCAGCTCCGCCCTCCTGTTCGACTGGCTGTAACCGGCCGGTCTTCCCAGCGCGAGCGGCCCATGCGGTCCGCTCTCCTCCCGTGCGGCACCTGCGGGTGTTGTGGCCTTCTCCAACCCAACCGACTGACGAGCCGGTCGGTTCACCCGCCGAAGCAGCCCATGGAGCACGAGCCGTGGTCCTCTGCAGCGCAGCGCCATGGGGCACCGCAGTTCCACCAGCCCGGCTGGCTACGGCCGGCTGGTTCTTTTTCGGCCGAACAGCCCGTGGATGCGGGACGCGGTTCCTCTCCACACGGTCGGCATACGGCCGCTGCTTCCTCCAGTATCAACCACCACTTTTGTCACCGCCTCCATCAAAATAAAGTAAAGATCAATGGAGGTTCGTCGGTCCGTGTTCGTTCAGCCTGCGCCCTCCGCGTTAGGCGGTACCATATGGCCGAAGATAAAACATGGTTTCAACGAAGAACGAAGAACATTTTTATTCAATTAAAATTGAAGCAAACCCCCTACCTCGTAATTGACGTCGCACGTCATCGAGCCGCGGAAGAAGAGCGTCACGGTAGTCGGGCATCACGGAATAACGGTGTTTTCCCATCAATGATGGAGGAAGAGTCATTGTTGTAGGCGACCCTTCTCGCAAGCGGTGTCTTCTCCCTTGACACGGATGAAGAAGAATATTGGAGAAGTCATGGAGCGTCCTTCACTGAGAGAGTATGATGTTCTTCATGGAAGAACGAATCTCTCCTCTAATTCTCCAATGTTTTCCCCCACCAAAATATTTTCCAAGGAAAATATTATATTAAGCCTCTCAATTTTTAAAAGAATTGTCATGAAATTCAAATTGTTTCAAAATGAGATGTTCCAATTAATTAATGATGTTATTAATTGGATGTGGTGGCATAATCAAAGGGTGGGAGGTGGAGAGGCTCCACCATAATAAATGAGAGGAGGTGTTAAATAATTAAGGGAGAAGGTGGAGAGTTATAATAATTATTAAGGGGTTTCATGGGAGTTTAAGGGGGAGTTGAGGGGTTAGGCTCTCGTGTGGGCCCCACATCACATTATCCTCTCATTGGAGGTTATGTGGGTGTGGGAACCACCTCTAACTTCCCCTTGTAGGAAGTAACCACCAAAAATAAATAAAATTGTGTAGAACAATTTTATTTAATTTTATTATAAATCCCCAAAAATTAACTTCTCCTTCCGAGAAAATGCAACTGCGGTAAAGGTCCCCTTAAGAGAATACTGGTGCTATGAGTTCATCGGTGCCCTCAGATTTCAATTCCGAGCACCGGTTCAAATGATAGAAAACCTTGCATGTACGTTTACTGAATGTACCCGAAGAAAACTTCATAAATTGATTTTAGGCACACCGGGCATCAAAATCAGGTGCCGTCAGAAACCGCAGACTCGTAAAATTCCAAAGTATTTAAGAAAAAAAATTCTTAAAATTTCCGGGTCTTTACATTACCCCCACCTTAGGGATTTACGTCCCCGTAAAGCTACAAAACACACTAGGAAAACAAATGGGGGTAATGAGCATGCATCTGAGCCTCCCGCTCCCATGTTCTCTCCTGGAGGTTCTCGTGCTGCCAGCGAATACGTACCAGAGGAATCGACCATACACCTAGGACCCTCTCCTGTCGATCCTAGATCTCCACCGAGACCTCCATGAATTTCACCCCGCCATCGATGTCCATCTCCTCGTGGTCTATGATGTGGGACGGGTTGTGCACGTATCTCCTCAGTTGAGATATGAGGAAGACGTCATGCACCCTGTGCAACTAAGGTGGAAGGGCCAGGTGGTAAGCCACCTCGCCTACTCTGTTGAGGACTTGGAAAGGTCTGATGAAGTGCAGAGATAACTTTCCACCCCAGTCAAATATCTGTATACCTCATCGTGGTGAGACTCGTAGGAAAACGTGGTCGCCATCCTCGAACTCCAGTGGTCTTCGTCTCCTATCAACATAGGACTTATGTCTACTCTGTGCAGTCTTCATCTGCTCTTGGATGATCTTCACCTTCTCTATCATATCCTAAACCATATCTGGTCCTACAAGTGCTAACTCCCATGGGTTAGTCCAGCACAGAGGTGATCTGCAAGTTCGGTCGTACAGTGCCTTGTATGGTTCCATCCCGATGGTGGAGTGGTAGCTGTTGTTGTGCGCAAACTCCACCAAGGGTAAGTGATCCTCCCAACTGTGATCAAAGTCGAGGAAACATGCACGGAGCATGTCCTAGAGAGTCTGAATGGTCATCTCAGTCTGACCATCCGTCTGAGGATGGAAGGCGGTGCTCAAGTGAAGCTATGTCCCAAAAGCCTCCTGTAACCCCTTCCATAGCCGGGAAGTGAATCGAGCATATCGATCGGAAACGATAGTCGATGGCACGCCATGAATACATACGATCTCCTGAATATAGAGGCGTCCCAAGCTCTCTATTGAGTCATGCTCTCTGACCAGTAGGAAGTGGGCCGACTTGGTGAGTCGGTCTACGATCACCCAGATAGGGTCGTGTCCTCTAGATGTACGTGGAAGCCCCGTCACTAAATCCATGGATATATCATCCCACTTCCACTCTAGGACCTCTATGGTTTGTACCAATCCTACTGGTACCCGGTTCCCTACCTTCACTTGCTGTCAAGTGAGGCATCGTGAAACGAACTCTGCTACTGCCTTCTTTATACCCAGACACCAGTGCTGTCGTCTGAGGTCCCGATACATCTTCACCACTCCTGGATATACCGCTAGAGGGGAAGTGTGGAACTCCCTCACCACCTCCTCATGTAGTGCAACTGGTATCATGGTACATCCCCTGAAGAGGATGACGTGCTCCCCTGCTTCAGAAAATCCATCAGGTGCATGTCCTGAGGATATCTAAGCATGTCGCGTCTCACAGTCAATATCCCCATGTTGTGCATTCCTAACTCACTGAAGAAGTGGAGGAGTAACTATGAGAGACTAAAGAAAGGATGCTTCATCAATATCCACAAAAGGATATCTGCAATATGGCTAGATGCTATGTTGCCTCTCCTAGCAGCTGAATGCTTGATCTCCTGCTGAGAGCATCTGCTACAACATTCCCCCTCCCAAGAGTATAGACTATCTCAAAGTCATAGTCCTGGAGGAACTCAATCCATCGTCATTGTCTCAGGTTCAGGTCCTTCTGCGAGAAGATGTACCTGAGACTCTAGTGGTCAGAGTATACTGTAAAGCACTCACCCATCAGATAGTGTCGCCACATCTTCAAGGCGAAGACCACTTTTTCTAACTCCAGGTCTTGGGTAGTGTAGTTCTACTTATGCTATCTCAACTGCCATGAATCGTATGTGATAAATGATCGCTCCTCCATCAGGACACACCCGATTATTATCCCTAATGTGTCGTGTTAAACTACGTACCCTAAGCCCTCCTCTAGTAGCCTCAAGATGGGCACACTGGTCAACCTCTGCCTCAGCTCTTGAAATATCTGCTGACATCTATCTGACCACACAGAGGGTTTCCCCTTTTTCATCAAGGCTGAAAGAGGTGATTCAACTCTGGAGAAGTCTGGCACAAATCTCCGATAGTATCCAGCCAGACCTAGGAAACTCTGCACCTCTGTCACACTCCTTGGTGGCTCCCAAGAAAGTATTTCCTCAATATTCACTGGATCCACAGCAAATCTAGACTCTAAGATGATGTGTCCTAAGAAGTGAACCTCTCGAATCCAGAACTAGCACTTTGAGAGCTTACCATAAAGCTGGTTCTCTCAGAGTGTGTCATGTACTACCCGCAAATGGTAGGAATGCTCCTCCTCAGTAGTCGAGTAAATCAGTATGTTGTCGATGAAGACTACGGAAAATCAATCGAGGTAAGGCTGGAAGATCATGTTAATGAGACTCATGAACACTTCTGGTGTGTTCGTTACACCGAAGGGAATAACCAATAACTCGTAGTTGAAATACTGACACCTGAAGTCCATCTTCTGCACATCCTCATCTCAAACTCTAAGCTGGTGATAGCCTGACCTGAGGTCTATCTTCAAGAACCATCATGCTCCCTTGAGTTGATCAAAGAGATCATCAATCCTCGAGAGTGGGTAATTGTTCTTCATGGTCACCTGATACAGAGGACAGTAGTTGAAAAACAGTTGCAATCTCACATCCGCCTTCTGGGCGAACAAAATCGGAGAAGCCCAAAGTGAAACACTGGGTCGGATGAATCCCTTCCCCTGCAAGTCCTCTAGCTGTACCCGCAGCTCACAAAGCTCTGTGGGAGCCATCTGATATGCTGGAGTAGATATCAGTGGTGTCCTAGGGTATAGGTCAATGTAGAAGTCTACCTCTCTGTGAGGAGGTAGTCCTGGAACTTCGTCAGGAAAAATGTCTGCATACTGATCCACCACAACAGGAAAACTTAGACTCCGCACATCAACTGCTCCAAGGATGATACTAGCCAACTGATGTGTGATTGGCTGCCCTCTCCTCTGCATAAGTCTATCCTACGCTGCAAAGGCTCAATTCTTGCTGGTGAAAGTGAACTTAGTCTCATTCGTGCGTACACACCGCACCTTGCGCCTAATACAGTCGATCTGAGCATGGACTATAGATAACCAGTCCATACCCAAGATGACATCGTAAGGCCTTGACGCCGCTACAATAAGATCCCAGCCGAAGCTCTCACCTCCTAGAGTAAGATCACACTGCCGGCACCAGTGTGTAATCGTCGAGTCTGCTCTCGTAGGAGTCCCTAGCTGTAAGGATCGAGCCAACGACTCTGTCGGAATCTCTGAGCTCCGAACAAGGGCAGTGGCAATAAAATAATGACTCGCACCTATGTCTATAAGTACTGAAGTAAGGGTGGAGTAGATACAGATAGTACCTCGAATCATCTCAGGTGCATCGTGGTTGTAGGCCTCGGTTGCCTGGATCTGAGCCCGCCCATGTCTTCCAGCTCCCTGTGGTCAGGGTGGACCTCCTGGTGGTAGTGGTGGTAGAGCCTCAAAACGTCGTCCACCACCCGCTGCTCGGCTAGCTCCTCTACTACGTCTGTCTGATCCCTGTGGAACACCATGGTCGAACCTCTTCCTCTGCCTGGGAGGTCCCTCTAATTTATGCTTCTCATCTGCATGGCGGGTCTAACAGTCTTGAACCATGTGACCCTACCCGCCGCATGCATTGCACTGCCTGTTCCTCAGATATCTGGATTTGTTTCGTGTGCCCCACACAACTGAACCTGTATCCTGAGGTCGCCCACCTGATTGCCTAGTACACTTGGATCTCTATGTCATCTGTCTACTTCCATCTACAGAAGACTCCGCTACGTGTCGCCCTGCGGTGGGTCTCGCCGCTAGTGTCAGCTCAGCAAGAAATCTCTCCACAAGAAGGGCTCACTCCAGTACTCCCATCTGAGTCAGAATACTGAGGGATATCATCGAATCCCTGATCTCATGTCTCAGTATATGCTCAAAGGTCAGGGCCCTAAATAATGGGTCTCATACCATGTTTTTGGAGTATCATGAGAGGTCAGTGAACCTCAATGAGTACTGAGCTATTTTCATGCTGCCCTACTACAGATGAAGTAACTCCTAAATCTGCACCGCACGAAGGGTGGCTGGAACAAACTCCGAGCGAAAGAGACTCTCGAAGTCTGTCCAAAGTAAATATTCCTCATCATGCACCTATAGCATCAATCACTAACATCTACATGCTACTGCATGCAGGAGACTCGTAGCAAGGATCACCATAAGATCAACTGGTGTCCCTACTAATCTGAAAACTCTGATGACAGCCTCCATCCAATCCTCAGCTGCCTATGGGTCCCTCTCTCCGTGGAACATGGGAATCCACTATCACTGGAACTCGTGAAACGCACTCAGGCGGCGTGCACTCTCTACTACTGGGGCTAGTGGTATCGGTGGCTCAGCAGGTAGTGGTACCGTTGGTGTCTTCGCTGTGATGGGGCCCTGCACTAAGGCCTCATCGCTTGGTGGGCTACCATCTTGTACGTAACACAGAACCCTAGATGGCTGCCTTCATGGGGCCATCCTAAAAAGAAACAGGTGTGCCATAGTTAAATAGTATACATAGTGAGCTGACACAAAGTAATCACAAAGAAAACTTTTCAAAGGAAACACACACGCAATAAGTGTTTTCGTGCATTGAGTTGGAAATCAGAGGTCAGGGTCTTGGTGTATGGATATGTCGGCCTCCGCACCAATACTAGACTCCCTGGACTGGAAACCACACTCAATACTATTAACACTATTGCTTCGCTGCAAATAATGATCAGAGTCCTGAGTTTTGTGGTAGAAACGACTCCTATGATACCAATTTTTCACGACCCGTCATCGGGGCCTGTGTCGTGACTACCCCAAGCCCACCTTCCAAAGGCCAGGGGCTGGCGACTAGCACCAAAGGCGTAAATCCCTAAGATGGGAAGGCATTTCCTTTATGAAAGTAAAAAACACAATAGAGTATGCAACATTAGTAAACACTAAGTAAATACTGTATACAAAAAGTAAGTGCTGAAAGGAAAGGGGGCCGGAAATACAAGCCCAACAGTAAGTACAGTACAACTGGAAAGCTAGTAAAACTGCAGAAAAGTAAAACAACCACTACTGAGTTGTCCTATAGGAATCCCACCTGAAGGATGTGTATAGATGGCCACCTCAGCACCTCGGGCATGTCCGTCTGCTCTGTGTACATCTCACCAAGTGATCCACCTCCGGGTACCCTCCAGCTCTACCAGTCTCTACCTCGATCAGTGTTGTCTGTCATCTGCATCCAACACAACATAGTGAGGGCGTAGCCCATGTAGGGGTGAGTATATGATACTTAGTAGGGACCCTGAGACCCCCGAAGGTCTCTCAAAATCCACAAAGGATAAACTAACAGAAGAAAGATACAACCATGAAGTATCAATGAACCCTAATTAGGTATATGCCCATATATATATCTAAGTCATCAATCTCAGTTCGGCTCCAATTCTCGAGCCCAAGCACAACCCAGTACACACAGGAAAGAAGTCAATCACATCGTTGATAATGATTGAAAGTCAAGACTCATCTCACACAAGTATACATTTTTCGTATAGAGATAGAGATAATCAGATGTAGTTACTGATTCATCTAAGATGTCGTTCCCACGTAGGATACTAGACCAGCTAAGTTGTTGGATCCACGTAGGATACTAGACTAGATACTCTATCAGACCCATCAGGATACTAGTACATGAGTCAAATTATCGAACCCATGGAGGATTCCAGTACAGACTTCGTCGCTTCTGAACCCACGGAGGATTCCAGTACAGTTGTCGTCGCTGCCGAACCCACGGAGGATTCCTGTATAGTTGTCGTCACAGTCGCAGCCAGCTCTAGGGTTCCCGCACACAGCACGCTCGATTCTGGGAGGGTATTCTCCTCAAGAAAATGGTTTGATACATCAACTATCACGAATTCTAGAGTTAATGTATCCCAAAGTTATGTCTCGTCGCGAGGGTCTCAGTTCCACAGACGGTGCATCGATCGGATGCACGGTCGCGAAGTTATTCGCATTTAACCGAAACGGGCCCAGCCTGTCAAGCCCGGTGGGCTGGCGGGTCGGCCTGATAATGCGCGGCCCGGCCTGGTGGGGCATCTTCTAGCCCGTGGAAGGAAGCCCAGCCCGGCTCGCGGCTGGCACGGCCAGGATCGCGGCTGGCGCAGCCCGGCCCAGATGGGTGCGGCCCGGCTCGCGACTGGGCGCGGCCCGGCTGGCACGACCCGCAGCTCGGCCAGCTGGCCAAGCCGGTGCGGGGCGGGCACCGACTTCCCGAACCGGTGGTTCCGCCCTCCTGTCTGACCGGTCGTAGTCAGATGTTCTTCCCGGCGCGTGTGGCCCGTGTGGGCCGCTCTCCTCCCACACGGTACCTGAGGGTGTCGCGGCCTTCTCCGACCCGGCCGGCTGATGATCCAGCCAGTTCGCCTACCGAAGCAGCCCGCGGAGCATGGACCGCGGTCCTCCGTAGCGCGGCACCATGGGGCACCGCGGTTCCACTAGCCCGGCCAGCTACGGTCGGATGATTCTTTTTTGGCCGAGCGGCCTGCAGATGTAGGTCGTGGTTCCTGTCCACGCGGCTAGTATACGACCGCCGCTTCCTCGGGTTTCCACCACTCCTTTCATCACCGCCTCCATCAAAATAAAACAAGGATCAACGGAGGGTCGTCAGGCCGTGTTCATTTGGCCCGCGCCCTCCGCATTTGGAGAATTCATATGACCAAAGATAAAACATGGTTTCAATGAATAACGAAGAGAAATTTTATTCAATTAAAATTGAAGAAAAACATCTACCTCTTAATTGACGTCACACATCATCGAGCCGCGGAAGATGAGCGTCGCGGTAGTCAGGCGTCGTGGAAGAACGGTGTCGTCCCATTAACGATGGAGGAAGAGTCATTGTCATAGGCGACACTTCTTGCGAGCAATGTCTTCTCCCTTGATGTGGAGGAAGAAGAAGATAGGAGAAGTCGTGGAGCTTCCTTCGCCGAGAGAGTATGACATTCATCGTGGAAGAACAAAGCTCCCCTCTACTTCTCCAAAGGTTTCCCCCACCAAAATATTTCCCAAGGCAAATATTATATTAAGCCTCTCAATTTTTTAAATAATTTCCAAACAATTCAAATTATTTCAAAATGAGATGTTCCAATTAATTAATGAAGTTATTAATTGGATGTGGTGGCATAATCAAAGGGTGGGAGGTGGAGAGGCTCCACCATAATAAATGATAGGAGGTGTTAAATAATTAAGGGAGAAGGTGGAGAGTTATAAGAATTATTAAGGGGTTTCATGGGAGTTTAAGGGGGAGTTGAGGGGTTAGGGTATCATGTGGGCCCCACCTCACATTATCCTCTCATGGGAGGTTATGTGGGTGTGGGACCCACCTCTAACTTCCCCTTGTAGGAAATAACCACCAAAAATAAATAAAATTGTGTACAACAATTTTATTTAATTTTATTACAAATCCCCAAAAATTAATTTCTCCTTCCGAGCAAACGCAACTGCGGTAAAGGTACCTTTAAGAGAATACCAGTGCTGTGAGTTCATCGGTGTCCTCTGATTCCAATTCCCAGCACTGATTCAAAAGATATAAAAAACCTGCATGTACGTTTACTGAACGTACCCGAACAAAACTTTATAAATTGATTTCGGGCACACCGGGCCTCGGAATCAGGTGCCGTCAGAAACCGTAGACTCGTAAAATTCCAAAGTATTTAAGAAAAACAATTTCTTGAAATTTTTGGGTCTTTTAAACCAGTGAATCACTTTATTTTTTCAACCAAATTATAGGAGGTATCCAAGTTGGAAATCATATAAAATTTGGGATTCAGTTTTTTAAAATAAAATATCAAATCATTTAACTATTTTATTTAAATAAAATAAGTATGAGTGTAACGAAATTTTTCTAAGTTGAACATGTTAAGCTATAATATTAAATTTTCACTTCATTTTAACCTTTTATTATGTATTCGTATTTTTTGACCCCTACCCATCAATTTTCCTCAATCCAATTTCTTTTATATAATATAAATTTGGTTCTAATTAATTTATCTATGGATTTTTTGGGATAAAACTAGTGGTTCCTACTATACTTAAATATTTCTTGTGAATTGAATAACTAATTTAACATGTAACGATAACACGGTCATCTAATTCATAAATATATGAATTAGTATGATCCCCTTGAATTGAAATTTTATAGAATTTTAGAATAACCTACTAAGTATGTTTATACTCACCCCTAAATTTTTATATTCTTTTACAGTTTAATAGGATTATGATGGTGGTTATTTATGAAATTTTAACTCATACTTGAGGTGTATGGTGATATTTTTGATAGATTTTGAGTTTTAATATTGAATTTTACTTTTATTTTGAGTTAATTTAGCATATTTTTGACTTATTGTATGGGATAAATGTATAATATTCATTATTAATTATTATTATTTTGATATCATCTCCTTTAATCATGAAATGGGACATCTATATTTTATTTCTTAGAGTAAGTCATAGTTTTCCTATAGGGTGATGCATCTCGTTTTACATTTGTATACCAATGGTGATATTCTTTAACCTCTGACCTATTATTGGAAGTTTCAAGAATCAACCAAGGACACCCCTGATTTGGGCACCCAAGCCATCTAGTGGAAAGGCCTGAAGGGAATTACCAATCCTTGTAAACTCTAAATAAGTTCTCAGGCATCAAATATACACATTGGGAATGATTCTTCCCATATAAATGGTATTAAAAAAAAAGAATAATTATAAATAGAATATGGAATGGTTTGTACATACATTATAATTACATGAATAAATAAAATATAAAAATTTAAATATAAGACAAAACTAGATAAGGAATAACAAAAAAACCTGACTTGAAATAAACATAACAAGGATAACAAAAACCAAAATACAATGAATGATAACTTGGTTGATACATCCACGATGCAAAATAAAACTAAAATACCAAACTTCAATTTCCTTGTAAACCAAAGTCACCATTCAATCAAACATGATCCACTCTATGAATAGATAAGAAGTATAATTCCATGGGAAGAATCTCCTCGATACTAGAACCTAAACCTATGAAATCCACTTCATCTATAGATACTGATTGGTGCAAGTAGAATGCTAGATATTCCATTTTTTCTAGAAAACCACACATATGTGATATTAATATATTTAATATTTTTATAATATCAATTTCAAGCTCATCGGGCCTTAGAATATCACATCGTCTCTGGACTTGAAAATATTAATTAATATATTTCAAATTCTTACAATGAAAAAATAGGGTCACTACAATAAACATAAACCACATGTGAATAGATAATGAGAACTTATCAAATAAACCCATCAAAACCCATAAATAACAAGGTCCTATTAAACAAAAATTTGAACCCTGTAACCAAATTCATATAAAATCATTTAAAATTATAAAACATCATTTAAATATGTATTATATTTGTAAAATACCCTTTATGAGCTTTATCAAACACATTATATACAAAATTCAAAGCTATAATCTTGTAACAATGTGGATTATTCTTAAAACCCGTTTTTAACCAACCAATGAGTTCATAATAGTTTAAACTCTAAATAATAACTCACCAAAGTTTTCAAAACATGCATAATTTTAAATAAAACAAGTTTAGAATTCTAAATCAATAAATGGCATGTTGAAAAAAAGACATATTCATGGAAACACATACTTCAAATGGGTTTTGATAAAGAAAACCCCTTAAATATGGAATAAGGAGACCTATGGAACAACCTAAACACCCTAAACACAAATGACCATAAGGGGATAAGATAATACCTCACCCTGGGGTTCATCCAACAGGGTGCCACAATGAGGTAAAGAAAGAAACAAAATCAAATAAGAATATAAAGAAGAAGGAGAGAGCCTAACCTAATAAGAATCACTCAAAACTGAAGGATAGAATCCAAAAATATAGGTAAGAAAGATTAAGGGTACATTCATGGAGATCCTATAGTGAAACTTTAGTGAATTTGGAGGAGGATACCCTGATTTGGTGTAAAAAATGACAAATTAAAAGAGGTAATTTCAAAATTTTAAAAACCTGGGTCGGCTTCATGGTTTATCAAATCATGTGCCAACTGTGTGAGTCTCACTAGATAAGATAGGTTTCATCACATGGTTTTATTTCATGGTTGGGTAAACTATTCATTAATAGTGTGAACATCTCTGTTAAAAATTATAGACCCTCTCACAGAGACATTTCATGGATTAACCCAACCATGTGCTAACTATCTGTCACGAATAATTCTTAAATCTTAAAAAAATCAAGTAGAAATACCCAAATATGAGAAAAATATTAAAATATAATAAATAAAAAATTTAATAAATTAATTTTTGGTTGGGGTGTGACAATTCTCCCCACCATAACACTTTCTACCCCCATAAAGTCACTAAGTCCTAAAAAGAATATAATCACCTAAAAAGATCACAAAGAAAGACAACTTAAGACTAAAACTAACCCAATCAGATCATGTCTCCCAATCAAAAAACATCTATAAATTATAATTCATAATAAAAATAAAATATTAATAAAATATTTTTTAAGGGATGATCAAAATGGGTTAATACTAACAACTAATATCCCTGTTATTTAAGACTTTCACTAATATTGTGGTTCAATAAAACTGGGATAATAAAAAGGGGTCATTATAAAAAAAACACCGGATCTTTCAACCCAAAAAGTACTAACGGAATGATCAATCAATGGAACATAGTTAATCTCATAGAATCATCCATAAATATATCTAAAAAGTATAAAATTTAAAATAACACAAAATACAAACAACAAATCATGAAAGGAAAGAAGGGATGAAATAATTTTTAATGGTTATCAGGGTATAACATGCTAACCATATTAAAATAATGGAAAAAAATAAAGAAAATTAAAGGATAAAGAATAAGAAATTGATGTCTTTAATTAGATCCCTCAGGTTACTACCTAGATCCAAGTTATTTGACCTCAATATAATAAACTTCTAAAGAGAATTTATCCAACAAAATAGGGGATGGGTTATCAAAATTTCAAAGTAAATGGTTTATAATTCCCAAAAGGATATAACGGGTTAATCCTAAGAGAAGTTAAAGTGTCTCCTTACTCAAGATGAAAGAACCAAGGAGTTATATAGTAAATATCAAACACTAAGAAAGATTTTTTCTATAAATACACATGGAGTTTGGGTAGGTTCAACAATTGTAAAGGATACCTTTGAATCCTAAGAGACATTATTCCAAATAAAAATCAAAGTTACTAACTTCCTATGATTCCTTGGGACTATTCTAGGAGGAACACTATAAATAACATAAGGGAAAAATCCCCATAAATAACATTCCAAAACCTAAGTCATAGTCAATTTAATTTAAATCCCAACTCAAAATAACAACTCAAGAGAATAATTAAAACATTGTTTTGAAGATAAAAATTCTAAATAAGTCTAAAAAACTAGTTTTAAATAATTTCAAATCATACTCTATAGTTTTTGATTTTTAAAGTTCCATTTTGAAAAAAATATAAAACCCTACAAGTTCATTATTAAAAGAATCAAAAGCCCCTATAACATTAAATATATTACAATTTTATATCAAAATTTATTTTTTTATAAGTTTCAAAATTTCACCTCTGAACCAATGTAAAATTTCACAAATCCTTCATCAAAATCCATTTTAAAATTCCAAAACATCACATTTGTCTTAAAAAAATTTCGAAAACCCCTTTATCAATTTCAAAAATAAATATTTTCCATGAAAAACATGTTTTTATTTTAAAAAACTAACAAATTTCATCCAATAAACATCAAAGAATCATTAAAACTCTCTTTATTATCTTTGAAACTAATTAAAACTGTTTAAAGTAAAATGTCAATTTATTAAAAGAACCCTTCATTAAAAAATGACTTTTAAATTTTAAAATACTGGCTTTCACACTTTTAATAACCAAGTTTCAATTATAAATACTCGTCAAAATAAAATCAAATAACATCAATTCACCCTAAAAACCCCCTTTAAATCATCCTAAATAACATTTACATAAGTCATGAAGCATTCTAAAATCAAATAGAGTCTATAATAGAATTTTCAAAGGGATTACTAGTTGTGTATGCTTTGGATGCATGGTTTAGTGGAGGATGAACCAAATATAAAACCACCACTTAAAGCTTTTAAGAACCTTGTTCATGGGCTCCACATGATTTACCATACCATGTGAAGCTAAATTTTCACCTCCGACCTGACTACTATTTTCACCCCAAGATCAATAGAACCTCTAAATTCCCTATATAACTTAATTACAATTCAAGATATCATTAATATGGATCAAAATATACCAAAAATAATTAATAAATCTAAGAATTCAAGACTCAGAACCCAAAATTCCATGGTATCTCAAGGATTTGAACATAAAAGAGCTATCTAGATTCTTATTGAACCTACCTATTGAGTTCTTACAACCCTTTCTTCAACCTACCATTATGTAGCATCCTCGACCCTAGTAGCCTAGTGTTAATGTTATACTTCATTACATTGGCATAAGATACAAGTAATCTCATCCAAGAACCGAATAGTTTAGTAGTCTTGGTAAACTAGAAACATATATGAGTCTTGTATTACAATTTAATACACAAATTTCAATATACATCTTTTTAGAATAACTTTATTCCATCTACAGTATCCATGAATATTAGTCATAGTAAATTTCATGGAATCTGGGGAAAAGGAAAAAAATAATGGTGAGCTTAAATACTCGGTATAGGTTAAGTAAAACAGAAGGGATAATGAATCAATGAGAATAATAAAAATAGAAATGTAAATAACTTAGCACACATGACATTTAAATAAATGGATAAAACAAAATCAATATGGTAATAAATAAATGAGAACACATGCCATTTAAATAACTGGATAAGGAAAATTCAATATTACATTTATTCAATAAACTGATAATAAAATGAATCCAAAGATAATGTTATAGTGAAAATATACTGAATAGTAATAATTGAATTCTGAATGAATAAAATTATTAAATATTGTACACCATGTTTCCTAGGTACATGGAACCTTTACCATCAATACATTTTACAAGACAATTTAAAAAATACTAGGTAAACCCCATTTAACTAAGGATAGCCAACTAATACATCCCATGAGACTATTGATGCATCTAGGTTCTTGAATTAACTGATCCCCAACCCATTTATTTCATGTTAAAAGCATTTCCCATACATTAAATAGTCGATTTAATTCAAAAACAATGTGCCTTATCATTAAATATCCATATTTAATAAAGGATATAGATTTATCAATATTTCCCCAGTTAATAAAATAACTTTCAAGTCAAAACTATATGTAATAATGTAATACAGTTTAGGAAATCTTCACATCTATGATAAATGATATGGATTTCTAGGAGAAATTTAATGTTCAATGGTCATGGGACAATGAATAATTCAATGGGAAGTTAGTGACTAAAAAGGTTTAAGGAAGTGAATTTCAATACTATCATGTATCAAAATAATCATAATCCATACACAGAAAGAATAAGGATAATATCAATACAATGTATTCCCATTGGAGTAAGAATAAAGAGTTTTTATCATTGATGAAAATAATTACCATAAAAATATATTTAAAAAATTTCTTGAGGAAAATATCCTTTCCATTTTGATTTATTTTTTGAAAATTCATTTCCATTGAAAATCACTTTTTTAAAAAAATATTTAAAATTAACCTCACAAACTTTCAAAGGAATATTCAAATAAATTATGTTCATCATAGTGAGTAATTCCATACATTACTTGAATGTAAAAAAACATTCCTTTTGTAAAAAGTTTAGAAAAGTGCCTTATTCGGAAAGCGGCAAGAAGATTCCTTTGAAAACATTTTGTAAAAAGAAAAAATGGGTAAAAATGTATTTTAATAAATCATTTTAAAATGTTTAAAGAAAAAAAATTGAAAAACATTTTTATAAAACATGGTTTTATAAGAAAATGGATTTCCAACCGAAGAGAAAAATGAAGTTGGAATTTATTAAAACATTTTCTAAAATATTTACCAAAGAGTGAACAAATGGTACTATCACTTAAAAGATATCATTAATAACCATAATATAATAAAAATAAATGTTTTTTAAATAATTTTCATATAATTTCATTTAATGGAAATTCAAGAATAAATAACCTCGATTATAATGTGATTGTGAAACAACCCTTAAAATGATCATAATGTTGAAGTGGGAATCAATCAATGAATTGATTATGTGTATCAAATTTAAATCCACATAAAAAAGTGTAAGTAAAAAAATATAGTCAAAATTAATTATACACATAATCATAGAATATTAATGATAATGAATAAGTAATATAACTCAATAAAAAGAAACTGAGTTATGAAATTTCTTTATCACTTGGTAACTTTAAGTTCAAATCCTCTTAGATGAAATAAATCAAATTGAAACTTAAAATACCATTAATAGTAATTATTTTTTATTTTTTATGTAAAAGTGGAAGTATATACACCATATAAAATTAATTATGTGCATAACATTACAATATGCCTCAATCAAATGAAATTGCGAAAAAATCTATTGCCTTATGATTCCTTTTGGTTGAACATGATTTAACCTCCTGTATGGTATTTTTAAACATGTTATTAACTTATTATATAACCATATTAATATTTATTATATCACATATTATCCTTTTATAACATATTATTACATTTTTGTTAATAATATTTTATTATTCTCATCGTTTCAGGTGTTAATTGGCTTTTTTTCTCATGCGTGTTTTGTTATAAAAGTTCTGGTTCTTATATATTTTATATATTTATTTCATCTCCAAAATAATAATCATGAAATAATTACCATATTTTTACATCTATTTTACCTTAAAAACCAATCATGAATGATGGTTATGAAAAATTAAGTATGTTATGATCATAGAGACGATAGGCCATACATACGCATGAGTAACCTTTCCAATTTTTGATAATCATTTTTGAAAGAAGTTGAGGAACATATAATATTTCAAAAATGATAATAATATCATATTTACCATATTATATACTTATATATGTCATCAATTTTATGTGTTGTTGAAAGGTGAGTCACATTGCTTTGTGAATGCGGTAGTCCACACGTACACGAACGATGTTATCATTTTTATGGGAATGAAAATGAAAGAAAGAAAATTATATATATATATATATATATTATCTTTCCAAAATGATAAATATTTCATTAGTATCATAATTATTTAATTTATATCACATATAATCATTAACATTATCTTCATCACCTTCCATGTGAAGCATTAGTGAAAGATGAATCACATCACTTCGCAAGGCGGTAGTCCACCGTACACATGAGCAACGTTATTGCATCTATTATGGAATGGAAGGTAGAAATATATATATTATATAATGACTATATAGGTATATATTTGTTATAAATATAATATATATGCTTTATATACATCATTTTACCCAACCTTGAGAGGTGGAAATGAATAACATCGATTCACGAGGTGGTAGTCCGTCGTATACACAAACGATGATTTCCTAACCCATTTGATGTAATTTGAGATGTTATTAGATCATTAAATTATTATAAAAACATCCAAATATATTTAATATAATTATATTATTATATCATCATGTATTAATAAAAATTGAAGGAGTTGGAGAAAGAAGAAAAATAAAGATGCTCATTGGAGAACATTGCCTCTTCTTTGAGTATCTTCCTTTGGTTTGCTCTAAAACATTACTATGTTAGATTTATTACCATATTAAGTCTTCTAGGATGATTATATATAATTATAGAAGTTATTTTGATAGTTATTTTCCTATCCAAAGTGGTTTGAAGGTGTGAAGTGGAGAGAAAAGGGGTGGCGTTTTATAGGTGGGGTGAGTGGCACACTTGTAATTTTTTTGAAAGAGTGAATTATGCCCACTTTTTTCTCATGTCACCAGGCCCCAATAATGATAAATTATCTTTTATATAATGGATAAGGCCAAAATATTTCCATAAAATGGTTTTTGTACAAGTTTTGGGTAATTTTTACACCTTATGTTTTAAGTTTAACCACTAAGTAAACTCGTTTTCTCCTTAATCACTATAATTAATTTTAACTATTTTCACTAATAATTTTTGTAAAAAAATTATTTTATATAATTATAAATTATAAATAATTTTTAATCTAAATATAAAATCAATTTTTACAAATTCTATTCACATAAGTGGGAAAATTCTATTTAAAATTAATATTCAATATGAAAAAGATTAAAATGAAATAAATTGGATTAATAGATATATAATTGAACTATTTTTACTTTAAAACCAATTAAAAATATAATTTAAAATTATAAATTATTTGGATGAAAATGCAGTTTTCAATTAAAATTCAATATTTCTCACTATTCATAAAAAATGAAACTTCTCAGAAAAATCCAAAAAATTCACCCTAAGATAATTTTGGTATCCCAATTTCATAAATTAATTTTATTTTTTCATATAAATATTCTAAAATTATTAAAAATTATTTTTAAATTATGTGAACCAAGCAAGATTAAACAGTCTTTTATAAAAAAAATATTGTTTTTCAGAAAACATTTCTTTTTCTTTCAAATGGTTCTTATTATTGTTTATTTTCAATACACACATACAATATTTTATTTTATTTATTAAAAATCAAGTATAATAACCAAGTATTAGAATATAAAATCAATCAAATCAAGGAGGTCTAAAATAATGAATCATGAGGGTATTCCCTCAAACTAAGTCCACCCCTTCTGACGGAAAGGAACTCGAGCTAGAGAAAGAGGTGACTAACATGTCATGATTATCCTTTGAGGCAAGTAAGCCTGGAACATTGCTAACTTCATGGTAAGTATGAATAATTTCCATGATTTTTTTGATAAGTCCTTTTAACTTTTGGATGATATATAAGACCACATAAGGAGTTATGGATAGTCATAGAGTCCATTTCAATTGTAACAAGATCAATATTGTGTTTCCCATAGATAGTGAGACTTGTTAACATCACCCTTAATTCCTCTTATAGGTAATTTCAAATACCAAATAATTAATTAAAATAAATAATGTATTGTGGTGTTATATTCTCTTATAATATATGTTTTTTATTTCACATACTCTATTGAATAAAATTTTATTCTTTTAGAATTTCAGGGTGTTACATTCTCCCCAACATAAATAAATTATTTCCTCACAATTTAAACTTGATCTTGTAAATCAAGGTTTGAAATTTTGAAATACCATTGTTGATCAACCCACATCATAAAAGAGTTAATAAAACATCATCTTAATAAGATAGTAAATTAAGTATGAAGGTTATCTCAAATAACAAATAACTAGGTTTCCCAATATGAGAACATTGGTGGAAAGTAAATATATAGCCATGGAGGAAAAGCGTAAATATTTATATAGATTGATTGATGTCATTGATCATAATAAATTTAATGATAAATGGAAATTTTAGGGCCTCAAGTGAAATAACCTAATAAGTGTGAAAAGTTCATTGATATCATCAAAAATGATGGTAATAGGATAACATTTTATTTCAAGATACTTTTTCTAAACTTGATGAATTATTTTACTATATAAGAATATAATGAAATATACTTAATTTATATGTTTTTATTTCATAATAATCGTTTCATCCTTTGGTTTTTCTTCGATCAATTTCTAATTCATTACTTATTTCAAGAAATACACATCCAAAAATTAATTTCTATGCTTAAAGCACTAAAATTTACATTTAACAGATCGTAAGATCCATAAAAGTTTGAAAGTATTTTCTTATATCATTAACTATTTTCCAAAACCAATATGGTTAACACATTAATCTATAAACATAAAATTTAATACTACTATTTTATCATTAATATTTATTCATCAAATTGTTTAACTAAAAACAATGATATATTAACCAAGACATTGTGTAGGCCAGTGGTAGGTGAGAAACCATTATAATCCTTCAGTCATGGGTTCAAGACCTCGGCCTTTCCAAACTTGATGATTTTTTACCCTATATATCGGTTTTCCTTTTTATAAAATATATTAATATAATTCCTATAAAGTTTCAAAAATATGATGGACATCCTTGAAATAAAATTAATCATTAGATAAACATTTTCCTAGTGTTTTCAACACAATTTCTTTTATAAAGTATAATAATATTATTGTACTATTATTACAATATTATTAATTATCATATCGACCATAAAGTTTATAAATAAGTTTAAACCTATGTCTATAAAATGTAAATTCATTATTCCTCAAATAAATTTTCCACTAAAACATATAATTTCCATAAGTTTCTATAAAATATCCTTAATCTTGGTATACTCCCATCAAATAAAACCTAAAAATAGGTGTTTGAGATATATAACTTATGATCAATCTTAAAATCATTAACCCATAATGGTATCCATAACTAAAATTTTAGCGAATACACAATTTCTTCTAAAATTTAATAGAATCCTTAGATGTTTCATGATTATTGTAACCAAAATACTACTGGTAAAATTCTTCAACTATTTAATTATTGAATCACAATACATAAATACATCATCCATTTTATTTCTACTTAGGTCCTTCTAGGGTCTAGGGATTATCCTTTAGAAGATTCAATTGAATCAGGTAATGCCCAGGTTCCCCAAATTTAGGATAACAAACTATAAATAGATCCTTAGGATGATATTTGTTTCATTCCATCATACTCTTTATTTTTCCTCCTCAATTATTTACTTTATGTCCACATTTCCTAAACATAAAGAATTTTACTAATCATTTGAGTCACATTCTTGGGTGTCTCTTTCCACATACATGTCATGATGAAATTTGAGCCTTATTTTCTCTATGGTCTCCACCACTCTAGCTCTTAGAAAACTCAATCCTTTTCTAATTTATTGGATTTAGGAGTTGGTTAAGGTATATGTTGTTAATAATATTTTGGGAAAATTGATTAGGAATAATCACAATATATTTCACTCCATCATCATCTCATTTGGTTTCTCATAGTCACCGCATTTTTTTTCATAATCAATGTTAGCATGATTCCTTTGGGTTCCATCAATTGACTAAAATCAAGAAGTACAGTGTGAGTAACAATAACTATAGTGGGAAACCCATGTAATAATTTTTAGGATGTCTAAATCTTGATAAATTATTTTCAATCTAAGATACATTATGTTTAACCTAGGTCATTCGTTGTTATTATATATTCAAATCCTTAAAAATGGTTTGTAAAAAAATGTGAATTATCTTAATAATATACACAAGGAGTGTTAAACCAAGTGTACAGTAATGTCGCTTTTAATATACCAATTTACACTCAATTCAAGCCTAATGCACCATTTTTAGAGTTATTACCCAAAGGTACATCTGTTACAGAACCAAATCCACTTTTATTATCTTGATAGGGATGTATTTCAATAAAAAAACCACATAATATATATCTTACCAAAACTTTAGGATGTTCTTCTATAATTATCCAAAAATTCCATCATATTTTTATGTTCCTTAATCTATATTTTCCTAAATATAGTTCCTAAGGATTCCACTAAACTTCCTTTTATACCAACAGTAGTGACCTTGACCCTAGTATCCCGGAGTCAGTGTCATACTTTACTACATTGGTATAAGATTACAGGAACCACATCCAATTATTGAATATTTTCATAGTATTTTTAAACTAAATACATAAATAAGTCTTGTATTACAATTTAATACACAAATACAACATAATTGTTTTGAAAATAATATTAATCCATAGAGAATATCTATGCATATCAGTCATAGTAAACTTTATGAAATCCTGAGAAAAGGAGAAAAATAAGGGTGAGATCAAATGCTCAGTAAGGGTTAAGTACAACAGAATGAATAAAGAATAAATGAGAATAATCGACATGGAAAGTTAAATAACTTAACCCACATGAGATTTAAATAACTAGATAAAGAAAAATCAATATGGTAAGGTAAATAACTAAGCACACATGCCATTTAAATAACTCTATAAGGAAAAATAAATATGGAAAGGTAAATAAATAAAAATACATTACATTTAATTAATGATTTTATAATTAAATGAATCTAGAAATAATTTCATAGTGAAAATCTCCTAGATAGTAATTACTAAATTATGAATGAAATCAATTCTTAAATACTGGATTCCATGTTTCCCAAGTATATGGACCTTTATCATCAAGACCTTTCACAAGATGGTTTAAAACATACTAAGTAAAGACCGATTTAACTAAGTCTAGCTAAGTGATTCATCCCATGATACTACCAATGCATCGAGGGGCTTTCATTAACCAGTCCCTAAACCATGTATTACATGTCCAAATAATTCCTCATATATATAATAATCAATTTAATTCATAAACAATGTGACTTTTCATTAAATATCTGCATTTAATAAAGGATGTATATTTATCAATATTTTACTAGTTAATCAAATAAATTTCAAGTAAAAATCATAGGTAAAAATGGAATATGGTTTAGGAAATAATCATATCTATGATAAATGATATAGATATTTATGGGAAATTTAATGTTTAATGATCATAAGAGAGTGAATAATTCAAGGAAGTGAATTTCAATACTATCCTTGGTCAAAATAGTCATAATCCATCTAGATAAATAAAAAGAATGTTATTAATACAATTTATACCCATCATAGTAATAATAAATGGTTTTTGTGATTAATTAATAAAATTAATATAAAAAGTTATTTAAAAAGATTCTTGAGGAAAATATCATTTTCATTTCGAAAAACATTTCAAAAATACCTTCTCTTTGAAAATCACTTTAAAAAAATATTTAAAAATAACTTCATAAAATTTCCAAGGAAGATTTAAAGAAATTATGGTCATTATGGTGGTAAATTATGTACATTGTGTGAACATTTATTTTATAAAAAGGTTAGAAAAGTGCCTTGTTCGAAAAGGGACAAGAATATTCCTTTGTAAAAATTCTTTAGAAACAAAAAATGGGTAAAATTTTCTTTTAATAAATCATTTTGAAAATTTTAAAGATTTTGTTTTTTGGAAAAATCTTTATAAAACATTTTTTTCTAATAAAATTGTTTTATGACTGAAGAGAGAAGTGAATTCATAATTTATTAAAACATTTTCTCAAAACATTAAGTACCAAAGAGTGGGGAAATGGTACTTTCACTTGAAAAAGATCATGAATAACCCAAGGAGAATAAAATTAAAGAGTTTATAGAACAATTATCATATAATTTCCATTAATTCAAATTCAAGAATAATCAATCTTGATTAGAATGAGATTATGAAACAACCCTTAAAATGATATTAATGTTGAAGTGAGAATTAATAAATGAATCTATTATGTGTATCAATTTTAAATCCACACAAAAAATGGAAATAAAGAAATATATATTTAAAATTCACTATGCGTATAATTATATAATATCAATGATAATGAAGAAGTAATATAACCCAGTGAAAAGAAATTGAGTTATGAAATTTCTTTATCACTTGGTAACATTGAATTCAAATACCCTTAGATGAAATGATTCAAATTGAAACTTAAGATACCATGAAGAATGAATTATTCATGATATTACATTTCAAAGGGGAATTATATACACCATAGAAAAGTAATTATGTGCATAACATTACAATATGCCATAATGAAATGAAATTGAGATGAAACCCTTACCTTATGATTAATTTTGGTTTAACATGATTTAACCTCATTTATAGTGGTTTTAAAAATGTTATTAACTTATTCCAAAAACATATTAATATTTATTATATCATATACGATCCTTTTATAATATATTATTACCCATTCATTAATAATATTTCATTATTTTCATTGTTTTGGGTGTTAATTTCTTTTTTTTTCTCATGTCTGTTTTGTTATGAAAGTTCTAGTCCTCACACATTTTATATAGTTATATCATATACAAAATAATAATCATGGAATAATTATCATATTTTAAAATAAATTTTACCTTTAAAACCAATCATTAATGATGATTATGAAAAATTAAGTATGTTACAGTCATGGAGATGGTAGACCTTACGTACGTATGAGTAACATTTTCATCTTTAGATGATCATTGTGGAAAGAAGTTAAGTGATATATAATCTTTCCAGAATGATCATAATATCATATATACCATCTTATATAATTATATATTTCATCCATGTGGTTTTTTTATGAAAAAAAAGTCACATCGCTTTGTGAAGTCGGTTTTCCACACATACACGGATGATGTTATAATCTTTACGTAAGTGAAAAGGAAAGAAATAAAATGATATATATATATATATATATCTGTGTGTGTGTGTATTATATTTATATAATGATAAATATGTCATGGATATTATAATTATTTCATGCATATCATATATAATCATTAACATTATCTTTATCACCTTCCATGTGAAACATTGGGGAAAGATGAATCACATCACTTCACGAGGCGGTAGTCCACCGTACACTCGAGAAACATTATCACATATCCTATGGAATAGAAGTTAAAGATATATATATATATACATATATATACATATATATATATATATCATATAATGACTCTATAGGTATAAATATGTTATAAATATCATATATATTCTTTATATCCATCAGCATACCCAACCTTGAGTAGTAGAAATGGAAAAATAGATGACATCAGTTCATGAGGCAGTAAGTCGTCATACGCACGAACGATGGTTTATTAACTCATTTGATGGAATTTTAGGTGGTTTTATATCATTACCTTATTATGAAAACATCCCAATATATGGAATATACTGAGGTTATTATATCATCATGTCTTAATAAAAATTGAATAAGGTGGAGAAAAAAGTAAAATAAAGATGCTTGTTGGTTGGATTTATACACAATATAAGATAGTATGATTAGAGGGAATTTTGGAATTTATTTTTGTAGGTAATTTCTGAACTAAATTTTTTTTAATGTGTGAAGTGGAGAGGGGAGGGGAAGCCTTTTATAAGTAGGGTGAGTGGCACACTTGTAATTTTTTTGAAAGAGTGAATTCCCCCAATGTTTTTTCATATCAAAAAATCCCCAATAATAGTACATTAATAATATTATAAGATATAATGTAAAATATATCCATGAAATGGGATTTTGAAAAGTTTTGGATCATTTTTACACCTTATATTCTAATTTTAACCACTAAGTAAACTTCTCTTCTCCTTAATCTCTATAATAAATTTTAACTATTTTCACTAATCATTTTGTTTGAAAATTATATTGACCTAAATAGAAATTAAAATTTTTTATTATTATAGATATTTAATCCATTTTAAAATTTAAATTCACAAAATTATTAAAACTCAATTTAAAATTAATCCCACAGATGGGACAAGAAAGCAGGTATTTAAAGATAAAATGTTCAAAAGTTTACAACGTTTTTAAATATAAATTAAATATGAAAAAGATTAAAATGAAATAAATTGGATTAATAGATGTATAATTAAACTAGTTTTACTTTAAAACAAATTCAAGATATTCTTTAATAATATAAATTAATTAGAAGAAAAGACAATTTTCAATTAAAATACATTATTTTTCACTATTCATCAAAAAATGAAACTTCTTAGAAAAATCCAAAAAATTAACCCTAAGATGATTTTGGTATCCCAATTTAAAAAAATTAATTTTATTTGGTAATATAAATTTTCTAAAAGTTTTAAAAATTAATTTCAAACTATGTGTGCCAAGCATGATTAAACTGTCTTTTAGAAAAAAACACTGTTTTTTAGAAAATATTTATTTTACTTTTAAATTATTCTTATTATTATTTATAATAAATAGATAACTAATAAAAAAATTAATATAAGTTCTTTCATAATTTATCTAATCTTATTTATACCCTCCATTCCAAAAGCTATGCGATAACTATTATATTAAATAATAATATTAATAGTATATTGTTGTTCGGTAAAACTTGGTCTTGTATGCAATGCAAGCTATCGAAGAAGCTCATTGTTTCTTATTCCATATGATATCAAAGAAATTAAACTTATTCTAAAAGAATATATTTTAAATTCTTGGGGTTTTATATTCTCTTCTAAGTAAGGTTTTTCATTTCACATACACTATTGAGTAAAATGTTATTCTTTTAGAATTTTGGTGTGTTACAATTTCTTCCCAAAAAAAGGCACTTTGATGCCATATTTTCATGAACCAACCCAGGACACCCTTGATCCAAGAACCTGATCTAACTCATGGTAGGTGCTAAAGGGTGTTCCCAATCCCCATGGGCTGGAAGCAAGTTCCAGAGCTTCAAAATATACTTATTGAAAAAAAATTACCCCAGAAAAATAATATTAAATAAAAAAATAATTCTATCAAGATTTAATTATGGTTCATGCATACATTGAAAATCCATGTATAAACACAATATATATATTTAAATGTAAGAAAAATATAGATGAGGCATAACAAAATAAAAAACTCAACTCAAAATAAATATAATAAGGAGGAAAATAATTAGAATAAAATGAAGGTTGGTTGGGCCAATATGTCCATGATACAAAATAAAAATAAAATAATAAACCAAAATATCCTCATAACCCAACATCACCATCCAAAAAAATATGATATGCTCTATGAGAAACCAACAAGGATTAGACCATTGGAAGTAGCTTCTCTATACCAGAACCTAAACATACAAAATCCATTTAATATATATACATTGAGTGGTTCAAGTAAGGTGTTATCATAAAAAAACTAGTGGGATTTCGAAAAAGATTCCATGAATTTCCTTTAAAAAAGTAGAACATGAACACTAATTTGAAATACACTACTTGAAAATATGTCTTTTTCATCTAAGGGTTTATAATCACACATAGTTCCTTGAAACCTTTTCTAAAAACACAAAAACAACTTAAAAACTATTAAAACATTCATTGAATAATCCCTTTTAAAAAACTAATTTGGAAATCCCCCTTTTAAGACCATTTTCAAAAAAAACTATACAAAATAAAACTCAAAAAAAATTAAAATAAGCATAAACTATATAAATGAATCAATAAAATGTATACAAAACATGAAGAACATAACAAATTAGATACCACCACTATAATAAAGAAACAAATTAATAGATAGTGGAATAATTATAAAATTACAACATAGTTATATCATAAAGGTGAAGTAAAAAACATGATATAAATGAACAAAATTAATCAAGAAGAAATAGAACTAGAATACAAATTAATTGAAAAAGAATATCATTAAAATATTGATACTCATGGGTAACTCCTAAAAATATAATGAGACAATCCTAGATGTACTTGGTTCGAACTATATATTGTTGTATCGATGCATTCTGAGACAATAACCTTTCGAATTACCCTTAATTATCCTCACTTAAGGTACTCTTGTAATTGGCACTAGTACAATGCTAGAGGATGCAAGTCTGACTCATCAGGACAAGTATGACAACCATATCTTAATCTCTCATTAATACACCTAGGATACCCATGAAGATAGTGATAATAGGTGATGAACATTTATCAAATACAATTCATAAGTAAATACATGGAATAACATCTCCTAATACCACCTCTATATACCCTCCTAATTCAAATCCTCTCCTTACTAGTTATAACAATTTTAAAAATCACACAAAGATCTAGGCTCAAATAAACCATGATAATATGAGGCTTCTATTGATGGTGTAGATAATTTTATAAAAAAACATTATCAAAAGTTATAATTAGGCCTTAATTTTTGAAATTATAAATATCATTTATAAATAATTCTTTGAAAACAATTTTAAAACCACATTACTTGAGAATCCCTTTTTCAAGATTTCAAATGAGAATATAAAATGTGATTTAAGAAAATAGAACCAACGTTTTCTTTGAAACCATTTTCAAAGATAAACATATCCTTTTAAAAAATATTTTTGAATAATTATAAATCAAATTTAATTTGTATAACACATTTCACATGATATACACATAAAAAACACCCTTATACAACATAAATGAAATTATAAACATAAAACTCATTAATATAACCAATAACAACTTATCAAATAAACTCATTAAAATTCATTAGTAAAAATTACCCAATTAAACAACATTTCAAACTCAACCAATTTTATATGAAATAATTTAAAAGTCTAAAACATCATTTTCATGTCTAGTTTCTTTAGAAAATACCCATAAGGAGCTTTATGAGACATATTATATGTAGAATTTTTTATTTTCATCCTGTAATAATAAGAATTTATTTAAAACTCCTTGTTCAACCAATCAATGAGTTTAAAATACTTTATCCTATAAATAATAATTCTCCAACATTCAAAAAACATGAATAATTTTTAAGAAAACTGATTTAGAAATATCAATCATTATATGACATGTTAAAAAAATCAAATTCATGGAAATGCCTACCTCAAATGGGTACATATTAAGTAAAACCCTTGAATATGAAATAATGATACTTAAGGAACAACCTGCATATCCTAAACAAAAATAACCATAAGGGGTTATGAAAATCCCTCATCCTATAGTTAGGAGAATTCCTCTCACATACCTTGAGTAAATGGGGAGGATCAGACCACAATAAGGGGTTAAAATGAAAAGGGAAAAGTTGAAATTTCTAAATTTTAAAAACATAGGCATCATATATGGTTTATAAAACTATGCACCAACCATACAAGAATCACTGTACAAGATAGGTACTATCTTATAATTTTACTAAACTATTGTGAAAACTATGTGCCAACCAAATGAACTACTCTACTAAAAACTAAAGACCCTCATGAACAGTCAGCACATAGTTTAAATTAATATTTCACTTGTAGGACCCCAGGACACCCTGAGAGGGGAGGGGTGAATCAGGGTGTCAACTTTTTCTTCTTAAAGTTGTGGATATTGTTCCCACGTTGGTAGGAACTACTTCAACCTGTATGATGGATATGATCAGCGATGAAACATTCACATGCAGAGAGATGACACAGCTATTTTTACTTGGTTCACCACTAAGGGCTACGTCCAAAGAGCATACGTCGACAGGTTGTCGGTCGTACCTGAATCCACTATGCTTCACTAGCTGTAGATTACAATTGTTCAGGCACAGTCACTCTGTCCCAGGCTCACTGCCTCTACAAAGGTTCAGGGATAGCTCACTGATTCCCTCGAGTCACTCTCGTTGACTCCCCCTGGCTCACTACCGTTGGTGAAGTCACACTCAGTTTATAGACGTGAAGGTCTCTTCAATAGATATATATGAAGTTCATTGTCTCCTGTTCAGCATGAGACTTTTCTTGCATCAGAGTCCTGAGTTTATTCTCTTTTGTATTCAACCTTTTACTTTAGTGCAATGACTGAATGCACTAGATCCCCTTGTCTTCGTTTTCCTGAATTACAATCACTTGTGTGATTGCTCAATAAATGATTCTCTTTTCAAGTCCAAATTTTATCCACTGATGAATACCCCTTTTCCCATGTCCACTGGGTGAACAACCTTTGGAAAGGGCCTTCACAAAGTACCCTACTTCTCAAGGCTCCCAATTTTGCAAAGCTCAAACAAGCCTTCGCGGAGTCCCTGCCTTTTTGCGAAGCTCAATCGCGAAGCACTCTCGCGATGCTCCAGCCTTCACAATGTTGGGCTATCGCGGAGCTCCGGTCTCTTCGCAAAGCTCACTGATCCAACGCAGGGTGCAAGACTTTTGCAGAGCTAGAATATCCGCCGCGAAGCTTCTCTTTCGCGAAGCAGACTGCCTTCGCGAGTGACCTTTGCGAATCGAGAGCAAAGGATTTTCGTTGAGATCTCTCTCCTCTCCTTTTAAGGGGGTCAGCCTCTATTTATAGGTGATTCCACCGACCCTCGAACTTTCCGCGCGAAGTCAATGCCACGTCATCTCAAATTGCGAAGCTCCGAAGTTTCCGCCGGAATTCTGTCCAAATCGCGAAGCACCTCGGCAATTTTCGGATCGCGGAGCTCGTCGTAATCGCGGAGTATCACCGTCATCATTCCTTCATGCCTTCTCCGCGAAGCTCCCTCACAATGCCCTTTACCGCTGTGATGTGCTTCAAATCCGTCATTTGCGAAGCTTTGACGTAATCGTGAAGCCTCACCACCTCCATTTTTATCGTCTTCGCGATTTCCAAACCATGCATCCTTTCTTCACGAAATTCATGACTTTTCCATATTTAATTATTATCTTCATGGAAATCCACTTTTCGTGATGCTCAGCAACTTCCAGATTTTGGACCCCAAAAATTTGGCAAACACTGGGAAATGGCGCCACCTTCTGCTGGTTCACATTCTAAACTTCCCTGAAGTTATTCCTTTCTCCCCCTTTGACAACAATCCCAAAGACCGGTAAAGTGTTCAATGTTCTTCTCAAACCATACTCCCCATGGATAGTATCTCCCCCACAAACCTGCATCACATCCATAAACAGATAAAGACAATTATCATAATCTAGGAGAGAGGTATCTCGGATCCTCCTTATGCACTAAGAGGCGGCTGAACACCATGGTTCAACCGATGCTTTTCAAACACAGCTGTTGAAAATGGCTTCGTCAGGATGCCAGCCACTTGCTCATCAATTCCTTCATAATCCATTCCTTTTTCAACATTCCTGAATCAGACATGGATCCTTAATGGAAGCCTTTGAAATCAACATGCCACCATGGAATCACCTTTGTCAACAATGTTTGTATGTCGTTTTGTTTGCTTTGTCAACAAGAACAAACACCTCAAATACACTTCTTCTCGGTGATCTGAATCCTTCAGAAACTCTTCTGTTGTCACCACAAACTCCACTATCATGATATGTATTCTTTGAAGGAACAGCTTTAGAATCATCATCTTATGATACAATGTGATGTGCATGTCCATCGCATAAGTCCAATGTTTATGGCCATCACAGAATGCCAATCCCTTGCACATTGTCTTCTTCTTCAACCATCTTCCTCTACTTCATGCAAAACATGCGATTATAGTCTTCAATAAGTCTCTTGCATGGTTCTCATGCAATCATGAAGAGTTGCATGGTCTTCACCAAATCTCATTCTTCTTTAATAATCCTCAGATGGATTACACCTCACATTCTTCATTGTTGTAAACAATGTGTCACCTTTGACATATGTTCTTTGAACTTTTGATCAGTACAACAATCGCCTGAATTATCATTCCTCCATTTCATTGGAGTACTTATTGATCTATTTCATTTTGATCTTCATTGACAACTATTGAAAACAAATACAACCTTATAGACAAAGTGGTTCCAACAATCTCCCCCTTTGTATTTTGTTGTCAATACCTTATACATCTTCTGAAATGAATTTGTCAATGTCAAAATGAGAAACTTCTCTTTAATCAACTTTCATTTCAATCATTCATTTCACTTTCTCTCCCCCTTATTGACAAGAAATACAAAGCGCATGGTAGGGAGGGTGTAAATCCATACTTAATCAATGTTTCATTAATAATTTCACTCTAATTCTACTTGAGCAATGCTCGATGTAGAAAACAAGAGGATTTGATTAAGTCAACAAGGCTGTCTATTATTCACAGATCATGATACCAACATGAGATGAGAACTCATGTATTTTGTCTTCAAGGGTTTACCACTTTTATTTCAGGCATAAGAAAAATCAAATGTTATAGGGAATAATCAACCTGAAACTCATGCACTCACATCAGCTAACAGATCAAAAACATTCAAGTGCAATCGGCAGGATAAGTGGCCTTGGGGAACATCCATTCTTCTTATGTCACTGATCAATTCAGTTACTCCCCCTTTGTAGAATGATATTTGATCTTAGTAACCAAGGGATAGAGATTGAGAAATGGCATACCTTCTCCATTGACATGTTCTTCAAGAAATTCACAGATTAACTGTATTTGAGTCCATCTGGAGTTGATATTGATTGAAACAGTGATTTTGGAAGCTTCTTCATTTTTCTCCCCCTCAGGGGAAACACTCCTCATCATCTTAATCAATAGTGATCCTTCATCATCTTAATCATTGAATATCCATTGAATAATATACTAAGGATGGAAACATCTTTAGCTTGGCTATCAAGAGTTGACACCATTCACTACTTCTCAGGTTCTCCCCCTGAGAGCATGCTTCACCTTCAATTCCCTGCATTATTAGCACAAATACAATACACAAATGAATAAGGGAATAAGGTAGTTCCTCCTTGATTCATCAACAAGACATTCATGGTTGAGGTTCTTTTCTCAACCAAGTTCCTCTGTTCACTCCAGTCTTCATGCCCGCACATTTGAACATATGTTCTGACATCTTTTGGTGTGGCATGGCTATGTTCACATACTCTTCTGCTTTGTGTGAAGGATCGTTCTGCTTAACAGCCATCATGAATGATACATTCTTACTCTTCTTAAGGAAGGATTCTTTCTATAGTATTAAGGTTAGGCAACCTTTTTCAATGTGACCATATTTCTTGCATCTCTCACACAGAACTTCTTTGACACATGCGATTCTCTTGGTTTGCAATCTATCATGAACTCTGTCTTCATCATGTGAAATTTTTCTTTTTCCTTTGTCACCAGCCTTGGCCTTTTCATCTTCTATATTCCTTATTCTTTTCAAATCTTCTGGCCAGATGACCAACATGTCATTTGGAACTTTTGTAGCTGGTTTGGATCTTCCACATGGGTTCATCTGAGTTTCATCCCACTTAGTTTTTCTTTCAGATTAATGACCCTTTAATTTCATGGACCTAAAATCCCGGGTCTTCTCAGCTTCCCTTCTTGAGATCTTCTTGGGTAAATGTGTGTTCACAATATTTTTCTGTTTTCTTCCCAAGGTAATTTCTTCATGCTTAGCCGGCATCGGAGGACTTCTTTTCTTATCAATAGTGAAATAATGTTGATATGGACATGTGCCTGCCTTGTGACCGCTGTCATTGCATACATCACAGATGTTATCAAAAATTCCAAATCTGTTTGCGGTAAACAGATGCCTCTGGACCTACGGATGTTGCTTCTTCTTCTCTGGCTTCCTTCCCTTTGATATAGGTTTTCCCTGTGCTTTTCCATGTAAGGGATTATAAAAACAATCCAGTTCACAGTGCCCAAATCTGTTGTAGCACTAACATTGACCCACAAATCTTTTCTTCTTTGTATCTTTTGTATTAGGTTGTTGGGCCATCTGCTTAATCTTTTGTGCTCTATTTGAGGAACCAACTTCCTCCTTTTTCTTCCCATCCACCCTAGCCATGGTGGTAGGTCTCTTCTTCTCACCTTTCCTCATCCATACTTGTTTAGAACTTTTCTTCCAACTTGCACTGATTGTAGGAATGTATTTAGAAACATGAGTACAAGATGGTTTGGTTGGTACCTTCACTTTCTCAGTTGCTTGTGATAGATCAATGAGTGAAGTCATGATCTTCTTATCACAGGTTGGAGGTCTTTCGATAATAGAATCCTCCAGTGAGCATTGAGTACCAGCTGCAACTGATTCTTGATGTGGATAATCAAGAGTTGTCATAATGTTCTTGTCACATATTGGACGTATTTCAGCTTTAGACTCCCCCAATAAACATTGAGTACAAGAATCACTCATTTCATTCTTTTGTGAAGTCTCAATATGTGTATTCTCAATCTTGGTCAACTGGGCTTCCAATTTTTGACCCTCAATATTGAGGATGATCTTATGATCTTCAATCATGATCATCTTCTCTTCACAAGTCTTCTTCAATATTTCAACCTCATCTTCATGCATCTTAACTTTGTTTTCTAACAAGAAGTCAAGTTCCCTGAATTTAATGGAAGTTTCTTCCAAACAAAAACTCTTGACTTCATTTCTCTTCTTCAGCTCAGCATCAAGTGCATGGATCTTTTCTTTTAGAGTCTTATTGACTGCCTCGTTTTCTTCAAATACTTTAACCTGTTTGGTGAGCTTCATACTTTCCAGTACTTTTCTTTCCAATCCCTTCTCCATATTTTTAGCTTCTCTTTCTAGTCAAGTGATCTCAACCTGCATAGATTGGAATAGGCTACAAATAATAGCAACCCTTTCTTCAGGAATATCACGCAGATATGTTTTGAGTTTTTCCTGAAAGCTTGAATTAGGGGTTTCATCCTTTCCTCTAGAAGAATCCTGAGCCACCTGCTTGATACTTTCCAAGCCTGATGTTTCTTCGTTATTGGAATGGCATAGAGAACAAGACACTGCATCTTCATTGGATATGAGGTACTTCTTCAACTGCTTCTTCTCTTTCTTTTTCCTGTTTGTCATGGTCTTGCAAGATGTAGACTTCTGCTCAGAAATGATTGCGTCATTGTCAAGACTGCTCTTCATTGATTACTTTAGGAAAGAAACTCAAATCCTCTTCTCTATAGAATTACTAGATAATATCCAACATACGTTAACCTTTCACTCTGATACCACTTGTAGGACCCCGGGACACCCTGAGAGGGGAGGGGTGAATCAGGGTGTCAACTTTTGCTTCTTAAAGTTGTGGATCTTGTTCCCATGTTGGTAGGAACTACTTAAACCTATATGATGGATATGATCAGCGATGAAACATTCACATGCAGAGAGATGACACAGCTATTTTTATTTGGTTCACCACTAAGGGCTACGTCCAAGGAGCATACGCCGACAGGTTTTTGGTCGTACCTGAATCCACTATGCTTCACTAACTGTAGATTACAATTGTTCGGTCATAGTCACTCTGTCTCAGGCTCACTGCCTCTACAAAGGTTCAGGGATAGATCACTGCTTCCCTCGGGTCACTCCCATTGACTCCCCCTGGCTCACTGTCGTTGGTGAATTCACACTCAGTTTATAGACGTGAAGGTCTCTTCAATAGATAGACATGAAGTTCATTGTCTCCTTTTCAGCATGAGACTTTTCTTGCATCAGAGTCCTGAGTTGATGCTATTTTGTATTCAACCTTTTACTTTAGTGCAATGACTGAATGCACTAGATCCCCTTGTCTTCGTTTGCCTGAATTACAATCACTTGTGTGATTTCTCAATAAATGATTCTCTATTGAAGTCCAAATTTCATCCACCGATGAATACCCCTTTTCCCATGTCCACTGGGCGAACAACCTTTGGAAAGGGCCTTCACAAAGTACCCTACTTTGCAAGGCTCCCAATTTTTCAAAGCTCAAATAAGCCTTCGCGGAGTCCCTGCCTTTTCGTGAAACTCAATCACGAAGCACTCTCACGATGCTCCAGCCTTCGCAATGCTGGGCTATCGTGGAGCTCCGGCCTCTTCGTGAAGCTCACTGAGCCAACGTGGGGCGCAAGACTTTTGCGGAGCTCGAATATTCTCCGCGAAGCTCCTCTTTCGCGAAGCAGACTGCCTTCGCGAGTGACCTTTGTGAACCGAGAGTAAAGAATTTTCGTTGAGAGCTCTCTCCTCTCCTCTTGAGGGGGTCGGCCTCTATTTATAGGCGATTCCACCGACCCTCTAAATTTCCGCACGAATTCAATGCCACGTCATCTCAAATCGCGAAGCTCCGAAATTTCCGCCGGAATTCTGTCCAAATCGCGAAGCACCTCGGCAATTTTCGGATCGCAGAGCTCGTCGTAATCGCAGAGTATCGCCGTCATCATTCCTTCGTGCCTTCGCCACAAAGCTCCCTTGCAATTCCCTTTACCGCCGCGATGTGCTTCAACTCCGTCGTTCACGAAGCTTTGACGTAATCGCGAAGCCTCACCGCCTCCATTTTTCTCGTCTTCGCGATTTCCAAACCATGCATCCTTTCTTCAAGAAATTCATGCCTTTTCCATATTTAATTATTATCTTCATGGAAATTCACTTTTCGCGATGCTCAGCAACTTCCAAATTTTGGACCCCAAAAATTTGGCAAACACTGGGAAACGGCACCACCTTCTGCTAGTTCACATTCTGAACTTCCACGGAAGTTATTCCTTTCTCCCCCTTTGACAACAATCCCAAAGAATGGTAAAGTGTTCAATGTTCTACTCAAACCATAGTCCCCATGGATAGTATCTCCCCCACAAACCTGCATCACATCCATAAACAGATAAAAAAAATTATCATAATATGGGAGAGAGGTATCTCAGATCCTCCTTATGCACTAGGAGGCGGCTGAACACCATGGTTCAACCGATGCTTTTCAAACACAGCTGTTGACAATGTCTTCTTCAAGATTTCATCCACTTGCTCATCAGTTCCTTCATAATCCATTCCTTTTTCAACATTCCTGAATCAGACATGGATCCTTAATGGCAGCCTTTGAACTCAACATGCCACCATGGAATCACCTTTGTCAACAATGTTTGTATGTCGTTTTGTTTGCTTTGTCAACAAGAACAAACACCTCAAATACACTTCTTCTCGGTGATCTGAATCCTTCAGCAACTCTTCTGTTGTCACCACAAACTCCACTATCATGATATGTATTCTTTGAAGGAACAGCTTTAGAATCATCATCTTATGATACAATGTGATGCGCATGGCCATCGCATAAGTCCAGTGTTTATGGCCGTCATAGAATGCCAATCCCTTGCACATTGTCTTCTTCTTCAACCATATTCCTCTACTTCATGCAAAACATGTGATTCTAGTCTTCAAGAAGTCTCTTTCATGGTTCTCATGAAATCATGAAGAGTTGCATGGTCTTCACCAAATCCCATTCTTCTTTAATAATCCTCAGATGGATTACACCTCACATTCTTCATTGTTGTAAACAATGTGCCACCTTTGACACATGTTCTTTGAACTTATGATCAGTACAACAATCGCCTGAATTATCATTCCTCTATTTCATTGGAGTACTTCTTGAGCTCTTTCATTTTGATCTTCATTGACAACTATTGACAACAAATACAACCTTATAGACAAAGTGGTTCCAACATCACTAACCATGTAGTTGTAAATAGATTCTTAAACCTTCCAAAAAAATAAAAAGGAAAAGAACCATAAAGAAGAATTGGATTAAAAACCAAAAAATAAATAATTTAATAACAAAAATTGAGGTCGGAGTCTGAAAATCAATCCTGGTGTGTTACTCTCAATCTCGTCACCATATGAGGAAGGGTTTTGTATGTTATTTCCATGTTATAAGTACATTGGATTTTATAAATAATATTTTTTATATGGTTAGTTTAAATATTGATCATAAGGGTTAAGATCCCATTCTTAAAAATAAAACATCTCACCAAATATTTCAGTTTTAGGGTTTATGTAGCACCCCAAGCTTCCATGGTACGCTTCTCTTTGAATAATACAGTAGCGTGTGTTGTACGCAACTTCGAGTTCTAACACACACCACAACCAATCAAACTAGCCGTTATGAATAGTAATACCCACTTTTTAAAATTTTATAAATTTTATCTTTCAAAATGAACTTTATTTTTTGATTCGGAATATCATAATTAGCCTAGGGTGAATTTTGGGTTTTTTTTTGAAAACTTTAAATTTTTTATGAATAGTGAAAAACCCTGAGTTATTAGTTAAAAACCGAATTTTTATTTAAATAATTATTTATTTTATTTGAATTTATTTTAGGTCAAAATAGATACGTAATACCTATATAATTTCAATGTAATTCATTGGAGTCAGTTTATAATAATTTTAGACATATAAAAATTTTATTGAACTTTTCACCGTCTTTTACCCAACTCCTAGGAGAATTTGCAAATTCACATAAAACTTAATTTTACGGCTTCTGTGAGTGGAGTTTCGAAAATCTGAGAGACACGGTTAATATCAAGGAGTAAAATGTGGTTCAATAAGATAAAAATAATTTTTGGTGAATAGTAAATTTTTACTTTTATTTACCACGGTTAAAAGTAAATAGGATAATTAAGGGTAAAAATGATATTAATAGTACCCTAACACATGTCTTAATTCTATTGGACAAGTGTATCTCGACCAAAAACAACCTTAGGAATAAAATATTGTCATTTAGGTCCACTTGGATTAGATTAGGACATTTATTATTATTTAATTCAAAGAAGAGTTAAAAGAGTTAAAATCAAAGTTTATTAACTAAAACATTTTTAATATAGGGTTTTCCATAAGATAAATTTGATTATAAATATTAATTAGAAATATAAAAATATTTCATACATAATCTTATTTTATTTATAATTTTTAGACATTAAATAATTTAATTTATTTATGACACAATGATGATGCAGTAATTACCTAATTAATGAAATATTAAAATAATTGATATTATAAATACCCAAATAAATGTAATTTGAGACTTTTCATGAATTAAACTAATTTTATAGGTTAATATGACATGTTAGTATTTATTTAATTATGTTTTTTATAAGTAATCATGTTGTTATGATTTTCACAAAAATCAAATATCAAATAGTATCAAAATTGACATAAAAGAGTTTTTAAAACAAATATTATATTATTAATTGATATTCAATTTCTAAAAATCTAAGTTTCGGCCAAGAGACTTATATAATGATATTTTTATCATTAATTTACTACTTGTGGGTCTCTTGGATGTATATAGTAAGTTTATTAACTATATAATATAAAAATACTAAGTGACATGGTAAATGTCAAACTAATTAACTAAGAGTTAAAACCAAACGATAAGGTTAATATAATAACACAAACCTGTCTAAATTCTATTGGTTGAAATTATTTCGACCCATACCCACCTTAGACTTTGAATAATCCACTTTGGAGCCATTAGAAACCGAATATAAATTTATTATAAAATAATATTTCTAGCTTTTCCAAAGGTGCCCCTCACCCCTCTTATAAAAGGGAACTCCCCCTTCTCACTAATTAACACATTAAAAGCCTTTTTGTTAGGCCAACCCCTACCCAAATACTCTATCAACTTCCCTCAATTCAACCTAGAGGCCTTATTTTGATCAGAAATCCAACCTAAGGATCCCTTTTGATCAAATCAAAAGGAAGAACCCGAAGAAGAGGTAATGTTTTCACCACCCTTTTTCAAGTTCATTTCTTTTAAACTTCTTATTTCTTTGTTATTCCCATTATAAAATAATAACTCCATTATCTCCTATATAATTTTATGTTATTATAAATATGGTACAACCATATTCAGTATTCTATCCATCCTTTGAATGACATGTCACCATACGTGCGTACGTACGGCTTACCGTCTCCACGTCGTGGTGTAATTGTTATTCAATATATTATTATTTGGATGGGTATAATAATGATGTGTAATTCATGTAAATAATAAATATAACATGATAAGTATTCTTTATATATGATATATCATCCAATTATATATTATTTTAATATCAAAAGAATGATATCATCGCTCGTATGTAAATACGGACTACCATCTCCATGAACGCGATGAGATTCATTCCCCATCGTATACATTAAAGAATAATTCTCATTTGATGATTAAAAGTAATGTTTAATAACTTTATATCATTATGGATATGAATAAGATACAACCTATCCATAACAAACACTACTTATGTAACAAAACATATAAAAGAAAACGAGTAAGTTAACACCTGAAACGACGATAATACTAAAGTATTATTAACAAAGCATTATTAGAAGATCATATATGATATCATAATTATGTATATGGTTCTTGTATAATTTAATAACAATTTTTTAACTATTAAACAAGAGGTTAAAATATCATTGACTAAGGAAAAGTACAAGGTAATGGTTTATTTCACAATCTCTTCATTATCCGAGGTTGTTTATACGTGATTATCTACTGGGACCTCTTTATCATCCACATTCATGTTTCTTAAAAATGTATTTAAAATCATTATTACTATTTTAAAGACTATGGTATAAATTAATTTATACCCTTTTTGAATTTTTATAAAAATTTCATAAAGGAATCTTTCTGTCGTTTTCCAAATAAGGTCCTTTTTAACCTTTTCGACAGAATTAAGGTAAGAATGTTTTTTTAACTTATACGGTAGGTGCGGATATTTTCCGCCATTATAAAATCGTCAAAACTTCCCTTAAAAGATTATAATAATATTTTAAAAGTAAATGTTTTATTTTATAATTATGTGACTTTTAAATGATTTCAAAAAAAGAGATATTTCTCTCAAATAGTTTTGATTTCATCTATGTCAACATCCTTTGATGGATTTTAAGCTTATTTAAAGTTTATTTATTATGATACAAAACTTCCATATATTTTTGAAGGTTTTGTGATATGTTTGACTGTGGATATGTTATTTTTATACCATTCATGGTTTATGGAGAAAGTATTGACATTTCGTATGCTATTTTTAATACGAATGTTTATGTTATGTTTAAACCTATTCATATAAGGAATGCATTGGACTTAATAAGTGACGGGTGGAGCCCGCTATAGCTCCTCAATGCATCGGTAGGTCTCATGAGACAAACTAGTGTCTTGGAACGAGGTCTTTACAAAATATTATTTGTATTCTTAGCACGAGGCATTGACTATGTGGTTATGATAGTCTGGAATTATGCATTCCATCATTATGAAAGTGGTTATTAATATTGCATGTGATTATTCAACTAGTAGAATATCCATGTGAATAAGTAAATGGAATTATTTCATTTAATATTTTCCATATTATTCTGAAGTTTAAGTTTAAAAGGCTTTTTTTAGTTATACATTTCCTTAAATGTTTATGCTTATTTGTGAAAGTTTCTTCTATATTGTTATCCTTACTGAGCATCTGAGCTCACCCCTTTCAATGTCTTATTTTTTCTAGGATGTGAAGAAGTAATTTATGAATGACCTGTAGGGATAGTATGAGGGGATATGAAGAAAATATGTTGTTGTAGTAGTTTTCACTTTATAATTTAATGTAATACTTATGAATATATCTAGTGTTTCCAAGGCTACTAAACTAATAGGTCTTTCGAGATTTGATCTTTCTTGTGATCATGCCAATGTTATGTAATAATTCACCGGCTCTGGGTAACTGGGGTCGGGGCGTTACAGTTGGTATCAGAGGAAGTTTAGTAAAAAACTTGGAAGCTAGATTTAGATAAACTCTGATTAGAGCACATAGACATAAGATGGACTTTGAGGATTAGTATAGAATAACTTTCTATAATTTTGGTATTGTAGATATTTTGTGAGTTTTCAAAGCAATACATCCCTGTTTGGATATGAACAGGTAGAGGCGTCTCTGGCACAGATGTACCTAGGGGTAAAACCCAAAAACACCAATTGAGTTAGACTTGAACAGGAACTGGTGCACGACAACGGGCATTGTTTCACTCTTGGTTACGACACTCCTGGGGGATATTCTTAGGATAACTCTCATTTTCATTAAAAACCATTATGAAGGGTTTATGAGTATATACTTCCTCAAAAAAACATTTTTATGATTATGGATTATATCCATAAATAGTTCAATTTATGTTAAGTGTTTTATAAGTATGTAATTATGTATTTTGATTCATAAACGGATCTAGTTTATGCCATTGTTTAGAAATGGCGCCTAGTGGAAGAAATGGAAACCGTATCAATGCACGCACTCTATGTAGGGATTTCCCTCCTACTCAAGATAATTATAGTGGAGCTAGTGATGCAACCAGTGCTGATCAACTAATTACCATACTGGGATAACTCACTCAGGTTATGAATAATAACCTTACCCATATGGAGCACCCTGATCCACAATGTGGAGGATAAATGTTATATCTCTTCATGAGGAAGCAACCAACAACATTAAATGGGAGTAAAAATCCATTAGTAGCTGAGCAATGGATAAATTCTCTATAGAAAATATTTCAGGCTTTGGGGAGTAGTGAAAGGGAAAAAGTTATCATGGCAGTTTACCGCCTCACTGGAGATGCTGATCAATGGTGGTCCTTGATTCAAAACACAAAGAAAGATGATGAAGTATCAAATATGTAATGGAGGTAGTTCAAAGATATTTGTTTAGAAAAATACTTTCCTTGTGACCATCGAGCAGATATGGAAAGGCAATTTCTGAGTCTGAGACAAAAGGAGGATGAGAATGTCGCAAAGTATGAGGCTAAATTTACAAGGTTATCAAGCTATGATGGAGATTATATACGTAACCCAAGAAGTAATATTTATCATTTCTTTGATGGGTTAAAACCATTTCTTCATCGATAATTAGTGTCACAATCCTTCTCGTCATACGAAGATATTGTCTCATGTGCTATCAAGACAGAAGAAGAATTCTCTAAGTCTTATGACTTTAAAACAAAGAAAGAGAAGAAGAGATCTGATGATCAATCTAGGAATGGAAATAAGGTAAAGAATGAAAAATTTGAATATCCATCCTATAGTAAATGTGGGAAGAAACAACCTGGTACTTGATTGAAGGGAATGGGAGTCTGTTACAAGTGTGGTGAAAAAGGTCACCAAGCTCGTGATTGCAAGGGGAAGAAAGAAGCTACTGATGTTTAATGCTACAACTGCAGAGAGATGGGACATTATGTCAATGAATTTCCTAAGAGTTAGGGGAACTTACCTCAGAGAAGTCCAAGGGATCAAGGCCAAGCTTATGCTATCACTACTACTGAGGTAAAAGCTCCGAAAGACGTGGTGGCAGGTAATTTAATGGTTTCTTCAAGTTTAGCAAATGCATTATTTGATTCTGGATCATCACATTGTTTCATATCTTCCCAGTTTTATAAGAAAATTAGATATTTCCAATTTGATTTAACAAAGTAGTTGTCAGTTAAAACTCCTAAGAGAAGTATCATTGCAAAAAAGTTTTGTGAATCAGTCCCTATTAGAGCACATAAATGTTCTTTATCTGTTGATCTCATCGTCATACCTATGGTTGAGTTTGATATAATCCTCGATATGGATTTTCTTTTGGACCATGATGCAAAAATTTATTGTAAGAAAAATTAGGTTACTATTTTTGATGATGATGATAAGGAACACCTTATCTTTAGAGAGGAATCATCACCACCTAATTCTTATCTAGATCCACCCCCAGTAGCTCAACTAAATTCAATTATTGGGGAGGAAGATAATGAAATGACTATGGTTGAGTAAAGGAATGTTCAAATAGAGGATGTATCTATTGTGAAAGAATATGTAAATGTGTTTCCGGAAGATTTACCTAGACATCCTCCAGAATGAGAAGTTGATTTTTCTATTGATTTAATTCCTAGGTCAAGGCCTATATCGAAGACCCCTTATAGAATGGCCACTATGGAATTAGTTGAACTAAAGAAACAACTAGAGGAATTGAGTAATAAGGGATTTATTCGACCTAGTGTTTCTCCATGGGGAGCCCCTGTCCTTTTTGTTAAGAATAAAGATGGATCTATGAGGTTATGTATCGACTACAGGGAAATAAATTCTATAACAATAAAGAACAAGTATCACCTACCTCGCATTGATGATTTATTTGACCAACTGCATGGAGCTCAATACTTTTAAAATATTGACCTTCGGTCTGGATACCATCGGTTGTGTGTGAAGAAGGAAGACATTCCGAAGATAGCATTTCGAACCAGGTACAGGCATTACGAGTTTACAGTAATGCCTTTTGGGCTGACTAATGCGCCCTCTGTATTCATGGATCGAATGAATAGAGTTTTCAAGGAATATCTAGATGAATTTTTGGTGGTATTTATTGATGATATCTTGGTATACTCCAAAAGCTATGAAGATCATGAAAATCACTTGCACATTATCCTGAAGACTTTGAGAAGACATGAATTATATGGGAAGTTTAGCAAGTGTGAATTCTGGCTTCAGGGGATTTCTTTTCTTGGCCATATTATCTCCAAAGATGGAATCTCTGTTTATCCTTCTAAGACCAAGGCAATCCAAGAATGTTCAGAACCGACGAGTATAACTGAGGTACGTAGTTTTATTGGTTTAGCAGGTTATTATCGACGTTTCGTCCAGAATTTTTCCCGATTGGCTAACCCATTAACGAAGATCACACGTAAAGGGGTTAAATTTGTTTGGAAAAAAGAGTGTGAAGAATTTTTTGAAGAAATGAAGAGAAGATTAGTCAATTCTCCTATATTGACTCTACCATCGTGGAATGATGGATTCGTTATTTATAGTGATGTATAAAAGAAAGGACTTGGTTGTGTCCTTATGCAGAATGATAGGGTTATTGCCTATGCATCACAACAGCTAAAAATTCATGAGAAAAACTATCTTACTCATGATCTTGAGTTAGCTGCTGTAATCTTTACTTTGAAGATATGGAGACATTATCTCTATGGTGAAAAATGTGAGATTTATACTGATCACAAGAGTTTGAATTATATTTTCTCACAAAAAAGAACTCAACATGAGACAAAGGAGATGGCTTGAATTACTCAAGAATTATGATTGCACGATACACTACCACCTAGGGAAGGCAAACAAGGTGGCATATGCTTTGAGCAAAAAAGATCATGGAGTTTTGAACAATATGAGAATTGAAAGGGATCCAATTTTCATGGATCTAGTGAAGATGGACATGGGAATAACCATGGAAGGTGAAACATCAATGATTTTTCAAATGGTTTCCAAACCATATTTACTAGAAAGGATTAAGATTTCTTAGACTAATGATGAAGAATTTCAAAAGAATATTAAAGCTGTGAATGATGGGAGATTGAGAGACTTTGTGTATGAAGATAGAATTTTGAAATTTGGGAAGAGGCTTTGTGTTCCCAATATACCTGATCTAAAAAGGGAATTGCCGGATGATGCTCATAGTTCCAATTTATCTATACACCTTGGGAGAACCAAAATGTATATAGATTTGAAGGAACATTTTTGGTGGGACAACATGAAGAGGGAGATTGCTAATTTTGTGTCAAGATGTATGGTTTGTCAACAAGTGAAAGCTGGAAGGCAACATCCTGGTGGAGTATTGCAACCTCTTCCCATACCTGAGTGGAAATGAGATAATATTACGATGGACTTCGTCATGGGGATACCAAAGACTCCTAGAAGGAACGATGCAATATGGTTCACTGTTAATCATCTTAACAAGTCAGCACCTTTTCTTTCTATAAGAGAATATTTACCACTTGAATGGCTAGAAAGACTATATATTAATGAAGTTGTGAGACTTCATGGAGTACCCCTATCAATTGTTTCTTATCGTGATCCCCGTTTTACGTCAAGATTTTGGAAGAGTCTTCAGAAGGCCTTGGATACTGAACTTCATTTGAGCACTGCCTACCACCCTCAAACAGATGGACAATCAGAACGGACTATTCAAACCTTAGAAGACATTTTGAGATCCTTCTCACTTGAATTTCAGGGTATGTGGGATCAATATTTACCTCTGTTAGAATTTTCCTATAATAATGGCTTCCATTCGAGTATTCAGATGGCACCATATGAAGCGTTATACGAAAAGAGATGTCGCACACCAGCCTGTTGGGATGACGTTGGTGAAATAAAACTCATAGGTCCAGAACTGGTGGAGGAAACGATGGAAAAGGTGAAGGTAATCCAAAACCACATCAAAGCAGCTCAAAGTAGGTAGAAGATCTATGCCGATAACCGAAGGAAGGATTTGGAATTTCAAGTAGGATATCATGTTTTCTTGAAGGTATCTCTATGGAAGGGAATTATACATTTCGATAAGAAGGGTAAATTGAGTCCTAGGTACGTCGGGCCTTTAAAATTCTAGAACAAATTGGGGCTGTAGCTTACCGTTTGGCAATGCCGCCAAGTCTCTCCAAAGTTCACGATGTGTTCCACGTATCACTGTTGAGGAAATACATGCCTGACCCAATGCATGTACTCACTTACGAGGAATTAGAACTGGAACCCGATCTGTCTTATTGCGAAGAGCCCATCAGGATTCTTGATACCAGAGAACAAGTGTTGAGAAACCGGACGACTTGTCTAGTAAAAGTTCTATGGAGAAACCATGAGATGGAAGAGGCAACGTGGGAACCTGAGGAACTTATGATGAAAAATCACCCAAGTCTTTTTATACAGTAATTTTCTAGAAATTTTGAGGACGAAATTATTTGAAGGATGGGATAATCTAACACCCCAAGCTTCCACAGTACGCTTCTCTTTGAATAATACAGTATCAGGTGTTGTACGCAACTTCGAGTTCTAACACACACCACAACCAATCAAACTAGCCGTTATGAATAGTAATACCCACTTTTTAAAATTTTATAAATTTTTTCTTTCAAAATGGACTTCATTTTTGGATTTGGAATATCGAAATTAGCCTAGGGTGAATTTTTGGTATTTTTCTGAAAACTTTCATTTTTTTATGAATAGCGAAAAACCCTGAGTTATTAGTTAAAAACTGAATTTTTATTTAAATAATTATTTATTTTATTTAAATTTATTTTAGGTCAAAATATATAAGTAATACCTATATAAGTTCAATGTAATTCATTGGAGTCAGTTTATAATAATTTTAGACATATAAAAATTTTATTGAACTTTTCACCGTCTTTTACCCACCTCCTAGGAGAATTTGCAAATTCACATAAAACTTAATTTTACCGCTTCTGTGAGTGGAATTTTGAAAATATGAGAGACATGGTTAATATCAAGGAGTAAAATGTGGTTCAATAAGATAAGAATAATTTTTGATGAATAGTAACTTTTTACTTTTATTTACCACGGTTAAAAGTAAATAGGATAATTAAGGGTAAAAATGATATTAATATTACCCTAACACATGTACTAATTATATTGGACAAGTGTATCTCGACCAAAAACAAGATTAGGAATAAAATATTTTCATTTAGGTCCACTTGGACTAGATTAGGACATTTATTATTATTTAATTCAAAGAAGAGTTAAAAGAGTTAAAATCAAATTTTATTAACTAAAACATTTTTAATATAGGGTTTTACATAAGATAAATTCGATTATAAATATTCATTAGAAATATAAAAATATTTCCTACATAATGGTATTTTATTTATAATTTTTAGACATTAAATAATTTAATTTATTTATGACACAATGGTGATGCAGTAATTTCCTAATTAATGAAATATTAAAATAATTGATAATATAAATACCCAAATAAATGTAATTTGAGACTTTTTATGAATTACACTAATTTTATAGGTTAATATGACATGTTATTATTGATTTAATTATGTTTTTTCTAAGTAATAATGTTTTTATGATTTTCACAAAAATCAAATACCAAATAGTCTCAAAATTGACATAAAAGCATTTTTTAAACAAATATTATATTATTAATTGATATTAAATTCCTAAAAAACTAAGGTTTGGCCAAGATACTTATATAATGATAGGTGTATCATTAATGGACCACTTGGGAGTTTCTTGGATGTATATAGTAATTTTATTAACTATATAATATAAAAATACAAAGTGACATGGTAAATGTAAAACTAATTAACTAAGAGTTAAAACTAAAAGATAAGGTTAATATAATAACCCAAACCTGTATAAATTCTATTGTTTTAAATTATTTCGACCCATACCCACCTTAGACTTTGAATAATACACTTTGGAGCCATTATAAACCGAATATGAATTTATTATAAAATAATATTTCTAGCTTTTCCAAAGGTTCCCCTCACCCCTCTTATAAAAGGGAACTCCCCCTTCTCACTAATTCACACATTCAAATCCATTTGGTTCGGAAAAACCCTACCCAAATACTCTCTCAACTTCCCTAACTTCAACCTAGAGGCCTTAGTTTGATCAGAAATCCAACCTAAGGATCCCTTTTGATCAAATCAAAAGGAAGAACTCAAAGAAGAGGTAATGTTTGCACCACCCTTTTTCAAGTTCATCTCTTCTTAAACTTCTTCTTTATTTGTTATTCCCATTATAAAATAATAACTCCATTATATCCTATATACTGTGATGTTATTATAAATATGGTACAACCATATTCAGTATTCTATCCATCCTTTTAATGACATGTCACCATACGTGCGTACGTACGACTTACCGTCTCCACGTCGTGGTGTAATTGTTATTCAATATATTATTATTTGTATGGGTATAATAATGATGTGTAATTAATGTAAATAATAAATATAAAATTATTATTATTCTGTATGTATGATATACCATCCAATTATATATTATTTTAATATCAAAAGAATGATATTGTCGCTCGTGCGTACGTACGGACTACCGTCTCCACGAACGCGATGAGATTCATTCCCCATCGTATCCATTCAAGACTAATTCTCATTTGATGATTAAAAGTAATGTTTAAGAACTTTATATAATTATGGATATTAATAAGATACAAACTATCCATAATGAACACGACTTATGTAACAAAACATATAAAATAAAATGAGTAAGTTAACACCTGAAACGACGATAATACTAAAGTATTATTAACAAATCATTATTAGAAGATCATATGTGATATCATCATTATGTATATGGTTCTTGTATAATTTAATAACAATTTTTTAACTATTATACAGGAGGTTAACATACCATCTAATAATAAAAAGTACAAGGTAAGGGTTTATTTCACAATCTCTTCATTATCTGAGGTTGTTTATACGTGATTATCTATTGGGACCTCTTTATCATCCACATCCATGTTTCTTAAAAATATATTTCAAATCATTCTTACTATTTTAAAGACTATGGTATAAATTAATTTATACCCTTGTTTACTTTTTATAATAAGTTCATAAAGGAATCTTTCTATCGTTTTCCAAACAAGGTCCTTTTTAACCTTTTTGATAGAATTAAGGTAAGAATGTTTTTTTAACTTACACGGTGGGTGCGACTATTTTCAGCCATTATAAAATCATCGAAGATTACCTTAAAAGCTTATAAGAATATTTTCAAAGTAAATTTTTTATTTTATAATTATGTGACTTTTAAATTATTTCAAAAAAAGAGATATTTCTCTCAAATAGTTTTGATTTCATCTATGTCAACGTCCTTTGATGGATTTTATGATTATTTGAAGTTTATTTATTATGATACAAAACTTCCATATATTTTTGAAGGTTTTGTGATATGTTTGACTATGGATGTGTTATTTTTATACCGTTCATGGTTTATGGATAAATTATTGACATTTCGTATGCTAGTTTTAATACGAATGTTTATGTTATGTTTAAACCTATTCATATGAGGAATGCATTGGACTTAATAAGTGACAGGTGGAGCCTGCTATAACTCCTTGAGGCATCGGTAGGTCTCATGAGACAAACTAGTGTCTTGTCATGAGGCCTTGACAAAATCTTATTTGTAGTCTTGGCACGAGGCCTTGACTATGTGGTTATGATAGTCTGGAATTATGCATTCCATCATTAGGAAAGTGGTTATTGATATTGCATGTGATTATTCGACTATTAGAATATCCATGTGAATGAGTAAATGGAATTATTTCATTTTATATTTTCTATATTATGCTTAAGTTCAAGTTTAAAAGGCTTTCGTTTTAGTTATACATTTCCTTAAATGTTTATCCTTATTTATGAAAATTTCCGCTATATTGTTATCCTTACTGAGCATCTGAGCTCACCCCTTTCAATGTCTTATTTTTTCCAGTATGTGAAGAAGTAATTTATTAATAACCTACAGGGATAGTATGAGGGGATATGAAGACAATATGTTGTTGTAGTATTTTTCACTTTATGATGTAATGTAAGACTTATGAATATATCTAGTGTTTCCAAGGCTACTAAACTAATTGGTCTTTCGAGATTTGATCTTTCTTATGATCATGCCAATGTTATGTAATAATGCACCGACTCTGGGTAACTGGGGTCGAGGCGTTACAGTTTATTTTTCAAGTGGTTTCATAATTATTCATTAGGAATTACATATTTATGAAGGTGTAATAAGTTGATATAACATATTTTGAAAAGGTTCCAAAAATTAGGAAAACATTTTTCCATTTATGGTCCTTTATGTATTATGATCTATTATAAATAATGCTTATGTATATAATTTTTTCTATACATTATAATTTTATTTTTATAGTGAAATCATTAGAATATACTAATGTATTATACTATTACATTTAAGGAAATTTACACTTTACCATTCATTCATGTATACTTCATTTTTAACATGAAAGTTAAATAATAATTAAACCTTTAGAGTTAAACCTTTGAGTTATAAATAATTGAGATTATCATCTAAAGACATTGATTGTGATAATATATTAAGATTATCATGATCAGATACTATTATTGAGATACAAATTTCACTCATGAAAGATAATTGTTACTTGTTGTATTGATTGAATTAATTTAGTATTCCACATGGAATTTCATATATATTTTCATTAGTATACTTGTGATTCTATTTTCATATTAATCCTAATTATATAAGGTTAAAAAGGTTCCATGCATATTAAGCATAATGTTTTGATACTTTTTATATTCCATTTTATAGTTTAATCTAATCAAGGGGTAGTTTTGTATTTTGTTTGATCATGAAATGGGTTATGTTTACTAAGATATGAATTGACCTCCAATATAATGATTATGATATTAGGGCCCATAGCTAAGTAAGTCCAATGAAGTGTATCTATATACCTTATTAAGTTTCATGTGATGTAATCATCTATTAAATTAAATATACATGATGTATTCATTCATATTATTTGGAATTTAGTTAGAGAATTTAGAATATATGAGTTTACTTATATGATATTGAAATGTTCTTTTCCACAAGGTTTTAGTTGATGTCTTGGATAAAGGGATTGTATAAGTGTTCATGATGTGTGGAGATATATATGTAAAAGGCTTGTATGGGGATACATGTGTTTAATGGAGATCATGATAGAACCCTCTATAGCATAAGTAGAAATTATTATTTTCTAGAGAAAACTATTGTTTAGGGTTATGAATTAGTAATTCATAATCATTTTTAATGCCATAAAGGACCACATAGTCATGCATAAAGGTTGTGTGAATAAGTTTTTTTTTGTATAAATTGTTTTCCAAAATTAAGTGAGCTAATATAATAGCCTATTCCGGATAGTTTATCAATTTATCTAAAAGTATTTTTGGTTATAGTTTCATAAATATTAGGTATGATGTAAAATATTATGGAAATATTCATTAAGTTTGAGAGTATTTAGTTAAATTGGAATATTGAAGAAAATGAGTTCACTAAATCCCATATTTCATGGTATGGTATTGTTTACATTACTCTATGTGATAAGATTATATTTTTTGGAGTGATATACTTGATAGGGAATATGATATAGGATATCATACCCTATAACATTTCCTTGTTTATGTTAATTTTCAGGAAGTATAGACCATAAAAACATATGATAATGTATTAAATAATTATAAATGTATTACATAGGTGTTAAAATCTAAACACTTAAAAAGGAGGTTTGATTTCAATAAACATTACTTTTTTAATAACATTATTTTTTTATTTCATATAATGTTTAGGAACCATTTGATGATATATCTCATTAGAGATTTCATCATTACAATACCTTGATAACTAAGTATAGGTGACCCTAAGAGTTAATTTTAAAAGTAATATAAACTATTTAGTTACACGTAAAATTTAATATTTACTAAATTCCATTTCAGATTCTAAAATAAGGTTTATATATTTTTTATGATATATATCATATGTAGTGATATAATTATGATATGGGATATGACATGTGTGCTGTTTTAATTTATTCTATGTAAAATATCATTTACTTTGATATATACATCATGTGATGATATATTTATTGAATTATATCATATTTTTTTAATTATTGATCCATTTAATGACCATTGGAACAATGAAGGTGTATGTTATATCATATAAAATTAATTGGAAAATGGTAAAGTATTTATGAAATGCTTGAACATGTGAAGTTTTTTCATTAATAAAGAAGTTTTATAAGAGTCATTATAACTTCATTTCTTGACACGCAATATAATATATTATGTTATACTTTATCAATGATTTATTATTCATTTCTCTCTCCCTTAAATTTGAATAGGAACTAGAAAATTGTATAATAAAAGAGTGGTTATTTCAAATTATTTTATGGTTTTAGGTCTGGTGTATTACATTTAATGGAAAGAACATGTTTATTTATTTGTTTTTTGAGTGAACATAGTTGGTTGTATGAGTTGAGAATATACTAGAAAATAGGTATATTATTTATATTTTATTTATTTATCTATTTAATTATTAATATATAAGATAGTGTATAGTACATATAATGACATAAGAATTTCTGAATAAAAATATAGTATATATGATGACATAAAGATATAATTTTATATGATTTGACATGATTGAATATATTTTGTTATATCCCTCTATCAGAACTAGAGATATAAGATATCATAAAACATGATAAATATCACATATAGTGATAGGATTTAACATTGTGTGTGTTATTATTAGCATATAGAAATATATCATAGTGTGTGATGCAATTTTTTCTTAATTTTTCACTATATCATGTAAATAAATATGTTATATTAATTACCATGGTAATGGAAATAAAATAATCATAAAACTAATAAGCAGAGCATCATATCACACCAATGATCAATGATGCAGAAACTAGGGAGGGGTAGTTCTAGTGGGTTGGACCTATGGGTCATGTATTGGGCATGGTATGCCTTTGGGCCTTCGGGTCATGTAATTCAGGTCATGTCAGGGCTTGTGCCTTGGGCCTACGGGTCATGTTTGGGTTCCCCTTCAACCCTTAAAAGGGGGATTATCCATAATAATAAAAAAGGTCTTCGGACCATTTGGGTTATCCTTCATCAAGGGGAAGAAATACGTGATATTGTTTCCTAAGATAAAAATATAGGATCACCCTGTATCATAGATAGTGATATAAATATATAATTTTCTATAATATAGTTGTAAAAAAGTTATCATTCTCTAATTTTGTTATATATCATAATAAAAATATGAAATTCTTGTTTATTCATTCATTTTCTAATTTAAATATTCATGAATATGATTTTTTTATAATATAAATATTTGTGTGATTTAATTTAAATTTTTTAAATTACTTCTTATAAATATTATTCCATTCATCCATGAACCTTCATGATAACTATAATATAAAATTTAGTTAGTTTAACCAAAAATAATGATTTGTTTTTCATAATTTCAAAGTGAAATTTTATTATAGTTATTTATATGTATTTGGAGTTAAAATTATGTTAGAATTTAAAATCACTTTTGATTAATTATCTATATATATTTATAATTTTACTTAGACTTTGTACTTATATGGGATATTAGATGATATTCGTAAAATCTGGTGTCTTTCTACTTCTCACACCATACATGATCTTGAGTAAGATTTTTATTTTATAAGATTTTAATCCATTCCCTAAAATTAAAATTTCATAACTTATTCATATGATATATAGATATATTTTTTTAGTTTTATAATAAATTTTTATTTTGGATTTACAACATAAATCATTAGAAGTATAAAATTTAGGCATAAATGTGGTTAAAACATGTTTCTTATAAAGACATGAAATGCATAAGTTAAATAAATATAATATTGTATACATATAATGATTTCATGAGATATAATATATATTAGTTATATATATAAATGGAGAGATATTTAAAAACCTATAAAACACCTAAGGAGGATTTAGTTGATGAAACTTACAAAATGATTCATTAAGAGTTGGGGGGTGAATATGTAAATAATTTTTATATTCTATTCTTTTATGAACATTTGTTTAACATTTTTTAATCAATTAAATTAACTAACCAATGTTTTTAACTTTTTTATAAATGTTTTTGAATAAAAAACATTCAAGACACAATAATTTAAAAGGAACATTGATCAAACATGAATGGTTGCATCATTGGCATTACTTAGAAGCACTCATTTCCATACAATCCACTATTAATACTTAGTTAATAAAACTGAGAAGTGTAATATCTTAAACTCATTAAAAATTAAGTCTTATGATATATCAAGTGCCTCCATATATATAAAAAAATGTAGAATAAAATCTATCAACATGAAAAGAATATCTCCAAACACTTCTTCATTTTACTAAAAATATTGCCTTTTAATGAGTCATTATTTTTATAAATATTGAATTTGAGATAACTTGATGTGTACTTCATATAGAAATAACAATTTAGAATATTTTTTATAATAAAATCACACTTCAATCATATTATAATTAGAATATAAACCATCAATCATAATTTATAATACTTCAAGAACCAATAGAATGACATTATAACTCCAAGAATATTTTTCCACTCTTATCTATTCCCCTTCTTATATCAGTTCACTCATATCTTAGTCTCATATAACCTATAAGAAACTTCTTCACTTTTTTCACACACTCTCACTAAATTTTGTAAAAAATAAATTTATATAGATATTTCAAATAACCTTAACATGTTACCTATAAACACAATAAATTTCTAGTGGTTTACAATTATTATAACATAACTAAATAAAAATTTTATTATTATTAAAAATAAACATGATTTATTGATAAATATTTTGACATGTTTTTTCATCTCTAATATCCTAGACTAATACAACATGAAATTTTGGCTTCCTCATTTCAAATAGTTTCACTCTCTTCTTTAACATGGTATAGAACTATGACATGTATCCTAAATAATGTTTACCAATGTACTTAAATTACAAACATTGACTTCAAACCCATGCCATGTAGGCTTCGTGGTGTTGACCAAATACACCATATTAAAAACATAATACATAAACATAACATATTTATCTTCTCATGTCAACCAATGCAAACAAAATCAAATATAATCATTAAAAAATAAAATCATTATTAAAACAATAATGTATTTATTAAAAAAACATTTTATAAGAAAATTCATATTATAGCTATGATATATTGAAATATTAAAAAAAATCGTTCACTGTAATTTTAAAAATTGGTATTTCTTATACGTATTTACTTCAAATTAGTCATAAACAATCACAAGAATTCTCTAATGTGTTAATACACCTGTTTAACCACTTTTTTCTATAATTTGGTTGATAGAAAAACATATCATAGACCATGTATTAAATTTAATTTAAACATATTTATACACATTATTCCATAACCACTTCAATATTTTTTCTATAAAATTCGAGATAAAATCATCAATAATCAACTAGTAACCCATATTCCCAACCTTAACTCTTTAGAAAAACATAACTTCATTTTTTTCATCATATTCATAGAGCCATTGGGCACACTGAATAAATACTCATAGGTTTGGATAATAAAACCCAAGTTGGTAATATTATTCTGAAAATTAGTATATTAAAGTAATTTAACAACATGAAATAAGGATTCATTCTCAAAAATTTAAAATTATTTAGTTTCTCTAAGTAAAATTATGAAATTTTATATATATATATATCTCATTAGTATGGTTTTCCATCTCTCTCAAAGGGAGATAGTTTACTTTTTTTAAATTTATCAGATGTCTTCAAATAGGTGGCCCATTATCTACTATTCACTTGATCATTGTATAAGAAAACTTTAGTAGAAATAATTATAAATTAATTAATAAAGATAAAGTGGTCTAATATAAGGGACTCTATGGTTTTCCAGGTATCATTAATATCATATTCTTTAATGATATAGTGGTCTTAATCAATGAGAAACAATGATCAACAAAATAATTTAAAATCCTCCAGAACACCTACTAGGATTTGACTGGATGACTTTCTAACATTGAAAAGAGTAGCCTTATTCCCTCCACAAGCATTCACCCTACAAGAGTTTCTCTATTATAAGGAAATAAAAGTTTCAAATTAAAAGATCTTTATCTTATATATTTAGGTGTACCTATGTATACTATAAGAACACTTGATTCCCATTTCCCCCCTCTTATTGAAATAATCACTTTTCAAATCCAAATATGAAATAATCACTTCCATTTATTTGGTGCTAAAATCATTATTATTAAACAAGTACTCTCCTTAATCCTAGTACATATTATTTATATCATTAAAGTTCCTAAGTATGTGATAAAATACTTATAAAGTATATTCATGAATTTTATTTTGGACACAAAATTTGAGCGCTAGAAACATTGATTTAGTTATAAAAGATCAGCACTCCCAATCAAGGAAAGAATATTGGATCTTCCTGGACTTTGTGACACCAAGCCTGGTAAGTAATAAAAAATGGTTTGGGACCTTTTTTAAGGTTAAATATTTTGGGATAACTTCATCTATAATAAATATGAGAACCTTGTGAACTGGTGTGAAAAAACACCAGTCTTCTCTCCCACCAATTCTGAAATTTCATGATTGCTGCTCTTTTTAATCACTTTAATCACTCTAGATGGATCATTGGTAAATGAAATATCATATTCTATAAGGATAAATGGTCTATAAGACTAATCCATTTTTTTACCATATTATAAATGTATTTTATTTCCACCTATCTCTATAAACCTACTCTTCTCCATTTACTTAATGATTATCACAATCCACTCACCCAATAGATTATGTTTAATAAGGAGGTCATCTAGATTACTTTATCTAAATACAAGGATATAAGTTTCTTTGTATCTTATTATTAGTCCTTCAAATCTCATAATCACTCCACAGAACATATAGGAAAATGTATTTGGAACCCATGAATCCATATAATATTGAGTTTATTATTATAGAGAATAGAGAAATTTTATCTTACCACTTATAAAAATGTTCAATGTAGAGGTATTTAGTTGGAATATAAATGGTACTGCTATTTCAATATAACCATAAAAACTATTAATCATATCATCTTGGTGTTTTGTTAAGCTAGTTATATTTTTCAAATATTTAGAATAATCAAAGAACTAGGAATATCGTTTTACCCATTTGATGACCTCCTTGATAGTAAGTTTATTGATATTGTACCCTCATCATTGGGGATTCTTTATGATGCTTAGTCATAGCCACCATTTTCTAGATTTTATAGTCAAATCATAATGCTTCTTGATATGATTTAATCACTCACTTACCATCTACCTGAACTATAAATTCTTTCAAATTAATAAGATAATTGGATTTCTCTTGGTTAAAAGGAAGTGGAATTTCCTCAATCTTATAAATTAGTATTTATATTCTTTACATTCTTATTATCAAAAAACCACATCTATGAGAAATAAAGATAAAATAAAAACTCTCATCAATAAGAGTCAAACACAATATAGATAACTCATATGTGGAAGATATATTTTCTAAAAAAACTATTCAAACAAATGTTAAATTATAGGGAATCCCAATGTATTAGAATATAGTTTCAATGATTCTTACTTTATAAAAAAATCTAAGTGGTGTTTTCAAAATTTCCATAGGTTAATCTAGCATCATCTCCTACACCAGTATTTAAAAATACCAAAAACACCCCTCATGTGAGGCCAAATGACTTTAAAAATATTGTTATTGTTACATATGTAAAAAATAATTTGAAATGGACTATAATATCATCCAATTCCATTTTTGGACTTAAATTATGAATTTATTAAAATTTTAATAATTATACAATAATATTTTTATCATAATAAAAAAATTAAAATAGATATTAAAGAAAGAGATGGAAAATTGAATGAGAAATAATAATTTTTTTATTAAAATATGTGTTTCTATACTCACCCATTAAGGAATATTGTACTTCCCATTTATAGGTAGTACAAAGGGAGGTAGGAGGTGATTAGTGGGTGTGGGTAACTCGGCAATTTGTTTCTTTGACAGATGCTTAAGGTGGCTCCCTAACACTCCCCCTTGAGATACACACCCCTTATAACATCATATGTGTTTTAATATTACCTCATTGAAAACCTTATCTAAAAATGATATTGGGATAAAAACTGGAATAAGGAAAATATTATCTCCATGTAGACCCCCCTTAAAAATTTTATTACATAAAGAAATTAAAAATTACCTATACATCCCTATATCATATACAAGTTTTCAAAAAAATAGTCAATTGTGCTTTTGTAAATAGATTAGAAATTTTGTCAATGTATCAAACATATTTCAAGTTTATATCTCCTTTATTCATTAAATCTTATGTAAAAGAGAAGAATTTTAGTGGTATGTGTTTCATATGGAAATTTTTTATGAATCTTTCTTTTAATCGTGTGACACGCATAGTATTATTTTTAAAAAAAATTATCGGGTTACTATCTATAGACAATACACTTACTACTTTAATGTGTTGAGTCATATACTGAAACCAAACACATTATATAAATTCCTCGGGTAATTATATCACTTCTGATTAATTTGAATATTTCATAATGAGTTTCTTCTTTTGTGATCTCTAATATATGAAAATTTATCTTATAGTGAGCACATATCTAGTCTGTAATTTTTCTTTTTTTGAACTTCATAAATAACATTCATCTAAAAAACTAACCATATTTTTCTCTAATTGTTTGGAATTTAATAAACCAAAAATAATAATTCCTCAAAGATAATTAAATACATGTTTAATTATAATTTATTGTTTTTATATAGGAGCTAAACTAATCCTTTCCAAAAAATTAGTTGTAAAATATATACCATGAAAAATATAATTTTAAATATACATAAAATCTTCAATGGAATTGAGGTATGTTACTTATAGACCAACCAAATCTTCAATTTCTTCACAAGTTATAAATTGATCCTACTTAATATTTAAATATTGAACAACCATTTGAGTACATAAAAGATTTTTCTTATCCATAGTTAAGTTTTTTAGGACCTTTTTAATGTAATTTTACAGATACAAAATATACCACTTGGAATATGCTGAATTTTTAAACCAAGAGAATACTTGGTTTCTCCTAGGCCCTTAATCTCAAATTCAACCTTTAAGTTCCTCATTACTTTATGGATCTCTTTAGGAATCCTGATGATATTTAAATCATCAACATAAACAGTAATGATTTCATATCAAGACATTGATTTATTAATAAAAATATATGGTTATATATGATCGTTTACATACCAATTTTTTAAAAAATATTTTCTAAATTGATTATACCACATGAACCCAGATTTCTTTAATCCATACAAGGATTTTAGTAATTTTATTTAATATAGTTCTTTAGGTTTTTATTTTAATGTTTTGGGTATTTTGAATCCTTTAGGGATTCTCATATATATACTATTATGAAGTGACCCATATAAATAATTTGTAGCAATATCTATAAAATAAATATTATCCTTTTTAACTATTGTAAAGATAATTATATTCCAAAAAGTAATTACACCTATAAAAGAAAAATATGTCTCTTCATAATTAGTTTCGGGTCACTAGAAAAAAAAATTGTGAGACCAGATGGCCTTTTGTATCTTAAAATCTCATTTTCCTTTATTTTTATGCACAAAAGCCATTTATATCTAATATTATTCATATTTTATAGTGTTATCATGATATGTACAAATACCCTTAACCTATTAAATTAATTTAATTAAAATTTAATTTTGTCTTTCTATTTATTCCAATCAGGTCATTTTTTATATTCTATAATAGACCTTGGGTCAAGATCTTTATTCTTAATAGAATGTGTTATAGAATTGAAATAATTTCCTTAATATTTTCCTCTTTACTTTGATTCCATTTATCACTCATCATGGAATAATTAAAAAAGATTTCATTATTTCCAAAATCTCAAGAGTTTTTTATATCATGTGAATTCTATTTATGATACTCATCATTTGTTTCTTCAAGAACACTTAAATTTTATGTTTCCAGAACACATGTCTCTATAATAGTGTTTTCGATTATACTTATTTATTTCCTTTTTCAAGGATTTATATCCTTATATCCATATAGTATACCATGTTTTAGGCATGTTTTTGACATTTATATGGTCATCACTCATCATGATATAGATTACATCCCCTCAATCTAAATATAAAATTATTGAATTCAGAGTGGTGAAATAATCTATCCATATAAATATGGAGTTTACAAACCTCATGGTGTGATTTTAAAACTCTTTCATATACTTTCAATTAGTAACCAAATCAATTTTAAGACTTCAACCACCCACAAAATTCATTCAAGATTCATATTAATCAGCTCACAATAACAAATTTAACCAATCTATAAAATACATATTTCAATACAAATAAAATACCTGATAAAAAAACAAATTTTTATGATCAACCATAAGAGTAAAACACCAATTTAATACTAAAATAATTCCTCAATGAAGAGTCTTGTAAGACATCTCTATGACTAAACATAGTATAATAAAGAAACAAAATAAATTCAAAAGATCTACATTGAGAGGAAATAACAATATTAAATGAAAAACATTAAATAAATCATAAATCATTATCCATGATGATTTCTCCACCAAAATGTGTTTGACTGAGATCTATTAAGATTAATTAAAGGATCCCTACAGCCAATAGTATCCACCTAACTATATGTAATCACTAACAGCTTTGGTATAACCTATTTTCCTTCAAAGGTGTTCTATAACCTCCATTGAAAATGAAAATGAAGATAATTTTATGAGAGAGATTCAAATTTATTGAGTGATCTCCACTGTATGTAAAAAAATGTTCTATAAATTTCATTATATAAAATCCCTTTATTGAATATAAGATCCTTTCTAAGTTCAAACATTTAATAAATTATTAAATAGTAAACTCCTTATCTCTTTTTGTAATAATTAAAATGGATCCTTATTTATGTAATGTGAATGTTAAATTCCTTTAAAAAACAATAGGAAATATACACATCATCACATTATGTGTCATAAGTTGAAAAAACAAGACAATCAAATTATGAAAATATATACAATGATATTCAATATCATTCATTATAAACACTATATTTTAGTATCAAAAAACCATAATATAACACAAACCATGGCATGATGAATCTCACAATGATGCGGTTTATGCTTCAGTGCATAAATCAAAAAAACTTACATTAAATCCTTAAATACATTATGAAAAAATTCAAAAGTGTAACATTCTCAGTTTTTAAATGATCTTTAAACCCTATTTGGTTTTTAATTTATATTTTTTTATGTGAAAATGTTTTTTACATAAAGGTAACACTTATTTATGGTTTTAGGGTGTTACTTAATGGTAATTAGGGTTTTTAAGACTTTATATAAGGGTAAAATAGGTTTCTAAGTATTTCTCAAGGGTATAAACCTTTTTATATGACTTGAATAAAGATGGAGTGGATTTAAATGGGATGAGTAAGGTTAAACATATTTTTCTTAAGGATATTTAAAAGGTAACTCTCTGGTTCATCTGTTGCATAAGGGTAAGGCGTGACCTATGTAAAGGTAATCCTCTAATTCCTTGAGTTATGTAAGGTTAATCCCTAATGTTTATGGGATGAATAAAGGTAATGAAAAGTTTTATAAGAGTTGTGTAAATTTTCCTTAGGCACTACATAAAGGTAATAAGTCACTACACAAAGGTAACCTTCCTTTATTAAGGTTTCATAAAGGAAACTTGGAGTTGCGTAAGGGTGAGGATAGATTTGTGTAAGGGTAAACTATGTGTTCCAAGTTATATTTAAGTGTATATAGCCTCTATGTAAGGGTAACCTAACTTTTTTTCTACCTTTGTAAGGGTAAAAAAGTTTCAAAAAAGGCTAAACCTTTTTCATGTAATGGTAAACCAGGTTGTCTGTAAGGGTAGCCCTGTGATTTCAAAGCCCACATAGGGGTAAAGTATTTTTTATATTAGGGTAACCAAACCTAAGTAATGTTAAGAATTATTTACCTTATGTGAAATTCATGAGGTGTGTTAGGGTAAACCATGTTACCCCTACATAGCACTTGGTTTGGGAGAAAAACTTTAAAACCCTCTATTTTTCATTCTTTCTTTCCAGAATTCATATTAAACCACTTTTAGTGATTTTAAAAGGCTAAAATCATGGTAATGAATTCATTTGACTTTTTAAAAGGTTGAAACTCATTTATGTAAGGTCTTAAACACTTCACATTGAAGATTCTGGAAAGAAAAAAATTAAATGTTTAATTTAATTTTTGGATTTAATGCTACAGCTCTAAACATGATGTCCAAAACTGAATTTAATTTTGGTGGTTTCCATAACTATAAACCAGAACATGGTATTGATATTTTAAAAATACCCAAACCTTTTTGCCTTAGGTTTTTAATATCCTCTTGAATTTTAGAAGCTTATAACTCCTTCATCCAGGATTTGAGAAGTCTTATTCGAATAAACAAGGATCTTCTTCTAATTAACTAAAATGGAAAATCATCCTCTCTCATCTATTTTTGGTGTAATGTTTTAAAGGAAAAAATTACAAGTATTTTTTCCTTTATTTAATTGAATATAATCATTCCTAATTTTCCTATAGGTTTTGGATAAGGATTTCTTGAGTGATCATAATTTAAAAATATTCATTGAATAATAAATAATAATTATCATGCTAAAATGGGATTATTATAGTGAGAGATAAAATTATCGCATGTGAAATTATAATTATTCTTTAAGGAAGAATCTATTAAGAACATTATATGGATTAAATGGATAATTTGGGAATTATCTTGGAGAGAGAAAGTATAATCACATGTGGAATTATATCAATTATATAAGAAATGATCTAGAATTATCAATAAGGATAATAGGGAATTTTCATGTTTATTATAAATAATCTAAGAGAGATAATTGATTATCACATGTGTATTTTATTTATTTTGAAAATAAAATAGTCGGATTTGGTTTTAGGAATCCTTGGAGGGTGTTTTGAGTTGATGAGTGCATGCATGCGATTCGAGTGATGATTCCTTGATTAACCTTAGATTTCTTCATCAATAACATTGAGGTATGAATTAACTAATTTTAGTGCATGTTTTATATGGTTTATTGGCATGATTTATGGAACGAATGTGTATCCTTGAGAAACCTATGTATGATTCTTGATCACATGAGGTATGTGTGTGTGTGTAGTCTTGAACAATGCTTGTGTTTCTTTCTTATAGATTATTCTAATGATGATACTGTTAAAATTACTTGATATTTGATCTATCATTTGCATCTTGTATTGTATGTTTTGTTAATGATTTTTATAGATGAGAAAGCGTTAGGTCCTATAGGGAAATTCCCAGAGACAAATGTGTTAGGTGTGAGTTTAGAATGCATTGTATTATCCCTGTTAAGGGATGTGTTAGCCATGTTTGGAACTACCCCAAGGGGAGAATGTGTCAGGATGGCCATTTAGGTTATTTTCATCATGGTGTTGAATCAAGTAGAGCCAGTCCCCGAGGACCCAACATATATTTTGTATTTATGTGATATATTTTTGTTTATATCTGTACCCTATTTATGATTATTGAATTCACTTATATATTTCATGCAATGATGTTAAGGACTACTAGTGGTGTCCTACTAAGTCTTGTACTCATACCCTGCTTAGGAATTTCAGTGCACTTGTGGATTTAAAGCTTAGGGATTTGTATAAAAGTAAGGTTCTTATGGTATATAGTTGAGTAGGAGGAGTAGGAGGGTGTGGGCATTTCTAGATGGAGTTTGAGAGGGATATCTATTGCTACTTTAATTTTCTAGACTTATCCCATACTTTGGATCCTTTTGTTAGTTTTGAATTATATACCTAACATGATATATTGTTACTACATCAGATGACTTATTTTATTATTACTAATTTAATGCTTATCTATTTATTAATTACTTATTGGTTGATTTATTATTGCTTCCTTTATTTATTCTATGACATGATACCAAGGTTATAGTATCCCCGCTAATAAACTTAAACCCTAAATGCTAGTCAATATCCTCTTGTGCATAAGGAGTCATGCATGAGGTTATGAGGAATTTATACTTGGACCCGGTGATTCAAGTCAGGGTGTTACAAAATGGTATCAGAGCACCAAGATTCACTAATTTTTCATTTCATTTTGCCCTGATTTGGGATAGGTTAAATAAGAGTTAGGAAGGTAAATGTCTAATCATTACTGGATAGTTTACTACCATGTTTCCATAATGTGTGGAATTTATGTTTTGTTTTTTGATGTTACAACTGATTAAATTAACCTTGGGTGATGCACATGATGTTGATATGCTAATATATGGGGTTTAGTGTGCATTTATGCATTATATTAGGCATGTTGGTTCACATTCTATATACAACTATTTCTAGAATTATATAGATCCCAAATAAATAGAAATTGTCGAAATAGTGATATATTCTTTTTTATATTATTCCTTATATTATATATTTTAGTTTATTGTGTTATATGCTTGAGTATATATTTGTGGTAGTGACTAATGTGCAAGTACTAAAGGATCAACTTGGGATTCAATTAATTCTTAGGGATTATACCTTGTGCTTATGGATATCTTCTTAGACTGAACCTTTTTCTAAAAACCATGTGTGTTCCTATGTAGTATTTGGTTTCATTTTTTAAGTTGTTGGTTTTTCTCATTATTGTATTCCTCTAAGGTTTTTCAAGAATTTATAGATTTGTCACCTTATAGATGTCTCACACATCCATTTGTACTCCCTATCATATAGAAGGATGAAACTAATAAATCTCCCTTAGTTACTTAGTCAAGTAAATTTATAGAATTGATCTAGTAGGGACTCTTTAGACTGGTGTATTTTCACAGAGAAGGATCCCGTAGGGGCAGACCGACTATGGTTGATTAATCTCATGACTTCTAGCTTTAGCATCCCCTTCCTTCGAGAGCACTGGAGGCCCTCAGGATGTGGAGTAATGGATATGATTCATTGAGAGGATCTTTGGAATTTTATAGATCCTAGAGGATCAATAAGTAAAGCTTGCGACCTTCATGCTTTAATTCATAGTTAGACGATGGTGGGATATTATGTTGTGGGTTGGAAGATGGGAACGGCTGACTTGGGTGACCTTCAAGGATCTCTTTTTTGAGGAGTTATTTAATGATACACTAAACTTTTATTGTTCTAAAGATTTTATAGAGAACTTATATGGGATTATAATAGTGTCTACCTACTCAGTATTCTCCATGGAGCTGATATGTTTTTGATCCTCTACTAGCAGGAAACAGTGCTTATAAATTAAGGAAATTTGGGATTGGATTTACCCCAGAGATGAGGCAACAAATCAGGATCTTCAATCTGACAAACTATGTTTTAGTTCTTCATAAAGCACTAATGATGGATAAGGGAATCAAGGAAGATAGAGCTACTAGTATTCATCCGGTTTTTAATGGAACAATAGGTACTTTCTCAAACATGATTCCAAATTCTTTTTCTGGGAATAGGAAGAAGAAGTCAGAGAATGGACACTAGGGTAGTGGTTAGAAATAAGATAAGATCCAATCCTTTTCAACTCCCTCTATAGGGTGCGACTCTAATAAATATTATAACTATGGGATGAAGTGACACTTTCAAAAGGACTGCACATTTTCTCTCAATACGTTTTACCAATATAGTAAGATTGGTAATATAAAGTGGTTTTGTAATAAGGATTCAAGGACGCACTCAGCTAATTTAGTCATAAGATATCAAAATTCGGTACATACCCCAAAAAGTTTTGCAAAATAGGTGACTCATGATCCTCAAGGGTGTCATCAAGTGGTGGGTAGCAAGGCTTATATGATTTATCAGGATCCAAAAAATGATGGAGAGAGACCTTCTACAGTCTAAGGTACAGCCTTAATATCTTCTTCTATATATTTTTCTTAGTTGTTATAGGAGAATATTTTTCATTCATATCTTCCCAAATAGTTTATGGTTTAGATTTACCTTGTTAAATTATATTTTGGTCTTCTTCCTAATGTTAAATCTCAGTATCCCGTGTTGTTTGAGTAAGATCACTAGAGATAATTCTCAAGGACAATAAGTCATTAGAGGGAGATAATTAAAACATCCTAAGTTTTTAAATGATATTTAAACCCTCTTTGGTTTTTAATTTCTAAGTATTTTTATGTGGAAATATTTTTACATAAAATACACCCTTATAGTTTTAGGGTGTTATGTAAGGGTAAGGAGGGTTTTTAAGACTTTATGTATGGGTAAAATGAGTTTTCAAGGGTTTCGTATGGGTAGAACCCTTTTTTATGACTTGTATGATGATAGAGTGGCTTTTAAATGGGATATGTAAGGGTAAGCCACTTTTTTCTAAGGTTTCATAAAGGTAAATCCCTAGTTCATGTGTTGCATAAGGCATGACCTGTGTAAAGGTAGCCCTCTAATTCCTTGAGTTGGCTAAGGGAAATCCTTGGTGTTTATGGATTATTTAAGAGTAAGGAAAAGTTTAAGATGGTTATGTAAAGGTTCTTTAGGCACTGCATAAAGGTAATGAGTCACAATTTAAAGTTAACCTTTACTTTCTTAAGGTTGCATAAAGGTAACTTATAGTTGTGTAAGGGTAAGATCAAAGTTGTGTAAGGGTATCCCATGAGTTCTAAGAACTTCATAATGGTATATAACCTATATATAAGGGTAGCCTGGTTTTTATTCTTCCTGATTAAGGGTAACATAGTTCCATGTAAGGGTAAACCCCATTTAGGTAAGGGTAAACTAGGGTGTCTATAAGGGTAGCCATGGGATTTCAATGCCCTCATAAGGGTAAACTGTTAATTGCATAAGGGTAACCAATCCTAGATAAGGGTAACAATCCTTACCCTTATGAAAAAGCCATGAGCTATGTAAGGGTAAACCATGTTACCCTTATACAACTACTATTTTAGGAAAAATACAAAAAAAACCTCCATTTTCATTATTTCTTCCTAGAACACATTTGTAACCTCTTTTAATGATTTTAAAATCCTAAAATCATGGTAATTAATTCTTTTGACTCATTAAAAGGTTTCAACTATTTTATGGAAATTTTTAAACACTCCACATTTAATATTTAGGTAAGATATAGATTAAGTGTTCAATTTATTTATGGATTTAATGTTAAGGATCTAAACATGGTGTTAAATGTTGAATTTAATTTTAGGGGTTTCCAATGCTATAAACCAAAATGTGGTATTGATATTTTAAAAATTCTCAAACCTTGTTACCTTAGGTTTTTTATATCCTCTCAAGTCTGGGGAACCTAGAACTCAATTTTCCAGGATCTAAGAAGTCTTCTTCGAACAAACCAGGATCTTCTTCTAGTTCACATGTGTGGAAAATCAGTATCTCTCCTCTATTCTTGGCGTAGTGTTCAAAAGGGAAAAGTTTGATGTATTATTTTACTTGTTTAACTTAAAATAAACTTTCATTATCTTCTTAGATCTTTTAAATAAGTTACTTCTTAAGTGTTAATAATTTGAAATTTAACATTGAATAATAAGAATAATTATCATGATAAACATGAATTATTCTAGTAAGAGATAATATTATCACATGTGAAATTATAATTGTTCTTTAAGTAAGAATATGTTAATCACATACTATTGATTAAATGGATACTTTGTGAATTTTCTTGGAGATATAAATTATCACCACGTGTATAATTATATTAATTCTATAAGAAATAATCAATAATTATCAAGAAGAATAATAGGGAATTATCATGTTTATTCTAGATAATCTAGTAGATAGAATTGATTATTGTATGTTGTATTTTATTTCTTTTGGAAATAAAATAGTTGGATTCAGTTTGAGGAATCTTTGGTGAGGATTTTGAGTTTATGAGTACATGAATTTGATGTGGGTGATGATTCATTGACAAAAATTGGAGTTTTTATTCAACAACCTTGAGGTGGGTTTTCCTTGACTTTAGAGCATTTTTTATATGGTTTATTGGCATGATTGTTGGCATGCATGTGTAGCCTTAATAAATCTATCTCTGGTGATTGATCACATGAGGTGTGTGTATGTAGTCTTGAATTTCTCTTGTGTTTATTTTATATGGATTAGTATGATGATGATAATGATGAATTGACTTGATGTTTGACTTGTCATTTTCATCTAGTTTCATATGTGTGGTCTCTATCTTCTACAGATGATAAAGTGGTGGGTATTATAGGTCCATTCCCTTAGATGAAAGTTTTAGGTGTGAGGTTAGAACTCATTCGGCTATCCCAACTGAGGTATGTTTCAACCATGTTTTCTACTATCCTAAGTGGGGAATGTGTCAGACTGGATATCTATGTTTTTTCCAACATAGTGTCGAAGTAGGTATAGCTTGTCCCCAAGGACTAGGCATATATTTTGAATTTATGTGATATGTTTTTGTTTATATTTATACCTTATTTATGATCATGTCATGCACTTTTATATTTTATGCACTGATGTTAAGGTTCCTTGGTGGTATCCCACTAAGTCTTGTACTCATACTATACTCAGGTATTTCAGTGAACTTATAGATTTCATGCTTATGGATCCAACAAAGGGAAATGTCCCTATGGTGGATGTTTGAGTAGGTGGAGTAAGAGGATGTGGGAATTTCTAGATGGATTTTGGTCAGGATGTCTATTATTACTTTTATTTAATAGATTTATATTGTACTTTAGATCTTTTTGTTAGTTTTGATTTATATACCTGGCATGAAATATTGTTACTATATCAGTTATCATGTTATATTGATGTTACTCTAATGTTTATTTTTTTATTAATTACTTTTTGATTTATTTATTATCACTTCCTTTATGTATGATATGAAATAATGCTGAGGGTATAGTCTCCCCACTGATGGACGTATACCTTTACTTCTATTCAGGGACATCTAGCGTATGGGGAGGCACACATGAGGTTATGTGAATTTTCAACTTGGACTTAGTGGTTTGGGTCAGGGTTTTATAAAAAGTATTTGTGAATCCAACCAAACTCCATTATATTTGAGTATCATATTAATTATCTCAAATTTTAGATAAAGATTTAAACCAAAATTAATTCTTCTTTAAGGCCTATTGTGTAATCCTATGGGTATTTGTAGCATTGAAAACATTTATAAAACTCCAAATCCATAATTTTAAGAAAAATAATTCTATAATAATACATTATTGTTACTAAAGATATAAAGGGTTTTAGAATGATCTTGATCAAACAAGATCATACTTCCATGTGAACATTTACACAACAACATGTAACTCTATACATGAAATAAGGGTTTATTATGAATATTGCTTCAATAAATGTATTATTTTCCTAAAAATTCAACATAGTGCACACCATATGGTCAATCTCTAGAGGTGGCCACTAATATAAACTAAATTTATATTATTACTATTTATAGTCTAAAATATACTACTAAAAATAAAAAATTATATAGTAGGGGTTTTATAAAAATTCAAGTGATATATAAATATAAATTATTGAAAATTAAAGACATAATAGAATGAAGTTAGTAAGAAAAAAATAAATAAGATAAGGTTTTTATTCTTAGGATTTAACAGTGGTGAAAATCATTATACTTTAAAAGAATTCTCATTATTCCACTCAATGTAGCAGTCAAGACCTGTCACACTATACCCTCATGTCATAATGGTAATTTCCCTACTAAAAGACCTCAAAATATAAGATTAATCTCTTCCACATCAATACCTAATCCAAAATCCACTGTATCAATGACTTAAATATAAAATGTTATGAAAATAAATGAATAACAGAAAGAACACAATATTAGATAAAACTAAGTGGCTGGTCACTAAAACCAATTTAACCATTACTGTATTCCTAAAATAAAATATTGAAAAAAAATAAGTCACAAAAAACTAAAAAAAATTCTTCTTCCCTCAAAAAAGTAATGAGGTTAGTTCTCCATTGGCATGGAGATTATAAAGGTCACAATGGGTAAAACAAAAAATAGAAAATGAAATGATAAAAATAAATAGAAACTATTATTCTTAAAAATGTATAAGACTATTATAAAAAAAATAAAATATACTTCAGCTAGAACCCCCTTCTTTTCTTATGAAAATTGATAGAAAACCCTTTAATTGAAGTGGGTTACATATTTATAATAAAGAGGTGAGGTATATTTTCCATTAAATTATGTCTATCATCTTCATATTCATTTTTGATACCAAAGACTATCGAATATCGATATGTGATAAACTATGAAATTTTTTAGCCTCCCAAAAAAATTTAAGTCCATTGAACATATGTAAAAAAGGTTATAACTGCATTACTAAAGTTAACTATTCTATATTGATGGATTATTTAGTTCTCTCTAATTTCATGCATTCACTAACAACCTTAATGATTTAATATTTCTAATATATTTTATAGATACATGTGTTGCTGAGAAATATTTCATTAAAATTAGAATTAGACCATTTGGATTCATATAACATGATTTATGACCCATTTAGTGAAGGTTACTTAATTATTTCTTCCCAAATATTTTCTTATATTCATGCTTCATTTAGGGTCCACATACTTAGAATCAGTACTAGGTCTAGATGAATAAAATGAATCAAAAATCCCTGGAATTATAAAAAAAATTGGATCAGTGTAGTGAATTTTATAACAAAAATATGATACTGATTTTTTAAAATAGAAATATCAAAAATATATAAATTTTCCTTTTAAAATATATTTTTTTATAATGGATAAAAAATGAGGGTTGAGTTAAAAATGACCAAATGATGAGATATTAGGCACTAGAAAAATTGTAAAACACATTTTAAGTATGAAAATATAGGATATTTAACTACATGATCACACCCCCAAACCTAATAATTTTCACTCCTAAGAAAAAAATCATATATACATATTAAAATATAAACCTAAATAAAAATTGAGAAATTTTCAAAAAAAATATAAAATAGAATTTCAACATGTCTCTCATATAAAATCAATTTATGACAACCCATATCTTTAATACACTTTATTTCAGGATTTATTATATAAAGATACACTTAATACAACCCAATAATAACTTTACATAGAAATACAATGACATAAACTAAAACTTCATAACATTCCTTTAAATTCCCTTAATATTATAAAACTTCATGGGATACCCTGAGGACGTACATAAGAAATGGGTAAGCTATAAATCCCAATAAGGGAATAATAAAATCATAACATGATGAAATTAATACATATTAGTTAATAGGCATATCAACATGACATAAAAGGGGTGAGAATCATAAACCTGAGCATCAAATTATGATATAAGATGATAACATGAAGACAACATGGGAATGTGGTAATAACATACAACATGAAATCATAAGCATAAGTCAAGTATAACCACCAAGAAATCATAATATAGTGTAATTAGGATAACCTATCATGCACCATACACTGTATATCATGAGATAAAAATATTACCCAATGCATTAGAGGGCTATATATTTCTGGGCCCACCCATCACATTCATATCATGTACATAAATTTGTGTTCCACATAGATCATACAAAATAAGAACTTATTTTGTCAATTTTAACCCCAAGGTTAAGAAGTTTGAGTTACATACATGGAAGTACCAAATAAAATAATGAGAGGTATAAATAGGTTAATACCCTTGAGTGTAAATGGGGATGGGAATTCACTACACAAATGTTTAGCATGAAAAATCACAGGATAATTTCAACATTGTAATGAGTGTACATAAATTTTTATGGAAGGGGTGAATGAGAGTGAAAGTTAGTATCTAATTACATGGGTATCATAAGGTTAGTAAATTAAGGTGTAAAAACACATTATAACATGGAAAATTACAAATCAAAAGGAAATAATTCATAGAAAGTACTTGAATAAAGAGTAGGAGGAGAAGATCCCTTGCCTTGAGAAGTTTCTCCTAAAAGCTTGGTAGAAGTCTCTTAAGATATTAGGAACACATTGAGAAGACTTTATAGAGTAATAGGGAGATTAAATTAGTGATAAATGGGATTTTAGTGAAGATTAGTGGGAGATTTGGTGGGTATTTATAGCAAAAGTGAGGAGAATTCTTTATTAATTTTTAAACTTAGGTTTTGGACTCTATATGAAAAAATAATCAAATCCACAAATATTACCATTTTTTTCATGATTTATTCCAAATAGTATTGGTTTTAAATATTTCATAAGTATAATAACTTAACTTATTAAAATAATACCCTAGTTGATGTGGAAGTGAGTCATGTTTATAAATAATTGATTTTAAAAACCTTAAAATATAATATAGGTTTTGGTGGGTTTATTAAGGGTTTATAAAATTAATTAAATCACTTAAAAATGAATTATTTTAATGGTAAATCCAATAGTTTTTCATGGGTAAAATTTATGGTATTTATTACATCACTTTTGGCTATTATGATGTTATAATACATACCGTATATTTATATCATATTTAATTTTCATCCAAAAAATAAACTATCTCATAAAATTGCAAAAAAAATAACCATTGGTTAATTTCAAAATGATTATTTCAAAAATAAAATTTAATTTATCAAAATAATTATTTTAATTTTATAATTTACACTTTTAAATCAAAATCCCAATTTATTGAAAAATGCTGGTTTTTTATAATAACAACTTTCTGAACCTTATAAATATTACATTGGACTTCATTAAATTATATTATAATTTTTATATAAATAAATATTATTAAATAATAATATTATATGAAAGTAATATTTATTTCATAATTATTGAATTTATTGAAAAGAGTGTTTTAATTAAAACTATATGTTTTCCAAAAATACAATTTTTGTTCCTTCCTATCAAAATATAATTTTCATAAACTCGTATATAATTGTAAGAAGTGATAATAAAGAGGGATAAATAATCATAATTATTTTATTAAAATGTAAAACATAAAAATTCATACTACCAGGGTCTAGATACATAACCCCTTGTTACACCAGTATCTGCCCTAAGTGTAATGTGTGTGATTGTTGGGATTTATTGGGGTGGTTTAGAAAACATGAATTAATCCATGATATCAATGAGATTGAAATTCCCCCATAAATAGTTTCATTCATGCTTTAGTTCTTCAATCTTGAATTGTGTTTGGTCAAGGGAAAATTCCAATGATGTCATCTCCCGCAAAAGCACTGATAAATGAGCTTCATAGGGTATAATATTATGGGTCGAGGCCATCACTTCTTCCATCTGAGTCAAATAGACTTTATAATTACCCTTAGTATACTAATATTAATGTTCACTATATAATGGATATGTTATCAATGGTTTTGATTCTTAATGGTCTTTTAAATCTGATAGGCTATAACCGTCCAAAAATAACCAAAGTAGTGCATGTTTTCTATAACTACATTACTCAATAATACATTTATTCATTCATAAAGGGAATTTAATTTATAAAATTTTGGTTCATTACATTCTCTCTCCCTTTATAAATTTTACCCTTTAAATTTTCATTTTATACACTAAAATAGATGAGTATTCTTTCATTTCATTGCCTCATCTGGTTCCCAAGTTTCTTCCTCAAACTTGTGGTTCTACCAAAACACTATTACCAGATGAGTTGTATTCTTTCATAGATATTTGTATTTATGATATAATATCTTCACCAATTACTACTAATATGAAATATAATTCTCTAAGGGTACCACCTCTAGATTCAGTACATGTGAGGATTATGGTATGTACTTCCTCAAATGGGATACATTGAAAACATCATGCACTTGATATAGGTCAAGTGGGAGTGCAAGTTGATGGACCACAACTCTAATGTGATCAAGGATTTCAAAGGGGATTATGTATCTTGGACTAAGATTTCCCTTCCTCCTAAACCTCATGAATTTCTTCCATGGTGATATATGAAGGAGAAATTAATCTCTAACCCCAAACTCTAGGTCTCATTGATGAATGTCTACATATATTTTATGTTAAATTTGTGTGGATTTCATATGAAATTTAATGGTTTGAACCTTATTTTTCATTTATGGTTAAGATCATGTCCCATAAGCTTCCTCTCCATAACTTCATCCCAGTATGTTGGAGTCTGACACCTCTTCCCATAAAAATCCCCATAAGGTGCCATTTGAATTTTAGAATGGAAACATTTTTAATATGAGAAATACACTAGGGGAAGGTGATGATCCCAAATCCTTTTAAATCCATTAAACATGATCTTAATATATCCTCGAGATTTTTAATGGTTCTCTAAGACTAACCATCCATCTAAGGGTGATAAGAAGCACTAAAACTCAACTCTCTATCCAATGTTTGTTAAAGACTTCTCCAAAATTTCAAGAAAAACCTCGGTGCTCAATCAAATATAATAGAGAGTGGAACTCCATACAGTATTACCACTTACCTTATATATATATAGGTTAGTTGGTTGAGAGAGAAATATTCCTTGATAATAATGAGATACAATAAATTTTTAAGCTGATTGAATACCACACAGATGGAATTATTTCCTTTAGATATCTTGGGGAGTCTTATAATTAAATGCATGGTTATGTTTTCCGATTTTCATAATGGTATGGGAAATGTTTTCATCATAACCTTATATCATTCATACTTTACTTTTTGGCATACCAATCATTGAGATACAAATTTTGTAATCTCCCACTTCATGTTATCCCACTGAAAGTTTTTATTTAGATATTTATACATCTCAGTGCTTTCTAGATGGATAGACAAGGATGAGTTATGTAAATCATTTATAAGTTCCCTCTTTAGTTCTTTTTTATGGGACACATATTTAGGTTCCAAACATTATAAATTAGTCTTTATAAAAGTTTAATTCTTAAATATTCACGACATTTTCCTATATCACCACATTATCTTCTGGAGTCTCCTTGATCCTTTTAATAATGGATAGTTAATTAGTTATTTGATAAAGGTGGGATAAAGATCATTTTATTATTACAATTTCCATAATTTTAATTTCCAAGAATATTATATCCCTTACAATCCTCATTATGGATATGGTTGTAGGATACTTTTTACTCTTAGTATCTTCAACATTGTTCTCCTTCCCATGATGGTAGTGTATTGAACAATCATAATCCTTAATCAGCTCAAACCACCTACATTAACGCATATTGATCTCATATTATATGAATATATAATTGAGTCTATTATTATATTGACCCATACTTTTAATACATAGATATTAAATTTTATTATATGAATATTCATTACATAATATTAGTATACATGCTAGAATAATATAGGTATAGTGTGCCAATGAGCCTGTACCCAAGTGGTACAGGCTCCTGCTTGGAATCCAAAAGACCCGGGTTCAAATCCAGGCAGGGATGAATTTTCGGGGGTACTGTAGCAGGGGGCACTGTAGCGGGGAACTGTAGCAGCGGTGGAACTATAGCGGCGATAGCACTGTAGCAGTAGAGGAACTGTTGCAGGATACTGTAGCGGTGGCGGGTACTGTAGCAGGTACTGTAGCTGCGCAGGGTACTGTAGCAGTACTGTTTTCAGAGGGTCCTTTGGGCCAAAAAAATGGGCTTTCAAGCCTTGTATTCAGGACACTTGGACTTGGGCCTTCGGGCTATTTATTGGGTCTCCCTCTACCCTCTAAGAGGTCTTTTCTTTAATAATAAATTGAGGCTTCAGCCCCAACCTTTTAAAAAAATATAAGTCTAGTGTCTTTGGAAACATGGATACATAAACAATCGGTTCAAAAGTGCACTAAATCATCTCCCAATATGTTCTTCATAACTATCACCCTTCTTATAAATATCATACATAATACCTTTCTTCATAACCTAGGGAAATTTAACATAATAAAGGGTGGTCTCAGATGCTCAGTAAGGGTAAACAAGGGAGATATCAATGATCACATAAATATAACATGAGCATAAGGGTATGAGAACATGGTCATAACATTTGAAAACCATAAACCACATATCATAGATCATAATATTGAGACATGGAACAAAGAATGGAATTTTATAATACATGAATCATAAAAGAATAAAATAACATAATCCATGAGAGCATAATATTGTCATAATACATAAGTTTGTGGCATACACATAACCATAAAAAAATAATTTCCTTAGTAGTCAAGGATCACTATCAAGACTATCATAGTGGATTGGTTTCACTCCTAAAACCATCATAGTAGTCAAGGTTCACTCCCAAAACTATTATAGTGGAAAAAGTACCTTACTAAACTAGGTCCACTCCCTATTCCAGTCCCATTTATCTTATGAGATATCCATATTTACCCAATGCGTTGGATAGATATATAATTTTGGTACCACCATTAACATAATGAAAATCATATAGATGTGTTCCATAAGATCATAAAAACATTCATCATATAATAACCCATGAAAATAAATGGGTTTCATAAAAATTTAATTATGGAATAAACCGTGTAAAAGAAATAGGTTTCATAAACATTTATTCATTTCATCTTAGAATAACCCATAGAAAATAAATGTGTTTCATAAACATATTTTCATCATAATTATAAAACATCTAGATAAATAATAAGTATGATATAATTGGATAAAATACCTATTAAATCATATTTAACATTAAGTATGTTATCATAGAAGTTTTTTTTAATATCACCTGGGGTATTTCTTAAGGAAAATATTATTTTCAATTTGAAATCATTTCATTAAAATATAAAATTTTCAAAAATATTATAGAAAAAAATTTCTTTGAAAATAAGATTAAAATTTATAGAAAAAACTTTAAATCGTTTATTAGTCATGATAGTGGGAAATATTATTCATTCTATAGAAGTTAAAATAAATATTCCTTTCACATTTTTGGTAAAAATCAAAAGCACCTCATTCAAAAAATGATAATAATATTCATTTTAACACATTTTTTAAAAAGTAAAACATGGGTAAAAATGTACTTAAATAATCATAGAGTAATATTAAAAATATTCTTGAAAAAAAATTAAACATGGATATGGAAGAAAAAGGATTTTTGATCGAAGAGAGAAATAAAGTCGAATTTCTTTAAAAACATTGTTTTGGTCTCTTGAGTACTTAAAGAGATTAAAATGAAATGAAAACATATATTATACAAAAATAACTAGAGGAGAAGAAGATTAATGAATTTATTAAGAGATATATCATGTAAGTTCATCATATAAAGTATAATAAAAGAAATCTTTATGAGATTATAACATAAAACACTTACCACTTTGGTAATTTTTGAATCATAAACCCCATGAAAGAAATAACATTATATGGATATGTAAATCCATATAATTTCCATAAGAATAATTATAAAATAAATTCATGGGTATTACATACACCACATAAAAGAAACAAGTGGTGAATATGGAATGTCTCCCATATAAATAAAAGTGAGATGAAAATCTCTTACCTCAAGTCTTGACTTCCTTCATACATGTTTAAACCTCCTCTTCTTCAGAAAACCTCTTTAGGTTTTCATAAAAATACTTCCTAGGAGATTTTTCTTATAAAAAAGGATATAGTACATGTGGTGGGATATAAGGAAGTGGTTTGGGAAAGTCTTAGATGAACCAAAAGGCTCTTTATGTGTGAAGAAAATATGGGAGATTTCATTTTACAAGAGAGGGCAGGGGTATGCTTGGAATTTCTTAAAGTATTAAATTAATATAATTAATTTTCATATGAAAAAGGCTAAAAATTGTGAATATTATAGGAAAAGGTGAGTTTTGGTCAAAATATTTACATACAGTATAAATTAGATAATTTTAGGCAATGTTTTCACCCTCACCTTTTTGTTTTAACCCCTTTTGAAAATTACCACGGTAATAATGGTTTTACTCTTTAGGGGCCAAGAAACTTCTTATAAAAGGGTAAAATACCTAAAATGGAACATGGTTGATATTATCAACCATTATATATTCACTTGACCAAATATAATATTTATAGTAATTTTAAATCATTTAATAAAACATTATTTATTATAAAATATGATTAATGTCAATTTTGACATTATTCATTTATGTTGACTTCAAAAACATCAATACAAATATGGAATTATAATTTATACCTTTAACACTTCCCTAACATGTTATACTTATCTAAGTAATTCATTTAATGTAATAATTATTCCAATTTACAATAATTTTAATATTTTAAAATCATTTATTTTATTTTACTTTTAATTAAATAATTATTATGTCAGCATTGCATGAGGATTTAAGGTAATTATATAATCACTAGAAATTATAAATAAATTTTCATAATGAAAATAATTTCATTATTCTCATAATAACCATTTATATTCATTCACAACTTGTTATTGAACCATTGTGAACACATGCTATATTTTTAAAAGAGAGTGACATTTTTTCTTTTTCTTTACTTAAATTATTATAAAGGTCATAATCATGTCCATATAGAAAAAAAATGTCATATATTAAAATATTGGATAATTATGGATGAAATATGATAATATAATAAAAAAAATTCAAGTTTTAGGTTTAATTTCTAGTTCTTGTCAAATTATTTTCACCCTTAATTAACCCATTTTGCCTTTTCATCATGGTGACAAAATTTTTAATGTTTTTACAATTAATTATAACCAAAAATTAAGTTTGAATTATTAAATAATATAAATTATTATGATTCTAAATAAGGAATCTATTTTATAAAATTAAATCACCATAAGTGGCATAAATTCATTTTATAAGTATCCCACAAAGCGTGATGAAAAACAATTTTCTGGAAAATGCATTTTTTAAGGAAAATATGAATTTACATTAACTCTGTAACTAGTAATATTCACAATATTAATTTAAATTTATATATATATATATATATATAATATAGATTTAATTTAAATAACTCTTCATTAGGGGTTATTTTCATTAATTAAAGTGGAAAAATATTATGCACTCAACAACAGTTTTCAGAAGAAGAAAAAATGTGTTTTTAAGCATAAAAACATATCTATACTAAAATTATGAAAGTTTTTTATTCAAATGAAATTAATTTTATTATTATAAATAAAATAGATCATATTTAAATTTAATACTAAATCTTAAATATAATGGAAATTTTAAATTACTTTATTTAATGAAAATAAATGATAGTATTTGAGAAATCGGTAATTTTCACTATTCACTAAAAAATCAATCATTTTAGAAGAATCCAAAAAAAAATCCAAAATATAATTTTAATATGATGATTTAATAAATGATATAATTTTTATAAAATAAAATTTCTAAACTTTATAGAATTTAATTATAATATTTGATCATAAAAATCAATAAAAATCATTTTTGAAGAGAATGTATTTTTTTGAAGAATAAAATGTCTTCATTAAAAAATGAGTGCTTATTTCCTAGTAATTTATCAATAAAATTATATTGTGTATGATATTTATATTTATTTTATAAATCATATGGTCTTATTCATACCCATTAATTTAACAGCTAGGTAATAATGTTCATATTTAAATAATATATTTCAGAGTTTGTTTAAGCTAGGTGTTGTATCTCATGTACGCTATCGAACATAATGTTCATATTTTAAAATATCAGGGTGTTTTATTCTACCCCTTTAATAAATTTCCTCCTCATTATTTGAAATATATCTTGGTAATCAAATTTTTTTCATCTGAAAATATCTCTACTGAAATCCCACATCATACAAAGGATTAATAAAGCTTCCTCTTGATAAGAGAGAAAGGGAAGTATGAAGGTCATCTAGAATAACACATAACAAGGTTTCTAAGTAGAAAAACACTAGTGGGAAGTAAAAATATGATCATAGAGGAGAAAACTAATTTATGAGGACTAATAGAGAGTGATAAACAACATGGACAGAAGAAATTTAATGACCACAAATCCATAAATTTTTTATGGGTGAAAATACCATTGATTCATCAGAAATAAAGGTAAAAGTATAAAATTTTATTTCAAGATCATTTTCTTAAAGTTGAGGTATTATTTCACTATTCATATAGTAAATACCTTAAAATATACTTACTTGATATCTGTTTTATTTCATAAGTACAATTTCATCCTTTGGTTGTGCTTTGATCAATTTCCACTTCCTTTCATACTCCAAGAAATGAATATCTAAGAGGAATTTTTTTATACCTGAATGACTAAAATTATATTTTAATGGATTTTAACAACCATAAAATAGTCACATGCCTTTTAGTTATTCTCTAAATATTTACCAAAACTAAAATAGTTTTCATAACTTATCCAATATAATACATTTATCTATAAAACCTCAAAAACAAAGCCCAAATTTCAACTTAATCCATTCCATAAGTTGTTAATCTTAAGACTCCTCAAAAATATTTCCAACCAATTTCAAAACCCATAGATCTAAAATATTTTCTCACATATATTTTTTTCTTCCAATATCAATAGTAACACTTATCCCCCTAAAAATTATAAAGTCTCTCTTATTGTCAAATAAAAAGTATTTAAATACCTTGATCACCATAAAACCTCAATATAAAGATAATTGATTCCAAAATTAACTATATCCTTATTCCTTAAATAAATTTATATATTATCAAATATATTCCATGAATCTAAAAATTCAATAAAATCCATCATAAATTACTTTTTCATCAAATCGCAAATAATTTTCAAGTTCATCAATACTGTCTGATTCACTTCATTAATTCCAATCATATCTTTATCCCAAATAAAAATTATTAATTAAACATTAGGTATATATTGAGGTTTACCATTCCCCTAATTATTTTTTTCCCATAAAATATCACCTTACCTTTAAATCAATTTTCTTAGTTATTAATATTATTCAACGTATGCTTTCAAATACTTAAAGAAAACAATAATTTAATAATCCTTAGATGTTTCATGATTCATATAACAAAAATATTATTAATGTAACACTTTTACAACATAATTATAAAATATCAATACACAAACACTTAAATAATTCCACTTAAATGATTTTCATGTCTTGTTTCCTTCCTTGTTCTCAGAGTTAACTCTTGTTTTAGGTCATTGACTCGGATAATTCCCATGTTCTCCATACATAATACATTGAACTCCTCAGCAATTTGTTACTCTATGACCTTATTTTCCACATATAAAAAATTTTTATGTTCCTTTGATACATTATATGGAGTGTATCATTCCAAATTTATAACATAAAGAAAATTTATCTTTTCTTCCTCTATGTTCACTACCACATGAACTTTCATAAAATTCAATCTTCCTCTTGTTTAACGCATTAGGAATCTCATCAAAGTTCATATTATTAATAATATATCATTATATATTATTAGACATAATCACAATTTTTTTACTTCTAGTTCCTATTTTATTTTGTTTCTCATTTGGATAATAATTCTATTGTATATCATATTCACTATTAACATGAATCCTCCTAGTTCCAACCATTATCTAAAACTAAAAAACATAGTGTGATCAATAATAATCATAGTGGTAAAACACATAATGAAAAATAAATTATAGGATATCTAATTCATGACATGTTATTTTCAGTCTATGATTCCTTAAGTTTAACCTAGGTTATTCATGTTCATCATCTATTCAAATCCTTTATAATGGTTCATAAATAAAATGTGAGTTATTCCACTATATCCCTGAGAGAGTCAAACCAAGTGCACAGTAAGGTAACACTCAATGTGTGCCAAAATGATGGATGATTTATACTCAACCAACTATTTTTATAGTTATTACCCCTAGATGCATATGTTCTAAAACCACATATACTTTTTGTATCTAGACATGGATGTTTTTCTAAGAAAACCACACTTCTTTCCTTATCATATCTTATGGAATTCTCCTATAATTAGGATTAACATAAGGGTTCTTTACTAAAGTTTCCTCATCCTAATTTCCAAAGGTTAATTAAACCTTTCTATAATACTAAATATAGATACCCATACTTTTCATACATAGATATTATATCTTATTAGATGAATATTTATTACATAACATTATGATTCATTCTATAATCATATAGGTATAGTGTATTTGGAACCTTATATGCATAAAATACTAGTTCATAAGTGAACTATATCATATACCACTATGATATTCATAAATAGTACCCTTATATATATAATACATAATATATTTCCTCATAACCTGAGGAAAAGAAACCTAAGAAAGGGTGAGCTCAGATGCTTAGTAAAGATAAACAAGGGATATATCAATGATCTCTTAAACATAACATGATAATAATGGTATAAGAACATGATCATTACATATGAAACCCATACCCTTCATATCATAGATCATAATCTTGAGTCATGGCATAAATATTCTCAGTTCATAAGATATGAATCACAAAGTAATCAAAGAACATGATCTATAAGAGCATAATATTGGCATAAGAAATAAGCTTATGTCATACACATAAGAAAATAAAATCATTTCTTTAGTAGTAAAGGATAACTACCAAGACTATCATAGTGGATTGGGTTCGCTATCCAAATCATCACCGTATTCAAGTTTCATTCCCAAGACTATAATAGTATAAAAAGTCCCTTATTGAACTAGGTTCACTCCCCATTAATGTCCTAATTATATAATGAGATATCCATATTTAGCCAATTCATTAGAGGGTTATATAATTTTGGTCCCACCCATCACATAATTAAAATCATATAGACGTATGACACATGATCATAAAATATTCATCATATCATAAACTATGAAAAGAAATAGATTTCATAAACATTTCATCATGGCATAACCTCTGAAAAGTTAATAGTTTCATAAACATTTCAGCATTTCATCATAGAATAACCCATGTAAAATAAATGGGTTTCATAAATATATTTTTATCATAATCATAAACTATCTAGAGAAATAATAAGGATAATATCATTAGATCACATCGCAAATAAATCATAATTAACATCAATAATTTTATCATAGATTAAGATTTCTATAAAATATTACTTAGAATATTTTTTGAGAAAAATATCCTTTCTACTTTGAAATAATTTCTTTAAAATATAAAATTTTCTAAAATATTATAAAAAATATTTTATGTGAAAGGAACCTTGAAAATACAGAGGAAGATTTAAATTATTGACTATACATGATGGTGGGAGATACCATTCAAGTTTTTCACATTAAAAAAAATATTCGTTTCACATTTTTGGTAAAAACAAAAAAGTATTTCATTTCAAAAATGACTGGAAGATTCATTTTCAACCATTTTGTAAAAAAATAAACATGGGTAAAAATGAATTTAAAAATCATAGAGGAATATTAAAAAAATTAAAAATATTTTTTAAAAACATGGATATGATTTTTGACCAAAGAGATAAATAAAGTTGGTTTTCCTTAAAAATGTATTTTTAGTCTCTTGAGTACTTAACGTATGGAAAATGAAAGGAAAACATATATTCTATAAAAATAACTAGATTAGAATAAAATTCATGAGTTTATTGATATATAGATCATGAAATTTCATCATCATAAGCATAATAAAAAATAATCCCAATAAACTGTGAGATTGTAACAAAAAACCCTTGTCACATTGGTAATTTTTTATTCATAATCCTCATGAAATAAAGAACCTTAGATGGGTATGTAAATCCACAAAATTTTCATAAGAATCATAATAAAGACATTGATGGGTAGTACATAAACCACATAAAATAAACAAGTGGTGAATGTCAAATGTGTATCAAATAATTAAAAGTGAGATGAAAAATACTTTACCTCAAGTCCTGACTTCCTTCATATATGTTCAAACCCCCTCTTCTTTAGATAACCTCTTTAAGATTTTACCAAAATCCTTCCTAGGATAGTTTTCTAATCAAATAAAGGGCTTTGAATCATGGGTATGGATGTAAGGAATGTATATGGGCAAAGAATATCTGAACCAAAAGGATCTTGAAGTGTGAATAAAAGAGGAGATGAGGTGCCCTTTTATAAATGAGGGGAGGGGCACAATTGAAATTTCTTAAATTATTAAATTAATATAAATTAATTTTAAAATTAAAAAGGATTGAAATTGTTAATATTATAGTAAAATATTTTTTTTGGTCTAAATACTTGTATCTAATGTAAATTGGTCAAGTTTAGGTGTTTTTTTCACACTTACCTTTTTGTTTTAACCCCTTTTAACCCTTTTTGAAAATTACCACAACAATAAATGTTTTACTACTTAGAAGCCAAGAAACTTCCGATAAAAGGGAAAAAAATCCAATAAATGAATCATGGTTGATATTATCAAGAATTTCACATTCTCTTGTAAGAATATAAGTATTTTAGAAATCCTAAATCATTTAATAAAACATGATTTATTATAAAATATCGTTAATGTCAATTTTAAAATTATTTATTTAATTTGACTTTAAAAACATCAATAAAAGGATGGAATTATAATATATAGATTTAAAAATTCCCTAAAATGTTATAATTATCTAAAAAATCATGGAACAGAATAATTAATTCAATTTATATTACTTTTAATATTTTTAAAAACATTTATTTTATTTTCCTTTTAATTAAATAATTATTGTGTTGGTGTTGTGTAAGAATTTAAGGTAATTATATAATTTATAAAAATTATAAATGACTTATTATCATGAAAATAATTTCATTATTATCATAGATTCATTCAAAACTTTCTATTTTCCCTTTTTGAACACATAATATATTTTTAAAAGTAAGAGAGTGACATTTTGTACATTTCTTTACTTAAATTATTATTAAGGTCATAATCAAGGATATATAGAAAAAAAGGCCATGTATTAGGATATTTGATTATTATGGATGAAATTTAATCCTCCAATAAAAATAATTCAAGTGTTAACGTTACTTTCTAATCCTTATCAAATTATCTTCACCCTTAATTAACCTAGTTTACCTTTTCACCATGGTTAAAAAGTTTTACTCTTTTTAATATTTATTATGACCAAAAAATAAGTTGGTATTATTAAATAATATAAATTATTTTTATTCCAAATATTTGATCCATTTTAACAAATTCAATCACCATAATTGGTATAAATTCATTTTATAAGTATCCCACACAGCGTCATGAAAAACAATTTTCTAAAAAAAAGGCATTTTTCAAGGAAAATATGATTTTACATTAACTCTGTGACTAGTAATATTCATCTTGTGAATTTAAATTAATATAGGGATATATATAATATAAAACATTAATTTAAATAAATCCTAATTATGGGTTATTTTAATTAATTTATGGGAAAAAACTTTATGTACTTAAAAACAGTTTTAAAAAAAAGTGTGTTTTTAAGCATAAAAATAGATTTATACCAAAATCATGAAAATAACTAATTAAAATTAAATTAAATAGATTATTATAAATAAAATTTATCATATTTCAATTTAATACTAAATCCTAAATATAATGTAACTTTTAAATTACTTGATATAATGAAAAGAAATGACAGTATTTGAGAAATCGGTAACTTTCAATATTCACGAAAAAATCAATCATTTAGAAGAATATAAAAATTTCATACTAAGATAATTTTGATATGATGATTTAAAAAATTATATACTTTTATCAAATAAAATTTCTAAAAATTGATTATAATATTTTCTCACAAAAATTGATAAAAATCATTTTTTAAGAGAACATAATTTTTTTAATGATGAAATTTATTCATTAAAAATTTGAGCGATTATTTACTAATAATTTATAAATAAATTTATATTTTGTAATATATTTATATATATATTATAAATTGTTTAATCCTATTCATACCCACTAATTTAATAGCTTGGTTATATTGGTCATATTTAAATGATATAATTCACGGGTCGTCTAGGCTTGGTGTTGTATGTTATATATGATATCAAACACAATGCTATTTTTTAAAATATAATGGAGTTGCATTTATGATATTTATATATTTCACATGTCTCCCTATATAGATAATGTTTCCAAATAATTAATTTAAATATCACTGTAGTCAATTCCAGATCATGAGTTGGGTAGTTCTATTCATAGTTCTTTAATTGGTGAGCATCATAGGCTATCACTTTTTCATCTTGCATGAGTACACAATCCAAGACCTTTTTAAATGCATCACTATAGATGTCAAATCCTTCCCCACTGGTGTGTAATGTGATAATAGTTTCATTTATTTTCATCTTATTCAACTCTTTAAATCTCTCTTTTCATTCATCATTCCAAACAAACTTCACCCACTTCTGAGTTAGCTTAGTTAGTGGGATTGAAAATTGTGAAAAGTTTCTCACAAATCAATGAAAGAGCTCAACTAATCCAAGGAAAATATAGAACTCCATCGCATATGTTAGTTTGGTCTATCCTTAAATTGTATCTATTTTTTAATGATCAACATATATTCCTTTTTTGGTGATAACATGCCCCTGGAATGTTACTTTCTTTATCCAAAACTCACAATTACTATACTTTGAAAATAATTTTTCCTTTCATAAAATATTCAGTACATAATTAAACTTTTCCCCATGTTCCTCCTTACTTTTGGAGAATGTAAGAATATAATCTATAAATATTATCATAAATTTGTTGAGTTGATCCCTAAAGACCCTATTAATTAAGTCTATGAAGATAGATGGAGCACAAGTGAGTCTAAATGGAAACACTGTGAACTCATAATGCTCATACCTTATATAAAAACCATTTTTGGGAATATCCTCCTTCTTTAACTTTACTTGATAATATCTTGACCAAAGATCCACCTTACAGAAGTAATGGGTTCCATATAGTTGGTCGAACAATTCATAAATCTGTGGAAAAGGAAACATGTTATTTATCATGATCTTGTTGAGCTCACTGTAATCAATGAAGAGGTGTATTAAACTATCCTTATTCTTGATGAAGAGGACTAGAACACCCTATGTTGAAGCACTTGGGTGTATAAACCCTTTAAAAAGATTTTCCTATAGTTTTTTCTTTAAATCTTTAAGTTCAATAGTGGTCATTATATATGGAGTCATGGATATAATAAAATATCCAAGTATAATATTGATTGAGAACTCAACCTCATGGATAGAATAAAGACCAAGAAATTCTTCAGGAAACACATCAGTGTATTCCCTAAAAATGATCAAGTCATCAAGGATGATCTTTTAGTTAGTCTCAATAATTTGAGCTATATATTCGTTATCATAAGAAAATAATATCCATTATTGAAATGATGATACCAAAGTAAATTCATCCTCCACATTTCATTTGTATAGAATTAGAGAGTGATTTTCTATACAGATGATGATTTCATTATCTTGGAAATTTATGTTTTCTCTATACAAGGAAAGTCAATACATACCTATAATAGCATAAAATTCCACTAAAGGGAGTATTAAAGGTTTTTATGGGAATTTTGGCACACAAATATGGATAGGGGATGAGTTATGTAATTAGGATGCAATATTAACTCATTTTACATTTTCAAATATAGCTCTAATTCCATGTTTTGAGGTCGTGTTTGAATAGTTATACTAAAATTGTGTGATATGAAATAATATGCAGAAAAAGAATCAAATAGTATATTCACTATTCTTGAATGAATAACCAATGTATCTATCGCCACATAATTATTTGGATCCACCTTATTAGTTGTGATGGTATAATATCACTATTTCTCTCTAATCCTTAGAGGTTTTTGGAGTCAGTTATCATTGATAACCCTTTTATTAGTTCATTGATTAACATAGCATCTGTTTTCCTTATAGTTGAAACATTGTACAAAAGGATAGGGTTGACTAGATAATTCATTTCCTACATTACATTAGTGGGTTTATCTTAGTGATATTCACTATCTGGGTTCCCTTCCTACCCTCACATAAAGAATTTCCTTATCCCCTTTTGGAATTTTCTGGGATGCTTCTTACAATAATTTTGACAAGTGGGATGTTGTACTTTCTTACCCAAGTGATACTTCTCCATCACTCCTCCAGAATTAAACTCTATTATCCACTTCATGTATCTATACCCATAAAACCCTTTATATTATATGATATCCATTTATAATTTGAGGGAACATTAGATAATTTTCTTACAGCTATCAAAGTCTTTAATTGAAAAAGCCTTTCATATACTCAGCTTTATCCCACCAAAGAAGTGGTCAACTTTACTTTCGATGGAAATGATAAATTTGGAGGTATATCATGAAACTATTTTGAAGTTATCCTTATACATCCTTATGGATTATTCATCCTTCTACTTGAGGCCAAGTAAATCCCTCTTTATTTTATGTCGGAGAGTGTAAGGAAAATATTTATCAAAAAATAAATAAATTCCTTCCACTCTATCGGTTTGATCTCTTCCTTGAGATTCATATTTTTTATCAACGTCCAACAATGATATTATTATCCCTCCATATGATAAAAAACAATATGACCTTCTCTTTATTAGAGAATTGAAGAATGTATAATATCTTTTCAATAGAGTTGATCCATTTTTTCATGATTAAAGGATCAGAAGATCCACTGAAATTCAAAGGCATTTGTCATATAAAGGTCTCAATTGCAACTTTCTATTTCTTAGAGGGAAGTAGGTATTCCTCCTAATTCAAGTTTCTATTAAAAACTTGAGTTATTTGAGAAATTATTATATTTAAATTCATTATTCCTACTCCTATCAGGTTGGACATATCATTTTTGTAGTCATCATATTGCCTCTCACATTGGTTGTCGAGTCGATTCCTCCTATTCCCAGCTATTAAATAAAATAGAGGGAAATTAGGGATTAAAATTTTCCAACTATTAAACATATAAAAGGTAAAGTATGAACATTAAATATATAACTCATAAATAACATATACTCCTTAACTTATGAATTTATAGGTTTCAATTTAATTTATCCATGGTCTATTTCCTAATCTAAAATTTTATGGTCGTTTTTTGCCTTTATAATGATTCATAAAGAGATTTTTAATTTACCAAATTATATCCCCTGAGAGTGTCAAAATAGGTTCATATTAAGTTCCCATTAATATGAAGTAGGATGATGATTGAGATTTACCAGACCAACTCTTTTTGGGGTTATTACCCCTAGATGCATCTGAGAAAAAACCACATCCACTTGTAGTATACATACATGGATGTATTTTCTTGGAAAAACATACTCTATACTTTACCAAAATTTAGGAATTTTTTCCTATGTTTATAGTTTTCCCTAAGTCTTTTACTAAGGTTTTCTAATCCTAATCCCCCAAAATAACTATACTTTTATCTGATGCCAACTATGACAACCCATATCTTTAATACACTTTATTTCATGTTTTTTTAGATAAATATACACTTAATACAACCCCATAAGATCATGAGGCCTGGTTTATTTGGGTAATTAAATACATATAATAATAGAGTGCAACATAAATATAATTACATATACTAAAACTCCATAACATGACCTTAAATTCCATTGATATTCTAAAATTGTACGAGATAACTTGGGGACGTACATAAGAAAGGGGTGAGCTACAAATACCGGTAAGGGAATATTCAAAGAATAACATGATGAAATTAATACATATGATTCAATAGGTATATAAATGTGACATAAAAGGGTTGAGAACCATAAACAAGAACATCAAATCATAATATAAGATGATAACATGAAGGTAACATGGGAATGTGGCAACAACATAAAACATGACATCATAAGCATATGTCAAGGATAACTGCCAAGAATTCATAAAATATTGTAATTAGGATAACCTCACATGAACCATACAAGTTATATCATGAGATAAGAACATTACCCAATGCATTGAAGGGCTATATAATTTCAGTCACACCCATCACATTCATATCATGTGCATGCATTTGGGTGCCACGTACATCATACAACCTAAGAACATATTTAATCACTTTTAACCCCATTATTAAGAAGTTTGGGTTAAATACATGTAATTACCTGATCAATTAATTATATTTAAAACTATTTGAATACCCTTAAGTGGAAATGGGGATGGGTATTCACTACAAAAATGTTTGGCATGAAAAGTTGCAGGATAATTATGGCTACATAACAGGTGTACATAAAGTTTTATGGAGTGGTGAATGAGAGAAAAAGTAAGTCTATCATTACATGTGAATCATAACGGTGGTAAATATTTGTGTAAAAACACATTAAAATATGGAAATTTGGAAATAAAAAGGGCATAATTCAAAGAAAGTACTGGAATAAATAAGATGAGAAGGGGATCTCTTACCTTGAGATGGTGCTTCTAAAAGCTTGTAAGGAGCTTCTTAAGAGATTGGGAAAACCTTAGGAGGGATTTATAGAGTTATAGGGAGATTAAATTCATTATAAATGGGTTTTTAGTGAATTTGAGTTTGATATTGGGTGGGAATTTATAGAAAAATAGAGGGGAATTATTTATTATTTTCTAAACAAAGGTTTTGGACTTTATATGATAAAATAATCAAAACCTAAAAACTTAGCATTTGAATATTTTTTCATCCAAATAGTATTGGTTTAAAATATTTTATAATTATAAGAACCTAAATCATTAAAATAATACCCTTTATGATGTGTAATGGAGATATGTTTATATATAATTGATTTTAAAAACTTAAAATATAAGATGGGATTTGGAGGATTCATTATGGGTTTATAAAATTTATAAAATAAGTTAAAAACACATTATTTTAAAGGGAAAACTTATATTTGTTCTTTGATTCCCTTAATAGTGTTTATTACACCATTTTTGGGCTATTATGATGTCATAATACATAGTGTATATTTATACCGTATTTAATTTTTACTCAAAATTCAATTACCTCATAAAATTATTAAAAAATCACTGTTACTTAATTTTTATGTGATGATTTCAAAACTAATATTTATTCTATAAAAATAATTTTATAAATTTTATAAGTTAAACTTTTAAATTAAAATCATCATTTATTAAAAAATACCTGTTTTTTTACAATAACAGTTTTCTAACTTTATAAAGATTACATTGGACTTTATTAAATTATATTATCATTTTTATATAAATAAATATTATTTAATAAGAATATTATATGAAAATAATATTTATTTAAAATTTATTTAATTTATCAAAAATGGTGTTTTAATTAAAACTATATATTTTCCAAAAATTCATTTTTGGTTCCTTCGTATCAAAATCTAATTTTCATCAACTCATATATAATAGTAAAAAGTAATAATAAATATGGATAAATATAATAATTGTTTTATAAGAAATGAAAACATAAAAATTAATAATAATATGGCCTAGATACATAACCCCTTATTACACCAGCATACACCCTAAGGGTAAGGTTGTGATGGTTGGGCTTTCTTAGGGTGGTTCGGAGAACATTGTTTGAGTTGTGATCTTGATGAGATTGAACTTCACTTATAAACAATTTTTTTTCATACTTTAGTTGTTGAATATCAGCTTGGTAATGGTCAATGTCAAAGCTCAGTGATTCCACCTCCCATAGAATCTCTGATATATGGAATTTATAGGATACAATTCCACTGGTTGAATCTATTTCTTATTCTATTTATGTCAATTGGACTTTATCATTACACATAATATACTAATATTAATGGCCATTTTACAATGGATATATTATCAACAGTTATGATTCATAATGTAATTTTAAATCTAATAGGATATAATGGTCAAAAAATAACTAATATTAGTGCATGTATTTTCTATAACTGCATTACTTAATAATTCATTTATTCATTCATAAATATAATTTCACTTATAAAAGTTTGTGTCATTACACAATTACCTTTAATTTTCTTCTCTTTCATTTAAATTTTTTAAAACTCTAAAATCCATCCATGACCCAATCACAACTTACCTCACATGGAAGTTCATGCCACTCTTTACTCAAGATAAATTCAATCTAGAGTTATATTCATATTTTTAAAATGGATTTTCCATCATAGGCTTGTGAAAATTCTCATATCTCTACACTATAAGACATAAAATATGTTACCAATTATGAGTTTTTTCATGGTGATTTGGTGTCTAAGTATTAGTGGCTAAAAACATTTGAAAACAAAAAAGGTCGAATAGAGGAGGTATGACTTTTAAATATAATCGCAAGAATATTAAAGTAAAAATAAAGGGAATATACCTCACTTAATTCCCCTCAAAAATGTGAAAATCCACACTCCATTTTTTTAATGGCATGGTCCATTATGAAAATAATTAAGGCAATGAATAATTTCATCCTAATTCTCCCATTTTATAATTTTTTTCAAAAAAATCATGGAAGATAAGATGAAAAATGTAGTGAATGAATGAAAAATCATGCATGTAAGAACAATGAAGAATTAAATATCATCTTAATTTTTTATTTTTATTTATTTTTATATTTTTAGAGAAAAATATGATATGGATAAATTTTAATAAATAATAACTCATGGCCATTTATATCTATCCACTGCCTAGAATAGTGACACACATCTTACACCACCATGCAATGAATTTCTTCCCAAATAAAACACATGAAATTACTCTAACCCATACTCAAACTTGACATATCCACACAAAAAATATTAAGAGTGGAGTTAGGTAAGGATAAATAATAATTTAATTTGGCATAAGCCAATAAAAATTCAAGGATTATAAGGGATAAAAAAGGTAAAATTCAAAGGGTAACTCTAAAGTTGAAAATGTGGCTATAGAAAGAAATGTCTCAATCATATTAAAATAATTTTATGAATACTAAAGATCTGATAGAGAAATAATCAAAAGTTTAGGTTCCCACAAAAAATCAAAGATTCACTCAAGAAAGTGATTGTATTAGGAAAAATATGTTAAAATGGGTTTAGAATGGCTCATAGAGTTCTAAAATGAAATTGAGTCAGGGTTTCATGGGAATGGATTTCAAAAATTGGTCAAAATCAGAAAAATATTTGAAAATAAAATTCTATAAAAAACTTACACATAAAAAATCATTTAAAATATAATATTTAAAAAATTAAGTAACCTCTCTCAAAATTAAAATGAAAATTAATTTTCATTGAAGTTCAAAGTTCCTAAAAAACTAAAAAAAATTAAAAACTCCTAAAAACTTCTATAATAGGCGGACACTCTTCAACATTTAAATTTAATTACCCTTAATTTTAACTTATGCATAATTAAAAGAATGGTAAAATTAAACTATAGAGAAGGAAAAATATAACCTATGTTTATTTATCAGGGAAAAAATTGAGTTATGCTCCAAGCAATTACCCATTTCAAACCTATAAGAAAAACAAAAAAGATAAATTTATTAGAAGAAAAAAAGGAAGAAAATAGAAAAACAATAGAAGGTAAAAGAGTATATATCTTGGGAAAAACCCCCTAAATATGTGTTAGGTTTTTACTTGTAATGAACCAGGTACTTATAAAATAATACATTTTCATTCTCGAATTAAATAGTTAAATTCATTATAAATGTATAATGAAATAAGTGGTATTTATAAAAATTAAGGGATCTATACTAATAGAATAGTAACCTCACCTATGAGAGTATAAATAAAATTTATGTATCTTATAAGTGAAAATAAGATATATTTATATCATGGAATAAGTAAATAAATGTTCTAAAAATGATAAATTAAGTGTTGGTATTTTTTGTGAAATATAAATATTTATTAACAGTTTTATAATTAATATAATGAATTAAAAGAAAATTTATCTTCATAAAATATATTTATAAATTAATATTTTTTTCTTATAATTATAAGATAATTTTATGAGACCTTATTAATTTTTTCAAAGTGTCATAAAATTAGTTATAATTTTAAAATCAGTCTTTTTCGAATAAATCGTGATTTTAATTAAAAATTAAATTTATCATATTTTGAAAATTATTTTCATAAAATGGAGTTCATTTTGAATTCTAAACTTTAAAAAATGGTTTCGGTGAATTTTTTGTATTTTTCTAAAATACTTGACTTTTTGTGAATAGTAAAATATGGTAATTTAAGGTATATATACATTATAAGTTAAATAAACTATTACTTGAGTCATTTATAATGTAATAACCCAAATTTATAACTCCACTTAATTATTTTAATATATTTAGTAATATTTATTAAAATATTCATAATCTTGATCCAAAATAATAAACTAATGAATAAAAAATGAGAAAACACTTCTCTCCTCTACTATAAATACCACCCCTCACCACATCATCTCCTCACACCTCCAAATTATTTATTCTAGTCAAAATTATATCCATTTCTCTTTCCAAGCCTCTCCCATATTTCCAAGACCTGTTGGTCTCACCAAAAGTCCAAACCTAAGGGCCTTAAGGAGGTTCTCAAGGTGAATAATTCAAGAGGTAAAATCCTCTTTTGTTTTCTTTTGAATTTCTTTTCAATTTATTTTCTTTTCTTATTCTATCCTAACATTCCATAATCCAAGGGACATGTTAACTTAATTATATTATATATATTGTAATTTTATTCTATTAATGTAATATCAATCATCAATCCACTCATCTTCTCCTCTTATTCTAAAAAATGAAAACAATGTTTGTGATGTTTCAATTTACCATCATCATGGATGATGTGTTTTCATTTTCTTTTACCACGTTTAAGTATGGTCATAAATCCATTATTATGGTTAAATAATATTTTATTACACACATTATATGTTATATAATGTTCTAGAACCAATAAATAATCATGATATTAAATAAAATGATATAAATTTGTGATGGCTGTAAAAACCGCCAAAATAAATTAAATCATTTTCATTAATATTTTATCTAATAAATCATCCTCATATAAAAAAATGATATATGGTGTAATTTAAAATTATATAAATATATTAACACCATTTAATTCCACTTCTAGTGTTTTTATTTTATTTAACAAGAAAAAACCATAATGAACCAACCATGGAAACCATGAAATAAACACCCCCAAAACAATAAAAATAACAAAATATTATCAATAAATGGGTGGAAATATGTTATAACATATTATATAAGGTATTATAAATATGAATATAGTTATTTAATAAATTAATAACACTCTTTAAACCATTTTAAGGGAGGTTTGAACTTGTTTTAAGGAATCCAAACCCAAGGTAAAGGACCATTCTTTAAAAGTCCTCTTTTAAATTTAAATTTTTACAAAATTAAAAAGGAATGTTTTTATGATGAAAGTATTCATGTTTTATGATTATGTTATAGTTATTTTTAATTGTTTATTATGAATGGTGGGACATATATCTCCCTCTAATTCATTGGGTATGTTTATATTAGAAGTGTACTATAATGGTTATTCCAAGTGTAACTATGATGGTTACATAATAAGGTAGCCATGAAAGTTATATCATAAGGTAGCAATGAGGGTTTCATTGTATGGTAGATATTAGGTTTACAAGTCATATGGTATCCATGGGGTTTAAAATCTTAAGTTAGTAATTCCCCAATTTAATTTATTGGTTTTATTTATGTTTTTTATGCTTTATGGAAATCTCTTGTTTTCACAAAGTAATTATAAGATAATTTATGGGTGAGAAGTGTTTCTTTGTGAAAATAAGTTCATATATTTATAAGTATTCACGAGATAATGGTTTATTTTCTTCTTTTTATGTACCTTACTAATATTTTTGTGCCTATCCCAGGTTTTAAAATATTTTTCACAGGGTTTAAGGATGGGTAAGAGAAAATAAGAAGCCAAGATGACTGTTGTGAATATTTTTCATGAAAAGATTTCATGTTTTATTAAAAATATTTTTATTATGGATTAAATGGATATTATTTTATTAGTACCCAAATTTTAGGATTATGGTTTTACATGTATGAATTATGTCATAATTCGTTAAAACTCTCAACTAAAAATATCTTTGGGAATGTAAGAAAGTGAATTCTAAAAGAATTTACTAGATTATGTAATTCTTAAGGCTGGGTCCTTATAGTTGGTGTCAGAGCACATTTTAGATAAATTTAGGGGTTAGTATGATTTTGATAGAATACCATAAATTATTTTTAACTTATGTTTAAGTTAAAATTATATTTAATTTAATGATTATCATATTGCTTCATCTAAGATATGTCTGTTTAGAATAGTTTTCTATAGAAGAAACAAGGAATATGAAGTAGGAAGGCACTGAGAGGATGATATCTTTTTGAATCTGTAACCTGGAATGGTAAGAATTGGAACCAAGAAGTTTGTGAAAGTAATGGATCATTTGACCCATGCTATAAATGGTTGTGGAATCCATGCAAGCGGATAGATAGATCTACCACAAAGGAACATGACGATAGTAGAACATTTTATAAGGCAACACCCTCATGCATTAAGGGGGTATTTTGAACCAGTGGTGGATGAAGGGTGGATTAAAGCCCTTTAAAATATATTTGATGTAATGGGGTGTTTATATAATCAAAAATTTAGCTTATTATTTATCATTTTGAAGGTGAAGTTGGCCAGGGGTGGTCAATTGTCAATAATATCAGGGATAGAGAGGAGATTGATGCCTTGGAATAGGATGAATTTAAGAATCTATTCCTTGAAAAATATTTTCCTAAGGTGGTTCAATATTGTATGGAAAAGAAATTCCTATAATTGTAATAAAAGTAAGAAGATCGAGTGGCCTTATATAAATTAAACTTCACTTGATTGGAAAGGTATGCTGCAAATCATATTTGATATCTTGATAGTAAAATTAATCATTTTTAATCAATATTGAAGCCAAGATATCAAAGGGAATTATCTTACAATGAATTCAAAAGTTATGAGAAACTTGTTCAATATGCTAAGAGGGTAGAAATAGAGATTTATTATGATCCCGTGTGCTTTGAAAACAAGTAGAAAAAAAGGTCTAGATGGAAAGAAATGAGTAAGAATCAATCAAACAAATCTAAAGATAAGAAAATCATGTTTTGAGTTTGTGGAAAGTGTGGAAAAAAGTACCCAGGGGAATGTCTTAACAAATCTAGGAAGTGTTTCTGATGTGTAAAGTTTGGATATATATTCTGATATTACAATGAAAAAGATCTTGGTGATGGTATGTTTAATTATAATAATAAAACTATAAAGTGTTTTAAATAAGGTGAAATGGGTCATTATGAAAATACCTACCCAAAGAAAGATCATAATGATGAAAAGTATCCAAATTATAAGTAGAAAGGTGTGGTGAAATCCTTTGAAAATACATTAGCAGATGTTGGGACATCCAGTGAAGTGGTATCAGGTACTTTGTTTTTTTACTCGTATTTTACTAATTTCCTATTTGATATGAGGTCTAAACATTACTTAATTTCTGAGAAATTTTATGGTAAATTGGAAATTTCACCTCAAGAAATGAAACCATAATTTATGGATAAAACATTAGGGGGAATATTAATGAAAAAAATAATTATAAGAATCTTTCTGTTATTGTATATGGAAATAAATTACCTATAAACCTTTTTGTTTACCCTTAGTAAATATTGATTTTATTCTGGGTATGGATTGGCTTTCTGTTTATCATGATAAGATTTATTTTAGAGCTAAAGAATTTGTTTTTTAGAAAGAGTTTTAGTTTGTATACAATAATAAACCCATACCATTGATAACATATCATAAAGATGAGAAAATTTTAAAAGATGGAGAAGAAAGTTATCTTGAAAATATTATTGAAAATAAGGGAACTATTCATATTAATGATGTTCCAGTGGTAAACGAATACAAGGATTTTTTTCTTGATGAGTTTATCAGTGTTATACTTGAACAGAAAGTTCAATTTATAATTGACTTAGTTCCTGATGCTAATATAATCTTAAAACCCCCTTATCGAATGGCTCAAATGGAACTTATAGAATTAAAAAAAAATATAGAAGTTTCTTGATAAAGGTTTAATTAATCCTAGCACTTCACCATAGGGTGATCATGTTTTGTTCATTAAAAAAAACATGATTCCATGAGGATTTCTATTCATTGTAGAGATTTTAATAATATTACTATTAATAATAATTATTCACTACCTCATATAGATGAATTTTTTTATTATATCTAAGGAGCTTGGTATTTTTTCAAGATTAACTAGAGATTCGGGTACCATAAACTGAAGGTGAAGGAGGGTGAAATTCCGAAAATAGTATTCCGAACTAGATATGGTCATTATGAGTTTGTTGTTAGGCCCTTTGGTTTGAAAAATTCTCCCATTTTATTCATGGATCTTATGAATAGAATATTCCATGAATATTTGGATAATTTCTTTGTTGTTTTTATTGATGATATTCTAGTTTATTCAAAGAGTTATGAGGATCATGAAAAACATCTCGATATTTTTCTACAAACACTTAAAGAAACTAAGTTAAACGAGAAATTTAGAAAATGTATTTTTTGGTTGTAGTAGATTTATTTTCTTGGGAATATTGTAAATAAGGATGGAATAACAACTGATCCATTCAAGAACAAGTGGTTGATGAATGGACAAGACCTACAAATGTTATAGAGATTCATAGTTTTCTTGGATTATCAAGTTATTAACAATGATTTGTTAAAAACTTTGCATGGTTATCTAAACCATTAACTAAGTTAACACGAAAAGTGTTTAACTTTATTTAGACATAAGACTGTGATGTTTTTTTTAGAATAATATTAGTGAATGCTCCAGTTTTAGCTCTACCTTCTAGAAATTGAGAATTTTTCATCTACAATGATGCTTTATTGAAGGGACTTGGTTGTTTTCTAATAAATAATGATTAGGTAATTTCTTATTCTTCATGAAAATTAAAAATGCATTAGTTAAATTATCCTACACATTATTTGGAATTAGAAACTATGGTTTTCCTTTTAAAAATCTAGAGACATCATTTATATAGATCCAAATGTGAAATATATATTGACCATAAAAGTTTGAAGTATATATCCGCTCAGAAGGAATTGAATATGAGGTAGAGAAGATGGATGGAACCAATAAAGGATTATGATTCCAAGATCAATTACCATCCTATAAAAGAAAATAAAGTGGTGTATGCCTTGAGTTAGAAAAATCATGCATCGTTAACAATGTTATATTTGGAACATCACCCCTTAGTTTATGATTTGGTGAATTTTGGCTTGGAAGTTGTTGGTGCAGCGAATTCCTCTATTTTGTTTTAGGTGTTAGTACAATTGTCTCTCTCAAAAAGAATTAAGAAAGTGAAGAAGTAAGGATATGAGTTATAGAAAAATGTATAATTGTTTAAGGACGTTAATATGCCTAAATTTAATTTTTGATAAAGATTTCATCTTGATATTTGGAAAGAGATTATGTATGCCTTTTGATTCACATCTGAAGAAATAATTGTTAAGTGAAGCTCATAATTCTCCATTTTTTGGTTCATCTAGGTAGCACTAAGATGTACATAGACCTTCAGGAGTATTATTGGTATGATGGAATAAAACTATATACTGTTAATTTTACCATGAAATGTTTGACATGTCAATAGGTTAAAATAGAGAGATAACTACCAAAGGGGATGCTTCAGCCTTTTCTAGTTCCATAGTAGAAATGGGAAAATATATCTATGGATTTTTTTGTGGGAATAACAAATACTTTTCAAGTTAATAATGTGATTTGGGTTATTTTTGATCAACTGAATAAATTTTCACATTTTCTTCTTATTCAATATACTATGTCTTTGGATAAGTTTTCTCGATTGTACCTAAAAGATATAGTTAGGTTACATGGAGTTACTCTCTCCATTGTATCTGATTGTGATCCCAATTTCACTTATAACATTTAAAAAGACCTTTAGAAGTCATTGGACACATAATTAAATTTTAGCATAGCCTTTCATCCCCAATTTGATGGACAGACCGAGCAAAAAATTAAGATCTTGGAAGACAACTACATGATTGTTTAATATATTACTAGGTAAGTTGGGATCAATATCTTTCTTTAGTTGGGTTTTCTTATAATTACAGTTTTCATTCCAGTATACAGATAGCACCTTTTGAGGAATTGTATAAAATCGGTGTCAAACTCTAACATTTTGGGGTGAAGTTAGGGAAAGGAAGTTTATGGGACCAGAATTATCATAGGAAGTGGCTAAGAAAGTGAATATGATCCAGTAACACATAAGGAAAGCTCAAAAAGGTAGAAAATTTGTGCAGGTAATAGGAGGAAAGAAATTTATTTTGAGGTAGGTGATCATGTTTTCCTTAAAATATCTCCTTGGAAAACTGTTATGTGTTTTGGTAAGAAAGGAAATCTAAGTCCACTGTTCATTGGGACTTATAAAATCCTAGAGAAATTTGGACCAGTTTCCTACTGAGTAGATTTTCCTCCAAGTTTATCTCAGGTACACAATATTTTTCATGTTTCAATGTTAAAAAAGTATGTTCCAGATTCATCTCATGTTTTGATCCCAGAAGTAGTTCAGCTGGAAGAAAAACTTTCTTATGTGGAAAACCCTTTTCATATTATTAATCTTAGATAGTAAGTATTGAAAAATAAAGTAATTTACCAAGGGGTAGTCTAGAAGATCCATTGATCATGTATTCTAGTTTGGTCTCACTTCCTCGGGATTGTAATAATTTTGCGAAAGGGGGTGCCCTTGGACTACATCACTTTAGACCTATGTGACCTTTCTTCGTTGTAATGGGAAATTATTCCATAGTTGAATAATAAAAAATCAATTATCAATAGAATAAAAAAAAGTAATTCACCAGGTTAAGGTTTTGTGGAGAAACCACATGGTTGAATAAGCAACATGGAAATTTGAAAATGATATAAGGGAAAGGTATCCTCACTTGTTTAATAAGTAAATAAAAATTGTGAGGACACAATTTCCAAAAGGTGGGGAGAATGTAATGACACAGGTACTTATAAAATAATTTATTTTCATTTTGGAATTAAATTGTTAAATTATTTATAAATATATAATAAAATAAGTGGTATTTGAAGAAATTAAGGGATATATACTAATAGAATAGTAACCTCACATATGATATTATGAATAAAATTTATGTATCTTATAAGTGAAAATATGATATATTTATATCATGGAATAAGTAAATAAATGTTTTGAAAATGATAAATTAAGTGTTAGTATTTTTTTTGAAATATAAATGTTTATCTAAAATTTTATAATTAATATAGTGAATTAAAAGAAAATTTATCTCATAAAATAGATTCATAAATTAATATATATAAATATTTTTATTATGATTATAAGAATATTTTATGAGACCTTATTTAATTTTTCAAAGTTTCATAAAATCAGTTTTAATTTTAAAGTCGGTATTTTTCAAATAAATGATGATTTCAATTAAAAATTAAATTTATCATATAAAATTATTTTCATAAAATGGGGTTTATTTTTTAATTCTACACATAAAAAATAGTTAGGCTGAATTTTTTGTATTTTTTTAAAATACTTGAATTTTTAGTGAATAGTAAAATATAGTAATTTATGGTATATATACATTATAAATTAAATACATTATTCCTCAATTAATTGTTGATATAATCACCATAATCTAAAAATTACCTTCATTATTTTAATATATTTAGCGATAATTCTCAAATTATTCATAGTCTTGAGCCTAAATAACAAACTAATGAATAAAATATTAAGAAAACACCCCTCTTATCCACTATAAATACCACCCCTCGCCACCTCTTCTCCTAACACCTCCAAATCCTTGATACTTTCCCAAATTATGCCAAATAATCTTACAAAGACTCTCCCACATTTCTAAGACCTTATTTTCTCACCAAAATTCTAAAACCAACGGCTTTAAGGAGGTTCTCAATGAAAAGAATTCAAGAGGTAAAATCCTCTTGTTTTCTTTTAAATTTCTTTTTAATTTTTTTTCTTATTCTCTCCTCACTTACCCTCATCCAAGTGAAATTAAAACTACATTCTCTTATATATACTGTAATATTATTATTTTTAATGTAATAGTCATCATCAAATCTCTCATCTTCTCCTATTATTCAAAAAAATAAAAAACATTGTCTGTGATGTGTCGATTTACCATCTTCGTAGACGACATGTTTTCATTTTATTTCAATACCTTAAAAGTTGGTCAAAAAATCATTATTATGGTTAAATAATATTTTATTATAAACATTATAAGTTATATAATGTTCTTGAACCAATACTTAATCATGATATTAAATAAAATGATATAAGTTTATGATGGTCGTAAAAAGTGCCAAAATAAATTACATCATTTTCATTAATATTTTATCTAATGAATCATCCTCATATCAAAACAAATGATATATGGTATCATTTAAAATTATGTAAACATATTAACACTATTTCATTACACTTATGGTGTTTTTATTCTATTTTAGAATAAAGAAAAACATAATGAACCAACCATAGAAACCATGAAATAAATGCCCCCAAAACAATAAAAATAAAAAAATATTATCAATAAATGGGAGGAAAGATGTTATAAAAGATCATATAAGGTATTATAAATATGAATATAGTTCTTTAATAAATTAATAACACTATTCAAACCATTATAAAGGAGGTTTTAACACATTTTAAGTAAGTCAAACCCAAGGTAAGGTATTTTTCTTTAAAATTCCTCTTTCAAATTTCAATTTTTAAAAAATTAAAAAGGAATATTTTTATAATGAAAGTATTCATGTTTTATGATTATGATATTTTTCTTGGAAAATTTTATGATGAATTTTGGTATCTATATCTCCCTCTAATGCATTGGTTGTGTTTATGTTGTAAGTTGATTGTAATGGTTATTCCAAGTATAACTCTAATGGTTACACCATAAGGTAGCCATGGGGTTTACATCATAAGGTATCCATGAGGGTTACATTTTAAGGTATTTTTGAGGGTTAAAAATCATATTTTATACATGAGGGTCACAATATTAAGTAATTAATACTCCAAATTACCTTTATGGTTTTATTTATGTTTTCTATGCTTTATGGAAATCTTTTCTTTTCAAAAAGTAATTATAAGATACTTTATGGGTGAGAATGTATTTGTGAAAATGATTTCATATTTCTATAATTATTCATGGGATAAAGGTTTATTTCGTTATTTTTATGTCCCTTACTAAGATTTTTGTGCTCATACAAAGTTTTTAAATGTTTTTAATAGGGTTTAAGAATGGGTAAGATAAAAGAAGAATCCAAGTTGAATGTTGTAAAGATTTTTCATGAAAAGATTTCATGTTTTTTTTAATGTTTGTATTATGGATGAAATGGATATTGTTTTAGTAGTACCCAAATTTTATACTTGTGGGTTGATATGTATAAATTATTTCCTAATTCTCTAAAACTCTAAACTAAAAAGATCTTTGGGGATGTAAGAAATTGAATTCCAAAATAATTTACTAGATTATGTAATCTTAAGGTTGGGTCCTTATATTACTGAACCTAGTTAGGTAGTTTTAGTTTTTTACCCTCATAATAAATTTGGATAGGGTTTTTATGGCATTAACCACCACATTTCATTTCTCCTAACATCCATAAGTGAATGAAAATAATAAGAACCCTCTAAGAAAAGAAGAAATGTCTCAATCCCCCAAGAGAGAAGAGAAAAAAATGGAGGTGAAAAGGGGGAGGTAAGAGAAGTTAAAGGAAATCCCTATAAACTATCATAGTTTCATCCTCCATTAGGTATATTATTTGGTGTTTGGAATTTAGTTTCATCATGTAACACTCGAGCTTCAATTATAGTAAGATTGTATTTCTAAAGAAACAATAGAATAATGCACATAGATTTATTAGAGAATGTGATTTAAACCTTAATTATATGAAATTAATTTCATTTTTTAATTCATCATGTCAAAATTATATAAGGGTTATTTTTTGAGATTTTTCATAAATAATTGATTTTTTGGTGAATAGTGAAAAATACTGATTTTACGAAAAACCGCCACTTTTATGAAATTATAATGATATAAGAATAACATAAAATTTAATGAAACATTTTTTATAGAAAAAATATATATTTAATAATTAATATAATTCATATAAAAATTTTATTTTGAAAATATAAATATATTCTTAGTATTTTGGAAATCTAAGTAATGTTTTTATTCAAATAAAAACTATTTTTAGTTCTTCTCTCTTAATAAATTATTTAAATTGTTCCTTTCATTTTTGGTTTAGTTTTAAATAAAAATAAGACTAATTTTATTTTGCAAAATCCAATTAATTTCATTATAATCAACATTATACTTTTTTCTATAAATTTATTTTTATGCTTAAAACAAACATTTTTCTAAAAACGGTTTTCATATCATTTTATACACTTATATTAAATTTAATTTCTATCACTTCTATAAATTTAATCTTTTAAAATTAATTAAATATTATTAATAATAATAATTAATGTTAGTTAATAATTTCAACTTAATTTTTTTCATTATTAATAGTGAAAATAGTAAACATTTGTTACCACAGTTAGGGTTAAAACAAGTTTATTGGGGGTTATACTAAGATATAAGGGTACAAATACAAACTAAAATTGTATAAATATTATTTTATAAATATATTTAAACCTTATATTATCTTAAATTTTTATTATTTTTCATTTTTTGCAACTTTCACAAGAAAATTACTTTATATTATTTAAATCATTTAAGTAATTCCATGCGTGTCCCTTCCCTCACTTATAAAAGGGAAATTTTTATACTCTATTTTTCATAAAACTTTAGAATTATATATTTTCCAATACCTACCCAAAAATATTACTATATTAATTCCCTTCATTCTTGATCTTCTTATCTTCTTCGAAGACCATCCTAAGAAGGATTAAGGTGTAAACCAAAGGAGATCTATCAAGGAAGAGGTAATCGTCTTACCTAACTCTTTCAAAGTTTATTTATTATTATACTTCCTTAAAATACATTGTGTCCAATCTCAAATAATTAATCAATTATCATAAATGTACTTATATGTTATTATTATTATGGGATGACCATTTTATAATTCTTTTCCATCAAATGGAAAATTAAAGTATCACTCATGCATATGTATGGACTGACACCTCCATGTAGCAGTATGATTCATTTTCCATCACTGCCTCACATTGATGGATATAATGATGGATTTAATAAATAAATATTATTTTTATTATAGAATTATGATTCTATAATCATAAAATTTATTTATATTTCTTTAATTATTTTCATTAGAAAATGAAGACAACACTCATGTGTACGTACGGACTACCGTCTCTATAAACGATGTAATTAATTTTTCTATATAAGTATTTTAGGGATGGTTATAAATAAGTATATAATGAATAAATATAATTTTTATGTCAGGATTAATATTTTTAGGATTATGTAATAATGATCTAGATGTAAGTACCATAACTTTCAAATTGAAACATACATGAAAAACTCAACAATTGACACTCGAAATGATGATGATAATGAAAGATTGTTGATGAACGAGTGAAAAGATGTTATAAGTAAACTATGTATGGTATTTTAGGTATAAATATGATTCTATTATAGAATTATTATAAATTTAAATATAATATACATGTGGTTAAAATAACTTACAAGGAAATTTGAACTTGAGGTAAGGGTTTTATGTTACAATCTCACTTCTTACCACGATTGCATAAGATTAAATTTATGATGATGAAATTATATAATAAACATCTCAAAAATCTTATTTATTTTATTACAATCTATTTATTTCTAGAAATTATAACTTTTCTTTTCATTTTCCTCTCTCTAAGAACCCAAAATTCTGAAAGAATATTTTTAAGGAAAACCAACTTTGTTTTTTATATTTGGTCTGGAATATTTCTCTTTCATGTCCATATTTTCTTTAAAATGTTTTTAATAATGTTTTTAATATCCTAAAATGATTTATTAAAGTCATTTTTACCCATGTTTAACTTTATAAAAATGATTAAAATAAATCTTCTTGTCTTGTTCCGAACGTGGAACTTTTTACGAAGGGTGTGAACAGAATCTTTGTTTTAACATTTATTGAATGAATGTATTTTCCCATTATCATGACTATTATTTTACTTGAATATTACTTTATAAGTTTCCATGGTTAATTTAAAATAAAAAAATTCTCCTAATATTCATGAATTTTTTAGATTTTAAATAATTTATTTCTAAATAAAATGGGTATTTTCCTTAAGAAATGTTCCAGTGATATTTTAAAAGTATTTTTATCTATGTAAACATCCTTCAATAAATATTATGATTTAATAGGGATATAATATAATAATACCATCCACCATATTACTCTAGATGGATTATGATCATGTTTATTTAGTGATTGACTGGGGAAAATATTATCATTTCATATGTTAGTTTTTTAATAAGAATGTTTTTGTTGATTATGTATTGAATTGTCATTCATTTCTTTCATATAATGAATGAATTGGACATGTTAAGTAACATTAAAGGTTTTTATATCACCTTTATTCATTTTTAGGCCTCATGATACAAACTATTTTGGGTATTTTACATATGGTTTACCTATTTATGTATGATGTCTTGGCATAAGGCCTTGATAGTAAGATTAAAGTGTCTGATATTATACAACCTATCATTATGAAACTAGTTATTTTTATTTATGTGATTATTTATATTATTATGTCATTCATGGATATATTCCCCTTTTTATGATATTATTTATATGGAGTAATTGATTATTTTTTTGTCTCTACTATATTATACACACTTTATTTATTCTATGATAGATTCTATTATACATTTTCCTTTATGTAGAATATAATCTCACCCTTTATTATGTTTTCCATTCTCCGGGATACTAAGAAGGGATTTATGAATTATTTAAAGGATATATTAGAAAAATTGATAAAGTTATCACTAGAATATTAAGTTTTATTTCATGTTTTAAAATGTAATGTGAGATTAATGTGTGTATCTAGTCTCCCAATACTAATAAACTATTCGATCCTTTGGGGTATGATCCCTTGTATCATGTGCCAATGTAGTAAAATAAACACTGGCTCTAAGTTACTAGTGTTTATCTATTACAGTTGGTATCATAGGAAGTCTAGTATAAACCTTGGTAACTAGATTTAGGAAAACATAGATTAGAGAACATATCTCTATTACAAACTCTATGGATAAGTAAAATTATAGGATAATATAATTAAGTTTTGTTAATGTGAAGAATGTACAGTTTCATAGGAATTACATCCCTTTTTTATACTATAAATTGGATGCAGTTGTGGAATAGATACACCTAGGGGTAAACACCCTGAAAAATTCAGGTTGAGTATCAACTCGGTCTTCACTCAGTGCATGATGAGTGGGCCTGAGATTGCACAATTGGCTAGACACACACATGGGATATGTTTTGGTTAATTAAAACACTATTTAAAAACCATTATTAAAGATTTGAAAATATTTTTATGATTTTAAGTTATTACCAAAGATACTAAGATTATGATTCTAAGATTATTTATGCATAAATTTTCAATTTATGTTAAGTGTTACACAATATTATAATTAAACAATGTGTTTTAAAATTAATAAAACTATGATCTAATCAAGTGTATGATATTTTTAGAAATGGAAACTATGAGGAGGAATATAAATTTCATTAATACACATAATCTATATAGGTATTTATCTCCTAGGAAAGACAATGAATCTAGATTTGGAGATAAATAAATTATAATTATATAGGTATAGTTAACTCAGTTTATGACTAATAAATTTTCATGTTGGAGCATCCTATTGATCCACAATATAGTGCAAAAATAATAAACCACTTCATGTGAAAAAAACCTCCATCATTCAATGGGACCATTAATCCATTAGTAGCTGAGCAATGGATCAAATCATTGGAGAAGAAATTTCTCTATTTAGGAAGTATTGAAAGAGAGAGAGTTATTATAACAATTTATCATATTAAAGTAGATGATGATCGATGGAGGTCATTAATCTAGAACACTAAGGATCAGGAGTAAATAAATATTATAGATTAGGATACTTTTAGGGACATATTCTTCAAAAAAAAACTTTTCTCATCTACAATGAGCTGATATGGAGAGGTAATTCCTCAATATAAGGAAAAAGGAAGGAGAAAATGATACCAAATATGAATCTAACTTTACAATGTTAGAAACTCATATAGTGGATTATATATGTAATCCAAGGATTGATATTTATAATTTCTTTGATGGTATAAATCCTAGCCTTTGAAGGGAATTAGTATCTTAGAAATTTTCAGTGTATAAGTATATGATATCAAGTGTCATAAAAACATAGAATTAATTCTCTAAGTATTATGTTTTCTAGGGAAAATAAGAAAATAATTGGGTGGTTGAACACTTTGAAAAAGGATATAAGACAAAAGGGAAGAATGTAAAGGTGGAATTTCCAAATTGTAATGATTTTGGAAAGAAATTCCACGGAACATGCTTGATAGGAATGGGAGTTTTATTCAAGTATGGAGAGAAAGAACATTAATCTTGTGATTGGAAGGGAAATAAAGAAGCTAGAAATTTATAATTCTTCAACTGTAAGGAGATTGGTAACTATTTGAATTAATTCCCTAAGCATCAAGGTAATGTTTCTTAGAAAATTCCAAGGGAAAATGGCCAATCTTATTTGATCACTACAGTAGAGGTTTAAGTTCCTAAATATGTGGTGGCGGGTACATTTATCCTAGACTCATATTTATATAATTCTTTATTTGATTATAGATATTTTAAATCTTTTATATATTTCATGTTTTCTAAAAAAATATATATTTCCCTAGAAAATTAAGAAGGGAGTTTTGAATCAAGGATTCTATTGGAAATCTTATTATAAAAAGGATATGTGATTTAGTTTCTATTATGAAACATAGATATATCCTATTTTAAAATTTGATTATTATACCTATTTCTGACTTTGATATAATCATTGGTATGAATTGGATTTCAAATTATAATGAAAACTTTTATTTCCTAGAGAAACAGATTATGATTCATGATAGAGATATAGAATATCTTGTCTTTAGATGGGGGAATATATCATCTAAATCATGTTTTGATCCACCTATAATAACTCTCTTTAATGAAATTATTAGATAGTAAGAGAAAATGAAACCTATGAATGGGAATTGTATCCTTATAATCAAGGATATACATATTGTGCAAGAATATATTGATGTGGTTTTTGAATAACTACTTGGATATCCACCTAAGTGTGAGGTTTTTTTCTATTGATGTCAACTCTGATAAAAACCCTATATCTAAGACTCTCTATAGGATGGTTGTAGTGTAATTATTGGAACTAAAGAAAAAAATATAGGATTTGTGTGATAAGGTATTTATATGTCCTAGTGTTTCACCACTGAGATCCCCTATTCTTTTTATTAATAAGAAATATTGTTTTATGAGGTTGTGAATATATTACAAGGAAATCAACATCATTATAATAAATAACAAGTATCCTCTACCCCATATTGATGAATTGTTTTATCAACATCAAGGATCTTAATATTTTTCAAAGATTGATCTTCATTTTGGGTATCATCAACTGCAAGTAAATAAGGGAGATATTCCAAAGATGAAATTTTATATAATGTATGGACATTATGAATTTACAATAATTACCTTTGGATCAACTAATTTACCCTCTATTTTTATAGATCTGATGAGTAGAGTATTCAAGTATTATCTCAATAATTTAATTGTGGTATTTATTGATGATATATTGATATAATATAAAATATATTATGAGTATAAGATTCATTTATTAATCATTCTTAAGTATCTTAGAGAAAATGAGTTATATAAAAAATTTATCAAATATGAATTCTAGTTTCAAGAATTTTCTTTTCTTGTCTATGTTGTCTCTAAGGATATAATATCATTTGATTCTTCTAAGGCAAATGTGGTAATGTAATGGGAAATGCCAATGAATATAACTATGGTACATAGTTTCCTTGGATTAACAAGTTATTATTGATTATTTGTTTAAATTTTTACTTGATTATTTAACTCATTAACCAAGTTTACATGTAAAGGGATTATGATCATATGGTCAGAATAATGTAGGGAAAGTTTTGAGGAATTAAATAGAAGATTGATTAATTCACTGTTATTAGATTTATCATCAGTAATGTATGGATTTGTGACATATATTTATATATCAAAGAAATTACTTGGATTTTTCATTATATATAATGATATGGTTGTTTCCTATGCATCAAGGTAGTTAAAGATTCATGACAAAAAAAATTCAACCCATGATCTTGAGTTGGAATCCATAATATTTTCATTGAATATATGGAGGCCTTACCTTTATAGGGAAAGATATGAAATATATATGGATCATAATATTTTTAAATACATCTTCTCATAGAAATAGCTCGACAAGAGTCAAAGGTGGTGGTTAGAACAACTCAAGGATTATGATTTCTCAATACACTACCACCCCAAGAAGGAAAATAAGATAATTAATGCATTGAGTGGGAAATATCATGGTGTTTTGACTAAAATTATCATTAAAAAATATACTAAATTAAAGGATTTAGTAAAGTTGTATATATTAATCACTAAGGAAGGGGAAACATCACATCTATTCCAAATGATTTCCAAACCATCCTTATTGGAGAAAATAAAAAGTTTATGGCTTGATGATAATAATAATATTCAAAAGAAAATCAAATTCATGAATGATATGAAGTTGGTATACTTCATCAATGAAGATGGTATATTGAAATTTGGAAATATTCTATGTGTTTCATCCATTCCTAAGCTGAAAAGAGAACTATTAGATAAATATTATAGGTTAAATTTCACTATACACCCTCATAGAACTAAAATGTATTAATACTTAAAGGAACATTTTTGGTGGGATAATATGAAATGGGAAATTGCAGACTACGTATCAAGATGAATGGTTTTCCAATAAGTAAAGGATGAAAGGAAATATCTTAAAGGAATCATGAAACCTCTACCTTTTCCTATTTAGAAATGGGATGATATTACTATGTACTTTGTCACTTGATTACCAAATACTCATAGAAAGAAATATTTCATGTGGGTTATTATTGATCACCTTACTAAGTCTATATATTTCCTCTCTATAAGGAAAGATATACCACTTGAGATACTCAAACAACTCTATATTAATTAAGTTATAAGACTTTATGGTGTACCTATTTTGATTTTATCCAATCAGGGTCTATAGTTTACATAAAAATTCTAGAAGAGTCTTCAGAAGGATCTTGACATTAAGCTATATTTTAGCACCGACTATCATCCTCAAACAGATGGGAAATATGAAAGGACTATTTAGACATAAGAATTCATGTTGATCCCATGCTCACTTGACTTTCAAGGTATGTGGGGTCATTATTTACTTTTGTTAGAATTTTCATATAATAATAGCTTACATTAAAGCATTTGAATGGCACAATATGAAGCATTATAAGGAAAGATATTTCATACTCCAACTTATTGGGATGAATTTGGTAAAAGTAATCTTGTAGGCCTATATTTTATTAAGTAGAAAGTGGTGAAAGTTAAGACTATTCTAAATCATATTAAGGTATCTCAAAGTAGACAAAAAATTTATGTCGATAACTAAAGGAAAGATTTATAATTTCTAGTGGGAGATCATGTTTTCTTGAAGTTATCTTTGTGGAAAGGTGTTATAAGGTTTTGAAATAAAGGGAAACTAATTCCTAGGTATATTGGACCTTTAGAAATTCTACAAAGAATTATATTTATGGATTACCATTTGGAAATTCCACCTATCCTCTTTAAAGTTCATGATATGTTCTGTATCTCTTTATTGAGGAATTACATGCTAGACCCAATGCATGATATCACCTTTAAGGAAATATAATTATAGCATGATTTATCCTATTATGAAGAGACTATCCAAATTCTTGACTCTAGATAATATATGTTGATAAATCGAACTTAGACAATAAAGGTTCTTTGGAAAAATCATAATATAGAAGAGGTGACATAGGAACTTTAATAAGTTATAAAGAAGAACTACCCACATCTATTAATGAGGTGAAATTATAGAAATTTTTAGGAATAAATTTTTAAACTATGGAAGAATGCAACACCCGAGCTTCAATTATAGGAAGATTTTTTTAAAGAAATAATATCATAATCCATATAGATTTATTCAAGAATTTGATTTAAACCTAAATTACCAAATTTTATAAATTTTAATTTGATAAAATTAATTTCATTTCATAATTCAACATGTCAAAATTATATTAAATCCAATTTTTGATATTCTTTAGAAATATTTTATTTTTGGTTGAATAGTGAAAAATATCAATTTATAAAAACTGTCAATTTTATGACATTATAAAGATATAATAATAACTTTAAATTTGATATGTAACACCCTAATTTTTATAATAATCTCTTTTTTATAATAATTAAAACCACCTTTTGGCTTAAATTTTTAATTCCTTGAAATAAAATAATTTTTAACTTAATTTTTACCCTTACACATGGCATAGGACCTATGTAAATGTAAGTGCCTTCTGCCCTTATGTAGGGAGATTTTTGGGGGTTATGTTAGGGTAACTCCTCTTTTACATGAGCTGTTTCATGGTAGGGTGGGGATTCAATGGGATTTTTAATGGTAAGCCTTTATTTCCTAAGGGTTTATAAATTTAGAACTCTATTTGTATGGTTTCATAAGGGTACATGTGATTTACGTAAAGGTAAGGGGGTTTTTTTCTTATTTTCATAAAGGTAAGCTCCCATTTTTATATGTTGTGTAAGGGTACTAGGAACAGTACATAAAGGTAACCTGGTTGCATAATGGTAACCCTAGTACACTAAGTAAAGGTAAATTATATTTTATAAAGGTTTCATAAGGGTAAGGTATCCAGTTCATGAGTTATACAAGGGTAAGTAAGGCGTTGCATAAGGGTAACCTCCCAATTACAAAGGCTACATAAGGGTACTAGGGGAGCTGTGTAAAGGTGGGAGAGATATATAAGGGTAAACTTACCTTTTAAAAGGATGCATGAGGGTAATCTAAGGCTACATAAAGGTAACCTAGTTTCCTTATATGACACATGGGATCTTCATAAGGGTAAATCCATGTTACCCTTATGTGGTGTTGTTTTTGGGAGAAAATTTTAAACAAATGTTTTTTCATTTCTTCTTCTCTAGAAAGGACCTATAATGACTTTAAGCCTTTTTAAAATATGTAAAATCATGGTATCTTTATTATTTTTCTCATTTAAATATTTTAACTCCTTTTTTATAGTTTTAAAATCTCAAAAATTATAAAGTGATTAAAAGACAAATTAAATGATAAATTTAATTTTTGGTTTTGAATTATGTGAACCAGTGTGCCTAGTGTTTTATTTAGAAATATCCAAACCTCTATTTACCATGATTTTTTATATCCTCTTTAGGAGAGTTTTGGGTTTCTATATTTTGTGGAAGGGGGATCTGAGTTCTTTTTCAATTTTCTTCCTCATTATAAAATCAAAAAAAAGGGTTAGTGGTTGTTTTTTCTTATACATTGTGCATGGACCTTCACATGCTGTTATAGGTTCTTATTCCTCAATAGTGGTGGTTTCCATATAAGCATTTATTATATTGATTCTATGGTATGTTTCTTTGTAAGTTAGTGTTAAACCATTAAATACTAGGTGTTCTTGTGAAATCCTCCTAGTTGATTTATTATTTTATGTGAGGGAGGTTTTTAAAATTCCATCATGGGTAGTTGGGAAATAATTTTAAAGGGGTTTTTCTTTAAAATAATTTTATACATTTTTTGAGTTTGATAAAAACACTAACTTATGGATTTATTTTAAAATGGATTTTCAAAGAATAATATGGGAGTGGTGATGCTTCACTTGTGAAAATTATATTGATAAAAAAAATTAAAATTTAAAATGGATTTTCAAATCATGGCGTGGTGATGCTTCACTTGTGAAAATGTTTAGTAGTTGTGAGTATAATTTATATATTTTTTTTAAATACATGGAACATGGGAATATTTGGGAACCTTTGTATTGTAAATATAAACCTTAGTGTCTATAAAACTTCTAGGTATCTTTTATAGGTTCGCATGAGGCTATGGAAACAAATTGGGTATCCTGATATCAAAAGACTATGGCAGAACTCAATATCATTAGGATTCACTTGCAATCTTAGTGTCCTTGTTGTCCTAGTTATTTATTCCCATATTCTAAACTAAGATATTTTTTTCATGATGGTTTCACTTGTGTAACATGTTATATATATACACACATGTTTATCTTATGGATGTTGGCCTGTGGACATCTATATTGGATTGTATTATCTTGCATACCTTTATGTACCATGATTTATATGCTTACCATGTTATCTTTTGGGATATGGTTATTTTTATTATTTCCCTTTGTTTATAATTCTTGATTATATTCATATTATTGTGGATTTAAATATGTAATGTTTAGAAAAGAAACCATATGATGTTTACAAAATGGTTTTCATGTGGAAATGGATTTAAAAACTGGTTATGTTTTAAAGATAGAACTAAAGGATTCATGGTAGTAGACATTTTATAGATTCCTTGATGATATCCTACTAATATTTAGTGATCACACCATACTTTTTAATTTGGGTGATTTTATCCTTGGTTTTGTATGTTATAGGTAAAGAGAAGGGTTTCATGTGGCATGGAAGTTTCTCTTGGTTGTTATGATCTTTAAGATGATTTAGGATGGTGGTGAAGGGTTATCACATGAAGATTAAGCTTTGTATTGTATTGTTTTAATTTTAGGTTTATCCCTTTTTTAGTTTTACTTATATGTCTTATATATTTGTACATTAATTATAAATTTAACTCTAATTGTTTATCTTATTTGTAGTTTTCATGAGACTTGTTTAGTTGTTTGGTTAATCACCACCTTTTGGATAACTATGTCGAACGACATATCAGGTTAACCTAGGTTGGTTCATTACATTATGAAACCTTTTTTCTAGAATATATATATATATATATATATATATATTTAATAAGTAATATAATTCATATAAAAATTCAATGTTAACCTTAGAAATATATGTTTAACATTTTAGAAATATAAGTAATGCCTTTGTTCAAATAAAAACTATTTATAATTATTCTCTCTTAATAAAGTATTTACAAGGTTACTTTAATTTTTTGTTTAGTTTTAAATAAAAATAAGTCTCCTTTTATTTAACATAATCTAATTAATTCTATTAGAATCAACATTTTACTTTATTTTGTAGAAAAATACTTTTTATGCTTACATTTTTTTTATAAAAATGGTTTACATTATGTTTTGTGAACTTGTATTAAAATTAATTTACACTTCCTCTATAAATTGAATCATATAAAATTAATTCCATATTTTTAATATGAATAATTAATATTATTTAATAATTTCACCTTAATATTTGTACATAATGAATAGTAAAAACTTGTTACCACGGTTAGGGTTAAAACGGGTTTACTAGAGGGTTATACTAAAGAGATAAGGAAAAATATTCTAATTAAACTAGTATAAATCTTATTATATAAAGATATTTATAAATTATATTATATTATTTTCAAATTATTTTCAATATTTTTTCACTTTCACAATAAAATGACTTTATATTATTTAAATATTTTAAGTGATTACATGTGTGCCTCTCCCCTCACTTATAAAAGGAAACCTCCTCTCCTCGCTTATTCATAAACTTTGAGCATTATAGATCAAAAAATACCTACCAAAAAACCTTTCTAGATTAATTTTATTCATTCTTGAGCTTCTTTTTTTCTCCTAATATCATCCTAATAAGGTTTAAGGTGTGATCCAAAGGAGGTCTCTCAAAGAAGAGGTAATCATCTTCCCTGTCTCTTTCAAAGTTTTTTTATTATTATACTTATATTAAATATATTGTATACATCCTAAAATAATTAATATAGTATAATAAATATACTAATATTTTATTATGATTATGGGACAACCATTTTCCACCTTTTTTTATCAAATGTGAAATGAAAGTATCGCATGTGCATACTTGTGGACTACCGCCTCGACATATCGATATGATTCATTTTCCATAAATAGCTTATGTTGATGGATATAATGATGTATTTAATAAATATATATGATATTTATGATATAATTATGATTATATAATAATAAAATATTATTTATCTTTCTTTTCTTCTTTTTTTTAGAAAATGAAGGTTGCATTCATGCATATATGTGGATTATCGTCTCCATAAATGGTGTAATTCATTTTTCTATCTATACCTTTTATATATGGTTATAAATAACTATATAATTAATATATATTATCTTTATATCATGATTAACATTTTTTATATAATGTAACCATGATCAAGATGCAAGGACCATAGCTTTTGAATCGAAACATATATGAAAAGTGAAGCAGTTAACACCCAAAATGATGATGATAATGAAACATTATTAATGAATGGGTGATAAGATGTTATAAGTAAACCATTTATGGTATTATAGGTATGAATATTATTTTTGTATATAAGTATAATAAATTTAAATTTATTATATAGGAGGTTAAAATCATGTACAAGTCCAGTCAAACATGATATAAGGGTTTTATGTTACAATCACACTTTTTATTAGGACTGTTTATACTTACATTTATGATAATGAAAATATTTGATCTATCTATAAAAAATATTATGTATTTTATTATACTCTATTTATTTATATAAATTAAAAAAATTCCTCACATTTTCCTCTTTCTAAGTATTCAAAAGTCTAAAAGAATGTTTTTAAGGAAAATTGACTTTGTTTTTCTATACGGTCGGGAATATATTTCTTAAATGTCTATATTTTCATTAAAAAAATTATGGAATGTTTTTAATATTATATAATGATTTATTAAATTAATTTTTACCCATTTTTATCTTTCTATAAAAATTTTTAAAATGAATCTTCTGATCATGTTTCTAATGAGGTACTTTTTACTAAGGGTGTGAACGAAATATTTGTTTTAAAATTTACCGCATGAATAGATTTTCACACTATCATACCTATTATTTTCCTTTAAGGTTCCTTTATAAGTTTACATGATTCTTTTCAAAGAAATTTTTTACCTAATATTCTAGAAAATTTTAGATTTTAAATAAGTGATTTCAAAATGAAAAGGGTATTTTCCTCAAGAAATGTTTTGGTGATAATTTAAAATTATTTTCATCTATGTTGTCATCCTTTGATGAATATTATGATTTAATGGGGATATAATCTAATGATATCATCCCCCATATTACTCTGTATGTGTTATTATCATGTTTCTCCAGTTATTTCTTGGGGAAAATATTATCATTTTGTATGTTAGTTTTTCAATACGAATTTATATATTGATTATATATTGAATTGTTATATATTTCGTTCATGTGATGAATGAATTGGACTTAGTAAGTGATTGGTGGGGATCATTATAGCCCCTTGATATATCGGTAGGTCTCATGAGATAAACTAGGCTAGGTATTTGGTGTATGTATTACCTATTTATGTATGATGATTTGGCATAAGGCCTTGATGGTAAGATTATGATGCCTAAAATTATATATTCTATTATTATGAAACTATTTATTATTATCCATGTGATTATTTATGTCATTATTTTATCCATGGATATATTCCCCTTTTATGGTATTAATTATATGTAATATTTTATTATTATTTATCTCTTCCATATATCATGCTTAATTTATTCTATGATAGGTTTTATTGTCTATTTTTCTTTACTGGGCATCTAAGCTCACCTTTTATTATGTTTTCCTTTCCCCATGATACTAAGAGTAGATTTATGAATGATTTTATAGATATACTATAAGAAATTATAAAGTTCTCACTTGAATATTAAGTTGTATTTCATGTTTAAAAATGTGATATGAGAATCATGTATGTATCTAGACTCCCAATACTGCTAAAATATTCAATATTTTGGAATGTGATCTCTTGTATCATGAGATAGTGTAGTAAAATAACCACCATATCCAGGTTACTAGAGTTATGGTTTTACCCATTACCATAATCTTCTAAAGATATTCTTCTTCTTTAACCATTACCTCTTGGGTGGTCTTTTACTCACTAGCTAAGGTTAGACTTAATAATGCTAAATCTATATGGAAAACATAAGGAAATCATAAAATATTTTTTTATAAAGATTAAATAAACATGAATTGAAATATATATCCTCCTCCTCATTTTTGTTGGATTTAGTCATTGTTTCCTCATGTATTGCTAGAAGTGGTTGTTCACCTTCAATTTAAAACACTATGTTCTCCCCAATGGATACTTCTTCAAGTTTTTATTCACTATCTAGGGAAGTGTTGGGCATGAGCATATCTGAAAATTCAAAATAGAGAGAGTGAAAAGGAATATAAATTAGATAAAAATCAAACAAAAAATATTCAAAAGAAAGTTTCAATTCCTTAAGCAGTTCATCCTTGAGATCCTTCTCATGAATGCATGATTCGTAGAATTTGTTTATAGGAGAGAGTAGTGGGTATTTTTCATGGGTAGCCTCAAACTCTTTAATATCTTCTTTAAATAAGAGAGACCAAAGATTTTATTTTTCTTAATCATCATTGTATTGCTTTTACAACCTTAGGGATTTTATTTCCTCAACTATATTATCTATATATGTCATTTGTATTTGGATCTCTATAATGTAATTTTGCTGGAATTTTCAATACTCCCTAATTTGTTGATTTTTCTACCATTGCATGTACCTTGTAGATTCATCAACATAATTAAACCCTTTTAAGGTGTTAGTATCATTAAAATTATACACCTGTGAAAACATGTAACCATCATATGAATCTTAAAAATTTATACTTTAAAGTTTTTAGAGAATGATATTCAATGAATTTTTTTTTTGAAATTTATTATTTTTTTATATTTTATGGAAAAAGGTGTGTGAAAGATAGTGTCCTCCCTATTAATAACACCAAATTAATATAGGGGTTAGTCACAAATACTGCTTTAATAAATTTATTATTTTACTAATAATGCATTATAGCGCACACCCTAAGGTTGATCTCTTGAGGAGGCCACTCACAAAAACTCAAATTTCTATTATAATAATCTATATCCTAAAATATACTGTTAAAAATAAATACTAATATAGTGTGGGTTTTATAAAAAATAATTTCATATAAAAATATAAATCAATAAAAATGAAAGATGTAGAATAATGAAGTTGGTAAGAAAGAAAGAAAGAAGAGAAGTCTGCTATTCATGGGAGTTCACAGCTATGAAAATCATTATTATTTAAAACTAGTCTCACTATTCCACTCAATGTATCATTTGAGACATATAACACTACACACTCTTATTTGAATGGTAATTAATATACATTGATACCTCTGCATATAGGAGTAATTGGTGGAGATATGCCCTAAAGACTTATATTATATATATATATATATATATATATTTCATGAAAAATATAATTTTTTTTACAAGTTATATCATTTCATGAAACTTAAATGATAAAATATTATCATTTATTATTCTACCATATTGGATACCATTTTTTATATTGTTTCATGAGATAAAATGTATAAGAGTTAAAATATTCATATGAAACCAGCTGAAGCATTTATTCATGAATAAATTTAGTTGTGATTAAGGTTCATCCTTGATTGCTTATATAATCGACTACTATGCGATGGAAATTAGTGTACATTCTTGGTCCTTGTTCAAAACTCTTTGAAACAAGATGCTCTATTTTTTATTCTTTATTTTCATGTCGATATGCTAGCACATCAAGGGAGAAAGGAGAATCCTGCATGTATGACATGAGATTTATTTGGCTCATGGATACACCATGGAGGTGGGATGCTTTTGTTACTCAGTGATATTTATCAAACCATATGATGATGATGATGATTTAGTATATTATCTTCAATGTAAGGTATGATAAATTTACAATATTTCTTCATTTTAATCTTATACACAATTTTCATATTATCTTTCATGTAGATTCTTGGAAAATAGTTTATATCACTTCTATTTCATATAATAATTGTTATTAGAGTCTAAAAACCCTTCAGTGGTATCAGAGTGATATATGCTTAAGTTTTATGGAACTTGAAATGAAATGAAGAAGATAATTGAAAAACATATTAGTGTATTGGTTTTTGGAAATTCAATTTCATAAAAGGACCCTTACGTAGCTAGGGTGCGTAAATATAACCAACACCTTAACATTGCGCTGTTGAGATGCATAAGGGTGACCAAGGATTTTCCCTTACATAGATTGGTCTATGTAAGTATCATCTTACCTTAACCTTATATATATTTATTTATGTAAGGGTTTCTTGATTTTACCCTTGCACGTAAATGGTGACATAAGTGTATGATATTGTTTACCCTTATGCAATACATGTTGGAGTTAGTGCCCAATAACCAACTTCTATATACTTTATGATAACTTATATTCATGGTTTTTTAATATCAATAAACTCCTTATCACATCATGATTGTTCTTCTACGTAACATTGCATGTGATAATGTCCTAAGAGTAGTTGTCACACTAAAAGGTCATAGCAGTTCCCCGCTATGATGAGAACCTGGAAGTGTTATGACACTATTCTTAGATATATGTTTTATGGCCAGATGATATCATTTGAGGGACATAAATGATACAAGATATCAAGGGTGGAGACTCATAGGACTTTGAGTCACCTTCTCATGGTGTATGCCCTTAGTGATATCTAGTAAGATATTATGAGAACGAGACCCGACAGTAGGAAATCCACATTTATAAGAGTCATTGGATGTTCCTATCTGTGGACATGTGTATTAGTCCTTAGACTTTAATATTATTATTAATGGATATTATGAGTCATGTACTTTGATTTATTGACAAAAAACATCACAAAAGATGTTTGCGGTGAGGTAGGATACGTTGGGTGCATCACTAGTAATATTTCATTAATGAATAATGCAAGAAAGTATTTATCCCTTTTGTTCACTAACGGAAGTTAATATCTTAGTCTCTTTGATGGAAATGATATAGCCTAATTAAATCCATACCCATGGTGTTCTATAGGCAAGTTCTATTTCTGTAAAGTCAAAGAAAGAGATTTCGAGTATATAGGTTGATGGAACTAGCATGAAACCTTCTTGATTAGAGATATTGTAATAAAGGGATTATATTACAAGATAAACATTTGTATGAGGTGACATGTCATTGTGGAATTAAATTATTTCTCTATGGGTGGCTTGGCGTGTTGTTAGACACTAACCTTGGACTTTAGGCTACGCCGCCTAATGCCGCTGAGAAAGAGGCCTATAGGGTCACATACTAAGTGTATCCAGAATCTCGGTTAAATAATTTATTATTTAACAAGTTGAATAAATATTATTCCCAGTTGTGCTTTAATAATTATTTATGTATCCCTAATCATAGTTATTATGTCACTAGTTATTCAATAGAATATATTGTGGGAAGAATAATTAATAAATATTGAGGATTAGTAGACCGAGATTAATGTTCCAGTGAGAAATAAAAATACTGAATATTATTTTAAATAATATTTAATTATAACTCACAAGTTAAGTGCATGTCAGGAAATAATAATATTGTTGTTATTATTTGACATGTGGGTTTCTCTAAGATTAAGGAAATAATTAAAGGCACTTGTGCAGATTATTTTATTATTACCCTAGTGAAATTAATGTTCGGTTATATTATTCTCTTAATTATCCAAGGTCAAGATAAGCGACACGTATGGTGTTGTGCACAAAATTTTAGAGAAAACCTCTCGATTCTAGAGAGTTCTTACCTATACAAGAATGCTCTCAAGAACAAGAGTGACCCTCCTCCACCGGATCAAGAAGAATTCTTTGGAAGCAGTTCTCAAGGTGATCGAAGGCAGATGATTCAAGTGCAAGGATCTTCTATGCTAGCACCCAAATACTCCTTTGGCGATGTATGGAGATTTGTGGAGCATGTGTGGATCACCGCTAGAGGAGATCTACCCTTGATCTCTACAATGCAATGAAGGTGCACTGAAGATCTATGGTCGAATGCATCAATGAAGAAATAATCACCTTAGAGGTAATTATATTTAATTAAATTAATTATAAACAAAATATGTTGATCCTCTCTCTTGGTTTTGGTTTTTCTATTCCTTTTTATTATTTATTTGATTTAATTCTATGGATCACGATGTACATCGTCACATAGATCCTAGATTGTTCATTGAATATGGAAAAAATCAAAGTTGGGCATCATCCCTCCTATGTTTTCACTGCGCCTGGAACCTACATGTGGTATAAGAGCAGGCATATTATTATTTATAATTATTTAATAATCATTGGTGATTTTTGAATTTATAATTTAGTTTTTCAATTCAAGTTTAATCATTCCCTTTAATCTAAATGATTAGATCTGTTTTTTCATCTATCATTTCTCACAGATCTAATAGAAATGATTAATTTTATGATTAAAATTATATCAAGGATCTCATCTGAAGGTGCCAAGGATTCTATCCAGCTAACACTGCAGTACACGCCGTGTAATCAAAAATACACATTTTTTAGTTATGTTCAATGCATCAAGAGTAGTTTGGAAATTACTCAAATTGTGTGCATTAAAGATACGCGATGCAGTTAATTCTTACATCGCAAGTTGACCAGGACAGACTGGCACACGATCAACCAGACCACGTGCCATGTGGACAACTGGACACGATATGTAGTTCCTTTTAGGTCAGGGTTGGGTCGTATATCCCATACATAGCTTAGCTGGCCAGGGACCATGTAAGGTGGAGTCAACATGGCGTGTGGCCCACTGGACACGCTGTGTACTCCAATAATTCTGAAGTACGCCTCACACACTGAGTCCCTGGGTGTGTACTTCGGATAGATGGTGATGGTAGTACACACCGTGAAGATTGGATCTACATGCCATAAATAGTTACCAAATTATGCGAAATTAAAATTTTAAAATCTTCATAATGTTCAGATCTACATATCATGTATAATTTACATTACAGTCATTATTCTATGTGAATTAAAGCATGACACGTTACCAAAAAAATCATTTAATTTCGGTAATCATTTGTGAAGTACACATTATGAAAGCATACGATAAGTCATTCATGCTATATGTCATAAAGAATAAAGTGTATACAAGTATAATACATGTTGAGTATATTTGGATGAGTATTCACCGAGTTACCTCTAAGGTATATTTATGTACAAGGTTAATTTTAAATGAATTTTAATTTGTTTGAAATTATAATGGATGATAATATCAAGGAAATTTATAAATGGATTAAGATAAAAGGTTTGATTAATTAAAGATAATAATTAATAGATTCGAGTGAGATTTATCTTAAATAATAATGATTAAAAAATTGAATGTTAGTTTTATTAAATGTGTAATTTGTTGCATGCATGTGGATGATCATGTGCTAGACCAAACCTTTGTATGTGATTGGTTTCCTTTTAATTTATTATTAAATTAAATTTTTGGAATGTGTTCCTTATCTCATCATTAATATATAGGGCCTACGTGAAAATGGTTTATTTTATGTAAACCCTATTTTACCCCTCACCTGTGTATGAGTAAAAACATATGTAATGGATGGAGCTCCCAAGCTAGTGGAGGTGGTTCAAGTTAGGAGCTATATAACATCCCGGTTTCGGGTGCCGCCCAAAGGTGCCCTGTACCTGATTGGTCACATGGTCTCAAGTGAATTTCCATGAATTCTATAGGATTTCGACTAGCAGCGAGGGCCTTGGGTGTGATAGTGGGGAAACTATTTCATCATTGGTAGAGTAACACAGTGGAATAACAATAATATACAACAACAGAAGCAGTAATACCATACAATAAGTAAACAGTGGAAGACTAAAAGTAAATAAACAACTGGAGCACATATATAAATGATGCATGTCACATATGTCTAGGAAAGCTGAAAAAAAGTCAAAATGCTAGAAGAACAGTACTAAACCAAAGTACAAAGAAAACAAGTAACTCCAGTATAATTACAAGCCTCAGCTTGGTCTCATGCTCTCCATCTCCACAGCAATCAAGTACCTGAAGTAGAAGAGTTATTTCCCTTTTATATATCTATAACAATATAATATGTTTGGGCCCAAAAGCATGACCCAAATAGGGTGTAAGATTAATCCTAGTAGGAAGACACCAAAAGATTTGTGCCTAACTGTCAGTGAATATATATAGCAGGCAATATGAAAAAATGAAGTAATAAACAAGGAAGTACTAAAAAGTAAACAATCCTACTGTTTCAAAATACATTCATTTACATTTATAAACTAATAGACCAAACATTCACAAGAAACCCTCTGGGAAAGTTCTCACAGCCTAACCCCTCTGGTTTCACAAATACAAGACTCTCTGAGGAAGCACTCACCATCAATTCCCCCTGTGGTCTTTTAATGATAACTACAAAATCTCTTTGGAAGAACTCAACATCAATTCCCCCTATGGTCTCATAAAGTTATACTATAGACACTCTGAGGGAGCACTCAACTTCCATCCCCTCTATGGTCTCGCAACATGAAAAGTATAACAGACACTTTGGGGAATCCCTCAGCATCAATTCCCCCTATGGTCTAACTACACCAGGTTCTCACAACCCTATGTAATAAAATCATGCACAAACGATATCCAGAAGCCAAATTAATCTCATATACTATAAGTCTAAACAACTAAAATTCATGTCACAATCATGTCATATAATATCAACTCCATCCTAACAGCACTAGGCATGGAAACAAAATATCCTAGCAGGTAGTTCTAGACCCAACGACCAATATCAAACAAGCATGGGAAAAAACATCCATAAACAAGGTAATAAACCTAAATCATAACCAAAATCCATTCTCAAGCAAAAAAAACATAGCAGGCATCAAACAGGGTTAAATATTTAAAACACTCAATACCCTAAACTAGGGTATTCAGTACTTTTTTCATATATAATCCAATGACAACTATGGAAAGGCACAAACCACCTACCTCGATGTTGTAAGATTGATATAGTTTAACCTCAGCCTTTTAATCGACCTAGAACATCCTAGATCTACAAAAACGTTAAAAACTCTCAACCTTGAATATCTCACAAAAAAAGAGAAATTAGGAGGAGAGTATCTAGAAGAAGGAAGGACTCACTAAGGCAATTCCAACGCAATCGATGGTGTTTGATTCGGAGAATGGACGACGGATTAGGGGATCAGAGAAGAATCGTCACTCTCAGTTTCTCCTGGATGAGATGGGGTTAGAAGAAGACAATTTCGGGAATGAGACGTGACCCCGGTCCAACCTATAAAATAAAAGAAAAATTAGACGACATGTTCATTAAATGTACACACCGTGTACATGCCTTAACTGGCCCCTGCTTTAAGTAGTCTCTAGGTCACCTCACATGGCCATGTACTGGGCTGTTACACGGCTAGTACATGGCTACCCGCGGCAACCATGTACACATCATATACTCCTAAGTACATGGTGTGTACTTCTTAAATTCTCAAAAACTCTCATTTTCTCAAAAACACCTGAATTCAAGATCTATACATGAAATTAAGATCTGGGTTCCTATAAGTCATGGTCAAACTAATCCGAAGAGATACAAATTTGGATAGGTGTAAAGTTGTAAACATGAACATTAAATGGTTTGAGGTGTTTCTCCCCTAGGTTTGTGATTAGTTTATCAACCACTAGATAAACTAACCATTAGAACAAACTCATGATCATACCCTTTATTTTATTTCTATTTGTTTCATGGTTATTCATTATGGATGTTTTGTCTCGATCACACAATTAATGAACTAATAATCAAGCAAGATGGAACTAAAATAAACAAGCTTATGCATAAATATTATCTAAAGAAATGGTTAATCACTTAAGTTATCCCACTTAATATTAACAGGCATGTGAAAAGATAATAATTGGAAAATTATGCATAAAGGATAAAATACCTAAATAAAATATTAAGTTGTTATAGTATTCCATTACTTTAGTTAGAATAGAACCATATTTCAAAGTGCTTGACCAGCCAAAGTTGGGGTGCTTTTAATTATTAGGGAATTATAATTTTAGGTTTTGGGATGACTTAACTTGGTTGACATCAAGGGTTGACTACCAAATTAGGACTTGGTGTAACTGAGAGGCAAAGGTTGAGGAAATCTAAATTAATGATTTCAGGATTAGGGAGTCCACTCAATGGATCAAGGAACTATTAGTTAATGAAGTTGGAATTTGGAATGCCTACCTAAAACCATTCGAGTTGCTTGACTAGCCAAAGTTGGGGTAATGAGAATGGAATATGGATCATTGCCACTAGAATATTCAAGAAATGGGATATTCCAAATCTAATGGTGAGGGATATTGGGTTTCGATAAAATAGTGGGAGACTAATAAATATAATATTTATTTATTTGTCTAAATTTATCAGATAAATTACTACAAATATTTTCATCTTATTTGTAGAAACAGCATCAAAAAATGACATCAAACATATCATTGTGATCCATAGTTGAGAAGGAAAACCTTCTCACTAGTACTAATTTCCAAGAGTGGCAAAGGTGCCTATGAGTTATCCTTCTCCATGAAAGGAAATTTTATGTGCTGGAAGAAACATTACAAGTTGCGCCTGGAAATGAGGTGAGTGATGAAGATATCTCTCTATATGATAAAGATATGAATGATGCTATATATATTTAGTGATTCATGCTATCATCCATTTCCAATGATCTCTTGAAGAAACATGAGGAAATGGATGCTTATAGAATGATGTCTCACCTTCAGGGTCTCTATCAAGAGAAGGCGATACAAGAGAGGTATGAGATCACTAACGCTTTATTCATGACTAATCTTAGAGACTCTGTTCCATCTGGGTCTCATGTAGTCAAGCTTATTGGATACATTGAACACCTGGACATCTTAGGGATTAAATTTCTGGATGAATTGCATATAGATCTCATACTTTCAAAACTTCCCAAGGCCTTCTCTGGTTTTATTTTGAATTATAATATGAGCAATAAGAAGAAGATTCTATCAAGACTTCTAAACCTCATTCTCCAAGTGGATAAGGACATGGGGTGCGAAAAAACCATAGTTCTTATAGTTAATAGGAAGAGAAATGAAAAGGAAAAGGGTCCTAAGATCTATAAATAGTTTAAATCTCTTGAGCATTATCTGACCAAGAAGAAGAAGATCCAAAGGAAGGGAAAGGAAAAGGAGGTAGTGTGTTTAGCATGTGGAAAGTTAGGCCACTAGAATTGGAACTACACTCAGAGGCAAGGGGAAGCCAATGGTTCTTTCTTTATTGAGTGAAATCTTTCCATTTCTACACATTGGGTATTAGATATAGCTTTTGGTGATCACATATGTATCCAAATGTAGGAACCAAGTATATTTTGGAAAAATTTTATAGGAGATGTAGATTTGTGAGCTGCTAATGGTGTGAGGTTGGCTACTCTTTCCATTGGTGACTACCACCTTTCATTTCTTATGGGAATGATTTTGGTTTTACATGATTGTTATTATGTACAACTATTACCAAAAACATAATTTTTGTACCAAATTTAGATACAGATGGGTTTATTTTCAAGTTTAGAAATAAAATTTGTTTCTTTTATATGGAAAACATATGTTATGGTATGGAACATTTAAATAACGGTCTGTATGTATTAAATTATGAAAACCAAGTATTGGAAATTGATAACAAATCATGTTCGCATGACTCATATAACACCCAGTTATGGAATCACTATCTTGGTCGTGTAAATGAGAAACGTTTGACAAAGCTCTATCAATATGGTTATTTAGACTCTTTTGAGATAAAACCACTTGATAGATGTCATGCTTGTTTATAAGGTAAAATGACTAAACCACCATTCAGTGGACAGGGTGAAAGGGCCATAGAGATTCTAGTATTGGTACAAAATTATGTGTGCAGACCATTTCTAGTAGAAGTTATAGGTGGATATTCTTACTTCATAGCTTTTACTGATGACTTAAGTTGATATGGCTATATTTACATGATGAAGTATAAGTCTAAGTCCTTTGAGAAATTCAAGGAATTCAAGAATGAAGTAGATAATCATCTTGGTAAGAAGATAAATAAGCTTTGATCAAATTGAGATGGAGAATATCTTAACTAAGAGTTCATCAAATTTATACAGGAGTTTGGGATTCTATCTCAACTCACTCCACCTTATACCCCATAGTGGAATGGTGTTGGTGAAAGAAGGAATTGTACCTTGTTGTACATAGTAAGGTTGATGATGATTCATACAGATATTTCATTATCCTTTTAGGGATATTAATTACAAACTAAAGCATACACGTTAAATCGAGTACCAACTAAGGTGGAAAATATAATTCCCTTCGATTTGTAGAGTGGAAAGAAACCCATTTTGTCGCATACACATGTATGGGGTTGTGAGGAATTTGTTAAGGATTTATCAGGCAAAAAACTAGCACCCTAGGGCATGAAGTGAGTAATAAAGTGTATCTTTATAGGGTATCCAAAGGAAAAAAGGATACTACCTATACAACCCCTCAGATAAGAAAGTTATTATCGCCAGACAAGCTATCTTTATTAAGAGTGAGCACATCCACAAAAAGGATAGTGGGAGAAAGACTGACGTTGATGAAGTTGATGCTCAAGATATATAAGAGTTGGTATAGGAACAAGTTCCACAAGTCCCCATGGAAGAATTAGTTTCTAAAACACAAGTATTGTGTAGGAGTGTAAGAGATGTAAGGGAACCAGAGAGATATGGTTTTCTTGTCACCAAGGATGGTGACTCATTATTGTTGGAAAATGATGATCCTCTCTCCTACAATGAGGCAATAGTGATCTTATAAGATACAAGGTGGCTAGAAGTTATGAATTTTGAGATAGATTCCATGTATCAGAACCAAGTTTGGGTTTTGGTCGATGTGCCAGTTGATGTAAAGGCTATTGGGTATAAATGGGTATTCAATAGGAAACTAGATATGAAAGGTAAATTAAGTACCTATAAAGAAAGGCTGGTGGATAAAGGGTTTAAAAAAAATTAAGGAATTGACTATGATGAAACCTTTTCACCAGTTTCCATGTTTAAATCCATCAGAATCATATTTTCCATAGTAGCTTACCATGACTATGAGATTTGGTATATGGATGTAAAAATGGAATTCCTTAATGGGAACCATTATGAAGATTTCTATATGACACAACTAGAAGGTTTTGTGACACCAAGTGATACTAAAAGGATTTTCAAGTTACAAAGATCCATTTATGGATTGAAGAAAGCATCTGGGTCATGGAACATTCAATTTGATGGATCCATAAAATAATTTGGTTTCATTAAAAATGTATGTGAGTTGTGTGTTTACAAAGGTTTAGTGGGAATGTGGTCATTATCCTATTAGTATATTTTGATGACATATTACTTATTGGAAATGACATACCAGTCTTACAGTCAGTTAAGGATTGGTTGAACAAGTGATTCTCCATAAAAGACTTAAGTGAAGCAGCCTACATTCTAGGGATCAAGATCATTTGTGATAGATCCAAGAGGCTACTTGGACTAAATCAAAGTACATATATTGACCAGATACTAAAGATATTTAGTATGGAATAATCCAAGGTGGGATTGGTTCCAGTGTCTTATGGATTACATCTTTCTAAGAAAATGTTTCCTCAGACATAACAAGAGAAAGAGAGAATGAGAAAGATCTCATATGCTTCGGTGATAGGATCAATCATATATGCCATGTTATTTACTAGACTTGATGATACCTATGGAATGACCATGGTAGGAAGATATCAAGAAGATCCAGGAAAACAGCATTGGACTGCTATTAAGGATATCCTTAAGCATCTGAGAAGAACTAAGGATATATTCCTGGTGTATGGAGGAGACAAGGATATTTTCATCAGAGGGTATTATGATTCTAGTTTTCAAACATATCATAATGATTTGAAGTCGCAATTAGGGTATGTTCTATGCCTCAATAGAGGAGCTATGAGCTAGAAGAGTTCAAAGTAGTTAGTTTTCGCTGATTCTACAGTGGAGTATGAGTATATAGTGGCTTTTTATGCATCCAAGAAAGTTGTTTGGATTCAGAACTTTGTCCAGGATCTTGATGTGGTACCTAGAAGTAAATACCCTATCACATTTTATTGTGATAATACTACAGTGGTGGATCTTGCAAAATATCCAAGGTCACATCAATAGATAAAGCACATACTTCAAAAGTATCACCTCTTGAGGGATTTTCATCATATGGGTAAAGTTGTAGTGAGAAGAGTATTCAAAAAAGAGAACATGGTGGACCCCTTGAATAAAGGCATATCTCAGAAGAAGCATGGGTATCATATGAGAGCTAGCAGACTGAAGGTTGTTAGCAGTTGGATCTAGTTCGAGTTGGAGTATGTTGGAGTTGGTTCCCTAGAACCAAATTCTAGGAATTTTATGATAACTTATTTCATGGTTTTTTTAATATCAATAAACTCCTTATCACATCATTATTATTATTCTACGTAACATTGCATGTGATAATGTCCCAAGAGTAGTTGTTGCACTAAAATTTCATAGCAGTTCCCCGCTATGATGAGAACCCGAAAGTTCTATGACACTATTCTTAGATATATGTTCTATGGCCAAATAATATCATTTGAGTGATACAAATGATATAGGCTATCAGGGGTGGAGACTCATAGGACTTTGATTTACCCTCTTATGGTGTATTCCCTTGGTGATATCTTGTAGTATATTATGAGAACGAGACCTGACAGTAGGAAATACACATTTATAAGTGTCATTGTATGTTCCTATATAAGGACATGTGTATTGGTTCTTATACTTTAAGATTATTATTAATGGATATTATGAGTCGCATACTTTGATGTATTGATGAAAACCGTGAAAACAGATGTTCACAGCTGGGAAGGATATGTTGGGTGTGTCACAAGTAATATTGAATTAATGAATAATGAGAGAAAGGATTTATCCATTTTGTTCACTAATTGAAGTTAATATCTCAGTGTCTTTGATGGAAATGATATAGCCTAATTAAATCCATGGAAATGGTGTTCTATAGGCAAGTTCTATTTCTAGAAAGTCAAAGAAAGAGATATCGAGCATATAGGTTGATGGCACTGGCATGTAACCTGCTTGATTAGAGATATTATGATAAAGGGATTATATTACATAGTAAACATTCCTATGAGGTGACATGTCGTTGAGGCATTAACTTCTTTCTCTGTGGGTGATTTGGCATATTGATAGACACTAACCTTGGACTTTAGGCTCCTCTACCTAATGCCACTAAGAAAGAGTTCTAGATGGTCGCACACTAAGTGTATCCAGAATATCAGTTAAATAATTTATTATTTAACAAGTTGAATAAATATTATTACTGGTCATGGTTTAATAATTATTCATGTATGTATTATCACATTTATTTTATCACTAGTTATTCGAGGTAATATATTGTGGGTAGAATAATTAATAAATATTGGGGAGGATTGGAGGACCGTGATTAATTGTCCAGTGAGAAATAATAATATTGAATATTATTTTAAATAATATTTAATTATAACTTGCAAGTTAAGAGCATGTCAGAAAATAATAATATTGTTGTTATTATTTGACATGGGAGTTTTTCTAGGATTAATGAAATAATTAAAGGAACTTGTGCAGATTATTTTATTATTACCCTAGTGAAATAAATTTCTGGTTATATTATTCTCTTAATTATCCAATGTCAAGCCAAGAAATACCCATGCTGTTGTGCACAACATTTTTTGAGAAAACCTCTTGTTCCTAGAGAGTTCATTCCACTCTAAGAACACTCTCAAGAACGATATTGATCCTCCTCCACTAGATCAAGGAGAACGCTTTGGAAGTGGTTCTCAATGGGATCGAAGACGAACGATGCAAGTGTAAGGATCTTCCATGATATCACCTAGAGACTCCTTTGGCGACATCCAGATATTCATGGAGCAAATTTAGATCATTTCTAGAGGAGATATACCCTTGATCTCTACAATATAATGAAGTCACATTGTAGATCTATGGTCAGATTCATCAACGAAGAAAGAATCGCCTTTAGAGGTAATTCTATTTAATTAAATTAATTATAAACAAAATATGTTGATCCTCTCTCTTGGTTTCTGGTTTTCTATTCCTTTTTATTATTTCTTTGATTCAATTCTGTGGATCACGACGTTCATCATTGCATAGATCCTAGATTGTTCATTGAATATGGAAAAAAATTAAAGTTGGGAACCATCCCTCCCGCACTTCCGATGCACCCAGAACCTACAATACTCTTATACAGAAGGTCTGTATAAGGATAACATCAATAATACCTTTATGAAAATGTGTTGTATAAAGGCAATACTCTTAAGCAAGGGGTTTTGTGTGAAGGTATTACCTTTACGCAGCGGTTCAAGAAGGTCACATAAAGTTATATCATGAATTACCCTTGAATGAAGTGTTAACTTAAGGGTGTTACCCATACACATCAGTATTACATAAGGGTCATGGATTTCTACATTTACAAAAGGGATCCATAACGTCTTTACCCTTACATAGAGTTTCTGCTTAAGGGTGGAAGGAGGTTACCCTTACATGAAATAGGGAACCTGTGTATGGATAAACAATAAAGGTTTTAAAATTTCTTTTAAATTTCTTTAATGGTTTTAATGGTTTATAAAATTCTTATGAATTTTTATAAAAGGTATTTTGGGAATATTTAATTTATAAGGAATTTATAGACTAATTTATTAATTATAAGTGGTTTATAATTAAATTAAGTAAATTTTTATGAATCATTTAAATTCCCAAATATTAAATGTTAATATTTTAGCTATATTCTAACAAATTATATGGAAATTATTATGATCTAGAAATAAAAATTTTTATTTAGAAATTATAAGAAATAATTTTTAAAGGGTTATAAATTATGAAATAATACCAAAACAAAAAATGTTTATATTTAAATTATGAATTGTTAATAATTAATTATTTTGAATTTTTCCAAATAAAATGGGGCCTTATTTTGATATTATTTTTGTCGCATCAAAAGGTGTTTTGATGATTGATATAATCAAGTCTTAAATAATGTTTAATTATATGATATTTATATTATGTAAAATGTTTACATAATAAAAATTGTATTATAAATAGTTTATAATTCATATAATATAATATATTTATAATTGAAATGCCATATAATGATAATTATGAAAGATTTTATATTTTAATGAATATAAAATAATTATATTCAAGATTTTGGAATTTCTATAATGTTATAGCTAAAATTATAAAATGTTTATAATAACTTTTATTTATGAATAGTTTATAAATATTTATCTCATGTTTTAATATTTGAATTGTTCATTTATTTAAATTTTATTACCTATTTTATTCATGTTTGGTAAATTGTTTAATAAATTTGAATATTGTGTATGATTTAGTTTAAAATTGTTTAACAACTTTTCAGATAGATATTTTCATTACATGCTAGGTATGATAATGAATTTATTTTTTCATCTACCTTGACCTAAGTTTATAATTCTAGTTATGAACTTGAATTTGGTTGTTGAATATAGTTTGTTCATATTAAGTGTTAGAGTTATGATGAATTGGACTCACTCTTGAGTAAATTATCTTGGGGTAGAGGGACTTGGGGTCAGACTACCTATATACTTAGAGGCTTATGCCTTATCTAGGCTACTGAATGGGGTTGTCTATCTGTCACTCTGGGATTACTCATGTAGATATTTTCAATATCATATAATTATAAACCTTTACATTAAGTGTTCATATAACTTATTCATGTGATACATTTGGATATGTATGAATATGTTTGACTTTTATTTTTGGATAAGTAACACAAACTTATGGGTTGTGTAAAGACTTACACATCAATATGTTTTGAATGTATTGATTAGGTGTAGGGAATAGGATTCTAAAATAAATTATTAGAAGCATGAACATATAAAGGGAATAACATGAAATAAGACGGTGGGATTAAAATCCTCTTCAAATACTAAGTGTTATATTTCTTCCAAAGATGCACTTTTCATGACCTTGATAATCTAATCAGGTAGTTTTGTGTTATATTTGAGTGACCTTAGATTATCTAATTTAAGGAAATAAAGTATGGGTGACATTGGATCATAATTGAGTAGTTTCATGTCATAGTAGGGTGATCTTATATTTTCCTTTATTATATTATTCTTGTCATTTTCTTTGGGTAACACTTAGCTAAAAATCCATAATAGTTAGGAAACTAGAGAAATATACTTGATTTTATCCATATTATGGATTGGAAAAATGGTTCTCTGATCAACTATACAAGAATAATATATGGTATTATTGAGATGATTACCTACCTAAATTATTAAGTGGTGAGATGTACACCCTAGAGGACTAATTACTTAGTGAAATATAGATCTTATCCCACTAATGGATATGATGTTTTTTTCAAAAGGGGCCATAATTTTAGTGGGATCACATTTAATAAAAGTCCTTATTAAATGATTAATAATACATGATACTCATCTGATAAAATATTTAATTGTAGATAATATCATCATCATCATCAATCTAAAATTTGTGATCAATCCTTGAAAGGTGAGTCTTAAAGTAAGTTTCTCCTAATAATGGTAACTTAAGAAAATTTCTTAAGTAAGATTGGTGATTTAATAAAATTTATTAAATAATAATTCCATGTGTCAGAACAATTACTTCCTTAGTAACCAACTATTGATATTTTTTAACAAATGAATCTAGATTCTTATGGATTCATAGAGTGATTCATTTATGGTTTCAAAGTCATTAGATGAAAAATGAAAAAAGGAATCTTAGTCTGCACTCGGGTACTCAATATGATTGGGTACATCAAGGGTTTAAGGAATTTTAGTCTCATATACTCAATATGATTGTGTATGTCAAATAATATTTAATGAAATTGAATATGTTAAATGTCTTGTGAGATTAAAGGTTTCTTTAAAACTTTATTGGTTATATAAATAAATTCTATAACATGATTTAGGGGAGACTAAAATGGCTTGTTTTGGTTAGGGAGTTTATCTGATTGTCATATATGGAAATGTTCTAACAATATGATTCAATTAAAAAAATGTTTACACAATATTCTCAAAGTGTTGGTAATATATATTAACTAGTAATATGATGTCTAGGTTTTAAAGAACTATATAGATAATACAAGTTGGTAAAACTTCAAGTTGAAAGAAGAAAAGTTAGTTGACTAAGTTCGACAATGTTTCTTCAAGAAACCAATAAAGTTCATTGAAACCTAGGGTTTTCAAGAAAATGTCAATAATTCAATATGGTTATATTATCAAAGATATACTTGAAGGAATTTTTGAAACTCCATAGAATTTCTATGTTAGGTATGAATTTATTCTTTAATTTTTAAAGGTATGTGATAATGAATGTACATTTTATGAAGTGTTGTAAATATATAGGAGTTTAAAATCAAAAGAATTATTGATCAAGATTGTAGTTTATATTAATGAGATGAAGTAAATAGTTACTGCATCAAGGAATTAAATACAAAGGATTTTATCAATTTCAAATGAATCTGAGTAAAAGATGTGTATCTTCATCTCATTTCTTTTATGTGATAAGAGAAGTTGTTCAATTACAAAGAGTTTTTGTGCACAAGTATGAGATTATTATTGTATACACATGGTTTATAATTCATTAATTTCAATAACATGTTTTAAGAAGAGGATATGGATAAAATTATTTTTTCTAGGATAAAAAATTTATCCAGATGTTTTTTAAAATATATGGGAATTTGTTCCTACCACCCATCAGTGGTATATTTTAATAAAGTCATATTTTCAAATGAAAAATGTTCCAAACACATAAAAAATCACATATGATTTGAAAACAATAGTTTATTTTTTTAGTATTCCTTCTAAAAGAAAATAAAAGTTATTTCATACCACAAAAATTTTGTGTTGTTTCTTAATAAGATATTCTAAAAAAATATAGTTTCTAAGATTCTAGTGAGAGTATATTTGGACTCATAAAAGTTCAAAATTAATAGATAAAATATTATATTAGTCTAAGTTTAAAGTGATTTTTTCTTAATATACTAAGATATATAGGATGTATTAGTAAATAATAATGCAAGTCGTTACATTATTTCAAAGAAAATGTTTTATGGAATTGGGTTCCAAGTATGATCATGATGAACTTAGAAACAGTTCTAAGTAGACAAAAAAATTAACATCATAACATTTGATATTGTGAAGTTAAGAAGTTTGAATATGTTCAAAAATTGAACAGTTGGAAATATTATTCCTAAATATCAGCATTATTCAAACTAGATTACTTAATAGATATTTCTCACTAAGGAGTTTAGTGAGAGGGATTTATTATATTGTCACATAAAAATGTGATAAGGATTACATATGATGTAATGTCTTAGCAAAATCTAAAAAGTATAGAAAATATAAGGTTGACTTGGTAGTTTATCATATATGATATGATAAATAGATTATTATGTTGGTTTCGTTAAATATTCTTAATAAGTTTAAGAATATTAAAAATGAAACATATTAAAGTAAACCTCCATTTTATCATTATTTCACATTGGCTGTATAAATTTATATATATATATATATATGCATTTCATGAAGTGTAATGATAATTGACCTCTCAAAGTACAAATTTGAGTTTATACCTAACTGATGTTTATCATGTAGTATTATATGTTATGACGAAATGTTAAAATTAGCATGATTAGGATTATTCTATAGAGACGAAAAATATTCTCATGAGGAAAAAGGTATAGAGTATGACTCTTTATGTGCATTGGATTACCCACTATGTATACCACATGGAGTGTCATAAAGATATCTTTGGTATACTAGGGGTGCATAGATCATATTTGATTTCCCACTACTTGAGTTTGTAGAGATGCATAATATGATAATATTCATACTTTGACACCCTACTTACATAAGTCTACATATTTACTTAGCTAATACAGGGGTGTTGGGGTAAATTGTTGATCGTGTCATCAGTTGGAGCTTAACCAAGATAGTATTTTTCATCTCATATGAGAATTATAACATTGGGTCCCTTGATTGAGATAGACTATGGGAGTGTACGACAATACCTAGATATTATATATCTATCTAGATAAGAAACATGTGATGTTATTATACTTCGGGATGAATGATATGTGATGTATTCATCAATCAGATCGGTCTATACTCTAAAAATAGATAATAGATGAGTTATATATATGGGATTTACATTCTTTACACCCCATTATTACTTGATGTCCTAGATGAAGGAATAAATATGATAATGAATGTGTTCATATGATTCAGTCTAGTGGAAACAGGTATAAAGATACATGTATTTGATGGAGATCACACTAGATACCTTTATATCTTGAGTAGAATTGATACTTTGATAGAGTTTAATCTTTTCTTACATATATAGATCCAAATATTCATGTTTTTTGTCAATTTTATAAAGTAATGTGGGGTCATGATTTTTGGTTGACTGAATGGGGATTGAGTTTAACTCAAATAGTGATTCTAAAAGTGTTTTATAGTTAATACAAAAAGTGTTTTGGATGGGTAATCAAAAGTTATTTCATATTATGTGATGCAAGGTGAAGTTAATTATAGCTTTATAAAATTATTTTTTAAGATATCCAAATGGATTTTTAGATATGGTTTCACAAGTTATTGTATATGATATAATATATGGTGAAATGGTTTAAATTCTATTAGGCTTTAGTGAAAATGAGAGATTGATGGAGATATGACTTAAATCCTTATATATATATATATATATATATATATATATATATTGCATGAAAATTATTATTTTCATGAATGGTATATCATTCCATGAAACTTAAATGATAAAGTGTTGTCATTTATTATTCTCCCATATCAGCTATCATTTATTATATCGTTTCATGGGATGAAACATACAGGAGGTGAAATATTCATATGATATTGGATAAAAAATTATTCATGAATAAATACAATTTTGATTAAGGATCATTATTTATTTCCTATATAATCGACTCCATGCGATGGCGGTAGGTGTACATGCTTGATCCTTGGTCGAATATCCTTGAAACTAGAAGCTTACTTTCATCTTATTCCTTTGCATGCTGAGATGTTCTCACATCAAGGGAGAAAGGAGAATCCTATATGTATGACATATGATTTATTAATCCCATGGATACACCAAGGAGGTGGGATTATTTTTCCACTTAGTGATCTTCATCAAACCATATAATTATGGTGAAGTGTAGCAGATACTCTTTGGTGTAAGGTATGCAGGATTTATAGTATTTATTCATTTTAGTTTTATACATAGGTTTCATATTATCTTTCATGGAGATCCTTATACAGGGGTTTATATCACCTCTAATTTATCTAATAATTTTTATTTGACTCTAAAAAAATCCTTCAGTAATCTATTCCACATCAATACATCAGTCAAAATCTATCGTATGAATGAATTAAATATTTAAGGGAAGAAAAATATATGAACAAGAAGGACACAATAGTATATAAAATGTGGTGACTACTCACTAAAGTTAATTTAACCACTATTTTATTCCTATAATAAAATAATAAAAAACATCTAATCATAACAATCTAAAACCATCACTACTCCCTCCCTCAAAAAAACAATGAGGTTTGTTATTTATGGGCATGGAGATGGGAATGGGAAAAATACAAAAGAGAAAATTAAAGGAGAAAAATAAATAGATACTACTTTTATTAAAAATATATTAAACGGTTATAATATATTACCCTAATATACTTCATCTATAACCCCCCCCCCCTATATTGATTATAAAAATGACTAGCTGACCCTTTAGTGTAATTGGAGGTGCATATTTATAAGGAAGAGTTTAGGAAAATTTTCCCTCTGATTATATCTATCAAATTTGAATACATTTTTAATACCAAATACTATTGAATCATGAATGTTATAAAATATGAAGTTTTTAGGATAGGTTTTATCTTTACTACCATAAAATTTAGGTCCATTAGACATGTGTGGAAAAATTTATAACTACATTACTAAAGTCAACTTTCCTGTGTGAACAGACTGTTTGGTTCTCTCCACTTTCACACATCCACTGATAGACTTAATGATCTAATATTTCCAAGTTATTTTATGGAGACATGTTCCATTAAGATATATTTTATTAAAAAACTAGAATCATCTTATTTGGAGTCATTTACCCTAAGTTATGAACCATTTACTAAAGTTTCATCAATTCTATATACCCAAAGATTTTACAATTTGCATGATTTATTTGGGATACACATGCTTAGACTCAATATTAAGTCCATATGAATGAAATAAATCCCAATAACCATGAAATAATAAAAAAATAATTTTTTAATTTTTATTGTTATAGTTAATTTTATGAAAAAAAAAATGAAACTAATGTATTTCAATGAAAATATCTAAAAAAATTACCCTTTTTAATGTATTTTTATATAATGGATTAAAAATGAGAGTTGAATGAAAAATGATCAAATGATGAGATACTAAACATCAAAAACATTATAACTTTTTTTAAGTATGAAAATATATAATAATTCATTATGTGATCAATACACTATATGCATGCTTATATAATGTCATTGTCCAAGACATTGAGTAACCACTATACATAGCACATTTCAATATAGTAAATTCCAACTCAAATGTTCTCAATCATCTAAAATGTACAGATCGAACTAAATTGATATATCACATTTCATTCATCCAAATGTTTAATAACATCACATGTCACTCAATTGTGTATAGTCATGAATTTCCTCAGTCAAATTAAATCAAGGTCTCATATGTTATAATTGTCATATAAAAGGAAAAATCTCATCTTGGTTGAACTTAACTAATAAAATGATCATAAACATACCCAACCAACCCCTAATTTTATTATCTTCAAGGATAGTGTAAGAAATTTATTAATGTATAAAGGTTCATAGTATCTTATCAATCTCAAGTAATGGGGATTTATATAAAGTATCACCCCGGAGTATATCAATGATCGTTTGGTATTTTATGTTATATACTTTAGATATTTAATCTACATAATAAGTCACTACTTATTATCTCATGAGTATTATTTGTATCATATATATAAATCTACTCACACTAATATCAACATATCAATACAAACTATGATACTTGAAGATGATCTTCAATTAGGGATGAAGTGATTGTTAATCTATGTAGTCACTCTAAGGTGGGGTGAATCAATGTGACCCTTTTTACCAAATTCTTCTCTCCTTTTAATTTCCCTTATTAATATTTGAACTACTATATTGGTTAATATGTATAGATATACTTAGGAATTTCAAACACATAATACAACATGCAAAGAAGTAAATGGACAAGACAACAACACATGGTATTTTTAAATGGTTTGAACCTGATGTGGGAATCTAATATTTCCTCTATTTAGATTGAATATAAGAAAAATATATTCACAATATTACTCAATTGAATACAAGATAAGGGAATATTTCATCCTTGAATCTTGTGATATAAATAAGATAAGGGAAGAATACATATGTTACTCTTGTGGGGCTATATAAGTGGTTAAAATATAAAATAAGTTTACATCCTTGACTACTATGTGGTCATCACATGATGGTAGTTATCTCCTATAAGTTCTATAGCCTCCTGACTAGATTTTTTATACTAAATCCCACTAGTATTCAATACCCCTCTAAATTTTTCTCTTGAATAAGATCATCAGTATGATCTAGGATGTCATTGCATCAATAATGAAATATCTTCTTCCTCAGAAGTAGGCCTTCCATTTATAATACATAAACAGCTATAAAAACATACAATTCTGCCTTATTGTCTTGAGTATCCTAACACCTTAACCTTATTCAGGATTAGGATCATTTCCTTTTCTCACTCAACTCAAACTTCTGTATTCTTCTTCCTCCTTCTACTTGGTCTTTCTCTTCTATCTTCTATGACAACTGGGTATGCAGTAACGGTACCTCATCAGCCTCCTTTTTATTCCCTTATTCTTCTTCTATAATGTACAATATAAATTTTCTATATTATCATCAACATCTTTCTTACTCTCATTTTTATACTAAAAATATAAAATAGAATATAGTATGAATTCTATCAATATTTTTCTCACTTTAATAATCTTATTTTTTTCTCCTCTTTTATATTTATAAAATACAGTATCAGTTCATTCACCCACTCTCAAAAACTATACTTTTTATTTTTTTCTCAATTGGTATTCCAAAAAATAATCATCCTCTTATTTAAACTAATTGATAATATTCATGTGAATTTCTGAAGAATTGATCACCATTAATAATTTTCATATCTTTTTATTTTAAACCCCATAATTATTGTTTAAAGATATACTCAAATCTTGGTATTTCATTTTTTTTATACTTCCAAAAAATCCAATTTCTCATTACTTTTTGTTTGCATGAGTATATACAGAAACCCATGTAGTGTGGAAAGCATCATCACTACATATCCTCCTTCTTTAATTATCACCCCCATTATCTTTGGATAGAATCATGGCTATTCAAAGCATCATGGTGTTTATAGATTAAATCTCAATATAACATTATATGAATTTAATATACTGAAATATAACATTTTTTAAACTAGAAAACCTTTTATAAGAAATATAATTTCTTACTTATAACTTTATGGTGTTAAATATATTACGTATGCTCAGAATATATTACATATCAATGTATGGTTTTTACCGTTTCTATATTTTTGTATGCATTACAGCAAGTATTTTATTTATTTTATAAAAATATTATATATACATATAAGGTTTTTTCCTTTATCATATCTCTATAATCACTCCAAAAATTATCATTTTCATGCCTAAAACATCTTACATATCACCATAATTATTTTCCCTTTGTTGTGTTTTAGTAGGCGCTCCGGTAAAATATATCTTTCATGCTTCTAAAATATTTTATATATCACATAATATCTTTTCTTTTTCATATTTCAGTATATATTCCACCATATATCTTTCATGTTCTCAAAATATATTATTTTTGCTCTAAAATATATTATATACTAACATAAGATATTTCCTTTACTAATTTTAGCATACACTTCAACATATATCTTCCATATGAATTGATATATGTCATATATCATCAGGAAACCCTTACATACCATATGAAATATGTTACATACCATAGTGTGACTCCCAAACACTTTTCCAATTATTTAACTTCATATTAGAGTGCAATATATTTCATATCATCTGAGAATATTACACATGTCTTTTCTAATTTTCATCTTTAGAAAATAATGTAAGAACTTATTTAAATCATTTCAGAATATCTTCAACCAGTCTCAGGTCCTCTCCTTATAGATGTACATAGTCAACATCTATAACTTATCTATTGGAAGTGTATTTTCATTCCTTTTTCACTTCATCGTATTTAATTAATGTGCATCCACCATCATCTATTATATTATAGATGCACTTCATCTCAAAATCTATAACCCATCATGTAATAGTCATACATTAGCTTTAGGAATTACTTATGTGTCATCTTCAACACATCTTGTTTCATTTATAACATATATCCCTTCAAATGAAAAAAACTATATATCCTTATGGATATCAGATTCTAGAACTTAGCCACTCTTCACTTTGAGTCAGACTTATTTCAATCATCATCCAAGTAATATTCTCATTCTAGAAATAGTGCTTCCATAATTACTCTAGTATACAATGATGGATTCTCAATTTAACTCATAGTCAGCTTCTTAACTTCATTTACTCCCATCCAACTTTGAAAAACACATCGATATAAGTTATAGATTGTGTTTTCATCAACCTTTCAGCACTTTTCATGAATCTATTAAAATATTAGCACAAAAATCATCATATATATAGTATGTTTCTATGGATATAAATATCAAAAAACTCTAAAAAATCTGAGAAGAATTAGTACTTAATCACGGTCAATGGTAGTATCTCAATGTTCGTCCTTAATTTTTATTTCCAATATATGAGTGGATATCCAAAAAAAAATGAAAAAAAACAATATATATAGCTCATAAAAACTATCATGAACTGGCATGGATACCCTAGTAACTCGATAACCGAGCTGGCACCAACATGGCCCAAAGGGAATTCTTGGTCCCCATGGGTTGGTGACTAACACCTGGAATCATAAAAATGAAAGTGGGAATGTTTTTTTCACAAACATTATGGAAGCATATAAACAAGTCAGTATGCATAAAAAAAAGAAAACTCTATAGGGAAAACTGTACCATAAGTCAAACAGACATAAATATCCCAAAGAACTACAACTAAGTACCAGAAAACAGGATATAAACCCAAGTCCCAATGGACACAACTCTCTATGCCCAAGTATCAACAGCTACTACCATCTCCAAGTGGCGCCTTACCGTTTCTCAAACCCGGGATAATATAATATACAAACACCTGAAGGCACAGGTAGGGTGTGAGCTAAAATCCTAGTATGTCTCACCAAGGATTCCATAATAAGATGACAATATTTAATTAACCAAATAAAGCGTTCAATTTTAAATAAATAGACATTGTATTTCAAAAATATTTCAAAAAATCATGATTTGTATTTTAAATGAATGAAATACTTTAAAAATGTATTAATAAACATTTTATATAAAACAATTTATATAAATTCACAAGGAATGTAAAACAGTTTACAATAATCATTGGTATATATATTTCAAATATAAACAAGAAAGAAACATGGTCATATGCCAAAAGGTGTGATAGTTCCAAGCTATGGGACTCCACACACTCAAATAGTTATTGCAACATTATGTGTATACACAGGTCCCTTTGGCACTGGTCAAAGAGGACTTATCATCATACTATCAGGGATGTGACTATTGTATATATATTGTTAGTTTTGTAAATCGTAGAGTGATGTCTGAATAAATCACTAACTACTTAGTCTTGCATGTTCTCTAATAAAAATCAATGATGGGAAATTTATTTTAAGACTTATTAAAATACAATTCATCCCATTCTCTATTTCAAATATTCCAATTTTCCATTTAAAAACCAAAACATATTTTAATCAAATCATGCCTTTATTCATTATAAAACTAATGGGTTTATATCAAAACCACTTCAAGAAAATTTTCCAAAATACCAATTTGAAATAAATTCCATCAAATTAATTTTAAAATTTAAATCCAACAATTTAAATTTCACATAATTCCATCAATTTCACAAATACACTCCAATTCAATGGAATTGGGGTTTTCCCAATTTCATGCCAAAAGTCTAATTTTAAATATGAATTCCCGAATTCAATGGAATTGGGATTTCAATAAACAAATTGAATAAAATTACAAGTAATTGAATTTAAATCAATCAATTTAGGGTTAATCAAATTGGAAAATCAAAACAAAACCACCTACCTGAAAAACACAGGATCTCTAAATGAAAATCCCTAAGTAGGAAACTCTAATGAATATCATCGACAATGAATATATGAGAATAAATCCCTAGATTTTAAGATCTAAAATAGATGTTATTATATTATCAAATAACATGGAGATATAAGAAATACTATAGAGGAAATTAGAGAGGATGGGTGAAAGAAAATGGGAATAGGAAATTAACCGGGATAAGATCAAACATTGTTCTCCTAGATTTAATCCCCTTTAGAGAGGGTATAGAGGGGAAAAATCGCCTCTTGGGAACCTCCAAGGAAGAATAAAACATTATGGTGTCATAAAATTCCATCGAGTATCTAAAAGGATGGTTTTGAGAATTTTAAAATTAAATTTTAGATTAAAAAATCTCATACGCATGTTTTTCTAAGCAGGACTGCACAATTAAAAAAACTGTGCACCCTAACCATGCACCCCTTTTAAATGGGTTTCATGGTTCTTCCTAAGAGGGAATGTGGTTTTTTAAAATGTTCACCAATCATGAAAAAATTCACTACCTTGGTTTGCACAGTCTACTCTAGCGGGGCACGTGGTTTAGTAAAAACATGCGCCAACCATGCATAGCCCCAAAACTTTCAAAATTTCCAAATTTTTCACCCGAAACAACCCCAAATGAAACCCATCCAAAAAATGATCAAAATAGGGGTTTAGGAATACCTAAAAATAGTAACAGGATGTTACAAGATCCCACTATAGAAACTTTTTATCCCTAGAAATCATAATCATAAGATTTCATTCCAAAAAGATGAGTTCATTTCTCTCTCATCAGTTCCTCCCTCTCCCATATCTCATGAAAATTAGAACCATGATGTCATAGCACTTGAACCAAAGGTATATTCCTCCCATGAAGTATATTGGTTTTAGAATCAACTATCCTGAATGGACGTTCAGTCATAGATAAATCAAGTGCAACCTCAAGATCACTCCATATTAGAACATGAGATGGATTAGATAGATACTTTTGGATCTGTGATACATGGAACACATTATGTATCAAAATCATTTGTGTTGGAATTGATAAATGGTAAGAAACTTTCCCCACCTTATCAACGACCACAAAAGATCTCACAAAATGAGGACCAAGATTCCCTTTCCTCTAAAGTCATCGATGATCCAACCGAGGGTAAACGTTCAAGAACATCTGGTCACAAACTGAAAATTACAACGGTATATAATAAATATTAGTATAATATTTATATTGGATCTATGTTTTCAACATTCTCTAACAAATAAACTAAATATTTGATGTATTCTCTTAAACCAATCTCAGTATAACCAAGTAACTTTCACCAATATCCAACCAAAACAATGGAGATCTGTAAGGCTGGCCATACAAGACCTCAAAAGGATCCATTTTGATCATATATTGGTAACTATTATTATAAAAAAACTCAAAATTCCCTATATGGTCATCCCAATCCCCACAAAAGTTTAGAACACAAACACGGATTATTTCATCAAGAATTTTTATAGCTATTTCTATCTGGACATCCGACTATGGATGGTATGTCATACTTAAAAAGACCTAAGATCCCAGTGCCTCCTAAAGGACTCTCCAAAACTGAGAAGTGAACTGTGAATCCCTATTAGAGACTATAATAGATGGAACTTCGTGAAAGAAAACTATCTCTTTCACATATATATTTCCCAACCCATTAACCTTGGTTGTATCATGAATGGGTATAAAGTGAGCCCATTTTGTTAACCGATTGATCACAACCCATATCGCATTCTTATTTATCTAGGTACACAGAAACCCAAACACAAAGTCCATAGAGATTTCATCTCACTTCCAAGTTGGAACTAAAATTGGCTGAAGTAAACCTGAAGGGTTTCTGGTGCTTTTCCTTGACCTACTAGCACATATAACAATGAGAGACAAATTTAGTAATGCCTCACCTCATACATAACCACCATAATATACACTTCATTTCATAGAACATCTTCATGGTTCCTGGGTTCACTATCCACTGGGAGTTATGGAAATCCCCAAACACATCTTTTATTACCACTAACGGCACAACAAAATAATTGTGATAGCACAAAATTCGCTTATTGGAGAATAACCAGTTAGCCATGGTCTCCCCATAATAAAGAGAGTCTCTAATGCTAAAAAAACACATAATCAAGCTGATGATCCTGAAGAATCATTACAGGAAGAGAGGATTTCAACTGAACACTAGCCAAATAAACCTCAAACCCTGATTCTTGGATGCCAATATGAAATTGTGTAAAAAGAGACATCAAGTTCCACTCTTTCTATGATTCTTTCTTGACCTGGGTTGAAAGTTTCCTGCTCAAATCATCTAGGATGAAATTCTCTCTCTCTAGGGTCTAGGTAATGTCAAAGTTGAAATATTTTAGGTATTCCACGTAATTCCTCTTGTAGAGATTCAAATATTTTTTAGAGAAAATATAACTCAAGCTTTTGTGGTCAGAAAACATGGTAAAACTACCTCCAAAAAGGTAGTTCCACCAACTCTTAAGTGTGTGCATCACATATACAATTTCAATGTCATGGTTCAGATAATTCCCCTCATGTGGCCTAAGCTAACAATATCCATAAGTAATGACATGATCACCTTGCATAAGGATGCATCCCAAACCTAAACTCGATGCATCACAAAAGACCACATATCCCTGCCCGGACTCTGTAAGATTCAACATCAGCATAGTAGTCAAAATACGTTTCATATCAACAAAACTATTCTGAATTTTTTCATCCCAAGCAAAATTTACACCCTTCCAGGTCAGATAATTCATTAAAGAATCCAACTTTGAGAAGTACTTAACAAATCTACGATAATACCCAGCTAAACCCAAGAATCTATGAATCTCGAAAACATTTTGTGGTTGTTCCCATGTCATAATAGCCATCACCTTTTTAGGTCCAATTGAAATACCTTTTTATGACGCCACATTTCCCAATAACTTCACTTCCTGAATCCAAAAATCACATTTAGAAAGTTTGGCATAAATATGATGATTTCTCAACAATTCTAGAACTACTCTCAAATGACACACATGATCCTCCCTGGACTTAGAGTAAATGAGGATGTCATCCATAAAGACTACCACAAAGGTATCAAGATAATCATGGAAAATATTTTTCATTAAATCCATAAATACTATAGGATCGTTGATTAGACCAAATAGCATGATAAGGTACTCATAATGGTCATACCTACTCCGAAAGGTGGTCTTTTGAATGTCAGGTTCTTTTATTCACAACTTATGGTAACCAGATCGAAGATGAATATTCGAGAACCACTTTTTCCCTTTCAACTAATCAAACAAATCATCAATATATGGAAATGGATATTTTTTATTTACCATGACTCTATTGAGTTGTCATTAATCAACACAAATGCGAAGTGAACCATCATCCTTCTTAGCAAAGAGAACTGGTGCTGCCCAAGGTGACACACTCGGGAATATAAATTATTTCTCTAGAAGATAATCCAAATATGTCTTCAACTATTTTATTTCATCTTGTGCCATGTGGTAAGAAGGAATAGATAATGGTTGAGTACCAGGTACTAAATTGATAGAAAACTCAACCTCTATTACTAGTGGAAAACCAAAGAAGTAAAAAGGAAAAATGTTGGGGAACTCGATGAAAACTGGATGGAGATCACCGCTCAAAGATTTTCACTCTAGATCGAAAGTAAAAATCGATATTAATTTCCCCAAATCTAAATAAAAAGGTATAGATCTACTCAACCTTGGGTCCCATTCTCCTTGAAAGATATAAAATACCCTATTGGGAGTTGTAAAGGAGACATGCTGAAGATAATAATTAATCTGGGATTTATTAGCAATTAGACAACACATCTTGAATATGATGTCAGGTGGTTTCATGTAGAGAACCATAAAACTCCAAGAAATATTTCCATTTGACTGAGAGAAAACACAAGAGGGACTATAGAGACCCTATTCTCTCTTCAAATAAAGCAATCACTAATGATGAAACTATAGTGATGGTATATCTCACAGTAACTGGACCTGTATCTTCTTCCTATGGAGAATCTTTCACTACATAAAGAAGATCTGTTTTGGATGCATGTGGCTAGAACCCCTTTTCTCATGAATCATCTGACTGCACTACATTTTTAACATGTACTAATGATCCCATAACACTACTAGGATTATAATAGACATGGAAGAACTTTTTTAGGTGATTTGAGCATCCTCATGAGAAATAGATCTTGGGTGCCTTAGTGAAAACCCACTTAGAATGACCTAGATTTAAACACTAGTAGTAAATCCAAGGGCCTCTTCCATTCACTACTGGAGGTTTTGAAAATCCATACTATCAAGATCCACCATTAGAATCATCATGATTCCTCTTTCCCTTAGAGGAATTCACACTGCCACTAGGATAAAAAGTAACTCCTATCAACCCTGGCTTTCCATCCAGGACCATTTCAACCATTAACACTCTATCTAGAACATCAGCATAAGAGGGAATCTTCAGAAAGAAAACCTGAGAAAAAAATATCATATTGAAGTCCCAACTCAAACAATAGAGTCTTAATCTTTTAATTTAATACTATCTCAGGTGAAAACTTCATTATATTATCAAAATGGTTTGCATAATCTGTCACGGTCTTTTCAACCAACTTGAGTTTGAAAAAATTGAGAGCCTTGGTCAACACCATTGATATTGGATAGAACTGGTCGGTGAAAAGATCCTTTAAGTATTTACACTCTAATCCCTCATTCTTCTTTACCATCACCATCATGTCCCACCATCTCCTACTTGGTCCTTCCAGCATGAAGGTGACACACTTCACCTTGATTTCATCAAGTGTATCCAAGAACTCAAATAAACATTTCATTATGCTCAACCATTCCTCAACCTCTTGAGGATCATTGGAGCCTTTGAATGATGGTGGATTCTGGTGAAGGAACTCTAGATAATGATCCCATAAAATATCCCTTAGAGGTTCCATAGTTGGAGCTTAAATGGGAACTGGTGGTGGTGACTGTCCAAGAGCTTGGATAGTACACACAATCACCACAACTAGACTCGAGTCTATGAGAGGATTCACTCACTAAGGTTCATCAGCAGCTTCCTCCTAGATCTGATTCACATGTTTTCTTAGATACATGATGCTACACAACATTAGAAAATGGTGTAGAAGACATCATATTAACACTCAAATAGAGAAAAAAGGGAAAATAAATCCCAACATATAGACAATAAGATTTGGATTTCAATCTATCCAAATCAAAATCAGGGAAAATACTAGAACTAATCCTCAAGATGTCTTTCCCTAACCACCCCTGGTGACTTAAGGTTCATTACAGTGAGATCTGGTTAAACACTCAATCTCAACTACCTCCAAAGTCCCGACAAGATTACACAAATTCATACTAACAACAAGACAAGAAGCTCAAACTAGAGATTTGATACCACTTTGTCGCGAACTGACCCAGGTACCCTCGTAACCCAATAATTAAGCTTGCACTGACATGGCCTAAAGGGAATTATAGATCCCCATAGGTTGAGGAATAGAACCTATCATCATAAAAAGAAAAGTGGGAATGATTTTTCTATAATTATTGCAGAATAAGATAAACAAGTCAGTATACATGCAAAAAGAAAACTCTATAGGGATAATTATACCAGAAGTCAAACAGGCATAAACATCCCAAAGTACTAAATCAAAGTACTAGAAAACAGGATATAAACCCAAGTCCCAATGGGCGTAGCTCTCTAAGACCAAGGATCAACAGCTACTACCACCTCCAATTGGTGCCTTACCCTTGATCTAACCTAGAAGAGTATGATCTACAAACACCTGAAGGAACAGGTAAGTTGTGAACTAAAAGACCAATAGGGTCTCACCAAATATTCCATAACAAGATACCAACATTTAATTAACCAAATAAAGGTTTCAATTTTAAATAAACAGGAATGGAATTTCAAAATCATATTTCAATAAAATCATTCTTTAAATTTCAAATGATGTAAATACTTTAAAAAAATGGCTTAATAAAAATTTTATATAAAATATTTTATATAAATTCACAAAGCATGTAAAACAAATTACAACAATCATTGGAATATATATTTAAAATAAAAACAAGAAATCAACACGGTCATATGCAAAAAAAGTATGATAGTTCAAGGATATGGTACTCCACACACTTAAATACATGTCACTTCATTATGTGTATACACACGTCCCTTTAGAACTGGTCAAAAGGATTGGTCACCATCCTATCAGGGCTGTCACTACTACATATGTATTGTAAGTGTTGTAAATCGTAGAGTATTGTCCGAATAACTCACTAACTACCTTGGTTTTCATGTTATCTAATATAAATCGACAATTAAAAATCTATTTTAAGAATTATTAAAATACAATTCATCCCATTATCCATTTCAAACATTCCAATTTTCCATTTAAAACCCAAAATGAGTTTTTAATCAAATCATGCCTTTTTCTAAGATAAAACCAATGGGTTTCTATAAAAATCATTTCAAGACATTTTCCTAAATACCATTTTGAAATAAATTACATAAAATTAATTTCAATATTTAAATCCAACAATTTAAATTTCACATAACTCTATCAATTTCACAAATACTCCCCAATTCAATGGAATTGGGGATTTTTCCCAATTTCATGCTAAAAAATCGATTTTAAATCCAAATTCCCCAATTTAATGGAATTGATTTTTTAATAAAATAATTGAATGAAATTTCAAGAAATTTAATTTAAATTAATAAATTGGATTTAAATCAAGCATTTTAGATTTAATAAAATTTTCCAATCAAAACGAAACCACCTGCCTCAAAAACATAGGATCTCGAAACACAAATCCCTAAGTGGGAAACTCCAATGAAGATCATCGACAAAAAAAGGTCTGAGAATTAATCCCTAGATTTCAAGATCTAAAATAGGGGGTATTATATTCTCCAACAAAATTGAGATCTAAGAAACCCTAGGGAGGAAAGGATAAAGAGCGGGCTAAATATAATAGGAAGAGGAAACTAACTAGTAGAAGATCGAACGTCGTTCGCCTAGATTCGATCTGCTTTAAGGAGGGTGTAGAGGGGTCAAAATTTCCTCTTGGGATCCTCCAAGGAAGAAGAAAACATTATGGGGTCATAAAAGTCCTTCAAGCTTCTAAAAGGAGGGTTTTGGGAATTTTAAAATTAAATTTCAAATTATAAAATCTTGTACACACTGTTTCATGGGCAGGGCCACATGGTTAGACAAACTGTGCATCCTAACTGTGTTCCCATTTTAAATGGGTTACATAGTTCTTCCTAGGTGGGCACACAGTTTTTCAAACTATGCACAAACCATGAAAAACCTCACTGCCTTGGTTTGCATGGTTTGGTAAAACCATGCGTCAATCGTGCATAGCCCATAAAATTTCAAGATTTCCAAATTTTTTACCTAAAACAACCCCAAATGAAACCCAACCAAAGCATGATCAAAAGAGGAGTTTTGGAATACCTAAAAACAGTAACGGGTTATTATAAAAACTCTAGTTTTATCTCATAGCTTTGAACTTCTCATTCATTGGGATCTTCCTCTATCACCCAAATTCAGTGCATATTGACTTTACTCCTGTTCGAAATATTGAACACAAATATAACATTCTTAAAACATAGTCCATTTTGGGTAATTTAGTCCCCAAATTTGTATTTCTTTTCAATACCCATTAATAATTTTAAAGTTAATTTCATTCTCCCCCTTATTTATAATAAATAAAAAGGTTCAAGGGTAAGGGAAAGCCCCATTTATCTCATGTTTCTCTATTATTTTAGATTTCATCTTCTCCCCTTTTTTCTTCTCTTTATTGATAGTTACGTCCTAATTTACTTGAGAGAAGGGGGAATAAAATTTTACTTAGCATTAATCTATAAATTAATCAACTCTAATTCTACTTGAGCTAGCTTGGTGTAGAAAAAAAGATTGGTTTCTCTAGATAAAAAAGTTTTTCATAAAACTATTCAGCATGTGATACCAACTCAATAATCAATTTCTAGGGATTGTTCAAGATGATTTTTCACGTAATTAATCACATGCACTAAAATTCAACAAACACATAAAAATAATTCAAGTTTAAGAAGGTTTCTCCCCCTTTATGCTACTTTCCATATCAACTAGCTTAACAGGTTTCCCCCTTAAAATTTAGAATTGATTCAACTCAAAATAAGGATAGAAAAAAATTATTATCAAAACTTAACAATGGAATTATCTAAGTGTTTTCCAAATTTATATATTTTTTGGTAGTGTGTTAATCTTATTAGTTACTTCTCAAGGGATGAAATCCATCATATTTTATCATGGTTGGTATTCATCAAAGTGTACTCTGAGCATCCTTTGATATAATTTTAAATATTATAAAGAGACTCCATGACATCAGTTTGAGCACTAAATGATGGGAAATACTTTATATTGTGATCTATTCACATCATTTCAATTATACCTCTATATTAATCACCTTTAATTCCCTATAAAAGCATAAAAAAAATAGATAATTGAATAAGGTCATTTTTTATATCTCTTTAATGAAAGAAATAGGGTTGTGACTTATTTATCAACCTAAAACCCCTTTTATTTGCTACTTCAGATTTATGAAAACTCTTCATGATTACACCTTCTTTGATTTTATAAACTTAAGAATTCATGGTAATCATGGTATTATTTTTATTTTTAGATTTATCCTTATGATGAATAAGCGTTTTCACATTAACTAGTGAATCACTTTCACTCTTTTATGCTTGATCCATTTTCTTATCCACTTCCAACTATTCTAGATATATGATAATGTAGTCTTTAGGAACATTCCTAGATTTCTCCATGTTTTAAAACTCCTCTTTCATGATATCATTCTTAACACATGTCATTCTTAACACATGGAATCAATGGTACTTTATCCTTCTTTTTCATTGTCTCCTTATATCTTTGCATTCATGCCATGAATTTTTTAAGAGTGTGTCTAGACTAATTTCATTTTACACATTGCTTCTCACAATTATTTGGGTTTACCTATTTAGGAAGCCTCTTATGCTCTTCATCTTGAATGTATTCTGCCAAGATAATCCTTTTATTTATCTCATGGATTAATTATTTCTTTTATTATTCTATATTTTTTCTTTCAAAAATTATATTCATGGATTTATTACAAATGTCCATTCCATGGCCCTTTCTTCCATAATAGAAGCATATCCTCTTCCTTGATGTGACATCCTTCTTGGGAGTCTTTTTTTCAATATCTCCCTTTTTCTTACACCATAAAGTGGAATCTCAATATTTATTTCTATACCTTTTCTTCATCTATTATTTAATTATTTATTTTTTAGTAACTTAATCATGCTTGGTAAAATTATATCAGAACTCATCATAACAATTACCACCTTTTCTGAAATTTCTATAAAATTTATCAAGAACTGGTAAATATATTTTTCTTTTTATATATGTTTTTCTTCAACTCAGTAGGATTTCTATTAAAATTATCCCCACTCTCCCTTTATACAAGATTTATATATATTTTATAAATTGAAATATTATGCCAATATTCAATTTTCTTATGCATAAACCTTATGCATCACTAACAAAGACCAATGAACCTTGTTACTTTTACCTTAGTTACAATCTAGCTAGCTTAACCACTTTTTTGTCTTTGAAAAAAAATGAATCCTTTTGAGATTATTTTAGGGAGAAAATTCTCATTATCTTTTTCACATCTACCCTTGATGTATAAATAGTTTTCTCAATATTTTTTTCACCCATATTTTTATTTGTAACTTTTACTAGAATATGAAACAACATTAGTACAAATTGATTTTTTTGGGGAAAGGGTTACCTCTTTTTGTGAAATTATGGTCGATGGATATTTAGATTATCTCAAGCTATTATTACAACTAATATGAGTATTTTTTTAAGAAATAATTTTATCATAACCTTTCATAGAAGCACATCTCTTCTCAGTAGTTTGGGAAGATCCTTCTTATATCACTTATAGGTATCTCGATTTGACTTCCAGTTCAAGAAACTTCATGTTGAGGGTATTTTTCTCAACCTCAAATGATCTTAATATATCTTACCATTATTTATTTACCTTATAAATATTATCTCCATGAATTTTACCTATTTATTATGAATAATTATCAAGAAAATTTACTATTTTTTCCTTTATCTTCAACTGAGAATTATTGAAATCCTCTTTGAGTTTATTCTAATAAATAGATCCTTTCCTCACAAGATTTTATTTTCTTAGATTTATCATCACTTATTTCTTTTAAATCTTCTTTATTTAGGGTGTATTTTTTCTTATATAACCATAAAATTTATACATTGGTTTACATATCTATAATGAGAGTTCTATACTTTTCCAAAATCTCAATCAGTCCTTTTGAAATAGTATTTAATTCCATCTATAGTTGTGACTTTTCATCTTATATATCCTTGATGTATACAAGTATAAAAGTTATAACTCCAATAGGAACATTTTTCAAGTAACCTTTTACTTCAAAGTAAAATTTAATAATTGACTCATTCTCTATATACTCCTCATTTCATAAACAAGATTCTTCAAGAGGAAACTTTTGAATCGGTATAGAAAATAAACCACCACTTTGATTTCCTTTAATTAGTGGTATACCCTATTTCTCCTTTAAAATATTCATCAACTTCTTTTCCTCTTTCTTCTGCATGTTCTATAAGGTTTTCACTAAAACCTCCATGTTTGTGTGGATAGGTATGGGAAATATATTTTCCATGTAAGGAAACTTATAATATTATTCAAATATAAACATTTTATATTTTTAATAAAAACAATTGGGAAATAATAGATCCAATAAAAGGTAACTCGGATTTTCTATGATACCACTTGAAGTGCCCAGTGATTTGTATCCACTTTAATGGGGGTGAATCGATGTTACCTTTTTTATTAATTGTTTCTCTTTTTAATTTCCCATATTAATATTTGTACTAGTATCTTAGTTAATATGTATAGATCTGATTATTTTTTCCCAATACATAATAACACGTGAAAATTAGTAAATGAACAATATAAAAACACATGGTATTTTTACAAGGTTCTCCCTCAATGTGGGAATCTACTCTTTTTTATGTTTGGTCCAAGTATGAGACATAGATATTCACTATATTACTCAAGTGAAAATATGATAAGGTTGCATGTCATCATTGACTCTTGTGATTTTAATGGGAGAAGGTAATAATACATCCTTGACTCATTTAAGTTTTTCTAATCGATTACAAGAGAATAGAAAAATGCATCCTTGGATCTTTTGTGTCCATCACATAACAACAACCATCTCCCAATAGATCTAAAGTCTCCTAATTCGTTTATTTATGCTAGTTCTTACAGGTTCTCCTCCAACATCCTTTAAAGAACAAGATCTCTAGTATAATCTAGGATTTGATTGTATCAATAATGAATGATCTTTGTCCCTGGTAACAAGCCTTCAAATACCAATACATAAACAGCTACAACAATGTACATTTTGGCCTTATTATCTCAAGTATCCTAACTTCAAGACCTTATTTAAGATCAAGATACTCAACCTTCTTACTCAAATAAAACTTCTTTCTTCTTCCTCATCAATTTACTTCTTCCTTCTATTATGTTTTTGAAGAAAACTGGGTATGCAATAGTATTACATCATCATCCCCCTTATTCTTCCCTTCTTATTCTTCATCAACTCATGAGATCTGCTTTCCATAATATCATTGGATTCTCTCTTACACTCTTTTTTTCAATACTCAAAATTTTTTGTAGAATGAATTATCAATTCTCTTGATATTTTTATCACTTTAATAATCCTCTTTATTATGGTCATGTATTATACTCACAGAATATATTATCAGTTTGTTCAACTGTTCCCAACAACTGTATTTCTTCTTTACTATCTCAACTGATATTCAAAAAATAATCATATTCTCATTTAAACTGGTTGATAGTACTTACATGAATTTCTTAATATTTCATCACCATTAATGATTTTAAAATATTAGTATTTAAACCCCTATAATTATTATTCAAATATATATTCAAATTTTGGTATTTACTTTCCTTTTACTTTTATAAAATTTTCTTTCTCATTACTGCATATATGTATAAGAATATAAAAAAACCCTTATGGTGTGGAAACCCTCATCACAACATAGTCTTCTTCCTCAATTTTCACCTTCATTAACTATGGTTAAAATTATGGTTATTCAAAGTGTCGAGATATTTATAGCTTCAAGATTAGTATAGAATCATCTAAAACTTAATCTCCAAAAATCTCATATTTTTCTTAACTAGAAAACCTTGCATACGAAATGTAATTTCTTATGTATCCCTTCAGTGAGTTCAAATATATTATGCATGATCGGAATATCTTACATATCAATATAATTTTTTACCTTTTCCACATTTTTTTATGCACTACAACATGTATATTTTGTATTCTCCAAATATCTATCTATATATATGTGGTTTTTGTCTTTGCCACATATCTATAGGCACTTTAATAATTATATTATGCTTACCTAAACCATCTTATATATCACCATAAGTTTTTTCCCATTTATACATTTTAGTAGTTACTCTAGTAAAATATATTTTTTATTCTTATAAAATATCTTATGTATCATATAAGATCTTTCTATTGTCATATTTTAGCATAAATTCTAAAATATATCTTCCATATGATCAAAATATATTTTTTATTCTCTAAAATATGTTACATACTAACATAAGATCTTTTATTTACTGATTTTAGAATACAATCCAACATATATCTTCTATATGAATTGAGATATGTCACATATTATCTGGAAACCCTTATATACCATATGAAATATGTTGCGTACTATAGTATGAATCCCAAAAACTTTTCTAATTATTTATCTTCACATCAGAGTGAAATATATTTTTTATCATCTTAGAAACTTATGTATTTCTCTGCTAATTTTCAACTTTAACACAAAATATATGAACTTATTCAAATCACCTTACAACCTATTCAACTATTCTCAAGGCCTATCCTTTTGGATGCACATAGTATGTATCTATAACTTAACTTCTGACAGTGTATTTCCATGCCTTATTCACTTCAGGATATCTTATGAATGTAAATATACCTTTATTTTTCATCTTCCAGATTAACCTCATCTCATCATCCCCAAATCATCATGTAAATTTTAGATAATATCTTTCATAAATACTTTTGGTTCATCTACATCACATATCCTTTCATCTATGGCACATCTATCTATTTAATGTCAACAACTTCATCTTCTTCCTGATATTATATTATGGAACATATCCACTCATCACATTACCTTAAACTTCTTTCAATCGTCATCCAAGTAATGTTCTCATTACAGAAATAATTCTTCCATAATTAATCCAATATACAATGATGGATTTTCACTTTAACTCATAACCGGCTTCTTAACTTAATCAACTCCCATTCATCTTTGTAAACTCATCAAGATATATTGTATATGGTTATTTCATCAACTCCCATCCATATTTGTGAACTTGTCAAGATATATTGTATACGGTTATTTCAATAACCTTTCATAATTTTTCATGAATATATTAAAATCTTAGCATAATAATCATTTGATATATAGTCTAATTACTTAAATATTAATATCCAATAGCTCTAAGAAGCACCAGTCTTTGTCCACTGTTAAGGCTGGTATCTCAATATTCATCTATCATCTTCATTTATAACATATGACTATATATATAAAACACAATGGCAGACAATAATACATATATCTCATAGAAACACTAGTTTTATTTCACATATTTCAACTTCATAATTCATTATTATCTTCCTTTATCACCCAACTTCAATACATATTTACTTTACTCTTTATTGATATATTGATAACACATACAACACTCTTTAAACACAATCCAATTGGACACTTCAAAGGATAAATAAAATTCATACATTTATGGGGGTTTATCATTCCATTATTCATAGAAAATACATTATGCATATTAATAAAAGATAAATCAATATTTTCTTTATTATAAGACTATAATACATTTATATTGATAATAACCATTACAACTAGTCTATCATGTATCCAATACCCAGCGACTTTACATGGATATCATGTTTATATTATAATAATTTATTTGTAAATAGACCTACTTCATTCTCCTCTATATCCAATGAATAGATATTTACATCACCCCTTTCGATAATTTCTTGAATGAGATGGTATTTTAAAAGGATGTATTTGGTTCTTTAATGAGACCAAGGTTCATTTTCTTGGGAAATAGCTCCATTTTTATCAGAGTAAATCTTAATTTCTATCAAAATAATAGGAACCAACCCAACTTTGGTGATTAAATTCTTAATATAAATAACTTTCTTCATAATATATGATATAGTAATATACTCTACCTATATTTTCAAGCTTGACATAGTTGGTTGTTTGTAACTCTTATGCCTGGTAACTATATCATTGAGGAAAAACATGAAACCGAATTAAGGTATCATATAATCCTTTTCATTTTGGAGGCTAGCATTAGTGTAACACTTTATAATGATAAATTCCTCACCTATAAAGACCAATAATTAATCCTTAGTTCTTATCAAGTACTTAATGATATTCTTCATAGTAATCTATTTCCTCTCACCTGGGTTGTATTTGTATCTAATAGTTATGATAAAAGAATATGAGACATAAAATCAAGTATGTATCATGGTATGTATGATATATTCTACATTTGATACATTAGTAATTTTATCCAAGTTTATCTTTTCTAAATATTTATAAGGATATTGATTCTTTGTAAAACTCCTAACATAAAACACTAGTAAATACCCCTTACTTAAGTTCTCCATGACAAATCTCTTAAAAAATTTACCAATATAATCATTCTAACTCAATCTAAACATCCTTTTAGATCAATATCCATGGATCTTTATACTTTTTATATTGAATACTTCGCATAAGTATTCCATTGATAAGCACTCTTCTGACCATAACTTTATATAATTTAAAATTTGATATCATTTTTAATGATTTGTATATAATCCACATACAATACCAAAAATACTACAAAACTCCCATTAATCCACTTTTATATGCAATAATCAGCCACATTTTTAGGAAACCAAACTCTTTAATTGCATCATCAAATGGAAAGTTCCAACTCTGAGAAATTTTCATCAATCCATAAGTAGGCCACTTTAATTTGTATACCTTAAAAATATCATTTGGAACCTCAAAACCTTTAAGTTTTATTATATACATTCTCTCAACTAAAACCATGTTAAAGAAATCAGTTTTGAAATCCATTTGATATATGTCTTAATCATAATGATTTTTTATGAAAATAAATATTAAAATAGACTTTATCACCACTACTATTGGAAATATATCTTGATAGTCAATACTAAGATTTTTTTATACCCATTTACCACCAAGTGAGATTTATAGGTAGAAACCATATCATCCATATTATTTTTCTTATGAAAAACCTGTTTACACCCTATGGGTCTTACTCCTTCAGGTGAATACACACAATTCCAAACTTGATTGTGTATATAAAGTCTATATTAGATATCATGATCTCTAAAAATTTCTCAAAACAAAAAATTTTAATAGCCTTTCAGTAGGTAGTAGGTTAATAATTTATTAACATCACTTTATCATCATTTTCCACAATATATCTATATCTCTCATGATTATAATTAATTCGACCAAACCTTAGAGGTTCTTGTATAACCTAAGTGAGTTTTTTTTTCTATAGCCTCCAGTGGAACCGACACACTTTCCATCTTAGGAATAATTCTTATGTGTTGATTTTAAAATTCTCCAAGTTTAGTTTTATGTATAATAACACTTAAATTAAAATGTTCCTTCTCAAGTAAAATAATAGTTTATGATATAAACACTTTGTGTTCAGTAGGATTATAGAAATAATTTCCCATTGATTTCTTGTAATAAGGAAACTATAATCACTTTTTTGATTTGGGATTAAGTTTATCTAAAAAAAACTTCTTACACATGGTTCAAACCCTAAATACTCTCAAGTAAAATTGGGACACATCACATTCCATATCTCATACAATGTATATAAATGATTTATATGTAATGTGGTTAAGTATGAATGTATTAGTTTCTAATGTATATCCCTAAAATGAAATAGGAATGTTACGTTAACTCATCGTCGATCAAAACATGTCTAAAAAGAATAATTCCTCTTTTGAGGCATATTATTTCACTAAGATATTATAGAATGAGTGAGTTGTGAAATAATTCCAAAAATCTATTTAATTATTAGTAAATTATTGGATCAAGTATTAATCACCTTAATTTGATTATATAATCTTAATATCTTTTCCAAGTTTATTTTTTACTTCATTCATGAACATCTTAGATTTTTCAAAGGTTTCTAAATTATATCTTATCAAAAAAACCTAACCATACCGACTAAAGTCATTGGTAAAGGCTAAAAAATACTTTAACCTACTATATTCCTATTTACTCATTGGTCCACACATATTACTATATATTAGGTATAATAGTCTATTAGCCCACTTTCCCTCTCGTGTCTTCCACTAAAAAGTGTTTTGGAAATTTTTTCTCATGAAAAATATTTTTAACTAATGATTCAAAATAAAAATATTCTAGTAATCAATTTTTATGGAGTATTTAAATTTTTGTTTCTCCTTTGTAGGTACAAGGTGAGAATTCCAAATATAAGTGGAGTTAGAATCAACTACCTTGATAATTTTATTGAATAACCCTTAGTGTGGGGATATGGGTCTTGGAGATTGAAAATCCCTTATGAAGTGAATTAAAAAGAATTATATGAGTTTATTTAAATTAATAAAAGTCAATATAGTATTGATAATTACATTGAGAGTTGGAGTGCCCTCAAAAATTAATTATATCTTATAGTGTGGTGTTTAGATAACTTATATATTGGAAGTATACTGAGAGGGATAGGAGAATTATTCTGAGTATCCCATGTGTGCCAGACGCTGGGCCAGATCATCTCTACTGGATAAACGATAGCTCAGGAGAGTATACGGTGAAAGCTGGTTACCGGCGAGCTCTGACTGCTCAAATAACAGAAGGAGATGCGAGGCCCTGGACATCAATTTGGAATCTTAATGTTCCCCCTAAAGTTCGCTTTTTCTGGTGGCAGGTGTGTACCGGTATCCTTCCAACTAAGAGCCTCCTTGCCTACAGACACTTTTCAAACGACAACTCATGCCCTTTCTGCCCTTATGTGACTGAATCCCCTCTCCATGCTCTTATTCAATGTCCCGGGGCTCAGGAGGTTTGGAATGGCTGGGGATCAACTATAGAGTTGTCCCTGGACGCCGCCTCAGATCTTACATCTCTCCTGATGCGATGGTGCTCCTCCTTTTCGCCGGCTAAAGCAGGCGCCCTGTGCATTTTGACTTGGATTATCTGGGATAGGCGGAACGAGGCCATTTTCAATCATTTCCGGAGGCCCCCCAGATTTTGGATTGACCGGGCATTGTCATGGATTGCGGTTTGGCAGAACCATCCTGATCAACAAAGACTTTTCACCCCCTCTCCTCTCCCCCAACATTGGTGCCCCCCACCGGAAGGGATTCTTAAGATCAATTTGGATGCCTCTCTCCCTAAGGATGGCCCAGTTGGACTAGGTTTACTGGCCCGAGACAACCTGGGAAATCTTATTGATGCCAAATACGAAGCACGTTATGCACTTTGGGAGCCCTCAGTCGCGGAGGCCGCCGCCATCCTTGCTGGGTTAATCTTCGCAAAAGATCGCGGTTGGGATTCCATTCACATCGAATCCGACTGTCTCACTGTAATCAATGCCATCAATCTCACGGACGGCGGGCTTCAACCTTTCGGCCCCATTATCCGGTGTATTCACGCGCGGAGACAAGGCTTCAATTCCTGCAATTTCTCATTTATTAGAAGGGAAGCGAATGAAGCCGCTCACAAGATGGCAGGAATTGGCCCTCCTTACGAGGATTTGCTTTGGTTCAATCATTTTCCATCGTGGTTATGCTACTGTATTTCTGCTGATCTCCATCATTAATGGATCTGTCTTATTTTGTCAAAAAAAAACTATAATGTACCTTATAGACCATGATAAAGTATTCCCCATGTTAAATGGAAAGGGTTTTCATATTTGGAAGGAGATAATGATTTCATATCTTCTATCTCTTAGATTAGATATTATTAATATCACTAAGAATAGTGTACATATTTCTGAAGTTAGGAAAACCTAAACTTTTCTTACTAAGAAGAATATTGAATCCAATGAGAGAGAACATAATACACATCCCTCATCCATATCATAGAAATAGTTGATACAAGTTATGGTTTTGAAGATAGGAAACGGGATTTGGAAGAAACTCAATGATATCTATGAGGGAGACAAGAAATTCAAGGAGTCGTGACTATAAACATTTCATGTTCAATTTGAGGATATTTGAATGGTGGAAGATGAGACATTGGATGATTTATCTATTATAGTGAACAAAATTGTGGGATCAATTCAAAGTTATGGAGAAGTTCTTAAGGAATCAATGATGGTAATGAAATTGATGAAAATTTTCCCAGATAAGTTTGATGAAAAGTTTTATACCCTTAAGGATTAAGACTTGGATGAGTGAACTAATAATAAACTCAACAATGTCTAAATATCCTATGAGATAAGGAGATGTCCAATCATAAGGAAGAAATTAAAACTAAAAAGGAGGAAATGATCAAATATTTTAAAGGTTTAAAACAACTTTAACCCAAGAGGTGTAATGAGAATGAAATTGATGTAGAGAATTATTCCATGAACTTCAATGAGTTTATTTCATTCTTTTGTATGGGAATGTAGTGAGGTAAAGATAAATACATGGGTAAAATTCCTTTTTTAATAGTTTCAATTAAGGAAAGATTAGACACTTTTTAGCTAGTTTCCTTAAAAGGGGTCAAAAAGAGGAAGGGGATAATAATCCCAAAATATCACCTAGGATAAATAAGGTAACAAGTATTCATGATGGAAGGAATTATTTCAAAGGAAAAAAATAAAGGCCAACACAACTAAGAAGAGGAACTTTTTCTCAAAATATGATGTTATGTCTTGTGATAAGGAAAGAAAAAATGAGGAGGGGTACTTGGAGAATATAGGAATTACCACCTTTACGGCTAAATCAAAGCAATCCAATAATCCCTCTAGCATAGAAGAAGGTAGTAATGAAGAGGATAGTAGTGATGTAGAGACACTAAATGAGTTATAATTAAAAACAATGCTTTTAGTTCACTTGAAAGAAAATGAGAATCTTGAGAGAGAAAATAAACTGTTGAAAAATGAGAATAGTTCATTAAAGAAATCCCATGATGTATCAAAAGCTAAGGATATTGATAGGATGGAAATAAAGTTTTTATAGAGGATAGGTGGCCTTAATGAAATTCTTGGGGTGAGATATAAGATGTTTGGGATTACTACAATAATATTGATTGTTGAGAATGAGTAAGTGAAGGATCTACTACTACAAAATAGAATTTTAACAGTGTTGACCTTTATCAGAGCTAGCAAAAAGCACTGATAAAGGGTAACTTTTATCTGTGCTAAAAAAACACTGATAAACGGTACCCTTTAACAACGTTTTTTAGCACTGATAAAGGGTAACATTTATCAGTACTTTTCTGTAGTACTGATAAATAGTACCCTTTATCAGAGCTTTTCTGTAGCGCTGATAAAAGGTACGCTATATCAGTGCTTTATTTTTAGCACTAAAAAAGGGTACCCTTTATCATCATATTATTTTTAGCACTGATGAAGTTCTCGAATAAAATAAAATAATTAAACATATAAAAACTAAAAATTAGTAAATTAAAAAAAATTATTAATTAAATAATTATTGATAAAAAGGAATAAATTTAATATATATATATATATAAAAATTATAAATATTAATAAATAGAATATATTAAATATATAGATATGTAAAATGAATAAAATTAAATAATTAAACAAATAAAAATAAAAATGAGTAAATTAAGAAAAATATTGAACATTTTTTTAATTAAATAATTATTGATAAAAATGAATAAATTTAATATAAATATATATATATATTATATATAAATATTAATAAATAGTATATATTAAATATGGATATATGAAATGAATAAATTGTAATAATTAAGCAAAAAAATAATAATGAATAAATTATAATAATTAAACAAAAAAATAAAAAAGAATAAATTACAGCATTATTAAAAAAATATTAATGAAACAATTATTAATAAAAATTAATAATTTTAATATATATATATATATATTAATTATAAATATTAATAAATAATATATATTAAATGTAAAAATAGAAAATTAATAAAATGTAATAATTAAAAACATATTAATGTCTTATACGTTTTTTAATGGTTTTTATACAAAGTTATTCATTAATACATTTAATATAGAAATATATTCATATATATTTCTATATATATAATATTTCATAAAATATGATTTATATAAAACAAAATATTTATTCTTACATTAAATAAGTCGTATATTTAGTGAAAATGGTTTATAATTAGAAATTAATATTAATTAAAAATAATGACTAACTCCATCGAGTAATGGAAATAATTTAGTGTTGTTTGATTTTTAAATTTAACATATATCAAACATGTGTTAAATTGATTTCACATGCATATATGTAATTAATGTATTTTCATATACAACGCACACACACAAATATTTACACAATTACTGAAATCTTATATAAAAACATATACACCTAATATTTATGTAATTTATTCAAATTTTAGTATTAATTTTAGAATTTAATTACAACATGCATGATAAATTTAATATATTATTTTTTAAATTGGTAAATTTTAATTATTTATTATTAATATTATTATAGTTGGGTATTATTTACTCAATTTTAATTTTTTTTGAATTTAATCAATTTTTATTATTTATTTTTATATATATATTTACTATGTTTTATTATTTTCAATATTTATTCATCTTTACTTCAATATATTTTCATATTTTTTAGTAATTTATATTTAATTAATAAAACTTTTCCATTTTTTCAATATTATTAAAGTTTACTCATTTTTAATTATTCAATGTCGCTCATTTTTAAGATGCATGTATTTAAGATTATATATTCATTAATAATCTTAAAAATATATTTATAAATAAATATATTTTGAAATTTATATATATTTACTATATTTATAAAATTATATATTTATAATTATAAATAAATAAATATTTTTAAAAAAAATATTTATATAATTATAAATAATTAATTATATATATTTAAATAATTTTAAAATTATAAAAAAAAATTATTTAAATAATTAATATATTTATAATATTTATATTTGTTTTTTTATTTATATTTATATTTATATTTATATTTATATTTATATTTATATTTATATTTATATTTATATTTATATTTATATTTATATTTATATTTATTTATTAAATATATATAATTATATAAATATATAAATATTACTTTTTTAAGTATTTACATATTTATAAATAAATAATTATATATTTAAATAATTATAAAATTATAATAATATATTTAAATAATGAATATATTTACTATATTTATATTTATATTTATATTTATGTATTAAATATGTATATAATTATATAAATATATATAATGATATAAATATATTTATAATTATAAAATTATAATAAATACATCTTAATAATGAATACATGTACTATATTTATATTTATATATATTTATTAAATATGTAACGCCCCGACCCCAGATACCCATAGTCGGTGCATTATTACATAATATTGGCATGATCACAAGAAAGATCAAGTCTCGAAAGACCGATTAGTTTAGTAGCCTTGGAATAACTAAATACATCCATAAGTTTTTACATTACATCATAAAAAAAACAACTTGTCTTCATATCCCCTCATACTATCCCTGCAGGTCATTCATAAATTACTTCTTCATAATCCTGGGAAAAATAAAACATTGAAAGGGGTGAGCTCAGATGCTCAGTAAGGATAACATTATAGCAGAAGCTTTCATAGATAAGCATAAACACTTAAGGCAGTTTATAACTAAAACAAAAGCCTTTTAAACTTTAACTTCAGCATAAAATGGCAAAGATAAAATAAAATAATGTCATTTACTTACTCACATGGATATTCTACTAGTCGAACAATCCCATGAAATATCAATAACCACTTTCATAATGATGGAATGCATAATTCCAGACTATCATAACCACATAGCCAAGGCCTCATGCCAAGACTACAAATAAGATTTTTCCAAGGCCTTGTGCCAAGACACTAGTTTGTCTCATGAGACCTACCGATGCATCGAGGAGCTATAGCGGGCTCCACCCGTCACTTATTAATTCCAATGCATTCCTCATATGAACAGTTTTAAACATAACATAAACATTCGTATTAAAACTAGCATACGAAATGTCAATACTTTTACCACAAACCATGAATGGTATAAAAATAGCACATCCACAGTCAAACATAACTCATTCGATACAATATGGAAGATTGTATTGTATCACAATAACCTCAATCAAGAATAATTAAGGATGTTGACATAGATGAAAATAATCATCAAAACTATTTGAGAGAAATATCCCCCTTTTCTTGAAAACTTTAAAAGTCACACTATTTTTCAAGAAGCCATTTAAAAATAGATTTTTGAATCAAAGTGTCCCATACCACTTTGAAACTTTTAAAAGGAGTTTTAATTTTAAAACTTTAATGTCTATATAAATAAATCCTTAAAACCATTTTTAAAACATGGACATTAATGAGAAATATTTAGATGAATAAGTCTTTAAAACATTTAAAAATGGTATTTTAGTTAGAGATTCTAACCAAAAGAGTGACACTTGAATACAAATAATTGAGGTAATCAAAACTTTATAATATCATGAGAATAAAGGGATTCATGATATACTATGTCAAAGAACATTATATACACCACATAAAAGTGATTTGGTGTATATCAACAAAGAAGTATCAATGGAATGTAAATTGAGATGAAATCTCTCATAAAGGACGTATCCTTAGGTTAAGGATAAATCAACGACATAATTATGTGTGACAAATATAAATACACTAAATATGATTGGATATTCAGTGTAAAACAATCAAAGGATATTCACACATATTCTTGTAAAAACAACACCAACGAATTGGATGTTTAACTCAACAAATGGGGAATGAGTTAAAATTACTCTTATCAAATTCATATCAATGACTTGAGAATTATCAATGGAGTGATTATGTGTATCAAAAGTATATCCACAGGAAGGGGAGTGGAAATTATGACATAATCAAATGAATAGTGATTCCACACATAATCTTGGGGTAATATAATCAATGAAATATGCGTAAAGCCAAATGAGTGGAAATTGAAATTTCAAATTCCCTTATTGATTAGGTAACTTATGAAACATTCACCCATGAAAGAAGGATCATACCATGATGATTTAAATATCCATAAATTAAAGTATATTACACAATGAATACAATCATTGGTAGTACACATACACCACATGCAATAAATAAGTGGTGAACAATGGAATTCTCACGAAATTAAGAGTGAGATAAGAAACCCCTTACTTTGTACTTTTTCCTTGGTCGACAGTAGGTTAACCTCATATATAATGGTGAAATAATTGTTATTTAATTATACAATAATCATATGCATTAATATGATATCATATATGATCTTTTAATATTGATTTGTTAATAATATCTTAGAATTATCGTCATTTCGGGTGTTAACGGGTTCATTTTACTTTATATTATTTATTATATAAGCCATATTCGTTATTAATGGGATGTATATTATTCATATCCAGAATTATATCAAGTCTTTAGATACTATTTTTAAATCATCAAATTATAATTATACTTGAATGGATATGATGGAGAATGAATCTCATCGCGTTCGTGGAGACGGTAGTCCGTACGTACGTACGAGCGACAATATCATTCTTTTTATATTAAAATAATATATAATTGGATGGTATATCATATATAAAGAATCATTATCATGTTATATTTATTATTTACATGAGTTACACATCATTATTATACTCATCCAAATAAAAATATATTGAATAACAATTACACCACGACGTGGAGACGGTAAGCCGTACGTACGCACGTATGGTGACATGTTATTCAAAGGATAGATAGAATACTGAATATGGTTGTACCATATTTATAATAAAATCATAGTATATATATGATACTGGATTTATTATTTTATAATGGTAATAACAAAGAAAGAAGAAGTGGAAGAAGAAAGGAACTTGAAAAGGGGTGGGGAAACATTACCTCTTCTTCGGGTTCTTCCTTTTGATTTGATCAAAAGGGCTCCTTATGTTGGCTTTATGATCAAACTAAGGCCTCTAGGTTGTAGTAAGGGAAGTTTAGAGAGTATTTGGGCAGGTTTTGGCTGAACCAAAAGGCTTTTAAGGTGTGAATAAATGAGAAGGAGGAGTGCCCTTTTATAAGAGGGGTGAGGGGCACCTTTGAAAAAGCTAGAAATATTAATTTATAATAAATTCATATTCGGTTTATAATGGATCCAAAGTTTATTATTAAAAGGTTAAGGTGGTTATAGGTCTAAAACCATTCATCCAATATAATTTAGACAGGTTTGGGTCACTATATTAACCTTATCTTTTAGTTTTAACTCTTAGTTAATTAGTTTGACATTTACCATGTCACTTTGTATTTTTATATTATATAGTTAATAAACTTACTATATACATCTAAGAGACCCCCAAGTGGTCCATTAATGATATAACTATCATTATATAAGTATATTGGCCGAACCTTAGATTTTTAGGAATTTAATATCAATTAATAATATAATATATTTTTTAAAAAACTCTTTTATGTCAATTTTGACACTATTCAATAGTTGATTTTTGTGAAACACATAACAGAATTATTACTTCGAAAAAAGTTAATTAAATAAATCCTAATATTCCATGGTATCCTATAAAATTAGTTTAATTCAATAAAAGTATCAAATTATATTTATTTGGGTATTTATAATATCAATTATTCTAATTTTTTACTATTATGGTAATTACAGCATCATCATTGTGTCATAAATAAATTAACTTATTTAATTTCTAAAAATTATAAATAAAATAACATTATGTGGGAAATATTTTTAGATTTCTAAAGAATATTTATAGTCTAAAATCTAACATATATAACCCTATGTAACAATTGTTTTTCTAAAAGCTATATGCTTGTGTCATTTTTGTATTTATTTTAACTTAATTAAAATAAAGTGTCATTATCACTTACAAGTGGATCCATGGGGTCCCAAAATCGACCCAAATATGCCCATGGTCTAACATGTATCACACAATAGGGTTAAGACACGTTTTAGGGTAATTTAGTATTATTATAATATTATTTTTTAACCCTTGTTTACCGGATTTACCCTTTAACCATGGTAAATAAAATATTTATCGAAGTAATTATCCAAAATGTCTAAAAAATAAAAGTTACCTATTTACACAATTTGAACATCCTGATTCCAAATATGGAATCCATTTTTCCAAATTCCAAACACAGAAGTGGCAGAAATTAATTTCAAATTAATTCCCGTTGTTAAAACAAAAAGCGTGTTTTTAAGAGATAATAACTATCAAAAGATTGGCACTTGTTTATGTCTGGTTTAAATGTGAAATTATGTTCAATGACCCACATTGTATTACATTGTAAAAATATATTCTAAATATACTTTAAAACCACTCAAATTCATAATTTATCACTATTAATTATTTTGATTAAAAAAGTTGTTTTTAATTAAAATTTAGTAATTTTCACTATTCATCAAAATATGAAAGTTATCCGAAAAGTACCAAAATTTCACCCTAGGCTAATTTCGATATTACTAATCCAAAAATGAAGTCAATTTTGAGAGATAGAATTTATAAAATTTCAAAAAGTAGGTATTACTATTCATAACAGCTAGTTTGATTGGTTGTGGTGTGTTAGAATCTCGAAGTTGCGTACAATGCACGTCATTGCATTATTCGAAGGGAAACGTACCGTCGAAGCTTGGGGTGTTACAAAATATATATATATAATTATATAAATATATATAATGATATAAATATATATAATGATATAAATATATTTATAATTATAAATAAATAATTATAAATAAATAATTAGAAATATATTTATAAATATATTTATTTATAAATGTATATTTACTATATTCATAAAATTATATATTTATAATTATAAATAAAAATATAATTTTTTTAATAAATACTTATATAATTATAAATTTATAATAAATAAATATATAATTATATAAATATATTTGAAAATTTTTTATTTATAATTATAGTTATAAATCCTTTTTCAGCGCTAAAACTTTAGTGCTGATAAATATGACTTTTATCGATGTTTCATTGCCACTAATAAAGATGGAGCTTTATCAGTGCTAAAGAAGTGATAATAAAGATATCTTTTATTAGTGCTTAATAATTTGGCACTGATAAAAGGTATCTTTATCAACTCTTTTTAGAAAGTGCTGATAAAGGTCTCCTCGGTCTATTTAAAAGAACCCTAATCGCAACTGATTCAGTCACGATTATCAAGATTTCACGGAAATCCCATGTTGTCAGTGCTCCTCCTCTACATTCTCTCTGATGAATCAAGGCTAGAATCCAAGATATGTTATTTTCTTCTCCTCCTCACTCATTGATTTCTTATTTGGGTTTTGCGGTTTGTGTTATTGCGGTATTCTCAACCATGAAAAAATATACTTCTCTTCTCCTATAACTCTAGTCATGATTGGTCTCTCTCATTCATCCTCATTGTTTTCATTCTTATCACCACCTTCACTCATGGATATTTACATTGTCAGTGCTATTGTTGTCACCATCACCACCATCATCATCAACTTCCCATTTTTATTTGTCTTCTACCACTACTTCTCTTTGATAGTTCTCTATGGTTTTTAATCATAGTTCAAATTTTTTTCACACATCCAAGGTCTGTTTTATTTTATAAATTTTTTTTTTTAGTTTTTTGTTTTTTTGTATGATTATTTGATCAATGGGTGTTATAAATCATATTGATTTAATTATAAATAGGTGTCTAAGGTATGTTTAGTAGGTTCTATCTTTGACTGAATGATTATTTAATGAGTTTTAGGACAACTAAGGTGTGTTTAATTTTCTTGAATTATTTTTTGATGAATGGGTGTCTTGTAAGTCTTCTAATGCTTTTTCGCAACATTTAAAGTGTGTTTAATTTACTTATTAATATTTTTACAGTATGTAAGGTATGTTTAATTTACCAAATAAGTATTTAGATGATTATTGAATGTTGTTTTCTTGCATTGTGAATGGGTGTTTTGAAGGTATAATGGATTATAGAGTTTGAATATAGAGTATTGATAATATATATTTAAATGGTTATCCTGGGAAAGTTTTGATAGTGTTGATTGGGTAATTTCAGTATAGGGAAAGTTAGTTTATAATTCAATTTGAATAACATAATAATAATATAAGAGTTTTTTAGAGTTATCCCCCATTTATTTCCCATTCTATAGCTTAATATTTATATACAATTCATATGGTAATTTTTTAACTTAACCCTCATCGGGTACTATAACTATTTCATCAAAAAAGATCATCACTTTTCTAATGTTACTTTCTACATCATCTCTATTCATAGAGTACACTAATATCAATCATTCTAAAATGATATGATAAGGAGAAGAAGATTTCAATTTATTTTGAATATAATAAGAAAAAATAATCAAATTATCTCCATATATAATCATGTTCATATTATATATCACTTCATATTTACTACATGAAGTGGCATTTTCATTTTCAATATGATGTATGAAATCGTATACCTCCTTTTGGATCCTTATCACTATCTATATTGTTTTCATCACTAATATATTATTCCTAATGTTATTTTATAATTTGTATTTATTTACATATTTTGAAAATAATAATTACCAAATTATATAATGAAAATAAAGAAAAGTTGAGTTTTATTCATGTTCAACCTTTAAATCAATGTTAAGATTTATTTATTTATTTGGAATTTTTTCTAAATGGATTATAATTGAATAAGTATAAGGTGAAACCTTTTTTTTGAAGTCTATTGAGTTTATTTTATTTGTGAAATATTTTTTATTTCTTTGATTGTATATTTATTATAAAGGTAAATTTGAATTTAATTTTTCAAAAAAATTATATTTAGTACTTGAAATTTATTATAGGTGATAATGAATCGTAGTTGGATTACAACACTATGAACAAGTGATAAATATGAGGAGATGGTGATGATTTTTTAGAATTTTCAAAACAGAATGTTCAAAAAAATGAAATTTTTTTCTATCTTTTGTTCAAATGTTTAAATATGATAGAGTTTTAAAGTAGAGAAATTAAATATCATTTAATTTTTTATGGTTTTAATAAATTTTATATTCCTTGGATTTGGTATGGTGAAATTTGGTAGAATTCAAGATCTATTAATGGTGAAGATTATCAAGTTGATAATTTTGATCAAATTGAAGAAATTATATTTGATATTAAAGTAGTGTAAGTTGATAAGACACCAATGATCACACACTTATATGGTGATACTAAAAAACCATTGTATATAAGTTGTAAAAAATTTATGGTTCATTAATGAATTTCTAAATAAAAATCTGGGAAATTTATTAGCTAAGGTATTAGGTTGTTTATTAAATCATATCTCATTCCCTTACATGATTCAGACTAAGATATTTCAAGTTAAGTATCCTGATCTAATTGGAATATATAAAACTAGTACCAATAGTTTGATATGGTTCTCACTTTTGTAGTTGCACCTAATACGTATGGACTAGAAACCACATCTGGACCAAATAGTGGTTTCCAATCTAGGTAGATCCAATTTTTTGGACCAAACATATGATAGCTACATTCCTTTATGGATATTAAAATTATTTGGAGCTTATATAATTTCTAAGCATGAACTTATATAAATTAAATAATGAAAATAATTAAATAACACAATTCCAATCTTTAATTTCATAAAATAAATAATTTTAAAACAATTAAACATGTTTAACTGACTTTTCACAATAAACCAAGCATAAATGTATTATTTGAATAACATGTGTGATGTGGTTTCCATCTCACCACACCCAATCTCATACAAAGAAATTATTTGATAGAGATGTTCTAAGAGGGCCATAAGGGTAATCATGGTTAATGGAAGTATCCCATAAGGGTAAAACATTGTATGAATTTCCCTATGAATGTTTTTCTTAGGGTAGTGATGTGCTAAAATGGATTATATGATCACCTTAGTAGTGATTAGATATGTGGTATAAAATCGAATATAGTCCCTTAAAACCCAGTGGGATAACCTATAAAGGGTAGGATGGATTAGTTGATCATATAGCTTACTTTTTCTTGAGATTTGAGGTTGTGAGTGATGAATTAAGGCCTATGAACTATGAGATTATCTAATGAGTGATTGTTGGGAAAGATGATAAATTACTAAGATAGCTAATCTTTTAGTATCATATATTAGAATATGATGAGTATTATTTGAGGTCTAGGTATGGTATGTTAGAATGTGAGTTACAATAGAGATTTTTTTTTTGATTCATCGAGTGCAAGGTTGTGGGTGATGTGACATTTGTGTTGTTGTTTGTTCTTCCTTATGGTTTTTCAGAAGTTAGGTTTAACTGATGTTTTATGGAACCCATTGTGTGGTTCTTTCCTAATGGAACTGATTATGTTGAGACTTACCCGTATTTAAAATGCACTTCCTAAGAAAAATTTCTATGTTATACCCATTTCATGATTTTGATACAATAAGTATATATGATGGTTATCCCTGAGGGATAGTCTTGGATGCTAGGGTATGAGTTCAAATCTCATGGTACCTGTCATGTGGTTATTTCTAGAGGGAGATAAATAATATTTTCTCCTCATATGATTCAAATATATGCATTGTTGTACATTTTTAGGGCCCTTTTAGTATTTACTTTTTTATTTTTATAGTCACACCCTACACATGAGCCTCAATGGACATAAAGAACTTATATTTGAGATACTGGTGAGGGAAAGAGACTAGTAACATAGATTAGAGTTAGTGCAGCTTGGTGGGGATGAGTTTATGTTCTCATGGTAGTGTTAGGGACATTTTAGCATTTTGATATGAGATTTGAAATTTTAAAATAAGATTTGGTAATTTAAAAAGTTTTAGGGAGACAATCGTCATCCTCAATAGCTTCATCTCCCAAATAGTTATTATTGCATTTTGTTGCTTGAGACTCATCCCATGTATCTTATATATTATGTGAACTACTCTGAGCAGTAGTCATCCAAAATGATCACTGGTACCCAATATGGAATGACTACTACTTGAATTAGTTCAAGAAACAAAGGTGAATATCCAAAAGATATGGAGGATGAGTCTCAAGAAACAAAATGCAATAATAACTTTTCAAGAGATAAAGCTGATGAGGATGTCAGTTTTCTATAACTTTCACCTTTGGATGAATTCAAAGGACAACACCTACCATAGTGGATTAATTATTTTATTAAATTCAATTACCCATTTCCTTCAAAATGGATGCATGCTAATCATTTGACAAAAAAGAGTATGAAGATGGAGTTAAAGAGTTCATCAAGTTTGTAATAGAGAATACATATGAACCTTATCAATTCCTTTGTGTTTATATTGTTGTTATTCAAGAAAAATTAAATGTTTGACTACTCATGCAAACAATTTATTCTGTACATGATGATGTTACCAATCCCAAGGAATAAAAGACTTTTGATGCTGAAACTATAGAATTATAAGGGGATCAATAGCATGTTAATGAAAAAATAATAATGATGAAACATCATAGTGTTGAATAAAATTATCAAGGAAAGACATAAGGGTATAAAATTTGAGGTTGGTTGGAATCAACACATCCAACCTATTTACCCCAACAAGTCATTATTCTTTAGTTATATTGGGGTCACAAGAAGGATGAATGTGCCAATTGATATTGATTTGTGGTGTTAGGTCTAGCCTGTAACAAAGGAAACCCTTTGGAAATATATAATGGTAATGTTATGATATAATTTCTCTATTTTACCAAAAATATATATAATGAAATATTGATTTAATTTTTATTATTCCTTACATAGTTCATTTATTTTAGAATATCTCCATAATAAATTTGTCTCAATAGCCACTGAAAAATATAATAGAGGTTGCCGGACTCTTCTTACCAAGTTACATCTTAGGGGTACTGAGGGGAAAGTAAAGAGTCACCCACCAATTAGTTATGTGCATATTATAAAGCAGGAAACATGGAATTATTTCATCAATTGTTGTGATGAAAAATAATTTCAAGTGCATTACAGTCGACAATATATTATTTGAAATTATTTATTTTATCCAATTTGATTCAAAATTATTAATTTATTAAATAAAAAAAATGCTAAAAATAAATAACATGCATCAAAACTAATGTACCCCTATCACAAAGAAAGGATGGGGTACGCTTCATTAGAGAATAAATTAGTATGCATTTTAAATCAAAAATAAAAGTTTTATGTGATATAAAACAACATATGTTCGTTTGTTTATATATGTAGATTGATGAATCAAAATCTGAAGCCACTTCCATCCCATGTCATGTACTATGGAAGGAGGATCGCGTAAATAAGGAGAGTAAACTAGTTGATGAAAAAATAAAATCGACATGGGAAACATGTGTAAGTGTTACATAATAGTAATTAATTATGATTTATAATAGTATTACATAAAAATATATATTTATGTTCATATTTTTTATATGGTTTAGACATAAGAATTGGAAGCGATCATACCTGGTGAAAATCTACCTTCAGTAGCTTTGAAGTGGCTGGACCAATATGGTTGTGATGGAGGATTAAGTTTTGGAGTGTCTCCTCAAACATATTTTGATAATATAAAACCACATAAAGATACATAAAATATGGTTAAAGGAATGCAGGCACAAATATATTCTTTATAAGATATTATTATTCGGTCTAGTTTGGTAGACCAATGTATGAGAAAAGATCAAAGTGAAAAGGCAGTGGAACAAAGATCCACACATGAACCAAATGACTCCACTAGCTTTGAGGCTAGTCATTTTCCTCAACTGATTAACTTACCCAAGGTAATCAATTTTTTCATTACTCTTTCTTCTAAATGTGGATCAAAAAACTTCCAATAACTTTATATTACAAAAATTCTATAGGGTACATTTGTATGTGATTTTTATCAGTCAACTCCCACGCATTGCCTTGTTGTGATGTGTATGGTGTATAATATCCCAGGATACAAGATACAACTGGAAGAACTCCCAAATATCACATGAGAGTGGGGATTGAGGTAGCTCAAGAGCTGACTATTGATTTTCTTGTTCCACATGTTGATCTGGATATTAGAATGGTCAATGATGCTATTGGAACTTTCATAGCACAATCGTCTAATCTTATAAGGATACATGAGGTAGGTATTTAAAAAAATTAAAATGAAAAACATGTGATAATTGATAAAAAAAGGTCTGAAGTGAGGTATGATATTACACATAGATAAATCTATGGGGAAGCGGGAGGTTAGATCAAGACAATCTAGTAAATCAACCAAGAAATAAAAACATCCTTTTGAGAGTACCTTCTCCCCTCCAGTTCCAGAGAAACATTTATTAACATTATAAATTCATACAAATACAAAATTTAAAGATATAAATATTTCATACATTCTATATGAAAAATAAATATATGGAACTTTCTTGATAGACGTAGTTGGTCTTGAGAGTATTAATGATATTCTCAAGAATGAATGGTCGAGAGTCTTAGTTGTGAATACATATATAAGGTACATTTTCATAATATTTCTATCCAAATAGTGAGAAAATATGTTTATTAAAGTTAATAACTATTTATATTTTTTACAAGAGTGTATATTACTATTATATAAAGTGAAAATATTATGAAGCATTATTTGGATTCATTAATCACTATATCATTTCTATATAAAAACATACTTTGGATAAGGATGAAATTAAGAAGAAAAAAGATGAGGTACTCAATTAATTTGAGGAAAAAAACAATAGTCGAAAAACTATTTTTGATGCCTACAATGAAGAAGTAAAACTATAAAATCTAATCACATAAAATATATTTTTATTTTTTTCATTACTTATTTGTTTAGGTTTTTTTAGGAAGCACTGGATTCTGATCGCAGTTAATCTGGATACCCCAAGTATTTACTTTTTGGATCCAATGCATAGATATCCAACAAACTGACCACACATGATGTGTATTATGAATTTTCAGTACATTGTAGTCAACATTTTATAAATAAACTTAAAATTATATGTTTCAGCCTGTGTTTTATCAATAATTTTTCTATTATAGGGTGGTAACTAAATATAGGATAAATCATGGCATGAAGTCAGTGTATGAACATAAAAAACATATGGATTACTAAAAATAGAAATAGATTAAGGTGTATATAGAAAGATTTAACTATCAAAACATATTTAAAAACAATTTACTTATTTTGGTCAATGTTTTTACAATGTCTAAAGCAATATAATGATAACGATTATGGATATTATGTTTACAGATTTATGAGAGAGATTATAAACCATCAAAATACCAGCATCCCCAAACAGGTAATTTCCAAAGGTAATTAAAATTTTATTAAAATGATTTATTAAATGTTTTTTTGTCTATATTTTCTCTGTATTACCAAGATTTTCAACAACCTCCATACTCAAAATAAGGAGTAAATTTTTTTAGAGATGAGTGGAAAACGTACATAATGACAGAATTTTTTCTGATGACAAATCTAGGTGATTACCTACTATTTTTATGATCTAGTATGAGATATAACCTTAAAAATATATTTGGGGTGTGAATCATAAGTATCAGAATGATTATATATTATTTTTTATCTATTTCTTAAGGAGAAGTATAATAGAGGAAAATAATTTGTTTAGAAGCACTGACCTACAAACAATAAAATTTTTGGGAAATGGCAGAGGTGGAGGCATATGCGTAAGTGGAGTTGAAGTAGGAGGTGGAGGTAGAGGTGAAGGTGAAGATAGAGGTAGGTTTAGAGACTGGGGTGGAGGAGGAGGTAGAGGCAGAGGTAGAGACCGAAGCATAGGAGGATACAAAGCATTGGATTGCAAAAAATAAAATTGTTGGGTAATGGAGTAGAATGAGGATCATACCAAGGTTGTATTTGAGAAATTTTTTTAAAAATTGCATACAATAATTATTACTTAAGATAATATCTATTTTGAAATTGTTTCAGGTTGCTTATTAAAAAAAATCACCAGTTTTTTAGTTAGTTTTGTATAAGAATTTCTGTGGAAAAAAATTCAGAAGCAAAACAAACACCATTTATTTTTTCAAACTGATTATCATAGGCTAAAATTTCTATTAGCACATTACAAGTATTATAAAATATTACTTAATTGTGAAATAAACCCCTCACTAATAACAAACTAAACAAAAATAAAAAAAGATGTTGTTTCTTGCCCATTTATTCTCTACACTGTAAAGAAAGGGTCTTAGTAGTGGTGCCAATAGTCACTTGAGATTCATAAAACACCAATACAATCATAAAAAAAGGTATATATTTCAGCTCAAATGTTTGAATAAATATGTTTTTAATCAACCATCAAATCTAGTAGGTGTATGAGAGAACTATTGGAGGACAACCAACATTAAGATATTTTTATCATCGGGGAGGGCTGGTGTCAAAGTAAAAAAATGAAATCAAATGAAAATAAACCACTTTATGAAGAAATCCCTAAAAATAAAAAACCTACTTCAAATGAAATCATAAAGCACTGAAATCCAAACAAATAAACCTTTGAAAAAGAAGATAGTAGCTTGATCCAAAACCTCTAAAAAATAAATAAATACAAAATTTCATCCACTGGATCATAAATTTTCAAAAACTAACAATATATTGGTTTCACTTAAGTGGGTGGTGGAATTATTTAGGCTATTTGATCATAAATTAGATGAATGATATAATATTATAAATTCTTGTGAAATCCACACAAGTAACATTCATTATGAATGTTCACATTCATTTATAAAATGATCCATGTTCACAAGCTCATTAATAAAAAACTCATCATCATTCTCAATAAAAAAATATATTAGAATATGGATATTCTTATGTTTATGAACAAATAATGATAATGTTATGTTAGAGTTTATCATCAACTGAACAGTTGAAAAGGATTTACTAATCTATATCAAAATCCAAGAATACTTAATAGATGCACTATATTTTAGTGTCATTTGGATGAAATAAAGGGATATAATGATGTTTAATACTGTCAAAAATGGGTAAAAAAATATAATAGAGTTTAATGTATTTTGAAAATATACAATGGGTCACGCTGAAGTTTTTTAGGTAAATGGTTTATCATGGATTTTATACTCTCTATGGTGGTGAAAGGTAAAGATAGATTTTATTATGTTCCATAAAAACTCATAAGTAAATATTTATTTTAGTTCAATCAATGAATGATAATAGGTTTACACTAGTGTTTAATATTTTTATGAATAAATTACTTTATAAACAAGGATGATTTACTCATATACTATGATCATACACTCAACAAGGATGATTCACTCATGATGATGCGATTTTCTTTTTATTATTCAATGCATTCAACATTATGGGTTATCAAACTACAATATTGTTAGATGACCCAAAGTGTTGAATATACTATAAGATAAAAAAGACAAATTTAAATCAATCATACCGCAAAGAAACACACAATATACCCGGTATGACTCAAATTGTGTGGTTTCGGTTTAGAATTGACATTTTACTAATGTATTATTTCATATTTATGTTTAATTTATTTCTTAATAATATTACTTATATAAGAATAGTTTTATTATACAGGTGGATTCTTTTTCTTGAGTTGGGTTGTTTTTTTCAAATATGCTCGTTCTTGTGAGAGATTGGACTTTGTGGCTGCAACTAGGATAACAACAACAAAGAAATGGGTCCAGCGTATATAAAACCATCATGAAAACTGAGAAAAAAATGATTGTATTATCTTAATAATTTATTATAATGATTCATAATTCATTTTTGATGTGTAAAAATTAGTCTCACATTAAACTAACACATGATGTGATCGGTATGACTCAAAGTGTGTATCTCCAGTTTAAAAAAGACATTTTAGTAAAAAACACGAGTGACATACTCAAAACAAACAAAACACATTCATATTGTTTGCATACATTACTAAAATTATCCATAATTCATTTGGGATTTTTATTAATCAAACACACCTCAATATGAAACACGGTGTGACCAGTATGACTCTATGTGTGCCTTTTTATTCAAATTTGACATTAATTTTAGTAAAAAAGACAACTGACATACTCAAAACCAAGAAAACACATTTGGATTGTTTTTATACTTTAGTAAAACTCTCCATAAGTCATTTTTGACATGTAGGAATCAACTTCACCTCAATATAATACATGATGTACCCATCATGACTCAAAGTATCTATTATCAGTTTAAAATTGAAATTTTAGTACAAAAAGTTTCACTCATTGAAAACTGATAAAATGTGCTCAGACAGTATTAATAATTTTTAAAATGATTCATAGGTCATTTTTTACATGTAGGATTCAATATCATGTCAAATCGACACATTATATGACCTTTATGACTCAAAGTGTGTGTTTCTAGTTTAAAATGACATTTTAATAAATAAAAAATTGATGTACTCAAAACTAATCAAACACATGTGTATTGTTTGGATACTATAATAAAATGATCCATAAGTCATTTGGGGTGTGTAGGAATCAGATTCATATCAATACGATGCATGGTGTAGCCGATATAACTCCAAGTGCGTCTTTTTATTTGAAATTGACATTAATTTTAGTAAAAAAGAAAACTGACATACTTAAAACCAATAAAACACATTTAGATTTTATATATTATTAAAATGATTCATGAGTAATTTTTGATGTGTAGGAATCATTTTCACATCAATTTGATGCATGATGTGCTTAGTATGACTCAAAGTGTCTGTTATCAGTTTAAAATTGACATTTTAGTTCAAAACGTTTCACTCACTAAAAGCCAATAAAGTTCACTCAGATTTTCTTGATAATTTAGGATAATGATTCATAAGTCATTTTTTATGTGTAGGAATCATTCTCACATCAAACTGATGCATGATGTGACTGGTATGACTCAAAGTTCGTGTTTCTGGTTTAAAATGACATTTTAGTAAAAAACAACAAGTGACATACTCAAAACATAGAAAACACATTAATATTATTTTGATACTTTAGGAAAAATCCATAAGTCATTTGGGACATGTAGGAATCATTAAAACTTCAATATGATGCACAGTGTGACTAGTATGACTCCAAGTGCATATTTTTATTTAAAATTGACATTAATTTTAGTAAAAATGAAAACTTCATACTCAAAATCAAGCAACCACATTCAGATTATTTTTATACTTTGTAAAAATGGTCCATAAGTCATTTTTTATGAGTAGGAATCATCCACACCTTAATCTGATACATGATGTGCCCGACATGACTCAAAGTGTCTGTTATCAGTTTAAAATTGACATTTTAGTTCAAAAGTGTCACTCACTGAAAACCAAGAAAAAAAACTTGTATTGTCTTGATAATTTATGAAAATTATTCATAATTTATTTTTACATGTATGAATCAGTATCACATTTAACTGACACACGATATGACCGGTATGACTCAAAGTGCGTGTTTTCAGTTTAAAATGAAATTTTAGTAATAAACACAAGTGACCTACTCAAAACCAATAAAACACATTCTGATTGTTTTTATACTTTAGTAAAACTATTCATAAGTCATTTGGGATGTGTATGAATCATCTGAACCTTAATTTGATGCACGGTGTGACCAGTATGACTCAAAGTGTGTCTTTTTATTTAAAATTGACATTAATTTTAGTAAAAAAAACAACTGACATACTCAAAATAGAGAAAACACATTCATGTTGTTTTGATACTTTAGGAAAACAATTCATAAGTCATTTTTGATTTTTATAAATTAAACACACCTCAATCTGATACACAATGTACCCAACATGACTTAAAGGTTCGGTTATTAGTTTAAAATTGAAATTTTAGTTAAATAAGTGTCACTCACTAAAAACTGAGAAAATGCACTTGTATTGTCTTGATAATTTAGTAAAATTATTCATAAGTCGTTTTTGACATATAGGAATTAGTCTCGTGTCAAACCAACACACGGTGTGACTAGTATGACTCAAAGTGTGTGTTTCCAGTTTAAAATGACATTAAAGTAAAAAACACAAGTGACGTACTCAAAACCAATAAAACAAATTAATGTTGTTTTATACTTTAGGAAAATGATTCATAATTCATTTATGATGTTTATAAATCATCTTCACCTCAATCTGATGCATGGTGTGACATGTATGACTCCAAGTGCATCTTTTTATTTAAAATTGACATTAATTTTAATAAAAAAGACAACTGATATAATCAAAACTGAGTAAATTAATTTGGATTGTTTTGATAATTTATTAAAATGATCCATAAGTAATTTTTTATGTTTATGAATTATCCTCACCTCAATTTGATACATGATGTTCCTAGCATGACTCAAAGTGTCCATTATCAGTTTAGAATTGATATTTTAGTTCGAAAAGTGTCACTAACTAAAAACTAAGAAAACATGCTTGTATTGTTTTGATAATTTGGGATAACGATTTATAATTAATTTTTAGATGTAGGATTTAGTATCACATCAAAATGACTCACTATGTGACCGGTATGACTCAAAGTGCATGTTTCTAGTTTAAAATGACATTTTAGTAAAAAACACAAGTTACATACACAAAACTGATAAAATGAATTCATATTATTTTTACACTTTAATAAAATGATTCATAATCCATTTGGGACATGTATAAATCATTATCACCTCAATTTGATACATGGTGTGACCAGAATGACTCTAATTGTGTCTTTATATTTAAAATTGACATTAATTTTAGTAAAAAAGACAACTAACATACTCAAAACTGATCAAACACATTCAGATTGTTTTTATACTTTAGTAAAATGATCCATAAGTAATCTTGGATGTGTATGAATTATCCACACCTCAATATGATACATGATTTTCCTGAAATGATTCAAAGTATCCGTTATCAGTTTAAAATTGACATTTTAGTTCAAAAAGTGTCACTCACTAAAAACAAAGAAAATGTGCTCGGATTATCTTGATAATTTCATAAAATGATTAATAAGTCATTTGTGACATGTATAAATAAGTCTCACATCAAACCAACACATCATGTATCTGGTATGACTCAAAGTATGAGTTTCTAGTTTAAAATGACATTTTAGTAAAAGACATGGGTGATGTACTCAAAATTGAGAAAATTCATTCTGATTATTTTGATACTTTGGGAAAATGATCCATAAGTCATTTGGGACATGTAGTAATCAGTCTCACCTCAATATTATGTAGTGTGTGATCAGTATGACTCCAAGTGAATATTTTTAATATATAAGTGTCATTTTAGTGTAAAACGCGCATCACATTGCCAAAATCGAGAAAATGGGCCTAGATTGTTTTCTCATCATTCTATCTGCTATTACTTAATTAATTTCCTTATAATTTTTATCTTGTACTTATTTAGTTAATTTTCACATAGTGTTTAAAAATGAAAAAGAAATGGTGTGGTGTGAAAGAATCAACTGCAGCTCAATCTGATACACAGTGTTCCTGGTATGACTCAAAGTTTAGTTTAAAATTAACAATTTCAATTTAATTTTTTTATTTATATTATTAATAATATAAGAATTTTTTTATTATATAGGTGAGTTTTTTTCTTGATCAGGGATGTTTTGTTCTTTTATATGTGTGCATTATTTTTCTCTATAATAGTGTTTTTTTCTTGTATTTGTGTTGTAAATTTTATTTCATTTAAATTTTGTATTTGTATCTGATTTTGCTAATTTTTAGGGTTCGTTTTGGTGTTTTAGTGTGTTGTTATAGCACACTACAGTATGTCCCTTTATCATCACTAAATAAAAGCATTGATAAATGGGGCCTTTTATCATTGCTTCTACAAGCACTGATAAAGGGGTCCTTTATCAACTCTTTTTTAATGCTAATAAAGGACCCCTTTATCAGTACCTTTCTAGCACTGATAAAATCCTATGGTTTTTAATCGCTCTTCGATAGTCATCACTTCTCTAGTTATGATAAATATTGTTTTTAACACTATTAAAGGCTTGTTTTTTAGTAATGATCTTGAGGAAAAATTGGTTGATGCTAAAAATAATTCCAACGTGTGTAGTTTATAAATCCTATTAAATAAGTTGGTGAGTGTTCTAAATCATGTAATAAAAATTTTTATGCTACCAAGTAGTTTTTTTATTATTGTATGGTTCTTAGAAATATTATTTTAAACACTTGATCCCATATTCAAAATGGCGGGGTTGGTGATGAAAAGGGGGAAGAGGTGATTACTTTACCTAAGAAGAAGAATACATCATTTTAAAACCAATGGGTGCTACTAAAAATTTTAAAAGCAATGAGGTGTGGAAGAATAAATAAGTCAAGTATAATTTTTAGGGAAAGTACAAGATAAAGGAAAATTCTTCTAATCATGAGTAAGTTAAAAATGTATTATATTTCAAATCATAAGAAAAATAGATGAGAATATTTTTATGAAGAAAATTTACAATTTAGGATATTCCATTTTTAAGGAAGATGTTGGTGTTTTGAATTCTATGGAGATGAAGACTATTTTTTTTTACAATTTTCCACTCCCTAAATCAAAGAGAGGTCATAAATCAAGGGGGATTCAACCTAAAGTTCCTATAAAATATCCAAGACAATATCCAAAGAATTAGGTTGCATGAGACTTTTGATTCTATTTAGGAAGCTTGTGGGGGTGTGATCAACCCAAACACACCACCAACAAGTGTCTCACAATACTTTCAAGGCAATTAAAGCATAATGGGAATTCCAAATCTATCAAGAGGGTGGGTAATCAAGAAATAAATGTTGTTTGGGGAATATTACAAATCAGTGAAAGGTGGAAAGCCTTGGATACTTGACATTAGTTTCTCATCAAACGTGAATGGTAACAAGAAACTCTTTAAATGTATCCAAAGGTATTATAGAAGGTTTATTGCCTTTATAAATGATGTATCACTAAACATGAAAGGAGTTGGAAGCTGTAAAATTAGACAAATAAGTTTAAATCCAATGATATTCCCTTTGTTAATGGGTTGAGTTGCAATCTCTTGAGTGTCTATCAACTTTGTGAAAATGGTAATGAGGTTATATTTTATAATAATGAATGTTTCATAATGAGATTTGAGGATGAAATAGTCACCATGAATGGATAAAATACAAGTGGTAAATTATTTCAAATTTTCAATGATCAAAATAGTTGATTTGTGAGCATGAAATAGGAGAATAAGGTTTTTCATAAAAGGCATATCCATTTGGATTAAAATAACGTGAATAATATTTTAAAATATGAAGTTTTAAGGAATACGCAAAGTTAAATCAATAAATAATGAAATTTTGAGACACATTTTATAAAGGTAAAATTGTGAATAATATTCACAAAAAGATAGTGATCGAAACCAAAAACCCTCTTGAGTTGATACACTCGAATGTATGTGATCTAATGAGCTTGAATTCATACAATGAAAATAAAGATTTCATTAATTTTAGTAATGATTTTAATCATATGGAATATGATTGTTTTATGTAAATTAAATCAAAATCTTGTGATATGATTAAATACTTTCAGAGATGTTCTTAAAATCAAATTGTATGTGTTATCTAAAGACTTTGGTCTAAAGATGGATCTAAATACAAGAATGAAAGTTTAAGACATATCTTAAGAATCATGGAATTAGGAAGAAATATAGTTCTTCATACACACCTCAAAAAATAAATTATCTGAGAGAAAAGAACTGAATTTTTGTGGACATGGTAAGAACCATATTATCTAAGAATAGCACAATGAAATTTTTTTGGAGATAAACCAATATAGCGGTTGTATACATATTGAATTAGTTCCCACTTAGACCAAATTAAATGAATACACCATGTGAAATATTGTTCAAAAAGAAGCCCAACTTGAAGATAATAAATTTATTTTGTATCCTAATTTACATCTATATAAAATTATGACATTTGGGAAAGTTTTATGCAAGGGTTAATGAGAGGATGTTCCTTAGACATGCACTTGGTGGAGCAATTTATCGATGTCACAACAATAAACTAGGGAAAATAGTTGATAGTTATGATGTTATTATTTCATAAAATAAAAAACCATTACAAAAAACATGGCCTATTGATGATGACATTGAATAATATCAAAATTAAAGTGTTAGAAAACATGGTGTGTATTTGAATTTTGTAGCATATTTTTAGAATTCTCACAATGATTATGAAATTTCCAATGATGAGGAAGTCTTGGATAAAGTTGAAGATAAGTACTTATGGATTATAAAACATGCTGAACCCAAAATAATCCTTAAATAAAGTGACAAGGGTTTTCAAAATTGGATAATTCTAATAAATTCCAATCATATGAGATTGTTTTTGAAATTTGAACCAAAGAACATTAAAGAAGCATTGTAACATGATGATTTGATAGTAGTGATGGAATAAGAGATGAATTGGATTAAAAAAAGAACACGTTGGATTTAGTGTCACCTCTTAAATACAAGAATGTTATTGGGATTAATTGGTTCTTTCAAAATAATCTCAATGATAAAGGATATGTGTCAAGAAACAAATGTCTTCATATGTGCAAAAGATACTCTCAACTTGATGGTATATATTTTGATGAGACTTTGATCTAGTCACAAGGCTTGAAATGATTTGAATTATTATTTTTATATGCGATCAAATTAATTGCTAAGTATTATAAATGGATAGGAAGTTGGTTTTCTTCAATGGTGAACTTGAGAAAGAGATTTAAATTGAATAACCATATGGATTTATCTTTAATGGTGATAGTTCTTGAGTTTTAAAGATAAAGAATGTTCTTTATAGGATTAAACAAAAACCCTAGACATGGTATTCCAAACTATATAGTATCTTAAAGATCATGAAATTCATGAAAGGAAAGGTAGATATAAAACTATATATAAAGGGAGATGACACAAATTGCTTAGTGTGATTGTGTATATTAATGACATTGTTTTTTCTGGAAAAAAAAGAGGACACTTATGAGAGATTTTCTTCCCAAATGAGAAAACATTTTGAGATATTAATGATTGAAGAGGTGAAATTATTTTTAGGTTTTAAAGCCATGAACATGAAAAGTTTTATCTTTCTCTCATAATAAAATTATGCATGTGATTTATTGAATAAGTTGTTAATGGAAGAATCAAGAGTGGTCTCTACTAACTATAGCACTTGAGACCAAGTTAATCTTGGATATTAAAGGACGAAGTTCTGATCAAATGGAGTTAAAAAAGTATTATTATAAGGCTAATATATTTTAAATCATCTATATCATACAACACATTTGTGGTTACTCCATGTTAATGATTAAAAATCAATCCTAAGGAGCTATATTTTATGATAGTGAAATAGATATTGTGTTATATCAAAGGAACTCTTTATTATGGATTGAGTTATAAAAAATATTATGTAAACTCCAAAATATTATTGTACCTCTACTTTATATTTTATAGGTAATAAGAGTGTTGTGAGGATGTTTGGGAGAAAATTAAAGGGGGTAAGTGGGGTTTTGGATAAAATTACAGCTGATAACAAAGATCACGCCATAACAATATATGTTGCGCCATGATTATATAACTAGGGGATAGGGGTTTATATAGTATAATTTTTTGCACCATGATCAGTTAGGTTTCTTCATGAGGCTATTATTTACATTGTGTAGCATGGGATATGAGTTTTTGGTGTCATTATATTTGGATAGGCTTTTGTGGTTGTGGTGTGGTCCTTCAAATTGTGGTGTAGAGTTTCTTGGGGTATTTATTAGTCTACATGGGTTCCCTTGTGGAGTGGTGAGAGACGTTTCACTGTGAGTGTCTAGGATATGGGATTTCGTGGTTCTAACATTTCTATCAACATTCAATCATGGTGTCTAGAAGTTAAATTAGAGTTTTGGAGGTTTTTCTGTATGTATTTTTTGTTTATTTTGTTTACCTATCATGTAGTGAAATTTTGAGTTATGGTAATTATTTATTTCATGATTATGGCATTAATTGGTGGTTTTTATTTACTTTCCTTTGATTAAAAAGGGTAATTCTTCCCATATCAAGAGTTTTACACCCTTGGTGTTAGTCGTTAGTCCAGGGCCTATTGGATGTGGGCCTCGAGGGTCACACTCGGTCTCACAACTGGCCTAGGAGGGGTTTTAGTGGGGAAAAGTCAGGACAGAGTGAGTGGTTTTGATTTCAAAAATACATGTGGGTTTTAATTGAATAATTTCTTATTTCAAAGGGTTATTGTTTTGAATCATGGTTGGTTGGGGTGAAAGGAGTATCTAGTGAAGATTCGGTGGTGATTCAAGGTTGTGAGTCAAGGTGGTGGATATTCTCTTTCCCTGTTGTGTTTGTTTTCCCTTAGTGAGGAGATTTTTTTTAGAAGTATCATCCATGTTGTTGTGGTTCTTGAGTGTTGTTTTATTATAGGAGAGTTATTGTCATAGCTTAACCCTTTCCTAGAGATTTCTAGTAGTGTGTTCGTCTTTTTTAAGAAGTATCTACCCTTATAATTTTACCTTCATCCTAGTTTTATTTAGATTATTGAGGAAAATAATCATTTGAGTGATATCTGATATAAAGTCCTAAACATTCTTAGACCTTTACTTTGTATTTTCTGAGTGTTAAGAGTGTCTAAATGAAGTTTAGGAACAAACGGTAAGAGAGAAGTGGTGTTTTGGTTAAAATTCCAGCTGGTAGTAAAGATCACGAGGTAAAAATATACTATACACCATGATTAGCTGGCTAGGATAGAGGATTTGTTACAGTCTAATGTATTTTATTATTCTTAGTTGGGTTATGGTGTGAGTCTATGATTTTTTGCATGGATCATTGATCTCACCACAATTTACTATTTTATTTCACCCTTACACCACTGTATTAAACTTGTTTTGTTTGTAAATTAAAAATATTATAACAAATTTCAATTCATTTATTATTCAATAATTTAATTTTTATCAATTTTATTAAAGTCTATTTCACTTTTTTGTATTTTCATTGTAGGTGGAAGTGATTTGGAGGCCCTAAAGATGATCCAGAAGAAAAACGGGCACACCTACATGGAATCCCAAGGACACTTGTCCACTATTTTTTACATTTAGAGAAATGAGTGCCTTCAAATGGGATGAAATTTTATTTTCTGACCCAAAAATTGATGGAATACAACTCATTAAAAGACACAACCAAGCCCAATTCGCCCATCTGGGGGCCCATCTGAACTGATCTTTCCAAGAGACCAAATCTGCATGAATTCAAAAGTTAGGTTTGGTATTTTGACAATATCTCCCAATAAAGATGTCCAATGGATTCCAAATTTAACATGGAGATATTCAATAGGCCTTAAAAAAACTCTACTCTTTTTTCCAAATCATGATATGGCCTTTTACTAGTCCAAAACTGAGATACAAGTCGTATAACCAAAACTGGGTTCCCAAAACCACTTCCCATTTTGGCTATAAAAGGGCACCATGGGCACCTCATTTAAAAGTTCAACCAAGGAGTGAAGTACTAAAATTTTGGAGTTCCAAAGGATTATTATCCTCATCCTATAAGTTCTATAGTCCCCTATCATCATAGGGGATCAAGGATGAAGAAGGATATCCACACGAGTTTCCTCCTCTCAATGTTGGGCTAAACGATGGGCGTTCTTTGTGAGAGAGCTACACACATGTCAAGGGAGTTATGAAGACCCTATTAGATACTGTTTTGTATTAATTTGGGTGTTAAAACATTTCATTCCATGTATCTTACATTATTTAATATTTAATGCTTGTTTTTATGCATGTGATTGATTTTATCTTAATTTCTAATCGATCGGTGTTAGGTTTTGAGTGTGTGAATTGTGTTGTTATGATTGTGAAACACAAGAATCATTTTCATAACTTATTTATTGAGATTTCATTCTTCTTGGGAAGATATTATTCCATGCATAAGTTCTGGACCTTGAAAATGTGATTGTTATGTCAAGGTTTGGTTCTTCAAACATTGAAATAAATTCTTTGGAATTAATTGGGATTCCAATTAATTTCAACCAAAGAATTGATCCAAACCAAAATGAATCTACAAGAAAAATGAACTTGAAATGTGTGTATTGAAGTAGAAATGACACCATTATCTCATATTTTTCAAAATCTACTTGGTTTCTCAACTATTAAACTCTTTAAACTAAGTTATTTTCTTAAAACTGTTTTCAAAACCACCTCCCTCTTTTAGAACTTATTATTAGAAATACACAATCTAAACCTATCAACTCTCCTTCAGAGACTACCTAGGTTCTTCCCTAGACTGAAAAATCATTTTAAATCATAATCAATTTTATTTTTCATTTCAATGTGTTCAAATTTTGACATCATTTTCAAGGATATCTTTGGTTTTTAGTGCGTGTTTTTGATAAGATTTTTGTAAATTTTGTGAATAATTAATTTTTTTATTTTATAACTTTATATATTTTTTGTGTTATAATTTATTTCTTGTGTATGATGAATTATAATTTGAGATATTTACCCCCTTTTGAACCCAAACTGGAGAGGATCCTACGTCAATGACACCGTGATACACAGGACAACCCTTTGAAGGAGGACATGCCACAACTTGAGAATTTTCTAAACCCCTTTTCTTCTGGAACCAAATTAGAAACTGAAATTAATGTGTATAAAATGGATGAAAAAATCAGACACTAAAAGAACTAACCTCACCTTATGTTGATATCCAACCCACTTATATTCAAATTCAAGGCAAGGCACCCAATTTTGAACTTAAATCTGGTTTAATTCATTTATTACCAAGATTCCATGGACTCACAGGAGAAGATACACACAAGAATTTAAAAGAATCTCATACTATGTTTTCAACATTAAAACCTACTAATGTGGATGAAGAACAATAAAATCTTATGGAATTACCATTTTTATTAGAAGACACTGTGAATGATTGGTTGTATTATGTTAATTTACCGATTAGAAGTTGGGAGGACATGAAATTCCTTTTTCTTGAAAAATACTTCCCATTATCTAGAACCGCAACAATAAGTAAATAAATATGTGGGATATGAAAATATCAAGGGGAAACACTTCATAAATATTAGGAAATACTTAAAAGTATTTGTTCAAGTTGCCCACACCACCAAATAAGCGATCAACTTTTAATAAAATATTTTTATGAAGGTTTGATTCCTATTGATCGAAACATGATTGATGTTGTTGTAGGTGGTGTGCTAGTTAACAAAACCCCAATTATTGTAAGAACCCTCATTGAAAACATGGTTCAAAACACTCAAAAATTTAGTTCTAGGTCTAGTGTACCCATTCGTGGGGTCCATGAGGTGAAAAGTACTGAATTAAAGAAGAATGTGGACATGATGTTTGAAGAGGTAAGTACCCTTCTTAGACAACTTTCCCTTTCCCAAGGGAAATCCCAATCTCCTCCTCCCATCCATCGGGGTATCTTTTCTTCTAACACCCATTATTCTGACTAATGACCTCAATTGAGAGAAACTTATGAGATTTTTAAGTCCATATTTCTAGGACGGACCTATAACAAACCCATTAGGAAAGAACCATATTATCCATCCAACCCAGGGTGGAAAGAAAACCAAGCCTATAGGCAAGGGGTTATTCAAACCAACCTCAATAACCATGGAAATAACCTGGGCAGAGTAGTCATCCACCACCACCCAAAAATCCTCCTCCTCCACAAAGACCTTTCCAACAACCCCCTCCAAAACCTGATCCTAGCCAATAATACATGATGAAACAAATGGATTTCAACAATATCCAATTCCAAAAAACTACCCAAGATGCCATACAAGATCTAAAAACCCAATTAGTACAACTCGCCAACTCGGTGGGGGAAATCCAAAGTTATGGATAAGGTAAAATACCCTCTCAACCAATAGTTAACCCTATAGATAAGGGAAATGTTAGTTCCATCACCCTTAGAAGTGTAACTCGACTTAAAATCCAAATGAACCCTCCAATGTAGTCATCCCCTCCTGAGGAAACTTCTATTTCAACCATCTCAAATAATCCAAATAAGAAATATCATTTTCCTATGAAAATACCACTAAAGGAAAGAGTGTATTTATTGATGAGTAACCTAGACCAACCATTCCTCTTCCATTTCCCCAAAGGACCACCCAACCAAGAAAAAAAAGAAATTGAAATGAATAAAGAAATCTTAGAAGCTTTCAAAAAAGTACAGGTTAACATCCCATTGATTGATGTCATAAAGAAAATTCCAAGATACAAAAAGTTTCTCAAGGAGATGTGTACACACCAAAGGAGACTTCAAGGTGATGAAAAGGTGATCTTGGGGAGGAATGTCTCATAATTTATAGAGCCATCACTTCCTACTAAATGCAACAATCCTAGAATATTCTCAATTTTGTGCACCATAGGGGAGTATTACTTTTCCAATGTTATGCTTGATTTGGGTGCTTCTGTAAATGTGATGTATCACTCAATTTACTCTTCATTACAGGTTAGAGAACTGAAGACCATAGGAATTGTTGTTCAACTGGAAAATCGGAGTACCGCACACCCCTCTAGTGTTTTATAGGGTGTTCTTTTGAGGATACGAAATTTAATTTTTCCTGTTGGTTTTATGTGCTAAAAATGGAAGATGATAGGGTGAATGGACATGCCCCAATTATATTGGGAAGACCTTTCCTAAAAATTACCAAAACCATAATTAATGTCCATATTGGTACATTATATATAGATTTTGGTGGTTAAATTGTCCATTTCAACATCCTTGATTCCATGAATCACCCCTTAGAAAAGCATTCCTCACTTTCAGTTAATTCTATTGATGTACTCACTTCCCCTGAAAACACTTCTTTTCATTCCCATGACCCCCTTTCTAAGTTTTCATCACTGATTGAAATGCTAGGAAATGAATCATTCATATAATGTTGTACCAATCTAGAAAAATGTCATGCATGTTTGTTAATTGATAATTTCTTAAACACTGAGTATCCCATGACCATCGATGATACTACTAAGCTTATAAAAGCTCATTACTCATCTAAGGATGTTACCATTGAGAAGTTATATGAGATTAGTGACCTCTCACTTTCACATTCACTCCCATAAATCCAATGTCTACCTGAATTGGAACTAAAACAATTGCCTAAAGATTTAAAATATTTTTATCTTGAGAATGGAAATAAGCTACCTATCATCATTGCTAGTTCACTACCTCCAGAGCATGAATTGTGACTGATTAAACTTTTGAGGGAGTATAAACAAGCTTTAGGATGGAAAATTTCAAACATTCCTAGTAATATCCCATAAATTTTCACACGTCATATATTGTGAAATGATGAGTCTAAACCAGTAAGGCAGGCACAAATTCGACTTAACCCAAACCTATTAGATGTTGTTAAAAATGAGGTAATAAAATTATTGTCTATTAGAATCATTTAACCTATATCTGATAGCCAATTGGTTAATCTAGTTCAAGTAGTTCCTAAAAAACTGGTATTACAATAATTAAAAATTAAAACAATGAATTGGTTCCAACTTGTGTGTAGAATAGTTGGAATGTCTGTATAGACTATCGTCGATTAAACCAACACACTAGGAAGGACTATTTATCATTGTTATTCATTAACCAGATGCTAGAGAGGCTAGAGAGGAAGTCCCATTACTGTTTTCTTGATGGGTATTATGGATACTTTTAGATCCATATTACCCCCCAAGGATCAGGAAAATATGAACTTTACTTGCCCCTTTGTGGTGCATTTTCCTATAGAAGGATGTAATTTAGTCTGTGCAATGCTCCAGGTAATTTCTAGTGATGCATGGTTGTTATTTTTTCAGATTACCTAGAGAATTACATGGAAGTTTTCATGGATTATTTCACTATTTTATGGATCCTATTTTGATGAATGTTTTAGTAGTCTTGGTTATGACCTATATCGTTGTGTTGAAAATAATCTCGTATTAAATTATTAGAAATTTCATTTCATGGTGCAACAAGATATACTACTTGGGCATGCCATTTATGGGGATGGTATCCAAGTAAATAAATAAAAAGTGGATGTCATTTATTCCCTACCATTCCTCAAAAATGTATGGTATGTGCGTTCTTTCCTAGGTCATGCTAGATTTTACCATCGTTTCATTCATGACTTTAGTAATATTTCACTACCCCTCTCTTGATTGCTTGAAAATAAAAAGAATTTGTTTTTAATAAAGAATGTGAGGAAGATTTTAACAAAATGAAATGGAGTCTCACATCACCCCCATTAATCCAACCACCTTAGTTGGATTTACCATTTGAGCTCATGTGTGATGCCTCTAACTATGCAGTTGGGGCAGTCTTATCACAAAGGGTCGATCGAGCTCTACATTCCATTGCTTATGCCTCATGCACACTAGACCCTACCCAATAAAACTACACCACAACCAACAAATAATATCTTTCCATTGTGTTTTCCTCGGATAAATTCAGGTCATAGATTTTAGGGTTCAAATTCATTATTTTCTGAGATCATGCATCCCTCTTGTATCTCCTTAAGAAACCAAAATCCAAATCACATATCATCCATTGGATGCTCCTACTTCAGGAATTTAATCTAGAAATTAGGGATAAAAAGGGATCAATGAATAAGGTGGCTGACCATATTAGTAAGATCCTACCATCCTCATACATTGACTCATGCCCCTATATTCCAAAAAATGATAGGTTCCCAGATGAGCAATTGTACCACGTGTAAGATGTTATTCCTTGGTATAATTAAATTATAAATTATTTGGTAGCCTCATGTATTCCTATTGATTTCACAAAAAACCAGGTCGACCATCTAAAACATGAGTCTCTTTGTACATTTGGGATGACCCCTACCTTTGGCTCACATGTAGTGATCAAGTCCCCAGGTGTTGTGTTCCTGATAGTGAGTTTTAGTCTATACTTAGGTTTTGTCACACTCTTGCTTCTAGGGGCCACTTTGGTCCCCAATGGACTGCTCTTAAGGTCCTCAATTCTGGTCTCTTTTGGACAACATTATTTTTGGATGCCCATGATTTCTGTAAATCTTGTCCTTACTGTCAAAGAATAGGGAATTCCTCTAAAATAAATGAAATTACAAAAAAACTTGCTCTTCTATGACATTTTTTATGTTTGGGGCATTGACTTTATGGGTCTATTTCCCAATTCCTTTAAAAACTGGTAAATTATTCTGATAGTGGATTATGTTTCAAAATGGGTAGAGGCACACACCACAAGGACTGATGATTCCAAGAATATTGTTCAATTTTTTAAAACCCAAATTTTTTTTAGGTTTGGATTACCTAGGTTCATCATTAGTGATCAAGGTTCTCATTTATGCAACCGAACAATGCAATCACTTTTGTGTCGATATGGGGTCGGGTATCGAGCATCAAATGGGTATCACCCACAAACCAATGGTTAAGTTGAGGTGTCTAATAGAGAGGTAAAATAGATTTTTGAAAAAATGGTTCAACTCAATAGAAAATATTGGAGTCTTAGACTCGATGATTCATTATGGTCTTACCATACTGCCTTTAAAACTCCCATTGGAATGTCACCCTATTGTCTTTTGTTTGGAAAGAGTTGTCACCTACTTGTTGAGATAGAGTATCGAGCCTATTGGGCCATTAAATAATGCAATTTAAATCTTTCTATTGCAGGTGCTCAAAGGAAGCTACAGATTTAGGAGTTGGAGGAAATGCATAGAGATTCTTATGAGAACTCTCATATTTATAAGGAGTGAACCAAGGCTACCCATGACCATATCATCCTTCTTCATCAATTATACATTGATAATAAGGCCCTCCTTTACAATGTAAGGATAAATTTGTATCCATGTAAGCTTCTTTCCCACTAGTTTGGACTATAAACTATTACTAATGTTTATCCATTTGGTGTTGTTTAGGTTCAAAATGAGGAAACAAAAAAAAACATTCACTGTCAATAGGAAGTGATTAAAGCACTTTCATGAAGCCATTCTAAATTCCTCGATGGAGGAACTCCAAGTTCAAGAAGAATCATACCAATGACACCCACCATGTTTTATCCTTCCTTACCACATTCTCTTTTATTCCAGTGAGGAAACTGCATGCGCTAGGTGTCAGGGGATGGGTACATTCCTGGGTTAGTTAGTAATTTTCAACATCTTTCTTCTTTTTCTCTTTTTGTCTTGCTGGATAGTATTGTCACTTTCCCCTTATTTTACCCCCTCAATTTTTTGATAGAATGTTAATTTTTTATTCCCACTTTATCATGGAAAATGATGCCCACTTAATTATGGAATTTATTAAAAATTCATGAGTAATTTTCCTATTTAATGTTGTTTTAACATTTAAAAAAAAATATTTCAATGATGAAATGTGTGTTTTAGCATGAATTTAACATTAAAGTGATAATTTTCTTGAAAATTAGTTGTTTTTCGATGATATGAATGGTTGTATCACTTTGAAACCTTTGAGAAGAATGGTACCATTTGTGTGAGTTATTTATAGAAAAATTGTGCCACTTAATTTCTCCACAAATATTTGCACCAAACTATAAAGTATGAATATTTATTACTTAATAAAAGGTAAATATAATTTAGTTTAGTATTCATCTACTTTACAAAATTATTTTTTTCATATGTTTGTTTCTTATCCAATATTTTTCATTATTGTACCAGATTGACCTATGCGTATGTACCTATTATCTGATTGTTGCATGCCCTAAAAATCAAAAACAAAAACAAAAACAAAATAAAAAACCAAAAAAATATTGGTTGTATATGGGAAAGGTCAAAAACCACCCTTTCTCAACCTTTTATCTTGTTATAACTATTATAATTAGTTTCGTGATAAGAGTGTCAGATTTGTTCCAAGTGCGAATTTTGAAAAAAACAATAATGATAAATGTGGTAGGTGATGAAATGTATAACATATGGTTATATATAGGTTGGGAGATTAAGGTTTTACTTCTAGGAATTCTTAAGTGAGTGGGTCTTGAAATTTTATTACAAAGGATGTAGGTAAGGTTCTGTGGATAGAATCATTTAAGCAGATTTTTTTTTAAATAACTTATATTTACTAGACAGAAAGTGGAAATAATAGCATTAAATGGTTGTCACAAACACATGTGGAGAATTAGTTAAATGGTTAACTTCTGAATTACTTGCTCATATTTGTATCATGCATCTCTTAGAATTTTGTTCTGATACAATTTATGTGACATCTTTTTCCATGATCATTGAGAATAACTCCTTGGTGTGATTTTTGCTTTGATCATATTTATATCATGGATTAAATTTTAATTAAATGTTAAATATTCATTAATTTGGGAATATATCCATGCATACTTTTTGTAAATGTGACTTTTCCCAAGAGTGAAAATTTTTAGGTGTGGGGTGTGATCGCACCATGATTCACTATTTTATTTCACCCTTACACCATTGTATTAAACTAATTTTGTTTGTAAATTAAAAATATAATATCAAATTTAAATTTATGTATTATTCAATAATTTAATGTTTAACACTGTTATTAAGGTCTATTTCACTTGTTTTTGTATTTTCATTTTAGGTGGAGGTGATTTGGAGGCCCCAGAGATGATCCAGAAGGAAAATGGGAAAAATTGCATTGAAGCCCAAGGACACTTGTCCACTGTTTTGCACATTTCATGAAATCCATGCCTCCAAATGGGATGAAATTTTGTGGGAAGATCCAAAACTCAATGGTATACAACTCATCCCAAGAAAACCAATTCCAATTCTCCCATATGGGGTAACATATGAACTGATCTATCTGGGGGACCGAATCTGCACGAATTCAAAAGTTAGGTTCAGTATTTTGACAATATGTCCCAATAAAGATGTCTAATGGCCTCCAAATATGACATGTAGATATTAAATAGTACATAAAACAACTCTACTCTTTTTTCTAAGTCGTGATACATCTTTTTACTAGTCCAAAACCGATATACAAGTGGTATAACCAAAATTGGGTGACCAAAACCACTTCCCATTTTGGCTATAAAAGGGCACCATGGGAACCTCACTTTAAAGTTATACCAAGGAGTGAAGTTCTACCATTTTAGAATTATATAGGATTCCTCTTATCATACTATAATTTATGGAGTCCCCTATCCTCATAGGGGGTCAAGGATAAAGAAGTAGATCTACCCAAGTATCCTCCTCTTGATGTTTGGCTAAACAATGGGCATTCGTTGTGAGGGAGATACACACATTTCAAGGGAGTTACTAAGCTTCTATTAGATACTGGTTTGGAATAATTTGGGTGTTAAAACATTTCATTCCATGTATCTTATATTATTTCATATTTGAATGTTTGTTTTGATGCATGTGATTGATTTTCTCTTAATTTATAACTGATCGGTGTGAGGTTTTCAGTGCATGACTTGTGTTGTTCCGATTGGGAAACATAAGAATCCTTTTCTTACCCACTTTATTTATATTTTAATATTATTTAGAATATCTTATTCCATGAATTATTTCTGGACCTTAATAATACAATTTTTATGTCAAGGTTTGGTTCTTCAAGCATTGAAATAAAAGCCTAGGAATTAATCAGGATTTCAATTAATTTCAACCAATGAATTACTCCAAAATTGAATGAATCTCTAAGAAAAATGAACTTTAAATGTGTGAAGTAAAATTAAAATTACACTGTTATCTCATATCTTTCAAAATCTACTTGGTTTCTCAACTATTAAACTCTTTAAACTAAGTTTTTTTTCTTAAAACTGTTTTCAACCCCCCCCCCAGTACTTCTTATTAGAAATACACTCTAAACATATAAATTCTTCTTGATAGGTGACCTAGGGTCTTCCCTAGACTATAAAATCGTCTTTAAATCATAATCAATTTTATGTTTCATGATAACACGTTCAATTATGTGCCATGAATTTTTGGTATCGTTATGTATGACTAGGATTTGTTGGTTTCATTTTGGTTATTTATATTTCAGAGTGGAGTATCTAGGAGTATTTATAGGTTAATCTCCATGGATTAACTTACAATGTGGTAAGTATAGTTTCACTATGAGCATCTTGGATATGCAATTTCATGGTTTTTATATTTTTAGGATCATTTCACTATGGTGTATAGAATTTTCATTAGAGTTTTGTAAATTTTTAAGCATGTATTGTTATTTGTTTATTTTTTTACCTATCGTGTAGTAACATTTAAGGTTATATGAATTATTTATTTTATGATTTATATTGTTTATTAGTGGTTCATGTTTACTTTAATAGGATGAAAAAGGGTAATTCCTCCCATATCAAGAGTTTTACACCCTTAGTGTTAGTCACCAACCTGAGGTATATTAGAGGTTGGCCTTAGGAATCACACTTGACCTCACTACCAACCCAAGAGGGATTCTATCAATGATAGGTTATAAAATATTCATCCTTAAATCTTGATGGATATTCCGATGTAGATTGTTCATGTTACATTAGTGATAAAAAAGTAAAATTTTAAATGTGGGTTCTTTATTGGAGGAGGGTGCATTTGTTGGCACTCTAAGAAGAAAAATTAAGTCTCTCTAAGCACAAAAAAAGATGAGTATATTTTGGAATCATGATCCATAACACAAATGATTTGGATTAAGTTATAACTTGAATACATGAGTATTGAAGTTTCATACCCATTGGTGATTGGGTGTGATAATCAAAGTGAAATCAACTTTTCAAAGAATCTGGTGCAACATTTGAGGTTAAAGAATATTGATATCAAGTATCGCTTCATCAAAGAAAAGGTGGAACCTAGATATATTTCATTGTAATATACTTCAACAAATGAATAAGTTGCAGGTATATTGATAAATTCTCTAATAAAAGATATCTTCCACCACTTCAGAGTGTTGTTGGGAGTGAATTATCTCCCAAAATATTTATAAGTTCATTATTGTATTTTTATTCTTTCATTATTTTTGTTTATTAATAAATAAAGAATAAGGTATCTCATCTTTCAAAGGGGGAGAGACTATAATTCTTTTTACAGGTGACAATCAGGGGGAGAATAATAGAATATTTTTCCTTGTAGAGGATTTTGTACCTCTATATATATCTCTCATGGGTTTTCATGATAAAAAACACTCTCTTATGGTTCTAAAAATTTCATTGAGATATTCTCAATTATATCAATGGAATACCAAATGTTGTTATTAAATAATCAAGTGATGGAATTCAATGACATCATATAGATCATTAAAGAATCATGTTGATCTTGTTTGAAGTCTTAAATAGTATTATTTGACTTTTTGAAGTCTTGGAAGGCATTTAAAAGTTATATAGAAGATCGATGAAGGAATATATAAAGGCATGAGGTGTTATCTTCCCAGTAGGTAGCACCAGATACTTGTTGTAGTGCCATTGGATAGTTGTTGTCATAGACAGAATGCTCTTGGACAACAAGTGTCCATTGTCTAGCTAATAGAGGTCCACTAGCTATGTTGTGGGAGTTTTCCAGAAGTAATTTTTGTTGGGTAGGCAACCAGATACTCGATGAAGGCAATTGGGTACCCAGTGTCATTGGGATAGGCTTTCCAAGAGTTCATTTAATGGTGGTAAAATTAACTTAAATTTGTTCTTCTCCTTGATTAATGAACCCAATGAATTCTAAAAGGTTCCCATCTCTTTTAAAGTCTATAAATAGAGGCTTTAGGTTCTTGGATCTCAAAAAATGACTTGTGCAACAAATCTCCACTCGAATAAAGACAAAGAATCTCTAGTGATCTTTAAACCCTCTTCATCCTTAATTTCAAAATCTCAAAGGCTCTCACCTTTGTCTCTATCTCTCTCTCTCAATTTTTATTTATCATTCAAGAGAGATAGAAGACTAGATTTGTAAAGGATTTTCTCTAATAAAATCTATATATCCACACTTCATATTCTCAAAGGTGCTCACAAAAATAAGTGGGATAGGTGTGCTCACAACCACAATAGAGAGGGATAGGTTTCTTGTGACAACTGTGAAAAGGAAAGGGAAGTGTTTCTAAGGTTTCCATTAAAAATGATGGAGGTGGTTATTGGGTTTCCATTAAAACCAATGGAATTTGGTTCTTAGGTTTTCATTAAAAATAAAGGAAGGTATTAATAAGACATATCTCTCTAATTAAGGGGTGGATATGTAGAGGAAACTTGTGTGTTATTGTTAAAATCCTTATCAAATTGTGTTTTCACTCTTTTTATATTTCCACATTGGATCATTATTACCTTGATACGCATAAAGTGCATAAATTTTATTTTTTAGATATTCATAATGCTAAAACACTTATTTAAATTTGATATTAACTTATTTAATATATTAATCGAATTTATCATTTATTTATTAATTGATTTTATCATTTATCATATCAAAATTGTTTTATTTTGAAATTTCTATTTTTTATCGCTTTAATTTTTAAAAGGAAATTCACCCCTTCCATTTCTACTCTAGAAAAAAACTTGGCATCAAAGGAGATATTTGTATTTATTTCAAAATGTTATTTTTCAAATTGTTTTTGATTTTCAAAATCCTAACCGATTTCAAAGATCAATATTTATTTTTAAATGGTATCTTTTTTCAAAATTCCCCCGAAGGACTTTACTTGAGATATTCTTATTTCTTTAATGATATAAATTGTTCTTATCAGAAAAATCACATGTTTACCTATTTTAGTAGCATATTTTATCCTGTTTGGAAAATATTCATGTATGGTTATACCCTAAAAAAGTATATGAAGATAAATGGAGTCCTTGAGATATTTTCTACTTTTGAACTTAATAGAAAGCCTATGAATTCCTTAAATTTTGGTTTATATAAAAATGAATTTAACTATATATCTTATTGAAAAACCACTCATAAAATTTGGAAACTCATATAAGTTACACATGAAGGCATGAATAATATAAGACATTAGACTGTATATTTTTCAATAAGACTTTGAGAGTGTTTCCATTCATTCAAATGAATCAATTGTTGACATGTTTACTAGATTTACTAATATTTCCAATGGTAGAAAATATCTCGGTGGTGAATCATGTATATAAATAGTAGTAAAGAAAAATATATGGGTTTTACCTATCTCCTGTGATCCCAAATTCATGACCATACAAGAAGATAAAGACATAATGAATATGTCACTCAAGGAACCCATCTGCCCCCTCATGACATATGAAATCATGATGAAATGTCAAGCTGATAAAAAAGTGAAGGAAGTCAAAGAATCTAAAATATAAATTGATTTTAAAGGAATAAAAGATGATGATTATTCTAAAAGTGACTCCTATAATAAATATGATATTGAATGCTTGATGATAAGATTGAACAAGTTGAAAAAAAAGAATACATACTTCCAATTATCTAAAAAGTAAGATCAAATTAAAGAAATGAAAGTTTCTTGATTCCATTTCAAAAAGAAGGGTCGTATCATACTAGATTGTACCTTGGTTAAAAAGAATATGAAAGTTAATAAATATATAAAAGTTTAAACTTTGAGTGATAGTAAGGATACAGTTTTAATATACAAATCAAGTAAATCAAATCTAAAATGCCTCATGTTTCATGTCGTGGTAGGTGAAGAGGTTAATTATCCTTCCTTCCCTTATTCATCCACTTTTTATTACTCTTATTTTTTAGAAAATTAAATTGTAAATTTTATTCAATAACTTATTTAAAAATATGATAATATTTTAAATAAATATAAACAAGTTATTAATGGGAAAATCATCTTTCAAATGAAAAGGATCTTCTTTTAGAAGAAAAAAATGATTTTATTTTTAAATTAAAAAATAAAATGGATTTTCAAGTTTTAAAATCTAAAATCAAGAATCTCAAAAGCTATATTTTAAAATTCACCCAAGGTGAAAAAAATCTTAAAATGATCATTGGTTCTCAGTGTGTTAAAATAAATAATCATGGTTTTGGTTTTCTAAATAATTCTAGTGCTTTGAAAAATACAATGTTTGTCAAAGTTATTTCTCAAAATAAGTTTTTCAATTATTGTTGAGAATTGATGAATTTAATTTATGAATTCACTTTCAAAAATTATAGATATGTAAAACCAAAAATAATTCATATTTTTTCTCAATTTTATAAAATAAATTATAATTCTAAACAAATTTGGGTTCCTAAATCTATATTAGCCAATCTTAATGGACCCAAAACCATTTCACCATCTCAACTTTTATTAGATCGCACTATCAGATCCTCAAGGTTACCAAAAGTCGCTTTATTTTTCATTTTTATAGGTATATACCACCAAGATTATTTTTCATATCATGTAGTATCTTCTCAATAAAAATGGCATTTTCACCCCTCAAAATGATTGATCAAATTTATCCATCTTGAGATAATTATTTAATTCTATAATTTAAGGGGAGCCTAGATCTTTCCTTTTTTGAGAGATTTTGACATCAACCTTGATCTATATGGGAAAATTGTTTTTCAAACATTTATTTTCCCTCTTGAACTTAATTTATAAATACCTAATCTCTATCTCTCTCTCTCATTTATTCTATCTTAAAAGAGAAGATTTTTTCTTTTTAATATTTTTGTTTATCCTTTATTTATTTCTCTTAAAAAAATCATTTTATTCTATTTCTATTTTTAATTTCTTTTTAAAATTTTCTTTTCTTATTTTTTTTTAAAAACTATTATCATTTTCAAAAAACATGTAACTTTTTCAAACTTTATTTTTTAAAAATTCTCTCTTTAAATTATTAAGTTTTCTCTCATTCTTTTTCTTAATTTTAATTCCTTTCCTTTTTAAGATGTTGTTAACCTAAATGTTATATGATCCTTTATTTTATATAGGTGGAGTTGTTTTGATGATATATTATCCTTTTATCCCTTATCTATGCATGTTATTAATGTTTTATATTTTTCTGATCATGTGATATCTTGAGGATATTTTATTAAAAGTGTGTTTTAAATATCTATCACATGGAATTGTCTTATTATTTATTATAAAATATTCTTTTTTCTTCCCTTCCTTGTTTCCTTTTTGATAATAACAAAGGGGGGAAATATTTCCAATTTATTTTGGTTACTAAGACTTTTTATGTCAAAGGGAAAAATTTTGTCTTATGTCAAATGGGGAAGATGTTTCTTTGATTTTGTGGGATAAGTTTATTTATCTTTTTATGCATGTTGTAATATATTTGATTATTGTTTTCACTCTTTATTTAAACTTAATATATCTTTTTATTTTAAGTGTATGCGATCATCAAAATGGGGGGGATTGTTATACCTCACCCAATATCATGGGTTTATATGACCACAAACACTCTCTTATGGTTCTAATAATTTCATTGAGTGATTCTTAGTTATATCATTGGAATAAAAAATCTTATTCTTAAATAATAAAATGATGAAATTCAATGACACATTAAAGATCATTGAAGAATCATGTTTGTATTGTTTGAAGTCTTAAAGAGTCTTTATAGTTTTATTGAATTCTTGGAAGGTATTTGGAAGTTACATAAAATACCAATGAAGGAAGCTAGGAAGTCATGCGGCGTTATCTTCCAAGTAGGCAGCACCGACTACTTGGTTCAGTGCCACCAGATAGCCGATGGCATGGATAGAATGATCTCAACTAGTAGGTGTCTTCTATCCAGCCAATGGTGGTGCATCAGCTAGCTAGTGGGAGTCTTCCAAAAGTAGTCACTACCAGGTAGGCCACTGGATACCTAGTGGATGCTACTAGGTATAATATGGTGACAGTGATACAATATTTTTAGGAGTGAATTTAATAATGGTAAAATTGGATTAAATGCAATTTTCTCATTACATAATAGGCCTAATAAATTCTAGAAGGTTCCCAACTCTTTTAAAGCCTATAAATATATTCCTTGGGTGCTTGGATATCAACAATTGACTTGTGAAACAACTCTCAGCTCAAATCAATATAGAGAATCTCTAGAGATATTTAAGCCATCTCTCAAAGAGTCATCCTTCATTTCAAAATCTCAAAGGCTCTCACATTTGTATCTATATATATCTCTCTATCTCTAAATTTATATCCATGTTTCAAGAGAGATAAAAGAGCATCTTTTTAATGGATTTTCACTAAGAAAATCACTCTATTATCACCTCATCTTCTCGAAGTTTCTCAAAACCACAATTTAGGTAAGTGTAATAACAACTTCCAAAATGAGGGGTGGGTTTCTTGTCATAATTGGAAAAAGGAAAGGGAAGTGGTTCTTGAGTTTCCATTAAAACCAAGTGAAGTGGTTATTGTGTTTCGATTAAAACCAAGGGAAGTTGGTTATTAGGTTTCGTTTAAAACCAAGGTAAGGTATTAATAAGACACATATCTCCAGTTGATGGGTGGAGGCATAGGGGCACTTTGTGTGCTATTTTTGAACATTTTATCAAACTGTGTTCACTCTCTTTTTATATTTCTAAATTGGATCATTATTACCTTAATACACATAAAGTGCATAAATTTGATTCATCTGTTATCCATTATGCTTAAATTCTTATTTAACTTTGATATTAACTTCTTTAATATATGAATTGAATTTATCATTTATCACTTAATCAATTTTATCATTTTATAGTATCAAAATAATTTTATTTTAAAATTGTTGTTTGTTTTTATCACTTTAATTTTAAAAATTCAATTCACCCCCCCCCCCCTCTTTCCATTTATACTCTAACAAATGGAAGATATATAAGGGATCGGTAGATAAATCTTAAATAAGAGCTCAAATGTTTTTTTATGTTGCCAAAAAATCCATATGGGGAAATTTTTAATGGAACAAACCACTAGGGCCCATCCTATGTTGGTAGTAAGCCAAGGGTGACACCCCAAGCCTGCCTCTAATAGGCCAGGGGTTGGAGAAAATCATCAAGTAGGAATATAACTGAATGAGAGGCCTTATCCTAAAGTACCTATATGCACACACACAACCACTTCCATACAACAGTATAGAGATATAATAATAAAACGAAACATCTATATTGCAATAAATGCATTCAATAACCTATAGAAAAAATATACCAAAGTGAACCAAGGTAATAAAAAATATATAAAGGTGGAAATACATACCCAACCAAAAATGAGATCTCAACTTGAAAACTACCAAAAAAGGGGGTACTGAAGAGATATTAGCTCACAATATCTGAGGATAACCACTGAACATGGACAACACCACCAATACTACTATGCTCCTCCAATATCAGGTCCACCGAAGTCACTACTAATATGTCGGTCATCTACATAAGACACAACATATGCAGGCATATCCTATGTAGGGGTGAGTATACACAAACCCAATAGGATTCCCTAGAAACCAAGAGGTAATAAATAGAATGGTATAGTTAGCTCAACCCATAAAGAAAAAGGGTAGAGAAACCCAACATTAGATATGATCAAAAGAAATCTAAGTGAAGAGATTAGGGTATCTCTATCTTTACAACTAGAGAAAGAACGATGATGAGTCTACCTGTAGCTCTAAATGTCACATCTCCAATGTCAAGAACCATGCACAACCTCACATGAATCAAAGTGGAGGGATCACTCCTCACTATCGTGCTCCACGACTGAGGGTTCACTGTCTCTAGTAGAGGACCTTCTCCCCACCAAAGCTCGATGACGGGGGAGTAACACTTCGTGGATAGAGGACCTGCACCCTCTATAGTGTGGGGGAGTACCAAATCTTCCTATATGAATAGTATGGGGGCTTCACCCTATTGAATCAGGGGAGTACTGACCTCAAAGTCTCTCTTATTATCAAACTATATCATTTTCATCGATCAAGCATTACTGGAAGAAGTGTCATGCTTCTAACACCTTGTGTCATATCTCTATTTCCAATACAAAGGCTACCATCACATCCAATTTGGAAAACCATTATATATAGGCTACTCACATTCCCAAATTCGAGTCCCAAATAAAGATATGCACAAGTTATAAGTTCTTGGGAAAATTAAATGGTGTGTGCATATGGTCACACAGTGTGTGACTCTACCCAAACGCCTGGGTGGGTCCTTCCTTAAATGTGGCTTGGGAAGCCATGTCTCTAAACATGGTTTTCCCCTTAGGTAAAATGGTGTGTAAGTTCACCCATGTTCCTGGGAATGTTACATATTCACATGACTCGTCTATCCATACAGTTCCACATAGCATGTCCCTCTGGGGACATAGCGTGTATATTTACCCAGGGTATTGGGTGTGTGCCCTCAGCACACGGATCGACTACCTAGGCATGGTCACATGAAGTGTTTCCCTATCCAAATGTCATGTGATACTTAACTCAGGCCGAATCCCTAGCTACTGTGAGAACCCAAGATACACGGTGTGTGTTCCTCCGGGATATACAACATGTAGTTTCATTTTTCATAGATAGTAACTATGGTATTCAAGCTAATGCCAAATCCATGATTACCACCATCTTTCACACCATTTGAATTTATTTAGTCCATCATAACTAAATTATTTCATCTTCAGTCATCATTTCTCAGCCTTTGGTGGCTGTAAAATAGGATTTTGATCACCCAAGCGGTAATCGCCATGCCTCATGTCACCATTTAGGGTCTTGATCCCTAAATATGTCACATATATCCTTCAAATTTAACTCATTCCATCCAAAAATCATTGATCCATACATCATCTGCACATCCATCATAAATTTTGGGGTTCAATCATGCTCAAATATGGCTTGGAAATGTCAAGTTTCAACCCCATGGACTAATGATAAAGAACATGAATAACGATGATAGAAAAAAGTTGCAAGAATGAGGTGAGATCATCATTGGTCGATGTAATCCCAACCAAAAATCATAAATTGAAGAAACTAAATGGGTGAAATATATTATCAAAAAATATAAATCAGTAGGTTTGAGACACTAATCAAAACCTTTGCTCATGAAAAGAATGGAAATCTAATAAATAAAGCATATATGAAATCCATGCTTGTAAATTTAATCAAAGGGTGAAAAACCACAAAATAATGTGTCTTTCCTCAATAACGTATTGATCATTGGTGAAGAAAACATTTTCTAGTGAAGATGATGATGAATATCCCACTAATTCGGTCATTCATCTCATGAATCACCTTGATCATTCATTACTAATCTATGTTCCTGAGTTATAAATGCTAATGAAGCTCTCAATCCTCATCTCTAATCCCTCATATTTATGCAGATAACCCTATAGATTCATCATAACCATATTTATATAGATAAAGGTTATGTTTTTGTCTTTTTAAGTAAATTAAATAAATGAATTATTTAATTTACTTAATGGACCGCCAACGTCTACCTTTCACAGAACATCCACTTTTGACCAACCTTATGTCGCACCTATGGTAAACCCTACATCCTGGAAATAACTGTGGTCTTAGATTTTCTATATGAGGTATTGATTAATGGGAAAACCATTTATTCAAAAAATATTCATGGAAATTATTTAATATATATTAATATTTCTAATATGTAAATTCTGGGGTTCTCTGACACAAAAAACACAGCTCCAACTCTAAGGAAAAATCCAAATATATATGTATAAATATTTAAAGGATCAAACTATGGGCATGATAGTTGTTACAATATTTAAGATCTATTAGTGATTGGGTATATGGGTCTTATAGATTTAATATCCCTCGTGAAGTGAATTTAAAAGTGTGAGGTTGTGAGTTGATCTCAATTGAGACATGGTTGGTATAGTATTGATCTTTACACTGGTAGTTGGAGTACTCTCAAAAACACCATTTTATCTTACGGTATGGTGTTTGGATAAATTTTTAATTGGAAGTATACTATTACTTTTTTAAAAAATAATTCATTTATAAGTTTTAAATGTGTTTTCATGTTGTATTTATTGGCAACATGCTTATGGGTGATTTGGAAGCTGATTGAAGTTGGGGTGAAATGAATGTGATTTTTTGAGCTAGATAAAATCATGGAGTGAGGGAGTTATTATTACTCTATGATTTGTTGAAGGGGAAGGAGTATTTTACTCTTATTTAGGAACTATGTAGTAACCCATAAATGTTGTATCATGATGAGTTTTTTGAGGAATAATGAGGTATTTCCTTAAGTTTATTACTCCATGATGATGAATTCGTGATTTTTATATGTATGGATGTTTGGGATAACACAAAACTATAATACCATAAGATGTACATCATGTCATTATAGGAGAGTTCACACCAAAATGTTCCGGGCCATGATAAATTCATGTGTGGTTATTTTAAAGGATAGATCCCTCATTTTATAAGGACTAATAGTCACATATCATCATGTATTATATATATTTGATGGCATATAGATCTCACATCGTAATCCATATGATCATTCCATAAATGAAATAATAATTTTGTGGATTTATTTGAGTATTTGAAAATATATCTATCTGAATATTTTGGATATGAAAATCACACTATGGCATACCTCATTGCATCATGATGTGTGTGAATACTTTAAAATGTGGTGTTTCTTTATGTAAAAGTGTTTAAAAACATTGAAATATCTTACAAAAAATTCTAGATATTTTTCTAAAGAGGATTAGGCTAGATTTGAGGTGAAGAGAAAAGGTTTTCATGTGATAAAAACTTGAGGTAATCTAAAGATTGATCAACTTATTTAATTTTACCTAAATCTTTCGTGTACTTAAAGATTATTATCATCTTACTACTCTATTCCTTATTCTAGTTGATAATATTAAAATAATGTAGAGAGAAGGATCACAACCGTTGGATGCTAAGGATTATCCACTTGATAAAAATATTTTGTGAACCTTGTAAAAATTCTTATTCCATGATTATTCTATCTCACATTATCCTTTTTTTATCATATACACTAACTGGTGATGGGAAAAAAATTAGTAGTTGGCATTTTGGTTACCATTCATTCGCCCCCTTCTTAGTAGTGGTGTTCTCTCTCCTAGGCCTATCACTTATATTTAATGTTACAGATCATATTATACATATATATAATGTATAAACCATTCACCATATTCCTGATGCCATAAAAAATCATTCATTTATATATAACAACTCCTGTTATTAATCATGAATGAAAATCCCTTGTATAAACATGACATGTAAAATAAATTTTTATTTATGGATATAACATAGTAATAGTTTTAAAATTATAGAATTAATCCACTGGGTGGGCTTATATCATAAGTGGGTTCTTCCAATGAAACAAATATTTCCTTATTTCCAAAAACATATATCTACTTCATTTTCCTCCAATTATATTTATTTTTAGTTTGTGCACATCAAAATAAATATGTAATTTTTATGATACATTTCGTAATCTACAATTAGATATATCTTTAGGTGCATATTATGTTTATATAAATTCAAGAAGGAATGTATTCCCACTAAAATTATGACCCATACATCATGCCTATTAGTGGTTGAAGATCCATATATAACTAAATTTTGAGTCGCTTTAGTATTTCTCCCTGAATTTGACTATTTAGGTAGGCTATCAAGCCAGTCATATTGCATATGAGTCTTGGATACTTAAGTGTACTACTCCTTGACAAACTATTATATAAATTATCCTAATTTTAATACTTTGGGCACTTAATCCTATTAGTAACACCCAACTTAGTGTAACCTAAAGCTTACAATAAAATATGAATACCTAATACTATTAGGGTTTCACATACTCAAAATTCCTTACACAAGATAATTCGTAGATACCTAACTTTGGCATGACCTATCCATTTGAATAATTAAGGTATTGAGACGTGTTTACTTTAGAAATAATCTCATACTTAGTATTTCCAAGATATTTTTCAGTATTTCCATTTAAATAGACATCCAATGCATATCATACATAACTATTACATATCATGTAATATTTACATTTCATGAAAACATATTAACATATAACACTTTATACAGCCCATGATTTATATTAGTTTCCCAATCATAAAATATAATTATATCCACACAAATATAAATATATCTCATGCATAAGGTACATGATACCTTTTCATGTAAAGGTTCAAAATCATATGAAACCAAAATCCTTACAAGTTCGTGTATAGTATGATGGGTATTCAACCCCCACATTTTTAAACAGAACCTAATCTCTTAGGACAATGGGATGTTCGACCCAAAGTCCCACTATCCATAGATTAATACAAAAGAGAGAGAAAATTCCAATAAAACTCTAACACCTAGTACATATAAATCATAACAACCATTATTGCTGAATTTATAACTATAACAAAAAATTGTTTTCTTTGTTAAATAAAACTAAAAAATGTGCCACACCTAACATGTAACACTTATATTCATTTCATGATAGTTATAAGGAGTTTTTTAAACAATTTAAATTAAGTTATACTAACACTCATAGTATAAACAATTTGTATATATCAATAGTAAATAGGGATTTCATAGATAAATGAATAATTCAAATATATGACATGTGATATAACAACTTTAAACAATTATAGTAATCAAATACACTTTTGGTATGGTCTAAATTCACACGAATTATATACACTAGCCATTTCAAAAAAATAATTTCTTGAAAGTCACACCTTGAACCATGTCATGGTTTTCAATAAAGAGTGTTTTTTAAGGTTCATACCTTAAACTAAGACTTATTAATATTTTGTACATCATGATTTTACCTCATATAAATCTAATTCCAATGAACCATGGCTATTTTAGTCAAAAAACATTGTTAAAATATCAATTTTATGATGGTATATTTTTTTATAAAAAAATTATGAAATAATTCTAAGATCAAGGTGTTCTTCCAAAAAAATCATAAACCACAGTATGTTTATATACACCATGGTAGTGGTTATGGAAAAAATTCAAACAAGTTTTTCATTTTGAATCTTTATTTTATCAATTATTCATCAAGACTTTATTTGAAACCAAATAAGGATTTTTTGGGACATATTTATGCCCAAATATAGTAGGATAAAGAAACAAAACTCATCCATGAGGTGACATTATGGGCCACTTTAGTTAGTAATGTATAAACTGGAAGTGGTTGAGTGAGTTCCCTTGGTCTATTCCTATGAGGGTTCAATGTAGCACCACTTCCTCATCATAGGATCATGACCCCTTTATGGATACCTTGAGCTAGTGAATCATGGATGTATTCCCATATTTTGGATTAATATTTCTCAACCCACTTCAATTATACCACTTAGAAGGCTTGGTCATGTATCCCTTTAAGAGGCTCAGAGCGATCCTCATTCCCTTCATGTTTCCCTTGGTAGAGTTTATGGAATTAGCATGACCAATATTTACATGGGAATCGATCCTCTACCTAGTATGATGTTTCTAGTAGGGTTAGGTATCCCCCAGTGATTCTTAGGCATTGACCCCTATCTGTGTATCAAGATCTGATCTTTCTGATGGGGTAGTAGTCTGATAGAGTGTGTATCTCAGATGAATCCTTGTAGTTTCCTTTGAAATTATACTATGGAGTTTTCCCTAGGTGGGGTTTGTGGAATTAGCATAACCAACACTACACGGGAATCGATCCTATTCTTGGTGAGTTGTTCCAGATTTGGGTTGTGGCGTGATACCCTTTTCTATGTGTGGTGTTTCATCTAGGGTTTATAGTGCCCCCAGTAGTCCTAGGAGTGATCCCCTATATGAGTTTTGATATCTACCGATTCATAGGGTGAATTTCTACGTGGAAAGACACATTGATCATGTTTTATCGATCGTATTCCATCAAGTATGGCAGGGATTTTCCATCAGATTAATAAAGCCTGATGAGTGATATCTCTTGATTGAGAGTCATCGAGAATGGCAGGGCTTGTGGAGAGTGTCCTCCTGGATGATTGTTACGTTTGAGCTTCCATTTAGATGTTGTGGATGGATTTTGGTTGGTATTATAAGATTTGGAGTCTTTTATAAGTATACATAGGATATTCTAGGAGACCTTCTGGTATTTTTCATCTTGGTTTACATACTAGGTAGTGATGAGATGACTAGTCTTGTTTAGTTGAGGAGTGGTCGAGATGGAGTTCTCTCTCCCACTTGGGTTTTCTCCTCTGGATTTTGGTTGAGATAAATAATTATGATCAGTTACTCCATTTTTTGGTTTTTATGGTGCCTAATATGTATTTTTATACTCACCCCTACATGGGATCTATCCACGCATGTTATAGCATCCTGCCTTTTTATCACATAAACTTTCTTTACATTTTACAAAACCGATGATCTTTAAGGTTTAGTGTCTTGGAAACCGGGAACTTAAAACATGAAAACATAAAACATTATTCTTAAACACTTGAAAGGCTTCTCCTCATGTTCATCCTAAGTTCATTACTGCATCTCATAACCTGGGGACATACATCAAAAGAAAGGGTGAGCAGAAGGCCCAGTAAGGGAAACAAGAGAAACATTTTACATGTGAACTTGAGATACTTCAATAAGGTCATGAAAAGAACTTTAAGGCATGAGAAAGAAATCATGAGATATATCATAATAAAAATAACATTTTTCATAACTTGAATATGTGGCTACAACATTTAATATTGACAATCATTTCGTTTCACCAAGGTTCATCCCCAAGGTGTCATTAAAAATTACCAAGGTTATTCACCAAGGTATCAGTCTAAAAAGTCATCTCTAGATATTAAGTCTTTACCCAATGCATTGGAGCGCTATCTGGGCGCACCCTTGACATGTATTTATTATCATGTGAGCCACATATATCATCATCAATCATTTCATAAACAACCCATATAGCATAAAATAAATGGGTTTCATTTCATAATCATAACATTTTAAAAACTGCTTTAAGGACATGATCTTTATGTCACTTTAAACACACGGAAAGGGAAAGCGGGTTTCATGTATGTAAATCCCAGAATTTAAAATAGAACATTTTGATATATATGTGAATACCCCTGTAGAAATAATATCTTTGAGTATTCACTTAATAACATAAAATAATTTTGAGATAAAGAGGGAGGCATTTTGAGACGAAAACTATGCAGCATAACGTCTATGATACATGGTTTTAGAAAACATTGAAAAGAGAAGGGACATGGGTCACCCACTCAAAAATGATACATAAAACAGTAGGGGAACATAATATAAAGTATTTGAGAACATGGTAATGAAATTTGAATTATATACCATATGAAACAAAAACTTGAAAGGAAGATAAAAAAATAAGATTTCTCTTATGAGAATTCGGCAGCCTAATGGCGTTACTTAAAACTTCCAAAGATGGATTGACGAGATCAAATAGGTTATATCATCATATGAACATAAATGATCAGTATGATGGATATAGAGATCATACCCCAACATAATAAAAAGTAACTTGAAATACTTAACATGAAAATAGATCTGGAAAATGAGAAGGGTGAAAGAACCCCTTAGGAATTCGGCAGTCTAACGGCGTCACTTAAACTTCAACAAAAATGAATTGATGACATCAAATAGGGTCTCTCATCATATGAACATAAAAGATCAGTATGATATATTTAGAGATCATACCCCAAAAAAATAAAAAGTAACTTGAAATACTTGACATGAAAATAGATCTTGAAAACGAGAAGGGTGAAAGAATCCCTTAAAAATTTGGCAGCCTAACGGCGCCACTTAAAACTTCAAAATACTGAATTGAAGAGATAAAATAGGGTATCTCATCATATGATCATAAAAGATCAGTATGATAGATTTATAGATCATACCCCAACATGATAAAAAGGAACTTTCAAGACTTGACATGGAATTAGAACTTTGAAAAAGGAGAAAGGTGAAAGAATCACTTAAAAATTCGGCAGCCTAACGGCACCACTTAAAACTTCAAAATACTGAAGTGAAGAGATCAAATGGGGTATCTCATCATATGATCACAAAAGATTAGTATGATAAATTTAGAGATCATACCCCAACATAATAAAAAGGAACTTGAAATACTTTACATGAAAATAGATCTTGAAAAATGAGAAAGGCGAAAGAATCCGTTACAAAAAATTTCGGCAGGCTAACGGCGCCACTTAAAACTTCATAAAACGAAATAATGAGAGTAAGAGGGGATATCTCATTATATGAAAATTAAAAAGGGCAGTAAGAGGAGTATAAAATAACATCCTTTAACATAATAACATGGAGCATAAAAGAAATGACCTAAAAGAGATTTCTTGAAAAGAAAGAGAGAGGTCGGATCTCTTACCTTAAAACGTAACTCCTAAAACTCAAAGGTTGGGACCTTGAGGGATTGGGGGCACCTTCTAAGGACTCCTTGGGAGGTAATGAGACCAGAACTTCGTTGGGGGAGAGTGTGGAGTCGAAATGGAGGAGATGATGGCTTGGTATTTATAGGGAAAGTGAGGGGACAAGGCATTAATGGCCAAGGGACACCTCAAAAATGGTTTTCTCAAAACCATGTGCTCTCCCATGGTATTTCCCATGAAGTTAGGCAAAATGGGGCCCCCAATACAATAATTCATCAAATTTGGTCATCCAACCCTTAAAATATCTCATTACATCACCATGACACAATTATGATGTCATTAAACATACTGAAACCCTAAAACTGATTTTTTTACTATTCACTAAAAATTTAGCTTTCTCAGAAAAATCCCAAAATTTCACCTTAACCAAATATCAATGCTCTGATTTCAAAAATGAACTCTATTTTATAAAAATAATTCTATAAATATTTTTAATTTAATTTTTAAATAAATACACTATTCACCGAAAATTCATTTTTTCAGAAAAAACCCCCAAAATTACCTTAACATAATATCGATGCTCTGAGTTCAAAAATGAAATCCATTTTATAAAAATATTTTTATAAATATTTTTAATTTAATTTTTAATTAAAAAAACACTATTCACCTGAAAAAAATAATAGTTGAATAATAATTTATGAAACCGTTATTTAACCATTTTATTGAATCACATTACTTAATCAAGGTGCCTAGATTATATTAATACTTTCTTTAAGTGAGATTACTAATACATTTGGTCACATTACTAATCCTAAGCATAAAATCACTATTCATAATTTACTATTCATCAAAAATTAAGTTGATCTTATTAGACTCTAAATTTCGTACTGAACATAATTGTAGAAGAACATTTTTTGAAAATCATTACACATTTTTAATTATTTAAGGTTTAAATAAACATTTTTAAAATATCTTTTTTATAAAATTCATCAAAAATATGCATACTATATTTATCCGGTCATTTGAAAATTCATAAACTTCATCATAAGAAGAAATCCCAATTTTTATTTAAAACAAAGGATTACACAAGGCAGTTACGGTCTCCTTACATAGCCTCTTATCACACCAGCATAGGACCTAAGTGTAAGGTGTGCTAAGGTGAGAGAATATGAGGGAGGCTCGGCCAACATCGCATGAGTAGTAATTTCTATCAATTTGAACTTCTCGGAAAGGTGATTCCATTCTAGCTTCACACGATGAAGTTCGGCTTGGGTTTGGTCCAGAGCAAAGCCCAGTGGTGCTACCTCCTTCCCAAGTTCTGTTAGATGGGCTTCGATCGGTCCAAGACTACTGGGTGTGGCCATCGAATCTTCTTTCTATAATAATTAACCAAGATTACTTGTATTTAGAGACAATAATCAAAACGTTTAGTTTCCAGCGGTCATATTGACCAATGGTCATATAACAGTCAAAACCCAACGGTCTCATTTTAATTATACTCATGTTATCAAATGAAACATTTTTGTTGAGTATAAAAATAAAATAACACATAAAACTAGGAAACAAGATTTATTTAAAAATTTCGGGTCGTTACAATCTTCCCCCCTTAAGAAATTGCGTTCTCGCAATTTTTAAAATTAGGTTTTGAAATTTCATTGAAAGTCCCACATCAGAAAAGGAGTCAGTAAAAGTATTACTTTAAAAGAAAGAAAGGGAAGTACAAAGGTCACCTGAGTTAACCCACACTAGGAATCCATGTAGGAAAACATGGACATGGAGGAGAAAACAAAGGGTCAAGTTCTGAGGGAGAGTGATAGAAAACATGATTAGGATAAAGTTAACCATAAGAAAATCCCAAACTTATGATGTGTGTAAACGGTCTTTGATTACCTAGTAAGAAACGTAAACCAACAGCGTTTTTGTTTTATGTTCCTTTTCATAATTTTGAGGAATTCATTTACTACATAGATCAAAAACATAAGAAAATATACCTACCTTCATGTAGACTTTCATCCTTTAATAAGTTTCTACCAAAACTAATCTTTTCTCCAAATGATGAGCATTCAAAACTACTTGGTCTCATCAAAACACAAGAATCATCTTCTAGAGAATCACGTAATCCACAAAATATTAACTATCTATTTCTTCTATCTTTAAACATTATCCCAAAAACAGAAAGGGTAAGGTAAAACAACTCTTCAAAAAGAAAGAATCCCATAGGAATGGAAACTACTTTTAAATCTTCAAACTTCCATGGTACTACCCAAAGTTCATCATAGACCATTCCATAAATAACGTTCCTTAAGATTCCTCAAAATAAACCAAACTAAGAATGAAACCCAAATAAAATAAGGATTTGATAACATAGTCTTCCAAAATAAACATCATTGTTCTTCTCCAAAAAACATCAACCACTCCTAACATCTTATAACAAAAGTAGCTAACCTAAACATATTTTACCCAAGATATGTTAATCATTCCCATAAGTAACCTAATTTACTATAAGTACACCTTAAATTCATAGATTCTTCAAAATATAAGTCAACCTTACTCCTCAATGAAAATACCATAGTAATATATTTACCTCGATCATATAGAGTCCCCAAAATAGTGAACGTCTTCCAAAATAATAATCATCTTTTAATCCCCTAATCATCTCTTTCATATTAATACGGCAATCATCGCATTTACTATCACATTGGTTGTTGGGACATGTTCTTCTATTTCCCACCATTAACTAAGAAAAGAAACTATAATTAGGGGCTTAAATAATTATCCAACAATCATGAAAAGGAAACTTTAAGCATAAAAGGATAAAATTTTAGAAGAAAAGTATACCCTAACTTGTGATCCCCTAGGTTCCCATCTAGGTTATCCATGATCATATATTCTTATGTGAATCTTTAATTTATTTTATCTGTGTTCCTTTAAAAATGGTTCATACTAAGCTTATGAATTTACAAAAGCATATCCCCCGGGAGTGTCGTAACCAAGAGTGCAGCAAGGCCCGTTGTCGTGTACCAGTTCCCGTTTTATTCTAGATCAAAGCGGTGTTTTTGGGTTTTACCCCTATGTACATTTGTGCCAGAGCCACCTCTACCTGCTTGTATCCAGACAGGGATGTATTTACTTGGAAACCCATTACTCAATACTCACCAAAATACCAGGAAGATTTCCTATATATAAAATTTTCTATAGGCTTATTCCTAAAGTTTTCATATCCTAATTTCCACAAATAACTAAACCATCCTTTTATACCAACTATAGCATCCCACATTTTTATCACATAAACTTTCATTACATTTTACAAAACCGAGGATCTTTAAGGGTTAGTGTCTTGGAAACTGGGAACTTAAAACATGAAAACATAAAACATTCTTCTTAAACACTTGAAAGGATTCTCCTCATGTTCATCCTAGGTTCATTACTGCATCTCATAACCTGGGGACATACATCAAAAGAAAGGGTGAGCAGAAGGCCCAGTAAGGGAAACAATAGAAACATTTTACATGTGAACTTGAGATACTTCAATAAGGTCATGAAAAGAACTTTAAGGCATGAGAAAGAAATCATGAGATATATCATAATAAAAATAATATTTTTCATAACTTGAAGATGTGGCTACAACATTTAATATTGAAAATCATTTCATTTCACCAAGGTCCATCTCCAAGGTGTCATTAAAAATTACAAGGTTATTCACCAAGGTTTCAGTCTAAAAAGTCATCTCTAGAGATTAAGTCTTTACCCAATGCATTGGAGCGCTATCTGGGCGCACCATTGACATGTCTTTATTATCATGTGAGACACATATATCATCATCAATAATTTCATAAACAAGACATATAGCATAAAATAAATGGGTTTCATTTCATAATCATAACGTTTTAAAAACTGCTTTAAGGACATGATCTTTATGTCACTTTAAACACACGGAAAGGGAAAGCGGGTTTCATGTATGTAAATCCCAGAATTTAAAATAGAACATTTTGATATATATGTGAATACCCTGTATAAATAAGAGCTTTGAGTATTCACTTAATAACATAAAATAATTTTGAGATAAAGAGGGAGGCATTTTGAGATGAAAACTATGCAGCATAACGTCTATGATACATGGTTTTAGAAAACATTGAAAAGAGAGGGGACATGGGTCACCCACTCAAAAATGATACATAAAACAGTAGGGGAACAGAATATAAAGTATTTGAGAACATGGTAATGAAATTTGAATGATATACCATATGAAACGAAGAACTTGAAAGGAAAACAAAAAAAAATAAGATTTCTCTTATGAGAATTCGGCAGCCTAACGGCGTTACTTAAAACTTCCAAAGATGGATTGACGAGATCAAATTGGGTCTCTCATCATATGAAAATAAATGATAATTATGATATATATAGGGATAATACCCCAACATAATAAAAAGGAACTTGAAATACTTCACATGAAAATAGATCTTGAAAACGAGAAGGGTGAAAGAACCCCTTAGGAATTCGGCAGCCTAACGGCGTCACTTAAACTTCAACAAAAATGAATTGATGAGATCAAATAGGGACTCTCATCATATGAACATAAAAGATCAGTATGATATATTTAGAGATCATACCCCAACAAAATAAAAAATAACTTGAAATACTTGACATGAAAATAGATCTTGAAAACGAGAAGGGTGAAAGAATCCCTTAAAAATTCGGCAGCCTAACGGCGGCACTTAAAACTTAAAAATACTGAATTGAAGAGATCAAATAGGGTCTCTCATCATATGAGCATAAAAGATCAGTATTATATATTTAGATATCATAACCCAACATGATAAAAAGTAAATTTCAAGACTTGACATGGAATTAGAACTTTGAAAAAGGAGAAAGGTGAAAGAACCACTTAAAAATTCGACAGCCTAACGGTGCCACTTAAAACTTCAAAATACTGAAGTGAAGAGATCAAATGGGGTATCTCATCATATGATAATAAAAGATCAGAATGATAAATTTATAGATCATACCCAAACATAATAAAAAGGAACTTGAAATACTTTACATGAAAATAGATCTTGAAAAATGAGAAGGGAGAAAGAATCTGTTACAAAAATTTCGGCAGCCTAACGACGCCACTTAAAAATTCATAAAACGAAATAATGAGAGTAAGAGGGGATATCTCATTATATGAACATGAAAAGGGCAGTAAGAGGAGTATAAAAGAACGTCCTTTAACATAAGAACATGGAGCATAAAAGAAATGACATAAAAGAGATTTCTTGAAAAGAAAGAGGGAGGTTGGATCTCTTACCTTAAAACGTAACTCTTAACACTCAAAGGTTGGGACCTTGAGGGCTTGGGGGAACCTTGTGAGGACTCCTTGGGAGGTAATGAGACCATAACTTCTTTGGGGGAGAGTGGGGAGTCGAAATGGGGGAGAGGATGTCTTGGTATTTATAGGGAAAGTGAGGGGACAAGGCATTAATGGCCAAGGGACACCTCAAAAGTGGTTTTCTCAAAACCATGTGCTCTCCCATGGTATTTCCCATCAAGTTAGGCCACATGGGTCCCAAAATACAATAATTCATCAAATTTGGTCGGCCAACCCTTAAAATATCTCATGACATCACCATGACACAGTTATGATGTCATTAAACATACAGAAACCCTAAAACTGCTTTTTTTACTATTCACTAAAAATTCATCTTTCTCAGAAAAATCCCAAAATTTCACCTTAACCAAATATCAATGCTTTGATTTAAAAAATGAACTCCATTTTATAAAAATAATTTTCTAAATATTTTTAATTTAATTTTTAAATAAATACACTATTCACCGAAAATTCATTTTTTCAGAAAAAACCCCCAAAATTACCTTAACATAATATTGATGCTCTGAGTTCAAAAATGAAATCCATTTTATAAAAATAATTTTCTAAATATTTTTAATTTAATTTTTAATTAAAAAAACACTATTCACCTGAAAAAACTAATACTTGAATAATAATTTATGAAACCGTTATTTAACCATTTTATTGAATCACATTACTTAATCAAGGTGCCTAGATTATATTAATACTTTCTTTAAGTGAGATTACTAATACATTTGGTCACATTACTAATATTAAGCATAAAATCACTATTCATAATTTACTATTCATCAAAAATTAGGTTGATCTTATTACACTCTAAATTCCGTACTGAACATAATTGTAGAAGAACATTTTTGGAAAATCATTACACATTTTTAATTATTTAAGGTTTACATAAACATTTTTAAAATATCCTTTTTCTAAAATTCATCAAAAATATGCATAGTATATTTATCCGGTCATTTGAAAATTCATAAACTTCATCATAAGAAGAAATCCCAATTTTTATTTAAAAAGAAGGATTACACAGGGCAGTTACGGTCTCCTTACATAGCCTTTTATCACACCAGCGTAGGACCTAAGTGTAAGGTGTGCTAAGGTGAGAGAATATGAGGGAGGCTCGGCCAACATCGCACGAGTAGTAATTTCTATCAGTTTAAACTTCTCGCAAAGGCGATTCCCTTCTAGCTTCACATGATGAAGTTCGGCTTGGGTTTGGTCCAGAGCAAAGCCCAATGGTGCTACCTCCTTCCCAAGTTCTATTAGATGGGCTTCGATCGGTCCAAGACTACTGGGTGAGGTCATCGAATCTTCTTTCTATAATAATTAACCAAGATTACTTGTATTTAGAGACAATAATCAAAACATTTATTTTCCAACGGTCATATTGACCAATGGTTATATAACAGTCAAAACCCAACAGTCTCATTTTAATTATACTCATGTTATCAAATGAAACATTTTTGTTAAGTATAAAAATAAAATAACACATAAAACTAGGAAACAAGATTTATTCAAAAATTTTGGGTCATTACAATCTTCCCCCCTTAAGAAATTGCGTTCTCTCAATTTTTAAAATTAGGTTTTGAAATTTCATTGAAAGTCCCACATCGAAAAAGGAGTGAGTAAAACTATTACTTTAAAAGAAATAAAGGGAAGTACAAAGGTCACCCAAGTTAACCCACACTAGGATTCCATGTAGGAAAACATGGACATGGAGGAGAAAACAAAGGGTCAAGTTCTGAGGGAGAGTGATATAAAACATGATTAGAAGAAAGTTAACCATAAGAAAATCCCAAACTTATGATGTGTGTAAACGGTCTTTGATTACCTAGTAGGAAACGTAAACCAACAATGTTTTTGTTTTACGTTCCTTTTCATAATTTTGAGGAATTAATTTACTACATAGAACAAAAACATAAGAAAATATACCTACCTTCATGTAGAGTTTCATCCTTTAATAAGTTTCTACCAAAACTAATCTTTTCTCCAAATGATGAGCATTCAAAACTACTTGGTCTCATCAAAACACAAGAATCATCTTCTAGAGAATCACATAATCCACAAAAGATTAACTATCTATTTCCTCTATCTTTAAACATTATCCCAAAAACAGAAAAGGGTAAGGTAAAACAACTCTTCAAAAAGAAAGAATCCCATAGGAATGGAAACTACTTTTAAATCTTCAAAGTTCCATGGTACTACCCAGAGTTCATCATAGACCATTCCATAAATAACGGTCCTTAAGATTCCTCAAAATAAACCAAACTAAGATTGAAACCCAAATACAAGAAGGATTTGGTAACATAGTCTTCCAAAATAAACTTCATTGTTCGTCTCCAAACAACACCAACCACTCCTAACATCTTATAACAAAAGTAGCTAACCTAAACCTATTTTACCCAAGATAGGTTAATCATTCCCATAAGTAACCTAATTTACTATAAGTCCACCTTAAATTCATCGATTCTTCAAAATATAAGTCAACCTTACTCCTCAATGAAAATACAGTAGTAATATATTTACCTCGATCATATGGAGTCCCCAAAATAGTGAACGTCTTCCAAAATAATAATCATCTTTTAATCCCCTAATCATCTCTGTCATATTAATACAGCAATCGTCGCATTTCTTATCATATTGGTTGTTGGGACATGTTCTTCCATTTCCCTCCATTAACTAAGAAAAGAAACTATAATTAGGGGCTTAAATACTTAGCCAACAATCATGAAAAGGAAACTTTAAGCATAAAAGGATAAACTTGTAGAAGAAAAGTATACCCTAACTTGTGATCCCCTAGGTTCCCATCTAGGTTATCTGTCACGACCCGACCCTACCCGGGCTCGAGCCGCAACTACCCCAAGCCTGCCTCCATAGGCCAGGGGCTGGCGACCAGCGCCGAAGGCACAACAACTCGGGGAGGCCTTTTCCTAATCACCTGTACACACACACACGTAGCAAACTCAATGAAAAAGTGCAGAGTAAAAGGAAAGACGAGTAAAGAAAAGAAAAGGGCAACTGCTATAAACATACCACAAAGTGCATCGACCTCTACAAGTACAAAGTACAAGCTGTAAGGAAAAGGGGAAAAACACATGCCCAACCAAAAAGTTCCACAACCCGGCAACAGGTAAATGAAAAGAAACAGCCGACAGGTCTGCCACCTAGAACCCGACCACGACCACCGCACGCGGTCCAAGCTCTCAAGATCCTACGCTCCACTGAAGTCATGCTCCACCTGTTCGTCGTCTGCAAGGGCACACCAAGTGCGGGCAAAGCCCAAGCAGGGGTGAGTATAAAAATACTCAGTAGGATACCCCGAAGGCTTGAGGGAGCAACAAAAGGAGGTACCAAAGGGTGAGCAGTAGAGCGAATAGGAAAGTAAAGGGGGGGTACAACAGAGAGTACAGTAAAGAGTCCAGCTCAACCCAACAAGTGAAAGGAAGTAGACTCGTCTAGGCACAAGGAGCTGGAAACGGTGAGAAGATAAACTTCCCATCGAGTCTTCGCTACCTATATCAGGAGAGTAGACTCATCCAACCACGAGAAGCTAGACACAGAAAGCACGTGGCATACCTCGCGCATCTTCAACTCTCCTGGAGGGAGAGTAACCAAGCCCAAGGAGTGGGTACCAGAACAAGGTATATACATATCCTTATGCTCAGCAAGAATCCCGAACAACGTCGTAAGGGGATCTCCGTCCCGTAGCTCAGCCCAAGAAAAGAGTAGCCAACAGTCCCAGAAGTAACCTCCATCGATGTCCAGCATCCCGCACGTCTACCCTGAACCGCAAGCCAAGGGGCTCAGTCACCGCACCTTGATACTATCCTATTTGGGCGGCACTGACTCGCCCGCACAGTTTTAGATCGCATCGCAAGAACGTGTCTCGGTGGGGAAAGCGCCCCTCGTACTTGAGAGTTCTAGGAAAGTCAAACCACACCTCATCACTGCCTTGCAGTCAAGAGGTCTCCTCAAAGCCAAGATCGTCACAACACTGACCCGCACAACCAAGGGTCCCACTCCGGTAATCATGGAGGAAATCCTCAGACTAGCCTAGTAGAAAGGACTGAGTCTGGAATGCCAACCGGTGTCTCCACTTCCCAGCCATGCTGGAGGGTAATTCATAACCAAATATCAGGTGACCCACTGCCCAGCCCTGCTGGAGGGTAAACCCTAATACATCAACCGGCGACCCACTGCCCAGCCCCACTGGAGGGTATACCATAATCAGATATCGGGTGACCCATTGCCCAGCCCTGTTGGAGGGTAAACCATAATCAGATATCAGGTGACCCACTCCCCAGCCCTGCTGGAGGGTAAACCATAATCAGATATCGGGTGACCCACTGTCCAGCCCTGCTGGAGGGTAAACCCTAATACATCATCAGGCGACCCACTGCCCAGCCCCACTGGAGGGTAGACCTGGAATAACTTGATAGGCGACCCACTGCCCAGCCGTGCTGAAGGGTAGGCCTAGAACTAGACGACAGGCGACCCACTGCCCAGCCCCGCTGGAGGGTAGACCCTAAGAGGTCGTCGGGTGACCCACTGCCCTGTCTCTGCTGGAGGGTAGACCCTAGTAGCGTCGGGTGACCCACTTCCCAGTCTCTGCTGGAGGGTAGACCCTAGTAGCGTCGGGTGACCCATTGCCCAGTCTCTACTGGAGGGTAGACCCTAATAGCATCGGGTGACCCACTGCCCAGTCTCTGTTGGAGGGTAAACCCTAAAAGTCGATGAGTAACCCACTGCCCAGCCCCGCTGGAGGGTAGAACTCAAAACTGCTCTAGCCATCTCCATCGGAGGGCACAACACGGGCCAACCGAACACGGAGTGGGTATCGCGCAACCTCCCAACTCCAGAACCACTCACCCAAAGGAGGTGCAGCGTCTGCTCCAGCACTGGGTGTCACTAGCACCGCTACCAGCCAATCCATCAAGAGCAAAACCAGGGGGAGACCACTCAACCCTGCTGGTCAACAAACCAGCACCGAGCCAGGGGAAAACTCCACCCTGCTGGTCAAACAAACACACAGAGGGACCCTCTATGTTGCGAGAGGTCCAAGTACGCGAAGCAGAACACAGCACGCACTTGGGGCCCACACGACGTGTGGCCCCATCTCAACCCCAACCAAGTGTACGAACGTCTTAGGTACGAACCACACGTACCTCCAAGCGCTCTCGTATACTCCCAGAGTATACCTCGTACCATCCCACAGGCTATTGTGCACACGGCACCCAACGTCAATGCGAAGGCGTGACATAACAACTCCAACCTTCCACCTCATCGGCTAAGGCACATCCAACCACATCTCGTGGACCAAAAGTATCACTCTCCCAGGAGTGCGCGATCACACGCCGAGGATCCTCTACAAACAAGGTAGGCCGAACCACCACTAGAGCACCATCCGTGCTTCCACAAAAAGATCGTGCAAGAGGCTCTGCACAACCAAACGGAGCACACCGTTGTAATCCTCGCGAAAAAACACGCGAGATCAACTACTTACTCGCCTCCAACGGATATCCGACGGAAAAGTCGCCAACACCGCCTCACGCCCGAACGGCATCCCGCGATCCCGAGCCTCGGCTCCGAAAACAGTTGGGCGCATCGCACCATTGCGATCCCCTTGGGAAAACATTTCAAAATCACTACTCACTTGAGTGAAACAGATATCCGGAGAAAAAGGTGCATCCCGGCACACCGCACACAAGCGGTGCCACATGGGACCCGCATCCCGGTCCCGAAACTCAGCGAACGGATCGCACCGTTGCGATCCTCTTGAAAAAGTACACGAAATGGACTACTCACTTGTCCAAAACGGTCGCCCGGTGATAAAGCTGGAAATCACCGTCAACTCCCGAAACGGCCCTCGCGGGGCCCGCACCATCGTGCGGAATTACAGCGGGCAGACTATGCCAACGCGATTCCCTCATAAAAACACCCAGCATTGACTACTCGCACGCCCCGAACGGACGTCCGAGGAAAAAGCCGCTAAAAGCTGCACGCGGCTCAAAAGACGGGCCATGGGGCCCGCGCCTCAACTTCAGCCTCAACGCCTGGAACCGCCCTGGAAAGCTCCGCCTCGGTGCCAGGGTCCCAAATCCGCTGAAGGCGCTCAAAACGGATGTCGGATGCATCCGCGCCGCTCAAAACAAGATTCCCAGAAAAAACGACGTTCCACTTTAAGACGCGTCGCGCCTCCGCAGCCCCTCGTTTCAGGAATTAAAAATTCCCGAAACCATCTCAAAAACTCCGCCTTGACGCAAGCTTCGCGCTTCCACAGACGGCGCGCAAAACGGACACCCGTAGCCCGAAATACGGGCGTCCGAAGACTGAGGGGCAAAGCCCCTTGGGCCGGACCGGCCCGGTCCGGCCGGTCCGCCCTGCTTGGGCCGGCCCGGTCCAGCCAAGCCGCGGGCCGCCGCTCCGCGGCCCGATCCTCCTTCACACCCGCACACCCGCCGCGCGGGATTCCCCACCGACCGTCCACGAGGGTCGGTCGCCTATTCCACGCAACGACCCGCGAAGCGTGGGTCGTTGATGCGCTGCACGGGGCCGCCGCCTCGCGGCCCCTCCTCCGCTTGCCGGCGCCCGCGGCCGGCGCCGCGGCCGGCTTCCGACAGCCACCGCCGAAGGCCTCCGCCGCCTCTCGGAAGCACCGTCGCCGCCTGCTGAAGCCCCAGCCGACCGCCGGAGGCCCTGCTCCGCCCCGCGCCGCCCTACGCCGCCGCCGCCCGCCGCCTTCGACCCTCGCCGGAAACCGGTCGTGGCCGGAAAATTTTCGAAGGACCACCGGGAACGGTCCGGTGGTCGAAATTTCGATCCGGATAGCTTTTCGGAAACCTCGGGACGGTATCTACGCATCTACGGGATTTTTTCGACGATCCATTGGTTCGATTGAGAATAAATGAGGATTAAAACGGGGAAGGGGAGAAAAACTCAAATCCGCTTACCTCGTTGGGCTTCGCCCGGCGCTTCCCGCGTGATCCGCCGCGCGCCATCGTCTCACCGGAGCCACCTCGTCGGAGTCGCCTCGCCGGAGCTCACCGAAGCTCTCTGGAAAGGAATAAGGTAGGGGAGGGGTTGTGAGGAAGAAGAAGAAGAGTAAGAAGGGGGGTGCGTGTTTAAATAAAAACACTTAAACACCCCGCCCGGCACGCCCCCGACTCCGCTCCCGAAGCAGACAAAAAGGAGGGCGTCCTTGGGGCAAACACGATGCTCCGAGCGCAACGGAGGTCTCGGAATTTTATTCCGAGACCCCATTCAAAAGTTACTAAACTTAGCGCCCGAGGCCGCCAAATTACAAAAACGCCCCTGGGGCCATTTTTCACAAACGGCCCGCGCCCGCAAAACTTATACCCCTCCTAGGGTAAACGGCACGCTACAAACTCAACGGTGCCCTCAGATTTCCAATCTGAGTCACTTTTTAAGAGATACTGGCATTTCGCCATTAAACGAATTAGTTAATTAATTAATTAATCTGTTTAACGTTCCAGAAGCGGGCGAGGGGTCCAAACATCCCGCGCTGACAAGTTTTATGTCGTTCCTAGGGTAAAAACCCCATTCCGGACCCATCCGTACACTCGGATCTCTAATCCGGAACTCCTTTTAGGAGTTATCCCATTTATTTAGCGTTTCCAGTGTGAACGCACTGAAAATTTAATTTCGGCCACTCCGGGGCTCGGAATCACACGACGTCTGAAGGCTCTGCTCTGGAATATCATTAAGAATATTCCAAAGTCTTTCGTAGCAAAAACCAGGTTCTTACATCATTCCCTCCTTCAAGCTTTTTGTCCTCGAAAATCAAAACTAGGGAGCAACACAGGGTACTAAGCCCACACCTGGCTTTCCCATACCCTGAAGAACCCACGCACAGCTCTGCGTCACCGCTCACAGACCAAAGGATTGATCTGTTCATGTGAGGTCGGCCCTTGCCGATGTCATGCACCCACTCCAGAATTTGGGGTTAGGGCAAGGCGGTAGGGTACCTCGCCATCCCTTTGCACGGTCTCAACCGGCCCGAAGGCCCTCGGGGGTAGCTTACCTCCCCGAACGAACCTCTACGTCGCACGCCGCGACTGGAATCACCGCCCGCACCTGAAACAAGGCCCAGTGATTCCCTCCTTCAGAATATCCATATGGTGAAACACCCAAGGATATCTGGTCACACAAGATTCCACAGTCGATGCTCTCTTACACGCTCAAAAGGAGAAGGAGTCAACACCATCGACTAAAGAAAAAGGTATCACGCCCTTTTTCCTTACCAACACAGGGTTACACCCGACGCCCTGCGTCACCCTGGTAACACCTCAAGCAAGGAGCAGGGAGGAAAGACTTTCACACACAGATCCTAACAATTCTACTGCAAAAAGTAGTAGAGTCACAAGGGGCACCTCTCACCATCCTGTGCTCTGCAGGATCGTAGACATCCAAAGCTCGCGGTTGTCCATGGTCCCAACCGTCAGCTCCCGAAGCCTGACGTGGACCGCCTAATGGTGACGGAATGACCTCGTAACATCGTCCCCCACTACCAGCTCCTCCCGCTCCTCTGCTAGCACCACCTCCCTGGGTACTACTCCGATCACGGCGCTGCCTCTGCCGTGGTGGTGCACCCGCTGCCTGCCCGAAGCTCCTAGCAACTCAGGTCGGGCAGTCCCGTGCCAAGTGACCTCGCCTGTCACAAGCATAGCATCGACGCTCTCTGGCCTGCCCTGGTGCCCTCCGGCGCCACTGTGGTGTACGACCACGGCTCGGGATCCACTCACGGAAGGGCATCCTCGGCTGAGGCCCTACGCCTTTTCGCCACAGTGGTATACGACCACGTCTCTGAAACCGGCAGTGGGAAGGCCACCTACATCGAGGTCCTATCCTCCGGCGCCTGCTAGCTATGGCAGACGTCCCCGCTCCGTCGCGCCCACTGCCACTACCCACCGCAAAACATGACAGGAAGCCCTCTGTCACCAGCGCCTGCTCTAGCACCCCGGCATATGTGGAAATGCCCAAGGGTACTCTGACAGCACAAATTTCTTGGCGGAGATCCTGCCCAAACTTCCGCGCTCGGATGTCGTCGTCTTGGACCAAGTTCGAATAAAAGCGTGCACGGTCTGCAAAACTAGTCGCGTACTCGGCCACTGTCATCCCTCCCTGCTGAAACTGCAGGAGCTCCTGAATCCGAATGGAGCACAAGCAGGAGGGGAAAAACTCCTCACGGAGCAACAACTGAAAGTCATCCAACGAAAATGACGACTCATCAAGAAACTGAGTCTCCAGACTCCACCAACGCCAAGCTTCTCCACGAAAAAGGCTGGCTGCCAAAGCTACTCTCTGATCTGACGGCGTCTGCACAAGCCTGAAAAGGCGAACCACTACCTCAGGCCAAACCTCTGCTGCCTGAGGGTCTGGCTCACCACTGAACCTCAGCGGTCTCTGCCACTGGAACTCACGGAGTGCGCTCAACCTGAGCTCAAACTCCGCCTGCTCTGCTGAAACTGTCTGCTGCTCAACAGGTGGGGGGGTGCTGCTACCGACCCACCTGGAGGAAGGGCTCGCATGATGGGTTATGTACAGTGTCCTCATAGCTTATAGGGTCGTTGTCACGAACCAAAGATGGTATCCTGGCTGGCTGTCCTCGCGGAGACATCCTGAATATTATCAAGGAGTGTCGCGGTCAGATGATCATATATGTATATACCAATACAACAACAACGATGGGGAGCTGACTCAAGAAGGACGGTCAAAGACTCGATCCTATGTGATGCACAAACAAATTTCCCTGCAACAAGTGTCTCAGCATGCCGAGTCGACAAGCGGGATATCAAGGTCCTGGTGAATGGATACGTCGGCCGCCGCACCATCACTGGACTCCCTGGCCTGAGAGCCGCTCTCGAGACACGTTAACATTGTTGCCCTATATCCCAACCAATTCCTCTTTTAGGGACGTCCGCACAATGTCCCAAGGAACGAACCACCTCTGATACCACTTTTTCATGACCCGAACCTACCCGGGCTCGAGCCGCAACTACCCCAAGCCCGCCTCCATAGGCCAGGGGCTGGCGACCAGCGCCGAAGGCACAACAACTCGGGGAGGCCTTTTCCTAAGCACCTGTACACACGCACTTGCAGCAAACTCAATGCAAAAGTGCAGAGTAAAAGGAAAGACGAGTAAAGAAAAGAAAAGGGAAACTGCTATAAACATACCACAAAGTGCATCGACCTCTACAAGTACAAAGTACAAGCTGTAAGGAAAAGGGGAAAAACACACGCCCAACCAAAAAGTGCCACAACCCGGCAACAGGTAAACGAAAAGAAACAGCCGACAGGTCTGCCACCTAGAACCCGGCCACGACCACCGCACGCGGTCCAAGCTCCCAAGCTCCTATTCTCCACTGAAGTCATGCTCCACCTGTCCGTCATCTGTAAGGGAACACCAAGTGCGGGCAAAGCCCAAGCAGGGGTGAGTATAAAAATACTCAGTAGGATATCCCGAAGGCTCAAGGGAGCAACAAAAGGAGGTACCAAAGGGTGAGCAATAGAGAGAATAGGAAAGTAAAGGGGGGGTACAATAGAGAGTACAGTAAAGAGTCCAGCTCAACCCAACAAGTGAAAGGAAGTAGACTCGTCCAGGCACAAGGAGCTGGAAACGGTGAGAAGTTGAACTTCCCGTCGAGTCTTCGCTACCTATAGCAGGAGAGTAGACTCATCCAACCACGAGAAGCTAGACACGGAAATCACGTGGCATACCCCGCGCGTCTTCGCCTCTCCTGGAGGGAGAGTAACCAAGCCCAAGGAGTGGGTACCAGAACAAGGTATATACATATCCTTATGCTCAGCGAGAATCCCAAACAACGTCGTAAGGGGATCTCCGTCCTGTACCTCAGTCCAAGAAAAGAGTAGCCAACAGTCCTAGAAGTAACCTCCATCGATGCCCAGCATCCCGCACGTCTTCCCTGAACCGCAAGCCAAGGGTCTCAGTCACCGCACCTTGATACTATCCGCTTCGGGCGGCACTGACTCGCCCGCACAGTTTTAGATCGCGTCGCAAGAACGCGTCTCGGTGGGGAAAGCGCCCCTCGTACTTGAGAGTTCTAGGAAATTCAAACCACACCTCATCATTGCCTTGCAGTCAAGAGGTCTCCTCAAAGACAAGGTCGTCACAACACTGACCTGCACAACCAAGGGTCCCGCTCCGGTAATCACGGAGGAAAGCCTCAGACTAGCCTAGTAGAAAGGACTGAGTCTGGAATGCCAACCGGTGTCCCCACTGCCCAGCCATGCTGGAGGGTAATTCATAACCAAATATCAGGTGACCCACTGCCCAGCCCTACTGGAGGGTAAACCCTAATACATCAATCGGCGACCCACTGCCCAGCCCCGCTGGAGGGTAGACCATAATCAGATATCGGGTGACCCACTGCCCAGCCCTGCTGGAGGGTAAACCATAATCAGATATCAGGTGACCCACTGCCTAGCCCTGCTGGAGGGTAAACCATAATCAGATATCAGGTGACCCACTGCCCAGCCCTTCTGGAGGGTAAACCATAATCAGATATCGGGTGACCCACTGCCCAGCCCTGCTGGAGGGTAAACCCTAATACATCATCAGGCGACCCACTGCCCAGCCCCGCTGGAGGGTAGACCTGTAATAAGTCGACAGGCGACTCACTGCCCAGCCGTGCTGGAGGGTAGGCCTGGAACTAGACGACATGCGGCCCACTGCCCAGCCCCGCTGGAGGGTAGACCCTAAGAGGTCGTCAGGTGACCCACTGCCCAGTCTCTGCTGGAGGGTAGACCCTAGTAGCGTCGGGTGACCCACTGCCCAGTCTCTACTGGAGGGTAGACCCTAAAAGGTCGTCGGGTGACCCACTTCCCAGTCTCTGCTGGAGGGTAGACCCTAGTAGCGTCGGGTGACCCACTGCCCAGTCTCTGCTGGAGTGTAGACCCTAATAGCATCGGGTGACCCACTGCCCAGTCTCTGCTGGAGGGTAAACCCTAGAAGTCGATGAGTAACCCACTGCCCAGCCCCACTGGAGGGTAGAACTCAAAACTGCTCTAGCCATCTCCACTGGAGGGCACAACATGGGCCAGCCGAACACGGAGTGGGTATCACGCAACCTCCCAACTCCAGAACCACTCACCCAAAGGAGGTGCAGCGTCTGCTATAGCACTGGGTGTCACTAGCACCGCTACCGGCCAATCCATCGAGAGCGAAACCAGGGGGAGACCACTCAACCCTGCTGGTCAACAAACCAGTACCGAGCCAGGGGAAAACTCCACCCTGCTGGTCAAACAAACACACAGAGGGACCCTCTACGCTGTGAGAGGTCCAAATACGCGAAGCAGAACACAACACGCACTTGGGGCCCACACGACGTGTGACCCCATCTCAACCCCAACCAAGTGTACGAACGTCTTAGGTACGAACCACACGTACCTCCAAGTGCTCTCATATACTCCCAGAGTATACCTCGTACCAGCCCATAGGCTATCGTGCACATGGCACCCAACGTCAACGCGAAGGCGTGACATAAAAACTCCAACCTGCCACCTCATCGGCTGAGGCACAACCAACCACATCTCGTGGACCAAAAGTATCACTCTCCCAAGAGTGCGCGATCACACGCCGAGGATCCTCTACAAACAAGGTAGGTCGAACCACCACTAGAGCACCATCCATTCTTCCACAAAAAGATCGCGCAAGAGGCTCTGCACAACCAAACGGAGCGCACCGTTGTAATCCTCGCGAAAAAACAAGCGAGATCGACTACTTACTCACCTCCAATGTATATCCGACGGAAATTTCGCCAACACCGCCTCACGCCCGAACGGCGTCCCGCGATCCCGAGCCTCAACTCCGAAAACAGTCGGGCGCATCGCACCATTGCGATCCCCTCGGGAAAACACGTCAAAAGCACTACTCACTTGAGTACAACGAATATCCGGAGAAAAAGGTGCATCCCGGCACACCGCACACAAGCGGTGCCACATGGGACCCACATCCTGATCCCGAAACTCAACGAACAGATCGCACCGTTGCGATCCTCTCGAAAAAGTACACGAAATGGACTACTCACTTGTCCAAAACGGTCACCCGGTGATAAAGCTGGAAATCACCGTCAACTCCCGAAACGGCCCTCGCGGGGCCTGCACCATCGTGCGGAATTACAGCGGGCAGACTGTTCCAATGCGATGCCCTCGGAAAAACACCCAACATTGACTGCTCGCACGCCCCGAACGGACGTCCGAGGAAAAATCCGCTAAAAGCTGCACGCAGCTCAAAAGACGGGTCGTGGGGCCCACGCCTCAACTTCATCCTCAACGCCTGGAACCACCCTGGAAAGCTCCGCCTCAGTGCCAGGGTCCCAACTCCACTGACGGCGCTCAAAACGGACGTCGGATGCGTCTGCGCCGCTCAAAACAAGATTCCCGGAAAAAATGACGTTCCACTTTAAGATGCGTCGCGCCTCTGAGGCCCCTCGTTTCAGGAATTAAAAATTCCCGAAACCATCTCAAAAACTCTTCCTTGACGCAAGCTCCGCGCTGCCGCAGACGGCGCGCAAAACGGACGCCCGTAGCCCGAAATACGGGCGTCCGAAGACTAAGGGGAAAAGCCCCTTGGGCCGGACCGGCCCGGTCCAGCCGAGCCACGGGCCCCCGCTCCGCGGCCCGCTCCCCCTTCACACCAGTGCGCCCGCCGCGCGGGATTCCCCACCGACCGGCCATGAGGGTCGGTCGCCTATTCCACGCAACGACCCGCGAAGCACGGGTCGTTGCTGCGCTGCACGGGGCCGCCGCCTCGCGGCCCCTCCTCCGCTTGACGGCGCCCACGGCCGGCTTCCGACAGCCACCGCCGAAGGCCGCCGCCGCCTCCCAGAAGCGCCGCCGCCGCCTGCTGAAGCCCCGGCCGACCGCCGGAGGCCCTGCTCCGCCCCGCGCCGCCGCCGCCCGCCCCCTTCGACCCACGCCGGAAACCGGATGTGGCCGGAAAATTTTCCAAGGACCACCGGGAACGGTCCGGTGGTCGAAATTTCGATCCGGATAGCTTTCCGGAAACCTCGGGACAGGATCTACGCATCTACGGTCTTTTTTCGACGATCCATTGGTGCGATTGAGCATAAATGAGGATTAAAATGGGGAAGGGGAGAAAAACTCAAATCCGCCTACCTCGTTGGGCTTCGCCCGGCGCTTCCCGCGTGATCTGCCGCGCGTCATCGTCTCACCGGAGCCACCTTGCCGGAGTCACCTCACCGGAGCTCACTGGAGCTCGCCGGAAAGGAAGAAGGGAGGGGAGGGGTTGTGAGGAAGAAGGGGGGGTGCGTGTTTAAATAAAAACACTTAAACACCCCGCCCGACACGCCCCCGAATCCACTCCCGAAGCGGACAAAAAGGAGGGCGTCCCTGGGGCAAACACAACGCTCCGAGAGTAACGGAGGTCTCGGAATTTTATTCCGAGACCCCGTTCAAAAGTTACTAAACTTAGCGCCCGAGGCCGCCAAATTACGAAAACGCCCCTGGGGCCATTTTTCACAAACGGCCCGTGCCCGCAAAACTTATACCCCTACTAGGGTAAAAGGCACACTACAAACTCAACGGTGCCCTCGGTTTTCCAATCTGAGTCACCGTTTAAGAGATACTAGCATTTCGCCATTAAACTAATTAGTTAATTAATTAATTAATCCGTTTAACGTTCCAGAAGCGGGCGAGGGGTCCAAACATCCCGCGCCGACAAGCTTTATGTCGTTCCTAGGGTAAACACCCCATTTCGTACCCATACGTACACTCGGATCTCTGATTCGGAACTTCGTTTAGGAGTTATCCCATTTATTTAGCGTTTCGAGTGTGAACAAACTGAAAATTTAATTCCGGCCACTCCGGGGCTCGGAATCGCACGCCGTCTAAAGGCTCTGCTCTGGAATATCATCAATAATATTCCAAAGTCTTTCGTAGAAAAAACCGGATTCTTACATTATCCATGATCATATATTCTTATGTGAATCTTTATTTTATTTTATCTTTGTTCCTTTAACAATGGTTCATACTAAGCTTATGAATTTACAAAAGCATATCCCCCAGGAGTGTCGTAACCAAGAGTGCAGCAAGGCCCATTTTCGTGTACCAGTTCCTGTTTGATTCTAGCTCAAAGCGGTGTTTTCGGGTTTTACCCCTATGTACATCTGTGCCAGAGGCACCTCTACCTGCTCGTATCCAGACAGGGATGTATTTGCTTGGCAACCCATTACTCAATACTCACCAAAATACCAGGAAAATTTCGTATATATAAACTTTTCTATAGGCTTCTTCCTAAAGTTTTCATATCCTAATTTCCACAAATAACTAAACCATCCTTTGATACCAACTATAGCATCCCACCTTTTTATCACATAAACTTTCATTACATTTTACAAAACCGAGGATCTTTAAGGTTTAGTGTCTTGGAAACCGGGAACTTAAAACATGAAAACATAAAACATTCTTCTTAAACACTTGAAAGGATTCTCCTCATGTTCATCCTAGTTTCATTACTGCATCTCATAACCTGGGGACATACATCAAAAGAAAGGGTGAGCAGAAGGCCCAATAAGGGAAACAAGAGAAACATTTTACATGTGAACTTGAGATACTTCAATAAGGTCATGAAAAGAACTTTAAGGCATGAGAAAGAAATCATGAGATATATCAGAATAAAAATAACATTTTTCATAACTTGAAGATGTGTCTAAAACATTTAATATTGACAATCATTTTGTTTCACCAAGGTCCATCTCCAAGGTGTCATTAAAAATTACCAAGGTTATTCACCAAGGTATCAGTCTAAAAAGTCATCTCTAGAGATTAAGTATTTACCCAATGCATTGGAGCGCTATCTGGGAGCACCCTTGACATGTCTTTATTATCATGTGAGACACATATATCATCATTAATCATTTCATAAAAACCCCATATAGCATAAAAGAAATGGGTTTCATTTCATAATCATAACGTTTTAAAAACTGCTTTAAGGACATGATCTTTATGTCACTTTAAACACACGGAAAGGGAAAGCGGGTTTCATGTATGTAAATCCCAGAATTTAAAATAAAAAATTTTGATATATATGTGAATACCCCTGTAGAAATAAGAGCTTTGAGTATTCACTTAATAACATAAAATAATTTTGAGATAAAGAGGGAGGCATTTTGAGACGAAAACTATGCAGCATAACGTCTATGATACATGGTTTTAGAAAACATTGAAAAGAGAGGGGACATGGGTCACCCACTCAAAAATGATACCTAAAATATTAGGGGAATAGAATATAAATTATTTGAGAACATGGTAATGAAATTTGAATGATATACCATATGAAACGAAGAACTTGAAAGGAAGACAAAAAAATAATATTTCTCTTATAAGAATTCGGCAGCCTAACGGCGTTACTTAAAACTTCCAAAGATGGATTGACGAGATCAAATAGGGTATCTCATCATATGAACATAAATGATCAGTATGATAGATATAGAGATAATACCCCAACATAATAAAAAATAACTTGAAATACTTGACATGAAAATAGATCTTGAAAACGAGAAGGGTGAAAGAACCCCTTAGGAATTCGACAGCCTAACGACGTCACTTAAACTTCAACAAAAATGAATTGTTGAGATCAAATAGGGTCTCTCATCATATGAACATAAAATATCAGTATGATATATTTAGAGATCATGCCCCAAAAAAATAAAAAGTAACTTGAAATACTTGACATGAAAATAGATCTTGAAAATGAGAAGGGTGAAAGAATCCCTTAAAAATTCGGCAGCCTAACGGCGCCACTTAAAACTTCAAAATACTGAATTGAAGAGATCAAATAGGGTCTATCATCATATGATCATAAAAGATCAGTATTATAGATTTATAGATCACACCCCAACATGATAAAAAGTAACTTTAAAGACTTGACATGGAATTAGAACTTTGAAAAGGGAGAAAGGTGAAAGAACCACTTAAAAATTCGGCAGCCTAACGACGCCACTTAAAACTTCAAAATACTGAAGTGAAGAGATAAAATGGGGTATCTCATCATATGATCATAAAAGATCAGTATGATAAATTTAGAGATCATACCCCAACATAATAAAAATGAACTTGAAATACTTTACATGAAAATAGATCTTGAAAAATGAGAAGGGAGAAAGAATCTGTTACAAAAATTTCGGCAGCCTAACGACGCCACTTAAAACTTCATAAAACGAAATAATGAGAGTAAGAGGGGATATCTCATTATATGAACATGAAAAGGGCAGTAAGAGGAGTATAAAATAACATCCTTTAACATAATAACATGGAGCATAAAAGAAATGACATAAAAGAGATTTCTTGAAAAGAAATAGAGAGGTCGGATCCCTTACCTTAAAACGTAACTCTTAAAACTCAAAGGTTGGGACCATGAGGGATTGGGGGCACCTTGGGAGGACTCCTTGGGAGTTAATGAGACCAGAACTTCGTTGGGGGAGAGTGGGGAGTCGAAATGGAGGAGAGGATAGCTTGGTATTTATAGGGAAAGTGAGGGGACAAGGCATTAATGGCCAAGGGACACCTCAAAAGTGGTTTTCTCAAAACCATGTGCTCTCCCATGGTATTTCCCATGAAGTTAGGCCACATGGGGCCCCCAATAAAATAATTCATCAAATTTGGTCGGCCAACCCTTAAAATATCTCATGACATCATCATGACACAGTTATGATGTCATTAAACATACTGAAACCCTAAAACTGCTTTTTTTACTATTCACTAAAAATTCATCTTTCTCAGAAAAATCCCAAAATTTTCACCTTAACCACATATCAATGCTATGATTTCAAAAATAAAATCCATTTTATAAAAATAATTTTTTAAATATTTTTAATTTAATTTTTAAATAAATACACTATTCACCAAAAATTCATTTTTTCAGAAAAAACCCCCCAAAATTACCTTAACATAATATCGATGCTCTGAGTTCAAAAATTAAATCCATTTTATAAAAATAAATTGCTAAATATTTTTAATTTAATTTTTAATTAAAAAAAACACTATTCACCTGAAAAAACTAATACTTGAATAATAATTTATAGAACTGTTATTTAACCATTTTATTGAATCACATTACTTAATCAAGGTGCCTAGATTATATTAATACTTTCTTTAAGTGAGATTACTAATACATTTGGTCACATTACTAATCCTAAGCATAAAATCACTATTCATAATTTACTATTCATCAAAAATTAAGTTGATCTTATTAAACTCTAAATTTCGTACTGAATATAGTTGTAGAAGAACATTTTTTGAAAATCATTTCACATTTTTAATTATTTAAGGTTTACATAAACATTTTTAAAATATCCTTTTTCTAAAATTCATCAAAAATATGCATACTATATTTATCCGGTCATTTGAAAATTCATAAACTTCATCATAAGAAGAAATCCCAATTTTTATTTAAAACAAAGGATTACACAAGGCAGTTACGGTCACCTTACATAGCCTCTTATCACACCAGTGTAGGACCTAAGTGTAAGGTGTGCTAAGGTGAGAGAATATGATGGAGGCTCGGCCAACATCGCACGAGTAGTAATTTCTATCAGTTTGAACTTCTCGCAAAGGCGATTCCATTCTAGCTTCACACGATGAAGTTCAGCTTGGGTTTGGTCCAAAGCAAAGCCCAGTGGTGCTACCTCCATACCAAGTTCTGTTAGATGGGCATCGATCGGTCCAAGACTACTGGGTGAGGCCATCAAATCTTCTTTCTATAATAATTAACCAAGATTACTTGTATTTAGAGACAATAATCAAAACGTTTAGTTTCCGGCGGTCATATTGATCAATGGTCATATAACAGTCAAAACCCAACAGTCTCATTTTAATTATACTCATGTTATCAAATGAAACATTTTTGTTGAGTATAAAAATAAAATAACACATAAAACTAGGAAACAAGATTTATTCAAAAAATTTGGGTCGTTACAATCTTCCCCCCTTAAGAAATTGTGTCCTCGCAATTTTTAAAATTATGTTTTGAAATTTCATTGAAAGTCCCACTCGAAAAAGGAGTCAGTAAAACTATTACTTTAAAAGAAAGAAAGGGAAGTACAAAGGTCACCCGAGTTAACACACACTAGGATTCCATGTAGGAAAACATGGACATGGAGGAGAAAACAAAGGGTCAAGTTCTGAGGGAGAGTTATAGAAAACATGATTAGGAGAAAGTTAACCATAAGAAAATCCCAAACTTATGATGTGTGTAAACGGTCTTTGATCACCTAGTAGGAAACGTAAACCAACAACGTTTTTGTTTTACGTTACTTTTCATAATTTTGAGGAATTCATTTACTACATAGAACAAAAACATAAGAAAATATACCTACCTTCATGTAGAGTTTCATCCTTTAATAAGTTTCTACCAAAACTAATCTTTTCTCCAAATGATGAGCATTCAAAACTACTTGGTCTCATCAAAACAGAAGAATCATATTCTAGAGAATCACATAATCCAAAAAAGTTTAACTATCTATTTCTTCTATCTTTAAACATTATCCCAAAAATAGAAAGGATAAGGTAAAACAACTCTTCAAAAATAAAGAATCCCATGGTAATGGAAACTACTTTTACATCTTCAAAGTTCCATGGTACTACCCAAAGTTCATCATAGACCATTCCATAAATAATGGTCCTTAAGATTCCTCAAAATAAACCAAACTAAGATTGAAACCCAAATACAAGAAGGATTTGATAACATAGTCTTCCAAAATAAACTTCATTGTTCATCTCCAAACAAAATCAACCACTCCAAACATCTTATAAAAAAAGTAGCTAACCTAAAAATATTTTACCCAAGATAGGTTAATCATTCCCATAAGTAACCTAAATTACTATAAGTCCACCTTAATTTCATCGATCCTTCAAAATATAAGTCAACCTTACTCCTCAATGAAAATACCGTAGTAATCTATTTACCTCGATCATATAGAGTCCCCAAAATAGTGAACGTCTTCCAAAATAATAATCATCTTTTAATCCCCTAATAATCTCTGTCATATTAATACGGTAATCGTCACATTGCCTATCACATTGGTTGTTGGGACATGTTCTTCCATTTCCCTCCATTAACTAAGAAAAGAAACTATAATTAGGGGCTTAAATACTTAGCCAACAATCATGAAAAGGAAACTTTAAGTATAAAAGGATAAACTTGTAGAAGAAAAGTATACCCTAACTTGTGATCCCCTAAGTTCCCATCTAGGTTATCCATGATCATATATTCTTATGTGAATCCTTATTCTATTTTATCTGTGTTCCTTTAACAATGATTCGCACTAAGCTTATGAATTTACAAAAGCATATCCCCCGGGAGTGTCGTAACCAAGAGTGCAGCAAGGCCCATTTTTGTGTACCAGTTCCCGTTTGATTCTAGCTCAAAGCGGTGTTTTTGGGTTTTACCCCTATGTACATCTATGCCAGAGCCACATCTACCTGCTCGTATCCAGATAGGGATGTATTTTCTTGGAAACCCATTACTCAATACTCACCAAAATACCAAGAAGATTTCCTATATATAAACTTTTCTATAGGCTTCTTCCTAAAGTTTTCATATCCTAATTTCCACAAATAACTAAACCATCCTTTGATACCAACTATAGCATCCCGCCTTTTTATCACATATTTTTTCATTACATTTTACAAAACTGAGGATCTTTAAGGTTTAGTGTCTTGGAAACCGGGAACTTAAAACATGAAAACATAAAACATTCTTCTTAAACACTTGAAAGGATTCTCCTCATATTCATCCTAGGTTCATCACTGCATATCATAACCTGGGGACATACATCAAAAGAAAGGGTGAGCATAAGGCCCAGTAAGGGAAATAATAGAAACATTTTACATGTGAACTTGAGATACTTCAATAAGGTCATGAAAAAAACTTTAAGGCATGAGAAAAAAATCATGAGATATATCATAATAAAAATAACATTTTTCATAACTTTAAGATGTGGATACAACATTTAATATTGACAATCATTTCCTTTCACCAAGGTCCATCCCCAAGGTGTCATTAAAAATTACGAAGGTTATTCACCAAGGTATCATCTAAAAAGTCATCTCTAGAGATTATGTCTTTACCCAATGCATTGGAGCGCTATCTGGGCGCACCCTTGACATGTCATTATTATCATGTGAGCCACATATATCATCATCAATCATTTCATAAACAACCCATATATCATAAAATAAATGAGTTTCATTTCATAATCATAACGTTTTAAAAACTGCTTTAAGGACGTGATCGTTATGTCACTTTAAACACACGAAAGGGGAAAGCAGGTTTCATGTATGTAAATCTCAGAATTTAAAATAGAACATTTTGATATATATGTGAATACCCCTGTAGAAATAAGATCTTTGATTATTCACTTAATAATGTAAAATAATTTTGAGATAAAGAGGGAGGCATTTTGAGACGAAAACTATGCAGCATAACGTCTATGATACATGGTTTTAGAAAACATTGAAAAGAGAGGGGACATGGGTCACCCACTCAAAAATGATACATAAAACAGTAGGGGAACAGAATATAAAGTGTTTGAGAACATGGTAATGGAATTTGAATTATATAACATATGAAACGAAGAACTTGAAAGGAATACAAAAAAATAAGATTTCTCTTATGAGAATTCGGCAGCCTAACGACGTTACTTAAAACTTCCAAAGATGGATTGACGAGATCAAATAGGGTCTCTCATCATATGAACATAAATGATCAGTATGATAGATATAGATATAATACCCCAACATAATAAAAAGGAACTTGAAATACTTGACATGAAAATAGATCTTGAAAACGAGAAGGGTGAAAGAACCCCTTAGGAATTTGGCAGTCTAACGGCGTCACTTAAACTTCAACAAAAATGAATTGATGAGATCAAATAGGGAATCTCATAATATGAACATAAAAGATCAGTATGATATATTTAGAGATCATACCCCAACAAAATAAAAAGGAACTTGAAATACTTGACATGAAAATAGATCTTGAAAACGAGAAGGGTGAAAGAATCCTTTAAAAATTCGGCAGCCTAACGGCGCCACTTAAAAATTCAAAATACTGAATTGAAGAGATAAAATAGGTTCTCTCATCATATGAGCATAAAAGATCAGTGTGATATATTTAGATATCATACCACAACATGATAAAAAGGAACTTTCAAGACTTGACATGGAATTAGAACTTTGAAAAAGGAGAAAGGTGAAAGAACTACTTAAAAATTCGGCAGCCTAACGGCGCCACTTAAAACTTCAAAATACTGAAGTGAAGAGATAAAATGGGGTATCTCATCATATGATCATAAAAGATCAGTATGATAAATTTAGTGATCATACCCCAACATAATAAAAAGGAACTTGAAATAATTTACATGAAAATAGATCTTGAAAAATGAGAAGGGAGAAAGAATCCGTTACAAAAATTTCGACAGCCTAACAGCGCCACTTAAAACTTTATAAAACGAAATAATGAGAGTAAGAGGGGATATCTCATTATATGAACATTAAAAGGGAATTAATAGGAGTATAAAAGAACATCCTTTAACATAAGAACATGGAGCATAAAAGAAATGACATAAAATAGATTTCTTAAAAAGAAAGAGAGAGGTTGGATCCCTTACCTTAAAACGTAACTCTTAAAACTCGAAGGTTGGGACCTTGAGGGCTTGGGGGAACCTTGGGAGGGCTCCTTGGGAGGTAATGAGACCATAACTTCGTTGGGGGAGAGTGAGGAGTCGAAATGGAGGAGAGGATGGCTTGGTATTTATAGGGAAAGTGAGGGGACAAGGCATTAATGGCCAAGGGACACCTCAAAAGTGGTTTTCTCAAAACCATGTGCTCTCCCATGGTATTTAGCATGAATTTAGGCCACATGGGGCCCCCAATACAATAATTCATCAAATTTGGTCGGCCAACCCTTAAAATATCTCATCACATCACCATGACACAGTTATGATGTCATTAAACATACCGAAACCCTAAAACTGCTTTTTTTACTATTCCATAAAAATTCATCTTTCTCAGAAAAATCCCAAAAATTCACCTTAACCAAATATCAATGCTCTGATTTAAAAAATAAACTCCATTTCATAAAAATAATTTTCTAAATATTTTTAATTTAATTTTTAAATAAATACACTATTCACCGAAAATTCATTTTTTCAGAAAAAACCCCCAAAATTAACTTAACATAATATCGATGCTCTGAGTTCAAAAATGAAATCCATTTTATAAAAATAATTTTCTAAATATTTTTAATTTAATTTTTAATTAAAAAAACACTATTCACCTGAAAAACTAATACTTGAATGATAATTTATGAAACTGTTATTTAACCATTTTATTGAATCACATTACTTAAACAAGGTGCCTAGATTATATTAATACTTTCTTTAAGTGAGATTACTAATACATTTGGTCACATTACTAATCCTAAGCATAAAATCACTATTCATAATTTACTATTCATCAAAAATTAAGTTGATCTTATTAGACTCTAAATTTTGTACTGAACATAATTGTAGAAGAATTTTTTTTGAAAATCATTACACATTTTTAATTATTTAAGTTTTACATAAACATTTTTAAAATATCCTTTTTCTAAAATTCATCAAAAATATGCATACTATATTTATCCGGTCATTTGAAAATTCATAAACTTTATCATAAGAAGAAATCCCAATTTTTATTTAAAACAAAGGATTACACAAGGCAGTTACGGTCTCCTTACATAGCCTCTTATCACACCAGCCTAGGACCTAAGTGTAAGGTGTGCTAAGGTGAGAGAATATGAGGGAGGCTCGGCCAACATCGCACGATTAGTAATTTTTATCAGTTTTAACTTCTTGCAAAGGCGATTCCGTTCTAGCTTCACACGATGAAGTTCGGCTTGGGTTTGGTCCAGAGCAAAGCCCAGTGGTGCTACCTCCTTCCCAAGTTCTGTTAGATGGGCTTTGATCGGTCCAAGACTACTGGGTGAGGCCATCGAATCTTCTTTCTATAATAATTAACCAATATTACTTGTATTTAGAGACAATAATCAAAACGTTTAGTTTCCAGCGGTCATATTGACCAATGGTCATATAACAGTCAAAACCCAACGGTCTCATTTTAATTATACTCATGTTATCAAATGAAACATTTTTGTTGAGTATAAAAATAAAATAACACATAAAACTAGGAAACAAGATTTATTCAAAAATTTCGGGTCGTTACAATCTTCCCCCCTTAAGAAATTGCGTCCTCGCAATTTTTAAAATTAGGTTTTGAAATTTCATTGAAAGTCCCACATCAGAAAAGGAGTCAGTAAAGCTATTACTTTAAAAGAAATAAAGGGAAGTACAAAGGTCACCCGAGTTAACCCACACTAGGATTCCATGTAGGAAAACATGGATATGGAGGAGAAAACAAAGGGTCAAGTTCTGAGGGAGAGTTATAGAAAACATGATTAGGAGAAAGTTAACCATAAGAAAATCCCAAACTTATGATGTGTGTAAATGGTCTTTGATTACCTAGTAGGAAACGTAAACGAACAACGTTTTTGTTTTACGTTCCTTTTCATAATTTTGAGGAATTCATTTACTACATAGAACAAAAACATAAGAAAATATACCTACCTTCATGTAGAGTTTCATCCTTTAATAAGTTTCTACCAAAACTAATCTTTTCTCCAAATGATGAGCATTCAAAACTACTTGGTCTCATCAAAACACAAGAATCATCTTCTAGAGAATCACATAATCCACAAAATATTAACTATCTATTTCTTCTATCTTTAAACATTATCCCAAAAATAGAAAGGGTAAGGTAAAATAACTCTTCAAAAAGAAAGAATCCCATAGGAATGGAAACTAATTTTACATATTCAAAGTTCCATGGTACTACCCAAAGTTCATCATAGACCATTCCATAAATAACGGTCCTTAAGATTCCTCAAAATAAACCAAACTAAGATTGAAACCCAAATACAAGAAGGATTTGACAACATAGTCTTCCAAAATAAACTTCATTGTTCATCTCCAAACAACATCAACCACTCCTAACATATTATAACAAAAGTAGCTAACCTAAACATATTTTACCAAAGATAGGTTAATCATTCCCATAAGTAACCTAAATTACTATAATTCCACCTTAAATTCATCGATTCTTCAAAATATAAGTCAACCTTACTCCTCAATGAAAATACCGTAGTAATCTATTTACCTCGATCATATAGAGTCCCCAAAATAGTGAATGTCTTCCAAAATAATAACCATCTTTTAATCCCCTAATCATCTCTGTCATATTAATACGGAAATCATCGCATTTCCTATCACATTGGTTGTTGGGACATGTTCGTCCATTTCCCGCCATTAACTAAGAAAAGAAACTATAATTAGGGGCTTAAATACTTAGCCAACAATCATGAAATGGAAACTTTAAGCATAAAAGGATAAACTTGTAGAAGAAAAGTATACCCTAACTTGTGATCCCCTAGGTTCCCATCTAGGTTATCCATGATCATATATTCTTATGTGAATCCTTATTTTATTTTATCTGTGTTCCTTTAACAATGGTTCATACTAAGCTTATGAATTTACTAAAGCATATCCCCCGGGAGTGTCGTAACCAAGAGTGAAGCAAGGCTCGTTGTCGTGTACCAGTTCTCGTTTGATTCTAGCTCAAAGTGGTGTTTTCGGGTTTTACCCCTATGTACATCTGTGCCAGAGCCACCTCTACCTTCTTGTATCCAGACAGGGATGTATTTTCTTGGCAACCCATTACTCAATACTCACCAAAATACTAGGAAGATTTCCTATATATAAACTTTTCTATAGGCTTCTTCCTAAAGTTTTCATATCCAAATTTTCACAAATAACTAAACCATCCTTTGATACCAACTATAGCATCCCGCCTTTTTATCACATAATTTTTCATTACATTTTACAAAACCGAGGATCTTTAAGGTTTAGTGTCTTGGAAACCGGGAACTTAAAACATGAAAACATAAAACATTCTTCTTAAAAACTTGAAAGGATTCTCCTCATGTTCATCCTAGGTTCATCACTGAATCTCATAACCTGGGGACATACATCAAAAGAAAGGGTGAGCAGAAGGCCCAATAAGGGAAACAAGAGAAACATTTTACATGTGAACTTGAGATACTTCAATAAGGTCATGAAAATAACTTTAAGGCATGAGAAAGAAATCATGAGATATATCATAATAAAAATAACATTTTTCATAACTTTAAGATGTGGCTACAACATTTAATATTGACAATCATTTCGTTTCACCAAGGTCCATCCCCAATGTGTCATTAAAAATTACCAAGGTTATTCACCAAGGTATCATCTAAAAAGTCATCTCTAGAGATTAAGTCTTTACCCAATGCATTGGAGCGCTATCTGGGCGCACCCTTGACATGTCTTTGTTATCATGTGAGCCACATATATCATCATCAATCATTTCATAAACTACCCATATAGCATAAAATAAATGAGTTTCATTTCATAATCATAACATTTTAAAAATTGCTTTAAGGACGTGATCGTTATGTCACTTTAAACACGCGGAAAGGGAAAGCGGGTTTCATGTATGTAAATCCTAGAATTTAAAATAGAACATTCTGATATATATGTGAATAATCCTGTAGAAATAAGAGCTTTGAGTATTCACTTAATAACATAAAATAATTTTGAGATAAAGAGGGAGGCATTTTGAGACGAAAACTATGCAGCATAACGTCTATGATACATGGTTTTAGAAAACATTGAAAAGAGAGGGGACATGGGTCACCCACTCAAAAATGATACATAAAATAGTAGGGGAACAGAATATAAAGTTTTTGAGAACATGGTAATGAAATTTTAATGATATACCATATGAAACGAAGAACTTGAAAGGAAGACAAAAAAATAAGATTTCTCTTATGAGAATTCGGCAGCCTAACGGCGTTACTTAAAACTTCCAAAGATGGATTGACAAGATCAAATAGGGTCTCTCATCATATGAACATAAATGATCAGTATGATAGATATATAGATCATGACCCAACATAATAAAAAGGAACTTGAAATACTTGACATGAAAATAGATCTTGAAAACTAGAAGGGTGAAAGAACCCCTTAGGAATTCGGTAGCCTAACGGCGTCACTTAAACATAAACAAAAATGAATTGATGAGATCAAATAGGGACTCTCATCATATGAACATAAAAGATCAGTATTATATATTTAGAGATCATACCCCAACAAAATAAAAAGTAACTTGAAATACTTGACATGAAAATAGATCTTGAAAACGAGAAGGGTGAAAGAATCTCTTAAAAATTCGGCAGCCTAACGGCGCCACTTAAAACTTCAAAATACTGAATTGAAGAGATCAAATAGGGTCTCTCATAATATGAGCATAAAAGATCAGTATGATAGATTTAGATATCATACCCCAACATGATAAAAAGTAACTTTCAAGACTTGACATGGAATTAGAACTTTGAAAAAGGAGAAAGGTGAAAGAACCACTTAAAAATTCGGCAGTCTAACAGCGCCACTTAAAACTTCAAAATACTGAAGTGAAGAGATCAAATGGGGTCTCTCATCATATGATCATAAAATATCAGTATGATAAATTTAGAGATCATACCCCAACATAATAAAAAGTAACTTGAAATATTTTACATGAAAATAGATCTTGAAAAATGAGAAGGGAGAAAGAATCCGTTACAAAAATTTCGGCAGCCTAACGGCGCCACTTAAAACTTCATAAAATGAAATAATGAGAGTAGGAGGGGATATCTCATTATATGAACATGAAAAGGAAAGTAAGAGGAGTATAAAATAACATCCTTTAACATAAGAACATGGAGGATAAAAGAAATGACATAAAAGACATTTCTTGAAAAGAAAGAGAGAGGTCGGATCCCTTACCTTAAAACGTAACTCTTAAAACTCAAAGGTTGGGACCTTGAAGGATTGGGGGCACCTTGGGAGGACTCCTTGGGAGGTAATGAGACCAGAACTTCATTGGGGGAGAGTAGGGAGTCGAAATGGTGTAGAGGATGGCTTGGTATTTATAGGGAAAGTGAGGGGACAAGGCATTAATGGCCAAGGGACACCTCAAAAGTGGTTTTCTCAAAACCATGTGCTCTCCCATGGTATTTCCCATGAAGTTAGGCCACATGGGGCCCCCAATACAATAATTCATCACCTTTGTTCGGCAAACCCTTAAAATATCTCATGAAATCACCATGACACAGTTATGATGTCATTAAACATACCGAAACCCTAAAACTGCTTTTTTTACTATTCACTAAAAATTCATCTTTCTCAGAAAAATCCCAAAATTTCACCTTAACCAAATATCAATGATCTGATTTCAAAATTGAACTCCATTTTATAAAAATAATTTTCTAAATATTTTTAAGTTAATTTTTAAATAAATACACTATTCACCGAAAATTCATTTTTTCAGAAAAAACCCCCAAAATTACCTTAACATGATATCGATGCTCTGAGTTCAAAAATGAAATCCATTTTATAAAAATAATTTTCTAAATATTTTTAATTTAATTTTTAATTAAAAAAATATTATTCACCTGAAAAAACTATTACTTGAATTATAATTTATGAAACCGTTATTTAACCATTTTATTGAATCACATTACTTAATCAAGGTGCCTAGATTATATTAATACTTTCTTTAAGTGATATTACTAATCCATTTGGTCACATTACTAATCCTAAGCATAAAATCACTATTCATAATTTACTATTCATCAAAAATTAAGTCGATCTTATTAGACTCTAAATTTCGTACTGAACGTAATTGTAGAAGACCATTTTTTGAAAATCATTACATATTTTTAATTATTTAAGGTTTACATAAACATTTTTAAAATATCATTTTTCTAAAATTCATCAAAAATATGCATACTATATTTATCCGGTCATTTGAAAATTCATAAACTTCATCATAAGAAGAAATCCCAATTTTTATTTAAAACAAAGGATTACACAAGGCAGTTACGGTCTCCTTACATATCCCCTTATCACACCAGCGTAGGACCTAAGTGTAAGGTGTGCTAAGGTGATAGAATATGAGGGAGGCTCGTCCAACATCGCATGAGTAGTAATTTCTATCAGTTTGAACTTCTCGCAAAGGTGATTCTGTTCTAGCTTCACACGATGAAGTTCGTCTTGGGTTTGGTCCAGAGAAAAGCCCAGTGGTGCTACCTGCTTCCCAAGTTCTGTTAGATGGGCTTCGATCTGTCCAAGACTACTGGGTGAGGCCATTGAATCTTCTTTCTATAATAATTAACCAAGATTACTTGTATTTAGAGACAATAATCAAAACGTTTAGTTTCCAGCGGTCATATTGACCAATGGTCATATAACAGTCAAAACCCAACTGTCTCATTTTAATTATACTCATGTTATCAAATGAAACATTTTTGTTGAGTATAAAAATAAAATAACACATAAAACTAGGAAACAAGATTTATTCAAAAATTTTGGGTCATTACACATGTCATGTCTCATGTAAACTACATGTATTCTAGCATTGTCCCTAGGGGTTTGGGAGTAGGTGGAGCATAGTTTTGGGCTAAACATACCAAGGAGTGTACTAGTCATTCATTTGATAGTATTCCTCTCCTAATGAGTAGGTTAGACTCTTTTTTCATTTTTGGTGGGCTTGTATCTTGACCTTTAATCTCTTTTCAGGACTTATATAGTACTCTAATGTGGTATAGATGTATGCATTAATTTTTGTATCGTTTTTATTATTATATTTTCACTATTTCATGGAGATGGGTGTGGGTGCATGCGTACAGGTACTATAAGCTAAGGCCCCCCATGTGTGTGATATGCCTACTTGGCACTAGTCACTAGCCCCTAGTCTATTGGAGGTGGGCTTGGGGTAGTGGCGGCTTGACCTTCCACTAATTATATAGTCCCTAGTTGGTCAGGTCATTATAGAGTGGTATCATATGAGGTTTATCCTTAGGACCCTATGAGATTGGTTTAGGATCTAGTAAAATAGTGGTAAAGTGTTTTGAGTTTAGCTTTTAGGGAAGAGACTCTAGTGTTGGTGTGGTGGTTGATGTATCCATACACTAGGACTCTGATAACCTACTTGTTGACTCAAAACATTTAGGCACTAGTTATAGGGAAACTTTGGTACATGCATCATATAGGATTGGGTTTTGGTTTCCATGTCCTTTTTGAGTTAGCTCCCCAAATATATTATTTGACTATGTCACTTTTTTCTTCTTTCAAGATGTTTCCATGATGACAACCTTTAAGGTTTCCACACTAAGGTCAATGTTATGACCCTATGAGTGATGAGTTCTCCATGCAGGGTCCTGGTCATGAGGCAGGTTTTTATTCGAGTGGAGAGCTGGTAGATATTTCACACATTGAGCAGTGTGTTGACCCATCTCCAAGGGTTCAGGTGTATGCGGCTTGTCAGACTGAGTCATGGATGGATCTATTGGTGTTGTATGATGATATGTAGGGATTTAGTGTGTATTGAGATCTTTCTAGGTTGGGATTACCAAAGGGCCAGGTCGATTATGACCCGTACACAGTAGGCATGTGATGCAAGTATCAACGTAGGAGGTTTCATCAGAGGTATCGAGGATAGCTCAATCCAATGGGGTTGAGGCATTGTTTCACTTGTGATGGGTATGAAAATATCACGCAGGAGTGTCCTACTCATCGAGTTGCTAGTAGAGATATGGTCATTGGACTGTCGAGGCAAAAGTAGCAGTTTCATCAAGGAGATCTGTAGGGAAACAAGCATGGCATAGGAGCTGCATGAGGTGGATGTAACTTTGATTTATTGTCATCACCACTACCCCCAAGTGGTCCAGGCCAATCTTAGGGAGTTGGTGTATAGGGACATGGGTGGTTTCAAGCACTGGAGGTTTCTAACCGAGAGGCTTCGGGAGAGTTTGGACATATGATATGTATTATTTCTACTTTTCCAGTAGTATTGTTAAATATAGGTGTGAGATACCTTTTCCTCACCACTTCTTGTTTGAGGATTATGCTGAGTGACATAGGGTGTTGGTGGATCCCTATGATAGTGATATTTGATGCGGCTTTGAATTCACTTGAAATAGGGATGCTTCCCCCACTAAGATTTGTTCTTATGGTGTGATACAAAACTGTGTGGTCAATTCAGTGCTGCCCAAAGCAAATAGTGTTAAGGTGTGGTGGATAAGTTCCTTTAACTTATGAGTTCAGGACAATTTGTTATGCTAAGGTGTCAGAGCAGGACTCGACTGATGTGGACAAGCAGGGAAAGGGAAAAGATGATTTTTGGGTAGCATGTGCTTGTGACCTGGAGTCAAGGTTGGTTTTAGGTATTACATGTGACTTTTTTGCCTCTGTTGTGGTTTATACAGTGAAATGAGTCACTTTACCCTAAGAGTATCCCCTATTCGAGACTTGGTGACACCTACGAAGCCTTTCAGCATGAAATTTTAGTGTCATGGTGATTCTTCATGGTTTCATGTGATGAGGTGTAGCTGGAGGTTTTGGGAGGGCTTTTAAGACCCATTTTGTTCACTTGTACTACCCTATGTTGTTCACCTAGGTGGCAGAGGAATTCTTGCGGTTAGGTGTGGTTGACATCGCTTGGCCCAGGTGACTATCAGGGAGTAGTACCCACACCCAAGAATCGACTTCTTCTTTTCCCAAAGGATATAAGCAAGAGGGTTCTTGAAGTTTGGCCTTAGGTTGGGTTATCACCATCTCCAGGTTGGAGTGGAATTTGTACTAAAGTTGGATTCCTAAATCCACTATGGTTTCTTGGGTTCCTAATTCTATTTTTTGGTGTGTTGGACACCCCAAAAGTGTTGTGTGACTGATGGAATGGATCATTAACCATTGTTGTATTGGTTCTAGGTGGTCTTACTTAGTGACATCCTAGTGTGCTCGACGTCAATATTTGAGTACATGAGACACTTAAGGAAAGTTCTTGACATGCTCTAAGAGTAACGACCTTATCGAAATCTCTCAAATTATTAGTTATAGAATTAGAAGTTCCACTCTCTAATATGTTTCTTCTCAGACTCATGAGTGATGGTGGACCCTAGAAAGGGTTATGGTAGTGCTAGTTTGAAAACCACCCAAGGGTGTGGGTGTAGTAGTAGATTCTTACATTGAAGTTCTCTGTCCACTATTGGCGAGTGAGGTGATGGAGTGGTTAGCTTCTTACAACTGGCCCTTGAGGTTGAGGTTGGAATAATATATCTCCAACTGTTAGTGATTTTCCTTCACTTTTTCATCAATTTAGGGAGGCAGATCTTGGAGTTTTTGGTTTCAAGGTCTCACGTGACCGGATATCCACTAGACATGTTCTCAATGGGTTTTTTGAATTTGGGGAGTACATCACCCTTCCAAGGGATGATGATGACACCAGTCACATAGTGAGATGAGGTGCTGAGAGGATTGCTGGAACACATCAGGGGTTATTGTAGACCGACGATGGTGGCCCTTGGAGTTCGACGATGAGACCTTGTGTTCATTGAGATCTTGCCTCGTTGAGGGTTACATAGAGTTGGTCGGGGTTACAGTCTATCTCTAGAGTTTATAATCCCTTTCTTCAATTTTTGTTTGGGTTAGAGAGGTGGCGTTTCACTAGACCATTTGATGGGCATTAGGTTGGGTGTTGTGTGTTTTCTATTTTCTACAACTAAGGAGACACGTGCATAAATTATTGCATAATGTTGGATTGGATGAGTTAGGTGATGTGTGTGTGGTTCTTTTCCAAGTTGCTTAATGTTGTTTTTTAGCTATCAAGATAAGGCCCTTTTGGCCTATTGGTTCCCTTGGGTGCATGTTTGTAATAGCATGAGAACCTTTCAGAGAGCTTGTTAGTGCGGGAGATCCAGTTGAGAGCTCAATTTTTTCCCTTGCGTGTAGGATTTCACTTTTCAGGATGAAAATCCTTGAATATAGGGAGAGTGTAGAAATCCAGTTTTTTTTATGTAAGACTTTGGAATATTTTTAGGAATATTTTTGAAGCCATGCATTGAGTCGGCATGGGATTTCAGGGCCCAAAGTGCCTCGATTTAGTGATATAAAAAATATTAAATATATTTTATCACATGTACACATTTTTTGTAAATGTGAAATAAATCCCGATAGAAGACTCAGATCAAAAATCTAAGAACACAATTGAGTTCATAACATGGGTTTTACCCTATATACAACATAAAGTTTTTTGGTGTCGGGTGTCCAGGTGACAACGAGTGTTGGTGGGCGTGTTGGTTATATATTAGTTTATTTGAAATAAATAAAATAATATATCCCTCCCCATTTGGTTCTCGCACATAGAGAGAGGGAGGGAGGATCCCCTTGTAGTGACAGATGATCTGAGGTTGAACCAAGAAGAGTAGGCACCGCTAAACCCCATTTTTATTGTTGATCATCACCGGATTGAGCAACAACAGCCTCCGAGCATCGTTTTGAACCCGAAACTTTGGTGTTTCTCCACGAGGTAGGTGAATTTATGATATTTACATCACAGTCCCCTTTGATGTATTTTTTAAGGTTTTATATCCCTTAGACTTTTTCTAGGGACCCTGTGGGGGTCGATCTATGATTTTCGGGTGAAAATTGAGGGTTTCATATGGCACATAGGAGATTCTCATTCAAAATTTCTGATCAAATGGATTATAGTGCAGGAGCACAAACTGTGTATTCTTCCCAATCAAGGAAGATGAACTTTTGGGGACTACACATCGTGAACTAGGGGTACACGTCATGTAGTGATCTCAGGTCATGTGTCCAAAGGACATGGACAATCTTGTCATGTCAAAGGACATGGTCGTGTTGAAGTACACGACCAAAGCACATGGGCACAGGTTGAGTTACATAGGCATGACCAAGGACACAGGCTTAGGCCCAACCAAGAAGAAAACACCATGTACTAAGGGTACACGCCATGTGTGGCTATATGGACAATCGACCATGTATGGGAAAGGACATGCCCAAGAGATCGAATGAGGTCACACATCATTTGACGTGGAGTACACACCATGTATTTCCTTTTTTACACACTGAGTGCCAAAGGGGACATGACCAGGGGCCGGTGTTGAGAGACACATTTTTGTATTAATGGTACACACCATGTACTTCTATTTGAGACTTTTATCTCATGTATCTTTTTCTTTAAGACTTGGATGGAGGCTTGTGAGTATCCTATCCTAAGTAGTTTTCCACGTGGGACACAATGGTGGTCGTGGTTTTAACATTTGAGATGCGACGTGAGGTGACGTTATGGGTCACTTCAACTAGTGACGTATATACCTTTAGTAGTTGAGTGAGTTCCCTTGGTCTATTCCTATGAGGGTTCATTATGGCATCAATTCCTCATCGTATGATCATGACCCCTCTATGGTTGCCCCGAGCTTGTGCAGCGTGGGTGTATTCCCATATTCTAGAGTGAGTTGTCTCAGCCCGCTCTAACTATACCGTTTAGCAGGCTTGGAGCATGTATCCCTCCGAGAGTCCTAAAGAGATCCTCACACCCTTCGTTATTCCCTTGGTAGTGTTTGTGGAATTTTTGTGACCAATATTTACATGGGCATCGATCCCTAACATAGGAGGATGTTTCCAATAGGTTCAGGTGCCCCCTAGTGATCCTTGGGCATTGACCCTCTATTTATGTATCAATATCTAATCTTTCTAATGAGGTAGTATTCTGATATAATGTGTATCTCATATGAATCTTCTTAGTTTCCTTCAGCATTCTATTATTATGTTTTCCCTAGGAGGGGTTTGTGGAATTGGTGTGACCAACACTGTGGGTATCGATCCTCCACTTAGTGAGTTTTTCTTGATTTGGGTTATGGTGTGATACCCTTTTTGTGTGCAGTGTTTCAACTAGGGTTTTTAGTATCCCTCATTGATCCTGAGAGTGATCCCCTATCTGAGTTTTGAGATCTACCAAGTCACAAGGTGACTTTCTACATGGCGATACCCATCAAGCGTGTTTTCTCGGTTGTATGCCATCAGGGATGGAAAGGATATGTCAACATCTTTGTGAATCCTAATGAGTGATATCTCTCGGTTGAGTGCCATCAAATATGGAAGGGCTCATGGAGAACATTCTCCTGGATGAGCATTATGCTTGAGCCTTGAGATGGATATTGTGGTTGGTTTTTGGTTGGGACCATGAGACTTGGAGTCTGTTATGGGTATATCTAGGATATTTTGGGAGACCTTCTGGTATGTGTCATCTCACTTTACATACCAAGTGTTGATGAGGTGACTGATCTTGTTTAGCTGAGGAGTGGTCGAGATGGATTTCTCTCTCTCGCTTGGGTTTTCTCCTCTGGCTTTTGGTCGATCTAATTAATTCCTATCAGTTGCTCCATTTTGTTTGGGGTTTTTTGGGATCCTACTCGGTATTTTTATACTCACCCCTGCATGGACTTTCTCATACATGTCATATCTTATGTAGACTATAAGTATTCTAGCACTGTCCCTGGGGGACCGAGAGCGGGTGAGGCATAGTTCTGGGCTGGATAGACCGAGGAGTGTACTAGTCATGCATTTGATAACAGTACCCTCCTACCAAGCAGGTTGGACCCTTTTTTTTCTATTTTTGGTGGGATTTTATTTTTCCCTTTTATCGCTTTCCTATACGTATGCAGTGCTCTGATGTGGGATAGATGTATGCATGCATTTTTGTATCAGTTTCATCATTATCTATGCATTTTTTCATGGAGATGGATGTGGGTGAATGCGTATAGGTACCATAAGCTAAGGTCACTCATGTGTGTGATATTCCTACCCAGTGCTAGTCGTCAGCCCCTAACCTATTGGAGGAGGGATTGAGGTAGTGGCAACTTGACCTTCCGCTGGCTAGGAGGACCCCAATGGGTCGGGTCGTTACAATTAATCAAGTATTTTTAAATAATAGTAAAAATATAAAATTTGTTTATATATTTTCAATTCGGTTCTTATTGCATTTATAAATGAATTCTAAATTTGAATTAAAATTAAATTAATTATTATGAATTCATTAACTATTTATTTTAAAATTGTAATAAAAATATAAAAAATATTTATTTAATTTGATACCAATTCATTTTAAAATTATAGATGTTTTAAATTTTTTTAAAATTATTAAAGGGTAATTAGATGAGTTAGATTATTTTCAAAATACAATAGGATAATATTGGAGTAATACGTTTACAAAAATAATAGGTTATAAATGAGTTTGAATTTTTAAAAATTAATAAGGTTGATTTTCATTCATTTTTTAGTAACTTTTAATATCAAAGTAATATCCTTCATTCACATAATCAAAATCAATTTCATTTCAACTGCTAAGAAGAACATGCATGTTGTGATCCTAGAGGTTTTCTCATTGATGTTATGAAAAGTTTAGATTTAATTGCATCGTTACCTTAAAACCCATCCCATTACAACAGTCCTCTTCAATTTTTGATACAAGAAACATCATGGATTTTTTATGCAACACATTAGCACAACACATGTTGGCCCAACCTACACATATGGCCTTTTAATCATTTTATTTGGTTTTTATTTTTTTTCGGATTAATATATTTTAAGGGTAAATTGGTCTGTATTTGTTTTAGGGTCTGTGTTTATAAATAAGGTGTTTTGGTGTCATTAAAAATTATATTTAATGAGAGTAATAAATTTCCTAAGAGTGTTCTCTCTATTTTGTGAGTCTCACATGAGTTTATCATGAAAGAACTCATATCTATCCCACTACGCCGCATCAGTTTGTATCAGAGTGAGATTGTTCCTCACTGCCATCTAGTTGTGTTTCTCTAGGATTGAAATTCCATCCTTTCTAGAATCTTCCATCAACTCGTGTCTTACCCCCCACAGTCCTCTCCCTACTGGGACTCGGTGTCTTTGTAATAATTTCTGCACATCGTCCATCTTTGCCTAATGAGCCCTTGTTGGGGCCCTCTTTATATGGCCACCCCAGTAATGAGCAGCTATACAGTAGTGGTTTAAGCTGACCATTGTATTCATCTGATACCATCTACCCAATCAGGCAACAAATCCTCACCCACATCCATATATCATAATAGAAAAAAGAAGAAAGAAAAGAAAAAATGAAAAGTCAAATCTTCAACATCAGCATCACGTAGATCATGTGATTTGCACCCGATCTGTCATTAGTAATCATGAGCCATGCTGTGAGAGTTGCACTATGAGTTCTACCTTATGATCCACGTCTTGAAGTATGTCAGCCTTTACTGCCAAAGAGGTGTGGTCTCAGCCTTTCTGTATGCCCTTAGTGCTCAGCACCTGTGTGCTTTCCATTAGCACCTACGCTCTCTCTCACCGCATGATTCCTCCAAGCACATGTATTTTTCATGTGATGCCTCTACATTCTCCCCCTAGTGCTCTTTTCTACCCTTAGTGCGACCCTCCAGTGCACACCCAACCACCTTGTGCGCTCGTCTTTGTTGTACTAGGCTTGCACGCATCACCCCAGCGCATCAAGTCAAGGTCTTTGCGCACGCAAGGCCTAGATGCGGACATAAATAAAAGAGAGAAAGAATAAGAAAATTATTTAAAAAATAGAGGAGGAAAAAAAAGAACAGATGGAAAATAGAAAAAATGCCTAGGTCTATGGTGAGCCCAAGTGATGCGCCTGAAAGGTGTCGTTAATTCCTCTGGCCATGAGTCAAATTAGAAATTTATAATGTCCCAAACCATATTATCTACAAATGTGTAGTATAGCAGAAGTGCGGGGTCATACCCATAGAGAGTGGGGAACGCAACGATGACAATTCTTAACTAAAGGTAGGGTCGGTCTAATTTCAATTTGATTTTATTAAACTAATTGTGCAATTAAAATAAATGAATTTTAAAAGAAAAACTGAAGAGAAGAGAATCAGTTTCCAGGGGTGGTTTTGCTAAATTAATTTATCCTTACTTGCAAAATAATCATATCAAATAGCTGCACAACCAAATATTTTCATTGATATAAGAAATGTTCATTCCCTATCAAACTACCCTAGAATCCCAATTCATCGTGGTCAGATGAATCAAAATAATTAAAGTGCATTTAGTTCAGATTGCTATGTATAGAAGAGTAATTCAATTCAATTGTCATGAATAAATTATCTCAATCATGTTGGGGTTCGTTCATTATTGAAATCATTTGGTCAATGAATCAATGATGAATAAAATAGGCATGTAGGCACAACATGATACTATCACATAATCTTATCATTACGAGTAAAGATAAATATAACTATGATGGTACGCACCCCCTTTAACCAATTTTGCTCCTCTGTGGGTTTAGACAACCATACTCGGGTGATCTCCAATGAAAATTAAACCCAAATCCATAGGATAGAGATTGGTAATTAAAGAAAAATACAAGAATAAAGAAAACACAACGATTGTAATTAAAATATAAATAATTCAGTGATTACATCAAAGAAAGGAAAGAAAAACATAAACAAGAACTATCTATGGTGGAATCCTATGGAAGCTCCCAGTGGTTAGACTTGCTCCCTCAGGTCCAGAGTGTGTTGGAAGGGCGTCCAAAGGCCTCTTTTTATAAGAAAATTTGGTAGTGTGGCTTGCAGCGTTGATTTAAATTTTCATGTGTCATCGTCGTCATGACTTGTACCTGAGGTACATATCGTGTACTTCAAATCCGATTTCTCCTCTGCCATATTGAATCTGTGGAAACTTCGTACGCTGGTTTGACTTTGGTCACATCATGTACCTAAGGTACACGTTGTGTACTTGCTGTTCACAGCGTGTTCCATCATCACGACTTGTCCAACAAGCATCTTTACTCTACATGAAGTCACGACGTGTACTGATAGTACAAAACATGTACTGATAGTACACAATGTGTACTCAGTGTTTTTCCAAGTTTTCAGCTCCCCTTCATCTTTGAAATTTTGATGTTATGCCACGAGCGAAGCTCATGGCACGAAGTGTTAGTTTATTCCTCATTCCCCATGTTTTCCTTACTATTTCTCTATGTTTCATTCTTGTATAACAATTTTCAAAACATTAATATAAGGCATAGATATTATATTAAATCAATTGACATTCAATGAATTCATACATAGAAACCCATCAACATATGTATGCAAAATAGACTTATCAAATACCCACGCACACAAATCTTTGCTTGTCCTCGAGCAAAACCTCAATATCATATCACCAAGGTTCCATACATTAATAAGAGAATTTTTAAATTATGATGCTAAAAAAACAAGTTATAACTGAACATTGTAAAAGCACAATCACATACCCAATAAAGAATCAAAAAACCATGCTTCATTTATAAAGTGCAATTCATGACATTTTTTCCTTTTGACACACATATTTCAACTTTTCATCACCACCCATGCCATTTATTATTTACCTCACCATTTAATTTTTCCACTCATCACTCATGGTAACAATTTAATAGAGTTATGCTCATACCTCAAGTACATGTTCCTAACCATAGGCTTGCATTTAATCTACTTTCCCCACTGTGTAAAGACAAATATCACATTTAATCACAAGGGATTTTAAATAAGGATCAAATGACTTTGTGGCTGAGGGTAGTTAGGTAAAATGTTGAAAATCAAGTAAGGCTCAAGGAGGAGGCTAAAATCTAATGTACAATTCATGATATTCAAAAGAAAAGATAAATGACATGCTCCTTCACAAAAATGTAATTCCATCTCACCCCCCCCCCCAAAGCATAGAGTGAAGCTCAGAAACAAAGTAATCATAATGAAAAATAACCCTCTCTTGTTGTTGTTGTTATTTTTTTCTCTTTTTTTATTTTTCCTTTTTTTTTGAAAGTCATGATTGGAATAAACCACACATCCACTACCTAACCACATATGATAAAAATCATCAGTCTAGGAAATGGTGATTTTTTATTCTCCCAATTCACAACTCATTTTTTCCATCATTTTTTTATTCATTCATTTTTTTAACAAAAAGAGGGATATGTAATGGAATATAATGAATAAAAATATGAACCTTATCCACAATCCCATGAAAACACCCTAAAATCTCCCCTAAAGATATCAAATCCCATATCTACCATAAATAACCCCTCCCCACACTCGTTCAATTGAATATCACGAAAATATAAAGAGCTAGGTAGGAATGGAAATAATGGCTTGTAACATAGCTTAATCCTAACAAGGTAATTCATGGATTCTATGGGCTAAAAAAGGATCAATGTATAGATGGGTCTTAGGATAAAAGGGTTCATTAATAAAATGTCGCAATCATTTCAAAAGTTAATTTGTATAGTCATAGCTTTGACAAGATAAAAATGAAAGTTCAAGTTGATTTACATGCCCCAAGTTTCACTCAAGAAATATGCTAAGAAAAATAGGAAATATTTGGTCCAGAATCCTCTCGGGAATGAGAATAGAATATGAGTCAATCAGGTCATGGCATGAAAATCAATAATCACTTTACTCAATGCATGCTTCTAGGAATCAACATCATGAAAAAAAATCATATCAGCAATCATTTTCAAGAAATCCCAAATTAAATTAAGCAATTAGTTTCCAAAATTTCCATTTATATCTTTTCATTTATGGTCATCATATTTCAAATTTTCCAACATGTCAAAATATTTCTCCTTGGTGATGATTTCTCCTAGATCAGTGAGTACAAGACAAATAATTCTTGAATTTTTGTGGGAGAATCTAATTCAATTTAGTTCATGAAACAATTCAATTCAATTTTAAAAAAATCATGTGCTAGAAAAAACTAGTGGTGAAAAGATATAAACAAGTAGAAACATTACTACCCTTCCATTTATGCATCTAAATGAGTCTCTTTGATTCTGTATAGCTAGGTACATGAAGTGTAATCTGATTACACAACGTGTAATGTTCATGTTTTCAGCCACTTCAATCATTTCTTGCTTATTACTTTCAGGGACCTGAAATATAAAAGTAAATAGTGAAAGTTCAGGCCACTGAGAATTAAAAATATTTGTATCGAATAGGAAAAGAGGAAAACCATAGGGATATTTATTTAAAATAATAAAATAAAATAAATCTACATCTTAGAAATCAATTTTTAACATCCAGGTTTCCTCCTAGTAGTTGCTCTTTTTTATGGTCGTTTAGCTCAACCTTTTATCTTTGTTAGCTGATTGGAACATGGTACAAAGCTAACTGTCTTGGATTTAACCACTTCTGGATTTGTTGTGCATTTGGGGTTGTCTTTTGCTTCATCCTCCATTGGTTTTTCTTGGCTAGTGGTGGGATTCAATTTGAGGACAGATGTAATGAAAATAATAGGAAATCGAAATCTGACCAGATTTTGTAATTTTCCTACTCCACCACTACTTCTTCCTTATCTTATTCTAGTTCACATTTTTGAATGGATTCTTCAGTCGAAGCCTCGTTGTTCTTTTATTCTTCTTGAAATTATAGGAGGGAGTCTCATTCATCTCCGGTCTTAAGAATACCCGTGAGTTCGATGAATGTTTTCTCATTGTCCCATTCCTTCACTTTTTATTTATCCATCATAAATTCACTGGATTGTACCTCCTGATCATCCTTATTTACAAATTCTTCTTTATCTGATTCCATAGACTGTATTACTTTGACCTCCTCCTCTTCTTCCTCTTCAACCATCCAATCAAAAATTTCCATTATTTTTCTTTCCTCTTCATCACGTAGTTGCAAAAGGAATTCTCTTTGTTCTTCTTGGTATTTTTGTATATATAGAAGGGATTCCTCAGGTTCTAAAAAATCTTCCAAATCTAGAGGATCATCATTTTCAATGTTTTCAACATACTCCAGGTAATGTTCTTTTTTCTTTGCCTATGATTTTTCGTCCTTTTTTATTTCTGCAGTATTGACTTCCTACACCTTTTGATTTTCTTCATCTTCAAACCAACCAATACATGTATTAGATTTTAATGGTAAGTTGCATACTAGGGAGTTTAAATTTTAAATAACATGAGAAAGGTGAGTAATCAATTCTCCTTGTTTAGTGAGTTTGGATTCATGATCATTCATCCACTTATCCAACACTAGAATGAACTTGGTGAGCAATGTGGCAAGTCTTTCATCTGAATTTTTCTTTTGAGGTTGTTGGGAGGAATGGTCTTCTTGAATGTTTTGCTCTTGAGGTTCCATTATTTCAACAGCTTCGACCTCCTCTGCGTATTGATGTTCATCATATTTAAATCAAACTGTAAATAAATTAGAAACTATTGGTAGAAAATTAACAAGAGAATGAAAAATTTGAAATGATTTAAGCAAGGTGAGTATTCAATTCTCCCTACTCACTGAGTTCAGCATCATTATAGTTCATCCTCTTGTTCGTCACTTCAATGCTCTGGGCGAGTAATCTGGTTAGTCTTTCTTTGGGTTGTTGCTCTTGGGTTTTTTGAATGTAGTGGTCATCATGAGTGTATTTCTTGTCCCAACAAATGCCTTGGTAGCTTTGATAGTCAGGAGCTTCTCCATTGGGCTTATAGTAGGTGTCATTTCATAGTGAAGGTTAGAATTCATCATTCTCAGGAGAATAAGAATCAATCTGATTGTTGTCTTATTGTGTCCACCCTTCTGAATGCAGTTCTTCCCATGTGGTCTGATACTCCATATATTCTATGAATTTTGATGGTGTAGCGGCATAATGTTGATTCATATGAAAACTCATCATGCACACCATTAAACACTACCAAAAGTGTAATATATGATAAAAAATTGCCTAAAAAATTAACTAAACTAAAATCAGTAAACAGAAATGGGATAAGAAAAGCCTTTGACCTAAGCAATTGGTCTTGAGTCGCTCGTAATGCTCCACTGCTCCCCGGCAACGATGCTAAAATTTGATGCACCCGAAAGGTGTTGTTAATTCCTATGGGCGTGAGTCAAATTAAAAATTTATAATGTCCCAAACCATACTATCTACAAAGGTTTAGTATAACAGAAGTGCGGGGTCGTACCCATAGAGAGCGAGGAACACAACGATGACAATTCTTAACTAAAGGTTGGGTCATTCCAATTTCAGTTTGATTTTATTAAACTAATTGTGCAATTAAAATAAAAGAATTTTAAAAGATAAACAGAAGAGAGGGGAATCAGTTTTCATGGGTGGTTTTGCTAAATTAATTTATTCTTACTTGAAAAATAATAATGTCAAATAGTTTTGCAACCAAACAGTTTCATTGATATAAGAAATGTTCATTCCCTATCAAACTACCCTAGAATCCCAATTCATCGTGGTCAGATAAATCAAAATAACTAAAGTACATTTAGTTTAGATTGTTATGTATAGAAGAGTAATTCAATTCAATCGTCATGAATAAATTATCTCAATCATGTTGGAGTTCGTTCATTATTGAAATCATTTGGTCAATGAATCAGTGGAAAATAAAATAGGCATGTAGGTACAACATGATACTATCATATAATCTTATCATTACAAGCAAAGATAAATCGAACTATGATAGTACGCACCCCCTTTGACTAATTTTTCTCCCCTATGGGTTTAGCCAACCATCCTCGGGTGATCGCCAACAACGATTAAACCCAAATCCATAAAAGAGGGATTGAGAATGAAATAAAAATACAAGAATAAAGAAAACACAATGATTGGAATTAAAATATAAAGAATTCAATGATTACATCAAAGAAAGGAAAGAAAAACATAAACAAGAACTATCTATGGCGAAATCCTACGAAATCTCCCGGTGGTCGGACTTGCTCCCTCAGGTCCAGAGTGTGTTGGAAGTGTTGGAGTTTGTGGCCTAGAACCAACTACTTTGTACTTTATTCATTAAATAAACATCTTATCACATCTTGATTGTTCTTCTGTGTGACAATGCACATGATAATGTCCTAAGGATGGTTGTTGCATTAAAGGGTCATAGTGGATCCCTACTATGATGAGAACCTGGAAGTGTCATAACACTGTTCTTGAATATATGTTCTATGGACGGATGATTTTATTTGAGGGACACAAATAATACAGACCATTAGGGGTGAGGACTCATAAAACTTTGAGGCACCTTCTCATGGTGTGCGCCCTTGGTAATATCCATGAGGATATTATGAGAACGAGACCCACCAGTAGGAAATCCACATTTCACAGTGTCATTAGATGTTCCTATCTGCGGACGTGTGTATTGGTCATTAGACTTTAAGATTATTATTAATGAGTATTACAACTCACGCACTTAGATGTATTGATGAAAACTGTGACGACACACTGTTCGCAGCGAGGTAGGATACGTTGGGTGCATCACGAGTAATACCACATTAATAGATAATACGAGAAAGGATTTGTCCCTTCTGTTCCATAACGAAAGTAGATATCTCAGTCCTTTTGATGGAATTGATATAGCCTAAGTAAATCAATGGCCATGTTAAGGAATGGGTAAGTTCAGTACCGGAAAGTCAGAGAAAGAATAATCGAGCACATGGGTTGATGACACTAGCATGCAACCCGCTTGATTAGAGATATCGAGACAAATGGATTATATTACACGATAAGCGTTCGTATGAGGTGACACGTCAATGTGGCATCAACTTCTTTCTCTTGGATGCCTTGACCCGTTGCTAGACAGTAATCTTGGATTTTAGGCAATACCACCTAATGTCAATGAGAAAGAGACCTAGAGGGTCACACACTAAGTGTGTCCATGTATCTCAGTTAAATATTAATTTAACAAGTTGAATAAAGATTATTCCCGACTGTGGTTTAATAATTATTTAAGGATGTCTGATCGCATTTATTTCGACGCTAGTTATTCGAGAGAATATATTGTGGGCGAAATAATATATTTATTAGCGAGTAATGCAGTTACATTTATTTAAGAAATAAATAGTCATTGCTCAAGGTCTAATAAATATGGTGGAGGAAATAAAGAAAATTTGAAAATAAAAGTACACGTTGTGTATATTAAATATACACGCCGTGTAGTTTTATGGAAAATGAGTACACACCGTGTATTAATGATTACACGCTGTGTAGTTTTTCCAGTCGGGATTCTGAGGATATAATATTGTTTTATTAAATGATATTTATTATAATCAGCGTGGGTGCATGTCAAGGAATTAATAATTCAACATGAGGGTTTTCAGTAAGATTTAATGAAATAAATAAAACACGTAACGTGTTTATTTATTATCATAACTCTATAACCTCAAACCCGATTATAAATATTCTCACAACCCCAACACTTTTTCCCAATCATTGTGCACAAAAATTCTGGAGAATTCTTTCAAGGCCGAAAGAACTACTTCCTCCAAGAACGCTTTCAAGACCGAGAGAGATCCTCCTTCATCGGATCAAGGCGATCGAAGGCGGACATCACAAGCAAAGGTTCTTCCGCGCTAGCACCTAGAGATCCCTTCAGCGACGTTCAGAGATACGTGGTACACGTGTAGATCACCGCTAGAGGAATCCTACACTTGGATTCTACGACGCAACGACGGATCACAAGATCGTGACCGGAGACATCAACGAAGAAAGAATTCCACCAAGGTAATTCTTGTGAATTAATTAAATTAATTATAACCAACATATGGTGATCCTATCTCTATGGTTCCGGGACTCCCTCTTTTGTTTTTCGTTCTTCGTTCTATTCCGAAGATCTAGCGTTTTATATCGTGACAGATCTCGGTTTGAACGTTGTTTAACGCTAAAATCAAAGTTGGGCAAACCCTCCAACGCGCTTCCGTTGCGCCCGGAACCTACAGGAAGGGCGTCCAAAGGCCTCTTTTTATAGGAAAATTCCGCAGCATGGCTTGCAGTGTTGATTTAAAATTTCACACGTCTTCGTCTTCACGACGTGTACCTCAGGTACACTTCGTGTACTTCAGATTTGATTTCTCCTCCATCGCGTTGAATCCGCAGAAACTTCGTATGCTAGTTTGACTTTGGTCACATCGTGTACCTGGGGTACACGTTGTGTACTTACTGTTCATAGCATGTTTCTTCATCATGACTTGTCCAGCAGGAAGCTTTCCTCTACATGAAGTCACAACATGTACTGATAGTACACGAAGTGTACTTGGTGTTTTTCCATTTTTTCAACCCCCCTTCATCTTTGAAATTTCGGTGTTGCACCACGAGCGAAGCTCGAGGCACGAAGTGTTGGTTTGTTCCTCATTCCCCGTGTTTTCCTTATTATTTCTCCATGTTTCATTCCTGCATAACAATTTGCAAAACATTAATACCAGACAGAGATCTTATGTTAAATCAATTGATATTCAATAAATTCATACATAGAAACCCATCAACATATGTATACAAAATAGACTTATCACCAAGTTGTGTGCAAAAAGCCTTATGCACGCTATATTCCAGCCACACACGTTGTTAGAGCATTGTTTTTTCATCTTCATGCACCTTAGTCATAAGATCTATCAACACGTCCTTGCTACACCTCATCTAGTAACAAAGTCGCAACATCTGATTCAGTGGTCATGACCAACAATAGTGAAATTAGGGAATCTCCATCTCTCCCCCTCCCTCCCCCCTCCCTCCCTCACTCCCCCTCTTCCCCTCCTAAATCATACCATGTGAGTATTTCTGGAACAATTTAGGTTGTAGCATAAAGGACGACTCCACCTCCAACAGGAACAACTCCGCCAACAATAAGAACAATTTCACCACTAACAAAATTTGTCTTGAGGCCGACACTTTTGGGGGCAATACAAGATCTTTGTGTAACGTCTTTGTGACAACATTGAGTTCTGGTTGCCCGTGCACCCCACTTTGACACTGACGACCTTGTTTTGTGATGGAGTTGATGTTCACACTCGTTCGATAAAGATGGCAGTGCATTCAATTCTTGATATGAGTGATGACAAAGGTGGTGATATAAAGGTGCACTGTCATCGAGATGTTGTTCATACCTCCCTTTGTGAAGTTGCTGCTCACATACCAATGATTAGTGACAATGTCTGCGCCTCACCGGCCGAAGACTCTGCTCGCATGACCCTAATAAAAGTTATTAGTAGTGTTCCGCCGACTCTTTGAAATGACTCCAGTCAAAGACTAAACATATTGTTGTTTTTATTCAGCTCCTCGGGATTAAAGCAGACACTGAGCCAAAGTTGGGAGGGGACGATCACCTGAACCACACCGATTCTAATTGAAAGAACTTACCGAACCCAAAGAAGATGAAATATGAGATTTTGAGGCAATGAACATTCAATGAAGACAAAAGGCCGAACCTGAGCTCTGGCCACCCATGGCGGTATTCCCTCCCACCAAAGCACATGAACTAACGATCAATATGAAACAAGGGTTAGTAGTTCCACGTCAACGTTCCCGACAAGCTTCCTCGAAGTCCACCGTTGCTATAAATCATGGATCAACATACCTTTTATTTATACCTAGATGATCATCTTCACCTAATGAGACACGAGGTAAGTCCTTCTCAAATGAGAGATATTGATGCTTGATGATCCAATCCGCACATGAGGTCTTTTAATTGTTTTATTTGGTTTTTATTTTGTTTAGTTTGAGACATTCTAAGGATAAAGTGGTCCTTATATATGTTTTAGGATCACCTATGATCAGATTAATAAATTCTGTATTGTCTCTGTTTTGTGAGTCTCACGAGTTCCTCGTTAAAGTACCTTTTCTGTCCCGCTGCGCTACATCAACTTTGTGAATGATAAGAGCTTGAGTTCATGGCGGACGGAGGTAAGGAGGAGGTCAAATCCAAGACGTCAGCGCCTGCGCTGTGCTCCGTCTGCAACCAGCGGCGAGCTGCTCTGAAAAGACCCAAAACCCTGGAGCGGGTGATTTTTCATTCTCTTTCTCTCATATTGATTTTTTGTTTCTGTCTTCTGCCGTTTTGTTTGTTATGAATTGCTTATATTCTCATAATCACACGGTGTTATCCCCTTTAAAATCGCTGACCAAGATTTCCATCTCAACGGAGTTTTTTCCATGCGAAGATCTGCAGGGAGTGCTTCTATGGAATCTTCGAGGAAGAGATTCACCGGGTTATAGTGGACAATCAGCTATTCAGTCCGGGTGAACGTATTGCCATTGGAGCTTCTGGAGGAAAAGGTTGATAGATACCTTAGTAATGCTGTGCTTTGTTTTATGCTCCAGTTCTGAAACTCACTGGGATCCATTAGCAGTTTGTCCTTTGAATTGAATTTTTCTGGTTAACATTTGGCCAATGACTAATCATCCAGATGATTGCTCAAGTCTCTTTGGCTATAAATGCTTGAGTAGTTTTTTGTTGGACCTTGTTATGTATCTTTTTCATAACATTGATCGAAATACTTGTGCCGTGAGGCTTTCCTACCACCCTTTTGACACTATGCCTATTTGCACCGTTTGTCGGTGTGCCCGTGCTTTGGGATTTTCCTAACGTGCATGTTAAATTTCACAAATAAAATTGAGTTTTTTTGATGTTTGTGCTTAAATATGTTTTATTATAATTTTTTCGAATGATTTCTTTATTTAATTTATATAAAGAGTTGATACCATTTACCCTTATCAGAGCATACTCATAAATTTTCCAAGACATAGTTTCATCAGTATTGGACATAGGTGATCTAGACAGGATATTTCACACTATGTTTCTATTATTTCATTCTGGTTAATGATTTTGTAATTTGTGGAATGAAAAAATGATGGAAAATGTGGATTAGTCATCAAGGGATCTGATGTGGTTATGTTACTGAAGTGTTGGTTGTTAATTTCCCTTGATAGTTGTGTAAGTAACGTTTAGAGTCTTCATCATTCAAATTATGTTTTTGTTTTGAATTCATTTAGCCAGTTGTTTTAAACCTTGCACTGTTAACACTTTTTTTGAGCAGCGACCGAGTGTATAGTAAAGCTCTCAACTATAAGCGCCAAAGAGTAAATTGTCGGTCACCTGCGGTAATTAAGTTATTAGACTTGATGATTTATTGAAAATTCTATTCATTAATTTCGTGCACACTTCAAAAATAATAAATCAATTAATACGGTGATAAGTTTTATGTCACTTGACCTTCTTTCTATCCCAACTTTGAGGTTTGGTTAAGAATTCTTAATCTGATTATGTCTCTTTTGAGCTTACCAATATATAAAGGACCTTTAATTCATAACCGTTCCTTCAATTTATCAGGTTTTTCTTGTAGCCCTACCTTTTTAGCCATGAGATTGGTTGATACCGATCTAGCCTTCTCAACCAAAATAACAAAATCCCCTCTCACATGTAAGCCCTGTATTTAAACAGGAATCTCACTCCCCGGGCTAACAAACTATTTATTGGAATTTACAATATTGTCTCTGGCAGTTATTTACTATCCCCTTTCCCCCATCCCCTTTCCCCCTCCTTTGGTACGTAATGTATGTAGTAGGCTGTTGTCGACTTCCAAGTGATTTGGCCTCCCTAGCCTTCCTGGCACCTTCCCACACACCCACGCTGCCCCCTTAGATCTCACATTCCCATCACTTCCTCCCTCTTGAAATTCCACCTTTCCCTCAAGGTGGAAATAAGGGAACTGGGCCCTTATCACCCTTGCTACTTCCCATGTTGCTTCTTCGACCGTTTTGACTTTCCAGTTCACCAGCCACATTTGATTCTCCCCTCGGGCCTTTTTCGCTAGAATTGTTGTTGAATAATCTCTTTCATCAACAAATTCTTCTGGCAAAACTTCATCCGCAGGCTGTTTCCCAACTGCAGCCCTCAATTGGGATACATGAAGCACATGATATATCTTGTTTTTTTCCGGAAGTGTGAGTTTGTAAGTGATGATTCCAATTTTCCCTTCAATTGCAAACGGTCCATAATACCCAACACCCGATTTCTTGTTGACTCTAGTTGCAACCCCTGATTTATTGGGCCTCAACTTAACCAATACCATATCTCCTTGTAGGTCACCTCTCTTCATTAACCGCCGAGCCCTCTGCAAATTTACTCGGTGCTGCTGTAATGCTTCATCTCTGTTAACTAAAGCGTTTGCCACAACCTCTAGGTCAGCTTCCCCCTTTGTATAATGAATAATGCATGGTGGTCTGCGCCCATAAGCAATTTGAAATGGTGTCTTCCTTGCAGTATTGTAGGAAGTATTATAATTGAGTTTGGCCCAAGACAACATTATCCAATTTTTTGGATAATCCGAAGAGAAACACCTCAAACATACCTCCAAACACCTATTCACCACATCAGTTTGGCTGTCACTTTGCGGATGATAAGAAAAACTCATTTTTAATGTTGTACCCTATAGTTTAAAGAGTTCCTGCCAAAGTAGGCTAGTAAACCTAGGATCTCTGTTATCGACTATAGCACTTGGTATGCCATGCAACTTCACAACCTCCTTCATAAACGCATCCACAACTGACTTTGCTATATATGGATGTTTAAGTGATATGAAATGGGCAAATCCGATCCACCACCACAAATACCGCATTAAATCCTTGTGATTTTGGCTGTCCTGACACAAAGTCTATAGAAACCTTTTCCCATACTAATTATGGGTTAAGTAATGGTTGTAGTAATCCAACCGAACTTAAAGCTTCATATTTATTTCTTTAGCACACCTCACATTCTCTGACAAACTTTTGTACTGCCCGTGTCATACTTGTTGTAATATCCTGACCCTGACCCATTGGCTTGGGCAAGACCGAAATGCCACTAACCTTAGGTGCATCCCCCAAACACCAAGATCAACAATAAATGCAAAGGGTATATAACATTGTTGGGGGGCAATTTACCCTCATACACAACACAATCTGCAACAGACCAACCACAATGGTTTAAAATAAATATGATGCATGATAGAAAACCAACCAAACTCAATGAACACAACGGGACCAAGATCAGAGTTGCAACAACCAACAATGCACCACATAAGTCTACAAAACCCAACAACTTAGAAAAGACACTAAGGTGCCAGAGTGGCACCACCCCAAACTCCACCCTTCGACCACCTCCAATCTCCATCTCCCATAGACCATGATCACAACATCAAGATGCCCCATTAGAGAAATAAATGGTTTTTCCTTTACTTGTGTCATGATGAACAACATCAGCATATGCATCAAGTTAGCTCACAATAATAAATATATGAAACAAGAGGGAATTTAAAAACCAACGGGAGAGATATACATGTGGAAGCAGTGAAAGTAACACACACCAAAGAGCCCACCCATATCATGACTGCACACACCCATGCAAGAACCTAACCCTCCTATCTGGGAGTCATGTTACCCAACCGATGCCTTCCCCATCCAATATGTCCTCTGAATAGTCCAACCTCGTGAGCAGAATTCGTCCCTCCAGACCCAAGTTGTCACTTGGCGGTACAATCCAGTGTGCCCCCAATTCCGCATGACAGCCAAGTCCGAACCAATAAGGCCCCATTATATGCATCATGAACACACGCCACCCATGCCCATGTCATGTCCACACACCCAATACTTTGAAAACAAAACACCATTTATGCAATTTATCAAACACGTTGTGGGCGTCACTCACAACCCTTAGTTTCAAAACCAACAACAATGAGAGATTTCTCTAGAACAGGGTTATCCAAGGTTTTCCATCAATAAAACAAGTATTAAATCTTTAAAAACCAAAGACTTCTAGTTCTAGGTAAGGGTAGCGTGAGAGAAAAATCATCTACCTCTAACGTGCTCGTCTTGAAGAATCCTACCATGATCTCGCAGATCCAGGCTCTTATCACCATCCTACGAAGAATCCCCATGAAATCCTCATCAACACACTAGACCAAAGATCCAAGCATGGTAGTTCTGGTCTAGGGTTCCTCCCAAGAGAACAAGAAGACCGTGAAGGAGAAGAAGCATAAATCACACCTCCAATTCCTAGGTCCAACGCTCCAATATTCAAAGAGATCGAGCTTTAGAGCGAAGAGAATCATCAAAATCGCGCAAAGGATTCGTGAGGTTGGAGGGCCCTAGCCAAGAGGAGGATAATGAGGGTTTCAGGGAAGTAATCGAGTTGAAAATCTAATTTTCGAAACTCTTTAATGTCGTGCACTGTTTGGCCGCACAGTTTATCAAACCATGCGCCAATCATGCGAGTGTTACTATACGATATCCAAAGCTGCATGGTTTGACCACACGATTTGGTAAACCGTGCAAATCGTCATTGACTGAAAGTCTCATGGTTGCCGCACGGTTTACCTAATTCGTGCATCTGCTCAAATGACCCCTTTTAAGCCTGCATGATTACCGGGGGATTCCGCACGGTTTCCCCTAACTGCGCACCCTCTAAAACTCTTTCAAAATTTTTATAAACCCTCTATAACTTCCCAAAATGAATCCCAAATATTTCAAACTTAAAAATATATAATAAAACAATAAAATTCCTCAAACCGGGAGTATTGCATTTTCCTCACCATTGGGCTTTCCGTCCTCAGAAAGTTGGAGGTTGGCAGTGTATTGGAAAAGCTCTGGCCATTGATAGCATAAGCTTCTCTCGCTCATATTTCTTCATGAATCCGACCATGTTCTTTGAATCTGACCATGTTGCCATCCTTGTCTTGATCATCTCTGTATTTCTCAGTAGTCTTCTGCATGAGGCTTGGTCCAGTGAGTGAAGTTTCCCTTGTCTTTATCCAACAAAGTGGACAGTGGCAAGAACGACCGTACAATGCTTTATATAGAGCCATATGTATTGTGACCTAATAACTATTAATATAAGAAAACTCTATCAAAGGCAAATGGTCTTCTCATGAACCACCAAAGTCCATCACCTAGTCTCTGAGCATATCCTCCAATGTCTGAATTGTACTCTCTGATTGCTCATCTGTTTGAGGGTGGTATGCCATGCTCATGGTCAACTGGGTGCCAAAGGCTTGTTGCAAAGACCGCAAAACCGTGAGGTAAATCTAGGGTCTCGATCAGAGACAATAGATACTGACACCCCATGCGATTTCACCACTTCCCAGATATAGAGCTTTGCCAATTCGTCTGTTGTATTAGTTTCTCGGATTGGGATGACGTGTGTCTATTTAGTGAGTTGCTCCACTATGACCCAAATAGTGTCATGCTTCCGAAACATTCTCGATAAACCAGTGACAAAGTCCATGACAATTTGTTTCCATTTCCATATGGGTATGGGTAAAGATTGTAACATACTAACTGACCGTTGATGTTCGACCTTCACCTGTTGACAGGTGAGACATTTAAGGATATACTCTCCCACTTTCCGCTTTATACCCGACCACAAAAAATGATCCTTCATTGCCTTGTACATTTTCTGAATACCTGGCTGGATAACCCACTTTGAATGGTGATAAGTAGAAAGGAGCTGTAAGAAGGGACTGCTATTCGATCTCGAAAGCATAAGATAGAATTTGCATCCTCTGTCCATCCATCCACGGTCTCCCCACTATTGAGGGTTTCCCTAATTGTAAGGTAGTCGGGATCTGATATGTTCAACCAAATCAGGAATAAGTATGATCAGCCAGAAAACCGTAATGTTATTCTACTTAGTGCAATCCAAGTGCATGTCAGCAATTACTCCCATTAACTGCCATTGATCCCGGGCTTCTCTTACTATCTGGTTATAAGAGTTAGGACTCAATGCATCAACAACTGAATTTCTTTTCTCAGGTGTATAAACCAAATCAAAGTTGAACATCTGAAGGTACTCCATCCAACGCTGTTGCCTCAGGTTCAAATCTCTTTGTGAAAAGATGTGTTTCAAACTTTTATGATCCGTGAAGACAGTTAACTTTTTACCAAAGAGATAACGACGCCATGTTTTTAACATATGGACCACAACAACTAATTTCAGGTCGTGCGTTGGATAATTCTTTTCATGTGACCGCAGTTGTCATGAGCCATAAACTACAACATGATCTCCTTGCATGAGGACACAATCCAATCCAGATCCAAACGCATCGCAATACACTACGTAACATTCTCTCGGTTCTGAAAAGATAAAGATGGGTGCCGAAGTGAGCCAAGTCTTAAGCTCCCAAAAGGATTCCTGACAATCGCTAGACCAATTGAACGAAATATTTTCCTTGTCAACGCAGTTATAAGAGAGGCAAGACAATTGAAATCACAGACAAAACGTCGATAATAGCTTGTTAATCCAAGAAAGCTCCATATCTCAAAGACATTCCTAGGCCGTTGCCAAGAAATGGCGTCTTCAATTTTCTCAGGGTCGATTGATATGCCTTCTTCAGATATCACATGCCCAAGGAAGAAAACTTCTTGAATCCAGAAATCACATTTGGGAATTTTGCATATAGACGATGTTCTCGCAATGTTCTCAATATGATCTCCAAGTATCTTTCATGGTTATCTTTAGTGCGGGAGTACACTAAAATGCCATCAACAAATACCACAAAAGAATCAAGGTGCCTGTGAAAGATACGATTCATTAATCCTATGAAAACCATTGGTGCATTAGTAAGACCAAAGGGCATGAACAAGTATTTTTAGTGGCCGTATCAGCTTCTAAAAGCTGTTTTCAGAATATCCTCCTTGACTTTGAGTTGGTGGTATCCTGATCACAGATCAATTTTGGAGAACCTCTTGCTCCCTTCAATTGATCAAACAAATCATCAATCTGGGGGAGAGTATCATTTTTTGATTGTAATTTGATTCAGTTTATGATAATCAACGCACAATTGAAGAGTGTCATCCGCTTTCTTTACAAATAGAACCAGAGCAGTCCAAGGGGATGTACTCGGTCTTATAAACCCCTTGCTTTCCAATTCTTCCAAGTGGGCATTAGGTTCTCGCAATTTTGTTGCTGCCATTCTATACGATGGAAGTGAAATATGATTTGTTCCTAAGAGTAGATCGATAGAAAATTCCATTTCTCTTTTAGGTGAAAGTCCAAAAAATTTATCTGGAAAGACGTCAGGGTATCGATCTAATTTGTCAGGAAAATCTTCATTCTCGGTTGCATCAATAGTTCCCAAGGTCACCATGCCAATTGGTAAGAGATGGTTCCAACCATTGTTACTAAATGTCCTGCTCTGTTAACATTCACGTCCCACACATCCTTATAAAGATGAATAACTTAAAAAAACGGACAGTAACTTGCCGAGCGTAGCAGTCAATATGATCTTTGGATGCTATTTATCGGTCCATCCCCAAGATTAAATCAAAGATGTCCATTTCTAATACGGTAAACTCCCACAAAAAATGGGTTGGATCAATGGTGATGGTACATGGTGAACACTTAAATCCCTTGCATTCCTGAGAGGTGTTTGATGCTCATGACATGAAACATCATTTTCACATGCAACTCCATTTGATTTACCACACGAGAATCAATAAAAGAGTGAGAAGCGTCAGTGTCAAACAAAACATGCATTAAAGTTGAGTTCAGAAGTGTTATTGGTGAATTCTCCTTACCTCAATGTGAGGTGGAGACATTCTTTTATGGATGAGTAAAACTAATTACAAGGAGGGTAAGTCCGATGTGGGACTCAGAAATACCCATTAAACTTAAATGGGGTTCAACACTCCCCCTCAAGCTGGACATGCCCAGATTGGATTGAGTCCCACAAAGAAAAAAGAGACAAGACACAAAGACCATCTCATACTCCCCCTCAAGCTGGGCCATGGAGGCTGTGAATACCCAGTCTACTAGTGAGAGAGTCAAGGCGAGCTCCTGGGAGGCCTTTGGTGAAGAGATCGACAAACTGATCTGTCGTCGGAATATGGCCGAAGCTGATATGGTTCTGCGCCAGATGGTGGCGAAGAAAGTGGTAGTCCACCTCGATATGCTTCGTCCGTTCATGGAAGACGAGATTCGAGGCAATCTTTGTGGCCGCCTGATTGTCACACCAGATATGAGCAGGGGTTTGTGCTGAGAAGCCGAGCTCATGGAGGAGATGACGAAGCCAGGGGATCTCAGTGGTGACTGTGGCCATGGCGCGGTATTCGGCCTCTGCACTCGATTTGGAGACGACAGTCTGCTTTTTGCTGCGCCAGGAGATGAGGTTACCGGCGAAGAACACGGCGAATCCCGAAGTAGACTTGCGGGTTGCGAGGCAGCCTGCATAGTCCGCATCACAGAAGGCCTCAACATCCAAATGAGCATGATGTGAGTACTGAAGGCCACGTGTAAGGTCTTTCTTGATGTATTTGGCAGTGCGGAGGACAACATCCCACTGAGATCTGGTTGGATGCTCCATGAACTGGCTGACTTTGCCAACGGCGCAGACAATGTCGGGTCGCGTCATGGTGAGGTAGTTAAGTTTACCCACCAGACGTCGATAGCTTTCGGGATGAGGAAATGGTTCCGAGTCGGTATGGAGAGAGCGTTCCCCAAGCTCAAGTGGAGTGTCCACTGTAGTGGCTGTGCTCAAACCTGCATCCTGCAAGATATCAAGAGCATACTTGCGTCGGCAGAGAGAGATAATGCCCTCAGAACGGGAGACCTCGATGCCAAGGAAGTATGTGAGGGGACCAAGATCTTTGGTGTGAAAGTGGTGGCGAAGGTGCGCCTTGAGGTTGACGATTCCTGTGGAGTCGCTCCCTGTGATGATGATATCATCAACATATACCACGAGCAAGATACAGCCGTGCGTAGTCGTACGGAAGAAGACTGTGTGATCTTTCATAATGCGAGAGAGGCCAAAGGCCGTGACGACAGTGCTGAAGCGGCCAAACCAAGCTCGAGGAGATTGCTTGAGGCCATAGAGGGATCGACAGAGGCGGCAAACATGGGAGTCGGCACCAGAGGCACAAAAGCCAGAGGGCCGCTGCAGGTAGACTTCTTCGTCAAGAAAGACATGGAGAAAGGCATTCTTGACATCCAGTTGATGAAGCGGCCAATGATGATGAGAAACCAGAGATATGGATAGGCGGACAGAGGCCATCTTGGCGACCGAAGAGAAGGTCTCAAAGTAATCGATGCCATATGTCTGAGCAAATCCCTTCGCCACAAGCCGGGCTTTGAGGCGGCAAAGAGAGCCGTCGGGATTGAGACGGATCGTATAAATCCATTTGCAGCCGATCGCCTGTTTGCCCACCGAGAGGGGGACTAGATCCCATGTATGGTTGTCATCCAGAGCTTGCAATTCATCCCGCATTGCTGCTAGCCATCCGGAGTGAGATTTGGCTTCACCAACTGTTCGAGGAATCGACACTGTCTCCAGAGCTGACAGACCCCTGTATGAAGATACAAAGAGAGTAGTCTGACAGGAGCGAGTACCTTTCCGGAGTGCAATCGGCAAGTCCTCGGGTGTTGTGACAGGAGCATCGGACGAAGTGGGAACAATGTTGTCCTCGGCCTGGATGGGGGGTACAGTCGATGGACGACGAGAGTAGGTCTGTCCAAAGAGATGGCCAGTAGGAGGAGACACCAGAGGCGGGTGAATCATGAGAGGAAGACAGTCATCGATGGTAGTGTCTGGATGAGGAGAGGGTGGAGTGAAAGGGGAGCTCTTGACAAACGATACGTCGACACAGGTGATGTGGCGGCGTAAGTCTGGAGAGAAGCACCGGTAGCCGCGCTGAGTGCGGGAATATCCGAGAAAAATACACCGGAGGGATTTGGGAGAAAGTTTAGAGAGATTGGGGCGAGTGTCCCGGACATAGCAGAGACATCCGAAGACGCGGAGTGGAAGGGAGTGAGGAGGAAGAGAGGGGAACAAAGTATGAAAAGGAGTCTCCCCCCTGAAGGATGGAGGAAGGAAGACGATTGAGAAGGTAAGTAGCAGTGAGGATGACATCCCCCCAGAAGAGAAGAGGCACCTTGCGGTGGAAGAGGAGAGCACGAGCAGTTTCCAGAATATGTCGGTGTTTTCGCTCGGCCACTCCATTTTGCTGAGGGGTAGCAGGACAGGAGGTCTGATGGATGATGCCGTGTGCTCGCACAAACTGTTGAAAGGGAGTGGATAAGTATTCCCTCCCATTGTCAGATCGTAGACATTTTACAGAGATAGAAAACTGTGTCTGGATCTCATGGTAAAAGGTCTGAAAGGTGGAGAGAACTTCTGTCCGATCTCGAAGAAGGTAAAACCATGTCATACGAGAAAAATCATCAATGAAAGAGATGTAATATTTATACCCAGATTGACTCGAGGTGGCACAGGGACCCCATACATCGGAATGAACCAAATCAAAGGGTTTGGCGGCCCGTGTGTCATCTCGAGGAAAATATGATGTGTGATGGTGTTTCGCAAAGCTACATGACTCACAATGAAAAGATAAACGCGGACTAATATCTGGATAGAGCTGATGAAGAGCGGAGACGGAGGGGTGACCCAACCGAGAATGGAGGTCTACGGCACGAGCAGGGACAGACGTGCAGGCGATGGATTTCGGGCCATCGAACATGTACACCCCATCTCGAAGCTGGCCTCTACCAAGTTCCTGGTTCGTCGTCCGCTTCTGAAACAAAACAGAAGACGAGGTAAAGATAACATTACAATTGAGATCCTTGGTCAGCTTGCTGATGGAAAGCAGGTTAAACGGACTGCGTGGTACATGAGCCACCGAGAATAGGTGAAGGGAGGAGGTGAGGGAGCATGTACCAAAGCCGACAATGGGGAGAGTGAAACCATCAGCAACAGTGATGGCTGAGGAACCAGTATAGGGACAATAGTTGGAGAGTATACCTGCATCCCCGGTAAGATGGTCAGACGCACCTGAGTCAAGCATCCAGGCAGGGGAACGATGATTGACAAAAGCAGTGGGACCACCGGAGAGTGGGCAAGAGATACTGATGAAGAGCCCGACATGGAGGTGGTCCTATGATCGTGAATCAGCTGGATCTCAGCCACGGAGAGATCCAAAGACGACGGAAGAGCAGCAACAGGCGATGATGCATCTCGGATAGCAGTCTGGCCCTGTCGTGGGTGCGAATCGGGACGGCCATGAAGGACCCAGCAACGGTCAACCAGGTGGCCGAGCTTGCCACAATGCTGACAGAGGGGGTGAGGTCGGCCGTCTCCACGACCGCGTCCACGAGTGCCGGTAGGGTGGCCACCGCCACGACCCAGGGAGAGCAGTGTGATCAGGGCTAGGGACGGGTGGGGCAAGGGCCCGATGAGCTTTTCCCAGGCGATGATAGACCTGTGGGATATCCAGCGTAGAAGGGCTGGCAAGCATCTCGGTGGCCGTCGTGACATAGTCCGGGGCGAGGCCATTTAGGAGATTGAAAATGCAGAGCTGGTCCCGTTGAGTCTGTGCTTCTGTCGGAGTCTGAGGAACGGGCCAGAGCTCTTGCAGTTCGTCCCAGACACCTTTCCATTCTAAGAAATAGGCTGGAAAGGTCCGATCCTGCCGTCGGATGTGGGATAGACGCTGTAGAATGTCGGAAACCCGAGCCAAGTGGTTGGTCTCGGAATACATGACAGTCAACGAATCCCATAGTTCTTTGACAGTGTTGGCAGTCCGGGTAACATCTTTCACCGATCGGTCCATGGAGTTTACCAGTAATGCGAATATTTTGCTATCCGCAAGTTGCCAAGAGTCGAATTTGGTGTCAGTCATGGCGGGTGGAGGATTCTCAAGATGAGAATGAAGGCCCATGCCGCGCAGGGACATCAAGACCGTCTTCCGCCAGACAGAGAAATTTGTGGCGTCCAGCCGGTCATCTACAAGTCGGGAGGAGGCGGTGATCAGGGAAGGCAGAACCGAGGAAGCGTCCATGGTGGGCGACGAGAGGCGCGGGTGGCGCGGTCGTCGGGAACAGCCGGAAGGGCGGGCGGGACCGGGAATCGCCGGGAAGAGCCGGGGAAGGCGCGGCTGGCGCTGGGTCATCGGGACGAGCGCGCAAGGAGGGCGGGGCTGGCGCGGGGTTGTCGGGAGCCGCGCGCTGGAAGGGAGCCGCCTGGGATGGAGCCGCCTGAGAGGGCAGCGGGCGAGGTTGCCGGTCGAGCGCGCAGGAGAGGGGCGCCGAGGAGCCGCCTGAGGGAGATAGGGCCGCCGGGAGGAGACGCCGGGCCGTCGGGAAGGGGAGACGCCGGGAGCCGCGCCGGGAGTCGGGAGTCGCGCCGGGAGCCGGGGCGAGGGGGCCGCTGGGCGAGGGGGCCGCTGGGCGAGGGGGCTGCTGGGCGAGGGGGCCGCTGGGCGAGGGCGCCGCTGGGCGAGGGCGTCGAGGCGAGGGCGCCGCTGGGCGAGGGCGCCGGGGCGAGGGCGCTGCTGGGCAAGGGCGCCGGGAGGGGAGCCGTGCCGGGAGAGAGGGTCACCGGGAGGGGAGCCGCGCCGGGAGAGAAGGCAGCCGGGAGGGGAGCCGCGCCGGGAGAGAAGGCAGCCGGGAGGGGAGCCGCGCAAGAGAGATGGCCGTCGGGAAGGGCAAGGCCTGAGGGGAGAGAGGCGGGGCCGGACAGAACCGGGAATCCGCTGGGAGGGAGGGTTGGGATTAAGATCCCTCTGATACCATGTTATTGGTGAATTCCCCTTACCTCAATGTGAGGTGAAAACATTCTTTTATAGATGAGTAAAACTAATTACAAGGAGGGTAAGTCCGATGTGAGACTCAGAAATACCCATTAAACTTAAATGGGGTCCAACAAGAAGAATAGTACCTAGCACCGTTGAGGGTCCTCGTTCTTCGTTTGGCACAATATGCTCAACTCCAAAAAGTTTTCGATCTGCCTGTCCTGCCCCCATGCTGAGATGTTGCTTGTTGGGATGTTGGGGTGTTTTTGGAATCACCCTGACTAAGTCGATTTTGAGAGTGATAATTGCTTTGACAAGATCATCTTGGTTGGGCATGAGAGGCCCGAGTTAGATTAGAACCGTTTTTGATGTTTAACTTCAGGGGATTTGTATAACAACGCTTGAGATGTCCCTTTCGGTTTTAATATTCCCGTAGCGGCGCCACACATTCCCTCTTTATGTGCTTCAACGGACCACATCAGAAGCAGCCTGATTGGTTACTGTGATGTAGGGGAAAAGAAACCAATCCAGTTGATTGGTTCTCTGGCGCTTCGCTACCCTGAGAGTAGCTCTCCCGTCCGCGCTTATGCCCAACACCAGAGTTTCCACATGTGTCTGGGTGGAAAAGGTGTTCCCTCTGCTATGATTTCCGACAATATCTATCTCCACTACCATAGCCTTGTTCATCAAATCCTTGCAATTATCAATGCATAACATCACCACTCTTGAGCGAATGTCTGATCGCAGACCTGACTCAAACATTTACGCTTTAAGTGATTCACTGGCGGCCACTTATGGGGCAAAGCGAGCAAGGTATGTAAAGCGAGCTCCATATTCCATCATTGAGAGGTTTCCTTGCTTCAGATATCTGTCATTCTTGATATTCGGAAAATATGCGGGTAGAATTGTTGTTATCGTTAGCTTGAACAACTATGCCCCACCATTGTCATGCCAGATCCTCGAGTACCGTCAAGTACATACACTGCTAGCTTCACTTTTATTTTAGTCGGCGTTCCAAGGAAATTGAAGATTCTATTCATTCTACCAAGCCATGATTCCGCTTGCTCGGGCTTCACGTCTCCCCGGAAGATTGGTGGGTTTTGCCTTTGGAATTCCAATGAGCGATCCACGTAATGTGGTTCCTAGGGCGGTTTTGGTTTTTTAATAGTCTGAAATGCTTCTACAATGCTTCGGACAAGCTGATGATTCACCTATGGTTCAGGTGGAACCACGTATTTAACCGCACCCTCTTGCTAACTTCTAGGTCTTTTGACTAGTGGCATTCTCCTGTAGCCATAGCAAAACCACTACTCAGGCACAAACCGATATTTCAATCATATATTTTTACTATATACTAAATTGTAACAAACAAAATCATAAAATATCATATGAATGATGCGGTCCTAGTGGGAAGTCTTTTTACTAATACATGATACCGAACTCTCATCAACTAAACCCGTGATGATGAGATCACAACACGCCTAAAAGTGTTCTACAACACTTTTGTATTTGAACCGCTTTGGTAACTTGAAATTCAGTGTAAAGAGGTCAGCTACGCCTTTTTATACCCTACATTTCAAGTTCCGACACATCCTATCTCCAGCCTACCTTCCCAATTGACGGATCATATCAATCTAATACCATTTGCAACATCCCAACAACCCCGATCCATTGGCATGGGTATGACCGAAATGCCACTAAGCTTAGGTGCATCCCTCAGACACCAAAGATCGACAATAAATACCCTTGGGGGATGATTTACCCTCACGCACAACACAATCTGCAACAGACCTACCACGATGGTATAAAATAAATATGACGCCTGATAGAAAACCAACCAAACTCAATGAACACAAGAGGACCAATATCAGAGTTGCAACAGTCAACAATACACCACATAAGTCTACAAAACCCAATAGCTTTGAAAAGACACTAAGGCGCCAGAGTGGCACCACCCCAAACTCCACCCCTCGACCATCTCCCAGCTTCATCTCTCCCATAGACCATGACCGCAACATTAAGATGCTTTACTAGAGCAATAAGAGATCTTTCCTTTACCTATATCATGATGAACAACATCTGCATACGCACCAAGATGCATATGGAGAGGGGTGAGTATATAATCTAGTAGGCAATCCCCCCTAAGACTCCCCACACACGCCGCTAGAACTAGATCAAGTTAGCTCGCATTAATCAGTATATGAAACAAGAGGGAATATAAAAATGAGCGAGTGAGATATACATGTGGAAGCGGTGAAAGTAACACACACCAAAAAACCCCACCCATATCATACTCACACCCATGCAAGAACCTAACCCTCCCATTTGGGAGTCATGTTACCCAACCGATACCTTTGCCATCCTATATGTCCTCTGAACAGTCCAAACCCGCGAGCAAAACCCGTCCTTCTAGACCCAAGTTGTCACTTGGCAGTAAAATCCAGTGTGTCCCCAATTCGGCACGATGACGAAGTCCGAACCAACAAGGCCACATATATGCATCATGAACACGTCACCCATGCCCATGTCATGTCTACACACCCAAAACATACTTTGAAAACAAAACACCATTTATGAATTTTATCAAACACATTGTGGGTGCCACTCACAACCCTTATTTTCAATACCAACAACAATGAGAGATTTCTCCAGAACAGGGTTATCCAATGTTTTCCATCAATAAAACAAGTATTAGATCTTTAGAAACCAAAGCCTTCTAGTTCTAGGTAGGAGTATAGTGAGAGAGAGGCCACCCACCTCCAACATGTTCGTCCTGAAGAATCGTACCACGATCTCGCAGATCCAGGCCATTATCACATTCCTACGAAGAATCCCTATGAAATCCCCATCAAAACACACACTAGACCAAAGGAGAAGAAGAATAAAAAATCATACCTCCGATTCCTAGGTCAAACACTTCAAGATTCCAAGTGATCGAGCTCCGGAGTGAAGAGAATCACCAACTGCGTGGGTGTTACTGTACGATACCCAGAGTTGTGCGGTTTGGTAAATCGTGCGCTAATCGTGCAAATCGACACTGACCGAAAATTTTCAAAGTCGCACGGTTGCCGCATAGTTTACTCAAACTATGCGCCAACCGTGCGCTTGCCCAAATGACCCATTTTAAGCTTGCACGATCGCTTGGGGATTCCGCATGGTTTTTCCGAACCTTGCACCCTCCAAAACCCTTCCAAAACCTCCCGAAACCCTTCAGAACCTCTCGAATTGAATCCCACATATTCCGTAACTTAAAAATACACAATAAAACAATAAAACAATAAAATACCTCAAACTAGGGCTGTTACACTTGCCCAATAAACTCCACGTGCTAGCTTTTGTATGTCTTCAAGTACACTACGTGGCTCACCGTTGGAGAAGAATGGTAGCATTGTAGCATCTTAGCAATTAAAACTGAATTCTTAGGTAAAACTAGTATTTTTTTTTAAAACGGTAGGCCATCCCGGTAAGAATAGCCTGATTTTGTGGTATAATTCTGCTGCAGAGCTTCTATTATTGACATTAAGTCGTCATCTTGCGTAGTCTCATCTTTCACCAATTGGATTTCCACCTAGCTTGGCTCTGAAATTGCCATGTGCATCAACTCTCATTCCTTATTTGTTCTTGACAATGCATCTACTACGTTATTCAATTTTTCAGGCATGTAGATTACCTCAAAATCATAGCCCAAAAGCTTTACCTTCCAACATCGTTGGCCCATCGATACTACCCTTTGACTAGACATATGTTTGAGGCTTTTATGATCCGTATAAACCTCAAAACGCCTTCCCATCAAATATTGTTTCCAATGTTGGATTGACAACACCAGTGCCATCAACTCTTTTTCGTAAACAGACCTAGCCAAATTAGAATTAAATAACGCTTTGCTGAAATAAGCTAGAGGTTTCCCCCCTTGCATCAACAATTGCTTTAATCCTGATCCTGAAGCATCACACTCCACTATGAACCCTTTTGAAAAGTATGGCATACATAGGATAGGTGGAGCGGTCATGCTGGTTTTCCGTTTTTCAAAGGCAACTTGAGTCTCTGAAGTCCACTTAAATCCTTCTTTCTTCGTAAGACTGTTAAGGATTTAGCAATTTTCCCGTAATCCTTCTTGTAATAACCTGTAAGGCCTAAAAACTCCTCAACTTATTTTACATTTCTTGGCTCCGACCGCTTCTTCACTCCCTCCAGTTTCTTGGGATCCATATATGCTCCTTTAGCCGAAATGATATGCCTCCAATATTTCATTGACTTTCTCTCAAAAGATCACTTTTTTTTTTGTTCGAAAATAATGCATTGACCCTCATTGTTTGTAGAACCCTTCGTAAATATTCTAAGCATTCTTCCCAACCTTTGCTATAAACAAGAATGTCTTCAAAAAAACACCAATACATATTTCCTCAACATCGTCTTGAAAACTGCATTCATTGTAGCTTGGAAAGTTGTCAAGTGCATTTATTAAACAAAATGACATTACAAGATATTCATAATGCCCCTCATGAGTTTTAAAATCCCTTTGACCAATTTCTTTCTCCCTCATCCCCACTTACTGAATACCGGACTTCAAGGCTATCTTCATGAAGTATTTTGCTCGATGGAACTCATCCAACGGTTCTTCTATCACTGGAATAAGATATTTGTCAGGCATTGTTAACTTATTCAATGCCCTATAATCTACGCACATTCTCCATCCTCCATCTTTACTAAGATTATAGGATTGGAATATGAGCTTGTGCTTAATAAATCCGCGATCCAATAACTCATGGACTTGACTTTCTATCTCAATTTTCATATGATAAGCATGCTTACAGGGTTTGATATTCACAGAATCTGCCCCTTTTTTAAGTTTGATGGCATGGTCAGTCTCCGTCTTAGGTGGTAAGCCTCTGGATGCCTCAAAAACTGTTTTGTTTTCCCTTGAAACTCCCTGCAATTGATCCTGCATTTGCTCACTTAATTCAAAATTCTCAATTGCCTCACCCTCATTTGTGTCCCATTGTAATCCCTGCACCCATATCTTTCCCCTTCCAAAGAATTCTTGCATCAACTTCCAATCTTCTGCAAAAACATAAAACAACAAACCTAAGCAGCATATCGGATTTACTTGGCTCACCCAAATGAGGTACATCCAAAAAGCATACACACAGCAGAGTGCTGGTGCACCAATAACAAGGGCACTCCAAACCTAGGCTCACTGCCTTTAACAATTTGGGTTTGAACACTGCTTTCCAACGAGTTACTCCCATTTCCTCTCTTTACGCACTTTGTTGAGAAGATCTTCCAAGAATCGTGTTAGGCAATCAACTAAAAAGGCATCGCTCGGTAGAACTTGGGTGGAAAGGAGAAGATCAACATTCTATATATTCCACTTGCTTCACAACTAGAACCGAAATTAATAAGGGAAAAGAAAGAATACAGTATCACAGTAGGGAAACTCGGGAGAGTCCTCACACTCCTTCCTACTGCACGCAGAATGTTATGGAGAAAGGCCTCCTTTCCTCTGAATTTGCTCCCACAGGAATCCTTTTCGAAAGAAATGCTAAGTGTCCCTTCCCAAGACCAGCCGGCAACTATTTATAGTCAGGGTTGGTTGGAAGAGCAATCGACTAACTAACACTCCCGACTCCAGCACCTCACCTCCCCACTTTCCTATTTCCCCTTCTATGATAGGTATGCAAAATAAGGGGCCGGGGTCTAACAGAATCAACTGACCCATTCCTAACAACTCTCCCCTCCTCAACATTCACCTTGTCTCCAAGGTGAAATTTTGGAAATTGTTCCAGAATTCTTTCTCCTCCCAATTAGACTCTTCTTTCGGCAAACCCTTCCATCTAATGAGATTTCTGGCAGATTTGCTTGCACAGGGAAATTCCCAATTGCTCTCTTTGTAAGGTCTATAATACTTAGCAGCCAACTTGGGACACAACTTCCTCGACCTCGAAGGCTGAACATTAGGCATGAGCTTTACGAACACCAATTGACCCTCAAAACTTTCATCCCGCATATGCTGGTTGGAGAACTTGGTCATCAACAGTTGGGCTCTAAACAGATTCAGCTGGGCTAACACCACATCTCTTTCCTCAAGTGCATTTGCCACAGACTCCACCTGAGTTTCCCCTTTTGCATACCGCAAAACTGTAGGTGGTTTCCTAACATAGACTTCTTCAAAAGGTGACAATTTTATAGAAGCATGAGTTACTGCATTATAACAGTATTCTGCCCAAGGTATCAGGCCCATGTGAGTGGTCGCTCAGAAGTGAAACACCTCAAATACGTATCCGAACTTTTGTTAACAATTTCGGTTTGTCTGTCCATCTGTGGTTGGTATGAAGAACTAATTTTGAGTATTGTTCCCTCCAACCGGAATAGTTCCTTCAAAAAATTACTAACAAACAGAGGATCTCTGTCACTAAGAATTGAGCTGGAGATGCCTTGTAGCCGAACTACCTTTTATCAAAGAACTCAGCCACCACCTTTGCCGTGTAAGGGTGTTTAGGTAAACACAAAATGTGCCTACTTTGACAGCCTATCAACAATGACCCTGATCACGTCATACCCTTGGGACTTAGGTAAGCCGAAAATGAAATTCATGGAAATTTTGTCGCAAACCAACTTTGGTATTGGCAGCGGTTCGAGCAAACCAGTGGGCGACATTGCTTGGTATTTCTACTGTTGGCAAATTTCACATTCCTTGTCAAACCTCATTACACTCTGCGTCATCCCCTTCCAAAACAAACCTGCAACCAATTTTTATACGTCTTGAGATAACCGACATGCCCCCCTACAACTGATGAATGATAATAATGCAAAGGGGAATGTTCCACTTGATCTTATCGAAGGGGTTTTGGGATGTATTGCATGGATTTCCATTAGGCGCATTGCTTTATAGGGATGCTCATTGTGCTTACAGGGCTCCTCTTAGTTCTTGGTTTGAGAATGCATACCATCGTGCCTGTTCTCTCGTTTTGTGTTGGTTTGCCTCTTACAACAAGGTTGTTGAGGTCATTATAACTATTACCTCCTTCAAAATTTGACTAATGTGTTGTTTTTGTGCCCAGTTAATCTGCTAATTAATATATTGGAAATTTGTATTTTATTAATTTTCTATTGATCTTTCTCTGAGAAATCAATATTTTGCACACACATATATATTTTTTCATATCATAGTGTTGCCTTTCAGTTACTCTGTTTTTTCCTTTGATCCCCTTTTCAGATTCCACTGTCCTTGCTTATGTACTGTCAGAATTGAATCGTCGACATAATTATGGTCTGGATCTTTTCCTATTGTCTGTTGATGAAGGGATTACAGGTTATAGGGATGACTCACTTGAAACCGTCAAAAGAAATGAATTTCAGGTGTGTAGTTTTCTCTCATTGTTGACCTGATTTTCTGGAGGAAACCTCCTTATGAATTTCAGCATATTAATACGCCATTATGTTGAAGTTACTTAAGTCTGTTTAGTTGTCTTATTTTTTACGGTGCGTTTGGGAAAATATCTTAAATTCATGTGGGGAAAAAATGACTATAATTGTCTCTCATTGTATTTGGTTAGATAAGTTTTTAAAAGAAAAAAATTTATCGTGATTGCTCTCCATGATATTTGGTTAAACTTTTAGGTAAAAAATGAGAATATTGTATGTTTTATCCGTGGATTATCATTTCTCTTCGAGCCGTCTTGTTTTTTGAGTGATTAAAAATAAACCGCCGACAAATGATTTTTTTCCCATTCCTTCTCTCCATTTGATATGAAGTCAGAGGGAAAAATCCAACTCATTTATTTCTTCTCTCTCTCAAATCAACCCCACCAAATGGACCCTTGGCCTTTTCTCATGCATGGTACACTTCATGAGGCGTTGTATCTTTGATCATATCAATCTAATTCTTGATGGAATTCTTTGTGATGGTGGAGGTAGCGAAGTATTAGAATTTTTTTAACATGTTAAGAAATTTATTCGGGATGTCATGTATCTTGAACTATTGCATATTTTGGTGTCACCAACGATAAGTTTTCTTATTTTAAATTGTTGCAGTTATGATGAGATACAATTGCTTCAATCTTATTCATTATATAGTTTCTCACTGTGTTATTTACGTTTGGTTTACTTATTTTTCTTTACTCTTTTCTTGATGGGTGTCTTGCCCATTAAAGTTCTGCTATAAAGACCCGACCTTATTACATTACATAATCTTGAATTTAGTCAAGAAAACACTTCCGTTCACATTGATGATCTTTTCAAGTTTAAAGCTTTAGAGAATTAGGATATAATACATTCATAACATCACACAATATTACAGAGTGGATACCATAAAAACAGTATTCATTTCTTGCAAAATATAAAACTTTTCAAATGAAACATGATTTCTTTTACAATTCTTCAAACATTTAAAAGAAGGAAAGAACACATTAGTTTATGAATACTTGTAACATATGAAATCATTTTCAAAAGACATACTTGTCACCCATATATACTTTGTGAAACATGAGATTTCCACAAGATTTCCACAAAATACAAGAACATAAATATAACAATAAAGGTATCTTGGGGCATTACTTAAACAATCTTGTAACCCTTTCGGCTATCTTATAATTTGTAACCCTCACGACTACTTTACAATTTGTGTAACCATCGCAGTTACACTTGGAGTAACCATACGGGCGACCTCTAACTTACACATACCCAATGCATTGGAGGGAGATATAGGTCTCACCCTTCATCATAAACAATGTTCAAGAACCAGAACATAATCATACAACATGAATAATTGCATAAAAACATTGCTTTTGAATTTTGTAAAACAGAATTTTAAAAGAGGATTTTAAAAGAAAAGCCACTTATAAATATCATAAAATTGAATAGAGACTTAATAGATTGAATGAAATATGAATATACACTGTAAATACACATAATTCATCATAATATAAACAAAACTCATCACACAAACAATTTTAATACCACATAAATAATGAAGTATAAGGTTAACCCAAAGAATGGAAATCGGGTTAAGAATTTCCTTACCTCGGGTTTGTCTTACTTCAAACTTGTTTAAACCTCCTGTATAATGGTTAAAAGAGTGTTATTATTATCTTACAGAAACATATTCATCTTTATAACATCTTATATGATCATTTTATAACATCATTTCATCCTTTAATTGTTAGTATTTTGTTCCTTCCATTGTTTCGGGTGCGTTTTTTACCTGATTTCCATAATCGGTTCATGATGAATGTTCTTGTCGATTGGAAGTGAAACTTCAGAATTGGAATGGAATGGTAGTTACATATTTCCAGAACCATAAATTATACCATTTATCATTTTAAATTCTGAAATGAGGATGATTCCTAAGTTAAAACATTAATGATATTTGTTTAGATTATTTTAGTGGTTCTTTGATAATAACGACTTCATTTTGTTTTATAAATTAAAACCATGTGTACAATAGGATTCTGTAACCATAGATGAGACATAATACATATATTATAACCTAGTTCAACCATAAAAATGGTTTCATGACCAGATTTGAAGGAATTAAAGTAAATTGAAATCACATCGTCCATGATGTCGGTAATTCGACACATCACAGACAATGTTTTTATTCCTTGAATAAGTGGGAGAGGAAAGGAAGAATGATGATAAATTTTTCATGAACTCGAGAACATCCAGAATATACAAGATTTCTGGAGCTTTCACGCCTCTTGGATAAGAGGAGGGGAATAGACTATAATAAAAGAAAAGGAAAGGAAAGGAAAACACATGAAAAAGGAAGATGATTTCTTACCTCTTGATCTACTCCTTGAGATCCCCCTTAAGACCTTTGATTTTGACCTTTGGGTGAGACCAGCGGGCCTTGGACGCGGGGAAGGAGATTAGGGAGGGAATTTGGCATAAATTAGACAATGCTCAAGGCTTGAGAGGTGTGGGAGGAAGAGGGGGAAATGAGTGGTATTTATAGTGGATGAGGGGAGAGATTTCATATTATTTTAATTATTATTTTATTATTTTGCCAAAAGACAAGCAATAGTGAGTCTTCCATGACTAAAAACAGTAAGTGGCACGTGAGTTCGAGATAATGGGCTTACATCAGCACCACATCATCGACGACACCTCCATGATGCAGAAATTCATTTATTTGTCAAATACCAAAAATTTACTATTCACCGAAAAATCAAGTATTTTAGAAAATTACCAAAAATTCACCCCAACCTTTTTTCGACTTGTAGAATCCAAAAATGAACTCCATTTTATCAAAATAATTTTATAAATATGAGAAAATTAATTTTTAAATAAAATGATACTTTATTCGGAAAATAACAATTTTAAAGTATTTATTTACTTATTCAAAGATATGAGTGTGCCATACTGTAACGTCCCGATCCGGGTCACCACTAATCCGGTGGCCGGACCGGGCGCCACATGACCTCAAGCGCGTCTCCCCGTACGCCAGAGGCTGCCGACTAGTAGCGAGGGTCTAAGGATAGTCAATGGAGAGACTATACCCTCTTGTCAGAGTTGCACAACGGTATATTAGTGTGGATAACAAACAATAGCGGAAGCAGTAACTCATAAATGACAAACGACGGAAGACAAATAATACTCATTTTATAAAAGTGGCCAACGCCAAATTATTCAACAGATGCATGCATGGCATGCTAAAGATACAAAAGTAGAAAACAGTGAACAAAACAACATGTTTTACATTCCAATGCAGAAATAAATAAATAATGACTCAAGCCCCAAGGGCGATCTCCTCGAGCATCCCGAGCCTCCGCTCGGTCCTCTGCTTCTAACTCCCAAGTAAATGCAAACAACATAGTCCTGCAACCAAATAGAATCTACTCGGGTACCCAGTGCAATGGCGGCCCGAGTAGGGTGTGAGATATAAATCTCAGTTGGTGTCTGAACTTGCACTATTCATTTGTTATGCATACTCAACAATCATTACATAATCATTTTTCATTTATCAATTACTCAAATATTATTATGAAAGTCTTGAGATTCAGCCTATGCCCGACATCTCCCGTACAAGTCACTCACCACAGATGTCTCTAAAGACCATCTAAGTAATCAAAGTAAAGACCGAATCCAAGCTTGTGATTTGGCTTGGATAACGCATCATAAGTTATTCTGTAACGCCCCGACCCTAGTTACCCAGAGTCGGTGCATTATTACATAACATTGATATGATCACAAGGAAATCATGTCTCGAAAGACCGATCAGTTTAGTATTATTGGAAACAAGATTCATACATAAGTTCAACTTTACAGTTTGAAGAGAAACACAACAAAAATATATTTCATTAGAAACATCCAAGCCTCCTAGATTATGCATGCAAGTCACTCATAACTAACTTCTTCATATCCTGAGAAAATGAAACATAAGAAAGGGGTGAGCTCAAACGCTCAGTAAGGGTAAGTAATACAGCGGAAAATGACATAAATATTAAGCATGGTAAATAATTGAAACCACATGCCTTTAATAATAAACAAGAATACTTTTATGGTAAGAATATGAACTGAGTAAATAATGTCATAATAAAACATAATCATGAGTATTCTACTAGTCGAATGACCACATGAACCATCAATATTATTTCCATAATGATGGAATGTATAATGCCGGACATTCTGAAACATTTTGTCAAGGCCTCGGCCAAGACGTCTAAAATGATTAAGGCCTCGGCCAAAACCATAAATCAAATTGGGAAAGGGCCTCGGCCAATTCCACGTCTAGTTGTCTCATGAGACCTACCGATGCATCGAAGAGCTATAGCGGGCTCCACCCGTCACTTACTAAGTCCAATACATTCCTCATATGAAAAGGTTTAAACATATCACAAACATTCGTATTAAAACTTGTTGCGGAATCACCGGGAGACAGAACGACAGAAAACGAGAAAACGAAAGAAAGAAAAGCAACAAGGAACACGGCGATTTACGTGGTTCGGGAAAAATCCCTACGTCCACGGGAGAGGCAGATTTTCACTATGATTCGGGAGCAATTACAGAGGATTTTCCAACATTACAAACCCTAGCCCGAAATGGGCTACATATGAAGAAGACGGTCTACTGTTCTGAATAGTAGTCCGCGTTGCTACAGTGATCGGCGGCTCACTTTGTCAAAAGTGCTACAGTGTCTGTCGGCTGGAAGTCAAAAGCGCTACAGTACTGTTGACCCCGAAGTCCGCACCGCTACAGTGCATGTCGGTGTCGGTCGGTCAGCTCCGCTACAGTGGTCAGAGATGCTACAGTGCCGAAAAAATTGGGCCGGGGCCTTCGGCCCCCGGACCCCCGGAGCAGGGGCGCGTTGCCCCCTGCAACCCCCAACGAGCTCACCGCGGAGCTCGACCCGCGATAGTTGCGGGCCACAAGCATTCGGCCCAACCGGATCGGGCAACACCAATCCAACAATCTCCCACTTGTAGCCTGATCCGCTGCACTGCTATTCTTCGATGCAACTGATGAAGACAACTTACTTAATCTAAGTTCTTCCTCTTCTTCACTCACCAGTGCCATGCTTTCACAGATTCATGAAATACAAACTGTTTTCCTCTTCTGCTCCCATCACGTCCTCCATCATTCTGCCTCTCATCCTCCGTTCATCAGTGGAGACCAACAGAGGCACAGCAGTGCCTCAACTTCTGTATCACCATAGGCTTTGTCAACATGTCTGCCGGATTGTTGGTTCCACATATCTTCTGCAAAGTCAGCAACCCATCCTGTATCAAACCTCTGATGAAATGGTACTTCAACTGAATGTGCTTCGTCCGGGCATGAAACACTGGGTTCTTGGCAAGATGTATGGCACTCTGACTATCACAGTGCAATACATTCTCCTCTCGCTTTCTTCCCAATTCATCCAAGAAGTTCTTCAGCCAAACCATCTCTTTCCCAGCTTCTGTTACAGCAATGTATTCTGCCTCTGTGGTGGATAAAGCCACCACCTTCTGCAATTGTGATATCCAACTTACCGCAGTCCCTCCACAGGTAAAAACATAACCCGTGGTACTCCTCCTGCTGTCGACATCGCCTCCAAGGTCAGCATCCACATACCCCTGCAATGAAGTTCCTTTTCCAAAGCACAGAGATACCTCCTTGCTGCCCTTCAAATACCTCAGTATCCACTTCACAGCTTCCCAATGTTGTTTTCCAGGGCTAGCCATATACCTGCTCACAACTCCCACTGCATGAGCAATGTCAGGTCGAGTACAGACCATGGCATACATCAGGCTTCCCACAGCTGATGCGTATGGAACTTTTGCCATGTATTTCACCTCTTCTGCCGTCTTCGGTGATTGCTCCTTTGATAGTTTGAAGTGGCTCGCCAGGGGAATAGAGACTGCCTTTGCTTCCAGCATGCTGAATCTTCTCAGAACCTTCCCAATGTAATCAGCCTGTGACAACATTAAAGTTCCAGCCGTGCGGTCTCTCTTGATCTTCATTCCCAGAATCTTGCCAGCTTCTCCAAGATCCTTCATTTCAAACTCCTCAGCCAATTGCCCTTTCAGCTCATTAATTCTCTGCATACATGATCCTGCAATGAGCATGTCATCCACATACAGAAGCAATATAATATATTCATCACCGAAAGACTTGATGTAGCAACACTGATCCATGCCACATCGTTTATATTCATTTTTAGACATAAATGAATCAAACTTCTTGTTCCACTGTCTCGGTGCCTGCTTCAGTCCATATAAGCTCTTCTGGAGTTTGCACACCAAGTCTTCCTTTCCAGACTCTACATATCCCTCTGGCTGCTGCATGTAGATATCTTCCTCCAAATCTCCATGAAGAAAAGCAGTCTTGACATCAAGCTGCTCAAGGTGCAAATCCTCTGTCGCCACAATGCTGAGAACCACCCGGATGGTGGTAAGCTTTACTACTGGTGAGAAGATTTCAGTGAAATCTACTCCCTCCTTCTGTTGAAAGCCCTTCACCACCAGCCTTGCCTTGAACCTCCTCTTTCCATCATGTTCTTCCTTGACCCGGTAGACCCACTTATTCTGCAATGCTTTCTTTCCTCTTGGCAGAGGTGTCAGCTCCCAAGTGTTGTTCTCATGCAATGAGGAAATCTCCTCCTTCATAGCCAGCTCCCACTTGCTTGACTCCTTCAGCTGCATTGCTTCTTCAAAGCATTCTGGTTCTCCACCGTCAGTCAATAAAAGGTAATGCAATGATGGTGAATACCTCTGCACGGGCCTTCTCACCCTTGATGATCTCCTCAACTCCACTGGAGTAGTAGGTTCCACTGGTTCGGACTTCTCAAGCTCAGACACACCTTCAAGCTCCACTTGCTTTTTGCATTCTGATTCAATGTTCCCATTTTCATCTTCAACTGCATGGCGATCTTTGTACATGACACCTTCATTGAATACCACATTTTGGCTCCTGATGACCATCCTGTTGAGATCATCCCAAAAGCGATACCCAAACTCCTCGCCACCATAGCCAATAAAGAAACATTTTTTGGACTTGGCATCAAGCTTGTCCCTTGCATTAGCATCAACATGAACATATGCTAAACTGCCAAAGACTCGTAAATGTGAGAGTCTTACCACCTTACCAGACCAGAGTTCCTCGGGTAGACATTCCCCCATTGGCACAGAGGGACTCCTGTTTATGAGATATGCTGCCATATTTACTGCATCAGCCCAAAAGGTCTTGGGTAACCCCGAATGCAGCCTCATGCTCCTGGCACGTTCATTCAGTGTCCTATTCATCCTTTCTGCCACACCGTTCTGTTGTGGTGTTCCTGGGATTGTCTTCTCCCACCGAATTCCATTTTCAGAACAGAATTCTCTGAACTCTTGACTGCCATATTCTCCACCATTGTCAGACTTCAAACATTTCAGTTTTGCTCCTGACTCGTTCTCCACCATGACTTTCCACTTCTGAAATATCTTAAACACGTCAGATTTGTTCTTCAGAAAGTAAACCCATACCTTCCTTGTTGAGTCATCAATGAATGTCACATAATATTGTGACCCTCCGAGGGATGGTACTGGTGCAGGCCCCCAAACATCTGTATGTACCAGGTCCAGCTTTCCAGCCTTTGGTGTTCTGCCTCCTTTTGCAAAGGACACCTTCCTCTGCTTTCCAAAGATGCAGTCTTCACATAAGCCTACTTCCACCGACTTCAGCTCTGGTAGCAACCCTTTAGTTGCCAGCACCTTCATCCCCTTTTCACTCATGTGGCCGAGTCTGTAGTGCCACAGTTGAGAACCTCCGACAGCTTCGAGTGATGCAGCCATGTCCATGCACGTTTCTGTCATGTTGTACAGGGTGCCATTCTTTGCTCCCCGAGCTATGACCATAGCTCCTTTGGTGATCTTCCATGCACCACCAGTGAATGTGGTACTCAACCCTGCATCATCAAGCTGTCCCACAGAAATGAGATTTCTTCTTAAACCAGGGATGTACCTCACGTTTTCCAGAACCAGCAAACTCCCACTGTTGGTCTTGATCCGTGCATCTCCTTTCCCCACAATCTGCAAGGGCTCGTCATCAGCAAGATGTACCTTGCCAAAATTTCCTGAAACAAAATTGTTCAGGAAACCCTTCTCCGATGTAGAATGGAACGACGCCCCAGAGTCTAAAATCCAAAACTCCATCGGGCTGTCCACGCTAAGCAGTAGCACGTCATCAGTTCCTTCAGCTACTGCGTTTGCTCCACTGGTTTCAGGTCCCTTCCGGTTATCTCTGCACTCCTTCTTGACATGTCCTTTCTTCCCGCATGTCCAGCAGGTAGGACCAGGCCCCTTTGCCTTGTCTCTGCTCTTTCCTCTCGACTTCGATCGTCCTCTGCGATTGTCCCGCTGTGGGTACCTTCCTCTTCCTTCAATGTTCAAAGCAGAACCAGAGAATCTGCCTGATTCTCTTCTTCGAACATCCTCACTAAGGATTAGGTCCCTTATATCCTTCAGAGCCATCTTCGTATTCCCCGAAGTGCTGCTCACAGCTGTTACAGTTGCTTCCCAACTTTCAGGTAACGAAGATAATAAAACCAGAGCACATACCTCATCACCAAGGTCAATGTCCACCGATGACAACTGACTTATGATGGTATTGAACTCGTTGATATGATCTGCAACAGCTCTCCCTTCAACCATTTTCAGGTTGAACAATCGTCGTATTAAATGCACCTTGTTAGCCGCAGAAGGCTTCTCGTACATATTTGTGAGGGCTTTCATCAGGTCCACCGTCGTCTTCTCTTCTCTGATGTTGAACGCCACGTTTTTGGCCAACGTCAGGCGCACAACACCCAGAACCTGTCGATCCAGCAGCTCCCATTCTGACTTCTCCATTTCCGCTGGCTTCACACCCAGAAGCGGCAAGTGCATCTTTTTCTGATAAAGATAATCCTCGATCTGCATCCTCCAGAAACTGAAATCAGTTCCATCGAAGCGATCGATCTTCACTTTGCCTTCATCCAGAGCCATCGTTGGAGAATTCCGAACTCACCCTCTGATACCAGTTGTTGCGGAATCACCGGGAGACAGAACGACAGAAAACGAGAAAACGAAAGAAAGAAAAGCAACAAGGAACACGGCGATTTACGTGGTTCGGGAAAAATCCCTACGTCCACGGGAGAGGCAGATTTTCACTATGATTCGGGAGCAATTACAGAGGATTTTCCAACATTACAAACCCTAGCCCGAAATGGGCTACATATGAAGAAGACGGTCTACTGTTCTGAATAGTAGTCCGCGTTGCTACAGTGATCGGCGGCTCACTTTGTCAAAAGTGCTACAGTGTCTGTCGGCTGGAAGTCAAAAGCGCTACAGTACTGTTGACCCCGAAGTCCGCACCGCTACAGTGCATGTCGGTGTCGGTCGGTCAGCTCCGCTACAGTGGTCAGAGATGCTACAGTGCCGAAAAAATTGGGCCGGGGCCTTCGGCCCCCGGACCCCCGGAGCAGGGGCGCGTTGCCCCCTGCAACCCCCAACGAGCTCACCGCGGAGCTCGACCCGCGATAGTTGCGGGCCACAAGCATTCGGCCCAACCGGATCGGGCAACACCAATCCAACAAAACTATCATACGAAATGCCAATACTTTAACCATAAATCATGAATGGTATAAAAATAGCACATCCACAGTCAAACATATCACAAAACCTTCAATACAATATGGAAGTTTTGTATCATAATAAATCAACTCCAAATAAACTTAAAATTCATCAAAGGATGTTGACATAGATGAAATCAAAACTCTTTTTTGAGAAATATCTCTTTCTATTTTGAAATCATTTAAGAGTCACATAATTATAAAATAAAACATTTACTTTGAAAATATTCTTATAAGCTTGTAAGGGAAGCTTCGACGAGATTATAACGGTAGAAAATAGCCGCACCCGCCGTATAAGTTAAAAAAAGACATTCTTACTTTAATTTTGTCGAAAAGGTTAAAAAGGACCTTGTTTGGAAAACGATGGAAAAATTCCTTTATAAACATCTTATAAAAAGTCAAATAAGGGTATAAATGACTTTAACCCATATTCTGTAAAATAGTAAGAATGTTTTGAAATATATTTTTAAGAAACATGAATGTGGATGATAAAGAGGTCCCAGTAGATAATTATGTATAAACAACCTCAGATAATGAAGTGATTGTGAAATAAACCCTTACCTTGTACTTTTCCTTAGTTGAGGGTAGGTTAACCTCCTGTATAATGGTGAAATAATTGTTATTAAATTATACAAGAATCATATTCATTAATATGATATCATATATGATCTTTTAACATTGCTTTGTTAAAAATATCTTAGTATTATCGTTGTTTCGGGTGTTAACTTACTCGTTTTCTTTTATATGTTTTGTTACATAAGCCGTGTTTGTTATGGATAGGTTGTATATTATTCATATCCAGAATGATATCAAGTCCTTAAATATTATTTTTAATCATCAAATGAGAATTAGACTTGAATGAATACGATGGGGAATGAATCTAATGGCTCCAAAGTGGATTATTCAAAGTTTAAGGTGGGGATGGGTCGAAATCCTTTCATCCAATAGATTTTAGACAGGTTTGGGTCACTATATTAACCTTATCATTTATATTTAACTCTTAGTTAAATAGTTTGACATTTACCATGTCACTTTGAATTTTTATATTATATGGTTAATAAACTTACTATATACTTCCAAGCGACCCTCAAGTGGTCCATTAATGATATACCTATCATTATATAATTCCTTTGGCCGAACCTTAGATTTTTAGGAATAGAATATCAATTAATAATATAATATTTGTTTTAAAAACTCATTTATGTCAATTTTGACAATATTTAATAATTGATTTTTGTTAGTCTTAACAATTTTATTAATTCGAACCAAATTCATTTAAGCAATCCTAACATGTCATATTAACTAATCAAATTCGTGGATGACATCAAAACTTTCAAATTATATTTATTTTAACATTTATAATACTAATTATTTGATTATTTCATTAATAAGGAAAATACTGCATCATTATTGTGTCATAAATAAATTTAATTATTCAATGTCTAAACATTATAAATAAAATACCATTATGTAGGAAATCTTTTTAGTTTTCTAATGAATATTTATAGTCGAAAATATAACATATATAACCCTATGTAAAAATTGTTTTGCTAAAAGATATATGGTTATGTCATTTTTGTATTTACTTTAACTTAATTAATACAAAGTGTCATTATCACTTACAAGTGGATCCATGAGGTCCCAAAATTGACCCAAAGATGCCCATGGTCGGACATGTATCAACCAATAGGGTTAGGACACGTTTTAGGGTAATTTATTATTATTATAATATTATTTTTTACCCTTATTTACCGGATTTACCCTTTAACCATGGTAAATAAAATATTTACCGAAATAATTATTCAAAATGTTTAAAAATAAAAGTTACCTATTTACACAATTTGGACCTCCTGATTCTAAATATGGAATCCATTTTTCTAAATTCAAAACACAGAAGTGGCAAAAATTAATTTAAAATTAATTCCCGCTGTCAAAACAAAAACCGTGTTTTTAAGAAATAATAACTATCGAAAGATTGACACTTGTTTATGTCCGGTTTAAATGTGAAATTACGTCCAATGACCAACATTGTATTAAATGGTAAAAATATATTCTAAATATACTTTAAAACCACTCAAATTCATAATTTATCACTATTAATTATTTCGATTAAAAAAGTTTTTTTAATTAAAATTTAGTAATTTTCACTATTCATCAAAAATTGAAAGTTTTCAGAAAAATACCAAAAATTCACCCTAAGCTAATTTCGATATTCCGAATCCAAAAATGAAGTCCATTTTGAAAGATAAAATGTATAAAATTTCAAAAAGTGGGTATTACTATTCATAACGGCTGGTTTGATTGGTTGTGGTGTGTGTTAGAACTCGAAGTTGCGTACAACACACGTCACTGTATTATTCAAAGAGAAGCGTACCGTGGAAGCTTGGGGTGTTATATATTCAATTTAATCTTTCATATATTATGTCTAAGCCCGTCCACTAAAATAGTGATTCGCTCCTGGGTCCGTCCACTAACAGTGGTTCACCCAATTCATTAATAAGTCTAAACCCTTTCTCATAATCAATTCACAAATTATTATGTCACAACAACCTTCATTAACCATTAAACTCATTTCATGCACGAACAATTGGCCCCACAGTCCAATGTTAATTAATGGGTGTAGAACATCATGTCTAGCACCCTCGTGAGTATTCAGAGCATCAGTCCATGTCTCACAACCCATGGATATTTGGAGCATCAGTCCCTGAACCATAAAAGAATATTTGCTTGCAAGCTGGGTGTAAAATGCCATGTCTAACACCCCGTGAGTATTTGGAGCATCAGTCCCTGTCTCACAACCCATTTATCAATCATACATACACATCTATCATTGATGTAGAACATCATGTCTAACACCTTGTGAGTATTTGGAGCATCAGTCCCTGTCTCACAACCCATTCATCAATCAAACATATATATTTATCATTGGTGTAGAATACCATGTCTAACACCACAAAACCAATTCGTTAATTAATTCAACAATTAATTAACAACACAAATCGCTCTTCAGATAAGTCAACAAATAATTAACCACTCAACATCTCATTAATTAATAATTAATTAACAATTAATTATTCTTAGCAAGCCAACTGAATAATTAACTCAACACTTAATTATCCAAATTCTTTAACAAGTCTGAACCCGTTCATTCAAACAATGGTTCGTCCAGGACTAACAATCTACAAGCACACCATAATCATATCAAAACATGCTGAACAAAGCCAAGATATTTAGTGACCATCTCACACAACATATCATATCTCTAAACAACTCCATTCAAGACAACTTAAGGCATGAAAAACTAATACGCATCAAAAGGTACTCTTGGCCAACAATCGTAACAAACAATCAATACACAATCTTAACTTAATGTTTGCAAATTAATTAATTCAACAATTAATTAATTAAATCACATCTCTTTAACCAATCATCAATTAGTTAACCATTTACCATTTAACTTGTAATAATTAATCCATCCATTAATTATTACCAGTTTCCAATTTATCTCCCGAACATGTCAAATATTCAATATTCCCAATAATCAGTAAATGCCACAAACTCATTCCAACTCATGACTTGATAATTAATTCTACAATTAATTATCCTTATACTCAATCTCCCCATTCTAATCATTCAATTGTTTAATCATATCACTTTAACTAAAAATAGCAACCCATGCTTAAAATCAACACATGTTCAAGTCCTCATTTATCTCATGTGGGCAGAATTATTTAATAACATCAAGAGTGTCATTCGTTGACATATCATAATGAAGGAAACTCACATTCCTAATTCCTTTAAAGAAACTATAATTTTTAAATAAAGTGTTAAATATTTGGGACCCTACCTCGGGTTTTGACGGAAACCACAGCGAACGAAGAACCCTCAAGAGAAACGGGATGATTCTTCAAGAACCCGCCTTAGATCACTTCTCCTAGAAAGACCAAGACCAAAACTCATCATACTTGTCATCCACACACTTAGATTTACCCATAACGGGCGTAGATCTAAGAAACCGTGAGAAGAGGAGATGTAGATCTAAGTAGATCTAAGAAACCGAACAAGAACGAAGAAGAACATCTACTTACCTCAAGAAACCGACTTCAATTCGCCAAGAGAAGCCTTCAGATCGCCTCCAAAACGCTTGGGAGAGGTTCTCCTACCTTCAAGGAAGAGTATTCCCGAGTTATGGCCGCTTAGGAGGAAAAACGAGCCATCTAAAGGAAAAAACGAGTGAGATCCACAATTTAAGGATCTCATTTAATTGCCCGCACGGTTAGTTCGCACGGTTTGACAAACCGTGCGCTAACCGTGCGTTAGCTACTGCCTCGGCCACCCTTCTTGCACGGTTTGACCGCACGGTTAGACAAACCTTGCGCTGCTCATGCGGAAGCTACTGCCTCCAAGACCAACTACGCACGGTTTGGCCGCACGGTTAGACAAACCGTGCGCCGCCCGTGCGACTTTCCCTTTAACTCAAAACTTCTATCAAAGTTCGAGAAAAACAACGACATCTTTAGGTGTTCCAACACTCGGAATAAAATTCCGGAGCTCGGTTTAAAAAGAACGACCCGCTGATAAACCGAAAAAGAATTTCAGAAACATTCGTAAAATTAACCCGGTTCAAAACATGGGATCTTACACATACTTTCAACTAAATTTTATATATACACTATCATAGGTGATGTTACTATTCATAAAGGTATGTTACTTTTCATAAGAGTAACATTACTATTCATAAGGGTACATTACTATTCTTAAGGGTATGTTACTATTCATAAGGGTATGTTACTATTTAAAAAAATTTAGTTGGTCTTATTAAACTTTAAATAACTTACTGATCACAATTTTAGTTGACCATTTTTCGAAATTCAGAATATAGAAGCAGTAAAATTATGTTTAAAGGCTAGTTATAAATATCTACTTAAAACAAAGTTTCATGCATTTCATTTATTTTTTTAAAACCTTGGGGTGTTACATCTACATTGCTTGATTTTTTTTTCTTTTTGTGCTGAATGCTTCATTACTCGCATGATTATCAGAGTCTGTGTTACATCCCATCTCTCATTTTTTCATTCAACGGTATTTGGTGGCTAGCCTTAGACTCAATGCCTCGGCAGAACTTCTCGTCTAATCCCGAAGACATTGTGTAACACTCCGACTGCCTTCCTAACTAATCACGGGCTGTTTCCTTTAAGGACCACTTACATGTGTTTTTTCATAGTGTTTTGTACTCACTTCCTGAACTTACAGTCTTTATTTTTTCTATGGGGATGTTACATTTTGACATTGTAAATTTGGTGGCCAATTTTTTGGCTGGTTATTTTTCTAATAAATTGAATTTTAACATATATGTTTTGATTTTTGTACATGTTTTTGCTTTCCTCCTATCCTTTCAGTATGGGCTTCCATTGAAGATTGTCTCGTATAAGGATCTGTATGGGTGGACGATGGATGAAATAGTAAAGATGATTGGCTTAAAGAATAACTGCACATTTTGTGGTGTCTTCCGCCGACAGGTATGATTATTGATAAATTTGGCTGCATCCACACTTGCAGTATGGATGCATCCTCTGTAGCAATATTTTGCATACATCCTCTGTAGCAATATTTTGCATACATCCTCTGTAGCAATTAATTATTTTCCCTGTATTTTCATGTCTTCAGTTCACTTGTGATGAAAACTCTCTCTCAGGATGTTTGTGCATTTTCATATTTTTTAAAATATATTTTTCAAACCTTGTTCAAGTTGTTGTATGTTTTCACATTTAGGGCCCATTTGATAGCACTTAATGAAATATGCTTATAACAGTTACCTCTTATGAAAAGCAGTTTGAAAAAATAAATGTTGTTTTTTCTGTTACTAAAAAAACACTTTGACATAAAAACTGTTGAATGGAAACCCGTACCACACAATGAGGTAGGGTGTTTTATTTGTTGCGGAAACGCCAGGAGTTGTAGCGACAGAAGCAGCGAAACATAGAAGAGTAAAAAGGAAAAAAAGAAAGGAACAAGGACACAAGGATTTACGTGGTTCGGGAATAATCCCTACGTCCACGGAGAGGCAGAATATTTACTATAATTCGGGAGCACAATTACAGAGTTTTTCAGTGAGCAACCCTAGCTCAAAATGGGCTACAAATGGAGAGGAAGACGATCACTGTTCCAACAACCGCACAGGAAGTCCGCGTCGCTACAGTGAAAATGCGGCTATCCAAGTCAAAAATGCTACAGTGGATGCCGGCTGGAAGTCCAAAAGGCTACAGTAAAGTTGACTGCAAAAGTCCGCATTGCTACAGTGCTCTGTCGGTGTCGGTCGGTCAGCTCTGCTACAGTGGTCAGAGATGCTACAGCGGAAAATTGGGCTGGGGTCTTTGGCCCCTGGACCCCCGGAGCAGGGGCGCGTTGCCCCCTGCAACCCCCAACGAGCTCACCGCGGAGCTCGACTCACGAAAGTTGTGGGCCGGTGCGCAGTACGGGTCACAAGCATTCAGCCCAACCGGATCGGGCTACACCAATCCAACATTATTTATAGATGAGAAAGAGTACAATAGATGGCCCATACCGATGTGGGCGCGCGAATATTAAAAATATCTAATACTCTTAACACCCCCCTCAAGTTGAGACATTTATTTATTATGCGCAGCTTGTTACGCAAAAAATGGACACGTGATCCATACACTCCTTTTGTGAGAACATCTGCAAGTTGATCAGAGGTGTGAACATGACCAAAAGTGATTTTTTCAAAGTTTTCTCTGACGAAGGGACAATCAATTTCAATATGTTTTGTCTGCTCATGAAAGACTGAATTTGTGGTAATCTTGATAGCAGCTTGATTGTCCCACCAAATATGTGCCGGTTTCTTGACAGTATACCTAATCTCCTGTAGAATTTGTTGTGTCCAGATAATATCTGCAGTCACATATGTCATGGCATGATACTACGACTCTGCACTTGATTGGGAGGTAACTGTCCGCATCACAAAATGCCTCAATATCTGTATGCCCATGATCAGAATATAGAAGACTTAAACCTGATTTCTTTTTCACATAGCTAACAATGTGAAGAACAACCTTCCACTGCGTTTTTTGTTGGGGATTGCATAAACTGACTCACTTTGCTAACCACACAAGCAATATCAGGTTGAGTCATCGTCAAATAGTTAAGTTTTCTAATAAGTTGTCTATATATGTCGGGTGAAGAAAACATCTTACTGTCAGTATGAAGTGACTTTTCTCCAGATTCGAGGGGTGAGTCAACGGAGTCAGCTCGAGTCATCTTAGTCTCCTGTAGAAGATTAGGAACATACTTTCTTTGAAATAGAAAAATTTCTTTGGTACATCTGGAGACTTCAATCCCCAAGAAATATTGTATTGGACCCAAATCCTTCATGTAAAAATTTTGTTGAAGGATTTGAGTCGATCAATGCTGGCATAATCAATGCTAGTAATAACAATGTCATCCATATAGACTATCAAGAGAATGATGTCTACTGTAGATTAATGATAGAAAATAGAAGAATCCTTTATGCTTTTTGACACATGCCAAATCCAAGCAGAACAGTGCAAAAGCGCCCGAACCAGGCACGGGGTGACTGCTTGATGCCATACAATGACCAACGAAGGCGACAAACCTTGGAAGACCCCCCCTGAGCAACAAACCTCGGTGGTTGGTCCATATAAATTTCTTCATCAAGAAAACCATGAAGAAAACCGTTTTTAATATCCAATTGATGGAGAGACCAACAATAAGAGGTGGTAAGAGAGATAAATAAGTGGACTGATGCCATCTTGGCCACGAGAGAAAATGTGTCAAAGTAATCAATGCCATACGTCCGCGCATGACTCTTGACAACAAGTCAGACTTTGAGATGATTAAGAGAGTCATCAGCGTTGACACACACGGTATAAATCCAATTGCAACCAACAACTTGTTTATCCGAAGGGAGATGGACAAGATCCCAAGTATGGTTGGTTTCCAAGGCCTGAAGTTCATCTTGCATTGCCTTTAACCGGTCTGGATGAGATTTTGCCTCAGCAATAGTGCGCGGTGTTGAGTGAGGAGCCAGTGTTGCAATAGTGCGAGAGGCAGTCACGAATAATCCCTGATATGAAGTTGATGAACTTAGATTTTGGTGACATGAGCGCTTACCTTTGCGAAGGGCAATGGGTAACTTCGGCGTTGGAGGACCAGAAGCGATGAGTCATCGGGTGTGGTACCAGCATCAGGCTCTGGGGTGGCAAGTATGCAAGGGCGGCGAGAGTAAATTTGGCCAAAACGTGATCCGATGACATCATGAGGAAGAGATGATGGTGGTGGAAGATGAAGAGAATAAGATGAAGTAGTGTCTGAATCAGGAATTGCAGGTGATGGTGGGAAATTACGAACAAAAAAGGTGGAGGATTCGACAAGGGAAACATTAGCGAATGCGACATAACAACGCAAGTCTGGGGAAAAGCAGTGATAGACGCGTTGAGTTCGCGAATAACCAAGAAAGATGCATTTCAGTGCGTATGCATCAAACTCGGAAAGAGAGGGGGGGTGAGTATCCCGAACATAACAGTCACAACCAAAAATGCGAAGAGACAATGAATGTGGTGATGAGGTTGGAAACAAAGAATGGATGAGAGTGTCCCCTGAAGAACTGACGAGGGAAATCCGTTAATGAGAAGTCTGATGGAGAATGCCATGGTCATTCAGAAAGGACTGGAACGAGCCAGAAAAATACTCACAACCATTGTCAGAGTGTAAACAACGAATGTTAGTGGAAAACTAGTTTTGGATTTCATGATAATAGGGAGCGAAACACACTAAAAATTTCAGAACGAGTTTTCCACAAATAGATCAATGTCATTTTTGAAAAATCACCGATGAAGGTAACAAAATAACGATAACCTAGTTTACAAGGACTGAGACTGGGTCCCATACGTCAAAATGAACTAAATGAAAAGGACTAGACGCACGAGTAATCGTTCGGGGGACATAGGTGACCCAGTGATGCTTGACATAATGACAGGATTCACAATCAACAGGAGAAATATGACTGAACTCTGGACAAAGTGACTGAAGAATGGGTGTAGGTGGATGACCAAGGCGATAACCTGCAGGACACAGTCAGAAGTGGCATGACAGACGAGAGGTGGGGCCGAGTCAAGCACGCACACACCACTCCGAAGTCGTCCACCACCAAGCACCCGAGTCGTCGAAGGCTCCTGAAAGACAACCGAAGTAGGTGAGAAGATGACTCGACACTGTAAGTTTACTAATAGATAACAAATTAAAAGGACAGTGTGGAACAATAGCAACTAGAGCAACTGTGAAGAGCCTTAAGCTAGGTGTAAGCGAGCAACTCTCATAACCAGCAATCCGTAGCATCTTACCGCCAGCCACAATAATATTACCTCCAGTTGAAGTCGAGCTATAGGACCGAAGAATACCTGCATTTCTAGTGATATGCTCTGAGGTCTCAGAGTCAAGAACCCATGAAGTGAAATGTTGTGATAAATAAGCAGCAGGTGCATCGCTATGAGCAACAGTAGCACTCGATGAAGTACCGACACGTTAAGACTAGAGATATCAATACTCATCATCAGAGAGATCAACAGTATGACGAATGTCATCTGGAGGTGCAGAGGCACAAAGGCAGGTATGGAAGCCTTTGCAGATCGAGAGCGACCTGGAACTGGAGAACCATCCAGACGACCATGCAAATGCTAACACTGATCAATCGTGTGATAGTCTTTGTTGCAATGCGTGCAATGTTTGCGGCCAGTAGGTCAACCACGACCTCCGGAACGACCACCACCTCTGTTGGGACCATGAGAGACCATAACAATATGATCAGAGTGGTTAGTGCTAAGTGCCGACGAAAGACAACTTGCACTAACAAGGCGATTATAAACTAAGGAGGGATGTAATATGGTGGAGCTGACCAACATGTCGGTAACAGTGGCAGAGAACTCGACATCGAGACCATGCAAGAGGGAGAATAAGATCAACTGATTGCATTGAGTGTGGACATCATCAGTAGTTTGTGGAATGGTCTACAAGTCATTGATCTCATCAACAATAGACTTCCACTTGTTGTAATAAGGGGGAATCAAACGAGTTCCCTGTTGAAGAGCAAAGAGTTGCTGAAAAAGACCAGACATGCGGGAAAAAATGTTTGTCTCAGAAAACACAAGCAAAAGTCCTTGCAAGTATTAGTAGTCTTTACAACATGCTTAATCGAGCGATTCATGGAGTTAAGCATCATAGAAAAGATCTTGTTGCCCCACTGTTCCCATTGTCCGAATGTGACATCTTTTGGATTAGGAGGGGTTGCAACAAGATGAGAATTGTAGCCCATGCCCTTCAAAGTGACTATAGCAGTCTTCTTCCACATAATAAAATTGGAGGAATCAAGACGTTAATCCACAAGATGTGTGGAAGCCGTGATTGTATCTGGCAAGGGTGACGACTTTTCCATAGATGGGCCCGAAGATCACAAGAGGGTGGCAGAGTGTTGAAGACACATGTTATGCAAGGATAAGGCACTGAAAGTGCGCAATAGGTAGATAGAAAGTTGGTGCTGAAAGTACACAGAACATCTGAGTATCAGTTAGGTCATAGAAGAAAGAGTATCATGGATGGCGGCGGGATGTGTCTGTGTAGTTTGGGCGTCGCATAGGGAGAAGCAACGGCCTGGGGGGGGGGGGGAGTTGTCGCACAAGGGGCTGTCGTAGGGGAGCCGTTGGGCAAGGAGGCTGTCACGGTGGGAGGGTCGTCGCGTTGGAGGTGCAGACGCGCAGGGGGCCGTCGCATGGAGATGTCGCACTGGAGGGGCAGATGCGCAGGGAGGCCGTTGCGCTGGAGGTGCAGACGTGCAAGGAGTCCTCCTGCAGGGAGGAGCAACGTGCAAAGGGGCCACATAGGGAGGGTCGAGGCGTTAAACCTCCTTTGATACCATTTTGAATGGAAACCCGTACCACACAACGAGGTAGAGTGTTTTATTTATAAATGGGAAAAGGAGTACAATAGATGATCCATACCAATGTGGGACGTGGATATTAAAAATATATAATTTAACAAAAACCATCAGTAAACCACTTAAATACGTCTTAGAAAAGCACTTTTTCAAAAAGAAATCTGGAAATATTTATGCAGAAGCATTTATTATTAGTGATAAGTGCTATATGCAGTTTTCAATAAATTTTGTCAAACTTATGGGAGGCTGTTCTATTCGATTTACAGTACAATTTACAAATAAGTGTTCTCAAATGGACTGTTATGGGGCACTTTATCTCTGCCCTTTGATTATAAGAAGACCCTCTCTGGGAGGCTGTTTTTTTTTCGATTTAGAGTATAATTTACAAATAAGTGTTGTCAAACGGACCCTTATGGGGCACTTATCTTTTCTCTTTGATTGTAAGAAGAACCTTACAATATGATTACACTCTTTGAACATCGTTTTCTTTTAATTTTTTTTAAAATTACTTTTTTTGGGGGGTGGTTTCTTCACATCTCAACCCTAAAAAACCATTGAATACCCTTAAAAACCCATTTTACACCCTAAAAATCTTTGCTAAACCCTTAAAACCCTTTTAAAACCCCCAAAAACCCTTAAAACCCTCTTTTGACTTTCCTGATATTTCAAGCTGTGATTTATCATTATGAGGGGACAATGCATATTTGATTTATTTTACAAGCATTCATTCACTCATACAAGGCCCTTGATCGAGGCGCTGCAATGTTGAAAGTGGACAAAGTTGTCACTGGACATAATGCGGATGATATTGCCGAGACAGTCATTTTGAATATTTTGCGCGGTGATATTGCTCGGTGATGCTTCATATCGTGGATTTGATGCATGTATTCTTTAATCAATTCTTGATGCGAAAATTTGATGGGTTTTATTTCTTTTATTTTTCTTCTTTGTAGACTGAGTAGATGCACCTCAATAGTTACTGGTGAAGATGGTCCAATCCCAAGATGCAAGCCTTTTAAGTACACTTACGAGAAGGAGATTGTTATATATCCTTGCAATTTAAGCGTGTGTTTGGGAGTTTTAAAATGGATGAAATGGAATGGCATGAAAGAGTGTAAAAATAATGATGATATTTTTGAAAAAAGAAGTTATTTTTAAAATATATATATAACAAAAATTAGGGAATATAAAATGGATAAAAATAATGATGATATTTTTGAAAATTATTGATATATATATATTTTTTATAAATAATAATATTGTGAAACCATTCGATTCCATTGTAAGACTCCCAAACAATGGAACATTCAATTCCATTCTTTTCCATGCCATGCCATTCCTTTCTGTTCCATTAATAATGATTCCATTACATTACATAAAAAATCCCAAACATAGCCCAAGGGCCTTTTGTATTATTTTTTTACCTAATTCACTAATTGATTTCAAATCCTTAGCCATGTAATCACGTATGCGTACTTCAAAAGGCTGGACTACTTCTCCACTGAATGTTAGTATTCAAATATTGTGTTTACATTTTTCCAATTTATTTGATATTTTTTATTTTATCATGCTTCTCAGGATTTTGGCTGCATTTGGTTTACGAAAGCATTTTTTGTTTTCTTTTTTTCAAAAATGTTCTAGTGAATGTGTTAGAAACTACTTTGGAGTGTAGATGCATCATAATGGAAGACTTGATAAATGTAGCTGATTGGGTGTGTTAAATGGTATTCAGTATAATATTTTTAGGTTGGATGTTATTAATGGAGGGTAATTTAGATATAAAGGGATGTTTGCTTGTATATCCTGTTGTACTTATATCAGTTATCCTTGTAATGTAATTGATGTATGGATAGCCATAGCCATGAAAATTAATAAGAATGCTGCATCCTGTAAATGGACAATGTCTTTTCTTTAGAAATTTGTTGAAGGGCTGCAGGGCTTTGCCTCATGACCGATTGTTATCTAGAATTTTTATCAATTTTCTGTTGTAATTTTGCCTTGTTATCACTGTATCAGCTTTACAACATTTAGGGCTTGCTTAGTTTTGGAAAATATTTTCCGTTTTCATTTTCCAAATATAAATATTTTAAAAATTGTTTTGAAATGTTAGCAGCATATTTTGTCGAGTCCCGCATCGGACTTGAGCATTGTGTTATGATTATTATTCTCTATAAATAAACATCAAGACCTCCCCTAGAAAGATATCTTGGGCTTTGAGTCATGGCTCTTCCATTCCAACTTGAAAATTGAAGGAAAAACAGTAAAGTATAAGAGTTGCACCATTCAAACGTTATCATTTTCTTAAGAATTTGAAAATAAGTTATATCATTCTCTAAAACATATTTTTTATATACACAATCCAATGCATTCTTTAGTCCTTCAGCAAAATGAAAGAAAAAAATGCTATTGAAAACCAAACACGATCTTGGGTTGTGTTTTGTTTTGGAAAACATTTTCTGTTTTTTTCAAAGTATGCTTCATAGAATATGCTAGAAAATATTTTGGAAAGTATCCCCCACAAAAAAACTAGTATTTTCATTTTCCAAAGAAAGTTTTACATTTACATAATATGACGCATTTTCTAATATATATTGAAAAATGAAAATAGGAGATGTTTTCCAAAACCACATGTGACTTTAATATCTAACTAATCTGACGAGTGGCTTATTTGAGATGTTCTTCAATGATTTGTCATCTTGCTAGTGGTTCCATATCACAGATTCGGTAATTGTTATAATTGCAGGCATTTATTCACCAAATGCATATCGGGGCTTTGCTCGTGAGTTCATCAAGGATCTGGAAAGGATCAGGTTTTGCTAATCAACTCGGTCTCAGGGGTGTTAATGGGTTGGATCGGGACTGAGTGGGCCAAACTCGTATGGATTGGGTCTAAAAAATCAGTCTGGTTCATGGGCGGACCAACATTTGTAATTAAGATTAGTTTTTTTAAAATAAAAAACAGTTGTTATTAAAGAATGTTAAACATTAATATGTAGGTTTTAATTTATACATATCTTCATCACATAGCTATAAAAGGCACATGTTTGGCATAAAAAAATTACTACATTAAATTTAAATAACAATAAAAGAAAAACGAAACAAATATTGTCCCGCGGGCTGGCCTGTATATGTTGAGGTATGTCCGTTTAAGCCTGCAAGCCTTTTTTTCTAGTCCGTTTAAGTCTGTTTAAAATACGGGTCAGTTTTATTGTGCCCGTACACCACATAAATGTGGGCTAGCTTGCTTGGCTTTGGGACCCGAGGCCCTTTAAGCATCCCTGCTCTGTCTAGAACTGCGAGATCTGTTTTTAAATTTTTTTGAATCTGCAGACCCAGGGCTGTAGTTGATATCATAAAATCAGGGGAGAGTTTTAGGATATGTAGCGGTGCGAAGATGCCAGAGCAGGGAACCTGTGAACGCTGTGGTTATATTTCTAGTCAGGTTTTGCTTGGAATTTTAGTTTATTGCATCCTTGGTGGTGTTTGTTAATGAATTTTGATCCCAAAATGATTGGATGGCAGAGATGGTGCAAGGCCTGTGTTTTGTTGGATGGGTTGAATCGTGGATTGCCGAAACTGGGCGTTGGACGGAGGCGCGGTTTAGACAACTGTCACGGGAAGGAGATCAAACCAAATGGTATTTATAACAAGCCCTGTGGAAGTCTGGATTTCTGATGCATAACCGGGTGATGCTGCCAAGGTTACTTTCTCTTAACCATCTTAAAAACCTTTATAAATAGGAGTTTTGATCTCATTTTTGAGCACATGGATTTCTCTCACTTCATCTCTTTCTATTTTACAAAGTTCTCTCTTTACATTTCCGATTAGAAATTTTCAAATATTATCTTCTATTATAATTTGAATTCTATTATTTATTTTATATTTTAATGAGGGCAAACCATCTTGAACACATTTATGTTTTTTGAAAAAAGTTTTATTTCTTACTCATGATAAAATACACAAATAACAATTTTAAAATACATAACCTTTCATTTTGTTTCATTCTCTCTTTTTTTCCCATTAATTCTTTTGTTTTCTTTTTATACAGGGCAATTGATGAACATGTTTTGTCGCTTATGAAGTGATGATATTTATTTACATCTATATTAATTTCACGCGGTATTGGAAATATCCCCCATGGAGAAAATAAATTCACATTAACACATAATTATGTGTTGACAAAATTCCAACACAATAATTTTATTAATTCATTAAATATATATCCATGGAGCAATAAAAAGTACATGTTCATCCCCGATTGGTATCATTCACAATTCGCCATACATTTACAAACATTTTCAACGGTATAAATATAAAATTTACAAAACCATTAACTCATGATATTAATCTTTTTGATATCAAAATTTTAGCATTAAGAAAAACAATTATCATGAATATGGAATTTCGAACTTCATGATAGTGAAACCTCTATATGAAACAACTTTAGAATTAGCATTAAATTTCATATAGATGAAATTCTCAACTATTGTGATATCACAACATAAACTACCTTGAATACCGTGGGAATAAAACTTGAAATTAAATAACACATAAAATACTGTATGAATTAAAATAATTTTATGGATAAGAATATTATTTATTAATAAACCTATAACAAAACGTAACACACCACCATGCATTTTTTATTACATGAACAATCTTAGGAAAGCGATTCAGAAATATGAAGATTCTCAATATTATTTTCTTGATTTATGTTTCTTCTTGTCAGGTGTCTTTTATGTTGTGTGCATATCATCCTGTTAATGATTCTTGTGTGTCCCCCATTTTCTTAGGGATTTGTATGTTCTTTTGATATTCCTTATGTAATTGATTCTTTATAAAATTATGAATTCTATAAGGCGTTCTCTCTCTCTCAATTCCTTTTTTATATTCAATGAGTTGCTTTTATTATCCTTTTAGCATTTTATATTTATTTTTATGTATTTCCTTTTTTTATTATACTTTCCATGTTGTTAGTGTCATTGATGTTGTTGACATCAATGTCTTTTATGTTGTTAGTGTCATCAGTGTTATCGATGTTCGTGTTGTTGATGTTTTCAATGCTGTCATAGTGCTGCCATTGTGTTGTTTTTAGTGTGGCAATGCGGCAATTTTTTTAGTGTACTCAATGTCATCTTCATCTATATTGTTAATGTTTTATATGTTATTAGTGGTATCATCATTGTCATCAGTGTTATTCTCATCAATGTCATAGGTGCTACAAGTCCATCGATGTCATTTGTGCCTAGTGTTTTCAGTTTAATCAGTGTTAGTTTCATCCATGTCATTAGTGTTAGTGTTGTCAGCGGCACTTGTGTCAACATCGTTAGTATTTTTAGCGTTGGTATCTTCATGTCATCAATGTTGCTAGTGTCATCCACGTCAGTGTTGTCAATGCCTCTTGTGTGGTTATTGTCTTCAGTGTCATCAGTTTTGTCATCTTTAGTGTCGTTAGTGTCACTAATCTCAATTTTGTTTGTTTTGATAGTGTCTTTAATGTCATTGACATTAATGTCGTCAATGTTGTCAGTTTTGTTAGTGTTGTTGATGTTGGTGTCGTCCATATCATCATTGGCGTTAATGTCATTAGTGTAAATGTTGCGAGTGTTAGAATTGTTGGCGTTATGTCCTCGGTATTGTTAGCGTCATTAGTGTCATTGGTGTCATTAGTGTCATCTATATCAACATCGTCCTTATTGTCAGCGTCAGGGTCATTGATGTCGTCATTGTCGTCAATGTTGTCAGCATTTGTGTCTTTAGTGCTGCTTCTGTCATTGATATCAGTGTCTTGTCGTCAATCAGTGTTAGTGTCATTAGTGTCTTCATTGTCGTCAGTATCAATACCATCTGTGTCGTCGGTATCGTTAGTGTCGTCGGTATTGCTAGTGTTGTTGATATCAATGTCACGAGTTTCTTTAGTGTAGTTGGTGTCAGTGTTGTCTGTCATTAGGGTCTTCAATGTTAGAATAAAAATTTAAAAAATCACCACTTATATGAATCTCTGTCATTAGGGTCTTCACCCTGGATAATTTTGATGTCTTAATTACAAATTTAAAATACATTTTATAAATATGAATCTCTAACTATAAAAAAATCTAGTAATTAAATAAACTCCTCAAACATGTCAAAAATAAGAAATCAATGTTAGGAACATTATACAACTTTTAAATGAAACATTTATTATGCTATAACCTAAACATAGAATGCATTATTTTAAATAATTCTTTCTAATGAATGATTTTTAATCATCTAGAGACACAGATGATAGGAAAATATGATATAATATAAAAATAACATATTATGAATAATATCATTGATATTTTAATAATAAACATTTTATGAATAATTTTAGAATTTAAGTGGCAGGAAAATATACTTAAATTATGAGCATTTTTTTATGATATATTGAAGAAAATAATTTGAATCTTTTTGGATTGAAAATAAGAATATATAAATATGTTATAGTTATGAATAAGAGCAATCATGATTATCTAAGCGCTTATGCAATGTCGATCCGAGTGATTGTGTAACATAAAAAAACTAGAAAAGAATGATGTCTTGAACATTATGTCAGGTGTCAAACGATAATGATGTGAAAAGTGGTATGAATAACATTAGGCTTGAATTCGAAAAATGTTGAGATGTTTTTAAAAACAAATTATAAGATTAATCTTAAAATCCTTTATAAATAGGAGTTTTGCTCTCATTTTTCAACACATTACATGTTATGGATTTCTCTCACTTGATCGCTTTTTTACTTTCCAAAGTTCTCTCTTTTTGCATTTTCGATCATACATTTTCAAATATTATCTTTTTTTTTTATAATTCGAATTCTATTATTTATTTTATATTTTAATGAGGGTAAACCATCTTGAACACATTTATGTTTTTTGAAAAAAAGTTTTATTTCTTATTCTTTCATGATAAAATACAAAAATAATGATTTTACAATACATAACCTTTCCTTCTGTTTCATTTTCACTATTTTCCCTTTATTTCTTTTGTTTTCTTTTTATATATACGCCATTCATAAACATGTTTTGTCACATATGGATGAAGTGATTATTTATTTACATCTATATTAATTCCACACGGTATTGGAAATATTCCCCATAGTGAAAATAGATTCATATTAACACATTGTAATGTATTGAGTAAATTCCAGCACAATAATTTTATTAATTCATTAAATATATATTTCTTTTTCATTATAAAGAATTGAAGTTTTATAGGTGAGAAATATGCATCCATGGAGCAATGAAAAATATATGTTCATCCCAAATTCATATCATTATCACAATGGGCCATACATTACAAACATGTTCAATGATATAAATATAAAACTACCAAAACCATTAACTCATGATAGGTATTTTTTTTTTGATATTGAAATTTTAGCAACAATAAAAACATTTATCATGAATATAGAATTTTGAACTTCACGATAGTGTAACTTCTATATGAAACTTTGTGATAGTGAAACATCAACTACCTTGAATACCATAGGCATAAAACTTGAAATTGAATATCAAATATAATATTATATGAATTAAAATAAATTTATGGATCAAAATATTATTTATTAATAAACCTATAACAAAACATAACACACCACCATGCATTTTATTACATGAACAATCCCGGGAAAGCGATTTAGAAATATAGAGATTCTCAATATTATTTTTTTGATATATGTTTCATCTTCTTTGCCCGTTGTCTTATATACTATGTATATATCATTCTATTAACGACTCTTATGTCATTTTCTCTCATTTTCTTAGGGATTTGTATATTCTTTTACTATCATTTTTAATCAATTCTTTATAAATTATGAATTCTATAAGGTGATTTCTCTCTCTTATTCCTTTTCTATATTCAATGAGTTGTTTTTATTATCCTTTTAACATTTTATATTTGTTTTTATGTATTTCCATGCCTTTTTAATTTTCCTTTCCACATTGTCAGTGTCATTGGCATTGTCGACATCATTATAATCAGTGTTTTACATATCAATGACACTGACATCACTGTCTTCTATGTCGTTAGTGTCATCAGTGTCATCAATGTCCATGTTGCCAAAGTTTTCAATGCCATCACCGTCATCTGTGTCAACGTCTTCAGTGTGACAACATTTTTAGTGTACTCAATGTCATCCTCATTTATATCGTTAATATTTTCTATGTTGTCAGTGTCTTAAGTATCATCAGTGTCATTAGTGTCATCAATGTTATCCTCATTAGTGTCATCGATGCTGTATGTACCATTCATGTCATTAGTGTTTAGTGTTTTCAGTTTAATTGGTGCTAGTTTCATCCATGTCATTAGTTTCACTCGTGTCAACATCCTTGGCATTTTTAGCATTGGTATCTTCATGTCATCAATGTTTTTAGTGCCCTCCTAGTCAATGTTGTTAATTCCTCCTGTGTGGTAACCATCTTCAGTGTCATTTGTGTTGTCATCTTTAGTGTCGTTAGTGTCCCCAGTGTTATCAGTTTTGTTAGTGTCACCAACCTCAATTTTGTTTGTTTTGATAGTGTCTTCAATATCATTGACATTAATGTCATCGGTATTGTCAGTTTCGTTAGTGTCGTTGACATAATTGTCATCCATGTCATCATTGGCGTTAATGTCATTAGTATTAGTGTTGTGAGTGTTAGAATTGTTGGTGTTAATGTTTTTGATATTGTTAGCATAGTTAGCATTGTTGCTGTCATCTGTGTATTTTATATTAGCGATATCCTTGTTGTCAGTGTTAGGGTCATTAATGTCATAACTTTTGTTAGTGTTGTCAGCATTTGCATCTTTAGTGTCATTTGTGTCACTGATATCAGTGTTGTGAGTGTCATCGATCTTGATGTTTCCATTTTCATCTGTCTCATTGGTGTCAGTGTTTTCAATTTCATCAGTGTCTTCAATGTCATTAGTGTTGTTAATGTCATCATTTTCGTCAGTGTTGTCTATGCCACAAGTTTTGTTAGTGCCATAAGTTCCAGCGTTGTCGTTGTCGCTAGTGTCACCGGTGTCTTGTCGCCGACGACATCAGTGTCATCAGTGTTGTCAATGCCATCAGTGTTATCCATGCCATCCGTGTCATCAATGTTGTCAATGTCTTGTCGTCAGTGTCAGTGTCATTGTCATTAGTATCTTTATTGTCGGTGTCTTCACTATCACCATCAATGTCAATATCATTAGTGTTGTCAGTGTCTTCTCGTCAGTGCCAGTGTTAGTGTCGTCAGTATCTTCACTGTCGTGAGTGTCAATATCATTTGTGTTGTCAGTGTCATTAGTATCGTTAGTGTCATCGATATCAATGTCATGAATGTATTTTGTGTAGTTGGTGTCAGTGTTATAAGGACTCGATCTTAAACAATACATATTCTAGTATCTTTAGAGAAGAATTCATTTTCTTGCATTCCCGAAGATCTTTTGGGTTTAGATTTTTAGAGAATTAGATTATTACCCTTATACAAAAATAAATTTTACATTACAAAGTGGACACTCCCTCTTAGTATCCATTTTTCCCACAAAACAAAACTCTATAACAATTTTTTTTTTCATGACATAACTTCACAATTTTGATCTTGACCTCATACTTTCCCCTACTCATATTTAAAACCCTGTGAAAAGCATTTTAATACATGGGATGAGCACAAAAAGCTTAGTAAGAGACATAAAAAGAAAGGTTGAAACCGTTAGTCCATGAATACTTATAAAAAATTTCCTTTTACGAAATAAACTTTGGGTTCAGAATAAACATTTTCTTACCTATGAAATCAACTTCACTACCCAAAATATTCTCATAAAACATTTCATAAGAAATCTTAAAGGAAAATTAAAACTCATAAAGGTTTCTTTGAAATCATGAAAAACACATGATTTTTTTTTTCACAAACCCACACTTTTCACCCTTAAGAAGTATCATATATTTTCCTTTAAAAAAAATAATCTTGTAACTTACCTTTTTGAAATACTATGATTTTCATAAAAATCCATATCAAGCATAGATAAATCATATAGGCAACTTGAGACATCATTTTCACATCACTCTTATATATGGAATAACCATCACAATTATAAATGGAATAACCTTCACGGTTCATATGGAATAACCATCATGGTTATACTTTGAGTAACCATCACAGTTACACATGAAATAACCATCACAGTTATACATAGAATAAACCTCACGATCAACATCCAAACATAAATCTTACCCAATGCATTGGAGGGATATCATGGACCCACCTGTTCTTGGTTTATAATAGAACCACTCATCATCATAAATAATGTCCAAGAACCATACTATAACACATAAAAACTTACATTATAAAAATATTATTTTCACCCATAAGAAAACATTTTTGGATATTGATATATCCCTTTCCTTTAAAACCCAATTTCAAAACTAAAATTCTCAAAATAAAGGGAAAGCGGGTTTTTCTTTGAAGAAAATATGAAAGCTTATAAAGAAGTCAAATATCAAATAACGGTTACAATGGTGGGAAAAAGTCAATGTCGCTGTATATGTTAAAATAAAAAATTCCTTTTGTTTTTTAAAGAAAGTCAAAACATTCCATATGAAATACGTAAAAATATTTCTTTTGAAAACCTTTGAAAGAAAGTAAAAAAGAGACATAAAATGTCCTTTATAATTCATTTATGTCCATATAAATACATGCAAAAAATAATTGTTAAAATATGGACATGGAAGAAAAACTATTGGAAGGGAAACTTTAAAAGAGGACATTTTTAAAAGAAAATCCTTTACCTTATGCCCAACTTGTCACATACGTTCCTTATCTTCCTGAATAATAAACTCATGTTAATTATTTACTTGTTTGAGAGTCTTTTTAAAGTCTATTATTCCTTTTATTTCAATTATTACCAGGTTATATACAATTACTTAATCAATTAAGTTCATATCGATTGTTTTGACGATATTCAGCTCATATGTCCAAAATGACTTAGGTAGTTTGACTATGGTCAAAGTGGTCATTATTACATCATGTACAAAATAATAATCATGATATAATTATCATTTTTATACATCAATTATAATTTTAAAACCAATCATAAAAGATGGTTATGAAAAATAAACTACGTTACAATCATGGAGATGGTAGGCCGTACGTACGTATGAGTAACGTTTCCATTTTTCAACGATCATCATGGAAAGAAGGTGATTATTATTTTTTTCTTTCCAGAATGATTATAATATAATAACTACCATATTATTTCTTTACATACACTTATATATATATATATATATATATCATTCATGTGATGTGTTGATGAAAAACGAATCACATCGCTTCATGGAGGTGGTAGTCCACATGTACGCACAAATGATGTTATCATTTTTTAATGAATGAAAAGATAAGAAAATAAGTTTTATATTATATTTACATAATGATAAATATTCCATTAATATCATATATACACATTAAATCCATCATTATAACCAGTTGTGAGAGGTGGTGATGAAAAATGAATTACATCGGTCTGTGAGGCGGTAGTCCGCCATACACATGAATGATGGATTACTTTCCCATTCGATGGAGGTTAGAGATGGATATATTTTATTTCATTAAGATAATAACATATCAGTATATGAAATATGTTTATTTTATTAAATCATCATGGTTAAATAATCTTTGAAGAAGATGGAAGAAGAAATAAAACAAAAACATTCAGGTAAGAACTATACATCTTCTTTAGACAAACTCCTTTACTTTACACCTTAATACCTACAAGGTTGGAATTATATGAAACTAAGGCCTCTAGAACATGGGGAGGGATGTTAGGAAGGGATTTTGGATGGTATTGGCCTAACCAAAAGTCTTTTGAAGTGTGAATAAAAAAGGAGAGGAACCAGCCTTAAAAATTACATAATATTGAGTTTTAAGTCAAGAATTTATTCTCTTACATTTTAGGATCTTTTCAGGTTTAGAGTTTTAGAGAATTAGGTTATAACTCATACATTACAAAACAACATATATACAAAGTGGTCACTTCCGATCAGTATCTATTTTTTCCGTAATATAATTTTTTAAAAATAAAACATGATTTATTTTCATGAAAAATCTTCATGAATTTTAACTTGACTTATTATTTCCCCTTACCCATCCTTAAAAACTATGAAGAAAATTTAAAAATGTTGGATGAGAACAAAAAACTCAGTAAGAGAAATAAAAAGAAGAAAACCAGTGGTCTAGTGAAAAACATGAAAACTCTTGAAAAACATTTTCTTAAAAACTTAACTTTTTACCCAAAAGGGCATCACCATTCTTTTAAAAAGTTCATTATATTACCTTTGAAATAAAAATATTTCCATGAAAACTCATGACAAAGTATATAAAATTCATATAGGTGCCTTATGACATCATCTCATAGAACCCTTACAGAACCCTTGAAAGAACCCTTATAATTGGAATAAGCATATGATCAACTTCTAATATAATTCTTCAAAGAACATAATCATCACCCAATGCATTGGATAGCTATAATGGTTTCACCCTTTGTATAAGCTATATCAGTCTCACCCGTTTTCAAGAGACATAATGGGGATCAAATATTCATATAATCTATATTAGTCCCACCCATTTTTCATATAATTATCAAGTATCATTTCATGAATAAATTTTTTTATTATTTCACATTTTCAACATAAAACCCTTTTAAAAACACTTTTGAAACCCATATCCAAAACATTTTCAGATATTGAAATGCCCTTTCCTTTTAAAAACTCATTTTCAATACAAAAATACCTAGAAAAAGGGAAAGAGGGTTCTTCTTTGAAGAAAATATGAAATATTATAAAGGAAACCAGAAATCAAATAATTTTTATGGCGGCAAGAAAAGTCATTATCACCATATACATTAAAATATAACATTCCTTTTGCCTATTTGTCAAAACATTATATACAAAACACGTAAAGATATTCTTTTTGAGAACTACTAAAAGAAAGTAAAAAATTTCCCTTATAAAAATTTCATGTCCATATAACTACATTTTTAAAATCAGTTTTAAAAAAATGGACATGGAAGAAAAATAGTTTTAAGGTAACTTTAAACGAGGATTTTTTAAAAATAAAGCCCCTTACCGCTTTGGAAACATTTGAAATGTACGCCCTATGAAATAATAACAATAAAAAAACTTTTAAATATCATGAGAATAAAGTAATTCATGATATAACATATCAAAGGGGATGTATATACACTTTATATAAGGATATAGGTTCATAACATCAAAATATGCCTCAATAAAAGGAAATTGAGATGAAGTCCCATACATTGAGTCCGACTCGTCACGTACATTCTTTATATTCTAGAATAATAAACTTATGTTAATGATTTACTTGTTTAAGAACCCTTTTAAAGTTTATTATCCTTTTTATTTCACTTATCATCATTTTATATATTATTACTTAATCAATTAATTTTACATCATATGTTTTGATGATATTCGACTTATGTGTCAAAAAGTACTTCAGTAGGTTGACTGTGGTCAAAGAGGTCATTATTTAAACATATCCAAAATAATAATCATGAAATAATTATCTCTTTTATACATAATTTTTACATTTAAAACAAATCATTAAATAAGGGTATGAAAAATGAATCAAGTTATGATCATGGAAACGGTAGGTCGTACGTACGCATGAGTAACGTTTTCATTTTTTAACATTCACTATGGAAATGAGGTAATTAATATTTTATCTTTACATAATAATCATCATATAATAAATAATATACTATTTAATTAAACATACTTATATATAACATCCATTTTATGTGGTTAATACAAAGAATCACATCGCTTTGTGGAGGTGATAATCCATAAATACGCACGAACGATGTTATCATTTTTCAGTGAGTGGAAAGTTAAGAAAGAAAATGACATATTATCCTTTAATAATGATAAATATTTTATTAATATCATAATTATTTCATATATATCATATATATTCATTAACTTTATCCTTAACACCTTCCATTAAAAGCGTTAGTGAAAAATGAATCACATCGCTTTATGAGGCGGTAGTCTGCCGTACACATGATCGACGTTATCATATCCCCCATGGAATGGAAAGTAAGAAGGTATATGTGATATAATAATTATAGAAGTATATTTATGTTAAAAATATCATATATATATATATATATACTTTAAATCCATCATTATAATAATCCATGAGAGGTGATGATAAAAAACGAATCACAACTGTTTGTGAGGCGGTAGTCCACCATACACATGAATGATGATTTCATATCCCATTTGATGGAAGAGGTGATAAATTTAGGTTATACCATTAAAATAATTACATCTCAGTATATGGTATATATTGGTGTTATTATATCAATATAATTGAAGAATATTTAAAGGGGGTAGAAGAAGAAATAAAATTAAGATGCCTGGTTAAGCACAATACCTCTTCTTTAGAAAACCTCCTTAGGTAAGCACCAAAATCCTTATTATGATAGATTTATGATCAAACCAAGGATTATATGATGTGGGGAGGGAATTAGGGAAGTTATTTGGGTTATTCTTGGTTGAACCAAAAGGGTTTGAAGGTGTGAATAATAGAGGATAGAGAGTGACCTTTTATTAGCGAGTCGAGTGGTACACTTGTAATTTTTGAAAAGAAAATGTGTAATCACATTTTTCACATGTCACAAGGCTCCAAAATGGACCATTATAGAGGCTTAGATATGATAAGGTCAAAATATGGTCATCTAATAGATTTCAGACAAGTTTTTATGTCAAAAAACTCTCCCCTAAAGTGTACCCCTCCTGGGCCAGCAATGAGAGAAGAGAGAAGGTGACTACCTGAGTCCCACCTCCAGTAGGCCCAAGGTTGGAAAATAGAACCAAGGGTATAATAATCATAAAATGGTAGGCATTACCCTCTAAGAAAACATACGTAAGAGAGAGATAATATGGATACACCAATCAAAACATTCTTATAAATATATATAATGAAATCCCAAGTGAAAACATGAAATTTCATACAGTACTATAACAACTAAAAGGAAAACTATAAGTACTAAAAGATAAATATGACAGTGACCATGAAACCCAAATAGATCCTACAAAACCACAAGCTAGTAATATCCAATCCGATCTCTAACCTGCTCTGGTTGACCTGAAAAATAGTTTACATATATGTAGGATGAGGATAACAATATACTCAGTAAGATCCTCCCCAAAGACTCTCATGTAAAAGATAAAGAAACCATGCTAAAGTATAGTGATCAATAGTGAAACTAACTCATCACCTAAATAGGTATACTAAGTTCCCAACCTCACCATGGATAACTCTTACTAAGTATCACATACAAGAGATAATATAATATATTAATGAAACATTAAGGGTACCCCACTCCTACTCCCCCATTGGTTTACTGCTCTGCCCTAATGCTGCATGCTCTCTCAAAAATAAGCTATCCTGAAGACACCTGGGAAAAGCACAACAACAAGAACCTTGTGAATCACATAATCACATCATCCCATATCACATCACTATATATAGTAACCAAGCAGTTTCCAAGATCTACCACATCCTGTATGATATGTATCATACATCATGTATTATACCTCAAGCCATTACAACCCATACATCAAGTAAGGTACCATAAGACATCCTGACCTATACACGTTATAACTATAATAATATTTTGGGTATTATATTCGGAAATACATGTGTATGAAATAACCATAATCCATCACAACCCTCTACACACATATATGGGGAAACTAACCATCATGAATACCAGTAAAAGTAGCCACCAAGAGAAGAGAGCAGGGCCATAGGAGGTAGTCATCCATTCATCCTCCGACTAGGATGTTAGGGAAAATACCCTCCCAAATTCCACTGGGCGTTAATCTCTCTAATCGACATGGGTGGGTTAGCATATGAAATCACATAATATAAATGATATAATAGAGCTCACAACTACACTATGGGCATAACCTAGTCTTAAAATCAAATGCATCTAATATCTCTCAGACTCCTAGTTTCCACTTCTAAGACTAAATATCCTATAAGCAATCATACATTTAAAGAGCTACATTAATTACTTATTTTCATTTTATCATTTTATTCAATTAATTAATTCATTATATATTAATTAACCATTAACATTATTTCACATTACATCAAATTAATCATCAGAGTAAAGTCCATGCCCTACAAGAATAATCCAAACCGAACCCACAGTTTATCAAGATTAACATCTTTTTAGAATTTTCATTCCAACAATACCAACCCATGGGTTAAGAATATTTATTCATTTTTATCATTATTCCATAAACTGGGTACTCTAGGAAAACCATTCTTAGATACCACCAAGAGGAAACATGTAACCAAGCACACCCAGCTACCTCAAGAAATGGGGAAAGGAATGTAAATAAAACAACCAACCCTTTCATCGACCATTAAATATATTCATAAGCGAGAATCCCAACTCTCAACATCACATAAATGGGTAATCCCAACTTCAACTTGTTCATGTAGGACCCCGAGACACCCTGAGAGGGGAGGGGTGAATCAGGGTGTCAAATTTTTCTCTTAATGTGATGGATCTTATCCCCATGTTGGTAGGAACTTGTAAAACCTGTATGATAGATATGATCAACAATCGAACATTCACATGCAATGAGTTGACACAACACTTTTACTTGGTTCACCACTAAGGGCTATGTCCAAGGAGCATACGCTGACAGGTTTTCGGTCACACCTAATTATACTATTCTTCACTAGTTGTGGATTACAATGGTTCGGGCACAATCACACTGTCCCAGGCTCACTGCCTTTACAAAAGTTCAGGGATATCTCACTGCATCCCTCGGGCCACTCCCATTGACTCCCCCTGGCTCACTGCCTTTGGTGAAGTCTCAGTCAGTTTATAGACGTGAAGGTCTCTTCAATATATAAACATAGAAGTCTTTGTATCCTGTTTAGCATGAGACAATGCTTACATCAGAGTCCCGAGTTGATGCTCTTTTGTATTCAATCTTCTACTTTAGTGTAATAATTGAATGCACTAAATCTCCTTCTTCTCTTCCTTTAATTACCAATACCGACACCTAAGTGTATCGTTATATTTCCCTCTTTCTATAAAGATATGAGTTTAGTTTCACAAATCGTTCTTCTTCTCTTCGTAAAGCACAATGAGGGTGTTAAACACCAGTCATGTGTGTGCGGTACTACTTCTCTTCGTAAAACCAAATGGTTCACTATTCTTCCATCTTCACAAAGAAGATTTGAGAGTGCTAAGCACCTGTCAAAGGCCCGCAGGGCCCCAAAATTTTTCGCGCACCTTTCCTGGTGTCTTGCACGTAAAATTCAAACATTGCGCATAAAAATACCTTTTTGTCACGAAAAAGGCTTTTCGCGCAACTCTTCTTTTTCGCACAGAACTTCCCTTTTTCGCCCAACACCTTCTTTTTCATGCAACACTTCTTCTTTTCGCGCACCACTCTATACCTCAATTTTTCTGCACGTCAGAGCTTAGGATTTGTCTAAGTGTCGAGCCACACCTAATGAGAGGGGTTCACCTCATATTTATAGGCATTTTTGACCTTGCACATAAAACCCCTTCTAGCGCATAAAACTGTCTCTCAGTTCTTTATATTACGCGCACCATCCTTTTATTCTCACGCACCACCTAGGTTTTTCGCGCACCTCATGAATTTTCTATTTTTCATCATTCTGAACCTGAAGCCTCCTTTGCGCGTAAAACATCAAACCCACATTTTGCGCACAACCAACTTTTCGCGCACGAGTTTGATTTTCCACGCACATGGCGCGAACATCTCCAATTTTTCGCGCACCTCTTTCCTTTTCTGATTTTAAATAACTCTGATCTGAGACACTTCTTACGTGAAAAACTCACCCAGCAATTTCGCGCACAACATTTTTCCGCGTGCATTCCCATTTTCCCGCGCAATGCTCTGGATTTTTCGTGCAGCCCATGCCTTTTCCATTTTTCGATTTTTTGATTCCTAAACACCTCTTGCGTGAAAAACCTCGCTCTCCTATTTCTCGCACCACGCTGTTTTTTGCGCACAACCCACCTTTTTCAAGCACCACTTCCTCTTTGCGCGCACCTCTTTTTACCAACAACCCATGTCTTCATTTTCCGATTTTCAGGCCCAAAAATTTGGTAAACACTGGGAAATGGAGCCACCTTCAATATATGCTTCGACAGTAACCTTCATGCTTCTTTTATGTGATTTTCCTTCTTCAAAAACTCTTCCTCTTCAACCGTTATTCTCTACTTCATGCAAATCATATGATTCAATTCTTCAAGTAGGCTCTTGCATGGTTCTCATGCAATTATGAAGAATTGCATGGTATTCATCAAATCCCCATTCTTCTTCAATCATCCTCAGATGGATTATACCTCATAATTCTTCACTATTGTAAACAATGTGTCACATTTGATTGACACAAGTTCTTTGAATTTATGATCAGTACAACAATCATCTGAATTTCCATTCCTCCATTTCATTAGAGTACTTCTTGATCTCCTTCATTTTGATCTTCATTGACAACTATTGACAACAAATACAACCTTATACACAAAGTGGTCCCAACAGTTCCATCATCTTTGGTGTCATCCCCGACACCCACATGTATATCCCAATGAATCTCACCATAATAGGCATCGACTGTTGCCACATCACCTGGGCCTCCCCACCCCATATCACATTGCATAGTGAAGATCACATTTAGATTACATCACAAAAACAATAAGAAACAAACTAGAATATCCAACAGGGCAAATGGGCCCTCAAAACAAGTTATTTATCCTTCACATGAAAATGAGCTCTCACAACTCCAAACTCAAGGAACTTCGACCTTCACAAGTAAACATAAGACTCAGGCCCCAATAAGCATCTTTATCAAATAATTGGTTTTTATTACATCTTGAATTAACCACTTCATTATTAATAGGTTCCAGCTATGGGAAACCTAAGGCATTGGTTATAAAAATATTTCAAAATATTAAACATGATTTATATCATTTAAACCAATTTCATCAAATTATACCATTCTCATTTAACATGTCTTTTATTTCTTATCAACATCAAGCATAAGCATGCTTCACATTATTTATCAATTACATTAACATGAAAGAACAAAATTAATTAATCATGTGCATTGCATCAATTTGATTATCATCAAATTACAAGAAACATTGGATTCAAACATGCCTCTTCTTTAATTATTCTTAAGACAATTAATTATCAATTAATTCCGCCTTTACGTTCTTTACCACTTTCTATAAAGAACAAAATGAAAATCCATAACATAACAAAACATGCTAACAAGAATAACATAGATATCAAACTATCTAGTAAATCAAGAGGCAAACCATTATCATGGTATAAAGTAGCAACATCGACATGCGATCGCTATGAAAATCATTATTAATCCTATTCAATACTTAGTAGGTTAATTCCACCACCATCCAAAGGGATAAACCATGAAAAATTTATGATTTCACATAAATAAATAGGATAACCAATGAATCTCTTACCTCAAAGGTGTCAACATTCTTCACATGAGAACAGACTAACATCATAGATCCTGACCACCTCTCCCGCAAGAAGATGCATCCCTCCAAGGATGTAGTGGAACAACCGCACCAACAAAAAACCAAGAAAAACAAAATTAGAAATATTGAGAAAAACCTCTATCACATGAAAAGAAGAAGTAGGAGGATCCAGATTTAAGAATCATGAGAAAAGAGGTATAACATACCACATATCACCACAAATCCAATATGGAAGGTCAAGAATAGATCCCCATCAAAGGAATCCCAAAACACCTAGATAGAGGTTCATTGGCCGCATGGAAAAAGAGAGAAGGGATGTTGGTTTGAGAAAAACTTGAGACACTACAACATTTAAAGGCATGGTTCATAGGGGATTTACACAATGTGAAACCCTTTCACATCATGTAAATATCAGGTTTCAAATCTCACTAAAAAATGCATTTCCTCAAACCAATTAATCCTGAATATTTACATGTCATGTAGAAACCCATGAACCATGCTCAAAAAATACATGAATGAATTTTAGGTGGTGCACAACCTCTCAACCAAGCCGTGAACTATGAATTCATGACATGAAATACTCACACATAATGTATTCTCCCTTCTCCCAACCTTTAGCATCCAAACATATCCATGCCCACTTTAGGCCTCCTCCAAGCACCATGATATTAAAAAACATTCAAAGGGATAAACTATATAGATCCGGGCCCTTACATTCTAGGTTATTTTAACTACTATCATTTTATTTTAACCCATGATAAATCCATTTTTACCTTAACCATAATAATTTTTTTTACAGTTTTCACTATTCATTAAGACAAAAAATTAAGTTCACCTTATTAAATAATATAAATAATGATAATTAAAAATATGAAATACATTTTACCAAATTAAATTCATATAACTGGTAGAATTTAATTTAAAATTAAACCTACAAACATGATGAAAAAGCAGGTTTTAATGAAGTGTATTTTTCAAGTAAAAGATGATTTTATATTAACTCTATGAATAGTAATAATAATTATATAAACTTAAATCAATATTTATTAATATATAATATATAAATTTAATTTAAATAATTCCTCATTAGGTTTATTTTAATTAATTAAAATTGAGAAACATTATGAACTTTAAAAAAGTTTTTAGAAAAATCATGTTTTTAAACCCAAAAATAAACTTATACTAAAATACAGTATAAATATGATTACAATGTAATTAGGTGGATTTAATATAAATAAATAATTATTATATTACTTGAAATAATGTTCAAAATATAAGGGTACTTTTAAATTACTTAATTTATTGAAAAATATGATTTTTTTACAAAAATCGGTATTTTTCACTATTTATCAAAAAATCAATATTTTCTAAAAAAATTACAAAATTTTACCATAAGTAATTTTTTTATGATGATTTAAAAAATGATATTTATTTTTTAAAATTAAAATTCTATAATTTAGAAATTTAACTTTTAAAGAAAACCTTATGATAAAAGAGTTTAGTTAAAACTATTTCCTTTTTGATTTAAAAATAACTTAATATTTTTATAATGAATATAACTATCTAATTCATATTAATAAATATGAAAATGATTTATTATATCATTACTTGGGTTTTTATAATCATAATCTAAATGAATAATCAATGTACCTGTTACCACTTCGTTGGATGGCCCAACATTTGCTGATAGTTACAAAGGATTTCACCTCACCTTTTTGCTTATAGTCTTGATTCTTACCATCATTTGTATCCTTATTCAGAAACTCAAATTCATAATGTACCATCTTATGAAATTTAAAAAACTTTACCGTATGCTTATCTAATTTGGCCTCACTACTTCCAAGATCATTTTCATTACAGTCAAGAGGAATATTTCCCAACTTTCCACATCGAAAGCAATTTCTAGATTTCATAAAGAATTCCATTGGTTTCTTTTTACGACACCTATCACAAAATAGAAACTTGATTTTATTACTTAATATTTATTTGATGGGTTATTTCCCATTGCCTACCACCTAGACCTCTTTTTCTATTTGTTGTCTTAGAACACCTAATCATCATCAAATTCCATTTCCACCTTCTTGGAACATTAAACAAGATTCTCATAAATTTTAAATTTTTAGGAAGCCAATTCCATTTGATATATTGGATTTAATCCTAATAAAAATCAATTAATTTTACTAGAAATATCTTGGATAAAATTTGGTGTATACCTTGCTAGTTGGATGATGTTTGATTCATATAAGGCCACAAAATCTTCTTCTTTTTGCCTCAATTCCAAGAATTATTTTTCCATCATAAAAAATATAGCCTTAGGAAAATATTTATCAAAGAAAATGTTATTAAATTAATCCCATTACAAGATATCAATCTCTTAATTTTATCTAGTATTCTCAACCATATTCCATCATTGATTGACTTCACCTTCAAAAAAATAAATACCAAGAGTTACCTTTTCATGATCCAAATAACCCATGAAATCAAATATCTTTTCTAGGGTTTTAATCCACCCCTTAGCTACCACTGGGCTAGAAGATCCACTGAATGCAGGAGGGTGTTGCTTTATAAAATTATATGCTATCGACATATTCCTTTATGGTAGATCATGTTTCTCTCTATCATGGATACCGCCACCATTTATAGCTTACGTTAACTAGTCCATCACAACAAAAAACTTCTCATTTCCAATTCTAACCATTCTGGATTGTTTATTTGGAAGGATATTTTCCTCTTAGTTCCTTACCACTATAACTTCCCCATTTCCTCTATAGAAAAACATTCTGAAAAAAAACATAGTTTAGATAAAGAAACTTTGTAATATTTAAATGTTATAACTTGATAACCATAAATTAAAATCTCTTAAGGGTATTTAATTTCATTATCCTAACCTATAAAATTATCTAAACCCTCACTCTGATACCAACTATAAAGACCCAACCTTAAACAATACATATTCTAGTATCTTTAGACAATAATTCATTTCCTTGTATTCTAAAAGATATTTTAGGTTTATAGTTTTATATAATTAGGTTATCACCCTTACAGAAAATAAATTTTACCTCACATAGTGGATGCTCCCAATTAGTATCCATTTTCCCCACAAAAATAAAACTTTTAAGATATAAAAAGTTTTCTTTTCATGACATAACTTGAAAATTTTGATCTTGACCACATCATTTTCCTTAATTATTATTAAAACCCTGTGAAAAATATTTTAAAATTTGTGATGAGCACAAAAACCTCAACAAGTGACATAAAAATAAAGGAATAAACCGTTAGTCCATGAATACTTATAAAAATTTACCTTTTTTGAAATAAAATTTGGGTTCAAAATAAATATTTTATTACCCAATAAATAAACTTCACTGCCCAAATATTTTCATAAATCATTTCATAAGAAATATTAAAGTCAAAATAAACTCATAAAGGTTTCTTTGAAATCATGAAAAATACATGATTTTTTTGTAAAGACATAACTTTCACCCTTAATATGCATTAAATACTTTCCTTTTTTTAAATAATCTCTTTGCTTACCTTTTTTAAATTCCAAAATTTCTATAAAAACCCATAGAAAGAATAAATAAATAATATAGATAAATTGAGGCATAATTTTCATCTCTATTACATATGGAATAACCATAATGGTTATAAATGGAATAACCTTGACAGTTTACATGGAATAACCATCATCGTTATACTTAGAGTGACTATCATAGTTATACTTGAAATAATAATCATGGTTATACTTGGAATAACCCTCATGATCAACTACTAAACATAAATATTATCCAATGTATTTAATGGATATCACAGAACCACCCATTCTTGGATTACAACAGAACCACCCATCCTCATATATGATGCCCAAGAATCATAATATAACACATAAAATCTTGCATCATAAAAACATTATCTGCACCCATAAAAAACATTTTTGGATATTAATATATCCCTTTCCTTTAAAATCAAAATTTAAAAACTAAAATTACCAGAATAAAGGGAAAGATTATTTATTTAAAGTAAACAATAAATATTATAAATGAAGTAAAATATCAAATAACAGTTATGGAGGTGGGAAAATCGTTGTCACTGTATATGTTAAAATAGAATACTCCCTTTGTATTTTTTAAATAAATTCAATATGTTACGTATGAAATATGTAAAAATATTTCTTTTGAAAACCTTTGAAATAAAGTAAAAAGAGTTATAAAATTTCCTTTATAATTCATTTATGTCCATATAAATACATCCATAAAATAATTTTAAAAATATGGTCATGGAAGAAAAATAGTTGGAAGGAAAACTTTAAAAGAGGATCATTTTAAAATAAAGTCCCTTGTTCCCTAATTATCATGTGAATTCCTTATATTCCTGAATTATAAAATTATATTAATTATTTAATTGGATTGAGAACATTTTTCAAGTCTATTATTCCTTTTATTTCACTTATTACTAGGTTATATACAATTACTTAATCAATTAAGTTCACATCATATGTTTTGATGATATTACACTCATATGTCCAAAATGAATTCAGTAGTTTGACTATGGTCAAAGAGGTAATTATTCTATCATATAAAAAATAATAATCATGAAATAATAATCATTTTTATAAATCAATTATAATTTTAACACCAATCATGAAATATGGTTATAAAAACTTAACTACGTTACAATCATGGAGATGGTAGGTCGTACGTACACATGAGTAATATTTCCATTTTTTCAATGATCACTATAGAAAGAAGGTAAGTATTATTTTATTTATTTTAATAATGATAATAATATCACAAATAAAATATTATTTCTTTAAATAAACTCATATATATCCTCCATGTTATGTGGTGGTGAAAAATTAATCACATCACTTCGTGGAGGTGGTAGTCCGCACGTATTCACAATCATTTTTAAGTGAATGAAAATATAAGAGAATAAGTGTTATATTATCTTTAAATAATGATAAATATGTCATTAATATCACACACACACACACACACATATATATTAAATCCATCCTTATAACTATCCATGAGGGATGGTGATGGAAAACGATTTACATCAGTTTGCGAGGCAGTTGTTCATCGTACACACGAACAATGAATTCATTTCCCATTTGACAGAGATTGGATATGGATATAGGTTATGAATTTAATATAATTACATATCATTATATGTAAGATATTTATGTTATTATAGCATCATTTTTAATGAATATTTAAATTACATGTAAGAAGAAATAAAACAATAACGCTCGGTTAAGAACTATACCTCTTCTTCTAACAACCTCCTTTGCTTTACACCTTAAGACCTATAAGGTTGATATTATTCCCAATATAATACCTATAGAACATGGGTATGGATTTTAGAAAGGTATGTGGGTAGATATTGGATGATCCTAAATGCTTTTGAAGTGTGAAGAAAAGAGGATATGAGGTGACCTTTTATAAGAGAGGAGAGGGATACTCTTGAAATTTCTTAAAATATTAAATTAATAGAAATTGATTTTCATGTTAAAAAATATCCAAATTGATAATATTGGAATATAATATGAGGATGAGAATAAATACTCTCATACAATAAAATTTGAACAATTTTATACTTTTTTTACCCTTATATTTTTGGTTTTAACCTTCATTAACCGTTTTCACACTTACTGTGATAACATGGTTTTTTGCTCTTTAAGAGTCAAGACAGTTAGTATAAATTAAAAAATGGACCATAAATGGAACATGGTTGATATTTAAAACCATATCACAATAAATTAGATGAATTTAGGATTTTAATAATTTAAAATCATTTAATAAAGTATTATTTATTATAAAATGTCATTAATGTCAATTTTAGAACTATTCATTTACTTTGACTTTAGTAACATCAAGAAAACAAATGAATTCAAATATAATAAATTAAAAATTCCATAAAATGTTATATTTATCCAAAAATCCATGGATCATAATAACCCTTTCAAATTATATTTCTTTTAATATTTTTAATACCATTTATTTTATTTTTTATTAATTGAATAATTATCATGTTAGCGTTGTGTCGGCTTTTAAGGTAATTATTTCCATCTAAAGTAATTTTTTTTTTGATTTTTTGAAAAATATCACTTTTTTGGTTGAGTGATAACCTCAAATATTACCTTATCCAAAATATAAACACCACAAAACGAATTACAAGTTCAAAAATCAAGACTTTAGCCCTTGGGAAGTGGGAAAATTTCAAGCAAAGGTAGAACACCTCGGCCTGCGAGGCACATTGAGCCACACACCCTAAAATAAAATAAAACCATCATCATCATAGACCATACCAAAATAGACATCCATCATTATTGTATCAAACTCAAATCCACCATAACTCATAACATATTTCAATCACCCGCTGCAACAAATACTTCACAATGAAAGAGAACGAGCCACTAGAAAAACTCCACCACCAAAGAGGAAGAAAAAACCACCGAGACAAGATCTAAACCAGCCAAATAAGACCCCCCAATCAATGAATTGTCACCACTATAATTGTAAATAGGGAGAAACACTCATGTTATAGGGTCCACCATCTAGTGCTCCACCAACCACCTTCCATCTTGAACATCATATAAGTAGAAAGTGAAACACCATAAAACCAATCGACCATTCACCAATAACTTTGGAAAGAGTTTCTGCTGACATGAATTCACCACACCAACCAGAAATATCCATCGATAAATCATTCAGATCTTCTAAACTAGAGCCTTCACCTTCAAACATCCAAGACAACCACCACTAATAGGGAAAAAATCACAAAACTAGGAGTTCCAAGTCAAATAAAAAAATCCTATAATGACCATTTTACATAGAAGGGAATCCTCACCTATGATCCAATGAGTCCTCTCACATCGCTAACATGATTCAAGAATTCCACCATTCCATTGAAGTGATTCATCTAATAAGAACCACTACAGCTCTGATCGAATCCTACTTTGTATGCACCTCCTAGAATACCATTTTTTAATCAAAAAACACATCCAAAAGCCTCCTTGAAACTACAATAGTAGATCTACTGGGAGAAAAGTGAAGGAACATGAATCTAGAGTAGTGTTTGAAGATGAACAAGTCCTCAATAGAGATAATATTCTTCTCATAGACAACTAAAACCAACCATAAAATCCATTTCCAAGTGAATAAAATAGCTGAAACTACATCAAAGAATTAATGGACACCATGAATAAAAGCACCATGAAAAGATGAGACTGGGCGCAACATGTGCTCCTAGGAAACCAATGCGACTTGACCCACACATCCCAAACCTCCCAAATAAAACTAGAACACCAAAATAAAATGGGGTCAAAAATGATATAACTAGAAGGAAATAATAAAGGGAGAGCTGAAGAGGGCTTAAACAGGGTTCCATGACCACATATGGAATCTAATGGGAGCGACAAAGCGGAGGAAAATAAGAATAAATAGAAAAAAATAAGTGAGAGTGGGGAGTGAAAAGGAAAAAGATAAGTGGTGAGGGAATAAGGATGGAGAGAGGGAAGGGGGAGATGATTCCTAAGAAGTGGTGTGCAGGCCTCCCCCCTTCGAATCTCCACTGAGGGAATCCTTAGATTAAGAGAGTCGAGAGAGAAGCCGCTCAGAGACATTTTCATTTTTAAGGTAATTATTTTAGCCCAAAAAATTAGAAATAAATTACCATGATGAAATAAATCATTTATCTTTAAAAAAAATTTGGAACTGAACATATCATCTTTTTATCCCTATGTAAAAAATTTAGATATAATAAATCAAAGAGAATGACATTTTTGAATTTTCTTTATATTAAATCATATAAAGGTAAAAAAACATGTCCAAATAGAAAAAGGCCATATATTTGACTTTTGAATGATTATAGATGATATATACCCATAAAATTAAATTAAGGTAAGTGTTATGGTCATTTTTTATTCCTTATCATTTTATTTTTATTCTTAATTATTCGATTTACCCTTTACCGTGGTAATAAAATTACTAAGGATACTATTCATAATGTCAAAAAATAAAGGTGAAATATTTACCAAATTTAGAAAAACTAATTAAAAACATGGAATTATTTTTTCAAGATTCAATTCATATAAGCGATAGAATTTAATTTCAAATTAAACCCACAAAACGCGACAGAAAACATTTTTTTTCTTCAGAAAAATGCCATTTTAAGTAAAAAAATGTTTTTATACTAAATTCTAGTATAAAATTAATTATATAGACTATAATTGGATTATATTTAATCAAAAGGAACTAATGAAATTTTAAAACTAATCCAAATAGAATTTTATTTTATAAATACTTTAAAGAAAATACAGTTTTCAATAAAAATACATATTTTTCACTATTCCTTGAAAAATCTATTTTTTTTAAAAAATTATCAAAACTTCATCCGAAGATAATAATGACATGGAGATCACAAAAATTAATTCCATTTTTTCAAATTCAAATTCTATAATTTTTAATTAAATCTTATAAATAAAATTATATAATACATTAAAACCCAATTTGGTTAAAAATAATGATTCTTCCTTTTGATTGAAAAATTTCCTATTTTTTTTATAATGAATATAACTCTATAAAATATAATTAATGAATACCTACTAGAAAAAAGAATTATTTATCTTGAAATTATATAGTTTTTTACATTCTTCCCCCCTTTTGTAAATTACATCCTCATAATTTTATTGACTTATTAAACAAGTGGGGATATCTTTCCCTCATAACATTTTTAGATTCCCATGTTGCTTATTCAACCATATGGTTTTTCCAAAAAACCTTAACATATTTAATTACATTATTTGTAAATAATTTCTCTCTATGATAAAGAATCAAAACAAGATTTTCCTCACAAGAAAGGTTATCTTCGAATAGAACTACTTCAGGGATCAAAACATGAGATGAATCTAGCATATATTTTCTTAACATTGAAAAATAAAATATGTTATGTACCTGGGATAAAACTGGAGGAAAGACCACCCAGTAAGAAACTGATCCAATTTTCTCCAGGACTTCATATGGTCCAATAAACCACATACTTAGTTTCCCTTTTTTATGAAAACACATAACACTTTTCTATGGAGAAACTTTAAAAAAACATGATCAACTACATCGAAAGAAATATATTTCCTCTAGTTATCCACATAAATTTTCTTCGTGATCTGATCTGTCCTCATATGTTGTTGAATCACCTTCACCTTATCAACCATTTCCTATACCAACTCTGACCCATCAAATTCCTTTCTCCCACTTCATCCCAAAAAGTTGTAGCTTGAATACACTTTCTATATAACGCCTCAAAAGGTTACATCTGTATACTGGAATGAAAAATATTTTTATAAGAAAACTTTACTAATAAAATATATTAATCCTTAAATCCCTAGTAATATATTGAACAAGTGTGAAGCATGTCTTCCAAGGTTTGAACCATTTTCTTATATTTTCTATCAGATTTAGGATGAAAATTTATACTAAAATTTAATTCAATACCTAACGACTAATGAATTACTTTCCAAAAAATTATAAGTAAACCCAAGATCACGATAAGATACAATGAAGAGATTAAATTCATATAGAATAATTATATCCTTAAGATATAGTCGAGAAATATAATCTAAAGAAATTTTATCCCAAATGGGAAGGAAATATACAAATTTAGTTAATCAATCAATAATAACCCAAATCCCATTATTACCTATAGATGTATTTGAAAATACCACTATGAAATCCACATATATATTTTTTCCATTTACACTCTGAAACTGGAAAAGGATGAGTCATTCCTTTTGTAATTGTCATTCTACTTTAATCTTTTGACAAGTCAAACATTTCATGGTAAAGTCAGCAATATATCTTTTTATTCCATCCCACCAATAATACTACCAAAGGTCTCTATACATCCTATTGTATCCAGGATGAATGTAAAATGAGGAACTATGAGCTTCATTCAACAATTATTTCTTTAAATAGAAGTCACATGGCATGCATAATTTCTTTCCAAATCTCATAACACATACTTTTTCAATATTAAATTTTGGAAACTTACCCTTCTTAAAAAATTCTAAATTTCTTGTAAAACATGAACTGAATTCTGGGCTTGATTAATTATTTCATATAAAGATGATTTTACTGACACCTAAAACAAAATAGAGGAAGTTCTTGCATCCAAAACTTATAGGCAAAAAATAATCAAATCATTAACCAAAGGGCCATGTTTCCAATGTAACATAGTTAATGTAACATTTTTTTATGACTAAAATCATCGACTATTGTTTTTTGATTTTCCAAGATGATAATAAATCTTATTGTCATAATCCTTTATAAATTCTATCCATATCCTCTATCTCATGTTCAACTCTTTCTGAGTGAATATATACTTAAAAACTTTCATGATCAATATATATTTCAAACTTGGATCCATATAAATGGTGTTTCATAATTTTTAAAGCATACACTATAGATTCTAGTTCAAGTTCATGTGTAGGATGATTTTGTTCACATGTTTTCAATTTATGTGAAGCATAAGAAATTACCAGAACATTCTGTATTAAAACACAACCTAGACCTTTCAAAGAAACATCATTGTAAATAAAAAATCCACCATTTTTGGATAGTAGGGCCAAAACTAGAGCATTAACTAATATTATTTTTTAATTCCTAGAAATATTCATCACATTCCTTTTTCCAAATAATCTTAACTCCCTTTCATGTTAACTTAGTTAGTGGTCTAGTTAACCGTGAAAAGTTTTAAACAAACCACCGATAATAGTTTTCTAATTCAAGAAAACTATGAATCTTAGTAACATTTATAGGTCTTTTCCATTCATCAAAAAATTTAGTTTTATTATAATTAACTATTATGACATATTTATTCATGATGTGTCCATGGAATGAAACCTATTTTAACAAAAAATCATATTTGATAAAATTTACATGTGAATTATTTTATTTTAGGGTTTTAAAAATAATCCTTATATTGTTTTCATGATTATCATATATTTTTTAATACTTCAAGACATAATCAATAAAAATAGCCACAAAATTATCCAAATATTCATGGAAGACTCTATTCATAAGATCTATAAATATAGATAGGTAATTTTTCAACCTAAAGGGAATAATGAAAAAATCATAATGCCTATATCTAGTTTGAAATGTTGTTTTTATAATTTCATCTTCTTTAAAATTCATTTTATGGTACCCAGACCTTATTTCAACCTTCAAAAAACATTGATATCCCTATAGATGATCAAACAAGTCATTAATATGAGGCAAAAAATACTTATTCTTAATAATAATGTTATTCAAATATCTATAATCAATGTATAGCCTCATAGAACCATCTTTAAAAATAAATTAAAATAGGAGAACCCCATGGTAGAGTGATAGGATGAATAAAACCTTTTTTCAGGAGACTCCTGTACCTAATTTTTCAATTCAAGAAGTTTTAATTTAGCCATTAAATAAGGGGGTTTTGAAATTGCATTAACATCAGACACTAAGTCAATAGTAAATTAAAATTCCTAATTAAGTATAACACTAGGAAACTCATTAAGAAAAACATCTTGGTATTCTTTTACTACCAACACATCATTGATTTGTACAGTTACCTTATTCTCAAGAATCTGTTCATGATAACTTTCATTTCCATCTTTTAATAGTTTCTAAAATTCTTGATATATTGTCAAAGGTAAGGATTCATTCTTGTATACAAACTAAAATTATTTCTAAAAAAAACATCTTTATCTCTACAATATATCTTATCATGATAAAAAAGAGACAATCTATACCTAGAATAACATAAAAATCTACTAGGGGAAATAAAAAAGGTTTCTAGGTAAAGTATTTCCATAGACAATAAAAAGAAGATTCTTATAATTTTATTTTTCCTTAATAATTTCCCTAGGTTTTTTACCTTAAGTTCCGACTTCATTTCTTAAGGTGGAATTTCCAATTTACCAGAAAATTTATCAGAAATAAAAGAATGTGTAGATCTACAATCAAACAATACATTAGCATAATCTGAATGAATAAACAATAGACATATTACTAATATGTTGGATGACCCAACATCTGCTGAAGTAGTTGCAAAGTATTTCACCACACCCTTCTACTTATATCCTTGATTCTTACCATCATTCATTTCCTTCTTTGAATACTCATATGAATAATTACCCATATCATGAAATTTAAAACACTTTACTTTCTGCTTATTGAAATTGGACTCACCACTACCAAGATTATTTTCATTATAATCATAAGCCATATTCCCTAATTTATCACATAAAAATCACTTCCAAAAATTCATAAGGAATTATTGTAATGGTCCATGCCTTTTTGGATTGTTAATTTTCTAGTATTGGTGGTTGGAGGTGTTTGGGTGAGGTCCCGGGAGTTTCTGATTGAGGCTGGAGCTACAGGAGTACTGCAATAGAAAATTCACATCATGAAACAACGTGTAAAGGTGGTTCATGGATTGTGAAACCAGATATTTTATGGTTTTTCTGGATGATGGGAAACCATGAAATGGATTACATGTTGTGTAAATGGAATTCATGATGTGTGATAAATAAATTCCGATGCGCTTTAATTTTTAATGAAAGGTGGAAATTTTGGGAAACACATGGATTACACGCCGTGAACCCGGAGGGGTTCCATGTTTTAAGTTCCTTTTTTTTCATCCAATTTCTCATTCATTTGGACAAACCCTTTACTCTCTCATTTCAGATGAACCCTAGGTGCCTCGAGGAGGATTTCCAGCCCTCTTCTCCCTGCTTCAATCTGTTGGTTCTGGTGGATATGTATTGGTGATCCATAGTGAGTTATTCACCCTTCCCCATGGTTTTATTTCATTCTTATCTTTTTGATTCACCTTTTAGATGTTTTTTAGTTTGGGGTGTGAGTTGGGATGTGTTTTTATGATTCTTTTGTGTGGTTTAGGTTGATACATGGTTTCTCAAGTGTAGTTGTAGTTTACATGCATTTCTTCTTCTCCCTACGATGCACAATAAGTTGGAAAAGATTATTTAATGTAGGGTATCCTCACTGTAACTCTTTTACATGATATTTGTGAGATATTTATGATTTTTCTTAAATTTGGGTGGATATAAAGGGTCAACATAATCATATAATTAATTATTATTTCTAAAATTAACAGGGTATGGGGAGTTATCAGATGCTTTACTACTTTGTTATATGTTATTGAGATTATTATGCATGATTGTTTCCAATTCTAAAAATAAAAACTATTGGGATCCTTTTTTGTACTGTATTGGTTATGTTGTGATGACCCTTATTGTGTTATTATGTGATCACACCCTAAATAAAATGTTAAAGAATGTCGATTTGGATAATAATTGGGTGCCCCTGTATATTTTGGTTCGTGTGATAATACCCATAATAAATTAAGAAAATATGTGATAATTCCTCTAAATAAATATGGAAGCTAGAATGTGTGTTGTGGTGTGTTTGTATGCTTGTTATGTTTCCCTACATGGTTTGGGATGTAGTGAGATGATAGATGTGACCAGCTGGTCTATGCATTGTGCATGCCAGTGATGTGGTGGTTGGTTGGCATGGATGTGATGTAAGTAGTTTTGCAATGTGGCATATTGGTTGTGGTGCAGTGGTTGTGGTGTAGAGGTTGTAGTGAAGTGGTTGTGTCATAGTGGTTGTGGTGTAGAGGTTATGGCACAGTGGTTGTGGCATAGTGGTTGTGGTATGCAGTGGTTGTGGTTGTGCAATGGACGAGATTTGTGGTTGTTGTGTTGTGGGATGGCTTGGGTGATGTGGTGCGATGATGATGGTGGATGTGTGGTGTCATAATGGTGGTTATGTGAGTTGGGTCAGTTGTTGCGTAGTTTGGTTGAGTTAGTTTACTGGTTATCCATAGAATAAATGATGATGCTAAATGAATATTAATGGGTAAAATTGATTTGCGATAAATGGATTAAATTTAATTGAATTAATGAATGAGTTGTGTAATGTTAAATGAAAATTTCTAACGAATAAAAGTGGTAGAACTTGTAAGCTGAAAGTGTAAAGTGTTGTGTGGCTTGTGTGGTGGTTGCGTGGTGTTGCATATAGTGGTGGAAACAGTTGTGAAAGTTGATGTGTGGTATGGTGGTGGCGGTGTGGTGTTCACTAGTGTTGTTGATGTGAACCCATAACTTAGTTATTGTGTGCTATCTCTATATCATGCATTTTTATGTTATTTTATATGCACCCCACCTGAGTTGGATAACATTAAAAATTCTTAGAGGTTCCATGTTCCGGGTGTTTTCCACAACATCCAAGATGGTAGTGATATGGACAGTTGGATACCCCTCCCTCATACTCTTCCTTTAGTAGTGATGCGTTGGCCTAGGTGTCTATGGAAAAGATGTGATGTGTGACCTAGGTGTCCATGGGTGAGATGTGATGTATTGGCCTAAGTGACTACAGGCGAGACATGATGTGGTGTGATGTGATATATAGTGGGGGTCATGAATGCTAGGATGAGGGCATGAGGTTAATATCATTCATGGTCATGATGCCCTACTGTTCTGGTTCTGGTTGTGATGTGACGAGATGTGATGTGATGTGTGGACTTGGTGTCTGCGAGCATGATGTGGTGTGTGTGTTGAAGTTGGTACCCTAGAATTAACTTCTTTATACTTTATTATGAATTATATTCATAGTTTGTAATATTAATAAACTTATAACATCATGATTGTTCTTTTGCGTGATATTGTATGTGAAAAATTCCTAAGAGTAGTCGTCTCACTGAAAGGTCATAACAGTTCCCTACTATGATGAGAAAACAGAAGTTCCATGATAGTATTCTTAAATATATGTTATAAATCAAGATGATATAATTTTAGGGGAACAAATGATACAGGATATCAGGGATGGAGACTCATAGGACTTTGAGGCACCTTCTCCTGGTGTACTCCCTTAGTAATATCCAGAGTTGGATATTATGAGAATGAGACCCGCCAGTAGGAAATCCACATTTAAACGTGTCATTGGATTTTCCTATATACATATGTGGGTATTGATCCTTACAATTTAATATTATTATTAATGAGTATTATAAGTTATGTACTTTGATGTATTGATGAAAATTGTGATGACATATGTTCACGATGAGGTAAGATACATTGGGTGAAACACGAGTAATATTGCATTAATTAATAATGCGAGAAAGGATTTATACCTTATTTTATTTAATGGAAGTTTATATCTCATTCCCTTTGATGGAAATGATATAGACTAAATAAATCCATGTCCATGGTGTTCTATAGGAAAGTTCAATTTTCCAAAATTCAAAGAAAGAGACATCGAGTACATAGGTTGATGACACTAGCATGCATTCTCCTTAATTAGAGATATCATGATAAAGGGATTATATTACACAATAATCATCCGTATGAGGTATTATGTCATTGAAACTTTAACTTCTTTCTTTATGGATGCCTTGGCATGTTTCTAGACTATAACCTTTGACTTTAGGCTGCTTCACATAATGCCACTAAGAAAGAGGCCTAGAGGTTCACACACTAAGTGTATCCAGAATATCAGTTAAAATAATATATTATTATTTATTTTTTAAAAAGTTGAATAAATATTATTCCCACACATGATTTAATAATTATTCATGTTTTATTGATCGCATATATTCTTCCACCAGTTATTCGAGAGAATATTACGTGAGTGGAATATTTAATAAATATTTATTTTTTATTTAGTGAATATAATATTTATTTATTTATTGAAAAATAATGTAGTGATATTTATTTATTAAATAAATATCAAAAACCCGATAAATATTGTGGAGGAATGGCAGACTAAGTTTATAGGTTCGATGAGAAATAATATATATTAAATATTATTTAAATAAATAATATTTAATTTTAATTCACGAGTTCAGTGCATTTAGAAAGATAATAATAATATTATTATTATAGATATGGGGTTTTACAGGGATTAAATAAATATTAAAGGGAACTTGTGAAATTATTTTTTTCTAACCGTAGAGGTATATAAACCCAATTATATTATTTTTCAAGAGAGGTGATTCATTTGTTTTGTTGTGAATAAATAATATGAAGAATCCTCTTGAAGCCCTAGAGAGTTACCTTCTCTAAGAATGCTCCAAAAAATAGAGTGCGATATTCCTCCATCATCCAGTCTTGAGTCTAGAGAGATCAAGGAGAATTATTTTGAAGTGATTCTCATGGAAATTAAAGGATAATGGTGCAAGTGATATGATCATCTATTCTAACACTTGAAGATTCCTACAACTATGTTTGAAGATTTGTTGAACACCTATTGATCACTGCTAAAGGGAATCTACTCTTGATTCCTACAATGAAACAATGGTACAACATAGATTTATTGTCAAATCCACCAACGAAGAATGAATTTATCACATGGTAATTTTTTAAATTTCTTAAATTAATTATATATAATATGTAATGATCATGCACTTTGGTTATGTAAATTTATCCATTGTCTATGTTATTGAATTCAATTCCATTGATCATGACATTTATCATCATGTAAATCTCATATTTATCATCTATAATGACAAAAAGAAATGTCATAAATGACCCATCACATGCTTCTGATGTGCTTGGAACCTTCAAATGGTATCAGAGTGGTCACATAATTATTTATAATTTTTTAAAGATCATTGATTAATTTATGCATAAGTAATTGGTTTTCAATTCAAGTTTAATAGTTATTTAATATGAATTGTGAGATATGATTATTCCTTTTTTTTATCATAAATGTAATTGAATAAATTAATTTTCTAAATGAAATAAATTCAAATATATCATCTGGAGGTGCCGAGGAGTCTGGCCATATAACACAAGAGTACACATTGTGTAACCCTAAGGCACACATCGTGTACTACTATTCAATTCACTAATAATTAATTCATAATTAATTCAAGAAATGTACATTTATTACACATAGTGAATTTAATTATAGACCATGTGTTGACTAGGCTAGCCTGGCATACAGTCAGTTTGAGTACATGTTGTGCAACTTCCATATACATCATGTAGTCCTTTAGTCACAGATGGGGCGTGTATCTTCTCACACGAACTACCTGACTGGTGACCATGTAACTCGAATACCACATGATGTGTAGCCCATGTATACACTGTGTACTCCAAAATTTTCCATGGCATAGTTACACACTAAGTCCCTAGGATTTTTTGAGGATAGATGGTGATAAAACATACACTCCATGTATATCCAATGCACATGCCATGTACTTTTACCAAATTATGCATAATTAAGTTGATAAGACATGACATTTTATGGGATTTAATATATATAAATGTTTAATTAATTTCTATTTATTTTTTAGATATGGATATCATGTATGAGTCATATTACATTTATTACTCAATATGCATTGAAGCATAACAAATGGCAGAAAAATCATATAATTCATGTAATCATTAAGTTTATAGTACATGCCATGAAATTATGTGATAAGTTATGTATGCCACATGTCACAAGAGTAAATATTATTAGAGTATAATACATGTTGGGTAGTTCGTATAGATAATCACTGTGTTTACTCCAAGGAACATTTATGTACATAGTTAATTTTAAATAATTTTTTTTAAAATTATGATGGATGAGAATCTTAAGGAAATTCAGATGATAATTAAGATACAATAATTGATTAAATAAATTATATAATTAGTTTATTTGAGTGTGATTTATCTTAAATAAGAGAAATTAAGAATTTAATACTAATTTTATTAAATTCACAATTAATTTCATGCATATGGATGATCATGAGATTAGACCAAACCTTTGTATGTAATTGGTTTCTTTTAATTTATTATTAAATTAAATTTTTGTTCTACTTTCCATCTCTCCTCTTATTATGTAAGGACCTGTGTGCTCATGGATTCTTTTTGGTAAAACCCTTCCCCTCAATCATGTGTTAGTAAAAGTATATGTAATGGATGGAGCTCCAAAGCTAGTGGATGTGGTTTAAGTTTGGAGTCGAGGAGAAACTAATCCAAGAGAGATACATTGGGTGACAGGTGGAAAACTGCAACACAAACCATAAATGGTTCAAGGTGTTTTCCCCTAAGTTGATGGTTAGTTTATTACTCGCTAGATAAAATAACCATTAGTAAAATCTTATGATCATACCACTTTATTATTTTATTTCTTTAGAGTTTCATGGTTATTTAATTATGGATTTTTTATCGCAATCACTGAATTAATGAATTAACAAGAATGAAAGATAGAACTAAAATAAATTATCTTATGCATAAATATCATCTAAGACATGGTTAGTCACTTAATTAAATCCACTTAATATTAACAAGAATTTAATAAAGATAATAATTGTAAATTTATGCATAAAAGATAAAATCCATCAATTTTAAATATTAAGTTGGTATATCCTTTAATTACTTTAGTTAAAATCAAACCATAGTTCAAAGCGATTGAATAGAAAAATTTAGGGTGCTTTCAATTATTGGGGAATTCTAACATGAAGTTTTGTGTTGAATTAACTTAGCTCACATAAAGGGTTGACTGATAAAGCAGTAATTATTGTAACTGAGAAGCAAGGGTTGAGGAAATCCAATTTAAATATTTCAGGATTGGGGATTCCACTCAACAGATCAAGGAATTGTGAGTTAATACAGCTGGCATTTGAAATTCCAACCTAAAACCCTTTAAATTTCTTGACCAACCAATGTTGGGGTAATAAGAAGGGGAATATGGATCCTTTCCAATAGAATTTCCAAGAAATAAGATAGTTCGAAACCAATGATGAGGGATATTGGGTTTTGATAAAATAGTGGGATATTAATAAATATAATATTTATTTATTTGTCTAATTTTTATCGAATAAAATACTAACTATTTACTCATATTATTTGTAGAAAAAACAATAAAATGACTTCAAACATATCACTATGATCCATACTTTTGAAGGATAACTTTCTCACTGGCACAAATTTCCAAGAGTGTAAAAGTATCTTACATGTCATCCTATGCCATGAAAGGAAATTATATATGCTAGAAGAACCTATTCCTCATGTGCCTAATAATGAGTATAGTAAAGAAGAGTTGTCTCTTTATGAGAAAAATTTGAATGATGCTATAAATGTTCAATGTTTCATACTATCTCATACTTTCATCACTACCCAAGTTCTTTTATAGTTTTATTTTTAATTAAAATATGAGCCATAATGATAAGAGACTTTTATAAATTCTTACTTTGATTCGCTAAGTGGATAAGGACTTGGGGAATGAAAAACCAGTGGTCTTTATTATGAATAAGAAAAGGGAGAATAAGGAAAAGGTTCCCAAGACTCCTAACAAGTCTAAATATACCAAGCACCATCCTTTCAAGAAGTGGAAGATCCAAAGGCAGGGTAAGGAAAATGAGGTAGTATGCTTTTCATGTGGAAATCAAGGCCACTAGAAAAAGAACTACACCCAAAAGTAAGGGGAAGAAAAAGGTGACTTCTTTATTGAGTGTAATCTTTCAATATTTACACATTGGGTATTAGATATGGATTTTGGTTCTCACATATCTATCAAAATATAGAAACCAAGTAGATTCCAAAATATTTCCAGAGGAGAGGTGGATTTGTGAGTTGCTAATGGTATGAGGTTTGATGCTCTATCCATTGGTTACCACCACCTTTCATTGCTAATAAGAATGATACTGGTTTTAAGGTATTTCTATTATATATTAACTATTACCAAGAACATAATTTTTTTATCATGCCTAGATGCATATGGTTTTATTTTCACATTTGAAAATAAAAGTTGTTTATTTTATAAAGACAAAATATATTATGGTGTGGAACATTTAAATAACAATATTTATGTATTAAATTATTAAAACCAAGTTTTAGAAATAGATATGGAATCATGTTCAAACGACTCATACAACACCCAACTATGCCATCACCATCTTGGTCATGTAAACGATAATCATTTGACAAAGCTCTATCAAGATGGTTATTTAGACTCATCTAAGTTAAAACCACTTAAAAGATGTCATGATTGTTTACAAGGAAAAATGACCAAACTGCCATTTGGTGGAAATGGTGAAAGGACCTCAGAGATTCTAGGATTGGAACACATTGACGTGTATAAACCATTTCTAGTAGAAGCTATAGGTGCATATTATTACTTCAAAAATTTTACTGATGACTTGAGTAGATATGGATATGTCTACTTGATGAGGTATAAGTCCGAGTCCTTTGAAAAATTCAAAGAATTCAAAAATAAAGTAGAGAATAAAATTGGAAAGAATATAAAGAAGCTTCAACTGAATCAAGGTGGTGAATTATAAACCAAGAGTTTATCAACCTTTTATGGGAGTTTGGGATTTTATCTCAACTCACTCCATATTAAACACTATAGTGGAATGGTGTTAGTGAAAGGAGGAAGCATACCTTTTTAGACATAGTAAGGTTAACAATGAGTCATATAGATATTACATTATCCTTTTGGGGATATTCATTATAAAATACGGCATATGAATTAAACTGAGTACCTAATAAATAGGAAAATGGAATTCCCTTCGAGTTATAGAGTGGAGAGAAACCCATTTTGTCACATAAAAATGTATGAGGTTGTGAGTAATTTCTTAAGGCCTTTTTAGGAAAAAAAACTAGCACCCTTAGTCACAAAGTGTATATTTATAGGATATCCTAATGAAACAAAGGGATACTACCTATAAAACCCCTTATAAAAGAAATTTATTATCATCAGGAAAGCCGTATTTCTTGATAGGAAGCACATCCTCAAAAATGATAGTGGGAGAAATATTGACTTTGACGAAGTTAATTCTCAAGATACACAAAAATTGGTACATGAAAATATTTCATATGTCCCCATAGAATAAGTAGTTCATAAAAAACAAGTATTTCATAGGAGTATAAGAGAGTCAAGAGAACTAGAGAGATATGATTTTCTAGTCACTGAAGATGGTGACTCATTATTGGTTGACCACGATGAACATCTCTCTTACAAATAGGAATTAAAGAGATCAGAAGATACAGGATAAAAAGAATATATGAATTCCAAAATGGATTCCATGTATCAAAACCAATTATGGGTTCTGGTCAATGCACGAGTTGATTTTAAGCCCGTAGGATGAAAATGGGTATTCAAGAGAAAACTGGACATGAAAGGTAAAGTAAATATCGATAAAGTGAGGATAATGACTAAAGGGTTTAAAAAACATCAAGGAATTGACTACGGTAGAATTATTTCACTAGTTTCCACATTTAATTCCACCATAATTTTACTTGTTGTAGCAGCTTACCATGACTATGAAATTTGGAAGATGGATGTCAAAACTAATTTCCTTAATGGAAACCTTTAGGAAAATTTCTACATGACACAACCTAAAGGGTTTGTAACTCCATGTGATTCCAAAATGATTTTCAAGTTGTATAGATCCATTTATGGATTAAAGAAAGCATCCAAGTCATGGAAAATTTGATTCTATAAAGCTATAAAAGAATTTTGTTTCATTAATAATTAATGTAAGACATGTGTTTATAAGAGTTTTAGTGGAAATTAATTAATTATCCTAGTAATATATGTTGAGGAAATATTACTTATCGAAAATGACACACCAGTCTTACCGTCTATTAAGGACTGGTTAAAAAAGTTTTTCTCTAGGAAGGTCTTAGGTGAAACAACCTATATTCTAAGGATCAAGATCATTCATGATATATCCAAGAGGATGCTTGGACTAAGTCAAAGTATATACATTGAAAAAATACTAAAGTGATTTATTATGGAATAATCGAAGAGGGTATTGGTTCCGGTGTCGCATGGTACACATATTTCTAAGAAAAAATTTCCTTAGACACAATAGGATAAAGAGATAATGAGTAAGATCCAATATTATTCCGTTATAGGATCAATTTTGTATGCCATGTTATATAATAAACTTTATTGTTCCTATACATTGAGCATGGTAGTAAGATATGAAGAAGATCCAGGAGAAAAAATTTGGTATGCTGTTAAAGCTAACCTCATGTATCTAAGAATAACTAAGGATATTTTCCTGGTGTATAAATGAGAAAAAGTATATTAATTAGGGGTTACACTGATTATAGTTTTTAAATATATTAGAATGATCTGAAGTCATATTTAGGATATGTTTTCTATCTTAATAGAGGATCTGTGAGCTAGAAGAGTTCAAAGTAGCCAATTTTCATTGATTCTATAGTGGATTCTGAGTATTAAAAAATCTTATGATGTAGTAAAGGAATCCACTTGGATATGAAAAATTTTCTATGTGTTTGATGTGGTACCTATAATTAAAGATCCTATCACATTGTATTGTGATAATACTATAGCAGTGTCTCTTGCAAAAGAGCCAAGGTCACACTAGCAGATAAACATATACTCTGAAAGTGTCACCTCTTGAGGGATTTTCTCATAGGGATGAAGTTGCAGTAAGAAAATTTCCCAAAGAAGAAAACATGGAAAACCCCTTAACTAAAGACCCATATTAGAAGAAACATAAATATCATATGATATCTAGCAGACTGAAGGTTGTTAGCCGTTGGATCTAGTGAAAGTGGGAGTCTATTGGAGTTGGTACATTAGAACAAATTTTTTTATAATTTATGATAAAATATATTCATAGTTTTTAATATTAATAAAATTATTATCACATCATGATTATTATTCTATGTGAAATAATATATGATAATATCCTAAGAGTATTTGTTTCACTAAAAGATCATAGTAGTTCCCTGCTATGATGAGAACCTAGAAGTTCCACAACATTATTATTAAATATATTTTCTATTTCTAGATGATATTATTTGAGGGAAAAAATGATACATGATATCAAGGGTGGATAATCATAGGAATTTGAGGAACCTTATCATGGTGTATGCCCTTGGTAATATCCAGAGTAGGATATTATGAGAATGAGACCTGCTAGTAGGAAATCCACATTTATACAGGTCATTGGATGTTCCTATCTATATATGTTCATATTGATCCTTATACTTTAATATTATTATTATTTATTATTAAAATTCACACACTTTGATGTATTAATGAAAACTATGATGAAATATGTTCACGGTGAGGTAGGATACATTGGGTGCATCACAAGTAATATTGCATTAATGAATAATGTAATAAATAATTCCCCCTTATATTATTTAATAGAAGTTGATATCTAATGACCTTTGATGGAAATGATATAGCCTAAATAATTTCATTTCCATGGTGTTCTATAGGCAAGTTAGATTTCTAGAAATTCAAAGAAAGATACATCGAGCACATAGGTTGATGACACCAGTATGCAACCTTCTTGATTAGAGATATTATGATAAAGGGATTATATTACACAGTAATAATCCATATGAGTTATTATTTCATTGTAGCATTAACGTATTTATCTATGAGTTTCTTAGCATGTTTTTATATGCTAACCTTGGACTTTAGGCTGCTTCACCTAATGCTACTGTGAAAGAGGCTTAGGGGGACACCCACTAAGTGTATTCAGAATCTATGTTAAATAATATATTATTATTTATTATTTAATAAGTTGAATAAATATTATTCCCACACTTGGTTTAGTAACTATACATATTTTCTTGATCACATATATTTTGTCAAAATTTATTCAAGAGAATATTTTGTGAGAAGAATATTTCATAAATATTTATTTTCTATTTAGTGAATATGATATTTATTTATTTATTAGTAAATAATGTAGTGATATTTATTTACTAAACAAATAATCATTATTCAAGGCTTGATAAATATTATGGAGGAATACTGGACCAAGTCTATAGGTCTGATGAGAAATAATATATATTAAATATTATTTGAATAAATAATATTTAATTTTAATTCGTGAGTTTAGCACATGTCAATAAATAATAATAATAATAATATTATAATAGACATGGGGTTCCACAGTGATTAAATAAATATTAATTGGCATTTTTTTCAATTATTTATTTCTAACCCTAACAGTATATAAACCCAATTATATTACTTTTCAAGTGAGACAATTCATTTTTTTTATTGTGCACAACGAATCTGAAGAACCCTCTCGAAGCTCTAGAGAGCTCCCTTCTCCAAGAACTCTCCAAATAATAGAGAGTGATCTTCCTCTATCTTACACTATCGATTATAGATAGATAAATCAGAATTCTTTGGAAGTGATTCTCATGGTGATCAAAGAAAAATGACGTAAGTGATAGGATCTACCATGCTAGCACCCGAATATTCCTACAAAGATGTTTGAAGATTTTTGGAACACGTGTGAATCAACGATAGAGGGAATATAATATTTATTACTATAATGAAATGATGGTACAATGTAGATCCATTTTTAGATCCATCAATGAATAAGGAATTTCTCACAAGGTAATTATTTAAATTTCTTAAATTAATTATAAATAATATGTGATGATCCTGTGCTCTAGTTCCAGAGTTTTATCCTATTTATGTATTCTTTGATTCAATTCCTTCGATCAAATCATTTATCATCATGTAAATATCAGATTGATCATAAATCATGATAAAAATAAATGTTTGTAATAACCCATCATATGCTTTTATTGCACTCGAAACCTTCAAGTGGTTCGTGTTAAATATAATAAATATTTATTTCCGACCCATCACATGCTTCCACTGCACCCAGAACCTTCAAGAAAAATATTTAATAAATATTTAATTTTTATTTAGTGAATATAATATTTATTAAATATTCCTCTTGCATATATTCCTTCACCAGTTATTCGAGAGAATATTATGTGAGCAGAATATTTAATAGTGTGGACCAGGTGTTTGTGGGCAGGATGTGATGCGGTGTTGTATGTGTGGAAGGTATGGGATCATAGGATGTTTGATGTTGGGTCGTGAGAGTGAAAAATTAGTGGTGAAGAGGGAGTGGGGTTCCTTTATTTGTTATGATCTCGATGTTATATTATTATATTTGATGCGTGATTTGGTGAGTGATCCATGATAAGGTTGGGTTTGGTTAGATGACCTTTATAGGTTCTTATTGGTTATGCTATTTTTTCACTGGTTAATTAGCATGTTCATTTCACATGTTCACTTGAGGACTTGGTTATGTCCCTACTAAGTATACTTATATCTCAATCCCAAACTAGATCTCCCATAGAGGGGGTAACACTACAACCTCCTTTAGAAAGAAATCATGGTACTCTTCCACAACCCTGGGAATCACTGACTTCTGATCCTTTGACGAGCTCAACATCAACTCAGCCATCAAAGAAGACAAAAACATAACATTCCTATGAACCATCCGAGGGTCTTTATCTCCAAAAAACACTATTCTATCTCCATCAACGTCGTAAAATAAAACCTACATCTTGAAGAAATACATGATAGACAACACCAAATAAAACCAATCCATGGTGAAGATGACATCATATTAATGGGCCCCTCATACTTCTACACTATGGAACTGAAAATCTCAAAGTGTCCTCCTTCAAGTGTCGTCATTGTCAACCTCCACTATATGATGATCTACTAGCACATCACGCTGAACATCTTAAGTGAAAAACTAATGAGGACGTCGACCTGGAGACATGAATGCAAAAAGAACTAATAGTTAGAGTTCATAACTTGGAATATGGAATATTTAACATTAATTAATTAATTATTATATTTTAAATGTTTTAACCTATCCCAATTTCTACCCATTTCAAACACAGGAACAAGAAGAATGATACATGATATTTTCCTAGGTCTCTACTCTGTAAATAGTATCACTTCATTTAGCAGGCTTAGTAAAATTAAAGGTCTATGCATCAGATCATAGGGGGCCCTAAATAACCATGTCTCAACCGGTCTCCCGTGTTTACATCACTGACTAAACTTAGCTAACACTATTTCCCTACCAACCCATGCAACCTCACCTGTGGCTAAATCCAAACTCCATCCTATCCCTTAACCTGAAACTCTGATACTAGTATATCATGACCCCTCCCCCTAAAGAGTACCACTCCTAGGACAGTAATGAGGGAAGGGAGATGGTGAATACCTAATTCCCACCTCCACTAGGCCCCAAGTTGTTGGATAGAAATGAGAGTACAATAAACATGAATATGGGAGACATTACCCTATAAAAAACATGCCGAAGATAGAGATAAGATAGATACACCAATCAACACCTACTCAGACATATATATAAATAAATCCCAAGTGAAAACATGAAATTTCATATAGTACTATAATAACTTAAAGGAAAAATATAAGTACTGAAAAGGTAAATACGACAGTGACCACGAAGCCTAAAGAGCTCCTAAAAAACCACAAGATAGTAATATATATCATGATATCCAAGATTCTACAGCTGACCAAAAAAATAGTTTATATATATGTAGGGTGAGTGTAACATTATACTCATTAGGATCCTCCCTGGAGCCTCATAAAAAATATAAAGAAAACATTCTAAATAACAACAAAAAATAGTGAAACTAACTCATCACCTAGACTGGTATACTAAGTTCCCATCCTCACCATGGCTAACTCTCACCAAGTATTGATTACAAGAGAGTATATAATATAATAATGAATCATAAAGGGTACCCCACTCCCTCTTCCCCACTAGTTTTCTGATCCTCCCCAATGTCGCACATCCTAAGCCATATCTCTAAAAAATAGTCCAACCCAAAGACACCTAGGCAAGGCATCATAACATCCACATCTTACATCACATCATCACATAATCCCTTCCACATATCCATATATAGTAACCAAGTAGTTTTTGGGAGCCAACAAAACCCATATGACATGCATCATGCATCATGTGTTATACCTCAAGCCATTACAACCTATACACCGAGTAAGTACCTCAAGCTATCATATCCTATACAAATCATACCTATAATAATCCTTTGGATACTATATCTAGTAATAAATGTGTGTAAAATAACCACAAGACATCATATCCCTCTACACATATATATGAGAAAACTAACCACCATGAATACCATCACAAGTAACTACCAATAGAAGAAAATAGGGATAGAGGGGGTACTCATTCATCCATTATCCCATTGGGATGTTGGGGAAAACACCTTCCCAAAATCTACCGGGTGTCTATCTCCCTAACTGACATGGGTGGGTAAGCATATGAAATTAGAAAATGTACATGATATAATATATCTCACAGCCACACTATGGGTATAAAATAGTCTTAGAATCAACTACAGCTAATACTACTAGTGTCATGACCCCCTCCCTACAAAGTGTACCCCTCCTGGGCCGACAATGTGATAAAGAAGATAATGACCCCCGAGTCCCACCTCCAGTAGGCCTTGAGTTGATGACTAGCACTGAGGGTATAGTAAACACACAAATGAGAGGCATTAACCTCTAAGATAACACATGCGAAAGAGAGAGATAAGATAGACACCAACCAACTCCAACTCAAACAACAATATAAAAAGAAATCTCAAGTACACATATGTAATGTCATGAAAAACTACTACAACTGTAAGGGGAAAACTACAAGTACCCAAAAGAAAGTAAAAACAGTAGTGACCATGAAGCCTGAACAGCTCCTATAACCCCAATCTAGTAGAAACTGGCTTGATCTCCAAACTACTCCAAGTGACCTGAAAAAAAAAAACAGTTTATATAGATATAGGGTGAGTATAACAATATACTCAGTAGGATCCTCCCCGAAGCCTCTCGTGAAAAAGTAAATAAAGCATGCTAAAGTACAGTGAACAACAAGTGAAACTAACTCATCACCTAAATAAGTATACTATGTTCCCAACCTCACTATGGATACTCTCAAAAAGTAACACATAGAAGAGTATATAACATAATAAATAATATCAAGGGCACCCCACTACTACTTCCCCACTGGTTTTCCGCTTTACCCCAACATCGCACATCTTAAGCATCTCTCTCCAAAAAGGCTCGCCCACAGACACCTGGACGAAGCACCACAACATGCACCTCATGCAAAAAAACCACCACGTCCACACAAGAAAGTAACCAGGTAGTTTCCAGGAACCACCACAGCACGCATAACATGTATCATATGTCGAGCATTATACCTCAAGCCATTACAACCCATACACCGAGTAAGAATCCTCAAGTCATCACAACCTATACACGTTACGCCTATAGTAGTCCATATGATACTATATCTAGAATATATGTGTGTGAATAAACACAAGACATTACAACCCTCTACACACATATATGGGGAAAACTAACCGATGTGCCTATAAGCACAAGTAACTACCAAGAGAAGAGAGCGAGGCCAAAGGGGGCATTCAGCCATCTATCCTCCCACACGAATGTTAGGGAAAACACCCCCAGAGATCAGAATCCCTAGGGTGTTAGTTTCCCTAACTAGAGGGGTGGATTAGTTTATAGAAACACAAAAAGCATAGAATATACTATAGATCACAACCACACTATGGGCATAACCTAGTCTTAGACTCAACTACAGCTAACGTCTCTCAGACTCCTAATTTCCACTTCTAAGACTAGGTATCCTATAAGAACACAACCATTTAAAGAGATTTATTACATTACTTCATTCCATTTTTATCATTTCTATTTAACATTAAATAATTCTATAAACATTAATTAACTATTATAAATTCCACATTAAATTTCATTAGCATCACACCCAAAGTCCACTGTCCCTTTAAAATTGTAACCTCAATATTGTGTCCCAGCAAGCTCCAACCCCATGGGTTAACATCATTTATTCAATTATTTATTTACAGCATTACTTTACCATATTCCCAGGAATTCTAGAAAACATTCTATGATACTAAAAAAAAGGGATCCCAACACAGTGAGTAGATGAACTACCTTTCGAGTCTTTTCCGCCTATAGCAAGAGCGTATACCCATCCTACCTTGATAAGCTAAACACGGAAAGTATGTGGTATACCCCGCATGTCTTCACCCATTTTAGAAGAAGGGTAAGAAAGACTAGATCCCTTGAGCAGTGGGGAAAGTAAAGCAGATAAACAACCAATAAGAACTAGCAAGAATCCAAACATTCACATCCAATCCATTTCATCATCCCCGGTGTCCTCCCTGAAACCCACATGCATAAACCGGTGCATCTCGCCACTCTAGGTGTGAACTGCGGCCACAACCAGTAGGCCTCCCTGCCCCACATATCACAACAACCATCCAGGCTCACATCACAACAAAAGTAGTAGGAAAACAAACATCATATCAATTGGGCTCTTAGCCCTTAAATAAGAAAGTGGGTAACTCAAAACCCTACAAGGAATTGCCTTTTATCAAACAACCAGTTATTTTATCCATCTTGGATTAACTGATTTATTATTCATAGGTTCCAAATTCAATAAATATAACGAGTAAGCTATCACAAATAATTAAACATGATTACTACATCGATTTTATTAACATCAAATTACAACAACAACCATCAGATTCATTCATATGCCTCTTTATCTTTATCCAAACAATTGTCAATTAATTTCGGCTTTATGTTATTTACCAATTTCCATCAAGAATGAAAAGATAAACAAAGAAAGCATAGATACCACACAATCTATAAAAACAAGAGGCGATAACATAAGATAGATATCAATTTATTTATCCGGTTTAAATATTTAATATGTCAATTCCGTTGTGACCAAGTGGGCTAAAACATTCTAACTCTACAGTTGCATGTAAAAGTAAAGAGAAGCAATGAATCCCCTACCTCAAATAGTTCTTGACGTTCTTTATATGAGAATGAGCCACACAACAGGTTATGATCTCCTCCCCCCATGACAACTGTATCCACCCAAGGATGCAAAGACACCACCACACTGGTCAACACCCAAGAAAATCCCATTAGGAGAATGGAGATACTATTCCATAAAAGGGCAAGGAGAAACATAAGGAGATGAACCCAAAAAGAATGATGATAGATCATAACTTATATCGAAGATTGATCGATACTGCTTGGTTGCATCAAAACAGAGGGGAACCAATCCAAGGAGGAAAGTTTGATCGCACAACTCCTACAGGAAGGAATGAAAGGTTTGAGCATCTCACAGTTGAGAACAAGGAGGAAGAACTAGGAAGGATGATATCTCATCCCTTTAGATGATTTAACAGAGCAGTAGTTTAAGATACACTGGATTTTCCATTAAAAGCGGGTTGCATTAAACCACGCGGTTTGACCAAGTAAAAACATCCCGATCCTTAGGAAAAAATTAATATAGGAGTTATGTACTTTGAATCAGCCTTAGAGTCCTTAAAACAAGGATTTAAATGCATTTTACATCAAATGAAATTTCAAAGGGGAGAACCTGTAGGAAGTTGGAAACACTATTCATGAACTTGAAATTTGGCAAAGGAAATAGAGGTTACAGTTAGACCTCACCATTCTAGAGACACCGTACACCCTACCGTTCTTGAAACACTGTACACCCTACCATTCTGGAAACACTGTACACCCTACCATTCTAGAAACACTATACACCCTATCGTTTTGGAAACAGTGTACACCCTACTATTCTGGAAACACTGTACACCCTACCGTTTTGGAAACACTGTACACACTACTGTTTTGGAAACATTGTACACCCTACCATTTTGGAAACATTGTACACCCTACCATTCTGGAAACACTATATACCCTACCATTCTGGAATCACTATTCATGAACTCAAAATTTGGCAAAGAGGTCACTGTTGGAACCTCCCCGTTGAAACCTCACCGTTGCACTGTTCACATAAGGCTACCGATGACACTATTCACATAAGGTCGTTGTTGTACTGTTCACCTAAGGCTACCGATGACACTATTCACATAAGGTTACTGTTGCACTATTCACCTAAGGTGCTGATGACACTGTTCACATAAGGTCACCATTGCACTATTCACTTAAGGCTACCGATGACACTGTTCACATAAGGTCATCGTTGCACTGTTCACCTAAGGATACCGATGACACTATTCACATAAGGTTACCATTGCACTGTTCACCTAAGGTTACTGATGACACTGTTCACATAAGGTTACCGTTGCACTTTTCACCTAAGGTTACTGATGACATTGTTCACATAAGGTCACCATTGCACTGTTCACCTAAGGTTATCGATGAAACCATTCACATAAGGTTATCATTGCACTGTTCACCTAAGGTTATCGATGACACTGTCCACATAAGGTCACTGTTGCACCGTTCACCTAAGGCTACCGATGACATTGTTCAAATAAGGTCATCGTTTCACTGTTCACCTAAGGCTCCCGATGACACTGTTCACATAAGGTTACCGTTGCACCATTAACCTAAGTTTACCGATGACACTGTTCACATAAGGTTACTGTGGCACTGTTCACCTAATTTGAAATTTGGAAAAGTGTTGCAGATAAGTCACCTTGACCTCCCAAAACACCTCATACACCAGATTTTTGCAAAGGAATGTACCATAGAGGTCCAGGCCATTACATTAGATACCTCTCAAAACATTATCATCCTTGAGAATTCAATACCAAGCTAAAATGAAACAGAAAATAATTCTGAACAACCAACCATCGAGATACCTCTCAAAAAAGATCAAGCCCTAAGAACAACCAAATAAATCCATCTTATAAACAGAAAAGGTCTATAACCACAAAGGGGACATCGTTACATAAAAAGAGTTAAACATCAAACAACTCTGGGTACTGATCACGTATCTGCGACTCACATTCCCAAGTAATCTCCTAAACACCACCGTGTCGCCACAAGAAACAAACCAAGGGAATAGAATGCCCGTGAAACACCTTCTATTTGTGGTCTTGGATCTCCACAGGTCTCTCCTCAAAGGTCGCATCATCATAAACATCGATCTCTCCCCAATCGATGACATGAGAGTCATCATGAAGATAATGACGAAGCTGTGATACATGGAAAACATTGTGTATCTGGCTCATCTATGGGGGAAGTGATACTCGATACGCCACAACTCCAACACAAGCTAACACCTCGAAAGGCCCAACAAACTGGAGAGAAAGCTTACTCCCACGACCAAAACTTCGCTGCCCATGACGGGGAGTCACCTTAAGAAACACGTGATCCCCAACATCAAACTCTAAGGTTCTCATCCTTTTATCAGAATATGATTTCTGACGATCCTGTGCTGTCTTCATCCTCTCAAAAATCACCTAAAACATCTCTATTTTATTCTTCACTAGTTTAGGTCTGAGAATTGCTGACTCTCCGACCCCAGTCTAGCACAACAGAGAACGATAAGGATGGACATACAAGGATTCAAATGGTGCCATACCGATGGTGGAGTGAAAACTATTGTTGTAAGCAAACTCCACTAAGGGTAAGTTCCTCATCCACAAACCTCCAAAATCCAGGAAACAAGAGAGTAACATGTCTTCAAGAGTCTGGATAGTCCGCTCTGTCTGACCGTATGTATGAGGATGAAAAGCAGTGGTAAGGAATAGTTGAGAACCAAAAGCATGCTGGAGACCTCTCCACACCCTAGAGGTGAAATGAGGATCTCAATCAGAAATGATCATCCTTGGGACTCCATGAAGTCTCACCACCTCCTCCAGATACTGCCTCGACAAAACTTCTACTAATATCCACTCCTTAATCGCTTTGAAGTGGGCCGATTTTTTTATATGATCCACCAACACCCAAATAGCATCATATCCTCCTGGAGCTCAAGGTAAACCAGTAAAAAATTCCATTGAGATGTCCTACCACTTCCACTGAGGAACATCTAACAACTGGAGAAGACCACCAGGGACACAGTGTTCGGCCTTCACCTTCTGGCAGACCAAACATTGAGACACAAAATCTGTAACCGCACACTTCAGCCCAGGACACCAAAAATAGCTCCTCAAGTCTCAGTACATCTTTTTCATGCCAGGATGCACCTCTAAAGGTGAACTATGGAACTCTATGAGAACCATCTCGTGCATGGACAAAGGAACAAAAATTATTCCATGATACAACACTCAGTGTTGTTCATCCTCAGACCAACCATCATGGGCCTCGCCATAAAAAACGTGATCTCTCTAGACCTCCACTCAAGATCCCCCAACTGGGACTCTTCCACCTGCTGCACCAGAGATGACTGCACCGTCATCTGAAAAAGACAACCTCTGCCCCTAACTTCTCTCATATCAAGATGTAATGCTGACAGTTCTTCCATTACTCTCCAGGAATCACTGGATTCACACACAACATCACTTCGTGACTTTTGACTCAGCGCATCAGCTACAACATTACCCTTTCTAGGTGTATATGATATTTCAAAGTCTTATTCCTATAAGAATTACATCCACCAATGTTGTCCCAATTTTAAGTCATGCTGGGAGAAAACATACCTCAAGCTCTTATGATCGGTGAAAATGACAAAGCACTCAAAAATGAGGTAATATCTCCACAAATTCGGAGAAAACACTATGGATTCCATATCAATATCATGGGTGGCATAGTTATGTTCATGGGGATGTAACTTACAAGACCCATAAGAAACAACTGATCTTCGCTGAATCAGAACATAGCCTAACCCCATATGTAAAGCATCACAGAAAACATAAAATTGAACTCCCTCAGCTGGAAGACAAAGAAATGGAGCACTTAATAACTTCTCCTTTAGATACTTGAAAGCTTCCTGACACTAATCAATCCATATGAACGCCTGATCCTTCCTAGTCAAAGCTGTCAGAGGAGTCGCAACTCAAGAGAAATCGGCTACGAACCTCCTGTAGTAGCCTGTGAGACCATGGAAATTTCGCACCTCTAACACTATCTTAGGGGCTTCTCAAGATAAAAATGCTTCTATCTTCGATGGATCCACATCTACTCTATGATGGGACACAAAAATCCCCAAGAAATAGAATTCTCAAGCCCAAAACTCACACTTAGACAACTTCCCAAACAATTGATGTTGACAAAGAACTCCCAAAATAGCGTGTAGATACTCTGCATGCTCCTCCTCAGACGTGGAGTACACAAGGATGTCATCCATGAAAAACATCATGAAATTTTCCAGGAACTCATGGAACACAGCATTCATCAATCCCATGAACACAACTGGATCATTTTTCATGCCTAATGACATTACAACAAACTCATAATGCCCATGAAGACAACAGAAAGCAGTCTTTGGGATATCCTCATCCTTCACACGCATCTGATGATATCCTAACCACAAGTCTATATTTAAGAACCAACTTTCACCCTTCAATTGATTGAATAAATCATCAATCCATATAAGAGGATAAATATTCTTCACTGTCACTTTGTTTAAGCGATGATAATCAACACACAACCGAAAACTACCATCATCCTTCTTCACAAACAAAACTGGTGCACCCCACGGTGACACACTTGGCCAAAAAAAAAACTGCACTGTAATAGACCATCAAGCTGTATACATAACTCTCGTAACTCAGAAGGGGCCATCCTATATGGAGACATAGATATAGGAGACACTCCTGGTTGTAGCTCGATCCCAAAATCGATCTCTAAATTTGTCTCGGAACTCCTCCCATGAGATCGCTGACTCCTTGCGATCCCTGAGGAACAAGAACCACCACTTTCTCACTACTCTGCGTAGCATCATCACAACTAAGGACACCCAGTGATCCTTCCAAGAACAGATCGAACTGAATCCTATCTCGACCTCCTCCAACCAGTCTTCTATGACTGTATCTAAAATAGAGCCCTCATACTTCTGCAAACTCTAGTGATGAAACTCTCGGAGTGTCCTCCTCTAAGTATCCTCGTCGTCAACCTCTTCCCTGCGGCGATCTGCTGGCACAACCTGCTAGACATATTCTACGTGATCCTGATAAGGATGTCGACTTGGAGCCATACCTATAAAATAACAAATAGTTAGAGCTCCTAAACTTGGAATATAGAAGACTCATCATTAATTAATTAATTGTTTTCTTTTATTCATTTCAGGCTAACCTATCCCAAGGTATACCCATTAAAACACAAGCAAAATGAAGAATGATGCATGATCCTTTCCTAGGTCTCTACCCTGAAACTAGTATCACCTCGTTTAGTAGCCATTTTAAACTTAAAGGTCCGTACATCAGATCATAGGGGGCCCTAAATGCCTATGTATCAGCCAGTCTCCAATGTTTACATCACTTGCTAAACTTAACTGACATTGTTTACCTACCAACCCATGCAACCTCACTTGTGCCTAACACCAAACTCCATCCTATCTCTCAACCAGAGCTCTGATACCACTCTTTCATGCCCCCTCCCCACAAAGTGTACCCCTCCTGGGATGGCATTGTGAGAAGGGAGATAATGACCCCTAAGTCCTACCTCCAGTAGGCCCCGGGTTGGCGATTAGCATCGAGGGTATATTAAATACACAAATAGGAGGCATTACCCTCTAAAATAACACATGCAGAAGAGAGAGATAATATAGACACCAACCAAATCCAACTCAAACAAAAATATAAAAGAAATCCCAACTACACATATGTAATGTCATGAAAAACTACTACAAATGAAAGTGGAAAACTGCAAGTACCCAAAATAAAGTAAAAAAAGCAACGACCACGAAGCCTGGACAACTCCTGCAACCCCAAGCTAGTAGAAACCATCTTGATCTTCAACCCGCTCCAAGTGACCTAAAAAAACAGTTTATATAGACATATGGTGAGTATAATAGTATACTCAGTAGGATCCTCCCCAAAGCCTCTCGTGAAAAAATAAAGAAATCATGCTAAAGCACAGTGAACAACAAGTGAAACTAACTCATCACATAAACATGTATACTATGTTCCCAGCCTCACCATGGATACTCTTACCAAGTAACTTATACAAGAGTATATAACATAATAAATAATATCAAGGGTACCCTTCTACTACTTCCCCACTGGTTTGCCGCTTTACCCCAATGTCGCATGTCCTAAGCATCTCTCTCCAAAAGGGCTTGCCCGCAGACACCTGGGTAAAGCACCACAACATGCACCTCATGAAACAAAACCACCACATCCACACAAGAAAGTAACCAGGTAGTTTCCGGGAGCCACCACAGCTCGCATAACGTGTATCATACGTTGGGCATTATACCTCAAGCTATTACAGCCCACACACCGAGTAAGAATCCTCAAGCCATCACAATCTATATACGTTATGCCTATAGTAGTCCATAGGATACTATATCCAAAATATATGTGTGTGAATAACCACAATCCATTACATACCTATACACACATATATTGGAAAAACTAATCATTGTGCCTATCAGCACAAGTAACTACCAAGAGAAGAGATCGAGGGCAAAGGGGGTAGTCAGCCATCCATCCTCCCACCAGAATGTTGGGGAAAACACCCCCCAGGGCTCGGAATCCCTGGGGTGTCAGTTTCCCTAACTAACGGGGTGGAGTAGCATATAGAAACACAAAATTACAGAATATACTATAGATCACAACCACACTATGGGAATAACCTAGTATTAGACTCAACTGCAGCTCACGTCTCTCGGACTCCCAGCTGCCACTTCTAAGAATAGGTATCCTATAATCACACAACCATTTAAAGAGATTTATTACATTACTTCATTCCATTTTTATTAGTTTCACTTTATATTAATTAATTCTTTAAAAATTAATTAACCATTAACAATTCCACATTAAATTTCATTAGCATCACACTCAAAGTCCACTGTACCTTTGAAATTGTAACCCCAGCTTTGCGTCCCAAAAAGCTCCAACCCCATGGTTTAACATCATTTATTAAATTATTTATTTATAGCATTACTTTCCCATATTCCCAGGAATTCTAGAAAACATTCTATGCTACTAAACACAAGGGGGCTCAACACAGTGAGTAGATGAACTACCCGTCGAGTAATTTCCACCTATAGCAAGAGCGTAGACCCATCCCCCCTTAAGAAGATAAACAAGAAAAGCACATGGAATACCTCGTGTGTCTTTGCCCCTTTTGGAAGAAAGGTAAGAAAGACCAGCTGTCTTGAGTAGTGGGGAAAGTAAAGTAGATAAACAGCCAATAAGAATCAGCAAGAATCCAAACATTCACATCCAACCCATTTCATCATCCATAGTCTCCTCCCCGACACCCACATGCATAAACCGATGCATCTTTCCACTCTAGGCGTCAACTGCTGCCACAACCAGTAGGCCTACCTACCCCACATATCACATCAACCATCCAAGCTCATATCACAACATAAGAAACAGGAAAACAAACATCATATCAATTGGGCTCTTGGCCCTTAAACAATCAAGAGGGTAACTTAGAACCCTACAAGGAATTATATTTTATCAAACAACCATCTCTTTAATCCATCTTGGATTAACCGATTTATTATTCGTAGGTTCCAAATTCAGGAAACCTAACTGGTAAGCTATCAAAAATAATTAAACATGCTTACTGCATCAATTTGATTAACATCAAATTACAACAACAACCATCAGATTAATTCATATGCCTCTTTATCTTTATCCAAACAATTGTTAATTAATTCTGGATTTATGTTATTTACCAATTTCCATCAATAATAAAAAGATAAACAAAGAAAGCATAGATATCACACTATCTAGCAAAACAAGAGGTAATAACATACAATGGATATCAATTTATTTATCCGGTTCAAATATTTAATATGTCAATTCCACTATGACCTAGTGGGATAAAACATGTTAACTCTATAGTTGCAGATAAAAGAAAAGAGAAGCAATAAATCCCCTACCTCAAATGGTTCTTTAAGTTCTTTATATGAGAATGAACCATACATCAGGTTATGATCTCCTCCCCTCGTGAAAAATGTATCCACATGAGGATGCAGAGACACCACCACACTGGTCAACACCCAAGAAAATCCCATTAGGATCACATAGATACCATTCCATAAAAGGGAAAGGAGAAACATAAGGAGATGAACCCAAAAATAATGATGATAGATCATACTTTATATCGAAGATTGATCGATACTGCTTGGTTACATCAAAACAAATGGGAACCAATCCAAGGAGGAAAGTTTGATCGCACAAATCCTATGGGAAGGAATGAAAGGATTGAGCATCTCATAGCTGATAATAAGGAGGAAGAACTCAGAAGGATGATATCTCTTCCCTTTAGAGTATTTAACAGAGCAACGATTTAAGATACGCTGGATTTTCCATTAAAAGTGGATCACATTAAACCACGTGGTTTGACCAAGTAAAAACATCCCAATCCTTAGGAAAAAATTAATATAGGAGTTACGACCTTTGAATTATACTTAGAGTCCTTAAAATAAGGCTTTAAATTCATTTTACGTCAAAGAAAACGTCAAAGGGGAAAAACTGTAGGAAGCTGGAAACACTGTTCATGAACTCAAAATTTGGCAAAGGAAATAAAGGTTTCAGTTGGAACCTCATCATTCTGGAAACACTGTACACCCTACCATTCTGGAAACAGTGCACACCCTACCATTTTGGAAACACTATACACCCTACTGTTTTGGAAACACTATACACCCTACTGTTCTGAAAACACTGTACACCCTACCGTTCTGAAAAAATTGTACACCCTACCATTCTGGAAACACTGTACACCCTACCGTTCTGAAAACACTGTTCATGAACTCAAAATTTGGAAAAGGAAAGAGATCACCATTGGAACCTCACAGTTGGAACCTTACCATTGCACTGTTCACATAAGGCTACTGATGAAACTATTCGCATAAGGTCACCGTTGCACTGTTCACCTAAGGCTACCAATGAAACTGTTCACATAAGGTCACTGTTGCAATGTTCACCTAAGGTTACCGATGAAACTGTTCACATAAGGTTACCATTACACCATTCACCTAAGGCTAATAATGACACTGTTCACATAAGGTCACCGTTGCACTGTTCACCTAAGGATACCGATGACACTGTTCACATAAGGTCACCATTGCACTGTTCACCTAAGGTTACTGACGACACTGTTCACATAAGGTTACAGTTTCACTGTTCACCTAAGGTTACTGATGACACTGTTCACATAAGGTCACTGTTGCACTGTTCACCTATGGTTATCGATGACACTGCTCACATAAGGTTTCCGTTGCACTGTTCACCTAAGGTCACTGATGAAACTGTTCACATAAGGTCACCATTTCACCGTTCACCTAAGATTACAAATGAAACTATTCATATAAGGTCACCGTTGCACTGTTCACCTAAGGATACCGATGAAACTGTTCACATAAGGTTACCGTTTCACTATTCACCTAAGGTTACTGATGACACTGTTCACATAAGGTTACCGTTGCACTGTTCACATAATTGGAAATTTGGCAAAGTGTTGTGGATAAGTCACCTTGACCTCCCGGAACACCTCAGACACCGGATTTTCACAAAGGAATGAACCATAGAGGTCCAGGCCATTACAGCTAGGACTCCCGATTGCCACTACTAAAACCAGATATCCTATAAGCACACAAGAATTTGAAAGAGATATATTAATTACTTATTTTATTTTTATTATTTCCTTTCATTAATTAATTAATTATAAATTAATTAACCACTAGAATTATTCCATATTACATTACATTAATCATAAGAGAAAAGTCTATTCCCTCTATACATAATCCAATAAAGTCCATAGTTTATCATGATTAATATATTTTAGCATTTTCATTCCATCAATAGCAACCCCATGGGTTAAGAATTATTTAATTCATTATTAACATCATTCCATAATCCAGGTTCTCTAAGAAAACCATCCTAAGATACCACCAAGAGGAAACATGCAACCAAGAACATCCATCTACCTCAAGTAGCGGGGAAAAGAATGAAGATAAAATAAATAACCCATCCACTAACCATTAAAAAGATTTATAAGTGAGAGTCCTAGATCTCAACATCACATCAATGGGTAAGCCCATTTTTAACCTATTACTTCATCTTAGATTACATCCATGACACCCACATGCATATCTCGATGCATCTCACTATTACAGGATTCAACTACTGCCACATCATCCGAGCCTCCTCGCGCCACATCAAATCATCCATCCCAAGCTCATCCATCGTAGGCTCACATCACACCCCCCACATTACATTAGTCATCCCAGTCTCAGTCATCCCAGACTCAACCATCCCAGGCTTATATCACATCGCATAACGAAGCTCACATTCAGAGAACATTATAAAAGTAGAAGGAAATAAATAAGAACATCCAACAGTGAAATATAGAACCTAAAACAGGGCATATTCACACATAAACACGCTCTCATGACTCCAAACTCAAGGCACTCGACCTTCTCAAGCTGACAGGAAACTCAGTCCCTAGAAATTATTTTTATCACAAAACCAGTTCTTATTCCATCCTGAATTAACCGATTCATTATTCGAAGGTACCAACTATGTGAAACCTAAGGAATCAATCTATCATAAGATATCAAAAGATAAAAATTATATTAGTATTAAATCAGTTTCAAAAAATTATGAGAAGAACCATTCTCAATTAACACACCCTTTTATTATTATAAATAATAATAAACATGCTACACATTCTTTATCAATTCCATTAAATTCATGGAAGATAATTTTTAATTAAACATGTGAATTGCATCAATTTTATTATCATAAAATTATAACAAACACCAGATTCATTACAAACATGCATCTTCTTTAATTCTTAAGAAAATTAATTATTAATTAATTCTGGATTTATGTTCTTTATCAATTTCATCATACTACTCCAAGAATAAGAACATGCTAACAAAGAATAGAATATATATCACACTATATAGAAAATAAAGAGGCAACTCACTATCATGGTATAAAGAACATCAACATGCGATTGCTAACCAACTCATTATTAATCTAGTTCAATAGTTGTTAGTTTAATTCCATTACCATATAAAGGAATAAACCATGATCAATTTATTATTTAATATAAATAAATAGATAAGAAATGAATCCCCTTTATCAAATGCATCAACATTCTTCACATGATAATGAACCAACATCGTAGGCCCTTATCACCTCTCCCACAAGAATCTATATCCCTCCAAAGACACCGCAACACAACTGCACCAACAAACAACCAAGAAAACCCCATTATAAACATGGGAGATGATCCTATATCACATGGAATGATGAAATGATAGGAAATGAGATTGATTAGAGAGAACCTTATAGAAAATGAAAAAAGGACACACCTTGGATCACCATAGATTGAATATGGAGGAAAAAGGATTGATTCTAGTTGAAGGGATCACAAAGCACCTGAAAGGAGGGCTATTGGTCACCTAGAAATCAAGGGAAGGTTTGTATGTTTTGAGAAAACCCAAGGCTCATGATATTTATAAAGACACAATACACAACATATTTATACAACGTGAAACCCATTCACGTAATGTAAATGTAGGGATTCCTATCTCTCTGAAAAATACATCACCTCAAACCAATTAATCCTAAATATTTACACATCATGAAACACCCCATAAACCATCCTTAAGAAGCTATAAACCACAATTATAGGACATTAATCATCTCTCACGCAAGCCATGAATTGTGAATGCACAACATATAAAACACTTACATTATGTGTATCCCCATGCTTCTAGATTTTATATAACAACTATAGACTTTTACACATATATTTATATGATTTTAAGCATAATTAACCATGAGATAAAAACCAAGGATCATAAAGTCTAGTGTCTTAGAAGATTTGGTACATGATTAGGCAACATGGAACCAAAATAAAAAAATATTTTATTTAAACTTCATAATGATATCCTAAATTACTTTGAGATCTTACATCCACATAGGAAACCTAGGGAATACGTGAACAAAAGGGATGAGCTATAAATCCTAGTAAGGGAACAAACATAGGAATAATGCATAACACATGGGTTAGAAGGCATAACATGATGATATAAAAAGGAATGAAACATGAATAAACATAAGGATGCATAACATGTAGGACATGAGATCATATAATCATGGAATCATAGGAATATAGAAACAACATAAAACATGACATAAGAATAACTCAAGGATAACTTCCAAGACTATTGCACATGGAGGACAGATTCCCATAAAGGAATCGAGTTCACTCCATTTCCCAACATGATGTCTCACGAGACTAAACATTACCAAATGCATTGAAGAGATATCTGGGAACACCCATTATACATGTATTTGATTTATTATAATTATTTTAAGTTCATTTATGTCCATTATGATGAGTTATGGATTTCAATTCTCTCGTTTTGGGAGTGTTCATTTTCTTGGTTTTCATGATCAGTTTCTTGTATACAAGTATGGAAGTTCATGTAAAATGAGAATAATTCTATAAAATTTAAATTATATGTTATTAATTAAATTATAGAATCTAAAATGGTATGATATATCATTTTTTATATGGTATGATAATGATTCGTTAATGAAAACGATTTAAATTATTTTGGTAGTTTTTACGGCCATCATGAACTTATATCATTTTATTTAATATTATGTTTATATATTTGTTCCATGTCACAACCCGTCCTCGGGGCCCGTGTTGTGAATACCCCAAGCCCACCTTCCACAGGCCAGGGGATAGAGACTAGCACCAAGGCGTAAATCCTGGTAAAAAGGGAAGACATTGCCTTTGTAAAGTAAACAAACACCACAGAGCAAGCAAGCAGTAGAAGTAAACACTAAGTAAAAACAGAGTACAACAGTAAGTGCGGAAAGTAAGTGGACCAGCATACAAACCCAAACTGAAAGTAAAGTACAACTGAAAAGGGAAAACAACAACTGTAAAGTAGAGCTGCAGCGTCGAGCCGTCCACGGGAAGCCCCACCTGTAGGGTGGGTACAGATAGCCTCCACAGCTCCTTGGGTCCAGCCGTCCGCTCCGAGTACGTCCCGCCCAGTGGTCCACCTCCAGGTACCGTCCTGCTCCGCAAGCCTCAACCACGATCAATGCTGTCCGTCGTCTACAACCAACACAACGTAGTGCGGGCATAGCCCGTGCAGGGGTGAGTATAATCTACTCAGTAGGGACCCCGAGACCCCCGTGGGTCTACCAGAATCCACAAAGGATAATCCACAAAGGAAGGATACAATCACGAAGTAACATCCGACACTACTTAGGTATATGCCCATACATATACCTAAGTCATCAATTCTCATTCGACTCCAATATCCGAGCCCAAGTACAACCCAGACCACATAGGAAAGCAAAACGTAATCCACATAGGATAACTCAACACAATCCACAAAGGAAAGCAAAACGTAATCCACACAGGATAGCACAACACAATCCACAAAGGAAAGAAAAACATGATTCAACTCACACATGTATACTTCTTCTTATGACGATAGAGATGATTAGATATTTCCACTAATTCATCTAAGCCGTCGGACCCAAAAAGGATCAATAGGTACTAACCCCCCCGCAATGACCCACAAAGGATCTGACCCACAAAGGATCGATAGGTAACTAACCCCCGCAAAGAACCACACAGGATCAGACCCACACGGGATCTGTAGGCGCTGGCTCACACAGAACCGCTGAGCGCTGACCCACACAGGATCGGTAGCACTGATCCACGTAGGATCGCTGAGTGCTGTAGTCGTCGCTGTCGAATCCACTGAGGATCTCTGTACAGTCGTCGTCGTCACAGTCGCAGTCGCAGCCATCACTAGGGTCCCCGCACACAACAAGCTTGTTCGGGAGGGTCCGCTCCACGAGCCAAGAGGCTGATACATCAAATAACACAAAGTCCGGAATTGATGTATCCAAAAGTTCCATATCGTCAACATGAACTCAACTTCGCAGATGGCGCATCAATCGGACGCCCAGTCTGAGAGTTATTGGCCTTTTCGTCCCAGGGGTCCGGTTGGTTTTTAAGTCAAAACCAACCCGACCATACTCTACCTGTGTCCAAACCTCAGGTGGAGTAAGCCAAAAGATCTGTCTCACTAAGAGGAATCCAACCAAGTCGACGACACGTCAATCGGACGTTCGGAACTCAAGTTATAAGCGTTTTCGCTCCGAGGGCCCGGTTGGTTTCGTGTACGAACCAACCTGGCCGGACCCAAAGTTCTCCGAAACCTTGAGTGTGATATACCGAAACAACCGTATGGATCTAAGGATCGCATCTCCACTGACTGTGTGTCGATCGGAGGTCCGTAGCCTGAGATATGGGCAAACGACCCAAAAGGGTCTGAAAACGGGGGTTTCGGGCCCGGACCGACCCGGCCCGAGACCCCCTGGGTCGGCCCGAACCAGGTCAGCCCGACTGGGCGCGGCACGGCCCGGCCTGGGTGCAGCCCGGCCCGGGGCACTAGCGCGCGGTGCCAGCTGGCTCGGCCGAACGGCCGAGCCGTTCGGTTTGCGGGGGGGGGGGGGGGGGGGCTGCCCCCCCGTGTTTTGTAACCACGACCCCCCTTAATGGGGGACGCTAGCTGGCCGGCCGGAGGTTTGAACCCCCGTCTTTTCTCCTGTTTGGCCGGCTCGCCCCGGCCGGCCGGTTTCTTCCGCCACGGGACCGGCGACGGCCGGTCCCCTCCCTGCTCCGACGCCGGTGGCCCGTTTCCGGCCGCCGGTCCTGCTCCGACACCGGCGGCCCATTTCCGGCCGCCGTTTCCCATGCTCTGCCGCGGCCCGGTACCGGCCGCGGCCTTCATTCGTCCGGTGCGGCGCGATGACACCGCACCCCTACGCCGCGACCCCTCTCCGTCCGCGGTGCTTTTGCGGTTCTCCGGCACGGCGCGATGGCGCCGCGACTTGGTTCAATTTCACGGCGCGGCGCGACGGCGCCACACATTTCTTGCCGCACAATCCCGCACGGTGCGACGACATCGTGCCATTTCCGTTCCAACCACATTAGAAATAATAACATGGAAAAAGGGAGGAGGGTCAGCCGTGTTTGTGCGGTCCGGCCCCCTCTCGTTAATCGATAGCAATTGGTCGTATTTCCACGAAGAACGACAAGGTAGAATTCACGAACAAAATAAAATAATCCCCTACCTCGTGCGATCTTGAATAGAGGTTCGTCGAACGAGGATTCATCACGGGAAGATACGTCATGAAAGAAGACATTGACGGCGTCGAGGTTCACGGCGTCGCTTAATCGGTTTCCGAGAACTCGGCGTTCTTCGTCGGAGACCGATGTGTTCTTTGCGTTCTTCGTCGAAGACGAAGAAGTTCCTCAAGTTCCTTGGCTTTTCTCCCAATGTTCACACAACAAGGTTCCAACCACAAATAAAATAAGTTCATCTCTTATTTTATTAACATAACATAAACTTTTGAATTTCAAGAGTTTGAATTAATTCCACTTAATTAATTCATGACAAGTTGTCATCCATAATGGTGAGTTGAGGGGGTTTAAGAATGTGAAGGGGTGGGGTTTGTGTGGGACCCACCACCCTCATAACCTCCCTTGGGAAGTTGGGTAGTTACCCAACTTCCACCCAAATCTTAAACCACTTAAAGTAAAAATAAAATTGTTGCATAAATCTTATTTTACCTTCCCCATAAATTAACAACTTCTCTCGTGTAAACGCAACTCTGGAAATGGCGTTCCTAAGCAATTACCGGCGCTGCGGTTCCATCGGTGCCCTCGGAATTCTATTCTGAGCACCGGTTCAAAAGTCAGAAATTCCCGCTCGTTCGTTCACTGAACGTACCCGAGATAAACTTCGGATAGAAATTCCGGGCACACCGGGCCTCGGAATCAAGTGCCGTCAGAAACTGCGTTCATGTAAAATCCCAAAAAAAATTAAGAAAAAATTTTCCTTGAATTTTAGGGGTCTTTACATTCAAGAATATAATATGAATTATAATATGTATAATAAAATCTTATTTAAAAATAATTATGGTTTTATGACCATCCTTGAAGGTGGTAATGAAAAATAAAAATTCATCATCCATGATGGTGGTGAATCGACACATCACAGGCGATATTTTCATTTTTAGAATAAAAGGAAGAGGGGAGAGATTTGATGATGGATTATTCCATTAACATAATAAAATTATAGTATATAAAATATACTAGAGTTATAATTCCACTTTGGGATAGGGAATTGAGGAGAGGATAATAAAAGAAAATAAATTGAAATAAAATAAAATAAAACGAAAGAGGATTTACCTCCTGAACTTCTTCTCCTTGAGAACCTTATTATGGAAATTGGGTTTGGTCTTTTGTTGAGACCAAAGGCTTATAAACTTATAGGAAAGATTTGGTAAGAGGATTGGGCAGAATTTAGAAATTATTCAAGGCTTTGGAGGTGTAAGGATAAGAGGTGGTGATGGGTGATATTTATAGGGGGGAGAGATGTGTTTTTTGATTATTTTATTCATTAGTTTATTATTTTGGATCAATACTATCAATAGTGTTGATTATTATGAATGATTAAAGTAACTAGTGCATGTGAGTTCAAACCAAGGGTTTATTACATCATCCATGACTCAGAAATTCATGTATTTGGATTAAAATGTTAAATATCATAAATAACCATATTGCACTATTCACAAAAAATTCATCTGTTTTAGAAAAATCAAAAAAATTCAACCTAACTATTTTTTTGACATGTATAATTCAAAAATGAACTCCTTTTTTTCGAAAATAATTTTCTAAATATGAGAAATTTAATTTTTAATTAAAATCATCATTTATTAAAAAAATACTGATTTTAATGTTATAACTGATTTTATGAAACTTTGAAAAATTAATTAAGGTCTCATAAAATTATCTTATAATAATAAGAAAACAAAATATTAATTTATGAATATATTTATGAAAATAAATTTTCTTTTAATTCATTATATTAATTATAAAATTGTAAATAAACATTTATGTTTTATAAAAATACCAACACTTAATTTAACATTTTTTAAAAATTTATTTACTTATAAAATGATATAAATGTATCATATTTTCAGTTATATGATACCTAAAATTTTGTTATACATTCATAGGTAAGGTTACTATTCTATTGTCTGAATTACTATTTCTAATAGTCATATTTCTATTCCAAAGGTCAAGTTACTATTCTATTGATATAGGTTCCTTAATTTCTATAAATACCACTTATTTCATTATTAATTTATGAAAATAATTTTTTTATTAGGTTCTCTATGTGATGTACGTGTTTTATACTATATATTATAATTATAAGAAGTGAAATTTTATTGATAAAATTTTGGGTTGTTACATTCTTCCCCCCTTATGAAATTTCTCCCTTGAAATTTTTTTCTAATATAATAAGGTGAAAACAGGTGAGGGTACTTCTCCTTCATCACTTCCTTTGGTTCCCATGTTTCCTCTTCGTACTTATAATTACATTATAGTACTTTGACCAGGTGAGTAGTCTTGTTGAGTAAAACATTATCTCTACGATCCAAGATCTTCACTTGTTGCTCTTCATACAAGAGGTCATTCTCCAATTGTACCACCTATGGATTCAGTACATGTGAGGGATATGGTATGTAATTCCTCAATAGAGATACATTAAATACATCATGTACTTGATATATGGTTGGTATAAGTGATAGTCTATAGGCCACACCTCCAATAAAATCAAGAATCTCAAAGTGGACAATGTACTTGGGACTCAACTTTCCTTTCTTCTCAAATATCATGATCCTCTTTCATAGAGACATAAAGAAGAATACCATGTCTCCAACCTTAAACTCCAAATCCCTTCTATAATTATCTACATATCTATTCTATCAAATTTGAGCTTCTTTGATCTACTTCTGAATGGATTTCACATTTTCTATCATTTTTTGAACCATTTCAAGTCCTACCAGCTTATGTTCACTAACTTTATCCTAAAATTCTAGTGCTCAAAATATTTTCCCATAAAGGGATTCATATGAATCCATTTGGATGATAAAGTGGAAACTGTTGTTGTAAGAGAACTCGAAGAAAGGTAGGTGTTAGTCCCATCCTCCTTTGAAGTCTATAGAATATGATTTCAACATATCTTCCAATGTATGAATAGTCTAATCATACTGGCTATTAGTTTGAGGATGATAGGCTGTACTAAAGTTTAGCTTAGTGTTTAGAGTATATTGGAGACTTTTCTAGAACTTATAGGTAAATATCAGATCTTGGATGGATAGAATCAATAGTGGTACTCCATACAGCCTCACCACTTCTTTGATGTATATCTATGAAATTTGGTCAAGTGATAAGTTATCTGGAATAGCAATAAAGTGATATGTATTTGTAAGATTTTCTAAAACAACCCATATATCATTGTTTCCTCTGGATGTCTTTAGAAGTCCGGTGAAAAAGTCTATGGTGATGTTTTCCCATTTCCATATTGGTATGGGTAATGGTTGCATCAAACCCTTAGACTTTCATCTTTCATCCTTTACTTTATGACATACTAGGAAATTTTATGTATATTCAGTGATCTCTTTCTTCACATTGACCCACCAATAGTTTTCTCGAAGATCTCAATATATCTTGGTGCTCCCTAGGTGAATAGAGAAGATTGAGCTATGTGAATCATTCATAAGATCTCTCTTTATATCTGGATTGGATGGTATAAATAGTCTCGAACTAAATCTTATAACTCTTTCCTCATCAATTTTGAAATTTGAGGATTTATCTTTTCTGATAGATTCCACCTTTTTATGAATTTTTACATCATTTCTTTGAGCATCCTTTATTTTCACCATAATGGATGGTTAAGAAATCATTTGAGAAAGGATTGATGATCTTCCTAACTTAATGTTTCCCATGTACATCCTTTGAAAATCTAAGAATATTGGATCCTTCTTAATTCTCATCATTAATAATGTTGTAAGATCCTTTCTACTTAGAGCATATGTCACTTTATTTTCCTTATGAGGATGTTAGTGGATCGAGCAGTCATAATCTTTGATGAGCTCTAACCATATTTTTTGTAACATATTAAGATCATTTTATGTGAATATACATGTAAGGCTCTTATGATCAGTATATATCTTAAAATTATCCTCGTAGAGATAATGCTTCCATATTTTTAACAATAAGATCATAGCCTCTAACTCTAGATCATGCAGGAGATAGTTTTTTATCATTAATTTTCAACTAACTTGAGGAATAAGCTATAAATTTATCATTTTTCACCACTACACATCCTAAGACCCTATTTTAAACATCAATTCATACCACAAAGATTTCCCTACTTTTCAAAAGAGTGAGTACTGGTGTAGTGATAAGCCTATTTTTCAACTCTTTGAAGAAGTCCTCACATTCACTGGTCCATAAAAACTTTACTCCCTTATGATTAATCTTGGTTAATGAGTTTTAAAATTGTGATATGTTCTTCATGAATCTTTGATAATACCTAGATAGACCATGAAAACTATTGATCTTCATTACAGATGTTTTCCTGGGCCACTCTTCGATTACCTTTATCTTGTAAGTGTCCACATATATTCCTTTGATGGTGATAAATTCCCCAAGAATGATACTTCCTCTATCCAGAACTCAAAATTACTATAATTTTCCTAGAGTTTATCCCTTATTAAAGTATTTAAAATAGTATTCAAATACTCCTCGTTCTCCGCCTTGATTTTGGATTATATCATAATATCATCGATAAATACAACCACAAATTTGTCAAGTTAATATCTAAAGAATATATTCATTAAGTCCATGAAAATTGTTGGAGCATTAGTGAGTCTAAAGGGAATCACTATAAACTAATAGTTTCCATACCTCATCTGAAAGGTAGTCTTGGAAATATATTCCTTCTTCACCTTTAATTGGTGATATCTTAACCAAAGGTCCACCTTAGAGAAATACTTATTCCCATGTAGTTGATCGAACAAGTCATCTATCTTTGGTAGGGGATAATTTTTCTTTATCGTGATTTTACTGAGCTCATGATAATCAATACAGAGGAACATTAATCCATCCTTCTTCTTGAAAAAGAGAATTGGATCACCCCACGGTGAATCACTCGGGCGTATAAAACCCTTTTCCAGATTCTATTATAACTACTTATTTAGTTCCTCCAAATCAATGGTGTCCTCTATATAAGGTGTCTTTGATATAGGAATAGATCCAGGAATAAGTTCAATTTAGAACTCAACCTCTTGGTCAGGAGGAGGACTAGGCAATTCTTTGGGGAACACATCAGTGTATTCCCTCACAATGGGAATGTATTTGAGCATGATTCTCTCCTTTGCCTCAATAATTTTATCAAGATATGATTGATCATAAGGAAACAATATACACACTTGATATGATGATTATGAATGAGATTCATCCTCATCCTTACACTTATACTGAATTGGAGGATGCCTTGGGATGTGAAGAGTGATCTCCCTTTCCTGATAGATGATATTGGATTTTTATGAAGATAGCCAATCCATGCCCAGAATAGCATCAAACTCCACCAAAGGAGGTAAGACAAGATTTTATAGGAGGTTCAGTCTATAAACATTAACCAGGTAGGAGTTATATACTTTTGATGAAATAATTTCTCCATCCACTATTCTCATAGATAACTCAACCTCCATATTAACCGAGGAGTAGTTATGGTTGCAGGATGAGTTTTTCTCATCCAGTTTTTTCACAGGCGGCACCAAGGATTAGGTTTCAAATGGTACCATGATGGGATTCCTCTTACCTGATTCTCCTCATATTCGGGCATCCTTGGTTGATTTACTGCTTGGGCATGGGATTCTCTCTGTGCATCAGAAATCAAATATTCTAGTGGTGGATACCTCGATGTGAGGTATTCATCTGATGTCTAACTCGGGTAGTGAAGAATTATGTCTAGGTGGTGGTTGGGTTTCTATATTGTGGGTGTTTCTAGAGATCATTGAGGTGTTTTTTGGGTGCAACAGTGATTTTTTGGGTGACTTTGCAGATAGAACTTGTGGATGACCTTGGTTGTTCTATGGTTTTGCTGATCTTAGTGGTGTTTTGGATTTTATTGATGGACAATGATTTAGATTGATGATGATTCATGTGGGGTATGATTTTTTTGTGACTTTTTTGTCTACTGTTTAATTTTTGTTTGTTGATATGGTTGGTTGATGGGTAGAAAATGTTCTATATGGGTTTGGAAATTTGTTTCATCGCATTAGGTTGTAGTGCATCTTCTTTCCTGTACTTCTGGGTGGGTGGCATCGAAAGAGGGATGGGTGTGTTGACACCCATCATCCAGCTGTCCTTCCTTCTTGTTGGATGGATGGGTGCCTTGATTTGATTTTGTACAGTGTTTTTGGTCTTGAGTTCTATTGCATCAGGTTGACTTTTTGTGATATATTCACATGAATTTTCAGTTGGGTGGCTCGAAAGAGAGATAGATGTGCTGGCATCTATCATCCGGTCCTACCTCTATATTCTTATGTGTGTGGGAGGAGTGCTCTACCTCATTGTGCTGCCAACACAGTGAAACTTCTTGGTAGGGGGAGACACTTTCTCTATGACCAATATCACTGTTGAATTATCTTTCAGGGGGGGGGGGGTGAATATTTTTCTATTACCTATATTGAAATTTTATCTCCATTGGTTACCTTGGTTTTCTTCCATACACAAATATTCTTTTGGAATTATTACCACTATGATTGTCATGGGTTTCTTATTTTCTCATTATTCAAATGAGGCTTTTATTTTTATAAATAATGGGGTATCTTATCATTACTTGTTAAAAAAAATACTAAACTTGAAAGATATGAAATAATTCTTAGAAGAAGAATCAATTAGTATGTTTTATATTATTTCATGAATAACCATTGTACCTTTAACCACATAATTTTTGGTATCCACCTTAGTATTAGTGATGGCATATTCCCTTCCTTACTGTCTTAGAGGTTACTATTGATTTTCTCCAACAATGCTAGGATTAATACAATGGATTGCATAATGTCCATGTTCCTTGTAGTTGAAACACTGCACTATAGGATGAGTGTTGATCCAAACCTTCCTTTCTTCCTCCACATTTTTGGGATTATTCATATCCCTTCAAAAATTATTAGTTATATTTCCTTCTCTCCCACATTTGAAGCATCTCTTGGTTCACTATAGGCAGTTTCCAAGGTTCTTCTTCCCACACTTTTGAAATGTGGGATGTTGGGTTTTCTTTCCATCATGGGATTTATCTGTTGATCCTCCCATATTAAACTCTATTTTCCAATTTTTATCTTCAGGCCCATGATACCAATGAGAGTCTCCATTCTCCATTTCAACCTTAAGGACACAATGTAAAATCTCTTCATAGTTGTCAATGACTCGAATCACCAACAATTTTTTAGACTTGAATTTAGTCCACTAAAGAAGCGATCCACCTTACTTTTAGTGCTCATGAAAAAGATAGATATGTATCATGAAATACTTTTAAAGTTTGAATCATATGCCCTGATAGACTTTTATTCCTTCTACTTCAGTCCAAAGAACTCCTTTTACATCTTAATATAGAGAGTTCATGTAAAATATTTATTAAAAAATATTTTCTTGAAATCTTCCCATTCCATAGAATCAATTTCCTCCTTATACTTTGTGTTATTGATCAGTTTCCACCAATAATTATATTCCCCATCAAAATGATAGACCACCAATATTAATTTATATTCTTTTGAGCATTTAAGGATAAATAATATCTTCTCAATGGAGTTAATACATTATTCTGTGATAATGAGATCGAAAGATCCAATAAATATGGGTGGACCTTTTCATATAAAGGATTCAACTGAAACTTTCTATTTCTTAGGATAAGGAGGGAATTACACATGATTCAATTTATTATTCATAACTTGAGCTAGTTAATCAAGTATTGTTCTATAGTTTTGATCACCATTCCCATTATATTTAGAATTTCATTAGGGTAGTAATCACATTTCCTATCACATTGATTATTGAAACGGGTTATCCTATTTCCATCCATTAACTAATAAAAAGAAATTACAATCAGGGGGGCTTTAATACTTATCTAATAAGTATAAAAGAAGGCAACTTTGAACATACAAGGATAAAATTGTAAATGAAAAGTATATCCTAACTTGTGATTCCTTAAGTTTCAATCTAAGTTATCTATAGTGATAGAATTATCTCTAGGGTTCTTAATAAAGTTTTCTAATCCTAACCCCTAAAAATAACTAGACCATACTATGATACCAACTATAATTAACCTTTCATTTTACACATATATTACATTATTTTAAGCATAATTAACCATGAGATACAAACTAAGGATCATAAAGTCTAGTGTCTTGGAATATTAGGTACATAATTAGATAGCATGAAACCAAAATAAAAACATCTTTTATTTAAACTCTATAGTGATCTCCTAACTTCCCTTTACCTCTTACATTTTCATAGGATAACCTAGGGAATACATGAACAAAAGGGATGAGCTAAAAATCTCAGTAAGGGAATAAACATAGGAATAATGCATAACACATGGGTTAGAAGACATAACATGATGACATAAAAAGGCATGAAACATGAATGAACATAAGGAAAAATAATATGTAGGACATGAGATCATGTAATAATGGAATCATAGGAATGTGAAAAAATAAACATGACATAAGCATGAGCAAGTATAACTACCAAGACTATTTCACATGACAGACAAATTCCCATAAAGGAATCAGGTTCACACCTTGTCCCAACATAACGTATCACGAGACTAAACATTACCCAATACATTGGAGAACTATATAGGTGCACCCATCATAACATGTTCATTAATATTTATTTCACATGAAGAATAAAAAGTAAGGAATAAAAATAAGTGTTACCCATGGAAATAAATGGGTATTGTAATCATGTCATAAGGTATAACCAATGGGTGTATCATAAAGGTGTCCATGAAACATGTATTTTCCCATCAATGAAAAAATAATTGATCTTGGTACATATGTTTGTAACATATAGATAGAATATTAGAGCATCACATAAGAAGAATTAATAATTACATGGGGGTAAAGAGAGAGAAATCATAATTGAAAGAAAAATGGAGGTTCGATGAGAATCCCTTATCTTATGTCTAAAAGTGGTTTTCACTTGTACTTAATGTCCTGGATAATAAAAATAAATCCATGAATTAATTAATTAATAACCTCTTATACATTTATTTTATTTATTATAAATTTTTTAAGTTTTTTACGGGCATTATTATGAGTTATAGAGTTCAATTTCATCGTTCTAGGAGTGTTCATTTTCTTGGTTTTAATGATCAGTTTTCTTGTATACAAGTACGAAAGTTCATGTAAAATGAGAATAATTCTCTAGAATTTAAATTATATGTTATTAATGAAATTAAATAATTTTAAATGGTCTAGTATATCATTTATTTATGTGGTATGAGGATGATTCATTAATGAAAATGATTTAATTTATTTTGAAGGTATTTACGACCATCACCAACTTATATCATTTTATTTAATATCATGTTTATATATTGGTTCCAGAAAATTATATGACTTATAATATGTATAATAAAATCTTATTTAACCATAATTATGGTTTTATGACCATCCTTGAAGGAAATAATGGAAAATGAAAACACATCGTCCATGATGGCAGTAAATCGACACATCACGGACGTTGTTTTCATTTTTAAAATAAAAGGAAGAAGGAAGATATTTGATGATGGATTATTGCATTAAATTAATAAAATTATAGTATATAAAATATAATGGAGTTATCATTCCACTTTGGGATATGTATGTGAGTAGAGGATAAGAAAATAAAATAAATTGAAAATAAAATAAAATAAAACGAAAGAGGATTTTACCTTTTGAACTTCTTCTCCTTGAGAACCTCCTTATGGTAATTGGTTTTGGTCTCTTATTGAGACTAAAGGATCCTGTAATTGGGGGGGGGGGGAGACTTGGGAAGAGTATTGGTCATAATTTGGACAAGCTTAAAGGCTTTGGAGGTGTGAGGTGGTGGGGTGGTATTTATAGGGGAAGAGAGGGGTGTTTTTTGATTATTTTATTCATTAGTTTATTATTTTGGATCAATACTATCAATAGTGTTGATTATTGTGAATAATTATAGTAAATAGTACATGTGAGTTATAACTAAGGGTTTCTTACATCATCCATGACTCAAAAATTCATGTATTTGACTTGAAATGTTAAATACTGTAAATTAACGTATTTCACTATTCACAAAAATTCAACTGTTTTAGAAAAAACCTAAAAATTCACCCTAACCATTTTTAGAAATGTATAATTCAAAACATTTCTCTATTTTTTGAAAATAATTTTATAAATATGAGAAAGTTAATTTTTAATTAAAATCACCATTTATTCGAAAAATACTGATTTTAAAATTATAACCTATTTTATGAAACTTTGAAAAATTAATTAAGGTCTCATAAAATTATATTACAATCATAAGGGAAAAAATTAATTTATTAATATATTTATGAAAATAAATTTTTTTTTAAATCATTATATTAATTATAAAATTGTAAATAAACATTTATGTTTTACAAAAATACCAACACTTAATTTATCATTTTTAAAACATTTATTTACTTATACAATGATACAAATGTATCATATTTTCACTTATAAGGTACCTAAATTTTAGTTATACATTAATAGGTGAGGTTACTATTTTATTGGATAGATTACTATTCCTAATGGTCATATTACTATTCCAACGGTCAAGTTAATATTCCATTGGTATAAGTTAATTAATTTCTATAAATACCACTTATTTCATTCTTAATTTATGAAAATGATGTTTTTATTAGGTTCTATCTATGATTTATGTGTTTTATAATATATATAATAATTAAAAGAAGGAGAATTTCAATGATAAAAGTGTGGGTTATTACATTTTAGTAGTTGAACCCCTCCAAACTCATGCTAGGCCTCCTTCGAGCACCATGAGCTTCAAAAACATGCAAAGGGCCAGACTACAGGGATCTAGGACCTTAAAAATAAATATTATTTCATTAAGATAATAAAATATACTTATATGGTAGATACTAGAGTTATCATATTGTAATTATTAAGAGATAATAAAATGTGGTAAATGAGGTAATAAAAAGAAAGAGTTTGGTGAAGATGATTACCTTCACTTAGAAAAACATCCAATGGATATCTTATTTAGGACCCTAGGGTTTGTCTTTTGGGAATACAAATAACTCTATAAAATGTATAGAGATGTTGGGGAGATATGTTTTAGGTATTTTTCAAGATAAATGGATTGATGGGTGTAAATAAGTGAAGTGAGAAGGTGCCCTTTTATAATTTAGGTGAGTGGTACACTTGAAAATTTTCAAAGTTTTACAATAATTTCATATAACATTGTTGTAAATATGGATTCAAAATGTCTCATATTATAAGGGGAAAATTTTAAGGTTTTTATACAACCAAAAAATGGGGTTTTATATTTTTTTGGGTCATTTTAACCCTTATCTTTATAGGTTAACCCCTAGTAAACCAGTTTTGACCTCAACAATAGTAATTAATTTTTACTATTTTTAATATTAATTATGGCCAAAAAAATATGTTTTAATTATTACATAATATTAATTATGATAATTAAAAATATAAAATCTATTTTATCAAATTAAATTCATAGAATTGGCGTAATTTAATTTAAAAAATAAACCTGTAAGACGTGTCAAAAAATAGTTTTTCAAGAAATGCATTTTTCAAGCATAAGATGATCTTACGTTAACTATATGAATAGTAATAATCATTATATGGATTTAAATTTATATATTTATATATATAATCTATATATTTCATTTAAATTAGTCATCATTAAATATTATTTTAATTAATTAAAATGGGAAGACATTATGCCTTTTTTTTAAAACGATTTTCTAAAAAATATCCCTTTTTACCTCCAAATGATATTATCTTTATGTTCATAAAATTAATAGTCAATAAATTATTAATTATACATATTATAAATAATTATTATAAATAAATTTTTTAATAGTTAAATATTTCATTTTTTATTATTCATAAAATCTTATTTCTAATGGAAAATTTCAAAAATTCATTCTAGGATTATTTTGACCTATTAAGCTTAAAATCAATATTAATAATGTCAAATTATAATTTTTGTACCTTGAAATATTAAAATGTGTATTTTATTATTAAAATAGAATATTTTTAAGGACCAGTTTGGGATACACCTAACACTGAGTGGGGGGGGGGGGTGAATCAGTGTTGGGAACTTTTTAATCTAATTTCAACTTTTTATCCCCATACCTCTTAGAACTATTAGGATCTTTGTCACAAACCAACCCGGGTCGACCCTAAACCGGTCACCCGAGCCGGACCGCATCATGGACTGAGAGGCATTCCCCATCCTCTGGGGCTGGCAATAAGTGCCAGAGAATCAATAGAGAACAACAGGGGAATGATTTCACCCAATAAAAATAAATAAAGTAGTGAAAAGAAAAATAGAACAACACAAAGTAAATAAACAACACAGAATAAAAAGAACAGCCAACAAAACATACTAACCTGACCGTGACCAAAACTCCTCACGACCCCGAGAGTCTCTCACCAAACCACAACCAACTCTCGACCACAGTGAGCAAGCTCAAGTCAAACTTGCAACAAAAACTAAAAACAGGAAAACACTATAGGCATGAGTATTAAAACTTTATAGGCGTGCCCAAAAAACTATCCCCAAAACACTAACTTTAAATAAAGAGTTTACTTATCCTAGGTTTGAACTAAAATATATAAAATATTTGTTTCCACACACACTTTCATTTCTAAGATAAGTAACAGTCCATTGCCCTTCATGATTAAAAAACAAGTTTAGTGTTTAAAAGAAATTTATGCATTGCATTTTAAAACATTTTTGCGAACAATTTAGAAATCTATATTTTAGTTGTTAGTCAAATGGAAAACCACACACAAAACACAACATGCACTAAGGGCAATGGAATAAGTGGCACACATGGACAACAACCGATCTAGACCTCTCAATCGTCCACCACATACAAATAAACACTAAAAGAAACAAGGGTCAAACCTAGGAGCTTGTGAACAATCCAGAATGTATTATACATGTGACTCATCCTGAAGGCATGCCTACCCTTGATGAAGTCATAACACCCTAACGCACGGTGTTTCCCTACATGGCCTAACCAAGGGGAAAATCCCCTAACTAAGTGTAATCCGTACTAAGGGCCACTAGCCAATGCGTAATCTAAACTAGTGTAGCAATCTTTCTCACAATATTCACTTACTATTCCATGTTCCCATGTCAACACATGTAATAAAAATGAAATGGGTGAGTCAAAAAAGTCAATCAAGTAGTACAAACATCACACACAAATCATGCAGTAAACATACACCAAAGATCACCCCTGAGTCACCCCGAAAAGAGTTTTCCAAAATAATTTATTTTATTAAAGTGCCGAACAGGCCTTCACCAATTTTAAAGAAAATGATCATTTCTCAAGAGAACCAAAACACTTGTTCACACTTCAAAAGAAATCATTTATCAATAAACCAGAAATACATTTGAAATTCCATGAATTATGTTTGAAGGCCAAACGGGCATTCTTTCACTACTGGGAATCCGTTCATCAAGAAAATATTTCAAGTGTCATGTATAAAATAAACGGCTCTTTTTACACCAAATAATCATTTAAAAATTAATTATATTATATTATTTATCATTTATTAAAATTAATAAAATATCAAGAAATTAATAAATTCTAAATTTAAAGGTGAGTGTAGTGGGGGACCTACCTCAACTCACAGATCAGACACGCTGGCGCGTCGTGCCTCACATAAGCACACAAGCACACACAAGCCGACAACTGAAGTATCACAGAATTACCTTTCCAATGCGCTGCAACACCAGAAAAAATAGGCAAAAACATGAAAACACTAATTCACAATAATCCAATGAAGAAGCAGCAAAAACTTCACCTCGGCGCAGAGGCGCGCTGGACCAACGGGGTAACACGAAAGGGTGAATGATTGGGTGTGGTGTCGCGGGCTTTCTCTGTCAACACATGACAACAGTTAAAAAAACAACTAGAGTATGTAAAAATTTCCCCTAAAATGGTGTGATGAGCCTGAACTCCCATCTTCAAGACCGGTGAGAGTCCCTAAGTTCCACCAAGCTTGAAAACCACGTGACTACCTACCTTTGGAATGCAGGTCCATACCCAGTTATGGATTGGGGAATAGTTGGGAGTTTCTAGGGAAAAATGGAGAAATGGAAAACCCGATGCGAGTGATTGAACAACGCCTTAAACCCCCACAATCAATAAAATCATCAGTTGAATTCCATCCACACCATTGGGAATCCCAACGAAATAAAAATGGTGAACCCGATGTGAATATCTCTAATAAAAAATGATTGGGTTATAATCCATCGGGCCATTTTGTTTTCCCGCTATATGAAAAAAAAATGGTGAACCCGATGTGAAACTCTGAAATAAAAAATGATTGGTTATTATTCATCGATCCATTTTTTTTTCACACCATACACAAAAAAATTGTGAAGTAAATGTAAATCTATCAAACAATAGAATGATCAGTGAATAATTCATGTTGGACACTTTTCTTTTCATACCCTATACAAAAAAAGTAGTATGACCAGAATAATCTTACAGATGATCCTATATAACCAGGGTTCTCACAAAATAAGTCCATCCTCATTTTGAGAAGTCCAAATGAGCAACATGGATAAATTGAGAATAAAAGAAAAATTGCGTTAACCATGCATATCTAATTGAAAATATTATTCCTACGATACTTCACTAATCGGTAACCTTATTCTTTGTCATCTTCATAACTATAGATACTACTCTTAGAAAATCAATTTGAGATAATGTCTTCATCATCCATCAATCTCTCCCATAAATCCCCTAAGGTTTAAACCCCCGATGATTGAAAAACAATCTCACATACTCGACAGATCCAATGTTGGGTGGCGAACTTGATTATGGCATCCCGCCTTTTTATTACATAACTTTTCATTACATTTAACAAACATAGGATCTTTGAAGTCTAGTGTCTTGGAAATCAGGAACATAAAACAAGAATTTTTTTTTTCTAATCCACTTGTAAGGCTTCATCATAAGTTCATCCTAGGTACAATTACTGCATCTCATAACCTGGAGACATACATTCAAAGGAAAGGGTGAGCAGAAGGCCCAGTAAGGGTAAACAAGGGAATCAGTTTACTTGTGACATCAATAAGAACTTGAATAAAAACATAAGAACATGAGAAATGGAAGTATAAGCATATCATAATGAAAATAACTTGAAACATAACTGAAATATTTGGCTTCAACATTTCATTTAGACATTCATGAACATATCACCAAGGTCCATCCCCAAGGTGTCAAAAAATTACCAAGGTTATTTACCAAGGTATCGTGAAACTTGTCATCTCTAGAGATTAATTCTTTACCCAATTAATTGGAGCGCTATCAGGGTGAACCCTTAATATGTATTTAATTTCATGTGATCCACATAGATCATAATCAAACATTTCATAAATAACCTAAATAGAATCAAATAAATGGGTTTCATGTCAAAATTGTGACGTTTAAAAAGTACATAAAAATAAGATCATTATGTCATTTATAACCCATGGAAAGTGAGTGAGGGTTATATGTATGTCAATTCCAGAATCAAATATATCATCTTTATAAATTTATGAACACCCATAGAAAATAAATATGTCTGGGTATTCACATAAATAAAACATGAGAATTTCTGGAGAGAAAGAGATAGAAAGTTGGAGGTTAAATTTCTACAGCATAACGACTATATAGCATGGTTTTAGAAAACATTGAAAAAAGAGTGTACAAGGGTAACACACTCATAAATAATTAATAATACAGTATAGGTACCAAATAAGATCATGGTATGGATATTTGAATGACATACCACATGAAAATTAGACATGAAAGAAAAGAGAAGATGCGATTTATTTTACGAAAAATTCGGCAGCCTAACGACGTCACTTAAAAATTCAGAAAAAAAATTGATGAGAGTGGAAAGGTTCTCTCAAAAACTAGACATTAAATGGACAGAAATTAGAACATATAAGAACATACCATCAACATAAAGAAATGGAAATTATAAGACACAACATAAAGGAATTCATGACTTAAAAGAGGAGGGTGAAAGGATCCCTTACCTTGAAGAGTAACTTCAAAATCTTGAAGGTCGGGACCTTGGGAGGCTTTAGGGAACCTTGAGAGGAATCCTTGGGAGGTAAGGAGACCATAAATTCGTTTAAAATGATATTTTAATGAAATTAATGAGGGAAATGTCTTGGTATTTATAGGGAAAGTGAGTGAATAAATTATTAATTTCCAAGGGACACCTCATCGGTGGTATTTGCAAAACCATGAGCTTGCCCATGGTATTTGCCCATGGTATTGGCCACTTGGGACACCTCATAGAATATCTCACTATTCAAAAGTAGACCATAAATCTTACATCATTATTACATCATTAATGATGTCATTAAACACCCGAAACTCAAAACTACATTTTTTTACTATTCACCGATAATTCAACTGTTTCAGAAAAATCTCAAAAATTAACCCTAACCTAACATTGATGCTCTGAATTCAAAAATGAAGTCCATTTGATGAAAATAATTTTATAAATAATTTTAATTTAATTTTTAAATAAAATCATTATTTATTCCAAAAATACAACTTTAAAACTATAACTCATTTTGTAACACCTTAAAAAAGTAATCAAGGTCCCATAAAAATATCATATACCCATAAGACAATAAAGTAACAATTTATGATTAAATTTTCTGAAAATACATTTCCATTTTAAATTATTAAATTAATTATAAAATTTTAAATAAAATATTTATGGCGTACAAAAATACCAAAACTTAAACTATGATCATTTTTTTCACTTTTAAGATGTCTAAAATGTATTTATACATTCATGGGTGAAGTTTCTATTTTTTTGGTCAAATTACTATTCATTACTATTCATATGGATATGTTACTATTCCTACTTTACTATTCACTAAAAACAAAGTTGATCTTATTAGACTCTAAATTTCTCATTGCACACAACTGTAGAAGACTATTTTTTGAAAATAATTTCACATTATTAATTATGTAATGAATACAAAAATATGTTAAAACACCCTTTTTTCCTAAATTCATAAATAATACACATCCTATATTTATCCAGATATTTGAGATTCACAAACTTTTCCATAAGAAGAAATAACAATTTTATTTATATAAAAGGATTACACAAAGTAGCTAAGGTCTTGTTACATAGCCCCTTATTACACCAACATAGGACCTAAGTGTTAGGTGTGCTATGGTGATAGAATCTTGGGGTGGCTCAGACAACATTGCCCGAGTGGAGATTTATATCATCTTGAACTTCTCCCTTAGGAGATTCTGTTCAAGCTTCATACGTTAAAGTTCGGCTTTGGCTTAGTCCAGAGTAAAGACCAGTGATGCTACCTCCTTCCCAAGCTCTGACAGATGGGCTTAATATGGTTCGAGTCTACTGGATTATTCCATTCAATCTTCTTTCTGTATTAATTAACCCAAATAACCATATTTATAAAAACACAATGTTAAGATTATAGTTTCTAATGGTCATATAACAGTCGAAACCCAACGATCTCATTTTAATTATACCCACTTCATTAATTAATGGAAATAGTTTTGTTCATTATAAAATAAAATAACACACAAAATTAGGAAAAAAATATAATTAAAAAGTTAGGGTTGTTACATTCTTCCCCCTTAAAAAATTTTGTCCCTGAAATTTTATCTTGTAACCTCTAATGGGAAAAGGTGTGGGTACTTCTGTCTCATGGACTCCTCCAGTTCCCATGCGGCTTCTTCACATTTGTGGTTCCTCCATAACACTTTTTCAAGATGGGTAGTTTTGTTGCGTAGAACCCTATCTCTACGATCCAAGATCTCCACCGGATTCTCCTCATAAGAGAGGTCATGTTCCAGTTGTACCATCTCTGGATTTAGTACATGTGAAGGGTCAGTTATGTACTTCCTCAAGAGGGATACGTGGAAGAAATCATGAACTTGTTTAGATTTGGAGGAAGTGAAAGCCGATAGGCCACTGCTCCCACATGATCAAGGATTTCATAGGGGCCAATGTACTTAGGGTTGAGCTTCCCTTTCTTCCCAAAACTCATGAATCTCTTCCAAGGTGAAATCCAAAGAAAGACTTTGTCACCAACATCAAACTCCAAGTCCCTTCGACGGTTGTCGGCATAGCTCTTTTGCCGACTCTGAGCAACCTTAATGTGTTGTTGGATGGCATGGACCTTTTCTGTCATCTCTTTCACAATATTAGGCCCAAGAATCTTTCTCTCAACAGCTTAATCCCAAAAAGTAGGAGTTCTACATCGCTTCCCATATATAGCTTAATAGGGTGCCATTTGAATGTTCGAGTGGAAGTTGTTGTTGTAAGAGAACTCAACTAAAGAGAGATGTTGATCTCATCCACCTTTAAATTCCATTGAGCAAGTTATCAACATTTACTCGAGTGTTTGAATAGTCCTTTCCGATTGGACATCAGTTTGGGGGTGATAGGCCGTACTAAAATTCAATTCAGTGCTCATATATTGTTGAAGACTTCTCCAGAATTTTGATGTGAACCTTGGATCATGATCAAATACGATAGAAAGTGGAACTCCATGCAGCCTTACCACTTCCTTCACATAAATCCTAGAAATTTGATCAAGAGAGAAATCTTCCCGAATGGAGATAAAATAGGAAGTCTTGGTGAGACGGTCCACAATAACCCATATCGTATTATTTCCTTTTGAAGTTCTCAGGAGACCAGTGATGAAGTCCATAGTGATATTGTCCCACTTCCATGCTGGTATGAGTAGTGGTTGCAATACCCCTTTAGGAAGTTGTCACTCTACCTTCACTTGCTGACATACCAGGCACCTTGAAGTGTAGTCAGCAATCTCCCTTTTCATATTATCCCACCAATAATGATCACAAAGGTCCCTATACATTTTTGTGCTTCCAAGATGTATAGATAAAGTAGACCTATGAGCATCATCCATTAAATCCTTCTTTATTTCTGGAATATATGGAACAAATAGTCTTGTATGAAATTTCAGTACACCTTCTTGATCAGTATTGAACTCAAGAAACTTCCCATCCTTTATAGCCTCAAACTTCTTCTGTAACAAAGGATCTTCTTTCTAATCTTTCTTGATCTTCTCTAGTAATGACGGTTGATAAATCATTTGGGTTAGGGTTTATGATATCCCTTCCCTTATAATTACCATGTCCATATTTACTAGTTAATTGATTAAAGGATCTTTTTTGAATCCTCGTCATGGAAAGAACAACTGGGTCTTTCCTGCTTAATGCATCTGCAACTTTGCTTTCTCTTCCGAGATGATAATGAATTGAAAAATCATAGTCTTTAAGAAGCTCCAACCATCTCCTTTGTCTCATGTTCAATTACTTTTGTGTGAAAATATACTTCAAACTTTTATGGTCTGTGTATATATCACATTTATCCCCATAAAGATAGTGCCTCCATATCTTCAGAGAAAAAATGACTGCATCCGTCTCCATATCATGCGTAGGATAATTTTTCTCATGAGTCTTCAACTGTCGAGATGCATAAGAAATGACCTCGTCATTTTTCATGAGGACGCACCCAATCCCTTTCAGATATGCATCACTAAAAATAATGAATCCTTATCCACTTAAGGGCATAGTTAACACAGGTACAATAACCAATCTATTCTTCATCTCTTAGAAACTTTCCTTACACTCCTTTATCCAGATGAACTTGACCCCTTTTCGAGTTAACTTGGTTAATGGATTATAAAGTCATGAAAAGTTTTTCACAAACCTCCTATAATATCCTGCTAACCCAAGGAAACTTCGAATCTCAGTTATTATTGTAGGTTGAGGCCACTCCTCTAGAACTTTTGTCTTTGCAGGGTCAACTGTGATTCCTTCATTGGTAACAATGTGCCCTAAGAAAGAAACTTGTTGTAACCAGAATTCACATTTACTGAACTTTCCAAAAAGTCTCTCCTTCCGTAGAGTTTGCAAAATAACCCTTAGATGATCCTCATACTCCTCATGAATTTTAGAATATATCAGAATGTCATCAATAAAAACTACCACAAAGTTATCAAGGTAGTCTTTGATGACTCTATTCATCAAATCCATAAAAATAGTAGGTGCATTAGTCAATCCAAAATTCATAAAAACAAACTCATAATGATTATATCTTGATCGAAAGGCAGTTTTTGGAATATATTATTTCTTCACCCTAAATTGATGATAACCATATTAAAGATCAATCTTAGAGAAGAATTGATCCCCATGAAGTTGGTCAAATAAGTCATCAATTCTTGGAAGAGGGTATTTGTTCTTTACTGTGATCCCATTTATTTCTCTATAATCAATTCATAGCCGCATCGATCCATCTTTATTCTTCACAAAGAGAACTGGTACTCCCCAAGGAGACACACTTGGTCAGATAAACCTCTTCTCCAAAAGATCTTGGAGTTGTTTCTTTAATTCCTCTAGCTCCACATTTTCCATCCTATACAGGGTCTTTGATATCGGATGAGATCCAGGTATGAGTTCAATGGAGAACCCTACCTATCTTTATGGGGGAGGTCCAGGAAACTCCTCAGGAATACATCAACGTATTCCTAGATGATGGAGACACTTTATATCCTTAAACTCTCATCTCCTTATTCTTATTCACCAATCAACTCCATAAAGAAGGATATATGAGGTTCTTCTAGACCAAGATCCGGTTGAGATATCTCTCCTTGGAAGATAACTATAGGTTTTCTATTCAAGACTACTGATATTTCCTTTCTTCTGCAATTGATCTTAGCATTATACTTTGAGAGCCAGTCCATCCCTAGTATAATGTCAAATCCCATCATGGGAATGACTACTAGATTTTCGATAATATTGTGCTCACTAAAGTAAATACTAGAGTTTCTAAACACTAACGATGCTTGGATAATCCCACCAGGAGTCTTGACTGATAACTCTACTCTTAGCAAGTCGGGGGTTGATTCTAAATTCTTTACAAACTTGGAGGAAATAAAGGAATGCATAGAACCAGAATCAAACAAAGTACTTGTTATCTTTGAGAAAACAACAAGAGTACATACTACCACATCATTTAGAGCTTCAACTTTAGTTGTCGTGATAGAAAAATCACGACCTTGCTCCATTGTCCTTTGTTGAGGATGATGGTGGTTCCCCTCCACTGCCCTTGGATTTGGACAGTGATTGGAAAAGTGCCCAAGTTTTCCACACTTAAAGCATTGGACATCAGGTAGGGCCTACACCATCTTCCCCTTGTTGTTAGTGTTTGGAAGTTGAGGTTTCACCTCACTACGACAATTCCTTGCAATATGGCCATCTCATCCACACTTGTACAATTTCCTACTCCTGAGTAGGCAGTTCCCTGAATGCTTCTTCCCACATTTATTACACGTGGGATGTTTTACTTACATACCTACTATTCCTTGATCAAAGCTCCTCCCTAATCTTGGATCCATTGATCTATTTTTGTCATTGGATTTATGAGACCACTGTATCTCACCAAACTCCAGTTCGACTTTCATCGCACTTCGCATGATCTCCTTGTAGCTATCATAGTCTCAGTTGGCTAGATTCTTCCGCAGATGAGGTCTCAGTCCACTAAAGAATCTATCAACCTTATCATTTGGATCCATGAAAAAGCTAGAGGCATATCGTGAAATTCTAGTGAAGTTCATCTCATAGATCCCGACAGATTCGTTCTCCTTCTGCTTCAGCTCGGGAAACTCCTTCTCCATTCTTGTTCTCATGGAACGAGGGAAATACTTACTAAAAAAGATCCCTATGAACTCTTCCCACTCCAAATATTCAACTTCCACTCTTGTCCTTGTGTTTTTTATCAGTTCCCACCACTGATCATCTTCCCCTTCTAAGAGATAGACGACCAGGGTGACCTTCTCTTACTCTGAATAGCAGAGCACAGAAAAGATCTTTTCGATGGAGTTGGTAGACTACTCCGCAATCAATGGGTCAGTCGATCCACTAAAGGTTGGTGGTCATTGACGCATAAAGGACTCAACATAATTTTTTTCCCTTCACGATGATATCGGTCTCTCATCTTGATTCAAGTTATTTCCCATAACTTGAGTCAGTTGGTTCATCGTTCGCATGAATGTTTCCATTCCGGATTCCATCGGAGGGTCGTCAGCACATGGTCCATTACAGCCACCATTTTCATGGTTCCTCCTATTTCCCTCCATTTTCTAAAAGAATAAAAACTTAGTGAGAAACTTATTTCATTTACGAATCTTTTAACTATAAAGAATTTTATTTCTTAAAACTTCATGCTTAAAAAATTATATTTATCTATAATTCCTTCATAATGATTTATAAAAAGCTTGTGATTAACCAAACATATCCCCCGGGAGTGTCATGACCAAGAGTGTAGCAAGGACCTTTGTCTTGCACCAATTCATTTTCGAGTCTATCTCAAAGCGGTGTTTTCGGGTTTTACCCCTATGTACATCTGTGCCAGAGCCACCTCAACCTGCTCATATCCAGACATGGATGTATTTGTTTGATAAACCACTTACTCAATATTCACCAAAATACCATCAAGTTTTTCTATATTTAAACTTTTTTATAGGATTCTTCCTAAAGATTTCATAGCCTAATTTCCATAAATAACTAACCAATCCTTTGATACCAACTATGACATCCCGCCCTTTTATTACATAACTTTTCATTACATTTTACAAATATAGGATCTTTAAAGTCTAGTGTCTTGGAAATCAGGAACATAAAACATGAAAAACAAAAAAAAACATTCTTATAATACACTTTCAAGGCTTCATCATAAGTTCATCCTAGGTACAATTACTTCATCTCATAACCTAGAGACATACATTCAAAGGAAAGGGTGAGAAGAAGTCCCAGTAAGGGTAAACAAGGGAATCGGTTTACTTGTGACATCAATAAGAACTTGAATAAAAAAATAAGGACATGAGCAATGGAAATATAGAAATATCATAATGAAAATAACTTGAAACATAACTTGAATATGTGGATTCAACATTTCATTTAGACATTCATGAACATATCACTAAGGTCCATCCCCAAGGTGTCAAAAAATTACCAAGGTTATTTACCAAGGTATCGTGAAACTTGTCATCTCTAGAGATTAATTATTTACCCAATGCATTGGAGAACTATCAGGGATCACCCTTAATATGTATTTAATTTCATGTTATCCACATAGATCATAATCAAACATTTAATAAATAACCCAAATAGAATAAAAGAAATGGGTTTCATGTCAAAATCGTGACATTTAAAAAGTACTTAAAAATAAGATCATTATGTCATTTATAACCTATGGAAAGGAAGTGAGGGTTATATGTATGTCAATTCCAGAATCAAATATATCATCTTTATATATTTATAAACACCAATAGAAACTAAATAGTTCTGGGTATTCACATAAATAAAACATGTGAATTTCTGGAGAGAAAGAGATAGAAATTTTGAGGCGAAATTTCTGCAGCATAACGACTATATAGCATGGTTTTAGAAAACATTGAAAAGGGAGTGGAAAAGGGAAAAAAACTCATAAATAATTCATAATAAATTATGGGTACCAAATAAAATCATGGTATGGATATTTTAATGACATACCACATGAAAAGGAGACATGAAAGAAAATAGAAGATGTGATTTCTTTTACGAAAAATTCGGCAGCCTAACAACGTCACTTAAAAATTCAGTAAACAAATTGATAAGAGAGGAAAGGGTCTCTAAAAAACTAGACATTAAATTTAAATAAATTAGAACATATAATAACATAACCTCAACATAAAGATATGGAAATTAGAAGACACAACGTAAAGGAATTCATGACTTAAAAGAGGAGGGTGAAAAGATCCCTTACCTTGAAGAGTAACTTCGAAATCCTCAAGGTCGGGACCTTGGGAGGCTTGAGGGAACCTTGGGAGGACTCCTTGGGAGGTAAGGAGACCAGAACTTCTTTGAGTATGATTTTGGAATGAAATGAATGAGGGAAATGTCTTGGTATTTACAGGGAAAGTGAGTGAATAAATTATTAATTTCCAAGGGACACCTCATCGGTGGTATTTGCAAAACCATGAGCTTTCCCATGGTATTTGCCCATGGTATTGGACACTTGGGACAAACAATATCATATATCACTATTCATAAGTCGACCAAAAATCGTACATTATTATTACATCATTAATGATGTCATTAAACACCCGAAACTCAAAATTGCTTTTTTACTATTCATCGATAATTCAACTGTTTCAGAAAAATCTCAAAAATTCACCCTAACCTAAAATTGATGATCTGAATTCAAAAATGAAGTCCATTTTATTAAAATAATTTTCTAAATATTTTTAATTTAATTTTTAAATAAAATCATTATTTATTCCAAAAATACAACTTTAAAATTGTAACTCATTTTGTAACACCTTAAAAAAGTAATCAAGGTCCCATAAAAATATCATATGCCCATAAGAAAATAAAGTAGCAATTTATGATTAAATTTTATGAAAATAAATTTCCATTTTAAATTATGAAATTCATTATAAAATTGTAAATAAAATATTTATGGCATACAAAAATACCAAAACTTAAACTATGATCATTTTTCACTTCTAAGATGTCTAAAATGTATTTATACATTCATGGGTGAAGTTTCTATTTTTTTGGTCAAATTTCTATTCAATACTATTCATTACTATTCATATGGATATGTCACTATTCCTACTTTACTATTCACTAAAAATCAAGTTGATCTTATTAGACTCTAAATTTCTCACTACACAGAACTGTAGAAGACCATTTTTTGAAAATCATTTAACATTATTAATTATGTAATGAATACAAAAATATTTTTAAAACACCCTTTTTCCTAAATTCATCAATAATACACATCCTATATTTATCCGGATATTTGAGATTCACAAACTTTTCCATAAGAATAAATAACAATTTTATTTATATAAAAGGATTACATAAAGAAACTAAGGTCTCGTTACATAGCCCCTTATTACACCAGCATATGAATTAAGTGTTAGGTGTGCTGTGGTGATAGAATCTTGGGGTTGCTTGGAAAACATTGCCCGAGTGGTGATTTCTATCTTCTTGAACTTCTCCCTTAGGTGATTCTGTTCAAGCTTCATACGTTGAAGTTCGGATTGGGCTTGGTCCAGAGCAAAGCCTAGTGATGCTACCTCCTTCCCAAGCTCCGACAAATGGTCTTCATATGGTTCGAGTCTATTGGATGAAGCCATTCAATATTATTTCTGTATTAATTAACCAAGATAACTGTATTTATAAAAACACAACGTTAAGATTATAGTTTCCAACGGTCATATTGACCAACGGTCTTATAACAGTTGAAACCCAATGGTCTCATTTTAATTATAATCACTTCATTAATTAATGGAAATAGTTTTGTTCATTATAAAATAAAATAACACAAAAAATTAGGAAACAAATATAATTAAAAAGTTTAGGTCGCTACACCGATGGTGAGGGATTACCACCGAAACAGTACAATCCTAACCCTAGAAGTTTCATGTGAGCTTATCCAATCAAGGAAACCTAAAATTCCTCATCACCCAAGGAAATATGTGGCTAATATAGTGTCCCTATTTTCCACAACCAACCTCTTCGAGAGATTATACTCAGAGCATGATAATTTTAACCTTTGGTCTCTGACGAAGGTCGACTAGGAAGCCAAATATGGATCTCTTCTAGTTTAGGTTCCACTGAGGAGAGAACCTATCAACCGTCATTAGTAGAACCATTCCACTATTACCCACCAGTTTCTTACTGAGGGTGACACATGATACGATTCCATATATGATTCTAATTTATGGGAAGTAAGGAAGACACGTCAGGTGAGGAAGGCAATGGATACTCGAGAGTGGGATCATATCCCCACTCCCACTAATGAAGTCTACCGACATATTCCAGTGGTAACTAGTGAGTAGGTACATATTCCTTCTCACTTGGAATAGGCCTGTGGGCATATTCCTATAGTAGACATGGGGTGGGTGCATATCCCTACCCTCATGCATGAAGCCCATCATCATATTATGATAGCACATGGAGGACAGAAGTGGGGGCATATTCCTGCTTCAATTGAAGACATATATCAATACATAGTGGAGTCTGAAAATGTGAAGGATTATATCCCTATACACAATTTTCTAAAATGAAAATATATTTCATAAATATTTAAAGAACTCTATCAAAATATTATGGAACTATTGAAGATAATGGGACCGACACATACTCTTATCCCTACAACCAAAATATCTCAACACTTTGATCGTTGATAACAAGTGGATGATCTAGAGTAATAACATATTCTTTCTCCTATCCAAGATTTTTATTAGTGTATCCCGATAAAGGATGATTCATTAGATCAGGCTCATATTCCTATTCCTATCGGGGCTCACAAGGCAAGAGCGACACATTCCTTGGGGAAGGCTTGTATCCCTACCACAAAATTCTAATGCCATATTCCAAAGGACCATGATCAAACTCATATCACCATTCTAGTTGGGGATCACCAATTGAGAGGGGAATAATCCTTGGGACAGGCTCATATTCTTGTCGAAGAAGTCCAACGGCATACTCTAAAGGCCTGATATTGGGCATATATCCCTGTTCTTGTCAGGGATGACCAAGTGAGAAGGGAATAATCCTTAAAATAAGATCATATTCTTGTCGATGAATCTTCCTGATGTACTCCATCACATCATGGAATCCAGGCATATCTTCCTAATTCCACCGATGAATGAATACACCAGCATCATTCTGAGGCAATACAGGAGGAGTCTCATATCCCATCTCCCATTACAAAGGTCTGTCGGTATATTCTAGTGGGAAATAAAAATTTGGACCATGCTAATATTCCTATTCCAACTGGGGCTCACCAGGTGAGAGCGGCACATGCCTCGGGGCAGGCTCATACTCCTACCATGAAAGAACATCGACATATCCCAAAGGCTCAGGACAATGCCCATACTCCCTTCTTGACTGTGGTTCACCAAGTGAGAATGATACATACATCAATACATGCACATAATCCTATAAATAATGAGACAACTTATTGGTATATTCCAATAGCTTCTCATCAGTGTTCTCATATTCCCACAACATCGAATGGTTATAAGAAAGTTCTGGAAACTGTCATACAACAGGTTCATATACCTACACAATTCCAAAAGGTAGGTTGATATATTTCTTCTATGACGCAGTTCAAGGCCCATATTCCCAATAGGCTCAATACTAGTGTCAATGAGGTTGTTCGAGACACATTACAAACACTAAAAGGGTCTATCAACTATTCCACCAAAGAAGAAGAAGATGATTGTTGTGATAGTACTCCTTATGGTAGTGTGGAGATGGATTGTATGGAATTTAATCTTGACATCCACTTTGGTCAACCTCCCAAAGGAGATATCTCCCATGGATAAGAAAATCCTACCCTTTCCCAGACACCTTCATATAGAGAAGTGTTCAAAAATATGATGCCTTCATATAGAGAGGTGATCAAAACATCAGGGTCAACTGCATATGGTTCGCCATAAACTTCCAACAGCACTCCTCCCCCATCAGTAGGCGGACATCAGAACCATATTCTATGGTCTAGCCGAATGGAGTTGTGTAAGTCTGATGAAGAGGGGGATGAAATTGACATATGGATAGAGTTAGTTGGAAATAACTTACTCATTATGTTCTGTCCCCTCACCAATGCTGACTATGAGATCCCAGATGAGATAGAAAATGAGTGCATGCATTATCTATGTAAAACTATATGGTCTAATCATTTTCAACTGAAGTCTCGACATCTCCATTATCCTAGATATGAGTGTCACCTTTAGAAAATAAACATACTCTATTGTTAGCTGGATATGGCTTTTATATACATGGGATGGGATCCAAAACCAGAAAATCACGGCACAAATTTGCAACATTCTTTCCACCATTACATCATGGAACTTTGGAAGATGATCTCTAAAGCCATTCATGCATCCATATTTGATGATAGAGATAGTATGGATCGTTACACTTTGTTTTTCCCTAGAATAGAATAACCCCTCATATCTATCATCCTGTAATGTTATAGAGTCTGGGGAAATCAAGGGACTAGGTAACGCTCAGTCCAGTTGGTCACTACGACAAAATTTCCCCACTTCAGTGGTACCCATACACTAAGAACAGAGGGATAGGATAGCCAACATGACTTCAAAATGGGCCCCTCTAATTAATAAGAATTCATTTTAGACACGGAGGTTGAATTTGTGATCACCCAGACAACTTCTCATAAAAAATGATTCTCATCATGGTCTACCCTCTCACCCAGATCATACATGATCTAAATTGTATCGTATCAAATGGACTACAGTAGAAGCTTCCATATCATCCATCCAAGAGTGGACCCACCTCACTAGACTGGGAGAATATCTACCACTGCCTACATCTATCATATCATCAATTCTCAAGAGGATTTAGGACATATCCTTAGTTTCTCTAAGTGAACCCCATCCCACTAGGTTGGGGGAATTTATATCTCAATCACCATCACTAGGTTCATTATCTCCTGAGAGAGTCCTAGGGAAATAAGTGGTGATTTCAGATCACCCCGATACTTCTAGTCTGGGGGCATTTATATCTCAATGCCCATCCTGAGAATCATCAAATCCCTAACTAGGGTCATTAAATCCTCCAAAATAGGACCAATAAATGCCAATTGTGGCCCTGAATAATCCCCAAACCACAGGGTTGGTGACATTTTAATAATCATCATAACCACATAAATAATCATCCTTCACTAAGTTAGGAGGGAAAAATCAACGGTCAACATCCCACTTATTCCTCCCACCACCAGAAAAACCTCTATTGTTTGGACCCCACTCAGCAACCATGAATGGAAAGTCCCTTAAGGTCATTATTCATAGGTTGAGACGAGAGTAATGTATAGTGAAGGTGACTAGACCCCATTGGGATCGCAAGCTAAAATAGCCCAATATGGATAAGGGTTTGAATAATGAACCTGAAGAAGGCAGTGCAGAATCAACCTGTTGCATAGAGAGTAATGGTATAACCACCATTGCCTAATACAACTCTATTAATGTCATAACTATCAATATGGTAGACATTGTAGATCAAGACACAAACATACAGGGTCACAACATGGAAAATCTATCCCGTGAGGAGGGTGATCTGGATGCACCAACTGAGGCTGTACACACCCGAAAACAAAGAAGGATCCAAAATCTAGAACCTCCAAATAACGAGCTTCCACCTCTCTGGTAGAACACTTCTAATGAAAAATGTAAATGTGTGGCTACATCCTAATCACCAACTGGAAGAGTTGAGGTTCCTTCTATGGAGGAAGAGTTTTCACAATATGGGAGTGAGATAAAACTCTCAGATGACTCAATGAAGAGCTACTCTAGGGAAATATTCCCACTTGGTATCATCTTTAGGCAGAGATGAATACTCTCCCTCTTATACTCGATCCACCAGCAAGATTAGTATCTGAGCATCAGAAAGCTCTGGATCCAAGCAGCCAGTCTATATAAATGAGGAGTTTGAAAATGAGCAGGGCTTCCCTCCATTATGGTGGAAGCCTCTCCCTCATCAGGTTAATCATTCAATCTTAGGATGAATTGAGGATCAATAGGAGAAAATTTCAATGCCACCTCATAGAGCCCCACCCACTCCCTGTGGATGGTAGGTGACTCAAACAGTAATTCCCTCAAAGTTTCTTAATGTCATCGAGTCCCTGGATACTTGAATGGATGGTATGGATGGGCGACGTGCACCTATGTAGCCTGATAGAAATCCATATCCTGAATGGGTGGATGATACTCCACCTCCACCCAATTTCTCCAATTCAACCTTCTCTATCTTTCATGGTGTAGACGATCCTAAATAGAAAATCATACACTTTGTATCCTGATGTGGGCCGATAATGATACCTTGAGATCAATAAGATGTGAAAAAGATGAGGTTTTTTTGTATAAAATCAGACTAGGATAGCCTTTTTATGGTACAGAAGCCTTGAAATAGGATCCATTGGAATATGGGAAGACCATCATCATAAATTTCTTTATCGTTTCAGCTCCACGCTAAAGAAAATGACGATCTTCGACCTAAAGAACTATAAACAATGTTATAATGATAGTTTGTCTTACTTCATAGCCAGGTGGAAAGGTTTAACCTATTTAGTCAGTATCTATATCTCATAGGATCGACCTATTTAACTCTATGCTTAATATCTTAGGGTTGAGTTGTAGACACCACTGATCCCAATAAAGTATCCAGGTGGGTTATATGATATTGCTGAAGTGGAACAAAGTCTTGAAGAATACATTCAGAGAACCTGGTCCAAATCACGACTCATGAACTCATCATAGGGAGAAAGTCCAGGAAAATTAGAAGCTGAAACTATCACTCTCAATCTAGATACAGTTCCCATCAAAGCACCCAAGATGGTCTTGAACTGCCTAGCACCTCCTATCAAGCGGCGACAACCACATAATCACCCTCGGCCAGAATCACAGAAAAAAAGGGTCACCCCAAATCCGAGGAATGGATGAAAAAAGTATACTCCTTCCAAAATGAATAATTCCCTAGTTATTTCTTGGAATCCATGGACAATAAACTGCTCACACTACCATTTCCCAAGAATCCCGATGAGGTCAACCTCAATGACCATCCCGACTACTACTCTTTTCAAATAAGGCTGGGTCATAATATCCAGGACTTATTCATCTTAAAATATGTTCTACAATGAATGGTTGATTCTTGATAAGTGGTGATAGATAACTCCTCATAGCAGGAGGGTTGTATAACCATTTTCTAGTCAAAAGAAAAATATGGATGGAAGAAAGTTCCAACTAGGTGTGTGAAAAAGTTTGAAAACATTTATGACTTGAAAAATAGTTGATCGAGTTCATAACACTCTGCAAGAACAGTTTCCCAAACCCTTAATATCTATACCACCAAAGAAGGAGACATAATAAGTGCCTTCCAAAGGTGTGTGTAATCATTATATGTAGGAAGAAACAAAAGAGGAAAAATCATATTCTGGTCCAATGAATGATCTGACCCTTACAGATTTATTCCCTGAAATATTAAAAGCATGGGCACTGCCCCACCAAATATAACTTTTATTGGATGAAGATATCATATTTGGTTCTATCAATGTGATACAGTTGAAAAAACCCTTCTTTGTTGATGAATATTTCATAGAATTTAATCCCACCACATATAACTGAGAATGAGAGACCGCATTCCCCGGAACCAAGTATACAGGGGAAAGAACGATCTTTGTCAGACCCAATATTATGGTCATGTCCTCATGGAAGATATATATGCACCCGAGATCCATGTTCAAGAACTCTAGCGAGCTCAACAATGCATAGAGTCATCCCAGAACCCTCTAGTGGCCATCCACACTCAATTGTATTGCATGATCACCGAGAAGGAGTTCAATCATCCAATCTACCCAGACAAAGGGGAAGTCTAACACATCTTTTTCCACTACCAACATATTCTCCCACAACCTCCACACAAGCACCAAGACCATCCACCTCAAATGAATCAACTCTTGATCCGTATATCCAAGAGTAACCCCACATTGGGAAGCGTCCACCTCTGGCACAAAAATACAATGTTCTAAAACAACTATAAATGGTCTTACCCAAGATCTTGACCATGGATGTGATCCATATTTCAAAATAACTCAATGAGGCACTCGTTAAAGACCTTCATATCCCATAAGAGTTCTAAAAAGAAGTCATTGTAGCTGAGGTCTATCAAGTGGAGACCATACCATTAGAATTCCATTTCACCATATTGTTCACTGACCCGGACTAGGAAGAGTTCATCCAAGGGAACATCAGGAACCTATATTTTCTAAGAAGACTCAACAATTTCAATGTACAATGGGCCCTGATCAATAATGGTTTCAAGATCAACCTCATCTCGGTTTGAACCCTTTGATGTTTAAGATATGTAAAATGGAACTTATCTCCCATAAGGATGTCCATTCAAGGGTATGATAAGTGTGATAAAATACCTCTCGGAAAGATAACACTCAAATCCTAGTTTGGGGAACTCACATCTTACACTAATTTTATGGTTATCTAGAAAGAAATAAAATACAATATCCAACATGGGAAGCCCTGTCTTCATAGACACTTGAAGGTACCTTCAATATTAAATTAGTGTTTGAAGTACCCCATAAATGGAAAGGTCAGCATACTACATGGTGACATCTCCCCCTTTGAAACATACAGATCCACATATGTTGAATAAAAATTCTACAAGAAGGGAGGAAAGTGCCCAATGGTGGATGATGAAATACAAGTGGAAGCTCTCAATGGCTTGGGGACTATCCTTGTGAATCCCTAGAGTATGTTTGACTACGACTATGTGCTCCCTATAAATTTGGTTGAGGTAATAGATCTGATCCTAGGGATCCAAACTACTTTCCACAATGATAGTGCTGAAAACAATCATCTTTGGAATCTCTCTACAACAACTTCAGAATAAGGGGATGATAATGTCTATTCTCATTGCCTTCTTTACCTTGATAGTGATGGAGAAGCCCCAAGATTCCCATATTCACCTAAAAATGACTCCATAGAATCAGAAGTGGAAGAGTATGAGGATGAACTCTGGAACACCCCTCCCACATTCAAGGGAGTAATCTCCACCACCATCGATGATCTTAGATAGATAAATATCAGAACAAAATAAGACCCACAACCTACTCTGATTAGTTCCTTCATGCCCCTCAAAGAGAATGATATGTATATCACATTTCTAAAGAATTATCGATATGTTTTCTCTTAGAACTACATAGAAATGCTCAGACTAGATCCATATGTGTCTACACACCATCTCGAACTACCCAATGAATATCGAGGATTCAAGCGGGAATCTAGGAGGATTCACCCCTCTATTTCCACTAATGTAGAGGTGGAAGTTGACAAATTGATCAAATCCAACTTTTTCTGAGAAGTTCAACACCCAAAATGGATTGCCAACATCATCCTCATTAAGAATAAGAACATGCATGTTAGGGCCTGCATTGACTTTGGAGACCTTAATCATCACTTCTCAAAAGTACAATTTACTATTTTCTATCACAGAACTCTTGATTGATGAATCTACTAGCTTCCACGCCCTTTCCTTCATGAAATGGTACTCAGGGTACAATCAGATAAAGATGGACCCTAAATATAAAGAATCCACTGCCTTTAGAGATTCCCAGTGGATCTTTTGGTTTCAAGTCATGCCATTCAGATTAAATAATAATGGAGCCACATATTAATATGCCACGCATCACATATTTAATACATTATTGGGAAATATAGGTGAATATTATGTTGATGACCTGGTGGTTAAATCCTGACAATGATGTGATTATTTCACATACCTTAAAATTGTATTCGACAAGCTATGACAATACAGTCTGAAGATGAATCCACTAAAATGTGATTTTGGGGTAACATCAAGGAAGTTACTTGGATTTTTGATACACTACCACAACATCAAGGTCTACCCATTGAAGACTATTTATATCTCAGTAATGTCACCCCCATAAATATCAAAGAACTGAGGGGGATCTAAGGTAACCTCACCTACATTTGGAGATTCATACCCAAATTGGATGATAAAGCTATCCCCATCACCAGGCTAATGAAGAAGGGAATCACTTATCAATGGTATGATGATTTTCAAGAAGCATGTGAAAATCTAAATAAGTAATTAATGCACCCACCAGTTTTGATGCCTCTAATGGAATATAGGCCACTCATCTTGTATGTGGCTACCATGGAGAACTCACTAGGCACCGTCCTCACATAGAAAAACAATGTGCAGAAGTTAGAATAATATATAATTCCTCAATCATACAATTCTAGTTATTGAGACAAGATTTTATGATGTCGAGAAGAACTACATTTCACTCATCTTCACAGTGAAAAAGATGAGGTATTACTTGCACAACCAAGAAGTCCATCTGGTCTCTCATATTAATCCTCTAAAGTACATCCTTGGACACTATATATTGACTGGGAACATGTCCCGATGGGTGGTCATTCTATAGAAATATTACATTTGATTCATATCACATAAGTTATTGAAAGGTCAAGCCCATACTGATTTCTCCGTAGCACATCCTGTCCTATAAATTACCCCAGAAGACACTGAGATCCATAATGAGGAGGTATTTTATTCTCATGAAACTCCTCGAACATGGGAGATATACTTTGATGGAACCTACTAGATCCCTTTTAGCACAAGGACGGAAAACTCAAAGCTTAATTGGGTTGGTCTATGGGTTGTATTTGTATCTCCATAAAAAGTATATTTTCCTACTCTTTCTTACTGACAAAGGATATACGAATAATGAGGTAGAACACCAAACCCTCATTGCTGCCTTGGAACTATCCCTACATCTAAACATATCCTACCTGAATATCAAAGTGGATTTAGAACCAGTGATAAATAATATCAATGGATAATATTCCATAAAAAAGGAAGAGCTTTCCCCCCTCATTGGATACATCATGGTACTGATGTAAAATTTCCCTTTTGATTCCACATTTCATCATGTTCCCCAATAATAGAATACTTGTATCAGCGTACTAGCTAATTCAGTCACTGTTCTGTCCAACCCTAATCAAGAGGAAGAAATGTTCAGTATCACACATCAAATAAAGGTCTCATCAATCATCTTATGTGATATGGAATAAATCAATCTGGTCAACACTACCCTAGAGACTGAAAAGATGATGACCACTCCTATATAGATGGATCCCATAATTGGTTGTCTCTAAAACAGGATTATACTAACAGACCAAGATAGAAGAGAATAAATTCAGTTCCATGTAGAAAACTTCACCCTACTAGATGGTTGAAATGAACAAAAAATACTCTAAAATCATGGATTTGATGTAATATTCTTCATATTCGTAGAAGAAGAAGAGATTTTCACCATTATGAAAAAATTACATCCAGGCTCCTATGGAACCCATCAATCTGGGACAAGGATCTCCCACAAAATCATGAGATCAGGATATTACTGGAAAAATTTGATATAGAACTATGTGTAATTCACCAAGAAATTCCATGTGTTCTAGATCCATTCAAACTTCATCCATCAAGCCTCATAAATTCTACATACAGCTAAATATTCATGGTCATTTTTCATCTGGGGAATGGATATTGTGGGGCCATATCCCCCAACCATAGCTAAGCAATTAAAGTACATATTTACTAATACTAACTTATTTTCAAAATGGGATGAGGAAATACCCTTCAAGTAATTCAGGAAAAAGAACATCATGAACTTTGTAAAGCCCCATATCATAACTTGGTTTAGAGTCCCTCACAAAATATTGATGGACAACGAAACAAACTTCTATACTATAGAGTTGATAAAATTATACCAGGAGTACAACATCAAGTCCAATTACTCATCTCACTATCATGTAATAGCAAATTGATAGATATAGGCCTTTAATAAGACTCTATAAAATATACTCTATAAGATGGTGAACAAGGACAAGAAGTCCTGGATGAACATTCTTCTCCATGCTTTATGGGCCTACTGAACCACCACGTGTACCGCCAAATAGAAAACGCCATACTCATTAGAGTATGAGACTGAGGCAGTGTTACCCATAGAGGTCCATATTCCCTCACTCTGAATAGCCATTTTCAAATAAATCTCAGATGATGAGCAATCAAAAAATTAGTTGGATGAATTGGAATGACTTGATGATAACAGATTGCGCATATTTCATAGCCTAGATGTCTATCATAATCGGATCACATGATCCTTTAATAAGAGAATTATCATATGTTCATTACTCCAAGGAGAACAAGTGTTGGCTCTTAGAACCCCAATGACACTAGGAAAGAATCCCCTAAAGCTCGAACCCATGTGACAAGGACCTTATTTCATACATAATTTCTATCATAATGGATCTTACTCATTAGACACAATGGATGGGGAGCATGTTACACCCCCACCAATGTGATAATTCACAAGAAATACTTCTCATAAGTTTTCATTATATAGGGAATCCACAACAGTATAAACCCCACCACTATGTCCTAACCACACAAAATTAAACTGTACAGAGTCATCCTAATAGCAAAATAATAAATTTCACATCACATAAAGTCCTAATGGAAAGAATTTATAATAAAATCTATCCTAAGTCCTAATAGAAAGACTTTAAACTGTATGGCATCCTTCATATTGACCACATGATGATAAGCTGTATGGAGTTCATCCTAGATGCATGATGATAAACTGCACGGTTCCCAAAGAACTATGTAAGGCTTGATTCCTGCCGCTACAGGATGTGTAGTGATGTGAAAACCTCAAACATTTTTGGCCCAGCCACAAATTCCCTTTTACTTCACATCAGTAGATCTAATTCCTTACCTCTAGATGTTAAACTACAACATTAAATTCCTCACCACATGATATTAAATCGCATGACCCATCTAGAACTACATACGGCTTGATTCCCATTTTTCAATGGGATGTGTAGGGACGCCTCGATCCAATATCTTGGACCATCCACTACATGATAAAAAATAACTCTATTATACCCTCAACTACCTCTGTATTGTGATAGAAACCCTTGTTATTTATTTTTTCTCAAACTAATCATAGATCATGTGAGTTTATGAATTGAAGTAAGGGATTCCCCGTACAAAAAAAGGCATGAAAGTATGTGACAGTTCCATAATGGTTTTGAATGAAAGACCATAAATGGTAAACCTTGAGTCCCTATCGCATGAAGTCAAACTACACAATCAATGTCCTTTTCGCATGATACAAAACTGCACAGTCCATCAAGAAATATGTGTGGATTGATTCCTTTCATCACATGATGCGTATTGACCTCTGGATCTCTAATCTTGGGCCCCGATACAATAATCAAGGGAAACAATTCACACATCTTTGTATGGTCCAAACTGGAGAATAGAGAGTTTATCATTCAAGAACTACATGTGACTTGATTATTGCCCCCACAACATATGTAGCGATGCCCTAATTTCTAAATTTGAGCCTAGTCACAATATATAAGTATAAAAATCCCCCCCCTCTTTGCGTACGAATCGAATATGTGAATGGAATTTCATTTAGAACTACGTGTGGATTGATTCCCATCACAATGGAATATGTAGTGACACCAATCATTACATTATTGGGCCTATCCACAATACAACTGTTTCATGTCAAGGGACCCACATCCTCACCGCAAGACGTTAAACTGCACATCCCTTCAGAACTATGTGTGGTTTGATTCTCATTTTCATGAGATACACAGTGACGCCAGAATTTATATCCTTGGTCCCAACCACAACATTTATGTTATTTCATATTGGTTCCCACATCCTTACTGCATGACGTTAAACAACAGGGGAATATGTCCTTACTACATGATGTTAAACTGCATGGGAGTATGTCTTTACCTCATGATGTTAAACTGTATGGGAGGAATTCCTTACCACACGATGCTAAACTGCACTGAATCATGTCCTTGCCATGTGATGTTAAACTGCAAGGAAAACATCTTATTCACATGACATTAAAACTACACGGAAAGAACTTCCTCACCGCATGATGATAAATTGTGCAGTGAACGCCCTTATCACATGATGTTAAACTGCAAGGAGGTCATCACACTTTATCATTCCTTATCAAAGGACCACAAGGGCCTTACCCTAGTCAACCATAGTACGGGGTGTTTCTTCTATCTTTTTAGTCACTTCAACCTATATACCACAATTCATGTATCGATCACCCTGGGTTTCCGTCAACCTTTCATATCCCTTGTAAAGGAAAATATATCTCCCTACTTTCCCATTATATCGATGTAGAAGGTCTTAGAACCACCAACTAGAGACATATTGGTCCAATATAAAGGGATTTCCAATATCTTTATGTTTGACATCACTGAGGTAGAACTCAACACCTTAGTGTGATCTGAACCTCTCTTGGAATGACTATCCTATATCAATACTCATGACCTCAGTACCTTGAGGTATGATTTAGAACACCTTCATCTCCCACTCTGAAGGATATTAGAGAAATCTTGGCCCTGGGTATCCTAATTAGGATCTTGTGTAACATTCCACATATTAGGTCCATGTGTGTCATGACTTTAAACTGCCCACACTTTGGTCAAATATGTACGTCCTTAAAATTTATCCTATGATGGTCCAAATTGCAAGAGTTTAAACTACTAGGGAAAGAGACACAAAACTTGTTAGGTTGAAAACCTGAAAAGGGTGTCATGAAGAAAATTCTAGTCTTCACTCTCTAAACTCTTCATCTCCACAGTTTAGGAAAAAATTAGGGTGAAAAAAAATAAGTCATAGAGATCATGGGGACTATATTGTAGAAATAATAAAATCCAATCTATGCTCGTTGGACACCCTAGTCCAGGAAAACGTTAGAGTAATGATTTTTCACATATCCTCGCTATAAGAATATGTTCGTTAGGCAGTGACATAACTTTTAGGGTTCTTAAACCCTTCATGGATATTAAATTTTCCATGAATCACACTTAATTATTTAAAGTGATTTGGGTCATTTCATATTCCTTGGAAAGGAAAATAGATCTATCAGTTAATCCATGCTATTGATGAAGAAGGGATTAGACCCACCAACCTATGACACATATCCCAATATAAAGGGATTTCCAATCATTGTGATCTTGATTTCAATGAGGTAGAACTCAAAACAACAATGTGATCTAAACCTCTCCCTGTATGATTGTCTCATATCATCCTCGTAACCCAAGCACTTTAAACCGTGATTTAAAATCACTATACCAAACTATCTGAGCAGATTCGACATCCTTGACGTTACGTGACCATGTTTTGTACCCATTCCCAAAGAAAGAGTGTGACACTATATTCTTGAACCTTTGATGACCCACACCTAATGATTCGAAATCATAGGGCATAGGGGTTAAGATTCGCAATAAATATCTAAATTCCCCTAGGGTTCCATATCCCCTACTAGATATATATCTTTCAATATTCAACTTCATTGGTTAGATTCTTGAGTCTTCAAAAATATTTCATACCCATGGAAAGGAAAATAGATCACTCGGTTCGTCCATGATATTGACTCATAAGGGATTAGACCCACCAACCAGAGACATATTAGCTCTATAAGGAGGGATTTTTAATCATGGTGAGCCCTGGTGACACCATGGAGGAACATCACATCTCATAGTGTTAAATTACATACCCGGCATGTCTTCCTTATCCCATATTCACAAACTCAAGGTTTTGGGTTATGAATTACATAATCCACATTCCAACTATCTAGGAAGACCTAATATCTCTAGTATTTCTCCCTCAACCATATTTTCCCCCATAAATATTTCACTACCCTTGAAAAAGAGTGGAGATAAGATTTTCTTGGCCATGCTATTGACACATAAGGGATTTATCCCACCAACTAAAGGCATATCCTCCTTGAAAGAAAGGAACTTCAATCCTCATGAGATTTAGAAACACCATGGAAGAACCCAACATCTGAGTGTGTTTTGGTTTATTCCGATCATATCTGCACATTATCCCACAATAATTGATCATGTTTGAGATAAAAGACCCTAAACTAAAGCAATAGCAGGTCCGAGCTAAAAGACCCTAAACTAAATCAATAGAAGTTCTAATCTAAAAGGACTGAAACTAAAGCAATAACAGGTACAAGATAAAATATCCTAAACTAAAGCAACAATATGTCCAAGATAAAAGGCCTTAGACAAAAGCAATAGCAGGTCTGAGCTAAAATACCCTAAACTAAAGCAATAGAAGTCCCGAGATAAAATATATTACGCTAAATAAATATCAATTTTGGGATAAAAGAACCTAAACTAAAGCAATAGAATGTTTGATCTAAAAGACATTAAACTAAAGAAATATTAGGTCTGAGCTAAAAAGACCCTAAACTAAAGAAACATTAGGACCGAGATAAAATAACCTAAACTAAAGAAATAGTAGGTTTGAGCTTAAAGTCTTTAAACTAAAGCAATATCAGGTCGAGATAGAAGGCCCTAAACTAAATAAATAGAAATTCCAAGCTAAAAGACCTTAAACTAAAGCAATATTAGGTCTGAGATAAAAAGACCCTAAAAAAAGAAACATAGGGTCTAAGATAAAAGATACTAAACTAAGGAAATAGAAAGTATGAGCTAAAATACCTTAAACTAAATTAATATCAGTTCTGATCTAAAATACCCTAAACTAAAACAATTTCAGGTCTGATCTAAAATTACTTAAACTAAAACAATATGAGGTTTAAGCTAAAATACCCTAAACTGAAGCAACATTAGCTCCAAGTTAAAAGACCCTAAACTAAAGCAACATCATGTCTGAGCTAAAAGACCCTAAAATAAAACAATATTAGGTATGAGCTAAAAGAACCTAAACTAAAGTGATGAAGGTCCAAGTTAAAAAAATCTTAAAGTAAAGCACGATATAAATTGAGCCTACAAAATATTATAAGGACCACTATATGTCCTTGGAACAATCAAGATGCTCTAGCCAAGTCAATCATCTTTGTCAAAATAATAACACTCTACCTTCAGGACATGAATCCTACCTGAGAAGTCTTTCTATAAATCAAGTGATCTCAAGATAGATGGAATAGATTATCGATAATGAATCTCATTTTGGTGGGCATTCACAAGCATCTCTCAAGGGGAATATGTTATAATTTCCACATTCAATTCTAGTAATTATTGTTTATTTGATACAACGCAAGGGATAGGTATCATTGGAATGCAATATCAAAGTAGTAGAATATCATGCATTTCATGAATAAACGAAAATTGGAAAGTAATATGGATAGTTTAGAAAATAAAATCATTCATAATGTGTATAAAAATAGAATAATATTCACATAATGGAGTCTCTCGGAAGTCTCATCAAAAACTAAATACATCATAAGGGTATAACTATGATAAAAGTCAATTGACCACACTAGAAAGGTCAGAAAGGGTTGGGCAAGAAGTATCAATAGAACACTGAAGTGATGCACGCACTGTTTCTTTAGCATCTACATCAGGACAAATAGTCTTGAGAAAATCCATCAACTCCAAAAATATATTTAAGGTAGTTTCCATAGAATATGATGATGTTCAAAGATCATACCTCGAATGTGCTATGATTTCCTCTCATCTCCATATCTTCATAGTCCAAAATCCATCTGGGACTATAGTTTGGATGTCAAATAACAACCCTAATTCAATTCCTCCAACATATCCCCCAATACATAGTAATAGGATCCTCATCTATGATATTTTCAAAAAAAAATCACATGTGGCCAGATCTTCCTAAGTCAAAACAAGTTTCTTTATAATTTCATACAGAGGCTTCTGGTCAAAAACACCTTCTACCAAGTCATGAAACAACTGGAGAAGGTGTTCCCCTTGGTTATGGAATACTTCCAAGGGGGTATTAGTAATCAAATCATTAATCTGTCTCCAGATCAACTGATGTTGCGCCTGAGCATCTTTGACCAATAGAGTAGGTACGACGGGAAGATGAATAACCAGTTGAGCCAATGAGGAAATAGGAGAGGAAGACTCATATTTTGTTATCTCAATAGGTCTATCATCTATAGCCTATATTGGAAGAATAATTTTTAAAATAGACTATCTTTCACCATCAGGGTAGTCATCACTCAAACAAGGTCAGTTTCTTGACGTCTCACCCAGATCTTCAATCAATTCCATCATTGTCACAGATAGAGGGGTTGGTGAAGCAAAAGGCTTGTCCACACGACATACAAAATGGCTTAGAACACAATATAGATATGTTTCTACCCAATCCTAGGCATAATCCTGGGAAAGGAATGTGAGAGTATCAGCTGGAAAAAGTATGATCTCAACCTCAGTATCTTCACGTGCCCACATATTCCAAAATTGGCGGATGACCCCAGTATGTCATTCCCCAAGAACACAAGACAAAGGAAAAGGGGAGACCCTTTGGGTGTAGCCAAACTGAAGAGAGAATTGATTGGGTGTATAAGGTTTTTAGATAATTAGTTCATCCACCCTGGCTATAAGAATTACATCCCGAAGAGAGATTATATATGAACTTTCATCAAGGGAACTATTAGAATTATCAATAATTTTCCCAGTAAATGCACTGAAAAGGGTAAAATCAAATCTATCTGGTTGTCTCAGCGCATCCTTAACCTCAGCAGGACATAGGAAAATGGATCCAACCCTTGATATATTTAGAAATCTGGGACGAGATTGGGTGTATAGTATCCTCATGGAGTTATTATATTCATAACAATGGAATTTATCCCTTATCCAGCAAAACAAAAACTAGAGGGGGCCAATAATCCTATAAAAAGTGATACCTTGTTGAATATGGCCCAGAATTTGATAGGGGTGTGTAAGGACTGGTACTTCCTAATTAAGGTGATTTCCTTCTACAAACCATGCCATCATCACCAATGTGCTGATGTGAATCCTTGAGCACACATCCCCAGTTGAGAAAATCCATACTTTTAAAAACATGGCTGTGAATCTCGCCAGTATTAGGCCCAGAGAGACCTTCAAATTCACCCAGTAGCCCCATGAGGTATAGTCCCTAGCTTCCAAGATGCATCAATATGAGCCAGTACTGTCGCAGAAATGTTGATAAGGGAACCAATGAGGATATAAGATTATTTACTATACCCACTAAAAAAATAAAATATTGATCCAATCCATGAAAGAAATGACCAAACACATTTTTAGATCCTTCCTCAAAATATCTTTCACAAGAATAATCATTTCCTTTTAAAAAATTGGAATAAAAAATGGATTATCCCAAACATCCACAACAGGTAAGAATTATTCATACATCTTTCCAAAAGAGGGAATCCCGACCATTAGGTAGATGCCCCATAGGCTAATTCCCACTTCACCAGGGGACAGATCGAATTTTTTGGTATACAAATTGGGCCAGAGACCAGATGGGATCGGGTTGACAGCCTTCATCGCTATGGTCTCGGCAACGCCGGAGTGCCCTGATACTATAACCACTGCCGCACAAGCTGGTACCAGCCTCCCTTTAGGTTCTGGTAACTCAGAAGCATCTTCCCCCATGGACGATCCCTCCATAAGTGGAGCAGAGGATATAGAGGACGCCCCCTGCCTTTGAGGAAGGCGTCTCCACCACGATCGAAGAATTGGTATATGTGAACCTCGGAAGTGAGGTAGATCCAAGACCCACATTGATCAGTGCCGTCATGCCCCCCGAGGAGCATAAGAGGTTTTTGATGCTCCATTCCATCACAAATTCCAAAGATTGACTAAGGGGAATACATCAAGAAAAGAAGATGGAAGATTCATAAATAAAATTGCAAAGGCATTAAGGCGCGCAAGTATACCTGCGCGATAGCCTTGGGCACGCAAGTGACTTGCGCGCCGGACTTGAGGCACGAAAGTGACTTGCGTGCCCAATGTGAAATTTCACCCAAACCTCAGGTGGCCTATAAATACCCCATGTGGGCCCCCCATTACTACAACGAAAAAAAATCAAATGTTAGATTTAAGCTCTCGGTGCCCTAGTCTCTGCTTGAAGTCTTCCAAACACTTATAAGGTAATTTCTTAGCTATAATGAAAGATCTAAAGAGGAGGAATAAGGATTAAGTGTTTGAATTTATCAACACTTGTGCACCTAAATGTATAGCCCTTAAGGGAAATGTCCACACTTGCGTGCCGCCTTATCCCTTTAACAGAACTTGTGTGCCACCCTTTTGGAAGTTTTTAGGGATAATATTAAGGGATTGAGCCAAGTTTCACCCAAGTATTACCCTTTTGGAAGTTTTTAGGGATAATATTAAGGGATTGAGCCAAGTTTCACCCAAGTATTACCCTATGGGTTAACCATCACCCAAGTACACCCATGTCGTGCAAGTATACTTGCGCGACCAGGACTTGCGCGCCCAAACAGGACTTGCGCGCCTGCCTCTTTTTGGGTACCCCTTTTGCCTATTCAACTCTTTTCTTCAAATCCACCTCTCCTCTTCAAGATTTATCCTTCAAAACCCTCTTCAAATCCATTTATGGCATGGTTCCATTGTTCGATTCCTTATCTGAAAGGAATTCTGTGGAAAATCTCTCAAAACCTAATGATTTACATAACTTTATGTCACTAAGGTTAGAGATTTCATTCATTTCAACCTCATACTTTAAGATGAGAAGATCTTTAATCTGGACATCCTCCTTAGGAGTAAGCCCCAAGTTCCCTAATCTGGGATTCCTCCTTAGGAGTAAGCCCCAAGTTCCCTAATCTGAGCATCCTCCTTAGGAGTAAGCCCCAATCATAATTACTCTTAACCTAGGCCTCCTTTTCAGGAGTAAGCCCCAGGCTTAATTTCTTTTGACTTGGGCTTCCTTATCAGGAATTAAAACCCAATCATTAGTCCCTCTCTAATTTGGGCATCCTTCTCAGGAGTAATCCCTAAGTTAAGTATTCAAATCTCTATAAAGCACATATACCTTTATGGACCTTGTTCCCGGGTTTATTCCCTGAAGTAAAACCCAATCCTCATCTACCTTGGGTAGTCATACATACATAAGCCCCACATCATTTCTTATGATTGCATCTTTCATAGAAAAATTGTCAGGTTTTACTAATACCTCTTATTTATCCCACCGAGCATGACTTACATGAGCTTAGAGTGTAAAAGTAATTATAACATCTCTCTTTGAGACATTAATCATGCATAAACCTCATACTTATTCACTTGAACTACATGGGTTATGATTCCTTTTCTAAACAAGGATACGTAGGTAGCCTGTCTGCGGGTACGATCCCAACTCTAAAATAATCGGTGTTCTTATGAATGACAATAAACTTCAAGTTCCCCACTGAGTAGATTTAAAACCAGTATGGTTATCATAATGACCAAGATATTTCTATATAATATGTTGAAGGATAACATTGACTAAGAATATCTAATAAATACGAATGATTCTCTATCGATGAAGAACCTCAAATACATATACAAGATTCTCTAAATCTCATACATATCAATCATTGATTGTCAGATATAAAGGAAAGCTCATTTTCATACTTGGTAAATTAATAAGGATTCATGAACATAACTTAAATCTATAAAGAGAGTCCCGTAGTAGACAATAATTCCCCCCAAAAAGGTGTGATGAGTCTGACCTCCCATCCTCTCAACCAATGCAAATTATTAAGCCTTATTGGTCCATAACTAATGAGCACCTACCTTTGGAAAGTAGGTCCAAATGGATATAGAATCATTGGATGCTTCTGGTTCTACGAATAAACCCGTTAGAAACCGATTGGAATGCTTGAACCTTAAAAAAACAAGGTCATCCCTATTTCCAGAAGAAACAAAAAATGGTGAACCCGACATGAATCCTTAACCAAGTTAAATGATGTTTTACTTATTTTTTAGGTCCCTATTTAACTCAATGTGAGGGCCAACAAATAAATAAATAACATATGTGATCATCCAAAAGATTTAGTGACCGAACTTATCTTTATTATTTCTGTTATATCAAACAAGAACTCTTTTCTAAGATCTCTCTGCACTACAGAAATGGATTCTCTAAATTTCACGCCTGTGAATGACTCTAATGCTACTCCTGCTGGATCCTCGTCCGCTCTGAGGACAACATCACCTACTCAGCATCTTCAACACTGGGTCTCAAATGCACTGGTTAAGGAATAACGTCAACACGGTACCATTATGACTCTGGAGGTCGCTCGACAAGCCCTCCAAGTCAATAATTCACCCTGGTTGTCCGGACAACGATGACCAGTGATCAAGAAGCAGGTGATGCCAACCACCATATCTAACCGTTTCGGGTCATTATCCCCGGAACACAATCACTGGTCCCTCCCATATTATGGGGAGGTGAATGATAAGGTCACTCAAGGACTTAATTCAAGAAGATAGGAGTTATTCTTGAGGGATCCCATCAACAATCGCCACCAGACTCGTGCGACAGTTCACCCTCAACATGATGAGGGTATCGCCTTTAGGGGTTCAACTTAGGTTCCTCATACCTGAGTCTGCAAGACGAACTGTCAAAAGTGAAATCTGGTTAATAGGGAGCAGGTTTCTACTTCTTCCCCCTCAGGATAATTCCATCAAGCCAACTTGATGGAAAACAACGAGCGAGCATATACACCCATCCGTCCTGATGTTACTACCCAACAGACTCATCTGGAAGTAACATGCCAATCCCGCCAGGAAATTCCGGAGGAGTATTATAGGAAGGCATATACACCTGTTTATAATTCATCAACTAGTCAGCAAGCTCGTCTGATTGCACCCAAAGAAGCTCGCCAATCTAATATGGTGGCAACTGATAAGCAGGGACATACACCGGTTTACAATTAACAATTATATCATCAGTCTCGTCTGCCAGTATTGAAGGAAATTCATCAACCATACTTGAAAAAGAATACACAACAGGCACATACACCTAGTAATGTTCATCAAGCTTTCCAACAGTCTCATTTGGTAGCACCCGGAGAAGTCAGTCGGAAAGCTCTGACGACAAATTTGGAGCAGACTCAACTCTCTGCCCCCACACATGAGTACTATCAGAATTCACTGAAAGGAAAAGGAGGAAAGGAGCATGCACATACACCTACTCCAGACACATAATGGACGCATATTCCCATTCCAATAGCTGAATTCACCAAGCACATTCTGACAATGGTGAAAGAGTAGAAGCAAATTCCTACCCATATTTTGGATGCCTATCGGAATATTATAACAACTTCAGCAGCATCATAGGGAAAGAAATAACAATTTGTCCCTACCAGTGGAGTGAATCATCAAAATATCACTCTGGAACAGATACACACCTCTGTTCCAGTCCAAGAGGGTTGTGGGGAATACTCCCCCATGTCATACAGACAATCAAGTCAGGCACATACACCCGATTTGAATAGAGATAATCATCCTAACCTGACCATTTCTCTTGAGCAGGCACATACACCTGCCCATAATAACCACTTTCATCAACAAGTGGGTTCCAAAGTGATTAATAAGTCATCTAAGAAAAATACCCATTCAGCACAGTCAAGAAATCAAGAGCCAACCTTTAATAAGGCCTTGCTCGATGCTGGAGTTCTTGAAGCCCTCAGACAATTATCTGTTGCAACTCAAGATTCTACTCTCTCATTTCCCAATAGTGGGAATAATAATTCTGAAGGTATTCATCAGACACTTCCTCATGAAGGCTTGCTTCATGATAGTTCGGTCAATCTCTAAGTATCATCTTCAGATGATAGCCACGATAACCCTCTGCGTGGCCAGAAGATCAAGGAGCGAAAGGTTTCATATTTTTCTATAACCCACCATGGTGGTCCTTCCCATGATGATGAATTTAGCTGCAAAGGTCCTCTCTACAGTATTAATACACATTACCTGGAAAATTATTCAAAGGACAATGCAATAACAAGATAAACCTCTTATCTGGAGGCACTTGAAAATGTGAATCCAGTCATGTCTAATGCTTTACCGCTAGCGGGTGAAATATTTTCTCAATTAGAAGATAGCCCAGGGTGTAGGTCATTCTTCGAACCACCCCTGGGTCATTCATCATCTAACTTGATAAATGAATTCTCTACCAATCTTGTTGAATCTGATGAAGAAAAAAAGAAGCACCAGCTTTGGTCTAATCAGGTAGAAGAATATTCATTGAATGATAAGGAGGAAGTGCTGAATATGAGAAAACAACTGGAAAAAGGTGAAGTACCAGTCATGTTTTGGCTTTTGGCTGACTCTCAGTATGATATTCCAGAAATGTTGACAGAAGATTATATTCACGATATTCGTCTCAACATGTGGAAAACTCTTTGTCAATTGAAAAAGAAAATATTATCTTATAATAAATATGAAAATCATGTCAAGATAATAGAAGGGTTATAGCGCCAAATTGATTTGGCATCTCTCTCAGTTTCCCAATATCCAAAGGTTGAAAAGTAGCAGAGAGACCTTCAACATTCATGCCTTGGCGCACTAAAAAGATTTCATCAGTTAATTACCAATGCCCCTTATGGTATTCATATTATGGGATGGGGTGTTCATGGAGCACTGCATTTCATTGTACTCTCTAGTCAACAAAGCCCGCCAAAAATGGTCTCATGCAATGTTATTGCCCATGGCCGGCCACAACCAATTGGTTTTGTGTGTAATCAAAGTCTTGATCAGGAACATGCCTCAACTAGTTCTTCCCAAAGTCAGGCATACAAAGAACAAGTTGTCGAATTAATCTTGCATCAGGAAAATAAGAATATCGAACAAGCTTCTTGTTTGGAGAATTTGCATCATCAGGTGACAAAAGTGTTAGAAATCATCCAATGGTCATTTGAGCCAGGTGATTTGAGTGGATGTAGGTTGATTCATCCAACCAATTTTAGGACTAAAGTCCAAAAAATCAGGAGAGATTTTAAGAGAGTCTCAGATGTAGCAGCTCAAGAACCACCTCACCTTTCCAGACTAGGGACTCTTTTAACCCAACCCTCAGAATCAAAAAATAGGATTTGAGGAGTTGAGTAGGAACAACCCCAATCCACCAGACTGGGGATTTTTTCTGATCCTCAATCTCTTCCTCAACGAAAGTCAGTCTTCTCTCGATTAGGGAAGAAGCCACAAGAGGAACACATAGCCAAATTATCAAGAGATTCCCTCCAAATTACAGTTCATCAAGAAGTTCCTGAGGGATCAACTCAACAAAAGGCAATGTCTCATCAAGGACATGGAAGAAGACAGTATCGCAGAAATTCCGATAGAAGGAATGCAATGTGTTATGAATCGATAAATGTCATCAATTCCATTGTTACTGATCCTACAGAACATGAGGCTCACTCAGAGGGATCAGATGAATAAGTTCCTATTCAAGAAGATATGCACACAGAAGTAAATGAAGAAGGTGTGCGTACACGAAATAAAAGGCTTACCCAGAATCTAGGTATTCCTTCAAATAACCAACTCCCCCCTCTCTGAAAGGCGTCCAATAAGGGGAAAGGAAAAAGTTAGGTTACATTCCACCCTTCCTCTGGAGAAGGCCAATAATTCTTACTAGAGAAAAGGTTCGCACAACAAGAGGAAGAAATGAAGGAGTTAAGAAGGTTGAATGTGGAACTACTTCATGGTAGTATTCTTCCTAAGAGTGCTGGAGTCAGTCAGTCAAGGGAATTTGTTGAAGCTACTGAGATGGATCGAGAATATCCTCTTTTACCAGTACACCCTCACAGGTCTAATCCTATGGGTCATGCGCAACAACAACCGGTAGTGCTACCACAGTTGCAGTACCAGTCACCACACCTGTCCAAACTCCAGTTATTGCACCTGCTTAGGTCCAAACTCAACTAGATGTTTCTCAAAAGTTAATAACTACCATTGAGTCATTAACAGCTTGGTTGGAAGCTATGGAGGGAAAACGTGCAAAAATTCAACCAGAAAATAGAACTTACCCTAAATGGGTGGATGCAATTCCCCCCCCCCCCATCAAATTTTTCAAGTACCACATTCCCAATTTTTAATGGTTCGGGAGATCTAGGACAACACTTAACACATTAGGTTTCTCGTTGTGATCCTATTATCGGAACTCCTCAAAAACAAGAAGCAGTTAAGCTCAAGTGTTTTGTATAGTCATTACAAGGGCCTTCTTTTGGCTGGTATACAAGCTTGCAATCGTGGTCAATTACTGGGTGGGAAGATCTCCGTCAACTATTCCTTCTTCAATTTATCTCAACGTTTCCAAAGACAACAGTTTTTGATCTTACAAATTGTAAGAAAAGGGAGAATGAAAGAGTTTTGGATTTCATTTCTCGCTGGAAGGGATTAACATATTCCTTAAGCTTAGCACTCCCTCAAGAAGAGTTGTTGCCAATCTATGTGGAAAATTTGCATGATGAATTATGCACACCGTTGATCCCTGTGAAATGCACAAGAGGGTTTCGAGACCTTACTTCGATTGCTCAGTAGATCGAAGACTCTCCTACAAAGACTAAGGATAAAACTCATGTAATTATATCAGCTTCAGGAAGGAGAATGGGTAAAGTAGAGACTGCTACAGACACACTTAAAAAAGCACTTATACTTGCTTCCACTTCAAGACCTTCATCATATCGAAGGGCTCCACCTTCTGAGTGTCAAAAATAGACGCCATTTTGTCAAAATGATCAAAGCGATCAAAGACGGAAACAATTTGGGGAGTTAATGAATAAAGTTTATTCTTTATGAAATGAACAAGTTCCTGGTTACTTCATTTCGGCTCTGGAAAATAATTTGGTTTAGTTTCCAAGGCCTAAAAAGCCGAAAAATGAAGGAGATTAAGACCTTCCAAATTATTTCCCATTTCATCAGATGTTGGGTCATCCCATTCAGGAGTGTTTTGTCTTCAAAGACCTCCTACAAAAGATGGTGTACTCAAGGCAAGTCAAACTGAAAGGTTCTTCAGCTCAGGTAGCATGTGTTACTGCTACAGATCCAGAGGAAGAAGGCGAGTGGAAAGAAGTCAAAAGCAAAAATTCGTATAAATATGATGATTGAATGGTCAGGAAAATGATCAACCGAACTCATGACATTTTACGAACGTAATTGAAGAAACCAATTGTGTCTTCTGCTATGAATTACACTGCAAAACCCCCTTCATTAGAAAGAAAATCCTCAAAGAAGTGACATAATTAGAAGAAAGAAGAGTAGTCAGAAGAAGATGATATCATGTCAAAGCCCAATTTTTCTTTGACTCTAGAAGATTTTATTCCATCTACTTCAAAAGAAAAGGCACCGCCCCACCAAACGGCACAAACTAAACTGGATAATCAGGCAGAGTCTTCCTCAGATGAAGAGTTGATCTTTGTTTATGTTAACATGATTCACTTAACAGATCCTTATGATATTCACAGTTTCGATCCTGATGAGCCTAAGTTCCCTGTATCAAACAGAGGAATTAGAGGGAGTTCCAGAGTTCTAGGATACGGAGGAAGACGTGGATATTCCAGAAGACACTATTTCAATCCTACCCCTGCTAGAACTGTATATGCAGTGGAAACTCGTGGTAAAGCCCTTCAACGGGATCAACAAGAACAAGAAAGTTCTTCTACACATGGAAGATTCAGTCCTGACATAGTTATTTTGGAGGATCAATTGGAAGTTACACCTTATTCCTCTCAGCAAGTAAATAGACCTAGTCAGTCTCATCTTCCAAAGCCAAGAGTATTTCCAACTCCTACCCCAATACAAGATGCATCTACTTCCAAAGCATCAACTTCTAAGGCACATGCGAAACCACATGTTCCTATTGGGAAACGCAGACCTTTGGGCCAAAAGTATGATGTCTTGAAACATTTGGCCCAAGTACCAGCCAATTTATCAATTCTGGATGCCTTGAATCTATCAAAGGATATTCAAGAGGCACTCATTGAGGCTTTGTCAAGTCCTCAGGAATTTGAAACTGAAATTGATGCGGCTGAAGTCTACCATGTAGATAATGGTCCAGCAGAATGCCATGTAGTGATATCTTTTACAGATGAAGATGAAGATGATGTTGTTCATGGACATATTAGACCTTTGTATTTATCTGTTAATGTCAATGATATAGACATCCGACGAGTTTTCATTGATAATGGTTCAAGAGTAAACCTCATCCCTATTCGTACACTTTGTTGATTGGGCCTCACCGAATCTAATTTATCTCCTTCTACTTTGATGTTGTAAGGATATGATAAAAATGAACAAGAACCTCTTGGAGATATTACACTCAGAACTCAGTTTGGGGATCCTTTATCCAATTCAGATTTCATGGTTGTTCGTCATGACACAGACTTCAACATTTTTCTTGGAAGACCTTGGCTACATTAATATGCGGCTATACCTTTATCATACCATCAATGTCTCAAATATTGTTTCAATGGTCAAATTGGGACATTGTATGGTGATAAATACTCGTTCAAAAAATGTGAATCTCAATACATTGAGGCGGAATTCTATTATATGGAGGGAAATGAGGTATCTACAACAAAGGACGTTGCCAAAATTAATGCTCCATATGGTTTGGAAAAGATTCCAGTTAACCCATTAATACATGTGAGTACATATTATGTGTTGCCTATCAGTCAAATTGGCAGGATAGACCCAAATCCAAATACTCTTATGGAAACTTCCATAATGTCAATTACAACAACCAAGCCAGACAGCATGGTATAAGTTGTTGATTCACCAGGCAATGATGAAAGCTCAAATGGATATGTCTTCATTTCATCCGCTGAAATCCAGAAATTCTATACTTCATCAACCAGGCCATAATAAGTTATAGCAATGTCAAAGATGAACGATGATGTAGATTCTCAATCCATCATCTCCTATTTATTATCCAAGGAAGACCCTTCATCATCAATAGGGTCAGAAATGGTAGCCTCTTCTTCAAGATGTTCAAATTTTAACATCTCTCTTGATCATGGAAATTCTGCTTCATCATCTACTATGAAAGTAGAAATAGAAGAAATAAAACATGTTTAAGAAGAAGAGGAAGATCTCATATATTCTACTCCAGCATTTGAAGAGGGTATCTCTACCATTGTGGATGAACTCATAGAAATAAATCTGGGTACAAAAGAAGACCCACACCCCACTTTAATTAGTGCGACCATGACTCTTGAAGAGTAAGAAATGTATATCTCATTTTTAAAGAAAAATTGAGATATATTTGCTTGGAACTATACATAAATTCTAGGGCTTGATCCTGATGTTTCTACTCATCATTTGGGTTTTCCAAAAGAACATCGAGGATTCAAACAATCCACAAGAAGAACACACCTAACTTATGCCTCCAAAATGGAAGTTGAGCTAGATAAGCTTATCAAAGATAAATTCATCAGAGAATTTCAATATCCAAAATGGGTGGCTAATATTGTACCTGTGAAATATAAGAATGGAAAAATTAGAGTTTTCATTGATTTTAGAGATCTTAATCGGCATTGTCACAAGGATGATTTTCCAGTTCCGATCACAGAACTATTAATTGATGCAATAGCTGGCTATGAAGCACTTTCCTTCATGGATGGATATTCTGGGTATAATCAATTCTAAGTGGCTCTAGAAGATGAAGAATCTATAGCCTTCAAAGCCCCTTAGGGTGTGTTTTTCTATTGGGTAATTCCCTTTGGCCTGAAGAATGCAGGCGCAACATATCAACGTGCCATGCATCGTATCTTCAAACCCTTTTTAGGGAAATTTGTTGAATGTTATGTGGACATGATTAGACAATAAAAACACATATGTTAATTACATTTTAATGGTATTAAATGTTCATTTTTGATCTTATGGGTCTGAGTTAGTGGATTTTAATTTTGAACATACATTCTCATCATTTGTCCACTTCATGCCTAATGTACACCAATTTAGGCCCAATGATTCATATGATTTTAAGGAATGTAATTATCCATATTTTAATTTTATATTTTGTGAAAATTATCTACACTTTAATATGAACATTTTTCATTCAGGTATCATTGGGGGATTCATAAAGTATGATGGTGATATTTGGCGATGAAAGGAAACAATTCTGGAGATGGCGGATTGGACACCAGCCCACTAATGATAATGTGGGCCCCACAATACTCTCCCAATAAAGCCCAAATTTCGTGCGATGCTATAATAAATTTAGAGGAATAAATAATTCTGTAAGAGTCAGTGCTAATTAGGTCTCCATGGTGGTTATTAAGGTGGCCCAAAGAGAAGATCAAAATATGAGCCAGAATCTACAACCCAGAATTTTATCCCACTAAAACGGACATAACTCCATATCCACAACTCCAAATAGGCCCAAATTTTCCAGAAGTATATAAGACATCCGGAGACACAAAAGACTCTCCTATGTCCCACCCAGATTCGGCGATATTCTTTCCTATACAGGATGATCTTTTCAGGGGAGACAAGGAGGATAAAAAGTCAAGGAGGGGATCAAATTCTCCACTACTTTCCACCACCCTAAGGCCTTAATTAATTTAATATTTTGGAATACATTGATTTAGGCTCAGCCTAAGGCTTCCCAATTGCCTATTTAAAGTAGTGGTGGTGAGAGGGAATACATATCTTGTTTTTTGTAATGTTATTATGCCAAAGTTCCGTTGTAATGTTCTCAATTTCTATGTTAGTTCCTTTTCGTATTTCTATGTTCTTAATCAACATCTTTCTCTCATATTCTTCCCATTATCTCTCATTAGAACTCACAAATAATAGTGATATCTCTGTGCTGTGTTGAATTAGTGCACACATAGGTGTGAATTTCGTTCACACACACGGAGGAGTGCTCGTTATTTCCGTGATTTTAATTTCTTCAATCCAATTCTTATAAGCCATCTTCCGCCCACCATTGAGAGTATACCATCAATGGAGAGATAAGCCTTTAATGGTTTGATCATAGGATGATGAAAATTATCATTGAATGTTATTTTATGAATGAATTATTTTTAATTGGAAAATTAATTCAAGACTTCCATTCTTCAATTATTTCCGCTCTTCATCTTCACTGTGTTTGAGAAAGCTAAATCCAAGTGATAAAATGACCATACACCTTAGAGAGATCATGAATTTGGTTCTATAAGTGTGTAGGGGATTAGTAATTGAGTTTAGTTAGCATAAAACCAGAAAATTATGAAGTTAGTGTTATTTTGAAGAATGGATTCATCAAGAATTAGTAAAACCAAAAATTGTTTAAAGAAGTAAAATTCATTCAATTCACCCAAAGAATAATCCTAAGATCAACCCATTTTCATTAAATTGAATTAACTTAGGTTTTTTAGTGTTCTTTAAAACCATATAAAATCAAAACCAAGTTGGCCACTTCATAGCCAAAAATCCATCTCATAGGTTGTGCATCTTAGGTATCTTCTTAGGTCTCAATGGATTCGACAACCCAAGCTAGACTACAAGGACCGTTCTACCTTCATCTCTTGGGTAAATTTGAGCGTGAATAAAATTTTGGTGTCATTTCCGGGGACATAAGTAAGTAACTTAGACCAAAACCTTCTTTCCTCACCCCCATTATTCTATTCTAACCCAATATATCTTATCTTGTCCCTTTCTCGCTTTTTTTTATCCTTTTTGCGCATGTCCGCCTACACCCGTGCTAATTCAAAAAGACTAGTTAGGGTGGAAAGTCCTAGGATAGGGGAGTCAAGTAAACCTAGGGGATTGTTTCCATTAGATCCTAATCCTCTTGATACTCCAAAGTCAAAAATTGATCCCATTTCAATGGAAGGTATTCAAAGAAACCAACTCATAAACCCGGGTGGAAACCAAATTGGAAATCCAAATGAGGCAGCCCCAAACATGGGGAATGTGGTTGATCAAACCATGAATGACTACCTCAAACCTGCCTAAACCAATGCCCCCTTATGCATTAGACAAAATTCCTTATGAGATTCCAACCACATCTTTAAACCCCATGTCCTAAACCACCTTCCCACATTCCATGGAATGGAGTCCAAGATGCCCTACCTTCACATTAAGGAATTCAATGACATTGTAGAAACCATGTGTCCCCCACATCAACTAGAATCAGCTAAGATGAGGCTATTTACTTTTTATTTAAAGGATCAAGCTAAAAATTGTCCAAACAATTTGATACCATCATCCATCAACTCTTGGGACCAACTACAAATAGAATTCTACAAAAAATACTTTCCCCACCACAAAACAATTGCACTTAAAAAGAGCATCCAAAACTTTTTTGAAAAAGAGGGAGAGTCATTATATGAAACATGGGAGAGGTTGAAAGACACCCTAAACATGGTTACACACCATGGTTTTTATATTACTGAAAAAGTGAGAATTTTCTATGAAGGGTTGGGTCCAGGGAACAACACAATTCATTGATATGATGTGTAATGGAACCTTTAAAAATAAAGACCCAAATGTTGCTTATGAGTATCTGGAAAGCCTCACTGAACAAAAATAAAAACATGGGAAACTTCACCTTATTATGAAAATCCACAAAGAACTATTAGAATTCATACACTTAGATAAGAGGAAAGCCTTAGGGCTAAACTCGCAGCACTCTCTAGGAAGGTTGAAGAGATAGACCTTAGGAAAGTCCATGAAATCCAAAATATAGACCCTGTTTGCACAATTTGTGACAAACATGACCATAATACCGACAAATACCCAACCATTCCATCCATCAAGGATGTTATTTAAGGAGGAACCCCAGTGGAAGTAAATGATTTGAACTTCCAAAAGCCTCAATACCAAAACAACTTCAACCCAAGGTATAATGACCACCCATGCTTCCGCTGGATAGATAACCAACAACCTAGAAAACCACAGGGAAAAAATCCTTACCCCCATCAGAAATACCAAACCCATAACCAGTTCAAAACCCAACCCATCCAATACCAACATCCATCGGTCCATTTTCAACAAACCATCCCACCTCCAAAATATCCCCCTGGGATAAACTAATCTTCTCAAGCACCAACCCAAACTGTTCCACAAATCCTACTAGAAAAACTATGCAAACAAATGGAGAGGATGAACTCGGAAGTCTCTTCCCATAAACAAGAACTTCAAAACATCAAAACTGGAAAGGCACCCATGCCTAATCAGGTGGTAACATCCTCAAATTCAAGGGGAGAGTCAAGTTGTACTCAAACAACTCATGAACAACTAAAGGTTGTGACTGTTTTAAGAAGTGGGAAATCAATTGAGAAACCTGAACAACTAATTAAAAACCCATCTGAAGATTCAAACTTGGATGAAAATTCAAATGAACCACAAGATCAAACTGAGGAAACTAATAACAATGTGAAAGAAAAAACTCTTCAACAAACAACCCCACAACCTGCACCATTTACTCAATGTATGAGGGGGAAAACCAAGCCCGAATTGAGTAAAACATTGAGGGAAATCTTCTCACAAGTCATGTTGAACATTCCCCTTCTCGATGCAATCAAAACCATCCCTGCCTACTCAAAGTACCTTAAGGACTTGTGAACTTTTAAAAGAAAATTTTCACATAAAAACCAAGTCCTTTTGGATGCTAATGTGAGTACCACCATTCAAGGGACCATTCCTCCTAAGTTTAAAGACCCGGGTTTCCCTTACATCAATGTTGAAATAGGAGAGAGAAAATTTTTCAAGGCCTTGTGTGACCTAGGTGCTAGTGTCAATTTCATCCCATATGTTGTGTACTCCCATTTAGACCTAGAAGAGCTCCAACCCACATCTGTCACACTTCAAATTGCTGATTGTAGCATTAGGGTTCCAAAGGGTATTTTAAAGGACATTCTGGTAAAGGTTGAAAACTTCATCTACCCTGCTAACTTCATTGTCCTTGAAAACCATCAAAACTTAGGAAATAAGGAACAAAACCCAATAATCCTTGGTCGTCCTTTCCTTGCAATAATCAACTCTATTATCTGAGTTCGAAACGGGAACATGACCATCACCTTTGGAAACATGAGTCTAGACTTGAACATCTATAATGCAAGCTCACAAATAGGGGATGATGAGGACATTCATAAAGTAAATATGATAGTAAGAATTGATAATGAATCCATAGAACATCAAGGAATATTTGATGGATGTTTAAGTCAGGATGATATTGATTTCCTTTTTTCACATGAAGGAAGTTTATATCCTTGGCTTGAATCATTTTCAAATTTCTCTTATGATGAAGTCTTAGGTCCAACAATCAGTGAAACCTTTCAGGAAACCAATTTCATGGAGACCAATTAGACTTCCTTCCCTAAATCTGATCAAACCAATCTTGTAGCTGAAACTTATATATGTGGGAAATCAATCCTATCTAAAACTCTAGGAAACAAAATTGAACTTTATCCAATGTCCCAATCTACTTCTGAAATTCTGAACCAACCTGATCTTGAATTTAAGGAACTTCCCACTGTACTCAAGTATGCCTTCCTAGGGGACAATCAAACACATCCTATTGTCATTTCTTCTTATCTTGAAGCCAATCATGAGAGGATGCTTCTAGATGTCCTTAGGAAACATAAGAAAGCCATTGGTTGGACCTTGTATGATATTCCTGGGATTATCCCACTTATTGGGACTCATAGGATTGTTCTAGAATCTGATTCAAAGCCATTTCGTCAACCTCAACGGCGACTAAATCCTAATCTCATGGAAGTAGTGAGGAAGGAACTTATAAAATTGTTAAAAACTGGTATCATCTATCCCATAGCTGAGAGTGAGTGGGTGAGCCCAATCCAAGTGGTTCCAAAAAAGGCTGGAATCACAGTGATAACCAATGAGGATGGAGAGATTATTCTAACAAGGGTGAGTAGTGGCTGGAGAGTCTGCATCGACTATAGGAAGCTAAACCCATTTACCAAGAAGGACCATTTCCCCTTACCATTCATTGACCAAGTTCTTGAGAGAGTGGCAGGTCACGCCTTCTACTATTTCTTAGATGGGTACTCAGGGTACAATCAAATTGAGGTATCCCAAGAGGATCAAGGGAAGACTACATTCACCTATCCATTCGGCACCTTTGCCTTCAAACTCATGCCCTTTGGTTTATAAAATTCCCCTAGAACCTTCCAGTGGTGCATGATGGGAATCTTCTCAGATATGGTAGGGGATTTTCTAGAGGTCTTCATGGATGACTTCTCTGTGTTTGGGGATACATTTGAGGGATGTCTGTGGAATATAGAGAGAGTCTTGTCAAGATGTGAAGAAAATAATCTGGTCCTAAACTGGGAAAAATGAAATTTCATGGTTAAAGAGGGACTAGTCCTTGGCCATCTAGTCTCAGGTAGGGGGATTGAAGTTGATAAAGCCAAGGTTGACATCATTCGTCACCTTCCATCACCCAAAACTGTCAAGGAAGTGAGGTATTTCTTAGGACATGCTGGTTTCTATAGAAGATTCATCAAGGACTTTAGTTCAATCTCCCATCCCCTTTGTTCTCTCCTAGTAAAGGATGCTCCATTTTTTTGGATAGAAATATGTGAGGGTTCATTCTCAACCCTCAAATCCTCTCTCACCTTTCCTCTCATTATGAAATCTCCAAATTGGAACCTTCCTTTAGAACTTATGTGTTATGCCAATGACTTTTCTGTTAGAGATGTGTTAGGACAACATTGTGATAAAACTCCTTATGTCATTGATTATGCAAGAAAATCCTTAAATGATGCTCAAATCAACTACACCACCCCTGAAAATGAGTTACTTTCTATTATGTTTTCCTTAGATAATTTTAGGTCCTACCTCTTAGGATCCCCCATCACTGTGTTCACTGACCATTTTGCACTAAAATACCTCTTCCAAAAACAATTTTCTAAGGCTAGACTGATTAGGTGGGTCATTCTCTTATAGGAATTTGACCTCATAATCAAGGATAAAAAGGGCATTGAAAATGTTTTTGTTGATCACCTCTCTAGGATTGAATTCAAAGACAACTCAAACCACCTTTTTGTGTCTGATTCATTCCATGATGAACACCTATACTCTGTGAGTGACTTCCCTTGGTATGCCGACATAGCCAATTTATTAGTTACAGGAGTCATCCCAAAATTCATAGGGACTCAAGCGCGAAGGAAATTCCTTTATGATGTTAGGCACTATGTGTTTGATGATCCATAACTCTATAAGTTCTTCCCTGACCAAGTCATTAGGAGGTGTGTCCCAGAATCTGAACAAGAGTCCATCCTTAAATTTTGTCATAGTGAGGCATGTGGAGGTCACTTTTCCTCTAGGAAAACTTCTTCTAAGGTTCTTCAGTGTGGTCTCTTCTGGCCCACCCTCCCAAGGGACTCTTACACATTTTTTCGAAGTTATCCTAGGTGTCAACAAGTAGGGTCCATCAATAAAAGGAATCAAATGCCACTCACTCCCATCTTAGTGGTTGAAATCTTTTATTGTTGGGGAATTGATTTCATGGGTCCCTTCCCAAACTCTAGGGGATTTCTTTACATTATTTTAGCTATCAATTATGTCTCTAAATGGGTTGAGGCCATTCCTACAAAATCCAATGATCATCAAACTATGATTAGATTTCTCAAGGAAAACATCTTCTCTAGATTTGGAATTTCTAGGGCTATCATTAGTGATCATGGAACTCATTTTTGCAATCATCCATTCTCATCACTCATGGAGAAGTATGGAATTTCTCACAAAGTGTCCATTGCTTACCACCCACAGACCAATGGTCAAGCTGAGTTAGCCAATAGAGAAATTAAACAGATTCTTGAGAAATATGTTAATACATCTAGGAAATATTGGTCAAGAAAACTCTTAAATTCTCTTTGGGCCTATTGAACCGCATATAAAATAATTTTAGGAATGTACCCATATTGGTTGGTTTATGGTAAAACAAGCCATTTTCCAGTGGAAATTGAACATAAGGCCTTTTGGGCAATTAAAAAAAATGAATTATGACCTCTCATTGGCTGAAACAAAAAAGGAAATTAGATCTCAATGAACTTGAGGAACTTAGGATGGAGGCTTATGAAAATTGAAGGATCAATAAATCTAAAGTACAAGCCTACCAATCTAGAAATCATAAAACCAAACACATTGAACTAGGAAAACCTGTTCTTTTATATAATTCTAACACTACTGGAAAATAGCCCTATACCCACAGTTTTAGGGAAAACTGTGGGTATAGGGGTGCCCTATACCCACAGTTTTAGAAAACCATAGGTATAGGGATAATATGGTCACATATACCCATGGTTTTGGAAAACTGTGGGTATAGGTCACCTATACCCATGGTTTTTTCCCAAAACCATGGGTATAGGTTTTTTATGACCTATTCCCACAATTTTCTAAAACCATGGGGAAAGAAACACCTATACCCACGGTTTTGGTCAAAACCGTGGGTATAGGTATTTTCCTCGAAGACCTATACCCACGGTTTTACAAAACCGTGGGTATAGATTTCCCGCACAATGGCGGCAAAAAACATTTGTGGGGCACAAAAAAATATTTGGCGGGAAAAACTATACCCATGCTTTTCCCTTTTATACCCACGGTTTGTATTAATCTATTTATGTAAATACAAATAATTTAACATATAAAATGTCTAGGAATGTTGGTGAGGCATCGTTCCCTTTAGACCGCAGATGTGGGATCAAATCCCACTGGACTTTTATTTTCTAATACAGCGAACATTATTAATATATTAAGAAAAATTTATTTTCACTTAAGCATAAGCCACATAGCATAGTTGGTCTGACGTGTTGCGTTAATTGGACAGACGTGGGATTAAATCCCGTTGGACTTTTATTTTCTAATACAGAAAAATGAATTAATATATTACGTAGAAGTTATATAAAATTAAACAGAAGTCACCTAGCATTGTTGGTCAGATGCAATTCGTTAACTGGACAGCCCCTGGAGGTCACAGGTTTAATACATGCCTGCTATTTTTTGTAATATTTATCCCTATGGTTTTAATACCGTGGGGTATGGCTTTGACAGCATGTAATTTCACGTGAGGATTTGAAAAAAAGCTATACCCACGGTTCTGATAAACCGTGGGTATAGGATGGGGACCTATACTGACTCCGTTCCAGCCCACAGTTTCCAAAACCATGGGTATAGGCTATACCCACGGTTTTCGGGGCTATACCCACGGTTTTGAACCATGGGTATAGGCCATTTTTCTAGTAGTGTAAGCTTCACTTACACCCGGGAAAATTGAATTCTATATGGTCAGGTCCATAAATAGTGCATAAGGTGTACCCCCATAGGGCTGTTGAAATTCAATATCCCACCAATGGTCAAACATTTAAAGTTAATGGTCATAGAGTCAAACCATTCATAGGACCATTCCAAAAACATGAAGTTGATGAAGACTTGTGTGAACCTACATTAGATGACGAAAATAATTAATCGATTAGGGGTCCAAGTCAAGCTAATGACATTAAAAAAAGTATTGCATGGGAGGAAACCCATGGTTTTCAAGTTTCTAATCATTTTGTTGTTTTAATCAACTTTATATTTCAAATAGGATAATTGGATCATTTTTATATAACTTTATTCTAACTCATACTATTGACCTGTTCTTCTCTTATGAGTATGGATGGGTATAAAGGGGGAGCACCGTATTCATCCATGTCACGCGATGTGATCCCTGAGTACTACCATACCCAAAAATTAAAAAGAAGACAATGTATCATCAGTTGATTTAAAAAAAACAAAAACAAAAACAAAAGGAAAACCATAAAAATGATGAGACTTGGTATTAAATAAATTGTTGTGTTGTTTTTCTGTCTGGTTTGTTCTTGTTTTTATGGTTCAGGGACTATTTTTTGATGATACATATTCAATCAAGGAGGTGCCTACATCTACCATGAGAACAAAGAGTGATTTTGGAGCACCACAATCATCATTATGAAGCCACCAGGTGAACTTGTTCCATGCCCTTTCCAACTCATTCCCCCACCACCCGATTTCTCCTCTCTTTTCTTTTTACGAAACTAGGGACAATTTAATTCTATGTTGGGGGGTGTGGAAACAAATTTTTTGTTAAAAAAAAATTAAAATTCCTTTATCATTCATATGATAACATCTTTTCTCACATTAAAACTACATAGCAAATAATTTTTATTTCCTTGACTCTTAATTTAATTCATGATTAAGTTTACAAGCATTTATTTTGAAAGTTTGGTTGTCTAATAAGAATTTTCATCATTTTTATTTTCATATATTAAATAAAAATTCCACAATGCACATCCTCTAGATTTTTGGGTACTAATTTGAATTATCAGGGTCCCATAATAAATATCATAGGCCGGTTTGATTTTTATGAATAATATGAGTATTCAAAAAATAAATAAATAAATAAAAATTTGCGTGTAGAGCAATGGATTGATAAAATGTGAGTCTTTCGACACTTGGGGATCGTGACTCCAGAGTTTTCTAGCCCCGATTTTTTCACTCTATATATATTTATGGTAATATGACTTTATTTTTGATCAAGTTAACTTGAGACGATGCCCGAGTATGTGGGCTTCACTTGGTGCCCTAAGGCCTTTGAATTTGGGAGTCATCAGCAAAGTCTTGCCACATGGGTTAATTTGATTAACTGCAATCTCAATTACTATGGAAATATTTCAAAATAAAAATAAAAAAAAGGAATGATGAATACTCATATTAGGATTAAATGTGATTCCACCTAGCGCTTCCATGATTTCCCCCTTGAATGAAAATGAACCACCATATCTATTGTGATTCACAACACATCATTTCACCTAATTGAGTTGGATGAAGTATGATGATGGATTTTATCAAAGTAATGGGATTGGTATTGGGATTTTCTTTTAAATTTATCATGTTTTAAATTATTTTGATAGGTTATAAATATATATTTGTGTGTAGTTTACATTGTGATCACTGTTTGTTATAATGTGTTTAAAAAAAAGAATTCAAATATAATCTTTGAATTATTTGCTCGGGACTAGAAAATATCAAGTTGGGGGTGTGATTAGAAAATAAAAACACATATGTTAATTACATTTTAATGGTATTAAATGTTCATTTTTTCTCTTATGGGCCCGAGTTAGTGGATTTTAATTTTTAACATCCTTTCTCATCATTTGTGCACTTAATGCCTAATGTACACCAATTTAGGCCCAATGATTCATCTGATTTTAAGGAATGTAATTATCCATATTTTAATTTTATATTTTTGGTAAATTTATCTACACTTTAAAATGAACATTTTTTATTCAGGTATCAATGGAGGATTCATAAATGATGATGGTGATATTTGACGATGAAAGAAAACAATTCTGGAGAAGGTAGATTGGACACCGGCCCACTGATGATAATGTGGGGCCCACAATACTATCCCAATAAAGTCCAAATTTCATTTGATTCTATAAGACGTGTAGAGGAACAAATCTGTCTTCAGGAGTCAGTGCTAATTTGGCCTCCATGTTGGTTATTAAGGCGACCCAAAGAGAAGATCAAAATATGGGCCAAAATCTGCGGCCAAGAATTTTATCCCACTAAAGCGGACATAACTCCAAATACACAACTCCAAATAGGCCCATATTTTTCAGAAGTCTATAAGACATCCGGAGACAGAAAATACTCTTCTATTTCTCACCTAGATTCGGCGATATGCTTACCCATACAGGACGGTCTTTTTAGGGGAGACAAGGAGGATAAAAAGTCAAGGAGGGGATCAATTTCTCCACTACTTTCCACCACCCTAAGGCCTAAATTAATTTAATATTTTGGAATAAATTGATTGAGTCTTAGCCTAAGGCTTCCCAATTTCCTATTTAAGGCAGTGGTGGTGAGGGGGAATACATATCTTGTTTTTTTAATTTTATTATGCCAAAGTTCCGTTGTAATGTTCTCAATTTCCATGTAAGTTTCTTTTTGTATTTCTATGTTCTTAATAAATATCTTTCTCTCATATTATTCCCATTATCTCTCATTAGAACTCAAAAATCATAGTTATATCTCTTTGTTGTGGTGAATTAGTTCACACATAGGTGTGAATTTCGTTCACACACACGGAGGATTTCTCGTTATTTCCGCAATTTTAATTTCTTCAATCCAATTCTTATAAGACATCTCCCGCCCAACATTGAGAGTAAACCATAAATGGAGGGCTAACCCTTTAATGGGTTGATCGTAGGATGATGAAAAGTCTGGATTTAATGTTATTTTATGAACGAATTGTTTTTAATTGGAAAATTAATTCAATACTTCCATTCTTCAATTATTTCAACTCTTCATCTTCACTGTGTTTGAGAAAGCTAAATCCAAGTACTAAAATGACCGTACACTTTGGAGAGATCATGAATTTGGTTCTCTAAGTGTGTATGGGATTAGTAATTGAGTTTAGTTATCATAAAACCAGAAAATGATGAAGTTAGTGTTATTTTGAAGAATGGATTCATCAATAATTAGTAAAACCAAAAATTGTTTAAAGAAGTAAAATTCATTCAATTCACCCAAAGCATAATCCTAATATCAACCCATTTTCATTAAATTGAATTCACTTAGGTTTCTTAGTGTTCTTTAAAACCATATAAAATCAAAACTAAGCTGGACACTTCATATCCAAAAATCCATCTCATAGGTTGTGCATCTTAGGTATCTTCTTAGGTCTCAGTGGATTCGACAACCCAAGCTAGACTACAAGGACCATTCTACCTTCATCTCTTGGGTAAATTTGAGCATGAATCAGGACAATTTGGTGGTTAAATCCAGACAATGTTCTAATCACTTGGCTGATTTGGAAATCATATTCCACAAACTTCGACAATACAATTTGAAGATGAACCCATTAAAATGTGATTTTGGGGTAACCTTAGGAAAATTTCTTGTCTTTGTTGTATGCCATCGTGGTATCGAATTCGATATTGAGAATAAAAAATAAATCCTTGGTATGTAACCTCCTCGAAATTTGAAGGAATTGAGAGGACTTCAGGGACACTTAGCCTATATTCGGCGTTTCATCGCCAATTTGGCAGGAAAATGTTTACCCTTCACCAAATTGATGAAGAAGGGAGTCACTTAACAGTGGACTAAAGAATGTCAAGAGGCATTCAATATTCTCAAGAAATATCTCTTAAGTCCACCGGTATTAATTCCAACTCTTGAAGGAAGACCACTTATTCTGTATGTGACAGCTTTAGAACGATCATTGGGTGCCTTCCTTTCCCAAAAGAATGATACTGGGAATGAAAACAGCCTTTACTATCTTAGTCGGACTATACTTGAGGTAGAAACTTGATATTCAAGTATTCAAAAGTGCTGCCTAGTGTTAATCTTTGCAGTTCAGAAATTGAGACACTACCTGTAGCATCATGAAGTCCAATTGGTATCTCGCAATAACCTGCTCAAATTTATCCTTAGTCGTCCAATGCTTACAGGATGTCTGGAAAGGTGGGAAGTTATTTTACAACATTTTGATATCCTGTATATGTCTCAAAAGGAAATAAAGGGCCAAGCTCTGGCTGATTTCCTTGTTGAACACCCTTCAGTAGAAGATACATCTTTAGATATTGAAATTTCTGATGAGGAAGTCTTATCTATTCAAGATAATATTCAAACATGGGAAATGTACTTTGATGGTGCTTCCAGAAGTCCAACAGAGAAGAAAATGGAAGATCCTAAATTCAACAAAGTTGGGTTGGGAATTGTACTTATTTCCCCTGAAAAGGCAGTGCTACCCTATTCCTTCTTATTTTTGAAAGGCGGTACAAACAATGAAGCATAATATCAAGCTCTCATTATAGGATTGGAGTTGGCACTTCAGGCACAGGTGAATCACTTAAAGGTGAAAGGTGATTCAGACCTGGTAATCAAACAAGTCAATGGAGATTATGCTATCAGAAAAGAAGAATTAATCCCTTTGTATGATTACATCAGAGAGTTAATGGCGGAATTTCCTTTGGAACCGACATTTTCTTATGTCCAGCAATCAAAAAATGCCCAAGCTAATGCATTGGCTAATATAGCCACAGCTCTGGCAGATCCAAATCGGGACGAAATAATCATCAGTATTGCCCACTGTCGTACAGTTTCACCTTATGTTCAAATCAGAACAGAGTAAATAAATGAAATTAGTCCCATTTCTGAATCATATGGTCATACTACAGGATGGATGACACATATCAGGGAATACCTTCAAAATGGAACACTACCACCTGATAGAGCTGGGAAAGAACAAGTCTGGCGACGTGTGGTCAATTTTACTCTTTATGATAGCCTAGATCACCTAGAAAAAATTATCTACAAAAGAGGTTTTGATGGAGTTATCTTCAGATGCATTGATGGTGAAGAGACAATGGCTATCATGAAAGAAGTACATGTAGGAGTCTGTGGTGCCCACCAGTCTGGACATAGACTGTCTGATCAAATTCGAAGGCTTGGATACTTTTGGCCTTTAATGATACAAGATTGTGTTGATTTCACTAAGAAGTGTCATTCTTTCCAAGAATGCGCCAACTTCATTCATCAACCCCCAGATTTTCTTCATACAGCTAAATACTCATGGCCATTTTCCACATGGGGAATGGATGTAGTAGGACCTTACCCTTCAGCTACATCCAAGTAGTTTAAGTATATTCTTACTGTTACTGACTTCTTTTCCAAATGGGTAGAGGAAATACCTCTCAAAGAATTTAGTTCTAAAAGCACTGTTAGCTTCATAAAGTCTAAAATAATTACCAGATTTGGTTTTTCTCATACCATATTGATGGACAATGGCACCAACTACTGTTCATCTGAGGTAAGGAAGTTTTATCAAAAATACAACATCAAATCCAACCATTCATCTCGATATCATGTAGTGGCCAATGGACAAATAGAAGCCTTCAATAAGACTCTTTTAAACATACTAAAAAAGTTGGTGGATAAAGATAAGAAATCATAGCCTGATAAAATTTTTCATGCTTTATGGGATTATCGAACCACCACCCGCACTGCTACACAGTCAACTCCATATTCATTGGTATATGGAACAGAAGTAGTCTTGCCCATTGAAGTTCAATTACCTTCACTCAGAGTATCCATTTGTGATCAGTTATCTACAGATGAAAAATCTCAAAAGTGATTGGATGAATTGGAATGATTATATGAAAAAATATTGTTCACCCTGCACCACTTGAAAGTCTATCAGAATCGAATAGCATGAGCTTTTAACAAAAAAGTTCATCTTCATTCATTCATTCAAGGATAATTGGTATTGGTTCTCAGAACTCCAATGATACCAGGAAAGAAACCTCCCAAGATTGAGCCAAAGTGGGAAGTACCTTACTCAATACATAAGGTCTACTCCAATGGAGCTTATTCTTTAATCTCAATGGATGGAGAACTCATCACAACTCCAACCAATGAAAGATTCTTGAAGAAGTATTTTGTGTAACACAAATACATTTTCATCCAACACGACGTTAAACTTTGTTGCCCTTATATCGTCCAACATGACGTTAAACTGTGTTTTCCTAACTACATGACGCTAAACTGTACAGCACTCGTCCTTGTTATATGATGTTAAACTATATAGCCCCTCTTTTGTCCTTACTACATGACATTAAACTGCACAGTCCCTCTTTCGTCCAACATGACGTTAAACTGTGTCATGTACCTTATGTCCTACATGACATTAAACTGTACTTTTGTCCTACATGACGTTAAACTGTAAATGTACCTTTATTCATCCCACATGACGTTAAATTGTACATCTTCTCATCTTACATGATGTTAAACTGAAGGAAAAAATTCCTCAATTACGTCCTACATGACGTTAAACAAAAAACCCTTGTCATACATGACGTTAAACTGTAAAATTTCCCTAATTCGTCCAATATGATGTTAAAATGTGTTTCCCTTCCATTGTCCAACATGACGCTAAACTGTGTTGTCCCTCTTTCATCCAACATGACATTAAACTGTGTTGTCCCTCTTTCATCCAACATGACGTTAAACAATGTTATCCCTCTTTCGTCCAACATGACATTAAACTGTGTTGTCCTAGCTACATGATGCTAAACTATCCAGCACTGGTCTATGCATATGACCTTAAACTATCATATTCCTCACTGCAAGACTTTAAACTACATAGTCCCCTAGTCCTCACTGCAAGACTTTAAACTGCATAGTCCCCTAGTCCTCACTGCAAGACTTTAAACTGCATGGTCCCTCTATTTTCTAGAATGACGTTAAACTGTGTCTGGTCCCTTATATTTCCTACATGACATTAAACTGTGCATCATTAGGGTTGTTTCTACCTCTTGTTTCTCACACCGAGCATGACTCACGTGAGCTTAGAGTAAGCTTCAACTATAACACCCTCTCTGGGCCACTAACCACGCGTAAGTCCCAACATCATCTTCAGGTTGTCCTCAGGTACAACTTGATCACCAATTCATTCTTAATCTAACTATGCAGACTTTGATCCTTGCCTTCTAGGCTGGGTACGTAGGCAACCTCCTATGGTTCAAGCCCAAAACCAACATCTTCACATCGGTTCACCTCCATCTCATACGATGTTGATCCGTGAATCCCCCCAACCAATATCTTTACATTGGTTCACCATCATCCTTTTTATATGATGCTAAACTATACAGTCCCCCATTGTCCTCACTACAAGACATTAAACTGCATAGAAATACATCTTAGCTACATGACGCTAAACTATGCAGCACCGGTCCATGCATATGACCCTAAACTATTCATACTTTTGTTTTGTATGACAATAAACTACCACAGTCTTTGACACCCTCACCTTAGAGGGAATAATTATTGACATTGATCTCCAACCATGTCATACTTCAAGGACTACGTGCATACATGGCAATGCCCGAACCTTTAATCTTGGTTCAAACCATCATTGCACTAAAGCCCCCTTTCACCCTTCACTTGTACGAACCAAATCTGTACAGAGGATATTTCAAGAACTATGTATGGCTTGATTACCATCCTTATAGGATATGTAGGAAAGTTTGAACGTCCCTCGAATTCAACCCCAAGTCTATGGGACTAACCCCAAATTCCACTTTCAGTCCCTTGGCTGAAAAGTCCCTCTGTGAAAACATGAATGTGGTATGAAAACCCTGGTCTTCATTCACATTAGGTTTATAAAACACACAATGTGTATTTTTTATTATGGTCTGAGCTCTATGACGCTAAACTAAGATCTCTTACATTCTCGTCCCACATGACGTTAAATTATATTTCAAGAACTACATTTGGCTTGATTCTCATTCTAATGAGATATGTAGTGAAGTCCATCATCTCAATTCAGGACCCAGCCACAACATGATTATGGTTATCATTGGTCTGTGTATCTCCTTTATGCATTGGAAAATGCCCATTTTGATGATGTCATATTCCTAAAATTAAATACTCCCAGATCTCCATAACCCTTTTCTTGAATTCTGGTCACAAAATTTCGGATACCCGGGAATTCTTTTGCCTGACTATGCAACACGTTCCCTTAGGCATCCTTGCATAAGTAGTCTACATAACAGACCATTCAGCCAAAAGATGATATTATTTGACTATACAGCTAATTACCTTAAGTGGCCCTACATAATTCAACCCCCTAAAGGGTTTGTTAAATATTAGTAATTTCATTCTTGGGAGGAAAACCTCTTTTGTCCTTATTATTTTTAATGACAATATGTAGGGATCCACAAAAAATAGCCATCCTTAACATATTTTTCCCATAATCTTTTTCATGATCTGAAAGTGTTCAATCCTATGGTTTATATTTCCCTTCCCTGTGTTTGGGTTGGACCTTCACAGGAGTGAAATTCATCCAATTCTTTTACAATCTTAATTGGGAATATCCTCTCCATATTCAAGTACCTCTCTCCATACATCAAACTCTATGCTTTGGAAAATTTGAATCTCCATAAACTTCCACAGGCTTTTTAGCAATAGAAAAGTAAAATTTCTAAGAGTTCTTTTGCCTGACTATGCAGCACGTGCCCCTAGGTGTCCTTGCATAAGTAGTCTACATAAAAGACCTGTCGGCCAAAAGATGCTATTATTTGACTATGCATCCAATTACCTTAATTATCCCTACATAATTCAACCCCCTAATGGGTTTGTTAAGTAATGGTAACTTCATTCTTAGGAAAAACTTCTTCTAATGCCTTTTAGCCCTTTTTTCATATCATTACTCAGATTCAAAATTTCTTAAGGCATAGTTTACATGTTTTCCCCCATACTTGAATGTGGTAATATGTTTTCAGATAAATTATCAAGGAATTGAGTCAGTTTTAATCCAATCGGTCAAATCTATTCGACCATAAACATTAGCCTTTTTATAGTCCAACATGCATGAATTTAAACTGCCAGATTTCTTGTTTATTCTCACCTCAGAGTCAAATCCTCTTTCCTCTCCGGATCCAACTCTAAGGGGGAATTTTGTTGATGCTCCAATCTGTCACAGAGTCCAAATATTGACTAAGGGGAATACCTCGAGTAAAGAAGAGGGATGATTCATAAAAAAAATTTGCAAAGGCATTAAGGTGCGCAAGTATACCTGTGCACCATCCTTGGGCGCCCAAGTCACTTTCACGCCAAAATTGAGGCACTCAAGTGACTTCCATGCCCAAAGTGAAATTTTCCCCAAACCTCAGGTGGCCTATAAATACCCCCTGTGGGCCCCCCATTACAACGATGAAAAAAATCAGAAGTCAGATTTAAGCTCTCGGAGCCCAAGTCTCTGCTTGAATTCTTCCGAACACTTCTAAGGTAATTTATTACCTAGAATGGAAGATATATAGAGGAGGAATAAGGCCTAAGTGTTGGAATTCATCAATACTTTCATGCCTAAATGTTTGGCCCTTAAGGGAAATGGCCCCACTTGCGCGCCGCCTTATCCCTTTAACAGAACTTGCACGCCACCCTTTTGGAATCCTTTAGAGATAATACTAAGGGCTTGAGCCAAGTCTCACCCAAGTATTACCCTATGGTTTAACCGTTATCCAAGTACACCCGTGTCACGCAAGTATACTTGCGTGACTAGGACTTTCACGCCCAAACAGGACTTGCACGCCTACCTCTTTTTGGGTACCCCTTCTGCCTATTCAACTCTTTTCTTTAAATCCACCTCTCCTATTCAAGATTTAGCCTTCAAAAACCTCTTCAAAGCCATTTATGGAATGGTTCCTTTGTTAGATTCCTTATCTAAAAGGAATTCTGTGGAACATCACTCAAAACCTCATGATTTACATAAATTTATGTCACTAAGGTTAGAGATTTCATTCATTTCAACCTCATCCTTTAAGATGAGAAGATCTTTAATCTTGGAATCCTCCTTAGGATTAAGCCCCAAGTTACCTAATCTAGGCTTCATCCTTAGGAGTAAGCCCCAAGTTCCCTAATCTGGGCATCCTCCTTAGGAGTAAGACACAATAATAATTTCTCTTAACCTGGGCCTCCTTTTCAGGAGTAAGCCCCGTGATTAATTTATTTTGACTTGGGATTCCTTCTCAGGAATTAAAACCCAATCATTAATCCCTCCCTAATTTGGGCATCCTTCTCAGGAGTAAGCCCTAAGTTGAGTATTCAAATCTCCATAAAGCACATATAACTTTATGGACCTTGTTCTTGAGTTTCTTCCCTGAAGTAAAGCCCAATCCTCATCTACCTTGGGCAGTCATATATACATAAGCCCCACATAATTTCTTATGATTGCATCTTTCGTGGCACAATTGTCAGGTTTTACTAATACCTCTTGTTTCTCCCATCGATCATGACTCACTTGAGATTAGAGTGTAATAGTAATTGTGACATCTCTCTTTGAGACATTAATCAGGCATAAACCTCATAATTCGTCACTAAAACTACGTGGGTTCTGATTCCTTTTCTAAACAAGGATACGTAGGTAGCCCATCTGAAGGTATGATCCGAACTCTAAAATAATCCTTGTCCTTATGAACGACAATAAATTTCAAGTTCCCCACTGAGTGGCTTTAAAACCAGTATGGTTATCATAATGACCAAGTGATTTCTATATAATATGTTGAAGGATACCATTGACTAAGAATCTCTAATAAATACAGATGATTCTCTATCGATGAAGAACCTCAAATACATATACAAGATTCTATAAATCTCATACACATCAATCATTGATTGTCAGATCTAAAGGAAATCTCATTTTCATACTTGGTAAATTAATAAGGATTCATGAACATAACTTAAATATATAAGGAGAGTCCTGGAGTAAACAATAATTCCCCCCAAAAAGGTGTGATGAGTCTGAACTCCCATCCTCTCGACCAATGCAAATTCTTAAGCCTCATCGGTCTATAACTAATTAGCACCTACCTTTGGAAAGTAGGTCCAAATGGATATAGAATCATTTGATGTTTCCGGTTCTATAAATAAACCCATTAGAAACCTATTGGAATGTTTGAACCTTAAAAAAATAAGGTCATACCCATTTTCTGAAGAAACATAGGTACGTTGACTTCCTTAAACAGCACCATGACGTATTTTCCTGGAGTTATGATGAGATGCCGAGACTAGATCCCCAGGTAGCCGTCCACTGCCTTGGCCTTCCAGCAAATCATCGTGGATTCAAGCAGCCTCCCAAAAAGATGCACCCTTCTCAAGATGCCATGGTCGAGGCCGAAGTTGACAAGCTCATCAGGGCCAACTTCGTTAAGGAGGTCCAATACCCCAAATGGCTGGCCAACATTGTACCAGTCAGGAAGAAGAATGAACTGATCAGAGTATGTATCGACTTCCGTGATCTCAATCTCCATTGTCCGAAGGACAATTTTCTCCTTCCAGTGATAGAATTGTTGATCGACGCAATAGTTGGGTTCCAAGACCTCTCATTCATGGATGGTTACTATAGATATAACCAGATCTAGATGTCCCTCGAGGATGAAGAATCTATAGCTTTCAAGGCGCCCCAAGGTACTTTCTGTTACTAGGTTACGCCCTTCGTCCTAAAGAATATAGGTGCCACCTATTAGTGGGCCATGCATCACATATTCAAGCCAATCCATGCATCACATATTCAAGTCCACTTGGCCTACATACGCCAATTCATTGCGAATCCGGACGATAAGTGTAATCCCTTCTTCATGAGCCGAGAGAAGGTCTTACACTTGCTGACCAGATTCGCAATGAATTAGCGTATATAGGAAAAGTGGCCTTGAAGACCTCGAAGCCCCCGAATATTACTCTGGAGAGGCATCTGGATAATGGCCCTGATCTTTTCTGGGTCGATCTTGATGCCCCGGTACCTGACAACAAATCCAGGGAACTTTCTAGAGGTGACCCTGAAAGCACACTTCAATGGGTTCATCTTCAGGTGGCGGGAACGGAGGAAGCCAAAAACTTTCTCAAGATCCATGAGATGGTCCTAGCGATAGCGAGATTTAACCACCAGATCATCCACATATCACTCCACCAATGTCCTGATTATTTCCTTGAATATGAGATGCATGACCCGCTGATAGGTGGCACCTACATTCTTCAGGCTAAAGGGAATAACCTGGTAACAGAAAATACCTTGGGGCGCCCTGAAAGATGTGGATTCTTCATCCTCGAGGGTCATCCGGATCTGGTAATATCCAGAGTAACCATCCATGAAGGAGAGGGCTTGAAACCTAGCTGTAGTGTCGATCAACAATTCTTTCACTGGAAGGGGAAAATCATCCTTTAGACAATGGCGATTGAGATTGCGGAAGTTGATATAGACTCTGATCTATCTGTTCTTATTTCTAACTAGTACAATATTGGCCATCCATTTGGCATACTGGACCTCCTTAATAAAGTTTACCCTGATGAGCTTGTCAACTTCAGGCTCGACCATGGCACTGTGATAAGGGTGCATCTTTCTGGGAGGCTGCTTGAATACACGATGATTTGCCGGAAGGCCAAGGCGGTGGAAAGAAACCTGGGGATATAGTCCCAAAATCTCATCATAACTCCAGGAAAATACATCACAGAGTTGTTTAAGGAAGTCAACATACCTCTGCTTCTCTTCGGGGGTCATGGTGGCACTGATCAATGTGGGTCATAGATCTTCCTCACTTCCGAGGTTCACCTGTACCAATTAGTCGATCGTGGTAGAGATTCCTTCTTCAAAGGCAGGGGGCGTCCTCTATATCCTCTTCTCCACTTATGGAGGTATCCTCCATGGGGGGAAACTGCTTCTGAGTTACCAGACCCTGATGGGAGGCTGGTACCAGCTTGTGTGGCAGTGGTTATAGTATCGGGGCACTCCGACGCTACCGAGACCATAACGACGAAGGCTGTTGACTCGATCCCATCTAGTCTTCGTCCCAAGGGGCCACACTTGATAATATCAAAGTAGTAGTCACTGATCAGATAAATGATTGTCCTCAACAAAATTTAAGAAAATTCACAAGACCCTTGAGCCTTTGTAAAATAAAACGAATGGAAAAAAGAAAGGGAGGCAGAGACCACTCATGGTTGTAAAGATATTGTGACGCGCCAAGGATGTTTGCATCACGACTTCGCAAGACCCCTTTAAAGTATGGCCTAATCCAGCAAAGGCACACTGGAAATTAATCCTTGTCTCATGAAACATTCCATAAAAGTGTATTGAAGCCATGAGAAGACATCTCGACAACCATATGGATCTCGTGAAAGGCCCTTGGACATGTCAATATGACAATATGAAAGTTCCTTGGCATATATTATAGATCAATAAATATATCATTGATAAAAAATAATGAGATAAAATGAGTGTTCATGTGATAGATCTTTGGTCATTGGAAGATATACGACATCCCCAAAGTGGTCCGCAATAAAGACATGTGACACCAAATCCCTTCGCCGAACCCACCATGGGATCATGTGATATGCTCTACATGAAGAAGAGAACAATCAGGGCGGAGAGGCCTATAAACCCCCCACCCCAACCTCTAATAAGGGGTTGGATTTTTCGCATCTAGGAATATCAACACACCCAAGAACCAGATCATATTTCTTAGAGTGTCTAATCTTGTGACCAACAAGTCTTTTTTTAGGTAACATACCGGTGAAGTGTTAGAGTGATCATGCACCATGCATAAATCACTTTGCATGAAAACTCAAATATCATGAGAAGGAATTATGGGAAAATATGAAAAGAACATCCCACATGTCTACTAGATCACATGATACAAAAAATTAACTAACACTAAATAAGTCTAAGGCGTTCATAATATAAGGGCTATAATAGAGAATAAAGGTGGAAGAGTTAAATCAAAAAAATGTTTTCTGACCCTAAATCACTTCTTGTAAACCATCCAAGGCATGTGACGACACCGGTACATGTCAACCATATCATGCGATGATCCTTAGGTATGCTATTTGGGTCATGTGAAGTTCTTTAGACATGTTAGAGTAGGCCACATGGTTCTCATGGGTTTGCCACTTTAATATCACAAATCCCTTTGGGCACATCACCCCAACCTTGTGATATCCTTCGTATACATCACATGACTCATACAACGAAGCCTACTAATGTTATCTAATTATCTCATTATAATTTGGTAATCTCAACTAGATATCAATAAACCCTATGGGAAAGTTATACAAGACTCATGCCGCCCTCCAGACATGTCATCCAGTACATGTGATACCCTCCATACATGTCATCTATGACATGAAACACCATCTAAGACATGTTCCAATGACTCTCGTGAAACCCTCCATATGTTTCATCCAACTCTTATGATTACACCTATGGAAATTCTGTTAAATCATGTGACAACCTCTGGAAAATCCATCCAAATCATGCAATGGATTCCAAGACAAACCATCTAGGTCTTACATTGTCCTCTAGACAAGTCATACTTGATCATGAAACTACCTTGGGATATTCCATCTAGGATATGAGATTTCACTTTGAAAATTCTACTAGATCATGTTATTTCCTTTTAACACAATAGGAATACATTATCTGACATATCAAGTAGAGACCAAGAAATATTTAGTAGATAATAAATTCATGATAGGTAGGAAATAGTTCAGGTAAAAAGGGAATCCTAGGATTTGATAACCTCATTCATCCTTAGTGTGTAATCCCCGAATAAAAGTTCAACCATAGAGTGTAATCCCTAATTGGTGGAATAATGTTACATTCCCCAATTAGAAATGGACTCCAAGGACTTGATAACATTGTAAATCCTTAGTGTGCAAGCCCGGATAAATGAGGAAACCACAGAGTGTAAGACCCAACCAGTGACATTATATGATAGGTCTAAATTAGAAGGGTAACCTCAGTGTGTAAGCCCCGATCAAGGGAACTACAACAACTCTGACTCCTTCTATAATCAGAACACGTAGGACACCTCCCATAGGTTTTATCTCTATATCAACCTTTCGAGGGAGATCCTAGTATATAATTACCACATCCATGAGCAATGAAATTTATTACTTTCTATCCCTTGTTTATCACAATTTGTAAGACTCATGTGGGCTTAGGGAATTGCAAAAATGATATCATCTGTTCCATGAACCTCAAAAAGGAAAATGTAAACCTTAGTGTTTAATCCCCAATTTAATGAACTACAAGAACTCTGATTCCTATAATGACCAGGATATGTTTTATGCCTTCATAAGGATTGAGCTCATAAGAACATCCATATCAATATAAGAACCATGTTTTCAAAACTTCAACCATCGAGACCTAATCATTCCCATGTGATGATTATTATACCCCGTCCATCAATGGACTGAGAAATCAACTGAACTATGATGAATCTGATTCCTACTATAACCATGATATGTAGGGAACATTCCTAAGGGTTTATCTCTATATTAAACCTCACAGGGGTTGTCTCAGTACATAATCATCAATACACATGTGTCATGAGGATGGACACTTATTATCCTTTATTTCTCACGTCGAGCATAACTCATGTGGTCTTAGGGAGCTACAATGAACACCTCATTAGCATCATGAATATCTACTATCTAGGGAAATCTTAGTATGTAAGCCTTGATAAGTGGCATGATATAAACCTCCCCCATATGAGAATATCTACCTTAGGGCCAGTCCCAAGGGAATTATTGAACTATGATAACATTGATTCCAGCCCTAACCAGAATATGTAGGACATCTCCATGAGATTTGATCTCAAGTAATTATTTCCCCAGTACCCACACATATTTCCTCTTCGCATGATATTAAACTGTTTGGGTTTAACAAAATATGTGGGTTTTGATTCTTGAAATAACCAGGATATGTAGGATGCCTCATAATTGATCAATACCCTCCGAAAAAAATAAACCTTCTCCTTGTGTGGCATCAAATTATGAATCCCTGAGTTATATTGATTCGACACATAAGCATCCAACCATTAATAGAAAATTATGTTGAACCTACGATACATACAGATGGATTTACTAATGAGACCCCAATCTTTTTTATAAAATAGAGACTTAACCCAAGATCATTTTTAGGGTAATTGGTTCTGTATTGAGATTAGGAATAGATTTGGGAAAAAATATTAAACCAATAAGAGAGTCTCAAAGTAGGAAAAATTTACCCTCAAAAGGGTGTGATGATCCCTACCATCCATCCTCTCGACCAATGTGAGTCCCTAAGTGCCATCGGGCCTGAAAACCCAGCTAACTACCTTCCTTTGGAAAGAAGGTTCATACCCTATTATAGATGGGGGGACCATTGGGAGTTTCTAGTGAAAATTGACAAATGGAAAACCCAATGTGAGAGATTAATCAAGACCTTAAACCCCTGCAATCAATCAAATTATTGGGAGAATCCAATCCATTCCTTTTTTAATTGAGAATAAGCACTCCTAATATTATATATGATTTTGGGAGTTGGTGGAGGAATCTATGGAAATGTGGATAGAATCAACAAAACTTGGCATGTTATTAACCTCTAATGGACGACTCACAGATTTCCCAGGATGTTCTTTATCCACAACTAAATCCTTATCCTAATTGGGCTTCACAACGGTATCATCATTCCCTCTAGTAGATTCTTGAACCTCAGAGGGACCGACATCAACTGTGAGACTATCATTAAACCCTATCATGACTAGTTTTTGTTTTACCTTTTCAACCCATGTAATTTTAAAAGAAATAGGTAGTGATTCCCTATTATCTTATTGTTTTTTAGATCATTGTCTTGTTGATTGAAGGAATGCACTTGATGTTTCTAAGTGTTAGCTTTAAAGCTTATCTAATTGGGTGATGCTTGACACAAGATTTCTTGTTCTTCATATGCATTGAGGACTAGATTTTATTGTTTTTTAGCATAGTATGAGTATTTTGGGATAATTTTTTTGATGTTATTTCTCTAATTTTATGCATTCCGAACAAGATGAAATTTTTTTGACGATTTTTTATATTATGCCCTTAGTCTTTAAGTTTTCACAGGATGGTTATTCATATCAAGTACACGGCTCCTTGAATTTTGAATTATAGATTATATTGATGAATTTTTGTGTTTGAATCATTAATAAAGGATATATAGGCTATTTATTATGTCTTTCCTATGATTTCCATGAGCTTCTAGATCGATAGAAATGAATGGAATGCTTACTGGGATAGTGATGTGGTATGCCCTATTGGTTGATTGTTATTTTATGGATTATGAATGAAAATAGAAGCTAGATATTGCACTAATTATTTCACCTTTGATTTGATGATTTAAGGAGATCATGAAGTTGAGTTCTCTATTATTTATATAGGAAGGATTTCAGTTTAATCACGAGGGAGGTTATCTTTTAAGAAAGTGAATAATGAAAATTATAATGGTGTTTCCTTCACATATTTTTCAAGAACATCGTATAAACCTAGATGATGTTGGTTATACCTTAACATATTTTTTAGGAACTTATTATGGACCTATTTGAGTATATGTAATGATTTTTATGGCATCAAAGTTTGAAAAGCAAGGGAGGAACCCCTTACAAAACCTTATCTGGTTCTCTCTTTACTAGTTGATATTGGATAGATTTTATATATGTAATCTATTTTAGTTTTATGTTGGTACAAACTCTTTTCACCTCCTGTTATCACTATAACATTTACTTTTCTTAATAATTTTTTAGGAGGTATGAGTTGGGTTTCCAACTCATATCTCAAATTGTTCAAAAACCATTATCTTTTGTTAATAAATTTTCATTCGATAATTTTCAATTTATAAATTATCTTATGATAATATATCAATTATCAATTGTAAATTTTAATAATTATCATTATAATCTCAAAATTATCATTTTATAATTATAAAAAATTTATCCTTTGATAAAAAAAATTAATTATACTATGATAATTTTGATAATATCTGTCATGTTATGATTACCTTATAATTATCCTTTAAAAATTTGTATAATTATATTATAATAATTATTACTTACAAATTATCATTTAACAATTATCTTATGATAATTTGATTCCATAAATTATCCTTTGATAATTTGATACAATTATCTATTAATAAATTTTTATAATTATTTTTGATAAGATGTGTAATTTTACTTTAATAATTCAAAGCAATTATAGTTTGACAATTTTATAAATTATCCCTCAATAAATCCATGTGATTATCCTTTGATAATTTATTTTAAATGACTCATTTAAAATGAAAAAAAGATTGAAAAATACCTTGTTGCCTTGAAACCAAAAATAGGATTTTGGTTCTTCTCGTCGATATGTATCCAACGACACTAACTGTTGGTAATTCTGATCAGTATCAGAGAAGATATTGAATATAGAAGTTTTGAGAAAAGAGAAAAAAAAATTAAAAACAATAGAAGATGGAGGGAGGGAAGAGGGATAGGGGCATGATAGTTAATTTCCCCTATATGTTTTAGGAACCTCCCACTTTCTCTCACTTTATGAATTTCTTTTAATTATTATAATTTTATTACTTCCACTTTATTATTAATACCATGTGCCACTCTCTTGAATACTTACACTTTTTTTATAAAATTATCATTTCAAACACATTAATTAATCCATTAATTATATTAAAAAGTTCATCCATAGACACACACACACACACATATAAATTTATATTTATACGCATTTAATATATATATACACATATCTATATATATATATACACCTTCATATATGTGTGTGTGTGTGTGTAACCAATATATTTATACACACACACATTATATGTATATATATACACACACACACTTAAATATATAAACATATATATTTTAACCCATATATATATATGAAAATTTTAATTTTATCACTCCTAAAAAGTTTCTCTCAATTTTATAATAATAATAATAACTATAATAATGATTATTATTATTAAATATCTCTCATCATTACAATCACTAATGTTTCTACAACAAACATCATTAAATACCAAATATTTAAAGCACCTATTTAATCCATGATTCAACGTAATATTTGTGACAGTGTCTAAATTCTTGAATTAATGGCATTGCATATCTTAAATTGGTCAAAACCATGTTATTTTGAATCTTTTTTATTGATGTTGAATCATTAATAGTGATATCCATATAGAATTTCCGAAGAAGATGACTTAATAATTATTAAAAATAAATTTTAAATAATTAAATTTGTAATAATAATTAAATAAATATTTAAAATTTTTTAATCATCTGTGATGTTACTGAACACTTGATGCACATAAAAATTATGTCATGCCTAAGGTAACTCCCTCATCCCATACCTAACTGTGGCCTAATTTTTTTTTCATATGATGAACCTTTTGAGAGATATTGATTATTTATTATTTTAAAAAATAATAATTAAATAATTAAATATAAAAATAGTATTATCATGTTCAATGTTTCCAAACACCCAACACGCATAAAAGTTATATCCTATAGAGGGTAAACCCCACATTCCAGGCCTAATGAAGGTATAAGATTCCTCATATGACACATTGTTTGAGATATATTCAATTATTTTGGATAAATAATGTGCACATAATATAATATATTTAATATTTTTATTCTATCTATGAAAAATCTCTTTGGTCCTCAGAATCTCACACCAACTTAGCACCTAACTCTGAAAATATTCCATAGAATATTCCATGGTGATAACTAGGCTTTTACCATTACGCAAAGCCTTTACAACATTAATCAAGTTGTTTTTATTTAAAATTTTCATTTTCACATAAAAATACATATAAATTATTAAAAATGAGAGTTTTATTATATTATAAAATTTAGGATATTATAATTCTCCCCCTCTATCAAATTCTCATCCTCATGATGTATCTATAGAAATATTTCTCAAAAAAATTAGACCACTAAACTCAAACATCATACTCACACTCCCGCGTCACAACCTAGATCTGTCCATGTTGCTAATGAATTTGGACTATTGGTAATATCTTTCCTCATAACACCTTATCACTTTGATCTATGATCTGCACCAAATGCTCCTTATAATACGCATCGATCTACAACTCAATGTCCTTGAAATCAACAACAAGCATAGGTTCGGGTACATAACTTTGAAGCTGTGACATATGGGACACATCGTGCATACCTTGATAGTGAGAAGGGAGGTCTAGATAATATGACATTTCTCCTAATCACTCGGTGATCTAAAAGGTTTTAACAAAATGAGGTTCTAAATTTCCTTACTTCCTCATATGTCTCTGCCCCAACCTAGGAGTCACTCATAATAAATCTTAATCTCCCAAAGTGAACTACAAGGGTCTCCTATTATGGTCGACATAAGATCTCTAGCTACTCTACGTATTGATCAACCTCTTCAAAATCAGATATACTCCCTCTAAGGCATCCTGAACCAAACTGTTCCCACAACATCTGCTTCACCTCCATTATACCAATAAGCAGTGATTGACGTGGTTTATCCTAAAGAGCATCATAAAGTTACATCTTAATTCAAACCTGGTGACTATTATTTATTGTGAACTCAATAAAGTATGGTTGATCATACCATCCTCCACCAAATTTTGTCATGAATTCTAAAATCATATCATCTAATATGTGTATATTCTACTCAAAATGACCATTGGTTTGAGGATGGTACACTGAGCTCAATATTTGCTGATTCCCTAGGTCTTTTAGTTCGTTCAGAACCATACGATATGGGGTATCAAAATAGATACCCTCCCAACATAAACTCAATCTTAGATTAACACGTCACTCCTTTAGAGCATCTACTAGGTCTAAGACTCTCAAAAAATATTTCTACCCATTCTTTATCATCTTGAGAGACTCTGATTCTCTAGAAGTATAAAGAATAATAGAGTTGAAAATCATGGAATATTCAACCATAGTTCTAAACTCCTATTCCTAGGAAATATACTAATAGAAATAAATCCTTTTGAAGTATCTCTTATACCTTAACCACAGATTAGGTGTGGGAGAAATCTCAAATGCATTCTCCTACACATCTAGTGGTAAAGCAGAAACATCCTCCCTTACAAAAGAATTCCAGCCTCGCTTCACAAGTAATTCCATAAGAACATATCAGGGCGATATATTATATAACAGGAAGGAAAATTATGAATATAATTTAACAAACCAAATCTTTATGAATTATTTTTTTCAATTTAATTTAATATTTTTGATATTTTTCATTTCATGCAACACTGAATATAGCTTGTGTTATATGAAATCACCAAGTAATTCTTGCTTTGTATAAAACACCAAGTTGAGATTGTGCTATATGTAATACTTAGATTATCTTGTGGTATATGAAACACTATTTTTTTCTTGTGTTACACACAATGTTGAGTTCCTTTGATATCTTTCATAACACACAAGACCTAATTTTACCAAACTACAATATACTATTAATAATATTATTAAAATATTATTATAGTTTTCACCTATCAGTTTAATTGGTGGTTAGGAATTAGATTAATAAAATTATGAAAATATGGTTAATAAATTTATATAAGAAGAATTATTTTGTGAAAAATTAACTAGAAATGAAAATAAAACCTATTTGAAAATATATGAAATATTTTTCTAAAAAAAATATATTTTTGAAATTAAAAACATTTTTCCTAAATAAATTAATCAAAACACTTTTGATAAATTATTTTAATGAAATATATATATTTTATATTTTTTAAACTATTTAACATTCATATTTTGGGATTTTTAAAAAAGAGATATGAATAAATTAAATTTAATATATAGAGATATATATTCATTCTAAGAGGTAAATTTTCCACCTTTTAATGGTGCAACTATTTTATATAATTTTTTTTAAATATAATAAAAATTATTTTCAAAAAAATCATTTTTGAAATTGAAATATAAAAATTAACTTTGGGTAAAATTTTGTTATTTTCTATGAAGTTTCATTTTTTATGAATAATGAAAAACATTTAATTCTAATTGAAAACTAAATTTTTGTCAAATTTATTTATATAATTAAATTATATTTTAAATAGTATTTAATGTATATTTAGATAAATTATACATATATTAATACAATTTAGGTCATTTAATCAATTTCACATTGAAATTGGATATAAATATATATCAATCTTTTGAACTTTTTAATTTGAAAACCCATTGTTTCGTCCCATCTACGTGATTAATTTTAAATTAATTTATTCCACTTATGTGTTTATAATTTGAAAAAATGGATTCCATATTTGGAATCAGAATATTTTTTAATTTCTAGTAAGGTTAACTTATTTTTTGACAAAAAATATTAGTGAAAAAAAATTAAAATTAATTACCGTGATTAAGGTAAAAATGAGTTTACATAGTTATTAAATTATAAATTAAGGGAGAAAATAACATATAAACATGTAAAAAATATATTTTATAGAAATATTTAGACATTATATTCCTTTTTATCAAAAATTGGAAATTATTTGGGGCGCTTCATGTAATGGAGACCTATCAATAGTGTTTTCTTTTTTATATTTACAAGAATGTCACTCCTCCTCCACTATAAAAGGGAACTCACCCCCCTCACTTCCTCACACATCTAAAACCATTTTTCTCAGAAAAAACCTATCCAAATATATTACCAAAATCCATCCTATCATCCTAAAATCCTAACTTTTGGAAGAAATCAAACCAAGTTATTCTTTTAGTGTAGTCCAAAATGAATTACCCGAAGAAGAGGTAACATCTTTTAATAAGCACTTTTGTTTTATTTATTTCTCCACTCCCAAAATTGTTATTTTTAAATTATTATATAATAACCTCATTATTATAAATATAAATATATGTTTTTAATTTAAGTGTATGACCTAAACTCACACACACATCCATCAAATGTGATATGAAATCATCATTCATGTGAACGACATACCCCCACCTCACGAACTGATGTCGTTCGTTCTTCCATTACCACATATCAAGGTAGGAAATAAAGATGTAATTAATAATTTATATTATATGTATGATATTTATGATTTATTTATAATTTTTTAATTATTATATAACATATACCATCATGCTTTCAATTTTTTTATAATACTATAATATCGTTTGTGGATGTGTTCACTACGACCTCCTCAAGGAAAAGTGATTTGTTCACACTTTACATGGAATGTATTAAGGATGGGTTTAATAAAACTATGGGACAAATATATATATGACATAAAAATTAAACTATAATTATAATAAATAAATAAATATATATACATATATCTCATTTAATTTCATTTTTTCAATACAATAAGAAAACAGACATAATGTGCATGCGTATGTACGACCTACCTTCTACATGTACAATGTATCTCATTTTCGATTTCTATATTTTATAGAATATTATAAATACATATATACTGAATATATATGATATTTATATCATGTTTTACATTCAAAGTAAATCATGATCAAATAAAAAGGACCAAAAATAACAAGTCAAAACATATATGAAAAAACGAAGCAGTTATTACCCAAAACGTAACATTAACATGAAATTGTTAATAAAAGTGTAATATAATGTCATAAGTAAACCGTATATGGAATTATATATATGAATAGGGTTCTGTGTTAGATTTATAATAAATTTATATTTATTATAGAGGAGGTTTGAACGTGTATGAATAAATTCAAGACTTAAGGTAAGAGTTTTCTCATATCACTTTTATTTTTGTGAGATATACGCTATTTTCACCAGTTATTCTTATTGTTTGGTGTATATAATAATTTAATATGAGATTTTATATCATTAATTTCATGATATAAATGTTTCAATTTTTTATTCATTCACGGATCTCATGATTCAAAAGTTACTCAAGTATTAAGGGAATTTCTAGTGTCACTTTTATTTTTCATGAGACATTAGCCATGTTCACCACCTGTTTATAATATGTTGTGTATATAATTACAATGGGTGAATATTTTGATTCTTATATTTATTATTTTTTTGTATTTACATATAAATTTTAGTATCTATCTTTTATGGGGTTTACCATTCAAAAGTTACAAAATCAAAAACGTAATTTTGTCTCAATTTGCCTTCTTTAAGACACATGTTATGTTATGAACCTATTTTATTTTACAAGTAGTATACACTTTCATTTTACATGTTATATCATAAATATAATTTTTTAATGATATTTTAATCTTCAAATAATTTTATTCTCTTAGGATTATTATGATTCAAATGTACCAAAGTGGTAACAGTTTATTGCAAAAATATAATCATTTATCAGGATTGTTTATCATTATACTTCCATTGATAAAATATCATGAATTTTCTTCTACTATGGTTATCCATGATATCTTTATGTATTGGTACCATTTTTCTACTCTTTATTACTTAATATGATTAAGAAAATGTTTTTATAAAATCCTATTATATTCTCTCTCTTGGGTCGAAAATTTATTTTTCGTAGAAAAAAAGTTTTCTAAAAATATTAACAAAAAAATTCTGCTATTCTCCCATGGTCTATAAAATAAATTTTACCCATATTAAACATTTAAATAAATAAATAAAAGGAATCTATTTTTTATTTTCCAATCAATACACATTTCTAAAATTTTTATGGTGAAAATGGAATGTACGACATGTACAAATTTATCCACCATCTTAAATGTTATTTATTTAAAGATTCCTTTTCAAGTTTACAAGAATATTTTTAAATAAAATGTTTTCATAATATTCAAGAAATAAATTATTTTTAAATTTATTTTTAGTGAAAATGGTTTTTAAAAAAAATTATCCTTAAAAAGTTTTTTAAATGATTTTCAAAGAGTCATTTATAAGTTTTCAAGGATATTTTCAAAAAAAGGTTTTCAAAAGGTTTTATGATTTTAAAAAAAATTAAAAGGAGAAAATATATTTTCCCTATGAAATGTTTTAAATTATTTTTAAATCTTAATTTATATTTTTTAAAACTATTTTTTAAATAATTTTTTTTTTGAAAATGTTCTCTGTTAAAAAAAAGTGAATTTCAAAGAATGGATGTTTTCCTTAAAAATTGATCCAAGTGATATTTAAAAAAAACCTTCTCCATATAAGATGACATCATTTGATATATTTTATTATTTATGTGAAGATATGATCCAAGGAAACCTTTCTTATTCTTTATTTGAATGGTTTTTGTTTAAGATGGAAACTTGTTTATGAAACCCATTCCTCTTCCACAGGTTATACCATGATAGAACACTTATGAAACCAATATCTTTTTATGGGTCATGATATGATGAATGTTTTATTATCTTGTGGCTTATATATTTATTATTTTATTATTTTATAGGTGGGACCTATATTCCCATTTAATGCATTGGGTAATGATGGATAACTCATGAGTATATATGTTATGCATGAACCTCATTGCATGTTAAAAATGTTACGAGTGAACCTAATTACAAGTTCATAATGTTATGCATGAACATGATTACATGTTCATAATGTTATGCATGGAACTGTTTGTATGTCTATATATTTATGCATGAACCTGGTTACATGTTCACAATGTTATGTGTAAACCTGATTACATGTTAACAATTTCATGCATGGACCTGGTTTCATGTCCATATGTTTATGCGTAAACCTGATTACATGTGCACAATATTATGAGTGAACCAGATTACATATTTGTAAGGCTATTCATGGACCTAGTTTCATGTCCATAAGTTTATGTGAGGACCTGATTTCATGTCCTTAACTTAGTGTGTAAACCTGTCTTTATTTACACATGTTTATGATGTTATAATCTGATGTATATTTCACTTGTATATGCCGTATTCCAATGTTATTCTCTCATGACTCATTTTCTTTTATATCCTTATGATTCAAGTATTATGAACTTCTAATCTTTAATCCATGACTCATGATTTGGATCTTTTATATGCAAGGTATTATCTTTGAAAAAAAATTCTCATGTTATCATAACCTTATGTTCAAGTTATGCTTACATATCTACTTTATATACCCTTATTGAGCATCAGGGATCACCATTTGTTTTGTTTCTTTTCCCCTAGTTGTAAAGAAATGTTTAAAGTAGGATTACTAAAGTGGAATATATTTATGGGAGATGTTGAAGTTATTTTATCAAGTTAGAATATTGTGTTACAAGTTTCCAAATACACTAAAATATTAAAGTACTCAGGCATGTAATTTTGTAATGTGATGAATATTCATCTAAAATGAGGTAATATCCACATATGTTATGTCTGGTTTGATATATTTGGTATCAAAGTAAATTTTTAGTAAACCTTCAAAAACTAGAATGAGAAAACTATAGTGATATCCCTAGGGCTATTTTTAAGGATATTTCTAGGTATGTGTCTAAATATAACCCTAAGGTATTATAAATTTGAAAGCATGTTTCATGATTTAGGAGTTCGATAAGTAATTTTTCATGATTATGTGGTTTTCTACTATGATAAGCGGTGCTCACACTATGCTTTGTAGTCCCAGTCAATAGAGAGAACTAGAAGGAATTGGGTTAACAATAATTTTTTAACATGTGGAATGTATGGTAATTATACAAATCAATGTCCTAAGTGTAAATCTCATGAAAAGAATTAGGAAGGCTATATGGGTACTGGTTATACTGCTTATGATAAAGTACCTTAAACTACATGTGAAAGGTATGGGATATTCTAACAGTATTTTTTACACTAGAGGTAAAAATCATGATTAGATTGAGGTTGAGAAACCTTAATACATGATTCATATTTCATATTCTAGGAAAGGGGTATTAAGGAATAAGATGACAAAGACTTAGTAATGGTTTAAAAATAAATTGGGGTGATTGAAGTGTATATATTTTGGAATTAGAAGATTGTGTTATATGAATCATGAAGTATAGAAGGATTGTTTATAGAATTTCTTCTTTAAGTATATTCAATAATGTTTTAAATGATACTGATGACCTGTAGAATTGATTTAATGATAATGTAACATTAGTAAAAGGTAACCCTTAACATGTTCCTGGGGATGAGAAAATGATACTTTGTTTTGGATAAAGAGATAATTATATGGATTAAGTAAATTGGATAGTATTTATAACCTCGGAACTATAAAATATTTTTTTACAAAGTGGATTATTCTATCATGTATGGATTTTATGGAAATTTTGATTTAAGTAATATATCCAATGATATTTGGAATAATAAATAATGCATGTTTTCAATAAGGATTTATGGTAATTAAGTTTATTACCATGTTTCAAGAGAAAACATGATAAAGGTATTCACATGTTTGGTATGTGTCAAACAAGAGATACTTTATGATAAATTGAGATTTTGATAAATTTAGTGACCTTATTTTTAAAGTTCTTTATTTTCATCTTTTAGAAGTACTATAAGGTTTCCCATTTATGGAATAGTTTAAGTTAAACTTTGTTCTAGGTTTTAGAGATTAAATTATTATCTTTCCATATGAGGATGTTTGTATATTGGATAACCTATGCTAAACTTTTTTATGGTGATAACTAAATATAGATTGAATGATTTATTATTCCATATATGGATCTTATGATTCATTATTTCTTTAGGAATAAAAATTTCACCTTTATTTTTAGAGTAAGAGATGATGTGGAAATTGGTTAAGACACAACCAAAGGGTGAGATTGGGAATATGAAATGGAATGAAATTAATTAAGTATATCTTCTTGGGAAATTTCTTTAACTTTATGAAAAGGGTCTTGAAATAAAATGTTATCCTATTATCATTATTTTTTATGATATAAATTACCTTTTTCAATCCTCTGTGTTTTATATATTTGTGATTATTAACTTTCTCCTGACCATGTTTTTTATCACTCTCCATAAATATTTTATTGTTATATTTCTCTTCAATATCCATGTTTCCAATTTTCAACTATGTTATACTATGTGGAAACCTAGTTATGAGTTACGTTGGGTAACCATTATGGTTCCATCTTTATTTTTTTAAGAAAGTTTTAGTATTCATTTTTATGATGTGGGTTTCTATAAAAGGAACATTAAAGTAATAAACCATTGATAACATAGATGAATTTAAAGAGAAAAAATCATTTCAAGGGGGGGGGGGTAGAATGTAACACAATGAGTATTATTTAATCTTTTTGATTGTTTATATTTCACACAACAATGAATATAATTTGTGTTATATGAAAGCGCCAAGTTATTATTACATTATACGCAACACAAAGTCATGATTTTTCCACATGAAATTCTTAGATTAGCTTATGGTACACTCAACACTATTTTTTAATTTTTTTACACACAATTATGAGTTTCTTTGATAACTTTAATTCCATTACAGAACAAGTTTTACCAAACTACAATGTACTATTAATAATATTATTAAAATATTGTTATAGTTTTCACATAGCCGTTGAAATGGTGGTTATGAATAAGATTAATTATATTATTAAAATGTGGTTTACACATGTAAATAAGAAGAATTATTTTATAACTAATTAATTATAAATTAAAATAAAACCATTTTGAAAATATAGGAACTCTTTTGCTGGAAAACTATATTTATAAAAGTAAACACATTTTACCTTAATAAATTAATTAAACCACTTATGATAAATAGTTCAATAATATATATATATATATATAATATTATTTCAACTATTTAATTTTCATATTATGTGTTTTCAGGATAGGAGATAAGAATAAATCTAATTTTTCTCATAAAGATATATATTCTTTCTCAAAGGTGATTTTACCCTCTTTTAATGGTACACATATTTTAATTATAATTTTGACACTTTTATAAAGTTTATTTGAAAAAATAAACTTCATTGTTTAAAAATTACTATTAAAATTTACTTGGGGTAAATATTTTGTATTTTTCTGAGAAGTTTCATTTTGTGATGAATAGTGAAAAACACTAAATTTTAAGTGAAAACTGCATTTTTGTCCAATTTATTTTTATAGATAAATTATATTTTCAATTGTTTTTATAGTGTATTTAGGTAAATTATGTATCTATTAATACAATTTATGTAATTGGAATCAATTTCACATTGAAATTGGATATAAAAACATTTCAATATTTTAAACTTTTCAATTTAAAAACCCATCGTTTCGTCCTGTCTGTAGGATTAATTTTAAATTAATTTCTCACACTTATGTTTTTATAATTTAAAAAAATGGATTAAATATTTGGAATCATAATAATTTATAATGTCTATTAAGTCCCACTTAGTTTTTTATCAAAAATATTAGTGAAAGTAACTAAAATTAAGTATAGTGATTATGGTAAAAACAAGTTTACTTAGTTGTTAAACTTTGAATTAAAGGGTCAAATAACCTAGAAACTTGTTCAAAATAAGTTATATAGAAATATTTATACCGAAAACTACCTTTTCTATAAAATGGACTATTAATTTAGGCACATGATGTAAGGGAGAACTCTCACTAGTGTTTCCCTTTTTATATTTACAGGAATGTCACTCCTCCACTATAAAAGGGAACTCACCCCCTCACTTCCTCACACCTCCCAAGAAATTTGGATATGAAAAAAACTATCCAAATATCCTCTAAAAATACCTCCTATAATACTATAATCCTTAATTTTTTATTAATTAACCCATGTTAGTCCTTTAGTGCAAACCAAAAGAAATTTCCTAAAGAAGAGGTAACAACCTTCAACAAGAACTTTTGTTTTATTTATTTCTCCACCCCATAAATTATTCATATTACATGATTATATAATAAAACTAGTCCCATAAATATACATATATGTTTTTATGTTAAGTTTATTACCTATACTCACACACACATCCATCAAATGGGATACATAGTCATTGTTTGTGTGTATGGCGGACTACCGCAACGCGAACCGATGTCAATCATTTTTCAATAACCATCTATAAAGGTTGGGAATAATGATGAAAATAATATTTTTATATTATATTTATTGTTTTTATATTTTATTTATGCTTCCATTATTAGTATATAACACATACCTTCATGCTTTCAATTTTGTGAGAATGCGATAACATCATTTGTGGACGTGTGTACTACAGCCTCCTCAAAGTGATGTGATTTAGTCACACTTTTCATGGAATGAATTAAGGATGGGTTAAATAAAAATATGTCATATATATGAAATAATAATTATATTTTAATAATAATAAATATATATATATATACATATATTTTATTTACGTTTTTTTAATACGACAAGATAACAGAAACAACATTCATTTGTACATACAGCCTATCATCTCCATGAACGATGTATCTCATTTTATATTTATGTATTTTATATAATTTTATAAATAAATATATACTTAATATATATGATATTTATATCATGATTTATATTCTATAGATAAGGAAATCATGATCACAAAAAAAGGAACAAAAATAACAAGTCAAAACATATATGAAATATTAAGAGGTTATTACCTAAAACATAAATTTAACATGAAATTAGTAATAGAATAGTAATATAAAGTCATAATAAAATAATATATGGTATGATATATATGAATACGTTTCTTTTTTTGATTTATAATAAACTTATATGTATTATACAGGTGGTTTGAACCTAAATGAAAAAAGTCAAGACTAAAGGTAAGGGTTTTCTCATCTCACTTTTATTACTATGATATATATGATATATTCAACATTTATTCTTGTGTGTGGTGTATTTAATGATATATGAAAATTTATAACATGAATTTATTTTATTTAATTATATTAAATATTTTAATTTATGTTATTCTTTCATGGATCTCATGATTAAAAATTTACTCAAGTAGTAAGGGAATTTCTAGTCTCACTTTTATTTTCCATGAGACACAAGCCATGTTTCCCACATATTTGTTATATATATTGTATATACTTCCCATGAATTTAATATATTATAATTATTCTAATAATTAGTTTTATTTACATATAAATTTGAGTATCTATATTTCATGGGGGTTACAGTTCAATAGTTACCAAATCGGTAAGGTAATTTTGTCTCAATTTTCCTTCTTTGGGACACATGTTGTGTTATGCACCTATATTCTTTTAAGAGGTCTATATCATTCTATTTTACATGTTATATCATGAATATACTTATTTAATGATATTTTAAGCTTCATTTAATATTATTAACTCATGGGGATTATGATTCAAAGTTACTAAAGTGGTAACAATTTATTGCAACTATCTCATCATTTATCTAGCATGTTTATGATTATGTTTCTTTTCTGCATTTTTTTTAATTTCAAAAACTTTTAAAGAAAAGTGGGAGCCCAATAAAAATAAAAAAATCAAATATAATTCAAACTACATATGAGATAAATATTCCATTATAGAAAAATTTAAAGGATTTATAATTGTTTAACCAGTATAAACGTCATTCGATGGAGTCAACCTTCAATTATAGATTGTATTTGATAATGTCTTAAAAGTGGTATGCCATTTTTCCCAGGTTTGAAAATAATCCTCTAATATTTTTTCCCCTCATTGAAACCACAAATCAAAATACGATTTTGTTTATCAATCTAAGTAGTCTGTTCTTCATTCAAATCCACTCGCAGTGGTCTTTCAAAAATTCTATGCACATCTTCATATAATATGATGATCCAAAAGGAATCCTCAAGAATCTATTCATTAGAATAAAGGATAATATCCTATATTATTTCTTGGTCCAAATCATCTTTGTCGCCTCCTTTCATAAATTCTATGTCAACATGAGTATCCATATCTTTTGGCCCCTCAGACTTACTTGCTTCAGGAGCAAGGGGAAACATATCCAACTTTTTGGAGAATCAATAGAAACAGAGGTCTTATTATGAAAAAAGGAACCTTGCTAGCCAATCTTGTTAATAGAGGATTGGGTAAGTTGGAGTAATCCTTATGTGGCCTCAATCTCTTCACTTTGTTGATGAAACCATCAAAATCAACAAGGATTTGTTCCCCTTCTTTGTTGAAGAACAAATATATTCTTCCTCTAATTCCATTTCCTTGCTCTCAGAAGACCTAGTTTCAAGATCCAAATCCTTATCAACCTCTATATCATCTAACCTATATCTTAGGGGATGATTCCATTAACATCCTATCTCATTTCCACTTCCTCCTTTGAGTGAGGTATGATCATCACCTTCCAGCACCGCATATCTATTTTGACTTCTTATTCCATTAAGAATTTCAATAGATAGATTGTTGGATTAGTCTTTAATAAGGTTCCTATCATGGTTAGGTAGAATATCCCTTGTCTGGACATTGATCACTCTCAGGCCATCAGATTGAGAAAAATTATTTGGCCCTTCAGTTTCTTCCTATGACGACTTTTCACCCAAGATCATTGTTGCGAGGTGTGTTGAATTTACTACATCTGTATAAGACACCTGAGAACCTTCATTAAGATTGTTACACTTATGAGGCTAACCCTCTACAAGAACAATCTCCTTCCCAATAACAACCTCGTTCTACATCGAGGAAACCTTATATATCGAATTCAAACCATTAGAATTTGAACCACTTCGACAACATTTCTGGTAAGAATTCCCTTGGAGGTAGCAAGAAAAACAATAATGGGTCCACGATTCATATACAGCGGGCTATTTGAGTCTTTATTCACCCTCGATTTCAATACAAAAAAAAATCCAAAGGAGGTTTAGAAATGTCTACCTTCACAAAATATTAGGGTTCTATGGGATGAAAAACCTTTTGGGTCCTAATATCCACAACCAAGAATCGTCCCATAAGATTACCTAGCATCTGAAATATAAAAGGATTTTGGAAATAGAGAAGAAAACCTGGAAGATGAACCCGAATTGCCGTTGTCTCTAGGTCATGATTCAAGTGCATTTCAAAGGACCAAAGAAGAGTATGGAAATAGAAATTGTTTACATATCTCAAGTCGTTGGACCAGGCAAGATCTAGATCTTTATTATAGGAGAAGCGAATCATCATTTGTTGAGAGTAAAGAAAACCCACAAAAATGTGATATATAAGGCCCCGTGGAGTGTTCAAATATCTATCAACAACATCCACTAAAGGCCTCTGCCAACTAAAATGATAAAAAAAATGATTTTTTCATGGAAGATGTTTCTGAGAACTCCGCGAGGGAAATCAGAAGCGAAGGGGATCCCATAGAAAAACTGGGAACCTTTGGGGCTAAAGAAATACCCAGAAAAGTAGGGAGAAACCCCAAGTTAGTGAAGGTAAAAAATAAAATGGAAGAACCATAAAGAGAAGGTGGAGTGATTCCATTTCTTCCCTCCCCCACTGGGAGGGGAGTAGACAAATGGTCCGCCAACACTGGCGAAAACCTATACTTCACAAATCTATCACTACTATGAAAAGGATCCTCTTGAACGAATTTGTTAGCTCTATCTTTTATGATTATGATTTCATTGATGAAATCGTATGACTTTTTTTTCTAATTCAAGATAACTTTATGTATTGGTACCATTTTTCACTCTTTGGTACTTAATATGATTAAGAAAATATTTTAAAAAAATATGACTTTATCTCTCTCTATTTGGTTTGAAATATTATTTCCCCAGAAACCATGTTTTCGAAAAATATTTTCAAAAATGTTCTACTATTATCCAATTATATATTAAATAAATTTTTACCCATGTATTACATTTTTTTAAAATGGTTTTAAAAGGAATCTACTTTTCATTTTCTGATCAAGGAAATTTTCTAAACTTTTTATAGTGATAAATGAATGTTTGGAATGTACAAATTTATCTACCATAATGAACATCATTTCATTGAAGATTCCTTTCTAATTTTATAGGAATATTTTTAATGAAAATATTATGTAAATTCTTTGTCTTTAAATTGGGTTTCAAAGAAAAAGGTTTTCAAAAAAAATATTTTTAAAAAGTGTTTTAAACGGTTTTCAAATCTTTATTCATATTTTTTCAAGGTTAATTTTCAAATAAAAAGGTTTTCAAAAATGTTTTATGATTTTAATTTTTTTTTTCATAAGTGGAAAAGATATTTTACCCATGAAATGTTTTAAATGATTTTTAAATATTAATTTATATGTTTTAAAAGTGTTTTATAAATAAATTGATTTTTAAAAAAATATATGTTTTAAAAAGTGAATTTCAAAGAAAGGTTATTTTCCATAATAAATTCTCCAAGTGATCTTACAAAATAATTCTCTATCTAAGATGAAATCCTTTGATATAGTGTATTATTTATTTAGGGATTTTATCTAAGGACACTATTCTTATTCTTTATTTGAATGGTTTATGTTTAAGATGACAAGTTGTTTTTTAAACTCAACTCTCTTGAATGGGTTATACCTTGATAAAACACTTGTGAAACCCATATATTTTTAAGGGTCATGATATGATGAATGTTTTATTATCTTATAGTACATGTATGTATAATTTCATTATGTGATGGGTGGGACCTATATCTCCCTCCAATGCATTGGGTAATGATGAATGACTCATGAGTATATGCATTATGTATGAACCTAATTTAATGCTCACAATGTTATGAGTGAACCTTATTATGAGTTCAAAATTTTATGTGTGAACCTGATTACATGTTCTTAATGTTATGAATGGACCTAGTTTCATGTCCATATTTTTATGTGTGAACCTGATTACATGTTCACAATGTTACGTGTGAACCTGATTAAATATTCATAATGTCTTGCATAGACTCGATTGTATGTCCATAAATTTATTTGCTAAACTAATTACATGTTCACAATTTTATGAGTGAAATTGATTCCATGTTCACAATGTTATGTGTGGACCTGGTTGCATGTCAATAACTTTATGCAAGTACAAGATTTCATATCCTTAACTTAATGAGTGAACCTGTTTCTATTTACACATGTTAACAATGTTATAAGAATATGTGCATGCCAAAAGTTTATGTCTTATGCCAATGTTATTTTCTCATGACTCGTGTTCTTTGATTTTATTATGATTCATGCCTTATTAACTACCAATATTTATTCCATAAATCATGATTATGATATTTGAAATGTAGGGTATGATCTTTAAATGTTATGCTAGTGATCTCAGATTCTTATGTTCAAGTTATACAGACCTATATCCTTTATATACACTTATTATGCATCTAATATCACCCTTTGTTATGTTTATTTTCCCCATGTTATGAAGAAAGGTTTTATGTAGGAGTACTAAAGGTAAATATCATTAGAGGAGATGTTGAAGAACTTTCCCCAAGTTAGAATATTGTGTTTCAAGTTTCTAAAGTGGCTAAACTATTACGATCCTCAGACATGTAATTTTGTAATGTGTTTAATATTAATCTAAAATGATTTAATATTTATTTATGTTAAACCAATGAAAATATATAAAAAATATATATTATTCAATGTATGGCATCACACAAGGTTTTTTTAAAGAAGTCTATGGGATTAAACAAGGTTTTTTCTAGGAGTCTACCCTTAACCCAAGGTATACCCTTCCTAGAACCAACCCTTATTTCCATCCCGGCATGTTAGTAACATTCATAATATATACTAAAAAAATAAATCTTTGTCCAACTAATTAATTCCAATAAATATATATCACATAGAATAAAAATAAAAACATATTACATAATAAAAACTATTCTGAACAGATATCACAAAATCAAGGTATTTAATTAATGAACTATGATGTAGTAACATAAAAAGTATATATATTTGGAATTTGAACCTACATTCTTAGTCATGATGCATGAACACACACAAAATATCATAAATTAGATATCAACATCATGAGTATTAACCGTAGTGAGTTTAATCAACAGTGGTAGAAGAATAAAAAATCTTTTCTTTATGGAAACTTGAAGGTCCACTATACAGTGCTAGCCAGACACTGACATAGTTCCCCTGCCTGATTCCCAACCATCCTATCTCCTTTCTACTATTTTCCAAACCAATACAAGAGAAGAAACAAGGTAATTAATCTTTGTACTCTAATACCAATGTAACAATCGGTCCCTATTGATAGCACATACACCCTGCCTTAACATGGCCATTGGGTCTTGGCCCGTTGGGCACCACTAATTTCCCTATAGACACATGGTCCCATGCTTGGGACCCACCCATGTTCCCAAATAGGTCATCCGTGTGATTTTTCTACACTAAAAAACACCTTGGGAAACTTATATGAAGTTCACCCATCCTTATCCCTACTCCAGACCAAACAAACTTAACTATGAAGTTCTAATCAGGAAAACTCTTAAAAATAAAGGTGCACATTATTGACATGAGTCATGAAATATATTCATTTAAAACATTATCAATCTAGGGTGTTATATTCACCCCCATTTTGAGTACAATTCCCTCATTTTGGAGCCTAAATATCAACCCAGGCAGTTCTATAGAACTTAAGGCTGGGTTCCTCCTCTGATACAATGTAACAAATAGGCCCTACTAATAGCATAGACAACTCACCTTGATATGGACAATGGATCCTGGACCACAAGGCACCACCATTTTCTCCATAGACACATGGTCCCCTACCTAGGGCCCACCCAAAATATTAATTGGGCCCCACTGATAGCACATACACCCTTCCATAACATAGACACTGGGTTCTGGCACACCGGGCACCACCACTTGCCCTGCAGGCATGTCGTCCTCTATCTGGGGACCACCCATGTGACCGAATAGGTAATTAGATTAATGATTATCCCCATAGGTCAACACATGTTCATTCTAGTGTTAGTTTTCCTCATTTTCACACATTTTGGGAAACTTCCAGGAAGTTCAACCATCCTTATCACTACTCCATGCCAAACACTCTTAACTATGGAGTTTTAATCAGGAAGGATCCCAAAAAGAGAGGCTCACCTTTTTGACATGAGTCATATCATGTAGTCATTTAACCCTTTATCATTTTGGGGTGTCACATCTCCACCAACTCATTTAGATAAAAACATCCTCATTGTGGACCCTGAATCTTATCCTAGGCAGTTCCATCACACTTAAAGCTGGGTTTCACCTTAGATGCTAATGTAACAATCGAGTCTTGCCGATAGCACATACACCCTACCTTAACATGTCCATTGGGTCCTATCCCACCAAGAACCACTAGTTTCCCTATAGACATGTGTTCATATACCTAGACCCCTCCCATTTTCCTGAAAAGGTTATCAGACTAATGAATGTCCCCATAGGCCAAAACATGTTATTTCTAGTGTGCTTTGTCCTCACTTGCACACACCCAAGGTAACATCCCATAATGTCATCCATCCTGATCACTACTCCTGGAAAAACATTCTTAACTGTAGAGTTCTAATCAAGCAGGTTCCCAAAAAAAAGGTGAACCTTATTGACATGAGTCATATCATTTATTCATTTAAACCTTTATCATTCTAGGGTGTTACACTATCCACTACCATAATTCTCTAAATTTACATATTATAACTATTATTTAAACAATTATTTCTTCTGTTATTGTAAATTATAAATTTTATAGTTATAATTTTTAGAAAATATTGAAATTTTATCCTTTATTTTCATTCTCCATTTAGATAAATGCTTTACCTATATCAGTTCCTCAAAATACTCATGTTCTCCACCATCAATTAAAGATAAAGAATACCTAGAAGATTCATATATTTGAGTCTATCTATTTTCTACGGTTTACCTATAAATAGTAATTAGATTCACTAGCTAAACATCATGATAAACTATATCATCATCTAGTATTCCTTTAAACTCCACCTGCTCCTGATAAATATTTACCTTTCTCCTGTTATATTATTTAAAACGAGGTATTCCATCTAAATAAAAATCTTATGATAGATAATATTCCTTATTTAATGGTTCTTTTTATATTCATATGACCTGAGAAAACAACTATAATCTTTATTCTAAAACCGTTAAAAAAAATTTAGACTCGGTATCATACTTTTCACTAGAAATTTATTTAACAACAACATGAGAAAGAATACTATTGAATTTTAAATATGATATATATACATATATTCTCGTCTACACCACCTATTTCATTTTATATCATAATAGTACTGTTGGAATATAGTTTATCAGGTACACTTACATATTAACTAATTTATCTCAAAATACCATAAATTATCTAGAATGAAACCTTATACTTTGAGAATTTTTATCCAATGTTTTATCCATTCTTTCTTTTGAATTTTTTTTTCATATTACATGAATTCTATTCTGTATACAAATTACATTTAATGCACAAAACACCTTAAACATCATTTAGGATACTCTCTCAAATATATGTTTTCCCATTTTCATGGTACATCACTTTCAACGTTTGAGTGTAAAAAATAACAAAACAATTCATAGAAATTGATGTACAAAGGTAATCACAATAGAATTAAGGAAAATTTTTAAAATGTTAGAGCCATATACCATGTGTCAACGCCACTATTACTTCTTTTCTAGTTCATATTTTAAGAGTTCCCTGATGAAGTTTGCAATATTGCCCAAGGTTTTGATAATAAATGAAGATAATATTTCATTTATTAAACCCATTGAGAAATATATGATCTTGGGTGTTGATATATGATATATTTTCCTTATTGGTGGGGACTCAAAGATTTTTATAATATATTTTCCTGATGTACTCCCTTGTTTTCATACTTACCATAATTATTGTATCTCAAATAGTTAAACATCATTTTTGTTTAATTTTTTATCAGGAAACTTCCATTTCATTAAGTAAGAAAAATATTAAACTTATATTTAAAATAATTCCTTCACACTATTTGGGATTTTTCATCAATGAATTTTATAATGTAAAGAAATACTCTAGGGAAATGTTATGGCATGGGTCTCCATGCATCAGAATGTTTAAGAAATAATTTTATACCATTTGGTGTTCTTTCTCATTTAAGAGATGATATCTATTTTCATTTTTGAGTATTTAATCCATATAAAAGTAATCATCAATCTGTATAATATTTTTTAGCAATCCCTTCATATAAAAAACATCATTTCCTTTTAACACATATGATCTAATATACAATATCGATACATTGAATCTATTTTTTATTTTTATGATGTAAAAATATTATTTGAATGAAATGGCATGTAATGTGTCCCATTTATCCCTCCTTATGTTATAAACACATAACCTTTTATGATTTTACATTATCCTTTTAAAAAATTCATAAAATATCTATTGTAATCAAGTTATCCAATAGATATCCCTATATGAAATTTACCTTTTTATGGTATATCATTAGTAATGGACTAGAATTATGTCGCATATAGTTATTCAGAAAAGCTTATTTTTTATTCATTTATCATCACATCACAAATAATATTTTTAGTGAAGAATATTTGTGAAAATAAAATGAATTTATCAGTCTTAGTTTTTGTAGAAATGCTTATGATATGGTGGGGGATAACTTTTTGTAAGGTATTTTTATTCACTCATAAGTCTTTCATGCTAATGTTATTTGTAAATAAATCTACATTCCATCACAAATAACATTAGTGAAAAGGATTAATTTCTATTGAATAAAGTATCTATCACAAATAACTATATCATAATGGATATAATTACATTTTAATGTAAAGTTTATTGAAAATAACCTTAGCACAAAGGGTGTGATTGAGACAGAATGAATCATTTTTCACAAATAAGTCTCACACCATGATTATTTGTAATGGGTCCATAAAAAAGTGTTGTGATAGATTATTCACAGTAGGCTATATCTATTTCCAATATTATTTGGATAATAGGGAAAAGTATTTTTGGTGTCCATTTATTTTGATGGATGGTCTCTCTATTACAAATAACCATTAACAAAATCCTATTCCATAATAAATATCAATAAAAAATATATTAAGTAATTAAATTTTTAAAGCATACTCATTTTTTGAAAAGATTCTTTCATAGAAAAGAAAACTATAAATAGTCCCCTCACCCACTCCATCCCCCTTTTCCTTTTCTCTAAATTCCGTGAAATCTCTTCATTTTTTTATGAAATCGATTATTACATTGTATATATTCAATTTAGGATAGAATAATAAATTTTTATGGTATTTTATAAATTTATTTTTTAACAGATTTTAATTTTATATATTTATTTTTTTAATTAGAGTTCAAATCCCATTAAATATCATATTGTTAATTGTAGACATCCTATTTGGAAATAAAGAATTAGTGTTCTCTTATTTTTTTAAATAAAAATTTTAAATTCTTATTAGCTTCATGTATTTATTTATTTTGATTATGGATTATTTTTCAATGCAAGGCATGTTATTAATTTTTTATGTAATCAGTTTTCCATCGATTTTTAAATACAATATAAATTTTCATATAAAATATTAATAAATTAGTATAATTTAATTTTTTTAGTTTTAATTGTAAAATTTATATTTTAGTTAATTAATAATACCATTAAAAATTAATTTAATTTAATTTAATTAAATAACGAATAAAAAGATAAAATATTTTTTTAATATAAAATATAGATAAAAAATATTTAATTATAATAAATAGTTGGATATAATATACTACAAAAATATAGTTTTGTAATAAAAAAAGTATTGTAAAATCAAAAAGGGTTTTTATAGCCACACAAAAATAAAAAAAATATAAATAATAATAAATAAAATTTGATTCAATAATTATTAGAAGTCAGTATAAATTTTGTAAATTTATAAAGATAGATATAAATTAATTAACACATATAATAGTGTAATACTAATTAGTGACTAAAAACCTAAATGTTGTAATTAGTAATAATTATGAAGGTAGTTTAATAAATCAATATTAATATTATTAAAAATTCTAAAAAATAATTTATAGAAAATAAAATTATTAAAAAAATATTATAATAAATAGATAATGTTTTTATATATTTATAAAGTCAAAAGTAATTATAATACTATAATAAATAATAATTTATTGTAATTTAATAAAAAAGGTAAATTAATAGAAAAAAATATAATACAATGAAGATTAGTTAAAATTTGGAAGAACAATAATGAAAATACATCAAGGTTAATACAAAAAATTTGAAGAAAAGAATAATTTTATCAAATATTTGTATAGATTATTATAAATTATTACAATTAATAAAATATATGAATATTACTAAAATATAATTTATTTAATATGGTTAACAAATAAATAAATAAATAATAGTAATATTTTAATAAATAATATACTTAATAAATATTAGTGTTTTATAAATTATCAAAGTATTTTATAAAAAAATAGTGTATTTTAAAATCTATTATAAATTAGAATCCATTAAAATAAGATATTAAAAAATTATTAATTATATATAATTAATATTTATTCTGATTAAGAGGATCTCAGACTATAGATATGCACGCACCTAAGAATATAAGTTGGTCAAACCTTATCTCTCTCTATTGGGATTGTAAAGAACCCTAAGGACCATTATAAATTAATTCCCTATAAGAACAGTGGCTCGAAGGATATAACTATTTTGTCCCAAAAATGGACCATAGGGGATTAAAAACTACCTATTAAAGGTTACACAACCAATTTCCATCCATATTTTATGACCTTGCATGTACCCTATAAGTCATTAAATTACACACCTAACCACAACTATCATTTTATCGCACCTGCCACATCTCATAACCACAGTCTTGCTATAATGGCCACACACCACCTCCACGTGTTTCATCCACACCTCCTCCCTCATAATGTATGATGCTATCCACCCAAGCTCACTTGTTACAAACATCATTCCCCCAAAAAACATACATTTGTAAATTTATAAATTTATAAAAAAAATATTAATCTACTAACATTTTATAAAATATATTATAAAAAATAATTAACATGTAATTTAGTGAAAATAAATTAAATAATTTTTTAAAAAAATTTATAATAAACTAATAATAGTTATTAAAAAACAATAGTCATAAGGAACAAATGGTAGTTATTATTAAGATATAATGATTGGATAAATCAAAGAAAAAATACAAATGGTTCTTCTATAAATATTTCCTATATTGATCGTATGAAAATTATTATATCATTTGAATCGTCAAATTCATAATTATTTTCAGAAGGGATAATTAAGTGTCAATATAAGAAATGAGATTTTTATATTTTTGAAAATTCTTCTAATGTCGGAGTTTATCTATTATTTTTTTCATAAATATTATGTTTTTTGGTATCAACATATTGAATGCAATTAAAAACAAGATAAACAATTTCTAACTATAGATCCATAACCCATTAAAAATTTAGTATATGTGGTTGTTGGAATATATTTTTAAGAAACTAAAACATATAATAATAATTTATATATGGAATAAGAACCTTATCAATTTTATAATTTATTAAAATCAACTAAGGATGCCTTATATCCAGGATTCAAGGTAAGATAATTTCAAGTTTTACTAAATATTTTAATATTAAATAAAATTTTATAATATATAATAGTTGTTTCTATTAAATATTTTCTTTGGTTAAATTTTAGTTGACTAAGGGAAATACACTTCCTATATATTTTTAAAAAAGAAATATGTTTATCCATAATATTGTTTCTAATTATCAGAAGACCCATGCATGGTAAAATGATTTCATCTTATATTTTTGTGAATATGAGTCATTAATATGTGGTAAATCAAGTTATAAAGAGGTACCATAAGGAAATTCCATATTTATTCTTTTTAAATAGTTTTAAAAAATTTGATTACACCTATATTATAGTGTATATTTATGTCTTAAAAGACAACTATATTTATGACATGGAATAGATCCATTATTTATATTAGTTAAGAAGGAATAATATTTATGATAGTGATTTGTTGAAAATTATTCATCAATTTTATAAGTCTTTTTCTTTTAAACCTCATAATATATAGTTACATTTTTTTACTTATATTTTCTATTAATTTGGTACATAAGACTGTCTATATTCTTGTTAGCATGTTTTCATATCTACATAAAATATAACTCCATGGCTTTTTATGAAGAAACCATATATATATTTCAAAAAAATAATTATAGGAAATCTAAATAAGAATATAGATGTTTTTTTAAATTCATCGATTGAGGAGTTAATTTTATCATAGAGTGGCAGTGTAACTATATATGATGTATCTATAGAGAAAAATTTTAAACTAGAAGGTTTATTGATATGGAGAATCAGTGACTTTTCTATGGATGGTGTCTTATCTAAATGGAGTGAACATTTTTCAAAATCCTATATGTACTGCATGGGTTATAATAAATAATTTAGGTGTATCAATGGATGAATGCATTTTTTTTCTATTATCATCATAGAATTCTTCATATAAATCATCCTTTTTGAAAGAATAATTTTCATTATATAATGTAGAATTTAAATTGATGTACCTATAGTAGATCTCTCTTGAATTCATGTAAAATATGTCATATCTTCATTACCTTCTATTAAATTTGGACCAACTTTAAACGAATAAAAAATTGGTGGATTTTGGAGAGAACAAAATTGGATAAAGTGATGTACTTTTTAAGACCGACCATATTGTTTTGATTTGTTGGTTATTAACTTTTTAGATTTAATTCATATTGAGAAGAAAAAATTTGGTATCATCACTACTAAAAATCTGGGTTTCTCCAGCACTAGGGATTTAATAGCGCTATAAAAAACTATTGTTAAAGACCCTGTTTGTCAGTGCTAAAAGTAGCACTATTAAAGGGTGTCTTTAACAACACCTTTTTTAGCGGTGTTAAAGACCCAAATTTATCATCACTTTTTTACAAGTTCTGATAAAGTCCCACCCTATATCAGTGCTTGTAAAAAAGTTATAATAATAAGGGTGTTTATCAGCGCTTTTTTAGAAGCACTGATAAATACCCCCTATATCAGATCTTTTTTATAAGCGCTGATAAAATTATACTTAAAAAATTATTTTTCATTAAAAAAAATATATTAATATATAAATATAATTATATTGATATAAATATAATATATACTTTTTGAGATATGTTTTAGATACGGTAAATAGACATTTACACTTAATATATAATATTGTTGGCGCCAAAATTTGGGACGCACAAGAACAAACGGAAAGCATTAGGGGTTGTCTCACGAAGCCTGTTTGTGGAGCCCCAAGGGCCCCGTGCCAGCGCAAAGCTCCTCCTTCGTGAAGCTACCATAGAGTAAGGAGGTGGTATGCTCTACGAACCAATTTGACATTTGCGAAGCCGACGTAGAGTAAGGAGGTGGGATACTCTGCGAACCGATTTGACGTTCGTGAACCCACCGTGGAGCATGGAGGCGGGATGCTCCACGAACCCCTTTGATGTTCGTGAACCCACTATGGAGCAAGGAGGCGGCATTATCTATGAACCCCTTTGACATTTGTGAACCCGCCGTAGAGCAAGCTCTGTCTTCACGCCGAGCGGGCTCTACTTCGCGGTGCCTCTTGCTTATAAATACCGAGCTCCCCTCGAGCCTAAAGGACGGATCCCCCAACCTTTCACCTTATGAGCTCCCACATCGCGAAGAAATTTCTGATCTATGAACCATGAGCTTTTCAAGGTGCTTTTTCATTGCGAAGTGCCTTCCCCTTTTCATGAATTCTACCCCTCTTTAAAGAGGGATGCCCTTCGCGGATCCCACGGGCCTCCGTGAAAGAAGGAGAACCCCAAAGGGACTCGGGTCTTTGCAGAGCACTTGTGCTTCGCGAAGTAACCTTCATGAACATGTGACCTACAAACTAAGGCAGGGTCACTGTGCTTCGTGAGGCACATTGATTTTCAATATTACACTTTGTGGGGCACCCTTGCTTTGTGAGACATTGCTCTGCGAATGACTTTCCACTTTGCGAAGCACCTTCCATATGCACCTATGTCCTATGATTGGTCTAGGCCACTTCACTTCGCGAAGCACACCCCTTTATGAATCCCCTCCACTTCATAGAGCACCATAGCTTCACAAGGCTTCTACTTATGAAACCCTTTGCTCTGCAACTCCTTTTCTCATGCAGCCCTTCAGGTTCACATGAAGAAATTTTAGGGTCCCTTGGGTTGTGATTCCCGTTGCATTGTTTCACCTCATGCTTCTTCACATAGGCAAGCTAATGGATATTTCTTCTTCTCATAGCCACGCTAACGTGGACCCCCCAATAGATCAATCCATAACACCCCCTCACCACGACATTACTGATGCCTTCATTTCCCCAAGGGGCGAGAGGTATCAGTTATGTAAGTCCTAAGGGGTGCGGAGTGAACCCACATCATCTGAGTTGTAGGATGTTAAACTGCCAAGCACCATCATCCTCAGCACATGAAATTAAACTGTGGCCTCGTCTCATGCATTATACGTAGGGTGACCCGTCTCAGACATTTTCTATGCCCACTGGTCTCCATGGGAGTGAGATCATTCTTCACATGGAATGGGATCTTCTTTATTGGAGTGGCGTTTGTCTGCAGGGAAAGGGAAACCACCTTGGTGTAATCCCCTGGATTTTCTTACAGGAGGTAGAACCCCTTATCCTCCTCTCTTCCTCAGTGCCAAATCACTACCCCTTTGGAATTTTTCAAGACCCGGGCCTCCACCCTGGAGTAACTTCCAATCTACATTCCCCGCGGTCCGCAAACCATGCATAAGCCCCAATGTCCTCTTTAGGCCACTAAATATGTGTAATCCCCACTCCACTTCCCAAAGATTCACCTTTCGTGATGTGATCATCAAGTCTCTGCTGCCTCTTGTTTCTCACACTGATCATGACTCACGTGGGCTTAGAGTGAGCATTGACCATGACATCCTCTTAGGGCCTCCTAGAGTGTAATACCCAAACACCCCTCCTGAACTACGTGGTCTTTGATCCTTGCCAAGGTAAGGTATGTAGGAAGCCTCCCTGAGTTTCAAGACCACCATCCATTGGTTCTGACCATTTCACATCAGTCCACCACACCTGAACTACGTGGTCTTTGATCATTTCCAAGGCAAGGTACATAGGAAGCCTCCCGGAGGTTCAATCCCACCATCCACTGGTTCCGACCATTTCACGTCAGTCCACCACTCCTAAACTACGTGGTATTTGATCTTTTCCAAGGTAAGGTATGTAGGAAGCCTCCCTAAGGTTCAATCCCACCATCCATTAGTTCTAACCATTTTACGTTGGTCCACCACGCCTGAACTACACGGTCTTTGATCCTTGCCAAGGTAAGGTACGTAGGAAGCCTCCTGGAGGTTCAAGCCCAAAATCCATTGGTTCCGACCATTTCGCATCGGTCCACCATGCCTGAACTATGTGGTATTTTATCCTTTCCAAGGCAAGGTACGTAGAAATCCTCCTGAAGGTTCAAGCCCACCATCCATTGGTATCAACCATATTTGCTTCTGAACTAATTGGTATTTGATCTTTGCCAAGGAAAGGTACATAGGAATCATCCCTAAGGTTCAATCCCAACAACCATTGGTTCTTACCCCCATCATGTCGGACCACCTCCGTCCCACAGGACGTTAAATTGCATGTTCCCTTTTCGTCCTAGATGACATTAAACTGCATCCACCATCCCAAACTATGTGGGGTTTGATCCTTGTCTCCTAGATAGGGTATGTAATAATCCTATATGAGGTTCAACCCCATCCAGTAGTAAGTCGTTATTACCCCATCCAGCGGTAATCCATTGTGAACACATCCAGTAGTAAGTCGTTGTGACCCCATCCAGTGGTATTCCATTGTGACCGCATCCAGCGGTAAGCCGTTGTGACCCCATTCAGTGGTAAGTCATTATGACCACATTTAGTGGTAATCTGTTGTGACCCCATACAGTGGTAATCCATTGTGACCACATTCAGCGGTAATCCGTTGTGACCCCATCCAATGGTAAGCCGTTGTGACCACATCCAGCGGTGATCTGTTGTGAACCCCATTCAGCGGTAAGTCGTTGTCAACCCAAACCCAACAGTAAGCCGCTGTCATCCCTTCTGTTGGGGACCATATAATCGGTCCTTCCCAATGGAATAAGACCAACCTCAAGCTTCTAACCACACATAATCCCTAGTATATCATCGGGTCCTTGTCCCCTACACGCACCCTGATTCTTTACCCCCATCCTGAAATACAAGGACTTTGATTCCCTGCCACGGGGATATGTAAGAGATCTCTTAGAGGCTCAATCCCAACATCACCATCATCCTTGAGTCAACTCCATCTCATTATCCATCCACTCCACTTAACCATCCACTATCCATCTTGATTCTTACCCGGGACGCCACTTACTGGTGGGATCATGCCACCTCATTCCCCATTCTCTTTAACAACAATCAGGTAGCTAACCACACGTTAGCCCCAACATCAGTGTTCCCTCCAGAGGTTGCACCAATCTGATCCACTCTATTCAGGGTTCTTATCAGTCCAATTCATATCTTCTAGACATTAAACTTGTGGCATGCCTTTTTTTAAACATAGAAAGATGATGAAAACCTCAGATACATGATTATGGCATATAATTTCCCGCATTTGACATGGGATACCTCGGGATTATGCACCCTCGAGAAGCCCTATGATAAGGGGAATACACCCAGATGTGCTAGTGTTCCAATGTCTAGACATTCCAGTGATGTCCAACGTGACTACTCCCCCGACTGAAGGTTGCTGCCCTAACCGGGCCCCTTGGAATGTCCCGACAGAAGCAATGTAATTAACCGGCATCCGTGAAGAAATGGAACTGGGAAGAGTTTCACGAACAAAGTCTTAGTATATAAGGGAGACCCGGACTAGGTGACGAGTTCTGAGGAGGAATCCATAGAAGGAGGAACCGAAATCCCATCGTCCCATTTCGATCAAGGAGCAAACGTCCCTGAATAAGCAACGAATGTCACTCGCCTTTGGAAAGAGGGAATGCGGGGAAACAGCTGTGTGCCCTCCACAGGCGGATGCATGCGCCCTGCAAAAAGAATCGAAAATAGAAATTATGAACCCGACGTGAAATATTCTCCCCAATGTGGATATTAGTAGCATTCGAGACATTAGTGGATTAGTGTGTCACCAGATCCAGTTATCTGGTGTCGGGTCCCACCAAGAAAATAGCGGGCCTGGTGTGAAACTCACCAGAAGTTGGTGTAGTGAAAACGTTGGACATCCTGGTCTGTAGCGTTGTTAGCGTGGATCCTTCTTACCAGCCATGATATACAGAATGGAGCTAGGGAACTGGATTTAAATTTATTTTTTTCAACACTAATGGCTTAATTTCCTTACTTTTCAAGAACCAAGATGTTGCACCAAGAACCCGATCGTCACCTTCCCACCAACACAGGGGCAGGGACAACGTCAATGCGACAATCCTACGTGGCTCAATCACTCCTGCGACATATTCCACACCCACAACCGCTGGGTTCCCACACCCCACCTCCCCTTCTGAATTCGTACAACGAAGGGTGATAAGCGAGCTCATACACCGATACAAGGAGAAGGGGATTATCTTGACTTGGGATATGGCTCGCTAGGATTTAGAGGCATCTGCGCATCGTTACCACCACCTCCCCCAAGGTCCGTGCAGTGAGCCACTACTCCCCACCCCAACATACAATTGTTTCGGGAGCCTCTCCCCAGAACGTCTCTATGACTCCCTCCCCTACACCGATGAGGTATGGGATGTCTGGGAAAGCCCTACCAGGATCCCATTCCAGGGGAACCCAAGGAGGACCCCACTAGGTCGCACTAGCACCACCACCCAGTCACATGGGCTGAAGAGCAGTTAAGCTATGTACCTGCATCACCAGCCCCGGTTTAGCTGACCCAATGCCAGCGTCAAGCGCAAGCCGAATAGGACGCCTGCCAAGGTGCGTCAACGTCAGCAACTATTGTGGACCGAGCCACTGTTGATGTGTATCATCAGCCTCCTGTGCACCCTGAGCTGGTGAATTTATATACTCAGTCTGGATTGAGGCCCCAAATACCCCACATGCAAGCTAGGTTGACTCTCTCAGCCACTGGCGTTGGGAGCACCCGCCGCGGACCGATCTGCAGTAGCGACACCCAGTGCGGGGGTCCTCCTCGTACCACCACCATGGAGGACATGGTTCCTCCCCACTTCCAAGCTCAGCATGGAGGTCTACCCCATTTTACCTTCAATCCGAATGAGGGTCCTCCTCACGACAGTGACGCTTAGTACGGAAGCCTCTCTCACGCTTATTACATTGGGCATGGGGTCATTCCTCCTACCACAGACAATCGATATGGAGATGTTACACATTTGGTCAATCTATAATGTGGGGGGATTCCCCATGTCCTTACAGTATATGTTGATGGTCCTCCTCGCCTCACCAATTAGAGGAGTGAAGGATAGCTCTACTTCACTAGTACCCAGCTCGGAGATCCTAATCGTGTTCGACTTGACCTATACGAGGACCCTCCTCGTGCTGACGCTGCTAGGGGAAGCAAGCATTGAGGTACTACCCATACTTCTATAAGCTCCAGCAGAGGTCCTACCTGCTCCAGCATTTCCTATAGAGATTCCCTCCACATATCAGCCGGTAGGAATGACTGTCCTCCCCGTGTTCCCTTTGATATTTTTCTGGGTGATCCTCGCACCCTAGCTCACTCAGGTGGAAGTCCTCCTCGCCCCAACACCAGTACAGCTGAAGGACCTCCTCATGCTGTAAATCTACCATGTCTTAAAGATCCATCATGGGGAAGGAGGGCGGGTTGTCGTCATCACAAAAATAATGTCAAGAAGTTTCAGACTAAGATCAAACTGGTTTTATTCTCGTATTATGAGGCGGAATATGACTTAGTGATGGATCCCTCACCTAGATCCTCAGTGTCAAGGGATGGGGCAGGAACAAGGCGTATCAGCCTCATACTACTAGAATATGATTTCCATCAGATTCCCACCTCCCTCCGCAGGTATATCTAGGAGGGAAACAATTTGGCCACCCCACAGGTTACAGTTGTGAAATCACCACCATCATCACCAGAAGCACTCTCTACCTCAGTTAGAGATCACAGAGAGATATTCTAAGGAACAATGGTGGATGGGCAGTAGCATAACCCATCGCCAGTGGCCGTAGTCCCAATTCCAGAAACTGCGGTTGTCAGCCTGTCTTATCGTGATGTGGTGGCCAAGTCACTACACTCTTCAAAGGATAGCCCAAGATGTGGTGGCTTGTCATCTTTCACTCCATATTCTCCACTGAGCAGCCTATCATCTCAGTGGTCTTCATCGGTACCACTATTGGTTCCCCAACCACCTCCATTAGATGAGTGGGTAAATGAAGGGTCATACCCTGAATCTGGACTAAGGATCTTGTGGGATATCCTCGCAGTGGACCATTTCCCTGAGATGTTTTGTCTAGTTGCAATGCCAGATTTTAGGGCACCAAAAGTGATCACCTAAGGAGAGATTGGATGCTTTCTCTAGACCCTATGGGAGGCTCATTTCTGCCTTCGGCGTTGACGAGTGACCTACCCCAAGATTCAGGAACACTTCGAATAAATCGGCCAACAATGTTGTTTGGTCGATTTAGCCACACTCCCAATGGCCCAACGCCCTTAGTCACCAGGCTGTTATAAGAACCTCCAACAATGATGCTTCAAAAGCTTTAAAGTGATCTGCAGGATAATCAAGGAGGCTTCTCCCCATGTTCAAATTCATGGTTGAGGGCAGTACGCATCCCTCCATCTTAGTTCCATCCGGCGCCAACCCGATTTTCTAAGCGACATAGAGGATATGCCTACAGGAAGAGTCATGGTTAATATAGTTGAACTATCAGAGGGAGAGAATGACCAGGAGATCCTTGATGTGGAATTACCCCCTGAGGGAGTGTCGCAGCTATTGGATCTATTGGGAAGGGTTACTCGCCAGCAGAGAAATCTACTGGGCCTTCCCGTGCCCACCGAGGAACTAGTCCTCAGCCGGAATCCCAACAGGGGAAAGGAAATCTTCGAAGCCGTCAAACCCTCTAACCTATCTAGATCAGTGCAGAAGGAAGAAGAAGACCCTAAAAAAACCATGTTGCATTAGCAACTCACCGAACAGAAGAAGGTGGTCGACGACCTCCTTGATGAACATTCCACGGAGCGACGACCAGACTACGGTGATCCTTGGCTAGGACAGTAGGGAGAGGCACAACATCCCCTTTTCGAACTGCCCCCAGGTGACCCTAACCATCCTGCCCACGCAGAAAGTGTTAAGGTTGGGACTTGTGGCAAGAGGGTGTGGTATATGTTTCCAAATCCTCCTGAATGGCATGAAAATCCTCGGGACCCAGCCCAGATTCCCCCATCTGCTCCACAGTTCATACCACCAGCCACTCCACAAAATGTTGGGCCGATTTATCATGTTGAAGAACCCACCAACGCACTGGTGGTTAGGTATCCCCATCAAGACAGGGACCCCCGCCCAGATGATCTAATGGCAGCACTCATCACCCATCTCGAGGCATTAGAGAAATGACAGGTGGAAATTCCTCCTAATGGAAAGCAATATCTAGCATGGGTTGATGATATGCCATCACCCAAGGTTTTCAGAATCTCACATTATCCCCTTTCAATGGGATAGAGAAATTATCTTAGAACTTGGCCCACTTCATCTCAAGGTGTGGACCCGTGTTGGTAACTCCATCACAATAGGAATCCACCAAGCTCTGGTGTTTCATATAGACATTTTAAGGGATGATATTTTTCTGGTACAGCCAGCTCCCCATCGGATTAGTAGCCGGCTGGGAAGACCTCTGTAGGTAATTTTTCTACTAGTTTAGTTCCACCACTCAAAATACGAGTATCGTGGACCTCTTCAAGTGAATGTTGAGGCCTGATGAGCGCGTTGCATACTTTTTCACCCAGTGTAAAGGGATCACATACTCTCTTGAAATGCCACTGACTCAGGAGAAATTTCTTACGATTTGTGTAGGGAATGTCAACACAGAACTGGTCCCCTCTTTGATCATCCAAAACTACCCTGATGGATTCTGAGACTTCTCTGATAAGGCCCATCACCTAGAGGAATCCTTACAGCTAGCTAAGCAGGAAAATCTATTGCCTCCTGGAATCCTCGTGAGAAGGGCCGCCAGGGCTGAGCCCACTACAGTAGCCCAAATAGAGGCCCCCAGGAAACTAGAATTGTTACTAGTGGAGCCGCCTAAGCAGCCTCAAAAAGGCCCTCCACCTCAGGTGCAGCCTCTGGCCCAGTAGTGCCCACCTCAGAATCGACAGGTTCCCCCACGTAATGTGTCGTCGTCACCTAGGCATGATAACCAAGCTCCACCTCCTCATCAGGCTCCTCCAGCCCCTCATCAAGGTCAGGCTCTGAGGGACCCCTTCCCAGACAGGTGGAACCGGACTTACTCATTCAGTGAGGCACAAGCCCTCGGTTATTTCTAATGTTCCCTAGAGCAGAGGATTATATGTTTTCCTGAGTACAGAAGGCCAAAAGAGGAAAACCTCACTGATCTCCCTAATTACTTCCCCTACCACCAGATCTTGGGGCACACCCTCAAACAGTACAATGTGTTCAAGGATTGTCTTCAAGACCAGGTGGATAACAACATAGTCTGGTTGGGCCCATCTCTGGCACACGTGGCATGCATCTTTGTGAGGCCAGACATAAGCAGCAACAGCGAAGGTGAGTGGCATCAGTTGTCTAATCGTGGGTCCCAGAAGTATGACGAATGGATGGCTTGTAAAACAGTCACGCACACCCATGGTATTGTTCATGAACGCCTGAATTGGACAAAGCCTTTAGAAGCTGCATCTACTACTTCTGCATTGTCGTCTTAGTCGCCCTCTTCCCAGAAGAGAAAACACCAGCGGCGCAAGGAAAAAAAAGTCCCCCGACAATGTCGTTGTCATCCTATACTATCAGAGATTTTATGCCTCGGAGATGGATATCTCTCCCAGGATCCATCCAGTAGTGGAATCATATTCAAGTGACAGTCAAGGGTATGCCTCAGTTAATACCGTAGAGCTGGTAAATCCCTACATGATTTCTGACAATGAGGAGCGTCAGGAGGATCCTCCCAATGTCCCCAGCCATCGTCAGTGTCGACGGAACCGTGGAAATATGGACTGTCAAAGTGCTTCGGTCAGCACTTCTAGTCAGGCTATGCATGATACCGAAACCAGGAAGTATGCCCAACGTAGAGCTCAGCACACACATCCTTCTCACCTGGTGACATCAGGTTTTCCTTTAATGTCATTCGTGTTGTTGGATCAGGCAGAGCCACCTCGACCGCACCATGACCATCCACACCCTGCTACAAGCTGATCTCAGCCATTTATACCTCATCCAGTAGTCACTTCACAGGCTTTGACTAGTGAGTAGTGGGATATTCCCAGTACTAGTCAATCGTCGATCCAATCAGCAGGACCCACCATACCTTCTATCATAGAGCAACCTCCTGTAAGCAGTAGTTCATTCCTAGAATAGAAGTATGATGTTCTCAAACATCTTTCCAGCATTCTAGTAAATCTCTCCATCCTTAAGGCCCTTCTCCCATCGTCAGATATGCGTGAGTACCTCACTGAGGCTTTAAGAAGGCCCCTCCAATTTGAGATGGAGGTAGTAGCCGCAAAGGCCTTTTATGCTGAGGCGGTCGAGAATGCTGAATGCCAGGACATCATCTCCTTCTCTAGATAATCTGAAGTCTCTCCCATACAGGGGAACATTCGCCCATTATACATCACCAGACAGTTCAATGGAATGTAGGTTCACCATTGTCTTGTTGACACGGGCTCTAAGATCAACATAATCCCGACTCGGACACTATGAAAACTGGGGTTTTCTGAGGATTATCTGAGTCCCTTTGACCTAAGAATCCAAGGTTATGACATGAAAAAACAGACACCAGTTGGAAAAATCCACTTAAAGACCTGGTTCGTGGCCTACTTGCCAGCAATGAATTTATGGTTGTCTCCCAGGACACCTCCTACAATGCATTGATGGGAAGGTCATGGCTTCACCTGCATGTGGTGGTTCCCTCATCATATCACCAGTGCCTCAAGTACTCCCTTAATGGTCGAGTGGGCATGCTTCAAGGTGACGCGTCTCCCTTTTCTTCTTCTGAAGCCCGCTATCTGGATGTCGACTACTACAAGAGAAAAGACAAGCAGATTCAGGCTAACAAAGTTGAGTATGCTACGGCTGTGACTGACCCGTGGATAGATCTAGATGATGCCTATATCTTTCCAATCCACTGATTAGAGGCTATGAACCCAGACATGGGACAATGATTAATTGTTTCTATAATGAGGGGGGAACACATTCCCTGGCCTAAGCAATGTCGAAATATCACATCGTACTCCTATAAAAATCAGGCTCAGGTGATCCCAGAGCCTCCTACTCCCATAAGGTATCGGGATGTCCGCCACATGGCAACAGAAATACGCCATACTTGCTTGTTTCGCTGGGATGGAATTAACCGGTGCAAGATGATGCACCACTATTACTTTGATATCATCAAGCATGGCCCCTTGGGCTGAAGACTAGATGGGATCAGATCGACAACCTTCATCGCTATGGTTGCGGCAACACAGAAGTCACCCGATGTAGTGTCCACTGCCACTTAGGCTGGTACTATCCTCCTATCGGGATCTGAAGACTCAGAAGCAACTCCTCCCACTGAGGATCCTTCCTCCATAAGTGAAAAAGAGGATTTAGAGGATTCCCCCCCACCTTTGAAGAGGGCATCTCTGCCACGTTCGATGAATTGGTACAGGTGAACCTCGGTAGCAAGGCAGACCCAAAACCCACACTGATCAGTGCTGCAATGTCCCTCGAGGAGAAAAAATAGTACATAGACTTCATTAAACAATATTGTGATGTATTCTCCTGGATTTATGATGAGATTCCATGACTAGATCATCAGATAGTCTTCCACCGCCTCGGTCTCTCGGTAAATCACAACGGGTTCAAGCAGCCTCCCAGGAAGCTACACCCTTCCCATGGTTCCATGGTCAAGGCCGAAGTTGACAAGCTCATCAGATCCAATTTCATTAAAGAGGTCTAGTTTCCCAAATGGCCGGACAACATTGAACCGTTCATAAAAAAGAAAAGACACATCATAGTCAGCATTGATTTCTGGGATCTCAACTGTCACTGTCAAAAGGATGATTTTCCCCTTCCTATGACAGAATTGTTGATCAATGAAAAAGTTGGGTTCCAAGCCCTCTCTTTAATGGATGGGTACTTTGGATATAACAAGATCTGAATGGCCCCTGAGGATGAGGATTATATAGCCTTTAGGGAACCACAAGGTACTTTCTATTACCAAGTCATGACCTTCATTTTAAATAATGAAGGTTCCACCTATTAGTGGGCTATGCATCACATATTTAAGCTGATCCTCAAAATGCAGGTGGAATGTTATGTGGAAGACCTGGTGGTCAAATATCGACAGTGTTAAGACCATATCAAAGACCTTGAGAAAGTGTTTGGATCCCTCCATTCTCATCATCTGAAGATGAACCCATTGAAGAGTGCCTTTAGGGTCACCTCTTTAAATTTTCTCAGCTTCGTTTTCAGATACAGGGGCATCGAGATCGACTTGGAGAAGATTAAGGCCATCAGTCAGATGTCTCCCCCAAGTAACATTTAGGATATTTTAGGATTCCAAGGCCACTTAGCCTACATATGTTAGTTCATCACGAATTTGGATGGAAAGTGTAAGAACTTTTCTCGTCTCAGGAATAAAGACACCGTCTATGAGTGGGACAAAGAGTGCCAGACTGATTTTGAGGAAATCAAGAAGTATCTACTCCAGCCTCCAGTCTTAATGCCACCCATATTTGAAAAGCCACTGGTCCTTTATGTGACCTCCCTAGAATGATCTCTCAGCACCTTTCTCGCCTAAAAGAACAATGAGGGGACATAGAACAACCTCTACTACCTCAGCCGCATGCTCCTCGATATGGAGACCAGATACTCCCTTATCGAGAAGAGATCCCTTGAGTTGGTATTCACAGTATAGAAATTGTAGCATTAACTCTAGAATCATGAGGTATATCTGGTGTCCCGGGTAGATCCCCTAAAGTAAATCCTGAACCACCCCATGTTGACAGGCCAACTAGCTTGGTGGGTGGTAATCCTTTAGCAGTTCGACATCAGTTTTTTCCCTCAGAAGGCTATTAAGGGGAAAGCGTTGGCAGACTTCCTTGCTTCCCATCCAGCTTCTGCGAACTAGTCCCTGGATCTTAATTTTCCAGATAAGGTGATCCTCTCGGTAGACTAATCCATATTGTGCTAGAAAATTCACTTCGATGGGGCTTCCTAGAGCCCCACCGGCAGGAGGCTCAATGATCCCATACTCAATAGAGTAGGTCTGGGTATCATCTTCATTACCCTGGAACAAGCCATTCTTCAATATTAATTCTTTTTGTTATAAGGCTGTACCAACAATGAGGTAGAGTATTAAGATCTCATCACTAGCTTCGAGATGGCCCTCGAGATTGATGTGCCCCATTTTCATGTGAAAGGGGATTCTGAACTAGTCATCAAGTAGATCAATGGTGACTATGTCATCAGAAAGCTAGAGCCCATAACATTGTTGGAGTGCACTCTCCAGCTAATGGCTCAGTTCCCATCTCAGTTGGAGGTTACTCATGTCCCTCAGTCACATAACGGTAGAGCTGATGCCCTGGCTATCCTAGATGCATCACTTTCGGAGCCCGAACAGGGTGATATGATTATCCATGTGGCACACCGAAGATTCATTGCTCCTGTCACTCCGGATGAAGATGAAATCCCGTTGGTAAGCCACCTTACCACTGGTGCCTCCACATCTGGACCATCAGGTCCCCCAGATATAGTGGTTGAAGTGACTCCTGACTGGAGAACCACCTTTGTTGAGTACCTCCAAAGCGCTAATCTCTCAGTAGATCGGGCCGAGCGTGAGCAAATCCAATGTCGCACGTTATAGTTTACCCTCCAGGATGGTCCTAGTCGTGATTAGATCCTCCACAAGGACGGGTTGTATGGGGTTATCCTCCCTTGCATTCAAGGAGTCGAGATTTCCCAAGTTATACAAGAGGTTCATGCCAGTTCTGGTGGGGCTCATCAGACTGGGATAAAACTGTCTCACTAGATCCAGAGACTGGGGTATTTTCAGCCCTTCATGATCCATGACTACATTGAGTTCTCCAAAAGGTACCATGCATTCCAAATTCATGCCAACTTTATGCATCAGTCGCCAGATCCTCTCCATACAACCATGTACTCTTGGCCATTTGTGGTATGGGGACTCGATGTCATGGGACCATATCCACTGGAAATAGCTCACCAGTGTAGGTTCATCCTAACTGCTACAGATTTCTTCTCCAAGTGGGCAGAGGTAGTTCTGCTCAAAGAGGTAAAGGCCCATTCCATCATTGACTTTGTGAGATCTAACATCATCTACCGATTTGGAGTCCCTCACGTCGTCCTCAGCGATAACGACACAAAATTTTAGGAAGCTAAGATGAAGAATCTATATGCTAAGTATAACATCTATCCTAACCATACCTCCCTCAATCATGCGCATTAAAATTGACAGATTGAGATGTTCAACAAAACCCTCTCTTACATTATACAGAAAATGGTTGGCCAGAATAAGAAGAGTTGGTCGGACAAGCTCCCCAACACCCTCTGGTCATACCGGACGACGACTCATAATTCCACCTAGGTAACCCCATATTCCCTGGTGTACGGAACATAGGTTGTCCTTCACATTGAGATTCAGTTTCCCTCATGGAACACAACTGTCTATGATCATCAAGCGCTGAATAAAGTAGCTGAAATACATCTAGATGAGCTGGAAGCACTCGATGAGAATAGGATTTGTGCCCTGCACAATCTGGAAGGACATCAGAATAAGATATCTATAGCTTTCAACAAGAAAGTTCACCTCTACTCCTTCTTGCAAGGTGACTTCGTATTGGCCCTAAATACACCAATGATACCGGGCAAGAAACCACCCAAGTTTGAGACCAAATGGGAAGGACCTCACATTGTTTACAAGGTTTACACCAATGGAGCATACTCCCTGGTTACCATGGACGATAAGCGTATAAATCCTCCCACCAATGCCAAGTTCCTCAAGAAATACTTTTCCTGAGACGTATGGTCCAGCATGACCTTAAACTGTATGGTCCTGGATGGCCTCAATGTGTTGGTCCCACACAACCCTAAACTGCATTAGGGTCCTCCATGACCTTAAACTATCCATTCCTACATGACTTTAAACTATTTCTTGTCCTACAAGACATTAAACCGCATATCGATAACTACGTATGTCTTGATTCCCATCCTCCTGGGATACATAGGAATGCTCAGACACTTCATCATGAGTCCATTTCTAGTTTCCTCTTTGATTATCCCCTCCTAGGCATAGTTATTTTGGATGATCCCACATGGTGTTGTATAAGCTTCCTTGGCCCCACTCATGCCAAGGATACGATGATTGCACCATGTTCCCTCTATCATTCTTCTCTCCCCCCACGCCCTTACCGCATGACATTAAACTACATGGCTCTTTCAGAACTATGTATGGCTTGATTCCCATCCTCATTGGATATGTAGGACCACCCAAACATTTTTTCTATATGCCTAGCCCCAAACTCTGAGATCTTCCCTTGAGTCTCATCCTGCACAGATATATTAATGCTCTATCCACCCCTTCCATTTTGGGTTTCTGTTATCTTTCACATCTGAAAGGGACATCAAACGATATAGATACTTAGTCTAAGGGCTCTCCTATTGGTTTGGGCCAATGACCTCGAGGATTTCGAATGGAAAATTGATAAAGACCCACGTTTCGAATAAGGTTAGTGGTCGACGCTCATTTGTTGTTCCAATTTTAGGTCACATGATATAGATGATGTGTTTCAAATTTGGTTAACAGCCATCCTTTTTCATCATCACCACCCCCATATGTCTCAAAAATGGAGTTTAGTATTTTAATATGCTCTGTCATCTCCCCAAACCTCGGTCTGCCTCGAACAGGAGTGTGATTTCAGCTGGTGGTCCATTATGTGATGGGGAGAGCCTAATAATACTCCTTGTTTCCCACACTGAGAATTTATCTAATGGGCTTAAGAGATATGATAATGTAATACTCGCATGAGTGGTCATAGGGCTACAACTTTTCGGGATGCCCAACCTTAGGTCCCTAGGCCTTTTTGGCCCCCTGGTCCAAGTTATCATTTAGGATTGTGTGGTGTGGTATGGACTCACATCCTCATTCATGTCAGGATATTCTACCACACCATGCATATACCCTTGAAGAATCCCTCTATTTATCATTCTTTCCGTGAGCGCAAGCCACTCCTTGCTTTGCAATCCCCATCATTTGGGTTTCATCATCTTTTATATCTAAAAGGACCCCTAAATGGCATGTATTCTAGGCCTAAGGGCTCTCCTACCATTGCGGGCCAACGTCCTCTAGGATTTCGAGAAACAAATTGATACAAGTCTCATGTTACGAATGCGGTCAACGGTCGACACTCAATTACTTTCCCCCGAACTCTAGTCACACAAGGACGAATACTGTATTTAGAACCTGTTAAAAAATTGTCCCATATCATCATTTCATCTTTTTGTTCTTCCAAAGGCACGATGATTCTCTCTCTACACTCAGTTGTCCCATGCATATGACATTAAACTAGGCATCTATGGTCCGAGCTCTATGACCTTAAATTAAGATCACCATCATCCTCACTGCAAGACTTTAAACTGCAAGATGGCTGTGACATTCTGCTTGTGGCCCAGCCTCAAGTCCATCACCCTACTCAGGCCCCTAGCCCGAGTTCTCACTTAGGATTGTATGGTGTGGTGTGGGATTATATCATCATTCACACCGGGTTACTCATAATGTCATACACATCCCTCGTTGGGGTATCTTTCCCTTATTTGTGTGATCCTTATCTCTAGAACTAAGTGTGGCTTGATTCCCATCCTCATGGGATACGTAGGACCGCCTGAATGCCTAGTTTTCAGGTCCAGTCCCATCTCTTAGAAACCTCCCTATCATTTTGGCCCCTTGGCCTGCATTCTTCCAGGAGAGGGGTATACGGTGTGGTGTGGACTCCGTATGTCCTCATTAACATTGGGTTTATAACAATCACGCCACATACCTCTCTCTCCTGCACAGTCTCCACTCATCTCTTTGAGTCGGCCACCCCTAAGTTGGGTCCCTCGACCCTCTTTGGTGATTCACCAATGTTCCCAGGAGTACTATGGTTCAGAACCTAGAGTGTCAGATTCTACCTGGACATGCTTTCACCCATTTTTTAGGCTTCGTGTTCCCCTTTATTTGGGCTTATATAATCTTTCACGTCCGAAGGGACCCCAAATGGCATGGATGCTAGGCCTAAGGGCTATCCTACCATTATGGGCCAATGTCCTCGAGGGTTTCAGACAAAAAATCGATACAAGTCCTGCATTGCAAACGTGGTCAGCGGTCGACACCCATTTGTTGTTCCCATTTCAGGCTACACGATATAGATGCTGTATTTCGAACATGGTCAACAGTTATCCTCCATCTTCACGCCAAACCCTTCAATCCTTGAATGTTGGTTACATGATTCACATTATTTTTCACCCCATCATGTCCAAGTGGAATTTTGACACTCCTAGCACTATCCCTCAGTGCGTATTTTCACATTGGGAGGAAAAAGCTACGGTAAGGCATCATTCGGGGCTCCACACAGACTTCCCATTGGCGTGTGTTCTAGGTATTGAAAAAACATCTTCTGCCTGTGTTTACCACACCGAGTTTGACTCATGTGGGATTAGGAATTGGAGTGAGTTATGCGCCTACTTGGAAGAGTTCCGCTTATCCATGGTCTGAACTCTAAAACCTTAAACTAAGATCTCTTTTAGAACTATGTATGGCTTGATTCCCATTCCCATGGGATACATAGGAACGCCCAAAAATCTCATCTTTGGGTCCAGCTTGAGTTCCACTAATTTATCTCTTCTGTTCTACCTTTTAGTCCCCAGCTCTTATAGGATCGTGTGATGTGGCGTGTGTGGGATTACATCTTCATTCAATTCAGGTTTACAATTTCCACATCACATACTTCCCTTCAAGGATCTAGTCCCTCCTACCTTCTTCCCCATATTCTCTAACCTTTTCCAGCCCCCTCGGCCTGTGGTTTATCTCTTGTAATCACGCACGGTGTTATGTGGACCTCATCCACATTCATGTCAGGTATGCTTTATCATGACATGCTCATTCCCTGTTGAACCTCATCTTTCATGTATATGTCTGATCCATATGACTTTAAACTATGTCACCTAGTCCCACATGATGTTAAATTTTTTGCTTCTATACTGCACGACGTTAAAATTCATGGTTTCTCCCATCACGTGACCCTAAACTGTCACATTATCATCTTGTCCGCATGACGAATAAATAGCACTTCATCATGGTGTCCTCATTCGAGGGGAAATCACATTTGGTATCGATCACACACCATACCATTTGTCAATGCCTGCACACAACTTGATTCTTGTGGTGATGCCTGGACTTTCTATCCTAGGTCCATCGCTTCACAAACAAAACACATTCACCCATCCTAAAAGACAAAAAAGATCTATAAAATGCCACTTCTTTTGGTGCAAGGGCCAGATCTGCACAACCTTATTTTCTCTGGAACAAGTATCTTACCGTTCCATCCCTAGAACTACATGTGGAATGATTCTCACTCTCATGGGATACATAGGAACACCTGTGAACTTTTCCTCTATCCCATCCTAACTTTCATTTTCGGTCCCTTGACCTAAAACCTCCCCAAGGAACACATAGTGATCTGGACTCCAGGTCCTCATTCACCATATGTCTCCCTCATTCCCTACCAACTCTGGTCCGATCTCTATGACCATAAACTAAGACCACTCTACATCCTTGCTGCAAGATGTTAAACTGCATGACATCTTCTAGAACTATGTACGACATGATTTCCATCCTCATGGGATACGTAGGAATGCCCAGACACATTGTCTCCAGGTCCAACCCCAAGAATCTAAAATCATGTCCTCTCTATTTCGGCCCCTAATCCTGAACCCTTTTTTTGGGAACATGTGATGTGTATCTCGTCCTCATTCATGCTGAGTTTTGAAATAGTCGTATAGTGTGCCTCTCATTTATTTTCCCAACCTGGTCTGAGTTCTATGACCCTAAACTAAGATCTCTCTATGGGAATTGTGTGTCATGTTTGGCTACTTCTCCACCCTACACACAATCCATTAAATTAATTCTCCTCTTATGGATCATCCTAAAACTATTAGGTTGGAAGCGTGAAAACCCATGACCCTTTTCCTTGGAAATGGACATGACTCCCTTTATCTGATATGTCTTTTTTATTATACTCAAATGTGTTGTGACCAAAATCCTGAGGTGTGGAGTTTTCAGGGGGACATTCTCTCATTCCATGTCCAAGCTTCTTGAGCCCATTATTTGGTTCCTCATCCTCTTACACGTCTGAAGGGACCCCCTTTACATCCCAGTATCATGCCACATTGGTTCACTGGCCATCTTGGGCCAATGTCCCTGGGGACCTCGAATGACATTTGTGACAGGTCTCGTGCTTCGAACGTGGTCAGCAGTCGACACTCATCTGTCTATCCCCATTATAGGATAACACGAAAAGGTTGTTGTGTTTTGAAAATGGTCAATAGTTATCCCCCATCATCACACCACTATCATTTCGGTCTAGATCTCGAGCATCATGATTCACACATTTCCTCTTCCTTATGTTCAAGTGGAATTCCAACACACTTGGCTTTACCCCATCGCACATCTAGGTGCGTCAAGCAGACGAGTCAGCAGTATTGGAACGCCATTCACCTAGAATCCCATCGTCCCACCATGTTCCCCCCTATTCTAGGAAAGTCCCATCACTACTTCTTACTTCCCAAATCGATCACGACTCATGTGGGATTAGTAGTTCTGGTAGGACGTGTACTAGTGCAGTCATGCCACACATTCCTTTCATCGTCCCGCATGACGTTAAACTGCGCCCTTAGAACTAATTATGTCTTGATTCCCATCCTCATGGGGTACATAGGAATGCCCAGGCATGTTTCCTTAGGCCTAGCCTAACTTTCACTTTTGGTCCCTTAACCTAAAGAACTTCCTCTGGGGATACGTGGTGTAGTGTGAACTCCTTATGTCCTCATTCACGTTGGGTTTATAGCTACTGCACCACACACTCTCCTCTTGGGATCTTACCTTTCACTCTCTATCCTATCATATGATATTAAACTGAACAAGACCACATGTTCTCAATGAATGAAATTAAACTGTGTTTCTTCCCTAAACAAGTTCAGGATGCCCTATATTAATCATGGGATGCATCAGTTTCCTCTCCAGAGAGGATTCTCCCTACCAACATCGGTCTCTGACCACGACATGCTTCAAGATCTATGTATGGATTGATTCTCATCATTATGGGATATGTAGAGATGCCCAGGAATTTCTCCTTGGGCCCAGCCCTGGGGTCATAACCCTTCTGGCCCCTCAGCCCCGATCTTGGTCCAGGAAGTACGACCTTTAAACTATGTGCACCGTCCTCACTGTATGATGAAACAATACATGTCATTCTAGGTCCTTACCAAAGAGGTCCTATTCGGAAGTAGGTATGATCCCCGATCAGACCGATGTTCCCACCTAATGTTCCTTCACCATGGTGGAATAATTTTAAGAGTGTTGGACTCCATTCGAACAACCCATCACACCACACTCCACGATTTTCATGCCCTTTATTCAGACCCTCGTCCTCTTTCACATCTAAAGGAACCCCCTAATAGTATGGATACTCAGCCTATGGATTGCCTACTATCTTAGGCCAACATTATGGAAGACTAATGGATGACATTTCGAGTCAAGCCCCATGTTTCGAACATGGTCAGTGGTTGGCCCTCATTTTTTATCCCCATTTTAGGCTAACTCAATAATGATACTATGTTTCGAACATGGTCAACAGTTATTATTCATTTTCACTCCATCCTTACAGTGTTCCAAATTTTGGGTATCATGATTTACACCTTACACTCCCCTATATTTGGATTAATTCCAACTCCCTTGGCGTTACCCCGCTCGTGCACTAGTGCGCACTGGGAAAGTGATGATTCGACTGTTAAGAGAGATTCATCCTCTATTCAGGCCTCTCCCTTTCTTCTTACAAATCTGGATTGGTTGTTCAAACCCCGGATGTCCGGAGCATGTTTTTCACTCTTATATTCAGGTGGAATGATAAGGTGGACATCCATTGTTTCTCACATTGGGCCCGACCCGTGTGAGCTTAGGGATTGATCGCTAGATGTTCCATGAATATAATGAAAATGAAATAAACCAAATGAATAAAAAAAACTCATGCATGCATCTAGAATAAATATTCAAGGCATGAAATTGTGTTCAAAAGTTTCAAGCATCACAGTACTCGAGGATCGACCCCTCCCATGGATGGGTTGACCCTGTCAAAAGAACGTTGCAGCTCTTCCACCCTCTGGCTCGTACCGTCCTGGATCCATTGCTACCTGTTCAATTCCTACTCCCCCTCGGCAGCAATGGGGAACAGTTCATCAGCCACAACATGGGACCGCTCCTCATCGCTCTGGACAATATCCATCTCCGTATAGGCTTGTTTCATTCACTCTTTGTCCTCTGCTAGTTGGGCTTGTACCCGCGATATAATCTCCGACTACACATTGAGGAGAGAAGAGTGTTCATATGCCCAGACCTACAACCGTTGAATCTCATTTCAGCCTCCTAGAGCCTCTTTATGTTCACAACTTTTCTCCACTACCAACCCACACCAAGGCCACGGTCATATTCTTGAATCTTCTTTTCCATGAGATCTCAGACGATCATGTGATGACGCTAGGCATCTACTCCCCAGTGCACAGTTCGCACAGTCGTGAATGAAGTCTCTCCATTTGGTCTATCCATTGTGCTTGAGGGGTGTCATTGTTAAAGAACTTGATCTACTTCCATGACCGGTGATAGAATATCTTGTTATCTTATTCATTAGAGGCTATTTCTTCCTAGTCTACGGGGTTGGCTAGCTCATACGTAGGGAAAGCCCCCAAGAACTCATCAGCAGGGTTCACATCTGGTGTCTGATCAGGGATGACAGGACCTGGGCTCTCCGAATGATCTTCATCATCGGATCCCACTTTAATAATATTAGGTACAACCCTGCCAATAGTCCCACTTGTGGTCTAGAGTTCCATAGTTTGGTCGGTCTGGATATCCACCTCTACGACCACCAGCATTACCTTGGGAAAAGCACTGCCAGGAATACCAACCAACCTCACCAAGGCGGCCCACTCCATTTGAATAACTTTACATACAAAAAAGGCACGAATATTAGTTATCCTGGTCAATGAGTGGAATTCATGATTTTTGTAAAGGAGACTTACAGATATCGAATTCACAGTCTCGTTCCTGGGTTGTTTCTATGGGGATTACAAGGAGTGGCCCTCTGTATATTGTCAGAAGGTCTTAAAACTCCGGAAGATCCACCTCAGTTATCCTATCCCCATTAGATACGGTAATCTCTATAGCCATAGGCGTGGATCCTGAAGGCCCCGTATCTGCATCCACTGAGGGATGAGAACGGGTTCTGTGAATGAGGCTCTCCTGCACATTTGAAACATTAGTGAGGTGTCCAAAGTATCCTCGAATTGGATCTTAGGGAAAGGAATCAGTATTTTAACTCAAGGGACTCTACAAATTCTTAAAAATATGAGTCTTGATTTCGAACTTTTACCTCTTCCAGAGGGCTCCCTCTACCGGCCTCCTCACCCTAAGAGGATTCATCCGATTCTTCCGACAAAGGGAACCGTTCCCTCAAATCAACGGCCGACAACTTCAGGGGAGAAACTAGATCCAACAACACCATCACCCGATCTATCATTGGATGTGGAACACCCTGGGAGTGCATGAAGTCCTCCAACTTAGCCAGGTATTGTTCCGCCTCCACCTGGGACACTGAAAAGCCAGCCCTGATAGGGTTATCCCCAGAAAATCTATCCTGAGATGGTTCAGGTGTTTCAACATCTTGGATAGGCCAAGAAATTACATGTTTACTTCCCAGATGTCCCAGGCCTCTGAGAAGACAACATTCTATAGCATGTCTATGTGGCACAGCCGCTTCCCCATAGTCTGAGTTGATATTCTACGGAATCCTCTCGGGAGCCTCCCCTTTGGATAACTCTATTCTTCTAGGACCACCAGCTCCGCGGTCATTGGTGGATCCACTGCCACTACCTCCCCCTCAACCGGTGTGGGCCTCGCCACCATGGTAGCCCCACTATCATGGGATTTACTTTCTGCCTTCCGACCCCGGCCTCAATGTTGGGGAGTCACACCATCACCAGCCTAAACGGTTGGTTGCTTCAGCATCTGCCCCGGGTAGGCTTCCTCCCAGCTTTTGGCGTACTCCTTCACCAACCCAAAGACAGTGGTGGGTGGAGGCAGCTCATTACATATCTTCCCATATTCTCGTGTGAACATGATCCACATCTGCCTCATCACACATAGATGTCCCTTCTGGCACACCCCTAAATAGACCTGTGGGGTCAGTCGCTACATACACGGGAATTGCCTAGCGAATCGGTGTGGGGTGTATGGATCGCAGAGAGGCTCACGGTCCACTCTTGCCACCAGGACTCCACCTCAAAAGGCCATGAGATAGGACTAGTGCTCTTCCATTCCTTGGCCATCATCAGTGAAAGTACCCATTGGTAGTGGGAATGTATGAAAGTTGAACTCCTCTACCTTCCAGACCTGGTTCAATACCGATGACATGGTTAGCTTGGCCGGAAAGCTCCCTACGGAGTTCAGGATGGATGGGAGGAAGTTCGATCCCATAGGGGAGACGGGGTTCAGATATTAATAGACCCCCCCTGACGTGCGTTGTTATCCACCCATACAGGAGGTGGAATGGCCCGCATATCCTCGGTGGCCTCTTCCCCACGCTGATATGCCACAACATCTTGTATAGCTTAGCGAGCATCGGGATTCCGAGGTTGACCTGCCCACCTATCACCAACATGGACTCAATAATAAATGTGCTTGGTTGCACGCCCATGTTTGTATACCTCACTGGTAGGATCCAACCACAGATGAGAGCTACAATGAATGTCACTAGCCTGACTACCGGTTGATGCTCAGTGCAGAAAATGAATCCCAAAGTTTTAAACTGACCGTCCTCCAAGGGACACCAGTATGAGTTCTCCTTACCCCATTGAGCCCCCTACGGGCAAGTTCGAGGCCTCACTGGAAATTTCCTGTCTGTCAAAAAGTTCAGGAACTGCTTGAACCACCGTCTAAAGTGGACGTCTCTCCCTTCTTCCTTGTACTCTCCCGGCACCAGCTAAATCAATGCCATTTCTAGCTACAACATTTTCTCTGAATCCTCCCACACACCCATAATAGGGAGGAATTCATCATACATCACCCCCATTATCGATACCCCCAAGATCTAGTGCACATCCATAAACTGATTCCAACCTCCCCAGGGTGTAAGTGGAAGTTATTGGTCCTCGATGACCACCTGCTCAATAACTCCAGCATCAGCTTATTTGGTTGATAGATATAGAATTGGGAGGCCCAATACGCCTCATACAAGCCCACTATCCTCATCTCTACCCCAAACTCTTCAAACGAAATACCTACCTAGTAGGCCCAGGCCCAGTCATCTATGAAGTTGCTTCCCTAGTGTAGATCTCACTCATCGGACTATCCCTTCCCCAGGTTCCTCAGCGTTACCTTCAAGATTCTCTGGTATAGAGGGGGGATGTCTCCGACTGTAATTCTTTCCCATCAACATTTTTCAGATGATTGTATAGAAAATCAGTAATAACAGGTGTGAAGTCCTGTTGGGAATGGCCGTCAGCCGCCCTAAACCACTGGAGTTGGCACAACGCGCTCTTGAACTAGTAAGCTGGCTCATCCCTACATGCTTTAGGGATGAAGACGTCATCCCTCAACCCAAATCCATACAGAGGCATCCTCTTACAAAGAGGATAATTCCTTTGGCTTTCCGACATCAGATTCACCAATAAATCATGATCAGAGTGGCTCTGTACCAACTCCCCTAGATCCAAGCTATTTTCCATCTCCTCCCTTAGAGCAGTGTCCGTAAGGACCACCCTAGAATCCTCTTGGTGAGCCATTATGTTTTTAAAATTTTAACACCTTTCACGAAGCCCTTTCACAGAGCTCATTCGTGGAGTTCGATCCCAGCAACAGAATCGCGAATCCTTGCACTGACCTTTGGATGCAAGCCGCAGAGCGCATCGTCGTGAAGTCAAAGACTCGATGTGCGTCGCGAAGCAGAAGGCCTGATTCGCGGAGAGAAATCACGGAGTACGCCAAGCTTCGCAAATCTAGAGTGCTAAATGTGAGAAACATGGAGAAGATAAAGGATAAAATATATTTTTTCTCCTCTATTTATAGGTAAAGACCCCTGGTGCTTCACGGTGCATCAAACAGTGGCGAGCTTCGCAGTGCGCTCGACTTGCATGTCGCCTGTCCGCTTCACGAGCATCCTTCATGAGCTAGCTTCGTGATTGGATTAGGGATTATGGAAATTGACCATCGGACTTTGACCCTCAATTTATCCTCATCTCCAAGTCTGAGGGGGGCATTTGTTGGTTCCAAAATTTGGGATGCACAAGAACAAACAGAAAGCATTAGGGGATGTCTCACGAAGCCTATTCCCAGAGCCCCCGGGGCCCCGTGCCAGCACAAAATCCTCCTTCACGAAGCCACCATGGAGCAAGGAGGTGGGATGCTCCGCGAACCGATTTTACATTCGCAAAACCGCGACAGATAAAGGAGGCGGGATGCTCCGCGAACTGATTTTACATTCGTAAACCCACCGCGGAGCAAAGAGGTGGGATTCTCTACGAACCAGTTTGATGTTCAACAACCCGCTGTGAAGCAAGATCTGTCTTCATGCTGAGTGGGATTTTCTTTACGGCGCCTCTTGCCTATAAATACCAGGCTCCCCTCAAGCCCAAAGGATGGATCCTCCGACATTTCGCCTTCTGAGCTCCCACATCGCGAAGCAATTTATGCTCTGTGAACCATGATCTATTGAAGGTACTTTTTTATCATGAAGTGTCTTCCCCTTTGCATGAATTCAGCCCCTATTAAAAGAGGGATTCCCTTCACAGAGCCCACGAGCCTCCTCAAAGGAAGGAGATCCCCAAAGGGACTCGGGTCTTCGGAGAGCACTTGTGCTTCACAAAGAACCCTTCATGCACATGTGACCCGCATGCTAAGGCATGGTCACTGTGCTTCGCGAGGCACATTGCTTTGCAATTTTATGCTTTGCGGGGAACCCTTTATTCGTGATACATTGATTCGCGAATGCCTTTCCACTTCGTGAAGAACCTTCCATATGCACCTATGTCTTATGCTTGGTCTAGGCCACTTCACTTTGTGAAGCACACCCCTCCGCAAACCCCTCCACTTCATGGAGCACCAGAGTTTCACAAGGAATATACTTATGAACCCCTTTTCTCTGCAACTCCATTTCCTGTGCAGACCTTCAAGTTCGCACGAATAAATTTCAAGGTTTCGTGGGCGGTGCTTCCCATTGTGTTGCTTTTCCTCATGCTTCTTTGCATAGGAACGCTAATGGATGTTACTTCTTCACATAGCCATGATAACGTAGACCCCCCAATGGATCACTCTATAACACCCCCTCACCACGACATTGTTGATGCCTTCCCTTCCCCAAGGGCTAGGAGGTATCAGTTATGTAAGTCCTACGGTGTGCAGAGTGAACCCACCTCGTCTGAGCTGCAGGACTTTAAACTACCAAGCGCCATCGTCCTCAACACGTGATGTTAAAATTTGGCCTCACCCCATGCATTATATGCAGGGTGCCCTATCTTGGACATTCTCTATGCCCACTGGTCTCCACGGGAGTGATATCATTCCTCACATGGAATGAGATATTCTTTATTGGAGCGGTGTTTGTCTGCAGGGAAAGGGAAACCACCTTGGTGTAAGCCCCTATCTTTTCTTACAGGAGGTAACACCCTTGATCCTCCTCTCATCCTCGATGCCAAATCTCTCTCCCTTTGGGATTTGTCACCACCCGGGTCTCCACCCTAGAGTAAGTCCCAATCTACACCCCCTGGGGCTGTGGACCACGTGTAAGACCTTGTTTCCTCTTTGGGCGGCTAAATACATGTAAGCCCCGCTCCACTTCCCACAGATGCACCTTTTGCGATGTGATCATCAGGTCTCTACTACCTCTTGTTTCTCACACCAATCATGACTCACATGGGCTTAGAGTGAGTGTCGACCATGAAATCCTCTCTGGGCCGCCTAGAGTGTAAGCCCCAAACACCCCGCCTGAACTGCATGGTCTTTGATCCTTGCCAAGGCAAGGTACGTAGGAAGCCTCCCTAAGGTTCAATCCCACCATCCATTGGTTTCGACCATTTCACATCGGTCCACCACACCTAAACTATGTGGTATTTGATCCTTGACAAGGCAAGGTACATAGGAAGCCTCCCTAAGGTTCAAGCCCACCATCCATTGGTTTCAACCATTTCACGTCAGTCCACCACACCAGAACTATGTGGTCTTTGATCCTTTACAAGGCAAGGTATATAGGAAGCCTCCCTAAGGTTCAAGACAACAATCCATTGATTCCGAACATTTCACGTTAGTCCACCATGCCTAAACTATGTGGTCTTTGATCCTTTCCAAGGCAAGGTACATAGGAAGACTCCCTGATGTTCAAGCCCACCATCCATTGGTTCTGACCATTTCACGTCGGTCCACCATGCCTAAACTATGTGATCTTTGATCCTTTCCAAGGCAAGGTACATAGGAAGCCTCCCTAAGGTTCAATCCCTCCATCCGTTGGTCCCGAAAATCTTTTCTTCAGAACTATGTGGTCTTTGATCCTTGCCAAGGCAAGGTACATAGGAAGCCTTCCTAAGGTTCAAGCCCAAAAACCATTGGTTCTGACCCCTTTCATGTCGGACCACCTCCGTCCTGCATGACGTTAAACCGCATGCCCCCTTTTTGTCTTGCATTGCGTTAAACTGCATCCACCATCCCGAACATTGTGGGCTTTGATCCTTGTCTCCTAGAAAAGGTACGTAGGAAGCCTCTATGAGGTTTAACCCCATCCAGCGGTAATCCGTTGTGACTCCATCCAGCGGTAAGTCCTTGTGACCCCATCCAACGGTATGCCGTTTTGACCCCATATAGAGGTATGCGGTTGTGAACACATCCATCAGTAAGTCGTTGTGACCCCATCCAGTGGCAAGCCGTTGTGACCACATCCAGTGGTAATCCATTTTGACCCCATACAATTGTAATTCGTTGTGATCACATCCAGCGGTAAGCCATTGGGACCCCATCCAGTGGTAATCCATTGCGACCACATCCAGTGGTAAGCCATTGTGACCCCATCCAGTGGTCATCCATTATGACCACATCCAACGGTGATCCGTTGTGAACCCCATTCAGCGGTAAGCCGTTGTCAACCTAAACCCAGCGGTAATCCACTGTCGTCCCTTCTGTTGGGGCCAATATTGTTGGTATGTCCCAGTGGTGTAAGACCAACCTCAGACTCCTAACCATGCGTAAGTCCTAGTATATCATTGGGTTGTTTTACCCTACACGCACCCCAATTCTATACACCCATCCTGAACTATGTAGACTTTTATTCCCTTCCATGGGGATATGTAGGATTTCTCTTCGAGGCTCAAGCCCAACATCACCATCGTCATCGAGTTGACTCCATCTCATTCTCCATCCACTCTACTTAACCATCCATTATCCATCTTAATTCTTACCCGAGCCTCCACATCTTGGTGGGATCATGCCACCTCATTTCCCATTCCCTTTAACAATAATCGGGTAGCTAACCATGCGTTAGCCCCAACATCAGGGTTCCCTCTAGGGGTTTCACCCATATGATCCACTCTAGTTAGTGTTTTGATCAGTCTGATCCATATTTTCTAGACATTAAACCCGCGGAATATCCTGTGTTAAACATAAGAATCTTAGGAAAACCTCAAATACATTCCTATGGCATATAATTCCCTACATTCGACATGGGATGCCTCGGGCTTCGGCGACCTCGAGAAGACCTATAATAAGGGGAAGAAACCCAGACACGAGGGTGTTCCAGCGTCTGGACATGCCAGTGACATCCAACGTGACTACTCCCCCGACCAAAGGTTTCTTCCCTAACCGGACCCCTTGGAATTTCCTGACAGAAGCAGTGTAATTAATTGGCGTCCATGAAGAAATGGCATTGGGAAGAATTTCATAAACAACATCTTAGTCTATAAGGGAGTCCCGAACTAGGTGACGAGTTCTGAGGAGGAATCCATGGAATAAGGAACTAAAGTCCCATAATCCTGTTTCGATCAAGGAGAAAGTGTCCCTGAATAAGCGATGGATACCCCCACCTTTAGAAAGTGGGAATGCAGGTCAACAGATGCGCACCCTCCACAGGCGGATGCACGTGCCCCGACGAAAGTGTCGAAAACAAATATATTTAGTGAAAATGGATTATAAAATAACTAAAAAAATATTTCAAATTAATAATTTTCTTATTATTACTGAGTAATAATCATTTTATATCAATTTGAAGATAATAAAACTTTAAAAATTTTAAAAAAGATCTAAAATAAGTTGGAAATGTAACTTGAATTTCAAACGGATATAAATTTTAATTTGGGTGTTTATTTAGGCTCAACCACATATCAAATCAAATCCTACGATGATATCTTCTCCCTTAGTGACACAAGTAAACCTCTCTCACATTTTTTGAGGCAAAAAAAATGCCCATAATGCCTCTAAAATTGAGTTTTTAGCCCGGTTACCCCAATTTTTTAACATTTAATAGATTTTCAGCCTCGTTTAAAGGGGTCTTTTTTCCCTTTTTAGTGGAGACTGAATTTATTCTAAGGGATTACATTCATATTGATATTATGGTTTTTAAATTTTATTATTTTTTACAATGTAATTTTTATTTAAAATTAAATATATGAATGTTTTCTTATATTTACTTATAACAAATCACTCATATAAACACACATATCAACATATTTGTATAAAAATTTATATTCTAATATATCTAAATAAATAAATATTCTAAAAATGTATTTAAAAAAATATCTAACCATTTTTTACATTATAAAAATTTATTTAAAATGATTATATACACATATGTGTGTGTATTAATAAAAAGATATATATATATATATATTATAATCTAATATATGTAAATGAATATTATTTTTAATATATTTAAATAAATATAATATATATCACACACACATATATATTGTATAAATTAATTTTAAAATAATTATATAAATATATATAAATATATATATAAATAAACAGAAATATCATTAAACAGACAACAAAACAACATGGCATAGTGTTAAAGACGTTTCATTTTTGAAGGAGAGGTGTAGGGTTCAAATACAGGCAATGCTCATGAGGATGAAAATTTTCAAAGAACTGATAAAAGGGGTGGTGGCATGAAAAGAACTATTAAAGGGGTTATGGAAGCACTGATAAAGGGGTTGGGTGCATAGGTGTCCGAAAAAAATACCTCCTTTAACAGTGTTTCCCTTATCAGCACTAAAAAGTGATGTTAAAGGAACCCTTTAACAGTGCTAAAAATCACCGTTAAATGTTTCCTTTAATAGTGCTAAAAAAATATTATTAAAGGACCCTTTTAATAGTACTTTTTTTAACACTGTTAAAGGACCATTTTAATAGTGCTTTTTTTAGCATTGTTAAATGGTTCCTTTAATGGAGTTTTTTTAGCATTGATAAAAGTTTCGGACTTTTAACTATGCTTCGATTACCAGAACATTTTTAGCATTGATAAAGGTCTTTTCTAGTGATGTTAAAGGAATTTTTTGTAGTAGTGCATATTTTAAATGATGACATACAAACATGGAATGATTGAAGATGATATAAAGGCATGATTTTATTTTACACAAATAATCAGATATCCTAAACCTGAGTTACTTGAAAAATATAGAGTATAAAATTTAATGAAGTAAAAAGTATATTATCAACCTTATCAATAGTCATTTATTATTTAATTTTGTATTGAATCTTTGAGATTACAAGATATAAATGCATCTAATTTTTCTCATTGTGTCATTAATTACTGTATTCCTATGTTAAAAGCCATGATTTTCATGTCATTGTGGTATTATTAATTCTTATGGGTCTAAAAGTGTTATTTAACTCTTTCATTTGGGATCTGTTTACTAGAATAAAATATTTTTTTGAGACTCTATCATCAAAACATGAAATAGTTCATTGAGTAAATGGAAAACTTTATTGTTCTAATTTTATATAAATTGGAAAATATTTTTACTGGCCTTATTTGATTCAATGGAAAATTTAGTATTTAATTTTTTGTGTGAATAAAATTATAGATGGTAATTATAGTTTTAATATACATCCACACATTGGATATGTATAAAATAAATTTAAGAAAATTTATGTAATAAATCATCAATTGAAGGTTCAATTTTAGAATCTTGTTTATTTGATGAAATTTCAAATTTATTCTCTTATTATTTTTAATTTGAATTTCTTTTGAATAATAATATAATAGTTCAAAATGAAAAAAATGGATGATTTCAAAAACCATTTACTTTTAGTATTTAATCATCTTGATCATGGTTTTGATTTTGATAATAAAAAATGGATTTTAGATGAAGAAAAAAACATAGCACATACATATGTTATACTAAATTGTTAATAAATGAAAAAAAAATTAGTAACTTTTACTTTAAAAAAAATTAAAAAATAAATGTAAATTTATATTAACTTTGTTGATTATTGGATGATCATATAAAAAAATTCAAAAATTACTCTAATGAATCTTAAAGAATATCACCAAGGTAATTTTGTCTACTTGTTTAGAAGAGTGGTATGATTAGTTATTTACAATGAAATATTTGAATTCAATTTGTTATTTTTTCTATTATTTATTATTTTTTATTCTTCCGAGTATCACAACATAAAAAAATATATATTTTATTAATTTCTCTGAGAAAACCTCCATATAAATTGGTAAAATATTATAATTAAGATATTGTTAATGGATTTTTATTTCATACATGAACATATGGTGAATCAAAAAAGTCATTGAAAAGTTTAGTTTATTTAAATATTACCCATCAAGAAAATGTGTGATGCTAAGATTTATTACATGTTGGGTGAACTAATTCAGTTATCTTGTCTGGGATATAATCACATGTAAATGTTAAAATGTCATTTGTTTGATATAGGTTGAGGGTTATGGGTTCATTCTGTACAATGGGTCATTATTATGAAATATAAACCTCTTATTACATCAAATGAACCATTTCTATTGGAATATAAATTGCATCATGTCTATTATAAAAATTATTGTGTTGAATCAATAGGTTTAAAAAACCAATGGAATATATTAAAAATGTATATTTATAAAAATTAGTTTATATAAAACGAAATTGGTTCATTTGAAGTGAAAATTATTAATGTACTTAAATAATCATCACCAAATACAATTCTCACCAAAATAGATACAAACATAATTCATGATAACCCATAATTCAAATGAAATGGGGGTTATAATATTGATGATGTAATGAATGATATTCAAATAAAGAGGGATTATGAAATTGAATCTATTATGGAAATTTAGGCTACTAGGTGGGAAGATGAATACATTGACACCAATGAATATAAATAATATGTTATTACATTCTAGTTATATTTATTATAAACTTATATTATTTTTTAATAAATATTTATTATTTTATTATATTTTATATTTTTATTAATAATTATCTAAAGGTAATAATATTTTATGTTTGTTTATCTAATATATACCAAGAGTTCTTTAACACTATAATACGTGTCTTGATTGAGAATGAGCTACCCAGTGTTGAGCCTCATGGTTTTTCATTCTAGGGTGTTGATGTGTCACCAACTACTTGGAGGGGTCAAGGCATCACATGATTTATGGTTCTAGATACTGTTCTTTAATGGTGTATGCCTCTTGAATTTGAACTTCATTAGAGGAATTCAGTTTAAATATGAATTTCAATTAGTTTACATTTAATTTAATTTAATTTATTAATTATTATCCTATTTATTTATAGATTCATATTTTTCACATTTATCCATTAGTTGGGATAGATTTATTCTAAGAAACTATTTTTTGGCACAATAGGTGTTATATAATCAGGTTCTTAACAAGGAGCACCATCGTCTGTTTGAGAAATGGATGGTATGTAAATAAAAAATGTATTTTATTTTAAATTTATATAATTTATAACTTTCAATATTATTAAATATATGTGGGGTTTATTTTATCCTATTTATGATAACATGAGACCCTCCATATGGGAGGTAAATGAGTCTTCCATGTGAAACTGTTTCTATTAGGTTTTACATTACCATTGGAAGAGAGATAATGAGAGGGATTTTTTTTACTATCATTGATGACTCAAGTGTCTATATTTTACCCAATTAAATCCATGTCATGGCATGGACAGGATTGTGATCTTATTATATTTGTGAAACTTTATTGAGGATATTATATTCTAGTCGAAATAATCGAGGTAAACAGGATGAAAGATCCCAAACTTCATGGAGGTATGTACTTGTTTAAACTTTTGGTTTAAATATCTTATTTTGGTTAGTGAAGTGTTTATAGGAATTTTGAGGGGCCTTGGGGGTGTTCTGTGGGTTTGGAACAAAACATAATGGGGAAACCACACCAACCTGTGCAAATCACATGGTTGGTGCACTGTTAAGTACACTGTGCAAGTTGGAGGCCAAATTGTGCAATTATAGACAGTGGCATATCCCATGGTTGGTGCATGGTTTGTAAACTGTGTGGGTCTCCCTAGGTAACCATGTGACCCAAATTTCCTTAGATAGTATCTTTTTCATGATTTGGAAAACAATGTGGGTAAACCGTACACCCCTATAAAAGTTGAAAAATTTACAAAATTTCCATTACGGGATTTAAGAACCTCACCCAATTTTCCTCCCATTTCTCCTCCTCTAAGTAATAATGACGAACCCTAGTAACAAAAGATTCCAAAAGGTGATTCTACATCAATTATAAGACATTTTTATCACCATTGGTTGTGGATTTAAGCTTTAGGTGAGTCTAATCCCTCTCTTGCTTCTCTTTTTGGTTTAGGGTTTTCATCTTTCTCTTATCTCCACCAAATCTCTAAAACCCTCTTTTCTGGTGAGATCTTGGTTGAGGCTTAAAAGGGTGGTTGAATAGAGGTCTAAGGAATCAATTAGGAGTGTTTTTTTCAATTTATTCAAGGTAGGTGGTTTGTAAGTTATATCCCATTGTTTTTATATGGATTTGTGAATGCAAGGTTGGGTTCTTGTTTTTTCTTTATTGTGTTCTTGGTTTCGGTAGTGAGATTTGATATAATGGGTGTCCAAATGACAAATATAACCTATCACAATCCCTTTGGGATGCATTAAGGATTATTTGACCAATTTAGGGACACCCATGGGGTGCGTCGACCTTCCCAAATAAGGTTAACATAAACGTTATGTGTGAAATAGACTTATGGTTAAGTAGATCCCAAGGTGAACTTTTTGAATTGATTTTGTGATGAATAAGAAGGTAAAATTGGTAGGTGTGTTAATATTTGGGTAATGGAAAAGGTATTTAATGGCTTTATGTGAAAATGGTTAAACAAGTTTAATGGTTATGTGTCAAATGAATTGTGATTTGTACTTTAAATACATAAGTGGGATAATACATGGGAATGCTAAATGGGTTAAATGAATTAACATATGGAAAGGGTTGGATATGTTAATTGGGTTAATGTAGGGGAATTAGTAAATATGATTAGTGAGATAGGCATAATAAATGGGTAATTGGGCTAAATATCTATGTAATGTAAATGGTAAATATGTTAATGGGTTATGGCATAATGTTAATTCCCATGTTGGTTGTTATGGATTTTGATTTTTATTGTAATTGGTTATGTTTGGTTGTCGTATGGTATAGGTGTGGTGAATTGAAAAATAATCATATACACATAGCTTAGTAGAGTAGAGTACTGACGTGAGGATATATTCCCATAGTTCAAGTTAGACTGAGGCTCTAAACTCCACCCCAAAATGCATGGATTAGGTAAGGGGATGTAGTTCTATTCCCTTAATGGTTGCATTTGATGAGACCACCTGGACCAAGACATCAAGGTGGGTGTGTTGTATATGTGATTATGTGATTATACTTAGTGAGATAGGTAACTTTATTTATTTCCCCTATGCATTGACTTGATTAAAATGAAAAACCCATTGATGACGTGACAAAAGCGAACTAAGTAACAAAGTTGGTATAAGTATTGAAAGTGGGAATAATTCTAGGAAGGAATTAAGAGAACTTTGTAAAATAATGGCACCCAACTTGTCATTTTTTACTTTCTCTTTCCTTTTAACTTTCATGCATTATATATTGACTGGATATTTTGTAGACACCATTGGTGGTGGCCTATTGAGTTTTACTCACACCCCGCTCGGGCCGTTATTGGGTACCTAAGCAGAATTCATGATTATAGGTCAGGAAAAGGGAAAATGCCCTATGATAGGGAGTTGACTTGGGCATGGGGAATGCATGGATGAGCTCTCAGACTTGGATTTAGGATCATTTTTGGGATTCTTTTTTTTCTTCATTTTGGGTTTTGTTCACATTAGCACTATTTAGCATGACATACCATGTTTATTGTTGGTTTTGGTTTTTACAAAAATTTGGGAGATGTTAGTTATGTATATTTAATGGTTATTTCTCTTTTTTCAACTATTTATGTTCTTTATATACTATAGATTACTCTAGTAAAGAGGGTATAGTCTCCCCACATGACTCATCTAGACCATTGTTGTTAGTCAGCAACCTATGGCATACGGGGAGGTGCATTTGAGGTCATGTAGTGACTTGGCCTGGAGAACAATTTAGTGGCTTATGGGATGGGGATATTACAAAGTGGTATCAAAGTAAGTATTTTTTGTGACTTAATATTTTTAGATGGTAGAAAAGAGATTAGGAAAGAGTCAGACCTTGGTAATGAGCTCATTCTTAGGAGTAGCTAACCCATGTGTGAGGGAAAACCCAAGTTCTCTATGGTGGGAATTGTTGTTCTTATTGTGTATTGTTACATTTGATTATATTTCACCATTGGGTGATTTACTTCTTGTATTATGAGACTATTTTATGATATTTTTCTTGTGACCTTGATGGCATGAGGATTTTCATTCATGAATCATTTTAGGAACCTATGCATTTAAGTGGATTGTATCATGATATGCACACATGGGATGGGTGTGTGGGGTATAAAAGGTAGAATAAATTACACTTCCTTGGAAATTTAGAGAAAATAGTGTCTAATGAAATGATGCAATGGAAAAAAGGAAATAAAATGTTTAATATTAGTTAAATAATGGAGTCTAATAAAGGTATAAGAAAGTTTAAATGTGGAATGTAACATGTTATAAAATGAGAAATCAGCCTAGAAGAAAGGTTTACATTGTAAGTATGGAAATAGTTGTGCGATGGTGCCATAGGTAAGACTTGTGACCATATGAGTTAGTTACCCTATATTATCCATGACCCATGTTAGGGTTAGTCAAGGGTAGTGTTTTGAATTTTTTTTAAGGACCATTTGGATGGTGTATGTGAAATGGTTGTTTGTGGCTAATGGAGAGACATCTTAATGAAATCTGTGAAAGTTATATGTTATGCGTTCTAAATCTCCTGTTTAGCTTTGTAGAGAAATGCCACTATGAAATCATGTTCTATTTAGGAGATGAGAGGATATTGTTGAGAATGATCCTATAGTAGTGGATAAAGAGAATGTGGTTATCCAAGATGGAATATATTATTAGTTCCTTGAGAATCTTTCTTGCTTTATGAAAATTATGGAATAAGACCCATGACAGGTCATACCGAGCATGTTTGAGCTAACCAGGGAGTTTCAACTGCAGCACCCTATGACCTTTACTAGAGAGGTTGGTCCATAGGTAGCATGTTCTGGATAGATTCCATCCAGATGAAGATCAACCATTTAGAGACTCTAACTAAAAAATAGGTCAAGTTAGAAGCTTATATGTTGAGAGGTCAGGTAAAGCATTAGTGGGGCATCATGGTTCAGACCAAACAGGATGAAGGGATGTTATAGAAATATTTTTAGGAAACGTTTCTAGATAATTTATATCCAATGACATTAAGGTAAAAAAAGGCTACATATTTTATGAGTTTGACCCGAGGGGAAATATCGGTAATGGATTATTCTAGTCTTTTCACTGATCTACAACATTTTGTTCCAGCATTGGAAGGAGATGAGGCAGCGGTGGAAAAATGTTTCCTGGATGGAATGAGACATGATATCATGTCTTAGGTAAATATATTCTTCTTAAAAATGTTTTAATAAGTAGTGTATCAAGAACTTATCTCAAAAGTGAACCTAAAGGGGGATTCAGGTAATGGACTTGAGGTTCTGGTTATATGGGAAAGTAGTGTAGCTTTTTAGGGAAGGAAGTTTCGTTTAGTGAGTTTCCATCAGGGTGGAAGTGCACAGAGTAGTTATAAGAAAGGTCTAACCTCTTAAGGTGGAGATTAGGTATTCTGTTATCAGTGCGGTCAGTCGAGGCACATGTGCAGTCAGTGTATCCGACCACCAGTTGAGTGCTATGTGTGCGGTAGAATTCATAATGTACAAAGGTTCTATAAGAACCCTCAACAATTTGGCATGGATGATGGTTTGAGGAAGGTACCTAGTGCGGGTAGGGGTTCAGCCACCTTGTACCAGGTAGGTAGTTGGAGTTCTATGGGTTATACTGGTCGAGGAGATAGACGTGGTACTCCAAGGCAGGAGTGCCCATATCAGTAGGGTAGTGCAGTGCCATACACTCAAGATGGTTCTCAAAGAAGAGGGGTAGGTTAGCTTCACGTAGTTCAATCTATACCTATAGGTGACGATGTTGGACCATCTACAGTTCGAGGTATGATTATTGTAGATTCTACCCTTTATAGTGTGTTATCTGACACAGGTACAACACACTCTTTCATTTCTTCTCAATTTTTGGTTTTTTTTGTGTTTAGTAGTGGAGAGTGTTAGTGGGTTTATGTCGATTGATACACTTTTGGGGTTGCGAGTTGATAATATCATACAATATAAATGTTGTGCTCTAGAAGTTGGTGGAAACCATTTTTTGTGGTATTTTTTCATCCTTTATATGTAAAGTTTTGACCTAATTCTGGGTACGGATTGGATGGTGACATATTAGGCCCACGTTTATTATTACTATCATAGGGTAACTTTCATGTCTCTCTAGGGTGGTACGTATGTCAATCATGGTGAATGGGATGTTTGAGCATGCTATTTAGGGATAGTTTTTCAGTGGTTGGGTGAACACATAGACCAAGTGGCATTCCTTGTGCTTTTTGATGGAGGGGTTGAGAATCCTATCTTTCCACCTATTGTGGATCAGTTTTAGGATGTGTTTCATGAGTACTTATTGGGGCTACCTCCCAAGAGGGATGTCAAGTTCATGATAGAGTTTCTTCTAGGGTGGAACCAGTTTCCATTCTTCCATACTAAATGGAACATGATGAACTCTAGGAACATGAGGTTCATTTAGAGTAGTTGGAGCATAAGGGGTTCATCCATCCAAGTATGTCTCCTTGGGGATCTCTTGCGTTGTTTTCAATGAATGCGGGAAGATCATTACAGTTTTGTGTCGACTACAGAAGGTTGAATCAGATGACAGTTAAGAACTGATACCATCCTCCCCAAATTGATGATTTATTTGACCAGTTGAGTGGTTCATCAGTGTTTTACAAAAATTGATTTTATGTTAGGGTATCCTCAGTTGAGGGTGATACCTTATGACATACCACAAACTACTTTCAAAATAAGGTAGGATTTGTATGAGTTTGTGGTGATGTCGTTTGGATTGACCAATGCACCATCTGTGTTCATGTATTTAATGAATCAAATATTTTACCCCTTTCTATATTAGTACATATTTGACTTCATTGATGAAATCTTTATGTTCTCTAAAACTCAATATGATCATGCTAAACATCTTAACATCATCTTGGGTGAAATAAGAGTGCATTGGATTTACACCAAGAAATACAAATATCAATTATGGATTGATAAAGTGAATTTATTTGGTCACATAATATCTAAGGTAGGTGTGTCGGTGGATCCAGAGAATGTACAGGTTTTTGTGTCTTGACAGCAGCCTAATAATGCTTCTAATGTTCAGAGTTTTCTAGGTTTAGCCTGTTATTATCAAAGGTTCATTAAATATGTATCCAATTTGGAAGTTACAAATTCAAACTTAATAAATAAGGGAGTTAGGTATGAGTGTTCTTAGAAATGAATAAAATATTTTAAAGAGTTGAAGAAGTGGTTTACGACCGTAATGATCTTGATCTTACTCGATCCAGGTAAGAATTACACCTTGTTTTGTAATGCATATTGTGTTGCACTTGGGGTAGTGTTAATGAAAGATGAATGGGTTTTAGCTTATGGAACAAGGTATTTGATTCCTCATGAAAATAATTAACCTACTCATGATCTTGAGTTGGCTGTGGTAGTGTATGATTTGAAGTGTTGGAGGAAATACTTGTTGGGGGAGTTGTTCACAGTGTTTACTAACCATAAAAGCCTCAAGTATATATTCTCTCAGTATAATTTTAATCTTTGGTGGTGAAGATGGGTTGAATAGATGCATTATTTTTACTTTGAGTTGGTTTACACACCAGGAAAAGGGAATAGTGTTGTGGATTATCTAAGTTGGAAAACTCAGAATCAGATGGTTCAAGAATCCAAATCCAAGTGGAGAATGATGGCCATGTTTGCTGAGATGCACCTAGAGGTGTAGGATGGGAATGGGTGGATGACCCTTTCATCCATATCAGTTGAGAATATTCTTTTGAGCCGGGTTAAGGAGATTCATCTTGAGGATCGAGATTGGTTGACTATGAAGTAAATTCTTAAAGGTGGGGAGTCACCTTCTTGTGGGGTTGTTGGGGCTGATGGATTTTTTTGTGTTCATGGTCATGTTGTGGTGCCAATGGGTATGTGAGAAGATTTGATGTGTGAGTATCAAGATTCAAATTTTTTAGTACATGGACCACAAATAATAGTTCAGAGATCACATAGGAGATATGTAGAACGACAATGAAAATTGGAAAAGGGGAGATTTCTACATAGCAGTGTTATACGGACCATGAAGGGCATTACGCGGACTGTGAATGAGAAACAGTTCACGAGAGGCTTAGAGTCTGTGAAAGGATTGAAGTTCATGGAATGGATCATCATTTATAGAAACGAGATGGTGATTTTTGGAACTACAAAATATTTCATTCATAGAAGAGATTAACCGTCGTAGAGGATCAAAGTGTTATGCGGACCTCATAGCAGTATGCAGTAAAGATTGAACCACATTGAAGATTTGAGTAAAAAAGATTATCATATTTTGTGGATCTATTTTCCTATATAAGTACCACTAATCCTATCCTTACATAGAGAGATTTTCATTAGAAAACATCCTTTCTCTAGAAAGAAATTTGGAAAATTCTGAAAGTTCCACAAGGGAGGAGTCTGAAAAGTGAAGTGTTTTGTGAGGGAGAATTACACGAATGGTGAATTAGTTCACAGGAGATTATTTCCATGAAGGATGTCGTTTAAAAAAGGGTTTTGTGGGGAATTATATCTAGCAAAGGAAAAAGGGTCTATAGAGGAGAGGTGGTCTGTGGGATATTAGCAGTCCATGGAGGAGAAGTGGTCCATAGAAGAAGAATATGTCTGTGAAGCAAGGATATTTCGTGGAAGACAAAGCGTGAAGCACTTTCACTACATAGTGAAAGTTAGTTCATGGAGGACTTTAGGTTCTTCACGAAGGGACTAAAATAGTTTGTGAAATTAATTTATGCAAACTAACTATATACTGAAAAGTGAATTTCATCTATGGGTGAAAATGAGACGTCAATAGAGCATATATCTAAATTTGAGTATGCATGCTTTCATAAAAATGAAGGGACATGCATGTCCCTAAACTATGAGTGAATTACTTCCAAGATAAGTGAGAAAAGGAAGATGAATATGGTGATCCTTTCTACTTGTAGTGATCCAAAGAAAGAGACATATGGAGTGACCCTTGGGAATGTAGTGAGCAGACCCTAAATCTTGTAAAGGCAATGAGCTTGGGCATAGAAGTGATCTAGCCTGAACCCTTTAATTTGGTAGTGATCCTTAGTGTATTTTTTACATTATCACATTATTGTTGTATGATCCTTAGGAATATCCTAGTGAGGGTGAACCAAGTAAAAAACAGTGTGTCTCATGCCTGATTTCATTTATGTTCATGTATATCAACTAGAAGAAGAGATAAGGGTGTTTTGTTTAATGATGAAACAAGTTCCAAATGGGCGGATATTTTAATCTATCATGACCTGATTAGTCCCCCATCTCAGGGTATTTAACCTATTTGGGATAACAATTGGTATACGAGGAAAAGTTTTAAAGTTATTGTTTTTCTCTCAGTTGAAGAAATAGAGGTTTTCAATCACAAAGGAATTCTGATCTTCGATGGAAACAATTTTCAATTATGGAAGAATCGGATGAAACACTACTTTTGGTCATTAGGAATGGATTTCTTTATAGTATATATGCTTGGAATATCAACTAATATCGACAGTGGTGCTTTATCAAAAGCTGATAGAAGGGAATTGGATGTTGATGCTAAAAGGATTAATGATTTAGGGGGAGACTTGTCCAATGTAATCTATACAAAGGTGATTTCATGTAAAACATCACATGTTATGTGGGAAAATCTATTGAACATTTATGAGGGTGACTCAAAATTCATATAAACAAAGTTTCATGTTCTATGGAACAAATATGAGGATCTCATAATGCACCCTAATGAGTGTGTTGACACATTATTTGATCGAGTAAATGTTGTCGTGGAAAACATGCGTAGCCTTAGAGAAATTATTTAAGATGTATAGATTGTCAAGCATATCTTGAGAAAATTTACACCTTGGTTTAATTTGAAAGTTTTTATATTGTAAGTTAATGATATGAAGGAGCCGAAATTGGATAACTTGCATAGTACTCTTATTGTATATGAAATGATGAATTATTATAACAATGTTATAGAAAAGAGAAATTCCAAAGAAGTGGAATTCAAGACCATGAAGAATCTCTCTATTCAAGATAGTTATAAGGAAGAAAATTTAGATGATGTCATTTCATTTATCTCCTCAAATCAATAAAGAGGAAGAGGAAAGTTCAAAGGTAAACTTCCACTTGAATACTTTCGATGTGGAAAGATTGAACATTTTGCAGCAAAGTGTCCTAAGAAGTTTGAATATTATGATGAAAACAATGATGAAATTACCTAGAAATATTTATTAGCCTACATGAAATGTAAGAAAAATTTTAATTGAAAATTATTCAAAAATAAGTATCTACATTAAAAAGAAGATGAAAGTTTATAAGAATATGAGGCAGAAGAGTTATAAGACTTTAAGGATCATAAAGTAGATGTTATAGTGCCAGTTTTGGGAAATTCCAAAACAAGGGAATCAAGCGACAATGATGAGGGAGAAGTAAAAGGAAGAGTTTACCTTCAAGTTGAATTAGAAGCTACTCTTGAAGAGATAGATGTTTGGAGGTCCAAAACAAAGAAAGGTATCAAAGTGATTCATGATGCGAAAATTTATATGTAGCAGTAGGAAGAAGATAATTCTGAGATGAATGAATAAATTGAAAAAATGAAGTCTTCAATGCCAGAAATCTCAAAAAATGTGGTTGAGTAAAAACTCAAAATTGAAGAAAAGAAAAGAGAGATATATAGTTTTAATAATACTAAAAAATATCAAATCAAATGTATCGAGGAGCTTGAAGAGGAAGTTTTTAGTATGAAAATAAAATTTAAATATTAGGAGAAACTATTGATTCTAGTAAAGTAGACAATGGAGTATCAAGAAAGGAAAATGATTGATCAGAATGATACAACTAGTTTGGGGCTTGATCTTAAAATGAAAGCAGTAATGGTTGAAGTTGGAGCACAAGATTCCACTCTGAGGTTGAAGATTTATTTGTGTACAAATTGGAATTATAAGATCTAGAGAACCCAAATGAGAACCAATATTTTAGTATTTCCACATAGGAATGCACCCCACATTAGATGCTATTGTTGTGGAAATATGGGACACTCAAAAAATGTTTGTTCCATAGAGAAGAGGTATCAAAGGGAACAAAACCAATAGAGGTAACAATATAGGGATCAATATTCTAGGAAATCATTTGATGGTAACTATTTCATGTGTAGAGGATTTGGGAACATGGAAATATACTACTCATCGACAATGAAAAGAAATGTGTTGAAGTATAATGAATATTTTCATAAGAAGTAGTTAAAGGTTTTATCAAATGAGCCGAAAATAAAAAATAAATTTACAACTCTATAGGATGAAGATGATCCATAATACTTTGAGGAAGATAAAGATTATCAATCTGTATTAGGTATGAATTCAAAAACATGGATAAAAAATAGATAAACAAGTATTAGTTGTATATATTTTGTTTAAAGCATCAGATTACATTGGAATATGGATCATTTACATTGGATGCACCTCACATATGATAGGAAATAAAGATATAGTGACCAAAATCAGGTATGATGAGGAAGGTATCATAAGATTTGGTAATGATGAAGGCCTGAATATTGTTGGATCAGAAAAATCCAAGTTTGGGGAAAAATACATGAGACATGATGATGTATTAGTTGTTGATGGTCTCAGTCACAAATTTCTTAGTGTCATTCAAATGTATGACTTAGGAAATTCCATGATGTTTTCCAAGAAATTGTGTATCGTCAAGGAAAAAGATGGTGTAGTTTCTTTTACAGGTAAATTGTGTGAAAGGAAATCTCTATATTATGAGTGGAGAAGAAGATATGTTCTTTTTGTCCAAGTAAGAGGAAAACAAGTTTCTATATAAACATCTTGGTCACTTTAGCCAAAAATACTTAGAATATCTGGTGAAATATGACGTTTCTCATGACCTCCCTATGTTATCACATGATAGTACTCATACATGTGATGCTTTTCAATAAGGTAATATCATTCAAAATACTTATAAATAAAAAGATAAAAGGCCAACAAGAGTGCTTGAGTTGGAGCATATTGATGTGTGTGGACCTATTTCACCAAGATCTATTTATGGGAGGATATACTATGTTTTATTCATTAATGATTTTAGTAGAATGGTGTGGGTATCAATCATTACCCACATTTTTTAGGTGTTCATTTTTATTACAAGATATCGACAGGAAGTTGAACAGATTCTAGGTCAAAAAATATAAAAGATCATAATAGATAATGGAACCGAGTTCACGAATTGCCAAAATGATTATCTCAAGAAACATTGGATAAGGCACCAAGGTTCAGCAGTGATAACTCCACAACAAAATGGAGTTATTAATAGAAGAAAGATAATTATCAACAACATGGTGAGAAAAATTCTCATTGTGAAAGACCCGCCAGAGATGTTTTGGAAATAAGTAGTGATGAAAATATTTTACACATAAAATAAATATTTTTTGTGTACAAAAGAAGAGAATATTAAATATGAGCTATGGTATATAAATAATCCATCATTTAATTACTTTCGAGCCTTCAGAGGTAAGTGTTTCATTTTCAATAAAGAGAAAAATAGGAATTTTGAATCTCATGGAGATGAAGGGATATATCTTGGATACTCAAAGAAAAGAAAAGAATATAAATGCTTCAATAAGATTCTGGGAAATGTTGTTGAAATACATGATGTAACTATAGATTATAATGAGAAAAATATTCAGAAAATACATGATCAGTCTTGGGAGGATAGAAATGAAGAGATAATAAGATCAGGGGATGCTCCAGTTCTAAAGGCTGAATCAGAATAAGATTCATATAATTAAAAGGACGAGTACAATTCAGTATCTACACAAAGACAGAAGAGAATATATGAAATCGATAGACAGAACATAATTGGTGATCAGATAGATCCACTGTAGACAAAGAGGATGGATACTCTACAACAAGCATCATACTTGTCACAAGTATAGCCTAAATGTTTTGATGAAGCAACTAGAGATGATAATTAGGTTTAGGATATGAATGAAGAGCTTGACCAAATTGAGAAGAACCAAACATGGTAGATTGTTTCGAGGCCAACAGATGATAATTCAATTGGGACTAAATGGGTATTTTTCAATAAGATGAATGAATATGATGCAATGATTCAAAACAAATCATGACTAGTGTGAAAAGGGTACTCCTAGATATAGGTAATAGATGTTGATTAGAAATTTTCACATATTTCAAGGATATATATAATCATATTATTCTTGGACATAGTAGTGAAAACAAAGTTCAAAGTTTTCCATATGGACATCAAGTCATCATTTCCGAATGGGGTTCTGGAAGAATAATTTTACCATAAGAAGCCAGATGGTTTTATCATTCATGAAGATGAGAACAAAGTTTTTTAGTTGAAGAAGGATTTATATGGTTTGAATCAAGTACCAAGAGCATGATATTCAAGGATATATTAGTTTTCGAATAATCTTGGTTTCAATGTGGTGGAGTTTATTACAATATATATGTCAACCATGACAGTAATCAAATGATAATCTTGCTGGTATACATCGATAAAATAATATTTGGTGGATTAGATGAATCTCAGTGAAAGTAATTCACAAAATTTACAAAAAGTGAATTTTAAATGTCGATGATTGGTGAATTAACATTTTTTTCTTGGTTTACAGGTGTCATAAGAAAATAATGGTATATTCATTTCTCAATCCAAATATGCCATGGAGGTTTTGAGAAGATTTGGAATGGATAATTCCAAGAATATGACTACAATGGTAGCTACCCAGATGAAACTATCATACGATGATGAAGTCAATGTAGTTAACATTATAGAATACAGAAAAATTATTGGCATTCTACTATACTTGACAGTGACAAGACCTAATATTTTTTTTCCACATTCCAAGTATAATGGTATCAATGAAATCCCAAGGAAACCCACTTGATTGTAGTGAAAATAATACTTTGATATATCAAGGGCATGGTGAATTTCAATTTGATGTATAATAACAAATCTCAGCCAAAGTTATTGGGATATACAGATTCATATTGAACTGGTTCAGTAGATGATAGAAAATAAACATAAGGTGGTGCATTCTATCTTGGTAGATTATATATTTCTTAGATAATCAAGAAACAAGATTTAATTTCATTGAGAACTATAGAAGATGAATATATTGTAGCTACTCAAACATGCACATAGTTATTGAGGATGAAACAGAAGCTTGGTGATATGGGAATTAAAATGAATTCTTTGATCAAAATCCATTGTGATAATTCAAGTGCTATAAATCATAGAAAAAATATAGTCTATCTCTCAAGGATAAAGAACAGTGAAATAAAGTATCATTTTATCGAGGATTAAGTTGAGAAAGGGTTTGTGAAGTTAGAGTATGTGCCTACAAAACTATAGGTTGCAGACATTATGACAAAGGTCTTACCCAAAGAAGAATTTTAAAGGCATGAACTAGAATAGAGAGTTTAGTCAACTCCCCGCACTTGAAAAATGCGGATATAATGCCCCCTCTCCTTGAAAAATAGTGTATTTTTTCCTAATGTACTAATATGTGTTCTTTACTCTATTGAGGGCCTAAAATTAATGGTTATAGGGTTTTTTGATAGAGGGGTAGAATTTGTAGCTGTTAAATGGGAGAAAACATCTTAATCAAGATAGGGGGAGAAGCTGAAAGAGGGAGTAGTGAAAGATAAAAAGGGGAGCAATGAGATAGGGGTAGTATTAAATCTGATTATGCTAGAAGTGATCAATCAAAGGACTGTATATCAAGATATATAAGGTTTGTGATGAAATCATATGAGTGGTTTTGGGATGGAATGAAGTTATTTGTTGACATACATTACAATATACTCTTGTTTCTCACACCGAGCATTTCAAATGTGTGCTTAGAGTGTGTTATGAGTAAATAATTTATCTCTATATAATTACAACAAGTGGATTTTGAAAAAGTTTTAAGAATCTTTAACAATGTATCAAATTGAAAAGAATTTTCAACAGAACCAAAGGGGGAGATTATTGTTAAAAATCCCTCAAGGCATCCTCTTAGTGTTTTGGGTGTGATTGTGTTCATTAAAAAATCCATATGAACGCTAATGGGTGTGGTTGGTGTTTCTGAAGTAGGTTTTTAAGGTGGCACATTTTCCCAGTGTTTTCCAAATTTTTTGGCCTCAAAATTGGGAGTTTGTTTTTTAGAAAAGGAAGTATTTCTACAAAGGATTGAATAGTATAAAGACTGAAAATCATAGTTTTTAGATTGTATAGGAGGTATGTAGAACAATGATGAAAATAAAAAAAGGAAATATTTCTGTATAGAATCATTATGTGTACCACAAAGGGCGCTACACGGACCGCAAAGGAGAAATCGTTTGTGTGAGTCTTGGAGTCTGTGGAAGGCTTATAGTTCACAGGATAGATAATAATTTGTGGAAAGAAGGTGGTGATTTTTGGAGCCACAAAGGATTTCATTTGTGGAAGAGATCATCCTCCGTGGAGGATCAAAGCACTATGCATACCACATAGTAGTACGTGGTGAAGGTTGTACCGCATCGATGATTTGATTAAAATAGATTGGTGGATTTTGAGGATCTATTTTTCTATATAAGGACCGATAATCCCATCATTACTTGGAGAAATTTTCATTATAAAACATCTTTACTCTGGGAATAAAATTTTCAAAGTCTGAAAGATTTGTGAGGGAGGATTCTATGAAGCAAAGTGGTTCTCAAGGGAGATTTCGGTGAAGGGTAAAGTAGTTTGTGGGAGATCATTTCCGCGAAGGAGGTAGTTTGCAAAGACAGTTTATGAAAGGGTTTTTTGGGGCATTGTATCCTATAAATGAAGAAGGTTCCAGAGAGGAAAGGAAGTCTATGGGACATTATCCATCTGTATAGAAGAAGTGGTCCATAGAAGAATAATTTTTCCATGAATTAGGGACGGTCCACAGAAGATGAAGGTGGTCCGTTAAGCACTCGTGCCACGTGGTGTAAGACAGTTCATGTAGGACTTGAGGAAGTTCACAAAGGGACTAAAATAGTTCAAAAAATTAATTTCTGAAAACTAATAGTAAATAGAAAAGTGAATTTCATCTATGGGTGAAAAATAGACTTCAAAAAAGCATCTATCTACAGTTGAGGATACATTCTTTAATGAAAATAAAGGGACCTACAAGTCCATAAACTATGAGTGGATCCCTTCTAAGGGAAGTGAGTAAAGTAAAAGGAAGTTAGTGATACTTTCCACCAGAAGTGCTCCAGAGAAAGAGATATAGGTAGTGACCCTTAGAAAAGAGGTGAGCAGACCTTAAATCTTGTAAAGGTAGTGAGTCGGAGCATAGAAGTGATCTATCCCAAACCTTGTAATTTAGTAGTGAGCCTTATTGGATTTGGTATATTAGAATTTTGTTGTTATATTCTCTTTGAACATAGCCCAGTGAGGGTGAACCAAGTAAAAATCATGGTGTCTCATGCATGATTTCATTTCTATTCATATATTCCTATGGGAAGAAGGGAGAATAGTGTTTTGTTTAATGATGAAATAATATATGAAGGGGTGGTTTTTTTAATATGTCATACCCTGATTCACCCCCCCCCCCCCACACACACACACTCTAAGGGAATTTAACCTAATTGGGCTAACATTTTTGGCAGCTAGGAATGAAGAAAGAGGTTGCAAGTTTCATGATGTGATGCCTCGCCTATCAGCAATTGAAAGCCAAGCATCATCACCCATGTGATTTTTTACAGACTTTTCCCATTTCATAATGGAATTGGGATAATGTAATGATGGATTTTTTAGTGGTTCTTCCAAGAATACCTAAAAAGAGTGATGCATTCTGGGTGGTTGTGAATTAGATGACTAAAGTGTCTCATTTATTTTCAATCCAGGAGACTTTCAATGTTGATCATTTGGGTGATTTGTATGTTTGGGAGTTAGTGTGGTTGCATGGAGTACTGAGGAGTATATTTTCATATCAAGATATACAATTCACATCATGCTTCTTCCAGGGATTACAGAAGGATCTTGGTAGCCAAGTATTTTTGAGTGTGTCTCTTCACCCGTAGATGAACAAGTAGTCAGATTGTAATATCCATGTGTTATAGTTCATTTTGAGAGCTTGTGTCCTTGAATTTGGTGGTTCATGGGAAAAACACTTAACACTTGTTGATTTTTCCTACAACAACATTTTTTAGACTATGATTTAGAAGTAACTGTTTGAGGCACTCTATGGGAGGTCGTGTAGATCTCTTATGTGTTGGTCAGAAGTAGGGTAGTTCAAGCTATTAGAAACGAGTCTCATTTAATATATGTAAAAAGGATCACTTGATTAAAAAAATTATGGAAATGGAACAGAGTAGGAAAAAAACGTATCCAGATATGCATCATATACCCCTTGAGTTTATTGGGGGTGATAGTGTGTTTATTCAGGTGTCTCCAAAGTTGGGACACCATTGGAGTCTGAAATAGTGAAATTTGGATCCTAAGTATGTGGGGAATTTTTTATATTGTAGAGAGGATCAGACTGGTGGCTTACCGATTGGCTCTTCCATAGTGGTATAGTGGCATACATGATGTTTTTCATGTTTCATATCTTTGATGCTATCACCTTGATCCATATCATGTGGTTAATTTTTAGGATTTTTAGCTTTAGGTTGATGCATCCTTTGAATAGCATCCATTTCATATTTTAGATCATAGTGAGGATGTCTTTCGGAGAAAGGTTGTGTACTTGGTTTGAGTTTTATGGAAACATGGGAATGTACATGAAGAAACATGGGAGAGAGAGTCGAATATGTGGGCCCAGTGTCCCAAACTCTTTGATTCATAAGCTTAGTGATGTTTGGGAATGTGGATCTGGGATGATACATTATAAGGTGAGTAGGTTGTAAGATCCTGATATTTGTGGAGGTATGTACTTGTTTAAAATTTTGTTTTAAATCTCTTTTTTTGGTTAATGAAGTGTTTACTAGAATTTTGAGGGGCCATAGGGGTGTTCTGAGGGTTAGAAACATTGAAGAAGGGGGAACTAGACTAACTTGTGAAAGGTGTATGGTTTCACACAGTTGGTGCATGGTTAAGTAAACCATGTAAGGTGGATGCCAAATTATACAATTTTGAATAGTGGAATATCACACAGTTTTTAAACCGTGTAGGTATTCCAAGGTAACCATGCAACCCAACTTTCCTTGGATAGTGTCTTACATACGGTTTTCACAATACTCGTAAAAATGTGTGAATAAACCATGCACCCCTATAAAAGTTGAAAATTTTAAAAATATTCCATTACGGGATTTAAGAACCTCATCCAATTTTCCTCCATTTTCTCCTCTTATAAGACCCAATGATGAACCCTAGTGACCCAATCTTCCAATAGGTGATTTTATTTAGATCCTATGTCATTTGGAGCACCATTGGTTGCATATTGAAGCTCCAGGTGAGTCTAATCCCTCTCTTGATTCTCCTTTTGGTTTAGGGTTTGCATCTTTCTCTTATCTCCATTTGAAGCTCTAAAACCCTCTTTTTCCAATGAGATATAGTTTGAATATTCAAATGTTGGTTGAATCAGGATCTATGAATTTTATTAGGAATGAATTCATCAATGGATTTTAGGTAGGTAGTCTACAAGTTATATCATGTGGTTTTTAGATGGATTTGTGCATGAAAAGTTGTGTTATTGTTTTCCCTTTGTTGTGTTATTAGTTTCATTAGTGAGATTTGATATAATTGGTGTCCAAATGATAAATCGAACATCTCATGATCCTTGAGGGATGCATGGAGGATGAATTGACCAATTTAGGGCTTCCCATGGGGTGCACTGACCTTCCCGAACAAGGTTAATGGAAATGTTACGTCTGAAATGGACTTGTGGTTAAGTAGGGCCCAAGGTAAACATGTTAAATTGATTTTTTGAGGTAAAATGGGTATTTGTTACTAGATTTTGGTAATGGATAAAGAATTTCTTATCTTGACATGAAAATATATAAATGAGTTAAATTGTTATGTTCCATATGAAGTGCGATTTGAACTTAAAATGCATAAGTGGGCTAATAAATGGAAATGCTAAATGTGTTAAATGAATTAACATATGTAAAGGGTTGGATATGTTAATTGGGTTAATGTAGGATAATTAATAAATATTATTAGTGAGATAGGCATAAGAAATGGGGAATTGGGATAAATGTCTATATAATGTAAATGGTAAATATGTTAATGGGTTATCGCATAATGTTAATTCCCATGTTGGTTGTTATGGATTGTGATTTCTATTGGAATTGGCTATGTTTAGTTGTGGTATGGTATATGTGTGGTTAATGGATAAATAATCATCTTCACATGTATTGGTATAGTTTGGTATTGACACGAGGATCTATGCCCATGGGCCGAGTTAGACTGAGGCTCTAAACTCCACCACAAAATTCATAGATTAGGGAAGGGGGAGGAGTTCTATTCCCCTAATGGTTTCATTCAATGATACCACCTAGACTGATGCTTTAAGGTGAGTATATTTTCTATGTGATGATGTTATTATACCTAGTGAGATAGGGAACTTGATTTATTTTCCCTATGCATTAAGTTTATGAAAAATCCAAACCCATTGATGATGTGAAAAAAGTGAACTAAATAACAAATTTGGTATAAGTATTGAAAGTGGGAATAATGATAGAAATGGATTAATTGAACTTTATGAACTAATGGAACCCAACTTGTCTTTATTTTATTTGTTTTTAATCAGAATTTACATGAACTATATATTTATTGGATATTTTTTAGACACCATTGGTGGTGGAATATTGAGTTGTACTCACACCTTAATCAGGCCTCCATTGGGTACCTGAGAAGGCTTCATGCTTTCAGGTCAGGAAAAGGGAAAAGACCCTATTCTAGGGAGTTGAGTTGGGCATGGTACATTCATGGATGAGGTTTTTTACATGGAGTTAGGACCATTTTAGGTATTCTGTTGTTTGTATTAATTTTGGGTTTTGTTCACTTTAGCACTCTTTAGCATGACATACCATTTTTATTATTAGTTGTGGTTTGTACCTAGTTTTGGGATATGTTAGTTATTCATGTTTATTAGTTATTTCAATTTTTTTACACTATTTATGCTTGTTATCTACTATTTATTACTATAGTAAAGATGTTATAGTCTCCCCACATGACTCATCTAGATCGTTGTTGTTAGTAAAAAAACTCTAGCGTATGGGGAGGCACGCTTGAGGTCATGTGGTGACTCAGCCTAGGACATTATTTAGCATCTTTTAGGATGGGTACATTACATAGTATGTCACACATAAAACTGGAATTTTTAATTTTATTATAAATCATCGAAAATTGGTATATAATATTATTTGATAGCTTAAATAAATATATATTTGTAATACTAAATTTATGTAAAAATTTATGAATATAGTGGTTGATCCAATTTTTATTGAGTTTGATTTGTTTAACAGTATTTACACTGATATTAGTATTATCCCTAATGATGGTGAGAGAGAGAAACATATTGTGGTTATTATTATCTTTAGTTTCAAAAATTAATATAATATAATTTTAATATATTTTTAAATTTAGATTTATAAATTTATAGAAGAAATATGGGACATATATTTCTAAAATTAGGGAGATTGAAAATGATATGGATGATGGGGATGATACCTCCTATGAGTCCTGATTTTAAAATGGGTTTAATATTTGTGTAATCATATATGGTATTCAGAAAGGCTAAAAAATTGGTTTTGTCTCATGATTTACTCTAACTAGTTACTATGGTACTAAAGTGATTCCAACATTTAGATCAATGAGATATCATGGAGGATCACCATCCATTATTGTTTTAAAGTGTTAGGTATGACTACAAGTTTATGATAAGATAATACAGACACTGATTAGAAACCAGGAGGAGTAGCGATAGTAGAAGCTTCAGTAGCGAAAGTAGTTGGACCCATAGTAGAAAATATTGAGTAGCAAGATGAGGAAATGATGGTGTATATGTAGTGAATTACACAAAATTTAGGAATGGGTTTTTATCCCATTGATGAATCTTACAACCCAAAACCTCAATCAAACTATTTATACACTGTTTTTTAAAATAATTTTTCTACATTATATGCATTGTAATTTTATAATAAATTTTTGTTTACAAGTTTTACTTTTCTAGTTATTTTAATTTTTTTAATTATTTATATCTATTCATAATGGATTTAATGTTATGTTGAAAAAAATTATTTCTATATTTTTTATGCCCTCCAAATGGGAATTGGAAAGTTTAAGGATAAAAAATCCCAAATCATAGGTACTACTTTGGAAAAAGAATGACATGAAGGAAGAATGACCATGTGGGGATTACACTCCTATGTTACATGATTTCATGACCCTTAGGGAGGATCATGATTTAATAATAATAAAAATATCATGTGATTCATCAAAGTAAAACTAATGAATTTAGTCATTGAGAAGGTATGAAAATTGACAGGAGATATATGTTTGATCACGTAATGACCTCTTAGAGTTAGGAAATTGACTCAATGATAACCAGATCATGGAAAGGGTTCATGTGATTTTTTTGATTAGCCTATTGATTATGAAATTCCTAAAAGGACACCTAGAGGAAAAGTACATGATGATGTATAAGTCTTCATGTGATAAAATATTTAAATAAAATGATCATTATATGAAGGGGTCATTGTTTTCACATAAATGGATTACATAGTTCATCTAAACCATTCATTGGTCATGTGAAGACCTCTATACTTGCTGACCTGATCACACGAATTCCCATAGACATTTCATTTAGACCATGTGAAGGCCCCTGGATGTATCATCATAATCATGTGAAGTCCATTATGATATTTCAGCATAATCACATGAAATCCCTTAGACATGTCTTCCTGATCATGAAAAGGGACCTGTACATGTCACCCAAATCATGTGAAGACCCTTGTACATTTCATCCTAATCACACAAAGTTCCTTAGACATTTCCTTCTTCAACTAAACATGACTTCATTTTTCATATGTTTAACCCCATATATACTATGGTTTCAAATATTATTGTAATGAAATACCAATCACATTATTTTTTTTATCATGTGATAAGTGTAGGAAATCACATATGAAACATGGATCAATCATGTGAAGTGCATAAGAATATACTGAAATATAAAGATAGTCCTTCCACTAACATGAGACAAGGTATGTGTCTTGTCCACTATGTAAATAAGCATAGATACAATGGTGGAAATTCCAATAAAAACCTAACTTGGTAGAAGAAAATAAGGACATGCTTATGGGAATGGAATTTAGGTCTGAAGAGGATCACGTGATCATAAGATCCTTCCACTTAAAAAATATTGGTGATTAATTTAGGAGAAATTAAGATAATAAATTATGTTAATGGGAATCATTTTATGACCTTTTGATCAATATAAGTCCCTTGTATTTGTTTTCCTGGTCATATAAAGTCCTCTAGACATGTCTGTCTAATCATGTGATGACATGATTGATAAATGATGTAAAATCGTCTTGGAATTAAAGTGACCAAATGAAGTAAAAGATATGATATTTACATGATGAAATTTATATTTTTTTTCATGGAAAGTGTATACAATTTTTTTTTATTAGTTAATTGATCATTTAAATTCATCTAGACATGTAGGCCCGATCATATGATTCCCTGGTGGGAAAATAGTTAAAAAATTACATGGGAGAAAAAGGATGAAATTGATGGGATCCTTATCAGATGCATGATAAAATATTTTCTATATGAATAGACTATTTAGTTATCATGATCAGTTAATTGATCATGTGATGGACCCCATGAATTTTAGATGGATCATATGACAACCCTTATACATTTAAATCATGACTGGAAGATACCCCTAGACATGTCAGATGAATCACATGGCAACCCCTAAACAAGTCATATCGATCACGAGTTTGTGTTATTAGTTCATTGATCATGTGAAGGACCCCATACATGTCATATATTCACATGAAAACCCTCATAAAAGTAAACTGGATTACATGGTTCATGTTTTTAGTTCATTGATCGGGTGGTGGACCTAAACAATTTCATATGTATCACACAAAAACCTTTTGACATTTTAGCCTTGATAGGAAGACACCCCCGTACATGATAGATGTATCACACAGTAGCCCTTAGATTTATTTTCCATATCATGTAGGAACACTTGGTAATGTACCCAAGTGACATTCCAACCCCCAAAAATAAAATTTTGGTCGGTAATACCCTTTATGTGAAGTGTTTTTATAATAAACTAGGTCTATGCACTCATACAACCTTATTTGATCCATATCCTCAAAAGGGGCCCTCATTCCATCCAAACATACCAAATAGACCTCTCATGGTCCCCTATATTTATATATTAGAGGCTAAAGGCATGATATGTGACATAGTCATCTAACAAGTTTTAAGTCACGCTAAATTCAATTTAATCTAGCTCGTGGGACCCATATCTATCTATGGGTTTGTCATCCTTTCTCATCCATTAGGGGGATAGTAACCAATATGTACTATGATGACATTGATTCTTGTTATAATAAATATTCATAGGACATATTCCTAAGGACCTATATCGATATCAAACATAAATATCATATCTTTCCTTAAGAGGTCATATCCTTCACAAGGTTTCTAATCACATTAGGGTGGCTTCAATGCATAATTACCATACCTATATGTCATATGTCAGATCCCTTTCCATCCATTATTTCCCACACCATTAATGAATCATGTGGTATTAGGGACTTTTGATAATCATGTTATTATCATAATAAAAATAAAAAAGTATGGGAATCATAACATGGTTTAATCCCTAACTATATTTTCCTATTTTTAGAGAGGTCTCATTCCCATCAAGGAAAACACTAGGGAGTCCTCACTATGTAATCCCCATCCAAACATCAGGGAAACCTCATTATGTAACCCCCCTACATGTTTGATCTTATTCTCTCATGTAGTGTGTCTAATATTCCACTATCCCTTTTTTCTCAAACCAATCATGACTCACGTGTGTGTAGAGATCATCAAAATTTGTTCCATTATCATGGTGTTAATTCCCCATTAAGGGTCCTTATTTAAGTGTAAGTTTGATTTCATATTCCATTCACTAAATGGGTTATACTCCCAATGTTGAAGCTCATGGAATCCTTATATTCATAAGTCCTGCTCAAACCTCCATCATCCCTCCTTTTACAACACAAACACCCCTAATAAATAAACTAGTAGGAATCTGATTCTTGGAATTAGCATGATACATAGGAAAAATTCCTAAGGCCCTATACCCATATCCAAGGCTTAAAATTCCATTATATACAAGCTTTATAAATGATGTTAAACTAAATGGTTTGGACCAATATTAACTAAATGATTTTGATTCCTTTTTTCTTCACAGTATATGGAAGATGCTTCCAAGAGGTTCAATCCCAATTCTAAAACACCAATCGCCTCCCTAGATGGTAGTAAAACCCTAGGGGTCCAATCATAAGGATTTAAATTTCATGTAGTCCTAAATTGTTAATAAATAATGGGAAATAAGATGGATAACATTTGATACATACATATGGTGTCATTAGTAAAATTCCCTCCCACATGTATAAGGGTTCAAAACATGATCATTTTTATGGTAACTAGTCATGTATTAGTGTTTGGAAAGGATTCATGAACTTATCATTAAATATATATGAGGTTCACAAAATACTTAATAATTACCACTAAAATGGGTGTGATGAGGATGACCTCCCATTCTCTCCATAAATGTGTGTTCATACGTGTCATTGGTAAAAACCCCAAGGACCACCTGCCATTGGAAAGTGGTTCTGTAGATCGTTAAAAATGTGAGAGCCATTGATTTTTTTGTTGATAAACCCTAGAAACAAGATTTACTATGAAACTATACTAAGAACCTCATAATCAAATGATGATCAAAAAAGATCTAAATGAATCAAAAATGGTGAACCTGATGTGAATTTTCAATAATTAAATGTAATTGGGTTTCCCATGGGACTTCTATTTCACTCAGAGAAGGATGTGTCAAAATGTCTGATGTCTATCACCATTGCTAACCAATTCTATATATTATCCCTGAGGTGTGACAATCGAGAACATATCCATCCTAGATTAGAATATACTAAAGAGATCTCCAGTCAACCGCTGCCAATAGCTCTATCCTGCCAATTCCCCTAAGTCACCTGCTAAGGACCTTAAATAAAAATTCGCCACCCTGGAGACTCATACCCATGAACCAAGGAGATCTCACAAGGAATTACATGTTATAGAATAAGGGTAGAATGCTCATATCCCTACCTCCACTAATGAAGTCCACTATTATATTCTGGTAGAAGATAGTGAGAAGGTTCATATCCTTACTCTCCCAAACCAAGTATACCTACACATACTATTTGAAAACATGGGGAAGGAATATATCCCCACCCCAAACATGACCCCATTGAAATATTCTGATGGTACAAGGAGGATAAGAGTGGGAATATATCACCACTTCAACCGATCTCCTATGAAAATATGTCCTGGTGACCAAGAATAGGCAGTCCTATGTACCTAAATACACACTTCTCATATTATAGTATATTTTGGTAGAGATAGAGTAAATAAACTAACATATTCTAGTAGTGATACAAGGATAATCACATTTTCCTATCCCAATAGCTAGAGTATTATATCACTAGGATCAATAGGAATATGTTGTTACTTTGAAGAAAGCACGTATTCTTGCTCCCATCTGGGAGGATTATCTTTATATTTTGATAAAGTATGAAACATAGGATTGGGATCATATTCCCATTCCAACTGGGGTCTATCAACCTAGTTTGTAAATCACCTTAAGATAGGTACACATTCTTCTAGAATAAAGCTGACAATATATTTCAAATCCCAACAAGGATAGGGCCTATATATACACTCCAATCCATGTCTTCCATAATTATTTGGAAATTAACTTAGGGAACACTCATATCCCAACCAATGAACCTACACATAATATTCTATTATATTATGGGAGATATTTACATATTCCTCCTCAAGATAATGAAAGACTGCACCAGCATCCTTCAAATCCTATACAAGAGAGGGCCCATATCCCTTCTCCCATTATAGAGGTCTATCAGCCTATTCCAATGGGGAATGTATATTTAAAATATTCACGTACCCCCAGTTTCACTAGGGTGACATATTCTATTAACCAACCATAGGAAGGTGAGTATCCCAACTAAAAATGTATAAGCTCACTAGAATACTTTATTAGGTTCTCATTAGAGGGTTTATATTCAATTTGTAATAGATGATCCCCAACAAAATATGGAGACTACCACATGTTAGGCTCATATTCTTATCTATAACAAAAGGTAGGTCAACAAATTCTTACCATGATGTAGGATAAGGCACACATTCTTACTCTACTCAGTTCTAGTGTCCTTGAGGTTTTAAGATACATATTTTCAACACTTAGAGATTCTTCCAACTATTTGTCTAGAGAAGAATCCAATAACTACCATGATAGTCCTCCTCATGGTAGTATAGAGATATATTACAAGGACCCTACCCCTGATATATACTTTGGAAAACTACCCCATGGTGATATCTCCCCCAAATAAAGAAATCATATTGGATTTAGTTTCTTAGAACCAATTGTTTGTACTTTTATTACATGTATATATGATTTTTTGAATATTAATACATATTTTTCATTGTTATACATAGATTTAATGTAATAATGTCCTAGAGTATTTATTTCATTGATAACTTCATAGTAGTTCCCCGCTATGATGAGAACCTTAAAATTATATAACAATATTCTTAATATAGTTATGTGGTTAGATAACATACTATAATTGCACACATAATATTTATACTACCAGGTGAAAGTACTCATAAGAGTACCAAGATTATTCTCATGAAGTTCTCACTTGGTAATCTCTATGATGGGATATTAGAACATCCCTTCCAGAAAGATTTTTGCATGTCTTGGTATCATCATATATTACTACTTGCAAGAATGATTAATGGCCCTGAGACAATATAATTATAATTAATGCATTTCATGACTCACACACTTATATTTTCTGATGAAAACCACGATAACATATGTTCATAGTGAGGTAGGGTATGTTAGGATTATCATGATTGACGTTTTTTTAATTGATAAGTTTAGAAAGTATTTTTCCCTTTTATATTTATGGAAGTTGATATCTCATCCCTTTAATTGGAATAAAACCATCACCCTAAATTCTATGTCCATGGTGTAACAATGTGTTTATTCTAGATAGTCAAATAATGATGTATCCAACATATAGGTTGGTGACACAGATGTGAAACCTTCTTGATGAGATATTGTGACAAAATGATTATATTACATAGTGATATTTCGTATGTGGTTTTCATAATTGTGACATTAATTTTTTTCTCTTGAGTACCTTGATGTGCTGACAAACAGTAATCTTTGACTTCAGTCAAGCCCACATAATTCCAATTGGAATGAATCCTAGATGGTTACTCACTAAGTGTTTCTATTGATCTCTATTAAAGTATATTTGAATTTAATTAATGAAGTAAATATTTTTCACAAGGATGGGGAATAATTTTATTTATGTTTTATTGATTTCATAAATTAAATAAATATTTATTCAGAAAATTGGGAAAAAAATATAAATTTATTTATTTATTTGAATATTAAATGATAATTTATTTAATATAATATAATGTTTTATTTGGGTATTCAATAAATGTTATAGGAGTTCTAATGGATCAAGAAAGTGTCCAGTGAAAAATATTAATTAACAAGTCCGTTAAAAAATACTTGTTGTTGTGCAAGTTGGCACATGCCACAAAATAATAATATCATTATTTTATTATGTATAATGTGGTTTATTAATGGTTAATATATTATTTAATGGACCAAATGAATTAAATAATTATTTTAAATTAAAACCTAACTCTATAAATATATGGTTATATTTATTTTGTAGAGTATCAATCAATGTAATCGAAATAGAGAATTTTGCACAACGAATTACCACTTGACTCCTCCTTCTCCCTCCCTTTCAATAATCAGAAATGAAAGAGGTATTTCTTCAAGATCAAAGAATTTATGATAAATAATGAAAAATAAAATATATTTAATTCACCATTCTAGCACTCATATATTGAGTATAATTTATTAGAGATTATAGGATCATGTGTGGATCACCACTAGAGGGATTCTATCCTTGGATCCTCACAGTGTAAGGAAGGAAATCTGAAAGGATATTTTCAAATGAGAAATATTAATTAATGAAGAATGATACTAATCCCATGTATTCATTTCTTCAGATATTAAATAAATAAATTGTAAATTTAACATGTAAAATCCTCACTCACGGTTTTGGGCTATGATAATTAAATGAAATGGTAATATATCTACAATAAATGCACACTTCTACTTCTCTCAGAACCAACATGTGGTATCAGTGGGGTCATGTTTAAATTTATAATTATTTATTTATTTTTTATCTATGCATAATTATGGTTATATTATAATTTGGTGTTATTAATTATTTAATTAATTTTAAATTAACATGATTTGACATATTAATCATGATTTATTTTGTATTTTTTTCTTAAACGTTTAAGAATCGATGAAGAACAATTAGATATTCCATCTAGAAACTGTCAATTTTTTACTGGTAAGATAGGGTTACATGGAATATACTCTAAATTACATGTCATGTACCCTAGTTCGATGCATCTAGATGTATCTAGGGATACACATCATGCCACACAGTAACTACAAATAGTGTAATCCACGTGTTGAATGGCTAACCCGGCACATGGTTGTTGGATTACATGGCATGTATCGTTGTACATGTTTTTTAGTCTACACGACTTAGAGGCATACATTTCACAATCCATGTGGTCATTACACATGGTCAAAACCACATGAGACAAAAAAACTAGGGAATTTATGATATACACGACATATATTTCATTAATTACCACATTTGAAACACATGTTGAAGACCCATGCATGTTTCCATGACATGTAGCATGAAGAATACATGGTGTGTAGCAGGTCTGTACACATCATGTAGTATAACCAGGGTATAATCCACAAACCTAGGTGTGTACCATGGGTATAAGAAAAATGTGATACATGATGTGTAGATATTATGTATAGGCTGTGTAGTCTCCCATTAATGGAAAAGATTAAAAATTACATTAAATTTAATATTGCAAAATTAAAACCTTATTTTATTGATTAGAAAACCAACGTGTGTTTAAAAATTTAATAATGGTTTTAAATAATATTAAATTCTAGATTAATTTATTTTAATTAATATTTCATTAGTGCTTTGACTGTTTATTTTCCATGAATTCCATAAATGATGGGTATATCTAGTTATATTTGGATGATCATTAAGATGAAAAAGAATTATTAAATTATTTATTCATTGGAAGAATATTTATCTTAATAATTAATAATGAATACATAAATGAATGCTAGCCAGTTATTTTTTCATATTCCTTGCATGTATGACTATTCATGAGATTAACCAAGACATATGTTTGTGTTGACCATTTTAATTTATTGCATGGGTTAGATGTTATTTATTATTAAATTAATTATAATGGAATGAATGTCATATATCCCTCCATAATTTTTTACAACCTATGTGTCCATGGATATTTATATAATCCTCTTTTAACTAATACTTTGTTTCCCCTCACCTGCGTGTGAGTCATAAATATATGTAATTAATGGAGTATACCGAGGTGTGTGGAGGTAGTTCAAGATGGAACCGTTATGATGTTAACTCAAGTGATACACATGTGTATATGTGGAATTTTGTAACACATTCCAAGACCAGAAATATGATTTATTTCCCCTAGTTCAAAGGATGATTTAATGTATGATCACTAAATCAACCGTTAGATAATTATCATGAATGATTCATTTAATTAATTATTTTTTTTCTATCTATGAAATTATTTATTTCATGAATTCAAGTTTGTGATCACATAAATAAATGAATTAATGTGAAAATTTGGAAATTAAAAATATGAATTGTGCATAAATATTTTATCCAAAATGGTAAATTAATTAATTAACATCTACTTAATATTAATAGGACATGTATTTGAAAAAATAAAATAAAAAATTATACATAATTAATTATCATCCTTAAATTAAATATTAAATTAGACTTAGCCTTCCATTACTTTATTAGGAATGAAATCATTGAAACTAAGTGTTTGAAAAACCCTCATTGGGACACTTACTTTTAATGCGGAGTCCTTGTGAAGGTTATGGGTTTACTTAACCATAATAAATCATGTGAAGTAGAAATATCTAGACTTTATGTAACATGAAGGAAAGTGTTAAAGAAATCCAAGTTATGATTTATGGATAGGGGAGTCCACTCAATGGATCAAGAATCCACAATCCCACTATCTAAAAAGACTTTCCTTCCTAAATACCTTCACATAGATTTACTAACCATCATTGGGGTTATGTGAAGGGGAATATAGGTCCTTTTCACTATGATGTAATAGTAACTAGACATTCCACGTTCAATGGTGAGGGATATTGGGAGTTGATAAAATAGTGGAAGATTTAATAAAAATTAATTATATCAAATTAATTTATTATTTATCACATAATTTGTAATCAAGAAAAGTAATAATAATATAATATTTTTGTTGTAGAATAAAATGGATATCTCATAATCTACATTATCTGTACAATCAATATTGGATAAAGAAAACAAACTCACTTTCAAGAAATTACATGAGTGGTTTAGACACATTTAGATTGTGTTATTCTGTGAATGGAAATCTAAGGAGTTAGAATCCGCAATGTAAGATCTTCTTGCTAAAGAGGCAAGTGATGAAGAGTTCCTAGTCTAAAAACATTTGATTTAAATATTCAACATTCAATTATATTTTCTTTCCTATATTCCTAGTGAAATTATGAATTCTAAAAAAACATGGATGTGTATAGAATGCTTGAGAACCTCCACGGTCTTTACAAGGGGAGATATAGATAGGAAATATTTGAAATATCCAAGGTACTCTTTCAAATAAAAACTAGAGATGGTACCCCAGCTGGGCCTCACATAATCAATATCATTGGATAAATTGAGGACTTAGAGGTTCTAAGGTTTAAACTCATTGAATAAATAGGCATCGATCTTATTATGGAATCACTCCCTCAGAGCTTCTCCAGCTTTATTGTAATTTCTAATATGAAAAAAATTGAGATGTCGCAGATAGTTCTTCTTAATATCATTTTATAAGTAGATAAGGATTCAAATCATGAAAATCCTTTCATCATAATAGTGAACAAATAGAAAGGGCATGCGAATAGATTTAAACCCAAGGCATCTTCATTCCCTTCCAAGAAGAATAAGATCAAGGGGAAAGCAAGGTAATAGGATGTTATCTATTTCACATGTGGAACGAGGGTCCAATGGAAGAAAAACTTCACCAGGACAAATAAGTATGGGGAATCTTCATGTGAATTTGTTATCAAGTGAAATTTATCTATTTATATAAATTTATTATTAGATATAGCTTGTGGTGATCACATATGTATTAAAATATAGAACTAAGTAGACTCAAAAATATTGACTGAGTAGAGTTAGATATACAAGTATCCAATAAAGATGAACTTACTACTATAACTATTTGTGACTACCACCTCACATTGAAAACCTATATGATCCTAGTTTAATAGGGTTATTATTATGTTCCTTTCATTACCAAAAAATATTATATCAGTATTAAGACAAGATAATGATGGTTTTATTTTCAAATTTGGAAATAAATATTGTTTCTTTTATAAAGATATAATTTTTTTATGGTAAGGAACAATAAAATAATGGCCTTTCTGTGTTATAATACAAAAACCAAGTAATATAAATAAAAAATGAAACAACATCACATGACTCATACCACACCCACATTTGGCATCACTAGCTAGGTCATGTAAATGAAAGGTGCTTGACAAAACTAAATCAAGATGGATATTTAGATTATTTTCAACTAAAACCACTTGGTATATGTCACACATGTTTACAAGGTAAAATGACTAAATCCTAATTTAGTGGGAAAGGTGAGAGGGCTATAAATCTTCTTTGATTAGTTTATATTGATGTGTATAGACCATTTCCTATTGAATCAAGGTGTGGATACTCATACATCAAAACTTTTACTGATTATTTTAGCATAAATGGATAGATACAATTAATGAGATATTATTCAAATTCTTTTGAAAAAATAAAAGGACGCAAGAATGATTTTTAGAACCATATTTTTAGGAATATTAAGAAACTTCTCTCAGACTGTGGTGGAGAATATCTTAGTCAAGAATTTATTAATTATTTTTGAGAGTTTGGGATACTATCTCAAATCACTCCTCTTAATATGAGTAAGTGGAATGGTGTTGGTTAAGGATAAATTGAACCTTTATGGACTTGGTGAAATAAATGATGAGTCATGAGGGTCCTCCATTATCCTTTTGGGGATACATGTTACAAATAGAAGAAAAAATACTAAACTATGTTCCAACTAAAGTAGTAGACAATATACCATTCCAATTATGCAATTGAAAGAAACTTGTGTTGTCATACATACATATGTGGGGTTGAAAATAATTTTTTAATGACTCTTTAGGTAAAAAACATGCACCACAAGGCATAAATTTTACATTTATAAGATATCCCAAGGAAACAAGGAGATATGACCTATACGACCCATTAGAGAAAAAAAGTTATAATGGAAAGAAATTCCATATTCATTGAGATAGAGAACATATCCAAACAAATAGTGGGAGTGAGATAGAATTCAATGAATTTGAGGCTTGAGGTATAGAATATTTAGTATGGAAAATATTCCACAAATCCCCATGGAAGAAGAAACTATTTTGGAGACACATGTACTACATAAGAGTACAAGAGATATTAGAGAACTAGAATGTTATGGATTTTTAGTCACCAAGGAAGGTGACTCATTATTATTTGATAATGATGATCCTATAACCTATAAGGAAGCAATAATTTTCATAAATGTTTCTAAGTGGAAAGAAACCATGAAATCTGAAATGTATTATTTATACTAAAACCAAGTGTGGATTTTGGTAGATCCTCTACTGCATATAAATCATGTTTGCTGAAAATGGGTATTAAAGAATAAACTAGACATGAAATGACAATTTAGTACCTATAAGGCATGACTAGTAGCAAAAGGGTTTAAATAGATTCAAGGAATTGACTAAAATGAAACATTTTCACTAGTTTCAATACTGAAATCCATCAGAATTATACTTTTCATTGTGTCTTACCATGACTATGATATTTAGAAAATTGATTTCAAAAAATATTTCTAGAACATGAACCTTCAAAAAGATGTATATATGACACAACCTGAAGGGTTTGTGACTCTAAAGGATTCCAATAAGATATGAAAATTGAAAAAATCCATATATTAATTAAAGAGAGCATCTTGGTCATGGAACATTCATTTTGATGAATCCATAATATAATTTGGTTTCATAAACAATGAGTGTGAGGATTTTTTATACAAATGGTTTAGTGGTAGTTCAATAATTTTCTTAATAGTATGAATGGATAAAATATTACTCATTAGAAGCAAAATAACAGTGTTACAGTCTTTTAAGGTGTGGTTGAATAAATTATTTTATATCAATTTCTTGGGTGAGGCATCATATATTATTTGGATCAAGATCCATCATGATTGATCCAATAGGTTTATCAACCTAAATCAAAGTATATACATTGACATGATACTAAATAGATTCATTATGGAACAATATAAGAGGGGATTTTTTATAACATCAAGTGGAATTCATCTTTCTAGGAAAATTAATACTTAAAAATGTGAGGGAATAAATATTATGGTAAGGATTATATACACATTATAAATTGGTTCAGTCATGTATGATATGATATGTACTATGCTATATGTCACATATGCATTAATTATGGTAGGAAGATATCAATTCGATCTAATTTACAACAATTGGATGGTAGTCAAGACTATCCATATGTATATGAGGTGTACTAAGGATATGTTCCTGGTTTATCAAGGATATGAGGAACTATTCATTTAAGGATATATAGATTCATGTTTCTAAACTAATCAACATGACATGAATTCCCAAATGAGATACATCTTCACATTGAATGGAGTTGTTGTGAGCTAGAAGAGCTCAAAGAAATATGTGTTCTTAGGTTGTACAGTAGAGTCTGAGTAAATTGTGGCTTCTGGGGAATATAAATAAGTATTATGGATGAAAAATATTTCATGAACTTGATGGGGTACCTATCAATAATAATTTTATCACACTCTATTGTGATAATACTATAATGGAGGATCTTCCAAAAGAGCTAAGGTCACATCTGCAGATGAAGAACATGCTTTAAAAGTATCATATCTTGATGGATTTTTCTTAGAGATGTGAGGTTTAAGTGATTAGTATTACCACCTAAGACAATATGGAGGACCCCTTGACTAAATCCTTCAGTTAGTAGAAACATGATTATCATGTGAGGCCTAGAAGACTGAAAGTCATAAGTGGTTGTAATGTGAGATTTTATTAGAGTTGGTATCCTAGGACCAACTTATTTTACTTTGATTAAAATTATATTTGATTTATTAAAAATTTATTAAACATGTTATTATATATTTTTCATTGTTCTAGTTGGATTTGATATAATAATTTCATAGAGTATTTTTTGCATTGATAAGGTGATAACAGCTCACCTTTATGATAAAAACCTTGAAATGATATGATAATATTCCTAATATAGTCATGTGTTTGGATAATATACTATAATGGGAAATGTAGTATTTATAATTTCATGTGTGAGTACTCGTAAGTAGATGAGGCTTCTTCTCATGAATTTTTCACTTAGTAATCTCCAATATGGGAGATTATGAGAATAGACCGGTAGTAGGAATTAAGAATGCTTTGGTGTCATTGGATATTCCTATATACAAGTGTGTTTAATAGTCATTGGACTTTAAGATTGTCATTAATGCATGTCTTGACTCACGCACTTAGATTTTCTCACAAAAAACTGTGACAAAATATGTTTTCAATGAGGTAGGGTAAGTTGGGTACATCATGATTGACAGGTCATTAATGTAACACACCAATATTTTACAAATAAATTTATTATATAATGAATTTAATACTAATTATATGTCAAAATAACACTTTTATATTCATAGGAGATAGTTATAACCAGGATTTTAGATATAATTTTTCCACCTCTGTTATTTGAATTCGAAAAATTGACATACATGGTCGTGATCCTTAAAATATTCAGATTCTGATAGGATCAAATTACATTTTTAGTGAATATTAACTAACCCTTATGAATGTTAATGCACCCTTATGAATAGTAACCTCAACCATGTAATTATAAATAAAATTTAGGCACCATCTAAATGAGAGTGAATATTTTAAAAAATTATAATTAAGTATTGGTATTTTTGTGAGTAATAAATATTTAAATAAAATTTTAAATTAATAATTTTATTTCATTTTCATAAAATTTATTCCTAAAAAAATATTTTTTTTATCCTATTATTTTAGGATAATTTTATGAGACGTTAGTTAAATTTTGAAAGTATAATAATATCAGTTTTAAAATTAAAATCTATATTTTTCAAGTAAATAATGATTTTATTTAAAAATTAATTTTCAAATATTTAGAAAATTACTTGGATAAAAAGGAGTTCATTTTTTAATTATACACATTGAAAAAATGGTTATTGTGAATTTTTGGGATTTTTTTGAAATACTTGAATTTTGTAAATAGTAAAATAGATTAATTTACTGTATAAATACATTATACAATAATTACACTATTAATTGAGTTATATATGATGTAAAAACACTTGGTTATAACTCACATTAACTTATTACTATTTTGGGTCACATGAATCAATACTATTGGTTGTCTTGAGGAAAATAATAAAATAATTAATAAGATATTCAAAAATCTCCCCTCTCCTCCACTATAAAATCCACCCCTCACTCCCTCTTCTCTTCACTTATCTAAGCCTTGAATATTATCAAATTTCAGCCCAAATAATCTTCCCTAGTCTCTACACACATCCAAGAGCTCTCCGTCTTTCCAAAATACCAAAACCCCTTCCCCTAAGAAGGTTTTCAAGGATGACATTTCAAGAGGAAAACCCTCTCCCTTTTTCATTTCATTTCATTTTCAATTTATTTTCTTTTCTTATATTATCCTAACCTTTTCTATACAGATTATCATGATAAATCCATTATCATCTATATACTTTAATTATATAATGTTAATGGGATATCCTTCCTCAAACTACTATCCCTCCCTCTTTTATTTTATAAACAAAATCATCATCCGGGAGGTGCATATTTACAACCTTCATGGACGATGAACCTTCATTCTTCAATTTCTCATTCAATAATGATCATGAAACCATTTTTATGTTTTAAATAGAATATAAAATGTGTATTATAACCTATTAAATTTTATTTAACTAGTATATATACATAATACTAATTCATACGACAAACTAGTTTGTAACAATCAAGATATCGCCAAAATAATCTAAACGGTTATCACTAATGTTATATCTAATAAATAATAATCATATCATGTAAAAAAGTGAAATATATAACCATTTACACTTATGGATGTTCATAAATAATATATAAGTTAAATTCTGGATAATTATATCCATTACACATAAACTCCATTACTTAAAATCAAGTGACCTGATCATGAAATAAAGGAAACGAACATCCAGAACAACATAATTCAATATTATAACTTATTAATAAGGAAATAAATTAACCTAATAAAACATTAATGAATAAAATTTATGTAGTTAATGTTATAAATTATTTAATTAATGGATTTAATTTGATTATCCAGGACATTAAGGTCAAGTGTAGAATACATTCGAACACAAGGTAAGGATTTTCTACCCGAACCTCCATTTTCATTTGGGTTACTCTTATTCTCTTCTTACATCAATGAAATTATTATTTATTATTATGTACTCTTAATAAATTATGTGTGAATGTTATATATTTTTACCAACCAAAATACTTCTTTATTTTATGGGGAGTTACATGTTTTAGAAGGATCTTTAAAAAATTCTTCCCAAAATACAAGCCTGGTTCAAGGGAACTTCTCGAATTCTTACATATGTTCGAGTATACTCTATAATATGTTTTTATACACAATTATTTTTATAAAATAAATAATTTTATTTTTATAAAAATATATTATTTCACTTCTATTATTATATAATTATTTTTCCAAAAGAACTCTTCTTTTCAAAGTAAAAGAGTATTTATCTCAAGAATTACTCGATGACTTTATAAGAATAATTTTATATATTTAAACACACTTTTTGAATCTTATGTATATTTTGGAATAATATTTTATGATATTATCTATCATATTTTATTTAATTTTTTATGACTAGTTTTATTATGGATGTTTTATCTTGAAACCATTCACTATAGTACTCTAAAAGGTTAGTGTTTATGCTTCAGGAAACTTATTTACATTTCATATGTTAGTTTCAATATAAATGTATATATTGTTTAAGTTTATCCCCATTAATATTAAGAATTAATTAGACTTATTAATTTATGGGTGGGGTTCTCTAAATCCCCTTGATGCATCGGTAGGTCTCATGAGACAAAACAGATATGGACTTGGCTGAGGCCTTACCCATTTTTAAATATGGTTTTGGTTGATGCCTTAATCATTTTCAAATGTCTTGGCTGAGGCCTTGAAGGTATATTTCTTAATTCCCAACATTATTCTTTTACCTAATTATAAAAAAATTAATTTATAGTCCATGAGGTTATTCTACTAGTAGAATACCCATGATTATGCTTTATTATGCCATTATTTATTCGGACCTTATTCCTACCATATTATGTTCATGTTCATTTTTAAAGGCATGTGTTTTTAGTTATTCACTATGTCTAATGTGTATGTTTATGATTTCTTCCACTTTATTGCTTACCCTTATTAAGCATCTAATCTCACCCCTTTATTATGTTTTATTTTTTTAGGATGTGAATAAGTAAATTATGAATGACCTGTAGGGGTAACCTAGGAGTTAGGGATATTTTCAAAGGAATTTCCCTATTTTATTTCATTTATAGTTATAGTTTTGAACTTATGTATGTATCTGGTTTTCCAAAACTACTAAACTAATTCATTCCTTTGGCATACAAATTTATTTTAATTATACCAATATAATGAAATAAGGCACCGACACTGGGAAACTTGGGTCAGGTCTTTATAGTTGGTATCAGAGGAAGTTTAGTAGGAAACTTGGAAAATAGATTTAGAAAATTTAGATTAGGGGAAAAAAACCTAAGATAGACTTTGAGGATAAGTATACACAAACATCCTATAATTTTGGTATGTAATAGATTATGTGGATCTTCCTAGAAAATAAATTACTATCTAGATACTAAAATTGGGTGTGGTTCTGGAAAATATGTACCTAGGAGTAACGACTTCGACAAGGTGTTTTGAGATTGAACTAGGGTAACCTGGTACACAAAAACAGTACTTACTATGCACTTGGTTTGACACTCCCAGGGGATATACTTAGGATAATTTTTATTTTCTTTACAATCCATTATGAAGGGTTTCTAAGTAAATTTTTCCTCAAAGAAATTATGTTTATGATTATGAGATTTGATATGCATAGGATTTATATTTTGTTAAGTATTTTTCAGTTTGAGACTATACATTATGATTCATAACCTAATCTAGTGTGTGCCGTTATTTTGAAATGGTTCCTATTTAAAGGAATGGAAAATGTATAAATGAGTGTATCTCATGTAGATATTTTCCTCCTATGCATGAAAATGATATTGGTATTGGAGATATGATTGGTGATAAGAAACTTATAACTATAATTTTACAACTAAATCAAGTTATGAACAATAACCTTACCCATATAGATCATCCTAATCCACAAATTGGATGAGTAATGTTAGACAACTTTATGTGATAACATCCTCCATCATTCAATGGGACTACAAACCCATTCATAATAGAGTATTGGATAAGTTATTTAGAGAATATATTTCTCACTTTGGGATGTAACGAAAGAGGGAAGGTTTTCATGGAGGTTTATATTCTATCAAAATATGTGGATTATTAGTGGTCATTAATTCAAAACAAAACAGAGGAGGAAGAAATATAAGAAATGGAATGGCTGGATTTTAAATAACTTTTCCTAGAAAAATATTTTACTCATGAACAACAAGAATACATGGAGAAAGAATTATTGAGTCTTAGATAGAAATAAGATGAAAATGTTTCAAATTATGAATCCAACTTTACAAGGTTATCAAGCATGATGAAGACTATATATGTAATCCAAGGAACCAAATTTATCAATTCTTTGATGGTTTAAAACCATTCATATAAAGGTAACTAGTCTCCCAAAGTTTCTCATCATATAAAGACATTATCTCATATGTTATCAAGATAGTGAAAGAATTATATAAGTCTTATGACTTCAAGTGAAAACAAGATAAGTATAGGGTGGAATAGGATAAAATGGATAAATGGAAGTATAAAAGAGGAATTTTCCAACATGCGATACTTATAGAAAGAAACACAATGGTGCCTACTTAAAAGGAAAGGGTGTGTGGTACACGTGTGGATAGAAAGGCCATCTTTCTAGTGATTTCAAGGGAAAGAAATAAGTTATCAATGTTCAATTCTATAATTGTATGGAGATGGGGTACTATGCTAATAATTGTATAAAGCATCAAGGAAAAAGGCCACAGAAAAGGAAAAGGGAGCAAGGCTAAGCTTATACAATCACAACTGATGAGATTGAAATTCCTAATGATGTGGTGGTAGGTACTTTAATCATTTCATCAAACTTATAAAATGCTTTATTTAATTCTGGATCATCTTATTCTTTTATATCTTCCTAGTTTTCCAAGAAATTAGATATTTCCAATTTGATTTAATAAAGGAGTTGTCAGTCAAAACTCATAAGGGAAGTATCATTGCAACAAAGATGTGTCAATCAATCCCCCTTATGACACATAAATATTCCTAGTTTCTAACCTTATAATCATACCCATGATCTACTTTTATATAATCCTCAGTATGGATTGGAGTTCAAATTATGATGAGAAAATATATTGCAAAGGAAGTTATAATTTTTTTAGAATGATGTAGAATCCCATTGTCTTTAGGGAAGAAATGTCATCATATAATTCTTATATAGATCCACCCCTAATAGATATACTTAATGAAACACTTGGCAAGTATTAGAAATCAATATCTATGGGTGAGGAAAGAAATATTCAATTTGAGAATTTACCTATTGTGTAAGAATATATTAATGTTTTTCTAGAGGATTTACCTGGACATCCTCCAGAGTGGGAAGTTGAGTTTTCTATTGATTTAATTCCAAGTTAAAGGCCTATATCAAAGACTCCTTATATAATGGCTACAATGGAATTAGTATAACTGAAGAACCAACTAGAGGAATTGAGTGATAAAGGATTTATTCTCCCTAGTTTTTATTTATGTGGATCCCATGTTCTTTTCGTTAAGAATAAATATGGGTCTATGAGGTTCTACATTGACTGCCGGGAAATCAATGCTATTAAAAAAATAACAAGTATCCCATAACTTTCATTGATGATTTACTTGATCAAATTCATAGTGGCCAATATTTTTCGAATATTTACCTTTGATCTGGATATCATCAGCTGTGTGTGATGAAGGAATATATTATAAAGACAACATTTCAAACCAGGTATAGGCATTATGAGTTTACAGTAATGCCTTTTAGACTGAATAATACACCATCTATTTTCATATATCTAATGAATAGAGTTTTCAAGGAATATCTTGGTGACTTTTTGTTGTATTTATTAATTATATCTTGGTATACTCCAAAAGTTATGAAGATCATGAGAATCACTTGCGCATTATTCTAAAGACTCTTAAAAGAAACGAGTTATATGGGAAGTTTAGAAAGTGTGAATTATGACTTCAAGAAGTTTCTTTTCTTGGACATATTTTCTCTAAGGATGCAATTTTAGTTGATCCTGTAAAGATAAAGGCAAATCATGAATGCCCTACTCCAATAAACATAACTGAGGTACGTAGTTTTATTAGTTTAGCTGTTTATTATCAGTGTTTTGTTCAGAACTTTGCTCGATTAGCCAGCCCATTAACCAAGATTACTTGTAATGGGGTTAAGTTTGTATGGATAAAAGAATGTGAAGAATTTTTTAACAAATTGAATAAGATATTATTGAATGTTATGATCTTGACTCTACCATCAGGGAATGGTGTATTTTTTATCTATAGTGATGCATCGAAGAAATGACTTGGTTGTGTCCTAATGTAGAATGATAGAGTTATTTCATATGCATCAAGGTAATAAAAAATTCAGGAATAAAACTATCCAACTCATGATCTTGAGTTAACAGCTGTAATCTTTACTCTAAATATATAGATATATTATCTCTATGGTGAAAGATGTAAGATATATATTGATCACAAGAGCTTGAAATACATCTTCTCATAAAAAGAACTAAACATGAGGAAAAGTCGATGGCTTGAGCTAATCAAGTATTACGATTGTTCCATACACTAACACATAGGAAAGGAAAATAAGGTATTTCATGCATTGAGTAGGAAGGATCATGGAATTCTAATAAAAATGAGATTTGACAAGGATCCTATATACATGTATCTAATGAGGATGGATATGGGAATAATCATAGAAGGTGAAACATAATTACTTTTTCAATTGGTTTCCCAACCATCTTTATTAGAAAGTATTAAAATTTCTCAGCCTGAGGATGAGAATCTTCAAAAGAAAATTAATGTTATGAATGATGGGAAGTTGGCAGAATTCATATATAAAGATGGAATTCTGAATTTTGGGAAGAGGATTTGTGTTCCCGCAATACCCAAACTAAAAAGGGATATATTGGATGATGCCCATAGTTAAAATTTCTCTATGCATCCTGGTAGCACTAAGATGTATAGAGATTTTAAGGAACATTTTTTTGGAACAACATGAATAGGGAAATTGCTAATTATGTATCAAGATGTTTAGTCTATAAATAGGAGAAGCCTGAAATACAACATACTAGAGGAGTCATGCAACCTCTACCTATTTATACATAGAAATTTGATGAAATCACCATGGATTTTGTCACTGGATTACCCAAAACTCCAACAAATAATGATGAAATATGGGTAATTATTGATCGACTTACGAAATATGCACATTTCATTGCTATAAGGGAGGATTTTCCACTAGAGTGCCTTGCACGACTCTATATTAATGAAGTTGTAAGACTTCATGGAGCACCTTTTTCAATAGTTTCTTATCGTGATGCTCAATTTACATCAAAATTCTGGAAAAGTATTCAAAAATATTTAGACACTGATCTTCATTTGAGTACTGCTTATCACCCCCAAACTGACGGGCAGTCAAAAAGGATGATCCAAAATTTAAAGACATGTTGAGATCATTATTTCTCAACTATCAAGGTATATGGGATCAGTATTTACCTTTTGTGAAGTTTTCTTACAATAATAGTTTTCATTCTGGTATTCAAATGGCGCCATATGAATCATTGTATAGAAAGAGGTTTCGTACACCAACATGTTGGGATGAAGTTTCTAAAAGGAAGCTTATCATCCCAAAGCTTGTGGAGGAAACAACAGGAAAGGTAAAGACTATTCAAACCCATATCCAAGCAACTCAAAGTAGTCAAAAGAGCTATGGTGATAATCTAAGGAAGGGTTTGGAATTTCAAGAGTGAGATCACATTTTCTTGAAATTACCTCTCTAGAAGTGTGTTATAATATTTGGAAAGAAAAGGAAAATGAGCCCCAAGTACATTGGCCCTTTTGAAATTTTGGAGAGAAGTAGACTTGTGGATTATAATTTTGAAATTCCTCCTAGCCTTTATAAGGTACACAATGTGTTCCATGTCTCATTATTGAGAATGTACACGCAATAACCAATGCATTTCCTCACATATGAAGGTATAGAATTGGAACCTGACTAATCTTACTGGGAAGTGCCTATCTGGATTATGGACACTAAAGAACAGGTGTTGAGGAATCATAAGACTCAGCTGATAAATGTACTTTGGAAAAACATAAAATTGAAGAGGCAATGTGGGAGCCTGAGGAACTTATGATGGAGACCTACCCAAATCTTTTTATGAGGTAATAATCTATTAATTTTTAGGATGAAATTTTTTTAAGGGGGGAACAATGTTACACCCCAAGGTTTTACAAAAAAATTATTATAGAATGCATTCAACACTAATTCTAGGTGAAACAAACACTTTGATAATAATATGAGATAGTTATAACCTGACTGTTAGATATGATTTTTCCTCTTTTATGATTTGAATTTCGAATAACTGACATACACGTTTGCGATCAATAAGATATTTAGAGTCTGATAGGATGAACTTACATTTTTTTGAATAGTAACTTACCCTTACGAATAGTAACTTACCCTTATGAATAGTAACTTACCCTTATGAAGAGTAATTTACCCTTATGAATATTAACCTTACCCATATAAGTATAAATAAAATTTAGGTACCATGTAAATGAGAGTGAATATTTTAAAAATTAATAATTAAGTATTGGAATTTTTGTGAGTAATAAATATTTAATTAAAATATTTAAATTAATAAATTTATTTCATTTTAATAAAATGTATTCCTAAATAAATATTTTTTATTATGTTTTTAGGATAATTTTATGAGTCCTTGGTTAATTTTTTAAAGTGTTATAATATCATTTTTAAAATTAAAATCTGTATTTTTCAAGTAAATAATGATTTTACATAAAAATTAATTTTCAAATATTTAGAAAATTATTTTGATAAAAAAGAGTTCATTTTTTAATTATATGCATCAAAAAATGGTTACAGTGAATTTTTGTGATTTTTCTGAAATACTTGAATTTTTGTGAATAGTAAAATACAGTAATTTACGATATAAATACATTATATGATAATTAAACTATTTCTTAAGTCATCACTAATGTAAGAAAACTTGGTTCTAAATCACATGCACTTATTACTATTTTGGGCCACAAGAATCAACACTATTGTTTTTCTTGAGAAAAATAATAAAATAATGAATAAGATATTCAAAAATCACCTCTCTCCTCCACTATAAAATTCACCCCTCACTCCCTCTTCTATTCACTCCTCTAAGGCTTAAAGCTTATAAAAGTTGTTCCCAAATACTATTCCCTAGTCACTACCCATATCTATGAGCTCTTGGTCTTTCTAAAAGACCAAAACCCCTTCCCTTAAGGAGGTTTTCAAGGAGGACATTTAAACAGGTAAACCCTCTTCCTTTTTTCCTTTCACTTCATTTTCAATTTATTTTCTTTTATTTTATTCTACTAAATTCCTCCATAAAAATTATCATGATAAATCTATTATCATATATATATAGTAATTATATCATTTTTATGGAATATCCTTCCTCAAAATACTATCCCTCCCTCTTTTATTTTATAAACAAAATCATCGTCCGGGAGGTGAATATTTACAACCTTCATGGACGACGAATCTTTGTTATTAAATTTATCCTTCAAGGATAGTCATGAAACCATTTTTATGGTTTAAATAGACTATAATATGTTTATTATAATATATTAAATGTCTTTTAACCAGTATATATACATAATACTAATTCATACGACAAACTAGTTTGTAACAATCGAGATATCACCAAAATAATCTAAATAGTTATCAATAATGTTATATCTAATAAATCATCCTCATACCATGTAATAAAGTGATATATATAATACTTTACACTTATATATGTTAATAAATAATATATAAGTTCACTTTTGTATAATTATATCCATTCCACATAAACTCTATTACTTATAATCAAGCGAACCGATCATGAAATCAAGGAAACAAACCCTCTAGAACGATGGAATTCAATCATATAACCTATCAATAAGGACATAAATGAACTTAATAAAACTTTAATGAATAAAATATATGTATATATGGTTCTTAATTAGTTAATTAATGGATTTAATTTTATTATTTAGGACATTAAGTTCAAGTGTAGAATACATTCAGACATAAGGTAAAGATTTTCTACCTGAACCGCCATTTTCATTCAGGTTACTCTTATTCTCTAATTACCTAAATGATTTTTTTATTCTTATTTACTCCTCATAAATTCTCTTTGAATGATCTATATATGTTTACTCACCATAATCCTTATTTCTTTTATGGGGAGTTACATATTTTAATAGGATCTTTCAAAAATTATTCCCGAAATACAAGCCTGATTCAATTGAAATTCTCAAATTCTTGCCTATGTTCAAGTACACTTTATAATATTTTTTAGCCACCATTATTTTTATAAAATAACACATTTTATTATGAGAAAACTATATTATTTCACTTCTGGTTTTATAAAAATATTTTTCCAAAAGAACTCTTCTTTTCAAAGTAAAAGAGTATTTATCTCAAGAATTACACAATGATTTTATAAGAGTAATTTTATATATTTCAACACTATTGTGGAATATTATGTATAACTAGGAAAAATATTTTATTATATCATATACCATATTTTATTCAATCTTTAATAATTAGTTTGACTATGTATTTTCTATCTTTAAACCATTAACCATATTACTCTGAATGGTTAGTGTTTATGTTTGGGGAAAGTTATTTATATTTCATATGTTAGTTTCAATATGAATGTATATATTGTTTAAGTTTACCCCCATTCATGTGATAAATTAATTTGAATTATTAAGTGATGGGTGGGGCCCACTATATCCCCTCTATGCATCAGTAGGTATCATGAGGCAAAATATATATGGACTTGGTCGAGGCCTTACCCATTTTAAGATATGGTTTTGGCCGATGCCTTAATCATTTTCAATTGTCTTAGATGAGGCCTTGATGGTATATTTCATAATGTCTGGAATCATGAATTTCCCTTATTATGAAACAATTGATTGATAGTCCATGATGTTTTTCATCTAGTATAATACCCATGATTATTCTTTATTATGGAATTATTTATTCATCCCTTATTCCTACCATATTATATTCAAGTTTATTTTTAAATTCATGTGTATTTAGTTATTCACCATGTCTAATGTTTATGTTTATGATATCTTCTATTGTATTATTACACTTACTGAGCATATGAGAACACCCCTTTCTTATGTTTTATTTTCACAGGATGTCAAGAAGTAAATTATGAATGAACTGTTGGGGTAACATAGGATTTATGGATGTTTTCAAAGGAATTTTCATATTGTATTTCATTTCCAGTTGTAATGTTGAAATTATGTATGTATCTGTATTTCCAAAACTACTAAAAAAATTTGTTCCTTCGGGATACAAATTTCTTATAATAATTCCAATGTAATAAAATAAGGCATTGGCTCCAGGAAACTAGGGTTGGGTCTTTACAATTAATGGATATGTTGAGGAAGGATTTGTCCCTTCCATCATTATGAAAGCTGATATCTCATCCCTTTGATTTAAATATAACTATCATGCTAACTTCTATGGCCATGGTGTAATTGTGTGTTTATTCCATATAGTCAAATAAAAACACATCAAGAATATAAGTTTGTGACATGGATGTGAAACCTACTTGATGAGATATTATGATAAATAGATTATATTACATAGTGAGCATTCGTATGTGGTTTTTTCCATTGTGTTCATTATCTTGGATTCCTTGACCTATTACTAGATAGTAATCATTGATGTTAGGGAAGCCTACCTAATACCAATGATAAATAATCCAATAAGGTCACACACTAAGTGTTTTTTTTATCTTGATTAAATTATATTTAAATTTAATAAATTGAATAAATATTATTCTCAAGACAGAGGAATAATTTTATTCAGGTTTTATTGATCACATAAATTAAATAAATATTTATTCACAGGATTGCTAATAAAATATATATTTTTATTTTATTGAATATTTAATACGTATTTATCCACAGGTTTTTGAATAAAATATTTATTTAAGATAATAGAATATTTTATCTGGGTATTCAATAAATTCTAGAGGAGTTCAAATGAACTAAGACTGAATTTGTTGATAAATATTAATTAACAAGTCAATTAAATAATTATTGTTATTGTTTAAGTTGGCGAGTGCCAAAAAATAAAAATACTATTATTTTATTATCTAGCATGGATTTTATTAAGCGTTTTTATATTATTTAAAGGAAAAATTCATTAAATAATTATTTTAGCCTAAACCCTAGCTCTATAAATTGATGGTTATGTCTTTTATATAGAATATCAATCAGTGTAATCGAAATAGATAATTGTTGTGCACAACAAATTCTCTTTCAAATCTTTCTTCTCTCTCCCTCTCATGAATGAGAAATGCAAGATAGATTTTTTCAATGCCTAAGAATGATCAATCAAGATCAACAACACAAGATATTTGATTCTCTAAACTATCACTTGGAGATTGAGTGGCATTTCTCAAAGATCATAGGGGCACATGTGGATCATAAGTAGAGGAATTATATCATTGGATCCTCTCAGCACAATAAAGTCTATATAAAATGGGATTTTCGAAGGATCGATATTCATCAAAGAAGAAAAATCCTAAACCCATGTATTAATTTTTTTCATATATTAAATAAATAAATTATAAATTTGATGTGAAGGATCCTCACTCATGGTTTTTTGCAATGATAATTAAAAGAAATTTTAATATATCACCTACCAATGCACACTTTAGCTACACCTAGAACCAAAACATATGACCCTTGTATGGAACACTTATTATAGAGAGGTTCTACAAACATCAGGGTTAACCATATATAGTCCCCCATTAACTGTAAGAAACACCTCGATTAAGTTAGAAAGAGATCTGGAGAAGCAACATTTGTAGTCTGACTAGGTAAATGAATATTCCCATTATAAATAAAAGGATGACATATTTATATGGAGGTATATTTTTATAAAAATTCACCCTACTCGATTTTGGCACATTTCTACTTCTAACTACAAATTCCTATATGAGCTAAAAGAGGAGTGCATACCTTACCTATGTTGGATCATATGAGAAACATTTCAATGGTTAAGGGATAGTCACCTCCCTTATTAGGTATATTAGAGACACCTCTAAGCCAAAAATATGTTTTATTGTTAGATAGATCTAGGTACATTCTCTATATCCCAGGACCATATATTTTAAAGGAACAATAAAATCCTATGACACCCTTACCTCCACAACATGGAATCTATTTAGTAATTATTCACCAGAGCACTGTCATACATCCATAACTGAGGATGAGGCGAGTATGGATCATTTCACTTCACCACATCCATAGGAAAATAAATATTCCTAGACACAATGACCTGTAATGTCATAGTGTCATGAGATATCATGATATTAAATAATGTATGGTACTATTGGTAAATCCAATGAACCTCCCCTATTTGGGAATGCAATAACATAATGAATAGAGAGAGAGGGTTACTAACTGGATCCTAAACTGGTCCTCTTGAAAATATGGGAACACTTATTAAACACTGAATCCAAATTTCTGGACTGCATATCAAATCCCTGGAGTAATTGGCTCCCGTCACAATAATCCACTACACACAACCCATGTGAAAGTGAAATTATTCCAAATTAGACAGATCATAATGGATGCCTCTATGAAAGTCATCAGGATCAAACCCAATCCATTGTGATGGGGGTGTTTTCACTTCGACCTCTACCCTAAGGGTCATAAAACCACAAAAGGATCCTTAAGAAATGGATGGTGGCTCCAAATCAACCCCATACTATAAGAATTGTGTCATTTTTATGTCAAACACCACTCCAGGAGTCATCATATCCTTAATAATAGGATCACAATGTGCTAATAATGACCTAAATAAACTCCATCCCAGAGGAATATGGGTATTTTTATCATTACCCTAGTCTTTTATAGGATATAATGTTTGTACCAATGGATGGAATCCCATATTTTCCCCTCATTGTGAGAAACACCCCTTTCATTTGGGGCCCTCTTAGAAAGTATGATCAGAAAATCCTTTAAGGTATTTATTCATATGCCATAGTATGGGGAAGGTCTGAGAAATATGGTCAAACCCCTAAAGGTTCATAAGTAAAGAAAAACTAATAAGAATAAGTTCTAGGGGAAATACCCCCCATGTTACCCTTAATGAGGAAACAAGCAGTAAAAATAATCCCTACTATTTGGTGAATAATAGGTTGGCTAATATCACATAGTATGCCTCAGTGAACTTCATCACTTTGTATCTGGTAAATGATACAAAAAAAGACACTAACATAGAAGGGTGCAACATGGAAATAGTACCTTGAGATGTGGTTAATATTGATGATCAAACATAGTCTATATGTATGTAGAATTAGAGGAGGAACCAAAACATTGAACCTCTAAATGAGGATTTTCCACATCCTAGGTGACATTCCACTATGGATAATGGGAATGGTGTGGCTACATCTTACTCAAAAACTATAAGGACTGAAATCCCATCCATGGAGATATGATTGGCCCTGTATAAGAGTGAGATGTACAACCTAAAATGGATCAATGATGAATTACTAAGGGAAATATTCCAACTATGTACCACCATCAAGAAGAAATGAATATATGTCTCCTCACCCATCAGGGGGGGAATTAATCCATCTATAAGGATATAATCCAATCATCAAGAATCCTCTGGATCTATAAATATAGTTTACATAAATGAGGAGGTTTAAGATGATCATTATTTTCCTTTTTTATAGAGATAACCTCCACTTTACCTAGGTAATCATTGGTCCCAAGTATGAATTGAAAATAAGTAGGATGTGAATGATGGATAGCAACATAAAATCTCACATGCTTCCCATACTCAAGATGTTTCCCATATAATGGTACCTCCAGAACAACTAATTAACATGGAGTCCCTAGCTACTTATATCAAATATATAGAGGGGGGTCATTCCCCCACATAGCCCAAGATGAATCTATTTCTTGAATGGGTGGATGATACATTACCCCCCACTTAATTTAGATAATCCTATCTTTTTAAACATTGATTGAACAAGGGATCTAGAATATCATCTCAAAAACTTCATTTCCTAATGTGGCCCTATATTGGGCCCATGATATGAGAAAGAGGAGCTAAATATATGATTATTTGTATAAAATCTAGTGGGGATAACTTTTATTTGGTATGGTATCCTTCTAATAGGATCTATCATGGGTTGGGAAGACCTTCTGCATCAATTTATCAATTTAAATCCATTCATTGAAAAATGACATTCATTGATGTAACACCCCAAGCTTCTACGGTACGTTTCCCTTCGAATAATGCGATAGCGTGTGTTGTACGCAACCTCGAGTTCTAACACACACCACAACTAATTAAACTAGCTGTTGTGAATAGTAATACCTACTTTTTGAAATCATATATATTTTATATTTCAAAATGGACTTCATTTTTGGATTCGGAATATCGAAATTAGTCTAGGGTGAAATTTTGGTACTTTTCGGATAACTTTCATATTTTGATGAATAGTGAAAATTACTAAATTTTAATTGAAAACAACTTTTTTAATCAAAATAATTAATAGTGATAAATTATGAATTTGAGTGGTTTTAAAGTATATTTAGAATATATTTTTACCATTTAATATAATGTTGGTCATTGGACATAATTTTACAATTAAACCAAACATAAACAAGTGTCAATCTTTTGATAGTTATTATCTCTTAAAAACACGCTTTTTGTTTTGACAGCGGGAATTAATTTTAAATTAATTTCTGCCACTTCTGCGTTTTGAATTTAGAAAAATGTATTCCATATTTGGAATCAGGATGTTCAAATTGTGTAAATAGGTAACTTTTATTTTTAGACATTTTGAATAATTACTGCGGTAAATATTTTATTTACCATGGTTAAAGGGTAAATCTGGTAAATAAGGGTTAAAAAAATAATATTATAATAATACAAAATTACCCTAAAACGTGTCCTAACCTTATTGGTGGACACATACCCGACCATGGGCATCCTTTTGTCAATTTGGGGACCCCTTGGAGCCACTTGTATGTGGTAGGGACACATTATATTAATAAAGTTAAAATAAAAATAAAAATGGCATAAGCTTACATCTTTTAGAAGAACAATTTTTACATAGGGTTATACATGTTGGATTTTCGATTATAAATATTCATTAGAAAGCTAAAGAGATGTCCTACATAATGATGTTTTATTTATAATTTTTAGACATTAAATAATTTATTTTATTTATGACACAATGATGATGCAGTAATTACTAAAATAGTAAAAAATTAACATAATTGATATTATAAATACCCAAATAAATATAATATGAAACTTTTAATGAATTAAACTAATTTTATAGGATAATATGATATATTAGGATTGATTTAATGGACTTTGTTCGAAGTAATCAATCTGTTATGAGTTTCACAAAAATCAACTATTGAATAGTGTCAAAATTGACATAAAAGAGTTCTTAAAACAAATATTATATTATTAATTGATATTAAATTCCTAAAATCTAAGGTTCGGCCAAGAGACTTATATTATGATAGTTTAATCATTAATGGACCACTTGGGGGTCGCTTGGATGTATATAATAAGTTTATTAACCATATTATATAAAAATACAAAGAGACATTGTAAAAGTGAAACTAATTAACTTAGAGTTAATACTTAAAGATAAGGTTAATATAAGTACCCAAACCTGTCTAAATTATATTGGATGAGTTGTTTTCGACCTATCCCCACCTCATCCTTTGAATAGTCAACTTTGGAGCCTTTGGAAACCGAATATGAATTTATTATAAATTAATATTTCTAGCTTTTCCAAAAGTGCCCCTCACCCCTCTTATAAAAGGGAACTCCTCCTTCTCATTTCTTCACACCTTCAAAGCCTTTTGGTTCAGCCAAACTCTGCCCAAATACTCTCCCAACATCCCTCACTACAACCTAGAGGCATTAGTTTGATCAGAAAGCCAACCTAAGGAGCCCTTTTGATCAAATCAAAAGGAAGAACCCGAAGAAGAGGTAATGATTTCACCACCCTTTTCTAAGTTCATTTCTTCTTCCACTTCTTCTTCCTTTGTTCTTACCATTCTGAAATAATAACTCCAGTATCTCACATATACTGTGATGTTATTATAAATATGGTACAATCATATTCAGTATTCTATCCACCCTTTGAATAACATGTCACCATACGTGCGTACGTACGGCTTACCGTCTCCACGTCGTGGTGTAATTGTTATTCAATATAATATTATTTGGATGGGTATAATAATGATGTGTAACTCATGTAAATAATAAATATAACATGTTAATGATTCTGTATATATGATATACCATCCATTTATATATTATTTTAATATCAAAAGAATGATATTGTCGCTCGTGCGTACGTACGGACTACCGTCTCCACGAACGCGATGAGATTCATTCTCCATCGTATCCATTCAAGTATAATTATCATTTGATGATTTAAAAATGATGTTTAAGGACTGTATATCATTCTGGATATGAATAAGATACAACAACCATGGCTTATGTAACAAAACATATAAAAGAAAATGAGTAAGTTAACTCCCGAAACGACGATAATTCTAAGATATTATTAACAAATCAATGTTAAAAGATCATATATGATATCATATTAATATATATGATTCTTGTATAATTTAATAACAACTATTTCACCATTATACAGGAGGTTAACCTACCCCAACCAAGGAAAAGTACAAGGTAAGGGTTATTTCACAATCTCTTCATTATCCGAGGTTGTTTATACGTAATAATCTACTGGGATATCTTTATCATCCACATCCATGTTTCTTAAAAATGTATTTCAAAACATTTTTTTATGGGTTAAAGTCATTTATACCCTTGTTTGAATTTTTATAAGAGGTTTATAAAGGAATCTTTCCGTCGTTTTCAAAACAAGGTCCTTTTTAACCTTTTCGATAGAATTGAGGTAAGAATGTTTTTTTTTAACTTATACGGCGGGTGCGGTTATTTTACGCCGTTATAAAATCTTCAAAGATTTCCTTACAAGCTTATAAGAATATTTTCAAAGAAAATGTTTTATTTTATATGGATCTTAAATGGTTTCAAAATGAAAGGAGATATTTCTTTAAAAAGAATTTTGATTTCATCTATGTCAACATCCTTTGATGGATTTTAAGATTATTTGAAGTTGATTTATTATGATACAAAACTTCTATATTGTATTGAAGGTTTTGTGATATGTTTGACTATGGATGTGCTATTTTTATACCATTCATAGTTTATGGTGAAATTATTGACATTTCGTATGCTAGTTTTAATACGAATGTTTATGTTATGTTTAAACCTTTTCATATGGGAATGCATTGGACTTAATAAGTGACGGGTGGAGCCCGCTATAGCTCCTCGATGCATCGGTAGGTCTCATGAGACAAACTAGTGTCTTGGCACAAGGCCTTGACAAAATCTTATTTGTAGTCTTGGCACGAGGCCTTGGCTATGTGGTTATGATAGTCTGGCATTATGCATTCCAACATTATGAAAGTGGTTATTGATATTGCATGTGATTATTCGATTAGTAGAATATCCATGTGAATAAGTAAATGGCATTATTTCATTTTTATTTTTGCCATACTATGTTGAAGTTCAATTTTAAAAAGGCTTTTGTTTTAGTAATTCATTGCCTTAAATGTTTATGCTTATTATGAATGTTCCGCTATATTGTTATCCTTACTGGGCATTTGAGCTCACCCCTTTTCTATGTTTTATTTTTCCCAGGTAGTGAAGAAGTAAATTATGAATGACTTTCAGGGATATTATGAGGGGTTAAGAGTGTGGATATGAAGACTTTGTTGTTGTAGTAGTTTTTCACTTTGAAATGTAATGTAAAACTTTATGATTATATCTAGTGTTTCCAAGGCTACTAAACCAATCGGTCTTTCGAGATTTGATCTTTCTTGTGATCATGCCAATGTTACGAAGTAATGCACCGACTCTGGGCAACTGGGGTTGGGGCGTTACAGTTGGTATCAGAGGAAGTTTGGTACAAACCTTGAAAGCTAGATTTAGATAAACTCTTATTAGAGCACGTAGACCTAAGATGAACTTTGAGGATTAGTATAGAAGAACTTCCTAGAATTTTGGTATTGTAGAGATTTTGTGAGTTTTCCGAGCAATACATCCCTGTCTGGATACGAGCAGGTAGAGGCGGCTCTGGCACAGATGTACCTAGGGGTAAAACCCGAAAACACCGCTTTGAGCTAGACTCGAACGGGAACTGGTGCACGACAACGGGCCTTGCTGCACTCTTGGTTACGACACTCCCGGGGGATATGCTTAGGATAACTCTCATTATCTTTACAAATCATTATGATGGGTTTATGAGTATATACTTCCTCAAAGAAAACATTTTTATGATTATGGATTATATCCATAAATAGTTCAATTTATGTTAAGTGTTTTATAAGTATGGGATTATGTATTTTGATTCATAAACTGATCTAGTTTATGCCATTGTTTAGAAATGGTGCCTAGTGGAAGAAATGGAAACCGTATCAATGCACGCACTCCATGTAGGGATTGCCCTCCTGCTCAAGATAATTATAGTGGGGTTGGTGATGCAACTGGTGCTGATCAGCTAATCACCGTACTGGGACAACTTACTCAGGTTATGAATAATAACCTTACCCGTATGGAGCACCCTGATCCGCAGCGTGGAGGATCAATGTTAGATCGATTCATGAGACAACAACCACCAACGTTCAATGGGAGTACAAATCCCTTAGTAGCTGAGCAATGGATATTTTCCTTAGAGAAAATATTTCAGGCTTTGGGGAGCAGTGAAAGGGAAAAAGTTATCATGGCAGTTTACCGCCTCACTGGAGATGCTGATCAATGGTGGTCATTGATTCAAAATACGAAGGAAGATGATGAAGTATCAAACATGGAATGGAGGGAGTTCAAAGATCTGTTTTTAGAAAAATACTTTCCTCGCGACCATCGAGCAGATATGGAAAGGCAATTTCTGAGTCTGAGACAAAAGGAGGATGAGAATGTCACAAAGTATGAGGCTAACTTTACAAGGTTAGCGAGGTATGCTGGAGATTATATTCGCAACCCAAGAAGTAAGATTGATCGTTTCTTTGATGGGTTAAAACCATTTCTCCGTCGAGCATTAGTCTCACAATCCTTTTCGTCGTACGAAGACATTGTCTCATGTGCTATCAAGACCGAAAAAGAATTCTCTAAGTCTTATGACTTTAAAGCGAAGCAAGAGAAGAAGAGACCTGCTGATCAATCTGGGAATGGAAATAAGGGGAAGAAGGGAAAGGTTGAATATCCATCTTGTGGTAAATGTGGGAAGAAACATCCTGGTACTTGCTTGAAGGGAATGGGAGTCTGTTACAAGTGTGGTGAAAAAGGCCACCAAGCTCATGATTGCAAGGGGAAGAAGGAAGCTACCAACGTTCAGTGCTACAATTGCAGGGAGATGGGGCATTATGCAAATGCATGTCCTAAGCGTCAGGAGAACTTACCTCAGAAAAGGCCAAGGGATCAAGGCCAGGCTTATGCTATCACTACTGCTGAGGTAGAAGCTCCGAAAGACGTGGTGGCAGGTAATTTAATGGTTTCCTCAAGTTTAGAAAATGCATTATTTGATTCTGGATCATCGCATTGTTTCATATCTTCCCAGTTTGCTAAGAAAATTAGATATTTCCAATTTGATTTAATAAGGGAGTTGTCAGTTAAAACTCCTAAGGGAAGTATCGTTGCAACAAAGTTTTGTGAATCAGTCCCCATTAGAGCACATAAATTTTCTTTATCTGCTGATCTCATCGTCATACCTATGATCGAGTTTGATATAATCCTCGGTATGGACTGGCTTTCGGACTATGATGCGAAGATTTATTGTAAGAAGAAAGAGGTTACGATTCTTGATGATAATGATAAGGAACACCTTATTTTTAGAGCAGAATCGTCACCACCTAATTCTTATTTAGATCCACCCTCAATAGCTCAACTAAATTCAATTATTGGGGAGGAAGAGAATGAAATAACTGCGGGTGAGGAAAGGAATGTTCAAATAGAGGATGTACCTGTTGTGAAAGAATTTGTAGATGTATTTCCAGAAGATTTACCTGGACATCCTCCAGAACGAGAAGTTGAGTTTTCTATTGATTTGATTCCTGGATCAAGGCCTATATCGAAGACCCCTTATAGAATGGCCACTGTAGAGTTAGTCGAACTAAAGAAACAACTAGAGGAATTGAGTAATAAGGGATTTATTTGCCCTAGTGTTTCTCCATGGGGAGCCCCTGTTCTTTTTGTTAAAAAGAAAGATGGATCTATGAGGTTATGTATCGACTACAGGGAGATCAATGCTATAACGATAAAGAACAAGTATCCCCTACCTCGTATTGATGATTTATTTGACCAACTGCATGGAGCTAAATACTTTTCAAAGATTGACCTTCGATCTGGATACCATCAGTTGTGTGTGAAGAAGGAAGACATTCCGAAAACAGCATTTCGAACCAGGTACGGGCATTACGAGTTTACTGTAATGCCGTTTGGATTGACTAATGCACCCTCTGTATTCATGGATCTGATGAATAGAGTCTTCAAGGAGTATCTCGATGAATTTGTGGTGGTATTTATTGATGATATCTTGGTATACTCCAAAACCTACGAAGATCATGAAAATCACTTGCGTGTTATCTTGAAGACTCTGAGGAGGCATGAATTATATGGGAAGTTTAGCAAGTGTGAATTCTGGCTTCAGGAGATTTCTTTTCTTGGCCATATTGTCTCTAAAGATGGAATCTCTGTTGATCCTTCTAAGACCAAGGCAATCCAAGAATGGCCAGCACCTACGAGTATAACTAAGGTACATAGTTTTATTGGTTTGGCAGGTTATTATCGACGTTTCGTCCAGAATTTTGCCCGATTGGCTAACCCATTAACGAAGCTCACACGTAAAGGGGTTAAATTTGTTTGGACAAAAGAGTGTGAAGAATGTTTCGAAGAACTGAAGATAAGATTAGTCAATGCTCCTATATTGACTCTACCATCGGGGAATGATGGGTTCGTTATTTATAGTGATGCATCGAAGAAAGGACTTGGCTGTGTCCTTATGCAGAATGATAGAGTTATTGCCTATGCATCACGACAGTTGAAAATTCATGAACAAAACTATCCTACTCATGATCTTGAGTTAGCAGCTGTGATCTTTGCTTTGAAGATATGGAGGCACTACCTCTATGGTGAAAAATGTGAGATTTATACGGATCACAAGAGTTTGAAGTATATTTTCTCACAAAAAGAACTCAACATGAGGCAAAGGAGATGGCTTGAATTACTCAAGGATTATGATTGTACGATACACTACCACCCGGGGAAGGCAAACAAGGTGGCAGATGCTTTGAGTAGAAAAGACCATGGAGTTTTGAACAATATGAGAATTGAAAGGGATCCAATTTTCATGGATCTAGTGAAAATGGACATGGGAATAACCAGGGAAGGTGAAACATCAATGCTTTTTCAAATGGTTGCCAAACCATCTTTACTAGAAAGGATTAAGAGTTCTCAGACCGATGATGACGAATTCCAAAAGAAGATTAAAGCTGTGAATGATGGGAGATTGAGAGACTTTGTGTATGAAGATGGAATTTTGAAATTCGGGAAGAGACTTTGTGTTCCCAATATACCTGATCTAAAAAGGGAATTGCTGGATGATGCTCATAGTTCCAATTTCTCTATACACCCTGGGAGCACCAAAATGTATAGAGATTTGAAGGAACATTTTTGGTGGGACAACATGAAGAGGGAGATTGCTGATTTTGTGTCAAGATGTATGGTTTGTCAACAAGTGAAAGCTGGAAGGCAACAGCCTGGAGGAGTCATGCAACCTCTTCCCATACCGGAGTGGAAATGGGACAATGTTACGATGGACTTTGTCATGGGGCTACCGAAGACTCCTAGAAGGAACGATGCAATATGGGTTATTGTTGATCGTCTTACCAAGTCAGCACATTTTCTTGCTATAAGAGAAGATCTACCCCTGGAACGTCTAGCAAGACTATACATTAATGAAGTTGTGAGACTTCATGGAGTACCCCTATCAATTGTTTCTGATCGTGATCCCTGTTTTACTTCAAGATTCTGGAAAAGTCTTCAGAAATCCCTGGATACAGAACTTCATTTGAGCACTGCTTACCACCCTCAGACAGACGGACAATCAGAACGGACTATTCAAACCTTAGAAGACATGTTGAGATCTTGCTCACTTGACTTTCAGGGTATGTGGGATCAATATTTACCACTGGTAGAATTTTCCTATAACAATAGCTTCCATTCGAGTATACAAATGGCACCATATGAAGCGTTATACGGAAAGAGATGTCGTACACCAACCTGTTGGGATGACGTTGGTGAAAGAAAACTTGTAGGCCCAGAGCTGGTGGAGGAAACGGTGGAAAAGGTGAAAGTAATCCAAAATCACATCAAAGCAGCTCAAAGTAGGCAGAAGAGCTATGCCGATAATCGAAGGAAGGATTTGGAATTTCAAGTCGGTGATCATGTTTTTCTGAAGGTATCTCCGTGGAAGGGAGTCATATGTTTTGGTAAGAAAGGTAAATTGAGTCCCAGGTACATCGGACCTTTCGAAATTCTAGAACGAATTGGGGTTGTAGCTTACCGATTGGCAATGCCGCCAAGTCTCTCCAAAGTTCACGATGTGTTCCACGTATCTCTATTGAGGAAATACATGCCTGATCCGATGCATGTACTCACCTATGAGGAATTAGAACTGGAACCCGATCTGTCTTATTGCGAAGAGCCCGTCAGGATTCTTGATACAAGAGAACAAGTACTGAGAAACCGGACGACGCGTCTGGTAAAAGTTTTGTGGAGAAATCATAAGATGGAAGAGGCAACGTGGGAACCCGAGGAACTTATGATGAAGAACCACCCGAGTCTTTTTATGCAGTAATACCCTAGAAATTGCGAGGACGCAATTATTTGAAGGAGGAGAGAATGTAACACCCCAAGCTTCTACGGTACGTTTCCCTTCGAATAATGCGATAGCGTGTGTTGTACGCAACCTCGAGTTCTAACACACACCACAACTAATTAAACTAGCCGTTGTGAATAGTAATACCTACTTTTTGAAATCATATATATTTTATATTTCAAAATGGACTTCATTTTTGGATTCGGAATATCGAAATTAGTCTAGGGTGAAATTTTGGTACTTTTCGGATAACTTTCATATTTTGATGAATAGTGAAAATTACTAAATTTTAATTGAAAACAACTTTTTTAATCAAAATAATTAATAGTGATAAATTATGAATTTGAGTGGTTTTAAAGTATATTTAGAATATATTTTTACCATTTAATATAATGTTGGTCATTGGACATAATTTTACAATTAAACCAAACATAAACAAGTGTCAATCTTTTGATAGTTATTATCTCTTAAAAACACGCTTTTTGTTTTGACAGCGGGAATTAATTTTAAATTAATTTCTGCCACTTCTGTGTTTTGAATTTAGAAAAATGGATTCCATATTTGGAATCAGGATGTTCAAATTGTGTAAATAGGTAACTTTTATTTTTAGACATTTTGAATAATTACTGCGGTAAATATTTTATTTACCATGGTTAAAGGGTAAATCTGGTAAATAAGGGTTAAAAAAATAATATTATAATAATACAAAATTACCCTAAAACGTGTCCTAACCTTATTGGTGGACACATACCCGACCATGGGCATCCTTGGGTCAATTTGGGGACCCCTTGGAGCCACTTGTATGTGGTAGGGACACATTATATTAATAAAGTTAAAATAAAAATAAAAATGGCATAAGCTTACATCTTTTAGAAGAACAATTTTTACATAGGGTTATACATGTTGGATTTTCGATTATAAATATTCATTAGAAAGCTAAAGAGATTTCCTACATAATGATGTTTTATTTATAATTTTTAGACATTAAATAATTTATTTTATTTATGACACAATGATGATGCAGTAATTACTAAAATAGTAAAAAATTAACATAATTGATATTATAAATACCCAAATAAATATAATATGAAACTTTTAATGAATTAAACTAATTTTCTAGGATAATATGATATATTAGGATTGATTTAATGGACTTTTTTCTAAGTAATCAATCTGTTATGAGTTTCACAAAAATCAACTATTGAATAGTGTCAAAATTGACATAAAAGAGTTCTTAAAACAAATATTATATTATTAATTGATATTAAATTCCTAAAATCTAAGGTTCGGCCAAGAGACTTATATTATGATAGGTTAATCATTAATGGACCACTTGGGGGTCGCTTGGATGTATATAGTAAGTTTATTAACCATATTATATAAAAATACAAAGAGACATTGTAAAAGTGAAACTAATTAACTTAGAGTTAATACTTAAAGATAAGGTTAATATAAGTACCCAAACCTGTCTAAATTCTATTGGATGAGTTGTTTTCGACCTATCCCCACCTCATCCTTTGAATAGTCAACTTTGGAGCCTTTGGAAACCGAATATGAATTTATTATAAATTAATATTTCTAGCTTTTCCAAAAGTGCCCCTCACCCCTCTTATAAAAGGGCACTCCTCCTTCTCATTTCTTCACACCTTCAAAGCCTTTTGGTTCGGCCAAACTCTGCCCAAATACTCTCCCAACATCCCTCACTACAACCTAGAGGCCTTAGTTTGATCAGAAAGCCAACCTAAGGATCCCTTTTGATCAAATCAAAAGGAAGAACCTGAAGAAGAGGTAATGATTTCACCACCCTTTTCTAAGTTCATTTCTTCTTCCACTTCTTCTTCCTTTGTTCTTACCATTCTGAAATAATAACTCCAGTATCTCACATATACTGTGATGTTATTATAAATATGGTACAATCATATTCAGTATTCTATCCACCCTTTGAATAACATGTCACCATACGTGCGTACGTACGGCTTACCGTCTCCACGTCGTGGTGTAATTGTTATTCAATATAATATTATTTGGATGGGTATAATAATGATGTGTAACTCATGTAAATAATAAATATAACATGTTAATGATTCTGTATATATGATATACCATCCATTTATATATTATTTTAATATCAAAAGAATGATATTGTCGCTCGTGCGTACGTACGGACTACCGTCTCCACGAACGCGATGAGATTCATTCTCCATCGTATCCATTCAAGTATAATTATCATTTGATGATTTAAAAATGATGTTTAAGGACTGTATATCATTCTGGATATGAATAAGATACAACAACCATGGCTTATGTAACAAAACATATAAAAGAAAATGAGTAAGTTAACTCCCGAAACGACGATAATTCTAAGATATTATTAACAAATCAATGTTAAAAGATCATATATGATATCATATTAATATATATGATTCTTGTATAATTTAATAACAACTATTTCACCATTATACAGGAGGTTAACCTACCCCAACCAAGGAAAAGTACAAGGTAAGGGTTATTTCACAATCTCTTCATTATCCGAGGTTGTTTATACGTAATAATCTACTGGGATATCTTTATCATCCACATCCATGTTTCTTAAAAATGTATTTCAAAACATTTTTTTATGGGTTAAAGTCATTTATACCCTTGTTTGAATTTTTATAAGAGGTTTATAAAGGAATCTTTCCGTCGTTTTCAAAACAAGGTCCTTTTTAACCTTTTCGATAGAATTGAGGTAAGAATGTTTTTTTAACTTATACGGCGGGTGCGGTTATTTTACGCCGTTATAAAATCTTCAAAGATTTCCTTACAAGCTTATAAGAATATTTTCAAAGAAAATGTTTTATTTTATATGGATCTTAAATGGTTTCAAAATGAAAGGAGATATTTCTTTAAAAAGAATTTTGATTTCATCTATGTCAACATCCTTTGATGGATTTTAAGATTATTTGAAGTTGATTTATTATGATACAAAACTTCTATATTGTATTGAAGGTTTTGTGATATGTTTGACTATGGATGTGCTATTTTTATACCATTCATAGTTTATGGTGAAATTATTGACATTTCGTATGCTAGTTTTAATACGAATGTTTATGTTATGTTTAAACCTTTTCATATGGGAATGCATTGGACTTAATAAGTGACGGGTGGAGCCCGCTATAGCTCCTCGATGCATCGGTAGGTCTCATGAGACAAACTAGTGTCTTGGCACAAGGCCTTGACAAAATCTTATTTGTAGTCTTGGCACGAGGCCTTGGCTATGTGGTTATGATAGTCTGGCATTATGCATTCCAACATTATGAAAGTGGTTATTGATATTGCATGTGATTATTCGATTAGTAGAATATCCATGTGAATAAGTAAATGGCATTATTTCATTTTTATTTTTGCCATACTATGTTGAAGTTCAATTTTAAAAAGGCTTTTGTTTTAGTAATTCATTGCCTTAAATGTTTATGCTTATTATGAATGTTCCGCTATATTGTTATCCTTACTGGGCATTTGAGCTCACCCCTTTTCTATGTTTTATTTTTCCCAGGTAGTGAAGAAGTAAATTGTGAATGACTTGCAGGGATATTATGAGGGGTTAAGAGTGTGGATATGAAGACTTTGTTGTTGTAGTAGTTTTTCACTTTGAAATGTAATGTAAAACTTTATGATTATATCTAGTGTTTCCAAGGCTACTAAACCAATCGGTCTTTCGAGATTTGATCTTTCTTGTGATCATGCCAATGTTATGTAATTAATGCACCGACTCTGGGCAACTGGGGTCGGGGCGTTACAATTGACCTCACAAATTTCAAACAACACAAAAATGAGAGAGCCTATGAATTTATTTCCATATGGAAGGTTCTAATGGACTCTATTAGTATCCCACTCTCACAAGAGTAATTATTGGAACTTTTTGTTGAGAACCTCCTAGATAATATTTGAACAACTTTGATCTGGATGAAATTCTTGGCGGATTATGCGTGTATACATAAATGGAATAGCTCCTAGAATATTCCATTCAGTGAACTCAAAGAAAATCTAATCCTACACCCATATTTTATAGAAAATGGCTTGGAATAGAGGAGACTACTTATATCACCCTCAAAACAGAAATGGTGTCTGCTAGAGAGCCCAGGTAGGCCCCAAATCACCCATAATCTCCCACTAATTTGTAGTAGTAGAAAAACTGCCAACAAATAGAGGTAAAATGAGATCCGGTCCACTGAAGATATGAGTAATGGAGAAAAATTGAGTTCCTTATAAAATAAATAGGTCATTTTTTATTTCCTCTCAGACATGGAAAATAATCTTGTTATGCTACAAGATCTTAGGAAACCTGGTGAGGTCATACTCAATGACTACCCTGACTATTTCCCTTTTCATAGGAGGTTGTCTCACACCATCCATAATTTATTTGTCTTTGAATAAATCTTATAGGTAATGGTTTATTTATCATAGGTGATATTAGGAAAACCCTAATGAAAGTGACCTATGTGAACACCACTAACTAGAAAGAGTGGGTGAATAACAAGTTCTGGCTAGTAATAAATAGAAGTTTAATAAATAGATAACTCGAAATAAAATTGATCAATATCACGCCAACCTAAGAGTGAAGCTTCATAAAATAGTCATAATCACATCCTTAATGGAGGAACCATTGAATCCACTCTATGGAAGAATATGTATCCATTAAATTTAATAAAATGTGCAAGGGAAAGAATCTCAGTCAATAACTACACTATCCCTGACTCTTGTAGATTTATTTCCTTCAATATCCATAGTGTGGTCACCATAACATAAATTAGAATTCTCATCAAATAAAGAGCTCATTTTTGAAATTTTTAATGTTATTATCATAACATAAACTTTCTTCAATGATGAATACACCCCTGAGTATGAGTTCCCTATACCCAATCGAGGAGCTAGGAGTCAAGGCTACAGAATACAATGTCATAAGTGATGGTGTAGTCATTGACGAACCCAATATCCTATTAAAATACATGTTTAATCTATATGTGTGGAACATACCCATTAAAAATCACTTCAGTAATCCCAAAAAGAGCATGGAGATGTCACAAAGTCTTGCAGTTTTCATTCAAACCCAATAATTTTAGATAACTGATTGGTTGGGGTATAACTCTTTGATCATCCAAAACAAATGGGTAGACCAGTACTACATATTCCATTAATAATAGATATGACCTCTTACTCTACCAAATCACTGATACCATCAACCTCGAACACATCAACTCCAAATATTCATTCTAAGGAGAAACCCCACCATTGGAAGAGTAGACCATTGGCATAGAAATATGGAATTCTAAAATAGTTTGTGGTGGTCACATCCAAATTCTCAATCCTAGATTCTCTCTATATTTCAACAGATCTAAGAGATGCATTTATCAAATCCTTCTAAATTCTCTAGGATTTTGAGGAATAAGTCTTCATAGGTGATTTTTACTATGTGTAAACTACTCCAACAGAGTTTCATACCACTATCTCATTCATAGAGAAAGATTAGGAAGAATCTATCCTAGGATATATCAGGCCCCTGTTGATTTTAGGTAAGCTTGCTAATATTGATTTCCTAGGGTATCTAGTTGACAATAGTCCTGGGATCAACCTCATCCCATTATAGACCCTCCAATGTTTGGGTCATAGAAAAGAGGATTTATATCCATTGAATATGACCATTAATTGGTATGAAAAAGGAAAGAAAATTCCCCTCATAAAGATCAATCTCAATGCTCAATTTGTGGACCTCACGTATAATGACGAGTTCATAGAAATACTACAAGAACCAATATAAAAAATCCTAAAAAATTGACCTTTTATTCATAGAAACATAGCAGTACCTTCAATATTTTATCAATGTTTGAAATATGCCATCATCAGAAAGGTTATAATACTATATGGATATGGAAACCTATTTAAATATTTTGAATCCTGATATGCTAAGGAATGTTTCAATAATAGGTAGGTGAAACCATATATGATAGATGGAAACATGGAGGTCTCCTATTATAAGATATTAGTAACCACCCCTAAAACCCCTTGGAGTATGCTTAGCATTGATTATGCACTACCCATCTACCTGAACAAGAAAGTAGACTCTTTCCCAGTGAGATTTTATGAACTAAAAACTTAATTGGACCATGTCAACGTGACATTTATTGTGTCCAATGAAGTGGGTTTATAAAACTATATCAAGACTAATTCTCTATTAGGATCCTAAAATTTACTCACACCATTAATGGAAATTAAAAATTCCCCCAAGACATTCCCTATAACCTAGGATGTGCATACCTTTCCTTCCCTTGGAAGTAGCATAAAGTAATATAATAATCCCTAGAATCCCCCCAAAATGACTCTGATAGTTTGGGATGTCAATTTCACTTTGTGTGGCCTCTTATAACTTTATAGGGATAAATAATCCATTAATTATCCACCATGTCTATATATGCCCCAAAAGGAACAGAGATGGAAGAGGAAGAGGGTGACCTTAGGAATTCCCTTCCCACATTTTAGGAAGGAATCTCCACCACCATTGATGAGCTCAGGTGAGTGAATATGGTAACATAAAAAAGACCCATGAACTAAATTGATTAGTGTTTCTATTCCTATTAAGGATCAAGATGTGTATATTTCCTTTTTAAATCAACATCAATATATTCTCGCATGGAATTATATTAAGATTCATGGACTGAACCCAAATCTGGTTACTCTTAATTTGGGCCTTCAAAATAACCTTAGAGGTTTCAAGTAGGTATTCAGGAGAATTCATCCCTCACAAGCTACCAAGGTAGAGGCTGGATTCAAAAAAAAATATGAAATTCAACTTCATCCACGAGGTGCAATACCAAAAATATCTTTCCATCATTGTTCCCATTAAGAAAAATATTGGGATGATTAATATATTCAATAACTTCAATGAACTTAATTGAAATTTCCCAAAGGATGATTTCCAAGTTCCAATCATGGAACTCTTGATTTATGTGATTGTACGCTTCTAAGCCCATTTTATTATAGATAAAAATTTAGGGTATAACAAGATCAACATGGCTCTTTAATATGAGGAATCTAATTCATTTAGAGTGCCTCAAAGGATATTTTTCTACTAGCCCATCCCCTTCAGTATAAATAATTTTGGTTCCACTTATAGATTTTCAATGCATCACAACTTGAAACCCTTATTAGGATGAATCATAGAGTGATACATCAACAATATTATGGTAAAATTTATATAGCATTGTGATAACTGCATCGATCCTCAAAAAAATATCAAAGATTTACCAAAAAAAGTTTGAATATGATTTCTATGATGTGTGATTTTAGAGAAAAGTTAGTGAAATTACTTAGCTTTGTGGTATGCCACTATGGCATCGAGGCATCCCAGAAAAGACTAGTGAAATAATGGAAATTCCTCATCCTCAAAACCTTAAATAATTGAGAGGGTTCTAAGGGAACCACACTTATATTCAATATTTCATAGCCATCCTGGATAGCAGATATCTCCACTTCACTATGTTAATAATGAATGGAGTCACTTACAAATGGGATGATGAATTCCAAGATTCTTTTTAGTACCTCAAGAAGTACCTACTACATCCACTACTCTCAATGCCTCTAATAGAAGGGAATACACTTATTTTATACATGGATTCCATGAAAAAAATTCTTGGTGCACTCCTCATATATAAAAATTATGTAGGGAATGAAAATTGTCTCTACTATATAATCAAAATAATGCTAGATAACGATACTTGATATTCTAATTTCGAGAAAAACCACCTCACTCAAATATTTATAAGGAAACCGTTATTTCATTACTTGTAGCATAAAAAATTACACATGGTCTCTCATATCAACCCACTAATGTATATTCTTAGCCAAACTATGTTAACTGGGTGTTTTTCTAGATGGACGATTATTCTACAATAGTTTGAAATCCAATTTTTTCACAAAAGGCAATAAAAGGGATAACACTATCCAATTTTCTCATGTTACACTCTACCCCATAAAACATGAAATTTGACATCAAACATCTAGATGAATGAATTTTTATATACCCATGACACTTCCATAATGTGGGAGATTTATTTTAATAGTGCCTCATGGAGTTTGATTAGCAAGAAAATAGAAAACAAGAAGCTTAACTGGGTTATTCTAGGAATTTTATTTGTTTCCAAAGATAAGGAAACTATTCAATAATACTTTTCCATATCCAATGGATATAATATTAAATAGTTGGAATACCAATCCCTTATTTTAGGCTTGGATCTATCCATGTAGCTACAAATAGCTAATTTTAATGTAAAATGTGATTCATAGATAGTGATCAAAGAGATAAATGGTGAATATAATATCAAGAAATAAAAAATGGACCCAATAACTGGTTATATGAGAGGGATGATGGAAGAGTCCACTTTTAAACCAATGATAAATCATCTCTCTTGATCACAGAATGATTATGCCGATATACTGGCTAATACTGCCACATTCATTGTTGATTCTGATCTGGTTAAGGTGGACATACTCATCACACACTGAAGATTAGTCTCACCAGTCATCATCTATGAAATGGAGGAAAATAATTAGATCAATTCTACCTCAGAGAATGATGAGATGATATCCACCCCTAGATGGATGGATCCCATAATAGATTACCTCAAAAATAGGACCCTCACATTGGATCAAGACAAAGGGGAATAGATTCTATGTTTGTTAGTGAACTTTAACCTTAAGGGCATAATTAATGAGTATAAATATTTCTATAAACAATGATTTGATGAGGCCCTCCTCAAATGAATCGCATAAGGAGAGACTCCCACTATCCTGAAGGAAATTCATACATGATCATACAACGCTCACTAGTCTAGAACCAGGCTCTCCCAATAAATTAGGATTCTTGGTTACTACTAGAAGATGAAGATGCAAGACTATATAGAATTCACTAGTAAGTTTCATGCATATTTGATTCATGTAAACCTAATCTATAAGAACCTGAAGTTGTTGCACATACCATAGTATTCTTGGTCATTTTTCCTATAGGTAATGGATGTTGTGGTCCAATCTTCTAGCTATAGCTAAGTAGTTTAAGTACATCATTACTACTACTGAATTATTTTAAAAATGGGATAAGGCCATACCCCTCATTAAATTCAACACAAGGAGTGTCATTAAATTTTTTAAGTCTAGTATTATCTACAGATTCGGTGTCCCTCACATGATATTAATGGAAAATGAAACCATGTTTTGTTCTTCCAATATAACGAGATTGTATGAAGATTATAAAATCGAGTCCAACCATTCATCTTTATATTATGAATTGTAAAATGGATAGATAGAGGCCTTCAAAAATTCCATGTCAAATATACATTAGAAAATGGTGGAAAAAGACAAGTGGTCTTAACCAGACAAGCTCATGCATGCTTGATGGGAATCTCATACCACTACCCACACTTCTACACAAGAAACCCCATATTCATTTGATTATTGAACATAATAATTGTTATAAATTAAAGTATAGTTTCTCTCACTTATAATATCTATATATGGAAAACTATTTATTAAATAAAAATCTTAGAATTGAGTTGATGAGATAGAAAAACTCTATGAGAAAATGTTGTGTACACTGTACAACCTTGAAGTCCACCAAAATCAGAATGCCTGATACATCAATAGAAAGGATAAAATATGATCATTCATGAAAGGATAATTGGTATTGGTTATCAAAACATTGATGATACTAAGGAAGAAACCCCCAAATTTATAACCATATTAAAAAGGTCCTTACATCATACACACTGTCTATTCCAATAAGGATTAATCATTGGCCACAATGGATAGGGAATGCATTACACCCCCAAAAAATGCATGGTTTCTTTAGAAATACTTTGCGTAACTTCCACCATGAGAAAGAAGTTTTGGAGGGAATACATTAAACTGCATAGCACCCTAGGTCATTGTCGCTTGACCCTCAACTGAACAGATCACATCCTCAACACATGGTGTTAAATTGAATGACCACATCCTTGTCACATGACATTAAACTACATAGAAAGAGGTCTTCACATTAAAGTAATCATACCCTATGATAATTGTGTACCCATGAATCCCATGTTTTATCCCTTATCCCTAAAAATGTGTTCAATACATGATTCCATAACCTTTAAGGTTCTCTAAACCTTCTTGAATATTACATTCTCCATGAACCAACTTCATATTTTTGATATCTGAGTTTCCACTAACTAATTACTTGAGTTGATACACTTCTCTTAGAACCCCATGGTCTTCAAATCCACACGATCTTGGTTCTCTCACATAAAAAATTGGTAACAGGTACTGATAGATCCAAAGGGACCCCTCTAGGATTCACTGGTGAATGACACAATTCCTAAGCTATTATTTTAAGGGGAAGTTTTTTCATTGAGGAGTGGACCCCCTTAAATTCATGATATAGTTTCCTAAATTCATGTGATATGGGTTTCCACTAATAATAATGGTCCACCTATAACCACTCGTATACACTTCCAAATACTTAGATATTCATGGGCTGTGATTTAAATATATCATACCCAACAATTCAAGCATATTCGGATACCATCGATATTGCACTTTTTTTCATTGTGCTCATTGTCAAAGAAATATTATAACATAATATTATTATACACTTTCATTTTGGATTATACATATCCTATAATGAACCAAATTCCCTGAGTTTCTAAATACCTTTGGATACCACCTTTTCCACTATTCAAACTTCATTCCTCTTTTTATGTCTAAAACTCCAGATGCCTTGAGTAAAAATTATTTTGGAATTTCATGAAACTTGAGCTAATATCCTCATATTTACACCTTATGGTGTATTAGTAACAAGTATCAACTGATCTGAAAGGATATCACTAGGATTTACTATAAAAAATGTCAATGATCTTGTGTCTAGGGGATATTTTATTCTTTAAAGGGACCCTCTAGGATTCACTATTGAATAACACAATTCCTTAGAGCTTGTTCCTTTATGATGTTTTGGTCCTAGAGGAAATCCCCCAATAATTCCATGATCATTTTCTTTAATGATGGTAAATTGATCCCACCAATCATCAATAAATCATCCATGATATATTTATTTAAATACATGATTTATTTTATCCATTTTTCCAAGTCTTTGAGGGGTTAAGAAATTCATAGTGTTTTTATACCATCATACCAAAGTCTTGGCATAAATACATTAAACAGAACATCTCTAAATCCTTACCACATGATTTTTAACTACAAAAAACATGTCCCGGACACATGAAATTAAGCTACATGACATATGGTCACCTTATGGGACCTAACTACTCTTCTTATGTACATTCTAGATCTGTGAAAAGAGTTTCAAGGGTGTGGGTTTTCTAGATTACACTATTTTTTTCAACAACCCTTCATGAGGAAAATGTATTCCAACCTTAATCTTGGAACTAAAACATCATCCATGGATTATTTCTTTTTATATCACTCTAGGATATCTCTTAAATAGAAATTTATTCTATTGGATATGGATCTATATAGGAAAAAAAATCACTCAATCCCTATGAGAGAGTAATATCCACATAATGGAACATATATGAGATCAATGTGTGGTTTGATTCCTATTACCCTAAGATATGTAGTGATTCCTAGATCTCAAATACTATACCCAACTAAAATATAAATGAAAAAATTATCCCTCCCTATACATGGATCAAACTTACAAAAATATTTTTCCTTTTAGGAACTACGTGCATCTTGGTTCCTATCATCACAGGACAAGTACCGATGCATGGATCATCTATATTAGGAATCATGATGGATCTTCGTTATATTTAAATTTTTTACTTAATGAGAAGAAAATATATGAAAGTATTTCTACACACATTGAAATTTTAATACTTTAGAATGCTATGAGTGATGCTCTCCCATGTTGTTTAACCAAATTCTCGATCACCTCTTTTTTCTCAGGATGAGCATGACTCATGTGAAGTTAGAGGGCCTGGATAATCACCCTGACCAGTGTGGGTGAGATTATTTTTACACCAATAATAGGGAACCACATCCCTATTTAATGATGTAAAACTGCATGATATAATCTTTTCATGCTATAAAAATCATCCCTAGGAGTTATTATCCCGACTACATGTGATATTGGAATCTTCCATTATTTATGGTTGAACCTTACCCAATATTCTTCACATCCTGTTGTCATAGATTTTATTAGGTTATGATTTACACTATGGATTCAATCCATGCATCTATTATAGAGTTAAATGTTAAATCCCTATAGTAGAATAGAATATAGAGAATCCCTTTCCTTATGTATGAGGTCAATCTACATAGAGGAATATTTATCCAACTATTATGCCAAGGATCACCAAGGGAAGATAAAAATGAACAATCTCTACATATGACTTAGATCAACACATGTAGTATTTATAAAAACTAAGTGTGTATTCATTCCTATTTTTATAGGATACATAGTGATGTTGAGGATCCCTAATCTTGGTCCCAATCACAATATGAAAAAAAAATATTTCCCACATTCCTTGTGCATGAACCTGATCTATATAGAGAGCCTTATCCCATAAGAACTAAATGTGTCTTGATTACTAGACTATCATGAAACATAGTGATGTTTGGGTGTATATTTTTGGTTCTAGCCACATGTTTTCCAATATCACAACCTTCCCATATGCTTGATCCATATTTAATGTTGTAAACCTTATTCGGCTATAAGAATGTAATATTTCCCCTGATAGTGATAGATTATCCCAATACTAGATCCATTCACCTTGATGGTATTACCAAAGGATAGAGATCTTACACTCTGTTGATAGTGGGTGACTACTATTTCATTGGAAACATGCTCATGTCCCCTGAAACTAAGTTAGATCTATGTATTAACTCCTCCAAATCAATGAATAGATTTATCCCTATCCCTATAGTATGCATAGTGATTCTAGTACCACCTGTCACTGATCCTTACCATGAATTTCCAAGAAATGGAAATTCCCCTCTTACCTTCATGTTTGAACCCTTAAATAAATACTTCAATTCCATCATATTCCTATACTATGTTATGGATTAATTATCTTTTCCTATATATGATCTTGAGAAATTTAGGGAAAACATCCAAAATATTGTGTATAGACTAATAAAATAACCCTCTACACATATGAGTTCGATCTATGTGGGTATCCATAAGAGAAATACATATTTCTTGATTCCTATTATCATAGGAAATGTAGTAACTCCAAGGATTCTCATAACCTAGGCCCAGCTTCAAAATCAAAAAAAAAATTCCCCCTTTTGTAAATGATCCATATATATGTGAAGAGAAATAATGGAAATATCTTTTTGTGGTATGATTATTTCCCTTAAAATTCATAGGGAAACCCAGGGAAGCCTAGCCATAGAGATTCCATTTTCCCCTAAAATATGGTCTATCTTGTAATACCTTAAACTGATTAAGGATGGTGGAGTTATATAAGATCACTTCACCTACACATGAATCATATCTATGTATGAATTGTTTTCACTTGATTATGGTCCTTTAAAAAGGGACTCCAGCATGTAGGTACCCATAAGTAATCCTATGCAAGAATAAAAAAAGCCTCCCATGTCTAAATTCCCTTGACCAATTCAATGTTTCCTTAAAGATATGTTGCATAATTTTACATCAGATCACACGTCCTTACCACATTTTTTTAAACTAAAAGGAATACATCCTGGTCACATGATGTTAAACTATATGACTATTATATCCTTACCTCATGATGCTAAGTTTCAAGTATGACATCTAGTTCACATGGAATTAAAATTTATGAAAATTGCATCCTTACTGCATGAAATTAAACTACATGGGACACATCCTAGTCACATGATGTTAAATTGTACAACAAAAACATCCTCATCGCATGAAATTAAATTACATGTTAGGAACATACCCATTGTATGAAGTAAAACTATGAAGATCTCCATCCATCATCACTCCTTATCAATGGACCATAGGAACTGGAACCTAGTCAACCAATGTTCTGGGTGCTCCCATCATCATCCGGAGCACCTCAATCTATAAATCCTACTTCGTGATGTGAGTATCTTGGGTTTCTAAAAACCTTACATAGGGATTAGAAAGAATAAAATATATGTTTATTTAACTAGGTATGTGTTGGATCTATATAAGGTCCTTATACCCATACACCATAAGAATTTGGACTTGCAAGAAGGTAATTATAATCCTCATGAACCCTAATAGTATCATAATAGAACTTATCACTACCATGTGATTCACGATCATCCTAGGCATGAATTCCCCATAATAAAACTCATGATTTGAGAACCTTGAGATTTAATTTACCCAACCTCCATCCTCTACTCAAAAGGGTGTTGGAGTAATTTTTACCTTGGGAATCCTAATTTGGATGTTATGTAACACTATCCTAATACAAGGTATTTGTGAATCATGACCATAAACTAAATACACTTTGGTCAAAGTTTTACAACTGTAAACAATATCCTCTAGTGATAAAAATAAAAAACCCCAAAATTCTAGAAAAAGAGACATAAAACTTGTCAGGTTGAAATCCTAAAAAAGGAATTCTGAGAAAAATTCAAGTATCTACTCAATAAACTCATCGTCTGTAGATTTTGGGAAAACTATAGATCCTAAATAGAAAGGTAAAAATCTTAGAGGGCCCATTATATATCCCTAGTAAAATTAGATCCATGATCTATAGATAGCTATGGTGTAGGAAAATTTTAAATCAATGGTTTTTTACATCCCCCCATCATGAAAACATGTTCAGTACGTGGTGACACAACTTTTAGGGTGCTCGATACCTTCTTGAATATTATGTATTCTATAAACCACCAACATGTATTTGATGTCTATGTTGATACGCACTAATTCCTTGAGTTGATATACTTATCTTGGAAACCCATAACCTTAAGTTGTTTCTATTTTTTCCTCCCAATAGTATATTAGTAAAAGGGACTGGATGATTCAAAGCTACCCCTCTAGGAATCACTGGTGAATAACTCCATTCCTAAGAGCCTATGCCTCTGGGGATGTTTTCTCCCTAGAGGAGATTTACCCCTTTAATCCATCATATATTTTCTTGACTTCTTGTGATATTGGTTTTTTACATTATTAATGGTTGACCTATATCCACTAGTCTCCACCTCTCATGGACTTAGATATTCTTAGGTTATGATTTTAAATTCCCATGACCAAATTATTCAAGTTGATTCCAAATCCTCAATACTTCATCACCATGCATTGTACTCATTATAAAATAATGAATTCAATAATTCATTCCTATACCTTATGGAAGTTATCATTACTTAACCCTAAATTGTATGATGTATGGGTCCAAGATTTATGTTCATAAAATAAAATACCTCCAGTGTTCTAGTTCCCTCCTTAGATAGTATTTTCTATACACCATACAACACTATCAAAGTGTTTGAATCCTCAAATAATCATACTTCCATTGGTAAATAGTGTGTAACCATCTACTTAACCATGCATGAGTAAGATCTATAGAAGGGAATTAAACCCATCAACCATAGGTATCTCCTATTTGCAATAAGGGACATCTGATTGATGTGGTATCTAGAAACATCATAGAGGAACTCTACACCTTAGGTTGTTTCATGAATATCCTTAGTGTGTCTTCCGCATTTATTTATCCTCAATTAAATCTCCTTGAGGCATGATGTACACATACCATAATCAATATATCCATGTACAATTAACATCCTCAGCTTTACATCACCATATACTATATTCATTCTTAGTAAGAATGATGGTTTCCTGAAACCTTTATGAATATTTTCCATTCCTAATCTAATTTAGGATGCACGGTGTCCCAACCCTTCATGAATGTTTTTCCTTCATAATATTAATAAGTATTTAGGGTTTCCAATGAATAGACATCCTTCACATCCCCAGTAAGGATGCAGAGTGTCTGAAACCTCTATGAATACCCATCCTTTATAATCCTTAGCTGAAGGTTTCACCAATAAATCCATAAACTCCAGAAAAATTTGTTCTGTTCTATAGGAAATTATGCTAAATAAAAAGTAGGTTTGTTCTATAATTCCATAAAATATAGAAAAATTATGTTCAATTTGTAAGACCCTAGACTATAGAATAAGTAGGTCTGAGTAATAGGACCTTATATTATAGAAATAGTATGTTTGAGATACAATACACTAAAGTATAATAAATGAAGGTCTGATCTATATAACCCTAAACATTAGTAAATTATGTTCTAATATATATGACCCTAAAAAACAATAGAAGTTATAAGTTGTTCAACCTAAAACTATAGTACCCCTGATAAATGAGGCCTTAAATACACAATAGAAACAAACCCAACATTTTCTAGGTTGTAAAACCAAAAAAGGGAACCCTGGGAAAAAGTAATGTATTTGTATGTTGGACACATAAAATATTTGATCCAGGAAAAACTAATAACTTATGTTTTAGAAAATCCTAAAATTCATTTGGATGAAAACTCGTAAAGGGAAGCATTATAAAAAAGATGAATCCATGCCAACGGGGCCTCTCTGTTAGTATCTTAGGAAAAATTATGGGATAAATAAAATAAATAAAAATATTATAGGTACTATCATATGTCCCTAGTATAAATATAATTATGATCATTGGGTCCCTATCTTTGGAAAAATTTAGATCACTTTCCATCTATGACATATATACCCACATTATCCTTTTAAACTAGAAGATCTCAAATAGATTGGCACAAATTCATCAATAAGGATACTTATATCATTAATCATTCATAGTCTATTCTCATGAGAGGTATTTTATGATTTGATAATTTGCGTTAATGTTTTGGTTTACTTAGTATTATAAAAAAGAGTAATGTATTTGATGGTCTCTATGATACGAAGTCAATGAAATTTCATGCACATGAATTGACAATAGAATATTGATTTTAGAAGATTTTTTCAATGATAAAGTACAAGGGTAGTGAGGAATCTCCTCATCCTATAGTCTCTCTCATGAAACCCCAAATGAAATTATTCTCTTGAAATTATAGTCCCATTGAAAATAATTAGAGTACCCCTTTAGCTCTATTGACTTGTGTTTAAGATAGGATCTGGATATATGAAATTGATTTACTAACTCGGTCTCCTCCTCTATGGCATGTTGTAATACCTTTGGCTTAGATACAAAATCATATATGGCCTTCTACACTAGGTAATCAATCCATTGTTGCTCCAGAAATATTTTATCTAAGGATCCTATCATTTATTTCATCCAAGAATTCTCTTTTTGAATCTTGATGATATTAGAATGATACCATCAATCGTAGACTTCCTTGATCTCATCAAATTTTGGTGGGACGATACTTCTATCACACATTGGGAAGCCTCATCTAGAGCCTCATCCTGATGTTGTTTGGCTGAGGATGAGGCCTCTACCACCAATATCCTTAGCTCAAGGGAAATTTTATATTCCATTATAGAAACAATTTACTTAACCCTATTGTGAAAAGATCTATAGTCAAACCCCCCATATCCAAGTGTGGTGAATGTGAATTTTTTGTGGTCCAACCAACCCTCCAACTCCTCGAAGGGGACCTCCATAATTAAAACCCATATATCTCCCTCTACTTTTCTCTTTAAATGATGATGAAATCATACATTATCCAAGACACTTTGTAGGATTAGTCTAATAATGAAGACATATTTTGGGACTAAGTCACTAAGAGAGGAACTCATGCTTGAATCCTTTATTAAAATTGGTACAGAGATGATATCTATTCTACTCATTATAGTATGGATGGATCCTGATGTAGGATGATCTAAGGGCCTTGATAATTGATGAAAGATAGATATAATTAAGTATATATGATATTTTTATCTATTTAATAAGTATAACAATATTTTATTGTAACCAAATATTATGAGAAGCACTGAGAATATACCTATCTTAGTCGTGACACTAAGAGCATATGTCATCCTACTTCCACATCTAGGGGAAGAGGTAATGAATTAGTTCATAGAATGAACTAGCATAATTATTGATGTATTTATCTACCAATATGGTCTGAATGCCACCTCAATGAGCTATAGGCTTATATAAATGTAATATGACAAGATAAAAACTTTTTTGATGAATTTATCTTCAAAAATAGAATGCTTACACTCACTTAATGGTACCTCCATCATATCCAATTTAGTATAAGAGTATCTACCAATATCATTATCTTATAGGATTTCACTCACCTTTTTTCATACTAAAATAAATGATCACTAATTAATTATTAGTTGATTTTGGGGGTGATAATTTCTTCACCCTATCCATATCTACCTCTCAGTGAACCATTCCCAATGATGAAGCTTTGACTAGAGGAATATAAGATGCATATTTATACCCTACAGTAGGTGCCTCCACTTCAAAGAAAACTTATTGAGGGAATGTATAATTAGGTATTTCAAAATATGATATTAATGAATCCCATAGGGAAAGAAAATAAAATGAGTCTACATAGTAAATCTCTTATTTGATCTTAATTAGGGGTGGTTTGGTGATTTGTCCAACTTTATTCCACTTTTACCCTCCATTGAAGTATCTACAAAATGGGGAAACGCTAAAGTTATTTATGATGGAAATAAAAGAGGAGTGTATTATGCTACCATAGGGATAGTACCAGTTTATTTCATCAACTCCATCTAACTGGTGGAGCCCTTACCCTCAGCCTCCCAGTTATCACCTGAGTAAACCACAACCATTATACCTCCAAGATAACACATAGGGTATGCAATAGGTCACCAGATCTACCAATATTTCTTAACACCCAAAAAATTTAATAATAAATGTAGTCTAATAATACTTCATGTAAATAAATACAATGATAGAATCTTTCCTCTTAACCAGAATCATATAGGTCCTATCTATCCACCGAAACCACAACTATACCAAAAACCATCATTTTTACACTTAATGTGAGTACTAAATTTATCCCCTCACACTATGGATCACTGAATCCATGTTTTAATGGATCACATCAACATTAGTGGGGTGATGTTTGCAATAAATTCCCTGGGGAGCAGTGACATTACCAAAGCCTTCTAGTTTTATCTAGATATGACACAACACCCACTAGGTCTTAGTAACAGAGTAATCCTTACTCATTTCATCCCAATTATATAATGTAATGGGAAATGTGATAATCATAGGGGATTCACTCATAGGTTTCATACACATTTTCAACACATCAATTTGCACCTGACCTGACGTTGAAGTTGTCACCAAATGATTCACCTACTTGTGTGGAATCCCTAGAGCCTTCAGTCTGTTGGATGAGGGTTACTTTCCAATAACCAAAATTTTTTCATCCCCAACCATTTTTGTAGCCTCATATCTCTTTTCACCTGTATGAATAGTATCCCATTTTGGTACGAATTGATCCAAGCATCATCATATACCTTGGAAAGGATAACTTCTATACCAACTGGGGGAAAGGTCACCTGAGTCTAAGTCTCCTCCCCAGTGAATATCAAAAAAAAATTAATTTTCTACCATTGAATGATTCTCTAATCAAAAAAAGGTAGGGGAAAGAAATCATGTTTAAATACACTGAAATTACCTCCCAAATCATCAAGGTTCTTACCATTCACAAATGATTTTCCCATAAATTCAGGTGGAAAGGGTTCCCTTGAAAATAGAAAACATATAGTCCCAAGGCTCTTAGTCAAAATTTCCATTATTAGTGATTCTATCAATGGGTTCCTCATATGTATTGAATGTGAAATGATCATGGTGATTCAATTGACTCCTTATTTCCCAAATCTTTAACCCAACATGTTGAAATCTAATAATTCTTTTCAAAAATGAAATAAACTTGGTTCCATGTATGTTTTTGATGTTGAGAGACGCATATCCTCCCAGATGGAAACCAATCAGACCCCATAACACCAGAAAGGTCTAGTGATTTTGTACGGGTGGTTTCCCTTATAGATGTAACGCAACATGTATTAAATATTGTCCATCATGGTAATGGCCAAACCAATGTACCTCCCCCTACTATTCCTGCTACCATTAAGAATATAGAAACTTTGACTCCACAATTTTACCAAAACAGGAGAATATACCTAGTCAGTTACATTTCTAGAATTAAGCCACATTAATTATTTTCTTTAACTATAGAATTGACCTCCATCCCCCACTTATTGAAAAATTATTCATCAACTATTGGATATAGGAACATTTTCTCCATGATAATCCCATGAGGGTAAGTCTTTAGGATTCTTTACAAAAGTATTATAATAGGTCATCATGATAAATAATATATCCCACTCATTAAATGGGATGATCACCCCTAGAGATGGGTCCTTCCTGAGGGATTCCTTGGATTAGTTGATTGATTCCCTAGAGATAGATGAGATCTGATCTGTATCATCCCAGGTAGATAATAGAGGAATAAACTCATCATAAATATCCTCCAAGATTAGAACACCAAAAATACTCTCGACATCCCATAAATGGATGATGATATCACCATACATCAGGTGTAATTTGATTATATCCATAACCTGATGTCTATCCAACTCTTCCATTCAGACCTTGTTACATTTAGAAATGTTTTTAGAAATCCATAAAAAATTATACATCCCAATCAGTTTCATCTTATCAATAAACTCTACAGTGGTATGATACAGCCATAAAGGCCATCCCTAGTCCATCTCAATGCTTCCCCTAGATCACATATCCTCACAAGGAATCTATCTGATCTTATGGTTAGTGACATACTTCCACATTATTGACTGGTACATAGATATGTGAGGCTTATAATTGTGGAATACCTCTTTGAATTTTATTGGTATGAATTTAAATGTATACATGTTAGAGTGTTTATCCTCAAAAATAAAGTTCCCTACATGAGATAGGGGCACCCTAAAAGTATTATGAGTCTTAAAAATCCATGAAGGAGGAACAACGCTATATTTTGAAGACAAAATAGGAGAATAATTATTAAGGCCAATGTAATTTATAAGAATCCAATTAAAAAAAGGATATTCCAAGAGGTTGGATACTTTAAGTCACACTATCTCCCTCTAAGATGACTGGAAAATGGAAAACTAGTCATAACCCACATTGGAAACCATGGTGTTCCAATGAGCCACCACTACTATATAATATTCTCATGAATACATCTAGATTAAGGGAAAAGATTATTTCTAGTATGATGAAATTGAGAATCAGTTTAGTGAATCAACATATGGAAATAATGATTGGGGTGATATCATGAATATTTTGTGACCCATTATTGTTCACGCGATCACATAACTCATTTTGAGTCATCTAATTTCTTGACACATTCTGAAGCATATGGATCATGAAAAAATTGGAATTTTGTGGAAAATTGATAATCATGTAATACTAAGAAGATCATGCAGATCAAGAAAAGTGATCCTACAGATAGGTTTATCAAGGTGTGATGCATGATCTATATAAAATACCATTTATTATTTAGTGGATTGGTTTCATGTGTCATCCAGACAAATTGGTTATGCAATGTTAATAAAATGATTAACTCAATTGATCAATTATCATGATGGAATCATGAAAATTAGTTATGAGAAGGGGGAAGAAATATGGGATCTCTTAGACTTTTGAGTTAATGATACAATGTTGGGCCTCATTTACCTCCTATATATCTGGTGTATCATGGAATACCAAAGGTCTCTTGGGAGTTCTAGAGTCATACAAAAGACTGGTAGGTGGAAATCTATGTCACTTAGGTGGGAATTTACTTAATCAAAACCAAGTCCTTGATCCATTATTCAGACTTTTATTTTAAGGGTTGGATTTTTTAACACCTTCTAAATGAGCATTTTAATGTTTTAGGATAAAAAAACCCAAAGAATAGGATCACTTTTTCAAATGAAATATAAGAAGGAATCATGACCACATAGGGATCACATTCCCATGTTTCATGATCATGTGTCCCTTGGTGAGACTCATTATACACAAACCTTGAAATATCACATGGTTCATTAAAGTAAAACTGATGAATTTTATCCCTAAAGAGGTGTACAAGCCAACATGAGATCATTTTTTGATCTCCCAGTGACCTATTAGATTTAATAGATTGATACCTTCACAAAATAATCATGAAAATTGTTCACAAGATTCATGTGAACAGCCTATTGATAACAAAATGCCCCTATGGAAAACTAGTGGACAAGCTCTTTATAGTGCTAAAGTATTCATGTGATAAAATTTATAAATGATGGGATAATTAATAGAAATGAGTTACATTTTTTTATGTGATCTTATTACATAGCTCACTTGATTAGTTTATTTATCATGTGAAGGCTTTTGGGTATGTTGTCCTGGTCACACAAATTCCACTAGACATATCATCTTGACCATGTGAAGGCTTCTGGACATGTTAGCCTAATTGTAGGAAGGTCATTAAGACATGTCATCTTGATCATGTAAAGGACCTTGAACATGTATACATAAGAACACAATGGGCCCTGGATATATCATATTGAAAAAATTAAGACTTGTTGGAATGATCTCATGAAGGCCCTTGGACATGTCTGTCTTTAACATTATGTGATTCCCTTTGTCATACATGTGACCATAGACATATCGCAGGTTCAAGGAGGTTGGTAATGATGGACCGATCACATAGTATCTATTTATCACATGATAAGTGGATTATTCCACTAATAACACATGGATGAATCACAAAATGTGTATAAGATGGTGTCAACTTATGCAGGTGGTCCCGCTAAATCAAGTCGAGGCACATGGATTGTTACCCATGAAAAATAGTATAGATAAAAGGGAGGTGAAACCTATAAAACCCCCCTTTGAAGAAAAAAAGACACACATACATGAGAATACTTTATGGAGTGAAGAGATCACCCAATCACTAATCCTTGCACCTATAAAATTACAATGTGTAACTTAATAGAAATAAAGAGAATATGACTTCTGAGTGTTGATCATGATATAACCTTTAGATCACAGAAATAAAATTAGATATACTATCCTGATCAAGTGAAACCCTTTAAACATGTCATCCTAATTACATGATGCCTCAATGGACAACCAATAGAAAAACATCATTAGATTCATGTGATGTAAAGCTGTAAATGATAGGATATTTACAAGATTGAAGTTATGATGTTCTTCACTCAAAGTGATTATGTGATTCATGTGATCAGTTCATTGATCATGTGAAGGCTGTTGAATATTTCAGCATGATAAATCAACGCCTTAGTGGGAAACCAATTTTAATTTTCCATGGGATTCATATGATAAATGATGAAAATTATTGGATCCTTATGTGATGCAAGTTTCATTTTTTCACACAAATGGATCACACAGTTCATGTGACCAGTTCATTGATCATGCAAAGGCCCCTAGACATGTCAGATGAATCAGGTGATAATTTTCATACATGTCATACTTGACAAGAAGACACCCCTAGACATGTCTGATAGATCACAATATGACCCTTAGACAAGTAAGTTGGATTATGTAGTTTATGTTATTAGTTCGTCAATCATAAGAAGGCCCCTAGACATTTTAGACATTTAACCTCATTCAAGTAAACTGGACCACTTGTTTCATGTGATCAATTAATTGATCACATGAAGGCCCCTGACATGTTTGATAGATCACATGAAAAACCTTATTCATGTCATCCTTGGCAGGTAGACACCCCCAGACATGTTAGATGGAACACGTAATAGCCCTTGGAAATTTTAGCCTTATCAGGCAGGCACACCTATACATATTCCTTAGAACCATGTAAACCCCCCTCCATGATACTTTGTCTAAGTTTCCCATTTATGTAGAATTATTCCATAAAAATCTAGTGTTATTCACTAATGAAACCTTAATTATTCCATGCCCTCAAAAGGGGCCCACATTCCATCACATCATACTCAATGGAGCTCTCATAGTCCCCTCTTTTTATCCTTTGGATAATAAAGGATGGACATGTGACATGGGAATCCACCTTGGTGTAATTACCTTAAAATTTCATATACTATAGCTCATAGGACCCATATATTGTTATGGTATTTCCATCTTTTATCATCCATCAATAGGATATGAACATATATTAAATACAAGGACTCTAATTTCTATTATAAATAGGGTAAGGAGGATGAATTCCTAAGGCCTAAAATCCTTATAAAATATAAATACCATTTCATTCATTATTAGGTGATATACTTCCAAAGGTTTCTAATTATATTAGGGATGATTCAATGAAAATTTCCTACATCTATATGGTATACATCAAACCCCTTTCCATCACTTATTTCATACACTGAGAAATAATCACATTGGATTAGGGACTTATAATGATCATGCCATTATTAAAATAAAATCCCCCTTTATGGACATCCTCATAAGGTGTAATCCCCAACTATATTTACCTCTTCTTCAAAAGGCTTCATTCCCTTTGAAAAAAACATCAGGGATACCTCAGATTGTAAGCCCCATAAAAACATCAAGTCATCCTCAATATTTAATGCCTATACAATTTTGATCTTACACTCTCATTTAGTTTGTCCAATCCTTTGTTATCTCTTCTGGGTCACAGCGAGCATGAATCACATGGGTTTAGATATTAATGACAATTGTGCCATCAACATGGGGATAATGCCTTAATAAGGGCCCTTATTTAGGTATATGTTCGATTACATATCCTCTTCACTCTGGGGGCCTTACTACAAATGAGTCAGCTCAGGGAATCCTTATATAAATATGTCCCTTACAAAACTCTATCATCACACTGTTTATGACATAGAGACCCTAAATATTTTAACTATGAAGACTCAAATTTGGATTAAAAATAGTTCTTTCCAAAGGCCCAATCTTTATATCCAAGGCTTAAAATTCCACCATATACATCCTTTCTATATCATTTTAAATTCCACAGATGGTTCTATATGAACTGAGAAGTTTTTTATACTTTTTTATTTAATTAGATCTATAGGACACCTTTTAATGGTTTAATCCCAATTTTAGATCACTAATAACCTCCCTGGATGGTAATAAACCCTAGAGGTCCCAGTCATATATCTTTAATGTAAAATTAGTCCCTTGTTGTTAATAAATAATGGGAAATCATATGGAGAACCTCTGATACATACAAATGATTTCATTATAAAAATATCCTTCCTCATGTACAGGGATTCAACCTTCGGTCATTTTGTTAAGGTGATCAGTTCTATATTGGGGATTTGGAAGGATTCATGATCAAATTATAAATCTATAAGAGAGTCACAAAATAGGAAATTATTTTCCCCAAAAGGGTCTGATGAGCCTTAAATACCATCCTATTGATGAATGAGATTTCCTTAGTATTAATGGTGAAAACCATAGTGACTACATGCCTTTTGAAATTAGGTTCGTATCTTGTTACAGATGTGGAAGTCATTGGGTGTCCCTGCACATAAATCCTCCAACATGATTTATTGTGAAACTATACTAATACCCTCACAATCAACTCTCCACCCAAACATATTTTTATGAAACATTTATGAATGATATATCTATAACAAATAAGTTAGCCTAATATTATTTATGATGGAATTATAATTTACATCATAAATATTATATACAAAAGAAATATTGATATGTAAGATATAGTATTTTAAAATAAAACATTTAATCCATTTAAAATAAATAAAATTGAATTTATACATGGCTATCTTCATACTATATCTTAAATATAATTTATGATTTCATAATGGTTTCATTACAAATTGTATTACACTGAGGTTTATTATTAATGTATGTTGTTAAAAATATTAATAGCGATGTGATTTTATATGATGGGTTATTCAAACCAAATTCCTTTTGTAATTATATTTTTGTAATGGGAATCCATCGTAATTAATTATTCATAAAAAACAGTTAATTTTATATTATATTAAATTTCTCTAAATCATAAAATTAAATATATCATTATTTAACATCAATAAATATATAATTGTTGTTTTTATTTATATGTCACTTTTTTTATTACATGAAAATTTTCATTTCCATCCATATGTACCTTCTTAAAAATTTATGAAAAAGAATTTCATATAAATTTATTTTTTGTGATTGAGTGGATATATTCCATGGAATCCAATATAAATAAAATTGTAGGACTGTTCCCAATCTGTACTGGTGAATTACCATAGATTTCAATTGTACTGGTAAATAATTTATAGCATGAAGGAATCTAATTTACCTTGCAATAATTTTTTATATATTCCTTTTTTCCATGACTCCAACCTATGGGGCTTTCTCCATTGGATTTCTCCTGGCTCTATCATCTTCAAGTAGACATGAATACTGAGTTTCCTTAATTTTAAAAAATTCATTAGATATAAAAATTATTTAAATATCAAGTTAATTTTTTTGATTTTTTATATAAATTTAAATACTACAGAATAGATCACAAAACTCATATAATATCAATTTAGAAGTTACAATGGAACTTCTCAATACTTTGAATAACATTTCCTTACTCTTTAGTAGTGGAGATATGAGAAGAAATAAATAAATTTAATTTATAAATACAATCTATACGGAAGTCAGTTGGATTAAAAAAAATATTGAACTCCTAATTATAATCCATGATAGCCTTACCAAAATATTACATTAGGTTAAATAGTCTATGTATTAGAGTCTCCATCTTCAATACTAAATTAGTTTTACACATCATTGATAAATCATTCATCAGGCTCATAATATTATTTCATTCACTAATATTGAAAAAAAATGTGTATCAACAATGTCAGGCACATAATTCATAGGTCTTATAGACCCTATAAATGCTAATATATATTCATTATTTTTTTGGTTCCCCCTGTTAGTGGTATTTACATCTTCTTATGATGAAATTATTCAACAATTTAGATGTTTAAGAAATTTATTTCATTTTTCTTAATGTTTTTTATCAGGAATTTTCATTCATAAATTAGTATTTTCAAAAATAATTTTAGACCCTAAAATAAAAACCAATATCTAATATTAGTTGTAACTAAAAATTTTGGAAAAAAATAAATTAGAATAAAAAATTTACCAAAATTATTTACATAGTTCTAGTAATGTTCCAAATTTCTATAGGGGATAGCAGGAATTATCAATTTTGTAATGATAATTTCAAGGCCAATAATTTTATCTGCAATAATTCTAGAAACAAATTCACAATTTTAAGGATAAAAAAATAAAAATACTATATTTATGGGTAAAATGGGTTTTAATGAAATAACTTTGCCGTATATCAATATTCACACCAATGTGATATTTTAATTTTGAAGTTTTATGTATATCCCAGGTAAAAATTATTTTTTTGACTCTATATTACCCTAGTATTAAATATACATTTCTTATACTTTGTTCTACAGGTACCACGCATGATTTTAAAAAAAAATAAAAAATTCAATGGCCTCTTATAGTATCCCAATATAAATATATAAATATTTTTCATCATTAATAATAGTTAAATATTATGTTTTACTAAAACCTCACACAGATTGATGAACATTTTGGTTTCGTGTCTTTGAGTAATATATACATAGGAAAATTATTTTATAAAACTTTTGAACACTTCTCTATTCCTTTATATTTTTTAATTCACAAACACATTTTCTTAAGGAAAATTATCTTTCTCTAAGAAACACTTTCTTAAGGAAAATTTTCATTCACTAAGAATGGTTTTTGACTTTACATGTGGTTTCCAATGTCTTACCTAAGGTTTTTTTAGCTTAATCTAACCATATTTTTCTTGAGCCAAAAATAAGATCCTTACATAACTAAGAATCATATAGTTCCTTAGAATCTGATTTCCCTAAATTCAGAATCTAATTTCTCTAGAATTGATAATTTGATTTCTCTAGAATTTAGAATTTGATTTCTCTAGAATTGAAAATCTGATTTCTCTAGAATTTAGAATCTGATTTCTCTAGAATTGAGAATCTAATTTCTATGGAATTCAAAATCTGATTTTTATGGAATTGAGAATCCGATTTCATCAGAAATCAGACTCTAATTCTCTCAGAAATCAAATTCTTATTCTCTCAGAAATAAAACTCTGATTTTAACAAAAATTATAATCCGACTATCAGTTTTCTTAGAATTTGATTACCAACATTTTTAGACTCTGAATTTAACTATCTTAAGAATCTGATTAAATTATTTTATTACAGTTATAATATTTCATTAATATAGATCTTCATTTTATCAGATCCTAAATGTGATAATATTTCTTAAGCATAGTATTGTTTCTCATAGTTTGTTATATAAAATGATGTTGTCCAATATATTTTAATTTAACCATTTCTTGAGATCCACATGTATAGGTCCCTCCTAAATTTAAGGAAAAATATTACTGTTGGAGGAGAAGTCAACCATTGGATATTTTTTCCTATAAATACCCATCCATTTGAAAGCATTTACAAGTGTGGATTTTTTGTCCAGAACTATTGAACTTTGGAATTAAGTGATACTCTACGAGAGCTCTACTCAAATCTACCTTGTGTGAATGTTGTGAACAACTTGTTAAAGCTAAGAACATCTTGTTCAACCTTCCTAGTGTGACTTTGATTGTTATTATTCAATTGAGGCCTTATGGGTATAGGAAGACAGAGGTGTTGATTACCTGGTTAATCGAGGGATTTTGAGGATAACAAGATAAATATTGATCTTTGTATCGAGGGATTACCCTGGTGTGGGTAAGACATACTTTCTTGAGATTATAAATCAAGGAAAATATATCCAAGGTTGTTGGATACCCTTATCTCTGGATTAAAATATTTCTTATACTTTTTTACTTGTCATTATTACAATTTTTATTTCTGATGAATTTTTTTAAAGTTAGAAAATGTAACTTTCTTACATTTTATTATACTTGTACAAACTCTAATATAATAGATTCTATACATTTTAAGGTATAATATTTCCTTAAGTAAACTTGTTTAAGTATCTTTATTGGATCTATATTATTGGATCCTAAGTAAGTTAGTTTCATTGTTAAGAACTAAAGAGGGATTGTGAATTCATCTTATTTAACTTTGTTAAACATAGATTTTCTTAAGGATAAAAATGAAAGTTTTTTAAACCAACAATTCACCCTCCTATTGTAATTGAGAAATATACATCTTAATTTTTATCCTACAAACCCCATCAGGACTTCTCGTGAACTATTCTTATCTTCTTAATCGGGTGAAGGGAAACATAAGAAAGGGGTGAGCTCAAAATCTTAATAGGGGAAAACCTTACCATCATTTCATCAATGGTTAGACCATAAATTTGTGATAAAAATGAGTAGGGTTAAATTTATTATTTAAACGAATATGGGATAATATGACTTTTCCATAAATCAAAGAGGAAGGATATGTAATCCCAAAAAAACAGCCATGTACAATGAGATAATCTTGTGGGAGAAGCATAATACCATGGCTTAAAGAAATGATATCACAGGTTCAAGAAATCATATATATATATAGAAAAAACATAAAATAAGGCATCAAAGGCATAAGTAGTGGCTCACTACTAAGACTATCATAGTGGATAGATTCCCATGGTGGATTGGGTTCACTACCTATTCCCATAAACATAGTGCAAAAAGTCTCATGGTGGATTGCGTTCACTCCACATTTCATTGTGTATTTTCTCAAGAGATGTAAATATTTACCCACTGCATTGGGGGCTATATGATTTTGGGTCTTCCCATCACATAATATAGTGTGATTAGGATAAAATCCCAAGCACTATGCATGGTATCTCATGAGATGAAAACTTTACCCAATGAATTATAGGTTTATTAAATTATAGGACCACCCATCACATCATATTATTTACGTTCAAAATTTTTCCACATTAGGAAATGAAACCATAATGAAAGAATATTCATGATAAAACCCATGATAAATAAATGGGTTTAATAATTTTATCTCAAAGTAGAACCGAAAGATATATCATAAGGAATCCCAATAGAATATAGAAATAAATAATTTTTTATGTATATATTTTAATAAATAAACATAGGTCTTTATAATCTAGTTATAGTGTAGGAAAATTATTAGAAGGGTGAATTTCAAGTAAGAATAAAAATAAACCACATGGTAAATGACTTTGAAAATGAACAATGTATCTTTTAAGGATGGAAAATAGTTATTATTTTATGTTAATCCATAATTTAACTAGGAGTGTTATTCATAAAAAAATTAGGTTTTTATAATATACTCATTTTTAAATAGAGATGGACCTTTTTATTAAATAAGAATTCAAAATGCTTTCTTAAATTAGGTTTATATAAAAGTGGGGACTTCAAAGGGAACATAAAACATGAATTATATATAAAATAAAGGAAATTTAATATTTTTATATATTTAAGGAACATATATATAGAATATGGGAGAAATAAATGTAAACAATACTAAGGAAAAAGGATAATAAAAAAAGAGAATATGTATTTCAAAAGTAACAAGGGTGATTAAGAAGATCCCATTTTATGTTTCAAAATAAATATATTTAAATCCCACATCATAAAAATTTCTAATAAAATATTATTTTGAAAATAATAAAATAAAAAAATGATGGTAACATGAGATAACACATAATTAGGTCTCTAAATATAAAGAATAAAATTTTTTGGAAAAGAAAATATGGACAAGGAGGAAAAATCATTGTGTAAAGTGAATGGGTTACATTGTCAACAATAAAATAATTTTTGAGAAAGAAATTAATAAAGGTGTGATATTTGAATTTAAAATTTTATTTTCACTAGATTATAAGAGGATGTTCAATATAAAATATTAGGGTGAAATAAATTATTCATATAAGTAGGAAGTTGATGATAAAACATAATAACACATATAATTGGGGATTGAGTTAAACAAAACCATAACAATGTAAAAATCCTTTGAATTGAAAATAAATTGATGGTAGAACATAAGATAGGTTTGGAAATACCATATATTTCCTGAATTTTATAAAAAATAACAAATCAATTTAAAATACATACACCACAAAGAAGATTCAAGTGGTGAATAGTAATCATATTTCAATTAAACAAGAATTTGTTTCAAAACCCCTTACCTTTTATATTGATTTCTTTGAACATTCAATGTCCTCCTCTATAAAAAATTCATAATCACTTATCTTAAAATATTATTCATAAATATGTAAATTTATACTATTAATTTATATATATTTCTATATGTATATTAGCTAGTTTCTATCTATATTTAATATCAAGTGTTAGTAATCTTGATTGTTTTAAAATGGGTTCGAGATAGCGCTATTGTTATTCATTCATCTCTAAAAGTTCATTTTTATTATATAATTCATGGAAATTTAATTTTATATTTATAATTATTTATAATTACATAATTCCATTATATGGGACTTTCTATTATGATCCTTAATGATGAACTCAGTGATGATCATGTTTCTTGGATTTTTAACAAACATGTTTCAGTATCTTAGTAAATGAGTTTAATTTTAGTATTTCCCTTATAAAAACAAAAAAAACATTAATTTTATTATTTATATCATGTTTTATCATAAAATAGTATCTCATAGTGATTCATGATATTATTTTATAGCATTGTTAAATTATGTGGTCAAACCAACCAAACATGGACTTACTATAATTAATAGGTGATTATAATTATAAAATTGGTTTCATATCCACATAAAATCATTATCATAGAATAATAATGAAATTATTTTGATACTTTTAATGTTTTGAATCTTATTTTAAGTGGTTTTAATAAATAATAATGAAACTAGATAAACTAATTAGATTTATTACTTCATGGAAGTGGTAGTCTGTACAACCCACAATTAACATTTTTATTTCTTGAAGAATTGTTGAAAAAAAGTGGATTATAATTTTTCACATAATAATCATAATTATATTAAATATGTCATATTTATCCTTTAATTTCCCCATTATAATTATCTAAAAGAGGTGGTGGTGAAAAATGGAATTCATCACTTGATAGAGGCGGTAGTCTTCACAACACACGAATGACAATTACATTTCCATTAATTGAAAATATGAAAGGTTGTTAAGAGTATTTTCATAGAATAATAACATTTATTATACACACAATAATAATTTAATTATATATAAATTATATATTATAATTGAAAAACTAATATAGTAAGGGAGAAACATTAGAAAAAAATGAATACTCACATTGAGAACTTTGAGTTTTCCTTGGAGGATTCAATGGAAATGGAGAGTATAGGATAATTACCTATTTTAAAAAAAATACATAATTGAATTAATATTCATATATAATTTAATATTGTATCATTTCATGAGGAAATTTAAATTTTTTCATTCATTTAAGAGGTAGTGGAAGTCTACTATTATAAGTGTGGAGAATTCAATTTTCTGTAAATATCCTTTAATATTAAATTATGAAATTAAATTATTCGATTATAAATGACATAAAAATGATCAGTAATGGATTATAGGATGATATCATGTTCATATTACCTTAAATATTCATATTTAGACATCTTTTTAAAAAAAAATTAACTCCTCACCTCTTAGAATTTTCACTTTTACCATTTTTTTTCTTCCTATGGTAACTAGTTTTTACCGAAGTAAAACGTAATTTATACCTAAAAATAAATTATCCCTTATTAAATTATAACTACACACTGGTTAAAAATATGAAATCCATTTTATTAGATAAATTTTCTATGTGCAATAAAAATCAATTTTAACATTAGTGTATTTAATGCATAAAATACTATTTTATGAAAAAATGTATTTATGTGATCAAAATTTATGTGTAGGTTAAAATTCTCAATTTCATTGATTTAAAAAAAATTATTATAAAAAATGATATTTGGATTTCAAAGAATGGAATAACTAAAATTTACCATAATATTATTTAATTAAAAGAAAATAGCAAAAAATAATTTTTATTGTAAAATATTACTTAGGTTCTTAAAATGTTAATCATAAGTTTTATAAAATCATCATAGTATTTCTACAATTTATCACTTTAATTATCAAAAAAATATTTGATCAATTAAAATGTTTATATACTTTTAGGTATTTCTTATATATTTATAAAGTATAGTTTTGGTAATAACTATATTTTCACTATTCATGTAAAAGTCATTTATTTTAGAAAAAATCCTAAGATACTATGTTTATAATGGATCAAAATATATAGTTATTTTTTTCAAATTAAAATTATAAAATTTTATAATTTTATTTTATATAAAATCATAAAAAATAATGAAAAAAAATTGTATGAAAATAGCTTTTCAAAGTATCTGTCATTCTTATTATTATTTTCTTTCAATTAAAAATAAAATTTGTTATAATCTATTAATCAACAAAAAATATATATTTTTCATATAAACTATATAATTTATCTATAGTATAGTTATTTTCTTAAAATAAAGTTCCGAAAAATCCAATTTTAGATGAAAATATATTTCAATCTAAAAATGATCATATTAGTTATTTAGCCATACTAATTTTATTTTCTAATTAGTATTAAAAATGATAGATAATTTATTTATTCATATATTTTATAAATTGGTTGCCTCTAATTTTACATTCCAATTCAATGGATACATTTCAACAGTTATATAACACATCATGGTTCATTTTGGTTTTGTATTGCATGTGATGAAAGCTATCAACAAAGTACCTATTTTAAAGATAATTACATAGTAAAATATAAGAGTGTTACATTAACCCCTCACATAAATAAATAACATCATCATGATTTTAATTATTACCTACTGAGGAAAATATCTAAGATTATATTAAAGATAGACCTTATCACATCCATGCTTTTTTTAGGCATTCCTTTGTTTATTTTCAGTCTTTCATTTTTCCATTGGTTTCCTTGTTATTTTTTGGTAAGAAATGGTGATTTTTGACTTGACAACAGGTAGCGCATGGTTAGGGGAAACCATGAACCCTTCTTTAGGTAAGTGTGTAACCAAATGTCATTTTGGATAGTGGAAAATGCATGGTTGGCGCATAGTTTTTTAGACCATGCGGGCTAACCATGAAACATGTTCCTCTTGGAAAGTGAGGGGTGCACAGTTGCCACATGATTTGGAAAACCGTGTGGACAAACCATGCAACCCGACTAGGTCGTTAAAAATTAGAAATTTATCTTTATTCCCTCTTCAATTTTAATAATATTTTCTCCCTTTTCTCCCCCATTTGGGATTCTTATCCCAAAGTGCCTCCCCCTCCTATTTTCTCCCTTGGAACATCAATTTTGGGGTGGATTTGGTGTGGTTTCTTTAATAATATCCAATTAAGTTCCTTTATCCCTTGATTTCTTCCTCTTTCTAGGGTTTCTCTACCCTCTTTCTTGGGTTTCCCATTTCTAGCGGGTTGTTTTCCTGAGATAGGGTCTGATATTTTTTGGGAAAAATATTGATGTTTAATGTTCAATCTTGCCTTTATAGGGTCTTATAGTGCTATGGTTTTGATTTTGCACCAATTTCTTGAAGTTTCCAATTGTAAGGTGGGTGGTTCTGTGATTTTACATTATTAGATGATTTTTATTTGCTTTCTTGGTTGTTTAAATATGTTCTATGGATTATTTGTGTGGTGAAAAACATATTTTCATAGGGTTTTGAGATGCCTATGTGATGAAATTTAGTTTTTAAAAATAAATTGGTAGTATTTCTTATGTTCACCACTGTGATGCTTCTTGAATGTGTTCTATTCCTTGTGTGAAAGGTACGAAATGTGTTTTCAAAGATATTTAAAGGTGAAAATGTGATTAAAGTGGGTTTTCCAAGATAAATGGGTTTTTTAATGTTGGATTTTTTTTATGCACCTTAAATGCATCTTTGAATTGTGAAAGTGTTGTTAAGCATGTTAGAAAATGGTTTTTATGTGTTTATGGATTTGAAAGGAGATTTTCCCATGAAAATGGTTGTATTCCATATGTATTCTTACTTGTTTTATTTCTAAATGGGATTTATGAATCGTGAAAGTGGTGAAAAATGTATTTACAAATGGTTTTGGTACGTGTGAAATGGAAAGTTGTTTTCGTTATGGAAAATGGTGGTTCCCATGTGAGATTTTGATCATTGGATCAATGTAAAAATATTAAAGTGGTGATTTCCTTGTGTTCTTTTCATGCTTGGAATGTGTTTTTGAAAGTGATGATTTATGTGATATGTGAAATGGAATTTGAGAACAAAGGGAATCTCAGGTATTTTAGGTGGGAGAACTAGAACTAGTACGCTAGTTGATTCGAAAGTGGCTGAGGTCCAAATTTATCTAGTAGGATCGACGATTGAAACACTAACTAAACATGTGATATGATTGGAGACCACTGGACCTTGGGATTTTTCCCCTATGGTGGCTGTAAATGGGAACATTGTTGGTTTTGGATTATGATATGGAGAAAATTAGACCTTGGTATGATATATCACCTAATGACTCATGCACGAGAACATTGTTGGTAGTTTAATAGAGGATTTTGATCACTGGGGTATGAGGTTCTTAGAGCCCCACTAGCGCTAGTTACCTATAGGGATTTACCCATGGTTATCTCTTGTGACCTGATTCTTATGTGATGTGGTTCTAGCCATCGATATATGGTAGACCTTGTGTAAATTTTTATTTCAAGAAAACTTATTTGAGAAATGGTTTTCTATAAAATGTTTTCTTAAAAATGTTTGAAATGTTCTTATGAAAATGTTCATGTTAACTTTTCTTCTAATGTTATAGAATGGAATATTTTCTTTGGGTGGCATCCAAATGATCTTTGGCTCACACCCTACATACAACTTTGGGTGTATATAGAATTTGTTATGTATAACCCTGGTAAAGGCAAGTTATATCGTGATAGTGATGGTGGATCTGGTTTCTAGAGTTCCACTTATTGTAGGTGTTGGTGGTGGTGGATTGAGGGTGATGACTCTCTTGATGCATGGAGGTTTTTGGGATCGTTTTGTGGTTCCCATCCTATTGTAGCTCCTTTTGTTTTTTAGTTAAATTTTTAAACATTGAATTTGAAAAAAAAAATCACCTTATTTGGTTATGTTTATTAGTAATTATGATATTCATTATTTTCGGTTGTTCATTTTTATATAAATGGGTGAAATCATTCCAAAAATATATTATTGATACTCAGGCACTAGTTTCTAGCCTGTGGGGATTGGGAACGCCCTTTAGTACATGCCATGAATCAGGATGGGTGCTAGGTTGGATGGAATCTCGGTTTGGTTCATGATAAAATGATATCAAAGCAGGTCATTCTCTTTTTGAGTCAAGTTATTTGGGAAAGGTTCAGGATAGACCAGAGATGGGATTGTCGGGGCTTAAGTTTCTGGTTGTGAGTAGGATTTCTGGCCATCAAACCTTGTGAGAGGACTCAAGTTTCCATGGGATATTGGGATTTGGTTTGACTTCTCCTCAAGGTGAGACATACAGGCTACATAATATATATGGGTGCTATGTGGGGGTGGAGTTGTTTGGTTTATTTGTTACTATGATGGATTTGGTTTGTTCTGATTCATGGAAGTGTTTTAGATTTGTTGTTATTGATGAAAATTTTCATAATGTGTGATGATGGTTGTATTGATGGTTTTTCATCGTTGTTTCTTATTGTAGAAAGATGCATCCATGGATACCTTCTGTGCATCCATGGGAAGAGGTCTAAGAGAGTTCTCCCTCACCAATCAATCATAGGAAGGTAGAAGTAGTGGTTCAGGCTATCCAATATTTGGGTCAAGGAGAGGGCTCTTCTCCCACTCAGGTTAGAGTGTTGTGGTATGTGTCATTAGGTTAAAGTATAGCACCAAAGTCCCTCCAGTTTCCTTTATCCAATACCTATTCCTACCTATAAGTGATTTGATATAACCATGGAATTTAATATTGGATTACCTCATACATCCCAAGGGAGGAATTATATTTGGGTAGTGATTGATCATCTGACCAAATCATCCCATTTCATTTCAATCAGGGATTTATCCAAAGTGGATGAGTTGGGTCGATTGAATAATCATAAGGTTGTGAGAATTCATGGTGTGCCATCAGCAATTGTTTCTTTTAGAGACCCCCATTTTACCTCATGGTTTTGGTAAGGACTTAAGATGTTGATGGGGTCACATGTCAAGTTGAGCATGGTATACCATCCCTAAATGGATGGTCAGATGGAGCGGATGAATCGGATTTTAGAAGACATGCTTTGGGGATGTGTGTTAGATTTCAGAGGCTCATAGGATAGCCATTTGGGATTTTTTGAGTTCACATATAATAATAGTTACCAATCCCTAATTGTAATGGCCCGGACCTCTCTGGTCGATTACTTTGTAAAAACGTTTTTTTTATGTGGTCAATGCGGCGAACATCAAAAATAATAATTATTATTATTAATAAATGGTGACGTGTTAATAAATTTTATTTGGGGTTTTGTTATAAGTGTTATACTAAATAATTATAATAATAATGTTGGTTTTTTTTTGATAGATCTGGTAATAATGATTTAATGAGAATTATGTTAATTGCAATGAGATTTGAGATATAAGGATAAATAAGAGATGTTATTATTTATGATAATTGTGTTTAAAAAAATAAAATAATAATAATAATGATAAAGATTTAAAATAGGTGTGTGTCATGTGGGTTTTGATGGGAGGTGATCTTGCATGTTTTTTTAGGGATATTTAATCATTATTATTGAAAATAATTATGATAAAAAGAATGGAACTAATGGTGTAAAATCAAGGGAGGTGCCACTTTGTTGGGGAGGAATGAGATTGAAGAGAGAAGATGAAAAATATATTAATAATGATATAAAATAAAAGATAAGATTAAATGAAAAAAAAGAGAGAGAAGGAATACAAGGTGGGGCGTTTTGGGCATGGAATGAGGAAGAGAGAGGTGCCACTTTTTGTGGAAGAAGGTAAGAAGATTGGAGAGAGAAACATGATTAAAGGAAAAAACATTTATTGAAAAATAAATGTAGGAGAGAGGCGCCAAGTGTAATCCACCTAAACAAATGACTTTGTGCGTGAATCTCAAGGATATTGGAGAGAGAATGTGAGAATTTAAGAATTAAATTAAATAATATAATATAATAATGTAATTATTAATTTTGGATGGGAAAACTGAATTTTGACGGTATCTTCCTCATGCGACCTCGGTTTCATGAACCGTCAGCGGCAGTGTGACCATGACTATGAGACGGAAATTATGAGTCCAATATTGGATGTCTTTTTTGGGTTTTCAGATTGGGTACCCGAAACGCTCATGAATTAATTGAACATGAGGTTTTCCTTTATTATAATAATAAAAATATTTGTATTATATATTTATTATGTTAATGAGGAGCATGTGGGTGAGGCGCTATACATGGACCTCCCCATGTATATTATAATAATAAATCATATGGATTAAATGAGATAATAAATTAAAGTAAATAAATGGGGAGAATAAAGGGGGTGTATGATGAGGTTAAAGGAGGCGTAAGGGGGTTTTTTTTCCTTCCCCTTAAATGAATAATATTCATAATAATATTATTATCATAATAGAATAAAAATAAAGGTGATTGATTGGTGGTGGAGATATTTGGGCGTGAGAGAAAAAGGGGACCCAATTTTTTTTGAGCGTATAAAATTCAAGGAAAATAAATAAATAATAATATTATAAAATTTTATTATTATTTTTGGGTTTTATAATCTTAATTCGACCGTAACTTCTTCAAATGGTGTCGGAATGACGAACCGTCAGCGGCAGTGTAATCCTGTAATTAAGACGGTCATTTTAAGACCAGTGATGGATACCTTTTTATGAGTTATGTCTCGGTTCAATGAAACACACATATTAATAAAATTAACGTTTTTTATTAAAATGCGTGGAAACTGCGTGACGTGTTGTGTGTTAACCAATCAAAACATGTAACGTATGTACGGTCACATCATGTATTCATTAATGCACGCTGAATACGGATTTACCTATTCGTTGCCTATATAAGAACGAGGTCATGTTTTATCTTCCATATCGATCGCTTCTTTGTCGCACGACGACGCTCTTGGACGATCGAGAAGTATTCCTCCTCTAACTTCTTTGTCCGAGCTCCGAATTACGATCCGTCAGCGGCCACAGGATCGTAGCGACGAGAAGAAGCTTCTAAGCCTGGACTTTTCACCTTTCCTTCCGGCCTTCCTTCTCCAGCTTCCATCCTAGGAGGCGTTTTTCGGGTTTGGCGAAGGCGGAGGACACCGAAGGACGTCGTCGGATGCGACGTGATCGGGACCTTTTGAGGTAGGGGTTTACCTTCGTCTCTCTATTTGGTGCAACATGCGGGGTGGGATATTTTCTTTTGTTCCATGGGATGCAGTTGAACTTTAAATAAAGATAATAACCGGATAAAGAAGGGTTTGGGGTTTTGTGCTGTTTCTATTGCCTTCCAGTTTCTTTATCTTCTGATTGTGATTTTGGATTGAAAGGCCTTTGCCTACTGAAAATCAAGGCCATTGGTGGCCTTTGCGTGCACAATTGATATCTGAATTGTTTGTGGTTGGTTTTGTTAAAACATGGAAAATGGATAAGCACGTAAAGACTGGGTGATTAAATGAGAATGAAAACCTTGTGTGATCACCCCGATTGAACAAAGTTGGAATAATGAACATGTTGGTGGTTTGGTTGTTATGTGGAAAATGCCTTTATTTATGAAAAGTGTTTTGATTATGAAAAGTGTTTTGAATTAAAAGGTGTTTTCAAATGCGGAAATGTTTTGTGTGTGGAAAGGGTTTTATGTGTGGAACTTTGAAATAAATGAATGGTGGAATGTTGTATGGTTGTGATAATCACTTGTAAATGAAATGGCATGTGGTTGCTTGCGTTTTACCTAACCTTGGTTGTGTATGGCAGGGATATGTTTGTGAAAGGTTTTGTCTGGATGTTAGTTGCCCAGTAGTAATAATTTGTTAAACCATTGCATGAAACATGAAAACCTAAATGGGGTTGGGGGATGATTGTTTGGTTGTTGATGCATGCTTCGTGGTAGCAGTGCCGAGGCACATGCTCAGTTTCTCTTTTTAAGAATCCATAGGTTGGGCTGTGTGTTTGGTATATGTATATATATAATTGTATCTTTGTGTTTTGTCGCACCACACCCATGTCAATCACCTAGTGCCGAACACTCCCATTTTATGGGAGAGGGTGTTCCCCCTTAGTTACTAGCTCATTCCTGCTCCTTCTTCCATAGGCTATGATGGCTTGAGGTGACCTTACACCCAAGACTCTTCGGGTAGGTCTCGGAGGCTGTGATGGCTTGAGGCGACCTTTAGCCCAAGACTCTTCGGGCAGGCTTACCGTTCCCAAGAACCTTCGGGATGAGGCCCAGGTGTCTGCGGGTGGGTTAGTGGTTGTGACCCAGGTGTGTGCGGGCGAGATGCGTGGTTGTGAGGCCCAGGTGTGTGCGGGCGAGATGCGTGGTTGTGAGGCCCAGGTGTGTGCGGGCGGGATGCGTGGTTTGGCCCAGGTGTGTGCAGGTGGGAAGAGTGTGGTAGCGTCAGGACGTTTGCCGTTAGGAAGAGCAGCATCTAATTAAGTGGAAAATGGTGCGGGGTACCCAATACTTTTGTTCTATATATATACTAAACTTGTTTGTGTTACTTGGTGAGTGTGACCAGTAAGACTGGGTGGATAGTTTTTTCCTTGTTAGTTTCTGGTTCTTCTGTTTTCTCACGGGACCTTAGGGTGTCTCCCCACTTGTGCACGAGAGCTTTAGGTTTCCCTACTGAGTATACTTGTATGCTCACCCTACGTTTACTTTCAGGTTTCCAGGAGGACTACCAGGGCCGTGCGGGACCCTACTAGTCGGGCAGTTGGAGTTGTTGCAGTTGTTGTTCTCTTGTTTTCTTTGGCATTGTACTTTTGAGCTTCCTTGTACTTGTACCTTGTTATAAAAATTGTTTAAACATGCATGTGGGCTTGGTTTTGGTTGATTTATATACACTTATTCTTTTCCCTTTTTGGTGGTTGACTTGTCCTATTTCCCGATCCAAAATAATAAAAAGGGTAATGCCTCCCATATTTGTGAAAACTCATACCCTTGGTGCTAGTCGCCAACCCGGGGCCTACTGGAGGCGGGACTCGGGGGTCATTATCTCCCTTTCACCATTGCCAGCTCAGGAGGGGCATCTTTGGTGGGAGGGGGTCGTGACAGAATGGTATCAGAGCTGATGGTTGAGAGATAGGATGGAGTCTGGAGTTAGGCACAGTGAGGATTGCATGGGATGGTAGGGCAACAGTGTTCATTAATCTTGGTGCGTGACATAGGCCAGGGAAGACCGGCTAGGACACGGGATTTTAGGGGCCCCCGTGATCCGATGCAACGACTCTGAGCCTACCGAACGACCAAGTGAGACTATATTGATTGCAGGGTAGAGACCCTAGGGAAGGTACATGCATCATCATGTTTGTGTTTTACTTGATTTGGGTGTTCTGGGAAAGAAATTGAAATAAAATGATAATTAAAACTTTGAGTTTTTCCTTACTACTTAGGCTTAGGCGATCCTTGTTTACCGTACATCTGTGGCACTTGGACGTTAACAGAAATGCAGAGGAGTGGGACGCGGACAATTTCACACAACAGAAGTGGCAACCCCAGCAAGGCGAAAGATCGAGAGAGATGTTTCATGTTTTACTTAAATTCTCTCGTTTATGTTTTGTTTAAATCCAGGAGCATCACACTCAATTGTTGAAACTCATTCTCACCCATTCTTTGGGCCTGGACCTTGTTTTTCATGAGTCTATAATGCTATGTTGTTTCCCGCTTTTCTTTAAATGTACGTGAAGAGCCCTATCATGTGGGGAGGGGAAGACCTAATCCGTAATCGAGACACATTAATGTGGATGCGATTTAACCCGTGCAGGCGAGTCAGTGCCGCCTAAAGCGGATAATATCTCAACATGGGAGAAGGAATTCCTCAAGCCATGTGTCCGGGAAGTGTGTGGGTTGTACGTTGTTGGGTGCAGTGTAAGTTGGAAAAAAAACCTAATATATGGGAAAGGAAAAACTTGATCCTTAATCAAGACGCATTAATGAGGATGCGATTAAACCCGTGCAGGCGAGTCAGTGCCGCCTAAAGCGGATAGTATCTTGACATAGGAGAGGGAATTCCTAACTCATAGAGTTGTTGGTTGGTTCCTTGTCATGACGAGAGCCCTGAGAGGTATCTTGTGGAGTGGTTCTTCAGATCCTTTCCTTCTTCTGGGTCAGTTTTTAATTCTCGAGGACGAGAATGTTTTGAGAGGTATCTAATGTAATGGCCCGGACCTCTCCGCTCGATTACTTTGTAAAAATGTTTTTTTTATGTGGTCAATGCGGCGAACATCAAAAATAATAATTATTATTAATAATAAATGGTGACGTGTTAATAAATTTTATTTGGGGTTTTGTTATAAGTGTTATACTAAATAATTATAATAATAATGTTGGTTTTTTTATAGATCTGGTAATAATGATTTAATGAGAATTATGTTAATTGCAATGAGATTTGAGATATAAGGATAAATAAGAGATGTTATTATTTATGATAATTGTGTTTAAAAAAATAAAATAATAATAATAATGATAAAGATTTAAAATAGGTGTGTGTCATGTGGGTTTTGATGGGAGGTGATCTTGCATGTTTTTTTAGGGAGATTTAATCATTATTATTGAAAATAATTATGATAAAAAGAATGGAACTAATGGTGTAAAATCAAGGGAGTCTCCACTTTGTTGGGGAGGAATGAGATTGAAGAGAGAAGATGAAAAATATATTAATAATGATATAAAATAAAAGATAAGATTAAATGAAAAAAAGAGAGAGAAGGAATACAAGGTAGGGCGTTTTGGGCATGGAATGAGGAAGAGAGTGGTGCCACTTTTTGTGGAAGAAGGTAAGAAGATTGGAGAGAGAAACATGATTAAAGGAAATAAAATTTATTGAAAAATAAATGTAGGAGAGAGGCGCCAAGTGTAATCCACCTAAACAAATGACTTTGTGCGTGAATCTCAAGGAGATTGGAGAGAGAATGTGAGAATTTAAGAATTAAATTTAATAATATAATATAATAATGTAATTATTAATTTTGGATGGGAAAACTGAATTTTGACAGTATCTTCCTCATGCGACCTCGGTTTCACGAACCGTCAGCAGCAGTGTGACCCTGACTAAGAGACGGAAATTATGAGTCCAATATTGGATGTCTTTTTCGGGTTTTCAGATTGGGTACTCGAAACGCTCATGAATTAATTGAACATGAGGTTTTCCTTTATTATAATAATAAAAATATTTGTATTATATATTTATTATGTTAATGAGGAGCATGTGGGTGAGGCGCTATACATGGACCTCCCCATGTATATTATAATAATAAATCACATGGATTAAATGATATAATAAATTAAAGTAAATAAATGGGGAGAATAAAGGGGGTGTATGATGAGGTTAAAGGAGGCGTAAGGGGGTTTTTTTCCTTCCCCTTAAATGAATAATATTCATAATAATATTATTATCATAATAGAATAAAAATAAAGGTGATTGATTGGTGGTGGAGATATTTGGGCGTGAAATCAAAAGGGGACCCAATTTTTTTTTAGCGTATAAAATTCAAGGAAAATAAATAAATAATTATATTATAAAATTTTATTATTATTTTTGGGTTTTATAATCTTAATTCGACCGTAACTTCTTCAAATGGTGTCGGAATGACGAACCTTCAGCGGAAGTGTAATCCTATAATTAAGATGGTCATTTTAAGACCAGTGATGGATACCTTTTTATGAGTTATGTCTCGGGTCAATGAAACACACATATTAATAAAATTAACGTTTTTTATTAAAACGCGTGGAAACCGCGTGACGTGTTGTGTGTTAACTAATCAAAACATGTAACGTATGTACGGTCACATCGTGTATTCATTAATGCACGCTGAATATGGATTTACCTATTCATTTCCTATATAAGAACGAGGTCATGTTTTATCTTCCATATCGATCGCTTCTTTGTCGCACGACGACGCTCTTGGACGATCAAGAATTATTCCTCCTCTAACTTCTTTGTTCGAGCTCCGAATTACGATCCGTCAGTGGCCACAGGATCGTAGCGACGAGACAAAGCTTCTAATCCTGGACTTGTCACCTTTCCTTCCGGCCTTCCTTCTCCAGCTTCCATCCTAGGAGGCGTTTTTCGGGTTTGGCGAAGGCGGAGAAACCGAAGGACGTCGTCGGATGCGACGTGATCGGGACCTTTTGAGGTAGGGGTTTACCTTCATCTCTCTATTTGGTGCAACATACGGGGTGGGATATTTTCTTTTGTTCCATGGGATGCAGTTGAACTTTAAATAAAGATAATAACTGGATAAAGAAGGGTTTGGTGTTTTGTGTTGTTTCTATTGCCTTCCAGTTTCTTTATCTTCTGATTGTGATTTTGGATTGAAAGGCCTTTGCCTACTGAAAATCAAGGTCGTTGGTGGTCTTTGCGTGCACAATTGATATCTAAATTGTTTGTGGTTGGTTTTGTTAAAACATGGAAAATGGATAAGCACGTAAAGACTGGCTGATTAAATGAGAATGAAAACCTTGTGTGATCACCCCGATTGAACAAAGTTGGAATAATGAACATGTTGGTGGTTTGGTTGTTTTGTGGAAAATGCCTTTATTTATGAAAAGTGTTTTGATTATGAAAAGTGTTTTTAAGTAAAAGGTGTTTTCAAATGCGGAAATGTTTTGTGTGTGGAAAGGGTTTTATGTGTGGAACTTTGAAATAAATGAATGATGGAATGTTGTATGGTTCTGATAATCTCTTGTAAATGAAATGGCATGTGGTTGCTTGCGTTTTACCTAACCTTGGTTGTGGATGGTAGGGATATGTTTGTGAAAGTTTTTGTCTGGATGTTAGTTGCCCAGTAGTAATAATTTGTTAAACCATTGCATGAAACATGAAAACCTAAATGGGGTTGGGGGATGATTGTTTGGTTGTTGATGCATGCTTCGTGGTAGCAGTGCCGAGGCACATGCTCAGTTTCTCTTTTTAAGAATCCATAGGTTGGGCTGTTTGTTTGGTATATGTATATATATAATTATATCTTTGTGTTTTGTCGCACCACACCCATGTCAAGCACCTAGTGCCGAACACTCCCATTTTATGGGAGAGGGTGTTCCCCCTTAGTTACTAGCTCCTTCCTGCTCCTTCTTCCATAGGCTATGATGGCTTGAGGTGACCTTACACCCAAGACTCTTCGGGTAGGTCTCGGAGGCTGTGATGGCTTGAGGCGACCTTTAGCCCAAGACTCTTCGGGCAGGCTTATCGTTCCCAAGAACCTTCGGGATGAGGCCCAGGTGTCTACGGACGGGTTAGTGGTTGTGGCCCAGGTGTGTGCGGGCGAGATGTGTGGTTGTGAGGCCCAGGTGTGTGCGGGCGAGATGCGTGGTTGTGAGGCCCAGGTGTGTGCGGGCGGGATGCGTGGTTTGGCCCAGGTGTGTGCGGGCGAGAAGAGTGTGGTAGCGTCAGGACATTTGCCGTTAGGAAGAGCAGCATCTAATTAAGTGGGAAATGGTGCGGGGTACCCAATACTTTTGTTCTATATATATATATACTAAACTTGTTTGTGTTACTTGGTGAGTGTGACCAGTAAGACTGGGTGGATAGTTTTTTCCTTGTTAGTTTCTGGTTCTTCTGTTTTCTCACGGGACCTTAGGGTGTCTCCGCACTTGTGCACGAGAGCTTTAGGTTTCCCTACTGAGTATACTTGTATGCTCACCCTACATTTACTTTCAGGTTTCCAGGAGGACTACCCGGGCCGTGCGGGACTCTACTAGTCGGGCAGTTGGAGTTGTTGCAATTGTTGTTCTCTTGTTTTCTTTGGCATTGTACTTTTGAGCTTCCTTGTACTTGTACCTTGTTATAAAAATTGTTTAAACATGCATGTGGGCTTGGTTTGGGTTGATTTATATACACTTGTTCTTTTCCCTTTTTGGTGGTTGACTTGTCCTATTTTCCGATCCAAAATAATAAAAAGGGTAATGCCTCCCATATTTGTGAAAACTCATACCCTTGGTGCTAGTCGCCAACCCGGGGCCTACTGGAGGCGGGACTCGGGGGTCATTATCTCCCTTTCACCATTTCCAGCTCAGGAGGGGCATCTTTGGTGGGAGGGGGTCGTGACACTAATTTGAATGGATTCTTTTGAGGCACTTTTTGGTTGGTCGTGTTGGCCACCTTTATATTGGGATGAGATGGGAGAGTCCTCACTGTTGGGACTGATCCTTATGTAGGATACATCTAAGAAATTAAATCTGATCAGATAGTGGTTGTTGACATCTCATAGTATTTATAAGTCTTACTAAAATTAGAGTCACCTTTCCTTGGAGTTTTATGTGGGTGACCCTAAGTTTTTTAAAGTGTAAACTTTCTTAGTTCATCATCATTTGGGTAAGCAAGGGAAGCTAACACCGAGGTATGTCAAACCTTTTCAGATTACTGAGAAGATTGGTAAGTTGGCATATAGTTTAGATTTTCCTTATTATTTTATGTCAATTCTTGACATGTTTCATGCTTTTAAACTAAAAAATTACAACCCAAATTCATCTCATGTGTTGAATTGGGAAGAGTTATATTTGGAGCCTAATTTGTCTATGTTTGAACGACCGGTACAATTTGTGGATTCCAAGGATAAAGTGATTCATGGGAAGTCTACTCCATTGGTCTGAGTTATTTGGAATCATGTAATTTTTTTTCATGATACTTGGGAATGGATGCCTTGGGTTTATGAGGAGTATCTATTTTTGTTCCTTGATCGATATTTAGAGTGACTTTCTGGGGGGAGTTTTCATGGTGGGGAGAATTATCACATCCGTGATTTTGTTTTGAGTTACTCCTTTTTTTATTTTTATTCGTTCATTTATCCCTTGGGTTCCCCAAGATCTTTTAGTGAAAATAGTGATTCTGGGCTCTACAGCAGGTGGAACATGGTTGGTGCATGATTAAGGGAAACTGTGTTCCCTTCTCTAGGTAAGTGTGCTTCCAAATTTCATTTTGGACAATGGTGACCGCACAGTTGGTGCACGGTTTTTAGACCATGTGGGATAAATGTTCATCATGTTACTCTTGGATAGTGAGGGACTTACAGTTTCTACACAGTTTGGAAAATCGTATGATCTATCCAGGTCATTAAAAATTGGAAATTTACCTCTATTCCTTCATCGATTTTAACCCTATTTCCTCCCCTTTATCCCCCATTCAGGATTCTTCTCATTATGTTCCTCCTCTCCTCCTCCTTTCTCCCATAGACCTTCAATTTTGGGGTCGATTCGGTGTGGTTTCTTTAAGAATCTCCAAGTAAGTTCCCTTTTCCCTTGATTTCTCCCTCTTTCTAGGGTTCCTCTTCCCTCTTTCATGGGTTTTCCATTTCCAGTGGATTTTTTGACCTAAGGATGGTTTCATCTTGTGTTGTTGGGGGAAATATTGATGTTTAATGTTAAATATTGCCTTTATAGGGTCTTTTGGTGGTGTTATTATGGTTTCTCACCAATTTCTAGAAGTTTCCAACTGTGAGGTAGGTGGTTCCACGCTTTTACATTATTAGATGATTTTGATATGTTTTATTGGTTGCTTAAATGTGTTATATGGATTATTTGTGTGGTGAGAAACATATTTTTAAAGGGTTTTGATATTCCTTTGTGATGGGAGTTGGTTTTTGAAAAGAAATTTGTTGTATTTCTTGTGTGCACCATTGTGATTATTCTTGAATATGTTTTATACCTTGTGTGAAAGGTGAGGAATGCGTTTTCAAAGAAATTTAAAGGTGAAAATGTGTTTAAAGTGGGTTTTTCAAGATAAATGGGTTTTTATTGCAAGTTGGTTATTTTTTTGTGCACCGTAAATGAATCTTTGAATTTTGAAAGTGTTTTCAAGCATGTTAGAAAATGGTTTTGATGAGAGTATTGATTTAAAAGGGGAATTTCCCATGAAAATCGATGTATTCCATATGTGTTATACCTTGTTGTATTTATAAATAGGATTTATGAACCGTTAAAGTGGTTCAAATTGTATTTTAAATGTTTTTTGGGGTGCATGCAAAATGGAAAGTGGTTTTTGTTATGGAAAATAGTGGTTTCCATGTGACCTTTTGATTATTGGATCAATGTGAAAATGTGAAAGTGGTGATCTCCTTATGTGCTTTTTATTCTTAGCATGTGTATGTGAAATTGATTATTTATGTGATATGTGAAATGGAATTTGAGAATAAAGGGAATCCCATGTATTCTAGGTGGGTGAAATAGAACTAATACACTAGTTGATTCGAAAGTGGATGAGGTCCGACTTCATCTAGCTGGATTGATGATTTCAACACTAACTAAAAATGGGATATGATTGGAGACCACTAGAGCTTGGGATGTGTTCCCCTCTAGTGTATTGTTCACGATAATGCTGTTGGTTTTGGATTATGATATGGAGACTATTAGACCTTGGGATGGGATCCCCTCTAATGGCTCGTGCATAAAAACATTGTTGGTAGTTTAGTGGAGGATTTTGATCACCGAGGTATGAGGTTCTTAGAGTCCCACTAGTGCTAGTAACCTATAGGGATTTACCCATAGTTCTCTCTTGTGAAATGATGCTTATATGATGTGGTTCTAGTCATCAGTATATATAATTATTCCTTAGAATTATCCCTATGGTTTTCACTAATGTTCTCATATCCTAATATCCAAAACAACTAAACTAATAGGGAAATATAACTAAGAACACTTTGATACCAACATTACAAACCCATGTTAAAAATATCGGTATTTAATATAATTATCAAAAATTAAGCATTACATCTCACAAAAATTTCATATAACTTAGATAACCTTTTGATTGAGTGTATTTGAAGACTCGTTACATAGGAAACTAATTTTAAAAAATATGTAAACACTTCTCCATAATCAAACTATTTTAAAACCCTGTCTAGACTTCTTATAAGTTAAACATATATTCATAACATTATAAAGGGAAACATAATAAAGGGGACAACTGAAATGATCATTAACAGAGAAATATATCAACATATCATCAAGTTTTAGATCATAGGCATATGAGAAACATAATTCCGGATAAATTTATTATTAAAAAACATGGGACAATAAGACATGTACATTAATTAGCAAGGAAGGAAATGTAATATCCAAAGAAAAAAAATGTACCATGAAATAATAGATTAAGAGAATCATTGAAACTTGGTATAAGGAAATTATATCCAAAGTTCAAGGAATATTAAATATGTAGAAAGCATATAAAACATGACATCATATGCATAAGTTGATTATCACTAGAAAAGATATCATTGTGGATAGGTTCCCATGGTGGATTGGGTTTACTCCCAATTCACATAAATATGTTGGATAGATTCACATAGTGGATTGGGTTTACACCCTATTTCCTTTCATATTATCACATGATATGAAAATGTTTAACCAATACATTAGAGGGATATAATTTTTTTGGGCCAACCCAACACATAACACTGTGTGGATAGGCTAACCACCCATTCACCATACATGGTATCTATTGAGATGAAAACATTACCCACTATAATGGATTGATATAAAATTTTGGGACCATTTTTCACATCATATTATGTTCATTCATAATCATGTCACATGGGGAAATGAAACCATAATGAAATAATAAGCATGATAAAACCCATTAGAAAGAAGTGGGTTTTATAATCTTGTCTCAAAGTATAACTGTAATATATATCATTAGGATTCCAATGAGAATAAGTAATTAAATAATTTTAATATTAATATTTTTTAAAAAGAAACATAGTCCTTGAACATTGAGTTCCAATATATGAAAATTCATGACATGGGTCATGGAGATGTGATAATAAAAACAAACCACATATGTGATGCTTTATGAAATGATCAAAGGATATTTAAAGGAAGGAAATGGATTATTATTTTATATTAAACTTGAATTTAACCAGAAGGGTTATCCATAAAATAATGAGAATTATTAGATATTATTTGTGCTAAAAAATATTTTATAGAGATGAAAATTTTAAGTGAATGAGAAATCAAAAAATTTACTTAAGATGTGTTTGCATAAATGGTGGAAATTTGAATTGAATTTAAAAAATGTTTTATATGAAAAAAATGGTAAATTAAACTTGATATATGTGTAAATAACACATATAATGAATTTTTATAAAGTAAATGAGAATAATACTGATGAAAATAAAGAAAATTAGAAATAATATGTATTTCAAAATAATGATCGTTGTTTAGAAGATTGACTTTTTATGTTTTAAAGCACCTTACTAAAATCCAACATTGTAAAAAGAGGTACTGAAACATTTTCTTTGAAAATAGGTTTATGAAAATATGAAGGTCACATGAGATAACACAAAATTATGTTTCCAAATATAAATAAAACAATGGATCGAAAGAAAAATACTGATATGGAGGAAAAATCATCATTAAAGATAATGAGAAATATTCTCAACAATGATATGATTTTGGAGGAATAAATTCATCAAGGAAAGATCAATGAATTTTAAAATTAACTTCTACCTACTGAGGAAAATTATGTTCAATATAAAACATCAGGGAAGAGGAAACTAATAATATATGTTGGATTTTAATGATAAAACATAAAAACTCAAAGAAAGTGGATTTGAGTTAAAAAACCCCTTACATTGTAATACTATTTTGAATTCAAAATCCATAGATGGTATAAAAAGATATGGATTTTTAAATTCTATATATTTTGTGAATGTTATGAGAAAAATAAATTCATTCAAAATGCATGCACAATAGATGTGTTGACCTTGTATGTGTAGACTCTCTTTGCATACATTACTTTAGACCCCTTAGCTATTGGACCCTTGTATTTCTGCTGCTTTGTTTCTATTAATAAAATTTCATTGTGTTTTTGAGATGAAAATTGGTGAATACAAATCATATCTCAGTGAAACAACACTAAGATTCAAAAACTCTATCCTTGTATCATGATTTCCATGATCATGATCTAACCTCTTATATAAAAATAGTGCTATATTAATAAATTATTTCAAAAAATATATTCATAATTTGAAAAAATTATACACCTCATTTATATTTATCCCCTATATGAATATTAGTTAATTTTTACCAATTTTCAATATTGAGTGAGTAATCTTGACTGTTTTAAACTAGTTTCATGATATCATTATTAGTATTTACTATTATCCCAAAAAAATAATTATAATATCATTTAAGGTACTAAAAATTATTCTTTATAATTATTTATAAAGATATAATTTCATTATATGGGAGTTTCAGTTATGATCCTTAAAGATAAACTTAGTGATGAGCATGTTTATGTGATTTTTAACGAACGAGCAGTACTATCTTACTGAAAATGTTTAATTTTAGTATTACTGGTATATAACTAAAATAAAATACTTATTTTCATATTTATATCAAATATTACCATTAATTATGTTCTCAAATTCATTGATGATATTATTTTATAATTTTCTTCAAGCAGGTGGTTAGACAGACCAAACATGAACATACCATAATTAATGGATGATTATGATTATTAAAGTGATTTATTTTGGAAATAATATCATTATTACATGATCATAATGATATTATAAAAGAAAATTTTAATGTGTTGAATCATATTTCAAGAGGTGATAATAAATAATGAAGATTCTAGATGAAAAAAATGAGATATGATACTTTTGGGAGGATGTAGTCCATACAACACATGGTTAACATTTTCATTTATCAATGAAAATATGGGATAGAATGTGGATTAAATTATTTCCCTTAAAAATAATTATTATATTACATATTCCATATTTATTCATTAATTTCAATCTTATAATCAATGAAGAGTGGCAATGGTGAAAAAGGGAAGTCATCTCTTCATGGATGTAGCAGTCCGTACAATGAATGAATGAAATTTTCATTTCTATTAATAGAAAATGTGAAAGGTGGATAATAGTTATTAACTTATATAAAGTAATTTATTTTTTAAGGTACCTTAAACTTTAATTTCAACTATTCATTAAGTTTTTGTCAGTAATTCTTTCCTTGTGTGAAGTCTCAGGAAGCCTCTAGTTGGTTTTAGAATTTTTTGAGACCTTGGAGGGGGTTTATGGTTGGTTCACTGTTATGAGAAACTGTGTGATCCACCAGAAAATTGTGAGGATTATTTATAGATTTCAATTGGGAAAAGGATGGATTGTACATAGTTAGAGATAAACATGTACCTTTTCTTAGAAAACTATGTGTCTTGGGGTAGAGTAAAAAGAACATTTGGTGATTGGTTTGGATAACGGTGTGACCAAACCATGCATAGGATTTTAATTATTCTGAAAATTGGATTTTAATCCCAAAAAACATCTTAAGATTCTCATTCTTCCTCATACATCTAGGTTTATTGAACCTATAGACTCGATTAGGGATTCATGGTAATTTCACTACTCCATACTCCAAATCTAGAAGATATGTAGTATTAGATCATATTGATTCAAGGTAAGAAGCCATTCTTCCTACATTCATATTGTTTATCCTATATATCCTCCTTATCTCTTTAGATGAATCATAGATCTGTGCTCTATTAGATAGATCTAAGAATTATATCATAATATAATGGATATTTCATTGTCGATTACTGGATAAATACCTGATATGATGATTTAGAATCTCTTACATGAGGGGATCTAGATCTATCATTAATGATGAATCCTTATTATTATATTGATGTGAATTCCACCCATGGCATGAATCCTTTCTTGAATTCCAATTATCGAGACTCTATGATTATGGATTGGTTCTTGTTCTAGTGAATATTGTTGTTGTGACATGAGTTCGGTATCATTCCTTAGAGGATCATGGACTTTTGACATCAACACATTAATGGTAGGATTTCCTTATGATCATGGGCCCCTGTATTTTATTTTTTGGATTGATTGGATTGTGTGTATATTCCAAGTGTAGAGACCCTTTCATATTAGGTATTTTTGGCATGTGTAGGGTGGTCTGTTAGACCATTTCTTAGTTATGTATTATGTTTTCCATGTTATGATGCACCTTATATGTGGTTATTTCATAACTAGTGGAATGTTTGATATCCCTTGTCAATCTATGAAATGTTGTGTATTTCATGAGTAATAATTTTTAGCATGTGGGATACTTATTTTGATATATTTTCATGTTGTTCATTGCTATTTTTTATTAATTGTTTGAATTTTCATATCCATGGATTACTTACTATGATATATTACTCCCTTCTATGATATGAATTATATGTGGGTCTGTACATAGCTAGTGGGAAGCAATCCCTGGCGGACATAGCTAGCTCTTTCAAGTGTGAGCTTACATGCCATTACTCATTGGTTGTGGATCTACATACGATGGTTAGAGCTAGATCATGGGATGTGTTTACCCCATGGAGAAATTCCATGTTCACTTGGAAGAGAATCCATGTGCTGGTATGATCTGCTGATGGGGAACATCCTTTCATATGTATATTGTTCCATTAATTCAAGAATTCCAAGCATGTGTGCCATCAAAGGCGAGTAGTTAACCATGATTTAGTTGTTTGATATCCCCTTAGAGGTAGACATGGATTTTCACTTAAAGGTAGAATGTGAATTTTCCTTGAAGGTTTATAGAGTTTCATAGTATAATCTAAGTCATTTTATGACTACTTATGATATTATTCTAGTATAGTGATGAAGTATGACTATGGTTTGTGGCATCTTGGTGAGAACATGATCACTCGCTACATAGTTGGTTGTATGATTGTGTGTTCATTTAGCATTCCATCATGATGTTCACCTCAATATATATGTGCACATGTTTTAAGGATACATTGGAGGTATCCATATTGGATTATACTCACACCTTGAATGGGAATGTTAGTGTGTATACAGAAATCATGATCATGGATTTAGAGAAGGGAAAGGTCCCAGTGGTAGGTTGTTGAGGAGCCTTTAGTTGGGAATATAGGCAGTACTGAGATGGACTCTAGGAAGGTGATGTAGTGACTTTTATTTACCTTTTCTATTTGTAATGTTAATGTCTATTTACCTTCCACTCTATGTTTCCATTTCTTACTATTGTGTGACCTGACATAAAATTTATTATATCATTTATTCATTTTATCATCCATTGTGTAATTTGTTAGGATTATGTTTATATTGTTATTAACTAGTGTATATATATGATGACCTAGGTTATCATCTTCACACATCACTTTAAACTCTCTCCACTAGTCGAAAGCCCGTTGTGTATGGGGAGGAACACATGAGGATTTGTGAAACTTCATCATAGACCCATTTATTTGGGTCTAGGTGTTACAAAATGGTATCAAATGGAGTTCAATTATTTTTTCCTATCCATTCTAGGATATGGTAGAAAAGAAACAGGTTGTGTAAAACATGTGGGAGTTACAATGTGCTTTTCCAGATCACATCTAATCAATTTCAAACTTTCAAAAATTGGATTTTTATTATAGATTTATATGATTTGGATGCATTTAATCATTATGGATATGCATTTGGGATCACATATTACACAAATATACCTATTTTTTGCTTCATAACAATTATTTAAATAAATGTCATGATATATATATGATATCTATTTTTTATATATCTATACTAAAAATAGTATTTTAAACATGGGAATGTTGTTAATATATATATATATATATGATTGTGACTAAAATATAAGTTCTGAGGATAAGAATTTAGCTTTGGGTAATATGAGGAGAATTATGCCTTGTCTATATGGTAATCTCATAGGATAGGTCTTTGGATAGAAATCCCATATGCATGCCTGATAATTACTTATGTTGTTCTCATAATCAATTTGTTATATGTGTTCTAAAATTTCATTTGGTATTTCAAAAAATACCACCTTGGAGAATCTAGAATTTACCTCTTAGGGTGGATGAACTAGTCCCGACATAAGAAATGTAAGAGGATTCACCTTAGCATGATATCACACATACTCTAGTGGTTGAGGTGGTAAACCCTCCCTAACCCAGAGTCTTAGAAATTGTCCCTGGTCAGGGTTGATGGATGTCGATAATGATGGTTGGTTGTGACCAACACATTCAACTATAGTATCCTCCAACATTCTAGGGAACATGTGGTCCCTATGATGCTGAGGAGTGGATTGGATTATCAAAGGAATCTTAGATCAGTTAGAGAATCCTAAGGATAAAAGGGTGAATCTAGTTTCCTTTAAGATTCATGGACCTTCTAAGATATTTTGGGGAATTATGGGATAGGTATGAATGTATAATGGTCTTACTTAGGAGAACTTAATGGAACTATTCTTCAAGGAGTTCATTCATTGATGATATGACTTCCTAGTACTGTAGTAAGTCCCACTTTTTGTAGTATGAAGAAGATAGATGAGTAGGTAAAATAGGGTAGAAGGAAAGTGGGTTAGATTATGGATTCTTCTACTCCATTTGTGGGAGGAGGATCTACCATGTGGTATAACTATGGATTGAATGAAAAGTTTAGTACATCGTGCATGAATCCGCCTAAGAAAAGTAATCTACTAGGAACCTTGGGTCATCTCCAATGCTTTTATTCTATGATTCCATGTCTATATTTAAAGAGATCATATCAGGGTGCATGTATGAGTCCTCAGCAGCAAATCCAAGAACTATAGAATTCGATGACTCATGCAAGCCATGCACCATAGAGGCAAGGTGATGCGCCATATATTGGAAGGATATACAAAATGAATGTGGTTCCAATCATCATTTTAGATTTACCTTCAATAGTTTGAGGTATGTTTTTTATTACCTACACACTATCAACTACTTTTTTCGACACTGGAGCTTCCCATTTATTCATATCTACACAAGTTTTTGATGACCTATGTTTAATGGCTAAGATGTATTCTGAGTTTCTCCCATTGAAAGGCCCATGGTAAAGAAAGTATACCATCTCCAGTGATTTCCATAGATTCTCATGGTTTTTTATATCTATAGACATATATAGTTCTTCGTAATCATAGAGATGTCTAATTTTGAAGTGATGTTTATAATGGAAAATTTGATAAGTTATCGAGATCATATTGATTACTTCTTGACACTTGTATCATTCACCATGATTAGAGGATAGAGATTAATGTTGATAGGTGAGTGGGATATTAGAAAATGTTAGTTGGGGATAAAACTAATTGAGATGGGAACTATCAAAACCCATGTAGCAAGCATGGATCTTAGAGTAGAGTCAATGGTATCCCCCTCTATCTTCCCCCTCCCGCGAGGGGGAGGGATCGCGCGGTCCGGGATCATCCTCCTCCCTTCTCCCCTCTTACAATCTCGTATGATCTCCCCTCATTCCCTGACATTGTGCTCAACCCCAAGGTTCCTTCTTTCGATTAGGGTTTTCCCAAGCTTCCGATTACTTTACAGGAATTCACAGAGGCTTTGGATCTCCATCGGCTTTCTCTGGTAGCCCGCTTTGGTCGAAATCGACCATCCATTGACGCCTTCGATAGATTCATTGATGATTCATGGGACATGCATCAACATACTGTAGTAGGGCTACTAGAACCTTTCCATATTCTCATCCGCTTTTCGATAGAGGATGACCTTATTTCCGTCTGGTCTGGCGGACGAAGAACCTTCAACGGTGTTTGGTTCTTTCTGTTCCGCTGGTCTTTCAACTTCCATCTATGACGGGACCCTCCGACAGTGCTGATTTGGGTCAGTTTCCCGAGCCTTCTCTTGCCTTTTCCGAACCCTGCAATTCTTTCGATTCTTGGAAACATGGTAGGTATATTTTTGTGCTTTGATCAAAGATCTTGAACCCTTTTCCATCTGATTTCTCCTCGCATATGTGTTGAAATAGATGCCTCCAAACCCCCGATTGAATTTGTATGGATTGAGATAGAACATGAATACCGGATAAAATAGGAGGTGTGTTTCGAATATTGTATAGATTTTTTCTCTTCTTGTTGTCGACTAGGTCACCTCCCACAAGTCTGTAGGTGTGGCTCACCCCCAAATCGGGTTCAGGATGTGGAGCATGCGGGTAACGAGAAGTTTGGTTCTTACGCGGTCGTGGCCTCTCTACCCTCAATGGTTAGGATAGGCTCTTCTGATACCGATAAAGGACCCAGCGGGCGGATGGATCAAGGCGATGGTGGAATCCCACTGGCTGGGTGGGTTTCCTATGATCTAGATTGCCCTCTAAATGCAGATACTTCTAGGACAATTGAAGAGAAAACTTTGGTTGGGTCCGAACTGATCTCCAATGATTCAGTGCTTCTGTGCGATGGGTCTCAGTCTGTCCAGAAGCCTTTGAAGTCCATAATTCATGAACCCAAAGTCTCAGACATTTTTGAAAGATTGAAACACAACCTGGGTGCTGTTGGCCCTCCGGAGTCTGTGGTTGCAGCGGCTATTTGTGATGCTGAACAGGTAATGCAACCATCTTCATCTAGTATATCCAAAGAAGTTGCGGTGATTAGGGAGGTTTGCAATGATTTAGATAAGGCTCCACTACATCCAATATTGGTGGATTCTCAATTTCAGTATATGGGCTGCGGTTTCGAGTAGCCAGGAGTTTTGGAAAAATCAGTGCAGGCCCTGAAGGCCAAATAGTCTTATGCTGAGAAGGTGAAGTATGGAGGAATGGACTCTAACTCCCAGAATCGGTTTGCTGTGTTGGGAGAAGTTTAGTTCCAAGCTTATGTGTATGTACATGAAGTGGAGACCTCACAAGAGGATTTTTATTCCTCCTAGGATTCCCCTGTGGAGTCCAAGGAAGAGAATATGGCGGAGGACTACCTTAGATCCTCCTCAAGGAAAGGTAAAATCTCTATCATTGACCCTGACGGTTTTATTAAGTTCACCTGGAGGCCGTGTTTCCAGAAAGACTATTCATATCTTCTAGACCCTCCGGTTACTAGATCCTCAAGCAAGAGAATGGCATTGATTAAGCTTTCCAAAAGCTCTGTAAATCTCCCTCTGAGTAAAGAAAAGGATTTCGATAAGCATATGGTGCCTGAAGAAAATAGAGTTGCGGATAATGCTTGCCTCCGGGTTGGAATGGAACTGGTGGAATGTAAGGAGTGGGAAAATATCATTGATGGTAATGAAGAATTATTAGATAAGTATATGGAGGTTGATTCTTCGCAAGAAGACTTTGAGAGATTGGTTGAGAAAAGCATAAATTTTAACCTAACCACTGAGAAGGAATCTTGGATCAACAAACAACGTGGTATCTTGGATCATGGATTTAATAGAAAGAAGATCTCAGTGGAGGAGCTCATTCAATCTTGGGACAAGATGACAATTTATTTTGAAGACCTCCTCAAAGACAGACCGGATGGGTGGGCCACAGTTCCTCAGTGGGGTCTTCTCAGAGGTAAGGGATCTAAAAGATTTAAATTTCAATTTGGATATTTGGCCATTTCTTATGAGATTTCTTGATGGTTTTGTACTTTATGGTTTCCCACTTTTTCCTCAAAAGTGCTTCTTAATAAAAAAAATTATATATATATAAGGAACATTCAATATAGATTACTCCTTATCTTATGTCACCAGCTAAATTGAGAGATTTCAAGGTGTAGTTAGAGGATATGAAGGTGAAGGGAATTATCATACCGATCACATCTCCATACGATTCTCCATTTTTGTATGCCAAGAAGGTGGATGATATTATATGGCTCTATGTGGACTATAGGAAACAGAATCAGGTAATTCTAAAGAATAATCTCCCTTTACACCAAATTGATTATTTTTTTGATTAGTTATAGGGATCCCAATGGTTTTCCCAGATTAATCTTCGCTTAATCTACCCATACCTAAAAATCAGAGAGGAGGGTATTCCCAAGATAGAATTTATAAGTAGATATGAATTGTATGAGTATCTTATCATGAAGATTGGATTAACTAATATCCTCTAGTGGTTTTATTTGATTTAATGAAAAACATTTCACATCCATGAATCCTTCATTGTTATATTCATGGAAAATATCCTGATATATTCAAGGACTTTATATATGGATGCTAGGAACCTTGAGATTTTATTCAGTACACTTCAAGCACGTCAATTTGTTTCCAAGCTAGTAATGTATCATTTGTGGATTTTATGAGGCTTAGTTCATTTTTTATGTAATATATGAGTTAGGGATTTTAGTGGACCCGGAGATGGTTGAGGTTGTGATGTATTGGGAGAAACCTAGAAATTTTTTTGATATTAGTAGTTTCCTTGGGTTTATGGGGTGTTATGGATGTTTTATCTAGGAAATCTCCAATTTTAAATTGAAGAAATTTTTGAACCAAAAGGGGGTGATTTTTGAGTAGTTTGATCAGTGAAAATATAACTTATTAGAGTTAATGATGAGATTGATGAAAAGTCCAGTTTTGATCTTCGTAAAGCCTTGGATTGGGAACGCGTTGTACTATGATACCTCAGGTGTAGCCTTATGATATTTCTAATATATAGGGATCATGTAGTTGTTTTTGGGTTAGGATATCTTCAACTTCATGAGAATAAATTCCTGAAACATGACTTGGAGTTAGCAATTTTGGTTCACACTCTAATGTGTTGGTGGTATAATCTCTTTGATGGGAGGTTGATCCTCTATAGGGACCACAAGAGATTCTAATAAATCTTCTATCAAAGGGATATGAATTAGAGTAATAGTGCTTGAGTAGAGTATCTAAGGATATTAAACTATTAGATTGCCTTTTATATGAGAAAAGATAATGTTAGTGCATATGGTACTAATAGGAAAACTAAAAATACACATGATCATAGAGAAGGACCTTCGCAAGAGGAATGGATTATGATGAGTTTGATGGTTGAATGGCTAGTGGATTGATCTGTGGATCATATAGTTATGACATGTTTACCTTTATTTATTCGGTTTTCTTTAGTGGAATGGGTAAAGACCAACCATGATGTGGATCTGAAGTATGTGGTGATGTAGGATCACTTGGTGGTGGATTATTCAGTCCCAAGGTGGTAATTAGAAGATAAAAGTGTGATTTGAATTCATGGTAGGTTAGAAGTGTAAGTTATATTAGGTAGGATTTGATGAGGGACCCTGATTATTCAAAATGGGCGGTGCATCTATGGTGGAGAAATATTTACCATGATATTTGATGTTGGTTTTTGTGGCCAGGTATGAAGAGAGACATCGCCTATTTAGGTTCAGGATTCCTTACCTACCAGAGGATAAAGGCTAACAATCATCTATCATGTGGTTTCCTTCAGCAACATTTGGTGCCTTTATAGAAGTGGGATGATGTGACTATAGATTTTTTAAAGGGGTTACCTAGGACCCTGAGGAGTTGTGATTCTGTTTGAGTGATTATTTATTGACAAATGAAATTTTCCCATTTCTTGTCGATTCAAGAGACCCTTTCAGTGGATGAGTTGAAAAAGATGTTTATATGAGAAATTGTATTCCTTCAAGGAGTTCCCATGATCATTATGTCAGATAGGGACCCATGTTTTTCATTATAGTTTTGGTAGGGATTATATAATGCTTTGAGTACCCTATTAAAACGGATTATATAATATCATATTCATAATGATGTATAGATACAGAGGGTAATCCGAATATTTGACGACATGTTGTGGGAATGAATTTTAGTCTTCTGTGGAGCTTAGGATTATCACAAAGAAATTTTTTAGTGAACATAAACTGACATCTTCTAGGATTCAATTTATATGGAACCTTTTGAGGCTCTTTATGTCCAACCATTTCACTCACCACTATGTTGGAATGAGGCTAGAGAGAATAAACTTTTGGGGCTAAGTATTATACAATAGACCTACAAGAGAGTGTAGTATATCTGGAATATCTTAAACAATTCTCACAGAAGAGAATGATCACAAGAAAATAAAAGGAGATGAATTTTGTAGTAAATTTTAAGGGACTTATTTTCTTACAAGTGACTCCTCATTTGGGGAATCAATGATTGCAGTAGTAAGGAAATCTAGCACTGATATTTTTTTTACTGCTCATGATTTTTGAGTTTTTCAAGACAATTCCCTACCATTTGGATCGTCCACTAAGGAATCAAGGTATTAATTATGTGTTCCATGTATCTCAACTTTTAAGGTATATTCCTAATCATATGTATATAGTAAATAGGAAGGGTGTTGATCTAGATTCATACACATCATTTATGGAGCACCCAATGCTGATTATAGAACCGGGGTGAGAAAGTATTGTGAGGAATGATGCTGTAACTTTTTAGAGTCCTATTATTTCATGAACAAATCCAATAAGTGAATTGAGTGTGTAAATTTCATGTATGATCTCAATAGACTGAGTTGTTTGAGAAATAAATCTAGATATGCTTATTGAGGATGAGAAGTTATGAGAGCAGAAGATTATAACTTCCCTTATATTTTCATGTAACAAATGCACTACTTGCAATCATTTTTTAAGTGTTTTTGAGTTACAGATTTTTTGGATGAAGCCTTATGTGTCCACCTATTGGTTTTGTAGGGTTTTGGAGGTCTTAGAGGTGGTTCACATTTGGCACACTATTAGGAAAAAACATGTCATTATCTATAAGAAATTGTTAAAATTGTTTATAAATGGATATTTAGAGGAGAATAGTTCTCACATAGTTAGATCTAACTATGAACCATTACCCAAAAATCCATGTGTCTCGGGTTTGAGGTGAATTAATGGTCGGTGCTTAGTTTGTAAAATAGTTATACTAAACCATGTGTGGGATTTTAATAAATCTGAAATTTTGATTTTATGCCTGAAACCACTATGAAACCCTCCATTCATCTTTCTAAACCTAGGGACTCTAGGTGAAATTATTTGAAATTCCTTTCCCTCAATATGTCAAATCTTGAAGATCTAAAGAGTTGGCTAGTGTGAATATGTGGAAAGATGTTTTTTCTTCCACTATTCCACACATCTATCCAATATATCCTCCTTCTCTCTTGAGATGATTTATAGATCCAAGCTATGTTGGATATATAAATATGGATTCTACCCTAATATAATGGATAAATCTTAGTAGTTATTGGACATATTCCCGATATAGAGATTTGGTATCTCTTCCTTGAGAGGGTGTAGATCTATCATTGACGACCAATCCTTTTTGGTTAGTTGATGTGGATTCCACCCATGGCATGAATCCTTCTTTTAATTCCAATTCTTGGGACTCTATGATGATTTATTTGGTCATTTACTAGGGAATATTTTTGTGAGAATGTGATTAAGGATTCTTTACTCATAAGATATTGTATTTTGGAATCAACGCATTGACAGTTGGAAGTCCTTAACATCTTAGGCCCCTATATATTATTGTTTCTTGTGATTGGATTGTGTGTATGTTCCTTATATAAAGACTATTGCATGATAAGTATGTTTGATTCATGTAAGGTGGCTCGTGATACTTTTTCTTGTTTATATCTTGTGTTTCATTTATTATGTCTCGCCTTATACATGGTTATTTCATAGAAGATTGAATTTTTTGTATTCCATGTTGTTCCATTCTATGTTTTTTATTACTTGTATAATATTTTATATCCTATGGAATGTTTATTTTGATATATTTCCATTTTTGTATTGCTATGTTTTTTTTAGTTGTGTAATATTTTCATATCAATGGAATACTTATTGTGATATACTTTTCCTTATTTTGTTATGCCTTATATGTAGATTTGTACATAACTTGTGGAGCCTTTATCTAGTGTTTAGTTTAACAGGTGGACCTGACGTGCATAGCCACATACATAGAGGGGGAGTGTGTATAACATGAAACATTTTTTGTGGATATATATTGGATGGTTAGTCCGTGAGTATGGTATGTGTTTATCCCATGGGGGAAATCCATTCAACTATGGAAGATGGTCTATATGTCGAAATGATCTGCTGACAGGTAACTTCATTTTATATTTCTAGAGTTCAGAAAATTTGTGCATTCCTAGTATGCATACTATATATGTAAAGTAGGAAACCATGAATCATGGGTGTTACATCCCCATAGAGGTAAGTGCGGATTTGTTCCATAAAGGAGGAACATGCATTGTCCTTCAAGGTGGAAAGGCTTACAAAGCCTGATCTAGGTCACATGATGGTTATATATGATATTCATCTGGCATGGTGTCGAAGAAGGTATTATAGTGACCTAAGAATATTATGCATATTATTACATGATGTTTAACATAAATATCCATTAAATACAACCAAAGGATATAATAACATAGTGTCTTTGGAAGACTAGGTACATAAAACATTAACATGAAACTAGAATAAACTTTATTAATTTAATCTCCATAAAGAGCTCCTAAATCCTTTTGATATCCTAAAAATACATAAGATAAACTAGGGAATACATAGAAAAAATTGATGAGATAAAAATCACAGTAAGGAAATAAACATGATAAATAAGGATAATGTCTGAGTCAGTAGGTGGAACATGATATCATAAAAGAGAAGGCTCGTGAGTAATCACATGGGAGAATAACATAAAAAAATATGGTATCATAAGATCCTGGATATATAAGAAAGTGGAAGAAACATAAAACATAATATATAAAAAATTCCTAGGCTCACTTCCAAGAAAACATCACATGGTGGAAAATGTCTCATCATGGATTAGGTTTACTCCTCAATCCTATACATAACGTCTCATGAGACTAAAACATTACCAAATGCTTTAGAGTGTTATCTAGGCATACCCATCATATCATATACATGCTTATGTGTTCCAAAAAAGGGAATATATTATAGGTAACAAAAATAATAATTACCGATGGAAAAAAATGAGTTACATAATATTGCCTCATATCATAATCAAAGGATATTTTAAAAAAAGGCATTTTAGAAGTAAAATTGAGGCATTTATTAACCCAAAACATGAAGGGATAATAATATAGGTTTATATACAAGAGAAATATATATATAATTAATAATAATTTTATAACATTAAATAGAGTGAAAATGTAATTTAGAGAGAGAAGGTTCATAACTCAATGAAAATGGTTGGGTTGGAGAGATCCCTTACCTTATGTTTGGATCTATTCTGTGTGTGCACTTAACATCCGAGATAATAAAATGAAATTTATTAGTTAAATAATTCAGAACATTTTCCATCTATTTTTAATTTATTATAATATTATTATGTTAATTTATTACCACTTCAATGAGATATAATCTTTAATTTTGTTACTCATAGAGTGTTTGTTTTATGGTTCCAAGGTCGGATCATTTACAGATAACTATTGAAGTTCTTATTTAATAGGACTAAAAAATAAGTGAAATAAAATAATATTCATGCCCATAAAAAATTGAAGTGAATCCAAATTTTCATTTGTGTTCCACCATAAGGATGAATCATTTTGTGAAAATGTTATCGTTTTTTGGTTAGTTATTTTAGGCAGTTTTAATGACCACCACAAACTAGTTTCATTTTATTTAATATTATGGATATATATTTTTTCTATAGTGTGAAAAAATATATAATATACATAATTAGGTCATTTTAAACCATTATATGTGAATTTAAACCTACTATGAAGGTGGTAGTGGAAGAAGAATTTGTTGTTCATGGAGGTGGTGAAATAACAATATTGTAAATAATACTTATGTTTAAGAAGAAAAAGAGGGGGGTAGAATATAAATATCCCATTAACAAAATAAAATTCTAGTATATCTATGTTAATATAGTTATTGTATATATTTTTTATGATAGAGGTGAGGAAAAGGTATAAGAATAAGAGAACTAAAAATTATAAAATTTGGGAATGTTTCCCCTCGATCATCGTTTCTTGACACACTTCTTAAGACACATTAAGATGGGAATTTTTATAAGGAAATTTCTTATGGGGATGTGGGGAGAGACGTGAGGATATATTTGGCCTGATATTTGGAAATACTAATGAATTAGAAGTTGTGAGGAAAAGGGGTGGTGATAATGGTATTTATAAGGGGAGGGAGGGGTGTCTTTGATATTATAATCACTAGTTTATTATTTTGACTCAATACTATTGATAGTTTTGATTCATGTAACTATATACTATATATTGTGAATGTGAGTTCACACTAATGGTTTCTTACATCAACCATGAGTCTAAAATTCATTTATTTACCTTATAATGTTAAATATCGTAAATTACAGTATTTCAATATTCATCAAAAAATCAACTACTTTAAAAAAACTAGAAAAACTTCAACCTAACAACTTTTTTATGTGTAGATTCAAAAAATTAAATCCATTTATTTAACATAATTTTCTAAATCTGAGAAATTTATTTTTTAAATAAAATCCTATTTTAATTGAAAAATTCCAATTTTAATATTATGGATGATTTTCTAACCATTTGAAAAATTACTTATGGTCTCATAAAATTATCTTATCATTATAATAAAAAATAATATTAATTTAAAAATATATTTTATGAAAATAATAATTCTTTTAAATAAAACTATGGAAATAAATCATATATTTTTTATAAAAATAAAAACACATATTTTATAATTTTCATAATAATCATATACCTATATTATGATATAAATATATCATATTTTCAATTTTTAGGAAACTTAAATGTTTTTTTACACTTCCATAGGTGAAGTTATTATTCTAACTATCATATTACTATTCCTAATGGTCAAATTAATACTCCAATGATATGGTTAATATTCCAACAGTTAGATTTGTAATGGTCATATGGGTTCCCTACATCCTATAAATACCTCATATTCTATTCATACTTCATTAACTTCTATTATCTCTCAAGGTTATATATATTTTCACTTTTAAGATGAATATTGTTTTACTAATATTATTCTTTATTTCAATATCTTTGTTTGTGAGTGAGTTTGTTATGTTTGATCGAGAAGATCCATGATTTCATATTTTAGTTATCTTATTTTTGATTTTTTATGCCATTGTATTATTTTTAATTCTTATGTCCATTTTTATTCCCTAAATTTAATTATAAAATTATTTTAATAAAATTTCATTAGTTTTATAATTTGGTTCATTTTCATTATATTATCTTACTAAATATGACACAAGTATATATTCTGAAGGGAAATTCGATTAGTAAAATTCTGGGTCATTACATCCTCCCCCCTTAGTAAATTTTTCCTTTGAAATTTAATTTTATATACTATGGTGAAAAAAAGTGAGGGATAAATTGATTTATAGATTTCTTAGGTTCCCATGTTGCCACACTATACTTATGTTTTCACCATAGTACTTTGACTAAGTGGGTCTTGTTGTGTAGGAATTTATCTCTACGATCTAGGATCTTCACCAGCTACTACTTCAATGAGAGGTCATTTTTTAGATATACCACCACCAAGTTTAGTATATGTAGGGTTCTGGTATGTACTTATTCAAGTGGGATAGATAGAATACTTTAGGTACTTGAGACAGGGTTGGTCGGAGTACTAGTCGATAGGCCATAACTTCGATGCAATTGAGAATATCTAAAGGGATGATGTACCTAGGACATAGCTTTCCCTTCTTCCCAAATCTCATGAATCTCTTCCATGGAAATATATATAATAACACTTTATATCTAACCTTAAACTTCTAGTCTCATCGATGATTTTCAGCATAGATCTTGTATTGACTTTGAAGAGCCCTGATGTGTTGCCGAATGGTCTTGACCTTTTCTACCATTTCCTTGATCATTTTGGATCACATTATCTTATGTTCACCAAAATCATTCTAGTGTATTTGATTTATATATATCTTCCCATCAAGGTAATTATATGGATCCATTTGGATGCTTGAGTGAAAGTTATTATTATACGAAAACTCAACCAGAGGAAGATATTGATCACACCCTCCTTTGAAGTCCATCATGAATTCCCTCAACATACCCTCATATGTTTGGATAGTCTAATCATATTGGCCATCATTTTTTGGAATGATAATCCATATTAAATTTCAACTCAGTGTATAGAGCATATTGGAGACAATTCTAGAAAATTTAGGTAAATCTCAAATCTTCATAAGATACAATCGATAGTGGTGTTCCATGCAGTATCACCACTTCTCTGATGTATATCCTTACATGTTTATAGAGTGATAAGTCCTCTTGAATTGAAATAAATTGGTCATTCTATATAATATGATCTACCAAAACCCATAAATAATTATTTACCATTGATTTCTTTAAAACACTGATGAGAAAGCTCATGGTGGTGTTTTCCCATTTCTATATAGGTATGGGCAATGGTTGCATCATACCATTAGAATTTTTCCTTCCATACTTCACTTATTGTCATACTAGGAATTTGGACGTATATTTTGTGATATCCCTCTTTATATTGTCCAACAAATAGTTCTCTCGATGATCATAATACATCTTTGTACTCCCTAGGTGGATAATTAAGGTTGAGCTATATAGATTATTGAACAGCTCATTCTTTATCTCAGATTTTATGGTACATATAATCGTGAACCAAATCATACAACTCCTTCATCAAATTTAATCCCTGATTATTTTACTATTCCTATATCTTCCACCATCCTCTATATTTTTATATCAACTCCTTGAGAATCCTTTAAATTTTCTAAAGAGGATGGTAGAGAATTCATTTGAGAGGGGACTAGTGATACTCCTTCCTTTATTATTACCATGTTCATCCTTTTGATGGTTAAGAAGATTATATTCTTCTCAATTTTCATCATTGATAAGGTCACATGATCCTTTCTACTTACAACCTTTTCCACTTTATTTTCTTTCCTAGGATGGTAGTGGATTAAGCAGTCATAGTCCTTTATTATCTATAACCATCTTCAAAATCCCATACTAATCTCCTTCTATGTGAATATGTACATGTGGCCCTTACAATCCATATATATTAAACAGTTCTCCCAATTAGATAATGCCACTATATTTTCAACATGATGATCACTATATCCAACTCCAGAACATGTGATGGGTATTTCAATTCATAAAAATTAAAATTCCTTGAATCGTGGGCTATCAATTAATTATTTTCCATTAGTACACACCCCAACCCCTTCTTATAAGCATAATTGAATACCATGAATAGTTCATCACTTGTCGTTAGTGTACGTAATGGTTAGTAATAAGCCTATTTTTTAATTCCATAAAGCTGTATTTTCATTTGCTAGTCCCGAAAAACATTACACCTTTCTGATTCATCTTGGTTAGCGGGTATGAAAATCATGATAAGGTTATCAAAAATGATCAGTAATACCTAGATTGTTTAAGGAAACTACACATCTTTGTTACATATGTTGGTTCAGGACACTCCTTAGTTTCATTTTTATTATAATGGTCTATAGATATCTATTTACTTGTAATAAAATGCCCCAAAAAAGATACTTCCTCCATCTAAAACTCGCATATGATAAACTTTTCATATAGATTCTACTTTTGTAAAGTATTTAGTGTGGTATTAAAATTCTCCTAATTCTCCTCCTTTATTTTCAAGTGTATCAAAATATCATATATAAAGACAACCCAAAAATTTTCAAGGTGTCATCTAATTAGTCTATTAATTAATTCCATAAATTTTGTTGGAGCATTACTGATTCTGAAGGGTATCACTATAAACTTATATTTTCTATACCTTGTTCAAAAGGAGTTTTTGGGGATATCTTCCGTATTCACCATTAATTGGTGATAGGCTAGTCAAAGGTCTGCCTTAGAAAAATACTAGGTCTCACATAGTTGATCAAAAAATTCAACTATCCATGATAGGGGATACTTGTTCTTTATCATGATTTTTTTGATAACATGATAATTGGTGTAGATGTGCATTGGATCATCCTTCTTCTTGATGAATATGACTGGTGCAGTCTAGGGTGAAACACTTTGGCATATAAAACCCTTTTCTAGATTATCATTTCACTACTTCTTCAGTTCTTCCAAATAAAGAGGGGTAATTCTATAATGATTATTTGATATTAATAGAGACTATGTATAAATTTGATTGAAAACTCAACATCTCAATTCGGAGGAAGACTATACAAGTATTTGGGGAATACATCTTTGTAATCACCCACAACGGGAATGTCTTAAATCATGATTTTCTCTTTGATCTAAATCATTTGGCCTTTGTATACTTGATCATAAGGAAATAATATCCAATTTTGAATAGAATATTGTAATAGAGATTCATACTCCTCCTTACATGTGTACAGAATCGAAGGATAACTCAGGATGTGAAAACTAATCTCACTCTCCTAACAGTTGATGTTGTCTTTATATAAAGACAACCAATCTATCTTCAATATAGCATCAAACTCCACTAAAGGAAGTATGAAAATATTTTCTAGAATGTTCCTTCCACAAACATTGACTGGGGATGAATTATATACTTGAGACGCAATATTCACTCCATTTTTTGACCTCACAGATAGCTCAACCCCCATATTTCGAGGTGGTGTTTAAATAGTTCTACTAAAATTGCAAGATAATAAATAATCTATAGAAATAGAATAAACAAGTACATTCAATATTCTTAAATGAATAACCAGTGTACCTATCACCAAATCATTTTTGTTATCAACCCCATCATAGTGATATCATATACCATTCCATGCTTTCTAGGCCCTAGAGGTTGTTGTTGTTGATTATCTCTAACAACCCTTGGCTTAGAAAATTGGATTACGTAATTCCAATGTTTCTTGTAGTTGAAACTTTGAACTATAAACAGAGTGTTGATCAAAACAAATTTTCCTCTATCATAATAGTGGGCTTCTCCTATCCCTTTTTCATTCATTATCTTGATGCCTCTCTTCTCCACACATGAAGCTTCTTCAATTTCCCTCTATATAGTTTTCAGAATGATTCCTCAAACACTTTTTACTTGTGGATTGTTGGATTTTCTTTCCACAATGATATTTATCCATAGAACATTTTGAATTAAACTCAATTTTTCACTTTTTTTAGTCCCTTGAGACCACTTAGAGTCATAGATCTCCATCTCAAATCTAAGGGAAAATAGATAATGTATTCATAGTTTTCAAGTTCTCAATTCACAAAAACTTTTTCATAGAATCATATTTAACCCAGTAAAGAAACATTCCACCTTTCATTTAGTTTTCATGACAATGCTCAAGTTGTACCGTTCAATCCTAAACTCATTTTCCATTATCATTAGTCCAAGTAATTCACTCTCCATTTTAAGATGGAGATTTTGGGGAATATATTTATTGAACAATATTTTCTTCAATCCATCCCATTCCATGGAATCGATTTCCTCTTTACACATTTCATTGTTGATCAATATCCACCATTGATCAGCATCCCATTGAAAAAGATAGACATCAAACACAAATTTCTCTTATTTTATGCATTAGTGGAATAAAAATATCTTATTAGTGGATTTAATCTATTATTCACCTATGAGGGTATCAGAAGATCCACTAAAGGTTAGAGGCCTTTGTCACATAAAGGACTCTACCAAATTTTTTGTCTTTCTTAGGAGGAGGGAGTTCCACATGATTCATGTTATTTTTTATAGCATGAGGCAGCTAATCCATTACTTCCATTAAGTTCCTAACTCACACACTCATAAGGATTTTAATATCATTAGGGTAATCATCGCATTTCCTAACATGTTGGTTGTTGAAACGGTTCTTCCTATTTCATTCCATTAACTAAAAACAAGAAAAAATGATATGAGAATACTTTTACTTGTAAACATATAAAAGGGAAACTATGAAAATAGAAGGATTAACATATAAATCAAAGATTATGAGTCTCTAGGTTTCAATCTTTTTTATCCATGATAATTTCCCAATTAATTTTTCTAACCTACCAATCTATAGAAGTCCTTCACAATGGTTTTAAAGAGTTTGTGAATTTGCCAAAGGAAATCCCTTGAGAGTGTTAAACCTAGTGTGTAGCAAGACCTTTTTGTCATGCACTAGGTGATGATCAAGTCAATGAACAATGCTCCCTTTTTAGGGTTATTACCCCCAAGTACAACTATTCTAGAGTGACATCCACTTGTAGTATCTAGAAGTGGATGTAATTTCTTAGAATGCACTCCCTCTATACTTCACCAAAATTTCTGGATATTTTCCTTTACTTATACTAATCCATGTAGTTCTCACTAAATAATTCTAATTTTAATCCCAAAAAAAACAACAACATCCTATGATACCAACTAAGTAACCCAATTCTATTACACATACTATTTAATGATTTTTAACATTAATATCCATTAAATGTAACCAAAGGATCAAAAATCCAAGTGTCTGTAGATGACTAGTTACATAGAAAATTAATGTGAAACTAAAACAAAACATATATATATTAATCTCTACAATGAACTCCTTAATCCATTTGAACTCCAAAAACTACATAGGATAACCTTGGAAATATATAAATAGAAGGGTTGTAATGAAAAGCCCAGTAAGGGAGGAAACATGATAAAGAAGCATAACATGTGAATTAAAAGGTATAACAAGATATCATAAAAGAGAATGATCGTGAGTAATCGCATGGGATAATAACATAAATATGTTGGAATCATTAGACGATGGCTACATAATAAATTGGCAGAAAGAAAAATCATGACAGAAACATATGTCAAGGCTAACAGCTAAGACAATATCACATGGTGGAAAAAGTCTCATCATGGATTATGTTTACTCCCAAATCCAATACATAACATCTCATGAGACTAAAACATTACCCAATGTATTGGAGTGATTTTCGGGAGATCTCATCCTATCATGTACATGATTATGTGTTCTATAAAAAGGGAATCAATCACAAGGAATAAACATATGTGTTTCCCATAGAAAGAAATGGGTTGAATAATATTTCCTCATATTATAATCAATGGAAATTTTAATGAAGGAATTTGATAAATAAATTTGAGGAATTTATTATCCCATCAAAGGAGGGGAGAATAAGATAGGTTTATTTATAATAGAAATGTATACATAGTTTAAAATCATTATATAACATCAAACAGAGAGAAAAAGACATTTAAAGAGAGAATGTCCGTAACCTGAAGAAAGAGGATGATTTGAAGTATCCCTTACCTAGTATCTGGATATGTTCTGCACTTTAACATAACATTTTGGGTAATCAAATTGAGTTAATTAATTACATAATTGAGAATTTTTTCCATCTATTTTTAATTTACTATAATTTTATTATGTTTATTTATGATCATTTCAATGAGATATAATGTTTAATTTCATTATTCCAAGAGAATTTTTTTTATGATTCCAAGGTCAGATCATTTATGGATAATTACTAAAGATCATATTAAATGAGACTAAAACGCTAGAATTGAAATAAAATAATATTCATGTCTTTCTATAAATTGAAATTATTCCAAATTTTACTTTTTCCCGTCATTGGGGTAAATCATTTAGTGAAAATGTTATCATTTCATGATTAGTTCATTTAAGCGGTTTTACTAAACACCACAGAGTAGTTTCATTTTACATAATATAATGGACATATATTTATTGTAGAATGTGAAAAAAAATGTATATAATATTGATAATTAGGTAATTTTAATCCGTTATAAGTGAATTTAAATATACCATGAAGGCAGTATAGAAAAATGAAGTGTGTTGTTCATAGTGGCAGTGAACAGACCATATTGTAAACAAATGTATATTCATAGAGTAGTTTCATTTTACATAATATAATGGACATATATTTATTGCAGAATGTGAAAAAAAATGTCTATAATATTGATAATTAGGTCATTTTAATCCGTTATAAGTGAATTTAAATCTACCATGAAGGCAGTATAGAAAAATGAAGTGTGTTGTTCATAGAGGCAGTGAACAGACCATATTGTAAACAATGCTTTCATTTATGAAACAAAAGAATATAGGGTAGATGATGAATATACCATTAACAGAATAAAATTCTAGTATATTTGTGATACTGGAGTCATTATGCCTTTTTTGGATGAGGGGGTGAGGATAAGTTAGAATTAGAAGAGAATTAAAAAGAGAATATTTTAGAATGTAACCTCTTGAATGTCGTCTCTTGAAATACTAATTAAGGAGATTTAGGATTGTACTTTTTATAAGAAAATTGCCTTTAGGGGCTTGGGGAGATTGGGGAGGAGAGAGTTGTCTTGATAATTGGGATGCTTCAAGGCTTAGAAGGTATGATTAGAAGATGTGGTGAGGGGGGGTATTTATAATGGGAGGAGAGGGGTGTCAATTAATATTATATTCATTAGTTTATTCCTTTTGCTCATAAATTTCAATAGTGTAGAGTATTGTGATAGTTAGAGTTTGTGTCCTAGAACCAATTTTTTGTACTTTGATTACATGAATATTTGACATGTTGAATATTAAATTAAACATCTTATTACATATTGTTCAATGTTCTGCATGACTTTAATGTAATAATGTCCTAGAGTATTTGTCGCATTGATAAGGTCATAGTAGTTCCTCGCTATGATGAGAAACTTGAAGTGTTATGACAATATTCTTAATATAGTTCTACGGTTGGATAACATATTATGATGGGACACATAGTATATAGACCACCAGGTGAGAGTACTCATAAGCAGATAAGACTTCTTCTCATGAAGTTTGTACTGGATAATCTCCAAGATGGGAGATTATGAGAACAGACTTGCCAGTAGTAATTCCGCATGCTTTTCTGTCATCAGATATTCCTATCTATGAGCATGTGTAATGGTCCTTAAACATTAAGATTATCTTTAATGCATGTTACGACTCATACACTTAGATTTTCTGACGAAAACTATCACGACATATCTTAGTGGGAAGTAGGGTACATTGGGTGCATTGCAAATGACATGTTATTAATGGATAAGTCAAAGAAAGATTTGTCTCTTCCATCTTTATGGAAGTTGATATCCCACCCCTTTGATTGAAATATAATCATCTCCCTAAATTCCATGGTCATGGCGTAATGATAAGTTTATTTCAAATAGTCAAAGAATGATGTATTGAGCATATAGGTTGATGACACCGTCATGCAACCTGCTTGATGAGATATTGTGGAAAATAGATTATATTACACAGTGACCATTCGTATGTGGTCATCATTGTTGCGACTTTAAGTTCTTTCTCTTGGGTACCTTGACTCGTTCCTAAACAGTAATCTTGAACTTTATACAAACCCGGCTAATGCCAATGAGAATGAATCCTAGAGGGTCACACACTATGTGTTTCTATTGGTCTCGATTAAATTCCATTTGAATTTAATTAATGGAATAAATATTTTTCTCAAGACTGAGGAATAATTTTATTCAAGTTATATTGATCACATAAATTAAATAAATATTTATTCACGGGATTGTGAATAAAATATATTTATTTATTTTATTGAATATTTAATAAATATTTATTTACTATTTTTTGAATAAAATATTTATTTAATAGAATAAAATATTTATTTAATAGAATAAAATATTTATTCTCATGTTCAATAAAAGCAAGAGGAGTTCGAACGGACCAAGATCGTGTCTGGTGATAAAATAATTATTTATGAGCTGGTAAATATTATTGATCCATTTTGCACAAGTTAGCGCACCACAAAATATTATTATTATTATTATTATTATTATTATTATTATTATGTGGCATGAGATTTCATTAATGGTTATAATTATATTTAATGGATGTTATGCAATTACATTTTGTAACTGAAATCTCAACTCTATAAATAGAAGACAATGTCTATTGTGTAAAATATTCGAAACCAATTCCATGTTTGGGAATAGAGAATTTTTGCGAACAATGAATTCTCTCTCGAATCCTCCTCCTCTCTCCCTCTCAAGAATGAGAAATCCAAGAGTGAATTTATTCAAGACTGAAGAACGATCGATCAAAAACGAACAACGCAGGACATTCGATTTGCCGCACTAGCACCCAACGAACAAGTGGCACTGTTCGGAGACCATTGGAGCACGTGTAGATCACTGCTAGAGGGATTCTACCCTTGGATCCTCACAAGCATAATGAAGGCAATCCATAAAGGCCTTTTCGGATGATCAATAGTCATCAATGAAGAAAGTTCATAAGACCAAGTATTAATTTCTTCAGATATTAAATAAATTAATTATAAATTTGATATGCAAGATCCTCACTGTTAGTTTTGGGCAACGATTATTAAAAGAAATTTTAATATGTCCTCATCCACTACAATGCTTCCTCTACACTTGAAACCAACAAGTGGTATCAGATTGGTCACATTTAAATTTATAATTATTTATTTTATTGTTGATCTATGAGCAATCGTGGTTAGATTTTCATTTCATGTTATTCGTTCTTTAATATGATTTTAATTAACATGTTATCTACGTATTAATCATGTTCATTTAGTGTTTCATTTCCTAAGAACAAATGAAGAACGACCGAAGATTCCATCAGGAAGTATCAAATATTTGGCCAGTAAAGCTGGGTTACACAGCGTGCGGCTGGAGCACACGTCGTATACCCATGTGTATTGTATCTAGATGTGCCGAGAAACTAAAAACACGTGGTGATTTTATTGCACGTCACATGTTGATCGGGCCAACTTGGCACGCGGCAAGAAGATACAGGGTATGTAGCTGGCATGTACACACTATGTAGACTGATCGAATTAACACACCAAAGCCTCAGACGTGTGACTTGGATATACGGCAACCGAGGTACATGGCGTGTGGATAGATGTACACGCCATGTAGTCCCCCATTAGTGGAAAAAAATTAAAATTACATTAAATTTGAAAATTGCATCATTAAAACTTTATTTTATTGATTGGCACACCATTGTGTATAATTTAATAATGGTTTTAAAGAATTTTAAATGCCCAATTAATTTACTGTAATAAATATGTCATTAATGGTTCTGCCATTAATTTTCCATGAATTCCAAATTGATGGGTATCTTTAATTAAGTTTGGATGATCATTAAGATGAAAATGAATGAATTAATTAATTAATACAAGCGTGTTCATTTTAATAATAAAGAACGAATATATAAATGAATGCTAACCCATTACTTTTTGCATATTCATTGCATGCACAACCGCTCATGAGCTTGACCAAAACCTATATATGTATTGAAATTTATTTAATTAAATTTATTGCATGGTTTTTCAATTATATAATATTAAATTAGAAGATGTTCTGTGAGTCATCCATCCCTCCATTATTATGTAGGACCTACATGTCCAATGATATTTATGTAATTCTCTTTAACCAATCCTTTAGTTCTCATCACCTGCATGTGAGTAATAAATATTTGTAATTAATGGAGCATCCCAAGGTGGTGTGTGGATACGGTTCAAGACGGAACCATAATGGCGCCAACTCAGTGATACATAGATAGACATGTGGAATGTTGTAGCTCATGTCAAGTCTGACATAAGGAGTTATTTCCCCTAGGTCATAGATTGATTTAATATCCGCTCATTAAATCAACCATTAGATAATCTCATGATCGGGTCATTTAATTATTTATTTATTTTCTTTCTAATGCATTAAAATTATATTTATTAATGCAAGACCGCGATCACATAAATGAATTAATATGCAAATAAAGAATTTAAATAAAATTTCTTATGCGTAAATGTTTTTCCAAACATTATTAATTAGTTATGTAAACACCCACTTAAATATTAATAAGACATGTAAAGGATAAAACAAGATAAAAATTTATGCATAATAAAATAAAATCCCTCAATCAAATATTAAGTCAAACTAAGACTTTCGTTACTTGATTAGGAACAAAACTCAATAGAACTATGTGTTTGACCAACCCTTGTTGGGACACTTACTTTTATAAAGGGATTTCTTATGAAGGCTTCAGGTTGACTTGACCATTTTACATCAAGAGGAGTATCCATTTCTAGACTTGGTGTAATTTGGAGGCAAGTGTTGAGAAAATCTAAGTCAGGATTTCTGGATTGGGGAGTCCACTCAACGGATCAAGGAGCTGCAAGCCCGCAATTGGCAAAGACTTGTCTACCTAAATACCTTCAAAATAGCTTGACCAACCCCTGTTGGGGTTACACGAAAGGGAATATGGATCCTTTCCACTAGAATATCCTAGTAACTAGACATTCCATGTTCAATGGTGAGGGCTATTGGGACTTGATAAAATAGTGTGAGATTTAATAAAATCAATTGATTTATTATTTCTCACAATATTTGTAATCAAGAAAAGTACTAATAATCAACTCTTTTAGTGGTAGAATAAAAGGAAAATCTCATCATCCACACTATCCCTATGATCAATATTGGATAAATACAATCTCCTCACTTGCAGTAACTTTCAGGAGTGGTTTAGATGCCTTCGGGTTGTTTTACGCCATGAACGGAAATCTTACGTGCTAGAATCCTCAATGTCTGATCTGCCTACTCAAGAGATGAGTGGTGAAGAGTTACTACTCTATAAAAAACATATGAACGACACGATCGACATTCAATGTTTGATGTTTTCATCTATGTCTAGTGAACTGATGAAGTCTCATGCAAACATGGATGCGTTTGAGCATGTCCATGGTCTTTGCCGGGAAAGAGATAGATATGAATAGTTTGAGATTTCCAAGGCACTCTTTCAGAGTAAGCTTGGAGAGGGTGTTATAGATGGGTCTCACATAGTCAATCTCATTGGCTACATTGAATGCCTAGAGGTTCTAGGGTTTAAAATCCCCAAAAGAATTGGGCATCAATCTCATTCTAGCATCACTCCCTCAAATATTCTCTAGTTTTGTTGTGAATTTTAATATGAACAACATTGAGAAGTCTCTATCAGATCTTCTTATCCTCCTTCACCAAGTAGATAAAGATATGAAGCGTGAAAATCCTTTTGTCCTTATGGTGAAAAAACGAAAAGGGAAAGAAAATTTTTTTAAGCCCAAATCTTCTTCATGCCCTTCCAAGAAGAAGAAGATCAAAGGGGAAGTAAAGGAACATAATGTTGTCTATTTTGTAAGTGGAAAGAAGGGCCACTAGAAGAAAAATTGTACCCATCTAAAGAAGCAAGGAGAAACTTTAGGTGAGTTTGTTATCGAGTGAAATTTATCTATTTCTACAAATTGGGTATTAGATATAGTTTGTGGTGATCACATGTGTATTCAAATAAAGTAACCAAGTAGATTCAGAAAAATTGACTAAGGAGAGGTAGATCTACGAGCAGCCAATGGAGCTAAACTTGCTGCAATAGATATCGGGGACTACCACCTCACATTGTCGGTTGAAATGATCTTGGTTTTAAAGGGTTGTTATTATGTGTCTTCAGTTACCAAAAACATTATTTATGTATCCAGACTAGATATTGATGGATTCATTTTCAATTTTGGAAATAAATGTTGCTTCTTTTATAAAGATATCATTTATTATAGTAAGACACATTTACATAACAGTCTTTACGTGTTGGATTACATGAACCAAGTAATGGTAATCGATAACGAAGTTACTTCACATGACTCATACCACACCCAATATTGGCATCACTGGCTAGGTCATTTAAATGAAAAAAACTTGACAAAATTACATCAAGATGGATATTAAGATTCTTTCGAACTAAAACCACTTGGTGTATGTCACGCATGTTTACAAGGGAAAATGACCAAAGCTCCATTTAGTGGGAAAGGTGAAAGGGCTAAAAAGATTCTTGAATTAGTTCATACTGATGTGTGTAGACCATTTCCTGATGAAGCAAGGGGTGGGTGTTCGTACTTCATAACTTTTACTGATGATTTTAGTAGATATGGATATATTTACTTAACGAGGTATCAGTCAGATTCTTTTGATAAATTCAAGGAATACAAGAATGAAGTTGAGAAGCATCTTGGTAGGAAGATTAAGAAACTTCACTCAGAATGTCGTAAAGAATATCTTAATCAAGACTTTATTGATTACTTACAGAAGTTTGAGATCCTATCCTAACTCACTCCTCCTTACACGCCTCAGTGGAATAGGGTAAGAAAAAGGAGGAACCATGCCTTGTTGGACATGGTGAGATCAATGACGAGTCATGCGATTCTTTCATTATCCTTTTAGGGATATGGCGCCCTGTGGTGGCAGAGGCCTCTGCCATCCTCCAGGGGATTCTTTTTGCCCGTTCAAAATTTTGGCCCAAGATTCTGGTGGAATCTGACTGTCTTGAAGTAGTGAATGCTCTCTCAACAAAAGAGGAGGATTCCCAACCTTACAGCCTCATCTTGAGGAAGATCTGGTCCCTGACCGATGGATTCGATGCATGAAAATTTTCTTTTATCAAAAGAGACGGTAATTCGAAAGCCCGTCGTTTGGCTCATTTTGGGAAATGTTGGAGTAATCATTGTTGGGTGAACTCGTTCCCTGATTGGCTTTGTAGTCCTGGTTTTCTTGATCAGTAATTTATCTTTTCCTCTCAAAAAAAGTACCAAATAAATTGATAAATGGTATTAAATACTAATTTTGGAGTGAAAGAAAAACCATGTTATCGAATTTACATGTGTGGGGAAGCAAAGCATTTGTTAAGGCCTCTTCAGGTAACAAACTTGCACCCTGAGGCACAAAGTGTACCTTTATAGGATACTCTAAGGAAACAAGAGGTTATTACTTATATGACCCCTTGAACAAAAAAGGTTATAGTGGTAAGACATGTCATATTCCTTGAGAGGGAGCACATCTCCAAAAGAGATAGTGGGAGCGAGATAAACTTTGATGAAGTCAAGGCTCAAGGCACACAAGAGTTGGTACAGGATCAGATTCCACAAAGCCCCATGGAAGAAGAAACTGTTCCAGAGACACAAGTACTGTGTAGGAGTACAAGAGAGGTTAGAGAACCAGAATGGTATGGTTTTCTAGTTACTGAGGATGGTGACTCAATATTAGTTGATAATAATGATCGTCTAACCTACAAGGATAGGTAAGTGGCACAAATGTTTCCACGTGGAAGGAAGCCATGAATTCTGAAATGGATTCTATGTACCAAAATCAAGTATGGATTTTGGTAGATCCTATAGTGGATGTAAATCCTGTTAGCTGCAAATGGGTATTCAAGAAGAAACTGGACATGGAAGGACAAGTCAGTACCTATAAGGTGTGACTAGTTGCAAAAGGGTTTAAACAATGTCAAGACATTAACTATGACGAAGCCTTTTCACCAGTTGCAATGCTGAAATCCATCAGAATTTTTCTTTCCATTACGGCTTACTGTGACTATGAGATTTGGAAAATGGATGTCAAAATAGCATTCCTTAACGGGAACCTTCAGGAAGATTTCTACATGACACAACCTGAAGGATTTGTGACTCAAAAGGATGCCAAAAGATATGCAAGTTTAAAAAAACCATTTATGGATTAAAGCTAGTATTGCTAGATAGTAATCTTGGACTTTAGACAAGCCCGCCTAATGCCAATGAGAAAGAATCCTAGAGGGTCACACACTAAGTGTTTCTGTTGGTCTCCATTAAATTCTATTTGAATTTAATTAATGGAATAAATATTATTCTCAAGACTGAGAAATAATTTTATTCAAGTTATATTGATCGCATAATTTAAATAAATATTTATTCACCGAATTGTGAATAAAATATATTTATTTATTTTATTGAATATTTAAAAAATATTCATTTACTAGTTTGTGAATATAATATTTATTTAAGAGAATAAAATATTTATTCGAGTATTCAATAAATGAAAGAGGAGTTTGAACAGACCAAGACTGTGTCTGGTGATAAAATAATTATTTACGAGCTGGTAAATATTATTTATCTATTTTGACCAAGTTGACATACCACAAAATATTATTATTATTATGTGGCATGTGATTTCATTAATGGTTATAATTATATTTAATGGTTGTTATGCAATTAAATTTTGTAATCGAAATCTCAACTCTGTAAATAGACGGTTATGTCTATTGCGTAATGCATTCGAAACAAATTCCAAGTTTGGGAATAGAGAATTATTGCACACAACAAATTCTCTCTCGACTCCTCCTTTCTCCCTCTCAAGAACGATAAACTCAACAGAGAATTTCTTCAAGATCGAAGAACGAGCGATTAAGAACGAACAACGCAAGACATTTGATTCGCCACACTGGCACCCGAAGAATGAGTGGCGTTGCTCAGAGACCATTGGAGCACGTGTGGATCACCGCTAAAGGGATTCTACCTTTGGATCCTCACAAGCGCAACGAAGGAAATCCAGAAGGGCCTTTTTGGATGATCAACAATCATCAACAAAGAATGTTCCTAAGCCCAGGTGTTTATTTCTTCAGATATTAAATAAATTAATTATAAATTTGACGTGCAAGATCATCGCTCTTGGTTTCGGGCAACAATTATTAAAAGAAACTTTAATATATCACCCTCCACCGCAACTCTTCTGCTGCGCCTGAAACCAACAGTGACTATATACAGTTAATGGTGCATTTGAGTTCAAACTAATGGGTTTTTACATCATCCATTTCTCAAAATTCATATATTTAGCTTATAATGCTAAATACCATAATTTACGGTATTTCCCTATTAAAAAAGTTCAATTATTTTAGAAATATAGAAAAAAAACCACCGGTATCATTTTTCGATGTGTAGATTCAAAAAAAATGAAATCCAGTTTATAAAAATAATTTCAGAAATATTGGAAATTAAAAGTTTAATTAAAATCCTCATTTATTTGAAAAATTACAATTTTAATATTATGGTCAATTTTATGGCTTTTGAAAAATTACTTATCATGTCATAAAATTATGTTATCATTATAATACAACTTAATATTATTTTATAAATCATTTTAATGAAAATAAACATTCTTTTAAATTAAAAATGCAAATAAAACATATATGTTTTATAAATATAAAAACACTTATTTAATAATTTTTACAATATTTATTTACTTGTACTATGATATAAATATGTCATATTTTCATTTAATAAGATACCTAAATAATGTTTTGCACTTCCACGTGATAGGTTATTATTCTAATGATTAGGTTTCTATTCCTAACGGTCAAATTATACCAACGGTCATGTTACTATTTCAATGGTCAAAAGTACTATTCCAACCATCATATTTGTAATGGTAATATGGGTTATCTACTTCCTATAAATACATAATTTTTTATTCATCCTTCATTAAATTTTATTTTCTCTAAAATGAAAATATATTTTCATTTTCAAGATGAATATTTTTTTACTAATATTATGATTCATTTCTTCTTTTTTGTTCATGAGTGAGGTTATTCTTGTGGATCGAACATAGCCAAATTTTTATATTTTAGTTAACTTATAATCTATTTTTATCTCATTATAATATTTTCAATTCTTATATACTTTTTTATTCTCTAAATGGAATGTTCAAATTATTATAATAAAATTTTGTTTGTTTCATCATTGGACATGTGTGCATTATATTATATTACTAAATATGAGAAAATTATATATTCATCAGAGAAATTCCACTGATAAAATTTTGGGTCGTTATAGGTATGGTGAGGGTTTGTGGAAACATGGTGAGCCCACAGTTTCTTGGTACATTGTTGGTTGTATGATTATGCTCTCGTTTACCTTTACAATATGAAATTCATCTCTATATGAATGTAAAATTATACTATGGATGCATTGGTGGTGTCCTACTAAGTTTATACCAACACCCTAGACTGATTGAAATTGGCATTTTTATTGAAATAAGAGGGTTCAGAGTATAGGAAAAGATTTAAGGGGGCCTAAAAAATGTAAACCAAGTGCATCGCTAATAATAATGTTCATACCCTCTGTAGGGATGGATCCAGTGCTGGAGAAACATATGAGAGAGGCATGTCGTGATACTCTGGATGCAAAGAAATCAGCTTCTTTGTTCCCCTCTCGACAGGTGTGAGAGATAATAACATTACTCCGGGTCATTCTCTTGCACTCGCGAACATGATAAGATATACTCCAAGGGGAGGAGATGCTCCCCGTCATTGCATTAAGGAGAACTTGAGAGTCCATTTTAACAATAGCAAGAGAGATGTTTCTCATACTGCACAATTGAAGACCTTTGAGCATAGCATTGGCCTCCACCTGCAAAGAGTCTCTCATCCCATATGGAGTCGAAAAAGCAAAGATAGCGGATCCTATGTAGTCATGAACTAGGCCTCCACCCCTCATCATTCCCATACTGCACGAACCATCAATGTTAAGTTTGCACCCAAAGATGGGAGCAATCCGGTTGATCCAGCGGCCAAGGGATTGACCATGAGAGATAGAAGAAGGCCTTCCTGTAGGATTGAGGGATTTGAGCGAGGGAGCCTCATGTCATTGGTTAAGCGATTGCACCAACTCCAGAAGAGTAATTTTGGTTCTGTAAATAATGGCCAAAGGGGAGCTTTTAGAGCCATCGAAGCGGGCTTTGTTTCTGGCTTGCCAAATACACCAAAAGCCCACCGCAAGAATAAGAACCCTCGCTTTATGCTCAATGTTGTTGCCTCCCGACCCGTGAAACCACTTTTCCAAGAAAATATTGCCAACAATATCCTGCGCCTGGAATCTAGTGAAGCTGCCGAAGTAGAGTCACACCTAATTAGCCAACTGGATCTCAAAGAAAAGGTGACGCGTTGATTCCATGCAAGGATCAGTGCAGCAGCAACATTTAGATGCAAACTAGATACCCAAGTGATTAATGTTGTCATCGGTGGGCATCGCGTTATGCTTGACACGCCATATGAGAAAGTTTAACTTCGCAAGGATCTTCTTGGACCAAAGAAAATTTCCCCAAGAGTCCGTTTCAACCAAAGTGTGAAGTAGCTTACGAGCAGCTTTAACTGAAAATTTATCGGACGTTGATCAAGAGAAAAGACATTTGTCTTGATCAGATGAAAACTCAATAAGATCAAAGATGGATCATTGTTCTGGGCTGAGGGTAGTCTGTATGAAATCTGGATACATGCTCGCCTGCCTGAAGGATGCGTCTAGAATTTGGTAGCCAGGAAAACCAATTTTGGCTCCTACCCAGTTATCGTGCTAGTAAGAGATATCACAGCGGTCAACAATCCACCGCATCTGGAGCTCCACAGCCAGAATGAGACGGAGAATCTCACGCCAAAGGGGAGAAGGCCTTCCACGTTGATTATCCACGATGAGACCATATTTGGAACTGGAGAGCTTTCCCCAAAGAATACGGTGTTCGATTGCCTCCCAATCGAGTTTGGCATGCATGGCCTGCACAGTGCCGGTAATATCAACCACGTTGATGCCACCCTCATTCGTTAGCCTAGCTAGCCTCGACCACGCAACCCAATGGTGCTTACCCTCACTATGAGCATCCCAAAGGAACGTGGACATGATGCTTTCAAGGTGAGATATAATAGCTTTAGGCACCTTGATGGATGAAAGTGCGTGCATGGGGATTGAAGTGAGAACATGGTTGATCAGCGTAATTCGACCACCAAAAGAGAGGTGATGACTCTTCCAGTTGGTAATGCGACTAGAGAAATTTTGAAACACTGTCAAAATGATGAAGACAGAGCCTCATCGAGGAAATTGGGACACCCAAATAATCCATGGGGAAGTTTTCCTTGAGAATGCCCGAGGACTCAATGGAGGAGGTCCTGCTACCTGCACACCGATTGGATATGTAGAAGCTGCTTTTTTTCCAATTTATAAGTTGACCACTCCATTTACAATATTCATCAAGAATATTGTTAATACCCCAAACATAACATTTGTTGTCATTGATAAAAAGAATAGTGTCATCTGCAAACATTAAGTGAGAGACACTGGGGGACTGAAGTCTACATCGAAACTCTGAGATATGATCTTCATTGTACCTTTATGAATAAGGTTGGTAAGAGTGTTCTGCATGAGGATGAACATACTTGGAGAAAGGAGATCACCCTGCCATAAGCCACAAGCCGACTTGAAGAAACCCCATCTCTTACCAAAAAACACAATTGAGAGCCAAGGAGAGCTAGAGCATCTGAACAGAATGTCAATCATTCTACTAGAGAATCTCATGCAGGAGAGAACCTTAATAATAAAGGACCATTCGATTCAGTCATAGGCTTTGTCCATATCGAGTTTAATAACAATATTCAAACCTTGCACTTCCCGATCAGGGTTTTGTAGAATTGCAAGGACCCAGAGGTAGGTCACTAAGGAAACTATAGTTGGGGATGGATGCAGTACTGAGATGGGCTCCAGACAGTAAACACAACATCATTTATTTATCTTTTCAAGTTGTGTTGTCTATGCTTGTTGATTTGCCACATTGGGGGTCAATTTCATACTACTCTATGACCTGACATTACATCTTTTATAAAATATATTCATATTGTCTTACATTGTTTTCTTTAGTTAGCTTATTTTTATGTTTTTATTTTCTCGTGTATGGCTATGATTACTGAGGTTACAGTCTTCTCATGTCACTTTAAACCTCCATTGCTAGTCGACAACCTCTTGCATAAGGGGATGTGCACATGAGGTTATGTGACACATCATCACGGACCCGATTAATCGGGTCAGGGTGATACACCTTAGTATAATTAAATTTGGTATACAAACAATATTGATGTCTACATATTGGAATTAGAAAAGTATAATTAAAAATGTATGATAGCATGGAAGAAACTTCAGGGAAAACGGGGACTCGTGTTGAGAACTATGTGTTTTCCTTGGAGGATTACATGGAAATGAAAGGCATAAGATAATTCCTTGAGACTGATGCTTAGTCAAGTGTAATTCAAGGAGAAGTAAACAATGTAGGGTTTTATGAGGAAATATTAATATTGTAGTTCCATTAAGTGGTGGTGGAAGTCCCCTTTTATAAGTGGTGAGAATGTAATTTTTGTAAATATTGTTTACATTAAAAAATTGTCATTATATTATTCATGGATAAAGATTAAAAGGAATAATAATGAAGTGGTGTATGAGATAAGATTGACCATTTCTCAGCCATTAATTTTCAAACATGTTTTCAATATGTTTTTAAGCCCCCTACTCGTTGAATTGTCACTTTTACAATTTCTGGTTTTATCGTGGTAACCTGTTTTTACCAATGTAAATCACTTTTTAAGACTAAAAACAAAATGGCCCTTCATAAATAATTTGTGCATATTGTTTTTAAATTTGAAATTGATTTTATGTGATAAATTTTTTTTCTTATGAAAAATCATTTTTAACGTGCCCACATTTAGCCAATTTTAAGTAAGTGTATTTATAAAAGTAAAAATTACATATAGGGTAAAATTATCAGTGTCATTTATTTTTATAATTTTTTTATTATAAAACAAATAAAAAATATCTTGATTTCAAATTATAAAAAAACCAAATTTAGCCAAAGTTTTATTTAATTAAAAGAAAATAAAAAACAGTTTTTATTGGAAAATATTGCTTGAGGGCATAAAATTGGAATCATGGCTTTTATAAATTCAACGTAGTATTTTTAAAATGTATAGTTTTACATATAAAACAAATATTTTATTAATTAAAAGGTTTAAATACTTCAAGGGCTTTCTTATATAATTATAATGTTACAATTTTTGTGAAGATCAAATTTTCACTGTTCACCTAAAAATCAATTATTTTAGAAAAGTTCCAAAAAATCATTATAAGATTATATGGTTATTATGAATCCAAATGTGTAGTTCATTTTTTTCAAATTAAAATTCTATCAGATTAGAATATAAATTTTAAATGAAATCATTAAATATAATAAAAATTGATTTTATTAGAAATTAACGTTTCAATGTGATGGTTATTCATATACTTATTTTATATCAATTACTAATGAAATTAGTGTTAATATATTATTCATATAAAAATATATGTTATTAATATAAACTATATACCTTATCCATAATATATTATGTTTCTTATAATAAAGCACCTAAAATCGAATTTTAGTAGAAAATGTATTTCTAGCATAAATTGATCATATAAGTTATTTAAACACATTAATTGTATCAACACGTTAGTATTAAAAGTGACCATTATTTTTTTTATGAATTTCATAATGCACATAATCTATTTTAAACTGATAAGCTCAATGGCTATATTTCAATGGTTATATAGTGTTTCATGGTTCATTTTGATTTGGTGTTTCATGTAAAGAAAGATATGGACACAATGATTACTTAATGGAAAATTATATAGTAAATTTTTTGCGATGTTACACCTCTCACCCCTAAAACCTTAGCATATGACTGGGTATTACGGCCCACTATAACCCCCATGACCTCATCACAAATGTCTAACAAATGAATTTGGTTATTTATTTTCAATTTTGACCACAATAATTAAATCTCTATACATATCACAACATTATTTCTAGGTTTTTTTTTCTACCATGATTATCCTCATAAATATTAGTGTTGTACTTCTATGATAAAAATAAATGATATTTATAGTTAATAATATAGTTTGAAAAGGTAATAAGAAAAATATATAGATTGATTACCTAGACGACTTAAGGGGCAGAGTTTCAATTATTAAATAATGGTGTTTTTTTATTCAAATAAGGTTTGTTCTATTTTCTTCTGACATGTGAGTTTATTTTGGTCTTTTAATGAAGGAATATAGACATTTCTTATTAACTTTGCAAAATTAATGGAGTGTCAATATTGAAATTATATAATTGGAACTATGTGTGGGTAGATATTTTTCAATTCATCCCATATAATTAAAATATGATATACCAACGTTGAAATGATATGGCTAGTACTTAGGGTTGATAGACATTCCCTTTAATTGTGTGGAATTATAGTTACTATGTCAATATTGAAATTATATGGTTATGGATTTGGGTGGTTTGATATTTCCCCATCAATTTGGTAGTGTTCTATTCTGGGTATCAATATTTTTATGATATTGTTTTTACTTGGGGATGGTATATATTATGTCTTATATTTGGTAGTTTTAAGCCCATAGTATCAATATTGAAATGATATATTTAGTAGTCAGTGTGGGTATATATTTCCTTAAACATTCAGTGGTTGAAGATCCCATCAGACAGTTATAATGAAGTATTTTATTTTTTGTCAGTAACTGTTTTCAATTAATTTCAATGATATTCAATTGATGATAAAGAGAATTTGCATATTTGTGTTTCAAGAGAAATTCCAGCAAAATTCCATACTCTAGAAGGTAAAACCAATAGATGAAAGAATACCATATATACAAGTACTATTTTTATACGGTGACAGGATTGGCCGAATTATTTAACAAAAAGATGGAAGACATGTGTCGCTAGATGTAAGGGAGGGAACTAAGAGTTTATAGAGTGCACATTGTAACAGGAAGAAGCTATAACCATCTGATAGTTGTTTAACTATTCTTCATGATAAGGAAAAGTACAAGAGATATTCAGAAGTACTCTATTAAAAAATGTAAAGGAAAATTGAATGTCTATCCAAAATAGATATTTAATATATTATACTAATATTGTATTTGGATGGATGGATGATTGTTTTCTAGGAATAAAAGCAGTGAACATCTGGAAGAGAAGATGGTCCAAGTATATGATGCGAAAGGTGTATCTAGTAGATGTAAAATGAAATAAAATAAATATTTCATATAAATCACACACAAATAAGTTTTTCTATTTGAAACTGAGCTCACAAATACACACTTACATATTTAGAAGATAGAAAAACCAAGTTAACCAGATGTCACATATTGAAGAAGACCAGAATCTAAGGTGTCTGGAAATTAGATATCTGGAAGGTGAAGTAACTGAAGAATTGGAAATGTCTCCAAGAAGTCACCCTAATATTGTAATGTTAACCCTAATGGTCATATGATTCGTTTGTCCTTTTACATGGAGTACTACCAATAAAATTCATAAAGGTATGGAACTTACTGAAAATTAAGTTACATCTAAGGAAGCATCATCATTGAAAAATATGTTGAAGATTATGAATTGGAAGATCTCTAGAAGAAGAAGTTTCTAAGTGAGTTGAGATTTTTGAGATAACTAGATAGGATTAAAGTAAATTTAGATGATGCATTCAATTAACTTTTAATGTAATAAACTCACTTTGGTAGAAGACCAACTATGATTTATGAAAAGCTAAAAAAATGTTGATTCAATCAGAAGATGGAGAAGAGAGGCTAAATTTGAAGACTCCTAAAGAAGTTGACAAGAAGGAAATGATATTTATGAATAATATCGAAGATATATTATATTAATACAGGGAATAAGTAAAAGAATCAGAAGATGAGGTGTTACCTGAGGTGATTGACTAAATTACAATCATAAAACCGACTGTTAGTAAAGAAAATATAAGAAGGATCATAAGCATTCAACAAAGAATATGCCCTTGGGTGAAGAAAAACTAAGTGTTAAAATAAATTCAAGATAGAAGTGATAAGTCAATTGCTGCCAAAGTCCAACCGATCAGACTATTTAGATTATTGGACCATGAGTAGGCTATATGATCAGAAGAAGAATTCAAATCACAAAGTTCAAAAATGGTGTCTAGTATAATATATAACGTCCATAGGAAGCAAAATGATCATATCACAGTAAGTCATAAGACTTCAAAGCTTTAAATGTTTGAGTAAAGGCAGGGGTAGAACTCAAAGATTCATAATGATGTATTTTTTAAGGATGTTGAATAAATGATGTTGTGAGACTTCACATAAACATTGTGAAGTCACAATAAAAGTGATCATATTGAGCTAGATGTTTAATATTCAGAAATTCATGAAGGAATGTTCAGAATTCATGATGATATTTGAGAATAAGTTAAAGATCAATGAATCCATACTTTTTAGAAGCTTTGAATGTGTCGTATCCTGATATCTTCAGAATATATTAAATGTGGTCTACTAAGGTGTGAATAGTCAGGATTTTCAAATTAATGCATGCACATTCCCCACATTTTTTGAGGATGAATAGTTACATGAAGGAGGAACATCATATGAAGAGATGCGATGAGGTATTTAGAGAGATTATGATATTACTAAGAAGTATAAAAGAGAGGGATCAGCCATCCAATAACATTCATTAGAAGATCATAGGGTTTTAAGAATTGTGGAGACCTGAAATTATAGTTCTGAGAAATATTTGAGGGAGCTATCCAGATTTAGAAGGAAAATTTTAGTGTCAGATCAACATCAAGAAGAGAACTATAGATGACCTGGATGTTGATGTTCAGAGGTTGAGGGGTCTCAAAATTAAGTTTTCCAGACGAAGAATAAGTATGACATGCATGTGAGTTTAGAGGAGCATAATTAGTAGTCAAAGACCAATTCATAGAGTCTGCAGAGAACCCTTGACGACTGGTTGTTACAATATGCAAAATGGCATCACAAAAGATAGATTCTGGAAGACATGATGGGATTTCATGTAACTGTAGGACGCGCAATGGGTCCCGAATAATAAAGGTCCCACACCACTTGTAATTGATAATAATATTATTAGTGGAGAATCTATAGATCAGAATAATAACTGGATGTAGCAAGTAGTAGGTTTCCCACATTGGGTCAAACCATATAAAATCTATCTGAGTGTTTTTTTCCCTTTCATTATCATTATTTCATACGAGTTTATTTGGTGAGACGTACAATAAGATACATAAATGCTAATCGAGGCAGAGGATTAAAAAATATAAAAGGGTGTGGAATATCATGTTAGTCTTATTCGTCAAAAATAGGTCAAAAATAGGTCATAGATGATTCACCCCCTCACAATGTGACTGCAAGATCCACAGACTCTCAAGTGAAATCAAATAGGTCATAGTTGTGTTTAATTTTGTTGGACCCCATTTAAGTTTAATGGGTATTTATGAGTCCCACATCGGACTTACTCTCCTTGTAATTCGTTTTACTCATTTATAAAAGAATGTCTTCACCTCTCATCGAGGTAAGGGGAATTCACCAGTAACATGGTATCAGAGGGAAATTAATCCCGAGACCTCCCTCCCCTGCGGATTCCCGGTTCTGTCCGGCCCCGCCTCTCTCCCCTCTGCCCTAGCCATTCCTGGCGGGCCTCTTTCTCCGGCACAGCTCTCCTTCCCGGCGGCCCCTCCTCTCCAGGCGCGGCTCCCCCTCCCAGCGGCCCCTCCTCTCCCGGCGCGACCCTCTCTCCCGGCGCGACTCCCCTCCCGACGCCCTCGCCCAGCGCCAGCCCCTCGTCCCGGCGGCCCTCTCTCCCGGCGCGACTACCCTCCCGGCGCCCTCGCCCAGCGGCGCCCTCGCCCACCGCACCTCCCAGACGCGGCTCCCGGCGCCTTCTCCCGACGTCTCCTCCCGGTTGCAAGCACTGGCCTTGTCAACACAAGCCCCGCCCTCCGTCGTGGCGCGCGCTCGCCCAGCGCCCGCCCCGCCTTCCGTCCCGGCTCCCTGCACCCGCCGACTCGCAGGCTTCTCCCGCCTGTGCGCGCCGCCAGCAGCGCTTCTGCCTCCCCTGCGCCGTCCGTCAGGCTCTCCCGGCTTCCCGGCGTGATCGGCCCTGCTCCGGCTGTTTCGTCCGGAGACTCCCGGTGCACTCGTCCCCGACGCGCCTCTCTTGCGCACTCCTCCAGTCAGGTGCTTCCTCCCGCAATCCAGGAGTTTTCTGTTTTCTGGTTCCCATGCGGTTGTCCAGCCCCGCCCTCCCGCAGCACTCCAGACGACGTTTGACTGGACAGTCTCCCGACGCTTCTCGGCTCCTGCATCCGATGCAGTCTCTCGGTCCGCCTCCAGCGGTTTCCCAACCCCGTCCTGAGCATCGGTCCTCTTATCCAGCCACCATTGCTCAGACTGCTAGCTCCACCGCCTGCCTATCTCATCGACCATCGGACTGGATGCTCGACTCCGGTGCGTCTCAACATCTCACAGGAGATTTTGGTCTGTTCACTACCTACCATCCATCGACCAGTGCATCTCCAATCACTGTTGCTGATGGATCAACAATCCCCATTGCGGGTTTTGGCACATGCCTTTTGACCCCGTCTATGAGTCTGTCTTCCGTTGCTCACGTTCCTCACAACCAGTTTAATCTTCTGTCCATCAGCCAACTCACCAAAGATTTAAACTGTGCTGCTATTGTTTCATCTTCTGGTGTTGTGTTTCAGGAGCGCTCGACGAATCGAGAACTGGGTCGAGGTCATCTTCAGGCCGGGGTGTACATACTCGATATCCCACACCCTATTGCCTGCCCATCCACCTCAGCCCGTGCCCTTGACCTTCATTCTCGCCTTGATCATCCGCCGGTTTCCGTCCTACATAAACTTTGCCCCCAATTCAGTCCTACTCTTTCATTCCATTGTGAACCCTGCAAATTTGCAAAACATCATCGGGTGACATATGTACCTCGCTTGGACCCACGTGCCGCGAATCCTTTCGATCTTGTTCACTCCGATGTATGGGGTCCTTGCAGGGTTCCTAGTCAGCCCAGGTACCAGTATTATATTACCTTTATTGATGACTACTCCCGCATGACCTGGCTATACTTCTTCGTGATCGGTCTGAAGTGTGTTCTACCTTTCATACCTTCTACAATGAAATTCATACTCAATTTTCAACCTCGCTGAAATGTCTCCGCTCCGACAATGGACGAGAATATTTATCCTCCACCCTTCAGCAGTTTCTCAAGGATAAATGCACCATTCACCAGACATCTTGCCCGGATACACTACAGCCGCCATATTCTGGAGACTGCTCGTGCCCTTCTATTTCACATGAAGGTGCCTCTCTAATTTTGGTGCGATGCTATCCTGACTGCTACCTACCTCATTAACCGCCTCCCTTCTTCTATCCTTCAGGGGGAGACTCCTTTTCGGACTCTGTTCTCCTCTCTCACTCCTTACTCCCTTCTCTTGCGTGTCTTTGGATGTCTCTGTTATGTCCGTGACACTCGACCCGGTCTCTCCAAACTCTCTCCTAAATCCCTCCGCTGCATATTCCTCGGCTATTCCCGTACTCAGCGCGGATATCGATACTTCTCTCCGGACCTACGGCGGTATATCATCTCTGCTGACGTATCGTTCGCTGAGAGCTCTCATTTTTCACATCTCTCTCCTCATCCAGACACTGACATTGATGATTGTCTTCCCCTCATCATCCACCCTCCACTAGTGTCTCCCCCTGCTGCTGCTGATCACCATTTTGGTGCGGTCTACTCTCGCCGCCCATTGCCTATACCCCCTGTCTCGGTCGAGGACATCATCGTCCCTGCTTCGTCCGATGCTCCTGCCCCGACACCGGACGACTTGCCCATTGCACTCCGGAAAGGTACTCGTTTGTGCCAAAGTACACCTTTATTTGTATCTTCATACAGGGGTCTGTCAGCTCTGGAGACAGTATCGATTCCTCGAACCGTTGGTGATGCAAAATCTCACCCAGGATGGCAAGCAGCAATGCGGGATGAATTGCAGGCTCTGGAAGAAAATCATACTTGGGATCTTGTCCCCCTTCCAGCAGGCAAACAGGCGGTTGGCAGCAAATGGATTTACACTGTCCGGCTCAATCCTAATGGCACTCTCCATCGCCTCAAAGGCCGCCTTGTGGCTAAGGGCTTTGCACAAACTTACGGGGTGGACTGCTTTGATACATTCTCTCCAGTGGCCAAGATGACCTTCGTCCGATTATTCATCTCTCTAGCGGCATATCATCGTTGGCATCTTCATCAGTTGGATGTCAAGAATGCCTTCCTCCGTGGCTTTCTTGAGGAAGAAGTTTATCTGCAACAGCCACCCGGCTTTTGTGCCTCCGGCGCCGAGTCTCAAGTTTGTCGACTCTGCCGCTCTCTGTACGGCCTCAAGCAATCTCCTCATGCTTGGTTCGGCCGCTTCAGCACTGTTGTCACTGATTTTGGCCTCTCTCGAAGTATAAAGGATCACACGGTTTTTTACAGAACGACTCCTGCTAGTTGTATCCTCTTGGTGGTCTATGTGGATGATATCATCATCACAGGGAGCGACTCCACAGGCATCGCCAACCTCAAGGCGCATCTACACCACCACTTTCACACCAAAGATCTTGGTCCCCTCACCTACTTCATTGGCATCGAGGTCTCCCGTTCTAAGGACACTATCTCTCTTTGCCAACGCAAGTATGCTCTTGATATCTTGCAGGATGCAGGTTTGAGCACACCAACTGCAGTGGACACTCCTCTTGAGCCTAGGGAACGCTCTCTCCATACCGACTCGGAACCATTTCCTCATCCCGAGAGCTATCGACGTCTGGTGGGTAAACTTAACTACCTCACCATGACGCGACCAGACATTGCCTGCGCCGTTGACAAAGTCAGCCAGTTCATGGAGCATCCAACCAGGTCTCAGTGGGATGCTGTCCTCCGCATTGCCAAATACATCAAGAAAGACTTTGCATGTGGCCTTCAGTACTCACATCATGCTCATTTGGATGTTGAGGCCTTCTGTGATGCGGACTATGCAGGTTGCCTCACTACCCGCAAGTCTACTTCGGGATTCGCCGTGTTCTCCGTCGGTAACCTCATCTCCTGGCGCAGCAAGAAGCAGACTGTCGTCTCCAGATCGAGTGCAGAGGCCGAATACCGCGCCATGGCCACGATCACCACTGAGATCATCTGGCTTCGTCATCTCCTCCATGAACTCGGCTTCCCGACGCAAGCCTCTGCTCGTATCTGGTGTGACAATCAGGCAGCCACAAAGATTGTCTCGAATCCTATCTTCTATGAACGGACGAAGCATATCGAGGTGAACTGTCACTTTCGTCGCAACCATCTAGAGCAGCAACATATCAGCTTTGGTCATATTCTGACGGCAGATCAGCTTGTCGACATCTTCACCAAAGGCCTCCCAAGAGCTTGCCTTGACTCTCTCACTACCAGGCTGGGTATTCACAGCATCCATGACCCAGCTTGAGGGGGAGTATGAGGTGGTCTTTGTGTCTTGTCATCTTTTTTCTTTGTGAGACTCAATCCAATCTGGGCATGTCCAGCTTGAGGGGGAGTGTTGGACCCCATTTAAGTTTAATGAGTATTTATGAGTCCCACATCGGACTTACCCTCCTTGTAATTCGTTTTACTCATCTATAAAAGAATGTCTCCACCTCTCATTGAGGTAAGGGGAATTCACCGGTAACAAATTTATTTAAAATAAGATTTTTTGATGTTGATGGAATAATTATTCTGGAAGTTGAGCATGTTACAGTGATGCTTGATCTGGACAATCAGAAAGTTGGGCCTGAATTTACGTTAACATAAGATACCACTTTTTGTGGAAACATAGATGTTCTGGCTAAAACAATATTTAAGTGGTAAAAGAAGTAGTCCCAGAAGTTTAAAAAATTATTCTCTCAACCACACCTAAAGGTAGATTGACAATCACGGAAAGATATGAAGGATGGAAGACACTGTAATAAATCTATACAATATAATCCCTTAGATTATGTATTTTCAAGATGTGGTAAGTATTTTTCTATATATTTAATTAAATACTTTAACAAAAAAAAATATTATACAAAAAATGACACAATTGGGGTTTCTTGAGGTAGAATTTGATGAAACCTTAAAAAAAGACGTATAACCCTCAATTAGGGTCTTAGTTTCTCCTTATCCTGTACAGTATGCTCTTTGTATGTCAATTAAGCACACAAAGTGATACCTAAAATCATGTGTCCGGTGAACAACAAAGATCTGGCTTGGGCCCGGCCATATCCCACATAAGCCAAAAGCAAGATGAAAAAGATAAGTTCATCAACCAGAAAATAGGGGCACTGGAAATGCGCAATGGGGGAGGTTGGAAAACTCACATGAATTTGTAAGGGAGAGGCCAAGGGGTTGACCTGGGGAACTCCACTTTGTCCTTGAATCGATCTCTGGTCCTATCTCCGTTGGGCCTACACTTACCGAACGACCCCGTGAACTGCTTCCCTCTTCTGGTCCTCTTGTCCCCCCTTCCGCAGAGCGCCGGATCGAGAGATGCCGTCGGCGACGAGACAAGGGAGGCACAACGCACAGTCATGAAGACCTTTCTCGCCACCGCGCCGCACCGCTGCAACATCGTCCCCCCGCCGCGATACCGTGAGACTGCTCCGCCGGCGCACGGGAGCAGGGAGGCCACTTTTGAAGATACACTAGTGTTCGAAAGTGATTCAACCCGCACCATTGGGGTTTCTAAATATATACATTTATATATCAAAGGACTACATGGGAAAAACAAAAAAAACTCGAATAAGAAGAATTGCAATGGAATGTTTGTCAAAATGTTATATTTAAAAGGGATTTAAATAACATATTCATTCATCAAAAGTTATAGTTAATTTCAATAATTCTCATTTAGAGATCAATTCTTGAAGAATAGAAGAAATTGGAAACTCTCTGATAGAATAAGGAAGTTGATTGAAGATCAAATCCAGAAGATAAAAGTTGAATATAAAGAGATTAAAATTACTTGAAAATTATAAAAAAACCATGTTTAGTGTTTCTTGAGTTAGAGATAAAATTAAGAAACACGGAATTTACTCATGTTCAAACATTACGTGAATTCAAGAGATTAACCACATCTGAAATTTCCAAGGAGAGTATTCCAAAAATATTCAATCTGACTACAAAAGAAGATTTAAGATAAAAAGAGATACATAATTTATTGGAATAATGAAGAAGGAAAACCCATATTCCAATGAAACTAATTTCATTAATTCCAATCCTTTGAATTATATAGGTTATAATCATAATTTCAAAGAAAATTGGGTGAAGAAAATATTGGAGTAACCCGCTAAAGCTGTTATGTTGGAAGAAAAGAAGAAAACATGAAACTTTTCTCAAAAATGTATCCAGAAGGAGAATATTCATATCCATGAACTAGAGGAATCCTCCACCAAATAGGGTTTCAAAAAATAGATGTAACCAAAAAAATTTGGGCACTATTATTTCTTTGGAAATTCTGGACAAAAATTCATTGATGATTAGTACAACATTCAAACAGCTAGAAGAAGTCATGTGTCAATGGGGAGAAGAATTAAATTTAAGATAAATTTAGTTAAGTGAAACAAGAGTACACAAAAGAAGAAAAATCAATTGATATAAAATAGAGTTGAATATAGTGAAATGTTTCATTGACATTATAGAAGAAGTGGTCATGGTGACGATGACTTCTAGTTTACATCCACCAAGAGAAATTCAATTACAAACAATGGATGGAGGACACAATAGCTAAAGAAATATGAATACATGATAGACCTTAAGTCTTTGTTGGGATGTAAAGAAATAGAAATTACCATAAAGAACATACCCAAGAAGAAAGTAATAGATGATATCTCTCTGAAGAATATATATATATATTGTGGAAGAAAAGAAACTTGATAGATAGTAGTGAATTATCCATGAATATTAAATTCAATAGAAGAATGATTGAACAACAATCAAAATAAATCCAAATAAAGAAGAAAGCGGATGATCTAGTGAAAGGCTCAAAAAACAAAAATGTTCAAGTTCAATGGACATTACAATTGAGGGAAAACTTATTTAAAGATAAGAAGCTATGTGGGACATATAAGAAAGCCAGACACACTTTTGAGAAATGTATGGAAATATTAACTGGATAATAGATTTTGGCAAGTAAGAATAAAAATTAATCAAAAAATACAAAGTTTTCTAAGAAATAGAAATATAAACAAAAATATAAAGATTAATATTCCCCAATGGTCTGCATGAAAGTTTGGCCAAAATACATAGAAGAAGAAAGAAAGATGGAAGAGAAAGAATAAACAACTGGAAGCTCCTTGCTATCATTTTAGAAAAAAAAATTCCCACATAAAGAGAAAATTGAACTTATATGAAAGAAGTCCATGCTACCCAAGAATATTGGTGTTCGGTAAATAAATGATGAAAACATGAATAAAATTTAAATTGGAATGAATGGAGTTTCCAAGGTGAGAAGATTTTCTCAATCATGATACACTAACAAATAAGAAAATGAAGATCCACCTTATTCACTTTTAAATTCTTATTATATTACATGAAGATGAGAATTGATGATGTCACAATCTAGGAGAGACTTGAAGTAAAGGTTGTGAAAAATGTTTTATAGCTATCAGAAGAAACCCATCATGGAGTACTTCCTCAAAAATTGTCTCAACCACATTATTTTTGTTGATCAAAACCATGATGAAGAAGGATGAAATAGTTAAAAAAACAATGGGAAGCGAAAAAAAAGATAGTGGTTCCAGATTATTGGTAATTTAAGAAGGGAGATCTAAATTTCAAAAAAAAAGAGATTAAAGTGCATGGACCTTGTAGTTTTTTATAATGATATCTAAGAGGTAGAACCTCCAAATGATTATAATGATGTTTCAAATAACGAAAATAAGGGTAATACAGTTTCTATCATATATGATTTATGATGATACCCTACATAATGTTAAATAAAAATTCTATTTTTTTTAAAGGCGCAGAAATTTTATCATTTATTGGAAAAGTTAAAAAGGGGTACCATGTGAAGGGGAAGAAGCCAATATTTGGGTTGAATATTTTTTATCTCGTTAGTTGAAATGGGTGAATGAAATTATTTGAATGAAAAAAATACTTGTTTAAAACCCATAAATGATGTTAAATAAAGTAGTATCACTTAGTGAATGTTACGAATAACTGTAATGTCTGAATTAATCACTATTGTTTTCAAGACCGACCACTACTCACATATATTTAGAGCTAGTTAATTAAATTATTATTGAAGACTTCTCTCAAGGAAATCATATGTTAAATTTATTATAATTTTTTTATGGGATGAAAATGAGGATTGATTAATAATTCCATCACAAAGGGAAACCCTGAATTTATTATGAATAAGGGGGAGAAGAAATCATTGACTTAAGAGTAAAATTGGTTTTTAAAAATAAATCCAATGTGGGAGATTAAAGATCCCATCAGATTGTGAGAATGAATTATTGCATTTTTTTCAATCACTATTTTCAATTGAAGTTAATGATGATAAAATGAAGGTAATAAAATATTTCTAATATGTGGTCTATAAGTAAATCCATTGAATGATCATACTCTGTATGGTGGAACCATCAGCAGTTAGAACACCGTAGATTCATTTATTACTTCTAGATGATGGCACTAATGATGAGTTTAGTGATATATCAAAAAGATAGAAGACTCATTCCACTAATAGTAAGGAATAGAAGTTCATCTGGTGTTGTTAATGGATGAAGTAGAGTTTATAGTGTCTAAATTTTTTTTAGATGCAACCACTAACATATAAAAATTATTAAACAATTATTCATGATAAAGACATGTACTAGAGATATTTTTATGTCACCCAAAAGAATAATTAATTCTCCTACTAATATCAAAATATAAATTTAAAAAAAACCCAAAAACATTAACTACTAGAACATATAATAGTGGTATAAAGGGGTCTATCCCATGAAGAAATTTTTTATAGTTATTTAATTGTGTTGTCATTTTTCAAAATTAAATTAAAACAAAAATAAAAAAACAAATTGAGAGGTGTGATTGGACTCACTCAAAAAAGATAAAAAGGAGGATGAGGGGAAGTGAGTTGACATTGAGGATGGATTTTCATAATTTTAAATCAAATTCATTAACTATGAGATTTTTTTTGGGATACTAGTGATACATCTAATCCTTGTATAGTACTATCTAAATCAGTCAACTTATCTCTTAAGGATTCCTTTAACTAATCCAGATTTAGGGTGCTTAATCTTGAAATTTATAGTGAAGTTAAGGTCGGGCCTCACTCTCTCGCTTCCCTTTACCACATTGAGGTTCATCCTCTAAATTTATTACACTACATAGATAATTTGATGATAATATTTTATTGAAGTCAAAGTGCTATTAATTAAAAATTGTTCTTTGAGATTTTGATACTCATCATTTTTATCAACTCACCTTTCCCTTGAATAAATAGTTATTCATGATTAATCAATAAATTAATATGAATACATTTTTTTGAGGGAAAGTAATTGAGATTTAGATATAAAAATAAATATAATACGAAAAAATGAAAACCTATGATTAAGACACTTGAACCAACATATGAGTTCTATAAATACACAGTCAAAATAAAACAGAAAAGGAACTAATTAAGCTTCATGGATGTTTAATGATGGAACTTTATCCTCCACTCCCACTCAGATTCTAGGTTGAAATATTTTACTACCCTCCTATGTTAGCGTCATATGTTAAAATTGGAACCCACCTTCGGTTATATGAAATTCTATTCTAGATCCTCTCTAGTCTAGATATCGATCCCCATTGCACATTAGTGTACTAACCTATTTATTGGAAGCATCCTCCTCTGTTTTATTTTATTTTTTAAACGTTCTTCCTCCCACTTGTATTTATCTTTTTCTATTTTCTTCCCCCTCTCACCAAATTTCATTCTATTACATTAATTCATGCAGTGTTTGGGTCTTCTATGTAGTCTACCAAATCTATTTTTGAATTGGTTTTTCTATCCTATTTGCATACTATTTCAAGCATCTATTTGTTAAGTGGGGCCTAAACATGTGTTTCTTTTTTATACATATTATAGGGTAGCCTGCATCATTTGTGGATATCCTAAAAACATCATGTTTTTTAAAATATATAATCCTCATCCTATGACATGAAGATATTCCCCTATAATATAGCATTTGCATGGCCTTCTTGTCCATGCTTCATCCTAACACCCAGAGCTACATCCTTTATTTCTCCCCAAACTGTTATTACATCCATTTGAGGCACCTCTGCGTCGTAGTGGAGGGATTATTCCATAATGTTTTTCTTTATATTCTCTAGAAAAAGTGGTTTCAGGGTAGCATGTTTCTTGATGGAGAAACCCTCTTTCTCTTCATTTGGGGTGCTCAGTGGCAATGCTGAAGTGTCTGATCCATGTTTGAGCCCTTTGTCCGACTACGATGTAAGGGAGAAGCCTGTGGCATAATAGTGCTTGAGTATCTAGAGGCAGTGAGCTCCTCATCACTAGCAATTGATTCCTTTGTGGTATAACAAGGACAACTATAGTGAAGTGTGCGTTTGATGAAGATAATGGGTGTGTTGAGGTGAGACGATGTTATTCCGATAAGTTCACTGTACTATGTGTGCTCCACATCCCACCTTAAAAAATCATAGGTTCTTCCTCCTCTTAATAGTAACAGTGTCACCTTAACCATATAATATGTCAGATTGGTGTTGGAGGAAGCCCTACACCCTCACGAGCCACCCCACACTGGGGAAGAACTCCTCCCATCATCATGTAGACTTGAACCCTATATACCAACATTCTCATGTGCACATGTTGCACAAGATATGCTTCTACTAACACCTGCCACCCCTACGGGCCTTCCCAAGGGGATTTCTTGGCCGAACAACCCTTCATAGGCTAGATATGTGTCTTGCAGCATGTGGGTTGAGGGATATCATGGGTTGTTCCATTTTTTTTCTCAGTCCTATATTTGAAATTTCCTATACTAAACAAATATAAAAATGCTCAAAATAATAAAACAAAGTAAAATAAGTATTTTGATTATTTTTATTTCTTTTTCCAAAATTTCATTCCAAATTATAAATCACTCATAATTGATTATTATTCATTAATATATGGGTGTATACAATTAAAAATGAATGATTATTAGAAATTAAAATTTAAAAATTGTATAAAAAATAGTAACTCATAAAATCCCCACACATAAACCATGCATGTCTTGAAGAATGAATATTTATTATATATTAAAAAGGAAACACCCATTCTACCAATATTAAAAATTTAAAACCAATAAAATTAAAAAAAATTCAATGGAGGAAAGATAATTTAAAAAATTTACATTTTAAAAATGATTTCAACTCATCACTAGACATAATTTATTTTGTTTTACCATGAAAAAGTGATGGAACTTTTCATATATTCCATTCAATTCTTTTAATTCATCATTATTAACATGTAAATTCATGATTTACCTCATGATTTTTTATCTTATCACTGAAGGTAAAATATAAATGTTATCTTTTTCTCAAACCATGAGTACATGCACCAAAAATATGAATTTTAAGATGATCTATATTATCCACTTTATAGAGGAAATAATCAATAAAATTAACGAAAAAATTGAAATATGGATCAAATGAATATGAGTTTAAGGGATGATAGAAAATTAATGAATAAAAATTTAAGCTGAAATGGAGGTTTAGATCTAAGTGTGAATATTGATAAACAATGTAAACCCAATGACAGTCTCCTCTTGAAAGAATGAAATCTCCCCCCATATCCCAAGCTTGTGTATAGCCATTATCGATGAATGAACAATGAACGAGTTACCCCTATATTTTTTTTATTCTTCAAATGTTATAATTTTTTGAAAATTGAGCAAGTAAAAGTATCAAATCCATCACCAAACCCCAAATTATGAAAATCATTGGTAAAGTGATAGTGATTTTTGAACTTCCATAATTGAACCCAATTTTTTTATTTTATTCTTCATTTATTTTTTCCTTTTTTTCTAGAGGGTTTAAAATGAAATATAATAAAATATATACTGAACCTTCTTCCCATGACCCAATGAAGCTCCCAAAATTTTCTCTTAATAAATAATATCCATTATTCCATTAATCTCTCTTCCTCAATACCTTTGATCTGAACATCATGAAAAATTCTAGAGTATGGGTTGGAATTTATAAATTGGATTGAAATGTGACTATTCATATCTAAGGATGTTCATTTCCTCTAAGGGATAAAAGAATGATCAATGTTAGGTAGGTCTCAAGCTTATAGGCTACATAAAAAAATTCCTAAATCATTTTTAATGTGAATTTTCACAATCATCACTTTAATAATATCTAAATTCAAATCATAGAAAGTAACATGTCTGAATTTACCTCAATAAATTTACGAATAAAATATTGGAAAATTTATTTTAGAAACCTCATGGGAATGTCAAAAGGTAATTAAATTCAATCACTAATGGAATATGTCATAACATCAAATAAATCAACATGAATTTATGAAAATCAAATCATTAAATATGGAAAGTAATTTTTAGCAACACGTGACTATAAAGAAAAATCATTATTTGTTGATTTCAAATTCCTATGTTTCACTCTAATAATACAATTTCCCCATTCTAATTGTTCAATTTAGTCAATTTGAAAATTAAAACAAGGAAACATGGGGATCTTAACAATCTTAAGTGTCATTGATCAAAAGTGTGACATTAATCTAAGTGGGGGCATGCATTTATTCTCATTAATTCTTTGGAAAGATTCTAAAAAATACATGGGGTGAAATTCATTACTAAAATTTAAATCTTACACCCCATTAACATGGGGATCTTATTTTATTTACCTTTTCTTGTTACCTTAGACCCTTTTTCTTAGGGACTTCATGGGCTTGAAAATTAAAATAGCGAAGGAAGGTCAACTCTATTTAAAGTTCAAAAAATGATTAGTTGGGGCATGTTTCACTACATTCTAAAGTTAAATACTAAACTGAGAAATAAAATAATTAAAAAATAGATTTTCCTCCCATAAAGAGCTTTAATTTAGGTCATTAATCTCAAACTTACCTCTTGGATCACATAATAGGAGTAGGGTGTCTTTATTGTGAATCAGGTGCAATTCTTATACTATTCATCCTTCATGAAAGTTATTCTTATTGTTTTTTGGAGATTTTCCTATAGTGGAAAACAACAATGTAAATAATAAAATCCCATGGGATAACCATACCTAATACCACTCCTCTTATCACTCTTTTGGTGGCTAATATTCTTTAACTTATGCACTTATCTCTTCATTTTCAGTAGAAACTCTCTATTATTGTTCTTCATGGTGCTACTCCTCTATAAGATTTGTAGGACCAAAATGGTACTGATTTTAGTATCGAAATAATGATTTAGATGATCAATATACTAGAGGGGGGTGAATTTTATACTTTAAAAATTCCTTTGGAACTTTTAAAGATGGCAATGTTTAATAAAGTTAAACAAGGTAAATTCACAAAACCTCTTAGTTCTACAAACTTGCTTGGTTCGGGAAATATGGTTCTAGAAATGAAACTTAAGAAAAGTTTACAAAGATAAAGATTCTACCTTAAAGCGTATAGAATCTCACTAATCATATTACAAGTATAAGAAAGTATAAGATAGTTATACTTTCCTCAACAACCAAAATGAAGTGGAAAACTTGAAACAATACAAGTAACAAGTAGTAAATATTTTAACCTAAAGAGAAGGGTATCCAACAACCTTGGATAAAGGTCCCTTGATTTATACTTTCAAGAAAGTATGTCTTACCCACACCAGGGTAAGCCCTCGATACGAATATCAGAATCTGTCTTGTTATCCCAGCAAGCCCTCAAACTTCAAGGTAGTCGGATCCTCTATATTCTTATCCCCGAAATCCCTCGAATTTACTCAACAACATTCAGAGTCACACGAAGCAATTCTGAACAAGATGTTTAGTACACACAAAGTAATAAAGTCTCTCTCTATAGAAATTACTTCTACAGCATATAATCTATAGATTGATCAACTTATTGTGAGCTTGTTCAAATGAGCTCCTATTTATATGCACATCTTCAATGGTCAACTCCCTCTTCCAACAGTCAATTTCGGAGGGGCCTGTACACGTGTCACTTAAACAATAGTTGGTTAGAAATAGAAAGCATGACATTGTTTTATAACTCATACAAGGGTAAGCAAAAAATATAGTTGCTTAACTAAATCCATTTTTCAGAGTGTAAGGAAAAATGAAAGTTCAGAGTCTAACCAAAAAACCATTCAGTGTCTATAATACATGAATATTCGGATTCTATCTTCAAAAGAATTCGGAACCTGAATTCTATAGAATTCTAGAGTCTAAATTTCAAGGAAATTTAGAGTCTGAATTAATAAGATTTCGAAGTCTAATCTCAGAGAGTTCAGAGTCTGAATTCAAAGAATTCAGATTCTGAACTCAGAAAGTTCGGAGACTGAATTTAGAGAATTCAGATTTTGAACTCAGAAAGTTTGGATTCTGAATTCAGAGAATTTAGAGTCTGAACTCAGAAAGTTCAGAGTCTGAATTCTGAGAATTCAGAGCCTGAATTTGGATCCTGAAAACAGAATTCTCTATATCTAAGTATTTATAAGATTCTGAGGTTTTAGTTACGAAACCGAATTTTATACTTAGAAGGAAAATGAGTTAGATTATAATATGAACAATGAAAACATGGTAAGGATAAATTTCCTTGGGGAAGGAAAATTTCCTTATGAATGTGAAACATAGGGAAAAGAAATTTTCCTTAAGATAGAGTGTTTGTGATTTTCAAAACATGAAGAAATGGAAAAGTCATAAAGAAACCTTATTGACTCAACAATCTCAACCTTTTTAGAAAGCACAAACATCCTTACAAAAAAGAATATAAGGACTTAGAAAATATTTTTCTGGACTTAGAAAATAAAACTTATCTCCATTAACACATGGGCAAAGAGGAATACGACTAACTCCCCCTTAGGCTTTGGAAACACTAAGGATCATATTCTTGATTTACGGACTGAGACTTACCATTTTATTGCATACAAAAATCTTCTTGGATAATAACTCCCCCTAGATGAACTCCCCCTTACTTAGGGAAATTTTTTCTTTTACCTTGTATTCCTTTTTAACATTCCTTTCTCCCCCTTTGTGATTTTCAGAAAGGAATATAGAGAATGGAAAAGGAAATATGGTACCTAAAACATTAGTACTAAACAAACAAAAGGAAAACAACCAAAAAATTTCATTATGATTGGAAGCATTTATACAAGGAAGAAATACAACAAAAGATCAAAATTGAACAAAATTATCCTTACGTCTCCTTTGGCATAAACTTTTTTACTATGGTTTTGAGCTTCTTGAGCTCCTTGTGATCTTCCTCTGCACATTTAAGAAGCTGATCCCGAACTTCTATTTTCTTCTCTAAGGCTTTGATTTTTTCTTCCCGAGCCTTAAGAGATTCTGCCTGACCCTTTAGAACTTCTTCTTGCTTAGAAATTTTTTACTCAAGTTTGATTATAAGATATCTTTCCCTCTTCCAACTCAGAGCAACTGAATACAACTTTCCGTTCAGGTCTTTCACTTCTTACATCCGATAATTCTGTTCCAGAGTTAGCTTTTTCTCAAAACTATTTGTGAGGTCCTTGATCTTCACATCTTCAGTTTCAAATGAATCCTTGACACTTTCTTGAAACTCATTAAGAATTCTCATGTCTTCTATAGTTTTATTTGACCAATTGGTCATATTCTTGCAAGATATTTTGTGGGCTTCGTAGTTTATGAAAAAGGTTTTGAAATCAGCCTCAAGCTTGACACACTTATCCATAACCGTGGATACTAAATCTGATTTCTAATTTAAGGTGTGTTGAAGCATTTGGTATCTAATGTCTATACTAGGAAATATTGGGATAGTTCCAACAATATTTTTCAAATACTGGACTACAAAATCATGTCCAAGGGAGGATGATTCCGAATCAGAGATTTTGCTTGGTGAGGTTTCTTTTTCTAACTCAGCAGCTTTCCTCTTTGAAGAACCACCATCATCTCTCTTATTTACCACAACCTTAGTAGGTGTATCAACTACTACCTGTTTTTACTTATCAGCTTTCAGAATAAATTCCTCTTGATTAGGAGATTCATGTTCACTATCAAATAGCTAAACGATTTTGTCTTCATCAAATTCTTCCTTTTCAGATCCTGCTTTAGCATCCTCTGGATGAATAAAATCTTTATTGATGCTTTCTTCTTCATATGGTTTGTCTAATTCGTATTCAGACTCTCTTCATCCTTCCCAGGAGTAGCAAGCTTTGATGATTCAGCTTGAGAAGTTCAGAGTGATAATTTCTCAGAAGGGATCTCCTTCTCATGAAAATCCTCAACTTGGTTTATCAGATCTTCAGTATCACCACCGCCTTCTTCTTCTTCTTCTTCTACTACTACTTTTTATTTTACTTCTTTTTCTTGGACTTTTTCCGGAGTCACAAAATTATTTCCTGAAGTCTCTGGTAAAGGTTCCATCAAGAAGGATTCTGGTACCGTAATATTCTCGGAAGCTTTCTCAGCAGCCTTCAGAAGTGATTTCACTATCTCAGCCTCAGAAAAATTCTTATTTTGCTTCTTTTATTTCTCTTGCTTCTCAATTTCTTCAGTTGTCTTCTCCATCAAATATTTTTCTTCAGCAGGGTCCAAGACAAACTTAGGCTCCCCTTCTTTCTGATTTTTCTTTTCTTCTCTCTACTTTGCTACAACTTTATCAGGATAGGATTTTTGTTTCTTTGGCTTTATAGGTGCAGATTGAGTTTCCTTTTCCACTGGGGTTTTTGCCTTCTCTTCCACTTCCTTCAACTTCCTCTTTATTCCACCCTTTTTGGAAGTCTCAGCCACTTTCTGTTTCTTCGGTAAGGCTTCTGCCTCCTCCTCAGGAAAATCATAAAATTCTTCAGATTCTTTAGAAAATCAAATTTTCATCCTTCTCAGAGTATCATCACTTAGCAACATGACTTTGCAATTTCTTGACTTAGATTTGCAAGGGATTTGGAAGGATTCTAAACACCTAACAATCATCTTTGATAGAATGGCTGGATACATAATAATCCGAGCCTTCAGATTTCCATTCTTTATATTCTCAACCATAATCAAAATATGCTTAACCAAGTTTATCTTCTTTAGGTTTACTAAGAAATCCAGAATATAAAATTCACTTTTATTTAAATTATCCTTGTCTTCTTTTCTCAGTATGATTAATCCTTGAACCCACAATTCGAGAATCCGATAATTTGTAGTCAGGTGAAGAATCATCAGTGTCTTTACTTCTGAAAGACCAAGACAAGCCATTACTTTTTCCTTAATAAAACTTTCTTGAACATCAGGCAACTTATGAGAACAAAACTCAGCTTCTCCTTCATAAGGGATTCCAATTAAACTAGCAACCTTGGTATATGAAAGAGAATATGTCTTCCCATAACACTTGAAAGAAAACTTACTCCTCCCTTCTTCCTCGAAGAAAATTACTAACTTTTAGAATTCTATTAATAATTACAGATAAACCAAATCTTGAGCTTTTGGTTTTGAAAGGCAAACACTTTCCCACCCATTCAGATTTATATTCTTGGAGATAATAGAATCATACTTTAAGAAAATCTTTGGATCGACTAACCTTTCTCTGTATATCTTCCATTTTGAGATTGGTTTGACAGTTGACATATATTTCTGAGAGGAGACTTTAGCAGATATTTGGAAGTAAGAAATATCTGAGAAGTTCAGAACAGGCTTATGTAGAAGGGCAAAGCTTCAGCACGCGAAGGATTGAGTTTTGATGTGGGAAAGCCATCGGGGGGGGGGGGGGGTCCTTTATATAGGCGATTGAAGCGACAATTCAGCTTCCATACTCAATCCAATGGTTGAAAAACTTTTGATCAGATCTGACGGTTGAGATGATATCCGGAAAGAAATTTTGATAGAATCTGATCTTTTGAGGTTTTTTAATAAAAACATTTGGATTCAAGGAAAAGAGAATATGAAAATTTTAAAATAGATGAAAATACCAACAGTTAAAAGATTATTATGAAAATTTAATAAATAAAACATACCTTTCGGATTTCTAGGAAGATTATTTGTAATGAGGAAAATTATTCTTGAAGAATTTTAGATTCCAAAAATTTTGATTACGAAAACTTTTCAATACGAAAATCTCCATTATGGAAATTTTAAGTACAAAAACCTTCATTATAAAAATTTTAAGTACGCAAATCTTCATTACGAAAATTTGAATACGAAAATATTCATTACGAAAATTTTAAGTACAAAAACCTTCATTACAAAAATTTTAAGTACGAAAATCTTCATTATGAAAATTTGAATATGAAAATCTTTATTACGGAAATTTAAATATGAAAATCTTCATTATGAGAATTTAGAAAATCTTCATTATGAAAATTTAGAAAATATTCATTATGAAAATTTAACTACAAAAAAATTTCATTACAAAAAATTTTTAGACTAAGAAAAATTTTAGACTACGAAAAATTTTAAACTGTGAAAAAAATAATTACGAAAATTTTATTACGAAAAAAACTAACTACGAAAATTTTCATTACGAAAAAATTTTGAAGTACAAAAATCTTCATTACGAAAAATTTTGAACTACATAAATCTTCATTACGAAAAATTTTGAACTAAAAAAATCTTCATTATGAAAATTTTTGAACTATATAACAAGAAAATGTACTCCCCTTATGAAAAATAGTTTTTTTATTGTAAGGAGATAGGTTTCAAAAATAAGTTAATAAGTTTGATTACCTTACAGTTATCATTCCTAACTTATGTTTAATGTATTCAAATCTATCGGATGGTAAATATTTTGTGAAAATATCAGCAATTTGATCTTGTGTTCTGATAAATTGAAGAATGATATCTCTTTTTAGTGTGTGATCCCTAATAAAGTGATGCCTAATATCTATGTGTTTTTTACGAGAGTGATGTGCAGAGTTTTTACTTAAGGCAATGACATTAGTATTATCACACAAAATTTGTGTTTTGGTAAAACTCATACCATAGTCTGTGAGTGTGTGTTGCATCTACAACACTTGAGCACAAAAAATTCTTACTGGTACATATTCAGCTTCAGTAGTGGAAAGTGCTATTGAGTGTTGCTTTTTGCATGACCAAGAAACTAATGAATCTCCTAAGAAATGAAAAGTTCCAGATATACTCTTTCTATCAATTCTATATCCACCAAAGTCAGCATTTGAAAAACTTTTTAAAACAAAATCATTTCCAGAAGTGTAAAAGAGTCCAAGATCCATGGTTCCCTTTAAGTAGCGAAAAAACCTTTTCACTGCCTTTAAATGAGATTCCTTAGGATTGGATTGATATCTTGCACATAAGCATACTGAAAACATTATGTCTGGACGACTAGCTATCAAGTAATGTAGACTTCTTATCATACCTCTAAAAGATGTCTGATCTACTGGTTTCCCAGCTTTATCAAGATCAAATGAGTTTGAGGTACCAATAGGAGAACTTATACTCTTAGTGTTGTCATATCCATACTTTTTACAAAGATATTTAATATAATTATGTTGGGATATATAGATTCTCTCTGGTTTTTGAGAAATTTGAAAACCAAGGAAAAATGTTAACTCACCCATAATACTCATTTCAAACTCATATTTCATTATATCCGCAAAGGAATCAGTTAAATATTACTGAGTTGAACCAAATATAATTTCATCAACATAAATTTGAACAATCAATACATTTTTCTTATCTTTCTTTATAAAAAGGGTTGGATCATAATTTCTCTTAACATAACTATTTTGAATCAAAAATCCTATAAGTCTATCATACCAAGCTCGAGGGTTTTTTTTGAGTCCATACAAAGCTTTGGTAAGTTTGTAAACATGTTTAGGATGTTTTAAATCGTCAAAACCAGAAGTTTGTTCAACAAAAACTTCCTCTTGTAAAAAACCATTAAGGAAAGAAAATTTAACATCCATTTGAAAAAGTTTGAAATTGAAGAATGTTGCAAAGGCAAGTAGACTATGAATAGATTCAAGTCTAGCTACTAGAGCATGGGTTTCTTCATTGTCTATTCCTTCTTGTTGATTATAGAATTTAACAACAAATCTAGCTTTATTTCTTACAATGACTCCATTTTCATCACACTTATTTATGAAGACCCATTTTACTCCAATAACAGAAGTTTCCTTAGGTCTTTCAACCAAGTTCCAGACTTTATTCCTTTCGAATTCATTTAGCTCATCTTGAATAGCTTTTATCCAATCATCATCACCTAAAGCTTCATCAGTGCTTTTTGGTTCTAATTGGGAAAGGAATGCTAGATGTTCTACTTAATTTCTTAATGAGCTTCTAGTACTTACATGTTGATTTACATCACCAAGGATACAATCACTAAGATGATTCTTTAGAAACAACTGATTTGGGTTTTGTAAAACCTATTCATCAACATAGGGTAGAAAGTCTTCTGGGGGTAAATGCGTCAGAAATATTTTCTTGAACATTTTCCTTTTCATATGGATCTTCTAACAAAGGTTGATAATCATTTTTTGAAAACACATATGAAGATGTAGGTTGAGGTTGTTTAAAAACAAAAGGATAAGTTTCATCAAATTTGACATGTATTGTTTCTTCAACAGTACAAGTATTTTTATTGAAAACTCTATAAGCCTTAGAAGTTGTGGAGTAGCCTAAGAAAATTCCTTTATCATATTTTGGTGCGAATTTGTGTAGATTATCTTTAGTATTCAGAATGAATACCTTGCAACCAAAAACCTTGAAGTGTTAAATTCTAGGTTTTCTACCATTCCATAACTCATAAAGAGTTTTATTAAGAAAAGGTCTAATCAAAACACGATTTATAGTATAACAAGAAGTACTTATAGCTTCAGCCCAAAAATTTTTGCCAACCGAATATTCACTCAACATGGCTCTTGTTATCTCTTGAATAATTATATTTCTTCTTTCAACAACACCATTTTTTGAGGTGTTCTGGGTTCTGAGAAGTTATGAGTAATGCCTTTTCTACTACAAAAAGTTTCAAAATCAGAATTTTGGAATTCTCCTCCATGATAACTATGAATAGTTATCAAAGTAAGGTTTTTCTTATTTTTAACTTGGGCTCTAAAAATTTTCAAATAAGAAAAAGCTTAAAATTTCTTTCCTAGAAAATAGACCCATGTAAATCTAGTGTAATCATCAACTAAGACAAATACATAATATTTTCCTCCAATGATTCTAGTTTGTGTTGGACTAAAAAGATCCATATGCACTAACTGTAATGCATCGATGGTTGAGACTTCACCAACTAATTTAAAACTTGATTTATGTTTCTTTCCATATTGAAAAGGATCACAAACTTTTGAAGAATCAAATCTAAGATCCAGTAGATCCTTAACTAGTCTTTTCTTAGAGAGTTTGCATAGGTTCCTAAGGTTACAGTGCCCTAACCTTCTATGCCACAACCAAGAATTATATTCCATTGCACTAAGTAAAAGTAGATCTTGGATTCTAAGGCCTTCTAAGTTTAGTGTGTAAACATTCTCTTGCCTATGGGCAGAAAGAATAAACTTATCCTTGTAATTGTGTACTAAGCACTTGTCATTCCTAAAATTCACAAGGTAACCTTCATCACATAATTGATTTATGCTAATGAGGTTTTTCTTAAGAACCTTAAAAAATAAAACATTTGAAATCAAAGTTTTTCCAAGAAGAACAATGTTACCTATACCAATAATTTCTTCATTAGCATTATCTACGAAAGTTACTTTTCCTCCTTTCGTCTTGATAATATTTTCAAAGAAGTTTTTGTTACCAATCATATACTGGGAACATTCAATATCCATGTACCATGTATTGATATTGGTACTTTCTTTATTTTCCTGAAAATAAGAGAGTTTGAATTTCAGAATCCAAACTTTCTTGGATCTTGAAATTTTAGAAAGCAAAATTTTAGGTACCCACATTTTCATTAAAAAATAAGCTTTATGAAAACCTAAAGACTGAGTTTTGTTTAAGGAAATTTTTTTTACCCAATGCCCACCACACTGAAACTTAGTGCAGAATGGAGCTCTTTGAGGAAAAAAATAATTGTTACTAAAAAATGGTTTTGAACTTGTATAACCAAAACCAGAATTATTCCTTAGTGGTCGAATTTGAGAATACATCTTATCAAAGTTTTCCTTCCCTAAGGTAAAGTTTGACAAACACTTCCTCAAGTAAAATATTTTTGAATTTAGTCTAATAACTAAGTTCTTTTCCTAAAAAACATCAGTTTTAATACTAGAGTTAGGCTTGAAAACATTTTTCTTAGAAATTACTTTTTCTAGATCCTTAGAAAATTTATCCTTCTCAGAATTAACTTCCTCAAGGTTTTTTGAAATACTTTCAAAATCAAGGGTTTTCTTATCAAGATCTTTAGAAAGATATGATATTTCCTTATTAATAATAGAATCCCATAATTTTACTTATCAAGCTTTTTCTTGACTTTATAATTTTCATTCTCAAGGAGCTTAGCAAACCTAGAAACTTCTTTATAGGTAGGTAAAATATTATCTTCATTAGTAGAAGATTCTTCATACAGGGATTCATAATATTTACTATCACTATAATTAGAATTCAAGGATAAATTAGTGATGGATTCAACATTGTGTACCTTTGCCATTAAATAATGATTTTCAATAGGTAGTTTGGATATTAGACCAAGATTCTTCTGTCCAGAAGATTCATAATTTGAAGATTCATCATAAGAGTCTCCACCAATGGCACTCCATGTGTCATTAGATTTCAAAACTTTCTTAGCTTTAGCTTTGTAGTACTTCTTTATATTCCTCTCATAATTCTTTTCCTTTCCATCTTTTCTCTTAAGCATAGGACAATCAGGCCTTATATGTCCAGCTCTTTTGCATTTATAACAAGCGACTTCAAAGTCTTTCGTATCCTTTCTTTCTTTCTTCTTGTATCTATACTGAAATTCTTTCTTCCCAACTATATTGTTCATACTTCGAGCAAGATTGGATAATTCATTTTCTGAAGATTCACTTCCAATAGATTCATATTGAATAACAACCTTCCTAGATTTAGATCTTGTAACTCTCTCAGGAGTCTTGGCTTTCGTATGATTTGAAGTAGTTGTAAAAGCAACAATTCCATTCCCATTCTTCTTCTTAACATTGTCATCATCTCTCTTCATTCTAGTCTCATGTTGAAGAAGAGTCCCAAAAATCTCATCAGGATTAATCGGTGAGACTTTCCTATTCTCATTTATAGCTGTCCCCTTGGATTCCCACTCATTAGGCATGATGTCTATAATTTTGTCTACAAGTGCCTCATCATCCAAACCTTTTTCACCCATGGATTGTAAGCTATTGAAAATAGTCATAAATATCTGTTGTACCTTATATATAGGTTCTCCATAAGGAAAGCAAAAACCATGGTACTCAGCTCTAAGCATAGCTCTTCTAGTTTCAATAACTTTGGAAGTACCAAAATGTGTAACTTCAAGTTCTTCCAAATACAATTTGCAGCTTCACATGAAGAAATATGGCTATATATATTCCTGGTCATGGAACACAACAAGGTATTGTGTACCTTACAGTTTAGTTGATATTCTTACTTTTCGTGATTAGTAAAATTTCTGACTTCCTTATTAGGAATCTTGTAATATTTAGTAAGCATAAAAAAGTTTTCCACTCTATTGTTAATAAAAAAAAGTCTTCATGCGATCTTTCTAATATTCGTAATCATTCCCATCAAAAATAGGTGGTCTATTAGGATTAAGATTATCAATTGAACCGACAATCATTCCTTCCATCTTAAAGAAAATATTTCCACACAAAATTGTTAGTAATAAAAGTTTGTAAACAAGGATAAAAATATCCTAAGCAAGAAAAATATAGAGCAATGAAAAACATGAGCAATAAAAATTATATGTGAATATAAGTATTTCAGAGAACTGCTTTGATACCAATTATAGGATTGAAATGATACTAATTGTAGTATTGAAATAATGATGTAGATGCTCAATATACAAGAGGGGAGGGGGTGAATTTTATACTTTAAAAAATTCCTTTGGAACTTTTAAAGATGGTAATGTTTAACAAAGTTAAACAAGGTAAATTCACAAAACCTCTTAGTTCTACAAACTTGCTTGATTCCGGAAATATGGTTCCATAAATGAAACTTAAGAAAAGTTTACAAAGATAAAGATTCTACCTTAAATCATATAAAATATCACTAATTAGAGTACAAGTATAAGAAAGAATAAGATAGTTATACTTTCCTCAAAAACCAAAATGCAGCAGAAAACTTGAAACAATACAAGTAACAAGTAGTAAATATTTTAACCAAAAGATAAGGGTATCCAACAACCTTGGATAAAGGTCCCTTGATTTATACTTTCAAGAAATTCTGTCTTAACCACACCAGGGTAAGCCCTCGATATGAATATCGGAATCTGTCTTGCTATCCCCGCAAGCCCTCAAACTTCAAGGTAGTTGGCACCTCTATCTTCCTATCTCTGAAAGCCTTCTAATGTAGTCAGCAACATTCAGAGTCACACCAAGAAATTCTGAACAAGATGTTCATTATGCACAAAGAAATAAAGTCTCTCTCTCTAGAAATTACTTCAACAGTATGTAATCTCTAGATTGATCAACTTATTATGAGATCGTTCAAATGATCTTCTATTTATAGGCACATCTTCAACAGTCAGCTCCCTCTTCCAACAGTCATATTTCTCCTTGAATTTCGGAGGGACCTGTACATGTGTCACTCAAACAACGGTTGGTTAGAAACAGAAAGCATGACATCATTTTATAACTCAAACAAGAGTAAGCAAAAAATATGGTTGCTTAACCAAATCCATTTTTCAGAGTGTAAGGAAAAATGAAAGTTTAGAGTCTAACCAAAAAACCATTCAGTGTATATAATACATGAATATTCGGATTCTGTCTTCAAAAGAATTCGGAACCTGAATTCTATAGAATTCCGGAGTCTGAATTTCAAGGAAATTTAGAGTCTGAATTCATAAGAATTTGGAGTTTGAACTTAGAAATTTCGAAGTTTGAATTCAGAGAATTAGGATTTTGAACATAGAAAGTTAGAAGTCTAAATTCAGAGAATTCATATTTTGAACTCATAAAGTTCAGAGTCTGAATTCAGAGAATTCGGATTCTGAACTCAGAAAGTTTGGAGTCTGAATTCATAGAATTCGGAGCCTGAATTCGGATCCTGAAAACAGAATGCTCTATATCTAAGTATTTATAAGATTATGAGATTTTAGTTGGGAAACTGAATTTTATACTTAGAATGAAAATGCGTTAGATTATAATATGAACAATGAAAACATTGTAAGGATAAATTTCCTTGGGAAAGGAAAATTTCCTTATGAATGTGAAACATAAGGAAAAGAAATTTTCCTTAAGATAGAGTGTTTGTGATTTTCAAAACATGAAGGAATGGAAAATTCATAAGGAAACCTTATTGAATCAACAAGATTTATAGTGTACTCCCAGATTTAAATATCCTCAAGATATTTATCCTTCTATTGGTATTCTATTTTAGTATTCAAGGGTTCATATTCATTCCCTTGTTCTCCCTCCATAGTACTGAAGTAGGTGTCTTCCATGGAAAATTCATAACAAGCATCATAAAAAGAACTTACCTTGGATTTGACCTAAAAATCGTTTGTTCTTATAGATGGATATTCAATGTAAACCTCATCCTTTATTTTTTCTTTCATATCATCTTATTCTTTATACATGAATTTCAGGAGTAATATCCATTCATTAAACACATCTTCTATGTATTAGAGTGTTTTTTTCTTGATTTGGGTGTGGTTGTGGTTCTCTTAGATTACCTTAATGCTCTCATATTTTATGTTGTATTTACCTATTTAGTTACTCAATTCATTATGAGAGGCATGAAAGATATATTTACAACTAGATGTATTCCTTATTTTCCCTTTTCCTAAGTCCACACCAAAAACCCCAAGTGTGTAAAACTGAAATAACTAAACTACCTTGAGAGGTGTGATTAGAATGAATCAAAAAGATAAAAAATGAGGATAATGGGAAGTAGGTAGATATTGATAATGTTTTTTCATAATTTTAAATCGAATTCATTGACCATAATAGTTCTTGTAGTAACCAGTGATGCTTATCATCCTCGACTGTTCTATTGAAATTAATTGGATTCTCTCTAAATGTTTTCCTTAACCAATTAGGATGATGTATGTTTAATCTCAAAACAGAAGGTGAAGATAAGGTCAAATCTCACTCTACCACATCCCTTTAACACATTGAGGTCCATCCTCTAAATTTTATTACTCTCTCTAGAAAATTTGAGGATAAAATTTTATTACAGACAAAGTTATATTAATTAGAAAATTAACTTAGAGATTTTGATACTCATCTTATTTATCAACCCACCTTTACCTTAAATACTTTGTTATTTAGGATTAATCTCTAAATTAACATGAATATTATGTGTTTAAGATAAAGTAATATATATTTTGCACAAAAAATAAATATTCTATGAAAAAATGAAAATATGTGCTTCATACTCTCAGATTGACATATGAGTTTCACTAATAACAAGAGAAAAGAAAAAAAGTCCTAAATAAGTAGCATGGTGGTTGATAATGGACCTTTTACCACCACTCTATCTTTATATTACACATAATAATATTCATCCTTCCTCCCACATTAGCATCCTAAGTTAGAAGTGGAACCCCCTCCAGTTCTATAGAATTCTGTTATGGGTCCTCTCCAATATAGATTTCGATCCCCATTACACAATAGTTTACTATCCTATTTATAGCTAGAATCTATTTTATTTTAATTTTTAATTCTTCTTAATCCAACATGTATTTTTTTTATTTCTATTTTTCTTCTCACTCTCAACCTATATCTTTCCCTTATCTGCATTCATGCATTGACCAACTCTTCGGTGAGGTCCATCAAATCTATTTTTGAATTTTTATTTCTCACTTTTTTGTGGACTGTTTCAAGATTATATTTTTTAGGTGAGGCATCTACATATTTTTCTTATTGAGACATATTTTAGGGAATCCTCCATCATGTGTGGATATCTTGGAAATTTTGGTTTTTTGAAAATGCATAACCATCATCCTAGGATGTGGAGTTATTTTCCTATTATACAGCCTATGCATGGCCTACATGGCCATGGTGCATCCTGAAACCCATGTTTATAGCCTTTATTTCCATAAAAACCATTTGTACTTCCATTTTAGGCACCTCAACGTCATAGAGGAGAGCCTATTCCACAATATTTTTCTTCATATCCTCCAAAAATTGTTTTTTTGGTGTAGGACATTGCATGATAGTGAAACCCTGTTTATTTTCATTTATAGACTCAGTGTAAACAGAGCAGTTTGTATTCCATGGTGAAGCCTTTAAAATCATTTTGATCTCCATAATTAGATACAATGTAAGGACAAAGACTATGGAATAATAGTGATTTAGTATCCATTGGTGGTGAGCACCTCATTATTATTCATCATTTCCTTTGTGAAATAGTAGTAATGGATAAGGTGTAGTGTGTGTCCAAGGATGCCGACATATGTAATGGGGTGAGATGACATATTTTATGTAAGTGCATAATACCTCGTGCTCTTCGTATTTCAAATCAAAAAATTGGAGGTTCTTCCTCTACTTAATATGTAATTGTGTCCCCTTATATGCCCAATAATTTGTATGGGTATCAGAGACCACCCTACGCTGCCATGTTCTACCTCACATTAGTGAGGCATTCCTCCTATCACTGTGTGGACTTGACCCCTACACATCGGCATGCTCATGTACCCTTGTTATGAAATCCATGATCCTGCTAAATTCTACCACCTATGCAGACATTCCCCATGGGATTGAATATTCGTCCAACCATTCATGGGATGGTTATGTCTCTTGAAACCTATGGGTTGGGGGAAATCATGGGTTGGACCATTGTTTTCTATGGCATGTCAACGATTTCATATGCATTAAAAACAAAAAAAAATACTCAAAATAATAGAAGAAATTAAAAAATATATTTTGATTATTTTTATTTATTTTTCAAAAATGTAATTCCAAATCATAAATCATCCAAAAATGATTTTTATTCATTAAAACATGGGTGTACACAATTAAAAAAATGATAATTAACAATTAAAATTTTAAAATTTCATAAAAAATAATAACTCAACATATTGGGAAGTAATTTCTTTAATAGTGTAATAATGACTAAATGGATAGTCGGGGAGAGATTTTTGATCTAATAATAATGATGTAATTGGATGGTAGGGTGGGTGTTTTCCTAGATGTAACAACAGTGAAACTCCATAGGATAATATAGGTCATGGATGTGAAGCTAAATGTTCATCTAGTGGATGTAAAATGAAGGAAAAAATATACTCTATATAAATCAAACACACATATTTTGGAATTTTAAAAAATGATCTCAAATATTAACACTAAAATATTTGAAATATGGAAATATGAGTTGATAAAAATTCACTTAGTAAAGATAAGAAGAATCATAGGTGTCTAGAAGATAAATGTTCAAAAGGATTTATGGTTCATTTAACATTATAAAGAGATTACTACCAGGAAACCTAGTAATAGAATGGTGCTTATTTAAAATACAGTTACATCTATGAAAGCAGAGCTATAAAAAAGTACACAGAAGATTACGAGTTGTAAAATATCTTGAAGATAAATATCCTACATGAGTGGTGATTTATGAGATAAGTAAAAAATATTGAATTAAATTTAGATGATGTATGTACTGATAATTTAATGGAAAAAATTTACATTGGAACAAGCTTAATTCTAATTTAATCTAATCCGATTGAATGATGCTTCAATCAGATGATGGAAGAAGAAAGTATGCTATTTTTTGTCACTGAAAGAATCTAACATAAAGGAATATATATATATATATATATATATATATATATATATATATATTGAAAAGATAGATAAACATAAGAATAAAAATAAGTGAAAGAACTAAAAGATGAGGGGGTTACTGAGGAGATAAACTGAAAGTAAATCAGAAGACTAAAATCAACTAGGATTAAGGAAAAATTATTAGAAGTAAACATAGATGATTCCCTTGAGTGATGATAAACCAATGTTAGAAAATAAATACAAGATTAAAGTGATAAATAAATTACTTCCAATGTTGAATTAATCAGATGATGTGGATGATTAGAAGACGAGAATGCCAAATTTTTGGAAGATGAATCTATAAGGTATTTTGAGAAAAGTTGGTGGATGATATAAAAGATATATAATGTTTTCTATGGAATTAAGTTGATAAGAATATATTTTTTCACCTCCATTTTTTTTGTATCCACAATCATAGTGAAAATTCTGATCTGGAGATTCAATGTTTCATAATTAACAAAGGAAAGATAATTATTCAAGCCTAGGTTTGTAGATAAGAGGAACATTATTGACACCATGTTTTAAGGTAGGTTTGATGATTTAAAATATGGATATCCTTGATAGATATTAAAATTAGTAGGATGAAAGGAGAGTATACAAAGTTTCAAATTTAAATACAAGTGTTATACAAATTTTGTATATGAAAAATAACTATATAAACATGGAACATAAATTGAAAATATATTATAAAGAATTTAAAGAGCTAGTAATATTATTGAGAAGAATAAAATAGATATATATGTATACTATATAAATTCATCAGATGTTTATTTGGGTTTAAGAACTAATAAGACCAACACTTATAGGTATAAGAAAGAGTTGAGTGAGTTAACCATGTTTAAATGACTGAAACAAAAATTGTTATACAAACATCAAGTAGTGTTCAGTAAAAAATCGCAACATTAAGGTTATAAGGTTGGGTTTTTTGAAAAATATATATACCAAGAGATGAACATAAATTTCATGCATATGATTTCACCAGAACAAAACAGTTAGTTGAAGACCTATTCATGGATTTCTGAGAGAATACTTGAAAACATGGGATTCTATTATATATAACTCCATTACACTAATGGGATGCTAGAATACATGGTGGGATTATATTTATGTGAGGAATACACTATGGGTATCAAATAATAGTAACACCAAACCACTTTTAATTGATAATTTGATTATTAATAGAGAATCAATGCATCAGGATAATTAATAGATTTAGAAAGGGGTAGGTTTCCCTCACTGGGGTATAAACTTTTCAAAATATCTTTATGCTTCTATTTATTTCATTATTTGCGATACGTATGAGTGTATGGGGTGAATCACATAATAATATCCACATAACCTAACTGAGATAGTGGTTTTAATAAAATAAAATGGGGTAAATGTTTAATTAGGAATTATTCATTAATAATTTTTCACTTCAGATTAACACCCCCCACTCAGTGTTACTACATGATCCATAAGGATCTCAGGGGTATTTTTATTTTAGTATTAATATTCAAATGGTTAATTTTTGAAATATGATAGATATAATTTTCCCATCTTTTTAATGCTGATAAATTTAGAGTATTAATGTTGAAATGACATGTATAGAACTTAGGGTTTATCGACATATCCTTATCCAATTGGTAAAATTAAGGTAGGATAATAAATATTGATCATTTGTTAGTTTCATTACTATAATTTTTTTGATAACTATATGGGATGGAAAATATAGTATCACTATATTAAGAGACTTGGATATTTTCTAGAAGTACTACTTCAGTAATGAACCGAGTTGGATAAAATATGGTAATTTTTTATTTGGTGGTTGGACTCACATTAATCACTCACTATTATGTTTTTAGAGTATAATTTTTATTTATAATATTATTTTAGAATTTATTTATTAAGCGAGTGAAATTGTTTAGTAAATCACATAGGATGGATAATTTAATATTTTTTTCTTATAAATACATATATTAGGGAGAGGATATGATAATAGTTAAGTTTATCTATGTAGTATATGGATATTAGTTATTTAAATCTAATTTTTTTTAATTATTTATATTTTATCATATTATAAAATACACTTATTGGTTTTAGTGTTTGAATTTGTTATATTATATATATTGGATGGTTTAGTTTCACCCTTATAAATGATCAAATTAATCTAAATTAAATTAAAATTATTAAGGGGAGTTAATGATTGATCTAAACATTGTTCTTAGTGTCCTATAATTAAATCCTCTTTAATTCTATCCAATTTTTTCATTAGTTATTTGAAAAATCTTTTAAAATGATATCATTTTTATCTTTATTAGTGTCATGGAAGATACATATGTATTTTTCATGATCTTTGAAATAAAGTATATTAATATGGATCAATCAGTACCCTTTCTTTGTGGATTGGATAGGATATATACACAGATTCCTATTAGGTTTTAAGACATAAGAAATAAAATGGAATATTATAATATATGAACAAATTTATATGAATGTTGTTTTATTAAAAAATTATATCTTGAGATCCAAATTATAATTTTTTTTTCAATGATTCATTGGTCGAATAGATTCAATTTATGAATATACACAATGTTATTTATAAAATACCAATAGTACTGATGAATTCAATCAAGAGAGTGAATTTTTTGGAAAGGGACAATTGAAAAACCTTTATTAAATAGGAATAACTTGGGTATTGATACTCTAGTTAGGTTGATTCTAGCATATTTTGAAATATAACCCAAACATAAAATCTTCCAAAAAATATTAATAAATGATTTTATGAGGGAGAAATATTTCTAGGTACTTAAGTATAGGAAGAAAATTCGGAATATAAAGCTTACCGACACCAATAAACCATTATTTTCTTGGTTCCAACATGTATTTATAGAAAGTAAACTATTAAAACATATTATTTTTATAGGATTATAGAAAACTAGAAAGTAGAGAGTTCTTAGGATGTTTCATTACTTCATTTCTCTTCTTCCTCTAGATTTATATATTTTTAAACTCTTATATTTTAGTCTTGAAGAAATCATGAGGTAATCATTATCTTCAAACATGTAATTGTCTAATAAAATACTCAATTATATGATAGCATAATATGTTACTTATATAATCCATTAATTTTTTATTTTTTACTTCTATGTTACTCTATCATTCAATGTATCACTTTTAAGACCACCCACACATGTAATGATTCACACATTTATTCTATATTTATAATATTTTTTCAATTATTTTGTTAGTGTAGATCATATTTGTTGACCAAATCCTATTAAAAACACCAATGAAAATACTAATTTAATTTTTGGATTAATTTAAAAAACCATAAACTATCGAAATCAAATTTTTTTGTTGATGTGTTTTTATTATGAGTTTAGTAAATATAGGTCAATACAACTCAATTGATTCCCTACAATCACCAGTGAGTCATTTTGTAAAATTCATTTAATCATTAGGGTTTAAAATTATTAATTATGTAATATAATAGTTTTCATAGTTATAAATATGGTATTATAATACATTACCCACACCCAATAAGTGATGAATAATGATAACCAAATATAAGGACCCAACCTTATTACATTACATAATATTGAATTTTAGTCAAAAACTCACTTACTTTCACATTGAGGATCTTTTAAAGTTTAGAGTTTTAGAGAATTGGGATATATATATATATATATATATATAAACTTCCAAATTTATACAAAGCTAATACAACAAAAATAGTATCCATTTATTTCAAAATATAAAACTTTTCAAATAAAACACATTTTCTTTGAAAAATATTCATAACATTTAAACTGGATTCCTTATTTGTCTTACACAACCTTATAACATATGAAAATAATTTAAAAACTTGGTATGATCACAAAAAGCTCAGTAAGGGATATGAAAAGAAGGAAATAAAACATTAGTCCATAAATACTTGTAAACGTATGAAATCATTTTCAAAAAGACATAACTATCACCCATATATACTTAATTTTTGAAACTTGAGATTCCAAGAGATTTACATAAAACATAAAGAACATAAATAGATCCATAAATTTATCTTGGGGAATTAATTACATATTTTTTTAACCCTCTCGGCTACCTTATAATTTGTAACCATCAGAGCTACATTACAATGTAACCCTCACATTTACACTTGGAGTAACCATATGGCCAAACTATAACTTACACATACCCAATGAATTTGAAGGAGATATAGGTCCCAAAATTCATCATAAATAATTCCCAATAAATAGAACATAATCATACAACATTAATCATTTCATAAAAACATTTCTTTTGAATTTTGTAAAACAGAATTTTAAAAGAAGATTTTAAAAGAAAATCCCCTTACAAATATCATATAATTGAAGTGAGACTTAATATAGTGGATGTAATATGTATATACAATGTAAATATACATAATTAAACATAATATAAACAAAATTAATCACAAAAACAATTTTAATACCACATAAATAATGAAGTAGAAGGTTAACCCAAAGAATAGAAATCGGGTTCAGAATTCCCTTACCTCGGGTTCATCTTACTTAAAATGTGTTTAAAACTCCTATATAATGGTTAAAAGAGTGTTATTAATATCTTAAAGAAATATATTCATGTTTATAATACCTTATATTATCATTTTATAACATCATTTTACCATTTAATTAGTAGTATTTTGTTCCTTCCATTGTTTCAGATTTGTTCTTTACATGATTTCCATGGTCGGTTTGTATTTGATTTTCTTGTCATATGGAAATGAAATTATAGAAGTGGAATGAAATGGTATTAATATATTTACATAATATTAAATTATTCCATAAATCATTTTGGTTATATGGTATTAGGATGAATCATTAGATAAATCTTTAGTGATATCTGTTTAGATCATTTTGGCGGTTCTTTGATAATCACGAACTTCTTTCATCATATACCATTAATATTATGAATATAAGTTAATTAAAGAACATAAAAGAGGTTATATTATGAAATTTAAATTATTATTCAACCATTAAAATGGTTTTAAAAATATATTTTAAGGAATTAAATGAAATTGAAAACAAATCGTCCTGATTTTGGTAAATCAGCACATCGCAGATGGTGTTCTTATTTTTAGAATAAGAGGGGGGGGGGAGGAGAAGAAGTAAATGATCAAATTTTTCCATAAAAATGATAAAATAAAGAATATATAATATTATATAGCTTTAATTCCTCTTATATAATGGGAGGATAATAGAGTAAAAGAAATGAAAAGAATTGAAAATAAATCACATGAAAATAAAAGAGGATTTTTACCTCTTGATCTCTTCTCCTTGAGATCCTCCTTAAGGCCTTTGGTTGTAGCCTTTTAGTGAGAAAAATAGGTCTTGGACATGGGGAAGATCCTTGGGAAGAGTATTTGGTAGAACTTAGACAAGTATCATGGCTTGAGTGGTGTGAGAGGAATATGGGGGTGAGGGTGGTATTTATAGTGGAGAAGAGGAGGGGTTTTACATTATTTTAATCACTAGTTTAATTTTTTTTCTAAAGACTTTGAATTGTCTTTATTCATGTAACCCAAAACTGAAATAAGTGCAATTGAGTTCTAACCAATGTAAATTTACATCATCCATGACTCAATCATGATGCATAAATTCATTTATTTAGCATATTTTGTTAATTACCATATTTCACTTTTCACAAAAAATTCAAGTTTTTCAGAAAAATCCAAAAAATTAACCCTAATCATTTTTCAAAGTGTAGAATTCAAAAATGAACTCCATTTTTTGAAAACAATTTCCTAAATATGATTAATTTAATTTTTAAATAAAATCACATTTTATTCCAAAAATAACAATTTTAAAACTATAACTAATTTTATATCACCATGAAAAATTAATAAAGACCTCATTATCCTATAAATTTAAGACAAAAAAAGTAATAAGATTTACTATTCATAAGGTCATTATTACTATTCATGTTACTATTCATCAGGATATGTTACTATTCACCAAAAAACAAGTTGGTACTATCCGACTCCAAATAACTTACCGATCATAACCGTAGATGTCTGTTTTTTGAAATTCAAATCATAGAAGCGGAAAAATTAAGTTTAGTGATTATTTTATAGCTATATCCTTAAAAAAAGTGTCATTGCATAGAGATTTAGTGTTTCATGCATTTCATTAAATTTATTTGTAAAACCCTGGGGTGTTACATTCTCCCCACCTTATAGAAATTACATCCTCGTAATTTTTATTTACTTATTAAATAAGTGTGGGTACCTTTCCCTCATAACATTTTTATATTCCCATATTGCTTATTCAACCATGTAGTTTCTCCACAAACCTTTACCTAATGGATTACCTTATTCCACAATACTTTCTCTCTATGATCAAGAATCTGAATTGGTTTCTCTTCATAAGAAAGGTTCTCTTCCAGCTGAACTGCTTCTGGTCTCAAGACATGAGAAGAATTTGGCACATACTTTCTCAACATCAAAAAATGAAAAACATTGTGTACCTAAGATAAAATTAGAGGCAAAGCTACTTAGTAGGTGACTGTTCCAACTTTCACCAGGATTTCATAAGGTCCAATGAACCATGGACTTAGCTTTCCTTTCTTACTAAAACACATAACATTTTTTCATGGTGAGATTCTAAGAAAAATATGATCACATACCTCAAAAGAAAAGTCTTTCCTCCTGTTGTCTGTATAACTTTTCCACCTACTCTGAGTTATCCTCATGTATTACTGGATCATCACTTTCTCATCCACTTCCTCTACTAATTATTATCACATCAACCTCCTTTCCCTGACTTCATCACAAAAAGTTGGAGTTTGACACAACTTCCCATATAATGCCTCAAAAGGTGTCATCTGTATACTAGAATGAAAACTATTATTATAACAAAACTCAACTAAATAAATATTCTGATCCCAACTTCCCTGGTAGTCCATTGAACAAGCTTGAAACATATCCTCTAAATTCCGAATCATTCGTTTGGACTTCCCATCTGATATAGGAAGAAAAGCTATACTAAATTTTAATTTTGTACCTAATGAATTCTAAAGTCCCTTAAAAAAATTAGAAGTGAACCTGGGATCTCATTCAGATATAATGGAAATAGGAACTCCATGTAACCTAATAATCTCTTTAAGGTACAGTCGAGAAAGGTGATCCAAATACATTATATCTCAAATGGGAAGAAAATGTACAGATTTATTCAGCTGGCCAACAATAACCCAGATTGCATTATTACCTTGAGAAGTCTTTGGTGGTCCCACAACAAATCCCATGGATATATTTTCCCATTTCCACTATGAAACTAGTAAAGGATGAAGCATCCCCTTGGGTAATTTACGCTATGATTTAACCTATTGACATGTCAAACATTTCACGGTAAAATCTACAATATCTCTTTTTATTCCATCCCACCAGTAATACTCTCGAAGGTCTTTGTACATATTAGGACTACCAGGATGAACTGAAAATGGAGAACTATGAGCTTCAAACAATAAATCTTTCTTCAACTTGGAATAACAAGGCACACACATTTTTTTTCCAAATCTTAAAATTCTATCTTTATCATGGTTAAATTATGGAAACTTACCCATTTTAACGAATTCTACCTTTTTCTATAGCTCATAGTCTTCCTTATGTGCTTGATTAATTATATCTGATAATGATGAATGAACTAAAAATTGAAACAAAACAGAGGTATTTCCTGCAACAAAAACTTCTAAGATAAAATTCATCAAATAATTAATCAAGGGATCGTGTCCCAAATGTAACATGGTTAATGATGCATGATGTTTTTGACTCAAGGTATCCACTATTTTGTTTGATTTTATAAGATGGTAATTGATTGTGCAATCATAATCCTTTATTAATTAAATCCATCTTCTCTACATCATGTTTAATTCCTTCTGAGTGAATATATACTTGAGACTTTTATGGTCAGTATATATTTGAAATTTGGATCCATATAAATGATGCCTCCAAATTTTTAAGAAAAACCCACAACTGCTAATTCCAAATCATGTGTGGGATAATTTAACTCATGAGGTTTTTTTTGTCTTAAAGAATAAGTGATTACCTGATTATTCTGCATCATAACATAACCAACTCCCTTTAATAAAGCATCACTATAGATGAAAAAATCACTATTTCTAGAAGGCAAAGCCAAAACTGGAGCATTCACCAATATATTCTTTAATTCCTGAAAACAAACATCACATTATTCTATAAAAATAAATTTAACCAATTGCATGTTAACTTAGTTTGTAGGATAGATAACCGTGTAATGTTTTTAACAAACTATTGGTAATAACCTAATAATCCAAGAAAACTATGAATTTCTGTAACATTTTTAGGTCTTGTCCATTCATCAACCACTTTTGTTTTGGCAGGATCAATTATTATTCCATCCTTATTTACAATGTGCCCAAGAAAAGAAATCTATTGAAACCAAAAATCACACTTGCTAAATTTCACATACAGTTTCTTCTCCTTTAAGGTTTGAAAAAAAACCCTTAGATGTTTTTCATGATCCTCTTTACTTTTAGAAAATACCAAAATATCTTTAATAAACACAAATACAAACTTATCCAAGAACTCATGAAATATTATATTCATAAGATCCATGAATATATATGGTGCATTAGTTAACCCAAACAACATAACAACAAATTCATAATGCTCATATCTAGTATAAAACGTAGTCTTTGGGATGTCTGCTTCCTTTACTTTCAATTGATGGTACCCTGACCTTAGGTCAACCTTAGAAAAATATTGTGCTCCCTGGAGCTGATAAAAAAAGTCATTGGTATGAGGAAAAAGATAATTATTTTTAATAGTAATGTTATTCAAGGTTCTATAATCAATGAAAATTCTCATGGAACCATCATTATTTTTAATGAACAAAACAGGATCATCCCATGGTGAAGTGCTAGGATAAATGAAGCCTTTATCAAGAAACTCCTGAAACTGATTTTTCAATTCAATAAGTTCCATTTGAGCCATTCGATAAGGGAGTTTTGAAATTGGATTATCATCAGAAACTAAGTCAATCGTGAATTCAAATTCTCGATTAGGTATAACATCATGCAACTCATAAGAAAAAACATCAAGATATCAAGATATCCATTTACCACTGGTAAATCATTAATCTAAATGGTTTCCTTGTTTTCAACAATATGATAAAGATAACTTTAATTTCAACATTTCAATAGTTTCTCAGCTTTCTGATATCTTATCAATTGTATGGGTTCATTCTTGTATACAAACTAAAACTCTTTCTGAAAAAAAACTTCTCTAGATCTACAATCAATATTAGCATGATAAACATAAATCCAACCCATACCCAGAATGACATCAAACTATACTAAGGAAAAAGAAAAAAAATTTGCTGGTAAATCCTTTCCACATACCACAATACAAATATTATTATAACTCCTCTTTATGATAATATTTCCACCTAATGTTTTAATAATAAGTTTTGGTCTCATTTGTTGAGGTGATATTTTCAATTTACTAGAAAATTTCTTAGAAATAAAGGAATGTGTATACCCCATATCAAACAAAACTTTAGAAAAATATGAGTAAACAAAAAAGGTACTTGATACAATTTCCTTGGATGACCCTACATCTGCTGACGTAGTTGCAAAGGATCTCACTACACCTTTCTTCTTATAGTCTGAATTCTTTGTATCATTCAAATCTCTCTTTGGGAAGAAATTTTCATAATGGACCATCTCACCACATTTTAAATGCCTTACATTTTTCTTATCAATATTAGTATTAGGATTATTTTCATTATAATCTCAGTCCATATGTACAAACATACCACATCGAAAACACTTCCTGGTTTTGGTAAGGCATTCCCTAGGGTTCTTTTTGCCACACTTTCCACAAACTAGAAATTATACTTTCTTATCATCATATTTCTTTGATTGATTCTTACCCATTTTTTTCCATATAGACCTCTTATTCTCCTTGTTTTCAAAGTGCATGTGATCATAAAAAAACTCCATTTCTACCCTCTCAACACATCAGAAAAGTTTCTCATAATTTTTAAACTCATGAGAAGCCAACGCCCTTTGATATATTGGATTCAATCCTAAGTAAAAATTGTTGATTTTTCTATCAAGATCCAGAATAAGATTTAGAGTACAACTCACAAATAATGTGAAGTTCTCTTCATAAATGGCCATTAAATCTTCCTATTTCTTATTCAATTCAAGGAATCGCTTCTCCATCCTAAGTCGAACTACCTTTGGAAAATATTTTTCAAGGAAAATAATTTTAAATCCATCCGACTACAAGGCTTCAATATCCTCTCTATCCCTGATATTCATAACCATTTAACACCACTGATCAACTTCACCTTCAAAAAGATAAATGGAAAGACTCACCTTTTTATTATCTGAATATCCTATAACATTGAATATTTTTTTAAGGGATTTAATCCATCCTTCAGTTGCTACTTGGTCAGAAGATCCATTGAAAGCATGAGGGTGTTGCCTCATAAAATGTTCCACTATCATCATGTTCCTTTGTGGCAGCTCTGGTTGTTCTATTCCATGGATTCCACTACCATTTATTTCCTATGTCAGCAGATCCATTACTGTTACAAAATACTCAGTTCTAATCCCAACCATTCCAAGCTGCATATTCGGAAGGGTATCATTCTATTAGTGCCTTTCCACTTGAGTTTCCCTATTTCTTTTGCAGAAAACCATTCTGAACAAATATATCTTAGTCGAAGAAACATGGTAATATTTAAATACAATAAAATTTCAAATTAATCATAGAGTAAAAATAATTTATGGTATTATTTTAACATCATAATAACCCCTAATGTTATCTTAACTATCATCTGATACCAACTATAAGGAATCGATCTTATTACATTACATAATCTTGAATTTTAGTCAATAATTCACTTTATTTCACACTGAGGATCTTTTAAAGTTTATATTTTTATAGAATTGGGATATAATACATACATAACATTCCGCATTTATATAGAGGGGATACCACAAAAACAGTATCCATTTTTCCAAAATATAAAACTTTTCAAATAAAACATGTTTTTTTGAAAAATATTCATAACATTTAACTTGGATTAATTTTTTTCTTACACATACTTATAACCTATGAAAATCATTTAAAAACTTAGGATGAGCACAAAAATCCCAGTAAGGGATATAAAAAGAAGTAAAGAAAACATTACTCCATGAATACTTGTAAACATATGAAATCATTTTCAAAAAGACATACTTGTCACCCATATATACTTTGTGAAACTTGATATTTTTATGAGATTTAAATAAAACATAAATAATATAAATAGAACCATAAAGGTATCTTAGGAAATTATTTACATAATCTTGTAACCCTCTCAGTTACCTTATAATTTGTAACCCTCATAACTACCTTACAATATAACCCTTATAGTTACACTTGGAGTAACCATACAAATGACCTACAACTTACACATACCCAATGAATTGGAAGAAGATATAGGTCCCAAAATTCATCATAAACAATTCCTAAGAATTAGAAAATAATCACTCAACAAGAACAGTTTCATAAAATAATTTCTTTTGAATTTTGTAAAACAGAATTTTAAAAGAGGATTTTAAAAGAAAACCCATTTACAAATATCATATAATTGAAGTGAGACTTAATATAGTGAATGGAATATGTATATACACTATAAATACACATAATTTAACATAATATAAATAAAACTCATCACACAAACAATTTTAATACCACATAAATAATGAAGTATAAGATTAACCTAAAGAATGGAAATTGGGTTAAGAATTCCCTTACCTTGGGTTCGTCTTACTTAAAATGTTTTTAAACCTCCTATATAATGGTTAAAAGAGTGTTATTAATATCTTAAAGAAACATATTAATGTTTATAACACCTTATATGATCATTTCATACCATCATTTCACCCTTTAATTATTAGTATTTTGTAACGCCCTGACCCCAGTTACCTAGAGTCGGTGCATTATTACATAACATTGGCATGATCACAAGAAGGATCAAATCTTGAAAGACCGATTGGTTTAGTAGCCTTGGAAACACTAGATATATTCATAAGTCTTACATTACATCATAAAAATGAAAACTACAACAACATCTTTTCTTCATATTCCACACTCATATCCCCACATACTATCCCTGCAGGTCATTCATAATTTACTTCTTCATACCCTGGGAAAAATAAAACAAAGAAAAGGGGTGAGCTCAAATACCCAGTAAGGATAACAATATAGCGGAAACTTTCATAAATAAGAATAAACATTTAAGGCAATGTATAACTAAAACAAAAGCATTTTAAACTTGAACTTAAACATAGTATGAAACAAAATAAAATGAAATAATGCCATTTACTTATTTACATGGATATTTTACTAATCGAATAATCACATGCAATATCAATAACCACTTTCATAATGATGGAATGCATAATGCCAGACTATCATAACCACATAGCCAAGGCCTCGTGCTAAGACTACAAATAAGATTTTGTCAAGGCCTTGTGCCAAGACACTATTTTGTTTCATGAGACCTACCGATGCATCGAGGAGCTATAGCGGGCTCCACCCATCACATATTAAGTCCAATGCATTCCCATATGAAAATGTTTAAACATAACATAAACATTCGTATTAAAACTAGCATACGAAATGTCAATACTTTCACCATAAACTATGAACGGTATAATAATAGCACATCCACAGTCAAACATATCACAAAACCTTCAATACAATATAGAAGTTTTGTATCATAATAAATCAACTTCAAATAAGCATAAAATCCATCAAAGGATGTTGACATAGATGAAATCAAAACTCTTTTTAGAGAAATATCTCTTTCTATTTTGAAATCATTTAAGAGTCTTATATTTATGAAATAAAACATTTTCTTTGAAAATACTCTTATAAGCTTGTAAGGGAAGCTTCGACGATTTTATAACGGTGAAAAATAGCCGCACCCGCCGTATAAGTTAAAAAAAACATTCTTACCTTAATTTTGTCGAAAAGGTTAAAAAACACCTTGTTTGGAAAACGACGGAAAGATTCCTTTATAAACCTCTTATAAAAATTCAAACAAGGGTATAAATGACTTTAACCAATATTCTAGTAAATAGTAAAAATGTTTTGAAATTCATTTTTAAGAAAGATGGATGTGGATGATAAAGAGATCCTAGTAGATTATTACGTATAAACAACCTCGGATAATGAAGAGATTGTGAAATAACCCTTACCTTGTACTTTTCCTTGGTTGGGGAAGGTTAACCTCCTGTATAATAGTGAAATAATTGTTATTAAATTATACAAGAATCATATACATTCATATGATATCATATATGATCTTTTAACATTTCTTTGTTAATAATATCTTAGTATTATCGTCGTTTCGGGTGTTAACATACTCGTTTTATTTTATATGTTTTGTTATATAAGCCATCTTTGTCATGGATAGGTTGTATATTATTCATATAAATAATGATATAAAGTCCTTAAACATTATTTTTAAATCATCAAATGATAATTATACTTGAATGGATATGATGGAGAATGAATCTCATCGCGTTTGTGGAGACGGTAGTCCGTATGTATGCACGAGCGACAATATAATTCTTTTGATATTAAAATAATATATAATTGGATAGTATATCATATATACAGAATTATTATCATGTTATATTTATTATTTACATGAGTTACACATCATTATTATACCCATCCAAATAATAATATATTGAATAACAATTACACCACGACGTGGAGACGGTAAGCCGTACGTACGCACGTATGATGACATGTTATTCAAAGGTTGAATAGAATACTAAATATGGTTGTACCATATTTATAATAACATCACAGTATATATAAGATACTGGAGTTATTATTTTAGAATGGTAATAACAAAGAAAGAAGAAGTGGAAGAAGAAAGGAACTTGGAAAAGGGTGGTGAAATTATTACCTCTTCTTCGGGTTCTTCCTTTTGATTTGATCAAAATGGCTCCTTAGGTTGGATTTATGATCAAACTAAGGCCTCTAGGTTTTAGTGAGGGAAGTTGGGAGAGTATTTGGGCAGAGTTTGTCCGAACCAAAAGGCTTTGAAGGTGTGAAGAAATGAGAAGGAGTAGTGCCCTTTTATAAGAGGGGTGAGGGGCACCTTTGGAAAAGCTAGAAATATTAATTTATAATAAATTCATATTCAGTTTATAATGGTTCCAAAGTTGATTATTTAAATTTTAAGGTGGGTATAGTTCTAAAAACATTCAACCAATAGAATTTAGATAGGTTTGGGTTGCTATATTAACCTTATCTTTAAGTATTAACTCTTAGTTAATTAGTTTGACATTTACCATGTCACTTTGTATTTTTATATTATATAGTTAATAAACTTACTATATACATCCAAGAGACCCCCAAGTGGTCCATTAATGATAAAAATATCATGATATAAGTCTCTTGGACGAACCTTAGATTTTTAGGAATTTAATATCAATTAATAATATAATATGTTTTTTAAAAACTCTTTTATGTCAATTTTGACACTATTCAATAGTTGATTTTTGTGAAACTCATAACAGAATTATTACTTTGAAAAAAGTTACTTAAATCAATACTAATATGTCATATTATCCTATAAAATTATTTTAATTCATTAAAAGTCTCAAATTATATTTATTTGGGTATTTATAATATCAATTATTTTAAATTTTCACTATTATGGTAATTACTTCATCATCATTGTGTTATAAATAAATTAAATTATGTAATCTCTAAAAATTATAAATAAAATATCATTATGTAGGAAATAGTTTTATCTTTCTAATGAATATTTATAGTCAAAAATAAAACATATATAACCCTATGTAAAAATTGTTTTTCTAAAAGATATATGCTTGTGTCATTTTTGTATTCATTTTAACTTAATTAAAATAAAGTGTCCCTATCACCTACAAGTGGCTCCATGGGGTCCTAAAATCGACCCAAAGATGCCTATGGTCGAACATGTATCAAAAAATAAGGCTAGGACACGTTTTAGGGTAATTTAGTATTATTTTTTAACCCTTATTTACCGGATTTACCCTTAACCATGGTAAATAAAATATTTACCGAAGTAATTATTCAAAATGTCTAAAAATAAAAGTTACCTATTTATAAAATTTGAACATCCTGATTCCAAATATGGAATACATTTTTCCAAATTCAAAACACAAAAGTGGCAGAAATTAATTTAAAATTAATTCCCGTTGTTAAAACAAAAAGCGTGTTTTTAAGAGATAATAACTATCAAAAGATTGACACTTGTTTATGTCCGGTTTAATTGTAAAATTATGTCCAATGACCAAAATTATATTAAATGGTAAAAATTTATTCTAAATATACTTTAAAACCACTCAAATTAATAATTTATCACTATTAATTATTTTGATTAAAAAAGTTGTTTTTAATTAAAATTTACTAATTTTCACTATTCATCAAAATATTAAAGTTATCTGAAAAGTACCAAAATTTCACCTTAGGCTAAATTCGATATTCCGAATCCAAAAATGAAGTCCATTTTAAAAAATAAAATATATATAATTTCAAAAAGTAGGTATTACTATTCATAATGGCTAGTTTGATTGGTTATGGTGTGTTAGAACTCGGTGTTGCGTACAACACACACTATCACATTATTCAAAGAGAAGCGTACCGTGGAAGATTGGGGTGTTACATTCTCCCCTCCTTCAAATAATTTCATCCTCAAAATTTCTAGAATATTATCGCATGAAAAGACTCGGGTGGTTCTTCATCATAAGTTCCTCGGGTTCCCACGTTGCCTCTTCCATCTTATGGTTTCTCCACAAAACTTTTACTAGACACGTCGTCCGGTTTCTCAGTACTTGTTATCTTGTATCAAGAATCATGACAGGCTCTTCACAATAAGACAGATCAGGTTCCAGTTCTAATTCTTCATAGGTGAGTACATGCATTGGGTCAGGCATGTATTTCCTCAACAGAGATACGTGGAACACATCGTGAACTTTGGAGAGACTTGGCGGCATTGCCAATCGGTAAGCTACAACCCCAATTTGTTCTAGAATTTCAAAAGGTTCGATGTACCTGGGACTCAATTTACCTTTCTTACCAAAACGTATGACTTCCTTCCATGGAGATACCTTCAGGAAAACATGATCACCGACTTGAAATTCCAAATCCTTCCTTCGATTATCGGCATAGCTCTTCTGCCTACTTTGAGCTGCTTTGATGTGATTTTGGATTACCTTCACCTTTTCCATCGTTTCCTCCACCAGTTCTAGACCTACAAGTTTTCTTTCACCAACGTCATCCCAACAGGTTGGTGTGCGACATCTCTTTCCATATAACGCTTTATATGGTGCCATCTGAATACTCAAATGGAAGCTATTGTTATAGGAAAATTCTACCAGAGGTAAATACTGATCCCACATACCCTGAAAGTCAAGTGAGAAGGATCTCAACATGTATTCTAAGGTTTGAATAGTATGTTCTGATTGTCCGTCTATCTGAGGGTGGTAGGTAGTGCTCAAATGAAGTTCAGTATCCAGGGATTTCTGAAGACTTTTCCAGAATCTTGAAGTAAAACGGGGATCACGATCTGAAACAATCGATAGGGGTACTCCATGAAGTCTCACAACTTCATTAATATATAGTCTTTCTAGACATTCTAGGGGTAGATCTTCTCTTATAGCAAGAAAATGTGATGACTTGGTAAGACGATCAACAATAACCCATATTGCATCGTTCCTTCTAGGAGTCTTTGGTAGCCCCATGACAAAGTCCATCGTAATATTATCCCATTTCCACTCCGGTATGGGAAGAGGTTGCATGACTCCTCCAGGCTGTTGCCTTCCAGCTTTCACTTGTTGACAAACCATACATCTTGACACAAAATCAACAATCTCCCTCTTCATGTTGTCCCACCAAAAATGTTCCTTCAAATATCTATACATTTTGGTGCTCCCAGGGTGTATAGAGAAATTGGAACTATGAGCATCATCCAGTAATTCCCTTTTTAGATCAGGTATATAAGGAACACAAAGTCTCTTCCCGAATTTCAGAATTCCATCTTCATACACAAAGTCTCTCAATCTCCCATCATTCACAGCTTTAATCTTCTTTTGAAATTCTTCATCATCAGTCTGAGAACTCTTAATCCTTTCTAGTAAAGATGGTTTGGCAACCATTTGAAAAAGCATTGATGTTTCTCCTTCCCTGGTTATTCCCATGTCTATCTTCACTAGATCCATGAAAATTGGATCCCTTTCAATTCTCATATTGTTCAAAACTCCATGATCTTTTCTGCTCAAAGCATCTGCCACCTTGTTTGCCTTCCCTGGGTGGTAGTGTATCATGCAATCATAATCCTTGAGTAATTCAAGCCATCTCCTTTTCCTCATGTTGAGTTCTTTTTGTGAGAAAATATACTTCAAACTCTTGTGATCAGTATAAATCTCACATTTTTCACCATAGAGGTAGTGCCTCCATATCTTCAAAGCAAAGATCACAGCTGATAACTCGAGATCATGAGTAGGATAGTTTTGTTCATGAATTTTAAACTGTCGTGATGCATAGGCAATAACCCTATCATTCTGCATAAGGACACAACCAAGTCCTTTCTTCGATGCATCACTATAAATAACGAACCCATCATTCCCCAATGGTAGAGTCAATATAAGTGCATTGACTAATCTTCTCTTCAGTTCTTCGAAACATTCTTCACACTCTTTTGTCCAAACAAATTTAACCCCTTTACGTGTGAACTTCGTTAATGGGTTAGCCAATCGGGCAAAATTCTGGATGAAACGTCGATAATAACCTTCCAAACCAATAAAACTACGTACCTCAGTTATACTCGTAGGTGCTGGCCATTCTTGGATTACCCTGGTCTTAGAAGGATCAACAGAGATTCCATCTTTAGAGACAATATGGCCAATAAAAGAAATCTCCTGAAGCCAGAATTCACACTTGCTAAACTTCCCATATAATTCATGCCTTCTCAGAGTCTTTAAGATAATGCGCAAGTGATTTTCATGATCTTCATAGCTTTTGGAGTATACCAAGATACCATCAATAAATACCACCAAAAATTCATCGAGATACTCCTTGAAAACTCTATTCATCAGATCTATGAATATAGAGGGTTCATTAGTCAATCCAAAAGGCATTACAGTAAACTCGTAATGCCCGTACCTGGTTCGAAATGCTGTCTTCAGAATTTCTTACTTCTTCACACACAACTGATGGTATCCAGATCAAAGGTCAATCTTTGAAAAGTATTGATCTCCATGCAGTTGGTCAAATAAATCATCAATGCGAGGTAGGGGATACTTGTTCTTTATCATTATAGCATTGATCTCCCTGTAGTCTATACATAACCTCATAGATCCATCTTTCTTTTTAACAAGAAGAACAGGGGATCCCCATGGAGAAACACTAGGGCGAATAAATCCCTTATTACTCAATTTCTCTAGTTGTTTCTTTAGTTCAACTAATTCTACAGTGGCCATTCTATAAGGGGTCTTCGATATAGGCCGTGATCCAGGAATTAAATCAATGGAAAACTCAACTTCTCGTTCTGGAGGATGTCCAGGTAAATCTTCCGGAAATACATCTACATATTCTTTCACAACAGGTACATATTCTATTTGAACATTCCTTTCCTCACCCATAGTCATTTAATTCTCTTCCTCCCCAATAATTGAATTTAGTTGAGCTACTGGGGGTGGATCTAGATAAGAATTAGGTGGTGAAGATTCTGCTCTAAAGATAAGGTGTTCCTTATCATCATCATCAAGAATCGTAACCTCTTTCTTCATACAATAAAGCTTCGCATCATAGTCTGAAATCCAGTCCATACCGAGGATTATATCAAACTCAATCATAGGTATGACAATGAGATCAGCAAATAAAGAACATTTATGTGCTCTAATGGGGACTAATTCACAAAACTTTGTTGCAATGATACTTACCTTAGGTGTTTTAACTGACAACTCCCTTATTAAATCAAATTGTAAATATCTAATTTTCTTAGAAAACTGGGAAGATATGAAACAATGCGATGATCCAGAATCAAATAATGCATTTGCTAAACTTGATGAAACCATTAAATTACCTGCCACCACATCTTTCGGAGCTTCTACCTCAGCAGTAGTGATAACATAAGCTTGGCCTTGATCCCTTGGCCTTTTCTGAGGTAATTTCTCCTGACGCTTAGGACATTCATTTTCATAATGCCCCATCTCCCTGCAATTGTAGCACTGAACATTGGTAGCTTCCTTCTTCCCCTTACAATCACGAGCTTGGTGGCCTTTTTCACCACACTTGTAACAGACTCCTGTTCCCTTCAAGCAAGTACCAGGGTGTTTCTTACCACATTTACCACAGGATGGATATTCAACCTTTCCATTCTTCCCCTTATTTCCATTCCCAGATTGATTAGCAGGTCTCTTCTTCTCTTGCTTTGCTTTAAAGTCATAAGACTTAGAGAATTCCTTTTCGGTCTTGATAGCACATGAGACAATGTCTTCGTACGATGAAAAGGATTGTGAGACTAATGCTCGACGGAGAAATAGTTTTAACCCATCAAAGAAACGATCAATCTTACTTCTTGGGTTATGTATATAGTCTCCAGTATACCTTGATAACCTTGTAAAGTTAGCCTCATACTTTGCGACATTCTTATCCTCCTTTTGTCTCAGACTCAAAAATTGCCTTTCCATATCTGCTCGGTGGTCACGAGGAAAGTATTTTTCTAAAAACAGATCTTTGAACTCCATCCATTCCATATTTGATACTTCATCATCTTCCTTTGTGTTTTGAATTAATGAACACCATTAATTAGCATCTCCAGTGAGGCGGTAAACTGCCATGATAACTTTTTCCCTTTCACTACTCTCCCAAAGCCTGAAATATTTTCTCTAGGGAATTTATCCATTGCTCAGCTACTAAGGGATTTGTACTACCATTGAACATTGGTGGTTTTTGGCTCATGAATCGATCTAACATTGATCCTCCACGCTGCGGATCAGGGTGCTCCATACGGGTAAGGTTATTATTCATAACCTGAGTGAGTTTTCCTAGTATGGTGATTAGCTAATCGGCACCAGTTGCATCCCCAGCTCCACTATAATTATCTTGAGCAGGAGGGAAATCCCTACATGGAGTGCGTGCATTGATATGGTTTCCATTTCTTCCACTAGGCGCCATTTCTAAATAATGGCATAAACTAGATCATTTTATGAATCAAAATACATAATCCCATACTTATAAAATACTTAACATAAATTGAACTATTTATGGATATAATCCATAATCATAAAAATGTTTTCTTTGAGGAAGTATATACTCATAAACCCTTCATAATGATTTGTAAAGAAAATGAGAGTTATCCTAAATATATCCCCTGAGAGTGTTGTAACCAAGAGTGCAGCAAGACCCATTGTCGTGCACCAGTTCCCGTTCGAGTCTAGCTCAAAGCGGTGTTTTCGGGTTTTACCCCTAGGTATATCTGTTCCAGAGCCGCCTCTACCTGCTCGTATCCAGACATGGATGTATTGCTCGGAAAACTCACAAAATCTCTACAATACCAAAATTCTAGGAAGTTCTTCTATACTAATCCTCAAAGTTTATCTTAGGTCTACGTGCTCTAATCAGAGTTTGTCTAAATCTAGCTTCCAAAGTTTGTACTAAACTTCCTCTGATACCAACTGTAACGCCCCGACCCCAGTTACCTAGAGTCGGTGCATTATTACATAACATTGGCATGATCACAAGAAGGATCAAATCTCGAAAGACCGATTGGTTTAGTAGCCTTGGAAACACTAGATATATTCATAAGCCTTACATTACATCATAAAAATAAAAACTACAACAAAATCTTTTCTTCATATTCCACACTCATATCCCCACATACTATCCCTGCAGGTCATTCATAATTTACTTCTTCATACCCTGGGAAAAATAAAACAAAGAAAAGGGGTGAGCTCAAATGCCCAGTAAGGATAACAATATAGCGGAAACTTTTATAAATAAGAATAAACATTTAAGGCAATGTATAACTAAAACAAAAGCCTTATAAACTTGAACTTCAACATAGTATGGAAAAAAATAAAATGAAATAATGCCATTTACTTATTCACATGGATATTCTACTAATTGAATAATCACATGCAATATCAATAACCACTTTCATAATGATGGAATGCATAATGCCAGACAATCATAACCACATAGCCAAGACCTCGTGCCAAGACTACAAATAAGATTTTGTCAAGGCCTTATGCCAAGACACTAGTTTGTCTCATGAGACCTACCGATTCATCGAGAAGCTATAGCGGGCTCCACCCGTCACATATTAAGTCCAATGCATTCCCATATGGAAAGGTTTAAACATAACATAAACATTCGCATTAAAAATAGCATACGAAATGTCAATAATTTCACCATAAAATATGAATGGTATAAAAATAGAACATCCACAGTCAAACATATCAAAAAACCTTCAATACAATATAGAAGTTTTGTATCATAATAAATCAACTTCAAATAAGCGTAAAATCCATCAAAGGATGTTGACATAGATGAAATCAAAACTCTTTTTAGAGAAATATCTCTTTCTATTTTGAAATCATTTAAGAGTCTTATATTTATGAAATAAAACATTTTATTTGAAAATATTCTTATAATCTTGTAAGGGAAGCTTCGACGATTTTATAACGGCGGAAAATAGCCGCACCCGCCGTATAAGTTGAAAAAAACATTCTTACCTTAATTTTGTTGAAAAGGTTAAAAAGCACCTTGTTTGGAAAACGACGGAAAGATTCCTTTATAAACCTCTTATAAAAAGTCAAACAAGGGTATAAATGACTTTAACCCATATTCTAGTACATAGTAATTTTTTTTTGAAATTCATTTTTAAGAAACATGGATGTGGATGATAAAGAGATCCCAGTAGATTATTACGTATAAACAACCTCGGATAATGAAGAGATTGTGAAATAACCCTCACCTTGTACTTTTCCTTGGTTGGGGTAGGTTAACCTCCTGTATAATAGTGAAATAATTTTTATTAAATTATACAAGAATCATATACATTCATATGATATCATATATGATCTTTTAACATTGCTTTGTTAATAATATCTTAGTATTATCGTCGTTTCGGGTGTTAACTTACTCATTTTCTTTTATATGTTTTGTTACATAAGCCATGTTTTTCATGAATAGGTTGTATATTATTCATATAAAGAATGATATCAAGTCCTTAAACATTATTTTTAAATCATAAAATGATAATTATACTTGAATGGATATGATGGAGAATGAATCTCATCGCGTTCGTGGAGACGGTAGTCCGTACGTACGCACGAGCGACAATATCATTATTTTGATATTAAAATAATATATAATTGGATATTATATCATATATAAAGAATCATTATCATGTTATATTTATTATTTATATGAGTTACACATCATTATTATACCCATCCAAATAATAATATATTGAATAACAATTACACCACGACGTGGAGACGGTAAGCCGTACGTACGCACGTATGGTGACATGTTATTCAAAGGTTGGATAGAATACTGAATATGGTTGTAACATATTTATAATAACATCTCAGTATATATAAGATACTGGAGTTATTATTTTATAATGGTAATAACAAAGAAAGAAGAAGTGGAAGAAGAAAGGAACTTGGAAAAGGGTGGTGAAATTATTACCTCTTCTTCGGGTTCTTCCTTTTGATTTGATCAAAATGGCTCCTTAGGTTGGATTTCTGATCAAACTAAGGCCTCTAGGTTGTAGTTAGGGAAGTTGGGAGAGTATTGGGGTAGAGTTTGGTCGAACAAAAAGGCTTTTAAGGTGTGAATAAATGAGAAGGAGGAGTTCCCTTTTATAAGAGGGGTGAGGGGCACCTTTGGAAAAGCTAGAAATATTAATTTATAATAAATTAATATTCAGTTTCTAATGGTTCCAAAGTTTATTATTTAAATTTTAAGATGGGTATAGGTATAAAACCATTCAACCAATAGAATTTAGACAGGTTTGGGTTTCTATATTAACCTTATCTTTAAGTATTAACTCTTAGTTAATTAGTTTGACATTTACCATGTCACTTTATATTTTTATATTATATAGTTAATAAACTTACTATATACATCCAATAGACCCCCAAGTGGTCCATTAATGATACAAATATCATGATATAAGTCTCTTGGCCGAACCTTATATTTTTAGGAATTTAATATCAATTAATAATATAATATTTTTTTTAAAAACTCTTTTATGTCAATTTTGACACTATTCAATAATTGATTTTTGTGAAACTCATAACAGAATTATTACTTCGAAAAAAGTTAATTAAATAAATCCTAACATGTCATATTATCCTATAAAATTATTTTAATTCATTAAAAGTCTCAAATTATATTTATTTGGGTATTTATAATATCAATTATTTTAAATTTTCACTATTATGGTAATTACTGAATCATCATTGTGTCATACATAAATTAAATTATGTAATCTCTAAAAATTATAAATAAAATATAATTATGTATGAAATATTTTTATATTTCTAATGAATATTTATAGTCTAAAATCCAACATATATAACCCTATGTAAAAATTGTTTTTCTAAAAGATATATGCTTGTGTCATTTTTGTATTCATTTTAACTTAATTAAAATAAAGTGTCCCTATCACCTACAAGTGGCTCCATGGGGTCCCAAAATCGACCCAAAGATGCCTATGGTCGAAAATATATCAACCAATAAGGCTAGGACATGTTTTAGGGTAATTTAGTATTATTATAATATTATTATTTAACCCTTATTTACCGGATTTACTCTTAACCATGGTAAATAAAATATTTACCGAAGTAATTATTCAAAATGTCTAAAAATAAAAGTTACCTATTTACACAATTTGAACATCCTGATTCCAAATATGGAATCCATTTTTCCAAATTCAAAACACAGAAGTGGCAGAAATTAATTTAAAATTAATTCCCGTTGTTAAAACAAAAAGCGTGTTTTTAAGAGATAATAACTATCAAAAGATTGACACTTATTTATGTCCAGTTTAATTGTAAACTTATGTCCAATGACCAACATTATATTAAATGGTAAAAATATATTATAAATATACTTTAAAACCACTCAAATTCATAATTTATCACTATTAATTATTTTTATTAAAAAATTTGTTTTTAATTAAAATTTTGTAATTTTCACTATTCATCAAAATATTAAAGTTATCTGAAAAGTACCAAAATTTCACCTTAGGCTAAATTCGATATTCCGAATCCAAAAATGAAGTCCATTTTAAAAAATAAAATATATATAATTTCAAAAAGTATGTATTACTATTCATAACGGCTAGTTTGATTGGTTATGGTGTGTTAGAACTCGGTGTTGCGTACAACACACGCTATCACATTATTCAAAGAGAAGCGTACCGTGGAAGCTTGGGGTGTTACATATTTTGATCCTTCCATTGTTTCAGGTGCATTCTTTAAATGATTTCCATGGCCGGTTTGTATTTGATTTTCTTATCGTATGGAAATTAAATTATAGAAGTAGAATGAAATGGTATTAATATTTTTCCAGAATATTAAATTATTCCATAAATAATTTTGGTTATATGGTATGAGAATTAATCATTAGATAAATCTTTAGTGATATCCGTTTAGATCATTTTTGCGGTTCTTTGATAATCACAAACTTGTTTCATCATATACCATTAATATTATGCATATAAGTTAATTAAAAAAAATAAGGGAGGTAATATTATAAACTTAAAAATATTATTCAACCATTAAAATGGTTTTACAAATATCTTTGAATTAAGTAAAGGAAATTGAAAACACATCGTCCACAATTTTGGTAAATCAACACATTGCGGACGATGTTATTATTTTAAGAATTAGAGGGGGGAATGAGAATAAGTAAATTGATGAATTTTTCCATAAACATGATAAAATACAGAATATATAATATTATGGAGCTTTCATTCCTCTTGAATAAGTGGAGTAGAAGAGAGTATAATAAAAGAAAAGAATTGAAAAGAAATCACATGAAAATAAAAGAGGGTTTTTACCTCTTGATCTCTTCTCCTCGAGATCCTCCTTAAGGCCTTTGGTTTTGGCCTTTTGGTGAGACCAATAGGTATTGGACTTGAGTAAGAGCCTTGGGAAGAGTATTTGGTAGAACTTAGACAAGGATTAAGGCTTGAGTGGTGTGATAGGAAGAGGGGGTGAGGGTGGTATTTATAGTAGGGGAGAGTAGGGGTTTTACATTATTTTAATCATCTGTTTAATATTTTTTCTGAAGAATTTGAATAGTTTTGATTCATGTGAACTCAAATAGATATAAGTGCACGTGAGTTTGAAAAAATGACCATTTACATCATCAATGACTCAATCATTATGCAGAAATTCATTTATTTAGAATATTTTGTTAATTACCATATTTAACTATTCACCCACTACAGGAAAAATAGATTTTTGCGATGGTAATTAATCCCGTCGCAAATAGCCCGTCCTAGAGGTTATTTATGACGGGGGATTCTACCTGTCACAAATAATTGGTAATTTGCGATTGGATTTGGGGTCCCATTGCAAAAATTTAGGCGCGGTTTGCGCACCAAACCGCAGGAAGGTTATTTGCGATGGTGACATCCCTCCGTCGCAAATAGTGCGTCGGTCGGAGAGTATTTGCGACGGGGCCTGTCGCAAATACCCGGCGGCGGTAAATAGGTTTTTGCGAAGGGATGTTGTCCCGTCGCAAAAAGTGTGTCAGCATGTACCTTTTGCGATGGGTACCCATCGCAAATACCCTTTTAACTACCGACTGTAATTAATGCGGGGATGGTTTTTACGATGGTTTACCCGTCAAAAATAGTCCCATTGCAACTAATCCAACCTATATATACCCCACATCTTTTTTTTCAATTCCTCCTCTCCATCCAATGGCCTGAAGGCCTTCATTTTTTATTGATTTTTGATAATACACCTTTCAAGGGGTGAGGTGGAACCCTAACAAGGCCTGTAGGCGTAAGTATTACATGGCCCATAGGCCGTAGAGGAATTCACTATCTGTAGGCTTCAAACATTACATACAACCCAGACTAACTACTTGGAATTGCTCCTCCCCAACATCTTCATTGTGAATCAGCTCTCCACCTTCACATGACTATTGAGCTAGGTTATCCCGTGCATGCACAGGCTTGTCCAGATGGTAGGTTCCATACCCTCTCATTCTTGAAATCTGTGTAGCTTCTACTGTGGTGAAATCTCTTTACTCATCCTCCTATAGAGCTTGTTCCTTGTAGGTTGTCTGGTTTGTATCTGCACTTAAGGTGGCCCGAAGGCCTTGATATAGCCCGAAGGCCTTACTGGCTCGAAGGCTTGGGTAGAACAAAGGCCTTAAAGGACCTGGGGACCATATCGGTGGCCCAAAGGCCCAACCGATGGCAAATTCTCGGCTGCTACAGTGCCAAACAGTGGCTGCTACAGTCGCTACAGTACCTGCTACAATGCTGCACAGTTCCTGCTACAATGCTGCACAGTTCCTGCTACAATACTACTACAGTACCCCCAGAAATTATGCCTCCGCCTGGATTTGATCTTGGGTCGCCTGGATGCACTTAAGAGTCCTCACCAACTGGGCTGAGGCTCGTGTGCTTTCAATTCATCCTCTAAATTCTCTCTCTCTCTCTCTCTCTCTCTCTTAACTCTATTTTCAAAGTGAAAATTTGTGTGAGTTAGTTTTTTTTCACAAAGAAGTTGTGAAGCCGTCTATATCAACAGGAGATCAAGTTTAAAGGTATTTATATTTTATTTAATTTAGTATTTATTTTATTTATTTTATTTTTATTTTTATTATTTTTGATTCTTTGTAATTAAATTAGATTTAAATTGTTTTGCTATCAGTATTTATTTGTAATAATAAATTGAAATTATTAGTACTAATTTTTAATAATTAGTAATAAATTTGAATAATTAGTAATAAATAGAAATAATTAGTAATAAACAGAAATAATTAGTAATAAATAGGAATAATTAATAATTAATAGGAATAATTAGTAATAAATAGGAATAATTGGTAATAAATATGAATAAATAAGAATAATTAGTAATAATTAGTAATAAATAGGAATAATTAGTAATAAATAGGAATAATTAGTAATAATTAGTAATAATTAGTAATAAATAGGAATAATTAGTAATAAATAGTAATAAATAAGAATAAATAGGAATAAATAGGAATAATTAGTAATAAATTGGAATAATTAGTAATAAATAGGAATGATTAGCAATAAATAGGAATAAATAGGAATAAATAGTAATAAATAGGAATAATTAGTAATAAATACTAATAATAGGGATAATTAGTAATAAATAAGAATAATTAGCAATAAATAGGAATAATTAGCAATAAAAAGGAATAATTAGTAATAAATAGCAATAAATAGGAATAATGAGCAATAAATAGGAATAATTAGCAATAAATAGGAATAATTAGAAATAAATACGAATAAATAGGAATAATTAGGAATAATTAGGAATAAATAGGAATAATTAGTAATAAATAGGAATAATTAGTAATAAATAGAAATAAATAGGAATAAATAGTAATAAATAGGAATAATTAGTAATAAATAGTAACAAATAAGAATAATTAGTAATAAATAGGTATAATTAGTAATAAATATGAATAATTAGTAATAAATATTAATAATTAGTAATAAATAAAAATAATTAGTAATAAATAGGAATAAATAGTAATAAATAGGAATAATTAGTAATAAATAAGAATAAATAAGAATAAATAGAAATAAATTGGAATAAATAGGAATAAATAGGAATAAATAGGAATAAATAACAATAATTAGTAATAAATAGGAATATTTAGGAATAAAAAGTAATAATTTGGAATAAATAGTGATAATTAGTAATAAATAGCAATAATTAGTAAATAATAGGAATAAATAGGAATAAATAGTAATAAATATGAATAATTAGTAATAAATAGTAATAATTAGTAATACATAGTAATAATTAGTAAAAAATAGTAATAATTAGTAATAAATAGTAATAATTAGGCGACTGATCAGACCAGTGCCTGCCATTTCGATGAAGCGGCATGGATACAGGCAACTCAGAATGGCTTTGAGAAGGGCCGGGTAGTTAGTATCGGCTCTCATGTGACTCCTGGTACTTATTATGGTACTACTGTAATGTCAGCGTCCATCTTGAGAGGAGCTCGTGGAGAGACATCATCTTCTACCTCATAGTATCATGAGGAATTGCGTACTCAGGCTGAGCTTATAGAGAGTTTTCTGATGCAGCATGAAGAGATGCGTCGGTAGTAGTAGTATCGCGATGAGGAGATGCGTCGATGATAGTAGCAACATCACGAGCAGATGGACTACATGCGTCATCTGACTCATAGTTTAGGGATAAAGTTTTCTCCACCACCTCCTACAGCTTCTCCACATCCTCTAGAAGACGACCCCCCAACGATTTATTTTTTATGTTAAAAACATTTGAATTTAAGATTTGTTGTAATATGAACTATTTACAGTTTATGTCTTTTATATTATTGCGAATATTGCATAATTTAATTTTTTTAATATTTTAATATTTATTATTACTATTATATTTTTAATGTTTGTTTATTTTACTACTACTAATAATAATAATAATTTTTTATAATTTTTTTTATATTTTCTTGTCCATATTGAGAATTTTAATATTTTTTTATTTTAATAATATTAATAATATTTTTTCATTAATCATAATTTTATTAAATATTTTTTTTTTCGTATTATATTTTTTAATGTTTTATTATTTTACTAATAATAATAATAATATTTTAGGAATTTTTTATATTTTTTTTGAGAATATTTAGAATTTTAATATTTTTTATTTTTTTTTATTTTAATAATATTAATATTATTTTTTCATTAATTATAATTTTATTGAATATATATTTTTTTACTTTGGTTATTATTTGTGACGAGACCTGTTGCGATGAGATCCCGTCGCAAATAGCTTAAATTTATATTTTTTAAATAGTATTTGTGACGGGCCGATCACAAAAAGTTTATTTATATATAATGTATACAATCATAGAATTATTTGCGACGGTGAAGTTCCCCATCACAAATACCATTTTTTGCGATAGACCCATCGTAAAAAATGGTATTTGCGACGCCATTTTCTACAATGGGCTATTTACGACGGGATGCTATCGCAAATAGCCCGTCGCGAATAGCTCAAATTCTAGTAGTGACAAAAAATTTATGTTTTTCAGAAAAATCCCAAATATTAACCCTAACCATTTATTGATGTGTAGAGTTTAAAAATGAAATCATTTTTTTGAAAATAATTTTCTAAATATGATTAATTTAATTTTTAAATAAAATCATATTTTATTCCAAAAATAATAATTTTAAAACTATAAATGATTTTATATCACATTGAAAAATTAATCAACACCTCCTTATCTTATAACCTTAAGAAAAAAATAATAAGATCTACTATTCATAAGGGGCATGTTACTACTCATATTACTATTCATTAGGGTATGCTACTATTCACCAAAAAATAAGTTGGTTCTATAAGACTCCAAATAAGTTACTGATCACAAACGTAGATATCTATTTTTTGAAATTCAAATCATAGAAGCGACAAAAGTTAAGTTTAACAGCTAGTTTATAACTATCTCCTTAAAAAAGTGTCATTATATAGATAATTAGTGTTTCATGCATTTCATTAAATTTATTTGTAAATTCTTGGGGTGTTATACCAAGTTAATCATAAAGGGTTTCTCTTGTTCAATCATATAAATTAATTTTTGACTCTCATTTAACCTTTTTTTATATTTTTGTTTTATCCCAAAAACTAAATTTCATAGAATTAAATTTATTTTCCAAAGTGTAAAATTGATTCTAATTAAATGATCAGTTTGTCTGTCTGCCTATCCCTGGCAGCCCTCGATACGATGATCGGTTCATCTGTCTGCCTATCCCCGGAAGCCCTCGATTTTGTAGGTAATCGGCACCTCTGTCTTTCAATCACTTGAAATCCCTCGATACGGTGATCGGTCGCAAAAAGCACAAACAAAGCACTTATAGAAATATAAAAACAAAGAATGATCCATTCACGTTTTTTAGTTTCAAGGCTTTCGCACGAAGAAAGAGAGAAGTCACAGTATCTCTCTCTAGAACTTGATAGCACAGAATGATCAGTTTCATACGCGTGTGTCATCGTCATCTCTTGGATTCAAATAACCTCATATTTATAGGCCTTAGGTTCCAATGGTCACATTTCCTTCAATGGTCATATTTCTCCGAAAAACTCAGAGGGAATTGGACACCTGTCATAATAATGGTCATATTGAAATAGAAGACACGACATCATTTTGATTAGTTTATAACTAATTCCATGACATCGTTTTGATTAAAATAAAAGATATATGAAGATGATAAACATGAGTATGATTAATATGAAACAAGTTTTTTTGATAAGGCAATGAATGAAAGTAAATAATGAGTATTATAAGTATGTGTGATGTATTGATACGATACAAACTAAGTATGATTCATCAACTTTAGTACGATTAACAGAGTTGGAACAATTTCCAGAGTCAGTACGATAATTATAATCAGTACAGTAAACATGGTCTGTATGATCATCATGTTCAGTATGATCAGTATCGTCAGTACGATCAGCATGGTCAGTACGATCGGTATGGTCAGTACGATCAGCATGGTCAGTACGATCAGCATGGTCAGTACGATCAGCATGGTCAGTACGATCAGCATGGTCAGTACGATCAGCATGGTCAGTACGATCAGCATGGCCAGTACATTTGTGATTTCCAAAACAAGACATAAAAGTCAAAAGAAAACTTTTAACTCAACATATATGAAAATAAAGTAAATTACATAATAAAAAATTAGAGCCATAATGTAATGATAATAATTAAATCAATTTGAAAAAAATAAATTATAAAAAATATCATTGTTTTGAGATGCATGTTGATGTTGGATAGGACTATATTAATGACTATAAACATCCACCAATGAACCAAATAGATTATGTAATTTAAACACCCCCAGACATACCAAAAATAATTTTTCATCATAAAATTATTTAATTTTTTTAGGGAAACTACCACATACCCATTCTTTATTTTCTCCACATATTTATACTATAATAGATAATCTATTATATAACATTTTGAGATAAAATTCATTATTGAAAATGTGATTTGAAATGAAATTTCAATGGAAAGATTATATTGTTATGCATATAGTACAATAAATTAAATTTTTTACTCTATTTTATTTTTATTTATATACTTACTCTTTCCCCCTTCTTAGGATATAAAATAACTCATTATAATAGTATAATAATCAGTTGATGTGAAGACATACACATTGTTTTCATCTTCCCTTGTGCCCAAATTTACTTAACCACAATAGAAATTTGTGATATATGTGAAAATAAAAAATCATGACAAAATTGAATCCAAAGGTGGATACATTCAAATATAATAGGAAAATTGTTGTAATGGTTTATTAAAAAGAAGATCTATTAACCATTGTATTATTGATGAAAAAAGTCAATTTGTTTCTTTACAATTTTTTTAAAATCCCTTTTATATCATTTTTTATATAGAAAAAATTATTTTATGGGGTAGTATCATTTTGATTTGGATGTGTGTGAAAATAAAAAATGGGAAAAATACTTTCCCATTTTATTTTATTGTTTTGAGGGTTTTGTGAGTTAATGACATAGGAATACTTGTCATGAAATATTTTCACCATACTTGTAATTCAATGAACTAATTTATTTATCTTTATTCAAATGTTAAAATACTTCCAAAAATGGAGGAAAATAGTTTTTTACTATATTTGGACATAAATTGAAATTATTATTTGAGGTTGTATCAGATAACATAGTAATTTATTATTGATATTATTGGTTTTTGATTTTATAAAACCATTGAGAAGTTAGATATACATTTGATTTATTTCAATATCCTAAATTTACTCTAAAATTAAATCTTATTAACATATGGGAACAAGAATATGTATTTTTTATATGATTAAAAAATAAAAATAATGTTAATTCTTAGGACATCCTCATGGTTTCTACATTGATCATTTCATAATTAGAAAATTAAAATGGAAATCAATTAATATTACTCTAAGTAGAAATATATTTTTTACCAATAATAAGATTATTTTCCATCCATTAAAATACACACATATATATATGTGTGTATATATTTATATATAAATTCATAATATATAAGGATATTAAGGTCTATATTTTATGGTATGAATTTAAATATCACTTTCAAAACATTTCAAAATGGAATATTAAACATTTTATACAAATAGAATGATTAGGTTTGGTATATTATAATAATTAAAGATAAATGAAATCAAATTAACCAATCATTATCTATTATAAAACATGAAAATAAATTGATATGTGTTTTCCACACTCATAAATGAATAATTTAAATAAATGGTGAACTTGTGGATGAATTTTATAGTTACTTTTCAAATAATGTCATACTCTTGATTTATATAATTTATGATATTTTTATTGTTATGTTTTCAAAAATGAAGTAATTTTAATGATATAAATTTTTTGAATAACATTTATAGGAAATTTTAAAATTAAAATTAAAAACAATTTATAGTTTTAATAACTAAAAATCTATAAATTTATTGATCATCATTAAGGGTGAATTTTTTCAATAGTGAAAAGGATTTGGTATAGGGTTGTGATCACGTAATGAATTATCATATATATTTTTACATATAAGAATGTTCTTTAACATTAAAATGTATTTTACCACATTTTTATTAAATCTATTTTCATTTTAATATCATTTCTATTCATTATTTAAAACCACAATAAAAAATATAGTTTTTATATATTAAATGTTCTCATTTTATTATTTTATTTTTTTGACTTCCAAATTTGATGAATAATATTTTAATTTTTATCAATATTCACTATTGAATTGGGTTTGGGAAATTTCCTTTGATTTTTTCCATATTTGTTTCCTTATACAACTAATTCAAAAAATTCACTATGTTGAAAAATTGGAAATAATATCAGTATTTTTATCAATACATTATATACACCATTTCAAATTGAAAAATTACTTTTATATATGGTTTGTGTTTTATGGGTATGTAATTTAACTAAATATACCAAGATTTTAATCAAATAAAATTTTCCCAATTGGGCCTTCAAAAAGGGATAAAGTGAGATCACCATGAGAGGGGTGGGGTGAATCAAGGTGTGAAAGAATTATCAAATTCAAAAAACATTACATTAAATATCTCTCTTATCCTAAGTGGATATTGACCTCTTAATCAAGAATGTCACTTGAATTTCTCTTTTACTTGATATAATTTAGATATCTTGATTTATTTTATTATGGATGCCTAAATTAAATAAGGAAACAATAATTTACTTGGTTCAATCTCACGGGGATAGATCCAAGGAGTATGCATCAGGGATGTGTTATTCAAAAAAATCCAATATAGACCTCATTGATCCTCAAAGGGTTCACTCCCATTAAAAATATTCTTGCAATGTCACTTATATCCTGATATCACTTGATTACAATGTAAATGGTATAATAATTATCTCCCAAGTCTCACTATCGACACACTACCTCTTCTTCCACTTCCTTTTCTCACAACTCTAATATAACGAATTGAACATTTATGAATAAAATTCCATTTCTTTTAATTAAATGTATTTTAGATATAGAAAATACAAGCAATCCTTTTGTTTTATTATATCCAATTTTATTTAAATGACCATTAGGTATCCTTACCATTGATAATATAGACTTTTAATAGTGATCACATGACTAATATAAATATAGGGTTTTAACAAATCCTTTTGACACAAATAAAGGAAGTGATGACCTCAACCAATAGGATTTTACCCTATGAAGCCAATTTATCGGATCTTCTAAGGGAGATAGAATTTATAGGATTTTTCTTAGACCAAGCCCAAGATAATATCTAATAACTTAAACATTAGAAAAATAGTTTACGGGAGAAGTTCAAGCTCATCGAGATCATGACCCAAACCATGTTCACTGAATGGCCCCATGAAAGTCGCACCATCGCACACCTTACACTTAGGGTGTTTGCTGGTCTTATAAAGGGATATGTTACATGAAACTATCATTATGATTATGTGAATTATTTTTGTATAGAATAATGAATATACTTTCATTTTATTATTGTTACTTTGCAAATGAATTGTAAAACACAAATAGTGTTTTGGTTAATATTCAAATTCAATTAAGAAATATATTTTTATGAATTAAGGTATTTTTGAATTAAATAAATTTTTAATAAAATAATATTATTAAATTACTTTTATTAAATATAAATGATCATATATTTTTTATGAAGTCAATTGTAATTTTTATTAAGGTTTCTAAACTGTTTTTGTCAAAACCCATCAATTTTCAATAAATGTAAATTTTTATTTTAAAAGTTAAAATTCACATATTTATAAAATTATTTAGATAAAATAAATTTTATTTTTGGAATCAGGATGTAAAAATTATCCAATGATTAATTTTTCATAATTTTCTGAGACAGTAGAATTTTTTGGGTAAAAATTAAATACCGAATAAATATATAATGTGTTTTATGACATCATAATGGCCCAATAGTGATATAATAAAATACTATAAAAGGCATATTCGAAAAAATATGATTTTTTCATTTGAAATAATGTAATATTAGGTTTATTTGATTTAATTTATAAAGCCATAGTGAATCCTCTAAGACATATAATTTTTTTTTTAAGATTTTAAAATCATTTTCTTGAAAGTGTGACTCAACTCCACATAAGAAATAGAAATATTTTAATATATTCAGCCCTTATAAATTTAAAATAATATATACCACTCCCCTTTTCAAGAAATAATGGGAAAAAAACATGGGATGGTTTTTGGTTTTTAATATTTTATTGTATATTATCCAAAACCAAAATAATAAAGAATTCTCCCTCATTTCCTATATAAACCCACCCAATATTCCATGTCACTTAACTCAAGCTCTTTTAAGCTCTACCACCCTCTTACCCTCCTCCATAGAGTCCTCCAAAGTATCCCCCAATCTCCCAAGAAGCCTCCCCCAAGCCTTTGGGATCACACATCCAAGTAATAGATCTTCTAGCCTCCTCTTTTATCAAGCATTCTTTTCATGTTATGTATTTTAATTTATTTAATTCATATGTTGGGATATGTTATTAAATATCCTCCTTACTGAAAATTTTATTTATAAATTATGAGATCCCTTTTCAATCACATTTATCCCTCTTATGAACCCTTATTTACCCCGTTACCATGCCGAATTTTCGTAATGGATCTCCCTATCTCCTTTTTCTTCAAGCACATATTTTATGTCATTCCTTTTAATTTAAATTTTCTTGATTTGGGATATTTTATAACATACCTAATTTCTATACATTTTATGTATACATGATGTGATATTCCTTTCACTCCCATTAATCCCCCCTATGATCCTTTAATCCCATCTATTACCATTCTGAAATTCCGTATGGGATTTCTCTCTTCTCATTTCTAGTCAATAATTTCTTTTATATTATGCATATAAATTATATTTCATATGTTGTGATATTATGTTCCATACTATACATCCCATTTATAAATTATTGGAGACCCCTTTCACTCCCATCAACCCAATTTATGAATTTTCATATGATGCCGTTATGATTCCAAAATTGCACCATGATTTTGCATGCCAAAATCATCATGTAGTGAATACCATACCCATTCCTATATCAAGGGTATTCACCTTTATTATCATATAATTATTGAATGAATACTTACATGTATTAATTCCACATTACTTTATTGTATAATAAATAACGATGTTGAATAAATCCATGTTATATAATCTTTGTGGAACACTTAAGCATGAGATTGAAATGATTATATAGGGTGCTCCTTGATAGCGCTCTAATGCATTGGGTAATGTTTAGTATCATGATACTTCATGTTGGGATAGGGGTTTACCTGATTCCTTTATAGGAATTTTTTCCACCATATTGGGACATGAGTTTACCTGATTCCTTTATATTAATGATGTAGTGTTTTAAGTTGTTTCCACATCTTCATGTTATGATAATGATGCTATATCATGACTTTATGGTCATGTTTCTCTTATGATACATTAATATCCCTATTTCCTAACATGTATTGTATTCTTCATGTTATACCTAGTTTAATCCCTTACTGGGCTTTATATCTCACCCCTTTCTTATGTATTTCCTTAGGATATCCCATGTAGTGTTATGTACGAAGGAATGTTGTGGTCATGTAAAAGAAGTTTTCAAAAAAGATATTTTGTTTAATGTTTTAAGTTGTTATGTAATGTTCATAATTTCCCAAGACACTAAAAATCTCAATCTTTTATGTTGTATTAAGTGAAAATCTATCTAATAAATAATGTTTAAATGTAAAATAAAGGGAAAAGTTGTTATAGTTGGCATCAGAGGACAGGTTTAGTTATTTTGGGATTTGGATTAGAAAACACCGATGAAAGACTTAGGGATAAGACTACTCACAAGAAAATAATCCCTAAATTTTGGTGAGTATATATTAAATGGTTTATCAAGAAAATAAATAAATTTCTAGATATGAACAAGTAGAGGTGGATCTGGAACATATATATCTAGCGGTAAAACCCGAAAACACCTCTTTGAGCTAGACTTGAATGGGAATTGGTGCATGAAAATGAGCATTGATGCACTATTAGTTTGACACTCCTGGGGGATATGATTTGGTAAATTTATAAGCTCAGTATGGAAAATTATTAAGGGAATAAAAAAATTCCCCTAAGAATATATGTTAGGAAGTAGATCAGGGATAACTCAGATCAAAACATAGAAATTCATAAGTTAAGGAGATAAATTTAATTTATAAGTTATACTTTTTTGTCATTGGATTCCCCTTTATGTGTTTAATAGTTTAAAATATTTACCCATAATTTTCCTTTTATTCTATCCAATGGCTATTAATAAGAGGAATCGAGCTAACAACTGATGTGAAAATCAATGTGATGATTACTATAATAAGATGCCTAATCTGATAGGAGTGGGAATCAAAAACATTATCATGAGAATCTCTCAGTTAACTCATGTTTTTAATATAAACATGGATCAATAGTAACTTTCACCCCCCTAAGAAAGAATAAGTCACAATTGATAGATTTATGAGACAAAGGACCCCTACTTTTAATGAATCATCTAATCCCTCAATCACCAAATAATGAATCAACTCAATTGAGAAGATCTTCTTCATCCTTCAATGTTCTGAACAAGATAAGTTTCTTCTGGTTACTTATCGTATGGAGGGTGAATCTTATCAATGGTGTACATTGATAAAAAATATGAAGCTTGATGAATAGATCGAGGTGATGGGATGGAAGGTTTTATGGAAATGTTTTTTAATAAATATTTTCCCCGCACCCTTCATCTTATGATGGAAAGATATTTCCTTACACTCAAGAAAAAGGATGATGAATCTGTTGCGGAGTACAAGGAAAAATTCACTAGACTTTCATGACACACCTCTGGTTTTTTCATTACCCCTGAATGAAAGGTTGACTGCTTATTTTCTGGGCTAAAACCTAGCCTACATAAAGCCCTGGAGATCCATAACTTTGATAGATATGAGAAGATTTTCCGATGTTCCATAAAAGTCAAGATAGAGATTTATGAATCTCAAGGGTATTATGGGGATAATAAGAGAGAAGTGGAATTTAATTTTGGTGGTTCGATGGATAAATCCAATGGTGCTAAAAAATTCCAGCACCTCACTTTTCAAAAGCATAGAAAAGAAGCACCTTGGAAATTTCTTGAAGGGGATGAGGAAATACTTTAGGTGTGGGAAGGAAGGGAACCTATCTGACAATTACCTATAAGAAAAACCTGCTACTATGACATAGGAAAAGAGTGCTCCATTCGATACTCAATGTATTGTTCATTACTACAACTGCAAAGAACTAGGTCACTTTTCAAACTAGTGCCCTAATTTAAGGGTTTTCAAAGGCAACCAATAACCTATAAGGAAAAAAGGGAATGTTTTTTCCAACACTATTATAGAAGTGAATCCTAGAAAAAAAGTGGTGATAGGTACACTGATAATTAATTCTAGAATAGTGAATGTACTTTTTTATTTTGGTTATACACATTATTTTATACCCTGAAAGTTTAGTAGAACAATCCAAACACCACCAAAAAGCATGGAAGTATAGATGTTGGTGAAAATGAAAAATGTGGAAATTATATCATCCCATTCATATGACTCCTCCCCTATCACAATTTGTGGAATGAACTTCCTAATGAACCTAATCATACTTCCCTTGGTGTAATTTGATGAAATTCATGGCATGGATTGGATTTACCTATATAGATCCAAAATTAATTTTTGTGATAGGGAATCACTCCCCATATGGTGAATCAACACCTGATTTTATAAAAGTGCAAGGAGGAGGAGGAATCTTCTTTAGAACCATCATCTCAAGCATGGATATTACTACCCTATAGAAACAAATATCTTTCTCATATGATTGAGTCTAAGGAAGGAACCACCCTCGAAGACATGTCTATTGTGAAGGAATTTGCTGATGTTTTCCCTGAGGAATTTCCAAGTCTTCCTCTTAAAAGGGTTGTTGAATTTTTTGATTGATCTTATACTAGGGGTGTTTCCAATATCCAATATTCCATATAGAATGCCTATTGTGGAGCTTGAGGATCTAAAGAAAAAAATATAGGAGAATCTGGATAAAGGGTTTATATGCCCAAGTGCTTCACCATGGGGTGCACCGGTCCTCTTCGTCATGAAGAAGGATTGGTCAATATGCCTTTGCATTGATTATCGTGAGATTAAAAAAAACCACGATAAAGAACAAGTATCATTTTCCATGAATTGATTATTTTTTCGATAAAATATGTGGAGAACAATACTTCTCCAAGGTGAATATATGGTTGTGATATTACCAAGTAAGGGTGAAGAAGGAGGGTATCCTAAAGACTGCTTTTTGTATAAGGTACGAGCACTATGAATTCATAGTAATGCCTTTCAGACTCACTAATACTCCAAAAATATTCATAGACTTAATTAATAGAGTCTTTAGAGATTAGCTCAACAAATTTGAGATATTATTTATAGATGACATGTTGATATACTCCAAAATCAAGGAGGAGCATGAGAACCATCTAAGCACTATACTAAATAACTTGAAAAGGAGAAGATCTATGCAAAGTAAAAAAAATGTGAGTTTTGGTTAAAGGAAGTATAATTCTTGGGAAGTATCATCACAAGCAATGAGATATATTTAGATCCTTCCAAAACCAAAGTAATCAAGGGATGTCCAAGGCCGACATTTGTGATAGATATCCGTAGCTTCCTGGGGTTAGTTGGATATTATCACTGATTTGTGAGAAATTTATCACGATTATCAAACCCTCTTAGCAAGATAACTCAGAATAGAATCAAGTTTTATTGGAATGATGAATGTGAAGAAATATTCATGGAGTTAAAGAAGAGACTTATCATGAACCCTATTCTCACACTACCCACAAGTGGGGAGCTTTTCCTAATCTTCAGCGATCCTTTGAAGAAGGGTCTGGGCTGCGTGTTGATGTAAAATGAAAAAGTCATTTCCTATGCCTCATGGTAGTTGAAAAATCATGAGAAAAACTATCCCACGTATGATATAGAATTGGTAGCTGTGATCTTTTCATTGAAAATCTAGAGACATTATCTCTTTGGGGAGATGTCACACCCCGACCATGGATGCCTATTGTTTTATTCTTTTCTCAGTCTTGTGAATTTGGTTAGAGTTGGGTTTGGATCCGAGTTTTAATTTTTGAAGCTTTTATGTTTTTGGTGGGTCTCTGGAAAGTGCGCAGTCACCACATTGCTAGCGGTCACCTCACATTCGGTCCGGGTGGGTGTGCGGTCACCGCACCGCTAGTAGCGATCATGCGTTTGGACCTGGTGAGTGTGCGGTTGCCTAACTGTTTAGATAAATAATAAAATTGGAAGAATTAATTAAATTGGAAAATAATAATAATAAATAAATGATGTAAAGTAGGTTAAATTAAATTAAATAGAATTTTATAAAATGTTTAATAATAATAATAATAATAATTTATAATATTATTGTTGTTGTTATTATTATTATTATTATTATTATTATTATTATTATTATTATAGGTTAATAGAAAAAAAGAGGAAACCCTAAATCTACCCACAGCCCCCCCATTTTCCCGTCGCGCCACCTGGGTCTTCCCTGCACTCCCCTCTACTAGATCACCCACCTCGGTTTCCCTCCGTACCTCTGTGACCTGGAGTCCCCATCCGGCTCACCCATTTCAGTCTCCCCCCACATCCCTATGAGACCGCGACCCCGTGACCCCGCATCCCTGTCCCCCTCGCCCCATCGGGTCACCCTCCATTCGCTCTGACCTCCTCTTCCCCGGTCCAGCGAAGCCGCACCCTCACCTTCCCCAATCCGTTGAAGTCGCCCCCTCCCCATCCCGTGGCCCCCTTCTCCTTGCCAATAGTTCCGGTCCGCTTCCGACCGCTGTCTGGCCGCTGCTCTTTTGTGCCAGCACCCCGGCCAACCCCCACTCTGAGTCCCTCTCCGTGCGTCGGCTTCTCTTCGGACTTCCGAGGTTGTGAAAAGGGCCACTCATGACCCGTTGGTGTGTGTTTTGGCAATCTCCACTGAAGGCGAGGCAGTTTTGGGGTGTTTTCGTCATCCAAGGGTGTAGCGATAGTTTCCAGGTGTGTGTAGCGAGCGAGCATATGCTCGTAGTTAGAAAGCCTTATGAGCCGGAGTAGATGGCTTAGTTCCACGTGAGGTAGGATCCTTTTATTTTTCCCATTTAATTTAATGAATGCATTAATTTATTGCTCACTAAATTATTATTATATTTTAATTAATGCAACTAAGTCTTTAAATTAATTGTGGTTTAAATTAATTCAGTCAAGTCCTTAAATTAATCATATATTAGAAGTGGTAAATGTAATAAAAGGTTTTCTCATAATAAAGGTCATGGTTTTATAATAAAACCCCTCTTCTGAGGTGCGTTGCCTTCAATCTAAAAATTTAGTGATAGCATTTCATGATTTCCTTCCTTATTTCTTGGCCTCTTGATTTTGTTAAGTGTGGAATGAGTGTTAAAATGAATGTTAAATATCACCAAATGAATTGTTTGATAAAGTAATGACATGTTTTATAATAAAACTCTTCCAATAGAGGTGAGATGTCTTCAAGATAAAAATATAGTAGTAGATTTTTATGCTTGCCTTCTTAAATGTCTTATGACTCTTTATGCTTGACATTATACTTGACAAATGACATGCTTGTACATGTACCTTACTGGTTACCTCAAAATGAAGTTGCTTCTTGAAAAATAATAAATGAGCCAAGAAACCTTTTAAGTTCATGTCTTAGCATGTAATTGGAAATTTTAGTGTAGGGTGTCTACCCTCTTCCCTTTACTTCGACGCTTATGTCATGCCACATCTTGTGACGCTTGTCGCAACCTTTCAGTGATGCCTCAATATCTCGTATTAAAATGATTGTGTGGTTCACTCATGTCCATTTTGGCCTTTGTTTATGGTGAAGTCCATCCTGGGTGCTCACCGTGCCTTTTGGACACCCCTTGGGTGTGCCCTGCCTAAATTCCCCCTTTTCCTTGTTCTTAAGTTATAAATGTAATGCGATAGTTTGAATTGAATACCTTGCTTGAACAAGTTGTTCTCTTGTACCATTTAATGTCATTAGTAACATATCATTGAGGCATGTTGATTCCATACACTTTTGTTTACCTTCTATTTCTCATGCAAGTTCCAGAATGCTGATAAAAGATAATTAATTATTAGAATTAATTAGGAAAAGTTGAGAACATATTTGGATGATTAGATTTGAAGAATTAATTATGAAATGGGAACTGTGTCTATTTATTAATTAGTTGATAAATGGTAATAAATGAATGAGATTTTTGGGTTCTAGACATGGCGTTCTAGACCGATTTAAAAGTTGGGTTTGGACATGGCGTTCCTTACCAATGGTTATCCAAGCTTGTGATATAGGGTGTTAGACATGGAGATCTACACTGAATAATTATCTAGGAGTTATATGTGGTGATCTACACCAAATGTGATTCGGGGTGTTAGACATGGAGATCTACACTTAATAATTATCTAGGTGTTAGACATGGTGATCTACAACAAATGTGATTCTAGGTGTTAGACTTGGAGATCTACACCAAATGAGAATTGGGACGCTTGAAATGGCTTTCAACACCAAACGAATGATAACAATGATTTATAAAAATAATGATAGATGTGATTAAAACCCGAGTGAAATGTGATCAAATAAAGAAAGGTAAGAATGAATCGATTTCCAACCTGATTTGAAATTATAATTTAATAAATAGAGTAAGTGATAAATATGATAAAAAGTATGTTTATGCTTGAACCAAATGTACTTGTGTTGTTTTAAGCAGGTTCTTATTCCGGCTATGTGACGAGGGAGGTATTGCCGTCAGGCGTCCTTTTTAGAACTTGGACAGGCGTTTATTGTTTGTATTGTATCGTTATTCTTTGGAAATACCAGCAAACTGTTTAATTATATTTCATTGTCTAGAGTGGGCTATACCCCGGTGGTTTCGGCCTAATGAGATTTATATCTCACACCTTACTCGGGCCGCCATTGCACTGGGGTACCCATGTAGATTCTTTTTGGTTGTAGGACCTTGTCGTTGTTGTTTCTTGTACTTGGAGTTAGGAGCAAAGGACGGAGCTAAGGCTTGGGATGCTTATGGATATCTTCCTCGGGATTGAGTCTTTTGTTTATTTAATTATTGAATTGATGTGTAAGTATGTTGCATTGTTTACTGCTTCCATTGTATCATTAGCATGTCATGCATGCGTCTTCTATATAAACTGACGTTCCCCAATTTTGTTCAAACTTTATAAATGAAAAATCTTTTCTACTGATTTCTTATTATATACACTGCTTCAGTTGTTACTCTATTTTTTCCTTTTTCTTTACTTTGATAAGAGGGTATAGTCTCCCCCTTGACTTACCTTACACCCTCATCGCTAGTCGGCAGTCTCTGGTGTAAGGGGAGACGCACTTGAGGCCATGTCGCGGGCCAGCTCGGGTGACCGGTTCAGGGTTGAACCAGGTTGGTTCATGACAAAATGGTATCAGAGGAGATCTTTGTTATTTGGGGTGTCCGATAGAAGGAGAATAGGGCTGTCGGAGCTCAGGGGGTAGATTTCGGGTCGGTGCCTGATCACCACCACTCGCAACGAGACCTGAGTTACCAGGGGTAGCCCGAGATTTGAGTCTTTTGTCTTTGGTTGTTTTGGATTGAGGGATAACAATGGGGGTGAATTAGTTCACGTTGTGGCCTCACGTGGGGTGGTGACCCATGTGGAGTCCAAGTGCCCGGTTTAAGGTCCTCTTAGTGTTGTGCCTTACTTGGGGCATGGCTCACCACCATGTCACCGGGTTAGGCACATACACTAGTCCCTCATTCCAATGGTTTATAGTTGGTTGTGTTTCATTTTGAACTTGATCGATGTGAGTGTGTGTTGGAAATGAAAGTGATTTCTAAGTGAAAAAAGGGGTTCCTTCCAATTTTTTTTTGAAATTAGCAAAGTGGGTTTTTACAGAGAAAGTTTATCAGATTGTAAAAGCATGTCATGTGTTTGGATTTGGTAAGGAAAAAAGAAGTGTTTGAGCCTTGGCACTCCTTATGGAGGGTTACACGTGCGTGGGTATGTATGGAGAGTGCGTAGGGGAACTTTTTTGTAGATGATGTGAGTGAGATTGAATGAATTCACATGTGACAGTTCATAAGGTGCCATAGGTGGGTTTTAAATTTTTTAAAGAAATAATGGTTTTTGAAAAGTGATTTATGCTTGTGATTGTATATATTTGGCTCATGGGCATGTTTTAATTAGCTTGTTTTGTTTATTTGATTGAGTCTTGGATTGATGATAGGTTTTGATGGTGTTTTTCATGTTGTTATGAGTATGCCAGCCAGAAATCCTCCAAAAGTTGTTAATGGGTTATGCCCAATCTCCAATTATTTTTGTGTGTTTCCTGCTTATCGAGGTAATTGAAGTCTGTTAGAGGTAGTTGTATAGTTTGGAAATATAGTGTGTCCTCGGGTTGTTGGGAACTCCCATGGTAGTTAAGGTTCATACCATCTCAGAGTTATTTGAGAGTTTAGTTCTGGACTAGTAAAGGTGGGATGTCTCATTGTCGTTAGAGTCTCGGATGTAGTTGGTGGGGGTCGACCCTCATGAAGGTTCCCCATCTGGAAAAAAGTTCATGCTAGAGGAACCTTTCTCTAAGAAGCTATCTTCATCTGTACCGACTCCCAGTTTATTGGACCGTTCTCACGCATGCCACTAGCATGGCCGGTTCAGGCATTATAAGCCGCCTTGTCGCATCCCACTGAAGTCTTGCTACCGTTCATCTGTTCGGGCCACTAGTGAGAGTTCTGAAAGAAGCGTCATTCGGGAGGAAGGAGTTAGGAAACAGAGGATGAAAATTCTTGACTATGAGGCATGAGATTTTTCAACCATCAGGGCCCCAACCACAGGTCTCTAGGTGAAGCTCGGGCACAGTCAAGAGTTTTCGAGGGTGTGTGGAACATTGGCTCAAATCATGTTTTCAACTTCAGATGGAAATATCTAAGGTTTTATTTTTCGATTCTTTTTGCCTTCGTAAACTCATCCTTGTTGTTGTGGTGTGATGAGCTCATTGTACCACAATCTAAGCGGCCTCATCCTCTCTAAATGTGGCATTTAAATTATTTGTATTCCTTCAAGGGTGTTAGTCTCATGAATAGAGAGACCATTATGATTCTGATTGGGTCTCAATTTCATTCTTCAGGGGAATTTTTGGTTTCATGAATTAATGGTTGGTGTTTCTAGGCCCCTCCTTAGTTTGGGAACCTCTCTATGTGTTTTACTTTAGTGTGTTTCTATTTTGTAGGATATTCCTCCATCCTGGTGCCCCGGTGTGTTTGTTTTCCCCATAATGGTTTTAAATGCTAGTGGAGGAGTTTTTTTGTTAGTGTTGAGAAGGTGGGATGAGTTTGGTTTGGGAGTTCTCGTGTTGCCCCCTAGGGGGGGGGGGTTGTTCGGATTTCAAGGGTTTCTGTATTAGTGAATTCTTGTGGTGGGGAGAACCCTCTCATGTTCTCCCCACAACCTCAGGCAGTGGACTTCTTTTATTTGGTTGGGTGTGACATTGTGGGGAATGACCACCCTGAGGCTCTCAGTTCTATATGATTTTGTCTGGTCATGAACTCAAGTTGTGTCAACTGTTGGATTAGTGACTTTTTGGGGGTAGAAAGTGTCTGTGGTGGGAAGAATTGTCACACCCCAACCACGGACACCTATTGTTTTATTCTTTTCTCGGTCCCGCTTTTTTGGGAAGAGTTGGGTTTGGATCCGGGTTTGAATTTTTGAAGCTTTGATGTTTTTGGTGGGTCTCAGGCAAGTGCGGAGTCACCGCATTGCTAGCGGTCACCACGCATTCAGTCTGGGTGGGTGCGCGTTCACTGCACCGCTAGTAGCGATCGTGCGTTCGGACCTGGTGAGTGTGCGATTTCTCAACCGTTTAGATAAATAATAAACTTTTAAGAATGAATTAAATTGAAAAATAATAATAAATAAATGATATAAAGTAGGTTAAATTTAATTAAAAATAATTTTATAAAATGTTTAATAATAATAACAATAATAATTTATAATAATAATAATAATAATAATATTATTATTATTATAGGTTAATAGAAAAGAAAGATGAAACCCTAAATCTACCTGCAACCCCCCCTCGTTTTCCCGTCGCGCTGCCTGGGTCTTCCCCGGGTCTTCCCTGTGCTCCCCTCCGTCGGCTCACCCACCCTGGTTGCCCTATGCACCTTCGTGACCCCATGTCCTCGTCTGGCTCGCCCATCCCGGTCGCCCTCCGCATCTCTGCGACCCTGCGACCTCGCGTCTCCATCCACCTTGCCCTCTAGTCGCCCTATGTTCACCACAAACTCCTCTTCCCCGGTCCGGCGAAGCCGCGCCCTCCCCTTCCCCGGTCCGGTGAAGCCGCCCCCTCCCCGTCCCGTGGCCCCCTTCTCTTTGCCAACAGTTCCGATCAGCTTCCGACCGCTGCTCTTCTGCGCCAGCACCCCGGTCAGCCCCCACTCCGATTCCCTCTATATGCGTCGGCTTCTCTTCGGACTTCCAAGGTTGTGAAAAGGGCCACTCATGACCCATTGGTGTGTGTTCTGACAATCACCGCTGAAGGCGAGGCGGTTTTGGGGCATTGTCATCATCCAAGGGTGTGGCGATATTTTCTAGGTGCGCGTAGCGAGCGATCATCTGCTCATAGTTATGAAGCATTATGAGCCGGAGCGGACAACCTAGTTCCACATGAGGTAGGATCCCTTACTTTTTCTTATTTAATTTAATGAATGCATTAATTTACTGCTCATTGCATTCTTATTATATTTTAATTAATTCAACTAAGTCTTTAAATTAATTATTGTTTAAATTAATGCAGTTAAGTCCTTAAATTAATCATAGATTAGAATTGTTAAATGTAATAAAAGCTTGTCTCATAATAAAGGTCATGGTTTTATAATAAAACCCCTCTTTTGAGGTGTGCGAACTTCAATCTAAAAATGTTGTGATAGCGTTTCATGATTTCCTTCCTTATTTCTTGGCCTCTTGATTTTGTTAAGTGTGGAAAAAGTGTTAAAATGAATGTTAAATATCACCAAATGAATTGTTTGATAAAGTAATGACATGTTTTCTAATAAAACTCCTCCAATGGAGGTGAGATGTCTTCAAGATAAAAATGTAGCAGTAGATTTTTATGCTTTCCTTCTTAAATGTCTTATGACTCTTTATTCTTGAAATTATACTTGATAAATTACATTCTTGTACATGTACCTTACTGCTTACCTCAAAATGACGTTGCTTCTTGAAAAATAATAAATGAGCCAAGACACCTCCTAAGTTCATGGCTTCACATTTAATTGGAACTTTTAGTGTAAGGTGTCTACCCTCTTCCCTTTACTTCGGTGCTTATGTCATACCACGTCTTGTGCCGCTTGTCACAACCTTTCAGTGATACCTCATTATCTCGTATTAAAATTCTTGGGTGGTTCGCCTATGTCCATTATGGCCTTCATTTATGGTGAAGCCCATTCTGGGTGCTTGCCGTGCCTTTTGGCCACCCCTTGGGTGTGCCCTGCCTAAATGACCCTTTTCCTTGTTCTTTAGTTATAAATGTAACGCGATAGTTTGAATTGAATACCTTGCTTGAACAAGTTGTTCGCTTGTACCATTTAATGTCATTAGTAACCTATCATTGAGGCATGTTAATGCCATACTCTTTTGTTTACCTTATATTTCTCATGCATGCGCCAGAATGCTGATCAAAGATAATTAATTATGAGAATTAATTAAGAGAAGTTGAGAACAGATTTGGATGATTAGATGTGAAGAATTAATTATAAAATGGGAACTGTGTTGATTGATTAATTATTTAATAAATGGTAATAAATGAAAGAGATTTTTGGGTCCTAGACATGGCGTTCTAGACCGATTTAAAAGTTGGGTTTGGACACGAAGTTCCTCCCCAATGGTTATCCAAGATTGTGATATAGGGTGTTAGACATGATGATCTACACCGAATAATTATCTAGGTGTTAGACATCGCGATCTACACCAAATGTGATTCGGGGTGTTAGACATGGCGATCTACACCGAATAATTATCTAGGTGTTAGACATGGTGATCTACACCAAATGTGATTCAGGGTGTTAGACATGGAGATCTACACCAAATGAGAATTGGTATTCTTGACATGGTGTTCAAAACCAAATGAATGATAACAATGATTTATGAAAATAATGATAGATGTGATTAAAACCCGAGTGAAATGTGATCAAATAAAGAAAGGTAAGAATGAATGGATTTCCAACCTGAGTTGAAATGATAAGTGAATAAATATATTAAGTGAGCAATATGATAAAAAGTATGTTTATTCTTGAACCAAATGTACTTGTGTTGTTTTAAGCAGGTTCTTATTCTGGCTATGGGCCGAGGCAGGTATTGCCATCAGGCATCCTTTTTGGAACCTGGACAGGCATTTATTGCTTGTATTATATCATTATTGTTTGGAAATACCAGCACACTATTTAATTATATTTCATTGTATAGAGTGGGATAGACCCCGGTGGTTCCGGCCTACTGAAATTTATATCTCACACCCTACTCGGGCCACCATTGTACTGGGGTACCTGAGTAGATTCTTTTTGGTTGTAGGACCTTGTCGTTGCTGTTTCTTGTACTTGGAGTTAGGAGAAAAGGACCAAGCTAAGGCTCAGGATGCTTATGGAGATCTTCCTCGGGATGCTATTTAATTATATTTCATTGTCTAGAGTGGGCTAGACCCCAGTGGTTCTGGCCTACTGAGATTTATATCTCACACCCTACTCGGGCCACCATTGTACTGGGGTACCCGAATAGATTATTTTTGGTTGTAGGACCTTGTTGTTGCTGTTTCTTGTACTTGGAGTTAGGAGAAAAGGACCAAGATAAGGCTCGGGATGCTTATGGAGATCTTCCTCGGGCTTGAGTCTTTTTTTATTTACTTCTTTCATTGATGTGTAAGTATGTTGCATTGTTTACTGCTTCTATTGTATCATTAGCATGTCATGCATGCATCTTCTATATAAACTGATGTTCACTAATTTTGTTCAAACTTTATAAATGAAAAATTATTTCCACTGCATTCTTATTATATACACTACTTCTAATTTTATGCTTTAACCAAATGTACTTGTGTTGTTTTAAGCAGGTTCTTATTCCGGCTATGGGACGAGGTAGGTATTGCCACCAGGCGTCCTTTTTGGAACCTATAAGGGAATTTATTGTTTGTATTGTATCATTATTGTTTGGAAATACTAGCACACTATTTAATTATATTTCATTTCCTAGAGTGGGCTAGAACCCGGTGGTTTCGGACTACTAAGATTTATATCTCACACCCTACTCGGGACACCATTGTACTGGGGTACTCGAGTAGATTATTTTTGGTTGTAGGACCTTGTTGTTGCTGTTTCTTGTACTTGGAGTTAGGAGCAAAGGACAAAGTTAAGGCTCGGGATGCTTATGGAGATCTTCCTCGGGCTTGAGTCTTTTTTTTATTTACTTCTTGCATTGATGTGTAAGTAAGTTGCGTTGTTTACTGCTTCTATTGTATCATTATCATTTCATGAATGCATCTTCTATATAAACTGATGTTCACTAATTTTGTTCAAACTTTATAAATGAAAAATGATTTCCGCTACTTGCTTATTATATACACTACTTCTACTGTTTCTGTCGGGTCCTGGCCCACCAGGTACCACCAGTTGCCCCGCAAACACGTGGTCCCCACACTGGGGCACACCCACGTGCCTGAACCGGTCATCTAGCTAATGATAGTCCCCACATGACAACACATGTCCTTTCTAGTGCACTTTGTCCTCAATTGCACACACCCTGGAAAACTTCCCAGAAGGTCACCCGAGTAGATTCTTTTTGGTTGTAGGACCTTATTGTTGCTGTTTCTTGTACTTGGAGTTAGGGGAAAAGGACCAAGCTAAGGATCAGGATGCTTATGGAGATCTTCCTCAGGCTTGAGTATTTTTTTTATTTACCTCTTGCATTGATGTGTAAGTATGTTGCGTTTTTTACTGCTTCTATTGTATCATTAGCATGTCATGAATGAAGCTTCTATATAAACTGATGTTCACTAATTTTGTTCAAACTTTATAAATGAAAAATGATTTTCACTGCTTTCTTATTATATACACTACTTATACTATTGTTGTCAGGTCCTGGCCCACCAGGTACCACCAGTTGCCTCGCAGACACGTGGTCCCCACACTGGGGCACACCCACATGCCTGAACGGGTCATCTAACTAATGATAGTCCCCACATGCCAACACATGTACTTTCCAGTGTACTTTGTTTTCACTCGCACACACCCTGGAAAACTTTCCAGAAGGTCACCCATCCTGATCACTACTCCAGGCCAAGCACACTTAACTATGGATTTCTAATCAGGCAGGCTCCCAAAACGAAAGATGCACCTTGTTGACATGAGCCATATAATTTTGTCATTTAACCTTTTTTCATTCCAGGGTGTTACAATCACCCCCCCTTTAGAGCACAACGTCCTCGTTGTGGGTCCTACATCTCAACCCAGGCAGTGCACCGCACTTAAGGCTGGGTACCTCCTCTGATACCAAATGTGAAAACTGGGTCCCAATGACAACACAACCACCCCGCCTTAACATAGCCGTCAGGTCCTGGCCCTCCAGGTACCACCAGTTGCCCCACAGACACGTGGTCCCCACACTGGGCCCCCCCCCACGCGCCTGAACGAGTCATCTAACTAATGTTAGTCCTCATAGGCCAACACATGTCCTTTCCAGTGTACTTTGTCCTCACCGGCACACACCCTGGAAAACTTCTCAGAAGGTCACCCATCCTGATCACTACTCCAGGCCAAACATGCTTAACTATGGAGTTTTAATAAGACAGGCTCCCGAAAAGGAAGGTGCACCTTGTTGACAGGATCCATATCATTTTTTCATTTAACCCTTTGTCATTCTGGGGTGTTACAATTACTATATTTTTTCCTTTTTCTTTACTTTGATAAGAGGGTATAGTCTCCCCTGACTTACCTTACACCCTCGCCGCTAGTCATCAGCCTCCGGTGTAAGGAGAGACGTGCTTGAGGCCATGTCACAGGCCGACTTGGGTGACCGGTTCAGGGTCGACCCTGGTTGGTTCATGACAGGAGAAGTGTAAAATATATATAGATCACAAAAGTCTCAAATATATATTCACACAAAAAAAGATGAAAATTCGCCAATGAATATGTTTAGATCTCATTAAGGATTATTACTGCTCAATCCATTACCACCCTAGGAAAGATAACAAGGTGTCAAATTCTCTAAGTAGAAAGGAACCAACAATTCTATCATTGATGAGAATTGAAAAGGATCCAATCGTATTATATTGGATGAATATGGACATGAGAATCATAAAGAAGAGAACATCATCAATCCTTTCACAAATTATTTATCAATTGTCTATTTTGGAAAGGTTAAAGGATGTTCAAAAAGATGAAGTGGGAATTCAGAAGAAAGTGGAAACCATCAGAAAAGAAAAATACTTGTAGTTCAATGTTAATAAAGAAGGAATTGTGAGATTTGGGTCAAGAATATGTGTCCCATAAAATACAAAGTTAAATAAATAACTTTTGGATGATTCACATAGTTTGAATTTATCCATTCACCCAGGAAACACAAAGATGTATCAAGATCTCTAGAAGCACTATTGGTGGGATAACATTAATAAGAAGATTGGTAAATATACATCAAAGTGTCTGGTATGTCAGCAAGTGAAGGATGAGAGGAAAAAGTCTAAATGGATGATGCAACCGTTACCCATAACAACATGGAAATGGGAAAACATCACCATGGACTTTGTCACCGGACTTCCAAAGACATCCAAAGGAAATAATACTATCTGGGATGTTGTGCATCATCTTACAAAGACTGCACACTTCATTGCGATTCGAGAGGATTTCTCACTGGGTCAATTGGAACAGATATACATCATAGAAGTGGTAAGGCTGTATGGAGTACCATTATCTATTGTGTTCAATAAAGATCAAAGATTCACCTATATGTTCTGGAAGAGTCTTCAATACACTCTAAACACTGAGTTAAAATTTAGTATGACCTATGACCCTCAAACTGACGTCCAATCTGAGTAGAATATCTAGACACTTGAGGATATGTTGAGAGCTTGATCAATGGACTTAAAAGGAGGATTATACCAACATCTTCCTTTGGCGGAGTTATCTTACAACAATAGTTTCCACTCAAGCATCCTAATAGATCCTTATAAATCTCTTTATGGAAAGATGTGTAGAATACTGGCATGTTGGGATGAAGTTGGGGAACGAAAACTTATAGGTTTGGAAATGGTCAAAGAAATGGTGGAGAAGGTTAAGACCATATAGCAACACATCAAAGCTACATAGAGTCGATAAAAGAGCTATGATGACAATCTTTGATGAGACCTAGAGTTTGAAGTTGGAGACATTATATTCCTCTGCATATCTCCATGGAAGAGAGTTATGAAATTTGGGAAGAATAGAAATCTTAGCCCAAGGTACATCATCCCTTTTGAGATCTTTGATCACATTGGGGTCATGGCCTATCGACTAGCACTACCACCGAACCTATCTCAAGTACATGATTTATTCCATGTATCACTCTTGAGGAAGTACATACCACAACCATCACATGTACTTAATCTAGAGGTGGTATAATTGGAAAATGAACTCTCCTATGAAGAGAATCCAGTGAAGATCTTAGATCATAGAGAAAGAGTTATATGAAATAAGAAAATTCCCATCATCAAATTTTTGTGGAGAATCCACAAGTTTGAAGAGGAAACATGGGAACTGAAGGAAGTAATGGGCTAGAGTTACCCTCATCTATTTTAGTTTGGGAAAAAGAAATTTCTAGGGTAAAATTTCTTAATGTGGGATGGTTGTAATGACCCTAACATTTATGAATAAAATTCCATTTTTTAATTAAATTTCTTATGGATATAAAAAAACATGCACTAATTTTGTTTTATTATATCCAATTGGATTTAAATGACCATTAATTATTCTTACCATTGATAATATAGTTGTTTAACAATGATCACATGACTAGTATAAATATAGGGTTTTAACAAATCCTTTTGAAAAAAACAAAGTGATGGCCTCAACTAGTAGGATCATACCCCATGAAGTCCATTTATCAGAGCTTCTGAGGGAGATATCATTTATGGGATTTTCCCTAGACTAAGACCAAGCCAAAATCCAACAACTTAAGCATGATCAAAACTGTTTAGGAGAGAATTTCAAGCTCATCAAGATCACAACCCAAACCATGTTCACCGAACGACTCCATGAAAGCCCCAACATCACACACCTTACTCTTAGGGCATATGTTAGTGTAATAAAGAGATATGTAACAAGACCCTATAATTATAATTATGTTCATTATTTTTTCATATAATAATAAATGTACTTTCATTTTATTATTATTACTTTGTAAATTATTTTTAAAGCACAAATAATATTTTTGGTTAATATTCAAATTCAATTAAGAAGTATATTTTGTTGAATTAATGGATTTTTGAATTAAATAATATTTTAATAAAATATTATTATTAAATTACTTTTATTAAATATAAATTATCATATAATTTTTATGAAGTCAATTGTTATTTTTATTAAGGTTTGAAAACTGTTTTTGTCAAAACCCGTTAATTTTCAATAAATGTCCATTTTTATTTTAATAGTAAAAATCCACATATTTAGAAAATTATTTAGATAAAATGAGTATTATTTTTATAATCAAGATGTACAAATTATCCAATGAAGAATTTTTCATAATTTTATAAGACAATCAAATTTTTTTGTTAAAAATTAAATACCATATAAATATATAATGTGTTTTATGACCTCATAATGAGCCAATAGTGATCTAATAAAATATTATAAAATATATCTTAGAAAAAATATGTGTTTTTACTTTAAAATAATGTAATTTTATTTTTATTTTATTTATTTTATAAAGCCTTAGTGAATCCTCCAAGACTTATAAAATATTTTAAGAATTTAAAATCATTTCCTTGAAAGTGTGACTCACCTCCACATAATAAATGGAAATATTTTAATATATTAGGCCCTTATCCTTTTAAAATAAATTATACCACTCCCTATTTACATAAACCATGGGATGGTTTGTGGTTTTGAATATTTTATTGTGTAGTGTAAAAAACCAAAATAATAAAGAATTCTCCCTTCTTTCATATATAAACCCACCTAACCTCCCATTTCTCTTCACTAAAGCACTTTTAAGGTATACCAACCTCTTTACCATACTCCCTATAGTCCTAAAAAGGATCCCCCAATATTTCAAGAAGCCTCCCCCAAGCCTTTGGGATCACACATCCAAGTATGGGATCTTCCACCCTCCTCTTTTATCAAGCATTCTTTTCATGTTATGTCTTTTAATATTTTTTATTCCTATGTTGGGATATGTTATTAAATATAATCCTTACTTCCCATTTTATTTATAAATTATTATATCCCATTTCACTCACATTTATCCTTTTTATTAACCCTTATGTACACCCGTTACCATTCTGAATTTTCGTAAGGGATCTCCCTCTATCCTTTTTCTTCAAGCACTTATTTTATGTCATGCCTTTTAATTTTCCTTTTATTGATTTGGGATATGTTATTACATACCTAATTAAATTACATTTTATGTATACATTATTATATCTACCTTTAACTCCCATTAATCCCCCTATGATTCAATAATCCCACCCATTACCATGCTGAAATTCTTTAAGGTATTTATCTCTTATCATTTCCATTCAATAATTTCTTTTATATTATTCATCTAAATTACATTTCATATATTGTGATTTTATGTTAAATACTATCCATCCCATTTATAAATTATGGGAGACCCCTTTATCCCTCATCAACCTAATTTATGAATTTCCATATGACACCGTTATGCTGCCAAAATTGCACCGTGATTTTCCATGAAAAAATCATCATTTAGTGAATACCATACCCATTACTCTATCAAGGATATTCAAATTTATACACATATAATTATCGAATTATAGATTAAATTTAAGAATTTGACATTCCTTTATCGTGGAGTAAATGATTATGTTGAATGAAGCCATGTTATATGATCTATGTGGCACAATTAAGCATGATATTGAAATGATTATAAAGGGTGTGCCCTAATAACACTCCAATGAATTAGGTAATGTTTAGTATCATGATATGTCATGTTGGGATAAGGGTTTACCTGATTACTTTATAGTAATTTTGTACACCATGTTGGGATAGGGTTTTACCTGATTCCTTTATGTTAATGATGTAGTGTTTTAAGTTATTTATACATCTCTATATTATGATAATCATGCTATATCATGCCTTTATGTTCATGTTTTTATTGTGATCCATTGATAAACCTATTACCTAACATGTATTGTATTATTCATGTTATGCCTTATTTACTCCCTTACCAGGCTTTATATCTCACCCCTTTCTTATATATTTCCTCAGGATATCCCATGCAGTGTTAAGTACGAAGGAATTTTGTGGTCATGTAAAATAAATTTTCAATAAAGATATTGTATTTAATTTTTTAAGTTGTTATGTAATGTTCCTAATTTCCCAAGAGACTAATCCTCTTGATCTCTTGGGTTTTATTAAGTGAAAATATATGTAATAAATCATGTTTAAATGTGAAATAAAGAGTAGTGTTGTTATATCTGAGATGAATTCACACATAGTTTATGGACATGTAGGTCCCTTTATAAACATAATAGAATTAATCTTTAAATTAGGATAAATGATCTGTTTATGTTCCAATGTTATAATGCTTTACCTATTTTGAAAACACTATTTACATTAATCTTTTTCTTTACATAATAATTATGGAACAAATTAATTTATTGTAGACACAACAACAAATCTTCAAATGGAGATATCTTTAATGGAATCTAGTTCTTCAGGCCTCTCACCCCTATTTTATAATCATAACTTATTCTTATTATAAGAATAAAATATGAAATGAACTCTTTATCACTTCTCTTCCCTCCCTATTTTCTGGATATGCAGATATGTCCATAGGGATTCCCATAATGTACACCCTATATTTCATGATTCTCTATTTCTAAATTTAAGATCATGAGCCAATCAAATGACCCATGTTTATATGTCATTGGGATATTTCAATTTCCCAAAAACTCCTCATAATTCTCCACCATAAATACCTCATAACTACAGGCATAATTTCTTCGTGGATAGTTGGAAAAACATCTCATGAGGTGTGAACATATTCTAAATAAATTCACCAACATAAATTATAAAAGATCCTTCGATTCAGAATGAAATCATGGCCTAAAATATCCATGATATATGGAGAATTGATAACGAGTTCATGCATTTTTTGAGTTATTTATCCAAAATTTTATACAACAACATCGACACTCCTTGCACCACATATAATTATATCTATTTTACCTCTAAAATGACCAATAAAATTGGGAATATTCTCCCGATCCTAGACATTTAGGCTTAATAATCCACCAATCAACCATGATCACCATCACCATGGGAATGATCCTACACATTTTGGCCTCCTTGGATATATGGTGTCCATAATAACCTCTTCACCAAGGCCTAGTTCAATACTTCTAGACATTTTTCTCCAAAACATTGATCACTATGGTATATACCACAATCTATTTGGCTATGTTATCTTTCACCTCTACCTATCAACTCTGACCACTTATACTAAAATAATGGTATTTTTTCTATTCTAATTTTGGATATGTGCACTATAATTCCATCACAGGGACCACCATGAACCTGGTACCCTATAGTTTTCCCATTTTAGGCATCTCCCTTCCCAACATGAATGAGGTTATGGGTGCATATCCACTTTTATTTCTTTAATATCTTCACCATGTCTACCAATAGGGTGTGTCCTTTCCAATATTATAATATAAAACCACAATATTCTTTCAACCATGTGCACAACCTTATTTAATTGGTTGTTCAATACTCAAGTTCAACACAACTCATAGTTATTCACTTCCATATTTCTCCAATAATTCTTCCACTTGAAAAATAACATCTTTTTCAATACTTCACATATAAATGTATATGTATTATGAATTCATAAAATCAAATTTTCCATATCTATTAGGATAAACCAATATAACAAGAATCACTTATACTCTATATTCATATTCCACATGTGTTTTCAATAATTATTTTTTCAACAATCTGACTTTATTCATTGAGATGAAAAATCCATCTTTTCATATTGTAACAAAATATAACATAATACATTGGGATTACTTATAATCAACCCTTTGTATTTTTCTCAGAATAATTGATGAACCCATCAAACATATCTCCCCCTAATCTACAATGAAATTCAAATAGTATTTCCAATATTTCCCCATTCATATGTAAGGATTCAGTTTTATTCATTCTCCCCCTAATTATTGGGAACCTCATCATCTTCATAGATTCTCCTCATTTCATTTTCCAATCATTCTCTCCCTTGATGTATGTGGTGAAAATATAATAAGGATAACCCCCCCTTAGAATTAAAATTATAAAATGGATTCCTCATTGGATTCAACTCCCCTTTTGAGGATAGAGAGGACTTTCTCATCAATGTATCCCATATTTTAATATTCCATCAAGATTTATCATCCACATTTTTTACTTTTACCAATTAAAATTAAACTATAAATGATGAAAACGATTTGAATTAATTTCTAGTTGGATCTCCCAATTCTCTCATTCCTATATAATTTCACCATCTCAAGTGATTAATTGAGTGAATGTACCACTTCTAACTTGAAATTTAAAAAAATCCTCTAGGAATATTGGACTAGTTCTCAATGTAAAAAAATAAAATTCATTGAAAAAAACCAAAATGTTATCCATACCACTCATGAATTCTATTTAAAGATCATAAAAACTTTTAATTCACTTATTCCAACATGATATTTCCATACACATTCAAAATAAACCATTAGTGAATAATCATTAATAATTTTGAGTGTGAGGATAATACCAATAAATACTGAATATTACCAATTGTTATAATATCATAATACCAATTGTTAATTATGATACACTTTATAGTAGAACATCTTTATCTTTATGTTTGAGTCTTAAAAGCATTTATTTCTCATCATAAACTCCCCACGAGCCTTCATCTGTTGAAACTAATTAATTTTGATCAATTTGAGTATAATAATTTTCTAGGAATCAACATATTTTAGTATATTTTCATAACTTTTATAACAAGATAGATGATACCAAATGTTAAAAAAATATGAATATGAAATCTCAACTATGATTCAATTCCAAATAATATTCCCCCTTTTTGTGGCATGATTCAAATATATATCAATATATCATTTTTTAAACCAATAAAGCCTTATATAAATGTATTTTAAACATGTAAATTCTCCTCAAGTATCCATATTTAGTATTTATACTAATTGATACAATTAAATATCAATTTATCATTGAAACACTACTAAAATCACCATTTGTTGAATCATTTGTAGTTGTTTAGATTTTTATTAATAATCAATAACCTATAATTTTAAATCACATTCACCCAATGGATAATGATCCCCCTTAATCCTTCCAATATTTATATAATATTCAGAAATAATACAGCATATGGGATGTTGGGTACTTCAAATTTCCTTAAAATGATGAATAAGGCTAGTTAAGATGAACCAACCAATCACCTTCCATATTTCCTTTTTTCAAATTTAAGTAAAGGAATGAAATCATATCATTAATTTACTCATCATAAAAAATAGATGTATAACACAAAATATTTATAAAGTAACTCAATTATGTGATTCTACTTTCATACTTCAATAAAAAAAATGGAGGCCCTCGGGCCATTGGAGGATATATGGTAACATTGGCATCCTTACTTAGCTTTCTCTTTTCCAATATAGTGGAATAAATCACACAAAAACAAGTAACAACTTATGTTACATCATAAGTGGATCTTACCTATAAATTTATTGTCCTTCGTATCTTCTTATTTTTAACTTTTGGTGGTTTTTGTGGAACCATTTTAGAAAACATGTCCCTTTACGACAAAAAGTTCCTTATTCTAATACCTCATTTTCATCAGTGGAGTCAACATGATATTCTCTTACAACTTCTTCATAACTGGAATAACCTCTTTTATTTTCTACCATATTTTCCATTGTTCTATCCAAGAGAGTTTCTATGAAAATTAAGATTTATGTACTTTATATACACACTATTGAGGCTCAGATGGATCCTCTAAAACATGAAACCAATTATCCAGCTTAATAGGCTTCACTCCAATGTAATCGCTATCATGATACATCACATGATTTGAGTTCCTCCATATGTAAATTTTATCATTCAATTCATTTTTACAGTTGATGTACCTTTAAATGAGACCAAGTTTAGAGAAAATAAAAAACATCTAAAAATAATCACACCTCATTTGGTTTCTCCATTAATGATATGTTGAAACTTCTAGAGTTATTCTCAAATCTACGGGCTTATTATCTTTAAAACATCTAATCATGATGTTCCCAAATAATCCAAAATAGTAATACTTTTATATCTACTTTATTTTCATATTTCTTCTTCAAAATTAGAATAGAACAACAATTTACATCCAAAATTTAGATATATAATCTTTCTTCATATTGAGGCTACCTTTAGAGGAATCATTATCTTCTCAATTGAGGTTATCATCCTCTCCTAATGTTCCTTGATTTTGTAATCACAACTATTTAACTATAAAACTATCACTTTCATACTTGAAGATTCACACACACATATATATATTATTGTCTCCTTAATTTGTGTTGGGTATTGAGTGGTGTGATTTGAGCCTTTAACTTCTTCTATGTGGTTGTTTTATTCATGACATCATGGGAAATCTCATTAATGATGATTCTTTGATCCTTTTTATTTAATCTAATTTTTATGATAATAAAATTCAAGGAAACTTCCTCCCTTTTTAATATATTGTTTTTCTTGGAAAAATATCCAATTATTGTTTAGTGTACATTGGTCATGGTTCTCTATTGATCCTCATTTTAATTTAATGGGAATTCCATGTAATAACAACTTGTTGTTTTTCCTCTTTACCACCAGAATCACATATCCTTTTCATCTTCAAAAGAGAGTTTGTAATTTCACTTCCTTTAAACACACAAGGGTTAGAATAAAAAAAATTCATTAGGTTAAAATTTTATCTCGCCTAGAGAACCCTTATTATAGAATGAATACCATTGTTCTTCTTTTTTATTGTTTAATATAGGGAAATATTCTTTTGGACTTTATATATTTCCCAATAAATCATCCAACTTTATCCATGTGTCTTAAAAGAATTTATAATGATATAAATTTTTATACAAGTCTTCCTCAAGAGAATATTTTAATTATTATTTGAATAAATCTTCAATTGTGATATTTTATTTATCTATTTCAAAAATAAAATTGTGTCTACTTAATAAAACAATTTAGTCTTTAACAACCTCTCAATAAACTATAAAAGAATCATCCATGAAACCAATGAACACATTTAAATTTTTTTTAAATTATATCCACCAAATATATGAGCCTTCATTATGGATGAAAATTTTCTGAAATAAATTCATATTAAGATAGATAAATAAGAAATCAGAGATAAAATAACCTACCTTTGATACTAATTATTGGTCTCTAAATTAGGGCTAGAGTGAGATAACCTTAAGATGGGGTAATCATGTTGGGAATGAATTTTCAAATTCAAACAAATTTACTATAAATATATAACTTCAGCTAATATTTACCAGATATACATTGGATTTATTGATATATTTTTGTGTGCATACATAAAGTAATTAGGTTCATGAGAAATTACTTGGTTCAACCTCACTAGGATACATCTAGGGGATAATGAATTGACAAAGTGAAGTTCCCCAAAATCCACTATATATCTCATTGCTCTTTAAAGGGGAAACTCCCCTTATAATAGTTTATTATATGGAACTCATTTCTCATGATCTCTATCTCACAATGTTAAGTTTTGACTCACTGTCAACCAAGGTTAACCACTAGCCAAATTCCTATTATTACTTCTCCTTGTCCCACTACTCTAAAAAGGATCATCACACAGTTTAAGAACATGTAGGTACCTTTATCAACATCACATAATGTATCTTCAAATGAGTAGAAATGCTCTATTAATTTCTCAATGACATTCTCATTTGTATCTTCTGAAAACATCTCTATAAGAACTATTCTTATTTACAGAATAATTTTCAAGAAATTTCACATTACTATAGGAACAACAATTAATATTATCTTAGAAATATCATTGATGGTTCCCAATTATTTATTATTTTAACACCTATCCTAGAATCAACACCTCATCTTATTTTGAGAATAAGATATTTAAATAACTCCTACTATTTTATATTCCCTCTCAATTTTTCAAATATGTAGATATTTCTATAGGTATTCCCATAATTCACCCATTGGATTCCATGATTCTTCTTTTATAAATAAGAAACCATGTTTCAATTATATTACATCTATTTTTAATCTATTGGGACAATTTATTTACCTATTATATACTAATAATTCTCCTCTATGAATTCCATCATAACTAAAACTATATCTTCTTTGTTTAAATGATGAAAAATCCAATTTCATTATAAAATTATTCTATATAAATTCATAAAAATATATGTTGAAAAATACTTCAATTCAAGAAAGAATCTTGGTATAAAACTGAGATCCATGATATATAAAGCATTGAAGGCTGATTCATAGATCCTCAGAGTGATTTCTCTAAAAAAATATAAACCATCATCACTACACATTGCACTTCAGTCGAGTATAAAACTCATGGATGTTTTGACTCCAAAATGCCAAGCACTATAGGTTTTGTCTCTTGAACCTAGACATTTTGGCCTACTACTTCACCTTTAGACCATAAAAACCATCACCAAAGGCATGATCCAATAGGTGTTGGCATCCTTACACCCAATGTCTCAACCATAGCCTCTTCACAATTCCTTGGTATAATAATTATAGCTTTTCCATGAAAACCCCAAGTGCTAAGGTATACACCATGGTCAGTCTAGCCATATTGGATTGCACATCTTCCTATCGACCATGACCACTTCTAATATGATCTTAGTCTCATGTAGATACCTATTTTAGAAAGGTTATGTAAAAATCCACCATGGAGACCACCATGGGTGTGGTCCCTTATTGTTTTCCCATTTTGGGCATCTCCCTCCACAGAAATCCCAAGGATATGGTTGTGGAAATAAATGACCTTCTTATCCATCTTCTATATAACCACAACTAGGTTGTTCCCTTTACTATTTTGGGAAATAACACCACAACACAACATCAAAATGGGAATATCCTTCATAACTTTTCTATTTTTCACTTAGGTGAAACACAACTCACGGTTTTTCACATCTATCTGGATTCTAAAATTCTTCAACTTAATCAATCAACTCTTTTTCAACACTTATCACATGTAAGTTCATGAGGATTGATTTCAACAACTCATGTTGGTTATATCTATTAGGATCAACCAATCTCCTAAGTATCACCTAAAAACATTGGTCATATTCCACATATGTTTTCATCAATTCTATTGTTAATAACTCCAAATTTATTTGTTGATATGATAAAAACCATATTTCCCTATTTTAGAAAAATCCAACATAATCCATCAGGATTTATGACAAGACCAAGGAATTCATAAAAATAAAGAAATTCATAGTAATTTAGATTAACCAAACATCACTAAATGGGTCATAATATGAGTTAGGAACATGAAATTAGGATAATTATAGTGTCATTTTTATGATAACACAAACAAAAATATTCCTATAAAATATATCTTCATGAATAAATTGACAACACCTCTTTATATGTATATAAATAATAAAAGTAAACATGGTCATGTGTGGCTCACTCACTCGACAAAAAAATTTTATTCAATGTTTTCAACTTGTATCCATTGTAATTAAAATTATTGAACTCTTCATTTTTGGTGGGATACTAAAAAAGAGGTGGATTTTAGAGTTAATGGGAGATCATATTACTAAATTTTCCTTCTTCCTTCAATAATATAGTATTATAAATTCTTATTTACCACCCCATAAAGTGGTTCATGTAATCATGATATTCAAAAATTTAAACACTAAATTATTAAGTAAATTATAGATTTTTTCTAATGTATTAATCATTTAATATTTTATTTCTTGAGTTATTTTAAATTATTTAATTATCTCATTCAAAATATTATGTTTAGGGGTAACAAATAATGTGATAATCCATAATTTAGTTATATTTCTTTTATGTTTTCTTAAAATCATTTTATGTGTGGATCAAACTAGATGATCACCATCTCATTAAGACATTCATTAATATTTACATTTATATCCTAGGTTCATGTTAAAGAAATATAAACATATGAATATAAAAAATGTTCTTGATGTGTTTCCATAATGATTTTTTATGTCAAATAAGGAATTAGTAAGTTCCCTATAGTCACTAGTAAAACAAGCTATGTTTCCAACTAAATACAAATAGGTATCATGGTAGGAATATAATTGAATATTAGTTTTATATGTTATAAATATAGGATTTAAATATCTAGTCATATCCCTTGATTCATTAAAGTATGAGAATCAAGGGATTCAAATATGGTTTATTATTCTAAATAATATAATTTCATATTGACATTACTTTTATATTTACTTTTGTATTCTTATTATTTATACCAAAAAAATAATTTTCCTGAATCTATTTTTCTTTTATATAATTTTGATTTTATAATAATAAAATTATCTATGGATTTGTTTTGAGATGAAATAGTATTTAAACTTTAATAAAATTTTTCATACAAAAGTTAACACACAATTTATTTTTTAATGAAAATTACATCAATTAATACATGGAAATCCAACTATGTATATAGAATCACTACTTACCTTTTTACATTGTATAGTTTATACTATCTAAGAGTAGACAATATTATTATGATTTATTGTTATATATTATGGATCTATGGATAGATTTTATCTGATCCCTGATGGATCATGGTTAAGATGATGATTTATCATGGATATAAATCATGTTATGTTAGCTTTTAGGTCATGGATATAAATCATGATGATTTATCATGTTATAAATCATGTTATGTTATCAAGTTGTATTCATGTGTCCTTGTGTAATATATGTTATTTCATTGATTCTATCATATGATAATGGGTATAATTATATGTAATAATATATATTTTTTCTTCTAACATGGTAGTTTTTTTGGGAGTTCAAGGAAGTCAATTACATGATTGAAAAAATGATAATAGGGCATATACAATGATCAGAGTACAAAAAATTATATGTGAAATATATTACTATGAAAAATTCTGTATTTAAAGGATACCGATTCAAGGTTGAGTTTTTAGGAGTATTTTTTATCTTGTTTTCACTTTATTCAATATCATATTAGTGGCATGAGTATAGTATTTTAGTAAGTGTATGTTTGCGAGTGTAATTAATTTTAACATATGGAAGGATTTTAAATCTATCATTCGATATTAGAAATCTCATAAATATATAATATAATTATTAAAAATGTCAATGTAAACATATGTAAGGGAATAACACATTTGAAAGATGTTCTATATTTTAATATCTTCTAAAATTATAGGTAGGGATGAATGTTTTAAAAGTTTAAATGAATATAAGGTTTTAAAGTAAAATATTAAATATAATACTAAGAAATGTTTCTGATATTTAGAAATTTCAAATTATAATTCATTTTTAAATGAGTATATTTTGATTTGAAAATACTAAGAAAGAGTAGAGGCTTCTCAAATACCTTAATAAATAGTAAAGGTTTTCAAAATCATATTTGTTTTAGTTTTTGTGTTTAGGAGTATTTAGAAAATTAATATATTATTTAATGAATGTTGGGTGTTAAATTGTTATATGTAATTTTGAGAAGATTGTTTCATGTATTAATAATATATTTTAATAATTTTTATTTTTATTTTATCTCTTATAATAACAATGTTTGAAATATATTTTGTGAGGTGGATTCATGGTGAATATGTGTGAATTTATTTATATAATGTTTGATCTTAATGGCTCGGAAAAAGGCACCTATTTCTTTGGAATTTGGAACTCTGGTAAGGGATTGTTTCATTACCTTTGAAATACATGATAAATAGAAAATAAAGATGTTTTAATATTTAAAATTATATATTTTACCTATGGGTCTATAGTTTATGGTTAAATAATTTAATAGGGATGAACTTGTTCTTAGTGTGGATCACTAGAAGGAATGATGATATGAATTAGAAATAAATTTTGTTATGATGAAGTGTGTTCACATACCATATGCATTGTAAAACTATGGTAAATATACAAAGAATTAGTTGTTTTTTTGGTGGGTAGAATGTGTATTATTTTATTTTGACACTTATATTTTTCTTAATTAATGGCATTAATAGAGACATGATTTTGAGATTTAATTTGATATAAGAAATTATTAATTGAATGGTTATAAACGATTTAGATTATTTTTAAATGAAGAAATAATTTAAATTAGGGATATTTGGTTCCATGTGTTTTTATAAATAAATAATATTGAAAATGAAATTGAAAAAATGGGGTGAATTTTTTGTGTCGTGTTTTAAGGTTAAGAATTTAATCTATTTAGTTTATTGTATTTTTTAAATGACTGTAATGATCTAATGGATTATTTATATTTATTTTGGATTTTTTATGAATTTATATTACGAGATGAGTCAAAAGGGGAGGTTTAATGATGTTCAGGGTTACTATGCATTATTATATAACCATGCATTTTAACTATGCATATCTTAATATACAGAAGTTTATTTACATGGGTAGATATATAGTTATTTAATCATATTAGATAATCATGTAAATTTTAAAATCCTAAGATTTTCTTTCTAATCCCAACATATTTCCTTTAATTTTCCCTCTCACATTCCCTCATGGAAATATTTAATATTTTGGGGTTATCTCATTTGATAAACTAAAATGTGAGGATTGATCAAGGTTTATTTATCATCTGTATCAAAGGTAATATCATCACTATCCCCACTATTATTATTCCATATATATATATATATGATGTTTGAGGTATGGTTTTATGGGATTTGGAATAGAGTTTTACTTGAATAGGGGATGACCATTTTGATTGAATGAGGTTCATTTGAATATGATTAATGAATTGTTTTTTATGAATCCACATGTCATTATAATTCAATTTTTCATCATCAAACTACACGATGGACATATTTTATAATCTTTATATTAATTTTGTTTTGGTTAAAATTTATACCAACAGAACATGGAGGCCTTTTTTTATGGATTGTTTTATAGTGATCTAATATTCATGGATGAATGTAATCAAACATTTGAATGTTATACAAAAATAGGTAACCTTTACTCTCTTTTAGTTTTCTAAATAATTTTGGATAAGTGGTTTGGCCTAGTTGTTATCATATTTTTTCTATATCATTATTGTTTAAGGAGTAATTTTAATTATCTTTAATAGAAAATAGGACCCTAAAAAATTAGAAAATCTATTTTTTGATTTAAAACTCATGTAAGGAAAACATAATTAACGTTAGATGGTTTTTTTGGTTGGTGTCATAATTGGAAAATAATTGTTACTAAATTGTATCGGTTAATATGTTTCAAAAAATCTTAACATGATGAATTATTATAATTATACAAAAAGTAATATAATATTTAATTATTTTTCAAAATATTAATTCATTAAATCATTTTTCATAAAGGTGATGTATGACTGAGGGAAAGTTTATCATAAGTTGTTTTTATAAGAAAAAATGTTTTTAAATTATATATCATGATGCAGATGAACGTTTAGACTAAGAGTTGGTTTTTTATATTTTGAATGGTGTGTTCTTCCAATTTAAATAAAACGGGTCTAGAATTCATATATTCCATTTTTATGAATATTTTTTAATAGATATATGATATTATAATTCATTTGTGAGATCCATAGAGTTCTCTACATTGGATTATTATTACATATTGATTTATCAATAATTTAATATTTTTTTATAGTTGATGTTGAGTTATTATTGAATTTAAATTATGTTTCTTCATTTTATTTTCCTATGTTTCTCTAAATGTGTCCAGGGTGGAGAGAAAGTATATAAAGTAAAAAATATAGAAGCTATTTACATGTCTGAAGTTTCATTTTATAACATGACCTTATGAAAGGAAAAAAATGATGAAATATTATAGAAATTACTATGGTATAAAGGCCACATTGGAAGGGGCATAAAAATTGTAATCAAGTGGTGATTAATCAAGGAGTTATTAAAAGATTTTTTCTTCCAAAAATTATAGAATTTAAAATAGGGATATATGGTATTAGACTACCATCATGCCAAAAATTTAAAATTTCATTTTAATCAATCAGTATTAAAGATGATGATAAATGAATAGTGTGTTACACTTTTTTAAAGATAGATTTAGTGAGTAATTTGAATAACATGCTAATAGAGAAGTGAATTTGATAATAGAATAGCTATAAGAATAAAAAACAGTATCTTCTATAATTTCTATAGTTTTCTTTTCTCCAATATTTATTGATAGCCAGTAAGTCCAGTTGGTATCAGTGATAGTTTGAAAATAATATAATTATTTCTATATAATTTATAAAAAATATAATCTTTTTGAAATATACTAACATTTTATTTCAGGTGCGATCTTTTGTTAACATTATATCATCTGATTTTATATGTTGATCACTAGTTGTACTCATTGATTATTGGTTGATTTAGGCTTGGTTGATGCTTTCGAGGGGTTGGAGGTAAGTGTTTTTTTGTGTTTGTGTGGATGATAGGTCTTTAAGAATATAATCATAAGGGTGGACATGGTCATGTACCCAAAAAGACTTTAATAGGTCCACCATTTTACCAGTGAGGGACATCGACTAGTCAATGGAAGGTTTACAGTGGGTATTTCTTACAAAAATACCACAATATAGTAAGTGGGAAATCTAGTGGTGAATCTATTTTGATTAGAACCACAAGAAAGTCAGTGGGCCTCCCAGGCCTATAAGTGTTCTTCCTGTTACCACAGATAGTTGCTGGGATGCAGTGGCTTTCTATTGGAGTTTTTCTAGGCGAGGATCAATAGGGTAGTATCATAGTTATTTTCCAATTAATCCCCATTATATTTCTAGACACCTATCCTATAAACCAAATTCAACCACCTCAATATTGGAGACTACCTAGAGGTGAATTTGGACATTCCAACCTTGATTATACACATATTTAAGAATTCACTACCACAAAATAGGGAAAGAGAAGCATTGCCCTTTATCAGCACTAAGCAGAAAGCGCTAATAAAGGGGCGGGCCTTTATCATCACTAGCTAAAAGCGTAGATAAATGTAAACTTTATCAGCACTAAAACAAGCGCTGATAAATTTTATTATTATTAATTTATATAAATAAATAAGAAAATATTCTCATTGATAATTCTATTTTTATCATCACTAAAACAAGTGCTGGTTATGGTTTATTTAGTATTTTCTAAGATGTTTATTATTCCATTTTATGTTGTTTATATTCTATAAGAAAATACTCTCATTGGTAATTCTATTTTTATGTGGTGGAAGTGCTGACCCTTGATTAATATCTTTTTTTGTGTGTGGGATGAACTACCTAATCACTCTAACATGACCTATGGACTGGGATGATATGAAAATTTATGTTGAATATGCATAAAGAATGGGATGATATACTTGATGTGATACTGTGATGTGTTGTATGAGTTTCATTTCCCACTTACCATATAATAATGTGACCCGAGATGCTATACCAATTATGAAATATTCAAATGGTTTGAGATGCACTACCCAATAATATTGATATCTTAAAGGAATGCATTTGAGGGATGATATACCCATTATATGGTGATCCCATTACTAGGGTAATTATACCTTAGTGTTGGGAAATGATGCCCACTCCTCCACCGTTGCTGCCGTTTCCTCCTCCTACGCCGTGATTTTCCTCCTCCGCCTCCGCCACCACTACCTTCTCCTCCTCCTCGACCACAATACCTCCTCTACCACGACCCTGCTTCTCCTCCTCCTCCTCTGCCACTTCCTCCTCCTCCTCCTCCATCTGCCAACTCATCCTCCTCCGCCACGGCCTCCTGATCCTCTTCCTCCTCCCCCACCTCCTCCGCTTCCTTGAGTGGTCCCCTTGTCCACACATGGGGTGGTGTAGGTTGGTAACTAAATATGAATAAATAGATTTCTTGTTGATATATTGTTACCTATAGGTATTGGGATCATCATGATAAATTTTTAACTATATGATATATTAATTATGGATATGTTTAGTGAGGCTACTTAGGATGGGTCATGTATGAGATTCTTATGTAATAGCCTCTTTCTCGATGTTAGGTATCAATCATTGGCTAGCTAAGATCTAGAATGAGGCTTATCTTCCATGATTTTTCATTATATCTTAATAGTTATTATATATCTAGGATGAGGATGAGGCCTAGAGACCTTGATATTGCAATGTAGAGATAATCCACCAAGGTGAACATTCTTTCAAAATTTTTAAAGTTTATGTTTGGCTATACATCATAGGGTATATGCGATTTTACACAAGACATAAATTATTTTAGTGGTACAAATTGTGTCGAAGGTTATCTATGTTATACCCTCCCTAGGATCTACTTTATTTATGCTCATTTAGCCAAGGGATATGTCTTACATTGGTAGTACTTCTCAGGCAGTAAGTTGGCTCTTTTATGACCTTCTCACAACCCACTTCTAGTATATATTGTTATCCATGAATAATACCTTGTATTAGTATTTTATATTGTGTTAGAGGTTAGATTAGTTATTCTTATTTAGGTCCTAATTTATGTAAGTGAGTATATCCATGGGACCCGCCTTATGTTAATGGTTTGGATCATGTGGGAGGTTGGCTATGTTATGCCCTCCATACTATTGGGGGGGGGGGGTTGGATGTTATTCCATGAGGCATATAGTCACATCACAATTCATGATCAAGATTTAATGGTTCTGGCTAGGGTATGAGTGTTTCACTGTATACCTTGCGGTAATTCAACAATGTGACATCATAAGGTGAGCTATGAAATAGACCCTTAAGCTACACCATAATGTACCCTATTCTTGAATTGAAAAGATATTTTTTAGTCTTTTTAATGAGTTTCCCCTATTCCTTATTAGTTACTCGACCCCATCACCCAAACCCCTCTTCCCCATAATTTTCCCCTCTCACAATTCACTCTTTAGGATCTATAATATTGATTTCATAGTGGACAACCCACCCCCACCCTAGACAACCCAAACCCCTCCACCACACCCCTGCATCCCCCAACCCACCCCTTTCCCCTATTAACCTTTTATGTTTTACTGGATTTTCCCCTTTTATCATCCAGAAACCCTCCACGCTATGCCAACCTCCCCCTCCTCTCCTCTTGGGTGGTTCTCCCTCACCCGGTGTATGTTTCATCTTTTATCACTTGTATTAGAGAGCCTATGATAATTTTTACCTCACTTATTCCTTCTATATATTAGTGTCTGACCCCCCCAAATCCTATATTTAAATGAACATGGGTCAATTAGAATTGGAAATATAATGATACAGCCCAGGCTGGTATCATAACCAACAAGTAACCTGAATTTCTACTAACCTAAGAGGTGTTCATGATCCCTAAGGGATAAAAATGATCCCCTAGAAAAAAATTCAATTAATGTGGAATATTTTCACCCTAAATTAGTGTAAATAAAAAATGATATTTCTTCTAAAAAGTTGACATGTCCCATTCAAAAGTTGAATATATAGGAAAATAGTAGATACACAAAAAATAAATAAATAGGAAGAAGATATCATAGATAGAAAATAAAATCCCACTATTGACTAATAAAATTGTTTAACATGTAAGTTCTCAATTTATGTTTTATTTTCATTTATAAATCTACTTTTTCGCGCGCCTCTCCTCTGCCATGAACGCACCTCTGCCGCACACTGAACGACACCTTTGTGGTGAGTTTTCTCCTCTTAATCATTGGTTTACTCTTGTTCTCATGTTATTAATGTTTGATATTGATGGTTATGTTGTGAAATTTATGGGCTAAACACCCCATGGAAAATCATGGCCATTGGTGGTCCTTGTTTGCGCACTAAATTAATTGCATGTTGGTTGGTTTCTGTTGAACATTTGAATATAAAAATTGGTAATTTATGTATACTGACTAATGAATGAATTCCCCAAGATAATAAAACTTCTATGATGACCCCTTAATTAACAAATTAAATTGAATAAGGGATTATTTGTAAAATCTAAAATTGTGATTTTTTGGTTTTTATGGTTTTGAGATTGTGAGCATGATTGTGTAATTGTATGGTGTTGCGATTGTTGGCATGATTGGTGTTCCATTTTTTCCATGTTGTAGCTCTTCTACCATTGAATATCAATCCAAACTTTACCCATTTCAATGGCACCACCACTTTGTTACTAGTGAAATTCCACTGAATCTTAGAAAACCACTTCACTAGAGGACTCAATGAGACACTTTATAGACACCCTAGTTAAATAAACATAACAATACATGTAATGAATCCTTCCAACCACAAGAACTCTATTGAAAATTATACCATCTATTAGTTTAGTACCATAGTTCTTGACTAGAGACATTATGTTTCTAGAGAAACACTAAAAAATTGGTTTACAACAATACATATAGATCACATGTGGGATACTAAAACATTCTAGTGCAAGGGATTCTCATATCTAGTTTCATTAATTAGGTGGTTGGGAAGATGGGTGTGGTCTACTTTGGTCCTAAGTAATGCATGGAGAGGTAAGGGTATTGCTTAACATAGCTAGTTCCATTGATTATAATTGGATGATGACCCTAGTTGAACATATTTTGTGTAATTATTTTGTTAAATATTAATATTAATGTATCAAATAAGATGAATATGAATAAATAATGGATGAATTCCAATCAGTTGACAAAAGAGTATAAAGATGGCGTGAAAGAGTTTATCAAGTTCGCAAAAGATTATGCATATGAACCTTCTCAAATCCTTTTTCTGTGTTTACATTGTTGTTATTCAAGAAAAATTAGTCCAGAGGAGTTAGAAGAACACATGATCTGTCATGGAATAGATCAAAGTTATACATGTTGGAATAAACACAGGGGAAAAATGAATGCAGGTAGTGGCTGGGATATTACTACATTTTATGGATCATCTGATATGATTACAAGCGTGAACAATGAAGACGATCATATGAAGGATGTGATTACAGATGTGAATGGGTATGAATATCATATTGAGGAAATGATAAGGATAGTTGAAGATAAACTTCATGTTTGCCCAAAATTGTTTGAGAAGTTAAAGAGTTGTGTAAAGATTCCATTGTATGCTAGTCACACTAAATATACAACATTTTCAGCCATACTGAAGTTGTATAATTTGAAAGTAGGAAACTGGTGGAGTGATTCCAATTTTACAGAACTACTTTCTCTCCTGAATGACATGCTCCCAGAAGATAATGATCTCCCAAGCCGAACATATGATTCCAAACAAATTCTACGCTCGATGGGTATGATCTCAAAAAGAATACAAGACTGTCTGAATGACTGTATGTTATTTCGCAAGGACCAAAAATCACTTAAAGAATCCCCAGAGTGTGCTGCTTCTTGATACAAGAAATATGAATCCAATCCTATGGAAGTTGTATGGTACTTTCCAATCATTCCAAGGTTTAGGAACTTATATAGAAGTGAGGAGACTGTAAGACAATTGACATGACATTCGGATACAAGAATTAAAGATGAGAAACTACATCACCCAACAAAATCTCCTCAGTGGAAGAGAATTGATCAGGAGTATCCTAATTTTATAAACGAGCTGAGAAACCTTCATCTTGCGTTATCTATAGATGGAGTGAATCATTTTGGTTTTCAAAGCACCAGTCATAGTACATGGATGGTTATGTTGGTAAATTATAACTTACCACTGTGGTTATGTATGAAACGAAAATAAATCATGTTATCTATGCTTATATCAGGAGAAAAACAACTAGGTAATGATATTGATGTTTATTTGGCTCCATTGATAGAGGATTTGAAATTATTGTGGGATTCAGGTGTTACATTGTATAATGCTTACAGAAATGAAGATGTCACTTTGAGATCCATGTTTTATGGGATGACAAAATGAATTTACTACTTATGAAAAATTTTCAGGATATAACATAAAAGGAACTCAAGGGTGTCTCATTTGAGAACAAGGTACACAGTCAATTAGGTTGAAACATTCATCAAAAACTGTGTTTTTAGGACATCACATATTTCTACCCCGACGACCTGAGTACTGATCTTGGAAGACATCATTCGATGGAAGTTCAGAAGAACATACAACACCATCTCCACTAACAAGTGATCAATTTTTTGAGAAAGTAAAATATGTGGACACTACTTTTGGTAAACTACTTTTGAAAAACCTTACGAAAACCGGTTGAAAAAAGAGATCAGTTTTTTTGAATTACCATACTCGAATTGTCTGTATGTCAGAAATTTTATTGATGCTATGCATGTTGAAAAATTTATGTGATAGTGTCATCATCACGTTTCTAAATGCACCAGAAAAAAAGGATGGAATTAAGGCTAGATTGGACATGGTTGATATAGGAATGAGAGAAGAGTTGAAACCAGTAAAGGGTGAAAAATGAACATTTCTTCCTCCTGCTGCATACAATATTTCCAGGTAGGAGAGATATCAGTTTTGAAACTTCATGAATGACTTAAAGTTTTCAGAGGGGTATTCATAAAATATCAAGAACATCGTGTCAATGAGAAATTTAAAGTTAAAGGGTCTGAAATCACATGACTGCCATGTTTTTATGAAAGATATAATTCCTATAGCTTTATATTGCATTTTTTCCAAGAATTTCCACCATACATTAATGAATCTATGTTTCTTCTTCAAAGATATATGCAAAAAGGTTATAGTCTTGGTGAAATTTCCAACTATGGAAAGAGAAATTGTTGTTATATTATGTGAATTGGAAATGTTCTTCCTGCCAACATTCTTTGATATGATGGTTTATTTGATGGTTCATTTGGTGAGAGAGATTTGACTATGTGGTATTATAAATTATAGATGGATGTAACCCATTGAACGATATATGAATATTTTTAAAGGGTATGTCAAAAATCGAAGTCAGCCAGAGGGTCGTATTTCAGAGCAATATATTTTTGAGGAAGCCGTTGAATTCTGTACCAAATACCTGTCTGGTGTAGAAATCATTGGCCCACCTAAATCTCATCACACTGGGCATCTTGAGGGTAACGAAATTTTTGGAAGAGAGGTTTTCACAATCAATATTACAGATCAAGAGCAGGCCCACCTATACGTTTTGCATAACAGTTTCGACGTTGACCCATATGTTCAAACCCATAAATAAATTCTTAGGCATTTCAATCCATCTAGGGATGAAAAATGTATATCTGATACACATAATATAAAGTTTATAGGATGGTTTTAGGACCATATTTTTAAGAAGTTAGATGAAAATATGGACTCAATTTTAGAACGACTTCGATGGCTAGCCGTAGGGGAAAGTGTGTATGTATTATATTACAATGCTTATACAATTAATGGTTATACCTTCTATACTAATGAAAACGATGAAGAAAGTACCATGAAGAATAGTGGGGTTACACTTGTGGCTGAAGTGATGCATGTTTCTGGTGCTAAGGAAAGAAATCCAATTTATGCGAATATGTCATACTTTGGCATCATCAAACAAATATGATAGTTGGATTATACGAAATTACAAGTGTAGATTTTTCAATTCAAGTGAGTTGATAATAGGATTGATGTTAAAATAGATGAATTGGGATTTTTGAAAGTTGATTTTAGTAAGGAAGGGTAGAAAAACAAACCATTTATAATGGAATCACAGGAAGTATAAGTATTTTATGTTCCAGATCCTACAAACCAAAATGGGTCAATTATTCTGTTATCGACCAAAACAAATGAAGGGTTAGATGAAAGTTCAATATAGGATGACCCTTTCATTGGGACTTCTCAATCATTTCACAGCGTTCCCAATGTAGATGGCGTTTTTTATGTTAGAGGAGACTATAATGAAGGGATTTACATAGTCTATAGAGGGGTCAAATCTCTTCAGACTTAAAAAAAAGAGTTCAATAATCAATTTATTTGTTTATTGTAATATACATTGTGTTAAGTTATGTTATTATCTATTCAATGCTACTTTTATGTAATCTAAATTAAATGTTAAACCACTTCTACAGATAATGACTTCTGCACCTACTGATGCACCCAATCCTGAGGCACAACAGGTCTCTCAACCTGCTACTGCTAGTCCTAGTGTAGAGAAACAAAAGGTTTCTCCACTTGTTGCTGTTGGTCCCAATGTTGAGGTACAACAGGTTTCTCAACCCATTTCTTCTAGTCCCAGTGTAAATGATAACATTTCAGAGGAACATAATGATGATTATTATGAAGAAATGGTAGGAAATGAAACCCTAACGGCGCCAAAAAAAAAACAAGAGCGCCTTAGTTTGAAAGTATTAGCCAAAATCCTTAAATAAAAAGAAAAATGCATCAAATTTTATGTGGGATGGAATAAGAGAGGTAAAAATTTTAACCCCAACAAAGCTATATTTAGTAGCTACATTAGAATCATCACTCGACAATGCGTGCCGATTAATGTACAGTCATGGCACCATGTTGTCACCGGGATTAAGACACTAATGTGGGAAGAGATTACGATAACATTATGATATCATTTCTTTAATTTATTAAAATAAAATAAAATACTAAAACATTGAATTACTCTTCATCATACATTAAAGAGTGAATTTATAGTAGATTCCTCACATAAGGAATATGTATTAAGAGTTATAGGAAGGTTTTATAGAGTCTTCCACAAAATTTTAATGAAATATCATCTTAAATATGATGAAGGGGAAATCAAGCCACAACCACCTTAACTTTATGCACACTTGATATCCCAAGGAGTGTGGGATGAGTTTAGCAACCTTCGTGGGGAGCAGAATTTGTAGGTATATTGTGTCTGGTAATACGTTGATTGACGTTTCTTTTATTTATCACTTTGACTAACATTTTTTTATTTAAGAAACAATAGCTGAGTGATGAAAATAATGAACGGGAAACAAAAACAGCATACCCCTACTATAAAGCAAGTATGGGGTACGCTTCACTTGAGAAAAAATTTATACGTATTTTAAATCTACCGTAATACTTTTATATGACATAAAATAACACCGTAACCATGTTCCTCTATTTATATGAAGATTGATGAATCGAAATCGAAAGCCACTTCCATCCCATGCCATGTTCTATGGAATGAGGCTCGTGTAAATAAAGAGGGGATACTAATAGATGAAAACACAAAAAAAGTGTGGGAAACAAGTGTAAGTATGACATAATATAAATTTTATTTTATTTAAATCACCATTACATAACAATGAATACTTATTTTACTATATTTTCTATCTGACATAGTCATAGGAATCAAAAACACCCGCACCAAATGCATACATACTTTCAATGGCCTTGAAACATCCAGAACAGTTTGGCGATGTTAGAGGTGCGGGTTTTGGGGTGACACCCCGAACATATTTTCAAAAAGAAAAAAAAGGAGGATCAAACTGAGGAAATGAAAAAGATGAGAGAAATAATAGATATGTTTCAAGAAGAATTACCATACCAGAGAGATATGATAGCAAGTTTGATGGGAGAGGAAAAGAGAAGACACAACTCAACAAAAACCTGTGCGTGAAGATCCTGCCCCACCCCCACTAGCTTTGAGGTGAGCCATTCCCCTCAAAAACCTGACTTAGCTAAGGTAATCCATGTTATAATAATTGTTTTTGTGAAATGTGAACCACATAAACACTGATAGCTTTCCTATACTAATATTATAAAGGGTGAAAATGACAGTGATTTATATCTATCAAATCCCACCTATCACCTTGTAACGAGGGATACTGTGTTCAATATGCAGAACGACATGATATACAACAAAAAAATTATAACATATTATTTCAGAGTGTCGATTAATGTAGATAATGAGATGAGTGCTGAGATTCCTATTCCAAATGGAGATGAAGACATTCATAAAATTGAACAAGCTGTTGGAACATTCATTGTATGGCCGTAAATTCTTGTAAAAAAGCATGCCGACAAGGAGTTATACATTTTCAATTTATTTTTCAAGCTTAACCTTTAACATTTAATGAAAAAAGGTCTGAACTAATGAATGCTATTATATAATGACAAAGAGAAGGGGGTGAAACAAAATATCATCTCAAAACTATCTTAAAGATCAACCGACTGATTGAAATGATTTACTGAGAGAACCTTCACCTCACCCATTCTATATCCACATTTAATATCATTACAGGCTCATGTGGATACAAAGTTGATAGATGGAAATGATCACATAGTTGATTTTGAAAAAAATATGTACGAAGAGGAAAAATCATATTTCATTAGTGCTGAAAATGTAAATGCAATCCTCAAGTATGAATGGCTAGGAAACTCAGTTGTAAATGTATACATGAGGTATGTTTTCATGATTTGATTTTACAAATGATGATATACTATGATAATTATGACTAAATACATTTCATATTTTTTGTAGGTGTATATATGAAAAACAATTAAAGGGATTTACCCATGAACAAAAATTTGGACATGTTAGTCCTCACATCACCTCTTCAGAAGAAGAAATAAATGACAATAAAGAGGATGGAATAATGTCATCCTTGATCAAATCATTTGAAAACAAAATTATAGATGACAAACTCTTTTTAACACCAATGATGCAGGGGTAAAAATCTATAATTTAATCATATCAACTATATTTTAATTTCTTTCATTACTTATTCCTTTTTGTGTTTTTAGGAATTATTGGATGCTGATTACAGTCAATTTGGATACTCCAAAGATTTATTTTCTAGATTCAATGCATGGATATGAAACAAACTGACCACGCATGATGGCGTTTGTCAATTTGTAATAAATTAGATCCAAAATTTTAGAACTAAACATCTAGTTATATAGTTTATATTATTTTTAATGAGGATTTTTTCTATGATAGGGTGGTGCATCAATATCTTCTACTTCATGGAATGAATCTAGGGCCTAAGTACAAGAACACTTACAAGATCTACAACTGGACAAGTATCCTAGTATATATAATAAGATTTCACTATCCAAACACATATAAAAACAAATTACTTATTTTTCTCAATGTTTCTGCAGTGTTCAAAACAAACAAACTGAAAGGACTGTAGTTATTATGTTTGTAAATTTATGAAAGAGATTGTATTTTATATATAAACTAGAATCCCTAAAGAGGTATTTTATAAATTAATTATGAGTTCATTTAAAATATTTATTAATCCTTTGTGTATTTATATTTTTTTAGTACTACCATGACTATCACAAAAACTCATATTCAAAAGATGATATAGATGTGTTTGGAAATGAATGGGCAGCATACCTGATGAAATATTGTACACAAATAGGATGAAGGTAAATTCCTACTAATTATGTTATCCTTATATGATCATTTATATCTCCCTTGTTTACACTTATTGAGCATATATTGTCACCCTTTATTATGTTTTATATCCTTAGGTTATGAATAATGGATTTAGAAATGATTTATCTTTCTAGTAATGCATAACTTAATGAGAGACTCTTATGAACTAGTTCTTTATGTTTTTATGTTTCCAAAATCACTAGACCTAAACTATTATGGCATAGATCATTTATATTTTGTATTTTGATCATTTATGTAGCTATTTCTACTGATACAGTGTGTTGGAAGAATATTGGTTAGATACCACTCACAAATTTAATAACAAAACTAAGGATTCTTCACTACTGTTGGTTAACTACCACTTAGCATAGCATCTGATCTGAACTTACGATCTGGAATCCCTATGATTCTCTAATTCGACATAACCTATACGATATCATCATTCATCATTCACTTTTTCTTATCTTATCACACCCATTTAATAGGTAAATAGGTGCAGGAAGATAAGGAAAAATGAATGCTGAATGATGATATCGTAGAGATGGTTTCAGATGAGAGCATCATGGGGACACTGAATCAGAAGTTCAGATCAGATGCTATGCTAAGCGGTAGTTAACCAATAGTAGTAAAGTTAAAAAAGAATCATTAGTTTTGTTATTATCTTATATTTGTACCAAAGAAACATTTTGGAAAGATGTAAAGGTAGTATTACGCTATAATATGTCTATTTTAACAAAAAATTATATAATAAAACATTGATATGATTTTCATTATTCCTTACAGGGTTTGTTTATTTTAGAAGATTTCTATCCATGTGACATGCCTTTGCAGGAAGAGAAACAACGCTGCATCTACTCAATCACATAGGTAATCTTGATGTTTGCACAGTAAAATCATTTTCCATAGATCTTGTACCTCAACAATTTCTCAAATAAACCTGAATCATATATATATATATGCATTCCCATCAAAATCTAGGTGCCTACGCACCTCATATAGAACCTTTATCACATCAATGCCCAGATGCATAGACACCTCACATACAAATTCCAGAATAAGAAAAAAGGACATTGTTATAAGGAAGTGAATACCTGATTAATTTCCTTGGGCTTTCATTTTTCTTTTAGTATTCTATGATACTCTTGGTATTCCATGAAATTTCTTATAGATAGGAGAGTAATGGGAAATTTATTTTACTAATGACTTAATATTTCATAGATCTACAATAACTCTTAGGTTTTTTCTCAACTTCACATAAGCCTCTTCATGTGACCGTGTCACATAAGATCCTTCGTATGAATACTTCATGTGAACTAATCATGTGATCTCATCACATGATCAAATCACATAAACAAATCACATAATCAATGTAATTCATTTGAACCATGATACGTGTATTCTTGTCTTATTTACATGATCACATAAAGCTTCATGGGTTGTGTAATCATGTGATCGTGTCACATAATCCTCTTTATTATGATACAAATGAATTCAAGAATTAAAGCTGAGGAGGCTATATTTCATTGGACTACAATGGTCTATAGTGTGGAAGTCGACCAGTGCATAATCATTTAGTCCACTCACGAGCATCTTAAAATCTTTATGGGAACTAATATATTGGATTTTCACTTTTATAATTAGTTTCCCTTATATGGGTTTGTTATTTGAAATGAAACTATGATATCTACATCTCATTAAGGGATCATGCCTCCCTCCTACATCCTTAAGAATAATAATATGTTTAGGGAGAACATCTCATATATGGGTAATTTCATCTTCAAAGAATACATATCTAAACGTTAATTTTGAAGCCTATGTGGATTGATTTTAAAGGGTTCTAAAATGATTTAGAGCTTAAAAACCATATTTAAAGATAAAAAATGTATAATTATATATCAAATTAGATGTTTGGGTGGTTATTTGGTCAGGTTATTCAATCAGGTGGAAGCTTTGGGATGAACTGGGGTGGTCCCTTTTTGGTTTAGTGTACTACCACATAGGTTGACATCCCCTTCAAGAAGTGGGCTGACTTGTTCATCATGAAGACTCGGTATGAGTTCCTGAATAATAATACCAAGTATTTTCCATCATGAGAATCCTACGGGGAAGAGTATTATCACTTTAAAATAGTTTAAGAATGTCAATTCAATGACCAGGGATAGTCAGTTACCTCCCAGGATCATTACCTTCTTCATCTAGTAAGATTCTTAGCAATGTACCTAAGCAGGTACTTATTCACAATGTAGAAAAAGGTGGAGTTATGGTCTGCACCTTAATTATGGTAGAAGATATTGTAGGTGGTACGATTATCATCTTGTTTGTTCCCATGTTGGCTAAGTTATATTTCCAACTTCACCACATCAATAGGGGTATGCCCTGTTCAGAATATTCAGCCCATTCTAACTACGGTGGGGTTAGATGGGGGCCCACATTGGTGGATATGAGTTACTCAATACTCACAACATTCCAAGTTACCAGTTCAGGAAATTTCTATAAAGTATCAGTGGGGTTTGGATAATCACACTAAAGAACTAGGAGATCAAGAGAAAAGTGAACCAGTATGACCAGTTTCTTTTATACCATATGGAGCACTAACATGTTAAATTACCGATAATGTAAAGGGTGATCTTATATCCTAATAATATATTCCTCCATCCTCTCCTCCTCCCCGTCCCTGACCTTCCCTCACACACAACTTGATGGCCTCACTTATCCTCCTCCTCTCATCGCTCGCCTCCTCCCCCCTGGATAGATTCTCCTCCTCCTCTCCTCCTCCTCCCCCTGACCCCGACCTTCCCTCACGTATGGCCAAACCCTGCTCCCCTTCTTTCATCATTACCTCACCACCAGTGACTGGATTAATTTCTTCCACTATACTCCCTTCATCCTCTCCACACTCTCCTCCTCTCCGGATGGATATATTCCCTCGCAAGCAATCGGGAGAAATCCCTCCTGCTAGCTCACTCCTCCCTGTCCTATCGTGCATTCTGTCTAGTGGCACTGGTGGTTAGTAGTTTTTTTAATCATGTTATTAAAATTAAATTCCTTAGGTAATTTCTTCATGCACCTATGTGAGTCAGATCGTAGTGCATGTGTGCACATTTCAAGAAGGTGGTGAAATTATCTCATTTCAGTTGTATGAATAGTAGGTATACTTCATTGATTTTGTTTGATTTACATTTCCCCTACAAGTGATTTGTAAATCCAGTTAAGGTAAACCTTTTAGTTAGCAGTTACCAACTCTAGTAAGGATATTTTATTTTCTTCTGGCTTTTCCACCTATCTTCCATTTTCACATAGCCATTTATGTATACAGAATTTGTTAAAAATTTAACCAAGAATAATAGTAATCCAAACTTATCCCTATGGGTTGACCTAGTTACTCACCAAATTATTTTTTGTGGTGACTATCCACTTCTAGGAGATTGTTTTTTCACTTCAACATGTTTACACAATGAAATTTAGTGCTATTTCCAAGGATATTGTTAGGAACATGGGCTAGATGGGGCTGTGTAAGGGGGTATTTACTATCAGGGGGAATTATAGTAATTCTGTAGTTGGTCTATTCTATCCAACTATAGTATATATTGGATAGATAGGTAGGGTAATAAATGGGGGCTGGATAGTGCAGTGGTTCAGGCTGGTGTAATAGGGGGGAGGGAGAGGGGCTGGTGTAGTGTAGGGCAGGGGGTAGGGGGAGGGGCTGGTGTAAGGGCAGGGGTAGGGGGAGGGGCTGGTGCAAGGGCAGGGGGTGGGGGAGGGGTTGGTTTTTATAGGGAAGGGGGTAGGGGGAGGGCCTAGTGTAGTGCAGGGGGGATGGAAAGGGGCTGGTTCAAGGCAGGGGGAGGGGGAGGGGCTGGTGCAGTAGGGGGTAGGGGGAGGGGATGGTGCAGTAGGGAAAGTGAGAGGGGTAGGGGATGGTGGTGGGTAGGGGCTGGTGGTGGGGCTAGTACAGTAGGGGGTAGGGGACTGGCGGGGTGCATTGCAGGGGGAGGGGGAGGGGCTGGTGCAAGGGAAGGGGGTTGGGAGAGGGGTTAGTGCAAGGGTAGGTGGAGGGGGAGGGGTTGTGTAGGGTAGGGGCTGGTGTTGCAGGGGAGGGGGAGGGGGAGGGGATGGTGTAGTAGGGAGGAGGGGGAGTGGTTATGTAGGGTAGGGGATGGTGTAGCGGGGCAGGGGAGGGGCTGGTGGTGGGGCTGGTGCAGGAGGAGGGATAGGGGCTGGTTGGGGTGCAGTGTAGGGGGAGAGGGAGGGGATGGTTCATGGGGTAGGGGGGATGGTGCAGAGGGTAGTGGGGCTGGTGGGGGGGGGGAGCCTAGTCCAGGGGGCCGGGGGATGGTGCGGGGGGGGGGGGGGGGGAGGGGGTGGTCTGGGTGGGTGGGGGGCTCGGTCTAGGGGGATGGGTTTGGGTCCATTGGGTTAAGTTAGCTGCTCATGAAGCATATGACCTGACCTGACCTGACCCGAGCTTTTTTGGTCGGGTTGGGTCCCGAAACATCCTTGACCCGACCCAACCCGACCCATGGACACCCCTACCCCTACCTACCCAAATGTGTCTTTTTTATTAAAAATTGACATTTTATTAATGCATTCTATCATATTAATGTTTAATTTATTTCATTATTCTATTACTAACATAATATTTTTTTTCTTATATAGGTGTAATTTTTTTTCTGAGTCCAGATGCTTTGTTCAGAAACTATTACCATGGACGACAATTTTTTAGAGGGGATCACAAATGCAAAAAGGATAAAACATTAATGTTTTTAACTATTTGTTGGATAATTGTAATTGTAACCATATAAAACATTGTTTTAAATTTATATAGTAATGTTTTTTTTTGTATTCATGATTTCAAGTAAATGTATATAGAATTTTTTGTGAAACTCTTGTGCGTGCTGCTTTATTCTTCTATGATTTGTTTATGTGTAGGTGTTGTTTAGTGAAACTATTTTGTGTTAAGGTTCTGTTTTGTGCTGTGTGTGAAGGTTTTGTCTTAGGTTTGTAGGTGCTACTGTCTCAGGTGTGTAGGTTCTGTGTAGGTACTGCGTTTGCCCAGAAAACTTGGCCTTTATCTGTGATAATTAAACGCTGATAAATTGAGACTTTATCAGTGCTCAAAATAGTGCTGATAAAAAGGGCCTTTATCAGTGCTCAAAATAGCGCTGATAAAGGTGGACCTTTATCCTTTCTAAAAAAGCGCTGATAAAGTGGGACCTTTATCAGTACCTTTTTTAACATGGTTTAAGGGCACCCTTTATCATTTATTTTTTAGCACTGATAAAGGGGACCCCCTTATCTTCACCGTGATTAAAAATGCTTTTATAGCACTATTAAAGGCGGTTTTTAGTGCTTTTTTAAAATCCCTATTTTTTGTAGTGATTAGTTATTGCATAGATTCTCTTAATATAAGTGTAAGATCAATTTGATTGTGATTTTTACATTCTCACACTATTTCATCCTTAGATATCATTGGATCCTTGAGTTGTTGTTTGATTTGGTATTTGAATTGGGGATTTTATTTTTAGGACCCCTTCTTGATTTATTATATCCCATCTTCTATATTGAGTTATTGAACCTTTGATTATTTTTTATTGATCTTGTGAATTGAGTTACATGGTTAAATAAAGAAATTTCCATAAATTAAAACCTTTGATGATTTTTTATTTTGAATTTAATTTTTAATTGATTCCCAAATCTTGATTGGAGTTTCTTGACAGATGTTTTTTTCAAAATGGAATGGGTTTGTTGAACATATTTGGTTATGTATTTTCAAATAAAGTTATTATTTATAGAAAAAAATTGAAGTGAAGTAATTATTTGATCAAAAAATTTGATTATTATTTCATGATAAAATATTTAATGAAATTATTTATGGTTTCAAATAAAATGAGTTGTTTTGTAGGCATGAGTTATCATGAAAACCATTTGTGTTGGTTTTTGAAATAAAATAGAATTTTTAGAAACTTAAACTTGTGAATAATTTTAAATGATTCTAGATTCATTGAAATAAAATATATCCCATTGTATGTTTGATTTTCTTCAAGCTCATTAGATATTAGGTATTTAGTTGGGAAGAATACATTAAAGAAATACATTAAATCTAACCAGAAATGGTTTAATGATGAAAATAATAACTAAACATTATTAATGAAGAGAGTTAATTCATTGAGGTGTTCTCATGTCCCACCTAGGCCTATGATCTAGGAATTTTTGCACACTCTGAGTAGTATTTGACTATGATTTGGGTGAATCCTTTTACTAACCTAATATTGGGACTCTTAACTATGGTTCTATGATTGTATAAGATTTATAAATTCCCATGTATTGATAAACATTTATATTCATTCTTATTTTGAAAGAAATAATTATTCATGATTTTCGGTGGACATGAAATTTTGTACCTTTTTTTATAATCACCTTTTAAATGTTTTTAAAGGAACAATTTATGATGAATTATGAAAATATTACCATTCCATGTTTTATTTAAATTGATCATATTTTGTTAATATGATATGGATTTATTATAGAATTCTTGGTGGTATCCTACTAGAATAACGTCACTCACACCCAAATTTTTTCCTTTGAGAATTTGTAGACCTTCTTATTCTATCTCTAAGAAAATAGAAAGAACCACTTGGAGGTAGTGGGTGCTGTCGATAGAGTAAAATTGGGTGTTGGAATTTACTGGTGAATAATGTGATCAACTTGATACAAGTATACTTGGTGTTGATGTATTTGATGGTTATGTGGTGAATCGGGTTGGTGTACTATTTTTTTTGAGACTTATACTTGTCTACTTGTGGAAATTTTCTCTTGATGTGTGTTTAAATTACTAAATGTTTATATAGTATTTACACTAATTTTTTCTTGTTGAATTATTCTTGTGGATAACTCATTCCCTCATGATTTTTTTGATTCCCAAGAGCTAGTCCCCAATCCATGGGGATCAGAATTTCCCTTCAGGACATATAAGGATTGATTTATGTAATAATTTAATGGTTTATAAATGTTGGTTTGTGAAAAAATGGGATAAAAGGTTGTTGAGTCTCTTCCTCAAATGCAAGTATGTAGTTTGGGGTATCTTGGTAGACAAGAGATAAGATTGTCAGTACTTAAGGGGTAGGTTATGAGTGAGTTCCTAGAAATATATAATCATAAAGATCCTTAAAATATAATGGGAAGTTGGGTAAATGTTCCTATAAGGAGTTGTTTGATCTGAATATAGACTATTATTGAAAATTAATCAGAGATTTATATTCACAAGTTGAATTATATTGATAGAGTTGATGATCTTGTGTCTATAGACTGAAGTTTTCTTATTATATTTAAATTTTCTATAGTACCAATCCCTCAATAATACATTTGAATAGACTGTAGGAGGGAGATGCTGATGAACTACCAAAATAAAAACCTCTAATTGAATAGAGACACATTGAGGTAGTGGTGAATGTGTTCGAAGTTCTAGGACAAGGAACCTCACCTATTTCTATTCTGACTCTAGTAGTGCAACATTGATGGGATGATATAAAGGATCATTCCTTGGAGATTAATCACTTGAAACAACTACCATTCTAGAGTTTTAATGATACTTATGAGGTAGAGGATTGGGTGGTAAATATTAAGTGAATATTCATGTTCATGGATGTTCTAAATTTAAAAAAGGTGAAATGATTCATATTTAATATTTTGGGTCATATAAAAAGGTTGTGGGAAGATATAGTTTTGGAAAAGAATAATGTGGTCTCAGAGTGGAAGGACTTTAAGACCCTTTTTATGGAGTAGTTTTATCTAGAATAAATGGTATTGTAAAAATCCATTGAATATTTCAACCTTTATCAAGGTGATTGGATAGTGAATCAGTATTCTCATAATTTCTTTAAACATCCATAATTCTCACCTGAGGTGGTGTCAAATGAGAAGTTGAAAGCCTAAAGATTTTACATGAGTCTATAATCATATATCTATTCTCATGTATTTATGTACAATATTACCTCATATGTTGATGTTTTGTATAGTTATCTAATGAATAAAATTTTCAAGGATAGTAAGTAAGAGTTAATGGGAGTTCCTCCTTATCCTAGTGGTAATTTAGTTGACTCATTAAAGGGAAGAAAAATAAAGAATGACTTTCATGGTGTAAATAGTAGTTGTAGTCCCTAAGACCAAACATTATCTAAATAAACAATGGATTTTGGTAAAAAAACCCTATTTTTTCCAATATAGAAAATTTGGTCACTCAATGTATTCTTACACCAAAGAACTATAGATCTATAAAACATAAGGATCCTCAAGCCACTTATAGAGTATGTTTCTTGTTTTTACTGCATCATGTTGTTATACATGATCATCAGTACTGAGAGGATCTATGGTGAAGTGAGATTATTCAATAGAAATAGGGTTATATCCATAGGCATCAAGAATAAAGAAACATCATGAAATAGATGAGTCTCTAGTGGAATGTGATATGGGTCCTATGATAATTATAGATACTGTTAATATAGATTTATCTTTAGTGATTGATTTATTTTATATTGGTTCCTCTCATTCCTTTATATTAACCCACACTATGGAATTTTTTAACCTTACCTTGTAGCTCTATCTTTTGGTGACTGAAATTAATATGCCTCTTTGGATAAAGATATAGCAGGGTCTTTATTTTTCCTGTTGTATTTTATCTTTATTAAAAATTGAGCTCATTTGGGACCTATTGGTTCTTCATACGAAACCCTTATATTTGATTCATTAGATGTACTAGATTATTAAAAATAAAGTCTATATTTGTTGTTACCATTAGTGGGTATCCTTTACAACCGATGATGGGGTTTTTTAGGATTTTCAGGTAAAATGGGACTTGAGGGATTTCCTAGTTGGTCCTTCTCTTCCTGAGCTAGGTAGGTTTACATCCTTTTATACTTTTGATTTGGAGTAGGAATATTTGTGTAGCATTATTCCTCTTATAGAAATGAGGTTATGAATGTTTTTACAATGGAATCATCTATCCTTCCATCAGAGAGAGCGGTAGAGTTTTATATGAACTTCATACTAGGAACTTATCACATATCTATTCATTACTACCATATGGTGACATCTAAAATGAATGGGTTAATGGATTAATTTCATGACTTGATTTACATAGGATTCATTTAACTGATTGTGTCACCTGGAAAATCACTTGTTCTTTTTTCTAAGAAGGTAGATATAACCCTTCACTTATGTGTTGATTACTGAAATCCTAATCATTTTATGGTTATAAACAAGAATCCATTTCCCCACATTGATAATTAAACATGTAAATTGAAATGGGTGATGCATTTCTTTAAGATTTTTCTTTGGTTCGGTTATCACCAGTTGATAATCATGGAATCACATATCTCAAAGGCCAACTTATGGAGTGGGTATGACTATTATCAGTATCTTATTATGCTATTTGGTCTGATGAATACTCTTATCTCATTTATATTGTTAAGGAAAATTATTTTCAACTAGTACCTTGATTCATTCACTATGGTATTCATGGATGAAGTCCTGGTTTACTCTAAAACTGAGGAGGATCATTCTCAACTATTGAGAGAAGTTATGGATGTTTTGAGGAATCAATAAAATTATGCCAAGATATCAAAGTTCCAATTCAATATATGATAGTTAAAGTTATTAGTGGCACACAGTCTCTAAAAATTGAATATTAGTTGATATATAGATGTGAGAACTATTAATTCAAGTAAGGAATCAAAAATTGTCTTTGAGTTTCTAAGCTTCTTGGGACTTGAAGAGCATTACCACCGATTCATTAAATATTTCTCTATGTTGGATTCTCCTTTGATTTCTTTCACTTGGAATGGATTGATTTTCATGTCTGATTGGAATTTTAATGCTTCTATTAGTGATTTAAAGCGTCATTTTACTTCAATTCCATTGTTTACACTTCTAGATGCATGGTATAGTTGGGTGTTCTTTTGTGATACATCATGTTAATTTTTGAGCTATGATCTCATGCAATGTGATAATGTGGTGGATTATAGTTATCACCCACTTTATCAATAAGAGGGGGTGAATTGTATTTTATAAAATAAAACTACTAATTTTTGATTCCTACTTATGTTTATTAATGAGACAAACACTTCATCCAATTATTAAAGATTATATATCAGATAGATATTTCATCTAATTATCAGAGATAAGAAATGTTTGGAATAAGTAAATATTTTATATAAAAGTACACAAGAGAAATAGAAACTTGTAAAGAAAATTAAAATATAACATTATAAAATAAGTATGAAAAATATATATAAGTTTTATAATAATGATCCATGCAATAACCTTTATCATTAAAGAAGTATATAAACCATACTTGGTATCCATGGTTTCACATAACCCTAAAGTTATGTCTCTCTTAAACAAGAAATCCCATGATCAAGATGATCATATACAGTTGTATCTTCCTATTCCTCAAACCCCTTAATCAAGAATATTAGAGACATATCTATCTTCCAATAAATGGAATCCCTCAATCGAACTTGATTTGAAACAATTAATATAATCATAGAATATATTTTAAGGAATTCAAAATCATCACAAGGATTCCTTAAAATAGAAAACACTCTAAATAATACAATGAACATACTAATAAATAAATTTCAAAAAAATATCCAAAAAATATCTAGATTGACTAAGTTTGAAAAGTATTTACTCCCTCCTCTTTGAATACACCTCTATTTATATAAAAATCTCCAATGGTAATATTCTATGATTCTTATAGTTTTTTGTAATAGATTCAGTAGAACTATTTATTAACTTGTAATGTTCTGTACATACCTCATTTGATAGTCATTTTGGTAACATCAAAACTATGGTATACAATATTCCATATGATATAGTAAAATTTATTTATCTTATAGGATATATTTTAATAGTTTGGTGAAATTAAAATCATAATTTGATAAATTTACAATGTTTCATATAGATATTATGTCTACCTTCAACTGATGAATATTTTTCAGGTTAGAAAAATGGTTCTTCATTCAGAGAGACATAATTATATTTTGTAAGTTAGGAATAATAAAAACTTAATTTTATGAAATATGAAATCATGAATTCGATATAAAAATTACATGTTCATCTAATTATAAAGTTCCATTTAATTATTATACCCATATGATTAAAAATATCTTCCAGTTATAAAGATTTTTCATTTTTACAGAGATAATCTGATTAAAAATGATAGTTTAAATAAAAAATATAGTCTTATTAAAAAATATCATATGATTAAAAAGGTTTTCTATATCTAGTTTCTAATATATATTTTTTATGAAAACATTCAAAAAACATTGGAAGTATAAATTTATTAAAAAACATTATTTAAGAAGGTGTTTTGTGATTTTCAAAATAAAGGTTAGAAATTGTTGAAAGTAGAACGTTTGACTCAAACGATTTAGCCTCATGAGAAGAGTTCCACCAAATATTATCTCAAACTCATAGTTTTTATGCATACACTTAAGATTTGGTAGTATTAACTTTTTTTAGATAGGTTTAGATTTTACTTTAATCATTAAAAATTGAGTTATATCTTCTTGAAAAAGGATTTAAATCTCATTCAGAGGTGATTTTTGGAGTAATTGAAGTCATTTTAATTTGATATAATCTATAAACCTAGAAAGAATAACCTTATTTCTGACTCTCTAAGAATAAAATTAGCATACCAGGTTGTTAAATAATGGTCAAAGGAATGGAATATCAGGTCTCTTTTTGTTTTCAATCATTTGGTAATTTAGTATGCTGAGATCGAGGTTGTTTTGGATATAGTTTAATTGATATCCTCTATTATTGAGGTGGTTCTCTAATAATAGAAATGTAATGATGAGTACTGAGGAATTTTGGATTATTTATACTTTGGGGAGACCATCTATCAATGGCCTCTATCTTCATAGGGTATCCTTTGCTTCTGAAATTGTTATGTCATTAAACAACCTACGAGTAAGGCTATGATGGTAGATTTTCATAACTATCTGTGGGTGGTACATCCAATAATAACAAATATGTTTTATGATATGAGGAATCAATTATGGTTTCCATTTATGAACTTGGATATTACTGATTTCATTTCACATTATTATACTTGTAAATAGGTGCAGGTAGAGCATCATAAGACTTTAGATTTTCTTCATCCCCTTTCTATGATGACTTGGTAGTGGGATGAGATATCTATGGACATTGCGACTAGGACTCCACATGATCAATTGAGAATAAATTCAATTTCTGTGGTGATTTAATGATTGAAAAAATTAGACCACTTTATCCCCATTCATGATACGACCAAAGTTGAGGACTTGGGGAATCTACATTTGTAGTAGGTCATCAGATTACATGGTGTTATATCTTTTATTTTTTTATATCAACTATTCTCATATTAGTGTTTTTGAGGCCTCCATTAGGTAATGGGATCCCTGATTAAGTTGAGCAAAACGTACCATCCTCACACAGATAGTCAGATATAATGGAAAATACATATTCTTAAGGACATGTTTCATGCTTCTTTTCTGGACATTAGAGGAGTTTTCTATTTTTATTTTTTCCTGGTCAAGTTTTCATATAGTAATAATTACCAATAATACGATAAAATGACACACTTTAAGGCCTTGTATGTATTTATTTATAAATACCAACTCTATTGGTCAGAGATTGGGGAAGGTTCCTTTATAGGACCAAGTTTATTATAAGAAACAATGATGAAAATTCGAATGATTTAACAGAGGATAGTAATTTTTAGTGCCATTATAAGGCTTATGTGGATAATTTTTGATTTTCTTTAGAGTTCTTTGTTTGTCGAAAACTATTCTTAAAATTCACGCCACAAGTGGTTCATTGCAAACTTATAAAATAGGGGATGTTTTCATGAATATAGGTCAGAAAATTTAAGGTTATTGAGAGGGTTAGGATGGGTGATAATTATTATTACTTGCCACATCAAATGACATCTATCAATTATGTGTTCCATGTGTTGTAGCTTAGAAAAAACCTTTCAATCCTTTTGTATGTTCTGGATTCGGGGGACCTTATTATGGAACCTGATTTGTCTAGGATTGAGATACTAGTTAATATTGTTTATTCTCAGATGAACATTATTCATGGAAAGTCCATACCTCTAGTTTGAGTTATATGGAAACATGTTTCTGATTCCCATGAAATATTTTTAACACCCCATTATTTTATGATATATTTGTTTTCAAATAAATCTAATTTCTTTGATAGCTTGAGATACATGAGACCCTATATCTAAATAAAATAGATTATAGTATACCTTTATACCATAGATGTTAAAATTGGTGGCGTTGATTAGAATAACCACATTGTAAAGAAAATATTTATATTTTTTAAATATAATTAAAATTATTTAATTTATTTATAATAAATAAGTATTACATTTTAGTAATATCAGTTTATGCTTCAAAAATATATTTTATTCGAAAATTGTTTTTATTGTTTTTATGAGAAAATATTATACTTTATATATAACACTTTTTGAAATTTTATTTTATAAAATTTATATCATTTTTTAAATCATTATATGAAATTTGTTTTAGAATTAATTTTTAAAAATTTTCTAAAAATTTTGTTTTTTTATTAATAGTGAAAATTACATATTTTCAATGAAAAATGTATTTTTCTTTCAAAAATATAAAAAGTTTTATTTTGTTTTAAAAGTATTTCAGAGTAAAATATGTGTATTTATATTATTTATAATCCAACTAAAATCATTAGAATCAACATTATGCTTTATTTTTTGTATAAATATTTTTAAACTTAAGAATACATTTTTTCTGGAAAACAGTTTTTCATTGTGTTTTGGTGGTTTAATTTTAAAGTAAATTCAACACATACGTGAATTTAATTTTATATAATGAATTAAATATTTTTAATCATAATAATTTATTTAATTTCATAAGTTCATCTTTAATTTTTTTCTTTGTGAATTGTAACCATAATAAATATTTGTCACCTTAGTAAAAGACGTAAAATTGGGTTAAACCATGGGTTAAATCATTAAAATATCTTTAAAACATGATTTTTTTCTATTTTATAGGTCTTTGTAAACCAATGATATTTATAAGGAGTTAAATAATGTTTTTAAAACATTATTTCGAATTTGGGAACCCATGATAGATATTTTGAAGATAAGTTATATTTTATTTTAACTAAATACTATTTTTAAGAATATAAATTTAATGGAATAGTTGGACGTTGAAATTAGGTTTTTTATTTATCCAAAAGTTTAAAAACTTATTATAATTATAATTTTACCTTAAAAATTCCTATTAACCAACTTATTAGTTAATTTCATTGTAAATTGATTTTTACACCTATATCTAAAATAATCTAAAAAACTATTTTTTCATGAATTTACATTATTATATTAAAAGTAATTTGTTAAAACTATATAAATTGAATTTATTAAAATTTATTATAAATTTAGAATCACAATTTAATCATTTTTTAGAATTAAACTTTTATCTTCATTCATATTATTATGATATCATGGTAAAAGTTAAGCTATCACTATTTTGGTTAAAATGGGTTTAAAGTGGTTTTACTAGGAGACAAGTCTTATTTTTTTTAGAAAAAATTATCAAATGTTATTTTTTATAATTATTTCAACCCTATAACATATAATCTTATAATTTTTGGTCCATTTTTTCCACTTAATAATATTATTATGTTTATATATTTAATCTTTTAATAAATTCAATGTGTGTCCTTTACCTCCCTTATAAAAGTATACCATATCTCCTTACTTATCCAAACTTCATGAGTATTATATCTTGGAAAATAACTTCCATAATACATTCTAATATTCCTTCCCAATTTTCTATATATTTTTTCATTTACAAAATATCATCCTTTCATGGATTAATATATACGACAAAGAAGGTTTCTCAATAAAGAGGTATAACTCTTCATTGAGTACTTTCGATTTTATTTCTTAATCTACTTCCTAAAAAAATGTTTTACACATACTAAAATAATGAATCTATTATCATAAATATAATTATATTCCATTATGTGCAGGATAAAACTATTTTCCACCTCTTACCTATCATATAGAATGTGAAAACATCGCTCGTGTGTACGTATGACTTGTCGTATCAAAGTAGTGGTGTAATTAATTTTTCATCACCATTTTTATTTTATGGATATAAATATAGAAATAATAAATATATATGATATTTACTACCTAATTATTTCCTAGAAATATAATATACCATTTTCCTTTTTATTCATCTAACAGTTAAAAAATGAGAACGCCGCTCGTGCGTAAGTGTGGACTACCACCGCCATGAAGTAATGTCATCCATTTTTTATGCCCGCAACCCATGGATTATTTTAAATATGTATAAAATTAATAAAAATTATATCTATATCATGATAAAAATTCTAAATATGATGGAATCTTGAGAAATATGCAAGTAATGAAAACCCTTAACCAAAACTTATATAAAAGATGAAATAGTTAACAGTTGAAAATAAAAATTTAGATAAATAATTTTTAATAAACGAGTATATGAACATTTTACATGGACCATATATAATATAATAATTATGTATATGATTTTGGTAAAAAATTATTATAAATATAAACTTATTATATAGTAGATTGAAATAACTTATGAATAAATTTGACCTTGAGGTAAGGGGTTTCATAACTCAATTCCTTTTCATTGGGTTATAATACTTCTTCAATGTCTATGTTATGTCATTTATATATGTGTAATGACCTATGATTATTTTATGTTTTATTTCAACTTTTTATTATTTGGATTTAAAATTTTTAAACATAATCACTTCATTTATTTACCCTCAATTCAATGATACATTCTTTTTAAGATATTTCATTTCAATTTCCACTCCATCGAGATGTATTTGGTATTATACACCTAGTTTAATTTATGTGGATTAAATACTATCTCATTTATGTATTTATAGTTAATATCAATTTATTCATGGATTTTAAAGTTTTTATTCCTGTTTACTATTTTAAGGGGTTATAATTTTAAAGTTAAAAAATATGTAATAATTTGTTTTATAATCTATTTTTTGGGATAACTTATATTTTTCGTTGAAGGAATATTATAATGTATCCTTCATGAAATCAAAATATTTTCTTATTATCTATATATTTTCCATATTTTATCCTAAAATTTCATCTCTTTGGCACTGGAATCAAGTAATGAAATCATTAGAAGAAATGTATATCTTATTTCTATTTTGGATTGGGTATATTTTTTTTCCATATTTATATTTTTTAATTTTTTTTAAAAAAATTAATTTTTATTTACTCAAATTATTTAGGAAGGAAATTTTATCATATCCTTGAATTTTAAAAGGTTTAAAACTAATATTTATAATGTTTTTTAGAAGGTTCAATTTTCAAACTTCTTTTCAAAAAGCCAAAAGGAATATTTCTTTTTAATGTATACGATATTAACAGAATTTCCTATCGCCAAAATAGTTTTAAAATATTTTGCTTATTATTAACGTTTTCAATGGTATTATAAAGAAATAACATAAATGAAAGATTATTTTACTGTTTCACTTTCATTTTATTCTATTCACCAAAAGACTTTATTTTATTAAAAACCATATATTTCTAAGGAATTTATGGTCACATTTTATCACTTATTAATTTTTTGGTTATTAAATTTATCTTGAAAGAATCAATTTCTTGTGATAAATTTTCATCAGATATATCCATATTATTTTTATAATGTATATTCTTATTACCTAAACCATATTCCTTTTCAATATATAGTGTTTTAATATTAAATTTATATGATTTGTGGGAGAAATCGTTAAATTTTGTACTATTTACTCAATATTGATATTTGTTGATAAGGAATATTTTTTACGAATTAAATTCATCACTAAATATATGAAGAATTCATTGGACATTAAATTATATATAAGTTTTAGAATTATTTTTCTCCTTATTTCACTAACAATTCTCATGAGACAATCTAGTTAGACGTACACATTAAATGGGTTATTAGTGTATACCCACCCATCGATTAAACTCTCTTAGAAAAATGCCTTAACAATAAAGATATAATGATGTATGAGATCATGATGATGAACATTAATAATTTCCTTTATTTTTAATTCAACTATTATTTTCTTTAAGAATAATATATTAATATTATCCATGGATTCATTTAGTTCTCAAGTTATTCACTAAATGGAATATGTTTTAAGTTATTTTCCATGACATATTGATTATAACTTATTTACTCATGATATCTTCCATTGTATATAAACCTTTCTTTGCATTTGAGATTATCCTCTATTTTTTCCATTCCCTATGGTTTGAATTAAGATACTATGAAAAATATCAAGGATACGAGAATATTTCTTATTAAATGTTTTATTATATTTTTATAACGTAATATGGAAATCATGTATTTATCTAATTTTTAAAGACTACTAAACAGATCGATCCTTTATGGTGAGATCCCATGTATCTTCTACCAATGTAATAATGTAAACACCGAGTCTAGGTTACTAGATTTGGGGTTTCTGTAGTTTATAACATAGGATTTTTATTAGAAGACTTGGGAACTATATTTTAAAACAACATAGCTAATATAAGATTTACAAAAAATCCCATATATTATTTGGGAACATTTATTATTATAGGAATTTTTATTTTATAGCTCAATATTCATAATGATTATAATATAACTCAGTTTATTCCATTATTTAGTGATGGTTCATAATGGAATAAAGTGAATCCACACCCATAGTCAATGTAGAGATTACCATGCTGAGAAGGTTAATACAATTTGTGTTGGAACTGAGCATATCATGGCCATATTAGGGCAACTGACACAAGTTATGATGAATATACTTGCCCATATGGAGTAACTAATTTTTATATTATATGATTCACCTATTTTTGGATCACCTCATGCTATATAAACCCTCATAATTAAATGGAAATGATAATCCATTAGTATTTGAACAATATATCAATTACCTTGATATAATATTCTTGGTTTTGGGAAGTTACATTATATATTACAAATTGACATATAATATTTTATCGGTGTGGGGATGAACTTTAATTCCTAATTGAAATTAATTTCATCATATTAGGTTTACTACCTATTTATGAGGAAAATCTATCAAAAATGGTTGGGGAGAAAATCAATATTAAGCATAAAACTATTATAAAAATGTTTTTTGATATCCTTCTAGAAGAGTTTACTAGTCTTCCCCTGAATCTTGAAAAAGAGTTTTCAGTAGAACTAATACCTAGTGATAAAACTATTTCAATAAACCTATATAAAATGGACCCAAAATATTTTCATGAATTAAATAAGCAGATCTAGGGGATTCTTAATAAAGGATTTAAACACCCAAGTTCATCAATGTGGGGAACACCTATTATTTTCTGTTAAGAAAAAAGATGGTCCAATGTTCCTTTGCATTAATTATGAGAAACATAACAAGATCACTATTAAGAAAATGTATATTCTATGCCATATAAATTAACTATTTGATCAATTATGAGGAGCTAAATATTTTTCAAATACAAATCTTTGATCTAGATATCATTAGCTAAGTTTCAAGAAAGAGGATACACCAAGACAACATTATGTATGGGGTATAGTCATTATGAATTTATAGTAATACCATTTGGATATACTAATGATCATTCTATCTTCATATATTTAATGAAAAAAGTATTTTTACATTACCTTGATGAGTTTTTGTTAGTCTTTATAGATGTTATTATTATATATTTGAAGAGAAATTAAGAGTGTTGTTAACATTTTAGGATTGTGCTGATGCCAAGAAGAAGGATTAACTATATTCCAAATTTAACAAGTATGAATTTCACCTATAAAAAGTTTCATTCTTAGGTCATATAATTTCATGTCAAGGTATATTAGTAGACCCTTAAAGGATGTATGTTATTGAAAAATAACCTAGAACAACCATAGTAATTGAGATCTATAGTTTTCTTAGGTTTTTTAGAAAATACCAATGCTTTATTGGGAGATTTCTCAAGAATATAAAATCCACCTGCAATTTTTACATAGAAGGGGGTTAATTTCTTATGTAAAGATGAATATAAGGAAAATTTTAAAGAAATTAGGAGATTTTTGGTCCGTGATACTCTGATTACATTACCTAGTAGTAGATAATGGTTTTTGATATATAGTTATTCATAAAATAAGAGACTAAGATTTTTCATTGGGAAAAATGATTTGGTGATAGCTTATGCCTCTATACAATTGAATGTTCATGAGTAAAATCACCCAACTCATACATTAGAGTTGGAAGAATTAATTTTTTCGTTGAAAATATATAGGAATTATCTGTAATGTGAAATGTGTGATATAGATATTTATCATAAAATATTGAAGTATATATTTATACAGATGGATTTGAATATTCTATAAAGAATATGGTCAGAGTTGGTCAAATATTATAACTAATCAATACATTACCACCTAGAGAAGGTGAACTATCTTGCTGATTATATTAGTTGGAAAGACCATGATAGTTTTTATATGATGAGGATTGAAATATATCTAATATTTATATATTTTCAGAAGATGGATCTTAAAATATTGAGGAAAGGGGATAGATCATATCTTTCTTAGATGAATGTTCAACCATCCATCCATGAGTAGATTAAGAAGAAAAAGAATTAAGATATGGAATAATAGAAGAAGTTGAGGAATTTCTATGACTTCAACCATGATAATTATACAATTATAAGGTTCATGAACTATATATGTGTTTCATCAATAAAATATTTCAATAAGGATAAGTTGGATAAAGCTTATAGTTCATCATTATCTATTCATCCTGGATGTAATAATACGTATATTGATATAAAATAATATATCTGGCGGGATAACATTAAAAGGTATATTTTATAGTATGTATCTTAATTATTAGTGTTTTTGAAATATAATTATAAGATAAATAAGACTAATAGGACTTTATAACCATTACCCATTCCATAATGGAAATGGGAAACCATTGGAATTTATCATTGGTTTCCCAAAAATAAAAAACTGAATAATGATATTTGGGTTACAGTAGATCATATTATAATATTAGTGAATTTAATCACTATTAAAGAAGAGGTATCTCTTGATCATATTACTTAGTTATAAATTAATGAATTTATGAGATATCTTGAAGTACCACTCTCACTCAAATCTAATCAGGATCTTAGGTTTACCTCAATGTTTTAGGGAATTATTCACTAGTATTTGAATATAGATTTTAGTTTCAATATAATATATCATCCTTATACAGATGGTTAGTTTGAGAGGACCATTACAAATCTATGATACATGCATGGAGGTTTCTCTATGGATTTAAAAGGTGTTTGGGATCAATACCTTCATTTTTTATGATTTTCATAAAACAATAGCTTTCACTCATGAATATTATTGGATGTTTATGAATCCCTATATAGCAAGAAGTATATATCTCCAAAATGATAGTATTATAGAGAAATAAAGTTATTGGGATATGATATTACTAAGGAAATGGAATAAAAATTTAGATCCATTCAATAACACATAATAGTATCTCAAAGTTGATAAAAATTTATTCTAACAATCATCATCAAGATCTATTATAAGAAGTTGAAGACAAGATATTCCTATGAATATATACATAGAAGAAGTTAACAAGAGTTGAAATAAAAGGAATGATGATCCCAATATATAACATCCCATTTAAAATTCATGATCATATCAGGATGATAACTTATCATTTGGTTCTTCCACTAAATTCATCTCAAGTTAATGATGTGATCCATGTATCTCTACTGAGGAAGTATATACCTGATCATTCACATGTACTGAACTAAAAGGTTATACCACTGGGGAATAATCTATATTATAGGAATAAATAGTATAGATTTTTGATCATAGATATAAATTTATATGAAACAAGTCCCCTCATCTGGTGAAAGTTTTGTAGAAAAATAATAAATTTGAGGAAGCTATGTTAGAACCTGAGGATGTGATGAGGAATAAGTATAATATACTGTTTCAATAATAAGTAATTTTTTAGGGAAAATTATTATAATGTTATTAAAATTTTACAAAACATGATTTTATTGAATATTTATCTTCAAATAAATTTAATTTTATTAATATCTTACGATACACGCAACCCCTGTCTAAATGAACTGTAATATAGTAGATGGTTATAACATAGAAATTAAAATTGGTAGTATAAATAGGAATAAAAAACTATGAAAAAATATGTATAAAGGTTTTATATAATTATAAATATTTTATTAATTTATAATAAATAAATAAATAATTTTTAGTGAATTCGTTTTGGGGTTTAAAAATACACTTTCTCTATTTTTTTGCTTTTTATGAGAATATAATATAAATAATTTATTCTACTTTAAAAAGTTGTATTTTATAAAAATGATATCATTTCTGAAATAATTCTATAAAAATTATCATAGAATAGTTTTTTTAAAATCTTTTGAAAAGAGTGATTTTTCAATAAATAGTGAAAAATTATGATTTTCATTGAAAATTGTATTTTCATTTAAAGTATTTACAATGTTATATTGTCTTTTAAAATAGTTTAAAAGTAAAATTTGTTAATTTATATTTTTAATAGTCCAATTAAGGTCATTTAAATTAATATTATACTTCTTTTTGGTATAAAAACGTTTTATACATAAGAATTCATTTATTAGAAAAACTGTTTTTTATCCTGTTTTTCTTGTTTAATTTTAAATTATATTCTGACATATTACTAAATTACATTTATATAATGGATTAAATAAATTTAGTAATAATAATTAATATAATTAAATATTTTCATCATAATTTTTGGTCATTATGAATATTAACCATATTAAATATTTGCTACCTCAGTAAAAGAGGTAAAATTTTGTTAAACCTAACTAAGGATTTAAAATATCTTTATCACCTGAATTTATCATATTGCACTGGTTTTTTTTCAACCAAAAATATGACTACTAAATTATATAATGTATTATAAAAGACTATTTATAGTATGGGAAAGAAAGATCGACTTTTTTGAAGATATGGTATATTGGATTTAGATTAAAAAATATTTTTGGGTCTCTGAATTTAATAGCAAGGATGGAATATTACATCTTGTTTTGGATTTATACAAAGTATAAAAACTATAATTAGTTTAATATTTAATTAAAAAAACCATGAAAAATAACTTATTACATTATTTCAAGGTAAAAATATTTTTACGCTTAAACTTAAGGGACCAAATGACCTAGACACTTTTCCAACACCCATTTTATTTAATTATGTTTTCCAAAAACCTTATATTCTTGATATTGGTTGTTTTTATGACTTTTTAGGTAAAAAAGTGGGCACACCTATCTTATTTTCAAAAATACCAAGTGTGTCCCCTCCCTCACTTATAAAAGGGCACCACCTCTACCCCTTATTAGCACCATTCAAGATACTTAGGTTTGGAAATTATCTACTAAATTCACTTAAAAACATAAATATCTTCCCCTTAATTCATACATTTTCACATAAATCCAACCAAGTAATCCCTTTGGCGCAAAGCAAAAGGATTTACCCAAAGAAGAGGTAACATCCTTCCTCAAGCTCATTTCCTTTATTTTATTTCTACACCACCTTAATTATTATTATTAAATACTCATATAATAACAAAAGTATCCTCTATATACTAATATTTGTTTTATTATAAGGGTTTAAACTTCACTTTTATACACTTTAATCTAATGGGTAATGAAGTTACCATTCTGTATATATGAAGAACTACCACCTCATGAAATGATATTGTTTATTTTATCTTTACCACCCATCATGGTTGGGAATTATGATGTAATTTTTTTATATTATATTTATTATATTTATGATTTATTCATACTTATTTATTTATTATATAAAGTATAAGTTCATTCTTTTATTTTGTTTTGTAAATATGATAACTTTATTTAGGGAAGTGTGGACCATCACCTCTTCAAAGCGATGTGATTCATTCACAATTTTACATGGGATGTATTATGGATAGATTTATTAAATGTATATGATATATATAACATAATAATTCTACTATAATTGTATTATAAATTTATACACATATATTTTATTTACTTACTATATTTCAATATGACAATAAAGCAAAAACACCATTAATGTGTATGTATAGCCTATCATCTCCATGAACAATGTATTTTGTTCAATATTTCTATCTTTTATATATTAATATAAATATTTTAATAATGAATATATATTATACATAAATAATTCTTTACATTATGGAAATAATTAAATAATGATTTAAGTAAGAGGATCAGGAATAACATGTCCAAATAGGTATGATAAACAAATCGATTATTACCTGAAACATTATTTAACATGGAATTGTAAATAAACAGGTAATATAAATTAATAAGTAAATAATATATGGTATTATATTTAAGAATATATTTATTTGGTAGATTTATAATAAACTTATATTTATTTTATAGGAGTTTTGAATATGTATAAAAAAATTCAAGACTTAAGGTATGGGAATTTCATCTCACTTTTTATTTCAATGAGATACATGACTTATTCACCACTCATTTATTTTATGTGGTTTGTATAATAGACATAGATTTATTATATGATTATTATACATAAATTTATGGTAATTTACATATCCATTTGATTATATTTATTTTATTGGGTTTATGTTTTAAAAGTTTCCAAATTGGTAAAGTAGTTTTGTCTTAATTTTCCTTCTTAGAGACATATGCCATGTTATGAACCTATATTTTAATATGAGGTGTATATACTTCCTTTGAAATATTATATCATGAATATCCTTATTTTATAAATATTTTAGGATTCATGTAATGTTATTATTTCCACTTTATTATGATTCAATGTTACCAAATTGGTAACGGTTTATAGCTAAAATCTCATGATTTATCGATATTGTTTATGATTATGCTTCCATTGATGAAATATTATGATCAATATCTCATTAAATCTCATGAATTTTATTACCCTATGGTTATTAATTTTATATTCTTGTCATGATACCATTTTCAACTCTTTGGTACTTAATATAATTAATAAAATGTTTATATGAAAACCAGATGTTATTTTTTATTTCGATTATAAATCTGCGTTCTTTAAAAAATGTGTTATATAAAAAGGTTATCAAAAATGTTTTAATATTTTACTATGATATTTAAAGGAAATTTTTTCCTGTGTTTTACCTTTTCAAAAAAGGTTTCTAAAATGAATACTCTTGTCATTTTTTGATCAAGTATTTTTTCTAAAATATTTAGGTGAAAAAGGAACAATCGATATGTATGAACTTAGCCTCCATCACACCTTTAATTTACTTGATTATTCTTATATAAGTTTACAAGGTTTTTATTTTTAAAGAATTTTCCTATAACATTCTATAAATTCTCTAATTTTAAAATGGTTTTAAGAAAGTGGTTTTAAAAAAAAATTTATGTATAAAAAGTGTTTCAAATGTTTTCAAGCTTCTTTTATATGTTTTCAAAGAAAATGATTTTCAAAACGTTTTCAATATTATTTTATAATTTTTAAATGAAAATGGTTTTAAAAATATTTTCAAGATAATTTTATATGTTCTGAATGATTTTTTTTCCAAATTATTTCAAGACTTATTTTTTAAATCTTTCAAAGTATTTTAAAAGAATAAGCTTTTCAAAATGTTTTCAAGATTTCATTATTATTTTCAAAGTTTTTTCAACGAAAAGTTTTTTCAAAATATTTTCAATATTCCTTTATAGTTTTTAAAATAAATTTTAAAAGGAATAGTCTTTGAAAATTATTTAAAAATTCTTTTTCAAAGTGTAAATGATACTTTCCTCAAGAAATGTTTTAAATTAAATTTTAAATATTTATTTATATTAAAATGATTTTCAAATTTTTTTATGAAAAGGATTTTGAAAGAAAGGATAATTTCCTTAAAAAGTTTTTCAAATGATATCACAAAATAATTCTCCATATAAGATTTCATCCTTTGTTATATTTTAGGCTTTATTTGGGACATGATCCTAGAATAACATTCATATTATATATTGAATGGTTTATGTATTAATTTCACGATGTTTATGACACCCATTTCTCTTCAATGGGTTATATTCTTTTGAAACTGGCTTCCTTTCAAGGGTTATGATTTGATGAAATGATTATGAAACCTATATCTTTTCTATCAGTTATGACATGATACAATTTTTATGATACCCATTTCATTTCATGGGTTATGATATGATGTTTATGAAACCCATATATTTTTGTGGGTCATGATATGATAAATGTTTTATTATATTGTAGAACACGTGTGAATGGTTTTATTATTTGATGGGTGGGACCTATATCTCCCTCCAATGAAATTGGTAAAGATTTATATCTCATGAGATAATGATGGGAATTAAGTCAATGGGATTAATATAATATGTGAAATGGACAAACCTAATCTTTTACAAGTAAATGACTATGACTGAAGATGGTGGTGTGTACCACCCTGTAGGTGTAGTAACTATAAAGATAGAATATGGGGAAACTCAATCTAATATGATAATATAGAGATACTCAATCCACTATGGGAAGAGGGGGAATCTTGACCCATTATAAGGAAAGGACTATGAATGGGGATGGTGGTGTATCCTGTCCAATAGGTGTAGTCCCCATGATGTGCCTTAATAAGTTCTAGCAATGCATCTTGACTTATAGGGAATGATATAACATGTTTATGTGTATTCCATAATTCCATGTATTATCCCTATGTTATGATTTAATGGATTATGTTCTCGTTTCCCGTATGGTTCATGTAATATAAACTTCTAATATCCATTAAATGATTCGTATTTATAATCTTTCATATATAGGGTATGATCTTCTATTTTTATGATCACATTATCATACCCTTATGCTCATGTTTATGCTTACATATCTCCCATGTTTACCCTTACTAAGAATCTAATATCACTCCTTTTATTGTTTCCTTACCCATGTTATGAAGATATATTTCATGTATGACATGTTTAGGAGGGATTCTAATCTTGGAGAACCTAGTAGGATATAATGTATCTCACTTATGTACTAGTGCTTATGTTTCCAGAGGCACTAGACTAATAAGGTCTTTGGATGTCTGTTTTTGTACTGTTTTAAGTATTCTGCAAAAAAAATGATATAATGTCTACGTACATTAATACTGGGTTGTTATAGTTTCTATTAGAGAAAAGGCTTATTAAACAATTGTAAAAAAAAAGAGAAACTTTTATCAATATCCCTAGGAATATTTATAAGGATAGGTCTAAGGATGTATCTAATGATAATATTATGGAAGGGAAAAAGTATAGGAAAATGTCCTGAAATTTTGGTAAATGATAGAGCGAGTGATTTACTAAAAATACATCCATATATAGATACTATAAGTAGACAAGGTTATAGAACATATGTACCTAGGAGTAAAAAATACAAAAGGAGTTTCGGTACTGACTCGAGTGTAACCTGGTACATGACAATGGGCATTACTATGCACCTGGTTTGACACTCATAGGGGATGTGATTTGGGAATTCCCAAACTTTTCATGAAACATCAAAAAGTATTTAATAATAAGTTGGATATGAATAACCTAAGATAAAACTAAGGTTTATTAGATTAAATAAGGGTTCATAGTTTAGACATCCTATAAGTGGTTTTACATGATTATGTGGTTCCTCAATATGAAAATCATTTATTACTCTATAATTTTTGGTTTAATTCAATTGCTAGAACTAGAATGATCTAGGTTAATGATGAATGTGACAAAAAAAATTAATGAGTAGTAAAATGGGATGATCGCTGGAGTGAAGAACATTTTAATCATTCCTAATAAGTTTTAATGGAACATAATTAAAAACATTTACCTTATCCAACTATTTAAATCACCAAAGTAGAGAAATAAGTAGTTAGTTAAGAGTTTGGGTAATGGATACCATAGAGGAAATAAGATTTAGTTTCCTTTGTGACAAGAATTTGGAAAGAATCACCTAAGTGATTGACTTAGATGAATAATAAGATGTTTTGACCATATAAAAGACTGATACAAATAAATTATCTATAAAATAAATATGAAGAGTTTGTTAATGAAATAGATGGTAATACTGGCCTCCCTAAAAAACATTAAAGGTTAAATACTTTAGCTGTGGAGTGAATGGTCATTATGAAAATCGATGTCCTATGTGGAAGAATCATGAAGAGAATTACAAGGTGGTACAATTAATGTTTTTTTTTCTACTTATGATGATAAGACCGTGAATGAATTATGGAAGGTTTGTGTTTTTTTAATAGTATTGTTAATGATCATGATTAAATTGAGTTCGATAAATGTTGATACATGATTAAAATTTCATATTTTAGGAAATATTTATTGAGGAATAAGTCGATGAATCTTTGTTAATTTTTTGAGAAGGAATTAGGATGAATAAATTATTTATGTTTTGGAATTCAAAGATTATGTTATAATAATCATAAAACATATAAGTATTGTTAGTATAAGTTTTTCCGTAATCATTTGAAAGGATATGTTGAATGGTGCTGATGAAGTAGAAAAGTGATTTCATGAAAAGTGATATTTTTATTAAGGGAAGGTTACCCTTCAGGTGTTCAAGATGTTGAGATTTTTTTTTAGATTGGATAAAGTGATTATTGATCTGGATAATGAAAATTTGATAATATCTATAAGGCCCCAGCCTTAAACATTACTTAATCATGATATAATTCAACAACTGACTTTAATTCACTTTGAGGATATTTTCAGGTTTCGATATTTAGATAATTAGGTCATAACTCATAAATAGAAACTTAAATATAATTAATAGACACTTATACCCAATATCCATTTTTTTAAAACAAAAAAAAAACTCTTTAAAAGGAAACATGGTTTGTTTCATGTTTAAATAGAATGACTTTTCATTGATCCCATCCTTGAATCTATTCTTCTTTAAGTCATGTGAAAAAAATTTTAAAACTTGATATGATCATAAAAATCATAGAAAGGGATACACAAATAATTAAAATAGTTAGTCTTGGGAAAACATGAAAACAACGAATACTTTATCATAAATTAATACTTTTCTCCTTTAGCAAGTAGTAAATATACTTCACTGAATATAAGATTATTTATTACCCCTTTTGTAACCAAAATATTTCCTTAGATCCCATAGAAATCAACATATAACATATAAATGTAACTTGGGACATAAACTTACTTAATTGGAATAACCATACGGTCAACTTCCACACATATCACAAAATGGAATAGCCATATGGCTGAATTCCATACCCAATGCATTGGAGGTTATAACGCAAACACTCATCCTTAGCTTATCACTAAACCAACCGTATTTGGTTTATCATGTAACCACACATTAATGGTTTATCACATAACCACCCGTTAAATTTCCAAGTACTATTATATAATTCTAACACATAAAATATTGAAAATATCAATATTTCACTAATAACATTTCATTTACAATCACAAGAAATCAATTCAATATATTGAAATATTAAATCCATTTCAAAACCATTTTCAAAACAAAAACATCTAAAAAATGGGAATAAGGGATTTATTTTCCATTTAAAAACATTAAGGCTTATAGAGGAATCCACATATCAAATAATGGTTATAGTGGTGGAGGAGTCATTATTGTTGCATACGTTAAAAATATATTTTTTCATTTAGTAAAATTCTGTGTAGAAAAAAGCTCCCCTTTAAATAAAATTAAAAGTAAAAGGGGTTTATTATACATCGTATAAAAGAAGGTGGCTTATAACATCAAAATATACCTCAATGAAAGGATTCGTTCATTTTTTATATTCCTGAATAATAAGATTAATTTAATTTCTAATTTCTTTAGAACCCTTTTCAAGTTTATTATTTATTTTATATTAATTATTATCATGTTATAAAAAAATTACAAAATTATTTATGTTCATATCGGTCGTTTTTTCAATATTCGGTACTTGAGTCGAAAATGAACTCATTTTGATGTAAATTGTCCATGTGGCCTGAGTACATCATCTCTAGAATATTATTAATGATTTAAATATCATATATATCCAGTATATATGTATTTATAATAGTCTATAACATTTGGAGATAAGAAATTAAATCCACTGTTCACGGAGATGATAGGCTGTACATACGCATTAATGCTACTTTCATTTCTTTTTCATATTAAAGGAATTAAAACGAAATGATACATAGATATGTTATAATTAAAGTATAATATATATGTTATATATGTTAAAAAATTTCATTAACTTAATCCTTTATACATTACATATATGATATTAATGAGTCATATCACTTTGAGGTGGCGGTAGTCTGCACTTCCTCAAATGAAATTATCGTATTTACACATTATGGAAAGCATAAAGGTATATTGTAAATAAAAATTACAGAAGCATAGAGACAATATAAATATAATATATATCATACATAAATAAAGTTCCATCGTAATGTCCACCATGATAGGTGGTAGGAGAAAATTGAACAATCATTGTTTTGTGAGGTAGTTGTTTGCCGTACACAGAAACAGTATGTCCGTATCCATTAGATGGAGGTGTGTATAAGCATAGTTCAAATACTTCTCATAAAAAATCCTAGTGCCTCGAGTATACTATTATTTTTATGTAATAAAAGAATAATAATATCATAGGTATTAGAGAATGAAAATAAAGAAAAGGAACTTGATAGGAGACGTTACCTCTAAACCAGGTAACTTCTTTTGATTTGAGCCAAAAGGATTTCTTGAATTGCCTTCTACCCAAGGTAAGGATTTTATGAGGAAATGAGGGATTCTGGGAGATTATTTGAGAATAATTTTTAACATTATATAATTAATTTTTATGATTCCTAGATTTTTAGGACTATTATATCATTTGATAAAACAGTATTTGTTTTAAAAACTCATTTATGTCAATTCTGACACTATTTAGTAATTTACTTTTATTAGATACATAACAAATTGATTCCTTAGAAAAAAAGGCATTAAATCAAATATAATATTACAATATCATCTATAAAATTTGTGTATAGAATCAAAATAAAAAAATTACATTTATTTTAATATTTATAATATAATTTATTTGAATCTTTCATTAATAATGTAGTCTCTACATCATCATTGTGTCATAAATAAATTTATTTATTTAATGTATAAAAATTATAAATAAAATACCATGATGTATGAAATATTTTTAGCTTTATAATTAATATTTATAGTCTTATATATCAGTTATATAACCCTATATTAATTTTTTTTATGAAAAGATACATGTTTATGTTATATTTCCCATTTCTTTAAATTAAAAATTATAAAATGTCATTTTCACACTCATGTGGCTCCCAAATGCCAAAGGTTCAGTCTAAGAAATATAATGGTTAGACATATCTCATTAAATAGGATTAGAACACATTTTAGGATAGTTTTATATTATTAAAATATTATTTTTTACCCTAATTTACCTGATTTACCCTTTAACCATGGTAGATAAAAATAATCACTGAAGTTACTATTCATAATGTCAAAAAATAAAAGGTACCTATTTACATAATTTAGACCTTATGATTCAAAATATGGAACCCAATTTTCCAAATTCAAAACATAGAATTAGTAGAAATTAATTTAAAATTAATTCATGTTGTCAAAACCAGAAAATGGGTTTTTAAGAAGCAAAATCAATCAAAAGATTAACAAGTTTTTAAGTCCCATTTCAATGTGAAATTACTTCCAATGACAAGAATTTGATTAATTGATAAAAAATTAATCTAATTAAAATTTAAAACCAATTAAAAGGACAATTTAACTATATAAATAAATTAGATGAAAATGAAGTTTTAAATTAAAATACAGTATTTTCACTATTCATTAAAATATGAATTTTATCAGAACAATACAAAAAATTCATCCAAAGTAACTTTTGAAGCCCAGATTCTAAATAATAAGTTTATTTTATCAAATAGAATATATAAAAGTGACAAAAACTAGATTTAAAAAGGGTTCTCCATCAAAAGGCAGTAAAATGAGCTTTAAAAAAGTATTAAATTATTTCATGCTTAATATTAGATTCATTCTCGTTTTAAGCCTCTAAAATTTATTAGATAAATGTAATTTTTTTTAACAAAAGTGTTTAATCATATTTTTGTTAGTTCTATTCATTCTCTCCAATACAACAGCTAGGCATTAACTAGAATTTCAAATAATAATAATATTATTATATTACTTTTTGGTATAAATCAAAGTTGTGTGCAGCATAAGATTTCGAAGAAACCCGTTGTTACGTGTTGAGTACACTATTGGAAAAATAATCCCCTTTAACATAATATTAATATATTATTCAAAATTATTAATAGATATGGAAAAGTATTATTCTATAAATACCTTGGATGTTACATCATTTCCCCTGTTGGAAATTGAATCCCCACAATTTTATTTACTTAAATAAGTGAGGGTATTTCTCCCTCATAGAATTTTCATATTCCCACGTTGCCTCTTCAACCATATGGTTTTCCACAAAACCTTTACCTGATTAATCACCATATTCCGGAACACTTTCTCTCTATGGTCAAGAATATGTACTATTTGTTCCTCATAAGAAAGATTCTCTTCCTCATAAGAAATATTCTCTTCCAACTGAACTACCTCTGGACTCAAAACATGAGATGGATCCAGTATATACTTCCTCAACATTGAAACATGAAAAACATTGTGTACCTAGGATAAACTTGGAGGTAAATCAACCCTATAGGCAACTAATCCAACTTTCTCTAGGATTTTATAGGGTCTAATGAACCGCAAACTCAGCTTTCCCTTCTTACCAAAACGCATCACACTTTTCCATGGAGAAACTTTGAGAAAGAAATGATCACATACCTTGAAAGAAAGATCATTCCTCTAGTTATCTGTATAACTTTTCTTCCTACTCTGAGCTGTCCTCATGTGCTCCTGAATAAACTAAACTTTTTCTACCATATTTTCTACCAATTATGGTCCCATCAACTTCCTTTCACTTGATCCCAAAAAGCTGGAGTTCCATACTACTTTCCATATAATGGTTCAAATGGTGCCATCTATATATTATAATGAAAACTGTTTGTTTCGGTGCGGATGTGCGTCGGGTTTCTGTCCCGACGCTGTTCCGCCAGGACGCGTTCGCGCGTGCGCCCGTCGACCCGAGGGGATGGGAGCACGGCTTGTGGCCCCGCAGTCCCGCTTTCCAAAGGCGGGCGGCATCCGTCCCTTATTCAGGGACGTCTGCTCCTTGATCGAAACCGGGATGATGGGATGTCGGCTCCTCCGTCCGTGGACGTCTCCTCGGAACTCGTCGCCTAATCCGGGTCTCCCTCATAGATTTAAGAATGTTCGTGAATCTCGTTCCCGGCGCCATATCTTCATGGACACCGGTTAATTACGCTGCTTCCGCCCAGACGCTCCAAGGAGTCTGGTCGGGGCAGCAACCTGCGGTGAGGAGACCGGGTAGCTCCGGGTGTTGGGGGCGTGTCTTAACACTACGGCTCTGCATGTCTGCCTTCCGTCCCTAATAGGGCTTCTCGAAGGCGTGATGGCCTGAGGCATCCCGTGCTGGGTACGGGGAACTGCGTTACCTGAGGTTTTCCTCAGCTTCCCATGTTTAACACGGGGTATGCCGCGAGTTTAACGTCCAGCGGGGATGGCATCGGACTGATCAACACGAGGAGTGGATCAGATGACAGAACCCCTTGCGGGGAACCTCCGACGCTGGGGCCAGCACATGGGCGGCTTCCCGAGTGAAGTGGAGTGGAATGAAATGGCATGACCCCACCGGGATGTGGCGGCCCGGGTGAGGTTCAGGATGGATGATGGAGTGAAGAGCTTGGACCCCGTAGAGGCTTCCTACGCACCGCGCGTTAGCGCGGATCAAAGTCAGCGTAGTTCGGATATACAGTTTAACGTCATGCTGGATGATGGCAAGACGACTCACGAGGAGGTAGAGGCTGCCGGGCGGAGGATTGAACTGAACCACCTCGCACAGAGGGGGATGGAACGACCGGGTGGATCACAGTTTTACGTCATGCTGGACGCTGAAAAGAGAAATAGAAAAAGGCAGTGGGGAAGCACAATGGAGATACACACGTGCAGTCCCCCACAAGGTTGGATTCATAGGTGAATCGACGCGAATGTGAACCCGGGAGGGGTCCACTGATGGACGAACCGACGTGAATACGGCCGGGACGACCAGGTGGTGGGCTTGAACCTCAGGGAGGCTTCCTACGTACCCTGTTTAGGAGACAGGGATCAAAGTCCACGTAGTTCATTCTGTCAGGACTTACGCACTGAGGCAGCCCGGATGCGGCAAAACTCAGTTGGAGAGGGACTTGGGCCGAAGGTGAGAGACCTCGATCCCTGTCACGCCCTCCACTGGCTTCGGCAGTGGGGAAGCACAATGGAGATACACATGTGCAGTCCCCCACAAGGAACTAGGGGTTTGTAATACCCTACCCCCGTGGGTGAAGGCCACTCCAATAAATCGTCCCTAAAGAGGGGAAACCCCGACATCCCTGCAGAGACGAGCGGGTGGGGGCCACATCCAAACCAGGGGGGGGGGGACCCTGCATGTGAGGCACGGGATCGGATGAAGCGGACGGTTTAACGTCTTGCCGGATGAAGTACAGTTTAACGTCGTGTGTTGAGGACGAAGATGCTTGGCAGTTTAACGTCTTGTCGCGCGGACGTGGATGCTTGGCAGTTTAACATCTTGCAGCGCGGACGAAGTACAGTTTAACGTCATGTTGGACGATGTACAGTTTAACGTCATGTTGGACGATGGATGCTTGGCAGTTTAACGTCCTGCAGCGCGGACGAAGATGCTTGGCAGTTTAATGTCTTGTCGCGCGGACGAAGATGGTGCCGCCGATGGGTCCGTGTCACTTCGCGCGAGCCTGGAGGGCCGCGCGGGAAGACAACACACGGTGCGGGCACTCGGGATGAAGATCATCGGGCGCCACGCAGGTGGGTACCCTCAGGGGGTCAAAGGGGGCGACCCTGGCGGTTTGCGCGCAAAAGAGGAGCCTGACGCGCAATACCACGGGTCGGCGCGCAATTGGGGTGGCTGGCGCGCAATTGGGCCAGCGCTTTGCGCGCGGGAGACGGAGATTGCGCGCACCGGGCCTCTGATAGCGCGCGGGGGCAACAACCCATTCTTTAACGAATGGCCACTTTGTAAGGGGGGGGGGTGCGCACAATCAGGCTGGATTGCGCGCACCTGGGGGGCAATTGCGTGCAAGAGGCTTCTTTTGCGCGCGACGACCTTTGGGTGAAGAGTTGGTCAAAGGAAAGGAGCCAAAGGGATTGCGCGCGAAGGCAAAACCCGAGGCTTGCTTGCGCGAAAGAAAGGAGGTTACCTGAAGATCGGCATTGCGCGCGGAGGGGGTTGGATTGCGCGCACGAGCGAACCTTTGAATTCCGGAAACCCTCAAAACGTTGGGGGTCGCCTTGTATTTATAGGCAACCCCGGGCGCGGAATCTCGCCGCCGGCGTGCAATTCAGGGCGCGGGCGCGAAATTCCCTTCACGGGCGCGGAATCGGGGCCCGGCGCGCAAGGGAGTCGCGCGGGCCGCGGGCGCGCAAAATAGCGCACCGGCCCGGCGCATTGCGCGCATCCCGGGAGGATTGCGCGCCGCACTTCAACTTTGCGTGCGGGCCTCCTAATTTCCTCGCAAGGCCTCCAAGCCTTCCGAAACGTGCTTCTGACTCCAAATATGACCTCGCTTACCGCATCCGGAGCTTCGTTTGGGAACAAAGGACTTTTCCGGCGTCTACAAAAGCCCCCCCTCGGAATCTGATCGGCGAGAGGTCGCAACGATCGGGTTCCGAGGGAGACGCCGGAATGCCGAAGTCCTGGGTGGCGCGGGACTGTGGCGCACAAAAAGGGCGTCGGGCGCAAAATTCACTGTCGCGGTCGCGCAAATCACTTTCCGCGTAGCGAGGACACCCGGCCTCGCCTATAAATAGGGACCCTAGGTCCCCCGTACCGTACACAGGCTTTCCACGCGACAAGCTTCCAAGCTCTCGTGCGCGAAATTACCTTGCCGGTGCGAAATTCACCCGTTCGTCGCGCAAACCCATCCGGATTTCGGCCTGTTTTTGCGCGAACACCCGGGGTTTTACGTGACAGACTTCCCAATTGTGCGCCGTCCACTAGGATTGCGCGCCAACTCCCAAACTTCTCTACCAGCCTCGTCCGATTCTGCACGCCTCATCCCTTAACCCACACGACTCCCGGAGCTTCTGAGATGGCCGCGAATCAAGGGAATGAGGGGGATGCCGCCATTCGCAGAGCTGAGATGGAGGCGAACGGGGAGGTCTACGGAGCCAAGGAGATTGTTTCCAACAATCAATCCTTGTTCGACTTGCTGACGCCGGCCCAGAAGACGTATCCACTGTCGGACAACCTGCCACTCTGGAACTACGGCATCCTGGATGAGGTTCCGGTGCCAGGGTTCGAGGTTGATGCGCCACGGACCTGGGTGACTCGGGAGGACGAGCTTCCCCGCTATAACATCACCAACAATGGGCATCCTGCCAGGGAGACCAGGCACTTAGATGTCTATGTCCTAAACCCGAGGACGCGAACCATCGCCGGGAGTGAGCCTGCTGTAGAGAACTCTCCAGCCCTCTACTCGAGCACGTACCGCCAGAGTGTCACCGACGACACCAAGGGCTGGCTGAAGGACTGGGACTTGCGGTCCGGGGGCAATTTCACCAGTGAGTGGGCCTGGGCGTTCTGGGTATGCCACACCTGCGATCACTTCGCGGAGGAGATGCGGTACATCGGCCTGTTTGAGGCGGTGTGGACGTCACAGTTCCACTTCTACCAGCAGTCCGAGCTCGGGCCGGAGCTGTTCACCCGCTGGTCCCCGGATACCAACACCTTCTATCTTCACCATGGGGAGGTCAGCATCGGTCTCTGGGAAATCCACTGCATCGGAGGTATCCCGCTGGAGGGTTACCAATACGATGAGTTCTTGCCTCCGAGGAACACCTGGGGCGACAGGTCACGGACTCCCATCCTGACATGGCATCTACTGGACCTGGCCACGGAGCGGCTCGGGGTCAAGGACTTCCACAAGGACATAGCCTACAAGGAGTGGTTCAGCCAGTTCTTGGAGCATGACCCAGCGGTCAAGATGCCAGGCAGGGGGAAGCGGTGCCCGACCGCGGCTCAGAGGAGCCGGAACGGGTCGTACTGGCGGGTCCTGGAGACGGGAGACTACCGCTCATGCGGGTACCGCGTCATCGAGGCTCGGGACCCAAATGTCCGGTATGCGGCGTTCCTGGACGCCTTTCTGAGTGGGTGGCTCCTGCCAGTGCGGGACGCGAGGATGGGCGTCCGCCCGGCGACACTGGCGATGGCGGGCGCCATGGCCGCCAACAAGAGATACAACCTCGGGGTCCCAGTGCTGGCTAAGCTGTACGCCATCCTGGGACGCATCTCGCGAGGGGGGTCGCCACGAAGGGTCTGTGGGCCCTTTCAATTCTTCCACGGCTGGGTGGCTGCTCACCTCGGTGGGTACACTTTTCCAAACGCCGTCATTCCTCCGGGCAATGGCCTGCGACCCTCCCTGCTGAACATCGCGGGGGTCGCTCCGATGACCCTAAATGAGGAGGGCGTGAGGATTCGGATTGGCAATCACGCCAATTTCAACTTCATCCCGTTCCCCACTCCCGTTGGCCAGATGATCGACAATGGACAGGGTCCGCTGGAGCAGCACGAATACTTCCTGAGCATGCGGGGCGGGGTGGTCGTGGCTCGGATCGATGGGAAGGTGATCTGCGAGCCCTACGTGCCAACCCGGTTCGCCAGGCAGTTTGGGTGCCTTCAACGGATGCCGAAGAGGGTATTCACTGCTGTCCGGGAGGAGACGAACCCTTGCGTCCTTCGCCAGATGTGGCTAATGTTCGCCACTTTCGGCTCTGGCGACGTCATCACCCTCCCTCCTACCGGGGTCGACGCAGGCTTGGCAACCGAGTACGCCGAACACTGGGCCATCCCGTACCCCGAGGGGCTTCTACGAAAGCCAGTTCGGCAGCTCGAGGTCACCCGTGCGGAGACCGGGCGTCAAGGAAGGAGGCGAGGCGCCGTTACGCGGGGGAGAACGGAGGCGCGCCAAGCAGCGGAGCCGGCGCGGGCAGGGACTTCGGCGGCAGGCACATCGCAGGCTGCCGCCACGACTTCAGCGCCCAGAGAGGGGGCACATGCGGTGGTCAGGGAGCGGCCCGGGAAGCAGGTAAGGCGTCTGCTCGAACCCTCCCATGATGCAGTCTTCCCAGCGCTGTGGTCGGCCTAGATGACCCTGCGGCAGTCGCTGGGGACCGAAATCATCTGGAAGAAGATAACCAGAGATGGAATCTATCTGCCAGAGGTCGGGCGCCTTCAGGTCGCCGACAGGGTGAACTTCCACCGGCGGTATGCGTATCTGACGGCCATGGACGAGTACACGCGCCAACGTGGTCAGCGTGCGGAGCCGTCCCTTCTGGTGAAGGTGATGCTCGGTCTAGAGCCTTCTCCAGAATAGATGCCGCCGGAGGAAGATGACAGTAACGACGACTCCGAGGAAGAGGAGGAGACGGGGGAGGATGAAGGCTCTGAGGGAAGGTCCCATCCGGGGAGCCCGCGGGAGAGCGGCGAGGTGGCTGGCTCTGGAAATATTGATATCACTGAGCTCCTCGAGGTCCGCTTCTATCCCTACTCAACCTGCTTCATCCATTCTCTTATGCAGCTTCTAAACCATTTCTCCACCTTTCTCAGGAGTGCACGGATGTTGGTCAGGCATCCTCAGTAGGAGTAGGAGAGGCGCCAGCAGGACAAGGCGGGGGCCAGACACCCATCATTGAATTGACAAGCGCTGAAGGGTCCCCTGCTGCAATTGCTCCTGCGGCGGCCGGGACAGCGGAAGACGACGCTCTGGATTCCCGTAAGTCTCCTTACTTTACTGTTGGTGCTTGCCGTTGACGATCCGTGACTAACCATGGCATGCCCTGCGCAGTGATCTCAATACTGGAGGCTCGTCGGGCTGCCGAACCCGGGCCATCCACGAGTGGAACGGTGGCAGACATGCCGCTTGCTCCGGAACAGACTTCTCACACCGAGCCGGCCCCACCAACTGCTGATCAGGGGGCAGCGGACGTCGGCGGTGCTGCCATCGGAGAGAGGTCGGGGGATGATGAGGGTGCCAACGCCGCTGGGGCGAGAGAAGAAGGTCGCCCAGATGTTGGGGAACCTATCCCCTGTGAGGACATCCCAGGGGCGGACCCTGCAGCAGACCTGCTGGCTGCCTTCCCTTCCTACCGGCCTTCCGACCCTGAGGAGATGGACGACTCGGACACGGAGGCGGTCGAGGAGAGCCGGATAACGCGCCGCAGGGGGTGGAAGTGCATCCAGCGCTTCCTCAAGCGACCCTGCATGGGATCGCTTCAAACCTGGATGCGCTTCCTGTGTGCCGGGGGAGCTGATGCTCGACGCCTCCATCTGACGGTCCGTGATTTCATGGCCGAAAAGATGCGCGAGAGCCGCCGGCATGCCGACGTCGCACAATGTCGGGACATGTCGGAGAACACGCGGGCGCTCCTCGTGGAGGAGCAGGATGTCCGGCGCCTCGAAGGGCAGGCGACAGAGAAGGAGGCCTTCGTCGCAGCGTGCACTGAGCTTGTGGAGAAACTAACGGCCCAGCTGGTTGACGCCCAGGTACAGCTGACGGAGGCGGGCCAACAGATGGTCACACTTCAAGTCGAGCGGGAGCGTGCACAGGCCAGGATCGGCGAGCTGCGTGCTGCGACCGCCGACGAAGAGAGGGCACGCAGAGAGCGAGAAGCAGCTCTGGAGGCCGCCAGCCAAAGGGTAGCGGCGTTGGAAAGACTCATTCAGCATGCTAATCCCTAGGGGCTTTGTTTTTGCCATTCCCAGAACATTTTGCTTCCGCTACTCAATACTTTGATCCATTTGTATGAATCAACATATTTATCTGCATCTTTTGGCTTAACACGCTCAACCACAATTCATTGTCTCGCGGGAGCGTTAACCAAGCTTCAGGCATCCACAATTGGGCCTGGATTTCTAAAGAAAAGAGGGAGGTAATTCCTAGGAAAGGAGACCTCAGACCTAATCAATGTACCATCCCCCCAACTTGTTCCGACACACGAGCGGGACAACGCTAGGGGCGTTGAGATTTTATCCGAACATAGGGAAATGAGAAAGGGTGAATCACGTGTCCCGAATTCAGAAATCCACGAGAGTCGGCCTTCCAGGAAATGCCCAAGACGGCAAGCGGACAATGGATCAATCGACCATACTACTGCAATAGACGGACCGAAGGTCATCATTCATATTGCAGGAGGCGGATCACATGTCATCATAAATACCTCTTTGGGGGTTCCTTCAGGCATAAGGGTGGAAATCTAGATCAACAGGGCATGCGAAGCGTGGGGAAAAGTGATGATTTGTTCGGACAAAATCTAACACTCCCAAAATTGCGCCACCATGGGGAAAGCGTATTAGGCGGATGCACTAATCTGGTCGTGAATCACCTCAATTCTCAGACAGAACCTTTTTGACGAGGAAACTGTCGCTTCCCATCATTGCAATGAGGCATCCTGAGCTGAATCGGGGAGAATATCACAACCGCACCACTCTACCAAAAGCCAGGCCAGACGGCCGGCGACGAGGAGGGGCGAGACTTAGCGATCCCTGAGGCTGGACCCGAGTCGAGATGCCCGGGCATTCCTACGTACTCCATCAGGCTGGAGATCAAGCCACACGTAGTTCTGAGAGTGCAGTTTTAACGTCATGCGGGACGTAGAACCCCGTTTAGGGAGATCTTAGTTTAAGGTCGTAGAGCTTGGACCATAGGGGCATATCTTAGTTTAAGGTCTTAGAGCTCGGACTATAAGAACCTCAAAGTACGCCACATCGTGGTCCTATCCCCTGGATATGCGAAGATGCAATGAGGGATAGTGTCAAGAGTGTCGAGGTTTCGCCTGGTCAGAATGGGAGGTGGAAAACGTAATGTGAATCATGCGGCCATTCACTCAAGGACTGGGGGCACCGGCGTAACGATATGGGAGTACTGTCGACCGTGGCGGAAAAGCAGCATCAATATCGCACTGACCGTTGATGGAATGAGGCAGCAAATGAGCATCAACCGCTCAAGCGCAGGATTCATATCGATTTGCTGCCCGAGGCCCTTGGGGGCACCAGCCCGAGTCGGTGGGAGAGCACTGAGGCATTGTGTCCAGACCGCTCACGGGGGTTCCACCCAGGGCATAGGCGATGGGTCCGAATGAAGGGGAGCACGAAGCCTGAAAAGTGGAAGGAACCTGACCAAGCTGAACCTGACCCTCCTGGCAATAAACCAGAGTACTCTTGACACCGGTGGACCACTGCAAGGGGTCGAGGGACACGCCTTGAGGGTGACCCGAAGGCGGCGGATTCCCCAGAGAAGGGGGAATCTCTAAGAGGTGGGGGCTGGACCCGAAGTTTCAAACATCCGGACGTTCCTACGTATCCCATAAGGATGGGAATCAAGACACACGTAGTTCTTGAAGCGCGGCACAACACAATCGGGCACCAGCGCGGGGAGGGGTGCGGGTCTGGTCCTCGCACCCAGAAGAAGCGGTATTTGATATTTCTTGTTTGTCCTTAAAGGTGGATGGTTTTTCTTTGTGCAGCGACATGCCTGTGATTAAGAAATCCCTGGCGTCTCCACAATAATCAAGCCATGAAAGGCATTGATAAATGGCGTGGTTATTAACCAGCGCCCAACGTGAGTGTCCCCTGAGGAGAACATCACGATGCAGTGCCGTTTCTCGTCGGGCGGCCAAGATGATCACAGTTTACGGTCGTGTGGTAAGACCAGAACACAGTTTAAGGTCGTGTGGTTCGGACCATGGAGGAATCCTCTTATTGCGATACGGCGGACCCAGCGGAGGTGGGGACACATCCCAGCCCTGCGGTCACGCACAATTCCAGGAGAAGGATCCTGGGATAGGGGCCTGCATATGTCCATCACCCGAGGGGCAGAGATGCTAGCCTCCAGCTATGCTGGGCCCAGAACGCAATTGTTCGGGCGACTCCTTCCTCCTCATGGGGACGAGGGTCTAGCTACACATGGCCCTTAGGGAGGACATCAGCATATATCCTTGGTGCTCAGATCGTGGGAGCCTCGAAAGACACCATTACCCTGGTTGGCCTGCCTAACGTGTAGAGGTGTACTGAAGGTCAGTATGAAGAGAGGTGTCGAGATTCCACTACAACGCACAGAGGCGGAGTGTGATGAGGACTGCGCAACCAATGTTCAGAGCCTGAAAGAGCCAACATGGCGATCAAGGATGTCGCTGACCATATTCGCAACACAACATCCGATCGGGTCAGCCTAGGATTGGGCATGAAAACGAGCATCAACCGATCAAGCGCAAGATTCATATCGATTTGCGGTCCAGGACCCGCCGGTAAATCGACCCGGAGCGGTAGGAGAGCACTGAGGCATCGTACCCAAACCGCTAACGAGGATCCCTTTGAGTGAAGGCTCGAACAAGAGGAAGCGCGAGGCCCGACAAGCAACACAGGACTTGTCGGGATTGAATCCGACACTACAGGTTATAGACCGAAGTACCCAAAACATGTTAACAGATCACCGGAAAGGGTCGGAGGACTCACCCTGAGAGAAACCAAAAGACGGTAGATCCCCGTGATTAACCAAGAGACGGGGCTGGACCTGGAACACAAGCGTCCAGGCGGTCCTACGTATCCCATAAGGATGGGAATAAAGCCGTACGTAGTTCTTGAGAGGTAGTTTAACGTCATGCAGGACGATGAGGGGTGTGAGGTAGTCCCACACACGGGGGAGGCGTACGGCGCGACCAGTAGACCGACGTGAATGAGGGCATAGCCCCGCGTTCACGCCATACGCCTCACACAAAAAGGATGGGAACTTGGGCCAGAGGCCCAACGCGGGATAGAGATTCCCGGGAAATGGGGATGGGCCGGAAACATGAATGTCCAGGCGGTCCTACGTATCCCATAAGGATGGGAATCAAGCCACACGTAGTTCTTGAAGTACAGTTTAACGTCATGCAGGACGAAAAAGGAAAGGGGGGAGCGGAAGGCATCCCCAAACGTGGGGGGCGTACAACGTGGCGAGCAAACCGACGTGAATGAGGGAATAGCCCCACGTTCACACCATACGCCGCATACCCAGAGGCACTTGGGCCAAGGGCCCGAGATGGGATGGAAATTCCCGAAGGATGGGGCTGGGCCTGAAACATGAATGTTCAGGCGGTCCTACGTATCCCATAAGGATGGGAATCAAGCCGCACGTAGTTCTTGAAGTGCAGTTTAACGTCATGCGGGACGAAGTGCAGTTTAACGTCATGCGGGACGAAGTGCAGTTTAACGTCATGCAGGACGAAGTGCAGTTTAACGTCATGCGGGACGAAGTGCAGTTTAACGTCATGCGGGACAAATTGCAGTTTAACGTCATGCGGGACGAAGTGCAGTTTAACGTCATGCGGGACGAAGTGCAGTTTAACGTCATGCGGGACGAAGTGCAGTTTAACGTCATGCGGGACGAATGCTGAACAGTTTAACGTATTGTAGCTCGGACGTGGTGCAGTTTAGAGTCATGCGGGATGAAGGACGCTTAGGCAAAGTACTGCTTGAGGAACCTAGCGTTGGTGGGAGGAGTGACACGCTCACCATCCATAGTCGCTAGGGAGTACGCGCCATTGGGATAGACCTTGTGGATGACAAAAGGTCCCTCCCACTTGGGCTCCAACTTGGGTGGCTTCCTGCCGGGGATCATTGGTGCTCTTAGGGCCAGTACTAGGTCACCCTGCAGGAAGGAGCGGAGGCGAACCTTCTTATTGAAAGCTCGAGCCATTCTGCTTTGATGCCTCTCCAAGTTGTGCAAAGCGCGAAGCCTATTCTCATCCAGTGCTTCCAACTCGACTAGACGGGCTTCAGCAGCTCTGTCCGGCGCTTGCTGGTCATAGACCACAGTGCGCAAGGATGGTAACTGGATCTCGATGGGCAGGACGGCCTCAGCTCCATACACCAGGGAATACGGGGTCATCTGGGTGGAATTGCGAGTCGTCGTCCGATAAGCCCAGAGGGCGTTGGGGAGCTTGTCCGGCCAACTCTTCTTGTTCTGAACAACCATCTTTTGCAGAATGTTAGAGAGGGTTTTGTTAAACGCCTCAATCTGTCCATTCTCCTGCGCATGATAGCGAGATGTATGGTTCGAGCGAATGTTGTACTTGGCGTACAACTTCTTCAACTCGGCTGCTCGGAAGTTGGCTCCGTTATCCGTGAGGATAGCGTGAGGCACTCCAAATCGATAAATGATGTTGGAGGTCACGAAGTCAGTGATAGAACAAGATTTGACCTCTCTGAGTGGAATCACCTCTGCCCATTTGGAAAAGAAGTCTGTGGCGGTCAGAATGAACCGGCACTGGCGAGCTGTCGTCGGCAGGTAAGGTCCCACAACGTCCAGCCCCCAGACTACAAAGGGCCAAGAATACCTGGTGGTATGGAGAGGCTCCGGCGGCCGATGCAAAAAGTTCGCATGAACCTGGCACGCATGGCACTTCCTGGCATACTCGATGCAGTCATGGATCATGGAGGGCCAGAAGTATCCCAACCTCCGAATCTGGTGGGACAGCTTCGGCCCAGTCTGATGGGCACCACACGAACCAGCATGAAACTCTTGCATGACTCGCGGGATCTCAACTCCCTGAAGGCAACGGAGGAGAACACCATCAAATCCGCGTCTATAGAGGATCTGCTCCAGGCCGGGACTGCTCTGGAGGACAAACTGCGATGCGCGGCGTCGAACTCGCTCGCGCTCGGCCCGATCCGACGGGAGAATTCCATGTTGGAGGTACTCAACCAAAGGCGTCCTCCAATCAGGGGATGATTCGACTGCCATATCTGGGGTACTCGGGGCTCTGGGGACAGGGGCAACCGTGGTGAGATTACTTACCGACGGGCCGCGATCTCCCTCCGGGATAACGGGAGCGATGAGCCTGCGATGCGTCACGCGGATGATCAGGTTGTCCTGTTCAGGCTCTGCGAGTGACGCAGCAAGGCTGGCCAAAGCATCTGCTCGACCGTTCTGCGACCGGGGAATATGGACAATTTCTGGCCGAGAAGGGAACTGGGCCATCAGAAGGAGGGTGCACTCCAGCAATGGCACAAGTTCCGGCTTCCTGACAACATAGTCGCCATTGATCTGCCTATCGACCAGCTCGGAGTCCCCTTTCACACACAGATGGGGAACGTCGATCTCGAGAGCTAACTCGAGGCCAGTGACGAGGGCATGGTATTCCGCCTCATTGTTGGTACAGCCCTCTGACAACAGGAAAGAGTATGGCAGCACGGCTTGCTCCGGGGTAATGAAGACGATACCCAGGCCCACTCTATTGAGCTTAGGATTATCGAGTATTCTACCGGTGGGGCTCCGGGAGGCACCGTCAAAGTGCATCTGCCAGCATGGATTGGCACGATCGACCGAGAGGACGACCTCATCAGGAAAGCCTAGATCCAGCGGCTGATCCGCGGAGGTCGGGTGAGCAGCCAGAAAGTCCGCCAATGCTTTCCCTTTGATGGCCTTCTGAGACACATACCTGATGTCGAACTGCTGGAGAATCACAGCCCACCGCGCTAGACGGCCAATCAACATAGGCCGGCTCAGGATATATTTCAACGGGTCTACCCGAGAAACCAACTGTACCTCATGGTGCTGCAAGTAGTGCCGTAATTTCTGTACGGAAAATATGAGCGCCAGACAGCTCTTCTCGATGGGGGAATACCTAACTTCCGCATCGAGGAGCATGCGACTGAGGTAATAGAGGCTATTCTCTGTTCCCTCGTTGTTCTTCTGGGCGAGAAGGGCACCAAGGGACCGTTCCAGGGCGGTCACATAAAGGACCAGCGGCTTCCCTGATACAGGCGGCATCAGAACCGGAGGTTGAAGCAGGTACTGCTTGATTTCCTCGAAAGCGGTCTGACACTCCTTATCCCAGACATAGGTGGCACCTTTCTTCATGAGCCGAGAAAAGGGCTTTCACTTGCCGGCCAGATTCACGATGAATCGGCGTATATAGGCTAAGTGGCCTTGGAACCCTTGAAGTTCCCGGATGTTACCTGGGGGAGGCATCTGGCTAATCGCCCTGATCTTCTCTGGGTCGATCTCAATACCCCGGTATCTTACCACAAAGCCAAGAAACTTCTCGGAGGTGACCCCGAAGGCACACTTCAACGGGTTCATCTTCAGGCAGCGAGACCGGAGGAAGCCGAACACTTTCTCAAGATCTTTGAGGTGGTCCTGACGCTGGCGCGATTTAACCACCAAGTCATCGACGTAGCATTCCACCAGTGTGCCGAGGATTGGCTTGAATATGCGGTGCATCGCCCGTTGATAGGTGGCACCTGCATTGTTCAGGCCGAAGGGCATGACCCGGTAACAAAAGATACCTTGGGGGCCCCTGAAGGCAGTGAACTCCTCATCCTCAGGGGCCATCCGGATTTGGTTGTATCTGGAGTATCCATCCATGAAGGAGAGGGCTTGGAACCCTGCCGTGGCGTCAATCAACAGCTCTGTCACCGGAAGGGGAAAGTCATCCTTCGGACAGTGGCGGTTGAGATCGCGGAAGTCGATACAGACTCTGATCTGCCCGTTCTTCTTCCTGACCGACACAATGTTGGCCAGCCATCTGGGGTACTGAACTTCCCTCACGAAGTTGGCTTTGATAAGCTTGTCAACTTCGGCCTCAACCATGGCACCGTGGAATGGGTGCATCTTCCTGGGAGGCTGCTTGAACCCGCGATGGTTCACCGGGAGACCAAGGCGGTGGACGGCTACCTGAGGATCTAGCCCCGGCATCTCGTCATAGCCCCAAGCGAACACATCACGGTGCTGTCTGAGAAAGTCCACGTACTGCTGCCGCTCCTCAGAGGGCATGGCGGTACTGACCAATGTGGGTCTTGGATCTGCCTCGGTTCCAAGGTTCACCTGTACTAACTCATCGAACGTGGCGGAGACGCCCTCCTCAAAGGCTGGGGGTGCGTCTTCCACGTCCTCTCCACTCGGGGGGGAATCGTCCACGGGAGAGACTGCGTTGGAAACTGCATTGGGGCTACTAGATCCTGCTGGGCCGCTGGTGCTGGCATGGGCGGTCGTGGTCATCTCATCAGGAGACTCACAGGCCGTCGAGACCATGACTACGTCCAACCGATGGATCGGGAGGACGTAAGCGTCATCCAAAATTTCCCAGGGATCACTTTCAACAGCGACAGACTCAACCTCACCTGCCAGGATCTGCTTATCCTTGCTCTTGTAATAGTCCGCATCCAGATAGCGGGCTTCACATGAGGCAAAAGGAGAGGCATCTCCCTGAAGCACACCTACTTGACCATTGAGGGAGTATTTAAGGTATTGGTGGTATGACGAGGGAACCGCCGCATGAAGGTGGAGCCATGGCCTGCCCATCAATGCATTGTACGCAGTGTCCTGAGAGACTACCATGAATTCGGTGTTGGCAACCAGGTCACCGAACTGGGTCTTCAAACGTATCTTGCTGACCGGAGTTTGCTCGGTGCGGTCATACCCCTGGATCCTGAGGTCGGAGGGGATCAAGTCATCCTCAGACAACCCCAATCTCCGGAGCGTCCGAGTTGGAATCAGGTTAATCCCGGACCCCGTGTCGACAAGACAACGCCGGACTTCAAGACCATTGAACTGGCCAGTGACATACAACGGACGAATGTGCCCCTGTATAGGAGGGTCTTCATCCTCACCAGAGAACGAGATAACTGCCTGACATTCGGCGTCCTCAATCGTTTCGGCGTGAAAGGCCTCTGCAGCCGCAACCTCCATCTCAAACTGGAGGGGGCTCTTCAGGGCTTCAGCGAGCGCCTCACGCATCTCAGGTGACAGGAGCAGAGCCTCAAGGATGGAGAGCCTTGCTGGGATGTCGGACAAGTGCTTCAAGACATCATACTTTCTTGCCAAGCGCGAGCCCCTGGTTGCAGGAGGTTGCTCTGCGGTTGGAGGCATGACGGGCCTTGCCGGTTGGACCGGCGGCTGACTGGTGCTTGGCGCATCTCGCTGTTCACTGGTTGCAGCCCGGGAAGTGGTCACCGTACTGGGGACAGGAGACCGGGATGGACTCGTGGCAGGACGGAGCTGGCCGCGGCGCGGCTGAGGCGGTTCTGCCCGGTCCCACACCACAAACAGTGGCGGAGGCGAATCCGTCATCCCCGGATGGGGGGGCTACGCGCGCTGAGCTCGGTTTTGAGCCTGCTGCCTAGTCTTAGTGGCGTACACGGCCTGACTGGAGGTACCAACTGCTGTGCCCCAGCGACTCCTGTTGTTGCGGTTCCTCCGACGGTGGCGACGACCGGGGACACTAGGGAGGTCCACCTGGTGTTCTTCAACGTCGGGAACCGAAAAGGGATTTACCAGCTCGACGGTATTAACCGAAGCATACCCAACACTATCATCGGGCGAATCATTCATCACCGGGCGGATCCGAGGAGGGACCCCCATCTCCGGGGGCATGAAATCGCCGAGAGTGCGGGATAGTGGCGGAATTGGCGGGGTGCGCTCTTCCTTATTGCGCCGCCGCCGTTTTCTCTTCTCGGAAGAGGCAGGCTGGGACGACGATGCCGAAGCAGCACCCGCAGATTCTGGGGGCTCAGGATGATTCAAGCGCGCACGGATGATTCCATGGGCGCGAATGATCATCTTGCGGGCCATCCAGTTATTATACTTCTGGGATCCGCGGTCGGAGACCAGCTGCCATTCGTCCTCGTTGCCACTATCGTCATCTGATCCCAGGAACACACCCGCCACTTGTGCTGGAGCTGGGCCCAACCTGATTACATTGTTGTTAATCTGGTCTTGGAGACAATCATTAAACACGTAGCACCGCCGGATGGTGTGCCCCAGGGCCCGATGGTAAGGGCAGTAGCGTGGGTTATCCGTGAGATGTGCCTCCTCTGGCCTCCAACACTCAGGCAGTCGCACAATCCTCTGCTCCAGGGCGCTCCGGAAATAACCGGGGACCTGATCCTCGTGAAATGAGTAAGTCAGGTATCGCGGGCCCCTGGGAGCGTGGTCTTGACGAGGGGCTGGAGGGGCCTGCCGAGGAGGTGGACCCTGATTATCTCGCCTGGGTTGTGGTGGTACATTACGCGGAGGGGCTGGCCGGTTCTGGGGCTGCCGCTGCTGGGCCGGGAACTGAGCCCGTGGAGGCGGATTCCTGTGAGGCTGTGGAGCTGGCCTCACCGGCAGCAGCTCCAACGGCCTGGGGGCCTCTATCTGGGCAACAGCAGCGGGCTCAGCCCTGCTGACTCTCCTTGCAGGGATCAAAGGAGGAAGCGGGTGTGCCTGACTGGCCTGTTGCAGGGCTTCCTCAAGATGTTGAGCTTTGTCTGAGAAGTCCCTGAACCCTCCGGGGTAATTCTGAGTGATCAAGGAAGGGACCAGCTCGGTCTTGACGTTCCCGACGCACATTGTCAGCAACTGCTCCTGAGTCAATGACATGTCAAGGGAATACGTGAGACCCTTCCATCGGGCGACGAAATCCGCGACTCGCTCATCAGGCCTTTGCTTGCACTTGAAGAGGTCTGCGATACTCGTCTTCCGGGTCATGGAACTGAACTGATAGAGGAACTGTCTACGAAGGTCCTCCCAGCTAGTTATCGACCCGACGGGGAGCTGGCTGTACCAGACAAATGCTGGCCCTTCCAGTGTCTGGACAAAGCAGCGAAGCTTAGCGGCCTCCTGCTGTGCCGGAGTTCCCAACATAGGCCCGCACCTCGAGTTGAAATGGGCCAAATGCTGTGGAGGATCTCCAGTCCCGTTGAAGGGGGCGAAAGTGGGGTTCCCGAATCCCGGAGGTGCCGGCATGTCATCCACCCATGCTGGGTATGGCTTGCCGTCCGATGGGATCGCCACTTGCCGAGTCTCCAAGGCTTCCAAGCGGGTGATGAGTGCCGCCATCGGATCATCCGAACATGGGTTCCAGTCCTGGCGAGGATCTCTAACCACGAGCGCATTGCATGGCCCTTCAATCGGGTCGTCGACCGGGTCGTCGAACTCGACAGCTCGTGGGATGGCGGGCGGAGCGGCCCTTGGGGAAGTGGGAGGAATCCGAGCGGGGTCTCTCAGGTAGTCACGCCGCTCGGGAGGGTGTGGTGAAATATACCGCGCCCTCTTGCCATAGGCAATGGCCTCTCCCCTGTCGGAAAACACGGCGTAATCACGGTTGCCCGGGAGAGTCTCGTCGAGGAGTGGTTGTTCCTGTCCCTGCTGTCCTGGCCTAGGATCACCGTAGTCAGGCCGCTGCTCTGCAGCGCACTCGGCGAGGAGCTGGTCAACTAGCTTCTTCTACTCGGAGAGCTGTTGACGTAGCGTGGCCTTTTCGGGATCCTCCTCTGCCCTCTGCATGGAGGCAGATGGGTCGGCGGGCTTTATAGCCCCGCCGTGCTCTTTACCTTTGCTGACGTTTCGGCTCAACGTCAGTGCTTCAGTGGGTGTGGGGAGACCTAGGAGGTTCCTCTGGTGACGAGTAACTCTCACCGATGGATCCAACAATGGCTTGTCTTCGGGGGAAGAGCCCCCGTCGAGAAGTTCCAAGCCGTTCCTCTCTCCCGACAGGTCAGCCATATTGACCGTTTCCGTCCCTGGGGATGTACCCTCAGGGCCACCCAGTGAATCGGGCTGTCGGCGAATCGCACTGAAGCGTAGGGCAGCGTACTGCCCCCATCCACGGATATACACGTGGGGGGTGGCTTCCTCGATAACCTTGCGGAGTACTTTAAAGCACTCAACGCATCGTTGTTGGAGGGCCTCGTGGTGCCCAAATGACCCGGGGTGCCGAACCACGGGGAGCGTGGCCAGGTTAATCTGACGGCACTGCTCACCAATATCCTCCAGGTGCACTTGACTCCCGGGATATGGCATTTATAGGTGGTGAAGACGGGAGTGAGTCTCCCGGAGAGTTCGGCGGAAGCATTCGAACTCATCCGGGGTGAGCGATTCGGGTGCATCAAAGTCCGGTCCTGCGACTGGCCAAAACTTCTCAGGGAAGTGGCCCTCTGCAAGGACGGTCCAGAAGCTCCATGACTCAAACTCGGGACCCAGGTCTCCTTGTTCCTCTTCAACGACTGGGAATGGACGGGGAACCGGCAGTGGTGCCGAGGCGGGCCGCCGGGCCTCCGGGCTGGCCGGCGGTGAATACGGCGAGCAGGCCGATTGGCCTCCATATCCCGGGCCGCCCTCTGAGGGTGGCGGTGCCCCAGCTACCACATCACGATAGGACGGGCCGACGAGTGAACATCCTGCCGTAGCGTCGGTGCTCGCCGAGGGTGCACTAGATCGTGGTTCGACCGTCGGTCCCCAGAAAAGGTCTCCGGCTTCTCCGATCGAGGCAGAAGGCACTTCCGGAGGGGTCGGCACCAACCGCAAGCTTGATCCTTGGGGGTCTACCAGGCCCTCGCTACTCCGGATATACCTTCAGAGAGAAGCGGGGATCACATCGATCTCGCTCTCGGGGAGTACGAGGCTAACGTGCCGCATTCCTACCCCTGCCCCTAACTGGCGGGATCGGGGGGAGGGCTCTGTCGCTGAATCGTACTCCGCCTCTGTATCAGAGAAACGAACCGGTCGGATCTCTGTCCGGAATTACCTAACATTCCTCCCTCGACGTCGACGCCTCGCCTTCCTGCCCCTGGGTGGTTCTTCGGGGCATGGCTGATCTCTGTCCTGGCGTCCTCCGGCCACACCGGTGCTGGGGCCAAGAGGACTGGAAACCAAGGTGCGAGGAGCACCGGGACAGATATCAAAGGGGACGCGGGGAGAGATGATTCCGGGCAGGCCTCCGGGCCGGGATCGGAAGGTGGGATGACCCATGCCTCTTGGATCGGCCACACGGAGTAGACCCTGTTGGTGAATAGCACTACCGCGAGGTGGTCCGCGGCGGCTATTGCCTGTACCAGCAACCGGGAGAGTCAACCCAACCTGCCTTTGGGGCGGTCGGGGCCTCGATCCAGGTCAGGCATAGACGTGCCCCTGCTCAGGATGCGCAGGGGCCTGGTGACTGGAGCCAGCAGTGGCTTGGGCCAACGCGACCGCTGTTGCTAGGGCCCCAAGGTGGGCATCCTCTTCCGCTCGTGCCCGACGTTGGCGTCGGGACAGACGAGTCGGGATTAGCGGCGCGGGCAGGTGGAGAGCCCGTTCTTCGACTTGAGAGGCCTGGCGGCGGTGTCGACGTGGCCTGACAGGAGCCCTTATCGCGGATCCCTGGAGCGAATCTCAGATAGGGTGGTCCCGGGCATCTTCCACCTCATCCGCATAGGGTAGGGAGCTGTCGGAGCGTTCCGGGGATAAGCTCCCGAAGCGGTTGGACGTCGAGGTAGGCAGCGGTGCCTCCCTGCGCGGCCCTCGGGGGCGGCGTTGGTGGCGAGGTGCAGCTTCCTCGAGGTCTAGGCGAGCCATGTCCCTGGTGGGGATGACTCCCTCTTCCTCATATCTCCGCACCAAGTTGTTGATCACCCTTCTCTGGATGACCTCCGAGGGGGAGAGAGGGCGTGGTTGCCCTGCAGTTGCGGCTGCTGGGACGACTGTGGAACGGGCGGGACCGCGCGGAGTAGCCGCGTCGGTGTTTCCCCTACCCCTGCGCCAGTGGGCGGGCGGCGATCGGGCACTGGATTGGGAGACCTGATTCCTGAAAGCCGGGAGAAGAACCCGTTAACACTGACAGGAAAAGGAATCGACAACCAACCATTAGTGCCACGACGCCTTCCGTGGGGGGAACCCAGGCCATCGACGTTGCCAGACGGAGTGCCCGATTTCCCTTCCCCAGCCCCTGGCGGGTTCCGTGCCCCAGTGCTGAATGCTCGGCCGGGCAACATGCTAATCTTCCAACACCTCTGAAAGCCATCGGTCTTCGTATTGAGGAGAAGAGATTCACGTCGGGTTCACCATTTTTCTGTTTCGGTGCGGATGTGCGTCAGGTTTCTGTCCCGACGCTGTTCTGCCAGGACGCGTTCGCGCGTGCGCCCGTCGACCCGAGGGGATGGGAGCGCGGCTTGTGGCCCCGCAGTCCCGCTTTACAAAGGCGGGCGGCATCCGTCCCTTAGTCAGGGACGTCTACTCCTTGATCGAAACCGGGATGATGGGATGTCGGCTCCTCCTTCCGTGGACGTCTCCTCGGAACTCGTCGCCTAATCCGGGTCTCCCTCATAGATTTAAGAATTTTCGTGAATCTCGTTCCCGATGCCATATCTTCATGGACACCGGTTAATTACGCTGCTTCCGCCCAGACGCTCCAAGGAGTCTGGTCGGGGCAGCAACCTGCGGTGAGGAGACCGGGTAGCTCCGGGTGTTGGGGGCGTGTCTTAACACTGCGGCTCTGCATGTCTGCCTTCCGTCCCTAATAGGGCTTCTCGAAGGCGTGATGGCCTGAGGCATCCCGTGCTGGGTACGGGGAACTGCGTTACCTGAGGTTTTCCTCATCTTCCCATGTTTAACACGAGGTATGCCGCAAGTTTAACGTCCAGCGGGGACGGCATCAGACTGATCAACACGAGGAGTGGATCATATGACAGAACCCCTTGCGGGGAACCTCCGACGCTGGGGCCAACACATGGGCGGCTTCCCAAGTGAAGTGGAGTGGAATGAAATGGCATGACCCCACCGGGATGTGGCGGCCCGGGTGAGGGTCAGGATGGATGATGGAGTGAAGAGCTTGGACCCCGTAGAGGCTTCCTACGTACCGCGCGTTAGCGCGGATCAAAGTCAGCGTAGTTCGGATATACAGTTTAACGTCATGCTGGACGATGGCAAGCCGACTCACGAGGAGGTCGAGGCTGCCGGGCGGAGGATTGAACCGAACCACCTCGCACAGAGGGGGATGGAACGACCGGGTGGATCACAGTTTTACGTCATGCTGGACGCTGAAAAGAGAAATAGAAAAAGGCAGTGGGGAAGCACAATGGAGATACACACGTGCAGTCCCCCACAAGGGCGGATTCATAGGTGAATCGACGCGAATGTGAACCCGAGAGGGGTCCACTGATGGACGAACCAACGTGAATACGACCGGGACGACCAGGTGGTGGGCTTGAACCTCAGGGAGGCTTCCTACGTACCCTGTTTAGGAGACAGGGATCAAAGTACACGTAGTTCATTCTGTCAGGACTTACGCACTGAGGCAGCCCGGATGCGGCAAAACTCAGTTGGAGAGGGACTTGGGCCGAAGGTGAGATACCTCGATCCCTGTCACGCCCTCCACTGGCTTCGGCAGTGGGGAAGCACAATGGAGATACACATGTGCAGTCCCCCACAAGGAACTAGGGGTTTGTAATACCCTACCCCCGTGGGCGAAGGCCACTCCAATAAATCGTCCCTAAAGAGGGGAAACCCCGACATCCCTGCAGAGACGAGTGGGTGGGGGCCACATCCAAACCGGGGGGGGGGGGACCCTGCGTGCGAGGCACGGGATCGGATGAAGCGGACAGTTTAACATCTTGCCGGACGAAGTATAGTTTAACGTCGTGTGTTGAGGATGAAGATGCTTGGCAGTTTAACGTCTTGTCGCGCGGACGTGGATACTTGGCAGTTTAACGTCTTGCAGCGTAGACGAAGTACAGTTTAACGTCATATTGGATGATGTATAGTTTAACGTCATGTTGGACGATGGATGCTTGGCAGTTTAACGTCCTGCAGCGCGGACGAAGATGCTTGGCAGTTTAACGTCTTGTCGCGCGGATGAAGATGGTGCCGCCGATGGGTCCGTGTCACTTCGCGCGAGCCTGGACCGCGCGGGAAGACAACGCACGGTGCGGGCACCCGAGATGAAGATCATCGGGCGCCACACAGGCGGGTACCCTCATGGGGTCAAAGGGGGCGACCCTAGCGGTTTGTGCGCAAAAGAGGAGCCTGGTGCACAATACCGCGGGTCGGCGCGCAATTGGGGTGGCTGGCGTGCAATTGGGCCAGCGCTTTGCGCGCGGGAGATAGAGATTGCGCCCACCGGGCCTCTGATAGCGCGCGGGGGCAACAGCCCATTCTTTAACGAATGGCCACTTTGTAAGGGGGGGGGGGGGGGGGGGGGGGGGCGCAATCGGGCTGGATTGCGCACACCCGGGGGGAAATTGCGCGCAAGAGGCTTCTTTTGCGCGCGACGGCCTTTGGGTGAAGAGTTGGTCAAAGGAAAGGAGCCAAAGGGATTGCGCGCAAAGGCGAACCCCGAGGATTGCTTGCGCGAAAGAAAGGAGGTTATCTGAAGATCGGCATTGCGCACGGAGGGGGTTGGATTGCGCGCACGAGCGACCCTTCGAATTCCGGCAACCCTCAAAATGTTGGGGGTCGCCTTGTATTTATAGGCAACCCCGGGCGCGGAATCTCGCCGCCGGCGTGCAATTCAGGGCGCGGGTGCGAAATTCCCTTCGTGGGCACGGAATCGGGGCCCAGCGCGCAAGGGAGTCGCGCGGGCCGCGGGCGCGCAAAATAGCGCGCCGGCCCGACGCATTGCGCGCATCCCGGGAGGATTGCGCGCCGCACTTCAACTTTGCGCGCGAGCCTCCTAATTTCCGCGCAAGGACTTCGGGCCTTCCGAAACGTGCTTCTGACTCCAAATATGACCTCGCTTTCTGCATCCGAAGCTTCGTTTGGGAACAACGGACTTTTCCGGCGTCTACACTGTTATTATAGGAAAACTCAACCAAAGAAATATATTGATCCCAAATTCCATGGTAATCCCTTGAACAATCATGTAGCATACCCTATAATTTCTAAAATGTTTGTTCTGACTACCCATATGATTGAGAATGAAAAGATATACTGAAATTTACTTCAGTTCCTAATGACTTCTTAAGGCCTTTCCAAAAGTTAGTAGTGAACTTACGATCAAGATCAGATAAAACGGAGAGAGTAAATCCATGTTACCAGAACATCTCTATAATATACAATTGAGAAAGTTAATCTAGAGACAAAGTATCTCGAATAGGAATAAAATGATCAGATTTAGTCAATCGATCAACAATAACCCAAATTTCATTGTTACCTCAAGAAGTCATTGGTAATCACACTATGAAGTCTATGGATATATTTTCCCATTTCCACTACGGAACTAGAAATGGATGAAGCAACACTTTCGGTAAATGCTATTCTACTTTAACCTATTGACAAGTCAAACACTCCATAGTAAAGTCAGCAATATCTCTTTTCATTACATCCCACAAGTGATACTCCTGAAGATATATGAATATCTCATTACTACCAAGATGAACTGAAAATGAAGAACTATGAGATTCACATACCAACTCTTTCTTCAAATGTTAATCAAAAGGCACACATAATCTATTTTCAAACCTCAAAACACAATCTTTATCAATGTTAAACTTTGGTAACTTACCCTTTTGAACCAATTATACATTTTTTTAAAACTCACTGTCTTCTTTCTGCACTTTCTTAATTCTATTTGATAGATATGATTTCAATTCCACCTGAAACAAAATAGAGGAATTCTATGTACCAACAACTTCCAATACAAAATTTATCAAATAAAAAACCAAAGGATCTTGTTCCAAATGTAGCCTGGTTAATATGGCATTACTATTTCGAATCAAATCATCAACCACATTATTTTCCTTTCCTGGATGGTAATAAATTATGGAATAATAATACTTGATTAATTTAATCCATCTCTTCTGTCTCATGTTTAATTCTTTTTGAGTGAATATATAATTCAAACTTTTTTGATCAGTATACCTTTCACACTTTATGACATATAGATGATGCCTCCAAATTTTTAATGCAAAAACAATAGTATCTAATTCCAAATCATGTGTAGGGTAATTTAACTCACAAGGTTTCAACTGACATGAAGCATAAGCAATTACCTGATAATTGTGCATTAGGACACAACCAAGTCCTTTCAATGATGCATCACTCTAGATAACAAATTCACCATTCCTGGAATTCATGGCCAAAATTGGAGCATTTACTAATCTTCTTTTCAATTCCTCAAAAAAATCATTACATTATTTTGTCCAAATGAACTTAACTCCCTTACGCGTTATCTTAGTTAGTGGCCTAAATAATTGATAAACGTTTTCAATAAACCTTCGGTAATAGCCTTCTAATCCAAGAAAACTAAAAATCTCTGTGATATTGGTAGGTCATGGCCACTCTTCAATAACTATTGTTTTAGAAGGGTCAACAATTATGCCATCTTTAGAAACAATATGACAAAGGAAAGATTTTTTTTGCAACCAAAATTCACTCTTACTAAAATTTCCATATAGTTTATTTTATTTTAAGGTTTGAAAAACATTCCTTATATGACTTTCATGTTCCTCCCAACTTTTATAATATACCAAAATATCATCTATAAACACAACCACAAAATAATCAAAAAACAGATGAATGTATGAATTCATGAGATTCATAAATATATCAGTTGAATTAGATAACACAAATGGAATAAATATAAACTTATAATGCCCATATCTTGTTCAGAAAGTTGCCTTTGGAATGTCATCCTCCCTCACCTTCAGTTGATGGCACCCAGACCTCAAATCAATATTCAAAAAATACTGAACTCCCTAGAGCTGATCAAAAAAATTCTCGATATGAGGAAACAAATACTTGTTTTTTATAGTGATGTTATTCAAGGCTCTGTAATCAATACATAGTCTCATAGAACCATCTTTCTTTTTCACAAATAAAACTGAATCACCCTTGGTCAAGTACTAGGTAAAATGAAACCTTTATCAAGTAATTATTGCAATAGATTTTTTAATTCCAGTAGTTCTATTTGAGTTATTCGATAAGGGGTTTATAAATATGATTGGCATCAGGCACTAAATCAATAGTAAATTCAAAATCCTTATTGGAAAAAATAACAGGAAATTCATCAGGAAAAACACCTGTGAATTCATTCACTACTGGAATGTCACTAATCAAAAATGTTTCTTTCTTTTCAACAAAACAATCTAGATAACTTTCAATACTATATTTAATCAATATCTAAACTTCTTGGTATGTTATAAAAGGTATGAAATCATTGAATAAAACTTTATTGGCTTTACAATATATTTTAGCATGATAAACTGAAATCCAATCCATTCCAAAAATGATATCAAATTCCACTATGGGAAGTTCAACAAGATTTGTAAGAAATACCATCCCATTAATGATAATAGGAATATTCCTATAAATCTTGGTTTATTTAATACTTTCACCTAGATTCTTCACCAAAAGTCCTATATCACATTCATGAGGTGATATTTCCAATTTACTTGAAAAGATATCAGAAATAAAGGAATGTGAAGATCCAAAGTCAAATAGTGTATTGACATATTTTGAAAAAAACTATAACATACCTGTAACCACTTCATTTGACAATCCCACACCAACCTTAGTAGTATCAAATGATTTTTATATGCCCTTATTCTTTCGATCTTACTGGTTTCCACCATGGGTAATCAACTTTGGACACACATTGGCATAATGTCCTATCTCATTGAAACTAAAACATCTTAATGCTGATTTTTCATTGCTTCCCTGATCGTATTCCTTACAATTATGAGCAATATGACCAGTATTACCACATCATAATCACTTACCATACTTTGAGATATATTATATAGGATGATTTTTACCACACTTCTCAAAAGTTGGAGATTTGGTTTTCTTACCCCCAGGCTTCTTTAATGAATTCTTACCCATTGCCTTACAAATGGATCAATTATTTTGATTTCTCCCATGGATCATATTATCATAAAAAAAATCCATTTCTACCTTTTTAACACATAGAACAAGTTTCTCATAGCTTTTGGACTCATGGTAAGCTAACTCCCTTTGATATTTCGACTTCAATCTTGAGTAAAACTTATCTATCTTACTATCAATATCATGTATAAAATTTGGGATGTACCTTGACAAACATGTGAAATTTTATTCATATGCTTCCACTGAATCTTCCTCCTTTTTTCTCAATTCCAAGAATTTCTTTTCCATCATAAGTCAAAGAGCCTTAGGGAAATATTTCTCATAGAATATATTCTTAAATTCATCCCATTCCATGGAATCAATCTCTTCACTTACTTTGATATTTTTAATCATTGACCACCACTGATCAGATTCACCTTCAAAACGATGAACAGAAAGACTTAAATTTTGATTGTCTAAAACCCTATTACATCAAAAATCTTTTCCAGTTCTTTAATCCACCCTTCATCGTGCATAGGGTCAGATGATCCTCTGAATGATGGGGGATTTCGCCTCATGAAATGCTCTACGAATGACATCTACCTCTGTGGTTGGTTTGGTTGATCTCATGCATTGAAACCACCACCATTTATCACTTGAGTAAAACAATACATCACTACAAAAAACTATTTAGTTCCAATTCTTACCATCTCATGATGTTTATTTTGAAGTCTATTTTCCTCTATTTTCCTTCCCAACATAGCTTCCCTGTTTCCTCTACGGAAAACCATTCTGAACAAACTTATCTTAGACAAAGAAACATGGAAATATTCAAATACTATATCATTTTGACCATAAAGTAAAAATATTTTATTGATATTCTATTAACAATATTATAACTCTTAAAGTTATCTAAACCAACCTCTTATACAAACTATAAGGCCCCAATCTAAAACATTACTTAATCACGAGATAAGTCAAAAATTGAATTTAATTCACTTCAGGGATACTTTTATGTTTAGAGATTTATATAATTAGGTCATAAATTATACATAGAAACTTAAATATTACATGTAGGAACTTTTACTCAATATCCACTTTTTTTAAAACCAAAAAAACTCTTTAAAAAGAAACATGGTTCGTTTCATGTTTAAAAAAATTACTTTTCCTTAATCTCATCCTTGAATCTATTCTTATTTAAGTCCTGTGAAAAATATTCCAAAACTTAGAATGAGAATAAAAATATCAATAAGGTATCCACAAAGAATGAAAACTGTTAGACTTGGGAAAACATGAAAATCACAAATACTTTATCATAAAGGAATAATTTTTACCTTTAAGAAGTAGTAAATATACTTCCCTGAATATAATATTATTTTTACCCTTTTTGTAACCTAAATATTACCATAAATCTCATATAATGCATCATATAACATATAAATATAACATACGACATAAATATACTTAATTGGAATAACCATACGGTCGACTTCCACACATATCACTAAATAGAATAGCCATACGACCGACTTCCATACCTAATGAATTTGAGGTTATAACGCAACCAACCATCCTTGGTTTATCATGGAACCACCCATATTTGGTTTATCACATAACCACTTGAAATTGGTTTATCATGTAACCACCCATCAAATGTTCAAGTACCATTTTATAATCATAACACATAAAATATTTTCAAATATCAAAACTTCAATAATAACATTTCATTTGAAATCACAAGAAATAAATTCAAGATATTGAAATATTTAATCCATTTCAAAACCACTTTCAATACCAAAACACAAAAAAAGAGAATAATGTATTTATTTTCCTTTTAAAAATATTAATTCTTATAGAGGAATCCACATATCAGATAACTGTTATGGCGGTGGAGGAGTCGTTGTCACAGAAGACATTAAAAAAATTAATTTTTTTCATTTATTATATCACTTCATAGAAAACATATTTCATTTGAATGAAATTAAAAGTCAAAGGGGTTTATTATACACCATATAAAAGAAGGTGGTGCATAACATCAAAATATGCCTCAATGAAAGGAGATTGAGACGAAGTCCCTTATCTTGAGTCCGACTTGTCTCGTTCATTATTTATATTCTTGAATAATAAAAATAGGTTAATCTCTAATTTATTCAAAAAAAAATTCAAGTTTATTATTCATTTTATAATACTTATTATCATGTTATAAAAAATTACATAGTTATTTAAGTTCATATCGGTTGTTTTGTCGATATTTGGTACTTGAGTCAAAAATGAACTCATTTTGATGTAAATTGTCCTTGTGGTCAGATTCAATAATATATAGAATATTATTCATGATTTAAATATCATATATATATAGTATATATGTATTTATAATAGTCCATAACATTTGGATATAATAAATGAAATGCACCGTTCATGGAGACGGTAAGCCATACGTACGCATGAACGTTACCTTCATTTCTTTGTCATATTAAGGGAATGAAAACGAAATGATAAATATTTATGTTATAATTCTAGTATAATATATATTTTATATATGTTACATAATTTCATTAACTTTATCCTTTATACATTCTATGTATTTCATTAATGAGTCACATCACATTGAGGGGGCAGTAGTCCGCACTTCCTCAAATGAAATTATCGTATTTACACATCATGGAAAGCATAAAGGTATGTTGTAAATAAAAATTACATAAGTATAGAGACAATATAAATATAATATATATAATATATAAATACAATGCCATCATAATGTCCAACATGAGAGGTAGTAGGAGAAAATTGAACAATCATCATGTCGTGAGGCAGTAGTTCTCCGTACACAAAAACAGTATGTTCGTATCAATTAGATGGAGGTTTCTGTAAGTGTATTTTAAATAATTATCATAAAAAATAATAGTATATTTATGATACTATTTTTTATATAATAAAATAATAAGAAGATCATGGGGAGTGTAGAAGGAAAATAAAGTAAAGTAACTTGAGAGAAGACGTTACCTCTAAATCGGGTAACTTCTTTTGATTTGAGCCAAAAGGATTTATTGAATTGATTTATGACCAATGTATGTTTTCTAGGAGGAAAGTATGGATGTTTGAAGATTATTTTATAATAAATTTGATGATACGATAGGATTGAGATATGTGTGTAAGTGGGAAGAGGTGGTGGCCTTTTATAAGAGGGAGGAGGGGAACTTTAGGGAAGGCTTGAAATACTATTTTATTATAAATTGAATTTCGAATTCTAATAGTTATAAAATGATAAATTTCAAAGATAATATGATTATGGGTATAAATACTCTCAACAAATAGGTTTTAGACAATTTTAGGTCACAAAATTAACCTTGTCCTTTAGCTTTAACACTTAGTTAAAATCATTAGCTCTTACCATGTCTTCTTGTATTTTCATAATATATGGTTACTATAGTTACTATAAAATTAAAATAAATACATAAGTGGATAATTAATGAAATTTTTAACATTATATAAGTTAGTTTTCCAAATATTATACTTTTAGGACTATCATATCATTTAATAAAGTAGTATTGTTTTTTAAAAATTCATTTATGTCAACTTTGAAACTATTTAGTAATTGGTTTTTGTTAAAGTCATAACAAATTGATTACTTCACAAAAAAGGAATTAAATAAAATATAATATTTCAATATCATCCAAAAAATCCATTTATAGAATCAAAATAATCAAATTACAATTATTTTAATATTTATAATATCATTTATTTGAATCTTTTATTAATAAGGTAATCACTGCTTCATCATTATGTCATAAATAAATTTATTTATTTATGTCTAAAAATTATAAATAATATAACATGATGTAGGAAATATATTTATGTTTATAAAAAAAATTTATTGTCATATATATCAGCTATATAACCCTATATTAAAATTCTTTTATCAAAAGATACTTGTTTATGTTATATTTCCAATTTCTTTAAATTAAAAATTATAAAATGTCATTTTCACACCCAAGTGGCTCCCAAATGCCAAAAATTTAGAATAAAGAAGCTCATGGTCAGAAATATCTCATAAAATAGGATTATGACACATTTTAGGATTGTTTTGTATTATTATAATATTATTTTTACCCTTATTTACCTAATTTACCTTTTAACTATGGTAAATAAAAAGAATTACTAAAGTTACTATTCACAATGTCAAAAAATAAAAGGTACCTATTTAAATAATTTGGACCTTATGAATCCAAATATGTAATCCACTTTTCCAAATTCAAAATATATAATTGTAATAAATTAATTTAAAATTAATTCTTATTGTCAAAACTAGAAAACGGGTTTTTAAGAAATAAAATCTATCAAAAGATTGACATGTGTTTATGTACCATTTCAATGTGAAATTATTTTAAATAGAAAAAATTGGATTAAATGATAAAACCTTTATCCAATTATACATTAAAACCAATTAAAAGGACAATCTAACTATATAAATAAATTAGATGAAAAGGTAGTTTTGAATTAAAATACAATATTTTTCACTATTCATTAAAATATAAATTTTATCAAAAAAATATCAAAATTTCATCCAAAGTAAATTTTTATGTCCCACATCTGAAGAATAAGTTTATTTTGTAAAATAAAACATATAAATGTGAAAAAAACTATATTTAAAAAGAGTTCTCAATCAAAAGGCAGTAAAACGACATTTTAAAAAATATTAGAGTATTTCAGGCTTAAAACTGGATTCATTTTCATTTTAAGCCTCTAAAATTTATTGGATAAATGTAAAAATATTTAACAAACTTGTTTAATAATATTTTTTTATCTATGTTCATTCTCTCCAATACAATAGCTAGGTTATAAATATCATTTGAAATAATAATAATAATATTATATTATATTTCAGTATAACTCAAAGTTGTTTGCATCATAATATTTTGAAGAAAACCATTATTGTATGTAAAATATGATATTAGAAAAAGCATAACCTTTAATGTAAAATTAATATCTTATTAATAATTATTAATAGATATGAAAAATTAATATTCTATAAATACTGGGGATGTTACAATATCGATGACCTTAAAACTGATAAATGATTTGTTGAAAAAGTGGTTTATATTATCATGGATGAAGTTTACAACTTATTGGATTTAAAGAATAGATCCATAAATATCTGTAATAAGTAAGAATTCATGTTTTAAAAAATGATTTATGGTAATTATGATTATTAACAAGTCATAAGAGAATATATTATGAGGTCATTCACATGTATGGAATGTGACACCCAAGAGATAATTTATAATATACAGGGGATCAATGTTAATATGATTTTGTGACCTTAATTCTAGAGCTCTTTATTTTTATCTTTCAGTAGGGTTATAAGATTAACCATTTAAGGAAAGTTTAAGTTAAACTTCAGATGATGTTTGTAATATTAAAGTATTATCTCACCACACGAGGATTTATTAATATTGGATAACCTATTTTAACCACTTTGTGTTGATGTTAACTAAATATAGATGAGATGACCATAAATTCCATGATCTGTTGGTGCTTTAGGAATAAAAATTTCACCTTCATTTTTGGAGAAATAAGTGAAGTGGAAATCAATCAAGACACAAATAAAGGGTGAAATTATATATATAAAAGTGAATTAAATCAAATAAGTGAATCTTCTTGTAAAAAAATATCCACCATTAGGAAAAGGGTGTTGAAATAAAATGTTTTCCTATTATCACCATTTTTGATGATATCAATGGCCTCTTTCATTCTTCTTCACTTTACAGTTTTTTTATTGTTAACTTTATCTCAATCACCACCTTTATGGTGATTATTGATATTTATCAATCTCTATGATTATTTATTCTTTTCTTATATGTATATTTTTTTGCTTCCCACCTATGTTATCCTATGTGAAAACCTAGTTATGTGTTAATTTGGGTATCCATTATGTTTCCAACTTTTCCTTTTTAAAGTAAATTTTAGTGTTCATTTTTACGATGTGTGTTTCTTTGAAATGAACTTTCAAGTATTAAACCTTTAATAACCTAGATGAATTTCGATGGTGAAACTCATTTTAAGTGGGGTATAATGTAACAAAATGAGTTTTTGTGAACCATTTTTTTTGAATAAATTAATTTTTAATGTCAAGTGCTTTATGATACACTAATTCAAACTTTATTTATACGCTATAACAAGTTATGATTTCACTACACGCAACACCAACTTTCCTTGCATTACACACAACACTTAATTTCTACGAAACAACATTTTATTATTATAATGGGATAGTTATAACAGTCTTTAAAATTAGTAATATGAATTGTAATATATCATTTTTAAATATTATTTTAATCATTTTATTTAGATAAATCATAATGATAATAATAAATATAACTGTGTTAGTAAATACTTTATATGTAAGAAATATTATTTTCCTAAAAGTACTTCTTTTTATGTCCCTCTATGAAAAATTATAAAATTAATTTTAGAAACATTTAGAAAAATAATTTGATAAAATAAAATTCATTTTTTAATTCAGAATTCCAAAATTATCTTAGGGTTAATTTTTTATATTTTTACGAGAAACTTCATTATTGGATGAATAGTGAAAAATACTGAATTTTAATTCAAAACTACCTTTTTATATAATTTATTTATATAGTTAAATTATATTTTAAGTTGTTTTTAAAGTCAAAATAGACCGATTATAGATTTATTAGTCCAATTTTGGTCATTAGAATCATTTCTATAAGGAATTTAGATATGAAAGCTTAATAAACTTTTAAACATTCTCACTTTAAATACTTGCTTTCTCGCTAATTCTACGAGATAGACATTAAACTTAATTTTTCCACTTATATGAATTTAATTTTTAAAAATGAACATAAAATAGTTTAATCAGTATAATTTTTCTCTTCTAATAATATAAACTTAATTTTTGAACAAAAATATTAGTGAAATTGATTAAAATTAATTATAGTGATTAAGGTAAAATTAAGCTTAATAAGGGATTGGAACATAAAATCAAGGGTCCAAATGACCTTAACACTTGTAAAAAACCCATTTTATGGACATATTTCGACCATAAAACTTCCATAATTTAGTTTTTTTGGTTCTTATGACATTTTTAGGTAAAACCATGGGTAAAATTATCTTGTTTTCAAAAACACCAAGTGTGTCCCCTCCCTTTCTTATAAAAGGCTACCACTACTCCCCTATATTCACACCTCTCAAGCCACTTATGTTTAGACATGATGTAACCAATTAACATCCCAACATCCCTCCAAAACACCTTGAATACTCCATTTGGGAAAAATCTATCCAAGGAATCCCTTTGGTGCAAACCAAAAGGATTTAACCAAAGAAGAGGTAACACTACTACAAATACCCCTTTTATCAGCGCTAGAAAAGCGCTGTTAAAGTCGACAAAGATAAATGGGGGGGGGGGGGGTCCCCTTTATCAGCGCTAAAACAAAGCGCTGATAAAAGGATCATTTATCAGCGCTTTGTTTTAACACTGATAAAAGGGTCTGTTATCAGTGATTCCATTATCAACGCTTTATTTTTAGCATTGATAAAGGACCCCTTTCATCAGAACTTTTAAAAAAGTGCTGATAAAAGTTAAAAAAAATAAAAAAAAATAAAAAAATTAAATAAAAAAATTTAAAACAAATAAAAAATACTGCCAATCAGGGGGGCTTTTATAGCGCTTGAGCCCCCCCTTTTACAGCACTTTTCTGCCCCCTCTAGCGCCCCCACACACCCCCTCCACCCTTTATCAGCGCTAGCTCCCATATTCCCCCATGCGCACGCGCCCCTGCCTCCACCAGGTTTTGAACTCGAGACCTCCCCCCCTGCGCGCCTAAGCCCTTACCACTCCTCTATTTTGATTTGTTTTACATTTCATGATATCTCTCTCTATATATATATTTCGTTATATTTATTCATATAGTAATATATATTTATATTAATATATATATATATAGTTATATTAATATATATCTCTATTTATATATATTTATATATTTAGTTATATTTATTCGTATAGTAATATATATTTATATTAATATATATATATAGTTATATTAATATATATATATATAGTTATATTAATATATATCTCTATTTATATATATATATATTTAGTTATATTTATTCGTATAGTAATATATATTTATATTAATATATATATATATAGTTATATTAATATATATATATATATAGTTATATTAATATATATCTCTCTCTCTCTATATATATATATTTAGTTATATTTATTCGTATAGTAATATATATTTATATTAATATATATATAGTTATATTAATATATATCTCTATTTATATATATATATATATTTCGTTATATTTATTTGTATAGTAATCTATATTTATATTAATATATATATATAGTTATATTAATATATATATAGTTATATTAATATATATCTCTATTTATATATATATATACATTTAGTTATATTTATTTGTATAGTAATATATATTTATATTAATATATATATTTATAGTGATATTAATATATATATTTATAGTAATATTAATATATATAGGTAGTTATATTAATATATATATATATAGTTATATTAATATATATATATATAGTTAGATCAATATATAGGTATATAAATATTCATATATTTTTATCTTAAATTAAATGGATATTAGTTATTATTTAGATAAAGCTAATATATTTTATATGTAAATATATTTTATTATTTATATTTATAATTAAATTTTTATGTGTGAATATATAAAAAAATATGTATATATTATTATATATTTGATTATAAATAGCAGTGCATTATAAAAAACGATAAAATTTCAAAGACATAATATCAATATGAATGTAATACCTTGAAATAAATTCAGTCCCCACCAAAAAAAGGCAATAATACCCCCTTAAACGAGGCTGCAAATCCACAAAATGTTAAAAAATCGGGGTACCCCGACTAAAAACGCAGTTTTGGAGGCCTTCTGTGCCTTTTTTAGCCTCTAAGAAACCTTTACTAGAGCTCCCCTTAGATTATAGTGACGTAGAGATCGTTGCAGTCTTCAAGTTGATATGTGGTAGAGCTCAAATGGACACCCGGATCAAAAGTTATGGTCGTTTGAAGTTCGAGTTGCGTTTTCAACATATTTTGGATCTTTTTTTAATTTTTTTTAATTTTTTTAGTCTTAAATTTTTTATTAAATTACTATTACTCAATAATAATTAGAAAATTATTAATTAAAAATATTTTTTTAATTTTTTATAAGACATTTTCACCAAATATCTTATATATTAAGTGTAACTATATATGTATACTTATCTAAAATATATTTAAAATTATATTTAAAATATATATATTATATTTATATAAAAATATATATATATATATATTTAAATATTAATATATATTTTTTAATGATTTTTTTGGAAGTAGAACCTTTATCAGTGCTTTTAAAAAAAGCGCTGATAAAGACCCCCTTTTATCAGCACTAATGAAAAAGTACTGATAAAGGGGGGTACCTTTAACAGTGCTAAAAAAGCACTGTTAAAGGGGGTATCTTTATCAGCGCTAAAAAAAGCACCGATAAAGGTACCCCCTTTATCATCACTTTTTCGTTAGCGTTGATAAAAGTGTGGCACTGGGAAAAACTGTTTTTGTGGTAGTGTAACATCCTTCCTCACACTCCTTTTCTTTATTTTCTTTATCCACCACATCAATTATTATTATTTCATAATCTTATAATAATACCATTACCCTAAATATACTGATATTTTCTTATTCTATGGGTTCTACCTTTACTTTCACAAACATCCATATAATGGGTAACGAACTTACCATTATTGTTTACAACGAACTACCGCCTCACAAAACAATGTTGTTCATTTTACCTTCACCACCTCTCATGGGTTGGAATTAGGATGAAAAATATGTTTTTATATGATATATATAATATATTTATGATTTATTTATACTTATTTAGTTATTATATAAATCCCACCTTCAGGCTTTCCATTTTGTGTGAATATGATAACTTTGTTTGGGGAAGTGTGGATTACCGCCTCCTCAAAGCATTGTGGTTCCTTCACACTTTACATGGAATGTATTGAGGCTGGGTTTAGTAAATGTATATGATATATATAAAATCATAATTGTACTGTAATTATATTATATATTTATATATGTATATTTTATTTAATTTCTTTCTTTCAATATGATAATAAAATGGAAGCAGAGTTTATTCATACATATGACCTACCATCTCTATGAACGGTGTATTTCGTTTAATATTTATACATTTTATATATTACTATAAAAATTTAAATATTAAATATATGTGATATATAAATCATGTTTTACATTCTATAAATAATTAAATCAGGATCTAAGTAATAGGATCAAGAATAACAAGTCAAAATATGTATGATAAACAAAGCTGTTATTACCCAAAACATTATATTAACATAGAATTGTTAATAAACGAGTAATATAAAATCATCATTGAATAATATATGGTATTATATATAATAATATGGTTCTTTTGTGTATTTCTAATAAAATTATATTTATTATACAGGAGTTTTGAACGTGTACAAAGAAAGTCAAGACTTAAGGGAAGGGAATTTCATCTCACTTTTTATTTGCGTTATATACATGCCTTATTCACCACTCATTTATTTTTTGGGGTTTTTATAAATCACATGTATGTATTCTATTATTATTATACATAAATTTATGGGTAATTAAATATCCATTTTATGATATTAATTTCATGGTTTTTATGTTTCAAAAGATACCTAATCAGTAAAGTAATTTTGTCTCAATTTGCCTTATTTGAGACACATGACATGTTATACACCTATATTATTCTATGAGGTTTATATAATACCATTGGAATTTTATATCATTAATATTATTATTTCAATTATATTAAAATATTTATGTAATGTTATTATTTTCATTTTATTATGATTCAAAGTTACCAAAGTGGTAGCGGTTTATAACTACAATCTCATTGCTTATCGATATTTTCTATGATTATGAAACCTTTTTTTATTGGTTATGATGTGATGGAATTTTTATGTTACCCATTTCATTTCACGGGTTATGATATGTTGTTTATGAAACCCATATCTATTTATAGGTCATGATATAATGAAAGTTTTGTTATATTGTGGCATATGCATGAGTGGTATTATTATGTCACAGGTGGGACCTATATCTCCCTCCAACGCATTGGGTAAATATTTATATCTAATGAGATAATGATGAGAATCAAGTTGAAGATCTCGATACACTATGGGAATATTGGGAAACTTGATCCATTATAAGGAAAGGACTACGCCTGGAGATGGTAGTGTGTCCCACCTGATAGGTGTAGTCACCATGAAGATAGAAGATGGGGAAAAACGATCCACTATGGAATGTTGGGGAAACCTGATAAACTATGGGAATATGGGGAAACCAAATCACTTATAGGTAAAACACTGCGATTGGGGATGGTGGTGTGTCCTTCCTAATATGTGTAGTCCCCATGAAGTGCCCTCATATGTTCTAGAAATGTTTACTAACTTATAGGGAATGATATTACATATTTATGTGTATGAAACAATTCCATGTATTATTACTATGTTATGATTTCTTGGATTATGTTATTTTTTCACTTTTGATTCATGTCTTATGAACTGATAATATTTATTCCATGATTCATGTTTTCGATTTTTGATATGGAGGGTATGATCTTCTAATGTTATGATCATAGTCTCATACCCTTATGCTCATGTTTATGCTTATATATCTACCATGTTTAACCTTACTGAGCATCTGATCTCACCCCTTTAATTGTTTCCTTCCCCAGGTTATGAAGATATATTTCATGTATGATATGTTTAAGAGGGATTCTATTCATGTAGAACCTAGTGGGATGTAATCTAGCTCACTTATATACCAGTGTTTATGTTTCCATGTTTACAAAGGAAATAGACTAATATGGTATTTGGGTATCTTTTTTTGTAATGTTTTAAGTATTCCACAAAAATTATTTAATTTCAATATATGTTAATATAGGGTTGTTATTGATAGCATATACAACACACAAATATGGGCATAAACGAACCATTAAATATTATTATTGTTATAACGTAACTGTTAAATTAGAGGGTGTGAATAGGATTAAACAAATTATTAAATATATATTTATAATGTTCCTAATAAATAATAATACATTCATTATTTCTTAGGAAATAATCACTCAATTTTTAGTAAAGTCATTTTACTCTTCAAAAAATACATTTTCTTCAGAAATTATTTATATTTATTTTTGTGAGAAAATGTGATAATTAATTTCTATAAAATGTAGAAAATGTATTTGATAAAGTGAACAACATTTTTTAAATCAGCGTATTAAAATTATCTTAGGGTGATTTTTTGGAATTTTTCTGAAAAAATCACTTTTTCATTGAATAGTTTAAACTACAAACTATTATTGAAAACTATATTTTCTTTTGAATTATTTATATAGTAAAAAAATATTTTAGAGAAGTTATAAAATTTAAATGGTATTTGGATTAAAAATAATCTAATTGCAGTCGTTTGAATGAATTGTATTATTTAATTTGGAATAAAAACTATTTTTATATATAAAAGTAGTTTTTCTAAGAATTTTTTTGACACATTTTTTGTTTTTATCATGAATTTATTTTTACCACAGATATAAATTGAAAAATAAAGAATTAATGATGTTCATTTTTTTAAATAGTACACTTTTATTTTATGTCAATATGAATAGTAACTACAGTAAATAATTATCATCATGATAATGATAAATTGGTTTATTAAGGCTAACAATAATTTGATAAGGACTAACAAATGATCATAACACATTACATTATTATATTAGATGAGTTTAGTTTAGCTATGTCTTTTCAAATTTATGAAACATTTAAACCTCATGCCATATGTATTTGATTTTGACCTATATAGAATTTATGTAAAAAATATTGTACAAAATCTCACTTTCTTATTTTTAGTTTCTATAATATTTTCTGACAGGTATAAAGAAAATATAGGGTTGATTAGAAATAAATACTTGTTAAAAAAATTATTTTTTATCGTGATAATTTTTATAGTTTTTAGGGATGAAATAATTACCTTATTTGTTTATGCAACGTGGATACAATATTTATTAAATTAATAAAAAAATGAATGATTTAAAAAATGATAAAAGTAAAAGAAAATGAATGAATTATTTTATTCCACGATTTTTAGATTAAAATACATATTATAGTGTTTTAATGTATTATATTTTAATTATGTTATTTTCATGTTATTTTCAAAGTCAAATTAAATGAATAGTTCAAAAAATGGAATTAATGCTATTTTATAATAAATAATATTTTATTAAACTATATAAAATTACAAAATAACCAATCATAATCCAAATTATTATTATTATTTTTAAGATATTTTCTAAATTCCATTTATTTTCCATTTTTCCTTTTATATAAAATATATTTACCCCTAAATATTAAAAAACATCGTAATTACAGTATTTGTAAAAAAGTGTTAATGAAAATTAAAAAAAAGTGACAAGTGTAAAAAACTAATCTAAAAATGTATAAATTTAATTGGTTGATATTATTTCTACCACTCCTCATCCTATTATTTAATAACATCAGTTTGGATCTTTTTTTTCATGAAAATTAGTTGATATTAATTTAATATTTTATGTAATTCTAAGAGTGCCCCTCCCCTCAATTATAAAAGGGTACATCCTATCCTCTTTTCTTAGTATTACAAAATAATTTTATCATTTTAAATACCTAAAAAAATTACTTCCTATAATCACTCACCAAATTCTATAGGTCTTTGTTTGGTCATAACACCAAATTTATCGGGTTTAAGGTGTAAAGCAAAGTATGTTTTCTGAAGAAGGTGTATTGTCTTTAACTGAATGTTTTTTTTTATTTATTAATCTACCTTCTTGAAATATAATTTTAAAATTTTGAAAAAATAATAGAAATAAAATCCATATATTTTATTTTATTAGTTTAATGTAATCTCCTACATCCATCTCCTTGTTCATCAAATTGGAATTAAAATCGCCATTCACGTGTACGATAGTTTGTTGCCTCACAAATCGATATAACTTGTTTTCCATCACCACATCTAATGGATGGTTATAATTATGGATTTAATACATATATATTTTATATATAATTTTATTATGATTCCAAAATTTTGAATTATTATTTACTAATATTTTATTCCATCCATCAAAAATGGAAACAATGTTTATGCACACGTATGGACTACCGTCTCCATGAACAGTGTAATTATTATTTTTACCTATACCATTTTTGGATGAAACTATATATATATATATATATATATAATGAATATATTTGATATTAATTTAATTGGTTAAATTATTTAGACTATTTAACCATGATTAATGTATGAAAATTGAAACTACCGAACAAAAACATGCATGAAGAACAAGGCAGTTATCTCCCTGAACAGTGATTTTAAAAAAGAATTGTTAAGTAACTTATCGTGAGATGTTTTTAAAATATCATAAATGGATGTATATATATTATTACGGATCTTTACGACATGTATAATAAATATATATTTATTATATATGATTTACTAACAAATATGAGGGAAGATGAGAATTAAGGTAAGGGATCTCTCTGAACAACCCTTTTTCTTCAGGTTATGACCAATATCTCTCTAAATCACTTTATATCTTCCATTGATATTATGGTCTGCTTAAAAATTCTGTATATATGACTCTTATATATATACCTTTTTCATTATCCCTTTCTTTGATGGTGTAATACATTTCATAAGTTCATTACTTAAATTCATTCTTTAAAATCATACCTGATTAAGGGGAACATTTCTATCCCTTAATACTTTTATAGAATGATAATTTAAAGTTTTTATTCCCAAATGAACACCTTATTTTTATAAAATGATTATGTACATAGATTTTAACATCTTTAATATTTATTTCCTTCTTCTCTTTGCAATATTTATGAAATTTTCTCTAACTATGATATGAGGAAATATTACACAACTTGTTTCTTTCAATGAGTCATTCTTATGATGATTCCTTATGATTGGTTTTGTTTTTGTGACATATATAATCAATAGAATGTTAAAATGGGTGCACTCAAAAATAATTCTAATAAATTGGTTCATTTTTTGTCTCATTATATTCTTTGTATGGGCTTAGGGTGTAATCCTCTCTACAACGAGACTCTTTCCATAATGTGATGTTATCTTGGCTTATGCTTATTTCATGTTTTATGTTGATATAAAATTTCCCACGTTTTATTGATCTTATGACACTATGTTTATAATTTTATGTCCCTAAGTGATTAATCACGTGTCTTCTCTTTAATGACATCATGTTCTACCTTTGACTCGCACATTATGCTTCCTTTTTATGTTTATTATCTTACTTGGATTTTTAGATCACCCCTTTGTTAATGTATACCCCAATTTAGGCCAAGTAGTTATAGGATATCAATGGGATCTAGTACCTCATTACAGATATTAATATAATGATTTTTTATTTTCATATTTATGACTTAAATACCTAGTATCCCAAACACACTAGCCCTTTCAATTATTGTTTTGTATTTAATTGATATTTACGTCAAAAATATTTAAAAAATTTGTTTAATAAGGCTTGGTTCACTAAAATTTTTAGGGAAGAATGCAGATGATGAAGAATTTATGAATATTAAGGTTTTTTCATTAATATTATAGAATATTTGAGACGTGTACATGAAAATTCATAATAAGTGGGAACAATTGTTTTTTGAATTTTAGTGAGTTGGAAGGTAAAATTAGTTTCCCACATTTTCTAATTAGAAAGCACCAATTTAAAGGGGTTATATCCGTATGAGAAAAAGGTTCAAAATTTTGAGGGAAAAGAAACTTCTTCAAATATAGAATATGAAATTGGAGGTGTAGTTACTTATAGGGAATATCAGCACATACCAGAACTTGTGGCATGTATTGAGAAGAACAAAAAAAATAAATATATAAATCTGAATTATGAAGAATGAAAATGGAAAAAATATGAAGGAAATTAAGATGTAATTAAACTAAAAGATGAGTATATATAACATATCATAAACCTCAAAATTATTTTTTATAGAATAAGTAATGTTAGAGGGAGTCCTCAATAACAAACATGCCTCCAAGAAAGTTGAGTTATGTAAATCTCAATAAAAAATTCTTGAGTTTGTAAGTAACTTAAGTACGATGAAGAAAAATTTCATCAAGCATTTAGATATAAAATCTAATCTTCATAAGCTATTAAGAAAGAAGATTTCATGAATCGGGTGAAATCTTCAACCAATAAATGTAAAAGATCATCTTATTTTAATAACAATGTTGGTTTTATAAAAAATATTGGGAAATTTTGGATTGATAAAGTATATAAGAATTATATTAAATAAACAGATCTTTAGAACACCATCTATAAGAATATTTCCCCATTCTAGGATGAATTATAAATATAAATATGTTATATGCCTTGAAGAATTGATTACTATGGGGGATAATTTTTCTACAGAAAACCAAGATCCAAAGGTTATTTTTGATGTTACAGTATATTTGGTCACAATTATTATAATTTTGGAAAAATATGTCTATCTGAGGAATTAGGTATGAAATGATGAGGAGAAATGACATATGAAAGGAAAGTTAATTTCTTAAGATGTTGAAAGAAAAAAGGAAAATTTTAAATATTCTATAATGTTTCTTATAAAAAATATGTTTGTCTTCAGGAAGAAGTTTGTGGAATATGTATAAAAAAAGGTAACATTGATGATTTTTTTTAAAAACCTTCAAGGAAAAATATCTTACATTATAAATGTAAATATGGGTAGAAAGAATAATGTTTATGAATTGGATTTTATTATTGAGAAAACTCTAAAATAAATAAAAAGGAAAAAACTATGGATTATTTATTGTGGTTGTTCCTCAAATAAGATAGGTAATTTAAATATCCTAAAAGATGTTTAAAATCATGAAAAAGGAGTAGTTACTTTTGAGAACAACAATTTTTTAAAAATTAGACGAATATAAACATATGATATTGATACTCAAAAATTAAAATATAATGATGTTTTATAGGTTAATGGGAGAAATCATAGCCTACTAAGTGTTATCCAACTTTGTGATAATGACAAGTAAGTGATATTCAGTATTGATTCACATATCATTAGATGTTTGGAAGATGGTAACATTGTTTCCTAGGGAGAAAAAACTAGCATAAATCTATTTTAGATTAGAAAACATTTTAACTATTGTTAATTGGTTATTAAAGATGAAAAAATGTTGAGGAATTAATGAAATGGGAATATTGATATGAAAAATATGAGTACACATTAAAAATAATATATTTTAATAAAAATACCACACCTAAAGATGAAAGATGATATTATTTTTTAAAATTTTCAAAAAGGGAAGATTATTTGAAAATGGAATAAAGGAGATGAAATTCAATATACATGACCTATTTAGCTAATACACTCTGATCTTTGTGGGGCAAAAAGATATCAATCAACAAAGGGTGAATTTTTTCATTATCACTTTTATTGATGAATTCACTCGGATGAACAACATTATGATTATGAAGAATAATTAAAAAGTTATATAAATGAATAAATATTTTATAAAGGATGATAAACATAAAATGGATGATTATATAATAAAAATAAAAATAAAAATCTAAATGTTTCAAAATGTAATTATTTCAAAAAAATATAAATAAGTATAAAATCATGCATCAATATAGTTCTCTATACATACCTCAATAAAATGTAGTGGTAGAAAGGGAAAATATAATTTGGGTAGAAATGGGAAAAAGTATGCTGGTTGTAAGAACCTGGATCTTCTTTTCAGGTATGTTTTCCTTTTTCTAGTGTTTTTGAGGAAAATAGGAGTTTCTGGAAATTTTTGAAGTACACACCGTGTACTCTTTGAGTACACTCCGTGTACTCGGTTACCGAGGGTAGCTATGTGCTGGCCATGTAACGACCGTGCACACAACTATGTGTGGTGACATGGATACCGCATAATGCGGGGGCTGGTGAAGGAAAGTACACGCCCTGTACTTTTTTTTCATTAAATGTACCAGGGTCATGTTTTATGGACAAAACCATCTCCTTCTAGGTCTGGTTCATCTGAGAGAGACCGTACAACCACAATTTTTCCCGAGCCCCCGATCAAGCATCCGATCTCCGATTCGACCATTGTCTATTACGTTGGGATCTCCACGATAATCTCTTCCTTCTTCTAGAGCTTCATTTCATGATTCCTCTTCTTTCTCAAGTTATCTTTAGTTGAAAGTTTTGAGCGTTTTTGTATATCTACAGTTTTCTTGGGATATTCAAGGCTTGAGGTTCACGTATAGAGATCCTATAACACCAGGGTATGTGGTTTGTGACTTTCTGTTGAATGTCTTTGAGTTATATGTGAAAATTTGTCCAATACCCTTGAACGAGGTATTGTATGTTTACTGTTTTAGCCCTATTAATTTCCTTCTATGATTTTATGCTTAAATAGAGGTTAATTTAATGTGAATAGGGTTAATTGCTATGTTTTGGAAGTGTTTGTCTATGCACGTTCTGTTTAAGACCGTTTGGTTATGCTTAGCCAGTTAGGCTTCCTTGCCTATTTCCCATGCCTAGTGTTGTAGGATGGAGCGATTGTATTTCTGATATGCTGTTATGCTGTAGACTATTATCCAAGTATTTCTTGAGGTTTACTTTGGCCGATATGCTTTGCTGTACTTTTTGACTTACACAGGGCCGTGAGAACATGGTGTAGTAGACCATAGGGAGAATGGATGTAAGGGATTCTCCAGAGTGTCTCTTTTAATATTACGATGTGAGACCATAGGGGGAATTGACGTAAGTGCTTCCTTAGAGTGTCTGTAGTTCTTCAACATAGGCCACATGGGGAATGTGACGTAAGTGCTTCCCGAGAGCACCTTTAGTTATCGATATGAGACTATATAAGGAATTTACAGTGAGGGCTTCCTCATAGATTTTATGATTAAGATAAACTAGAGGGGTTACACTCTGTGTACTTCCTAGAGGGTTGATTGTACTTGTTTGGTTGAACCAGAGGGGTTAAGCAGTGATTACTTCCCAGAGGGTCATCGTTTGTGTTTAGCTGCTTTCTTGTGTTGTTTGGTTGAACTAGAGGGGTTAGGATAAGATTACTTCCTATAGGGTTACCTACTTTGATTAGCTGCTTACTTGATATGTGGAATTTAATGCTTTGAACTGTGTAATTTTTTATTACTGAGTACTTCCTTGTTTACTGCTGAGTGCATCCTTGTTTACTGCTTTCTTTTTTCTTACTGCCTGCCATATATATTCACTGACTATTAGGAACAGATCTTTTGGTGGTTTCCTACTGAGATTTAGTCTCACACCCTGTTTGGGTTATGATTTTGGGTCCAAACAGATTATATTGCTATAGGTATAGATAAGGGAAAGCACCCTTCTACTTCAGGTACTTGATTGATGAGGAATTAGAGAGCATAGGACCAAGCTAAGTCTTGCGATGCTGCTGGAGTTTATTTGTTTCCTTTTGTACATGGATTTTTTCTGTATTATAGTATTGTGACTTGTTTGGCTGCTTTCCTAGACACATGTATCATGTATCATTTATGTATATGTGCTCCTATTGTTTCTTAATTTCAGTCTTCCACTATTTTCTGTCGTATAGTATTATTACTACTTCTGCTTTAGTATATCTATTTTACTTCCTCTGTGTACTCTGCCAATGAGGGAATAGTTTCCTCACTATCGCACCCAAGGTCCTCCCTACTAGTCAGCAGCCTCTGACATTTAGGGAAATGCACTTGAGGCCATGTGACCAACCAGGTACGGGGCACCTCTGGGTGGCTTCTGGAACCAGGACGTTACAAAGTGGTATCAGAGGAATTATTTTCTTCTTGACTTACTGTTTTGAGCCTATAGCCAGGGATATGACGAAATAGGTACTTGATAATAAGCTGTTCCTGGGAGTAGCTAACCCGTGTACAGGGAAAAACCAATCTACCTCGTTATTGAAATTTCTATAGTTTTGCAAATATTATAGTTTATTTTATTTCACCTTGAGTGATTCACATGTTTTGTTTTGTTACCATTGATGTTATTTAGATTCTATTTCTGTCACAACCTAATGAGATGAGGGTATGCCATCTCATGCATTATATATGCACTTTCTAGAAATCACATGTCATGCATTCTTTTCATGCCATTTAGGGTGCATTAGTGAATGAATATTGTTGTGATAGATGTTGTGTTAGATATGCATGATATTGTGATAGATTCCTTGATAGAATACCTACTGCTTGATAGTGTATTGATTGTGTAAGGTTTTGTTTGAATGAATGAAAAACTTTGGTTCTTGAGGTGTTATGGGCCCTCATGAATCAAAATTTGGTTGATCATTGAATTTTTTTCCTTTTTTATAACATGTATAAGATTCCAAGATTTGATTTGTGGGGAGTATGGGCCCTCACGGATCAGAATTTGGCACTTTAATGTTTATTTCAGTGTTTTTCTGGGTTCCAGAGTAGTTTCTGAGGCTTACTGTCCTGAAAACCCAGAATACATAGTGTGTAATGTTAAATACATGCCATGTGTTCTTCTGTTTGAGAAGAAACTATTTTTCTTAGGTACACGCCGGGTACCGTATGTACACGCCGTGTAGTCTCTGACCATATCTCAGACTGTGTGGGCAGGAACACGGGGTTTGGAATCTTTGGTAGGACATGCTGTGTACCAGATGTACACACCGTGTTGTAGAACCATGTAATTGGCCGTGTCACTAACAACATAGGTCAGTTGAGTCCTTCATAATACAAATCATATCTATATGGAACACGCCGTGTAGTGTAACCCGAGTATCCGGTCGTGTAGTGAACAACACGGGTTGGTGAAATCTTCTTGTACACACCGTGTCTGGCACAAACACGCTGTGTAGTTTCAGCCATGTGACCATCCGTGTAACTAACAACATAGGTATTCGAGACCTAAGTAGTACACACTGTGTCCATCTGGAACACTCTGTGTAGTGTGAGCCGTGTATTCGGCCGTGTCACTAACAACACGGGTCGGTGAAGCTCTTCTAGTACATGTCATTTCTGGAACAAACATGCTGTGTACTCTTCTTCTAGGATAACCGTGTGACTTATCCATGTAGAAGAACTCGAGAAGGGGAAGAGAATTCAAGTACAAGCTATGTGTTGGGATAACACACTGTATGTTTGGGGTGTTACATGACCAGTTGTGGCAGGAGTACACGCCCATGTGAAAGGCTTAAGGGAACACACCGTGTAGTCATTATACATGCTATGTATCCATGTTTTAAAAAACTTGAAAGATTTCTTTCTCCTATTATTTTATTACACTTATAAGTTTTAGTCCCTATTAATCTTGATCTAAGGTGTGCGCTTGACCTTGCAGAGTCATGCCACCAAGACATCCTCCAATTGTATGCCATTTGCAAGGCGGTGATCAGACACTGGACATGGATGATCAAGGACTACCTGAAGATCCTCCAGTTGTGCTAGTCTTAGCACCAACCATCATTTCAGACACAGGTGTTGATGCACAGTTCTGAGAGTGCTTCATGATATTCCTGAAGACCTTCCTAGGTGTACCACATCCTGCCCCTTCTATGGTAGAGTTGACGTGGGTTTTCTTGTAGAAACATCCTCCCACCTTCATAGGGGAAGGAGGACCTTAGGCTGCAGAGCCATGGTTAGAATCCATGATTTCTATCTTTGATCATATATAGACACCTCTAGATAGGAGGGTGAAGCTCACTATGTACATGCTTTAGGATTCCTCCAAGATATGGTGTAATGTGATCTCACAAGCAAGACACCAATAGGTTATGACTTGTGATGAGTTTCAACATGCCTTATATGATTATTTCTACCGGGAGACCTTGAGGGCCGATCGAGCCCGGGAGTTCCTGATTTTAGAGCAGGGTACTCTTTCTATTATGGATTATTCGTCTCATTTCATAGAGTTGTAGTGATTCACACCTATTTCAGGAGGTGATGAGTTATTCATAGCATGGAAGTTAGAGGATGGTCTCAGGCACGACATCTGATCACAGGTGAAAATCTTCAGGTTGACTTCCATCACTTCTATAGTTAACCAGGTGCTGATCATAGAGCACAATCTATGGGATTATGGAGTTGTGAGCTAGGGTGGCTCGACAGCTGGAGTTAGTATCCCTCCTAATGTCAGCAAGAAGAACCGCAGGGGGTCTTCACGTGGTGATCCAAGGAGGCGAGACACTTATTCTGGTATCCAGGTGGTATGATACCAATGGGGGAAGAACAGGAATATGAGGCCACTTTACCCGAGAGACCCAGTTGAGTGCTGATATTGTGGAAATATGGGTCACCTTTAACGCTTCTGTCAGATCTTCTCACCAGAAGCTGGTGACAGGGGTTCTTTTATGACTCCTTATTCTGGATCAGCACCACCAGTTACTCCTTAGTCAGGGAACTGGAGTTCTTCCAGCCATTCAAACCAAGGTGGAGGTCATGGCCGTGATAACCAGTTGTCAGGATTTCAGTGAAATCAGGTTGGATTAGCTCAGATTGGCCAGGTAGGGTCATAGGGCCGTAGTGTAGGTTAGAATTTTGCAGTGGAGTAGACCCAGCAGAAGCAGGATCCCGGACCCTCTACAGTTCGAGGTACCATTATTTTTGCCTTAGTTTTAGCTTATTCTCTTTTCAATACAGGGGATTCCCATAGATTTATATCTATTGCTATTGTGGAGAGCCTTGGGCTCTGTATCTTTTCTTCTGCTGATATCTTGATACTAGAAACTCTGTTGGGGACTAGAACAGCTAGTGTACGATAGTGTAAGGAGTTCCCTCTAGAGGTTGGTGGGTGTCACTTCTTATGGGACCTCTATGTCCTAGAGATGACCATATAAGATTTCATTCTCAAAATGGACTGGTTAGTTCCCTTCTAGGCTGTTGCCGACTGCTATCGTTGTAGGGTGAGTTTCACATCACTAGAATGTGAATCGTTTCTTTATAAGGGAGAATGGGATGTCCAGGCGAGTAGAGTGGGACTCGCACATCATGGATTGGGAGGAGTTACATCCCAGATCGCTATTCTATATCTGGATGACCAGGGGACTTCACATATGGATTTGTTTTCTAGTGGTGGATCATTTTAGAGATGTCTTTCTAGAGGACTTTTCAGGTTTGCCTCTAGAGCATGAGGTTTACTTTTCTATTGAGCTTGTTCCAAGAGCAGCACCGGTGTCCATTCCTCCTTATAGGATGGCTACACCAGAGTTATAAGAGCTGAAGAAGTCGTTTGGGGAGTTGTAAGAAAATTTTTTTATCTGACCCAGTACTTCTCCTTGGGGTTTTCCTATTCTGTTTGTGAATAAGGAAGATGATACCCTTAGACTGTGTGTGAATTATCAGAAGTTGAACCAATTGACGGTCAATAATCGATATCCATTTTCGAGGATTGATGATATCTTTGATCAGCTTTGAGGATCCTGGGTGTTCTTAAAGATTTACTTGAGGTCCAGTTATCATCAGTTTCACATTAGACCATGATATATACCTATTATAGACTTCTGGAGTAGGTATGGTCTATACGTGTATGTGGTTATGCTGTTCGGTCTCACGAACAAACCTTCAGTTTTCATGGAACTGATGAATCGAGTGTTCCATCCTTACTTGGATTCTTTTGTGGTTGTCTTCATGGAAAATATCTTGGTGTACTCTCTCACTCCACACGACCATGCCACACATCTTGAGATCATTCTGAGTACACTGAGAGAGAATTAGTTATATTCTAAGCTCTCAAAATGCCCCTTTTGGATGGACTAGATTTACTTCTTGGGTCATGTTATCTCGAAGACATGAGTATCAGTAGACCCAGAGAAAGTGAGAGCAGTAGTTTACTAGGAGCATCCAAAGAAAATCTTTGAGGTGCAGAGTTTTCTAGGGCTGGCTGAATACTACAGATGATTCATATAGTACTTTTCATGCTTAGTATCACCACTTACAGGTTTGACTAAGAAGGGTGAAAAGTTCTTGTGGTCAGATTCTTGTGAGTCAGCCTTTCAGGAGCTGAAAGGGAGGTTGACTTCAACATCGATACTAGTATTTCCAGAGCTGGGCAGGATCTATACTGTGTACTGTGATGCATCAGGTATCAGGCTAGGAGTTGTGATTATGTATGTGGAAGGAGTTGTTGTGTACGGGTCTCAGTAGTTGAGGCCACATGAGAGGAATTACCTGACGCACGATCTGGAGTTGGCTGCTATTGTTCATGATTTTCTCTGTTGGAGACATTATCTTCTGGGAGATCATTTTTTGGTTTTCATAGACCAAAAAAGTCTCAAGTACATCTTCACTCAGCGTGACCTGAATTTGAGACAGCAAAGGCAGGTTGAGTACCTTCATTCCATTGACTTTGAGCTTTCTTATATGCTTGGGAAATGAAATGCAGTGGCTGATGCATCGAGAAGGAGGACTTAGATACAGGCAGTTCAGGAGGACAGTAGTGAGTGGAAGCTTATGGCTCTATTCTCTAAGATGCATTTGGAGGTGCAAGAAAGACAGGGGCATACATTTCATTCTTCTGTAGTTGTTACCTCTACTCTTCTTGATCGAGTTCGAATGAGGCAGCTATCAGATTCAGAAGGCCTAGTCATACGAGAAAGCATGTCAGGAGATGACCCTATTCCTCAATGGACCATAGGAGAAGATGAGATATTACATTTCCAGGGGTGCGTATGGGTTCTATACAACATACGCAATGAGCTGATGTGAGACTTTCATTCCTCTATTTGGGAAGTTCATCCCAATGTCACCAAGATGTATCGTGATCTACACCATTAGTATTGGTGGCCAGGTATAAAGAGAGATGTTGCTGGTTATGTCATGAGGTGTTCCACCTATCAGTAGGTGAAGGTGGAGCATCAACGATTGACAAGGATTTTTCAGTAGTTACCCATTCCTAAGTGGAAGTGGAATAATGTCGTGATGGATTTCCTGACAGGTTTTCCAAGGTCACCACGATGGAATGATGCCGTTTGGGTTATCATTGACAAACTCATGAAGGGTTATCACTTCTTGATGATTAAAGAGACCTTTAGTGTTGATGACCTGAGACGGTTTTACATCCGAGAGATTGTATGTCTACATGGAGTTTTGCACTCCATTATTTCAGACATGGATGCACGTTTTTCTTCTCGGGTCTGGTAGGGGCTTCAGAAGGATTTGGGTACATAGTTACTTTTGAGTACAACTTACCATCCCCAGACAAACGGCCAGCCCGAGCATACAATTCAGGTGCTTCAAGACATGCTTAGAGCATGTATTCTATATTTTGGAGGTTCTTGGGAAAAGCACATACCACTTGTGGAGTTTTCCTACAATAATAGTTTCCAAGAGACTATTCAAATGGCACCTTATGAGGCTTTGTATGGTAGTCCATGACGATCACCTCTATATTGGATAGAGGCTGGAGAGGCAGCTATGCTGGGACCTCGTCTTGTCCATAAGACCACAGAGCAAATAGAGTTGATTCAGAAGAGGATGGATATTACCCAGTCATGATAGAAGTCTTATGTTAATCGACAGAGACGACCTCTAGAGTTTGAGGTTGGAGATCAGGTTTTCTTGCATGTCACACTGAGGTTGGGACACAAGAGAATTAGGAGATAGGGTATGCTTTTTCTGAGGTATGTCAGGCCGTTTGAGGTGTTGGAGAGAGTTGGGCCGATTTCCTATCGGTTGAAGTTACCTCAGAGGTACCGGGATATGCATGACATCTTCCACGTTTCTCAGCTTCGACGTTACTTCTCAGACCTGTATCATGTTTTATAACCCTTGGAGGTTGATCTTGAAGTGAATGCATATTTTGAGGAGTGTCCTATCCAGATTGTTGATCGTAGTGTGAGGGTTATCCGTGTCCAGTCTGTTCCTCTGGTATGAGTGCTATGGCAGCACGGGCAAGTGCATGATGAGACTTGGGAGAGGGAGGATGATGTACGATCGTAGTGGCCAGAGTTGTTTGAGGATTATTCTTCTACGCCACCTTTCTAGGGAAATTTGGGGACTAATTTTATTAAGGGTGGAAGTTTGTAAGAACCTAGATCTTCTTTTCCGGTATGCTTTCCCTTTTCTAGTGTTTTTGAGGAAAAGAGGAGTTTCTGGAAATTTTTGAAGTACACGCTGTGTACTTTATGAGTACACGCCGTGTACTCGGTTACCAAGGGTAGCCGTGTGTGGTGACCTAGAGACCTCCTAATGCGGGGGACAGTGAAGGTAAGTACACATCATTTACTTTTAAAGTACACATAGTGTACTTTAATTTTTTTCATCAAAAGTACCACAGTCGCATCTAATGGACAAAACTATCTCCTTCTAGGTCAGGTTCATTCGAGAGAGACCGTACAACCTCAATCTTTCCCCCGAGCCCCTGATCAAGCATTTGATCACCGATTCTACCGTCGTCAATTGTGTTGGGATCACCACAATATGCTCTTCCTTCTCTTAGAGTTTCATTTCCTGATTACTTTTATTTCTAAAGTTATCTTTAATTGAACATTTTGAGCGTTTTTGTAGATCTATGGTGTTCTTGGGAGAATCAAGGCTTGAGGTTCACGTATAGCGATCATAAAACACCAGGGTAGGTGGTTTGTGCCTTTCTGTTGAAATTATTTGAGTTATATGTGCAGATTTTTCCAATACCCTTGAACTAGGTATTGCGTGTTTACTATTTTGGTCCTAATAATTGCATGCTATGCTTGTATGATTGAATAGAGGTTAATTGAATGTGAATAGGGATAATTGTTATGTTTTGGAAGTGTTTTCCCATGCATATCCTGTTTATGACCATTTGGTCCTGCTTATCCTGTTAGGCCACCTTACCTATTTCCCATGACTAGTGTTGTAGGATGGAGTGACTGTATTTTTGACATGATGTTATGCTGTATATTGTTAGCCAAGTAGTTCTTGAGGTTTACTTTGGCTGATACACTTTGCTGTACTTTTCGAATTATAGAGGGCTGTGGGAACTTGGTGTAGTATACCAAAGGGAGAATGGACATAAGGGCTTCTCGAGAGTGTCTATTTTACTGTTACGATGTGATACCATAGGGGGAATTGGTGTAAGTGCTTCCTCAGAGTCTCTGTAGTTCCTCGTCGTGGGCCACATGGAGAGTGTGATGTAAGTGCTTCCCAAGAGCGCCTTTAGTTACTGATATGAGACTATAAGAGGAATTGCCGACGGGTGCTTCCTCAGAGAGTCTATGATTAAGATGAACTAGAGGGGTTAGAATATGTGTACTTCCCAGTGGGTTGATTGTACTTGTTTGGTTGAACCAGAGGGGTTAGGTTGTGAGTACTTCCCAAAGGGTTACCTTTTGTGTTTAGCTATTTTCTTGTGTTGTTTGGATGAACCAGAGGGGTTAGGCTAAGAGTACTTCCCAGAGGGTTACCTACTTTGATTAGCTGCTTAATTGATATGTAGAATTGAATTCTTTGAACTGTGGAATTGTTTACTGCTGAGTACTTCCCTATTTACTGTTGAGTACATCCTTGTTTACTGTTTCCTTTTCTCTTAATGCCTGCCATATATATTCACTAACTATTAGGCACATATATTTTGGTGGTTTCCTACTAGGATTTAGTCTCACACCTTGTTTGGATCATGATTTTGGGACCAAAAAGATTATATTACTATAGGTATAGATAAGGGAAAGCTCCCTTCTACTTCAGGTACTTGATTACTAAGGAGCTGGAGAGCATAGGACCAAGCTGAGGCTTCGGATGCTGCTGGAGTTTATCTGTTTCCTTTTGTACTTATATTTTTTTCTTTATTCCAACATTGTGATTTTTTTGGCTACTTTCCTAAACATATTTATCATGCATCATTTATATATATGTGCTCCTGTTGTTTCTTACTTTTAGTCTTCCGCTATTTACTGTTGTATGGTATTATTACTGCTTCCTCTTTAGTATATCTATTTTACTTCTACTATGTACTCTGCCAATGAGGGCATAGTTTCCCCACTATCACTCTCAAGGTCCTCATTGCTAGTCAGCAGCCTCTGGAGTTTGGGGAAATGCGCTTGAGTCCATGTGACCAACCGGGTACGGGGCACCTCTAGGTGGCTTACGGAACCAAGACGTTACACTGGTAGAGTATAACATTTCTATTATTTTATAGATATATATATTATTTTGGATGTGCATATTTTTTTTTTATTAGGGATGAAATCCAACATGAATTCCTTTGATAATTTGTATAATAAAGAAACTTTATTGTAATATTTTATGATTTTTGTAACTCCCTGCGTACTAAGGATAAAAATCTAGATCATGGAAAATTTTATGGAAATGATGAGGAAGAAGTTTTTATGGGATATTAATCCAATGGAATAATATATATATATTGGAATAAATGATTAAAAAAGATATTGGATTCTTATGATGTGATTTTTTTTGAAAATGTTACTTAATAAAATTTATTGAAAATATATCAGCCTTAATAAATTTTTTTTAAAATATTTTGTAAGATAAATTTAAAACTTTCATTAAAAATAAAAAAAGTGAATATTAATGTGAGACAAAATAGGAACATGAAGATTTAAAAATATTGTGTGATGAGGAATGTAAGAAAGGAAGAAAATCACTAAATTTTCATACCTTAAAAAACAGGGTGAATCTAGGAACGTAATTAGAAATCATAAAGCTCGCATTAAAAATTGAAAATAATATTAGATTATAAAATTAGACATAACATATCTCATAAGTTGAACTAGAATCAGTTTCAAATACAGTTGATAAAAAATAATGGGTTAATTACAAGAATGAAGAGTTAGATATGATAGAAAAGAATGACATCTGGGAACTTGTTCCACATCTAGTAGAAGTGAATATTATCAAAAAAATTGGGTATACAGAAATAATATGAATGAACATGGAGAAGTATCAATAAATAAATAATCTAATGTTGTGGTTATCACAAAATGGGTTAGATAAAAAATTAGTGAATAATGGGAGATTAAAAACAATTGAGAGTGAAAAATATAGAGATGATAAAATTCATGAGAGTTTTACCTTAAAAAGTAAAAATATTTTCTCTTTTGATAAGGGATATGATTACATTATAAAAAATTATTTAACTGGTAGTTTCGTGTCAAGAAAATATCTTTGATAATGGTTGCAGTTTGATGTAATATTGAAAAATATTGAAAAAAATAGTTGAAAAAATTACGAGTGTGAATAAGCTTGAGGGGATTATAATTTTTTTAATGAATATTACCAATAAATACAAAATGGGAGATTAGATATCCCCTATGATGTTTTACTAACAATGTTTTTTATTTTTTGAAAATATATTTTGTTTGTAATTTTTTGTTAACAGATTAATGGATGATACATAATGTTTGTTAAGAAATGTTGTTGAATTTTTTTGTTACAATGTTTATGAAGGAAGATGAAAGTTTATTAATAAAATTTTATAAGAAATTTTGTAAAAAATATAAATGATACTAATCCGATCCAAACAATTTTATGATCATGAAAATCTCATGACTGATATTTTGTATAAAGTAAGGAATCTACTTTGATGAACTAGACAAATTCTACTAAACAGAAGATTAAAAATTGTTATTTTTGGGGAATATTGAAGAATATTTACTATAATTAATGGGATAAAGCAAATATTTTCTAAATGGGATAACATATTATCTTTTCTAATTGACACACATCACATGAAAATGGTTCACTGGATGGATATTTTCTTGAAACTATCACTTTTAATGTTTATAGAAACTATTTCATGAAAATATTTGCACGGAAATCAATATAATGAGTTTTCTATAGGTATATAAAAATGAATATAATAATAAAATATAATAAACAACATGTATAAATAGAGGAATATAAAAATGAGAAAGACTGAATTTGAGTTGTTATTGTGAAAAAAGGGAAATAGAAAAATATTGAAGTAAATATAAACTAATGGAAGAAAGGAAAGGTAGGTAATTAATAGAGAAAGTTCATGTGACTAAATTATTTATAATTTTCAATAATATAGTAAATAATCTTCAATGGATGAGGTTTTCTAGAAATACTTTTTTATTATTGAATGAGAATTTGTTTATAAATTCTAGATAAATTTCAATGTTGTGAAGTTATAAAGTGCACTGTTGAAAGAAGGAAATCTGAAAAACATCTATTCAGCACCATATGAATCAGATGAAAATAAATTATAAGAATATACATTATATGAAAAACCTTTAGATAAAAATTCATTGAAATAACATCCATCATACGGACAATTTAGAGAATTTTGTCTTGAGTAATGTTTGAGGAAAAAAAGGATATCTGGATAGAGGTATCCGAACAAAGAAATAAATGGGGGAATATAAATAATGGATAAACACATATTTTATTATCAAATAACTAGAAAAAATTTCTCTAGATGGATTAGTTTCTATAAAATATATATCAGATAAAAAATCCACTAGATGGAGATTTAAAATATTTACATATATCTTTGTGAATCATTTTAAGAAATATAATGTTGTGTTGTTATTCAAATTGGTTTGTTATCAAGACACGATTAATTAATATTGAGTGAGTTATTTAGAAAGTAATGTAAACTATTTTTGAAGAAATAATGTGGATACAGATAAATTCATGATTCTCTTGGCATTTTCCTTAATATTATATTAAAGTTGACAAGTGTCCATGAAATTATAGAATTAGTGGAATTTTTTTTTATAATTTCAATGAGTGGGAAAAGAAAAATTGGTTCACAGCCTTTTCTATATTAGAAGAACCTATATGAATTGTTTCCAATAGTAGAGAAAAAAGTTTATACGAAAAATTTCCCAAAATTTAAATATTTCTCATGTTGAAGTATTTGTTAATTTGATTTTTTAACTGGGTTCATATTCTGCTTGATGAAAAATACCATACAATGTTTCATTCAGAGAATAAAGCATAATTTTCCTTCCAGATAAATTAGATAGATATTATTAGAAATAATTTATAATGAGATTTTATGGAAACTGTTTTTTAAATTAGATAAAAATAATTTTATAAAATCAGCACAATTTGAGTTATCCACACCATATGGACTTTCATATGATGGAGGAAGTGCACACCAAAAAGAAATTACTAGATAAAGGAAATCAGAAGGATATTAAAAAAAACTTCTTAGTTCTGAATGTACACATTTTATGGTTTTGGTGACAGATCTTTTCTATCAACAAAACATTGAAAACTAATGGGAGTAATAATAATCATGTCTATTGGGAGATATAATGAGCCTAATAAGAGTTGTACCAAATTTGTAATCACTTATTTCTAATAGTGAATTTACATGGACTGGTGGGATTCTCTATAGTAATGATATAGGTTCAAACACTGAGGCAAAATATTAGAATTCTTAAATTCCTTTTTACTTTATTATTATTTTATACATACGAGTATTTTATAAAATTTGATAATGATAATAAGTATAACAATTTTTAGGGATAAAATTTCATAAATTTTGAAATTTTTGATAAGACAATAACTCATTCAATCCCCCATTCATAGTGGTTTAATAATCCTAAGTAACTTCAATAACCTATAGTAACCAACCCCCATTTTCATATACAATCAGTAATAGAATACCTACATATCCTCTAATATAGTCTATTTTATGTATAGTGGAATGGTAATTTTGTTATAGATATATTATTTTTGGTTGAATTATTTTTATAATCCCATCATTTCATTTTCATTATATCCCCTTTTAAAACTTAAATTTCCATAGGGAATTTAAAATATTTTTAGATCCATGATTAACTACAACTTGGGGTTATTGGTGTGGTAACCCTCACATTTAGGAATAATGTTAAATGAAAAAACCCATTACATGAGGATATAGGCTCTTTTTTAATAATATAAAAGGAATTTTAGATTTTTATTTTTACTTATGATATCATATAATAAATGTTATAGTCATTTATTAGGCTAAATAAATAATTTTAGTGTGAGTCACTAATTATTTTGAAATTTTATGTTCCCAACTGCTTTTTGTTAAATATTTAATCAAAAAATAAAAAACCCCTCCCTAAAAAATATTAGAGGTTTTTTATACATTTAGATTAGTCCTAATAAATTTATGTTATCTTTTAATATTCAATTGTTGTGAAATGACATTAATTGAAGGCGCATAATTATCATCTGTTCTTTTTTGAAATTTTTATAACATTAAAAAAATTCAATCTTCAAAGGTGAGAGACATGGTGGAATAGGTAAAAAAGGTTGGAATGAAAATAGTTTGTTTATATCATATAAATATAATATTTTTTTTATTTTTGAATATTTGATTTCATAGGTGGGAAGATATTTTTTCATAAATAACTGAATAAGTTTTCAAATAATTGTTCAGTTTTTTTATAATTCCATGTGTATTTATTATGTTTTTTATTATCCTTTCCCTATAGTGAAAAATAACAAAGTGTGAGGAAATTTGATATTATTTGGTTTATTGATAATTGTTTATAGTTTTATAGTTTAATTTGAGATATTAAGTAAACTAAACTATGTTTTTTATTTTATTTTGTTATATTCTTCCAAAATAACCCTTAAATAAGATAAAGTTCAAAGAATAAACAATATAGTAGTATATAAGAGATCCATGGTATAATTTTTCAAACCTAATGTGATGAAGAGGTAGAATTGTGACATCCTTATTCAAATAATGTCTCAATTAATGTTTATGATGATTGTTTTTAGGTTTGAGTGGTTTCAAAGGTGATCTACAGGCTTTTCTAATGGGATTATGATGAATAGTGGATATAGGGAGCCATTGTCTTTCTAGTGGGAATCCACCATCTTGACTGTGAAAATGTACAAAAGTATTGTATAGATTATACGCCCACTTTCAAGATGTTACTCCTCCACCAACTCGTTGGTAGGCCATCTCAAAGCCACTGCACTATTGAACTAGCCAATGGATAACCAGTAGTAGCTATATGGTAGCTAGTGGAATCGAGTTAGGTCAAGAATTTAAGGGAATATTTCTATTTTTATACCCTTGAACAACTTAAATAACCCTCTAGTTCATCTTTTTCAAACCTCATTTGACCAGTTCTCCCAAAGAGTCTCTCTCTTATAGTTATAAGCTCCTTCAAACTTCTCTACCAAGTTTTTTTTATCTCGGTTCAATCAATTTTCAATAAATCATAATGTTATTTTATTTCTGTTATATTCTTTCCTCTCTATTAAATTTATTTGGGGATTGGTAGTGGTTCTAGGACATGTTTATGGAATTTATAAACAAGTTATTGATTCCTTCTCCATTCCTTATAGATAATTCATTTGTTTATCTTCGGTATGTAAGATATCATATTAGTGTGGTGCAATGCTTATAATTCATGAGGTATGTATTGATCTATATTCTCTATGGGCTCTTTTTATAAGTGAAACATGATTATATGTTTTTGGAATCATTATTTTGGGCCTCCTCTTAATTTATATTTAATTACCTTTCTTTCTAATTTTTTCATCCTATTGGTTGTGGTTTGTTACCTACATTTGTGTTTGGTAGTTCCAAATCTACCCTATGTTCTATGAACCAAAATTTCTCTTGGTTTGAAAAAAAATATTTCCAAACGAATGGTCACTATCCTTGAATAATTGATTTTTCTGTGTAAAAATGTTTTTGAGAAATATGGGGTTTCACCTCATTTTTCTAAAAAAATTGTAATTTCAAAGAATTGAAAATTTAATTATTAAATGGGTTTTAAAATAATTTATTTTAATAAATTTTTGTTTGCAATGGTTTGTGAAATTTGACAGGGCATGAAAAATTGATTTTAAATAATCCACACATGGGAGTCCTGGGTACCTAGGTGGAAGGCTTAGTATTAGTCCATGTCCATTGGGATTGTATGGGTGTTTACTTTTTGGAGTGTTCTTCCACGACTATATCATTGATTTATTAGATCTAAGAACTTGATATTAACATCATAATGGGGTTTTGTTTCTAGTGTGTTCCTTTATCCCTTGTTTATATATTCATTTACTCTTGGGACTTTAGTGTGCACTAGTCATTGTTTGTGATTATGGTACTAGTGGCATAGATAGCCCAAACATTATTATCTTGTTGGTGATTACCAATTTTCTTTTTCTTTTGTACTATTTTGTATTTTTTAGGATATTATGCATCATTTGAAAAATGTAAATGGTTTATAAAAATTTTATATTGAAATAGTATTACCATGATTTTTTTATAATAATGAAAAAGAATAATTTTTATCCATGGTATTGATATAAAACCATGAACCTACTTTTCATGCAATGTTTTATTCTAAATTGACCATAATGAAATTATTTAATAGACTTTTTATAGAACACATTGGTGGGATCCAATTAAGATAGTTTAGTTCACACTGTATACACTCACTTGAGGGTTTTTAGAACTTGTTCTATCTATTGTGAGAAAGGTAAATGTGACATAGTGAGGCGGTGAGGTTTTTGGTCAGCTTGGGATGCATAGATGGTGGTGAAATGGTGGGATTTTCCCTAGGTATCACATAGAGTAGAAATTTCTCACTAGTTATGTTCTCAATTTTAGGTTGTTTTATAGACACGAACCTTTTCTTATCATTATAACATTGGTTATATCGTTTCTATATATTCTCTTTTGTTTATAGAATATTTATTTCATTTTTTATATCCCTTTATATATATGTCATGTATCTTGTTTTAGGTCAGGAAAATAATTCCCTCTAGTTCTGGTTAGATGCCTATGTGCTTATCCCTAGCCCATTGGGATCGGTATTCCCCATAGAATCTTGTCATGTTTTGGTTTGGAGCCTAGTTAGATGAGTTTTATGCTAACGTATGTGACAATTTTGTATAAAAATTTGGTTATACACAGTCTACAGATGTTGATATATAGAAGATATGATTTTTGGGACTTGATAGGTAGGTTCCAATGAGTTTCTATCCAGCACTTTCTATAACAATAATCAAGTAACCATGGGATATTGAGATGTGTGTCTCATTTTTTGGGTTTTAACACTGATCTTGGTTTCTACTTATGTTCTTTTAGTTTAAAATGATATTGTTTCATTGTCTGATCATTACCTTTAATTTTTGGTATGTAGAAACAACCATTAAATATGTTATACAAGGGTTCCTTAGGAGGATTATACGGATACTTATCCTTAAGGGAATAATATCCTTTATCATAGTATTTTATAATCTATTTTATGCTTATTTAGTTCCATAGACAATAATATACCACATATTCGAAACCATGATATTGAGTTACAACAAGAAGCTGGAAGAGATAGAGATTGAACTGAGAGTTTTTATGTGAGAATCCCCAACCCATTAAGTTTATTAAAGAAATAAATGATACTAAGGATTGGATGGACAATATCAATCTTTTTTTTTCTATTCCTGGAGAAATCTAAGTTTATTAATGTGAAATGTGAAAAATTCAAGAACAAGGGTACTATAAATAGGTCATGAGATTTGATGGATCTATAAAATAATTATATAGGCTTAGAGATGAAGGGATTAAAGACCCCTTTATTCTAGTAGTTCTACCTATAATATTTGATGATTGATAAGTCCTCTGTGTTCCTCTCTTGAAATAAGATAGGGAATTTGGTGTCATAGTACACCAACCATTTTGGTGACATGGTTTCTTTCTTTAGAGGCAGTGATGAATGATTAGATAAGGGCTCAAAAAAACCTACAGAGTTTGTATCCTAGAATATGATTTCAGGTTTTTATGATGAAGATCCCCAACTTTGATGGCATGGTCGACAAGGGTATGATGGAATAAATAGATATAGTGGGAAAGATTGGATCATTTGGATTTTATCTTTAATCTTGTGGTAGTTTCAGTGGTTCATTGGAATGAAAATAAAATTTTCAAATAATTGTTTGGGTGGTGGATGTGGTTATCTTAAGAGGTATTCCTCTATACATTCAATCACATATAGTAGTGTTCCCCAAAAATGATTTTACGGTGTTAATGTTGGGTAAACCTGGTATTCTTTTCTTTAACCTATGAATAATATTAGTGCATGTGGATTCCAAGGCCATCTATAGAGATTCTACCAAACTATGTCTATGCCCTGTTATGGTCAAGTATCTTCAATAAAAAATTCCTTTGTGGAATAATCAAAATATTCAATGTCCATATGGATCCATCCACTATACTAAGGAGTGGTGTACCTTCCTGTAGTGGATGTGTTTCTAGTGGATCTTGATGAGGACCTAAAAATAGAGAGAGGTGATATATCAGTTTCAACATTTATATAAATTACTCTATATGATACATGTTCCTTGAAGCATTTTATACCTGTCCATTTTTTGATGTGTTAAAATATCTGATATAGATCAAGTCCTTTATTATGGAGCTAGCGATGTCTCTTGGTAAGAGGAAAGAATAAGGTTTCATTTTCCATTATACTATCTTATGATAGCCAATTCATATTTGGTCTAGGATTTATTAGTTCTCAATTTACATCTCATCAACATCATTATCAGGATGGATTTTCTAGTGGCTCACTAAGCTAAGAGTGATCACTATTATCAATAGATTTCACTATTTACTTCTAATGGGAGTTCTCTAATATTACAGGGACAATGGGACTTCATGTATGGTTGTATGGGACCTTTTCCCCAAATCTTAGGAGGTTGTTTTCTACTATTTTAGTTTATCCTAATAATGTTTCCTATCTTAATTATCTTATATCTATTTTTTTGGGACTTTATTGAGGTCTTCCTAGATGAATTCTCTGTACTTACACTGAAGAGGGAGGTAGACTTCTCTATCAATATGGTGTTGTGGATTCGAATGATTTAAACTCCCTCTTATTTCATTGAACCTACTTATATAAATTATCTCATTATCTAGATGTATGATCCTCTGAATAAGGTCTTTATTAATCTAGTGTTTTTCCAAAGGTGATTCCCTTCCCTTTTCCAAAAGTATAATGGTTCTTTGTATCTCTATGTGGTATATCAAATACTAAATAGGGTGACTATTAATTATAAGTTCCATTTCACCATGTGGATGCTTATTTTACCAATTAAAGGGGGTGGGGAATTGATCCTTGATTGGGGTATCACCATGTGTGAGTTTATGAGTCAGATATCCTAAAGACCTCTTTCAGAAGAAGATATAGCCATTATAAATATCTTGTTATTCCTTTTGTCTTGAAAAATTCTCTTAAAGTGTTTATGGATTTGATAAATCACATATTCCATAAATATCTTGATAACATTTTTCTAGTATTCATGTATGAGATCCTAGTTTATTCAAGATCTAATCATGACCATAAGCACAATCTAAATTTTGTTCTAGAAATTAGGTTGAGTCATCATTTTTATGGGAATCTATCAAAATATAATTTTAGGATCCAATAGGTGAAATTATTATGGCATGTGATTTCATAACATAGTCACTTGGTTGATCATAAACAGGTGAACTATCTCTTTTCATGGGAAGAACTATGGAACATCTCTGAGATATGGAGCATCCAAGGCCTAGATGGATATTATCAGCAATTAGTAACATATTTCTCAATGATAGAGTCACTTATTATTGATCTTTACAAGAAAGGGGAGAAATTTTATTATGTTTCTAAATATTAGTATTATTTTGATTAATTTAAATGTAATAGGAAAACAACTCCTATCATGATCCATCTAGTACCTAGTAAGGGTTATGTGTTATATTATGATGCTTATTATACTAATATGAGATGTTTACTTATGTTTTATGATCTTGTGGAATCATATAGGACACTTATTATTTGAAGGAATGAGAAAAATAACCCCACTCATGATTTAGATCTCACCACTATTATTCATGACCTTAATTACTGGTAAAAACATCACATTACAGATAACTTCACTATCTTTTCTAATCACAATATCCTAAGGTATATATTTTATATAAAGGACCTGAACTTTTAGAAGAAATTATGGAAAGAATACCACCACTAATTTGACTTCAACATCACATACACCCTAGGGAAGGGGAACTTCATTATAGATTCTCTTAGCAGGAAGTACCCATCTTAGGTTATCTTGGAATCGAAAGTGCAGTGATACCTAATAGGGATTTTCACTCTAATTCATCTGGATGAACAAAAATATTATTCAAGTATGGTTCTAAATAGTGTGTATTTATCATATTATTTCGATGATTATATTCTATAGGACAAGTAGCAAGATTGCGAGATTAAAGGATTCAAGAAAATGGTATATGGTGTGGCAGAAAATTATGGTTTGTCCCTCCCTTATGGTGTAATTCTTCACATCATGAACCAATTTTTCTTCACATTATCTATTAATAATTTGGGTTTGTATGATTTTCATTATTCATCATGGTCCAATCATCCTATAACTTTGAATATTTATATCTACATGAGACAACATTTCAATTGGTTGGGTATAAATCATGACATTGTCAATTATGTATTCCATTATTACACATGGAAGTTGATAAAGGTAGAGAAGCGAAAGTAATATTTTCTACTCTAGACTCTTTTAGTGCTCATTTATATTGGGTATTTTATGTCTATGTACTTCATCATTGGATACCACAAACTCTATGAGGAAATAATTATATCTTAGTGATGATTGATCTATTGTATAAATTATATATTTTCATTTTGATCCGTGAAACCACCAAGGATGAAAATCTAGGTATTCTATACCTGTATGAGACTATGAGATTTAATGGGGTTCCCATGGTAATTATCTCCAAAAAGATCCTAGAATCACCTATAGTTTCTTCAATGTTATTTAAGAGGCAATGAGGACTCAAGTTAGACTGAGTATGCCACACTATCCATAGATAGGTGGCTAGTACGAGCATGATATATTAATTTTAGAGGATATTCTCCATGCCAATGTCTTGAAATATGGTGGATCATGGTCAGATATATGGGAATGGTTGGATTTCATTATAATAAAAGTTACAAGTCATTAATCAGAATGGATCCTTTCAAGGATTTTTATATTCACCCATGTATTTGACCACTTTTTAAGTCGAGGTGGGTGATGCCATTCTTTTGGGATCTAGTCTCATTCAAGAGACATTAATGAGGATACTTGATATACATCAAAACTAGGTTATAGTTCAGAGTTGGAATAAGTGCTACATATATTTTCAATGCCATCCTTTAGAGTTATTAATTGGTTACAAAGTATTCTTGAAAGTTTCTCCTCAGTTGGTCATCATCAGATTGGGAAATAGGGGAAGCTAGTGTCAAGATATGTGGGACAATTTTATATTACAAAGCATCTTGGTAGGTTTTATTATTGATTAGTATTACCAAATATATTGATAGGAATTCATGACGTCTTTTACAAAACTCGTCTTAATAAGTTGAATCATGATCATTTCTAGGTCCCAAGTTAGATGGGGATTGAGTTGGAGCTAATTGTTTAAGTTATGGAAGATCCAATAGAGATAACTTATTCTTATATGAATCTATTTTTTGGGATTTCTATTCTATGTGTCAAAATTTTTATGGTGAAATAGATCATATTCTTATGAGACATGAGAGTGTGAATCATCAGTGAGGAAGAAATGGACTCACCTCTTTCTATAAGATCCTTTTTCTTTATGACTTTTTGGGATAGATAGTCTTACAATGGATATAATTAAAACATTCTAGGTCCAATTATGTCTCTCTTTATGTTTATGAGTTTTTCTTTTTTTCAATGGTTTTAGTGGTGATTTGGGTGGGTGGGGGGTCTAATGATCTTTGGGTAACCAATGAATACAGAGAGAAACCAGCCAGTGGGTCAGAATCCACTAGCTAGATGGTGTGACTCCACCAGTTGGTCAGTGGGATAAAAATCATTGAATGAAAATTTAATATGTCTATTATCGTAATGGTGGTTTCCACCAGGTAGCTAGTGGTGTCTGGTTATGAAAATAAGGTGGATAATTGTATTTTTATTCACTCTAAACACTTAATTAACCATATATTCCAATTTTTTCTATTATAATTTGACTACTGATCCTAGAGAGACACTTCCTTATCATTTTAAGATCCTTAAAACTTATCTTTTTAGCATTTTTATCCCAGATTGATTGGTTTTCAATGTATTATTACATTAATTTATTTCTCTTTCATTCAAGATTCTCTCTTTATTTATTTTAAGGATTAGATAATGTTCTTGGACATATTTATAGGATCAATTTATCAGTTTTTGATTCTTTATATGATCCTTATATATCCATTATTTTTTCAACTTCTAGAGGCTAGATCTCATGTTTTTGTTGTGCGATACACATGATTATTGAGGCATGTGTTGATCCAACTTCTCTGCTAACCCTTTTTATTATGGAAGCACAATTATAGTTTGTTGGAATCACTTTTGGGTCTCTTATTACTTTACCTTGAATTCCCTTTCCTTCAAGTGTTTGGATCCTATTTTAGGCAGTGAAAAACCTCATTTTGAGGTTGTTGGTTCTATCTATAGCCTATATTATATTAAACATGAGTGATTATAGTTTTATAAATTTATTTTTAAATTAATTGAAATGATACTTTATTTTATTGAAATGAATTTTTTATTTTTTTGATAAAATATGGTATTACACTCAATTTCGTAAATGAAATGTATTTTTAAAACATTGTGAAATTGATTATGAAAATTTATTTCATAGAATTTTTATCAAATGATAATTTAGAACTATTTATAAAATGTGATATACCATTTGAAATTGATTTAGAATATGCCACACATGGGATCCTTAGGTATCTAGGTGGAAGGTTTACTATAATGAATTTTCCATTATAATTGTATGTGATTTTACATCCTATAGTGTTATTCAGTTCCTAGATCATAGATATATTTTATCTAGGAACATGATGTTGAAATTTCAATGGGTTTAAATTTATATGGTGTTCCTCAATCCCAATAAAATTGGTACATTGACTATAGAGACTTGGTTCACACTAGGCATTATGGTAATTGTGGTATGATTAACCTAGATAGACCCACCTTTGTAATCCTAGGGGTGGTCAAAATTTTGTTTTAGATTCTATAATATTATGTATTTGATACGTTATGTTGTATGATTTGATAAATGTACTTTTTTTAGAAATTATGATTTGGAATTGTATTACGTGTATTTTGGTTTATAAGAATGAAAACAGGGAATTATTTACCATGATTTTGATATAAAAATGTTTATCCTCTTATCATTCCATATTTTCTTTTAAATTAAATAAATTAGGATTATTTTAAAATACTTATTATGGAACACCTAGGTAGTATTCTTCTAAGACTATTTAGATCACACCCTATACACTTCATTGGGGGTGTATAGATATTTTTTTATCTGATGTTGGGAAGGGAATGACACCATACTGAGGTGGTGAGTTTTTTGGCTAGTTGAACATGGGTATCTTTTGGTGATATAGTGGTATATTTTCCATGTGTTACATATAGAATCATTTACTATATTGATATTTCTATTCTTTTGGTAGATTTATTGACATGTACCTTGGTTTTATCTTGATACTTTTGGTTAAATCTCTACCATGGCCTCTCTTTTGGTTATTGAATATTTAATTTATGGTTTTTCTCTATATATGTATGCATGGTGTCTAGTTTTAGGTTGGGAAAATCATTTACTCTATATTTCTTTGGATTCCTGAGTATTTTTCCCCAACCCATAGGGATCATAAATTCCATTTGAGTCTTATCATAGTGTAGTTTTGATCATATTTAGATAGGTAGTTTGTGATGAGATGTGATATGAATTCTTGATGATAATAGAAAATTATTGAAAAGTCCTATATTATTTTTGATTTTAACTTTTTGTTTATTTGTTGATGGAGGTGTTGGGATGTCTTACATGAGGTTTGGTGAAATATATGGGGAGTTTCCAATTATTTTTCAACTACCAATATTGATCACACTTTGATCATGTGTGCTACAAAATGACTAGTTTTTCAATGGATAAAAGCTATTTTCATCTTATCAATTCCACTATAAGAGGTTTACTATATAGCATGTGGAAATTTTTGAAGCATGATGTTGAAGTCATGAGTTTTAAGAGTTTATCTATTTTGTTCATGATGATTTTTTGTTGTGTTATGAGAATGGTTATGGTAATTATACACCTTAGTAATTATTTTTTTTCTGTTTTTTATGTTTATTCTTATTGATTTTAGAGTTGTATTAATTGGTTGGGGTAACTATTTGGGATGATGAGTTTTTCTTATTGTTTTGAAAGTGAAGTATATGTGGTTTCATGATTATTGAAGTTGTGGCATGGATTGTTATATGGAATGGGAATAGTTGTAGATATTTAGGTTGAAATGACATGGTTGTGGGGTTTTTTGGAATATGATAGAATTGTGGTTGACATCATATCATGAGAGGTTTTTGTGTCCTGTATCATAGTTTCTCAATAACATGGTTTGATACTAAGATGGATGAAAAAATTAGTAACTAAATAAAGGTAGAATGGATTTATTTGTTAATAATGCAGGGAAATGGGATTTTCATATTTGGTATGTGGGATAGAAATTGATGAGTACTCATGTAGGATATAAATAATGATGTAGATGATCAATTACAAGGGGGGGGATTTTAAGTTTAAAAACATTCATTTTTAATGTTAAAGAAAACTATGTTTAACAATGTTAAACAAGGTAAATTCACAAGACAACTTTTAGTTCTACTAAACAAACTTACTAGGTTCTGAAAATATGGTTCTAAAAATGAAACTTAAGGAATATTTATAAGAAAAATATTCTACCTTAAAGCATATAAAATCTTATTAAACAGAGTATATAAAATTACAAGAAAGTATATGAAGGTTATAATTTCTTCCTTTATCAAAATACAGTGGAAATAAACTTGAAACAAAATAAGTAACAAGAATGAAATATTTTATCCTAAAGAGTTGGGTATCCAACAACCTTGGATAAAGGTCCCTTTATTTATAATTTCAAGAAATTATGTCTTACCCACACTAGGGTAACCCCTTGATAAGAATATCAGAATCTCTCTTGCTATGCCCGGAATCCCTCTAACTTTAAGGTAGTCAGCACCTCTGTCATCCTATCCATAGAAGTCCTCAAACTTTAAGGTAGTTGGTACCTATGGATTATTATCCCCAAAAGTCATCGATTGTACACAAAAACAATTGAATCCACATAAAGAAATCTGAACAAGGTATTGAGTATGCACAAATCATGAGAGTCTCTCTGAAAGACGCTGCCGTGGGTGCTTTCAAATGATGTTCGGTTTTGGGTTACTTAGGTGCAACAAAGTGGCTGACCAAAGTCGTCTCTCAAAGGGGGAAGTAAATTTAACAACTTATTAAAGGTATTTTGAAAATAAAATAAAAATAATTAAGAAAAATACTTGAAAGGATGGGGTTTTTTAATCATTTATAAAACTAGAAGAATTTTTCTGGAAGAAGATCGCATATTTTTTGTTTTTAATTTTGAAATGTAGTTCGATAAAAAAGATGCAACATGAAGATGTTTCTTTTTTTCTAAAAAATATTTTAAAAGGAGTAATTGATATAAATCTACCTCTTAAATAATTTATTAATCATTATAATTTAAATTAATATCAATTTAATTATGATCCCTTAATTTTTTAAATCCCGAACCCTACTAGAATTAACTTTACCACAAAGATGAAGTGAATTTAACGCTAGGATAACTTCAGAACATGCAATCGCAACACCCTGCTTTGATTGATATTCTAAGGTTAGATTATGGTCAGTGGTAAATTAAGGCACATATACCCTCTGGAAATTATAATTAATTTAATTTAGGGTTTATATTTTAACACTATAAATTGATCCCATGTGGTTTTGAATTACCAATTAAGTTCTCGCTCTCACAATTCACACAATTCTCGACCTCGCGTGATTTGTGTTTATTGTTCAATTTATTTATTAGTTTCATTTAAATTGAAAAATAAATTAATATATCATATTAGGTGAATTACAGTACCTCATTTATTCAAAATAAATTAATTAATAAGTTAAGATATAGATCGATTATTAAAAAGACTACTCTTCTATGGGTGGCGTAATCATCGTAGAAGCGAATTGCATTTACAATAGTTTATAATGGGTATAACACAATCATGCTTCTACTAAAGAATTAAATCCCATATAGGAATATTAATATAATAATAAATTTTAATAAAACATAATAAAATATAAGAAATAAAAGAAGAATAAAGAAGTTTAATACACAAATGAAAACATTACAACATGAAAAAGAGAAGAAGGATTCGATGAGGGGATCCTTGCTTCAAGATATACCCCTATTAAAATGGTTTTAGAATTTGGGTAAAACCAATTATCTTCTGCCTAAAATATCCTAATTTATGCCCCAACCCCTAAAAATGAGAAAAAAACGAATTTATAGAGTGGATGGGAGGCTAGGTTACAAGTGGTTTCAAGTGTGAATGGGTAAATTCGGCCAAATATTTTAATCCAACTAGCACATCCCATTTGACCAAAAAAACACGTTAATAATCTCTCCTTTCAGAAGGTTGATTTGTGAAAAATATAATCCTAGAGATACTCTCAAAATTTGGACCTAATCTAAGGACGAATGCAGGACTTATAGCCCAAATATAGAACCCATGTCCATTCTAGTGAGTTCATCCCACCATTGACTTAATATCCAATTTACTCTATCCAAATGCACTCTTTATCTCTAGTGTCCTTAATAAAAGTTGTTGAAATTTAAGTTAGGAACAATTTTTAAAAACTTTAAGTTAAAATAAGTCATATTAAAATATTTATCTGTGAAATACTACAGTGTATTTTAAGAGGGTAAAACTGGAGTTTTCATCAAATTTTCAAATGAATGATCTAATCCCAAATATTTCATAAATAAATATATTTAGCACAATTTGAGGAAATTATGTCATTTATTATCAATAAAATATTCAAAAAAATAGTGTTTTATCAACTCCCCCAAACTTACCCTTTTTCACTCCTGGGCAAAACCTCGTATCAAGTAAACATCAATATCAAATAAAAACAAATTTTAAAACAGATATCCTTGAGGTCCAACAATTCCACACCAAGAAAAAAAAGATATAATGCCCAATAAAAACCATTATTTCAAGTTCTCCATTTATATCATTCAATATATTTCCTCTTCATTTATCCTCTAATGTACAAAACACTTATCTTAATAGAATTTTCTCTTATCACACAAATGTCAATTTTTCATCAATGTCTTTCTCATCCAAACTCATACAAGGGTCACCATAGGCTCGATAAATTTCTACATCACCATAGGATGTGAGTCAAGGAAATATGTTTATCATGAGGACTTTCCAGGGTTGTTCTGTGGCTTTTAGTTGGTAGGATTTAGATGTGAAAAATTCTAAGGCTGAATGAGGAGGACTTGACTCTTTTTGAAGAAAAATTACATTAATATAATTTTCACTTAAATATGGTCTCCTCCTCAATCCCCATAGCATAAATTAATGTTCATCATCATTAATGTTAACACCAATCAACATTTCAGTAGTAAAAATTTCAATATTCTCAAGAGTGATTTTCTTGAAAGCTCTAGATAGGCACAACTTTCTTCCTCTATTAGAATATCCAGAAAAACACAACTTTAGTTATCATGAAAGCTCCAAAAAAGGCACAAATTTCAATATAATGATTTTATTCAGTAGAAAACACATCTATTCAGAATTTAATTTTCCACCCAATGTATCACAAAATTTGGTAGCACAACACAAGACAGCTTCCTCCACACTTAAGTTCAACTAGATTATGCAATTTCACTTCAAGAGTTGGTTGGATAGGGAAAATTGGATTATAATGTGGCTAACCTAATAGGATGTTCATGGATTTTAAGGGATAAAAGGATTAAATGTTAAAGGTAGGACATTATAAAAAATTATTCTTTGAAATAGGGCCTTTAATACCAAACAAATTCCTCAATCATTTAAAACATAAGTACCTCAAACCCTCAAGTTTTGAAAAGAGTAAATCAAATTCCAGTTAAATAAAGCATGGTTTGGTTCTCTAAATAAGTGAGGTGAATGTGAAGAATATGAAAATAATGGTTCAAAAGCCTCACAGGAATGTGATTTCAAATATAAAGACAATGATATGTGGTATGAGATTCAAAATTTAGTGTACTTTTCATGAAATTACTAAAGATTTGAACTTGAAACAATGTCATTTTCAGCATTAATTTAAGCTCAGTTTCAAAGGATAAATTGTTTCACTTATTGATATGGATTTAAAAATTGTGATGATAATCATTTCAGCTCAAAAGTTTCAAAAAAAAAACACACACACACAAAAATGAAAAATAAACACACAAAATTTTAAAAGCCCACATTTTTTTTTGTTTTTTAAAGATCATTGAAAAACAAGAAAACGATTTAAATTACTAAACTAAAAGGTTTCCTCCCCCACACTAAAAATATTTTATTGTCCTCAATGTGAACCCATGAGATGATATATGCACATGAAAAGTAGAATTTTAAATAGGAAAAATAATATAAAAGTGAAAGGGTTAGGAACAACCTACTATGCTCAAGTGGTGATGGGGTCATGCAGTGTGATTAAATCCACTACATCAGTAGGAAGTCCCTCAATATATTTCATCAAACATTTCCCATTGATTGTAAAGCTTATTTCAGTGTCCTCTTGTGCAATCTCCACTACACCATAAGGAAAAACATTAGATACAATATAAGGACCTAACCACCTGGAATGCAACTTACCATGCATCAGTTTCAGTCATGAACTATAGAGAAAGACTTTTTATCAAACTTGAAATTCTCTTTTCTGGATCATTCTATCATGAGCTACTTTTGATCTTTCCTTGTAGAGCCTTGAGTTCTCATATGAAGACAATCAAATCTCCTTAATCTCTTTAATTTATAGCTTTTTTTGTATTCCAGCTTGTCCAAATCTATGTTGCATTTTTTTATAGCCCAATAAGCCTGATGCTCAACTTCCATATGGAGATGGAATAATTTCCAAAAAACAATCCAAAATGGGGACACAATTATGGGAGTTTTGTATGCTGTCCTATATGCCCATAGCGCATCATCTAAGCTCTTGCTCCAATCTTTCCTATTTGGCTGGATAGTTTTCTCCAATTTTTTTTTCAACTCACGATTTGAAACCTCAGCCTGGCCATTTTTTTAGGGGTGGTATGGTGTTGATGTTTTGTGTGTCACCCCATACTTCCAAAGGAGGGAATCCAAATTTTGATTGCAAAAGTGTGTCCCTTGGTCACTGATGATGGCCTTCAGTACTCCAAACCTGCAAAAAATACGTGCTTTGACAAATTTCACAACAACATGAGAATCACCTGTCTTGGTGGCCTTAGCCTCCACCGATTTTCTCATATAATCAAAAACAACCAAAATATACAAAAAACCAAAGGAACTAGGAAAAATATCCATAAAGTCAATGCCCCACACATCACAAATCTCACAGAATAGTATGGGTTGTTGGGTCATCTCGTGTCTCCTAGAAATGTTCCCAGTTTGTTGGCAATGAGAGAATGACTTACAAAACACATGAGCATCATTGAATAAACTAGGAAAATATAATATAGAGTCTAAGACTTTCCTATCTGTCCGTTGGGGTCCAAAGTGTCCACCACAAGCAATTATATGACAAAATTGTAGAACAGACTCAAACTCATGATCAGGAACACACCTCCTAATACCTTAATCACTACACATGCTCCATAGGAATGGATCATCCTAAACATAAAATCTTGAATCACTATTTAAGTTTTGGACTTGATGTTTCTTTAAATTTGAAGGGATTTTAGATGCAACAATGTAGTTCACTAAATTAGCATACCAAGGATGCGTACCTGAGATGGAATAAATTTACCCATCGGGGAAAGTGTCCCGAAGTGGTACCTAGTCCAAGGTGTCATCCTCAAGTGTGTGAGTAAGCCTACTCATGTGGTCTGACACTAGGTTTTCTGACCCCTTCTTTTCCTTTATCTCAATGTCAAATTCTTGAATAAGGAGCATCCATCGGATTATCCTGGGCTTTGCGTCTGGCTTATCCAAGAGGCACCTCAGAGCTGCATGGTTAGAAAAAACAACTATTATAGAGTGCAATAAATATGAACATAATTTATCTGAAGTAAATATAATAGCAAGAAACTCATTTTCCGTGGTTATGTAGTTTGATTGGGCTGAATACAGTGTCCTCGATGCATAGGCAATCACATGTGAACGTCCCTCCACCCTATGAGATAAGACAGCTCCAACCGTGAATTTGGAGGCATCACACATAATCTTATGAGGAATCTCCCATCGTGGGGGCTTTATGATCGGTGGAGTGGTCAAGAACTTCTTTATCGCATCAAAGGAAGTCCTGCAAGAATCATCAAACAAAAAATTAGAATCCCTTTGAAGTATTTGTGACATAGGAAGAGAAATCTTAATAAAATCTTTGATGAAGTGCCGATAAAATCCTGCATTCCCTAGGAAAGATCTAACATCATGCACACATGAAAGATACGATAAGGATGAAATAATGTATATCTTAGATTTATCAACCTCTATCCCATATTTTGACACTACATGCCCTAAGACAATGCCATGCTCTACCATAAAATGACACTTTTCAAAGTTCAAGACCATATTATTCTCAATACAACGATTCAACACCTTTCCCAAACTATATAGACATTCATCAAATGAGGTTACATACCCTATAAAATCATCCATAAATACCTCCATGCAGGTGTCAATAAAATCATAAAAAATACTCACCATGAATCTCTGTAAGGTACCTAGGGTGTCGAAAAGTCCAAATGGCATCCTCCGGTAGGAAAATGTGCCGAAGGGATAGGTAAATGCAGTCTTCTCTTGATCCTATGGAGCTATAGGTACTTGAAAATATCCAAAAAATATATCCAAGAAACAATAATATGTTTTCCCAGCTAGTCTCTCAAGCATCTGATCAATAAATGGGAGGGGTAAATGTTCTTTGCGAGTGGACTGATTTAGTTTCCTATAATCAATACACACATGCCAATTGTTTTTCACCTGCATTGGAACTAACTCGTATTTCTAATTTTTAACAACTGTAACACCACTTTTCTTAGGCATAAACTGAATAGGACTTACCCATTGAGAATCTAAAATGAGATAAATTATACCTTCCTTGAGTAAAATTTCAACCCCTTTTTTAACAACTTCTAGAAGGGTTGGATTGAGTCTCCTTTGAGGCTGCCTCACCGGTTTAGCCCCATGCTCTAAAAGAATCCTATGCATGCAAATGGAGGGGATAATAACTGATATGTTAGCCAAGGTCCACCTAATTTCCCTGATGTTCTCCCTCAAAATATTCAAAAGTTTTCTTCATTTTTAAAAGGAATATTATTATCAATTATAACAAGTAATCTATCACCACTCAAAAAGTATGAGTATTTGAGATTTGGTGGAAATGGATTGAAATATGTTCACAATGAACATCAGTATCAGAATATAAATCATCAAAATTAGAGAATAAATCCTCAAATACATTAGCATACTCAATATCCATGTCATAATCAGAGTTCACATGATCAAGATCAGAATATGAATCCATTTCAAAATAAAATCTTAGAGAGTCTTGTTCATTAGAAATGGGTGTGGAAGTTCTCCTATACATTAAACCAGAACCAATACTCATAATATCTCTAAGCATAGGACAATCAAATTCAATGGGGTTTTTACTTGGTGGTTCAAAATGGGAGATAACAAAAGAAAAATAGTCTTCTGAGGGGTACTTCATGGATTCCATAACATTAAATATCAAAACTTCATCCCCAAACTCCTTGGAAAGTGTAACCTCATTGAAATTTATGATAGTTTTTTTGTAGTTTTGAGGAAGTGACTTTCTATGATAATGGGAGAATGAGAACTTACCTGATTGTCCTCCATTTTAAGCACATAGAAATCTGCTAGAAAGATCATGGCTCTTACCCGGACAAGTACATCCTCAAGAACTCCTGCTGGATATACTGTAGCTCTATTTTCCAACTGCACCACTACTCTCATGGGATTCAACTCACCAATCGGTAAAGAATAGAATACAGAGTGAGGCATCACATTTATGAAAGCTCCTAAATCACAAAGTGCATCAGAAAAGTGAAACTCCCCTATAGTGCATAGGATAGTTAATTTCTCTAAATCCTTGCACTTAATTGGCATTGATAGAGTTGGTGTAATGAGTGTTGACACATTCCTTCCAATATTGATCCTCTCATTTCCCTTGAGCCCTATTCGATTGGTACAAAGTGATTTTAAGAATTTTGCATACCTTGGGATTTTCTTGATGGCTTCAAGTAAAGGGATGTTGATCTCCACACACTTGAATGTATCCAAAACTTATTTTTTTTCATCACCTTTTCATCCATATGCTTGGTTTGTACAACTCTATTTGGAAATGGAAGGGGTTTATGAGGAATATCATCAATCTTTTTCTTACCTTTGTCTTTCTCCTTGGATTGCTCATCAGTTGGTATGGAATGGGGCTTTTCTAGAGTTGAGGTGAATCATAGTGGAATGGTAGGTATATATGTATCATTAATTTTCTTCCAAATTGTTAATGTGATGGAACTAACATTCCCCTTGGGGTTTGGAGTAGGTTGGGAAGGTAGATTTACGGAGTTCTTACTTACTAGTTCATGGAGGGAAGTAGCAATCTGGCTCATTTGAGTCTCCAACTCCCTCATCTATGAACCTTGACTCTTCAGCTCAATCTTTTGATTAACAAAAATTTGCTTCATAATATCATCAGTGTTAGAATATCCCTTTGGTTTAGAATTTCCTTGTTGTTGACTTGTTTATGCTTGAGATTCAAATCACCTTTGGGGTTGTTGGAAACCCTGCTGGTAAGGCCGGGGCTTCTGAAAGTTTTGTTGAAAAGGGGGACTTTGTTGTTTTCCAGAGTTATACCTCATGTATGATTGATCCTTCCACCCTCGATTGTATGTTGGAGAAAATGAATCAAACTTATTTTGGGGATATGGTTGCTATTGTTGCTGCTGATATGGTCTCCCAGGAAACACTACTGCACAATATTCTGTTTCTTATAGTTGGGGGCAAAAGTCAGTTGGGTGGTTTGTCCCAGTGAAAATTCCACAAGGCCATGAAGTAGGGTTTTTTTAATAATTTATAAAAAAATAAAAAGTTTTCTGGAAGAATATTTCATATTTTTTTTGTTTTTAATTTTGAAATGTAGTTCGATTAAAAAGACGCAACACGAAGATGTTTCTTTTTTTCTAGAAAATATTTTAAAAGGCGTAATCGATCTAAATATACCTCTTAAATAATTTATTTATCATTATCATTTAAATTAATATCCACTTAATTACGATCACTTAATTTGTTAAATCCCGAACCCTATTAGAATTAACTTTACCACAAAGATGAAGTGAATTTAACCCTAGGCTAACTTCAGAACATGCAATTGCAACACCCTGCTTTGATTGATGTTCTAAGGTTTGATTATGATTAGTGGTAAATTAAGGAACATATACTCTCTATAAATTATAATTAATTGAGTTTAGGGATTATATTTGAACACTACAAATTGATCCCGTGTGGTTTTGAATTACCAATTAATTTCGCACTCTCACAATTCACACAATTCTTAACATCGCGTGATTTGTGTTTATTGTTAAATTGATTTCTTAGTTTAATTTAAATTTAAATCTCAATTAATATATCATATTAATTTAATTAAAATGGCTCATTGATTCAAAATAAATTAATGAATAAGGTAAGAGATAGATCAATTACTAAAAAGACTACTCTTCCATAGGTGGCGTAATCATCGTAGAAGCGAATTGCAATTGCAACGGTTTATAATGGGTATAACCCAACCACGATTCTACTAAAGAATTACTGACCAAATTGGAAGATTAATAGAAGAATAAATTTGAATAAAACATAAGAAAATATAAGAAATAAAATAATAAAAAAGAAGTTTAATACACAAATGAAAACATTACAACATGAAGAAAAGAAGATGGCTTCGATGAGGGGATCCTTGCTTCAAGAGCTACCCCTCTTAAAATGGTTGGATAATTTGGGTGAAACCAATTCTCATCTACCTTAAATATACTAATTCACGTAACAACCCATAAAAATTAGAAAAACACTAATTTATAAAGTGGAGGGGAGGCTAGGTTACAAGTGGTTTCAAGTGTGAATGGGGAAATTCGGCCAAATATTTTAATCCAAATTACACCACCCATTTGACCACCAAAATGCATGAATAAGCTCTCCATACAGTAGTACAATTTGTAAAAAATTTAATCCTAGATCTCCTCTCAAAATTTGGTCCTAATATAAGGAAGGATTCAGTGGTATGACCCAACTACAGAACCCATCTCCATTCTGATGAGTCCAGCCCACCATTGACTTAATGGTCCATTTAGTCCATACAAATGCACTTTTTAGCTCTATTGTCTTGAATAAAAGTTGTAGAAAATTAAGTTTGGAACACTTTTACAAAATTTTAAGTTCCAATAAGTAATATTAAAATATTTATGTACGAAATACTACAGTTCATTTTAAAAGGGTAAAACTAGAATTTTCATCAAATTTTCAAATGAATGATCTAATCCCAAATATTTCATAAATGAATATATTTAAAAAAAATGTGAGTAAATTATGTCATTTATTGTCAACAAAATATTCAAAAAAATAGTGTTTTATCACTCTCTCTAGAAATCACATCAACAACATGCAATTTATAGAGTGATAAAATTATTATTTGAGCTCATTCAAATGAGATCCTATTTATAGGCACTTCTCCAATGATCGTCTCCCTCCTACAGTGGTCATATTTTTCCTTTAATTTTAGAGGTACCTGTACATGTGTCACTCAACCAACGGTTAGTTAGAAATAGATTGTAAGACATCATTTCAAAGCAAGTGTAAGTGTAAGTAAAATAATGTTGCTTAACCAAATCTATTTTTCAGAGTCTAAGGAAAAATAAAATTCAGAATGTAAGAAAATTAACATTTTGTGTCTATAATACATGGATATTAGGATTATATTTTACCAAGAATTTGGAATCTAAATTCTATGGTTTTTGGAGTATAAATTCCAATTGATTCGGAATATTAATTTAGAGGAATTCAGAGTCCAAATTCTTAGAATTCTGAGTTTGAATCTCAAAGTATTCAGAATCTGAATTTCATAAAATTTAGAGTATGAATTTCAGAGAATTTGGAGTCTGAATTTCAGAGAATTCAGAGTCTGAATTTCAGAAAATTCAGAGTCTGAATTCACAACCTAAAAATAGAATACTCATATCTAAGTATTTATAGAATTCCTAGGTTTTATAATGTGAAACCAAATTTTACATTAGTAATGAAGTGAATTAGATTTAGAGAGACTATAAAATGAACAATGAAAACATATGTAAGGAAAAAATTTCCTTGTAGAAGGAAAATTTTACTTATTAGGACATTTCTTAGGGAAATAATAATTATCCTTAAGAACGAGTGTTTGTGATTTTCAAAACATAGAGAAATGGAAAATTTATAAGGAAACCTTAATGACTCAACAATCTCCCCCTTTTTGGAAAGTACAAACATCCTTATGAAAAAGAATATAAGGACTTAGAATTTTACTTTATGAGTTTAAAATAAAACTTTATCTCCCTTTACATATAGATCATAGTGAATATGACTGACTCCCCCTTAGGTTTGGAAATCCCTAAGAATCATATTCTTGACTTCCTTAAAGAGATTTTCCTTTTACTTGCATAAGGAAATATTCATTGTTACAATCTCCCCCTTACTTAGGGAATTATCTTCCATACTTAGTATTCTTTTTATCATTCATTTCTTCCCCTTTGTGATTTTCAAAAAGGAATGAAGATAATGGAAAAAAATGGTACCTTAAATATTAGTACTATACAAAAAAAGACGTATGATGGACAAACATGATTTAATTACGATAGATAGAATTTGTACAAGGAAATAAAAATACAAAAAAAGATCGGATTGAGGGAAAATATTTATCCTTATTTCTCCCACGACATCAACTTCTTTATGATGGTTTTCATCTTCTTAAGATCCTTGTGATATTATTCAATGCGCTTGGACAACTGTTCTTGATCCTCATTTTTCTTTTCCAAGGCTCTGATTTTTTTCCTGAGCCTTAAGTATTTTTACTTGAGCCTTTAAAAGTTTTTATTTCTTGCTGAACTTTTCTTCAAACTCTATTATGATATCCCTTTCCCTATTCAAATTCATATCCACTAAGTTAAGTTTCCTATTCATGTCTTTTACTTCCTGCTTCCGGACTGATTGTTCAAGATTCAGATTCTTATCAAGACTATAAGTGAGATATTTTATTTTGTTATCTTCGGTATCAAAATCATCCTTCACATTATATTGAAATTCATCAGAGGCTCTCAGATTTTCAATTATCTTCTTTGACCCCTTGGTGATTTCCTTTCATGACCTCTTATGAGAATCATACCCAAAGTAGCAGGATTTGAAATCAACCTCAAGCCTGACAAACTTATCCATAAGCATGGAAAAAAATATGATTTTTGATTAAACGAATTCTAAAGCATCTAACACCTTGAGTATATACTCGAAAACAAAGGAATGGTATCAACCTGCTTCTTCAAAGATTGGACCACAAAATCATGTCTAAGAGAGGACTATTTCAAATCAGATTCTTTGGTTGGTGAGGATTCTTTTTCTATCTCAACAGAATTTCTCTTTGAGGATCCACCAATATCTTTCTTAGCCACCATGAATTTATTAGGTGTATCAACCAACACCTATTTTCTTTTATCATCTTTCAGAATGATCTCTACAGCCTTTGGAGATTCATGGTCACTATCAGATAGTTAAACTATGTTTTCTTCCTCAAAAATTTATTTCTTAGCATCTGCCACTAGATCCTCTAGATAAAAGAAGTCATGGTTGCTGCTTTCATCATCATATGGTTTATTCACTTCTTCCTGACCCTTTTCTTCTTTTACTGGGGTAGAAAGTTTTAAAGATTCATCTTGAGAATTCCATAACGACAAATTTTCATAAGGAATCTCCTTCTCATGATAAATCTCTACTTGCCTTATGACGTCATCAGTGTCATCCCCTTCTTCCTCTCCTTATTCTTCTTCTTTTACTTCCTCTTCCTGCACAATTTCTTCATCATATTATGGTTCCAGAATCACCATCTTCTTTCTTAGAGTCTCTATAATTACTGGTTCATTAAGAAATGTTTCTAGTACCCGAAGCTTCTCAGAGACTATCTCAGTATCCTTTAGAATAGATTGAACAATCTCGGCTTCAGACATTTTCTTATTTTGCTTCTTTTCTTTTTCTTGCTTCTCAAGATCCTCAACAGCTTTCAAATTTAATGCTTTTGCCTCAGCAGGTTCCAAGCCAAAACTAGGACCCCCTTCCTTCTTATTCTTCTTTTCTTCTCTCAAATTAGAAACCATTTCATCTGGATTAGTCTTTTGCTTCTTTGACTTAGGTGGTGCTAGTTGAGTTTCCTTAACAACATGAGATTTTTCATTCTTTTTCGATTCTTTCACCTTTATCTTCCTTCCTCATTTCTTGGAAGTCTCATCCATTTCATTTTCTTCAATAAGGATTATATTTTATCTTCAGATAAATCATAAAATTATCTAGATTTACTAGAAAAACCAACCTTTATTCTTCTTAGTGTATCATCACTAAGAAACATCACCTTGAAATTATTTAGCTTTGAGCTACTAAGGATTTTGAATGAATCAAGACAGAGAACTATGAGCTTGGAAAGAATGGCCAGATACATAATATGGTTGATCTTTGGTGTCTTAACCCCTAAAAAAACAAGGCACTCTATGGCCTTCTCCTTATCAAAACATCCTAAAAATTCTGGATGCTTGTGGGTGCAGAATTCAGATTCTCCCTCAAAAGGGATTCCAATTTACTAGCAGCCATACTAAAATAAAGAGAATATTTTTTCCTATAACTCTTGAAAGAAAACTTATCTTTACAATCTTGAACAAATAAACTTATAGTTTAATAAAATTCTACTAGAAAATGAGGATACAATGGATCCTATCCATTTTGTTTTGATATACCCAGACTCTCCCAGCCATTCAACTTGATATTATTTGAGATAAGAGAATCATACTTTGAAAATAATTTTGGATCTACTATCCTTTCTATGTATATCTACCATTCATATATTTTCTTTACCGATGACATTTGATTTTGAGAAGAAGCTTCCAAAGACATTCAGATTCAAGTAAAACCAGGAGATTCAGAATTATCCTTAAGAAGAGTAGTAGGTATTCAAGATGTAAAAGCTTGAAAAACGATGTGGGAAAACCATTAGGGGACTTTATATAGGCATTTGAGATGATAGTTCGTCTTCCCAAAATGATCCAATGGTGGTGACTCACTTGATAAGATCTGATGGTTGAGATAATATCTGAAGACGGAGTTTTGTAGGTTCTGATCTTTTGAGGTTTTTTGGATAAAAATTTGAAATTTAGGAAAGTGAATCCGAATTTTTTTAACACAAAATGAAAATACTAAAAGGTAAAAATTTATTACAAAAATTTAAGTAAGGCAATATACCTTTCGGATTGCTAGTAAATTTAGCAGTAATGAGGAAAATTCTTCTTAAATAAATTTTTGATTCCATAAAATGATTACGAAGAATTTTGATTATGAAAAATTTAACTAAAAAAATTATTACAAAGAAAAAAAATTTCACTAAGAAAATTTTTGATTATGTAAAAAAAAGTTTCACTACGAAAAATTTGATTGCAGAAATTTTGATTATGAAAAGTTTTCACTATGAAAAATTTTGATTACGAAAAATTTTCACTATGAAAAATTTGATTACGAAAAATTTTCACTACAAAAAATTTTGATTACAAAAAATTTTCATTATGAAAATTTTTGATTAATCAAGAAAATGTACCCCCTATGAAAAAGAGTTAGTTATTATAAGGAGATAGGTTTTAAAAAAGAGTTAATATAGAATATTACCTTAAAATTATCATTCCTAACTTTAGTTTAATGTATTCAAATATATCAGAGGGTAAATATTTTGTGAAAATATCAGCAAGTTGATATTGTGTTCCTATAAATTGAAGAATGATATCTCGTTTATGTTTGTGATACCTAAGAAAGTGATTCTTTATATATATGTGTTTTGAACGAGAGTGATGTGCATGGGTTTTAATTAGAGCAATGTCACTAGTGTTATCACACATTATCTGTGTTTTGGTAAAATTCATTCCATAGTCTGTGAGTATATATTGCATCCACAACACTTGGGCACAATAACTTCCAACTTCTACATATTCAGCTTCTGCAGTGGAAAGTGCTACTGAGTGTTTCATTTTGCATGACCAAGAAACTAATGAATCTCCTAAGATATGACAAGTTTCAGATGTTCTTTTTTCTATCCATTCTACTTCCACCAAAGTTATCATCCGAAAAACTTTTTAAAACAAAATCACTTCTAGATGAATAAAAGCGTCTTAAATCCATGGTTCCCTTTAAATAGAAAACATTTCTTTTCACTGCCTTTAAATGAGATTCCTTATAATTGGATTGATATATTCCACATAAGAATACTGAAAACATTATGTCTAGATGGATAGATGTCAATTATAGTAAACTTCCTATCATACCTCTAAATGATGTTTGATATACTGTTTTCCCAGCTTTATCAAGATCAAGAGAATTTGAGGTACCAATGTGAGTACTTATACTCTTAGTGTTGTCATATCCATACTTTTTAAGAAGATAATTAATATACTTATGTTGGCATATATAAGTTCTTTATGGGTTTTTAGAAATATGAAAACCTAGGAAAAATGTTAACTCACCCATCATACTCATTTCAAACTCAATTTTCATTAGATTTTCAGACTAATTAGTTATATATTGCTGAGTTGAACCAAATATAATGGCATCAACATAAAGTTTAACAATCACAACATTTTTATTATCTTTTTTTTATAAAAAGATTTGGATTATCATTTCCCTTAACATATTTGTTTTGTAACAAAAATCTTGTAGTTCTATCATACCAGGCTCTAGGAGCTTTTTAAGTCCATATAGAGCTTTGATAAGTTTGAAAACTTGTTCAAGAAGTTTTGTGTCTTCAAAACCAAGAGGTTGTTCAACAAAAGTTTCATCTTGAACATACCCATTAAGGAAATCACATTTTATATCCATTTTAAATAGTTTGAAATTAAAGAATGCTGAAAAGGAAAGTAAAATATGAATAGATTCAAGTCTTGCTACTGGAGCATATGTTTCTTCATAGTTTATTCCTTTTTGTTGATTATAGCCTTTAGTAAGTAATCTAGATTTATTTCTCACAATGATTCCATTTTCATCGCACTTATTTCTGAAGACCCATTTTAATACAATAATAGAAGTTTCCTTAGGTCTTTCAACCAAGTTCCATACTTTATTCCTTTCAAATTCATTTAGCTCATCTTGCATGGATTTAATCAAATCTTCATCACCCAAAGCTTCATCAGTGATTTTTGGTTCTAATTGGGAAAGGAATTCTAGATGTTCTACTTCATTTATTAAGTAACTTATAGTCCTCACATATTGATTTAAGTCACTGATGATACTATCACTGGGATGATTCTTAAGAAACAACTGATTTGGGTTTTGTAAAACCTCTTCATCAAAATATGGTAGGAAATATTCTGGGATAAATGTTTCAGAATTATTTTCTTGAAAATTATTTTTATCAGAAGAATATTCTATCAAGGGTTGATAATCAGTTTTTGAAAACACATTTGAAGATGTAGGTTGAGGTTGTTTAAAAACAAAGGGATCAGTTTCATCAAATTTGACATGCACTATTTCTTCAATTTTACAAGTATTTTTATTAAATACTCTATAAGCCTTTGAAGTAGTGGAGTAGCCTAGGAAAATTCCTTCATTATATTTGGGTGAAAATTTATGTAGATTATCTTTAGTATTCAGAATGAATACTTTTTAGCCAAATACTTTGAAGTAGGAAAGTCTAGGTTTTCTACCATCCTATAGCTCATAAAAAGTTTTATTAAGAAAATTTATAATCAAAAATCTATTTATAGTATAACAAGCAGTACTTATAGATTTATCCCAAAAGTGTTTAGCTATAGAATATTCACTCAACATGGTTCTAGTTATCTTTTGAAGAATACGATTTCTTTTTTCAACAACACCATTCTGTTGAGGAGTTCTTGGAGCTAAGATGTTTTGAGTAATAACTTTTCTACTACAAAAAGTTTCAAAATCTGAATTTTAAAATTCTCCTCTATGATCACTATGAATAGTATCAAGGGAAGGTTTTTCTCATTTTTAAATTTGGATTTAAATATTTTAAAATAAGAAAAAGCTTCATATTTCTTTGCTAGAAAACAGACCCACATAAATCTAGTGTAATCATCAGCTAAGATAAATACATAAAATTTTCCTCTAATGCTTCCAATTTGTGTTGGTCCAAAAAGATCCATATGCACTAAACGTAATGAATTAGAAGTTGAGACATCATCAATTGATTTAAAACTCGATTTATGTTTCTTTCCATATTAACAACAATCACAAACTTTTTAAGAATCAAATCTAAGATTTGGTATATCCTTAAATAGTCTTTTCTTTGAGAGTTTTCATAGGTTTCTAAGGTTACAGTGTCATAGAATTCTACGCCATAACCAAGATTGATCTTCTATTTCCCTAAGACAAGGTAGATCTTGGATCCTATGGTCTTCTAAGTTTAGTGTGTATAAATTCTCTTACCTACGGGTAGAAAGAATAAAATATTATTTGGAATTGTGTACTAATCACTTGTTATTCCTAAAATTCACAAGGTAACCTTCATCACATAGTTTACTTATGATAATGATGTTGTGCTTAAGACCCTTAACATATAAAACATTTGAAATTAAAGTTTTTCCAAGAATAAAAATGTTACCTATACCAACAATTTCTCCCTGATCATTATCCTTGAAGGTTACTTTTCATCATTTCATAATGATAATATTTTCAAAGAATTTTTTGTTACCAGTCATATTCTAGGAACATCCACTATCCATGTACCATGTATTTTTATTGGTACTTTCCTTATTTTCTTGAAAATAAGAGATTTAGATTTTTATAATCCAAAATTTCTTGGATCCAGAAATTTCAGAATGCAAGATTTTGGGTATCCACATTTTCTTAAAAAAATAATCTTTATAAAAACCTAAAGACTAAGTTTTATTTAAAGAACATTTTTTCCTAATGTCCACCACACTTACATTTAGTGCAGAATAGAGTAATTTGAGGAAAAAATATTTTTTACTGAAAACTGGTTTAGATTGGGTAAAACCAAATCCAGAATGATTCCGTAGAGGTCGAATTTGGGAATACATTTTAACAAAGTTTTCCTTACCATAGGTAAAGTTTGATAAACACTTCCTCAAGGAAAATATTTTGGACTTTAGCTTTATAACCAAGTTTTTATCCTCAAAAAAATTTATTTTATAACTATAGTTATCCTCTAAAATATTTTTTTTAGAAATTACATTTTCAAGATCCTTAGAAATTTTATCCTTCTCGGAAATAACTTCCTCAAGGTTTTTTTGAAATACTTGAAAAATATCAAAAAAATTAAAATCAAGATCTTTAGAAAGATCTGATACTTATTTAGTTAAAATATAAATTCTAGAATTTTCTTAATCAATTTTTTTATTGAGTTTAGAATTTTCATTCTGAAGGATTTTATCAAACCTAGACACTTCTTTATAAGAAGGTAAAGTATTATCTTCTGATGAGGAAGACTCATCATCTAAAGATTCATAATATTTATCATATATATAATTTTCATTAAAGGATACATTTGTGATATATTTAGTATTGTGTACCTTGGCCATTAGATAATGTTTTTCAATGGGTATCTTGGCTAGTAGACCAAGATTCTTTTGACCTGAAGATTCATACTCTAAGTATTATATAAAGAATCACCACCCCTGGAACTCTAGGTGTCATTGTATTTCAATAATTTATTATATTTATCCTTGTAGTACTTGTTTTTATTCCATTTAGAATGTTTTTCCTTTCTATCCTTTTTCTTAAGCATAGGACCGTTTATCCTTATATAACCTGTTCTTTTGCATTCATAGCAAGTAACTTCCAAATATTTCTTGTCTTTTCTTTATTTCTTCTTATATCTAAATTTAAAGTCTTTCTTTCCAACTATATTGTTCATCCTTCAAGAAAGATTAGATATCTCATTCTCAGAATGTTAACTTTCACTAGATTCAGATAAAACAGTGATTTTCATAGACTTGGATCTTATAATCCTTTCCAGAGTCTTGGATTTAGTAGTAGTAAAGGATAAACTTCCATTACGATTATTTTCTTATTCATATCAGCATCTCTTTTAATTCTTGTCTCATGTTGAATAAGAGTTCCAAAAATTCATCAAGAGTAATTTGAGATAATTTTCTATCCTCATCAATAGATGTTCTCTTGAATTCCCATTAATTTGGCATTATATCTATAATATTGACCACAAGAGCTTCATCATCAAGACCTTTCTCACCCATAGATTGTAAACTATTAACAATTGTCATAAACCTTTTTTTACTTTGCATACTGGTTCTCCATAGGGAAATAGAAATCCATGATACTCTGCTCTAAGAATAGATCATCTAGTTTCAATCACTTTGGATGTACCGAAATGTGTAACTTCTAATTTCTTCCAAATAAAATTTTTAGCTTCACACGAAGAAATATGAATATATATATTCTTGTTCATAGAATACAAAAAAGTGTTACGTACCTTATAGTTTATTTTATATTCTGATTTTTCGTGATTGGTAATGGTTATGACTTCCTTTTCAGGAATCTTGTAATCTCCAGTAAGCATGACAAAGTTTTCCACTCTAGTATTAATAACAAAAGTCTTCATACGATCTATCCAGTACTCATAATTATTTCAATAAAATATTTGTGGTCTAGTAGGATTTTGATTATCAATCAAAACAACGTTCATTCATTACATTCTATAAGAAAATTTCTTTCCACAGAAACTTTTTAATAGAAAAAAAACTTGAGCAAGGAAAAAAAATATAGAACAATGAAAACACGAGCTAGAAAACTTATATGTGAATATAAGAATTTTAGAGACCCCCTCTGATACCAATTGTAGGATCTAAATAATGATATAGATTCTCAATTACAAGAGGGGGGGGGGGGGTGAATTGTAAGTTTAAAAACATTAATTTTTAACCTTAAGGAAAACTATGTTTAACAATGTTAAACAAGGTAAACTCACAAGACCTCTTTTAGTTATTCTAAACACACTTAAAAGGTTCCAGAAATATGGTTCTGGAAATGAAACTTAAGGAAAGTTTACAAGAAAAAAATATACCTTAAAGAGTATATAATATTATTAAATTGAGTATATAAAATTACAATAAATTATATGAAGGTTATACTTTCTTCCTTTATCAAAATAAAATGGAAATAAACTTGAAACAAAACAAGCAAAAGAATGAAATATTTTATCCCAAAGAGTAGGGTATCTAATAACCTTGAATAAAGGTCCCTTGATTTATACTTTCAAGAAAGTATGTCTTCCCCACACCATGGTATGCCCTCGATAGGAATATCAGAATCTGTCTTGCTATCCCCAGAAGACCTCGAACTTTAAGGTAGTCGACACCTCTATCTTCCTATCCACAGAAGTCCTCAAAATTTAAGGTAGTCGATACCTCTGTCTTCCTATCCTCAGAAGTCCTCGATTGTACACAACAAAAATTAGAGTCGCAAGAAGAAATCTGAACAAGGTGTTCAATATGAACAAAGCATGAGAGTCTCTCTCTCTAGAAATTACTTCAGCAACATGCAATTTCTAGAGTGATCAACTTGTTATTTGAGATCATTCAAATGAGATACTATTTATAGGAACTTCTCTAATGGTCAACACCCTTCTACAAGGGTCATATTTTTCCTTGAATTTTGGAGGGACCTGTACATGTGTCACTCAACCAACGGTTAGTTAGAAACAGATTGTACGACATCATTTCAAAGAAAGTGTAATTGTAAGAAAGTGTATGTGTAAGAAAAATAAGGTTTATTAACCAAATATATTTTTTGGATTCTAAAGAAAAATAAAATTTAGAATATATGAAAATTAACATTCAGTGTCTATAATACATGGATATTTGGATTCTATTTTTTAAATAATTCAGAATCTGAATTATATGGTTTTCGGAGTCTGAATTACAATGGATTGAGAATCCGAATTCTAAGGAATTCAGAGTCTGAATTCAGAGGAACTCTGAGTCTGAATCTCAAATAATTCAGATTCTAAATTTCATAGAATTATGAGTCCGAATTTCAAATAATTCAGAGTTTGAATTTCAGATAATTTGGACTCTGAATTTTAGAGAATTTGGAGTCTGAATTTGGAGCCTAAAAACAGAGTACTCTATATCTAAGTATTTATAGAATTATGAGGTTTTATAATGTGATTTTTTTCCTTAGTAATGAAATGAATTAGATTTAGAGAGAATATAAAATGAACAATGAAAATATAGGTAAGGATAAAATTTCCTTGGAGAAAGAAATTTTTTTCTTATTACGATATTTCTTTGGTAAAGCCTAATTAGCCTTGAGAAAGAGTGTTTGTGATTTTCAAAACATAGAGAAATGGAAAAGTCATAAGGAAAAATTATTGACTCAAAAAATATATGATTTATTGAATTAATATGACAGAAAATGATGAAATGAAATATGTTTAGGCTTGGATGAATTGTGGTTATTGATTAATCAGTGCTTTTAAATACTATAATTCTAAATGAATAAAATATATCTAAAAATTTTTATTCATAAAATTAATAATTATGTGATGAAATGGGGATATATATTAGCTATGTGGTATTTGTAGAGGTAGAGTAGATTGGCTCTGTATTTGATCAGTTGTGGTAGTAGTTGTTAATTTTAGGAGAATTGTTCAAAGTGGTGAATAGAGGTTAGGTGATGTGTTTGTGAGTGACCCATATGTTATCCTTGTGTGTATTATGATATAATTTTTTATATATTTTTTCATATAAAACAACACATGAGTCATGTTCTATAACCAATGCCCATAAGTGGAGATGGGTTTCGTGGGCCTTCACCAAAATCGATTTTTTTTAATGAAACATATGGGTAATTACTCCATATTATATAATTATCTTTAGATATAATATATGTTTTGGTAGGTTGATGTTTTAGTTATATATATGGGATATAATTTCCTTAGGTTAATATATATATATATATATATATTGGATGACATGGTTTTATGGTTGTGATGTGGATAAATGGTGGGGGATGTGCATGGTAGAAGATGACCAAAATGTTGATTTCCTTCATGTTTTCATTACCATATTAATATAAGGATGTGATGCAAATTTTTTATGTGGTATATGGTACTTTATTTTTCATTATCATTTTGGAATGGTTTTGTAACACCCCAAGCTTCTACGGTACGCTTCTCTTTGAATAATGTGATAGCATGTGTTGTACGCAACACCGAGTTCTAACACACCATAACTAATCAAACTAGCCGTTATGAATAGTAATACCTACTTTTTGAAATTATATATATTCTATATTTCAAAATGGACTTCATTTTTGGATTCGTAATATCGAAATTATCCTAGGGTGAAATTTTGGTACTTTTCGGATAACTTTTATATTTTGATGAATAGTGAAAATACTAAATTTTAATTAAAAACAACTTTTTTAATCAAAATAATTAATAGTGATAAATTATGAATTTTAGTAGTTTTAAATTATATTTAGAATATATTTTTACCATTTAATATAATGTTGGTCATTGGACATAATTTTACAATTAAACCGAACATAAACAAGTGTCAATCTTTTGATAGTTATTATCTCTTAAAAACACGCTTTTTGTTTTGACAGCGGGAATTAATTTTAAATTAATTTCTGCCACTTCTGTGTTTTGAATTTAGAAAAATGGATTCCATATTTGGAATCAGGATGTTCAAATTGTGTAAATATGTAACTTTTATTTTTAGACATTTTGAATAATTACTGCGGTAAATATTTTATTTACCATGGTTAAGGGTAAATCCGGTAAATAAGGGTTAAAAAATAATATTATAATAATACTAAATTACCCTAAAACGTGTCTTAACCCTATTGGTTGATACATGGTCGACCATGGGCATCTTTGGCTCTATTTTGGGACCCCATGGATCCACTTGTAAGTGATAATGACACATTATATTAATAAAGCTAAAATAAAAATAAAAATGGCATAAGCTTACATCTTTTAGAAGGACAATTTTTACATAGGGTTATACATGTTGTATTTTCGATTATAAATATTCATTAGAAATCTTAAAAGATTTCCTACATAATGATATTTTATTTATAATTTTTAGACATTAAATAATTTATTTTATTTATGACACAATGATGATGCAGTAATTACTATAATAGTGAACAATTAAAATAATTGATATTATAAATACCCAAATAAATATAATATGAAACTTTTAATGAATTAAACTAATTTTCTAGGCTAATATGATATATTAGGATTGATTTAATGGACTTTGTTCGAAGTAATAAATCTGTTATGAGTTTCACAAAAATCAACTATTGAATAGTGTCAAAATTGACATAAAAGAGTTCTTAAAACAAATATTATATTATTAATTGATATTAAATTCCTAAAAATCTAAGGTTCGGCCAAGAGACTTATATTATGATAGGTTAATCATTAATGGACCACTTGGGGGTCGCTTGGATGTATATAGTAAGTTTATTAACCATATTATATAAAAATACAAAGAGACATTGTAAAAGTGAAACTAATTAACTTAGAGTTAATACTTAAAGATAAGGTTAATATAAGTACCCAAACCTGTCTAAATTCTATTGATTGAGTGGTTTTCGACTTATCCCCACCTTAACCTTTGAATAATAAGCTTTGGAGCCATTATAAACCGAATATGAATATATTATAAATTAATATTTCTAACTTTTCCAAAGGTGCCCCTCACCCCTCTTATAAAAGGGAACTCCTCCTTCTCATTTCTTCACACATTAAAAGCCTTTTGGTTCGGCCAAACTCTGCCCAAATACTCTCCCAACATCCCTCACTACAACCTAGAGGCCTTAGTTTGATCAGAAAGCCAACCTAAGGAGCCCTTTTGATCAAATCAAAAGGAAGAACCCGAAGAAGAGGTAATGATTTCACCACCCTTTTCTAAGTTCATTTCTTCTTCCACTTCTTCTTCCTTTGTTCTTACCATTCTAAAATAATAACTCCAGTATCTCACATATACTGTGATGTTATTATAAGTATGGTACAACCATATTCAGTATTCTATCCACCCTTTGAATAACATGTCACCATACGTGCGTACGTACGGCTTACCGTCTCCACGTCGTGGTGTAATTGTTATTCAATATAATATTATTTGGATGGGTATAATAATGATGTGTAACTCATGTAAATAATAAATATAACATGTTAATGATTCTGTATATATGATATACCATTCATTTATATATTATTTTAATATCAAAAGAATGATATTGTCGCTCGTGCGTACGTACGGACTACCGTCTCCACGAACTCGATGAGATTCATTCTCCATCGTATCCATTCAAGTATAATTATCATTTTATGATTTAAAAATGATGTTTAAGGACTTGATATCATTCTGGATATGAATAAGATACAACAAACATGGCTTATGTAACAAAACATATAAAAGAAAATGAGTAAGTTAACACCCGAAACGATGATAATTCTAAGATATTATTAATAAATCAATGTTAAAAGATCATATATGATATCATATTAATATATATGATTCTTGTATAATTTAATAACAATTATTTCACCATTATACAGGAGGTTAACCTACCCCAACCAAGGAAAAGTACAAGGTAAGGGTTATTTCACAATCTCTTCATTATCCGAGGTTGTATTATACGTAATAATCTACTGGGATCTCTTTATCATCCACATCCATGTTTCTTCGAAATGTATTTCAAAACATTTTTACTATTTACAAGAATATGGGTTAAAGTCATTTATACCCTTGTTTGACTTTTTATAAGAGGTTTATAAAGGAATCTTTCCGTCGTTTTCAAAACAAGGTCCTTTTTAACCTTTTCGACAGAATTGAGGTAAGAATGTTTTTTTTAACTTATACGGCGGGTGCGGTTATTTTACGCCGTTATAAAATCTTCAAAGCTTTCCTTACAAGCTTATAAGAATATTTTCAAAGAAAATGTTTTATTTTATATGGATCTTAAATGATTTCAAAATAAAAGGAGATACTTCTTTAAAAAGAATTTTGATTTCATCTATGCCAACATCCTTTGATGGATTTTAAGATTATTTGAAGTTGATTTATTATGATACAAAACTTCTATATTGTATTGAAGGTTTTGTGATATGTTTGACTGTGGATGTGCTATTTTTATACCATTCATAGTTTATGGTGAAATTATTGACATTTCGTATGCTAGTTTTAATACGAATGTTTATGTTATGTTTAAACCTTTTCATATGGGAATGCATTGGACTTAATAAGTGACGGGTGGAGCCCGCTATAGCTCCTCGATGCATCGGTAGGTCTCATGAGACAAACTAGTGTCTTGGCACAAGGCCTTGACAAAATCTTATTTGTAGTCTTGGCACGAGGCCTTGGCTATGTGGTTATGATAGTCTGGCATTATGCATTCCAACATTATGAAAGTGGTTATTGATTTTTGCATGTGATTATTCGATTAGTAGAATATCCATGTGAATAAGTAAATGGCATTATTTCATTTTATTTATGCCATACCATGTTGAATGTTCATGTTTAAAAGGATTTTGTTTTAGTTATACATTTCCTTAAATGTTTATTCTTATTTATAAAAGTTTCCGCTATATTGTTATCCTTACTGGGCATTTGAGCTCACCCCTTTTCTATGTTTTATTTTTCCCAGGATGTGATGAAGTAAGTTATGAATGACCTGCAGGGATATTATGAGGGGATAATAGTGTGGATTGTGGAAACATTATGTTGTTGTATTAGTTTTTCATTTTATGATGTAATGTAAAACTTATGAATATATCTAGTGTTTCCAAGGCTACTAAACCAATCGGTCTTTCGAGATTTGATATTTCTTGTGATCATGCCAATGTTACGTAAATAATGCACCGACTCTTGGTAACTGGGGTCGGGGCGTTACAGTTGGTATCAGAGGAAGTTTAGTACAAACCTTGGAATCTAGATTTAGATAAACTCTGATTAGAGCACGTAGACCTAAGATGAACTTTGAGGATTAGTATAGAAGAACTTCCTAGAATTTTGGTATTGTAGAGACTTTGTGAGTTTTCCGAGCAATACATCCCTGTCTGGATACGAGCAGGTAGAGGTGGCTCTGGAACAGATGTACCTAGGGGTAAAACCCGAAAACACCGCTTTGAGCTAGACTCGAACGGGAACTGGTGCACGACAACGGGCCTTGCTGCACTCTTGGTTACGACACTCCCGGGGGATATGCTTAGGATAACTCTCACTTTCTTTACAAATCATTATGAAGGGTTTATGAGTATATACTTCTTCAAAGAAAACATATTTATGATTATGGATTATATCCATAGATAGTTCAATTTATGTTTAGTGTTTTATAAGTATGGGATTATGTATTTTGATTCATAAACTGATCTAGTTTATGCCATTGTTTAGAAATGGCGCCTAGTGGAAGAAATGGAAACCGTATCAATGCACGCACTCCATGTAGGGATTGCCCTCCTGCTCAAGATAATTATAGTGGGGCTGGTGATGCAACTGGTGCTGATCAGCTAATCACCATACTGGGACAACTTACTCAGGTTATGAATAATAACCTTACCCGTATGGAGCACCCTGATCCGCAGCGTGGAGGATCAATGTTAGATCGATTCATGAGGCAACAACCACCAACGTTCAATGGGAATACAAATCCCTTAGTAGCTGAGCAATGGATATTTTCCCTAGAGAAAATATTTCAGGCTTTGGGGAGCAGTGAAAGGGAAAAAGTTATCATGGCAGTTTACCGCCTCACTGGAGATGCTGATCAATGGTGGTCATTGATTCAAAATACGAAGGAAGATGATGAAGTATCAAATATGGAATGGAGGGAATTCAAAGATCTGTTTTTAGAAAAATACTTCCCTCGCGACCATCGAGCGGATATGGAAAGACAATTTCTGAGTCTGAGACAAAAGGAGGATGAGAATGTCACAAAGTATGAGGCTAACTTTACAAGGTTAGCGAGGTATGCTGGAGATTATATTCGCAACCCAAGAAGTAAGATTGATCGTTTCTTTGATGGGTTAAAACCATTTCTCCGTCGAGCATTAGTCTCACAATCCTTTTCATCGTACGAAGACATTGTCTCATGTGCTATAAAGACCGAAAAGGAATTCTCTAAGTCTTATGACTTTAAAGCAAAGCAAGAGAAGAAGAGACCTGCTGATCAATCTGGGAATGGAAATAAGGGGAAGAAGGGAAAGGTTGAATATCCATCTTGTGGTAAATGCGGGAAGAAACATCCTGGTACTTGCTTGAAGGGAATGGGAGTCTGTTACAAGTGTGGTAAAAAAGGCCACCAAGCTCATGATTGCAAGGGGAAGAAGGAAGCTACCAACGTTCAGTGCTAAAATTGCAGGGAGATGGGGCATTATGCAAATGCATGTCCTAAGCATCAGGAGAACTTACCTCAGAAAAGGCCAAGGGATCAAGGCCAGGCTTATGCTATCACTACTGCTGAGGTAGAAGCTCCGAAAGACGTGGTGGCAGGTAATTTAATGGTTTCCTCAAGTTTAGAAAATGCATTATTTGATTCTGGATCATCGCATTGTTTCATATCTTCCCAGTTTGCTAAGAAAATTATATATTTCCAATTTGATTTAATAAGGGAGTTGTCAGTTAAAACTCCTAAGGGAAGTATCGTTGCAACAAAGTTTTGTGAATCAGTCCCCATTAGAGCACATAAATTTTCTTTATCTGCTGATTTCATCGTCATACCTATGATTGAGTTTGATATAATCCTCGGTATGGACTGGCTTTCGGACTATGATGCGAAGATTTATTGTAAGAAGAAAGAGGTTACGATTCTTGATGATAATGATAAGGAGCACCTTATTTTTAGAGCAGAATCGTCACCACCTAATTCTTATTTAGATCCACCCCCAGTAGCTCAACTTAATTCAATTATTGGGGAGGAAGAGAATGAAATAACTGTCGGTGAGGAAAGGAATGTTCAAATAGAGGATGTACCTGTTGTGAAAGAATTTGTAGATGTATTTCCGGAAGATTTACCTGGACATCCTCCAGAACGAGAAGTTGAGTTTTCTATTGATTTGATTCCTGGATCAAGGCCTATATCAAAGACCCCTTATAGAATGGCCACTGTAGAGCTAGTCGAACTAAAGAAACAACTAGAGGAATTGAGTAATAAGGGATTTATTCGCCCTAGTGTTTCTCCATGGGGAGCCCCTGTTCTTTTTGTTAAAAAGAAAGATGGATCTATGAGGTTATGTATCGATTACAGGGAGATCAATGCTATAACGATAAAGAACAAGTATCCCCTACCTCGTATTGATGATTTATTTGACCAACTGCATGGAGCTCAATACTTTTCAAAGATTGACCTTCGATCTGGATACCATCAGTTGTGTGTGAAGAAGGAAGACATTCCGAAAACAGCATTTCGAACCAGGTACGGGCATTACGAGTTTACTGTAATGCCGTTTGGATTGACTAATGCACCCTCTGTATTCATGGATCTGATGAATAGAGTCTTCAAGGAGTATCTCGATGAATTTGTGGTGGTATTTATTGATGATATCTTGGTATACTCCAAAACCTACGAAGATCATGAAAATCACTTGCGCATTATCTTGAAGACTCTGAGGAGGCATGAATTATATGGGAAGTTTAGCAAGTGTGAATTCTGGCTTCAGGAGATTTCTTTTCTTGGCCATATTGTCTCTAAAGATGGAATCTCTGTTGATCCTTCTAAGACCAAGGCAATCCAAGAATGGCCAGCACCTACGAGTATAACTGAGGTACGTAGTTTTATTGGTTTGGCAGGTTATTATCGACGTTTCGTCCAGAATTTTGCCCGATTGGCTAACCCATTAACGAAGCTCACACGTAAAGGGGTTAAATTTGTTTGGACAAAAGAGTGTGAATAATGTTTCGAAGAACTGAAGAGAAGATTAGTCAATGCTCCTATATTGACTCTACCATCGGGGAATGATGGGTTCGTTATTTATAGTGATGCATCGAAGAAAGGACTTGGCTGTGTCCTTATGCAGAATGATAGAGTTATTGCCTATGCATCACGACAGTTGAAAATTCATGAACAAAACTATCCTACTCATGATCTTGAGTTAGCAGCTGTGATCTTTGCTTTGAAGATATGGAGGCACTACCTCTATGGTGAAAAATGTGAGATTTATACTGATCACAAGAGTTTGAAGTATATTTTCTCACAAAAAGAACTCAACATGAGGCAAAGGAGATGGCTTGAATTACTCAAGGATTATGATTGTACGATACACTACCACCCGGGGAAGGCAAACAAGGTGGCAGATTCTTTGAGTAGAAAAGACCATGGAGTTTTGAACAATATGAGAATTGAAAGGGATCCAATTTTCATGGATCTAGTGAAAATGGACATGGGAATAACCAGGGAAGGTGAAACATCAATGATTTTTCAAATGGTTGCCAAACCATCTTTACTAGAAAGGATTAAGAGTTCTCAGACCGATGATGACGAATTCCAAAAGAAGATTAAAGCTGTGAATGATGGGAGATTGAGAGACTTTGTGTATGAAGATGGAATTTTGAAATTCGGGAAGAGACTTTTTGTTCCCAATATACCTGATCTAAAAAGGGAATTGCTGGATGATGCTCATAGTTCCAATTTCTCTATACACCCTGGGAGCACCAAAATGTATAGAGATTTGAAGGAACATTTTTGGTGGGACAACATGAAGAGGGAGATTGCTGATTTTGTGTCAAGATGTATGGTTTGTCAACAAGTGAAAGCTGGAAGGCAACAGCCTGGAGGAGTCATGCAACCTCTTCCCATACCGGAGTGGAAATGGGACAATGTTACGATGGACTTTGTCATGGGGATACCGAAGACTCCTAGAAGGAACGATGCAATATGGGTTATTGTTGATCGTCTTACCAAGTCAGCACATTTTCTTGCTATAAGAGAAGATCTACCCCTGGAACGTCTAGCAAGACTATACATTAATGAAGTTGTGAGACTTCATGGAGTACCCTTATCAATTGTTTCTGATCGTGATCCCCGTTTTACTTCAAGATTCTGGAAAAGTCTTCAGAAATCCCTGGATACAGAACTTCATTTGAGCACTGCTTACCACCCTCAGACAGACGGACAATCAGAACGGACTATTCAAACCTTAGAAGACATGTTGAGATCTTTCTCACTTGACTTTCAGGGTATGTGGGATCAATATTTACCACTGGTAGAATTTTCCTATAACAATAGCTTCCATTCGAGTATACAGATGGCACCATATGAAGCGTTATACGGAAAGAGATGTCGTACACCAACCTGTTGGGATGACGTTGGTGAAAGAAAACTTGTAGGCCCAGAACTGGTGGAGGAAACGGTGGAAAAGGTGAAAGTAATCCAAAATCACATCAAAGCAGCTCAAAGTAGGCAGAAGAGCTATGCCGATAATCGAAGGAAGGATTTGGAATTTCAAGTCGGTGATCATGTTTTTCTGAAGGTATCTCCGTGGAAGGGAGTCATACGTTTTGGTAAGAAAGGTAAATTGAGTCCCAGGTACATCGGACCTTTCGAAATTCTAGAACGAATTGGGGTTGTAGCTTACCAATTGGCAATGCCGCCAAGTCTCTCCAAAGTTCACGATGTGTTCCACGTATCTCTATTGAGGAAATACATGCCTGATCCGACGCATGTACTCACCTATGAGGAATTAGAACTGGAACCCAATCTGTCTTATTGCGAAGAGCCCGTCAGGATTCTTGATACAAGAGAACAAGTACTGAGAAACCGGACGACGCGTCTGGTAAAAGTTTTGTGGAGAAATCATAAGATGGAAGAGGCAACGTGGGAACCCGAGGAACTTATGATGAAGAACCACCCGAGTCTTTTTATGCAGTAATACACTAGAAATTGCGAGGACACAATTATTTGAAGGAGGGGAGAATGTAACACCCCAAGCTTCTATGGTACGCTTCTCTTTGAATAATGTGATAGCGTGTGTTGTACGCAACACCGAGTTCTAACACACCATAACTAATCAAACTAGCCGTTATGAATAGTAATACCTAATTTTTGAAATTATATATATTCTATATTTCAAAATGGACTTCATTTTTGGATTCGTAATATCGAAATTATCCTAGGGTGAAATTTTGGTACTTTTCGGATAACTTTTATATTTTGATGAATAGTGAAAATTACTAAATTTTAATTAAAAACAACTTTTTTAATCAAAATAATTAATAGTGATAAATTATGAATTTTATTAGTTTTAAAGTATATTTAGAATATATTTTTACCATTTAATATAATGTTGGTCATTGGACATAATTTTACAATTAAACCGAACATAAACAAGTGTCAATCTTTTGATAGTTATTATCTCTTAAAAACACGCTTTTTGTTTTGACAGCAGGAATTAATTTTAAATTAATTTCTGCCACTTCTGTGTTTTGAATTTAGAAAAATGGATTCCATATTTGGAATCAGGATGTTCAAATTGTGTAAATAGGTAACTTTTATTTTTAGACATTTTGAATAATTACTGCGGTAAATATTTTATTTACCATGGTTAAGGGTAAATCCAGTAAATAAGGGTTAAAAAATAATATTATAATAATACTAAATTACCCTAAAACGTGTCTTAACCCTATTGGTTGATACATGGTCGACCATGGGCATCTTTGGGTCTATTTTGGGACCCCATGGATCCACTTGTAAGTGATAATGACACATTATATTAATAAAGCTAAAATAAAAATAAAAATGGCATAAGCTTACATCTTTTAGAAGGACAATTTTTACATAGGGTTATACATGTTGTATTTTCGATTATAAATATTAATTAGAAATCTTAAAAGATTTCCTACATAATGATATTTTATTTATAATTTTTAGACATTAAATAATTTATTTTATTTTTGACACAATGATGATGCAGTAATTACTATAATAGTGAAAAATTAAAATAATTGATATTATAAATACCCAAATAAATATAATATGAAACTTTTAATGAATTAAACTAATTTTCTAGGCTAATATGATATATTAGGATTGATTTAATGGACTTTTTTCGAAGTAATAAATCTGTTATGAGTTTCACAAAAATCAACTATTGAATAGTGTCAAAATTGACATAAAAGAGTTCTTAAAACAAATATTATATTATTAATTGATATTAAATTCCTAAAAATCTAAGGTTCGGCCAAGAGACTTATATTATGATAGGTTAATCATTAATGGACCACTTGGGGGTCGCTTGGATGTATATAGTAAGTTTATTAACCATATTATATAAAAATACAAAGAGACATTGTAAAAGTGAAACTAATTAACTTAGAGTTAATACTTAAAGATAAGGTTAATATAAGTACCCAAACCTGTCTAAATTCTATTGATTGAGTGGTTTTCGACTTATCCCCACCTTAACCTTTGAATAATAAGCTTTGGAGCCATTATAAACCGAATATGAATATATTATAAATTAATATTTCTAACTTTTCCAAAGGTGCCCCTCACCCCTCTTATAAAAGGGAACTCCTCCTTCTCATTTCTTCACACATTAAAAGCCTTTTGGTTCGGCCAAACTCTGCCCAAATACTCTCCCAACATCCCTCACTACAACCTAGAGGCCTTAGTTTGATCAGAAAGCCAACCTAAGGAGCCCTTTTGATCAAATCAAAAGGAAGAACCCGAAGAAGAGGTAATGATTTCACCACCCTTTTCTAAGTTCATTTCTTCTTCCACTTCTTCTTCCTTTGTTCTTACCATTCTAAAATAATAACTCCAGTATCTCACATATACTGTGATGTTATTATAAGTATGGTACAACCATATTCAGTATTCTATCCACCCTTTGAATAACATGTCACCATACGTGCGTACGTACGGCTTACCGTCTCCACGTCGTGGTGTAATTGTTATTCAATATAATATTATTTGGATGGGTATAATAATGATGTGTAACTCATGTAAATAATAAATATAACATGTTAATGATTCTGTATATATGATATACCATTCATTTATATATTATTTTAATATCAAAAGAATGATATTGTCGCTCGTGCGTACGTACGGACTACCGTCTCCACGAACTCGATGAGATTCATTCTCCATCGTATCCATTCAAGTATAATTATCATTTTATGATTTAAAAATGATGTTTAAGGACTTGATATCATTCTGGATATGAATAAGATACAACAAACATGGCTTATGTAACAAAACATATAAAAGAAAATGAGTAAGTTAACACCCGAAACGATGATAATTCTAAGATATTATTAATAAATCAATGTTAAAAGATCATATATGATATCATATTAATATATATGATTCTTGTATAATTTAATAACAATTATTTCACCATTATACAGGAGGTTAACCTACCCCAACCAAGGAAAAGTACAAGGTAAGGGTTATTTCACAATCTCTTCATTATCCGAGGTTGTATTATACGTAATAATCTACTGGGATCTCTTTATCATCCACATCCATGTTTCTTCGAAATGTATTTCAAAACATTTTTACTATTTACAAGAATATGGGTTAAAGTCATTTATACCCTTGTTTGACTTTTTATAAGAGGTTTATAAAGGAATCTTTCCGTCGTTTTCAAAACAAGGTCCTTTTTAACCTTTTCGACAGAATTGAGGTAAGAATGTTTTTTTTAACTTATACGGCGGGTGCGGTTATTTTACGCCGTTATAAAATCTTCAAAGCTTTCCTTACAAGCTTATAAGAATATTTTCAAAGAAAATGTTTTATTTTATATGGATCTTAAATGATTTCAAAATAAAAGGAGATACTTCTTTAAAAAGAATTTTGATTTCATCTATGCCAACATCCTTTGATGGATTTTAAGATTATTTGAAGTTGATTTATTATGATACAAAACTTCTATATTGTATTGAAGGTTTTGTGATATGTTTGACTGTGGATGTGCTATTTTTATACCATTCATAGTTTATGGTGAAATTATTGACATTTCGTATGCTAGTTTTAATACGAATGTTTATGTTATGTTTAAACCTTTTCATATGGGAATGCATTGGACTTAATAAGTGACGGGTGGAGCCCGCTATAGCTCCTCGATGCATCGGTAGGTCTCATGAGACAAACTAGTGTCTTGGCACAAGGCCTTGACAAAATCTTATTTGTAGTCTTGGCACGAGGCCTTGGCTATGTGGTTATGATAGTCTGGCATTATGCATTCCAACATTATGAAAGTGGTTATTGATTTTTGCATGTGATTATTCGATTAGTAGAATATCCATGTGAATAAGTAAATGGCATTATTTCATTTTATTTATGCCATACCATGTTGAATGTTCATGTTTAAAAGGATTTTGTTTTAGTTATACATTTCCTTAAATGTTTATTCTTATTTATAAAAGTTTCCGCTATATTGTTATCCTTACTGGGCATTTGAGCTCACCCCTTTTCTATGTTTTATTTTTCCCAGGATGTGATGAAGTAAGTTATGAATGACCTGCAGGGATATTATGAGGGGATAATAGTGTGGATTGTGGAAACATTATGTTGTTGTATTAGTTTTTCATTTTATGATGTAATGTAAAACTTATGAATATATCTAGTGTTTCCAAGGCTACTAAACCAATCGGTCTTTCGAGATTTGATATTTCTTGTGATCATGCCAATGTTACGTAAATAATGCACCGACTCTTGGTAACTGGGGTCGGGGCGTTACAGTTGGTATCAGAGGAAGTTTAGTACAAACCTTGGAATCTAGATTTAGATAAACTCTGATTAGAGCACGTAGACCTAAGATGAACTTTGAGGATTAGTATAGAAGAACTTCCTAGAATTTTGGTATTGTAGAGACTTTGTGAGTTTTCCGAGCAATACATCCCTGTCTGGATACGAGCAGGTAGAGGTGGCTCTGGAACAGATGTACCTAGGGGTAAAACCCGAAAACACCGCTTTGAGCTAGACTCGAACGGGAACTGGTGCACGACAACGGGCCTTGCTGCACTCTTGGTTACGACACTCCCGGGGGATATGCTTAGGATAACTCTCACTTTCTTTACAAATCATTATGAAGGGTTTATGAGTATATACTTCTTCAAAGAAAACATATTTATGATTATGGATTATATCCATAGATAGTTCAATTTATGTTTAGTGTTTTATAAGTATGGGATTATGTATTTTGATTCATAAACTGATCTAGTTTATGCCATTGTTTAGAAATGGCGCCTAGTGGAAGAAATGGAAACCGTATCAATGCACGCACTCCATGTAGGGATTGCCCTCCTGCTCAAGATAATTATAGTGGGGCTGGTGATGCAACTGGTGCTGATCAGCTAATCACCATACTGGGACAACTTACTCAGGTTATGAATAATAACCTTACCCGTATGGAGCACCCTGATCCGCAGCGTGGAGGATCAATGTTAGATCGATTCATGAGGCAACAACCACCAACGTTCAATGGGAATACAAATCCCTTAGTAGCTGAGCAATGGATATTTTCCCTAGAGAAAATATTTCAGGCTTTGGGGAGCAGTGAAAGGGAAAAAGTTATCATGGCAGTTTACCGCCTCACTGGAGATGCTGATCAATGGTGGTCATTGATTCAAAATACGAAGGAAGATGATGAAGTATCAAATATGGAATGGAGGGAATTCAAAGATCTGTTTTTAGAAAAATACTTCCCTCGCGACCATCGAGCGGATATGGAAAGACAATTTCTGAGTCTGAGACAAAAGGAGGATGAGAATGTCACAAAGTATGAGGCTAACTTTACAAGGTTAGCGAGGTATGCTGGAGATTATATTCGCAACCCAAGAAGTAAGATTGATCGTTTCTTTGATGGGTTAAAACCATTTCTCCGTCGAGCATTAGTCTCACAATCCTTTTCATCGTACGAAGACATTGTCTCATGTGCTATAAAGACCGAAAAGGAATTCTCTAAGTCTTATGACTTTAAAGCAAAGCAAGAGAAGAAGAGACCTGCTGATCAATCTGGGAATGGAAATAAGGGGAAGAAGGGAAAGGTTGAATATCCATCTTGTGGTAAATGCGGGAAGAAACATCCTGGTACTTGCTTGAAGGGAATGGGAGTCTGTTACAAGTGTGGTAAAAAAGGCCACCAAGCTCATGATTGCAAGGGGAAGAAGGAAGCTACCAACGTTCAGTGCTAAAATTGCAGGGAGATGGGGCATTATGCAAATGCATGTCCTAAGCATCAGGAGAACTTACCTCAGAAAAGGCCAAGGGATCAAGGCCAGGCTTATGCTATCACTACTGCTGAGGTAGAAGCTCCGAAAGACGTGGTGGCAGGTAATTTAATGGTTTCCTCAAGTTTAGAAAATGCATTATTTGATTCTGGATCATCGCATTGTTTCATATCTTCCCAGTTTGCTAAGAAAATTATATATTTCCAATTTGATTTAATAAGGGAGTTGTCAGTTAAAACTCCTAAGGGAAGTATCGTTGCAACAAAGTTTTGTGAATCAGTCCCCATTAGAGCACATAAATTTTCTTTATCTGCTGATTTCATCGTCATACCTATGATTGAGTTTGATATAATCCTCGGTATGGACTGGCTTTCGGACTATGATGCGAAGATTTATTGTAAGAAGAAAGAGGTTACGATTCTTGATGATAATGATAAGGAGCACCTTATTTTTAGAGCAGAATCGTCACCACCTAATTCTTATTTAGATCCACCCCCAGTAGCTCAACTTAATTCAATTATTGGGGAGGAAGAGAATGAAATAACTGTCGGTGAGGAAAGGAATGTTCAAATAGAGGATGTACCTGTTGTGAAAGAATTTGTAGATGTATTTCCGGAAGATTTACCTGGACATCCTCCAGAACGAGAAGTTGAGTTTTCTATTGATTTGATTCCTGGATCAAGGCCTATATCAAAGACCCCTTATAGAATGGCCACTGTAGAGCTAGTCGAACTAAAGAAACAACTAGAGGAATTGAGTAATAAGGGATTTATTCGCCCTAGTGTTTCTCCATGGGGAGCCCCTGTTCTTTTTGTTAAAAAGAAAGATGGATCTATGAGGTTATGTATCGATTACAGGGAGATCAATGCTATAACGATAAAGAACAAGTATCCCCTACCTCATATTGATGATTTATTTGACCAACTGCATGGAGCTCAATACTTTTCAAAGATTGACCTTCGATCTGGATACCATCAGTTGTGTGTGAAGAAGGAAGACATTCCGAAAACAGCATTTCGAACCAGGTACGGGCATTACGAGTTTACTGTAATGCCGTTTGGATTGACTAATGCACCCTCTGTATTCATGGATCTGATGAATAGAGTCTTCAAGGAGTATCTCGATGAATTTGTGGTGGTATTTATTGATGATATCTTGGTATACTCCAAAACCTACGAAGATCATGAAAATCACTTGCGCATTATCTTGAAGAATCTGAGGAGGCATGAATTATATGGGAAGTTTAGCAAGTGTGAATTCTGGCTTCAGGAGATTTCTTTTCTTGGCCATATTGTCTCTAAAGATGGAATCTCTGTTGATCCTTCTAAGACCAAGGCAATCCAAGAATGGCCAGCACCTACGAGTATAACTGAGGTACGTAGTTTTATTGGTTTGGCAGGTTATTATCAACGTTTCGTCCAGAATTTTGCCCGATTGGCTAACCCATTAACGAAGCTCACACGTAAAGGGGTTAAATTTGTTTGGACAAAAGAGTGTGAATAATGTTTCGAAGAACTGAAGAGAAGATTAGTCAATGCTCCTATATTGACTCTACCATCGGGGAATGATGGGTTCGTTATTTATAGTGATGCATCGAAGAAAGGACTTGGCTGTGTCCTTATGCAGAATGATAGAGTTATTGCCTATGCATCACGACAGTTGAAAATTCATGAACAAAACTATCCTACTCATGATCTTGAGTTAGCAGCTGTGATCTTTGCTTTGAAGATATGGAGGCACTACCTCTATGGTGAAAAATGTGAGATTTATACTGATCACAAGAGTTTGAAGTATATTTTCTCACAAAAAGAACTCAACATGAGGCAAAGGAGATGGCTTGAATTACTCAAGGATTATGATTGTACGATACACTACCACCCGGGGAAGGCAAACAAGGTGGCAGATTCTTTGAGTAGAAAAGACCATGGAGTTTTGAACAATATGAGAATTGAAAGGGATCCAATTTTCATGGATCTAGTGAAAATGGACATGGGAATAACCAGGGAAGGTGAAACATCAATGATTTTTCAAATGGTTGCCAAACCATCTTTACTAGAAAGGATTAAGAGTTCTCAGACCGATGATGACGAATTCCAAAAGAAGATTAAAGCTGTGAATGATGGGAGATTGAGAGACTTTGTGTATGAAGATGGAATTTTGAAATTCGGGAAGAGACTTTTTGTTCCCAATATACCTGATCTAAAAAGGGAATTGCTGGATGATGCTCATAGTTCCAATTTCTCTATACACCCTGGGAGCACCAAAATGTATAGAGATTTGAAGGAACATTTTTGGTGGGACAACATGAAGAGGGAGATTGCTGATTTTGTGTCAAGATGTATGGTTTGTCAACAAGTGAAAGCTGGAAGGCAACAGCCTGGAGGAGTCATGCAACCTCTTCCCATACCGGAGTGGAAATGGGACAATGTTACGATGGACTTTGTCATGGGGATACCGAAGACTCCTAGAAGGAACGATGCAATATGGGTTATTGTTGATCGTCTTACCAAGTCAGCACATTTTCTTGCTATAAGAGAAGATCTACCCCTGGAACGTCTAGCAAGACTATACATTAATGAAGTTGTGAGACTTCATGGAGTACCCTTATCAATTGTTTCTGATCGTGATCCCCGTTTTACTTCAAGATTCTGGAAAAGTCTTCAGAAATCCCTGGATACAGAACTTCATTTGAGCACTGCTTACCACCCTCAGACAGACGGACAATCAGAACGGACTATTCAAACCTTAGAAGACATGTTGAGATCTTTCTCACTTGACTTTCAGGGTATGTGGGATCAATATTTACCACTGGTAGAATTTTCCTATAACAATAGCTTCCATTCGAGTATACAGATGGCACCATATGAAGCGTTATACGGAAAGAGATGTCGTACACCAACCTGTTGGGATGACGTTGGTGAAAGAAAACTTGTAGGCCCAGAACTGGTGGAGGAAACGGTGGAAAAGGTGAAAGTAATCCAAAATCACATCAAAGCAGCTCAAAGTAGGCAGAAGAGCTATGCCGATAATCGAAGGAAGGATTTGGAATTTCAAGTCGGTGATCATGTTTTTCTGAAGGTATCTCCGTGGAAGGGAGTCATACGTTTTGGTAAGAAAGGTAAATTGAGTCCCAGGTACATCGGACCTTTCGAAATTCTAGAACGAATTGGGGTTGTAGCTTACCAATTGGCAATGCCGCCAAGTCTCTCCAAAGTTCACGATGTGTTCCACGTATCTCTATTGAGGAAATACATGCCTGATCCGACGCATGTACTCACCTATGAGGAATTAGAACTGGAACCCAATCTGTCTTATTGCGAAGAGCCCGTCAGGATTCTTGATACAAGAGAACAAGTACTGAGAAACCGGACGACGCGTCTGGTAAAAGTTTTGTGGAGAAATCATAAGATGGAAGAGGCAACGTGGGAACCCGAGGAACTTATGATGAAGAACCACCCGAGTCTTTTTATGCAGTAATACACTAGAAATTGCGAGGACGCAATTATTTGAAGGAGGGGAGAATGTAACACCCCAAGCTTCTATGGTACGCTTCTCTTTGAATAATGTGATAGCGTGTGTTGTACGCAACACCGAGTTCTAACACACCATAACTAATCAAACTAGCCGTTATGAATAGTAATACCTAATTTTTGAAATTATATATATTCTATATTTCAAAATGGACTTCATTTTTGGATTCGTAATATCGAAATTATCCTAGGGTGAAATTTTGGTACTTTTCGGATAACTTTTATATTTTGATGAATAGTGAAAATTACTAAATTTTAATTAAAAACAACTTTTTTAATCAAAATAATTAATAGTGATAAATTATGAATTTTATTAGTTTTAAAGTATATTTAGAATATATTTTTACCATTTAATATAATGTTGGTCATTGGACATAATTTTACAATTAAACCGAACATAAACAAGTGTCAATCTTTTGATAGTTATTATCTCTTAAAAACACGCTTTTTGTTTTGACAGCAGGAATTAATTTTAAATTAATTTCTGCCACTTCTGTGTTTTGAATTTAGAAAAATGGATTCCATATTTGGAATCAGGATGTTCAAATTGTGTAAATAGGTAACTTTTATTTTTAGACATTTTGAATAATTACTGCGGTAAATATTTTATTTACCATGGTTAAGGGTAAATCCAGTAAATAAGGGTTAAAAAATAATATTATAATAATACTAAATTACCCTAAAACGTGTCTTAACCCTATTGGTTGATACATGGTCGACCATGGGCATCTTTGGGTCTATTTTGGGACCCCATGGATCCACTTGTAAGTGATAATGACACATTATATTAATAAAGCTAAAATAAAAATAAAAATGGCATAAGCTTACATCTTTTAGAAGGACAATTTTTACATAGGGTTATACATGTTGTATTTTCGATTATAAATATTAATTAGAAATCTTAAAAGATTTCCTACATAATGATATTTTATTTATAATTTTTAGACATTAAATAATTTATTTTATTTTTGACACAATGATGATGCAGTAATTACTATAATAGTGAAAAATTAAAATAATTGATATTATAAATACCCAAATAAATATAATATGAAACTTTTAATGAATTAAACTAATTTTCTAGGCTAATATTATATATTAGGATTGATTTAATGGACTTTTTTCGAAGTAATAAATCTGTTATGAGTTTCACAAAAATCAACTATTGAATAGTGTCAAAATTGACATAAAAGAGTTCTTAAAACAAATATTATATTATTAATTGATATTAAATTCCTAAAAATCTAAGGTTCGGCCAAGAGACTTATATTATGATAGGTTAATCATTAATGGACCACTTGGGGGTCGCTTGGATGTATATAGTAAGTTTATTAACCATATTATATAAAAATACAAAGAGACATTGTAAAAGTGAAACTAATTAACTTAGAGTTAATACTTAAAGATAAGGTTAATATAAGTACCCAAACCTGTCTAAATTCTATTGATTGAGTGGTTTTCGACTTATCCCCACCTTAACCTTTGAATAATAAGCTTTGGAGCCATTATAAACCGAATATGAATATATTATAAATTAATATTTCTAACTTTTCCAAAGGTGCCCCTCACCCCTCTTATAAAAGGGCACTCCTCCTTCTCATTTCTTCACACATTAAAAGCCTTTTGGTTCGGCCAAACTCTGCCCAAATACTCTCCCAACATCTCTCACTACAACCTAGAGGCCTTAGTTTGATCAGAAAGCCAACCTAAGGAGCCCTTTTGATCAAATCAAAAGGAAGAACCCGAAGAAGAGGTAATGATTTCACCACCCTTTTCTAAGTTCATTTCTTCTTCCACTTGTTCTTCCTTTGTTCTTACCATTCTAAAATAATAACTCCAGTATCTCACATATACTGTGATGTTATTATAAGTATGGTACAACCATATTCAGTATTCTATCCACCCTTTGAATAACATGTCACCATACGTGCGTACGTACGGCTTACCGTCTCCACGTCGTGGTGTAATTGTTATTCAATATAATATTATTTGGATGGGTATAATAATGATGTGTAACTCATGTAAATAATAAATATAACATGTTAATGATTCTGTATATATGATATACCATTCATTTATATATTATTTTAATATCAAAAGAATGATATTGTCGCTCGTGCGTACGTACGGACTACCGTCTCCACGAACGCGATGAGATTCATTCTCCATCGTATCCATTCAAGTATAATTATCATTTTATGATTTAAAAATGATGTTTAAGGACTTGATATCATTCTGGATATGAATAAGATACAACAAACATGGCTTATGTAACAAAACATATAAAAGAAAATGAGTAAGTTAACACCCGAAATGATGATAATTCTAAGATATTATTAATAAATCAATGTTAAAAGATCATATATGATATCATATTAATATATATGATTCTTGTATAATTTAATAACAATTATTTCACCATTATACAGGAGGTTAACCTACCCCAACCAAGGAAAAGTACAAGGTAAGGGTTATTTCACAATCTCTTCATTATCCGAGGTTGTATTATACGTAATAATCTACTGGGATCTCTTTATCATCCACATCCATGTTTCTTCGAAATGTATTTCAAAACATTTTTACTATTTACAAGAATATGGGTTAAAGTCATTTATACCCTTGTTTGACTTTTTATAAGAGGTTTATAAAGGAATCTTTCCGTCGTTTTCAAAACAAGGTCCTTTTTAACCTTTTCGACAGAATTGAGGTAAGAATGTTTTTTTTAACTTATACGGCGGGTGCGGTTATTTTACGCCGTTATAAAATCTTCAAAGCTTTCCTTACAAGCTTATAAGAATATTTTCAAAGAAAATGTTTTATTTTATATGGATCTTAAATGATTTCAAAATAAAAGGAGATACTTCTTTAAAAAGAATTTTGATTTCATCTATGCCAACATCCTTTGATGGATTTTAAGATTATTTGAAGTTGATTTATTATGATACAAAACTTCTATATTGTATTGAAGGTTTTGTGATATGTTTGACTGTGGATGTGCTATTTTTATACCATTCATAGTTTATGGTGAAATTATTGACATTTCGTATGCTAGTTTTAATACGAATGTTTATGTTATGTTTAAACCTTTTCATATGGGAATGCATTGGACTTAATAAGTGACGGGTGGAGCCCGCTATAGCTCCTCGATGCATCGGTAGGTCTCATGAGACAAACTAGTGTCTTGGCACAAGGCCTTGACAAAATCTTATTTGTAGTCTTGGCACGAGGCCTTGGCTATGTGGTTATGATAGTCTGGCATTATGCATTCCAACATTATGAAAGTGGTTATTGATTTTTGCATGTGATTATTCGATTAGTAGAATATCCATGTGAATAAGTAAATGGCATTATTTCATTTTATTTATGCCATACCATGTTGAATGTTCATGTTTAAAAGGCTTTTGTTTTAGTTATACATTGCCTTAAATGTTTATTCTTATTTATAAAAGTTTCCGCTATATTGTTATCCTTACTGGGCATTTGTGCTCACCCCTTTTCTATGTTTTATTTTTCCCAGGATGTGATGAAGTAAGTTATGAATGACCTGCAGGGATATTATGAGGGGATAATAGTGTGGATTGTGGAAACATTATGTTGTTGTATTAGTTTTTCATTTTATGATGTAATGTAAAACTTATGAATATATCTAGTGTTTCCAAGGCTACTAAACCAATCGGTCTTTCGAGATTTGATATTTCTTGTGATCATGCCAATGTTACGTAAATAATGCACCGACTCTGGGTAACTGGGGTCGGGGCGTTACAGGTTTGTAGTTATGTGGATGTGGAGTGGTTTGAAGAACTTGACATATTTCGTTGTGGTGTGAGAGCAGCTAAATTACTAAGGAATTGGTTAGGAGACCTTTATGATATATATTATTTTGAAATTATATTAAATGCCCTGTATAAGTATTTTAATAGTTGGACTTGGTGATAATGGGTGGTAGATGATCTTTTATAGGTGACAAGTTTATTCTACTATTTATTAATAGGGGTATTAGTATTCCTCTCACTTATTTTCATAAGAGGTTTTCGGAATGAACTTACTGAGTATACATGTATTCTCACCCCTTTCATATATATATATTGTATTTATATTCCAAGGTGGTAGTTCATGAAAGAGATAGATATTAAAAGATAATGTAGTTCATAACATTTTATTGTGGGTTACGCCGATAGGTGTTATTTTTGGTATTTTATTTTGGGAGTTTAGATTTATTGATAACATTGATAGAATCTATTGTATTTTAGTTTTTTTCTAGGTCATGATAAGTTTATTTGTGGTTTTTATTTATAATCCTAGTTTTTATTAGGGTAATTCCTCTGATATGTGTGTTTTTATACTCTCAGTTCTAGTAAAAAACTCATGACTTAGTGGAGGCGGGATTTAAGGGATTTATGCACCATCACATCTAGACAAAGAGGGATACCAGTGTGGGTGGGTCATGATAGAGTGGTATTGAAGTAATTGCTGAGAGTTAAGAAAGATATTGGATTCATGAAATTGTAAGGACTCTATGGATTTTCTATGAACTTAGTATTACTTAAATAAATAATGGGATGTAGTATGGGAGACCCTCTAGTATAGATTTGTTTTGGCCCATTTATGATCTGACACATTAAATTTGATCTTATTTAACATTCTTAATAAGATGATAATTATTTATGATTAATGATCTAGGCGTGGAAGATCTATAATGATTCTTTCATTTATTTTTGAATTTAGGTGATTCTAGGGGGAAAGAAAACAAAATTAATTAAATTATTTAAAATGGAGTTCTATATTCTCTGGATTCTGATATTCTTTGTGAAATGTTATAGAGATGGATAATGATCATTATAACCATATATTTCATGATAGATTGGTTAAATTTAATTATTTTGTTGACTGTATAAGGGTTGAAATGATTAATGATGTTATGTATTGGATACGAATTATATGCATATTATAGTATTATAGATTTGGTGAAGTATGAATAAAAAATTATAGATTAAAAGATATGAAATTTTATAGAAGATCATGAGATTTTTATAGCTTGTTACATTAAATGATGAATCATTGAACATTAATCCTTTTTTATTAGAGTGGTACTTTACATAAGTGGTGGTTTTTATATCTTGGTGATCAAAATGTGTCTGAGGTTTCATTAGAATATTTCTAGAATCATTATCTTAAAGAGTTTCATTCTTCAATCATAAAGGTGAGTAAGTGGTAATATTTTCCATCTCTTCAACATGTGATCATGAGTGTGAGTATGATCTTGGAGTGTAGTTCAAGAATATTCTTCAATATTCCACCAACCTCTTCTTCGAAGAGGAGGCCATATCATGACATTAAGAGGGAATAGTGCTTACCACTATTCAGCATCAGGTCACCCTATTTATATTACCTTTATATGTATAGTTGTTTTCTAATGTTGAGGTGGATGGTAAGATCCATACATGGTTTGAGTCATCTTAGGGGGGAAGTCATCAAAAATCCCAAAGTAATTTATATAGAGATAGAGGTTTTGGAAAATCAGGTTTTCACCAGCATGTAGTTGGTTTTAGCTTTGAATTTTCTTCTCTAGAGTTAGATAATCTCGATTACCTAATTGGAATTTTCACATAATGCTCTTTACTTTTGGGGGTCTTATATATCAATAGTTTCAATGCCTGACCATTCTTAATGGATAATGTAGTTTATGGAATCAAAATATATTGTTTACTCAGAAGTAATTACCTTTTAAAACCAATCAATAGGAAAAGAAATAGATAATTATTTAGAATAGGGAAGGCAAAATATGTTATATAAAACCCAATTATTATTCTCATACAATAGGTAATCGGGTTGAGTGTAGTCATTGACGTGATCATTATTAGGGTCCTGAAGGAAGTTAAGTATGGAATGGACAACTACATTCCATGGGAGGGTCCTCTCAAAACCAACTAGAGGTCATTTGATGGAACATATGTTTAACTTATATAGTATCTAATATACTACTTTATTTTGGAGAAATTCACTCATTCATAGTATCTATATTATTATGATAAATTGTTCTCAAGGTAGATAGGATTCTAGTTACCTTTGGCTTATCTTGGCTAGTTAGAGGTTAGTCTTATCATATTGATTTATGAAATGATTTTTAGATCACAATAGAGAAACATTATTACAAGGGGAAATTCTTATTACTATATAAATAACCATGTGATGCAATTATAGGCTTATATTGGGTTTATTATATGTATACAACTTTCGATTACTTGGGGGGTGAGTTTTCCTCTTTGATTTGGAAGGACAATATGTGGTTTCAATTAATGTGTGAGATCCTTATATTGGAATATGGTGTTTTGAAACTCTTTTTCTACTACTGGAAGAGTATTTTTCCATTTCAATGATTTTTTATAGTGCTACTAATAATTATTAGGGATTTTCTAGATTTATTCTCTAATGTGGTTTTGAAAATACCCCATTAACATAACATGGAGTTTCAAACATGGTTGAAACTGGACATATCTTAGATTTTTAGGATTCTTTATTGGATATAACCCTCTATATTGTGGGAGGTGAGGAATTATATAAATTATAGGATAAAAAAGGGTTTAATCCATCGAACTGTTTCACCTTTATGTGTTATAAAGTTATTTGCCAAGAAGGTAGGGGTAGATCGATTTTTTATAAATACTAATGATTGTTAAACAAGGTTATAGTTATGATATTTTAACATAATATGAGTATATATTATTTGTTCAATCAGTTAAAAGGGTATAGTTTGGTTTCTAAGATCATACTATGATTTGGATATCATCATATGAGAGTAAAGGAAGAATATATGATAAAAATAGGCTTCATGTGTCATTATCGAGATATCCAGTTCATTGTTATGTTATTTGGTGTCAAAAATGACCTAGTAGTTTTCTTGAAACACATAAACTCTTTGTTTAATGAGTTTTGGGATAATTTCATTATAGTGTTCTTCAAAATCATCCTTTTTTACTCACAGTTAAATGAGGATCATGTCATTCATTTGTAAACTATTCCAAAAGTAGTTTTTAAGAAGCCTTAGATTTTAGTATTATTACCCCTTTAAATAAATATTATTTTTGGTGGCATGTTTCACACACAACATCAAACTAAAAGAAATTCTGAAACATTTTATTAAAAATTATAATAAGTTATGAAAATTCAATATGAAACATCATTAAGAATTTTATACGGGGAATAAATATAGAAATAAAAAAACCATGAACATAAAAAATTTATCAATGTGGTTCTCTATGAAGATCATCTCCCCGATTTAAGAGATGAAAGTAATTTAATGAATAAAAAATATAATATAAATGTTAAATGATCAAAATATATTTTGAAATATTTTAATATATGTATATAAATTAAATATTCCAATTTCATATAATCATTCAGCTTATACAAATATTGGAATTATATAACTGTTGCAACATATTCATTGAATAAGAAGGTATAAAATCAATTAATAACATTAATAATTTCTTTTCTAAAAGAAAAATTAATGGGATAAAGTAGTATATGTCCTCCTCATGAAGCTCATTATTTGGGACATGGAAATGAGGTTTCTTCAATGAGAGTTGCCTTAGAACAATCCCAATTTAAACTCCAAAAAGTGAGGCTTTAGTGAAATCAATTATGGAACAAGATCATAATCATCAAAATCAATACATGATATATGTTTTATGAAGTACTATATACATCAAATACCATTGGTTATCATATTATTTGTTCTTATGATGTGATCTTGAGGTGTTTTTAAGTAGATTTTTTGATGATATAAACATGTAATAATAAATAAAATTAAATATTTATATATATCATGGGAATTTTCATAAAAATTAATTTTTTATAATTAATATAAAAGAATTTTATTTTTTTAATAAAAAATGAATTGATAATATTTTCATTAATAAAATTTTCATTACTAAGAAAGTAATAATAAAAAATTCATTTTTAATTAAAAAAATAATTTTTCCAAAAATAGTTTTTATTCTTTATTCACAATTATATTAGAATTAATTTTTATCAACACTAGAAATTGAGTTTTAAAAAAAGATTCCAATATTTTTTACCATCTAATTAAAATTTTATAACAAGTTCATTTATATTTTTTTATATAAAAATAGGTCACCAATGTAAATTTTAGTTACCAAGGTAAAATTGTTTTTTTAAAATTGTTTCTATTAATATTATTTATTTTTTCCCTAAATAAATTTAATTTATAACTTTTAAATGATAACCATAATATTATTTTTATAAAAATAAATAAATATATTAAAAATCATTCAACTAGTAATTTATAGAAAATAAAAAGACAAACATTTGATGTATACAAAGTCATTTTTCTACAAAAATATTTTTTTTCTATATCATTGGTCTTAATTTAATAGATAATTTTATCATATTTAGAAATTTTTTTATTTAAATTTTCTCAAAATTTAGAATAAAATTTTTAAAATTTGGTTTGAATGTTCATTCTGTATATTTTTTTTAAAATTAATTATAATGGATGATAATTAATCATGTTTTATAAGTGTAAAAATGGGAAACATAATTTATCTCCATGTTTTTATGATTACATGAAACTTAAAACTTATAGAATAATTTTTTATTAGAAATTCATACCCAGTTATCTAAAAAGTAGTGTCTTTCTGAACTCACCTAACTCCCATGTGATTCCATCTTTACTCCTCACCAAAATTTGAATTCTTAGGAAAAGTCCATATTTTTATCCTAAAAAATAAGCTCAAATACTCCATCATTAAACCAAAATTTCCCATTTAATTAATCATTAAAATATAAATTTTTTCCTACAAAAAAATCCTATTGCACATTTTAAATCCCTTTATTATAATAATGTTTCAAAAGTTGTCCGTTTTTAGGAGTTCTTTCAAGAGATGACTAAACTCTCAATGTGAGTGTTATCCACTCCCTAACTTCCTCTTATCTATTTCTATCATCCACCCTCAAAAAAATATTGAATAACCATATTAATTTAATGACATTGGTAGAATTTATATAGAAATACTATATTATATTATTCTAATAACCATTTTATACATTCCACCTAACCATTACAAAATTGAAAATGTTTCCCGTATTACAGGTGGACTACGAACCCCTTAAACGTCATACTTCACTTTTCATCACTAACATTCATAGATGTTTATAAAAATGATTTTAATTAATAAATATGATATTTAATATATTTATAATATTATTTAAATACAAATTGTGAATTATAGTGATAATATTAATACTAAGTGATCATTGAAAATTGAACCCCTTAAAACGAGCATAGTAAGAAACAAAATGCTTTCTTTATTATAAGTTATAGCTTATTATAAATTATTTTAAAATTATAAATATTAAATATTATGATTTATCACTATAATAACATTAAAATATGATCACTATACTAATGTAATAATTATATTATAATCATTTTCTTAACCATACTCACCCATTGATTATAACATGTTCTTTTTGGGGTCAGTTTGACCACCTACATGAATGATGATATAAATTCATATCATGGATGAATATAGAAACCAAATTAATTTTATTAAATAGAATTAGAATTTTTTAATTTTTTTTGGGTTTTATAAAGGTAATATTAATATTTAATTTTATTTTTAAGTAGCATAATTTATTCATTAAAATTTACTAAAATAATCTTGTCACCAATTTCATCTACACGAATCGTAGCTAAATCTCATTTGGAATGAAATTAGAACATTATAATAAATTATGGAACATAAATTTTAGTACCTTAAATAATCTTGGAATGATGAACTTGATATCAATGAATTCATATTGGCATTGATATTAATATTATGCATGATCCAGTCAAAATCACTAACACCCAATGATGAAAATATAAAGTAAACAACTAATTAATGTATGAAAAATGAATAAAATTATAGAGTAATAATTTTAATAGGTATGAAAAATGATATAAAATAATTAATTTAAATTTTTATATTAATTATACATGAGGTTAATAAACTTTCATGGAAGTCTAGATTACAGGTATGGTTTTTCACTTCTCAATTTCCATTCTTCGAGAGATATGAAATATTTCCAACATGTTTCATTTTTTTGTGGTGTTTGTACAACAATATGGGTTCTTATCATATTTAATTTAATAAAAATAAATGGAATTAAATATCTATCAAAATTTTGATTTTTTAATATATTTTTATAAAACTAATACAAAATTCATAATGTATTATCATAAGTCAAATTTCCTTCCATTGAGTTATAATGATTTATATTAATATATATCCTTATATGATTAGAGTCATTTAAAAAAATTTATATTATATTGTAATTACACATTCTTATATTTTTATTTAAAATTTTTTCTCATAAAATCTATTCCAAAGTATTGTTATATGAAAGATTATGATATGTGTAAGGGGTTTTCTAGAATCAACTTTTTTCCATGAGTCATAATCATAACTCCTTCACTTTTATCATATATTATTGTCTTTTTATATCCTATAAAGATATTATATTTTATTTAATACTTCATTTATGGGTAATTTAAATCTTAACATAAATTATTCTTCACCAAGTAATTATTTGTTCATAAAAATATAATTTTGTTAAGAATAATTCTCATCCTTTCCAAATGATATCTTTCTCTTGTATGGTATATTATTTATTCCAAAAATATATTTACTTTATAATTTGGAAATCCAAATACATAATATTTCTTTTGAACTAAATACCTACCTTTAAATATTTTCAAATAATATTTTACTCTCATTTTGGAAAATGTGTGTTTCAATAATGGTATTTTAAGATATCAAAAAGGTTTTTTCATTCAAAATCATATATGTTATCTTATATTAAACATTTACGAACATTTACTTTAATGGGGGATTTGTTTGGGATTTATTTTAATTTGGGTTTTAAAAAATATTCATGTAATATTATTGAAACTTAAATTTTACTGTGGTCTATAAAATTGAATTTTCATAACAATGATCTAAATGATTTATGAAATATCTTAATATGATTATGCTTCCATTTTACAATATATTTAAGAGAACTATATCCTATGGATTCATGGAAATTTATCATATGAAGTTATTTTCCTTTAATCACAATCTATATTATATTATAAAATAATACATTTTGGGTGATTAAATTTTATGTATCATCCAACATCATTATTAATGTATTTTTATAAGATACCATTTGGAAATGTTATGAAACCCATTTTCTTTTTCAGGGTTATTTATGATATGATAAATGATATGGAACACAACCTTATTTATTATCATTATGTTAGGGTTGGGTACTATATATCCCTCAAATACATTGGATAAGGCCTTATATCTAATGATATAATTATGGGAAATGAGTAATGATTCTTACCCCTAATTGGGAATCAAGTAGTGATTCTTACTCCATAATGTTATGGGAATCAGTTAATGGTGGATTCTCTACTATGTTATAAGAATAATTTAATGATTCGTACTTCAATATCTTATAAAAATCATGTAGTGATTCCTACTCTATTATGATATGATTTTTAATGATTTAGTTTATTATTTATTTATATGTTAGATGTTGTAATGAGCATGAATTCAATTACTTGGAGCTAGTGTCTTACTTTATTACATTGGAATAAGATACAAGGAATCATATCCTAAAGTAATGAATAGTTTTGTAGTCATGATAAACTAGACACATACATGATTCCTATATTACATTTAAAAAAAATAAATTACAACATTATTTTCAAGAAGATCACTATTCCCTCTAGAATATCCTTACATATCATTATTGTAAAACTTCCTAGATTCCTATAAAAGAAGAAAATATAAGTGTGATCTCAAATGTTCGATAATGGATAAGTATAATGGAAGCTATCATGAATTAATAATCATTGTCATGGAAATATAAATCAATACACATTCCATTTAGATAATGAAACTTTCATAATAAATATGTAAAGATAAATAACTAAAAACCTATTACTTTTAATCAATAACATGATTATCATAAATGGATATGGCATAATAAATATAGAAAGGTAAATAATTGAAACACATGCCATATAACCAATAAACTGAGAAAAAAAATGCATCTAGAGGAAATATAATTATGAAAATATCATAGATAATAATAACTAAATTATTGATGAAGGAAATACTTAATTATTAGATGTTATGATCTGAATAATAATGATACCTCTACTGTCAAGGCCTTTAAAAAGACAATTTAAAACTGATAGGTTGGTATACAGTATAAACCCATTTAACTAAGGCTATGAAACTGATTCATCTCATGAGACTACCAATGCATCGTGGGGGTATCTATAACTAGGACCCACCCATATTAGCATGTTCAAATCGTTCATAATATATCAAATAATCGATGTTGTTAATGAATAATAATCCTTATCAACAAATTTTCATATTGAGTAAAGAATACAGATTTATCAATATTTCTGCAATCAGTAAAATAACATTAAATTTAATGCACCATATGAATAAATTATATATAGTTTAAGAAATAAGTATATACATGATAAATTATATGGATATTTAGGGGTAATTTAATTTTCATTGATCATAGAAAAGTGGATATTTAAAGGAAAAGTAATTTAATACCAAAAATAATCAAGAAAGTGAATATAAATAACTTACTTAGTAAAAAATATCATAAATAATCAATAAAATGGATAAGGATGGCATTAATAGTGCATATCCTTAGTGGAGTGTAATTAAAAAAAGGGTGTTGTTATCGACAAATAGAAATACCATAAAATGACATTTAAAAACATTCTTGAGGAAAATATCCCATTAACTTTGAAAATAACTTTTTAAAACATTTTTTTAAAAATAAAAGGGAAAAAAAATTCATTTAAAAAACATATTATAAAATTGTAATGGAATCACCAATTAAAAGAGATGTCAAGATGGTAGGAAATTCTATACATGTCATATAAGATAAAAAACATTCCTTTCACCCTGTTGAAAAAAATGATAAAAACACATCATTCAGAAAGAGATAAGAAAATTCCTTTCAAAACATTTTATAAAAATAAAAACAAGGGTAAACATGTATTTAATTAATTATTTAGATAATTTTAAAACATTTTTGAATTTTTTTTCTAAAAACATAGATTTGGAAGAAAAATGAATATCGACCTAAGAGATAAATGAAATTGGATTTTATTAAAAACATTTTCTCATTATATTACGTACCAAAGGGTATAAAAATTTCACCATTACTTTAAAAACTTCTTAATAACCATATGATAAAACAATTAATGGGTTTTATTATCAAATGTTTAAATAATAACCTTTAATGTGAATTCAAGCTTAAAGAATCCCGATTAAAATGAGATTATGAAATGAAACCTTATGAATATCATAATATTGAAGTGATAATTAAGTAATGATTTGATTATTTTTATAAAATATGAATCCCAAAAAAAGAAGTGGAAATAAAATAATAGATATTAAAAATTCATTACACATAGAATCTTGAAATATTAAAGATAATGAAGAGGTAATATAACATAATGAAAAGAAATTAAGCTATGAAATTCATTACCACTTGGTAAATTTTAAGTCAAAAATAAATTTGGTTAAGGAAATTAAAATTAAAATTAAAATAAAATTAATTATTATGTAATCAGGATATTAATGTCAAAGGGGTAGTATGTGTATTGTATTAGAGAATCCTAGTTCATAACATTACAATATTCCTCAATGAAATTAAATTGAGACAAAATCCCTTACCTCATGATTTATTTTTGTCAAACATGGTTTGAAATATTATATAATGATTTTAATAATATTATTAATTTATACAATAATAATATTCATATTTATAGTGTTATTTATTATCTTATTATAAAATTTTACCACCCTTTTGGTAATAATATTTCATTATTTTTATTGTTTCAGGTGTTAATTGCCTTATTTTCTCATTCATGGTTTGTCATAAAACTTATTTTTCTTGGGTATTTGATATAGATCCATAATATCCATAATTATATTAATTTTATAAATATAATATTTACTCATTATATTAAATTTTAGAATCATTATTTAATGTTTGATACGTAAAATGAATCGCATCTCTTCGTGGAGATGGTAGACCGTACATATGCATGAGCGATGATATCATTACATTAATTAGTGAAAGGGTAAGGAATTGGGTGATATATTAATTCTAAATAATTAATTTAATCTCATATATATCACATATATTCATTAAATTTATCTTTATTACTTTCCTTATAAAGTATAAGTGAAAAATAAATTACATCGCTTCATGAAGTGGTAGTACTCCGTATACATGAGAGATGGTATCCTATTTTAATTGGAATGTAATGTAAGAAGGTATATGTGATATTATAATTATATAAGTATAATAATATCATAAATATCATAAAAAATTGTTAATTTATTCCCTTCAGTTTTGTGATGGAAAATGAATTATATCGATTTGTGAGGTGGTAGTTCACCAAAATAACGATCGATCGTTTTGTTTCCCATTTGATAGAAGAGGGGATGGATATAGTTCATGAATATATCATAATAACATCTAATTATGTGGAATATAATGATTCAAGTTTATAATAATGGTTTAATAATATTTTAAATAGGTGGTATAAAAAATAAAAATAAACACTTATTTAAGAATGTTACATCTTCTTCAGCCGACCTCTTCAAGTTTGCACCAAAAGCCTTCATAAGATGATTTTATGATCATAATAGGGATCTAAGATATTTATAGTGGACTAAATAAATTATTTGGGTAGGTATTTTTTAAGAGAAATGGATTTGGAAGTGTGAAGAGAGGATGAGAGGGGTTGGACTTTTATAAGTGTGGGAGAGGATACACATGGAAATTTTGAAAATAGTCAATTACATCCAAATTTTTATATTATACAAAGACTCAAAAAATGGGCCATTATTGACCATTATAGGTGATAAGGGTGAAATACTTCCATAAAATGGGTATTGGAAAAGTGGGTAGGTCATTTTTAACTATCATCATTTTAATTTAACCCCCAAGTAAATCAATTTTTTACTTTAACTATAGTAAATACATTTTAATGCTTTTACTATTAATAATTTTAAAATACTAATTTGAACATATTATATAATATAAATTATTATGATTCAAAATATAGAATCTATTTTTTGAAATACAATTCATATAAGTTTCAGAATCTAACTTATAATTATTCCTAAGATGTGATGAAAAAACATGTTTTCAAAGAGAAAATCATCATATGTTTAAAAGGTTTTGATATTCAAATTAAACTTTAAATTTATTTAAATTAGGTAAAGGGGTTAAATTTTAATTTTATTTAAATAATTTTTCTTTAAATTAAATTTAAAATTTAACTTAACTTTGAAAATTATTAATATGAAAAGGCATTTTTCAAGAAGAATCAACATTTCCCACTATTCATCAAAAAATAAAACATTTCATAAAATACCCCAAAATCATCCAGAGATAATTTTGGTATGACGATTTTAAAAATTATGTTCATTTTATAAAATAAAGTTTCTAAAGTTGGTAAAACTTATTTTTAAATTATGTGCAAAGCACAATTAAACTGTCTTTTAGAAAAAAGTGCTTTTCAGAAAATAATTGTTTTTATTTTAAATTTATCTTATTTTATTTCTAATCAGTAGATTACCATAATTTTTATAATTTATTTAATACTATTCAGACCCACATAATTAATGAATATGTTATAATGATATACTATATTATGGTTTATTTAGACTCAGGGTTGCGTGTTCTGAAAGCCATCAAAGATATTAGATTTAATGAAATATATTTTATGGGTTATTTAAGTTCAGTGTTGCATATTTCATATGCTATCAAATAAAATGTTATTATTATATAATTTTGGGGTTTAAAATTATCCCCACCTTAAAAAAATTCCATCCTCAAAATATTTGCTTGCACTTGAAAATCAATGGTTTGATATTTGAAAATTCTTTTTTTAAAACACACATTAAAAAATGGGTTAATAAAACATCATCTTAATAAGAGATAATGGGAATTATAATGGTTATATAGAATAAAACATAACTAGGTTTCTAAGTAAGAGAAAATTTGTGGAATGTGAATACATGGATATGTAATAAAATCATTAATAATTACAGATAATTATAGAGGTTATTGATATAGGAAAGTGAATGATCAAAAAAATGTTAAGGACCTCAATACTATTAATATATGATTATTTAAAAGTCTATTCGATTCATATGATATTAAAGTAATAGGATAAAATTTTTGTTTCAATATCTGCTTTCTAATGTTGATAACTTATTTTAATATCTATAAATACTAGTAAATATATACATTTTATATGTTTTTTCATAAGAATAAATTCACTATTTGGTATTTCTTCAATCAATTTCCAATTAATATCTTACTCCAAGAAAAGAATATCAAAAAATAAGTTTTTTTTCTTGAAGCACTAAAATTAACTTTAAATGGATCATGTTATCCATAAAAGAGAGAAAATTCATTCCATCTATCACTAAATATTTTCCAAAACCAATATGGTTAGCATAAATTATACAATATAACATATTAATCTCTAAACATCAATAGTAACACAACTAGTTCATAATTAATATTTTTTCATAAAATTTGTTTAACTAAAAAAAATTACATATTAACTAGGAAATCATGTAGGATAATGGTATGTGGTAAATCCTTATACCTTTCTCGTGGGTTCAACCCCCGAGGCCTTTCCAGATGTTAAGGTTTGTTGCCTAACATGCAAGTAATCCATTTCCTAAGAAAATATTAATATAATTACTATAACATTCCCAAATTTTAATGATGCATAATTACTAAAAATCAATTAAAATATACATTTCCAAGGTTACTAATAAATTTAATCATATTCTCAAAAAGAAAAAATTGAAAGGTATCCTTCTTCAAATAACTTTTTTACATACTAAAAAAAGGGTTCTTATTCCCAAAAATTTCTACCAAAAGTATACCTAATAATGTTTTATTCCCACCACAAAAATTTACAATAGGGGTGTTTAATAAATTATATATATGATCAACCTTAATCTCACAAACCCATAATAGTATCCATAACTCTTATGTTAAGGAAGATATATATGATTATAAAATTTTACACAATCTTTAGATGATTCATAATTATTATCAATAAAATACTATTGGTAAAAAAACTTCTACAATTTAATTCTTGTGTCACAATACAAGAATAATTCATATGTTTTATTTTATCATATGCCCTTCCTTGGTCTTGGGTTTAACCTTCAAAAAGGGAATCAACTCAAATAATTCATAGGTTCCCCACATTTAATAAAATTAACTATAAATGGATCCCTAGGAAGATATTTATTTCCTTTCATCATATTCTCTATTTTCCTTACAAGTTATTTTCGATATTACCTTATTTTCCACACATCATGTTACTTTGAGACACTTTAATTGGTGTATACTTCAAAATTTCTTACATAATAGAATTCAACACTTATTTCATCCATAGTTTCTACTACTCAAGCTTTTAGAAAACAACATCTTTCTCTTATTTGATGAGTCCACGAGTTGGTTAAGGTGTATGTTATTAATCATATTTTAGGATAAATAATTATCCATAATTATGATATATTTTAATTTTATAAAAATCCATTATGGTTGCTCATAGTCACCAAATTTTCTTACATATTCAATGTTAATATTAAGTCTTTAGGTTCCATTTGTTAATTATGACAAAAAATCATAATGTGAGAAACAATAATCATAATGGGAAACCACGCAATCATAAAGAATCATTATAGGATGTCTAAATAAAAACATCATATTTTCAATACAAGATACATTTAGTTTAACCTACATCAATCATGTCCTCATTTATTTAAATCCTTCATAAAAATTTGTAACAAATGTGAATTATAATAAGGATATACCTCTAGAGTGTAAAACTAGGTTCATAGTAAAGATTGTTGTCATGAACTAGGTGATGATTTGGTCAAGACCAATTCAAATTTTTTAAAGTTATTTCCCCTAGGTACATCTATGATAGAAATAATTCATCATTTAGTATCCATATATAGATGAATTTCTATGAAAACCAAAGAATCTACACCTTACCAGAACATTAGTAAATTTGTTCTATAATTATCGTTAATGTATATCATAATGTTATATTCCCTAATAAATATTTCCCTAAATCTAGATCATAAGGTTTCTACTAAACATACTCTAATACCAACTATAATCACCCCGACTCTAGTAAACTAGGGCCAACGTCTTAATTTATTAAATTATAATATAATACAAGGAATCACATCCTAAAGGACCAAAATAGTTTAGTAGTCTTGATAGACTAGATACATACATGATTCCAACATTTGAAAACAAAAATTAAAACATTTTTCAAGAATATCATTATTACCTCAAGAATATTCTTTCATATCATTTTTAGAAAACATCATGGATTACTAGGAAAGGAAATAAAATAAGTTTGTTCTAAAATTATCAATAAGGGTTAAGTACAGTAGAATCTATCATGAATAAATAAGCATAATAATGGCACTCTAAATAAATAAACACAAATGTCATTTAAATAACTGGAATACCATAATAAATATGGAATGGTAAATAAATTAAAATATGTTATATTTAATCAGTGACTTGATTATCATAACTAGAGAAGGAATAATCAATATAAAATGGTATATAAATGAAAATAGATGTCATTTAACTAATAACATGAGAGTAAAATGCATCAAGATATAATATCATTCATAAAATATCATGTATAATAATAAGTTAATTATTAGTGAAGAAAATTCATAATTATTGGACATATAATCTCAATAATCATGATACATATACTATCAAGACCTTTCACAAGACAATTTAAAATAGATGGGTATGCATACATCGAAATCCTAATAAACTAAGGCTAGCCAACTTATCTTTCTCATGAGACTACCAATGAATCAAGGGAATATTTATAACCTTCCCCCACCCATATATTCATTTCCAAATAATTCCTTATATATAAAATTATAGATTTAATTCATGAACAATATTCCTTATCAACAAATATCCATATTGAGTATAGAATACAAACTTATTAATATTTCCTCAATCAATCAAATAAATTCAATGTAAATAACCATTTTTGGAAATGACATATGATTTAGGAAATAAGTATATCCATGATAAATAATATGTTTATTTAGGGGAAATTTAATTTCAAATAGTCATAAGAATTTGGATATTTCAAGAGAAAGTAAATGATTATAAAAATGAATCAAGAATGTTAATGTTAATACTTTATATGGTCAAAATGATGATAGACCATCTATATAATGATTATATATGGTATCAATACAACATATACATAGTGTATTATAAGTAAATTAAAGGAATATACTAATTGATGAACATAAATACCATTAAAATATATATTTTAACATTATTGAGGAAAATATACTTTTAACTTTGAAAATATTTGGTTTTTTAAAAACATATCTAGAATATTTGGAAAAACATTATTTTAAAAATAAAATTTTATACCTTTAAATGAAAATCCAAAAAAATGTTACACTATTATGATAGTAAATTCCATTCATGTCGTATAAGATAAAAGAAAATTCCTTTTACACTTTTTCGAAAATGGTTATAAAATCCTCATTTGGAAATTGAGAAGAAGATTAATTTAAAATAATTTTTTAAAAATTAAAACATGGGTAAAAATTTAATTAATAAATCATTTTGAAAATTTTAAAATATTTTTGAAAATATTTTCATAAAAATGGATTTGGAAGAAAAAGGATAATCGACTGAAGAGTGGAATTAAGTCATATTTTATTAAAATAATTTTCTTAATCACTTTATGTATCAAAAAATGGAGAAAATTTTACTATAACTTGAAAAAATCATGAATAAATAGAGTATAATATAATTAATGTGTTTTATTATCCAATGATAAAATAATTTCCTTCAATGTAAATTCAATCATAAACAATCTCGATTAACATGATATTGTGAAATAAACCCTTATAATGATCATAACATTGAAGTGGGAATTAATAAATGAATAAATTATGTGTATAAAATGTAAATACTCATAAAACAAGTGTAAATAAAATAATTTATAGGATAAATTCAGTAAAAAAAATTAAAATATTAAATACAATGAATAAGTAATTTAACTCAATGAAACAAAATTGAGTTATCAAATTCTTTACAACTTGGTAATTTTTAAGTCAAAATCCATTTAGATGAAATAATTCAAATTAAAACAAAAAATACCATTAAATATTAATTAATCATGATATTACATATCAAATGGGGATAATTTACAACATATAAAATAAATTAGGTGAATAAAATCACAATATTCCTTAATAAAATGAAATTGAGATGAAATCCCTTAACCCACACATCGTTTTGGTAGAAATTGATTTAAACTCAAATCTATGGGTTCTAGTATTGTAATTAATTTATAAAATAACTATATTAATATTTATAATATCATATATAATCCTATTATAACATTTTACCAACCATTTGGTAATAATATATCATTATTTCAATGTTTTAGTTATTAATTGCATTTTTTTCTCATTCGTGATTTGATACAAATATTCTAGTTATTGGGTATAAGATATATATACACAATATATATAATGATATTAATTTTATTAATATAATATGGTCTAATTATATACATTTTATAAATAATTTTTTAAGATTTTACTTGGAAAATGAATCGCATCACTTTATAGAGACGATGGGCTATACGTACACATGAGCGATGATATAATTCCCTTAACGATTAAAATGGTAAGAAAATAAGTGATATATTAATATTATATAATCGGTATTACCTCATACATAACTCATAAATTAATTAAATTTATCCTTATTATTTTCCATGTAAAGTATAACTGAAAAATGAATCACATTACTTCGTGAGTCTGTAGTCCACCGTACACACGAGCAACATTATAATATTTTTAAAATAATTAAAATTAATAAGGTATATGTGATATTATAATTATATAAGTATATTAATATCATAAATATTAGATAATTTTATTTAATACATAATTGTATCAATCCTTCAAAGGTGGCGATATAAAACAAAGTATATCGATTCGCGAGGTAGTAGCCCATTGAACACATGATCAACGGTTTTATTTCTGATTTGAGGAAATAAGGGATGTATATTAGTCATTAAATTAACATAATAAAATATTAATATATATAAAATTTTAGTGTTATTATATAAACATGGTTTAATAATATTTTAAATAGGTGGAAGAGGTAAAAAAATAAAAACACACATTTAATCATGTTGCTTCTTCTTCGGATGACCTCTTTTGATTTACACCAAAAGCCTTACTATGATGGGTTTATGATCAAAAAATGGGATAAAATATGTTTTTAGGGGAGTAATGAAGTTATTTTTTCAATTATTTTCTTATAAAAATTGATTTGGAAGCAAGAATAAGAGTGGATAGTGGGTGGCCTTTTATAAGTGGGGTAGAGGACACACACTTCATATTTGAAAAGAATCAATTACACCCTTTTATCATGTTAAAATACTAAAAAATTACTCAATATTTACCATTAGAGGCCATAAGGTCAACATATTTCTATAAAATGGGTTTTATAGGTTGTTAGGTCATTTTTAACTGTTATCTTTATATTTTAACACTCGGTAAACCAATTTTTACCTTAACTGTAGTAATTGATTTTTAATTATTTTACTATTCATAAGTGTAAAAAATAAAATTGACCTTATTAGATAATATAAATTATTATTAATCCAAATATTTAATCCATTTTACAATTTTAATCGAAATAAGTGGCATAATTAAACAAAAAATTGAACCCATAGATGCGATGAAAAAGTGGTGTTTGGAAAGAAGAAATTATCATAAGTATTGAAGGTTTTAAAAAACATTAAGTAAAAAATTTATTAAAATGATATAAATTAGTTAAATTTTAATATAATTGAAGTAATTTTACATTATAACCAATTTAAAAAGTAATTAACATTTTTAATTATTTAAAAAAATTAAGGTTTAAATAAAAATTAGTATTTTTCATTATTCAGTGAAAAATGAACCATTTCATAAAAATCCCCCAAATCCCCCCTAAGATAATTTTAAAATGATGACTTACTAAACGAATTCCATTTCACCGAATAAATTTTCTAAATTTGGTAAAAATTAATTTAAAATTGTGTGCACAATGTGTGATTAAACCGTATTTTAGAAAAAATACGGGTTTTTAGAAAACATAAATTTTTATTTTAATGATTCTTATTTTATTTGTAATCAAAATAAAAATGTTATTTTAATAATTTATTTGGTAATATTTATACTCACAAATTTTATTTTTACTTTATAATGATATACTATGTTACAGTTCATTTAGACTCGGGGTCGTGTGTTCTGCAAGCCATCAAAGAGATTAAAATTAAAGAAGTATATTTTTGGGCTATTTAAACTCAATGTTGTTTGTCACATAAACTATATAAAACAATGTTATTATTTTTGGATTTCAATATGTTACAGATTAATTTTTAATAATCTAGGGATCATGTTTTTTGTCTTACATTTGACCACACTTAATCTATGATAAATATTCAGTCAATTGAGATTTATTTTTCTTATATTTTATGGGATTATTATTAGTTAATATTAATTTAGTCAATAATTTCTCACGTGTTCATGTAATATCATGATTATGATATGAATCTATATGAGATGTTGATAGGTTTTTCCCTTACTAATCAATTCTCCTGACTCATTTCTTATTTTTTCCTTTCCTTGGGATATAATATTGTGTACAACATATGATATTCTAGAAAGAGGTATAGTTGGGTGCTATTTTCGAGAAATTTACACAATTATGTGAAATAATATCTTTAATTAGAAAATATACAAAGGAAATAAACCTCTTTTTCTAGGTATATATTATTATTTATAAGATTTAATATTTAAATAAATAAAATGATGTAAAATATATAAAAGTTTATCTTTAGTCATCCAACGTAGTATTGAAGACAAGTTTATAGAATGTGTTTTTAGCATCAGACCCTAGAGTGAAGGTATAGGGAATCTTAGTTAGTACCTGAGAAGGGTTTATTTATTTTTTAGAAATATTTTATTTATTTTGGGGGATTATGACTACAATTTTTTTTGAAAACCCTGGAATTATTAAAATTATAAGAAATTAGGATAAAACATTGGTAAATTAAATTATGTGTGGCTTCCTAGAAATGAAATTCATATCTATATAAAAAAATAGATACATTCTTAGGAATATATTCATCTAGGTATAATAATATTAAAAAACATTTATTAGTTATTAACTTGATCTTCAATCTATTCACAATAAGTGAGTCAAAAATCACACCTATTTCGACACTCTCGTGGGATATGTTTTGGGTTGATTCAATTTCTCTTTATGAAACTTTTTTTTGGATTTGAATATATTATTATAGAATTTTTTTATTGAAACATATAACTAGTTTGGTTAGAGAACCAAATAGGAAAATGAAATTGAAAACCTCAGTTCAAATTCTATCATAGTACAACTAAAAGTATCATAAGTTGAAGTGAAGGTATCATAGGAAAATAAATATTATTATTGAGTTTTCATATTCATATGATCATTTAATATAATATTATTGAATATTATCATAACAATTTTAGTTTAAAAATTTATTGGGGATAGGATCATGAAAATGAATCTATTAAAGTTATGTCTCTAGAAACCCATAAGGTTTACAGGAGGATAATGAAGCATATTTGGAAGAAATATTTGAGAATATAAATATATAACTATTATAATGGAATGTATGAGTTCTTATGCACTATATATGAGAGTGAGGTTTTTATATTATTAGAAATTTTATCTTGAGTCATTTCTATATTATAGATACCCTTATCAAATTTCTTTCGAGTGATAACTAAAATTTTTAGGATACCAATTATTTAGGGAGAGAATGTAAGAACCCGATATTTTAGTTTTAGCTTCCCTTAAAAAATATTATTTTGAAAATATTGTTTCAAAAATAACACTAAAATAAGATAAACCATGATATATTTTATAAACTATTACAATATTACATTTTGAGAACTTAAAATGAAACATCATTAAGAAAATTAAAAGTGGAATAAATAAGTAAAAATGAAATACCAGGAACAAAATATATTTATCTTTATTTTTTCCTTGAATCGCATCAAAACAATTGAAATAGTGAAAGTAAAGAAAAGTATTCGAAAATTATTAGAAAGGTTAAAAGATTAGAAAATAGGATTAATGATTTTAGGTTATTTATAGGGAGTAAATATGACAAATATATTTAGTCACTCTACTTATATAACCGTCAGGATTATATGAACATGCAAAATAACTATTGAATTTGAGAGTAAACACATAGGTAAATACTTTATGAAATATAAGTATAAAAGGTAACACAATGGAATCATATAATATAATTCTTCAATATGAGGCTCATTTTTCTATGCTTGGAAATAAGGTAGATTTATAAGGGTTTTTTTAATCCAATCCTAAGAACAACTCCAATAATTGTGGATTTAGTGAAATAAATTATGAGAGATGTTAATACTATTGGAAAGTTCAATTATATCAATGTTAATTGTGCGCTACCCATGAAAACCACCACCTATTATCATATTTTGGGTCTTAATTAGAGGTAGTGGTTGGTGTTATAATTTGAAGTTTGAATTATATAAACATGTAATTATAAATCTAATCATATATATAGATATCACATGTATTTTCATAATTTGTTTATTTATAATTTTAATATAAAAGAGAAATTATATTTAATATAAATTTATAGATAATTTATAAATCTTTTTAATAGTTTATTCGAGGCATATTATAACAATAAATAATTTTTTTTATTAAAATATACATTTTTCCTAAAATTGATTTCATGCATTATGCATGATTATAATAAAAATAATTTTTAACCACTCTTGAAATTATACATAATAAAATATTTTACATATTTTAAATAATAATACCTATATTTTTTATTATAGAAATTTTCTTTTTTTAACAGAAAAATATGTTACCAAAGTAAATATTTGTTACCATAGTAAAACAGTTATTTTTAAAAGAATTGTTTTTATAAATTTTGTGTTTTTTATATAAATAAATTAAACTAATATAATTTAAATGATTAATATAATATTATATTTAATCATACAAAAAATATATGAACACCCATTTAATTAGGAATTGATAATCAATAAGAATAAAAACACTTGTTCCATGAAAATAACATTTTCAACAAAAAAGGTTTAACTATATATCTTATGTTTTAATTCAAAAGATAATTTTCTCATATTTAGATATTGAATTAAATTGAATTTTATCAAAATTAAGAATAAAAAAATCCAAATTTTATTATAAGGGGCATATTATATTTTTTCATAAAAATAATTTCGATGGTAAATATTTAATCGAGGCTAAGAGTGGTTGAAATGGGTAACATAATGAAACTTAGATTTTATTATGATTAAATTACATTTATAAATTATAGAAGACTTTTATAGGTTGTTCTATCATACCCACATTTATTACTAACCATTTAACTCATAACTCACCTAACTCCAATGTGATTCAAACATTATCCCCCACCCAACATTGATTTCTTAGGAAAAGTCTCTCTTCCTCACCTATAAAAGGTTCTCCTTTTAACTCTCTCAAACTACTCTATCTTGTAGAATTTATCATGAAACCATTCCCATTTTTACTCTCCAATATTACTCTTAACCATTTTATAACCCTTGGTTATATAAATATATATCTTGTCCTATATTTTCGAGAGGTCTTTAAAGAGATAACTCATTATCCCAACATGAGTATTATCCACTCATTTACTTTCCCTTAATATTTTATCATGCAACACTTTCTAAACATATTTTAAACATTAAAATATTTTCACATAATTTTAAATACCCCTACTTAGTATCCCTAATTTAGTGGTTACATTATTACATTGGCACTAAATACAAGCAGTCGTATCTAGAAGGATAAAATATTTTAGTAGCCTTGGAGAACTAGATACATAGTTTAATATTAAATTACATTTGACATTATTTTTTTTGTTTGAGTACATCATTAATTAATTTATAATATACCTTCATATCAATTATAATACACTTCATGGAATCCTAGAAAAAAATTAACATATGAAAGGGGTAATCTATGATGCTCAGTATGGGTAGGCGTAAAGTAAAATATAACATGAATAAATAAATCATGAAATATATGGAAAGGTAAATATCTGACAATATATTCCATTTAATCAACAACATTAATTGAAAAATAATATAAAATAAATAAATGATGATAAAATAATTTTATATAATTAATCACATGACCTTGAATCTTATCAATGGATATCATAACTAATCATATAATCACATGGACATAAAATAAAAAATATCATACTAAATAAATGCATAATTTTGATCATAAAATATATATAATTGAGGCCTCATGAAAATAAATATTACATAAATGGGTAAGACCTCACCTAATACCTAAAATATTTTGTCTTATGAGACATACTGATGTATCGAGGGGCTATAGTAGATCTCACCCATCACTTTATAATTCTAATGAATTCATCATTTTAAACGGGTTTAAAATAATAAACATAATTTTTTTATTGAAAATAGCATATGAAATTTTAATATTTTATCCAATCAATAAACATAATCATAAACCATTCAGAGTAATAAGGAGAATGATATCAGAATAGTACATCCTCAGTCAAACTGATGATAAAACATGTAATTAAATATGATAGATGGTATTATAATATAATTATCCAAGTACTACAAAATATTCAATAGTGGATGTTGAAATAGATGATAATAATTTAAAATCATCATTATAAAATTATCTAGGAAAATACCCTTTTCACTTTGAAATCACTTATTAAAAAACTGCACACTTATAATTGAAAATATTTTTATTGAAATAAACCATGTAAACTTAAAAAGTAAGATTCAAAGAAAACATTAGTCTAGGAAGTGGGAAAATTATTTTATGTTATATAAGTTAATAACATTCCTTCTTTGTTAGATAATTCATAAATTACTACATTTGAAAAATGGAAAAATGATTCCTTTAAAACCTTTTTTTTGAAAAGTAGAAAATAGGTAAAAAATATTTAAAAATATATTATTAGAATAGTAATAACCTTCTTTATTTTTTTTGGAAAATATGGATATCTAAAAATAAGTATTTTCCAACTGAAAAGAGAAATACTATTGATTTTCCTTAAAAGCATATTTTTTCCCTCTCAAGTACTTAAAATGAGGAACGTAAAACATGTATTTTAATGAATAAATAGAGGATAAAAAAATTAATGAGTTATATAATGACCTTCTCTTTTCATACCTTAACATTAAATCATTTTTTAGAATACTAAATAAATTAAAAAATAGACTCCCCAAGACCGTATTAGTGTATTGCCTTTAGAAACATGGAAAAATAAATACTGGTACAAAAGTGAGGTAAATTATCACCCACTATTTTCTTCATGACTACCACCATTATTAGATACATCATACATAATACATATCTTCATAACCTGAGGAAAGGAAATATAAAAAGGGGTCGTCTCAAATGCTCAGTAAGGGTAAATAAAGAAGATATGTAAGAATAAACAAGCACATAAGGGTATGAGAATGTGATCATGACAATATAAGATCATACTATACATAAAAAATATCATAAACACGAATCATGGAATAAATATTGGCAGTTCATAAGACATGAATCATAAGGGAATCCTGAGCATAATCCATAAAAGAAAAAAAATAGGAATAAGACATATAATTTTTGGAAGACAGATATGCAAATAAAATGATTTCAATAGAAGTAAAGCCATTAATTCTAAGGACATATTAGTAGTATGGGTTCACTCCCTATACCATCTTAGTGGTCATGGTTTACTCCCATTATTATCTTAGAAGTCAAGGTTCACTCATAATACCTTCTTAGATGAAAAATTCTTTTATTGAACTAAGTTCACTCCCCATTCCATCCATGTATATCTCATGAGATATAAATCTTTACCAAATTCATTAGAAGAAGATATATATCCAACCTATCTTATAATTAAATTATACATACATGTTTCAAAATATCATAAAAAATCATATCATAACCCATGAAATGAGGTATCATAAGCACGTAATCATATCATAACCTGTGGAAAAGATACAGGTTTCATAACCATTTCAACAAATAATAACCCAAGAAAATAAGTGGGCTCCATAAGCATATAACTGATGAAGGTGAAATGAGTTTCATAAACATATATCCCATGAAATAGAAATAGGTTTCATAAACATATAACCCATGAAAGATAAATGTGTTAAATATCATTCCATAAAAACATAAACCATTCATAGAAAGAATATAAATAGAACCTTTGGATAATTTCTCTATAAAGGCATGAGTAACACCAAAAAATGTCATATTACATAGAAAATAATTTTGAAACATCCTTTAAATACATTTCTAGAGAAAAACATCCTTTATTCTTTGAAAAAATATTGTTAAAATATAATTTGTTTGAAAAAAATTTTCATTGAAAATATATTTTAAAACTTATAAAGAAAGCCTTAAAACCATTTTTTAAAACTTTTTCTTTAAGAACTTATAAAGGAAGCTTGAAAACATTTTGAAAACATTTTTATTTAAAAATAACTTTGAAAAATTATAAATAAATCTTTGAAAATAAAATTCTTTTAAAATATTTTTTTCTTTAAAATGTTCACAAAACAATATTTTAAGAAAATTTTTAAGACATTTTTTAAAACATGTTTTTTTTGAAAAAAATCATATTTCTGATCGAAAAGAGAAATGAGGTAAAATTTTCATAAAAAAAGTTTCTTTATTATATCAAGTAACAAAGAGTGGAAAGTGGTAGTAATATATGAATACATAATTAATAACCAAAGGATATGAAAATTCACTAATTTTATGGAGATATTGATCATAATATTTCATCAATGTAAGCATAATCATAAATAATCCCGATAAACAATGAGATTGTTGTAATAAACTCTTACCACTTAGTAACTTTGAATAATACTACCCATTTAAGAAAATTAAATTAAATTAAGATTAAAATATCATTAAAGGAATTATATTAATGATATAACATTTCATATGGAATATTTACACCTTATAAAATAATATAGGTGTGTAACAAAACATGTGCCTCAAAGAAGGAAAATTGAGACAAAATTACTTAACAGATTTGGTAACCACTGAAACATAAAACCAATGAAATAGAGATAATAAAATAGATATATAAATACCCGTATAAAATGATAATATTCATATAATATATTCATGGGTAGTATATATACCACACAAAATAAATTAGTGTTGAATAAGGCATAAATCTCAATGAAATAAAAGTTAGACGAGAAAACACTGAAATTATGTCTTACCTATCTTTGTACTCATAAAAAATTCTTGTTTAATAAATATAAGTTTATTATAAATATATTAAAGAAAAATATTATTCTATATAATCCCAAAAATTATTTTCTTACAAGATTATATTACCCATTTATTAACAACTCCATGTTAATGTTATGTTTCAGATAATATGTTCTTTGTTTTTCGTATATGTTTTGACTTTTTATTATTGATCCTATTACAATGATAATGATTTAATTATTTATATAATTTAAAACATGATATAAATATCATATCATATATTTATATTTAAAATAATCTGTAAAATATATAAATATGAAGTGGAATACACCATTCTTGGAGATGGTCGACCGTACGTACTCATGGATGTTGTTTCCACTATATTATCGTATGAAAAGAAATAAAGTAAATAAAATATATTTATATATATAATATAATTAAAATAGTATTATTAAGTCATATATATTAAATAATTTCACTAAAACCATCCTTAATACATTCAACTTAATGTGTGAACTAATCACATCTCTTTGAGAAGGAGGTAGTCCAAACATCCACAAACAAAGTTATCCAATTTATAAAAAATGTAAATCATAAAGGTATATTTAATATAATAATTAAATAAGTATAAATAAATCATAAATATCATAAATATCATATGATAATAGAGTTTCCATCATAATACCCAACTACGAGATCTAGTAATGAAAAAATGAACAACATCATTTTGTTAGGTGGTAGTTCGTCATACTAAAAAATGGTAAGTTTGTTACCCATTATATGGAAGTGAATGTATATGTAGGTAAAACCCATAGAATAAAAAAAATATAATTATATTTATGATACTAAGGTTATTATATAATAATTGAATAATAATATTTGAGGTGGTGGAGAATGAAAATAAAACAAAGGAGATTGAGGAATGATGTTACCTATTCTTTGGGTAACTCCTCTTGATTTGCACAAGAGGGATTCATTGGTTGGATTTATGACTTATGGGTGAATTACAAGAAGAATGTAGAGATTTTTTAAGGATATTTGGCTAAGGTATTTCTGATAAAAATTTTCTTGAGAGGTGTGAGGAAGTGAGGGGGTGGGTACCTATTTACAATAGAGGAAGAGTGACATTCTTGTAAATATAAAAAGGTAAAAACTGTTGATAGGCATCTATTAAATCATGGGGCATAAAATAATTGATAAAATTAGATCCAAGAGATTAATTTGTCGAAATATTTTCAAAAATTTATTTTGGACATGTGTCTAGGGTATTTGGCCTCATAAGATTAAGGTTTAATCATTAAGTAAACTATTTTTTACCATAATCACTCTAATTAATTTTAATTACTTTCACTAATATTTTTGGTAGAAAACTAATTTGACCTTATTAGAAATTATAGATTATGATTTTTCCAAATATAGAATCTATTTTTCCAAATTTAATCATATAATTGTCATAAATTAATTTAAAACTAATCCTGCAGACGTGTCACGACAACAGGTTTTTAAGCGAAAGGGTTTAAAAGTTTGAAAAATGTTTATATCCAATTTTAATGCAAAATTAGTTACAATATCCTAAATTAGATTAAATAATGTAAAATTAATATAATTAAACTTTAAAACTAAATTAAAATATAATTTAACTATATAAATAAATTATATGAAAAAACAGTTTTGAATTAAAATTCATTATTTTTAACTATTCATCTAAAAATGACATTTTTCAAAAAAATCAAAAATACACCCTAGGATAATTTTGACATTATGAATTAAAAAATTAAGTTTATTTTACAAAATAAATTTCTAAAAGTGTCTAAAATTAATTTTATTATTATTCAGAGAAGGACATAAAAATAAATTCATTTAAGAAAATAGTATTTTCAAAGATATAAAAAACTTACCATAAATTACATGTTTTATAATAAATATGTTTTATTTATATAAAACCATAATATTTTAAAATTAGTTATTAATATTCATATTACTAATTTTAACAACAATTTTATAACTATCTTGTTTAAATAATTATAATAATGAAATGATGTTTCATAGAAACTCAATGTTTTGTGTATCCCAAGACAAGTTGGTATTGCTTGTGCCACTTGTTTTTATCAGCCTAACATGTAATGAATGTTTAGCTTGGTTTATAATGTTATGGAAGACCTAAAATTAAATTAATTTATTTGAAAAAATTAAGTTCATACAAACTCGGTGTGTTACATTATATCCCCCTTAAATTGAATTTCACCCTCAAAATTCATTATTCTGATACAAACAAAATGGGATAATTTTGCCTCCTCATATCCTCAAGTCACCATGTATCTTCCTATAACTGGTGGTTTCTGCACAAAAATTTTACCAGGTGAGTGGTCTTGTTTCATAGAACTTTCTCTGTATGATTAATAATTTTAATTGGTTGTTCCTTATAAGAAAGATCCTGGTCCAGAAATATAACCTCTAAGTTTAGTACATATGAAGGGTTAGGTATATACTTCCGTAAGATATATATATGGAAAAAATCATGGAATTTAGAGATATTTTGAGGAAGTTACAAGAAATAGGTTACCATAACAATACTATCAAGAATTGCACTTGGACCGATATACCCAGGGCTTAGTTTCCATTTCTTACCGACTCTCATAACCTTCTCCCAAGGATATATTCATAAAAAACATTCCTTACAACTTCAAATTATAGATAACACTGATGTTTAGAAGTATAAATTTTCTACCAACTTTAATCTTCCTTGATATGCTTCTAAATGGATCTATCCTTCTCTACCATTTCTTTAGTTATCTTAGGTCCCAATATCCTTTGTTCTCTAAATTCATCCCAATACATTATATCTCTATATTTATTTCCATATTGGGATTCATAAGGAGATATATTAATGCTTTATTGAAATCTATTATTGTATGAAAACTCTACAAGAGGAAGGTTTTGATCCCAACCACCTTTGAAATCCAACGAACAAGATATCAATATATCCTCTATGGCTTGAATTTTTCTTTCAGAATAACCATCCATATAAGTATGATAATTAGTGTTGAAGCACAATTTTGTATCAAGTTCTTGCTAAATACTTCCTTAAAATTTTGAGTTAAAGCTCAAGTCCCGATTAGATACAATAGAATGTGGTACCCCATGCAACCTTACCACTTCCTTATTGTATACCCTGGAAATTTGATCTAAAGATAAGTCTTACATGATAGTGAGGAAGTGTGATGGAATAATAATGTGATCTAATACCACCCATATAACATTAAAACCTTTAGAGTTTTTTTGGAGTCCAACAAAGAAATCCATAGTGATTTTCTCCCATTTCCAATATTTTATGGGTAATAGATTAAAAACCCCTTAGAATTTTGTTTTTCAACATTAACTTATTGGTGTACAAAGAACCGAGATATAAAATCTGCAATATACACATTATTCCATCCCACCAGAAATATTCTTTCAAGTCTATATATATCTTTGTACTTTGAGTATAAATAGTAAATAGATAACTATGAGATTATTCAAATAGATCCCTCTTAAAATTCAGTATGGAAGGAACACATACACGATTCATGAACCTTATCATTCCATACAAATCAAGTTTAAACTATGGAACATTTATAACCATTTTTACAGCTATACAACTTACTTCTATGCCTCTTTAATCTTCACATGGATAGATGGTTCAATATTCAATTGACCAAGATATGATATTTCCTTCCTTCAGGATTTATAGATCCATATTTTTCAAATGTAAAAATATTTAATATTTTGTGATCCTCATCATGGATATTGTAGCATGCTCCTTTTGACTTAAAACATTGTCCACCTTGTTCACTTTCCCAGGGTGGTAATGTATCGACAAATCATAATCTTTTATCATCTCTAAACATCTTCTCTAGAACATGTTTAACTCCTTCTCTATGAATATATATTATTGAAATTTATTATTGGTATATATATCACACTTTTCTCCATAAATATAATTCCTCCATATCTTTAATGAAAAAAATTACTATTTCTAACTCTAAATCATGAGTTGGGTAATTATGCTAATGAATCTTAAACTATCACGAGGCATAGGCTACAACCATGTTATTATGCATAAGAACAAATGCCAATACCATCTTCGATGAATAACTATAGATTAAAAATCTATATCCACTATTGGGTAAAGTAAGAATAGGTACACCGACTAACCTTCTCTTCAGTTCCTTGAAATTTTCCTCACATTCATCTGTCCTAGGGAACTTGGCCCCCTTCCGAGTTAACTTGACCAGAGTAATAGATAGTCATGATAAATTCTCCATAAATCTTCAATAGTATCTTGTAAACCAATAAAAAATGGATCATAGTCACCATGGTTGGTATTGTACAACATTCAATAGCCCATGTCTTTGATGGATATACTACAATACCCTCTTTTGAGATTATATGTCCCAAAAAATGAAACCTTTTGTAGCCCAAATTCATACTTTATAATTTTTTCATACATTTTATCCTTCTTTAGGGTCTTCAATAAAATTCTCAAGTAGCCTTCATGCTCTTATTTTCTATTTTAATAGATAATAATATAATCTATAAATACTATTACAAAAGGATCGATGTAATCTCTAAAGACTCTATTAATTAAATCCATGAAGATAGTAGGGGAATTAGTAAGACCATAAGGCATCACTAAGAACTCATAGTTCCCATACCTTGTTCGAAATCTCTTCTTGGTTATATCCTCCTTCTAGACCCTCAATTGATGATATCCAAATTGAATGTCAACCTGGGAAAAGTATTGATCTTCATGTTGTTGATCAAACAAGTCATCAATATGGGGTAGATGATACTTTTTCTTGATCTTGATCTTGTTAAAATCCTAATAATACATGCAGAGTCACATTGATCCATCATTATTTTATAAAAAAAAAGGACAGGTGCACCCCAAGGTTACACACTTATCTGAATGAATCCATTATTAAGGTTTTGTTGGAGTTTCATTATTAATTTTGGCAAATCAATTAAGTCCATTCTATAGGGAGTCCTTGAAATTAGTGTGGAACCGGGTATGAGCTCTATCATGAAAATAACATCATTTTTTATAAGGCTAGGAAAATATCCTAGAAAGATATCCAAAATGTCCCAAACAATAGTAATATAATTGATTTCAGTTTTATCACCAATCATTTGAGATAAATAACCCTTTTGAATGGGAATTAATACCAATAGAGTGGATTTAATCTCCATAAGAAGTTCATACTTATCATCACATTGATAAATTATCATAGGTTGGTTTAAAATATCAAACATACTTCCTCAACAATTGATGTGGGATCTACGAAGAGAAATCCAATCTAGGCCTAAGATGAAATCAAATTTGACCAAAGGAAGAATAAAAATATTTGTAGGAATCACATTCCTATAAATGTCAACTAAAGAGGAGTCATAAAATTGAGATGAAATCATTGTACCATTAGTGGTTTGCACTTCTAATTCTATATCTAATCATTTGGGTGAAATATTAATACCTATATAAAATTATTTAGATATAGAATAGTGGGTAGATCCAGAATCGAATAAGAAATTAGTAGTTTTAGAGTGGATGGTAAGTTCACCTTTCACCACGTCAATGTCACACACGTCGTTAGAAAAAGTGATAGCATGAGATTTCAACTTATCCCTCGATTTTAGAGGTTCCTGATGCTAGTTATCACCACTAAACCTTATGTTTGGTAACTGGTTGAAATAATGATAATTTTCATTGCACTTTATGAATTAAATGTGGGAGGTTTATTCTATGAATTTTTCTATCTATTCAAATTTTTACCTAACTTATTCCTATCACTTTGGAAATATAATGCCTGATGACCTTCCCTTATACACTTAAAACATTTATTATACCCCTTAAGACAATTTCCCTCATGCTTCTTCCCACATTGAGGGAAAAAATAAATCTCACCTTCTTCACTTCATGGTTTTTAGATTTTCATTCGAAATCCATCTTCCTTTTTTTGTTAAAACCGTGATATTGATATATAAATATAACCTCTTTTTGAACATTGATTACATAACACATCATATATTTTTAGATACTAAAGTATCATATGTATCGTGATTTTTTAGACTTGGATTTAAGGCACTGAATAACCTATCGACTTTACTTTTGGTTTAGAAGATAATACTAGAATCAAACCTCGCAAGTCTTGGGAAATTATACTCATAGGTACAAATAGATTAATCATCCCATTTATTTAACTCAAGGAATAATTTCTCTATGTTTGTACAAATAATTTGATGAAATTAATTATTGGAAAATAATTTATTGAACTCGTCCCAATCCATGGATTCAATTTTACCTTTCTTCCTAGTATTCTTGATTAGAGTCTACTATTGGTCTGTTTATTCTTCTATCTGTTAAATAGTCAGAATGAATTTCTCATGTTCTTAAAACTAGAAAATGGAGAATATCTATTTAGTGGTATTTATCCATTATTCATAAATAATTCAATCAAAATACCCCCTAAAAAAAGGTGGTGGTTACCTCATAAAGGACTCAATAGAATGTTGTTCCCTCTTATGCTCATTTGTAAGTCCAACATGATTCATATATTGAATATATTGATTAAGAATGACAACGATGTTTTTAATTACAAATATTATAGAATTCAGATGATCAGTAAATCAATATTCACATTTTTTTATCACAATCACCATTAACGTGGTACCTTTGGGTTCTAACCATTGATTAATACCAAAAAGCATAGAGTAAGAAACATTTATCATTATGAGTAAACACATAATCATGAAAACCCACTTATAGGAAATCTAAATTATTAAACTTTCTTTTAAATCTTAGAGACATTAGGATTATCCTAGGTTATCCATATATATATTCTATTTAAACCCTTCATGATGGTTTATAAATATTTTGTGAATTTCTAAAGCATATCCCCTAGGAGTGTCAATCCAGGTGTGTAGTAGGGCCCATTATCATGCACTAGTTCTCAGTCGAGCCTAGCTCAATATAGTATTTTTAGGTTTGTTACCCCTATGTACATATATTCCAAAACAAAATCTACTTGTATTATTCAGATAAGGATGTATTTCTAGGAAACCACTCACTTTATCCTTTACCAAAATTCAAGGACATTTTCCTATAATTTTTTTATCCTTAGTCTTATCATTAATCATTTCCTTATGATTATAACTAAGGTTTTCTCATACTAGTTTCCAAAGGTTAACTAAACCTTTTATTTGACACTAATTACAACAAAAATTACTTTTTATAAATTAACATTACATAATTTTTTATGAATACTTAATACATTACACAATAGACACCCCAAGACGGTATTAGTCTAGTTCCTTTGGAAATATAGAAACATAAACACTGGTACATAAGTGAGATATATTATCTCCCACTATGTTCATTGTTACTATAAACCTTCTCAGGCACATAATATATAATACACATCTTCATAACCTATGTGAAGGAAAAATTAAAAGCGGTAATATCAGATACTCATTAAGGGTAAAAAGAAGATATATAAGCATAAACATGAGCATAAGTGTATGAGAATGAAATCAAGACATTAGAAAATCATACCCTCCATAAAAAAGATCAGAAAATGAATCATGGAATAATGATTGAACGTTAAAAATAAATTAATCATAATGGAATAAATATAATAATCCATGAAATCATGAAATAGGAATAAGACATAGAATTTGTGGAAGAAAGATAAGCATATAAAATGATTTCTATACTAGTCAAGGAATTGCTTCCAAGTACATATTAGTAGTATAGGTTCTCTCCCCATACCATATTGGTAGTCATGGTTCAGTCACAAGATCATATTAGTAGTCGAGGTTCACTCCCAATATCATCTTAGTAGACAAAGTCATTTACTAAACTGAGTTAACTCCCCATTCTAGCCATGTCTATCTCATGAGATTTAAATATTTTTCTAATACACTCAAGGAAGATATAGGTCCCACCCATATAATAATAAAATTATACATATGTGTGCTATAATATCATAAATAATCATATTATAACCCCTAAAATGAAATGGGTATCATAAACATGTAATCATATCATAACATGTGGATAAGATACAGGTTTCACAATCATTTCATTAAATCATAACCCGTAAAAAGAATTAGGTTTCATAAGAATATAACCCATGAAAGTGAAATGGTTTTCATAAAAATATAACATGTTAAAGATAAATGGGTTTCATAAACATATATCCTCTAAAAGAGAAACGAGTTTCACAAAAATCATGCCATCAAAACATAAACCATTAAGAGAAAGAATATGAATGAAACCTTTGGATCATTTCCCCATAAAGGCATGAGTAACACCAACCGATATCATCTTAGATGGGAAATAATTTGGAAAGATCATTTAAATATATTTCTTGATGAAAATAACTATTCTTATTTTATTTTTTCTTAAAATATAAAAAATTTTCAAAAACATTTTTCTTTAAAAATGGCTTTGAGAAATTACAAAGGAAGCTTTGAAAACATTTTTAAAATCTTTTTCTTGGAAAAATTATAAAGGAATATTGAAAACATTTTTCTTTAAATATATATTTGAAAACGTATAAAGGTAGATTTTAAAACCATAAAAAATTATTGAAATCCTTTTCCTTGAAAATGAGTTTAAAATAATATTTAAAAACATTTTTGAAAACATTATTTTTTTAATAAAACAGATTTTCGACCAAAAAGATAAATGAGGTTAGATTTTCCTAATTTTTTTAATATTTATAATAAGTAACAACAACTGAAATATAAGACATAAATCTCACAGAAATAAAATTGAGACGAGAAAACCCTTATATATTGACTCTCATTGCAATCATACAATCATACTGTATAATAAAAGTAAGTTTATTATAAATATATTACCAAAACATATTATTATATATTATACCATATATTATTTTTTATGACTTTATATTACCCATTTATTAACAACTCATTGTTAATGTTTCATTTTAGGTAATATCCACTTTGTTTTCGTACATGTTTTGACCTATTATTATTGATCCTCTTATATAGATCACGATTTACTTATTTAAATAATTTAAAACATGATATATATATACTATATATTCAGTTTATATATATTTATAATAATCTATAAAATATTGAAATATGAAGTGGAATACATTGTCTTTGGAGACAGTAGGTCGTACGTTGACATGAACACTATTTACATTATATTGTCGTATTGAAAGAAGGAAAGTAAATGTAATATTTGTATATATATATGTATATATGTAATATCATCATAATAGTTGTATTATTTTATATATACTTTATAATTTCATGAAACACATTTTTAATACATTAAATGTAATTTTGAACTAATCACATCACTCTAAGGAGGCGATAGTCCACGCATCCACAAACAAAGTTATCATATTTAAATAAAATAGAAATCATGAATTTATGTTTTATATAATAATTAAAGAAGTATAAATACATCACAAATATCATATATATATATAATATAAAATAATAGTGTATATCATCATTACCAAAAATTATATGTGGCAAAGAAAAAACGAACAACATCATTTCGTGAGGTGGTAGTTCACCGTACACAAAACGGCAAGTTCATTACCCATTAGATTGATGTGTGTGTAATTTTATATCTATAACATTGAGTAAAAACATATAAATATATTGAGGTTACTGAGGTTATTATATAATATTGTAATAAGAATAGTTGAGGTGGTGAAGAATGAAAATAAAACAAAAGAGCTTGAGGTAGGATGCTACCTCTTCTTTGGGTAACTCCTCTTTGTTTTCACCAAAGGGATTCCTTGGTTGAATTTATTCCATAATGGAGGATTCTAGGATGAATGTATGGATGTTTTTAGGATAATTGGTCTGGTTATAGCCCATACAGATTGGATTTAGAGGTTTTAGGTAGTGGGGGTGTGGTGTGGGGGGTGAGTTCCCTTTTATAATAGAGGAGTGGAATTCTTGTAAATATAAAATGGTCAACACTATTGAGACATCTCTATTACATCATGGGAATATAATAATTGATAAAATTTGATAAAATATGGGACTAGGTATAAATATTTCCATAAAAGAGATTTTGGTCATGTCTCTAGGGTATTTAGTATCTTAAGATTAAGATTTAATCATTAAGTAAACTAATTTTTACCTTAATTGGCGTAGTTAATTTTAATGACTTTTACTAATATTTTTGGTCAAAAACAATGTTTAACTTATTTAAAATTATAAATTATAATTATAAAAATATGGAATCCATTTTTTTATATGATAATTACACAAGTGGTGTAAATTAATTTAAAATTAATCCAATAGATGTTTCATAATAGTAAGGTTTTAAGCGTAAATGTTTTAAACATTTGAAATGTTTTTATATACAATGTCAATGTGAAATAGATACCAATGGATTAAATAAGATTAATTTATGAAAAAAATAATCTAATTAAACTTTAAAACAAAATTATAATATCATTTATCTATATAAATAAATTAGATGAAAAAGTAGTTTTGAATTAAAATTCAGTATTTTTCACTATTCATCAAAAATTGATTTTTTTCAAAAAAATCCCAAAAATAAATGCTAAGACAATTTTGAAATTATGAATTAAAAAATGAAGTTTATTTTATAAAATTAAATTCATAAAAGTGTCTAAAATTAATTTTATTATTGTTCATAGAATGACATTAAAAGAAGTTAATTTGAGAAAATAATATATTCAAACATATAAAGACTTTACAAAAACATTATATGTGTTTTTATCAATATGATTTATTTATATAAAACTCTAATATTTTAATATTATTTATTAATTTTCATATAACTAATTTTAACTTCTAGGTTAAAGCTATCTCATTTAAATGTTTATAATAATAAAATTATGTTTCGTAGAAACTTAGTGTTGTGTGTATCGCACGCCAAGCTGGTGTTGCATGTAGTGTAAGTTTTTCTTATCATATCAAATGATGAATATTTAAATTGGTGTATCATAAGCACAATACATAAAAGGAAATTAATCTATTCAAAAAAATGTTCATAAAAACTCAGGGTGTTACAAGTTATCATGAGTTTTAGATCATAATATTTCATCATTGAAACTTAATCACAAACAATCTCTATAAAAAATGAGATTATATAATAAAACCCTTTATTGCATGTATGATTTCCTTTTTATTTGTCTGAACCTAATGTATAATAAATATATATTTATTATAAATATATTACATAATAATAATAATATATATCATACCATTTATAACTTATTTATAGTTTTTTATCACCCATTTATGGATAATTCTTTGGCAAAAATCATTGTTTCAGTTAATAATTACTTCATTTTTCATGTTTTTTTTGGTTCAGTTGTTTCAATATTTTTACTTTTATCAAGGTTCCATCATATTATTAATTTTAATAGGTATATATATAATATATATACATTATATATATATATATTAATCCTTAAAAGTTATATATAGAAAATGAATTACACCGTTTAGGGGGACGGTAGGTCGTACATACACATGAACACTGTTTTCAGTCTTCGATGAATTAAATGAATGAATATTAAATAATAATTAAACTTTAAATAATTATTATAATATTTTATACATTATATATATTCATAAAATATATCCTCATTACCATGCAAGTAATATATAAATAAAAAACAAATCACATCGCTTCGTAGAGGTGTTAGTCCACACATATGCACAAGAAATGTTATCGTTTCCCAAAAGATGGGAAGGTAAAAAGATAGAAATGATATTATAATTATAGCGGTAAATTAATCTCATAATTATCATGTATAAACATTATACCTATAAAAATAATCATCTATAAAATTTGGTGAAAAGAAATGAATTTTATCTCTATGTGGAGATAGTAAGACGTTTGTATGCACGGGCGATGCTTTCACTTCCAATTTTCTGGGAAATAGAGAAGGTAATGGTGGTTTCATATTTATAATAAAATTTAATTATATTTTGGATACTTATTTTAACATATTTTTTTATTATCATCGACTTAGAGGAGTTCATATAAGATGTAAAAAAATGCGATCAGTAAAGGCGATTACCTCTCCTTTGAAATATCTCCTTTAAATATCCTATTAAATTTCCCATTATAGATATTTTTGGATGACCATAACCTATATAACATGTATAAGGATTTCATTATGAGTAATTTTTTGGTATTAATAGATCTATATTTCTATATGTTATGTAAATAAGTGAAGGGATGAGTGTCCTATTATAATTGAGGTGAGGGGATATTTTGGAATGTCTTGGAATATTAAAATATAATCAAGTTATTATCATGAAAAAATTCCTCCAAATGGATATGGATTAAATCCTATGGTTGTATATTGTTTAAATATCATCAATAAATTAAACCTTTATAGGTTTATGTGGTCTTTTAAACCTTATCTTTTGGTTCAACCCCTTAGTTTTTCTATTTTAACATTAAACATGGTAACACCTTTTCACTCTCAAAACAATATAATTTTATATATATGGTGAGAAATGTATCATAAATGTAAAAGGGATAAAATTTATAATCATATACTATCCAACTCATCCACTTTCATGACTTTAATGATTTTTAATCAATTTAATAATATATTTTATTGAAAAATAATTTTTAATATAAATTTTGAATCTATTCATTTAATTTGACTTTAAATACATCAAGAAGAATTTGGATTTAAATTACAATTCATTTATACACCACTAAAATTTCATATTAATATTTTAAAATTATTGATCCTTATAAATCACTCAAACTATTTCACTTTAATATTTTCAATATCATTTATTTTAGTTTTATAGACACTATGATTTTATATTATATATATATATATATGATATTTATGATGTATTTATACTTATTTAATTATTATATACAACATAACTTCATGATTTGTGTTTTATTTAAATATGGTAACTTTGTTTGTGGATGTATGGTCTATCGCCTCCTTAGAGTGATGTGATTATTTCCACATTACATGGAATTTATTAAGGATGTGTTTCATGAAATTATAAAATATATATAAAATAATACTACTACTATGATGATATTACATATATATATACATATATTACATTTACTTTTCTTCTTTCAATACGACAATATAATGTAAATGGTGTTCATGCAAATGTATGGTCTACTGTCTCCATAAACAATGTATTCCACTTCATATTTCAATATTTTATAGATTTTTATAAATATATATAAAATTAATATATATGATATTTATATCATGTTTTAAATTCTTTAAATAATTAAATCATGATATATGTAAGAGGATCAATAATAACAGGTCAAAACATGTACGAAAACAAAGTAGATATTACCTAAAACGTAACATTAACAAGGAGTTGTTAATAAAATGGGTAATATAAAGTCATAAAAAATAATATATGGTATTATATATAATAATATGTTTTGGTAATATATTTATAATAAACTTATATTTATTATACAGTATGATTGTATGATTGCATGAACACTATTTATGTTATATTGTCGTATTGAAAGAAGTAAAGTAAATGTAATATATGTATATATATACATATATATGTGTAATATCATCATAGTAGTAGTATTATTTTATATATATTTTATAATTTCATTAAACACATCCTTAATACATTTCATGTAATGTGGAACTAATCACATCACTGTAAGGAGGCGATAGTCCACACATCCACAAACAAAGTTATCATATTTAAATAAAATAGAAAGCATGAAGTTATGTTTTATATTATAATTAAAGAAGTATAAATAAATCATAAACATCACACACACACACACACATATATATATATATAATATAAAATCATAGTTTCTATCATAATTACCAACAATGATATGTGGAAAAGGAAAAATGAACAACATCATTTCGTGAGGCGGTAGTTCACCGTACAAAAAATGAAAAGTTCGTTACCCATTAGATAAATGTGTGTGTAATTTTAGATCTAAAACATTGAATAAAAACATATAATTATATTTGGGATAATGAGTTTATTATAAAATAATGTAATAAGAAGAGTTGAGGTGGTGAAGAAATAAAATAAATCAAAAGAGTTTGAGGTAGGATGCTACCTCTTCTTTGGGTAACTCCTCTTTGTTTTCACCAAAGGGATTTCTTGGTTTCATTTCTTCCATAATGGAGGATTATAGGATGAATGTCTAGATTTTTTAGGATAATTGGGCTGGGTATAGCCGATACAGATTGGATTTAGATGTGTTAGGAAGTGGGGGTGTGGGGTGGGGGGGTGAGTGCCCTTTTATAATAGAGGAGTGAAATTCTTGTAAATATAAAATGGTCAACACTATTGAGAAATATCTATTACATCATGGGAATATAATAATTGATAAAATTTGATAAAATATAAGACTTGGTATAAATATGTCCATAAAAGAGATTTTGGTCATGTCTCTAGGGTATTTAGTATCTTAAGATTAAGATTTAATCATTAATTAAACTAATTTTTACCTTAATTACCGTAATTAATTTTAATTACTTTCACTAATCTTTTTGGTCAAGAACTATGTTTACCATATTTAAAATTATAAATTATAATTATCAAAATATAAAATCCTTTTTTGATATTATTATTATATAATTGGTGTAAATTAATTTAAAATTAATCTCATAGACGTTTTGAAATAGCAGGGTTTTAAGTGAAAACGTATAAACATTTGAAATGTTTTTATATACAATGTCAATTTGAAATAGATTCCAATGGCTTAAATAGGATAAATTTATGAAAAAATGATCTAATTAAACTTTAAAACAAAATTATAATATTATTTATCTATATAAATAAATTAGATGAAAACGTTGTTTTGAATTAAAATTCAGTATTTATCACTATTCATCAAAAAATGATTTTTTTTTCAAAAAATTCCCAAAACATAACCCTATGATAATTTTAAAATTATGAATTAAAAAATCAAGTTTATTTTATAAAATTAAATTTATAAAAGTGTCTAAAATTAATTTTATTATTGTTCATGGAATGACATTAAAAGAAGTTAATTTGAGAAAATAATATATTCAAACATATAAATACTTTACAAAAATAATTATATGTGTTTTTATCAATATGATTTATTTATATAAAACTATAATATTTTAAATTTTTTTATTAATATTCATATAACTAATTTTAACTTCTAGGTTAAAGCTATATCATTTAAATGTTTATAATAATAAAATGATGTTTCGTAGAAACTTAGTGTTGCGTCTATCGCAAGTCAAGTTAGTGTTGCATGTAGTGTATGTTTTTCTTGTCATATCATATAATGAATGTTTAAATTGGTGTATAATAAGCACAATACATCGAAGGAAATTAATCTATTCAAAAAAATGTTCATAAAAACATAGGGTGTAACAATTTATCATGAGTTGTAGATAATAATATTTCACTATTGAAACTTAATCTCAAACAATCCCTATTAAAAATGAGATTATATAATAAAACCCTTTATCACAAGTATGATTTCATTTTTATTTTTCTGAATGTAATGTATAATAAATATATATTTATTATAAGTATATTACATGATAATAATAATAATATATATCAAACCATTTATAACTTATTTATTATCTTTTATCACCCATTTATGGATAATTCTTTGGCGAAAATCATTGTTTCAGTTAATAACTACTTCATTTTTCATGCATGTTTTGGTTCAGTTGTTTCAATATTTCTACTTTTATCAAGGTTACATCATATTATTAATGTTAATAGGTATATATATAATATATATTCATTATATATATATATATATTAATCCTTAAAATTCATATATAGAAAATGAACTACACCATTTAGGGGGACAGTAGGTTGTACGTACACATTAACGTTGTTTTCACTCTTCAATGAATAGAATTAATGAAATTAAAACAATAATTAAACTTTAAATAATAATAATAATATTGTATAAATTATATATATTCATAAAATATATCCTCATTACAATCCAAGTAATATATAAATAAAAAACAAATGACATCACTTCGTAGAGGTGTTAGTCCACATATATCCATAAGAAATGTTATCATTTCCCAAAAGTTGGGAAGGTAAAAAGATATAAATGATATTATAATTATAGTGGTACATTAATCTCATAATTATCGTGTATAAAAATTATACCTATAATAATAATCATTCATAAAATTTGGTGAAGAGAAATGAATTTTATCTCTATGTGGAGACAGTAAGATGTTTGTATGTACGAGCGATGATTTCACTTCCAATTTTATGGGAAATAGGGAAGGTAATGGTGGTTTCATATTTATAATAAAATTTAATTATATTTTGGATACATATTTTACCATATTTTTTTAATACCATCGATTTAAAGGATTTAATATAAGATGTAAATAAATGTGATCAGTAAAGGCAATTACCTCCCGTTTGAAATAACTCCTTTAAATCTCCTCTTAAATTTCCCGGTATTGATATTTTTGGATGACCATAACCTATATAACATGGATAAGGATTTAATTATGAGTAATTTTTAGGTATTAGTTGATCTATATTTCTATATTTTATGTAAATAAGTGAAGGAATGAGTGTCCTATTATAATTGAGGTGAGGGGATCTTTCGGAATGTCTTAGAATATTAAAATATAATCAGGTTATTATCTTGAAACAATTCCTCCAAATGGATATGGATTAAATCCTATGGTTTTATATTGTTTAAATATCATTAATAAATTAAACCTTTATAGGTTTATGTGGTCATTTAAACCTTATTTTTTGGTCTGACCCCTTAGTTTTCCTATTTTAACATTAAACATGGTAACACCTTTTCACTCTTAAAAGAATATAATTTTACATATAAGGTGATAAATGTGTCATAAATGGAAAAGGGATAACATTTATGATCATATATTATCCAACTCATCCACTTTCATGACTTTAATGATTTTTAATCAATTTAATAATATATTTTATTGAAAAATACTTATTAATCTAAATTTTGAAACTATTCATTTAATTTGACTTTAAATACATCAAGAAAAAGTTGTATTTAAATTATAATTCATTTATAAACCACTAAAATTTCATATTAATATATGAAAATTATGGATCCTTATAAATCACTCAAACTTTTTCACTTTAATATTTTCAGTATCATTTATTTTAGTTTTATATTAATTGAATAAATACTATATTAGATTTGGGAAATAGTTTAATGTAATTATATAATTAATAAGAATTATAAATAAATTATAATAAATAATTTAATTTTCTTATGTACAAAATTGATATTTATATTCTTTCATAACATTATTTTTTTACTTGTGTGGACACATAATTGATATTTAACTCTAAGAGAGTGATATTTTGAAAATTTCTTTTATTTAAATATTAAATTATTAATTTTAATTTAAAAGTGTCCATTAAACATAAGAAATTTGAGAAAAATTTGTTAAGGGTATGATTCCATTTATACAATGAGAATAATAACGAAACATTATGACCTTATCACTTAGTTTTAACCTATATTAACCCGACTTATCCTTTACCAAGGTGATAAATTCCACCATAGTTACTATTAATATTGAACATAAATAGAAGTGAATTATTTACCAAATTATAACCACTTTATTCAAAATATAGAATCGATTTTATTAATATAAATACTGATATGTCTCAAAAATTAATTTAAAATCAAAATTCAAAACACAAGGAAAAATAGATTTTCATAAAAATGGTTTTTTATGTATACATTTTTATACTAAATTCATGTATAAAATTCTATTAAATAACTAAAATTGTATTATTAATTATATGAGATAAATAATTATAGTTATAAATAAATTTAAAACAAAATTAATCTTTTAGAATTCCTGAAAAAATATAGTTTTCAATAAAAATTAGTATTTTCACAATTCTCAGGAAAAATATTTTCAGAAAAATATAAATATTTCACCTTAATATAACTTTAATATGATGATTTAAAAAATGATATTATTTTTATATACTAAAATATATATATGTTCTATAAATTAATTACTATATTTTCTATAAAAATCAATAAAAACCATTTTTTAAGAAGATATTTTTTGAAGAATAGAATGAATTGACTAAAAAATGAGTGATAATTTACTAAGATTTTATTTATATTGGGAATTTCTTTTATATATTTTTCATAAATTAGATATTTGTATTAATACTCAAAAAATTGTTGTATAGTTTATAATGGTGACATAATAATATTGAAATTGTATATTGTAGTTCATTTAAAATTGTTGTTTCATATAACACAAGTAATCAAATAAATTAAATTTATTTTGAAAACATAACTTAAAATTTAGGGGTGTTGCATTCTATCATCCTTAAATAAATTTAATCCTTGAAATTTATAATTTTTTTTTGGTTTTAAAGAATTTACCAAGGAAAATTATTTTTTGGAAAACCCAAATCATAAAAGGTTTAATAAAACTTTCTCTAAAAAGAGGGAAAATAAAATATGATAGTCATTGTAAAACTAAGTATCTAAATGAGAGAACCTTAGTGGGACATGAACATTTGGTAATAAATGAGAACACTAATACCCAAGAATTATTAAATAGTTATATATAATATGTTCTTGAGAAATTTAACAATAAAAAAACCATAAATTTGGGACAGGCTAAAAGGCTATTAATTTCATAGTAAGAAAAGTAAACGAGTAACATTTTTATTTCAATGTTCTTTTCCTATAGTTGAGGGATTATTTTACAATCAATATATAGTATTCAAGAAAATAAACTTATATAATTTCATTCCATGTTATAATAATAATCTCATCCATTGGTTGATATTTAGTCAATTTCTGTGTCACGACACGACCTGTACTGAGGCTCAAGCTGCTACTACCCCAAGCCCGCCTCCATAGGCCAGGGGCTGTCGACTAGTGCCGAAGGCACAAAAACTAGGGGAGGCCTTTGCCTAAGAAACTGTACACACACTCGTAGCTAACTCAATGCAAAACTGAAGAGAAAGGAAATCAAGATACAACATTTATACAAAAAGAGAAACCAAAATACATGCATCAGCCTCTAACCAGTACATGTAAAGTGCTGAAAAGTAGACTGATAAGTAAACTGAACAGTAAAAGGGGAAAAACACATGCCCAACTAGAAAGGTGCCATAACCCGACTATAGGTAAACGAAAGTAAATGGCCAGTGAGTCTCACACCCGAAATGTCTTACTACGACCATTGAATGCAACCCAATATCCTGTGTCCTCTACGCTCCTCCGTAGTCTCGACCGACCTGTACGTCATCTGTAAGGGCACACCAAGTGCGGGAAAAGTCCAAGAAGGGGTGAGTATAAATATACTTAGTAGGATGCCCCGAAATCTCTAGGGTGCAACAAATGAGGTACTAAAACGGTGAGCAGTAGATAGATCAAGAACTGTGCAAGAGTACAATAGAGAGAGAGCATCTCAACCTGACAAGAGAAAGGAATTAGGATCATCCAACCAAGAGGAGCTAGACACAGAAAGAACGTGGCATACCCCGCGTGTCTTTGCCCCTCCTAGAAGGTGAGTAACTGAACCCAAGGAGTGGGAACAAAAGTAGGGTGTATATATATTCTCAACAAGAAACCTGAACGACTGTGTAAGGGGATCTCTATCTCCAAGCTCACCCTAGAAAAAGTCACCAATAGTTCTAAGGATATCCATCACCGATGCCCAACAGTCCCGCACGCCAAAGCTGCCTCATCGCTGAACTGTACAACCAAGGGTCCCGCTCTGGTAACCATAGAGAAAAGTCACTGACTAGCCTCATGGAAAGGGCTGAGTCTGCAATAAGTCATCGGGTAACCCACTTCTTAGCCCAGCCAGAGGGTAAACCCCAAAAGGTCGTCAGGTAACCCACTTCCTAGCCCCGCTGGAGGGTAAACCACAAAAGGTCATCAGGTAACCCACTACCCAGCCCCACTGGAGGGTAAACCACAAGAGATCGTCAGGTAACCCACTGCCCAGCCCCACTGGAGGGTAAACCATAAGAGGTAGTTGGGTAACCCACTGCCCAGCCCCGTTGGAGGGTAAACCCTGAAGTCAATGGGTAACCCACTACCCTGCCCCACTGGAGGGAAAACCCAGAACCGGTCCGATAACTCTACACTGCCCATGCCATCACTAGGTGTCACTAACACCGCTACCATTCGTAGGTTCAGAATGCATTAAAAGAACCTCCGACCAACGCCCTTTCATGTTTCCACATTTAATGAGATCTCTAAAGAAGCTCCACTCTCCCAAATGGATTACATCATTATAATCCTCATAGAAAAACACGCGAGTTAGACTACTTACTCACTGGAAAAGGGATCCCGATGGAAAAGTTATTTAACACCGCTTTATTCCCATACAATGTCTCGTGGGGCCCACACCTCGGTTCCAAAAGAGGTCGGGCGAACTACGCCATCGCGATACTCTCAGAAAAACATGCCTAAACGACTATTCATATGGCCCAAACAGATGTCTGATGAAAAAGGTGCAGTACGCTACACACAACTTAAAAGATGGCATGTGGGGCCCACACCTCAAGTCTGGCTTCAATGCCTGAAACCACCCTGGTAAACTTTGTCTCGCTGTCAGGGTCACAACGCCGCTGACGATGCCTAAAACGGAATCCTGATGCAGAAGCTGCAACTCCCCGCGTTATATTCAAACGGGGTCCTATGGGGCCCACACCTCGACCCCGAAACACATCACGCATATCATACCATTGCGTTCCTTGCAAATAACCACACGACATAGGCTATTCATTTTCCCTGAATGGACTTATTAAGCATAAGTCGTGAAAACACAGAACACGTCTGAAAGCCTCCTCATGGGGCCCACGCCTTGGGCCCGACTTTAGGTGGGCAGATTGCACCATCGCAGTCCCCTCATAAAAACACTCATAAATGAGTACTCAAACACCCTTAATGGATATCGGGTGAAAATGTAGCGTTTCACCGTAAAACGTGTGAACTTGGCCCTGTGGGGCCCGTACCTTATCTCCATCCCAAACGCTTCGGAAAGCATCTCAAAAAGTCCACACTAGGACTGGGGTCACGCTGCTACTGACGGTGCGCCAATCGGACATCCCAAGTAGGAGTTAGGTCCGACGCAAGAATAATTAATCAATTAAATAATTAATTAATTATTCGCATTAAGCATTCGTGCCTCTGAGCAATGAAACCAAACCGCAAGGGTTCCGAACCAACTTTGGAAGGACCGTATCAACTCCAAGGACACAAAGCCTCTGGTGGTGAATCAAACAGACGTCTGGCTCACGAATCACGTCCATCACAACTTTAATAATAATTTATTATTATTAAATTAAAGCTCCTCGGGTCACCCATCTTCAGGTGCATAACCCAAAAAACCCCGAAACACACTTCAAAAAGTTTTTCTCACTAACACGGACCTGCAGCCGCAGATGACACGTCAAACGGACACGCTGTTTAGGAAATATGCCCCCCCCCCCTGAACGCAAGGGTCCCAACTGGGCCGGTTCACCCCGGCCGACCTGGTCCGAACCACCGGCCCACGGCCCAGCCGCGGGTCCGGACCGACTCACTGTGGCCCGCCGGCCGTGGCCCACTCTAGTGACACCGAACCTCCCCCCCCCAGGTCCGGTTCTTCAAGCCAACCGGCCTTTTTGGCCAGCCTTCGTCTTCCAACAGGACCCACGAAGCACGGTCCTTGTCTCCTCTGTACACCTGAGGTGGTCAGCGCATCGAGTTCCCTCTACCGAGTGTGACAGGCTGAAGCCGCACCGGGCCCCCTACTCGCCTCCGGCTCCACTGAAGCCCCGCAACCTCTGCTCGCCGCCGACGCCGCACCACGCCGCACCAACCCCACGTCGTCGGCTCCCTCATGCTGTAGCCTCCTCATGCCGCCTGTTTGAGTCATGTGCCACCACACACCTCAGATCCCCCCGGAGCTACCCCGACCGCACCCCGTCCGCACCGTTACTCTGGCCACACCTGCTGCCTGATGCCCGAACCTCGCTGCGCCACCCCGACCTCCGGCCACCTCCCTTGCCGGATCCGGGGCTTCTGACGGCTTCCACCACCGCTCTGATGGCCCGAATTCAATACTGAACGTGGGTTCAGGATCCTCGGGCTGAGGCCTTCATAGCTCCTGCCCCTGATCGTCGATCCGACAAGATTTGGCGCGTCTGAAAATTTGGACGAAGAACACCCAAGAAGGATAATTGAAATGGGGCTCGGGCATTGGTCGTGTTTGTTAGGACAACACCCCAAATTCTAAAAACTATAGAATTCAAAGATGAAATTTGATGAAAAATTTAAGAAATCAACGAAGGTGCGAAATTTAACAAGAATCCTACCTCGAATCGCTCGTTCGTCATTGGCGATGCATTCGCGGCGATCCCACTTCGATCCGCCAAGGTTCCATCGAAGGTTGCTCCTTGATTCGGCGAAGAACACTGAAGAAAAGGAGATATAGAGAGAGAGAGAAGGAGAGAGGGATAGAGAGAGAGAGAAGATGAAACCCTAACCCCAACTCCTCATTTTTCTATTTATAGAAAAATCCACTTAGTGCAGAAAACGAACCTGTCGTGCCCTCTTAATTTATATCGCACCTAGGCAAAACACCCCATTTCAAAATCAACGGAAGTCTCCGATTTCCTTTCCGAGACTTCATTAGAATGTTATTTGAAAAGAACTCCAGTTTTAAAAATCACTAAGTCATTTTTAAATTGATGATTTTCCCTTGGGTGACATCTCTCACAGCAGGCCCGCGCCCGCAACTTTTACACCCCGCCTAGGGTAAATGGCATGATCTTGACACAATTGTGCCCTCAAATTTCCAATCCGAGCTATCATTTAGGAGGAAACACAACCCCGATATGTTCATAGTACAAAAACAATTAACATTTTTATAAAATTTATTCCGGGAACATCGGGCCTTGGAATCGCACGCCGTCTTCTCGCCTAGCTCTGGAAATATATATAGAAATATTCCAAAGTATTAAAGGGAAAAACCAGGTTTCTATATCATTTCCTCATTCAAGATTTTCTTCCCCGAAAAGCAAAACTAGGAAAGAATACTCAGGATACAGAGCTCACACCTATCTATCCCACTCCTAAGAAAACTTGCACAACACCATGTTGAGAGAACACGCGAACCAAAGGGATGGTTCATACTCATAAGGTCTTCTAATCTTGAAGACATGAATAGTAATATGTATGCACCTCATCAGATGAGACACGTGGAAGACATTATGCGCCCACTCCTACTGTTGGGATGGTGGGGCAGGACGGTAGGAAACCTCTCAATCCCTTGCACGATTCCTGAACGGCCCAAAGAAACTCGGGGGACTTCCCCAGCAGAACCTCTACTTTCCACGTTGCAAACGAAATCATGGCTTGTTCCTAGAACAGGGTCTCATGATTCCCTCCTTCAGAATACCCATCTAGTGAAACACCAAAGGATACCGGGTCACACATGTTTTCATAGTCGGTGCATCACAACTGAGGCTCTCTGCTAAGGGAACCTGCTATAACAATGCCATCTCCCGGTACATAGACTACCTCGAATTCATAGTCCTGCAGAAATTTCAACCAGCACTATCATCTCAGGTTCAAGTATCTCTGGGTGAGGGCGCACCTGAGACACTGGTGGTCTGAGAAAACCAAAAAGCGCTCTCCCAGAAGATAGTGTCTCCACATTCTCAGCACAAGTACCACCACCACTAGTACCAAATAGTGAAGCACGTAGTTCTGTTTATGGGGTTTCCATCACCCCGACCTAGACTTGATAATAGTATCAAGATTGACGTTGAGAGCACAAGGTACCAATGAACAGGGATGGTGAGAAAACTCATCCAACCGCCCGAGGATAGACACAAAAAGCACGTGGAATACCACATGTGTCTTTACCCCTCTCGAAAAGAGAGTAATGCCCAAAATAGGCACTCTTCCAAACCCACTAGTGGAACCTCAAGAGAAGGGAGGTCAAGCAGAAAATCCCCACTGGAAAATCCAAAAACTTCTCTGACACTCCACCGCAAAACCCTGCCATGAATGCACATGTCATAGGGACTCGTCCACCACACATCAATACTATCCTCTTTGGGTGGTACTGACTCTCCCTCATGGTTTTGATCTCATCAAAAAAACATGTCTCAATGGGGGAAGAACCCCTCTTTCCCATGAATTCAAATCTACGTCAGTCAACACCAACACAGGGTTCCACCAACACCCTGTGTCAACCTCAGTAACCCCTAGAAAGAGTAGTTAGATGAAAAGAGTACCTCACACGGTGTCTAACATGTTCTACTGAGAAAATTAGAAAAAGACATAGAGCATACCACTTATCATCTCATACGTTGCAGGATTGTAGACATCCATAGCACACAACCACCCGCGACCCTGTCCGTCAGGTCCCTGAGCTTGACATGGGATGCCTAGTGGTGGTGGGAGGACCTCGAAACGTCATCCGCCAACTACAATTCTTACTACTCTTCAGACAAAACAACCTCCTTGGGGACCACCCTATTCTCACTTGGGAGTTATCAGATCACGACACTACCTCTGTCATGGCGGTGCATCTACCAACTATCTGGAAAACTCAACACATTTGGTCGAGTAGTCTCACGCCACGTGACCCCACACATCAAAACCATAAAACTAGTCCTCCCTGGGCTATCTTTGTGCTCAATGTTTCCCCCCAACCATGTTCCTGAGTCTCTTCAAGGGGAGACCTCTAGCGTCGAGGCCCTGCTAATTGACGTCCCTCTACCAGAAACTTCTCTATCACCAGTGCCTGATCCAGTACCCTGAGATGGGTGAGGATGCACTAGGGCACTATGCTGGTATGACTATCCTCTATAGAGAACTCTCTCAAACTTCTCTGCTCGGAAGTTTCCATCATGGACCATGTCCAACGATAACCGAGTAAGGTATGTGAATCCAGTCGCGTACCCAGCCACTGCCATCACTCCCCGCTGAAGCTCCAACATCTCACAAAAACGAAAAATCGTAAGTAGGAGTGGTAGTAATACTCACAAAACAGCTGCTAGAAGTCATACAACGAGAGTACCGACTCATAGTGTATCTAAGTAAACCAAGCTCTACTAACTCTAAACAGCTTGGTTGAAAGATTGGATGTCAAATACACTATCAACCTGTCAGTGTCCAAACAAGCCTAAAGAGGCGAGCCAACGACTCTAGCCAACCCTTCACTGTCTGAGGGTACGACTCACCATGGAACCTTAACGGTCTTTGACGCTGGAACTCATGTAGAGCACCCAAACTATGCTCGTCATCGACCCTCACTGCCGGTACTATTTTCTACTCCACAGGTGGAGGTGCTACTGCCTGTCCTCCTGGAGAAAGGGTAATCGTATGATGGTCATTGAACTGAGGCCTCATCTCTCATGGAGTCGTTGCCACAAAATGGAACTAGTATCCTGTCTGACTATCATCGCGAAGACATCCTGAATCCGATCAGGGAGTACCGCAGTCAAATGAGTATATATATATCAGCAAAGAATGAACCACCTCTGATACAACTTTTTCACGACCCGACCCGTACCGGGGCTCGAGCCATAACTACCCCAAGCTTGCCTCCATTGGCCAGAGGCTGGTGACCAGTGCCAAAGGCAAAACAACTAGGGGAGGCCTTTTCCTAAGAAACTGTACACACACACACATCTAACTCAATGAAAATGTGCAGATAAAGGAATGAAAGATAAAACACTACTACAAAAAGAGAAACCAACATACATGCATCAAGATCTAACCAGTACAAGTAAAGTGCTGAAAAGTAGACTGACAAGTAAACTGAACAGTAAAAGGGGAAAACACGCGCCCAAATAGAAAGGTGCCAAAACCTGGAAATAGGTAAATTAAAGTAAACGACCAACGAGTCTCACACCTGGAAAGTCCTTCTACAGCCACTGAACGCAATCCAGGCTCATGTGTCCTCTACGCTCCTACATAGTCTCGACGACCTATTCGTCATCTGCAAGGGCACACCAAGTGTGGGAAAAGCCTAAGAATGGGTGAGTATAAAGATACTCAGTAGGATGCCTCGAAATCTTGAGGGTACAATAAAAGAGGCACTAAAATAGTGAGCAGTAGACAGATCAAGAACAGTGTAAGAGTACAATAGATAGAGAGTAGCTCAACCCGACAAGAGAAAGGAAGTAGGCTCATCCAACCAAGAGGAGCTAGACACGGAAAGCACGTGGCATAACCCGTGAATCTTCGCCCCTCCTAGAGGGAGAGTAACTGAACCCAAGGAGTGGGAATAGAAGTAGGGTGTATATATATGCTCAACCAGAAACCCAAATGAGTGTGTAAGGGGATCTATATCTCCAAGCTCATCCCAAGAAAAGTCACCAACAATTCAAAGGATATCCATCACTAATGCCCAACAGTTCCACACGCCAAATCTACCTCATCGCTGAACCGTATAACCAATGGTCCCGCTCCGGTAACCATAGATAAAAGTCATTAAATAGCCTAATGGAAAGGGATGAGTCTGATAGAAGTCACTGGGTAACCCACTGCCCAGCCCCGCCGGAGGGTAAACCCCAAGAAGTCGTCAGGTAACCCACTGCCCAGCCCCGCTGGAGGGTAAAACACAAGAGGTCATCAGGTAACCAACTGCCCAGCCCCACTAGAGGGTAAACCACAAAAGATATTTAGGTAACCCACTACCCAGCCCTGCTTGAGGGTAAACTACAAGAGGTCGTCGGGTAACCCACTACCCAGCCCCGCTGGAGGGTAAACCAGAAAAGTTCTTCTGGTAACCCACTGCCCAGCCCCACTGGAGGGTAAACCATAAAATTAATGGGTAACCCACTACCCATCCCCACTGGAGAGAAAACCCAGAACTGGTCTGATAACTTTTCACTACCCATGCCATCACTAGGTGTCACTAACACCGCTACCGTTCGTAGGTTCAGAGTGCGTCAAAGGAACCTCCGACCAATGCCCTTTCATGTTTCCACATTTAATTAGATCTAGAAAGAAACTCCGCTCTCCCAAACTTATTACACCATTGTAATCCTCATGAAAAAACACGCGAGTTTGACTACTTACTCGCTGGAAACGGGCTCCTGATGGAAAAGTTATTCAACACCGCTTTAAGCCCATACAGCGTCTCATGGGGCCTACACCTCGGTCCCAAAAGAGGTCAGGTGAACTGCGCCATCGCGATGATCTCAGAAAAACATGCCAAAATGACTATTCATAAGGCCCAAACGGACGTCTGATGAAAAATACATAGTACGCTACACGCAACTTAAAAGATAGCCCGTGGGGACCACGCCTCAACTCCGGATCCAATGCCTAAAAACACCCTGGTCAACTTTGTCTCACTGTCAGGGTCACAACGCTGCTGACGGCGCTTAAAACGGACTCCAAATACAGAAGCTGTAACTCCCTGCATTATATGCAAATGGGGCCCTATGGGGCCCACACCTTGACCCTGAAACACATCACGCAGATCATACCATTGCGTTCTATAAAGATAACCACACGGTGTAGGCTATTCATTTTCCCTGAACGGACTTATGAAGAATAAATCATGAAAATGCAGCATACGTCCAAAAGACGCCTCATCGGGCCCACGCCATGGGCCTGAATTTAGGCGGGCAGATTGCACCATCGCAATCCCCTTAGAAAAACACTTAGAAATGAGTACTCAAACACCCTAAATAGATGTCAGGTGAAAAAGTGGCGTTTCACAGTAAAACATGCGAACTTGGCCTTGTGGGTCCCACACCTGGTCTCCAACCCAAACGCTTCGGAAATCATCCCAAAAAGTCCGCACGAGGACTGGGGTCACGCTTCCGCTAACGGTGCGTCAATCGGACATCCGAAGCAGGAGTTAGGTCTGACGCAAGAATAATTAATTAATTAAATAATTAATTAATTATTCGCATTAAGCGTTCATGTCTCCGAGCAACGAAACCAAACCACAAGGGTTCCAAACCAAATTTGAAAGGACCGTCTCAACTCCAGGGCCACAACGCCTCTGACGGTGCGTCAAACAGACATCCGGATCCCGAACCACGTCCGCCGCAACTTTAATAATAATTTATTATTATTAAATTAAAGCTCCCCGAGTCACCCGTATTCAGGTGAAAAACCCAAAGAATCCCGAAATAGACTTTAAAATGACTGTCTCGCTGACACGGACTTTCATCCATATACAGTGCGTCAAACAGACACGCCGTTTAGGAAATACGACCCCCCCAATGCAAGGGTGCCCAATCGGCCCGGTTCACCTTGGCCGGCCCGGTCTGAACCGCCGGCCTGCGGCCCAGCTACGGGTCCGGGCTGACTCTCCACAGCCCGCCGGCCACGGCCCGCCGACCACGACCCGCTCCAGCAACACTGGACCCCCCCCCCTCAGGTCCGGTTCTTCAAGTAGACTGGCCTTTTGGCTGGTCTCCATTGCCCAATAGGACCTGCGAAGCGTGGGTCCTTGTCTCCTCTGCACACCCGAGGCATTTAGCACCTTGGGTTCCCTCTACTGAGTGTGACAGGCCGAAGCTGCGCCACGCCCCCTGCTCGCCGTCGGCTCTGCTGAAGCCCCTCTCCCCCTGCTCACCGCCGACGCCGCGGCACGCCGTGTAACGCCCCGACCCCAGCTACCCAGAGTCGGTGCATTACTTCGTAACATTGGCATGATCACAAAAGATCAAGTCTCGAAAGACCGATTAGTTTAGTAGCCTTGGAAACACTAGATACATTCATAAGTCTTTCATTACATCAAAAAGTAAACAAACTACAATAACATGGTCTTCATAGTCCACACTCATATCCTCACTGAATATTCTTGCAAGTCAGTCATAATACACTTCTTCACATCCTGGAAAATATTAAAACATTGAAAGGGGTGAGCTCAGATGCTCAGTAAGGATAACAATATTACGGAAGCTTTTATAAGAAAACATAAGAATTTAAGGCAATGTATAACTAAAACAAAAGCCTTATTGAACTTGAACTTCAGCATAATATGGAAAAAGTAAAATAAAATAATGCCATTACTTGCTCACATGGATATTCTACTAGACGAATAATCACATGAAATATCAATAACCACTTTCATAATGAGGGAATGTATAATTCCAGACATTCTGAAACATTTTTTCAAGGCCTCGGCCAAGACGTCTAAAATGATTAAGGCCTCGGCCAAAACCATAAATCAAATTGGGAAAGGGCCTCGGCCAATTCCACATCTAGTTGTCTCATGAGACCTATCGATGCATCGAGGAGCTATAGCGGGCTCCACCCGTCACTTATTAAGTCCAATACATTCCTCATATGAATAGGTTTAAACATAACATAAATATTCGTATTAAAACTAGCATACGAAATGTCAACAATTTCTCCATAAACTATGGATGGTATAAAATAACACATCCACAGTCAAATATTTCACAAAATGTTCAATGGAAGTTTTGTATCATAAATCAATTTCAATTAAACTTAAAACCCATCAAAGGATGTTGACATGGATGAAATCAAAGCTATTTGAGAGAAATATCTCTCCTTTTTGAAATCATTTAAAAGTACCATAATTATAAAATAATACATTTACTTTGAAAATATTCTTATAAGCTTGTTAGGGAAGCTTCGACGAATTTATAATGGCATAAAATAGCCGCACCCGCCGTATAAGTAAAAAAAACATTCTTACCTTAAATTTGTCAAAAAGGTCAGAAAGTACATTGTTTGGAAAACGACGGTAAGATTCCTTTCAAAAACGTATAAGGGTATAAATGACTTTAACCCATTTTCCATTTAATAGTAAAAATGTTTTGAAAGACATTTTTAAGAAACATGGATGTGGATGATAACGAGGTCCCAGTAGATAATTATGTATAAACAACCTTGGATAATGAAGAGGTTGTGAAGTAAACCCTTACCTTGTACTTTTCCTTGGTTGGGGTAGGTTAACCTCCTGTATAATGGTGAAATAATTTTTATTAAATTATACAATAATCATATACATTCATATGATATCATATATGATCTTTTAACATTGCTTTGTTAACAACATCTTAGATTTATCGTTGTTTCGGGTGTTAACTTACTTGTTTTCTTTTATATGTTTTGTTACGTAAGTCGTGTTTTTCATGGATAGGTTGTATCTTATTCATATCCAGAATGATATCATGTCCTTAAACATTATTTTTAAATCATCAAATGATAATTATACTTGAATGGATACGACGGAGAATGAATCTCATCGCGTTCGTGGAGACGGTAGTCCGTACGTACGCACGAGCGACAATATCATTATTTTGATATTAAAATAATATATAATTGGATAGTATATCATATATACAGAATCATTATCATGTTATATTTATTATTTACATGAATTACATATCATTATTATACCCATATAAATAATAATGTATTGAATAACAATTACACCACGACGTGGAGACGGTAAGCCGTACGTACACACGTATGGTGACATGTCATTAAAATGATGGGTAGAATACTAAATATGGTTGTTCCATATTTATAATAACATCACAGTATATATAAGATACTGTAGTTATAATTTTAGAATTGAAATAATAAACAAAGAGGGAGTGGAAGAAGAAAGAAACTTGAAAGAGGGTGATGAAAATGTTACCTCTTCTTCGGGTTCTTCCTTTTGATTTGATCAAAAGGACTCATTAGGATGGCTTTCTGACTAAAGTAAAGCTTCTAGGATGAAGGGAGAGAAGTTGGGAGAGTATTTGGGTAGAGGTTGGCCGAACCAAAAGGCTTGGAAGTGTGAATAAGGTGGGAGAGGTGGGGGCCTTTTATAAGTGGAGAGGAGGGGCTCTTTTGGAAAGATTGAAATGTTACATTATTATACAATGCTTTTCGGATTCTAAAGGTCCCAAACTTATATAATTCGTGTCTAAGGTGATAAGGTTTCGAAATATCCTCATCCAATTGTCTTTGGACAAGTGTAAGCCTTAGATTGTACATTATCTTCTCATTTTATTTAAATCGTTAAATAATGAGGTCATCGCTGCATCATAATGACGTCATAAATAATTTAATTTATTTAATTTCTAAAAATTATAAAAAAACTACTATGATGTAGGAAATCTTTTTATCTTTCTAATGAATATTTATAGTCAAAATATGGATCTGTGTAACCCCACTTAAAAACTATTTTAGTAAAACAACTCATGTTTGTGTCAATTTAATTAAATAAATATATATTAATGTCATTTCCAACTAAAGTGGCTCCATGGGGTCCCCAAGTTGACCCATGGGTTGTCTTGGTCGGCCATGACTCATCCAATAGGAGTAGGACAAGTGTCAAGCTCATCTCATATTATTAAAACATTATTTTTACCTTAAACTACACTAATCAGCTCTAATCGCGATTAAGAACATAAAAGTTACTATTCACCAAAAAATTATTTTAATCTCATTGAACCACATTTTACTTCTTAATGACAACCATGTATGCCGGATTTTTGAAAATAAAAACACAGAAGTGGTAATATTTCATTTTAACGAAAAATCAGTTTTTAACAACCACTTAGTGGTTTCACTATTCATCAAAAATTGAAGTTTTTCAGAATAAGGCCAAAATTTCACCCTAAGCTATAATTGATATTCCGAATTCAAAAATGATGTCTATTTTACAAAATTCCAAACATATAAGTTGTATTAATTAATTTTATAATTAATTCCCGCTGTTACAACAAATAGCGTGTTTTTAAGAAACAATTTATTTCAAAAGATTGGCAATTGTTTATGTCCAATTTCAAAGTGAAATTAATTCTAATGAAAACCATTGGATAAAATGGTAAAAATATATTATAATTATAATTTAAAACCACTCAATAATATAACTTATCAGTATAAATTATTTTGATTAAAAAAGTTGTTTTAATTATTTTTCACTATTCATAAAAATTCGGAAGTTCTCAGAAAATTACAAAAAATTCAACATAGGCCAATTTCAATATTAGGAATACAAAAATGAAGTCCATTTTGAAATATAAAATTTCTATAATTTTAAAAAGTCATTATTACTATTTATAACGGCTACTATGATTAGTCGCGGTGTTTTAGAACTCGAAGTTGCGTACAATGCAAGCTATTGTATTATTGAATGAGAAGCGTATCATGGAAGCTCGGGGTGTTACATTCTCCCCTCCTTCAATAAATTGCATCCTCGCAATTTGAAATTTTTTCTTTGAAAATAAGAGGTTGAAAATAGAAAATACCTTTGTGGAAAACCCACATCGGAAATAAGGTTAATAAAATTTAGCCTTAATAAGAGGGAAATGGAAATAAGAAAGTCACCACCAAATTATGATCTCGATAAGGAGAACATTGGTGGAAATTAGAGACATATAATTGGAGGAAAAACGTAAATATTTGTAGGGAGTGATTGAGGTCATCAATCACAATCAACTGTCAAATTGAGGGCCTCAAAGCCTTCAATCTATGTTGATTTAAAATATCATCAGTTCAACAAGACATAAGGTACTAGGATAACACATTTTTTGTTTTAATATCCCTTTACTAAAGTTTAAGAATTAATTTATTCATTGAATAACAGATAGGTATATATATATTTATGCCTGACAATTGGAGTTTCAACCTTCAACTCACCTTTCACTCAAAAAGATAATAAAACCCAAAAATATTATACTTTTCCTAATTGTATAAGGTTCCAAATGTTAACACATACAATTTAGATTAGTAAAATTATTTTGTAATAACCAGGGACTTCCTGTAGGCTAGTGGTAGGAAATAAAGGCCTGTCGCACTATGGTTGTGGGTTCGATTCCTGCAGCTTTGTCCGACGCGACGGGTTATGCCCCACCCTGCAGGTTGTCCTTTTCCTAAAAATATAGTACTATACTATTCCAAAAATAATCTTCATAAATGTTTTAACCTTAAACAATATTATCCAAAGATTAACTTAATCCATTCCAACCTTTATAGTTATCCAAAATACCTCCGTCCAGACTTTCTCTAAAGGGTCGTTAAATTCCAAAATCAATTGTAACCTCAGATTCCCCAAACAAAGTAAAGTTTCTCTTAGTGTCACATACTAAAAATATGATTACCTTCATCATATTAAATCCTTAATGAAGACAACATGTACTGCAGTACAATCCTTATATATATATCACATTATTCTTATAACCATAATCTAGTTCTTGAGTCCAAAAACACAAATACAATAATTATTTCGCTTCAACTGTAGTCACAACATAAGATTGGCCTTGATCCCTTGGCCTTTTCTGAGGTAAGTTTCCTTGACGCTTAGGACATTCATTTTCATAATGACCCATTTCTCTACAATTGTAGCATTCAACTTTGATAGCCTCTTTCTTTCCCTTGCAATCACGAGCCTGGTGACCATTTTCTCCACATTTATAACAAACTCCCATTCCTTTTAGGCACGTACCAGGGTGATTCTTCCCACAATTATAACATAATGGAAAATACTTCTTTCCCTTTTTCCCATTATCTGTCTCTTGTTCCACCGTTCTCTTCTTCTCTTGCTTTACTTTGTTGTCATAAGACTTAGAGAGTTCCTTTTCTGTCTTGATAGCACACGAGACAATATCTTCATATGATGAGAAGGATTGTGATACTAAAGCTCGACGGAGAAATGGTTTTAACCCATCAAAGAAATGATCAATCTTACTCCTTGGGTTACGTATATAATCGGCATCATGCCTCGCTAACCTTGTAAAGTTAGCCTCATACTTTGCGACATTCTCATCCTCCTTCTGCCTCAAACTCAGAAATTGCCTTTCCATATCTGCTCGATGGTCACGAGGAAAGTATTTTTCTAAGAAAAGCTTTTTGAACTCCCTCCATTCCATATCGATACTTCATCATCTTCCTTTGTGTTTTGAATCAGCGACCACCACTGATCGGCATCTCCAGTGAGGCGGTAAACTGCCATGACAACCTTCTCCCTTTCACTACTCCCCAAGGCATGGAATATTTTCTCTAAGGAATTTATCCATTGATCAGCTACTATAGGATTTGTACTCCCATTGAAGGTTGGTGGTTGTTGCCTCATTAAACGGTCTAGCATTGATCCTCCACGTTGCGGATCAGGGTGCTCCATATGAGTAAGGTTATTATTCATAACCTGCGTGAGTTGTCCCAGTACGGTGAGAAGCTAATCAGCACTAGTTGTATCACTAGCTCCACCATAATTATCTTGAGCAGGAGGGAAATCCCTACACGGAGTGCGTGTAATGATACAGTTTCCATTCCTTCCACTAGGCACCATTTCTAAACAATGGCATAAACTAGATTAGTTTATGAATCAAAATACATAATTCCATTGTAAAATACTTAACATAAATTGAACTATTTATGGATATAATCCATAATCATAAAAATGTTTTCTTTGAGGAAGTATATACTCATAAACCCTTCATAATGATTTGTAAAGAAAATGAGAGTTATCCTAAGCATATCCCCCGGGAGTGTTGTAACCAAGAGTGCAGCAAGGCCCGTTGTCGTGCACCAGTTCCCGTTCGAGTCTAGCTCAAAGCAGTGTTTTCGGGTTTTACTCCTAGGAACATCTGTGCCAGAGCCGCCTCTACCTGCTCGTATCCAGACATGGATGTATTGTTCAGAAAAACTCACAAAATCTCTACGATACCAAAATTCTAGGAAGTTCCTCTATACTAATCCTCAAAGTCTATCTTCGGGATATGTGCTCTAATCAGAGTTTATCTAAATCTAGCTTCCAAGGTTAGTACTAAACTGCCTCTGATACCAACTGTAACGCCCCGACCCCAGCTACCCAGAGTCGGTGCATTACTTCGTAACATTGGCATGATCAAAAAAGATCAAGTCTCGAAAGACCGATTAGTTTAGTAGCCTTGGAAACACTAGATACATTCATAAGTCTTTCATTACATCAAAAAGTAAACAAACTACAATAACATGGTCTTCATAGTCCACACTCATACCCTCACTGACTATTCTTGCAAGTCAGTCATAATACACTTCTTCACATCCTGGAAAATATTAAAACATTGAAAGGGGTGAGCTCAGATGCTCAGTAAGGATAACAATATTGCGGAATATTTTATAAGAAAACATAAGCATTTAAGGCAATGTATAACTAAAACAAAAGCCTTATTGAACTTGAACTTCAGCATAATATGGCAAAAGTAAAATAAAATAATGCCATTACTTGCTCACATGGATATTCTACTAGACGAATAATCACATGAAATATCAATAACCACTTTCATAATGAGGGAATGTATAATGCCAGATATTCTAAAACATTTTGTCAAGGCCTCGGCCAAGACATCTAAAATGATTAAGGCCTCGGCCAAAACCATAAATCAAATTGGGAAAGGGCCTCGGCCAATTCCACGTCTAGTTGTCTCATGAGACCTACCGATGCATCGAGGAGCTATAGCGGGCTCCACCCGTCACTTATTAAGTCCAATACATTCATCATATGAATAGGTTTAAACATAACATAAATATTCGTATTAAAACTAGCATACGAAATGTCAACAATTTCTCCATATACTATGGATGGTATAAAATAACACATCCACAGTCAAATATTTCACAAAATGTTCAATGGAAGTTTTGTATCATAAATCAATTTCAATTAAACTTAAAACCCATCAAAGGATGTTGACATGGATGAAATCAAAGCTATTTGATAGAAATATCTCTCCTTTTTGAAATCATTTAAAAGTCCCATAATTATAAAATAATACATTTACTTTGAAAATATTCTTATAAACTTGTTAGGGAAGCTTCGACGAAGTTATAATGGCGGAAAATAGCCGCACCCGCCGTATAAGTAAAAAAAACATTCTTACCTTAAATTTGTCAAAAAGGTCAAAAAGTACATTGTTTGGAAAACGACGGTAAGATTCCTTTCAAAAACGTATAAGGGTATAAATGACTTTAACCCATTTTCCATTTAATAGTAAAAATGTTTTGAAAGACATTTTTAAGAAACATGGATGTGGATGATAACGAGGTCCCAGTAGATAATTATGTATAAACAACCTTGGATAATGAAGAGGTTGTGAAGTAAACCCTTACCTTGTACTTTTACTTGGTTGGGGTAGGTTAACCTCCTGTATAATGGTGAAATAATTGTTATTAAATTATACAAGAATCATATACATTCATATGATATCATATATGATCTTTTAACATTGCTTTGTTAACAACATCTTAGATTTATCGTTGTTTCGGGTGTTAACTTACTCGTTTTCTTTTATATGTTTTGTTACGTAAGTCGTGTTTTTCGTGGATAGGTTGTATCTTATTCATATCCAGAATGATATCATGTCCTTAAACATTATTTTTAAATCATCAAATGATAATTATACTTGAATGGATACGATGGAGAATGAATCTCATCGCGTTCGTGGAGACGGTAGTCCGTACGTACGCACGAGCGACAATATCATTATTTTGATATTAAAATAATATATAATTGGATAGTATATCATATATACAGAATCATTATCATGTTATATTTATTATTTACATGAATTACATATCATTATAATACCCATCTAAATAATAATGTATTGAATAACAATTACACCACGACATGGAGACGGTAAGCCGTACGTACGCACGTATGGTGACATGTCATTCAAATGATGGGTAGAATACTGAATATGGTTGTTCCATATTTATAATAACATCACAGTATATAGAAGATACTGGAGTTATAATTTTATAATTGAAATAATAAACAAAGAGGGAGTGGAAGAAGAAAGAAACTTGAAAGAGGGTGATGAAAATGTTACCTCTTCTTCGGGTTCTTCCTTTTGATTTGATCAAAAGGACTCCTTAGGATGGATTTCTGACTAAAGTAAAGCTTCTAGGATGAAGGGAGAGAAGTTGGGAGAGTATTTGGGCAGAGGTTGGCCGAACCAAAAGGCTTGGAAGTGTGAATAAGGTGGGAGAGGTGGGGGCCTTTTATAAGTGGAGAGGAGGGGCTCTTTTGGAAAGATTGAAATGTTACATTATTATACAATGCTTTTAGGATTCTAAAGGTCCCACACTTATATAATTCGTGGATAAGGTGATAAGGGTTCGAAATCTCCTCATCCAATAGGATTTGGACAAGTGTAAGCCTTTGATTTTACATTATCTTCTCATTTTATTTAAATCGTTAAATAATGAGGTCATCGCTGCATCATAATGACGTCATAAATAATTTAATTTATTTAATGTCTAAAAATTATAAAAAAAATACTATGATGTAGGAAATCTTTTTAGCTTTCTAATGAATATTTATAGTCAAAATTCGGAGCTGTGTAACCCCACTTAAAAACTGTTTTAGTAAAACAACTCATGTTTGTGTCAATTTAATTAAATAAATATATATTAATGTCATTTCCAACTAAAGTGGCTCCATGGGGTCCCCAAGTTGACCCATGGGTTGTCTTGGTCGGCCATGACTCATCCAATAGGAGTAGGACAAGTGTCAGGCTCATCTCATATTATTAAAACATTATTTTTACCTTAAACTACACTAATCACCTCTAATCGCGATTAAGAACATAAAAGTTACTATTCACCAAAAAATTATTTTAATCTCATTGAACCACATTTTACTTCTTAATGACAACCATGTATGTCAGATTTTTGAAAATCAAAACACAGAAGTGGTAATATTTCATTTTAACGAAAAATCAGTTTTTAACAACCACTTAGTGGTTTCACTATTCATCAAAAATTGAAGTTTTTCAGAATAAGGCCAAAATTTCACCCTAAGCTATAATTGATATTCCGAATTCAAAAATGATGTCTATTTTACAAAATTCCAAACATATAAGTTGTATTAATTAATTTTATAGTTAATTCTCGCTGTTACAACAAATAGCGTGTTTTTAAGAAACAATTTATATCAAAAGATTGGCAATTGTTTATGTCCAATTTCAAAGTGAAATTAATTCTAATGAACACCATTGGATAAAATGGTAAAAATATATTCTAATTATACTTTAAAACCACTCAATAATATAACTTATCACTATAAATTATTTTTATTAAAAAAGTTGTTTTAATTATTTTTCACTATTCATAAAAATTCGGAAGTTCTCAGAAAATTACAAAAAATTCAACATAGGCCAATTTAAATATTAGGAATACAAAAATGAAGTCCATTTTGAAATATAAAATTTCTATAATTTTAAAAAGTCGTTATTACTATTTATAACGGCTACTATGATTAGTCGCGGTGTTTTAGAACTCGAAGTTGCGTACAATGCAAGCTATTGCATTATTGAATGAGAAGCGTATCATGGAAGCTCGGGGTGTTACACGCCGCGCTAAACGCATGCCGTCGGCTCCCTCGTGCTCCGGCCTCCTCATGCCGCCTGTCGGAGTCTCCTGCCACCGCACACCTCAGATCCTCCTAGAGCTACCGTGGCCGCACCTCGTCTGTGCCGCTGCTCCGGCCCCACCAGCTGCCTGACGCTCGAACCCTGCTGCGCCACCCCGACCTCCGGCCACCGCCCTTCCCGGAGCCGGGGCTTCCGATGGCCGCCGCCACCACTCCGATGGCCCAAATTCAAAACTGAACGTGGGTTCAGGATCCTCAGGACGAGGCCTTCGCAGCACCTACCCCCGATCGTCGATCCAACAAGATTTGGTGCGTCCGAAAATTTGGACCAAGAATGCCCAAGAATGATAATTGAAATGGGGATCAGGTGTTCGCCATGTTCGTTCGGCCAGCGCCCCAAATTCTAAAAACTATAGAATTCAAAGACGAAATTTTATGAAAAATTGAAAAAATCAATGAAGGTGTGAAATTTAACCAGAATCCTACCTCGAATCGCTTATTCGTCGTTGGCGATGTGTTCGCTGTGATCCCACTTCGATCCGCCAAGTTTCGGGCAGAGGTTGCTCCTTGATTCGACGAAGAACGCTGAAGAACGCCGAAGAATAGGAGAGAGAGAGAGAGAGAGAGAGAGAGAGAGAGAGAGAGAGAGAGAGAGAGAGAGAGAGAGAGAGAGAGAGAGAGAGAGAAGAGGAAACCCTAACCCCAACTCCTCATTTTTTATTTATAGAAAAATCCACTTAGCATAGAAACCGAACCTATCATGCCCTCTCACTTTATATCGTGCCTAGGTAAAACACCCCATTTAAAACTTAATGGAAGTCTCAGATTTCCATTCTGAGACTTTGTTTTAAAGTTATTCGAAAAGAAATCCAATGTAAAAAATCACTAAGTCATTTTTAAAATGAAGATTTTTTTCCTAGGTAACATCTCTCACAGAAGACCCTCGCCCACAACTTTGACACCCCAGCTAGGGTAAACGACCGCTCCAGATGCAACCGTGCCCTCAGATTTCTGATTTGAGATACCGTTTAGGAGGAAACACAACCCCACCATGTGCATAGTACAAAAACACTAATTTTTTTTATAAAATTTATTCCGGGAACACTGGGCCTCAGAATCACACACCATCTTCGTACCTAGATCTGGAAATATATGTAGAAATATTGCAAAGTCTTGCAGGGCAAAAATTGGGTTTCTACATTCCGCTTTATCTCTTACACCAAAAAATGGATATTCGAGGTACTTTTTTTATTCTAAAATAACTAAAGTAATATTTTAATAAATCACATGATCTCTAATTCATTCCTTCAGTCTCTGAAAATTTACCAAAACAAAAATGGTTATTATAGGTTATCCAATATAATAAATCAAACTTTAATATCAAATAAAAATATCCAAATTTCAAATTAATCCACTCAATAAATAGTAAACCTTAAGGATCCTCCAAAATATGTCAGACAAAATTCTAAATTTCTAAAATCAAATTATCATTAATCCCCCATAAAGTGAATCTTAATGTCACATGTAAATACCTTGGCCACATAGAAATAAATTGAATCACTATAAAACCTTAATAAAAACATGAATTATTCCAAGAAATATATATCTCCTTATTCGTTAAATAAAATATCATATTATTGAATATAAATCATAAAAATCAATAAATACCATCATAATTTACATTGTCACCAAATCACAAACCATTTTCAAGGTAACTAATACTATTCCATTTTCTTCTTCAATGTTAATATTCTCTTTATCCAAATGAAAAAATATTAACTCAACATCATGAAAATATTAATTTATATCATTATATTCTTTATGTACTCTAAAAAAATACTAAGTTATCAATAATAAATTTCTTGGTTATTAGTATCCTTCAACATATGCTTTCAAAAACACAAATAAAAACTACTATAGTATAATCCATATACATTTATTGATTCTTATGACTAGAATATCATTGATAAATTACTTATACAACATAAATCATGAATAAAAATAATAAATCACATAAATCATTCCACTTTAGAAGGAGTAGTAGCATAATCTGTACATTGATCCCTTAGCTTCTTCTGTTGTATATTCAATTTACACATGGGGAATTTTTTTGTGTAGTACCTCCTCTCTTTATAGTTGAAGCATTTCACATTGGAAGATTCTTCCTTGACTTTAAATCATGATCTTAGTGGAATTTATATCCAAACTTGAAGAAAACTCCCATTACTTTATAGAAAGTTACATGGTGTTTCTTTCCATAATTATCACATGTGGTAAAATCATTCTTTACCTTCTACTACTTATCCATTTTTTTACTATATGATCCTTTTCTTATATTTCTTTCTTTAGAGTCCATATAACTTGGATAATTATTTTTATTTATTGATAGAACATGGTAATATATCATCATATGATAAGAATTTTTGGGGGACTAGTTCCCGTTAGTGGATTGGTTTTAATCCATTAAAGAAATGATCAATATTAATATTTGGATTATGTACTTAGTCCTCAACATGCTTTTCTAACCTTGTAAATATTTCTTCATACTTAAAAAAAATTTCATCTTTTTTTGTATTATCTTTAGGGATTGTATCGCCATATTATCTCATTGTTCATGAGGAAAATATTTTTCTATAAAAAGTTCCTTGAAATACTTAGATTCCATGATCATTATTCAATCCTCATCCTTAGTGTTATGAATCAAAAACCACCATAGATATGAAACCCTTGAGATATTATAAACTTCCATAACATCCTTATCACTTTCATTACATCCCATATTGAGAAATATCTTCTATAAAGAACTTATCCATTGTTTTTCTAGCAATGGATTTTTATTTCCATTGAATAATGGATCCTACTTATACATGAAGCAGTCTAACAATGTTGCACTACATTATGGTTCAACATGATGCTTCATATGGGTAAGGTTATTTCTCATAACATGAGTCACCTTTCCTAATATAGTTATAATTTGTTCAGTGCTAGATTTATTATTTTTTCTAGGAGGGAAATCCCTACATAGATTATGTGCATTGTTACAGTTTCCATTACTTATGTTGGGTTTTAAATAGTGTAATTCACCATATTTTATTGTGAATCATAATGTATAATTTTTAATGTAGTAAAACACTGTACTTAAATTTAAATTTTACGTATAACTAATCTCAGAATCGTAATCATAGTTTATTATGGAATATTCTCAATATATTTTATAGGTTGACATTAGACAATAAATGTTTTCCTAAATCTAGTTCACAAGGTTTCTACTAAACTTTATCTGTGACAACTATAAAGACCCAAACCTAGAAGGCCAGAATTGATATTAACTTTTTTACATTGGAACTATATACAAGAAGTCACATCCCAAATGACCAAATAGTTTAGTAGTCTTGTAAAAATAGATACATAGTCTAAAATTAAATTACATATAAAATAATAGTATTTTTATTGAGTACAACATTATTCTCATTAACACATATCTACATATCAATCATAATACACTTTATACCATCCTAGGGAAAAATTAACATAATAAAGGGGTTAGGTCGGATGATCAGTAAGGGTTTGTGTGCAATAGAATAAAAAATTATTAAAGAAATGATAAACAATATGGAAAGCTAAATATCTTGAAAATACATTCCATTAAATCAATAACATAATCAGAATGAAAAATATGGAAAGAATAGACGATAAAATAATGTCATATAATTAATCACATAACCTTTAAATTTTTTCATGGATAGAAAAACATATCAAATAATCACATGGACATAAAATAATTAATCTCATAACGAGGAAATACATAATTTTAGATAACATAAACATACCGTAAAGGAATAATAACAAGATTCATAAATAAATGGGAAAGGCTTCACCTAGTACCCAAACTAGTTTGTCTAATGAGAATTACCGATTCATTAAGGGGCTATAGTGGGCCACAATAATAAATCACTAAGTACAATGAAATAATTATATTAAAGTGGTAAAAAATAGTTAGAATAAAAATTAATATTGATGATAACATATAAAATGTTAATAATTACCCCCACCAATAAACATAATCATAAAACATCCAAAGTAAAACATAGAATGGTATTATAACAGTATATCATTTATCAAAATGATCATAAAAAATCCAATAAAATATGGTATATGGTATCATAATTTAATAACCTTATTATGTAATAAGATTCAATAAAGAATTTTTCTATATAGGAAAATTCCTTTAAAATATAATTAGAAAATTCTTGAGGAAGGTAGCCTTTTCACTTTAAAATAACCTATTTAAAAAATTATAGCACTTATAAAGGAATAATTTATCATTTAAAATAACCTTGTAAAAATGTAATTTAAGATTCAATGAAAATATTATTCTTGATTGCTGGAAAAGTCATTTATGTTGTATAAGTTAAAGAACATTCCTTCCATATTTGTTTTTCAAAAAATACACAAATTACCTCTTTTAGAAAATTATAAAGTTAATCATTTAAAAATATTTATAAAAAATTATAAAATGGTTAAAAATTAATTTTAAAAATTATATTAGAATATTAAAAACATTCATTAATTTTTTTATAGAAAATATGGATATGGAGGAAGATTATGTTTCGACCGAAGAGGGAAATAAAGATGATTTTCCTTAAAAAATATTTTCATTATTTTAAGTGCTTAAGATGAGGAAAATTAAAGTAATGAAAGTAATTAAAAAAATAAGAAATATTAGAATAAAATTCATGAGTTTTATTGGGTGTTATATAATAGGATTTAATCTTCAGAGCTTAAAGATAAACAATCCTGATATATAATGAGATTGTAACATAAAACCCCTAGACGCATGTCCAATATCCTTTTTATGTGATCAAACATACTATATAATAAGTATATATTTATTATAAATATATTTTATAATAATAATAAAATATACCATACCATTTATTACTTATATATAATTATTGATCACCTATTTATTAATAGTTATTTTTAAAAATAACTATTTTAGGTAATAACTACTTTGTTTTTTGTGTATTTTTTGATTAAATAGTTTTTTTCTTTATATTTTATCTCAGTTAAATAATATCCAGAATAGTAAAAAAGATATAAATATAATATATTTTCATTATATAATTATTTATTATATTCTATTAATTTTAGAGATAGAAAACGAATTCCACCATTCATAGATAATCTTGGACTTACGTATGCATGAATGGTGTTTTCACTTTTCAATGGAAAGAAAAAAAGAAAAAAAAAACAATGATACATCTTTATAGAATCATTGTTATATCATATCAATTATATATATATATATATATATATATATATATTCATAAATTCAATCCTCATATATCTTCGTGGAGGTGGTACTCCACCCACACTCATGAGCAACGTTATCATTTCCCAATAGATTTGAAGGTAAGAAGGTTGATATTATATTATTATTAGATAGGTATATAAATGTCATAATTATTATATAAAAAACATTAAAACCACTATAATACACATCCATAAATGATGGTGATGAGAAATGAATTGCATCGTTACATAGATACGACAATCCATATGTATGCATGAGTGATACTTTAACTTCCCATTTGATGGGAAAGTGGAATGATAATGGTGGGTTAATAACAATAATAAAATTTAAATATATTTAGGATACTTATTTAACCATATTATGTTAAATACCATGGATTTATAGGAGGGAAAATATTAATTTGAAAAAGAAAGTGATCAATTAAACAGATTACCTCTCCTTTGAAAAAACTCCATTAAATATCATATAATAGTTCTTATGTTTGAATTTTGGTATGTATATTATATAGATCCAGGATTAACATACCCGGATATTACAACATTTTATATGAATATTCATAAAATTAAAAAAATACTTGTCTGAGGACCAAAATGGTTTAGTGGCTTTGGAAATATGGAAACATAATCTTCTATATCGGTGAATGATATTTAATATAACTCTTAAATATATCCCCCTTTAGTACTCTAACTTAAAACCATTCTCTATAACTAGGGGAAAGGAAATATAATAAAGGGGTGAGATCATATGCTCCATAAGGGTAAACTAGGGAGATATGTAAGCATAACATGAGCATAAGGGTATGAGAACATGATCATATTATTAGAAGATCATACCCTGTATATTAATGATCTTAAAAATGAATCATAGAATTCATATTGTAAATTAATAATACAAGAATCATATGATTATTGTGAGAATAATCCATGAAATCATAAAAATGGAATAATACATGGAATGTTGGAAGACACATAAGAATATAAAATCATTCCCTATACGCCAAGGATCATTGATAAAACTTATGAGGGAACTTCATGGGTGCTACACCTACCGGGTGGGACACAACACTATTCATAGTTGCATTCCTTTACTTATAGTGGATCAGGTTATAACATCTTCCCATAGTGTATAAATTATGTTAGCTTGTTATCATCATTATATTATGAGATATAAATCTTTACCCAATGCATAGATGGGAGATATATGTCCCACCCACCAGGTTAGCTATAACGGGATCACTCAACACTATCTAGGACACCACATCATATAAGCTGTAATGGGCTTACCTGACACTATTTGGGCCAACCTATCATATAAACTGTAATGAGATTAGATATAACTATCTAAGATACCCCATCAAAAAAGTTATAAGAGGATTAACTGACTCTATGTGGTCCACCCAATTGAATAATCTATAACAAGATTACTCGGTTCTATATGGGCCACCCAATAATATAATTTGTAATGGGATTAACCGCGACTATCTTAGACACCCCATCATATAAGCTATAACGGGCTTACCTTGCATTATCCAGGCCACCCCATCATATAATCTATAATGGGATTACCCATCATTATCTGGACCTACCCATCGTATAAGATATAATGGGTTTACCCGATGATATCTTAGAAACCCCATTTTATAAGCTATTTCTATGAACTAAAACACGAATAAATCAAAAAGAGCTTTTATATCATCAGAAAAACACATTAAAACAATTATTTATTCAGAACATGATTAAACCAAGGAAATTAAATGGGATTTATGTCAAATTCTTTGATATGTGATTGGCATGTGGAAAATAAATGAATTTTATAAAAATCTATTTGAAACATGTTTTACCCATGGAAAATAAAGAGTTTACATAAACATTATGACATGAAAACATTAACTATTCAGAGAAAGAATATGAATTGTATCCTTGGATTATATCCCTAGTAAATCAAAAATTATATCAAAGAATATAATCCAAGATGGAGAAGGATTTTGAATAATAACTTGGACCATAAATTTTCTTCCAAATTTGTTTAAAACATAAATCATTATAAAAATACTTTTCAATAAAAAAATCTTTGAAAACATATAAAGGAATCTTGAAAAAATTTTGGAAATATTTTTCTTCTAAAATGGTTTAAAAAATTATAAATAATACTTGAAAACATTTTAAAAACCTTTTCATCGAAAATATCTTTGAAAATATATTAAGTAATCTTGAAAAAATTCTAAAAAACTTTTCTTTGAAAATAAAATTGAAAACATATAAAGGAAGTATGGAAATTTCTTGAAAAAATTTTCTTTAAAAATAAATTTGGAAAATTATAAAGGAATATTTAATTTTTTAAAAAACATTTTCTTTGAAAATGAATTTGAAAACTTATAAAGTAATTTTGAAAACATCTTGAAAACCTTTGCTTGGAAAATAACTTCTAAAAATTATAAAGCAATATTGAAAATATTTTGAGAAAACGTGGTTTTGGAAGAACTGATATGCGTGATTGAAAAGAGAAATAAAGTTGTATTTTTCTAAATTTGTTCCTTAATTATCTTAATTTAAATGGTATAATTACTTGAAGACATCACAAATAAACAGAGTAAAAGAAAACTCGTGAGGTTTTTTCAGATATGGATCATAATATTTCATCAATGGAAGCATAATCATAAATAATACCAATAAATGATGAGATTATAAAAATAAACTATTACCACTTTGGTAACATTGAATCATAATCCCAGAGAGATAAACAAATTACATCATGAAAATAAGTAGATTCATGATATAAAATCCTAATGGTCAATATATACACCCCATATAAAAAAATATGTGAATAACATGGAATGTATCTTAAAGAAGGAAAATTGAGACAAAATTTACTTTACCGAGTTGGTAAATTCTAAACCATAAACAACATGAAATAAAGATCATAAAATGGATATGTAAATACAAATAAATTTAATTATAATAATCATAATACATTCATTTTCATTATATACACTACACAAAATAAATTATTGTTGAATAAGGCATAAGTCTCATAGAAATAAAAGAGAGATGAGAAAACCCTTACCTAAATTCTTGAAATTATTCATACACATTCAAACCTACTATGTAATAAATATACATGGTAGGTCTAGGGGTGGGGGTATAAAGGAAATAAAGATGGAGATGTGGAGGTTCAAAACAAGGACCTCCTCAACTCACAACCACATGTACAACAGGGGTGTAACCACTAAACTACGACTCCTGGGGAACCTGTATAATAGATGTAAGTTTATTATAAATTTAAAGAATTAATATATTATTATATATAATTCCATATATTATTTTATTATGACTTTATATTACATTTATATTAACAAGTCGTTAATGTTATGTTTCAGTTAATATCCATTTTATTTTTCATATATGTTTTAATTTGTTGTTATTGTAATGCCCCGACCCCAGAATCCTAGATCCAATGCATTGTTTTAATGCATTGACATGGTTATAAGAAATAAAGTTTTGAAGGACCGATCAGTTTAGTAGTCTTGGAAAATATATTACATACATGAACTTTACATTACAATTTATAACATAAAATACAATATAGAAAATCCTTTGAGAATTCCATTATTCTGATAGATTAAACCTGCATATAAATCATAATACACTTCTTGCAATCCTAGGAAAATAAAACATAAGAATATGGTGATCTCAGATGCTTAGTAAGGATAAACAATATAGCAAAATCTATCATAAATAATCATAAACTTTTATAGAAAGGTGTAAAATTGAAACAACTTCCCTTTAAACATAAAATTTAGCATAATATGGAAAAGGTAAATTAAATAATTCCATTTAATTATTCACATGGATATTCTACTAATTTAATAATCACATTTAAAATCAATAGTTAATTTCATAATGATGTAATGCATAATTTCGGACATCATAACCACATAGTCAAGGCCTCGTGCGAAGAATACAAATAATAATTTTGTAAAGAGCTTATGCCAAGACACTAGTTTGTCTCATGAGACATATAGATGCATCGAGGGGCTATAGCGGGCTCCTCCTGTCACTTACTATGTATAATTAATTCCTTATATGAAAATGGTGAAACATAACATAAACATTCGTATTAAAACTAGCATAAAAAATGTCAATCCTTTAACCAAAAACCATGAATGGTATAAAAATAGAACATACACATTAAAACATATAAAAAATAATTAAATACAATATAGAAGATTGTATTTTAATAAATCATCTTAAAACAAGTGTAAAATCCACCAAAGGATGTTGACATAGATGAAATCAATCCAAAAACTATTTGAGTGAAAAATCTATTTCTACATTGAAATCATTTAACTATCACATAATTTTAAAAGAAAACATTTATTTTAAAAATATTCTTATAAGATTTTAAGGGATGCTTTGAAGGAGTTATAATGGTGGAAAATATCCTCACCCACTGTATAAGTTAAAAATACATTTTTTTCCTAATTTGTCAAAAATCACATAAAGTACCTTGTTTTGAAAACAACAGAAAGATTCCTTTCATTTTTTTTTATAAAAAGTCAAATAATGGTATAAATTAATTTAACCCATAGTCCAGGAAATAGTAAAAATGTTTTGAAATACATTTTTAAGAAACACAGATGTGGATGATAAATAATTCCTAGTAGATACTTTCGTATAAATAACCTCAGATAATAAAGAGATTGTAAAATTAACCCTTAAATTATACTTTCCTTTAGTAGAGGGTATGTTTAACCTCCTGTATAATGAACATAGTATGTTATTAAATTATACAAAAACCATATTAATATTTATTATATCATATATGATTCATTTATTTCTTTATACTATTCATTTAATAATAATTTCCATGTTAAAGTAACATTTCGGGTAATAATTGCTTTCTTTATCGTACGTGTTTTAACTTGTTATTCTTGATTTAATAAATTAGATCATGATTTAAATAATTTCAGAATATAAAACATTATTTATATATGATATATATTCTGAATATAAATATTTATAATAGTTAGATATAGGAAATGGAATCACCGTTCATGGAGACGGTAGTCCATACGTACGCACGAACGTTGTTTCCGGTTTCTTATCATATAGTATGGAAGTAAGTAAATGACATATATTTATCTACATAAATTTATATTATTCCAGTAGAAATATTATTTCATATACCTCATAATTAATCAATATATATATTTTTATAAAAATTCTTGAATGGTGATCATTTAAGATGAATCTCATCGCGTTGTGGAGAAGGTAAACCGTACGTACGCACAAGTGACAATATCATTCTATTGACTATGAAAAAGTGTTTATTTGGAAGTAATATTATATATAATGAATAATTAACGTGTTATATTTATTATTTATATCAATTATACTCATTATTTTACCCATAAAAAAATGAATTGTTGAATAACAAACTACACCACGATGTGGAGACGGTAAGCCGTACGTACACACATATGGTGACTTGTTCAGTCATAGGATGCATAGAATAATGAATATGGTTTTACCATATTTATAATAACATATCAGTATGTAGAAGGTACTGTATTTATTATTTTAGTATGAAAAAAAATAAAGATGATGGAGAAGGAGAAAATAACTTTGAAAGAGGTGATAAAAGAATTACCTCTTCTTCGGATGCTTCCTTTTTATTTGAACAAAAGGGATCCTTAGATTGGATTTCTGATCAAACTAAGGCCTATAGGATTAATTTAGGGTATTTGGGAGGATATTGGAACATGTTTTGGATGATCCAAATGGATTTGGGGTTGTGAATATGAGATATGGGGAAGTACTCTTTTATAAGAGAGGTGAGGGGTACTTTAGGAAGAGCTTGAAATATTAATTTATTAGAAAATAATTTTCTTTTTATAATTGATAAAAATGGATTTATTTCAAGAATGAGGTGGGGATGATTCTAAATCCTCTCAACCAATATGTTTTAGACAAGTTTAGGTCACCATATTAACCTTATCTTTTAGATTTAACTCTTAGTTAAATAGTTTAACTTTTAGCATGTCTTATTGTATTTTTATATTAAATGGTTAATAAACATACTATAAAATGCCAAGGGAAACTTAAGTGGTTAATTAATGACATATATATAATTATTTATGTCCTTTGGATGAATCTTATATTTTTTGGAATATTATATCATTTAATGATATAGTATTTGTTTTAAAAACTCATTTATGTCAAATTTTGGCACTATTTAGTATTTGGTTTTTGAGAAAGTCAAAAAAACTTGGTTAATTAGAAAAAAATAAATTTAATCAACCCTAACATGTCAAATTCATCTAGAAAATTCGTGTGTGTCACCAAAAGTCTCAATTTACATTTATTTTGATATTTATAATATCAATTATTTTAATCTTTCATTAATAAGGTAATTACTGCATCATCATTATGTCATAAATAAATTTAATTATTTAATGTCTAAAAATTACAAATAAAATACCATGATGTAGGAAATATTATATATTTCTAATTAATATTTATAGTATAATTTATCTTATATATAACTCTATATTAAAAATGGTTTAGTTATTAAACTTTGAATTTAACATTTTTTACTCTTCTTTAAATAATATATAATAAATGTCCACATCTAACCCAAATAGATCAAAAAGGATCTTATTTTTGTCATAGTGTTGATTTTAGTTGAAAAAAACTTATCCAATAGAATTATGACATGTATTAGAGTAATTATAATATCATTTTTACCTTTAATTACCCTAATTACTTTTAACTATGGTAAATAAAATTCAAAAGTTACTATTCACCAAAAATTATTTTCATCTTATTGAACCAAATTTTACTTAATGATATCAATCGCGTCTCTCGGATTTTTGAAATTCAATTCATAGAAGCGGTAAAATTATGTTTTATGCAAATTTTTAAATGTACTTAGAAAGTGGGTAAGAGACGTCAAAAAGTTCAATAATATTTTATATATCTAATGTTATTATAGAATGAATCAAATGAATTAAATTGGACTAATATATTTATTATGTATATATTTTCACTTTAAGATAAATTTTAATTAAAAATTATTATTTAAATGAAAAATTCGGTTTCTATGTACTATGCAGTATTTTTCACTATGAATAAAAAATTGAATGTTTTCAGAAAAATACGAAAAATTCACCCTAAGATAATTTTGAAATTATTAATTCAAAAATGAAGTCTATTTTACCAAATTAAATTTTTAGGAGTGTCCAAAATTAATTTTATTATAGTTTACAAAAAGATAGAAAATTAGTTCTTTTAAGAAAATAGTTTTTCTAAATATAGAACTACTTAAACAAAACTTATACATCTCATAATAAATATCTTTTATTTATATTAAAACATTATAAATAACATTTAAAATTTATTTGTTACTATTCATATTACAATATTTAATTGATAAAAAAATATTTCATTTAAATAATTATAATACTAATGTGTTGTTTCGTAAAAACTCAATCTTGTGTATAACGCAACCAAGTTGGTGTTATGTGCAATATAATCTATTAAACTACTTTAAAGAGATAATGTACTATGAGATATTGGGGTGTTACAATTATTGATCCCCTTACATTGATCGTGATTTAATTATTTACAGAATATAAAACATGATATAAATATTTTATATATTTTATATATAAATATTTATAATAATATATTGATGATATAAATATTAAATGGAATACACTATTCATGGAGACGGTAGGTCATACGTATGCATGACCACCGTTTCTTTTTTCTTATCATACTAAAAGAAAGAAAATAAGTTATATATATATATATATATATTATCATTATAGTATAATACTATTTTATACATATCATATAAATTTATTCAACCCATACTTGATACATTCCATGAAATGTGTTAATGAATTACATCGCTTTGAGGAGGTGGTAGTCCACACGTCCAAAAACAAAGTTATTATATTCCCAAAAAATGGAATTCATAAAGGTATGTTTTATATAATAATTTAAAAAGCATAAATACAACAAAAGTATCGTATTTATCATATAAAAATTGTATGTCCATCATAATGTCCAAGCATGATAGGTGGTAATGGAAAAAAGAATGACAACGTTTCGCAAGGTGATAGTTCGTCATACTAACGAACTTGAATTTCATTACCCAATTAATAGAAGTGTGTGTATGTATAGGCATAACTATTAGAATAAAAAAATATTAGTATATTTATTATACCGAGGTTATTATAAAAGAATGGAATAATAATAATTGAGGTGGTGGAGAAAGAAAATAACACAAAAGTACTTATTGAAGGATGTTACCTCTTCTTTGGGAAACTCATTTTTGTTTGCACCAAAGGGCATCCTTGGATGGATTTATGCCAAAAGCGATGACTCTAGGATGAATGAATTTTTTTGGACCTTATTTGGTCTGGGTTTAGAATAGAAAAAGTTTATTAAGAGGTATGAGGTAGTGAGGGGGGGGGGGGGGGTGAGTGCCCTTTTATATTGGAGGAGCAGTGGAATTCATGTAATTATAAAAAGGGGGACACTATTGAGAGGTCTACCTTAGATCATGTGCCTCCAATAATGGTCCATATTTGATCCAATAGAAGATACGGTTGATATAATGATATCCAATGACATTTATACAAGTTCCTAGGTTATTTATTCATTTAATATTAATGTTTGACCATTAAATAAAGTTTTCTACCTTAATTTCTATAATTAATTTTAATTAACTTCACCAATATTTTTAGTAAAAAACTAATTTTAACTTACTAGAAATTAAAAATTATTTTGATTCCTAATATATAATACATTTTCCAAATTTTAATCACATTAGTGGTTGAAATTAATTTTACATTAATCCCACTTACGGGGTGAGACAACAGGTTTTTAAAGTGGGAAAGTCCAAAAGTATGAAATGTTTTTATATCCAATTTCAATAAGAAATCAATTAAAATTTTATAAATTGTATTAATATATGTATAATGTATCAAAATATAATTTCAAACCAATTTAAATATAATTTATCTATATAAATTAATTATATTAAAATGTAGTTTTTAATTAAAATTTAGTGTTTTTCACTATTCATAAAAAATGAAACTTCTCAGAAAAATACCAAAACTTCACCCAAAGTAAATATTGATTATAAGATCCCAATATTCTATGATGGTACACAACTGTTTATATTTTTTTTGTTAAACTTTCTTTTATAGTTACCAAAGTGGTTCTTGAGTGTATATGGAGTTTTAGGAGTGTTTTGGGGGTGTAAGACATGAAAGGAGGAGAAAAGAGGCCAAAACGTGCATGGTGCATGTTTGGCACATGGTTAGTTTAAACCATGTGACTATACTAGGAAACCATGGGTTTTAGGGAACCTTATAATAGAGTTGAGTTCATACTAACTGTATGATTTTGAAAATCATGTAGTTGCCTCTTGGAAACCTTATGGCTTGGCCTCTCTTAGAAAAAGGGAGCCACATGGTTGGGGCACAGTTTGGAAAACCATACAGCCCTTAAAAAATATGACTTTCCAGTTTTCCCTCTCAATCTTATTTCCCTCTTCCCCAATTTTTACGCCATTTAACCACATACCACATGGGTGAAAAACCGGTATCCTCCTCCTCCTCCATGGAAAATTTTCCTTCGATTCTTAGGCATTCAGAGTGCAGTTGGTTGCGAATTGAAGATTTGGGTGAGTTTAACACTTTTATTTTAAATATTTTCTAGAATAGGGTTTATATAATATTTTATATCCTTCCAAATCCCTAAAAACCTCAAAATTTCAGGGGATTATATATTTGGGATATAGAAGATGTTTGAGTTCAAATCAAGGGTGGAGGTTAAGAAAGAATTTGTTAACATACATCAGGTAAGTGGTATTAAAGCTTTTCCCCATTGTCTTGACGATATATATGTGCATATAGTTTTTCTACTTCACTGTCATGTTTCTTTTTATTGAATTTGGTTTTAGAATGTGTTTTGGACCTTAGATTGAGGTGTGATACACTTCGTGGGCCCTGATGGATTCTTCAGTAAAGTGAGGCCAAACCTAGGGATACCCATGGGGTAAGCCAGACCCTTATAAATAGTGAGAATTTTTTAAACCTTTAGATAGGGGTGTTATGAGAGATAAATGGTAGTGAAAATTTAATTGATATGTCGTTAAGATTAATGGGTTATTTAAAACAATATAAGTTTTATTTGGTAAATGATTAAAAGTTTTTGAAATGGTTTTTATTGTATGTTTGGGGATTTGACCAGATTGTAGATTTATTGATGGAAAATTATGTTTGAAAGTGAGAAATGTTTTGAAAGGAGGTTTTCACATCAAATTGATTCAAAAAGGGGGTTTCTAAAGATATTTTAAAGGATTTTGAAATAAAGGCAAGGTTCCCTATTTTGTGAAAATGGTTTAATGTTTGTTTTGAATGGTTGAAATGGAAATGAAACCCTTTGGGACTATTTTAGTTTTCAAAGGGGAATAACCATGTTTAAAGTTTGGCTTCAAGATATTTTCAAACAAATATTTTGAATTGTGTTCTATACCATGATGGTCTCTTAAAGGTCTGTTAGGACCATAATCATTGAATTGATCTCTGAGCTTGTAAGGTAGGACCCATGGAAATTATGTTGTCATGTTAACATGGTTTGGATATGAACTAATTGATGAATTATGAGTTATGTATGACATGTTATCATTGTATAATGTTATGTAAAGGTATATGTGGTTATGGTTAAAGAATCATGTGCAGATGGCTTGGTGGTATGGGATAAATGATTGAGGCTCCTATCATGGTTCTAGTGGACTAATTCTCTAACACCCACCACTAGAATACACAAATTAGGGAGTCAAACTAAGGCTATATTCCACTAACATATGCATTGGATGATACTACCAGACTAATGCTCCAAGGGAAGTTTGATAGACTACCTGAACTGACTCTCAATGTTAAGTGTTATGGATTACCTAGATTGATTCTCTAATGTAAGTGAGATATAATCAATGTGAAATGTATTTCCTTAGCCATATAGGGAACTCAACTTATCCCCTTATACATTGTAACTAATCAGCTTAGGACGTAGTGTAAATCATGTAAATTCCTAACCCATGAGAAAAATTATAATAATAAGCATGTTAATATTGTTAACTAATGGTCATGTGATAGTTGTGATTTATGAACAACACTTATAGTTAAAAATGTTTGTAACCCTCATGCCTTGGCTAAGACTCCCTGTATTTCATGAGTTAGTTTTTTTGTCTGGTTTAATCTAGGGAACTTAATGGATAAACTATAAATTAGAAAAATACTAAAATATTTCTCTTGTTGTTTTTATTATTTATTACCCTTTCTAATTGAATACACATTTTTACAGACTGGTTATTTCTTTAGACACTGTTGGTGGTGGCTTAATGAGGTATACTCACACCCTTCTTGGGCCTCCATGGAACTTGGGTACCCTCAAATATGTTACATGTTTTCAAAGTAAATTTTCATGACAGCGACATAGTGTTTGGTTGTGTATGGGATGATGTGTTAGATCATGGGAGTTCAATATTGGTTTGGGACTCACGTCTAGGTTTAGATTCCTTTAATAGTTTGGGTCTTGGTTTTTATTGTATGACTTCTTGGCATTTAGTGTATTCACTAGTTTTTTCTTAGTCATGTGTACTTTTTTTCTTATATAGTTTTTTGTTGTAATCCATCCATTTATTTTTATAGCTAGATATTTTATCTGTTGGTGTTACTTATGTTGTGGTTTCACTCTGATAAGAAGGTATAGTCTGCCCATGGTTCTATTTAGACCCACGCTACTAGTCAGCAACCTATGGTGTATGGGGAGGTGCACCTTAAGTCATGTGACAACACAACTTGGGGAACCGATTATAGTGGATTCTAGGCATAGAATGTTAAAAAGTTGTATTAGAGTTAGGATGATTTTTTTCATACTATTTTGTCTTGGTAGACAGGAGACTTGGATCTTTTCGGGACTTACTAATGAACTCATGCCTTGGTTTTGGCAGCCCCATGTATGAGGGAAAACCCATGTTTCTGGGCATGGTAAATGATTTCTTGATTTTTTTTCTTTTATATTTGGTTGATATCTCCTCCTTGGGTGGCAATCTTGGATGTTAATTTATTGATTTATGAGATATTATCCCTTGTCCAGGTTCGACTAGAGAGGGTGTGTGAGTTCATTCATTATGCTAGGCACATAATATAGATGGGTCATCCATATGTTTGCTATGATTGACTTGTGAATGTCATGATAATAAACCAAATGGGTATATAAAGTGAAATTTAATGAAACAATGGGTGTTGAAAAGTGGGTTAAAGGGCATTTGAGAAACATAAATCCTTGAGTTTTAAAAGTGAAAATGTTTTGAATTGTGATTTTGAATAAAGTTGGGATTTTTGAAATAATGGGCTAGTAGAAAAAGGTTTTTGAAAGTAAAAATACTTGGCTTTTGGAAATGAATTTTTTTGAAAAGTGAAATCATGGTTTTAAATTGTAAGTTTAATTAAGTGGGAAAAAATAGGGAAATGATGGAACTTGGGGCCACCAGTGGTTGTTATCCCTTGTGTTGGTTGTTAACCTTATGTACAGGTGGTTGGGTAGTGATGGTGCCTTAATTTTGAGACCTCAGGTTACAAGATGTGAGATCTTATTATGTTGGGTGTTCCGGTTAATCGAATGTTGATTATTTCATCTCTAGTTAGGTTGTGACCTTGAAGTTGTAAAATGAAGTCTGTTAATGTGAATGTGGTGACCCTTTTGGATTGAGACCTATTGGGTTGTATTTTGGACCCTAGAGTGGGTGTTCGGTTCATGGTTCTAGTTTATGTGTGCAAGTATCCTTGGTATGTAACTCAGAGTAAATTTTTGTTTGTTGCATTTCAAGTAGTGTATTTGGAATGGGGGTAAGATGACCGTCATGATAATCTAGTTGTTTAGGGTTTGGTGTGTATGTATTAGGGAGAGCTAGTGACCATTTCTTGGTGTGGCTCCAGCTTTGGGAGTTTGTATTGATTGGATTTTGGGGATGACTTGTTAGAGATGTTGGTCAGGGTGTTGGTCGTTTTGTGTGCGTGTTGCATATATGGACATTCCAGACCTTGTAAGTGTCACATAGAGAATGTTTCCTAGTGAGATATTGACCTAGAGGGCTAAGTGGAAAATTTATTGGTTTTGGGAGATGCGGCATGAGTGGTTTCTATGTGTTGGAAATTTTATGAAATCGAGGGTTGCCTTGAGGAAGGTTGTCCCAATGTTTCTGATGCCTTGTAATGCAAATCAGGTGATTGGATCAGAGGTAAAATTGATGCAAAGTGGATGTCATCGAGTTATATTAAAAGTTCATGGTTATGACTTGGACTCACATCAGGGAAGTACTTAAGTGCTTACGTTGGGTTTACGGGTGGTTTTGAAGGATTTAAGCATTTAGATACCTAAACCTATGGTTTTTATGAAGTGATATGTTGGAGGAAATTACAGTTTAGGGATGAAGAGGAAAGGGTAACCAGAGTGTGGATGTGCGCTTTCATTTTGGAAGACACCCGAGGTGAGGGTGGTTATGCGTTTGGGCTGTTTTTAGGAGTGGTTTGCTTATTGTATGAGATTTTAAGGAAGCCTTGGGTCTGATAAATCTGGTAGATTAGGTGTGCTGAAAAATTGTGTGAGTGGATGTCTAGACTTATCTTGGGTGATGTATTAACTGTGGGAGCTAAAGTCGGGTTTCATGTATGGTCCCAAGGAAGTGTGATACCTTGATGGTTTTGATGAGTACCGAGTGATGAACATGTATTAGAGTTTCACGATACCATTATGACATGTTCCCAGATGGGTTGTATATAAGAGCATGTTCTTTCCATGGAATCAAAGTGGAGTAGCCTTGGTAGTGCGAGAAACTAGTTGGTTTTGGACCAGTGGAATCAATCGTTGCACATCTGTTGTAATCTGTGGGGATGTGCAAAAAGAACTCAATTGGAGAAATGATAATGCTGCCAAAATGAATGTTGGGTCAAGACCTATTGGCTGAGGTTCATGAGTTAGCTGTAAGTTTTGTTGTAAATTCAATTCAATTGGTGGAATTCTAGTGTTGATAAGACATTGGTGGGTAGATAGGCCAGAGATCATTGGTAGGTTTAGGTGTCCACGTAGTAGGAGGAGACATAAATTATTGATAGTTTTAGTGGTGTTTGTTGATGAATTATTATCGTACATTTCATTAGTGATGATCATGTACAATATCTTCACACCATCCTAGGTGTGATGAGAAGTATCTAGCTTAATGCCTATTGGTTTGAGTGTTTTTTGGTTGGGAATAGAGCCTCTTGGTGGATACACTAACAAATAAATACGTGTTTGGGTGCCATTCTTAAAATATAGAAATGAGTGGTGGATGATGTTTTTTTATTGAAATGAAATATAAATGTTTATGTCCATGTATTGGGGTTCAACATGTGTTTGAGCATGATCCAAAGAGGTCAAAATTTCTTGAGTAAAGTGGTGAAAACAACACATTTATGGTAGGGAGCACTATGTTAAGTCATGGATGTGTGATCAAGCTCTGAAGTGGATGTGGTGGAATCATCATGATAATGAGAAACCTATGAGGTGAATTTTCAAGCTACTTATGGGGAAAATCACGTTGGACTTGGATGTGATGGTCAATCGAGATGGGCAATGACTTTAGGATCAAGCTATTTCCAAGGGTAATTAGAGTGGTCACATCAGAGATGAGTTGAGGGGTGTTGTAGAGAGTGAGAATAGTTTAAAGAGTAGCGAATTCCATAACAACATAGTTTTATTGAATGTTTGGGATGACTTCTATATGTGCGTGTAGATAAGGGTGGTGTGCCATAATTGAAAAGGGTGTCATGATAATGTAAAGTGGTGATGTATGATTAGTGGAAGTTGGGAATCAATGAAGCAAGTCAACTAGGGATTTCCAAATTAGATGTTAAGAAATACTAGTTGTGGTGGTTTTTATGTCACCTTTGGTTAATGTAAGAAGGATTAACATGTTTTGGTAATCAGTATGGGATCTGAGGAAGAACCGAATTACCCTTAAATGAGTATGGATCATAGAGGTTTCCAATCTAGGTGGTTTTGATGGAAAAGCTGAATGATAATATTGGATGGTGTTCTTATGGATGTTTGGGTGTAGTGCATTGGAAAATGCATTGGGTAAGTTTTAGAAGTTGAGTTGAGGTTTCATTGGTCTTTTTTTAGAGTATAGAAGTTCTAAATACCGAAAAAGGGTGGTGATAGTATAAATCATATGGTGGGAGGCACTATAGTGGGCGTGTGGTTAGTAAATGACATAACCAGCAGTTTTAATTGGATGGAGTCATGTAGGATCCATCTTGGTGTATCAGTTTTGGTGATGGGAACTGGACCAAATGTTGAGCGGTTGAGTACCTCTCAATGAGTAGTATGTTGGGTTATGATTTTTGGATGTTTGAGAATAAACTAAGGCTGTCAGGCCTTGAGTTGACAATTAGGGAATGTTGTGAGATGTGGTTAAAATTGGGAGGTTTCCTTTGGTGATGTCAGACTTATATCCCCATTAGCGATTTGTAAGAATCTGGATAAGATAGCTCCAAGAAATTTGGGCCATGCATTTTGGTGAATATTGGACTGAGAGTTTCCCGATTGACTCTCCTAGGCTAATGTAGTGCCTCATGGGTATCATTATGTGTGGTGGTTTGATGGTGTTTCCTAGACCTTTCTCATGGGTTTGTTGTGGTGATGATGAGTTGAAGTGAATGTGACCTCCAGGAGTATCGCGTTTTGATTATGGATCATGGTGGGAGAAATTTTATCAGGGTAGGAATGTTTCCTTTGTTTTAGTGTTGTTATGACATGGGTGAGTCTAGGAAGAAACTCAGGAGGTGAAGCTTGACTAGTGGGTCCATGTTCCAACCTTTTTGGTTTATGATAATAAAAAATTATTGGAGGTGCATCTTGAGGATGAGCCAATATAAGGTGGGGATGTTGTAAGATCCCGATATTTTATGAAGTTACGTACTTGTTTAATTTTTTGGTTAAAATCTCTTTTATTGTTAATTTAGTGGTTATTGAGTGTATAAGGATTTTTGGGAGTGTTTTGTGGGTGCATAACACAAAAGGATAAGAAAGTGTCCAAATAGTGCATGGAGAACAGTTGGCATGTGGTTAGTGTAAATCGTGAACCATGTATAGGAAATAGTGTGGTTTGGGGACCCTTCAGACAGAGCCGAGCATAGGGTTACGACATGGTTTTCCAAATCATGCAGGTGCGTTTATAAAAACATTTATATTGGCCCCTCTTGTCTAGAGGGAGCCATATGTTTGGTGTATGGTTTGAAAAACTGTGCGGCCCTTAAGAATTATGAATTTTCAGTTTTCCCTCCCGATATTATTTCCCACTTACTTAATTTTTCACCCCATTAGAACCCCAACCACATGTGAGATGAACCATCAGCCCCCTCCTCCTCCATGGTCAATTCTCTTTTGATTCCTAGGAATTTAGAGCGTGGTTGGGTGTGAATCAAAGATTCAGGTGATTCAAACACTCATCTTTGCTCTATTTTCTAGATTAGGGTGTGTATAATATATTATATCCTTATGAATCCCTAATTTCTCACTTTTACAGTGGATTTTAGGTTGGGGATTTAGTGGCTATTTGAGTTTGAATAAAGGTTGGAGGTTAAGAAATAGTTTGTTAACAAACATGAGGTGCGTGGTTTTAAAGCTTTTACCCATAGTCTAGATGTGATATATGTGTATGTAGTTATTATACATCTCTTCCATGTTTCGTTTTGTTTCTTTTGGTTTTGTAAAGTTATTAGGAACTTAGATTGAGGTGGGATACCCTTCACGGGCCTTGATGGGTTCATCGATGAATTGAGACCGAACCTATGACTACCAATGGGGTAAGTCAGACCCCTGTAAATAGTGACCAAAATTTGTAAAAATTGAGTCATGAGTGTTAATAGAGAGAAATGGTATTGAAAATGTAATTGATAAGTGGGTAAGTTTAATGAATTGTTTGAAACAATTATATGTTGGCTTTGGTAAATGATTAAAAGTTTTTGAAATGGCATTGATGGAATGTTTTAGGATTTGACCCGATTATAGATTTATTAATAGAAAATGATGTTTTAAAGTTACAAATGTTCTGAAAGGAGGTTTTGACCTCAATGTGATTCAAAAAGGGGTTTTATAAATATATTTAAAATGGTGTTGAAATGAGGGAAATGTTCCCTCTTTTTTTTAAAAATGGTTTAATGGTTGTTTTGGATTTTTGAAATGGAAATGAAATCCTTCGGGCATGTTTTAATTTTCAAATGGAAAGACCCATGTTTAAAGGATGGATTCAATATGATTTCAAATAAGTATTTTGAATTTCATTATATACCATGATGTTGTCTTGGAGGTTTTTTTGGACCATAATTATTCAATTGGTCTCTAGGCTAGTGAGGTAGGACCCATGAAAATTATCTTGGTATATCAAAATGGTTTGGATGTGAACTAATCAATGAATTATGAATTGTGTATGTTATGTTATTTTTTAAATAATGTTGTAAAATGGTATATGTGGTAATGGTTAAAGAAGCATGCAAACATGGATTGGTGGTGTGGTACAAAGGAATGAGGCTCATCCCATGGGTAGGGTTGGATTTAGGTTCTAAATCCCACCCCTATAATACATAGGATAAGAAGTTAGACTAGGGCTCTATTCCCCCAATACATGTATTGGATGAGACTACTTAGACTTATTCTCCAAGGTAAGTGTGATAGACTACCTATACTGACTCTATAGGGTAAGTGTGATGGATTACATAGACGGATGATCCAAGCTAAATGGGATATAATTGTAGTGAAATGATTTTACCTAGAAGGATAGGGAACTCAACTTATCCAATTATGTATGGAAATTGATCAGATCAGGACATAGTATAAATCATGTAAATTCCTAACCCATGAGAGAAATTCTGAGAATGATCAAGTGAATATTTTTAACTAATAATCAAATGATTATTGTGATTATGGAACACCCCTTGTGTTTAAAAGTGTGTGTAACCCTCATGCCTTGGCTTAGACTCCCAGTATGTCCTGAGTTAGTTTTATCGGTTGGTTGAATCTAGATAACTTAATCGATAAAATTAATATTAGATAATTACTTAAATGATTTACTTGTTGTGTTTCTTATTTATTTCACTTGTTAACTACATAAAATTTTATAAAAACTGGTTATTTCTTTATACACCATTATTGGTGGCATAATGAGTTATACTCACACCCTACTCGAGCTTCCATGGCACTTAGGTTCCTGAGAATATGTTAATTGTTTTTTAGGAACAAGTTCAAGTCAGGGACCTGGTTTTTGGTTGTGTATGGGTTGACAGGTTAGATCATGTGATTTTAGGACTGGGTTGCGACTCAGGTCTGGGTTTAGAGTCCTTTGATAGTTAGGGTCTTGATTTTTATTATATTTCTTCTTGGCATGTAGTGTATTCACTAGTTTTTTATTTTTCATGTGTACTTGGTTTATTATTGATTTTTTTCATAATTCATCCATTTATTATTCTAGTTGGATATTTTATCTATTGGTGATACTTCTATTGTGGCTTCACTATGATAAGCGGGTATAGTATCCACATGTTTCTTTTTAAACTCGTGCTAATAGTCGGATGCCTATGAAGTATGGTGATTCTTTCTTGAGGTTAGACGATGATCCATATTGGGGCACTAGTTATAGTGGATTTGGGGTCAGGGATGTCACATTGATATTCCACTTCAAAAAATGAATTTTATTTTATAAAATAAAAATTATAAAAGTGTAAAAAAATTATATTTAAAATAGGTTCTCCATTAAAATTTCGTAAAATTACCTTTTAGGGAAATACCTATTTTTATTCATATAATTAGATTTATTCTTATATTATTCCTATAAAATATAATGGATGATTTTCAAAAAATTTGATTGAATATATAACATATAAATTAAACTAAAAACTTTCATAAAATATTTTTTGTTTAATTTATTGAGATAATATGGTGTTTGTACATGGAGAAATAGTTTTCTTATAAAATTAACTTCTTTATTTTCAAATAATTCTTACTTTAATTTCCATATAATTGATAAACAAAGGAATCATTTTATATACATGTGTAAACCATATTTATAAAATTTAGTTAATATTATCTGTAAAATCCATTCCAATGAATAATTGATAACTATAATAATATCTTAATAATAATAATAATATTTTATTTTATTTTGGGAAACTCAGTCTTGTGTGTAATGAAATCTATTTAAGGGACTCCGTATTATGTGTAACACTATCTAAATATAGTGTTATGTATTCCACAATCTAATCTATGTTTTATTTGTATCGCAATATCGACTTCGTGTTGCGTATAAAAAAATAATGATTTTTTTTTCATATAATACAAGCTATATTAAGTGTTGAAAAAAATGAAGAATAGAAAAAAGATTAAATTAATTTGAAAAAATATATTTCACAAAATCTTGAGGTGTCACATTATACTCCCTTAAAATGAATTCTCTCTCAAATTTTTTCAGGTTTATTAGATTTTTATTACTTGAAAGTTACTTTCATAGAAACCCACATCGTAAAAATGAATACTAAAACCTCCTTTAAAAAGGAAATGTTGAAACTATAATGTTTACGCAAAGAAACACATAACTAGGTTTCTATGTAAAAAAAGATAGGTTTGGGGGTGAATATTGGGCAAGGAAGAAAATATTAAATAATTATAGAGAGTGATAAAGATCATTGATCACTAGAAACTAAATGATCAATAGAATATTAAGGCCTAAAAACCATAAATCTAGGATAATTTATAATATAATAGGTTCAACAAAAAAAAGGTATTGGGATAAATATTTTTTAATATCCTTTTCCTAGAATTGAGGAATTATTTTACTATCTAAGAACATAAGGAAATATATTTTATTTCATTCCTTTAAATATTGATAATACCACCCTTTGGTTATACCTTTCTAAATTTATACTTCATCACTTAATCCAAGAAACGAAGGTTAATCTTTCATTCCTGAAGTACTAATAGATCATGAGGTAGAATTATAAATCATTCCATATGAATCTAGTTATCATCACAAAAAAATTATTATCACAAATTATTCAACATGAATAAATCCTCATATAACGAGATAATACGTTAATCTCACAAACATCATCTGAATTTTAACTTATACATTCCACAAATGGTTAACCTTATAATCCTGATGAAAGTTGAAAATCAAAAACATTAAAAAGAAGGTCACTAAATTTATCTAAATCATCTTAACATTGATCCCACATACATCATAAAGTATCTCTTGGTTGTAACATACCAAACATGTTAATACCTTCATCATGTATTCTCTTAAAACATGGTAACAACCTGAAATACCATAACTCCTTATTGAAAACATTCATGCTTCTTCATTCTTTATATAAAACACAAATTATTGGATATATTGCTTAAATACCAAAAATTATAAACCTCATCGATGATAATATAAACCATAATGTCAAAAAATCAATAAGCATTTCCACAGTAATAAATACTATCCACATTTCTTTATCCATATAAATCACCTCTCTATCCAAACTAAACAAAATTTTCTCAATATTAAGAACACATTAAGGGTTACCTTCCCTTAATTAAGGTATCACATTTACACTAAATAACTTTTCTTAGCCTTCAACACTATTAAACATATCATTTTTAATTATTAATGAAAAACTTATTCTAGAAATAATTATATATTTTATGATTCATATAACATAATATTTTAATTCCAAAAATATACACTTCAATAATCAAACTTTATTCTTAAACCATTACTCAGGGTTTGTCATCTTATTCTTTAATACCCCATTCCTATAATATGAAATATGAATCATGTATTAAGGTTCCTCAACCTAAATCTAATCATGATTATTATGTTTAATTTAAAAAATACTATTAGAACACCCCATGCCATTCACATTTCATTTGTGGTCTCTTTGTCTTTAGTAGTATAACCAACACTTGTACCACCTTCCTAATTATCTTTATAATATTTCCACTTGGGACATTAGTTTGTATAATGCACAAACTTTCCATATATAAAATTTTCAATGTTATCCTAGTTCCTTATAGTTCTCATTCTTGACTATGACTAGAAATCATAGTGTGAGAAATAATTATCATAGCAGAAAAGAACATATTTAGGAAAAATTATTTAGAGTATTCCTAAATCATGAAACAAATATTTAAATCTATAACACCTTAGGATTATCCTCAGAGAGATCCCTAGACATATCCTTAGAAATTTCCCTAGGGAAGTCAATAATGTTTTCTCATAAAGTTTCCAAATGTTGAGTAAACCTTTCCTTTATTACCAACTACAACATCACATACTTAATATAGATGGATATTACACCATTTTAGATAAATATTCAGAACATTAAAAAATATCATACATGAGGACCATAATATTTTAGTGTCTTTGTAAAATTATAAACACAATCTTCTATCTTGATGAAAGATATTCAATATCTCCCTTAAATATATTCCCCTTTAGTAATCCTACCTAAAATATATCTCCATTTCCTGGGGAAATGAAACATAATAAAGGTCTGAGCTCAGATTCTTAGTCAGGATAAACAAGGGAGATACGTAAAAATAAAATAAGCATAAGGATATGAGAATATTATCATATCATTAAAATATCATACCCTATATATCAAATATCATATACATGAATCATGGAACAAAGATTAGTAGTTCATAAGACATGAATCATAAGATAATCGAGTGAATAATCCATCAAATCATAACATATGAATAAGACATGGAATTGTGGAAGAGACATAAGAATATAAAATCCTTCCCTATAAGTCATGTCTCACTACTAAAAACATATCAGGCCACTTCATGGGGGATAAAGCTACTGGGTGGGATACACCACTATTCCCATTAGCATCCCTTTCCTTATAGTGGATCATGATATAAATATTTACCATAGTGGATCAAGCCAGTCTACTTGTTCTCATCATTATCATATGAGATATAAATCCTTTACCATTGAATTGGAGGGATATATAGTTCCCAACCATTGTGTAATATTTAACAGGTACACCCATCAAAATATGGGACACTCTATTGTATAATATTTAATGGGATTACCTAGTGCTATATGGGAAACCCCATTATATAATTTATAATGGGATTGCCCAGTTCTATCTGGGGCGCCCCATCGTATAAGCTGTAATGAGGTCACCTGACACAATTTGGGCTACCCCATTACAAAATATGCAATGGGATTACCTGAAACTATCTAGGCTACCCCATCATATAAGCTATAACAAGCTTACCCGATGTTCTCAGGGCCACCCCATCATTTAATCTATAATGTAATTACCCGACACTATCTAGGACACCCCATCATATAAACTGTAATGGGTACACTTAATGCTATTTGGGCCACCAATAATATAATCTATAATGGGTTTACCCGACACTATCTAGGCCACCCTATCGTATAGGCTATTCCCATGAACTACAACATGAATAAAGAACAGATAGCTTTAATATCATCATAAAACACATGAAAAAATTAATATTTCATAACTTGAATAACCCATAGAAAAGAAATGGACTTCATATCAATATCTTTTAAATTTGATTAGCTTGTGGAAAAGAAACCAGTTTCAAAAAAATATCATTGAAACATGTTTTACCCATGAAAAAGAAATGGATTTCATAAAAATTATTCAATAAAATCATAAACCATTTAGAGAAAGAATATGAATGGTATCCTTTGATCATATCCCTTGTAATGAATAAACTAAATCAAAGGATTTCATCCTAGATGGAGAATAATTTTGAAATATCACATGGAAAATAACTTTTCATTGCATTGTTTTTTCAAAAATAAATCATTATGAATACCCTTTTCATTGAAAATAGATATTTAGAGTTATAAATTAATACTGAGAACATTTTTTAAAACTTTTTATTTGAAATATATTTGAAAAATTGTAAATAAATATTGAAAACATTTTCTATGAAAATGAATTTAAAAACATTTAAATGAATCCTGAAAGAAGTTTTGAAAATTTTTTTCTTGAAAATGACTTTTAAAACATATAAAGTAAGCTTAATAATATATTTAAAACCTTTTATTTGAATATAAATTTGAAAAATTATAAAGGAAGTTTAATAAAAAAAATTAAACCTTTTCTTTAAAAAATAATTTGAAAAATATTTAAAACATTTTGAAATCATTTTCTTTGAAAATAACATTGAAAACTGAAAAAGGAAGCTTATTTGTTTGATAAAACATGGTTTTGATAAAACATTTAGGTCCTATTAAAAAAATAAATAAAGTTTTATTTTATTAAAAGGGTTTTATTAATTTTATTATGTAACCAAGAGTGTAAAAATTGTACCATTACTTGAATATATCATGAATAAAAAGAGGATAAGAAAATTCATGAGGTCTCTTGAGAGATGGATCATAATATTTTATCAATGGAAGCATAATAATAAAATTTTTATCATTGATATGGTCAAGGATCTCAAAACATGGAGGGAAGATACTAATATTAAATGACTCTTTCCTACTCATAAAGACCATCCTTCTGTCACTAGATCCATTTCTAGTAATTGGGTCAGATGGTATCCTCTGCCTTGGGGCTTCAATATAAGTACAAATGAGTCCTGCATATCGGGTATCATGTGAAGTTGGGGGATCATTCATGAGACTTACGGATCATCCATCCTGGATTTTTCTACACAATTGGGCCAAAATACTTTTCTTATAGCTGAGGCTAAGGCCATGTTGGTTGGTATCACATTATATCGACAAAGGGGGTTGGAACTTGTGGAGGTTGAAACTGATTCCATGCTTCTTTTTAACTCACTCTAGGGTCTCAGAGTTGTTCCTCGACCTATTGAATATGTAATCCATAAATTCCATGGTATCCTTGACAACAACATCAATGTATCCCAAACTTGGAGAGAGGGAAATAATTCTGTGGATTATCTATCCTCACTCAAAATTCCTGAATTGAAGTACTTATTTTTTCATGACCTTCATAACCTTACACTGATGGGGAATATTATTCTTAAGGGAGATGCCCTTGGTCTTCACCATTTTAGACCCCCATAGTCTTGTTCAGCCCGGCCTGATTCTTTGGCCTTTGCGTGTACTCTTCTTTCTATTTGACTTTTTTTTCGTGATGATGATGATGATGATGATGATGATGATAAATAATCTTGAAAAATTGTGAGATTATAGCAATAAACTGTTACCACTTTAGAAACATTGAATCATAATCCCCTGGAAACAAATACATTACATAAAGCTTAAAATATTATGAAAATAATTAGATTCATGATATAGAAAGTAAAATTGTAGTATATACACCCCATAAAAAATATAGGTTCATAATATGGCATGATTCTCAATGAAGGTAAATTGAGAAAAAAATTACTTTACTGTTTTGGTAACATTTGATCCATTATCCTCATGAATGAAAGATCATAAAATGGTATTTAAATACCCATAAATTTAATTATAATAATAATATAATATATTAGTGAGTATTATTTACACCACATAAAATAAATTAGTGTGGAATAAGGCATAAGTCTCATAGAAATTAAAGTGAGACGAGAAAAACATACCTTAAGTCTTGAATTTCTTCGTACTTGTTAAAAACCTCTTATATAATAAATATAAGTTTATTATACATATATAATAGAAAAATATTATTATATATAATACCATCTAGGATTTTTTTACGAATTTATATTACCCATTTGTTAATAATTCTATGTAAATGTTATGTTTCAGGTAATATTCAATTTGTTTTTTTGTATATGTTTTGAGTTGTTAGTCTTGATCATCTTACATAGATCATGATTTAATTATTTCAAGAATGTAAAAAATGATATAAATATCATATATATTATTTATATAAATATTTATAATAATATATAAATGTTATAAATATGAAATGGAATACACTGTTTGTGGAGATGGTATGTCATACGTACGCTTGAACACTATTTATGTTTTCTTATTATATTAAAAGAAAGAAACTAAATAATATATATATATATATATATTATAATTACGATATAATTTTATGTTATAAATATCATATAAATTTACTAAAAATATCCTTAATACATTCCATGTAAAGTGTGAATGAATCACCTCGCTTTAAGGATACAACTGTCCACATGTCCAAAAAACGAAGTCATCATATTCCCATAAAATGGAAATAATGAAGGCATATTAACTATAATATTTAAATAAGCATAAATTGATAATAAATATAATATATATCATATAATAATATTATTTATATTATAATTCCCAACCATGAGAGGTGGATAAGGAAAAAAACAACATCATTTCATGAGGTGATAGTCCATCGTACAGACGAATGGTAAGTTCGTTACCCATTTGATGTAAGTGTGTATAGGTTTACTTAAAACCATTTGAATAAAAAATTATCAATATACTTAGTCAAATAAAGCAATTATACAATAATTTAATAATATTAATTGAGTTAGTGGAGAAAAAAATTAAAACCAAAGTGTTTGTTGAAGGATGTTACCTCTTCTTTAGATAACTCCCTTTTCTTTTCAACAAAGGGATTCCTGGGTTGAATTTATGAAAAAAATGGAGGCCTATAGGATGAAAGGAGATTATTTGGGAAATTATTTTGGTAGGGTTTTTATGATAAAATGTGGCTTGGGAGGTGTGATTATGTGAGGGGGTGTGTTCCCTTTTATAGTCGTGGAGGAGTGACTTTCTTGTAAATATAAAAAGGAAAAAAACTATTGAGAAGTATCCCTTACATAATGTACCTAAAACAATGGTGAATATTAGATAAAAAGGATTATATTGTCCAATATATGTCCAGAAAATAAATTTTTGGAAGTTTTATAGGTCATTTATACTTTTAAGATTAATTTTTAACCATTAAGTAAACACCTTTTTACCATAATATCTGTATTTAATTTTAATTACTTTCACTGATAGTTTTGGTAATAAACTAATTTGAAATCACTAGAAATTAAAAAAAATTATTAATCTAAATATGGAATCAATTTTTTTATAAATTATAATCACTTAAGTTTTAGAAATTAATTTAAAATTAATCCCACAGACGAGATGAGACAACATGTTTTTAAAGTGGAAAAGTTCAAATGTTTGAAATGTTTTTATTTCGAATTTCAATGTGAAACTAATTAAAATGATGTATATTGTATTAACATATGTATAATGGACAAAAAAACTTCACAACTAATTTCAAATATAATATAACTAGATAAATAAATTATAAAAAACTATTTTTCAATTAAAATTCAGTGTTTTTACTATTTATGAAAAAATGAAACTTCTTAGAAAAATGACAAAAATTCACAAAAATTAAAATTTTATATTCCAATTCAAAAATGAAGTTTATTTTTTCAAATAAAAATTATAATATTTTCAATAATTATATTTAAAATAGGTTCTTCATTAAAATCTTGTAAAATTACATTTTAGAAAATATCTCTTTCATAAATATAATTGGATTTTTTCATATCTTATGACTATCAAATCTATTGGATGAGTGTAAATTTTTTTTATTGAATATATAACATATAAATTTTACTATTTAATTTATTGAGATAAAATGGTTCTTTTACAGTGAGAAATAGTTTTCTTAGAAAATTAATTAATTTATTTTCAAATATTTCTTACTTTTATTTCTAATCAATTGATAACCAAATGAATAATTTTATACAGACGTGTATAGAATATTTTCAAAAATTAGTTAATCTGATTAATAAAATACATTCTAATGAACAGATAATAACTATAATAATTTTTAATAATAATATTAATAGTATATTTTAGTTTGGTAAAACATAGTCTTGTATGTAACACAAGATATCAAAGGGACTCGGTATTGTGTGTCACACAAGCCAAACATAGTGTTGTGTATAGAATATTCTACTCTATGTTTTTGTGTGGATCATAAGATCTAATTGGTGTTGTGTATAAAAAATTAATAACTTGGTGCTTTCATATAACACAATCTATATTTAGTGTTGCATGAAATGAAAAATATCAAAAAGATTAAACTAATTCTAAAACACTATTTCAGAAAATATTAGGGCGTCACAAAAAAAACTCTATAACATAGATACAAATATTTTTAAGAGGAATTCATAATAATTGGTCAAGATATATTTCTAAATGTGGTGTAAATAATTGAAGGAATAAGTGTCCTTCTATAATTGAGGTGAGAGGAACTTTGGAATGCATTAAAATATTAAATTAAAATAAGTCAATCTCTATCCCAAATGACTCAAAATGGCCATGGATTATACACTAGGGTAATATAATGGTTTAAATACCATTAACCAATAAAAGTTTTACATGTTTTTTTGGTGACTTAAACCTTATATTTTGGTTAACCCCTTAGTTAACCTATTTTAACAGTTATCATGGGAACATCATTTTGATTCATAATAGCCTATAATTTTCCATATAAGGTGTAAAAATGGATCCTAAATGTCCATTTTTTTACATTTTAAACCATATATTATCCCCTTGTTATATTTAAAAATTATATTGACATTTAAATAATCTAATAAAATATTATTTTGGTAAATTATCATTAATATCAACTATTACACTATTCGTTTAATTTGACTTCCAATACATCAAAAAAAGTTATAATTATAATATAATTCATTTATAAACCTATATTATGTCATATTAATATATAAAATTCCTATAACCCTATAAATAACTCAAATTGTATCAGTGTTAATATTTTTAATATAATTTATTTTTGTTTTCTATTAATTTAATAAATATTGTAATAGCATTGCACGAGCATTTAAGGTAATTATATAATCACTAATTTTTTTGAATAATTTATCCTCAAGAAGATAATTTTATTTTTCACAAAAATTAATTTTATATTCATAAATTAATTTATTTTGTCCCTATGTGAACACTTAATATATATTTAAAACTAAGATAGTGAAATTTTGTTATATTCATTGATTTAAATATTTTATTGGACATTTTCTTCTAAAGTTTCCATTAAAAACATCTATTTAGAGCCTAAGAAAATAAGGTTATAATTAACATCTTTCAATAAGAATAATTATTTACAATTATTACTTTATCACATACTTTCAACCTTGATTAACCTCATTTACCCTTTACCGAGGTGATACATTTTACCATAGTTACTATTCATATGGTCTAAAAACAAAAGGGAACTATTTATGAAAATTTACCCTATTGATTCTATATATGGAATCCATTTTATTAATTTCAATAACAAATTGTTTCATAAATTAATTTAAATTAAAATTCTAAATGTAATAAAATGTAGTTTTTCTGAAAATTCCTTTTATATATAAAAATGATTTTATACTAAATTCTCGTATAAAATTCATTAAAAAGTCTATAATTAGATTGTTAATAATATAAGAGAAATATTTCTTTTAAATAATTTTATAAAAAATAGATCATTGTAAATTATCAAAACATAAATTTAGTTTTTAAAAATATTTATTTTTAACTATTTACTGAAAAATCAATCTTTTCAGAAAAATCTGAAAATTTCACCCTATGATAATTTTGATATTCTAATTTAGAAAATGATAGTATTTTTATATAACAAAATTTATGAATGATAAAAAAATTATTTATAATATGTTCTCACAAAAATAAATCAGAACCATTTTTGAAGAAAATATATTTTTGAAGAATAGAATGGATTTACTATAAATTGAGAGAAAATTTACAAATAATTTATTTAAAATTTGTAGGAACTTTATTTATATTTCATAAATCAAAAAAATACTATTAATACACTCCAATTTAAAAACTATTTAATACTGGTAACATATTAATATTTATATACTATATCGTCATTTGTTTAAACTCAGTGTTGTGTATAACGCAAGATATCAACAAAATTAATTTTCTTAAAAAACACACCATAAACTTTTGAGGTGTTACAGTGAATATAATTATTATAATAAAATTTATTATATTTATTTAATTTCCATTTTCAACCATTATTCAATCAATAAAAAACTTAAGATGCCACTTGTACTACATGGACTTATCTCCTCCATTAATGAGATATTTAATTTTTCATCAATGCCTTTGATGAATGGTTCTAAAAATATATTCAATGAATAAATATGATATCATAATTTTTTTTTACTATTTTAATAGACTAAACTAGGCCTTATATTTATAATATCATCAATAAGGGTTCATTTTAAAGTTAACTACCTAAAAAGAGCATACTAAGATGAAAAATGATTTCTTCATTGTAAGTAAGAGGTTCTTATCAATTATCACCTTCTTCTTCCACATAAAAATTATTTTATATGATATTAATAACCCTTAAATATTATCTATATATATTGAATAATTATATTGTAATCACTTTCTTTATTGTAATCACCTAAATATCATAGATTGTTCTTATTTTGGTCGATTTAACCACCTACAAGATGAATGCAATAAATTTGTTTCAAGAAAACTATAGAAAAATAATAACTACAAATATTGGTTATTAATAAGTAAATTTATTTTTTTTGTTTTAATAAATAAAATATTATTATTAAATTATTTATTAAAATATCACAATTTTTTCATTAAAAGTCACTGAAATATGCTCATCAATGATTTCATATTTAAGAATAGTAAAAAAAATCATGAAATTAAATTATAACATTATAAATCAATTATATAAAATTAATTATAGTATATTAAATAATAAGATAATGATGAAATTTGTATCATATAATGAGGATGAATTTAAATATTATAAAACATGCAAGAAATAATAAAAAACACTAACATTTGATGATGAAAATAAAAAACTACCAAGTTATAAATTTATAATTATTGATCATAATTAAAGAGTATAAAACTTAATAGATATAAATAAGGTTATAAAATAATATATTAATGCCTTCATTGTTTATTATACATGACATTGAACATCTTTCTTGGAATTCAACAATATATGTAATGGTTATCTCGTCTCAATTTTCATTCATTGATACATTTTTTATATTCACCACTTCTTTTATTTTTATTGGAAAATATACTCCATTATTAATTTCATTTGAAATAAATTTAATTAATTCTAAGTTATTTAAAAATCTATCACATGTTCAATTTTTGAATGAATTTTTATATAAGTTTTAATAAAGGTATAAGGGATTTTTATAACTCAAGTTTCCTTCTATTGAGGCATAATGTTTATTCTAGATATTTATACTAATAAATTTAGTTTCTATAACCCTATTATTATATTTTATTTTATTTCAACTTTCATGTCTTGGGTTTCACAATTATTTCTCATAGACATCTTTCCCATGTATTTTTCAAGTAATATTATGACCTTCATAAGGGGGTTTATTGATTAGACATTTTATTTCAGTAAGAATCATAACTATTTGACAATTGTTGTGGAATAATATCTTATTGTAGTTTATTAGGATATTATATACTATTCGGTCAATTTTTTTAGTGAAATTTACATCTCATCCATATTTCTTCTTCTCTATAGAATTAATTTTTTTCATAAAAATATGACATTGTAAACAATGATTTTCATACTCTACAAATGAGCACTTTCTCTTCCATGTATATATTATTTATTTCTTAAAATGTTTTACATTATTATTTAGAAATACAAAAATTAAATATCTCTTATGATCTTTCTTCTTCCCTCCATTACTTTTCTAAATAAGTTTTTACAATCCTTTTTAATGATTTAATTTTCAATAAAGGCTTTTCCAAAAATATTTTCCTTTAACTATCAAATAATTTATATTTTAATCCACATTTTTTGAAAAAAAATTTATTTTAATTCAAATATATATATTTTGGATTTCATCTATTTTGGTTTCTGAAAACATCATGTCGCATTCTCAAAATTGACTTTTAAAAGTGCCAAATGACATCATCTTTTTATAGAAAGGATGTAAATAATTTATGAAATCCCATTTAATGACTTTTATTATGATTAACTCAATATATACAAGGTAACTATCTCCATTAGAGTTATGTTTCATAAATCACCATCTATATTCATTAAAATACTCAATTTTTTAGTTTATGTTTTGTTATAAATAAATATAATTATTGAAAACCTTTTATGTGATTCAATTTGAAAATGTTACAAAAACCTTTTTTTACTTGGTTCTTCATTATATGATACATGATCAAATTTTTATGGAACACATGCACTATTATATGATGGGTGGTGTCCTATATATCCCTATAATATACTGGTTAAGGTCTTATTCCTCACAAGATAATTAATGGAAATGAGTAATGATGTTTACTCTCCTATATGATGCAGGTAGTGATTCTTGCACCATTATGTTATGAGAATCATGTAGTTATACCATATTTATTATATTTTATATGATTCCTAATCCTATATGTTATAGGAAATATATTGTGATTCATTCTCTATAAAATTCTTATTTAAAATTCTTATTATCAAGAAACATAATTTTTTATATTACTTTGTTATGATCCATGGTGCATGTTTATTGTAAAATATTTATACACTCCAAATTTATTGTAAGTGTTTGATCATTTATGATTTCATGATACACTATTATATGGGAAACTATATTTGGTTTATGTTATTTAAATTATAAATTTCTAAAAAATCAATTTTTTATTAGGATTATGATCCAATACTTGATGATATGTTGATATTTTTTCCCCTTACTATGAATTTTAGTTCACTAATTTCTTATGTTTAATTTTCCTAGGATATGAATATGAGTATAACTTAAGATTTTCCTTGAATTAGTTCTAGTTTGTTGCAATTGTGGGGAAATTTTCAATATTATTTTAAATATGATATTTATATTTCGAATCTTGAAAGACACTATTCATTTTTATTATGTATATGTTCATGTATTTTTGTGTAATTACCCGCTAATTCCCATTGTCTTGAGAGTAAAAATGGTCATTAATAGGCCTTAAGAGACACCCCAAGATGCCAAAGGCTAGAAATAAATATCAAAGGGTTTCAATGCAAGTGGGGGATGATTTACCCTTTAATGTTTAAAAACAAAAATCAGAAAATCATTCACAAGAAGGTCTCTATATGATGCATGAAATAAACTAAAACATTTTTACTCATTCTCTTTAAAACAACCAACCAAGGTATGCTACAGTGGAAGAAAAAACAACATCAAAGTAAAAAGCATAAAGATAGTAAATAAAATCTGAGACGATAACAAGAATCCATTCTCTACAAGCTCCATTCTCCAACATCACCAATTAGACCAAAGTATCACGACATGGTGCTAAAAAAGCGTGATACTTTACCTTTTCCCAAGTCCTAGAAGGTATCATATGAAAAAGCACCAATGTTCCAAATAAGGGGTGAGTATATAACTCAGTAGGTTTTCCCAATGTCTTCTCTAATCATTGCACAAGGATATAATAGTTAGAATATTATATAAAACTGTTTATATAAAACAATTTACCAAAATATTTTATAACTAAATATAAAATAGTTTGAAGACCAATTATAGCCAAGTATAAACAAAAGTAAATGAAACCAATTTCTAGAAAGTTATTTTTCCATAAAATAACTAATCAAGGCTAAAAAACCAATTCTTATTATCATTTTGGCATACCCATTACATAGTTCACAACACACCCACACATACATGCGTCATTTGACAGTTTTATACTCATGAGTTGTCTCTCATCCAATTACCTTCTGTCCAAATGACACAAAACCCCGATCCGGGGTCACACACCCTATAACCCAATGGTATATGTCCCTTATTCAGGGGCACATCAAACATGAAATCACATAACCCCATGTATTCCAAAACCATTCCAAATAAACATTTCAACCATTTCAATAAAACATTACTTTTATTGAAAACAAAAGAAAAAACTATTTTCAAAACAACCATTTAGTTTCAATAAAACATACCATATTTATTGAAAACATCTACTCAAATAAAATTTCCATAATTGTAAAAAATTCCCATTTTAAAATCCATATTTTAAAACCAAGAACAAAATCACTTTATTCAAAACACCCGATTTTCCATATTTCTACAATTTACCAAACCATTACAAAAGAAGGTTCCCAACAATTCATAACCTGACAATTCATGATCAATTAATCTCATGGAAATCAATTTGAAATCATGTACATCAATTCTACTAAGTGGAGTATAGAAAGAATCCACTTACCTCAAAGGTTTTGACGAAACTTGACAAGAGACGAAGAACACTTAAGAAAACCAGGTTGATTCTTCAGATAACCTCCTTAGATATCTTCCCCTAGAAAGATAAAGAAAAAATATCAACTTATTTGGCACCCACACTCATATATCTACACATAGTGGGTGTAGATATGAGAAATCAAGAATATAAAATAAGTATATCTAAGTAGATATAAGAAACTGATCAGGAACGATGAAGAACAATCACATACCTCAAGAATATGAGATCAAGAAACCAATGGAAGCCTTTATATTGATTCCAAAATTCTTGGGAGAGGTTATTCTAACTTCAAGGAAGAGATATCCCGAGTTATGACATCTTAGGAGAAAAAATGAGACAATTAGAGGCAAAAACGTGTGAGATCCACTTTTTTTGGATCTCATTTAAACCATCTGCCTGATTAGTTCACACGGTTAAACAAACCGTGTGCTAACCGTGCATTAGCTACTGCCTAGTCAGACCCTCGCATGAACTCCTAACACGGTCTCCTTAACCATGTGAACACCATTACGAAGCTTTCTGCCTCAATTTTTTTTCTTCCGAATGGTTTCAACTAGGATTTCCTCACGGGTTGGATAAACCATGCACAGCCCGTGCGCCTCTCCTTTTATCCCCAAAACATAATGAAATATCCCCAAACTCTCCCAAAATTACCTATTATAAATTATATACATAAAAAAACAAAGAAAGGGTTATGTAAAAAAACCGGGGGTACTACATTCTCCCCACTATCTGTCTTTCCATACCCAGAAAGTAGAAAACCATTGCTGCCCTTAAATAGTTACGACCATTGCTCTTTAATTTCCTTCTGATGTTCCCAAGTATCTTCCTAAATATGACCATGATGACATAAAACCCACACCAGACCAATGATTTTTCCATAAAAGACTTTCTCTTTCCTATACACAATCTGTACTGATATATGTATTAAGGAAACATCGAGCTCTAGTTCAACGTGATCCCATCTGATCCCATGGTTAGGATCAGGATGATAATTTTTCAACTGAGATATACGGAACACCTTATGAAAAAAACTGAACCGTGGTGGCAATTCCAACCTATATTCCACCTCTCTAACCTACTCCAGTATCTCTAAAGGGCCTATGTATCGAAGAGATAATTTTCCTTACTTCCCAAAATGACTGTGTCCAAGTCTTGGAGAGATCATCAAGAACACATGATCACTCACAGAAAACAACAATGGACTTTTATGATGATCTTCATAAAATTTATGAAGACTCTGAGTTATATCAACCCTTTTTATAATCAACTAGATATTCTCCATTGGTTCTTGGAAAAGGTTCAGCCCAACTAGTGAAGTTTCACCCATTTGTACCAAGCATAGTGGATAATGACAAGGACGCCCATACAATGATTAAAAATGAGCCATATGTATTGAGGCTTGATAGTTGTTATTATATGAGAACTCCACTAAGGGTAAGTGATCCTCTCATATGGCACCAAAATCCATTACACAAGCCTAAAACATGTCTTCCAACATCTGTATCGTCTATTCGGATTTCCCATCCGTATGAGGATGATACGTCATGCTCATATTCAACTGAGTGCTAAGGGATTTATGTAATGATTTCCCAAAATGAGATGTAAAACTCAGATATCTATCCGAGATGATTGAAACCGGCATGCCATGTCTCTTTACGACTTCTTGGATATAGATTTTGGACATATTTTACACTTTATGAGTTTTAGGATTGGTATGAAATGGAACGACATAGTAAGACGATCCTAAATCACCCATACATAATCATGTTTACATACCGTTCTTGGAAAACCCGTAACAAAATCAATCGCCATATGCTCCCATTTCCACACTGGAATTGGTGATGACTGCAATATACCCTCTGGTCTCTAATGCTTTGCCCTAACTTGCTGACAAGTTGATCATTTAGAAACAAACTTTTCCACCTTCTTTTTCATGCCTCTCCACCAAAACGGTGCCTTAAACGACTTATACATATTATATGTTCCTAGATGTACAACCCATCTCGAATGGTGGTAATCAAGAAGGAGTTGTTCATAACAAACCATAGGTACAACCATCCAATCTCTAAAACACACAGCTGAACTCCCACCAAGTTTCCAGCCCTCACCTATCTCCCCACCATCGAGTTTTGAACCCATAACCAGATATTTTGCATCAGATGTTTGTGCCTATTTGACAATATTTACCAAATCAGTAACAAGGAAAGTTGAAAAGAAAACCACAACATAACCTCCGTGTTCACATTCAACATGCATGTTGACTAGGACTGACATCAAATTCCTTTCATCTGAAGCTTCTTTCACCAACTGAGCTTATGAATTTCAACTCAATTAATTTTCCACTAAATGCACTTTTCCTGGTGTATACATCAAGTCAATGTCCAATATTTAGAGACACTCCATCCATATCCTTTTCCACAGATTCAAATATTACTATGAGAAAATATGTTTGAAGCTTTTATGATATGTAAACACAGTGAATTTCTCAGTAAAGAAATAATGATGCCATGTATTCAAGGCATGGACGACTGTAAAAAACTCCAAATCGTGTGTTGGGTAATTATTCTCATGAACCCTTAACTTCCATGAACCATAAGAAACCATATGGTCTCCTTGCATGAGAACACAACCCAACTATGATCCTAAATCATCATATTAAACTACATACCCTTGTCATGATTGTGTAAAAATCAAGATTGGTGCTGATGTAAGACAAACTTTCAGTTCCTGGAAAGACTATTGGCATTGCTCTATCCATTGGAATGAATATTTATTATTTTTTAGAGCTTCTATTGGTGAATCTAGTCAAGAGAAATCACATAAAAAATCAATAGTAACTAGCTAGACCAAGAAAACATCAAATCTCAAAGAAATTATTGGATGGTTGCCACAATATAATAACTTATATAGTTTCAAAATCAATAGAAATGCCTTTCTCAGAAATGAAATGGCCAAAAAAACATACTACATGTATCTAAAAGTCACACTTTGATAATATGGTATACAAAACGTGATCTCTTATGATTCATAACACTATTTTAAGGTTTTCCTCATTGTTAGACCTTGTTTTTGAATACACCAAGATGTCTTCCACAAACACTATAACAAAAGAGTCTAGATATCGCTGAAATATATGATTCATAAAATCCATGAAGAGAATTGGTGCATTAGTTAAACCGAAAGTCATGACTACATATTTTTAGTGTCCATATATACTTATGAAAGCTGTATTTGGAATATCTTCCTTCCGAAATCACAGTTTCTGGTATCCTGATTGCAATTCAATCTTGGAAAATCACCGATCTCCCCTTAATTGATCGAACATATCATTAATTCATGGTAGTGGGTACCTATTCTTTATCATAACTTGGTTATTCTTATGATAATCAACACACAATTGAAGAGTTTCATCTGCTTTCCTCACGAACAAGACTGGTGGTTCCCATAGATAAGTACTTGGCCGAATGAAACCCTTTCATTCAAGATACTCAAAATAAAATTTCAATTCCATTAAATATATTGGTTCCATCCTATAAGACGGAAGGGAAATAGGATTGGTCCTTGGAAGGAGATCAATCATAAACTCCACTTCCCTTAGAGGTGTTAAACCTGAGAATTTTTTGGGGAAGACATTTTCAAATTGTTACACAAACGCTGGAAAACTACTTTCCTCATCTATTCCATTGATGCCAAAGTCAACACTACAAACTGATGAGACATCGTTCCCATAATCAGTTCCAATAATATCTTTTCACCCTTCTTTACTATCCTCTCTCCTTTAAAGAGATGATCGATGCCATCCTCAACCATTAAACTAAAAGTTCTCATATAATAGTTTATGTGAGCATTGGACATTTTCAACCAATCCATAATCAGGATTACATCATAGAAATCCATGTCTAATACCGAGAAGTCACATTTCAGCTAAACTCTATCAACAGTTATAGTACATGCTCAATACACAAATACTTGACATTCTCTTCCCTCAAGAGGAGTTTATAGTTTTAAAATAGAATTCATCATTTATAACGTTAAACATAAAAACTAAATATCACGAAAAGAAATGAAATAATGTGATGCACCAATATCGAAGATCACTTTAACAAGGGTAGAATTCAAAAGAACTGTACCTCTCACTATAGATGGTCCATCCTGATCATCTACAATCATCTTCTCATATCTATACAATTTCTTTATTTCTGCACTATTCTCTTTATTTACTTGATCAGATTTTCCCAGTTGAGGAGTCATGGTATTTATAGATTCACCATGGCTATCTCTGCTCTCCTAATGAGGCTGATTCTTCTGTCCTCACCCTATCGAAGTGTATGATTCTTGCGACACCTGATAAGTTTCTCGAGCACCTAACCTTGGAGCACTATGACAATACCGTTGAAGATTCCTCATCTGGTTGTAGTTATGTAATGATATAGGTTGTTCCGTACACTCTCCCTTTATGTGATAAAATGAACCAAATTAAAAACAACTTGGTTTTCTCTTGGGTCATGGAGGAAGGTTCACTGATCTATCCATCTGATTCTGATTTCCACTTCCACCTTGGAAATAGGTGTCCATTTTCTTCTTGGTCCTAGAGTTTTATTTCCCACCATTTCTTGTAGGTATCATCATACATCCTCCCATAGATCCCTAGATACCACGTTAAACAACTATCACTCTATTCACTATCTTTGTACAATCAGTAATACAGAGCACCAAAATCTTCAATTGAATCTTCTACCTTAGCCCCGATTCAAAGATACGTGCCTTCAAGGACACACTTGCGACAAAATATAGTGAAAAGCACACTAAAATCCTGAATTTATCTTTATATTCCATGAAAAATATATTATCTTTCTTCAGGCTAAATAAGTCTACTGTTTTCTGGATTTTGAATGTATGAGGGTAGACTTGTTTGTTGAACAATTCCTCAAAATACTCCCAATGAAGTCTACATCCAATTTAGACTACACTTCTAAATCCCACCACTAGTGTGAAAGATCTTCGAGCATATAAGTACCATCTTGACTTTGATCTCCGATTGTGTGCTGATGAAATCAAAGATATGATTCATCCTACTTATCCACACCTCCTCCTTTTCAGGTTCAGAATCATCCTTAAAGATGGGTGGATTCTGCTTCATGAACTGTATGATATGATCCACATTCCTTGGATCATTCATCTGGTTCCGCATATCCACATCTTTAAAAACCTAGAAATACTCTGAACCATCTCTTGGTTCACCTATAGTTCAGGTGCAACTACATTCTCCACAGCTTCTTTGGGTTGGTTTTGATGATGCCCACCAGGTGCCATTTTTCCAAACCAACAACAGACTCCTTCAATCTTACTCTATAGAAACTAATGGATTATAATTTCAAATTTTATCACATAAACTATCACAACATTATTTTCCAAAAACAACATTTTTCTACGTTCAACCATTTTTTAAACTTTCAACTTTATTTTTGAAAATTAAACAATTTTCAAAATACCATAACATTTACTTTTTTAAAATCTTTCATTTGAAAAACAATTTAATTATTTTTAAAAAATAGACACTTTTTCACAACATGAATCATTCATCAAAATGATGTATGTACTCTTAGTGGTAATTCATATCTCTATAATGCATTTCATGCTTGTCTCATTGGCTAAACCAATTACAATGATGTTTCAAAATCCTAGAAGTGTCTCTAAACACTTATGTACCCAACTCACTGATAACTTGAAGTTCAGAAAAAAAGGGTTAGCTATGTACTTTTATGCTATAAATTTAAATTTCTAACAATCATACTCCTTTCTAAGATTCCAACCCAAAAAATAGACAAGAATGAATTTCAACTCCAAGACTAAGCACACTGATGACTACTTGTTAGGCAAGGACCAAATAAGCTGATACCATTTGTAATGACATGAGAATTCTCATTGTCTTGAGTGTACATCGAGTCATTAATAGGTATTAAGCGACAACCCCAAGACGCCAAAGGCTGGAAATAAATTCCAAAGGTTTTGAATGCTAGTGGGGGGTGATTTACCCTTTAATGTCTAAAAACAATAACCCGAAAAACCATTTACAAACATCTCACTATATGATGGATGGAATAAACTAAGACATTCTAACTCCTTATCTTTAAAAAAACCAACCAAGGTATGCTATATCGGAAGACAATTCAATATCAAAGTAAAAAATATAATGATAAAAAATAAACTCTGAGACAACAAAAAGACTCCATTCTCCACAAGCTCCATGCTCCAACATCACCAAGTAGTCCAAAGTATCACTGCATGGTGCTAAAGAAGTGTGATAATTTACCTTTTCCCAAGTCCTAGAAGGTAGCATCTACAAAATCACCAAATTTCCAAATAATGGGTGAGTATATAACTTAGTTGGTTTTCCCAATGACTTCCATACTCATGCCACTAGGATAGAATAATTATCACATTATATAAAATAATTTATATAAAAAAATATACCAAAACAGTTTATAACCAAATATAAACAAGTTCGAAAACCAATTATAACCAAGTGAAAAAAGTAAATTAAAACAATTTTCCATAAGTTATTTTTCCAAAAAATAACTAATCAAGGCTCAGGTACCAATTCTTATTATAATTTTGGTATACCTATTCCATAGTTCACAACACACCCACACATGCATGCTTTGTTTGGCAGTTCCATACTCATAAGCAGTCTATTATCCAATTACCTTGTGTCCCAATGACACAACCCTTATCTATGGGCATGCACCTTATACCTCAATGGTACACGTCCCTTATTTAGGGGAATGTCGAACATGAACTCACACAACCCCATGTATGCCAAAACCATTCCAAATAACTATTTTGACCCATTTCAATAAAACTGTACTTTTATTGAAAACCAAAGAACAAACCAATTTCCAAACAACCATTTTGTTTCAATAAAAATATCCCCTTTTTATTGAAAAAATCTACTCAAATAAATTTTACACTATTCCAGAAAATTCCCATTTTAAAATCCATATTTTAAAACCAAGAACAAAAGAACTTTATTCAAAACACCCAATTTTCCTGATTTCTACAATTTACCAAACCATCACAAAAAGAGGTTCCCAATAATTTATAACCAGCCAATTAATGATCAATTCATCACAAGGAAATAAATTTGAAAGCTTTCCCATCAGTTCTACTAAGTGGAGTTGAGAAATAATCCACCTACCTCAAAGGTTTTGAAGAAACTTTCCAGTGGATGAATAACACTTAAGAAAACTAGGTTGATTATTCATAAACCTCCTTATATCAATTCTCCTAGAAATATCAGGACTAAATATCAACTTATTTTTCATACTCACTCATAGATCTACCCATCATGGGTGTAGATCTAAGAAATTAAGGAAAAAGAGAAGTAGATATAAGTAGATCTAAGAAACCAATCAAGACCGATGAAGAACAATCACATACCTCAAGAATCCAAGCTCAAAATACTAAGGGAAGCCTTTGGATTGATTCTAAAATTCTTGTTAGAGGTTCTTATACCTTCAAGGAAGATATATCCAGAGTTATGGCCACTAAGGAGCAAAAATGAACCACTTATAGGCAAAACTGAGCGAGATATGATTTTTAAAGATCTCACTTAAACCATCCACACGATTAGTTTTCATGGTTAGACAAATAGTGAGATTACTGTGTGTTAGATAATACCTAGGAATACCCTCCCATGACCTCATCAAACGGTCTCCCTAACCATGTGCACACTGTGCGAAATCTCATTCCCTCAAATTTTCTCTTTCACATAGATTCTACTAGGATTTTTGCATGGTTGGATAAACTGTGCACAGACTGCACACCTCTCCTTTTGTCCCCAAAACATAGTGAAAGATCACCATACTCTCCCAACATTTACTCTTATACATTATATCCATAAAAACACAAATAAAGGGTTACATACCAAAAACCGGGGTACTACATTTTGAGATGTAATTGTTATATTTTGAAAATGATGTAATATATAATAATGTTTATCTTGGGTAATCTATGATGGAAAGAAATTCAGTTTGTAAATATTGTGTTTTAGTTACAAAAGTGAGAGTTTGGGTTTGGGGAATCTCATTATGGAATCATTATTTCCATGGGATGTTTCCTAAGTAATGTACTTGGATTTGTGTGTTACACTTCCTTAGGCATGTAGTGTCTCGTAAAGGAGAGGTGGTGGATACTTTGATAATTGAGAAATTTATTTATTGGAAAAAACATAAGAATATCATAGATTAATATGGTTTCTATGGTATTTTTAGCTATTATAATAGGTCCATATGAATTTTTTCTTTAATTATATCCCCTTTTATGTTATTAACCCAGAAGTACCAAAAACTCTTATGGATAGATCGGTGCTATAATCATTTAACTATATGAACGATATGTTTATCAATGATCATATCCTTAAACATATATATGTTAGAGTTATATATGAGATGTTCTAAATTGCCTCTCATCATGGCTTGGGTTGTGTTTTTATGTATTATAGGTAACTGAACTCACATGGGTCTTGGATGATAGAACCTAATGAGTGTAAATCTTCCACCCATGATCCAAAGTTGGTAGTAGTAGTGATTAGTCTAAATCTATGGTATCATTACCTCATAAATGAATTGTTCATAATATTAATAGATCATAAAAAGTTAAGTAATATCTTATCTATATGGGATTTCAAATTTCTTCAGTTATAGTTGATAAATATCATTTAGGACTATGAGTTAATGTTCTCTTATTCATCAGGGAAAGGTAATATGGTTGTTATTGAACTACTTAGGAAGTCTCATGGAAATGTCATTCATGAGTCAGGAGATGCTAATAGAATGTTTCATGAATTTATAGCCTTACCACATTTTAGAGAGGAATGAAATTCTATAGTATTTTTGTATCATAATACCATACATTAATCCTTGTTTCATTATGTTGAGGTTTCATGGTTCAGATATCTAAAGGTATAAATTGTGGGTAATCATATATTTTATAGCAGTGTTTCTACATAATGGTCAATGTATGATCAATTTCTGGTATTATATTGTAGGATGGTGTTCATTCTAATGGTGAAGTGAGATATGGTACCTCCTAAGTTTTATAGAACTCCCTTTTTTGTACATCATAAAGTTTACATGATGTATCATGTATTAAGGATCCAGTTATAATTTCTATAGATAAAGAAGTTAGTGAAGGTTTTTGTCTCATGAATTCTGATACATCATTGGTTAGTGATTATGAATCATGTACTAAATTATTTAGTACAACCATTATATTTCCCTAACCAGATGTGGGAAGATATAGTGAAAGATTATATTCTAAATTTTCTCTTATCTCAAGGAGAATGTGATGCTACTTGGATTATTGGGTATCTGTTTATGAAGTTATCTTATTTAATGATGATTAAAGAGTCCATTATTATGGATGATTTAGTGGGGATGTATATAACTATGATAGTGAAGGTTCATGTTCTGTTAATGAACATCATCTATAACATGTATCATAGTTTTATCTCACGAATCAATGGATTTATATATCTTTCTTTTAGATCTCAGATATTTTTTTAACATTAATTTTTATCCATAGATGTATAATCAAACTAAGAAGATTGTTTAGATGTGAGATGAAATGTCACATACAAATATTCTATATTTTTTTGGTTCATGTGTGTAGTATTTTCACAAAGTTTATATTTCCTATAATAGTATAAATCAAAATTATATTTGAATGACCCTATTTATGGAATTTTATATGCATTTACAAATAACTATATTAGGATGGACTAGTGTTGGAGAGTTAGTGGTTCTTGGAAATGATGTTGTGTATAGTATGATCTAGATGTTATAAATGCTTTTTTAGAGGATGTTGGTGGATAAAGACCACCAGAAGACATATAATTATTAGAGGATCCTCTAGATTTTGAAATTAGTTATCACATCTTCTACAAGCCCCCCTAAAAATAGGTAGTGGTGGATTATATAAAGAGTATGACCTTTATATAGTTTATTAATCCCTTTAAGAAGTTGGGGAATGGTTGTGAGGTGACATGTTTATTATTTCACAATCCATAGTTAGATTGAATCCATGGAATATTCAACATGTCACAAATTGTTGGTATCTTACCCAGAATCCCATGTGATTGATTTGGGACGCTTGAAAATAGAGGATGGTTTAATGTTCATGGAGAAGCTATTACAAATTCAAGATCACAAGGAGAAGTTACTATTTAGGTACATCCTTCACTTTGTTCATTTACAATATTGGATTTTTGGTTTGAAGCAATGTATTTGAGAGAATTAATTACATAATCCTACTCAAAATCCTATGTTTTTTGAACTCAAAAAGGATGTTGAGATTATTTATTATATGATTATATAATATAGTATGCTAATTTCTTATGATATTCTTATATATTTATTTATATAATATTTTAATTTTGGAGGTGTCACCTTTGGTCTTGGGTTTCACAGTTGATTATTATCTATTAGGGGTTGGGTTTGATTCTTGAGGAAAAGATTCATTTAAGAGGTATCAAATATAAATACCTAGAGTTTCGTAGACTTTTAATTTTTGTTTCTCAATTATTGGAAATTTATTAAACAAATAGATAAGATTTCATGAAAAGGATGGGGATTATTATATTATTTCTAAGTTTCCAAAATTGTTTATATATTGAAAATTTATTGTAGAAATTATGATTATATGGGGAGATGAGATTTTTTTCCATGTTCATTATACTATTATCAGTTAAGGATATGGTGTGAGTAAAGTTATATTACATAGAGTTGTGTAAAAAAGTTTTATGATTTTCTCTACTTTGTTGTGAAATTTATGTTTTCTTATCATTCCAATAGATATATCGTGAATGTAACTTAGTAAGTATAGTCACATCATTAATATTAGTTTTTTTTGGTTGGTTTATGATGGTTTTGTTTATAAATTTTTCTTATATAGGTCTATTTGTAATTTTGTGTATATCATTATGCCTTAGATTTAGTTTGGGATTATTGAATTTAATTGGGAAGATGAGATTCCATATTTAGATCTTCATTTTTCATAGTTATGGTGTTACCGATGCTAGGAAAATCAGTTGTAAAATAAATTTGAAGGTATATTGTCCCAAAAGTTCAAGGGATATCAAGCCATATTTTCTAGATCATGTTCTTATTTCGGTATGAACATACTCACCACTTCATAACAATTTGTTTTTCTAGAATTATTGTAAAATAATACCTCTTAAAAATCAATATACTATTTTTTTCATAATTCCTTCAAGCCCTAGGTGATTATTGGATTATAATTTGAGATATTTCTCTATACATTAGTTGTGTTTTGCACGCAACATAAAGATATCACCTCAACGGAATCCAAGGACATTCCATCTCAACTTACGTATCTTTTTACCATGTTCTTCCTTTTATGAATGGCTTTGAAAACTGTACATAATTATTTTAGTACTTTTAGGTCATAGTTTTGATGGGGAATGGTTTTGTATAGACCTTATGGGTAATCCTTATGTATTTTATTGTACTATATTGGACTTTTCTCCTTTTTATTATATATAAGTTTTTAAGTATCCTTTGACATAGGGGATTCTATGTTTTTCCTTATTTAATAATGTGTGAATGTAGATTAATCATACATTTAGGATCATTTGGTGGATAATGGAATTAAAATAATAAAGATAATGAATATAACTAAAGGAGTTGAAAGGTAAAAGGGAGATTAATTACTGAAAATAATTATTTCAAGATATTACTAATATGTTGGTTCTATTTGATGATATTATATATAAGAAATTTAGGTTTTTTACTATAAAACTCTTCCTCACTATTATTAAAGTTATTGAAAAACTTTCCGTATAATGTTGACCTATTAAGAGTTATAATGAAATGGTATCATGGGAATATATAATTATTATATTAATAATTATACAGTAATATATGAATTAATAAGTAATTATTAATAATAAAGGGTTGCTACAAGTGTTTTTTATGATTATTGTTGTTTACTATTACTTATGGGGTCATTCTTATTATTTTTTGATCGGTGTTGGTTGGTTTTGTTAGTTTTTTGGGACAAAAAGTTATGGTTTTTTTAATAGGTAATAATTGGCTATTTATTAGTCATAGAAGTGGTTCCATTTTTGGTTTCATGAAAAGTGAATGGTTGTGGATGTTGTAGTTGAGATGACTGAGTATTGGTTTTTGTTTCTAGTGGAAAATATTATAGTTAATATAGAATTTTGATAGGTTTATAAATCTTGTATCATATTAAAATGAAATTTTTTTTTGATGATTAAATGAAAGAATTAATGTGTAATTAAAGGATGGTAGAAAGGATTTATGGGTTAATGAGGTGATGTAAATATTAACTGCTAAATTGGTTTACCATATTTGGAATGCGGGATACAAATTGACATGTAGTGCATTATTTAATGAATTAATATGATTGTAAATGTTGAATTTATTCATGTAAATAAATTTAAAAATTATGTCTAATGAGTAATGAATCATTTAGAACTAAATATCAACAAATGATCATAATATGGATAATAAGAGTAAATCTAAAATTTATAATGATGTGATTAAATGGGATATTTTAATGGTTTTATAATAGTTGGGTAGTGGTGGTGTAGCTTAAATTTTTATGTCATCAATTATTGTGGATGTTTTTAATATGGGGATAATAGTTTGATGTGATGATTATAGGTTAGGTGATGATTTTTTTTATTTAACCATTATTTTAGACTTTATTAGTTGATTATATCTTTTTTTATTCTCTAATTTTCTCATCTTCACTACCAGTCAATTTTTAAAACTATACATATTACCTTATATAGAAGTAGCATTTGGGTTCCTTTCCCAGCATCCTGGCTGTAGAAGTAATGGGTGACTAATTGTTCCCACTTTCCATATATTCCTTCAAACAATGTATAAAATTTCCTGGAACAAGTTTTATATATATACAATGATATGTAATATATTGATGTTATAATAGATGTATTCTGGAATATATGGTTTATAATTTTTGATATAAATACATGGTGGGGGATGTTAATAGTACTTGTAGGGTACAAAGTTGATGAACTTCATATTCATGTTATACTCTTATGGAATAAATGTGATGTGTGGTTGGGATGTGGTTTGTGGGGATGAATATGTGTTTATGGATATGATTTTGTATATTTTTATATGAATATCAGTGTATAAAGGGGTTTGAGGAACATCATATGTATGTCCTTGGTTTGTGGGAGTGCCTGAATAAATGGAGTAGTGGTTGTTTGGTACCTTCATGAAATATATTATTTTAGTATTATGATACTATAACTTTTATATATATTTTGATATTAAACCTTGGTGAGAATTGGTGGTAGCTCAACTAATATCCCTAACATGTTTTTCAACTATTTATTCACTGATACAATAGTATACATCTTCCAGATATGCATGATAGGTTTTGGGGATAATCAATATATGTATATGAGTATATTCACCATATTATATATAATATTATTTTTTTATTTACAAGTGGTAGTCAATGTTACAACTTGAAAATACTATCTTATTGAGTTTTTTTGTAGTTTTTCATGGGTAAATACCAAAGTATTTTTTAATGGTATTTTATTTGGGGAGATTATATTTATATATGACATGAAATACATTTTAGGGATATTGGTTCTTTTTAATATTTTATGGTGTTTATTGGTGACTATTATTTTTATAATTCATGGATTTATGTGGATAATGCCACCCATATTTATGTTCTCACAAAATTTGTTCTAGTCACCAACCTATGGGATTTTGGAAGTGGGATTCAAGGAAATTATTGTATTCACTTATATCTCAAGAGAGCATCAGATGGGGGCTGGTCATGCCTCCTTTTCACTAGCTTCATAAATTTTCATCATGTTTCCATGGATCATATATTTTTAGGAATACATGTTTGAGAAAATGTTATAGAATTATGTCATTACGAATTATGATTCCACTATTCTATAATGTTTACAAGGTGATTAAATTTATCATTATATTGTGAGATGAAAATTAAATATTGATTGTAACTATATTAGGGAAATATTTTATCAGGTGGAAGAACACACCAAGGGAGAGGAGAATTTTATAATATAGGATCGATAAGAAGAAATGAAGACTTTATTCTATACATTTTTTATAACTGTTTTCTTCTAGATTCAAAGATAGATAACTAAGACAATTGTTGTCAATATTGGGATGAAACTCAATGAATTACTCTGTTATGGTTATTGAAAAATATATTCTTATTATTAAATATATTTTTCAAAAAATATATTATATATATAATGTATCTTAAAATTCATTAAAATAAATATTTTAATGTATTCTTGGTTTGTTTTTGTTCTTAATAATTTAATATTTTAGCCCCTAAAAAATAATATAAAACTTAGTTCAGGTGGATGAGAATCATTAATATTGTGAGAAATTTCACCATTTTTTCTCTTTATATACATCTAATTTGGAATTGTTTAAAGATAATTAAAACATTAATCATTTGATTATTGAATTTAAATACAAAGTTGAATTATAATCCCCTACACCACTCTTCTCCAGGTATTTCATAAATTTATTTATTAGTCATTTCACACATTCTTCAAATTTTTATTCAAAATTTCATCTATTGGAAAAAAAATTCATTAAAAAAATTTCATTATAAAACCATTATTAGAGGTTCAAAATGATGTATCCAAAACACTAACTAGTATTAAAACATAAGGTATTATAAATTTTTAAATATATTATGAATACTTGAAATTACTAAACCAATTAGCATATCAAATAAATGATATTTTTTGATCTATACAATTTAAAATTGATCTATTTTTCAAATATAATAGAAAATAATGCTTGATTTTAGTGAATTTTAAATATTTTTATATTGTAATTTTATACTCTCATTAATTACTATTTTTCAGAAGGGAAAATTATGTGATAATGGGTTAAGGAAGGACTGAAGTAATCTAAGATGATTTATAAAATATTATATTATTATTTTTTGTTTGGATGACATATATAATGGGTAAAATGTAATGATTTGTGCTTCTCCAGTCCATTAATTTTCTAGTTTTTCGGTGTTGGAGGTTTTTATAGGAGGCCTAGATCAGGCCTGGAAGAGTTTGGATACTAAAATATGGAAGTAAAGAAAAGACATTCAGTGTAAAGTTTATGTGATGTGAAAGTGGGGTTCAAAGATTGTTCAAGCCTGATTCCCAATTCTTTATAATTAGGGTGATTAATCCTTTGATGTGACATGTTTTTTTACAAAATCTACAATTTTTAGAAATCCCAATGTTTATACATCATGTCATGTTTACCCAATGTGAAACCTATGAAATAAAGGGGTTTAAGTTCTTTTCTGAACTAATTTTCATTCATTCTACAATACCATATTCCACTATCATTATAGAAAAACCATAGAAACACTGAGTATTTATTCAAGCCCTCTTCATCTTTCTTTGATCTGTTGGTTTTGGTAGATCACTGTTTTCAATCCATGGTAGGTTCTCCACCATTTCTTAGGTGGTTTTAATCTATTCTTATTCTGAGGATTCATTGCAATGATGTTGTTTTGGCTTGGGGACATGAGTTAGGATGAGTCTTTATGATAATTTGGTGTGGTGTGGGTCGATCTTCTATTTTTTGGTGTGGTTGTGGTTTTTGGGCATTTTTCTTTTCCCCAAGGTGTGCAATGAGTCGTAAAAGCTTCTTTGAGGTAGGGAATCCCTCATTTCACAATATTGTGTGTCATGTTGGATGATTTTTTTAATATATGAGATATAGTTTTTTTAAGGAAATGTCCTAGTCAATGACCAAGACAAAATTTATTAAACTCAAGAAAGGAAATTACTAGAGTCTGAAATAGGAAATTTTATTAAAATATTTTTCATAAAGAGGGAGAAGGTTAATCGACAACTCATCAATCCACATAATGGCCTGGTTGATTCCCTTTTTATCAAGACCATCTTCCACCATATTCACTTCTCGGTAGGCATGGGTGGCAATGTTTCTAAGATCTAGAAGTTAGTTAAGGCAGTTCTTCTAACTCATAGTAAGAGGCCAGGAAAGATGAACCACCCCATTCCAAATTGACTGAACAATGGTGGTGGAGTTTCTTTCAATCCAGATGTTGTTCCAGCCTTTTTGTTTAACAAAATGAATGGCATGGATAAGAGCCAACATATCAGCTTTAATAGAGGTTGCGACACCACAACTGCCATAGAAACAACCCTGATGATGTACTTGAAAGTCTCTGAAGATCACTCCACATCCCAAAGGTCCCATATTTCCTTTGGAAGCCCCATATACATTGATCTTGATCCATCAAGGAAGCGGGGCTTTCCAGAACACCTCAAGAAAGCATTTAGGCTACGGGAAGATGCCATAAATCCTAAGGCATCATAGGATCACAAATTCACCAACCGAGTTGTCACAATTAGCTTTTTGGATCGTGGTGACATCTCTAATGGAAATCAGATTTCTCGTTCGACCTGCAATGAGGTTGGGCGAGTAATTATTATGAATAATGGAATTTATATCATACCAGATAATTCATAGGAGCTCTGGAATAGTATATAGGAAGAGGTTATTTACTTTTTACGAGTATTCAATCTCCACACATCATTTTAACTGGGGGAGGATATTTTCAGAAAATGTCCATCTACAATAAAAAATATCAGTAATAAAATTCTAAAGAGTAGAGGTTGTAGCACATGACAAGAATAGATGATTGAGATCCTCTCTATGTTGGTGAAAAAGTAGACATTTAGAACAGAGATGAATACCAAAATATTAGAGAAAAATCTCAGTAGGAATTAGGTTATGCACAATACACCAAATAATATTAATACTTGATGGTTTAATCCAAGGTTTTTTAAAAGACTTCAACTAGGAAAAGTTGGATTCGGAGTCCGAGAAACAATGATTGTAAAAGATTTTTGATTCAAGAATACCATTTTGAGGTGGTTCCCAAACAAGAAAATTATCATCATCCGAGAAAGGATAACCATCAACAACCTGTATGATAGAGTCAGGGAGCTCCAAAAATCAAGACTACATCACTTCCTTTATGGTGCAGTTAATGCTGTCCGGAGAAGTATTAGAAGGAATATTGGAAACAAGGGGAGTTTCAGTCCAGTTTTCCAGCCAAAAGTGAATGTTGGAGTCCAAGATAACCAACCATCTAGAGTTTTCCATGATGTGGGAAAATGAGTTTCTGATGGAAGGACAAAAAGAGTATTTGACATAGTTCAAATTCCCTTTTTTCAGCATCTCAAGAAATTTATTTCTAAGGAAGGAAATGGAGTAAGTGTTATTATTGGTTAGTCTCCAAGTGTGTCTGGCTTGGAGAGCCTCATTTAAAATTTTGATATTTTTTATACCAAGTCCACTTTTTTGAAGCGGGGTGCAGTAGATCGACCAGGGAATGGTAATAAGTTTCCATTCAATTATGTTGTTGGTCCCGATTTGTTTTTAAAAATAGTTATTTATTCTCTTGAGAAGACCAAGAATCCATTTGTAGATCATGAGGGAATACACCATTTTTGAGACAATGGTTGATTTCATAAGGCATATCCTGCCAGTCATGGATAAGGATTTCCCTTTCCAGGATGAAAGTTGATTAATCACCTAATCAATAATAGTGTTAAAATAAATAGATTTAGTCCTACCCTGAAAAATGGGTACTCCAAAATATGTAAAAGGAAGGGAACCTTCTTTGATGCCTAGATTTTCTATGATGTGGCCTTTTCTAGAGAGGGGGAATGATTTCCCAAAAAAGATAAAGGATTTATTCCAACTGACAGATTGACCCGAGACCTCTTCAAACTGGGATAAATCATTTTTATGGTTAAGAATATTTCATTTACTCCCATTGAGGAAAAGGATTATGTCATCGACATAAAGAAGATGGGTCGGAATGTTTAGATTCATGGCTTATAGAATAGGTTTAAGATTTCTTTGGTGGACATGAGAGGTGAGTAGTCTACTAAGGTAGTCTTCTGTAATGGAAAAAAGGATTGTAAAGAGAGGATCACCTTGGTGAACCCCTTTTGAGCATTTAAAATATCCATTGGGGGAGTCATTGACAAGAATTGAGATTGAGGAAGATTTGAAAAGAGTGTGGATCCTGATAATGAAGATATCATTAAAGCCAAAATCCTAGAGAATTTTGAAAATGAAGGACCAATCGATGGTATCAAAGGCCTTCCTAACGTCGAGCTTAATGGCAATATTGCCCTATCTTGAGACTTTATTCAGAGAGTTGGTGCATTTTGAAGTAAGGAAAATTCAATCTTGAATGAATCTACCTTTGATAAATCCAAATTGATTCCAAGAAATGATTTTGATATATAGAGAAGAAAGTCTATTGGTGAGGAGCTTGATAATGATTTTATAAAGAGAGCTGATTAGAGCAATAGTTCTAAATAAATGGATTTCCGAGGCATTGGCCACCTTAGGAATTAAGGTGAGGAATTGGGCATTGAGACCATAAGGAAGGATATCGGTATTAAAAAAAATATTTGACAAGTTTGCAAACATCTGGATGAAAAACCTCCCAGTGGTGTTGAAAAAATCCATTATTGAAACCATCGGGACCTGGAGCATTGTCAGGATTAAGACTAAAGATAGTGGATTTGATTTTATGGTCCAGGGGAGTATTCAAGAGAAATAGATTGTCATCCTCATCGAACAAAGTCGGGATGATCCTAGGGAGAATATTATTATTAATATCTGGGCCATTAATTTTTTTGTCAAAATAAGTGACAACATGATTGGTAACGGCAGCATCAGAGGAGAAGATATTGTAATTTTCTTTAAGAAGGGATAACAAGTGGTTGAATTTTCTGATCCTTTGAAGAGCATTGTAAAATTTGGTGTTTCTATCCCCATATTTGGGCCATTTCTTTTTGAAAACTTGTTTGAGAATGTTTTCTTTGAGCACTAAAAGGGAGTTGAGTTTAACAGATATGTTTATTTCGATTTGGGGATCAGAGAAGAAATTAGAGTTAGAAGATTTGTTTTGAATTTTATTGAGATCATTCTTAAGGGTGGAAATGTCTTGTTCAATTTGTTTGGATTTAGCACTACACCAACCTTTGAGGAAATGTTTAAGATGCTTGAGCTTGGTGATACAGGAAAAGGCATCAGAATTATGATTCATAGAATCCCAACAAGTTTGGATGAGATGAGATCATTCTAGATCATTAGACCAAGCATTGTTGAATTTGAAGGGGATACGAGGTTTTTCTATTTTTGAGAGAAGGGTAACAAGAATAGGATGATGATCAGAGTTTAGTTTATATAAGGTGATTCTAGAGATAGTGTCCCACACATAAAGAGCTAGGACATTCACTAGATCCCTATCAAGTTTACAACAACAACCCGATTATAATGCCAGTGATACCAGGTGAATTTATCACCTGTAAGGTTGATCTCAACCATATTGCACTCTTCAATCGAGTATCTAAATTATCTAGAAGAAATGGGAGAATGAGAAGTTCCTAGCTTCTCACTGAGAGAAAGAATGGCATTAAAGTCACCCATCACCAACCAAGGATCATGAATGGAGTTAGCTAAAGAAGAGAGATCATTCCAAAGAGGACTATGATCTTGGTATCTATTTTTATCATAAACTAAGGTGCAAAAGAAATTCATGTTATCATAGATAAAATCACAAGTGAACATTTGATCAGAGAAAGTGCACATATTAACATCTTGCAAAGACGTGTGATACAAGATCCAAAGATATTCAACACAACTACCATTAGAGAAAGCACTAAGAAAATTTTAACCATCAGTAGATAGATACAAAAAATTCATAGAGAAGTTAATTTTTGGTTTAGATAAAGTTAAGATTTTTGGTTCATGAGTCTATGTAATTCTTTTTAGAACCAAATGGGTGTCAGAGTTAGCTATACCCAGACATTTCCAAAAAATCACATCTATTTGAAACCTGTTTTTGGAGCCTGATCCCCTATTTTTATTTTAGGAACCATTCGATCCCTTGGTCCTCTTGGATCTTATAAGGTTTGAGGAGGAGGCCGGAAGTGTCTTCATTACCTGTTTTCTCATAGGATAGGCATAAAAGATGTTAGTGGCCCTTGAGACACTCAAATCGTTAGTGAAAGTAGGTTATTTAATAGAAATAGAGGTGATCATATGACCATCATGAGATTTTTTATTTAAGTTCATTGTCTGGAGAGAAGTATGCATGATAGGGTTATCCTATTTTTCTACTATCCTGAAAGTCACAAGAGGCATAACAATAGTGTTTTTCGGGTCTGAGTTAACATTCAGCAGAGATAGTGTAGTGGCAGTGCATGTAGAGGGAATAAGAGTGCTCACTATTATGATTTTTTCAGTAATAGGAACAAGAGAATCAGAAGAATTCATAATACAGTTACAATTATTAGCTGCATTTTCATGGAGAGGATCTATCTGAGCCAGAGGTTGATCTCCCTTAGCACGAGGTGGATCTAGTGCAAGAGGACAATCAACAATTTTTTGATGAGGAGGCCGAATAGTATCTCAAATTTCAACTAGGACCTTTTTCTTATTGCTGGCATTGTGAGAAGGATGAAGAGTCACTGTTACATTTGGACCAGTGGAAGGAAGTATATTGCAAACATCATTCTTCAAAATTAGAGGAACAAAACCTAGATCAGGGAAAAGTGAGGACAGTGGTGGAGACACTGACGCAACACACTACCCTGCAGGGAGGCCTGGGTCAGATATGCAGATGTCCAGAACTAGTCATTCAATGTCATCCAGAATATCATGATCAAGCTCCGCAGATTCCTCCACTTCCACTTGCTCAGTCCATGTAATTTCAGAGCTTTCACCTAGGAATGTGGTTTTTTTCACCAAGACATCAGTCTTCTTCTTTGGAGGCTCAGGGATAAGAGGGACCAAATCCTTACCTAATTTCTTCTTCTTCACTTCGTTCCACCCATTGTCTGAAGGCTGGCCAACTTTATTTTTGATCACGCGACACTTCAATAGAGAGTGACCAAGAATTTTGCAAAGCTCGTAGTAGGGGGAATCCTCTCGTACTCAATGCAGACCTTAGCTCGGTAGTCATTGGAATTGAAGACGATAATTTCTGGTATTTTTTCATCCAAGTCTAGTTTCACTATCTTAATAAAAAATAATTAATTGTTAATTAATTTTAGAGGGGGAAAATGAGAATGATTCTTATTCTTTTACAGTTTTGATATTATTTTGATACTATGATTACATGTACTTGATTCCCCATTGAAATTTTTAATATTGGTGGAATGGTTTGCAATGGATGATAAGTGTTGTAACTACTTTTCATATTTTTATTATTTTGATATCATCATTAAAATGTAAATTGGTTAGCCACTTATATCTATAAAATTAAATGGTTTCCCCATGATTGTGTCTTGTGTGATAATACCCCTTAAATAAAGTGTATGTGATATAATATCCCTTGTAAATATATTACATTATCCTTTTTGTGTGGTTTATGTGAGGGTGGGGAATGTTGGGAGGGGTTATTTTTTTTCCCATGCTTTTAGGGTGGTGAGGTGGTGGTTTGATGGGCATAATATTTGGGCAGTGAGGTTGTTGTTGTTTATCTATTCTTTTTGGACGGTGAGTTGGTGTTTCTTTTGTCATGCTTTTGGGGTGGTGAGGTGGTGTGAAGATAGGGATGATGGGATGCTTGTGATGTGTGATTTTTTCTAAGATTCATAGGTAGTGTTGGAATAAATAATTATTTAATAATGATTGAAATGGCTAGGGTTTAGTTTGGTTAATGGGATGAAAATGATAAACAAACAAATAAACGATGGGCAATGTGGATTAATATAGATTAGTATAAATGATGAAACAAATGGATTGGATGATAATAAATTTTTTGTCAATATTATTTGGCTTATAGTTTGTTTGGTTTAATGTATTTAGAGGTGGCAGTGAAAGTGGTGATGTTGTGAGTTGGTGAGTGTTTGGTTGTGAACCCACTAGGTTGAGCTTGTGTGTGGCTATAGGTATATACTTTTATATTATTTTTTATTTATATACATACCCCAATCATGAAAAAAACTATGTTCCAACCCCCAAATTATTCCATGAGGGGTTTTTTCTAACATCTGGTGAGGAGGACAGATGATTGGGTACCCACTATTTCCTTCTCTCTCTTCCAGGTAAGGTATGTATTTCATAAGATTGTTTGGTTGAAGGACTATGAATTAGATGGTGGCCATGCTAGCCCATGTGTCTTTGGGTGAGATGTGAGGTGGTCATTCTTGTGGGGTGGTGAGCCTATGTTTCTTAGTGTGATATGTGAATTAGCATAGGTGTCTATGGGTGGGATGAGATAACTTATGGTGGGGTTGTTAATTATAGGGGGAGGGCACAAGGTTGATGTACTTGATGTTCAAGATACCCTATTACTTTAGTTATTGTGTTGGATGTGTTGTAACCCATTTTTTAATAGATATGTGATATAGCCATGCCTGTGGGGTAGCGAGACTAGGTGTTTGTAGTCGTGATGTGATGTGACTCTGGTTGTGGGGTGGGGTGGTATCTAGAAGAGATGGGAGCACCCAGACATATGATGTTTGGGTGGAGAGTGACACACCAATAAGAAAGTAGTGAAGGGTGCCCTTTATTGATACATTTATTATTATTTTATTTTTCTTGGCTTGTGATATTTAGTGTGTATACCTTGGTGAGGATTGAATGGATAGTTGACCTATTTAGGTGTTGTTGGTTCTTCTCTTTACTCATAGGTACATTAGTATGATTCTTTCACATGTACATGATAGACTATGGTTTCCTTACTGAGTATACTTGTATTCTCACCGTGCGTATATAAAATAGTTTTCTAGTTTTTAATAGGATTACATGAACCTTTCTATACATTTCAATCTCAGACCTTTTGATTGATGTTGTGTCATTGATTTAGCTTTGCTTTTGGGTATTTACTTTGGTGACATTTATCTATACCAGTTTTATTTAAACATTCATTATGGGATGTTTTTAGGTTTCTTTTATATTATTTAATAGAGTTTATTTTTAATGATTCGTATTATCTCCCGATTATATTTATATTATATATGGTAATGCCTCCTATACGTGATATTTTTTATACCCTTGGTGCTAGTCACCAACCCAAAGCCTACTAGAGGCATTCCATGGTGTCCATTATCTATCTCACCTCATTTAATTATCCCTGGAGGGAGGGGGTGGTTATATTTAAGGTAGCTATAAACACATCTGGTAATAACTTTTATAATGGAGTGTCAATGAAGATACCTTATAATAAATTAAATTTCTTAAAAATGTTATGAAAAATATAGTAAAACATTTTTTTATTTTCTAGTGATTAATTTAGATGATATCCCTTAAAATAAATCACATTATGTATGTGGAATAATTATAGGCAGTTCCTTAGACTTTGGATGAAGTTAATTTTGTATTGGACGAAGAAAATAAAAGCATGCTGTCTAATTAAAAATATATCATTATTAATTCCAATGTTTTGGAAAGCTATTGTTATCGAAGTGTGTGAATCAATGTTATAATTATATCTATAATATTTATGAGACCATGATGTACACAAAGGAAAAAAATTAATTAAAAACCCATTAGTCAAAATATATTAAATAAAACTTCATTCTTAGAGTTTAACTATTTATGAAAGAGGTTTTTATTGAATTGATTATGATTGACTATCAGCCAAAGAAAATGGACTATATTGTTAATCAATGGGTTTTTAAAACAAATTAAATTATTCCATGGTTATATTCAAAAATTCATAGTATTTTTTGGAGTGGATTTATTTAAATTTTAAAAAGATATATTTTTTGAAATATTTTTTTAAGATTTCATGGTCAAATAGGAGTTATTATTCGAGGATTAACACTAGAGTTATAAAATAACATTCCTTGTTTTTATGTAATAACTACTGATTATAAATAATTTTTTATCTCTAGAATTTTAAATGTATAGGATATAATAAATTGATAATATTTAATTATTTGGAATAACATTTTCCAAATTTTAAGGCTTAATGATAGGTAGGATGAACAAAAATATGTTTTATAAAATAATAATTTATCCTTTTCATTTATCAAAAATCTAAATAAATTGGAATATAGAGAATATATAATGTATTTTGTGATAATAAAATTTCATAGATAGATTGAAGCTGAGAAGAAAAATAGGATAATTTCATGAGTAATAGAATAATATTGTTGGCATTGTTGATTCCACATAAGGAAATACAAGATAAAGGGGTGAATAATGGTATGTTAAATGAAAAGAAACCTTATAAATAATATTTTCTCATGATTACTAAAATCCAAAATCTATTTCTCATATTTAAAATAGAAAATATAATGCAAAAAAGTGACCAAAATGACATTAAATGATTCAATCACATTGGGAAGCATCCATGGAACATAAACATGGTGATCTGTTAATGAACTAAAATTCACTATTAGTTCACAGACGTCTTTATAAATTTATAGAAAAATTATTTTTTCACAAAGATTGAAACCCAAATAAGAATGATAAATCACTTATCTATTCACTAAAAAGAACACATTACTCAACTTAGTGGATATGGGGATCTTATATACATAAAATTAGATATTACAACATGAATATTTTATTAATATTTTATATTATCATAAAAAATGACCTTTTTGAAAATATTATAAGAAATTTATCATGTAATTGACTCTAACTTACTAAAATAGGATTTATCAATTTAAAATATCATAATTTTATAAATATAGATTCTTCCAAAAAATAATACAGACCTTTAGTCATAAGTTAACATACACAGCAATCCCAACATTAAAGCATTTAATATTAATTAATAATTATAGAAATAGTTATCCAACTATACCACCAAAATATAATTCCAAATAAAAACCTTTGAATATCAAAAAATCCCTCAATAAATATCTATTTTAAAAAAAACTATTTAAGTTTACATCATTATAGAATAAAATAACCAATCACGACATAATACCTTAGGAATACTAGTAAAAATGGATTGAACATATTTATATACCAAAAATAACATTTTTTTCAATAATATTTTAATATAATTGACAAAAATACCATTTTGTGACCGTATGTATCATGGCCTAATAACCAATATGGAAAAAACTAGTAGTTAGAACTTGTGTGATCTACCCTAACAATTTCAACATGTAATTTACCACACATTAAAAACTAATTTTCTATTAATATTAAACTATATCTCTAAATTTAATCAAAATAAAAAAAATTATTTTCATTATAATTCCTTTATCATTTTTGATGATACATGTCAAAAAATATAACCTATTTTTAATCATAACATTATTTCAATCATACTATATCTTTTTGTTTATTGATAACATGTCAAAACACCAACACACATTTTACAAGGAATATTCAAATTACTAATACCACATTATAGATACAATAATAAATTATTCACTTATGATTCACTATAATGATGTAAGAGTAGAATATATGATGAGAAATGAGATTTTAATTAATCATTTATTAGTGAAACACTCCAATTTTCCTACTAGCTTGATGTAATATTCCATATCATTAACAAACATATATTTTATACCACATATTTATACTCATTTAATAAAACATCAATAAATACCCATAGATAATGAATATGTATTACCTAATCCAAATCAATAGAAACATCACCTTTAAACAAAATTTCGGATAATTCCCTTTGGAGAGCATTTAATTAACCATTGTGATTATCTATGACTACCCCACCCTTAATTATTGAACCCAATGAATAATTAACATAATGATTCATAGAAGAAACCTTTGATTAGTCCTATAATTCATGAGTGAAAAAATTCCATTTCAGGAACCACATTTTAAAAACCACATGTTAAATACAAACATAGAATAGAATTCACCATAGGTAACTGAAAATACTTTCTCCAAACCATTCAACTAGATATAGGTGGGTGAACTCTGAGCTTCATCCATTGGATGAAAAAGACTTATTTAGAAAGTTTCATTTTTATAATATCCTTAATTTTATATTGTGTAGACACATACTATAACCTCTCCCATATTTACTTAACATTCTACACAATTAATTAATATTCAATATTTAAATACATTAATTTATAATGATGGATTTCATTTTTCATAATATTTATAGCACATGAGTAATAATACATGATTTTTCAGGAGAATTTACTTAAAATAAAATATCTCTAAGTCATTGATTCATCTATCATACTTTTCTATAGGAATAAGTTGACACTATGAATTCAACCTTTATAATACTCAATGATATGTAATCTTTCTTCTAGCTTAGATAAGAAATATAAAAAGCTCCAATATAAAATTAACCATAAAATGTATATTTCCTATAAAACATTGAAAATTACAAATATATGTTTATATATATATATATAATACTTTTATATTTATTCATAAAAAATTCTGAATCCACCATTCCATTGTTATAGAGAAATATTACTTTCACTATTATAATGTGGGATTTAGTGGGATAACTTTTACAACCCGTGATTGGATGAGTAACCAAAATAATTTATGTAATTTTATATGATATATACAACAAGATCCCAATAATTTTCATATATTATATAATAAACCTAAAATTTTAATCATTATGTCTTATCCAACACCTTTTGGTAGAAATCAACTTTATTGCAACCTTTTTTTTCTCCTTCAAAAACATTATTAGAATGTATTTAGAATATTTGGATAGGGATATAAATATTTCATTGAGTACATGTATCACCTATAAACCAATGAAAAATTTCAACTTAACAGTCATTAAAATTTTTAAATCCCTCTCAGGAATTTAGTAAACTAATTAAATAAAGAATGACTCAATCCTTTAAAAACTATTTCATCTACATATATAGGAACCATTATCCTTTTATAATTGTCATTACTGATGTAGGGATTATGATCAACTATGAAAAATTGGAAAACACCATTTTTAAATTATTGATCAAGTATAGAGTATTAATTTCTTGTTTCTTTGCCTATCCTATTAAGTTCCATCATCAATTAATATACTTTTTTTCCTCCTCATGAATGAAAAATATTTTTTTATTTAATATAGTCTTCCTCTTTAAAGAATCCAATGGGAATTAAAAATTTGAAATCAATTTAAAAAACCCTGAAAATATTTTTAAATAATATGAAAAAGAATAAATGTACCATTTTAAACCTTTATTGAGGGATAAGATCTCATACACATTTAATCATTCAATTTAGTAATAATCTATTCACACTATTCACAGGTTGATTCAAATAAGTTTTTATTCCTCATTCATCATGATCTATAAAACCACTTGGTCCTCATAAAGTTTTTTCTATTTTTCCTTGAATTAATTAGCCATATATTATTTCTCTCAATTTGGTTATGCTAGTTATAAAAACCAAAAATAAACATATCTTTATTTTACATCATTACTAAATATACAATATTAGATTTGAAAAAATTCCACATATCTCAGAGAACTATTTAGTTTAGTTTCTTTTTGGACGAGTTACCAAGGAACCTTATTTTATAAAACATGTGAAAACTTATCTATAATAAAATTCTTCTATAACCCATTCTATAATTATAAAAACTTATAGTTATCTTGATAACCTTATAAAGGAAAAAATAATAAATGGGTGAGTACAAATGATGAACATTGAAAACATTTATTAAAATTTCATCATGGGTTAGATAAAAGCATAAGAGAATACATGAGTTGCATAAATTTCTTATTAAAAAGAAATTTGGAGAATAATACTCTTCAATAAATCATAAAGAAAGGGTATGTATTCTTAAATGAAAAAATCATGTTCCATATAATAATAAATTTACATAATCATTGTACCATGTAATACTAAATTAATATCATATGTTCAAAAATAATAAAAATGTGGAAACAATAAGTAAATGACACCATAACCATATGTCAAGTATCACTATCATGACCTATATTAAATAGTGGGTAAAATTCAAAACTGGATTAGGTTCATTCCATAATACCATAAATAATATCTATTTAGATTTAATGATTTATTCAATTCATTGGAGAGATAAATAATACTGGTCCCACTTAATATATAACATTGTGTTCTTAGGCTAATTTTCCATAAACCATACATGGTTTCTCATGATATGAAAACATTACATAATGAATAGGTGGGATACATAATTCTAGGACCACCTATCATGTAACTAAAATCATAATATTTACTTGCATACGTGTGTCGTATAAGTAAAATAAACCATACATAAAAAATAACCATTATAAAATCCATATGAAAAAAGTGGGTATCATAATATTTTATCAAATTATAAATAAATAATTTATCATAAGTATTTATAAGAGAATAATTAATAAAAATATTTTTCCATATTTTAATAAAGAAACACTGGTCTTGATCATTATGTTCCCATGAAAGAAAATTCTTGAGAAGTATCAAGGAGAATTAAGACTAAAAACAAACAGTATAGGTTATACTTTTCTGAATGAGTAGATGATATTTTAAGGGAGAAAACATATTATTATTTAAAATTAGAACATAATTTAAATAATATGATTTTATATAAATTTATTAGGGTTTTTTGAATATATTTATAGAGAAAAACTATTTATGGATGTGACACTTACCACAAAATAAGAAATCAAAAATTCCCATAAGTTTGGTTTACTTACAAATGGAAATACCAAAGGGAACATAAATCATGTATTAACATAAAAAGGTAAATATTTTGTAAACTAGGTATATATTTAATAAAAATATATATAGTAAATGGTAAATATACATGGGATTAAGGTAGATAAAAATTGAGTAAAAAAGAAAGAGAATGTGTAAGAATTATTTAATGAGGGTGGTTTCAAAATATGATTTTTTATATTTTAGAACATAATAGTTGCAATACCAATCCCAAAAAAGTATAATAAAACATTATTTTGAAATGATTAAAATAGAAACATAAATTTAACACGAGGAAAAAAATAATTAGGTTTTAAATTAAAATTGAGAACATATACAGTAAGGGAAAATATGGAAAAGGAGAGGGAACTGTCATTGAATATGATGAGATTTTTTCTAAACATAGTTGCATTTTTAAAATGGAATGGAGATCGTAAATAAAAAATATTTAAAGAAAAATTGATATTTTCTGATAGATATATGGTATACCATATTAAATTAAAGAATAAACTCATGGAGAAAAATATAAATCAAGAATGAAAATTGAGTTATGAAAAAACCATATTATGTTAGGAAACAAATTGGTCATATAACATAGAAATTAAGAGCATTAATGGAAGTAATGTTTTAGTGATAAGAAATAATTTATGATTTTATAAGACAAAAGTGAATTAGTTACACTATATAATTTAATATTGGTTCATAATACCAAAAAATGCCTTATTGAAGGTTGATTGAGATAGAAACCCTTAACATTTATCTAGATTTTCTCAAATTCACTCTATCCTCCTATATAAAAATCAATACTATATTAATCAATAATTTTTGAACATTCTACATAACTATATGAATTTATAATCCTCATTTATATTTATTCTCTACAAGTATATTAGTTTTTTTAACTATTTTCATTATCTTGTGTGAGTAATCCTGATCGTTTTGAACTAGTTTCGTGATAGAATTAAAAATATTCATTCTTCCCCAAAATTTAAAAAATAATATATCATAAAAGGTAATATAATTTATAATTTATAATTATTTATAATGATATAATTTTTTTATATTTTATATTTAGTTATGATCCTTGAAGATGAACTCAATGATAAGCATGTTTCAGTGTTTTTTTAACAAACGATCCATAATATCTTAGTGAATGAGTTTAATTTCAGTATTACTACTCAAAAAACTAAGTAAAATCATTAGTTAAATATAAAAAACAAATTTTATTATAAATAACGTTCTCATAGTTATCTATGATATTATTTGATAGCATTGGTTAAGTAGGTGTTCAAACAGACCAAACATGAATATGCCATAATAAATTGATGATTATGATTATGAAATTGGTTTAATTTTTGAATAATATAATTATTATATAAGAATATAGATATTATTTAGATAATTTTATGTTTTTAAATCATATTTTAATAGGGTTTAATAAATGATATAGAAACTATATGAAAAAATTAGATATGTTACTTTATGGAGGGTTAGTCCACACATCGCACAATTAATGTTTTCATTTCTCCATGATTGGGAGGGAAAAAAGGTTGATTATATTTACATTTAATAATTATAATTAAATTACATATATTATATTTATTTTTAAATTTCATCCCTATAATCAACTAATAGATTAAACTATGAAAATTAGAAGTCGTTACTTCATAGAGGCATTTAACTTCCCGACACACGAACAAAGGTTTAGATTTTCTTAATAGAAAAGGTGAATGGTAGTTATTATATATTCCTATAGAATAGTAAAATAATGTAAAGAAACAATATTTATATTATTATATTTTAATTAGAATATTATAATTTTAAAATTGAGATCAAAATGTATAAATGTTATGAATAATTGGTAATCATGTTGAGAACTTTGAGTTACCCTTGAAGGATTCCATTGAAAGGCCTAGATTATGATAATTACTTGTGAGAAAAAGAATTTATAAGTGAATTTTAATTATATTATAATAAATAATGTAAGGATTACATGAGGAAATTAAAATTTTTGAGTGCCTTTAAGGGTTAGTGGAAGTCTCATTCTATAAGTGGTGAGAATTAAATTTTTATAAAAACCCTTTAATACAAAATAATTTTATTACATTATTTATGGATAAAGGTTAAAAAAATGAACCATAATTGGGTGGTTATGTGATAAGGATGATAATTCGTCAACTATTAATTATGAAATATTTTTAAAATAAAACTTCCCCCTATATATTTAGAATTTTCACTTTAACCATTTAATCGTGTAACAAGTTTTTACCTATATAAATCAATTTTGTATTCCTAAAAATAAAATTTGACTTATTAAATAATTTTTTCATACTGATTACACATGTTAAATAAATTTTATTAGTTAAAAACTATATATATAAGTAAAATAAATTTTAACAGTAGCCTATGTAATGCGTAATTTATTTTAAAAAAAGTGTATTTTTGGTTTAAAATTTATTTCTAGGGTAAAAATATCTGTCCATTTTATTTCCATAAGTTGGTTTATTGTAAATTAAATAAAATTTATTTTTATTTCATATAATTTCATAACCAAATTTTATTAAAACATTATTTAATTAAAATAAATGAATAATTTGTTTTGGAAAATATTACTTATGATCATAAAATGTAAATAATGTTTTTTCAAAATTCAAAATAGTATATTTCAAATTTATTTATTGGTTTATTAAATAAATTTTTTATCAATTAAGCTGGGTGTACACTTCTAGGTTATTATTATGTAATTATAAAGTTATTTTTTTAAATGGTATTTTTTTACAATTTTCCTAAAATCATATATTTTATAAAAATACAAAAAAATTATCCTAAGATAGTATATTTTTTATCTAAAAATTTATATCATTTTTTAAATTTAATATTATAAAATTTAAGATTTTACTTTCAATATAAAATACAAAAATATAGTGAAAACCTATTTTTATATGAAAATAACATTTCAAAGTGTTAGTCAACCAAATTATTATTTTCTATTAATTACTAATAAAATTAGTTTCAATATAATATTCATATATATATATATATATTTATATTATTTATATCAAACATATAACTTATCTATTTTATATTAATTTTCTTAAAATAAATAACAATAATCCAATTCTAAAATAAAATATATCTCTACCATGAAATGATCTGATAAGTTATTTGGACACATTAATTTTACCAATGCATTAGTATTAAAAATTACCATTATTTTAATTCTTCATGTTTTTGATATTATGGTTTCCTCAATTTATACCAACCAATTAAACTACAAAATTTCAGCGGATATATAAAATTTCATAGTTCCTATTGGTTTGGTGTTGTGTATAAAGAATGATATCAACATAGTGTTTATTTAAGGAAATATTATATAGTGAAATACTAGGGCATTACATTCACCCTATAAATAAATTTTATCCTTGTAATTTTAATTATTACCTGCTAATGAAAATATTCACTGGTATCTAAAATATAAACATACCTTAAGAAATAATTTTTAGTGAGATATATACCTTACAAAAATAGAGAACTTGTATTTTCCCTCAGACTACGCTTATCAATAATATTGAGTTTTTTTAATAAATAATAGAGACAAAAGTTTATCATTAATTTGTATCATGATCCATATAATATGACTTCCATCCAAAGGGTATTCATAATCACCCTTTTATAGATTGAAAATCATAGGTTTATTTGAAACATGATTTCTATATTCTGAATTACATTTCTTTATAAAGAGAATAAAATAAATTTCCAATATCACATTAAATTTATATAAAGGAGGGATAATAACACATTATTGATTCATTATCCTAAAATCCTTAAATAAGATTAATATACCTTTTTTTATAATAATTCAACCACTAGGTTTTTTTTATTTCAATAGCTAATAGTTGGTCAAAACATACATGACATAATATATCTTCATATCTATAGTGATGAATAAGTGTACCTAACACCACTTAATTATCAATATCCACTTATAATGTATTCAATATACAATATTTTTCTTTGTTTCTATGGAATTTGAGGTTGTTTGTGTTGATTTTAAAATTAATCCATTGCATTAGTAAACTTGTTTCCATAATTTCCAACTTCCTCACTTTTAAAATAATAAATTACTAATTCATCCATATGAATAACATTATTGTTAACCATTAGATAATATAATAACTTCCTTTTTCATAAACAATTTATTTCTTGATTCCTTTATTTACCATAGATAAAACATATTCCAGTTCCATTGAGGCAATTCCTTATGCATCTCTTCCCAAAATTTTGATATGAAAGAGATTGACTTTACTTTTCTTTATCATCTTCAACACTTGAAAATTAATGAGACTTCATAATTTTTTAGTGATTTTTAAAGATAAACTAAGCCCACATTTTTATTCAAAATTTTTGATAGTTGGTTTGGAACAATCATATTATTTATCACTCCATTTCTTATAAATTTCATTTCTCAATGGGAAAATTTCTACATTATCTATAGAATCCATTGGTAAATTAATTTCATACAACCTCTTTCATTACTAAAAAAATATTTTTATCATGAGTGAGAAATAATTAAAATAATAATATATTTTTCATACATTAACTCATGAAAATTTTTTCCTGGAACTGTATTACTATTAGAAACCATCTACTTATATTTTAGTTCATCCTAAATCAATCTTGGTTCAATATAGTCTTCTTTAAGAAAGAATATCTCATACATCTTACTGTTATTCATTATTATAATAAATAATTCATAATGGTTATAAATATATTGTGAATTATAAGATCTTATCCCTTGGGTGTGTTAAACCCAACTTGAAATTATGCCTCTTTGTCATCCCCTGAGTGATGATTGAGTTAATAACCAATATGAAAATTTCAGGGTTACTACCCCAAGGTACATATGTTCCAAAGCCTGTATCCACAAGTAGAATCAAGATATGGGTATTATTTCTAAGAAAACCACACCATCTCAATGTTACCAAAATTTTAGGTTCTTATGATATGCTTATATTTGTCCCTTAGACTTATCCCTAGGGGTTTCACTAATGTTTACTAATCATAATCCCAAAACAACTAAACTATTACTTTAAAATAATAAACCCTAATTTTATACTTCCTATAGTTACCCAATCTAAAAAAATAATTATTTTAAATCATTACTAAAAGATAAAAATTATATCTCTCAAAAATATCACATATCTCAGAGAACCTTTTGATATAGTTTATTTGAGGAAAAGTTACATATGAAACCGATTTTACAAAACTTATAAACATTTCTACATAATATAATACTTATAAACCCCCTCGTAAATAATTTTCTTAATCTATACTAATATTAATAACTTATGGAAGGGAACCATAAGAAAATTGGGAGCTCAAATTCTCAATAAGTTAAAATAATTATCAACATTTCATTAAGGTTAAGATCATAAACATATGATAAAACATGAGCACAGAGAAATTTGTATTTTAAATAAATAAGGGAAAATATGATTTATCTATAAATAATTATATAGGAAGATATAAAATAATAATAAAAGATTTGTAAAATAGAATAATATTGTGAAAAAAACATGGGAACAGTGTATTAGAGATAAATATGTTTAAGGAATCATTAAAATGTGGAAACTACATAAAACACATTTTCATAAAAATATTTAAATACTAAATTCTATTATCATCATCACATAGTGTAAAAATTATTAGAATCAAATAGGATCACTACATAATCACATATATTAAATCTCATGAGATATAATTCTTTATCTAGTGCATTAGATCTTTATATAATTCTTTTCACACTCACCCTATAACAAATTTTTCTTAGACTAACCTCTTGTGCACCATACATGGTATATATTGAGATGAAAACATCACCTAGTGAATTAGAGTTTTATATAATTCTAGTTTCACCCTTTATATAATTAAATCATAATATGTACACGAATATATGTTATAGAATAAAAAAATAAACCATAGATAAGTATTAATCATTATAAATCTCATAATAATGAAGTGAGTTTCTTAATCGCGTAATATATCATAACCAAATTATTTGTCATAAGGATTCCCAAGAGAAAAAAATAATTATAAATTTTTCAATTATAATATTTAAATTAATAAACATAGGTAATGATCATTGATTTACCTTGTATGAAAATTTATGAGAATAATCGAGGATAGGTAAGAATAAAAATAAACCACATAGGTGATGCCATTCAAAATTACCATATGATATGTCATGTCAAAATATAACATAATATTTATATTTTAAAAATAATTTAACTGATATGGTTTTCCATAATATAATAATGGTGTATTAAATTTAGTAATGGTGAATCAAATTTTTTTATGGTGATATGTATCATGAAATAAGAAATTATAATGTTCCCTTATGTTAGGTTTACTTAAAAGTGTGAATTTCATATGAAGCATAAAAAATCTATTGAACCCCAAAATTGGTATAGTAATATTTGCAAATATTTAAGGATTTTTTAATATATATAAGGAATATATGGGAATAATAGTGTGATAAATGTAGAAACAAAAAATAGAGAATGTGTAACCCTAATGTAATGACAATGGTTCAGAATATCCATTTATATTTTTTTTAAAAGTTTAATTTAAATCTAGAATGATAAAAATAATAATAAAATATTATTTTTAAAATATGTGAGGGTAAATATAAATGTTACTTGATATTACGAATTATTAGTTTTCCAATTAATAAGTATTACATTGGTGGGAAGGTAAATTATAGACAATAAGGGAAAACCGTCATTTAAGAGGATAAGAGTCATTCTTAAAATAGTTTTATTTTAATGAAGGGATATAACTTATCAATAAATAAAATATTATAATAAAATGTGATCACCCAAGATATAAATAGGTTATACCATATGAAATTAAATATAAAGATCAAGGAGAAGCATTATAACTCAAGAATGTTGATTGAGTTATGAAAAATGATTATATTTTCAGAAGATATAAATCATAGCTCATAATATTAAAGTGAATGAATGGAAGTGATGTCTCTAAGTCCAATATTATTTTATGATAATATATATAAAGGGTATTTAAAAAAATTAAATTAACATTGGTGAAAAATATCAAATCATGCCTTAATTAAGGGTGATTGAGACAAATTCATTAACTTTTATCTTGATTTCCTCGAATAGGAACAAACAGAATATATATTAAAAATAAATATATTAATAACTTCATTTATAAACTTATTCCTAACTATATCCATTTATAATAATCATTTATATTTATTTTATTCATTTATATTATTTACTTTTACCTCTTCTCAATATTAGGGGTGTGTAATCGTGATCATTTTGAACTAGTTTCATGATAGTAGTGTTGGTATTTATTCTTCTCTTAGAGTTCATCATTATAAGATAATTCAAGGTCTTATAATTGATTTTATATAAAAATTTATAATTTAATAATTTCATTCTTTATGATTTTCAGTTGTGATCATTGAATATAAAGTTTTGGATGAGTATATTATAGTGATTTTTAACTAAAGATCAATGGTATCATAGAAAAAGAGTTTAATTTTAGTGTTACAATTCCAAAAAAATGAAATCATTATTTTAATACTTATTTAAAAAAATTTCGATAATTTTGTTCCCATATTCATTCATTATATAATTTTATATCATTGTTTAAGTAGGTGGTTAGACTGACTAAATATGAATGAACCATACATAATGGATGACAATGACTAGGAAATTGCTTAATTTTTGGAACAATATCATTATTATAGATGAATAATGATTTTTTGATAATTTTAATGTGTTGAATAATATTTTAAGAGAGTTAAAAAAATAAACATGTAACTAGATTTAAAATCAAAATACTTTACTTCATTGGGGTGGTTTCCCACACAATATATTGTTAAAATTTTCATCTATCAAATAATTAGTGGAAAAAAAGGTGTACTATAATTTTTATACTTAAAATCATAATTATACTACATATTTAATATTTATTCATCAATTTCACCATTATAATCAGTGATGATATCCGGTTGATAAAAATTGAATTTGTATCTTCATGGTGGCAACAATCCATCAAACCCATGGATAGAAATATCATTTTTTATAATATAAATGGTGAAAGGTGGTTTATTTTTATTCCCATAGGATAATAAAATTAAGTGTAAGAACAATAATGATATCATTGTATAGTAATTAGTGAATTATAATTCAAAATTTAATATAAAAAAGGTTTTTTTTGAAAAATTATTACTCATGTTAAGAACATTGAGTTTTCCTTATAGGATTTCATAGAAATAGAGGGATTATACTAATTCCTTATGACCATAATCTTATGGAAGTAATAAAGGAATAGAGGTTAATGTAAAAAATTTAGACAACAAGAGGAAATTACTATTTTATAGTTACATGAAGGGTTGGAGGATGTCCCCTTTTATAAGTGGAGATAATTAAAATTTTGTAAATACCCATTTTTTTACAACAATTTCATTACATTATTCAAGGATAGAGAAAAAATAATTACCAATACTAGTATAGAGGATGAGATAAGGTCTAATTACCCTTATCCATTTATTTTCACACAATTTTCAAACAATTTTTAATTCCCTTACTCTTGAATGTTTCAATTTCACCCTTTTTGGTTTTATCATTATAAATAGATTTTAACTAAGTAAATCATTTTTTAAAAAATAAAAATAAAAATACCCTTATTAGATAATTTCAAATTAATGATCCTAAATACTAAATAAAATTTTTAGATAAAATTTCTACATTAGTGAAAGATTACTTTTAACATTGCTGCATATAATATATAAAAATACAATTAACAAAAGATGTTTATTTTTAATATTTCAATTAAGCTGTACATTTAAAATACCAATGTAATTGATTTTAAAAAAATTGAGTATTATAAAAAAATTAAATATTATATGGATATTCAATCAGTTGAAAACCAAATTTAACTAATATATAATTTAATTAAAATAAAATTATAAAAATTATTTCTATTGAAAAATATTACCTAATTTCGAAAAATATTAATGGTAGTTTTTATAAATTCAATATTTTATTTCTAAATTAAAAATTTTTACTTCATAAACACATCTTCGATCAATTTATTTATATCTAGATTTTTCTTATATAATTTTTAACATATAGTTCTTGCAAAAACAATATTTTCACCATTCAGGTAAAAATCATTTATTTTATAAACATCCCAAAAAATAATCCATATATAATATATTTATTATGAATACAATACTTTTGGTTTATTTTTTTTAAAAAAAGTTCTATGTTTTAATAATTTAACATTTAAATAAAATCATAAAATATATTTAAAACTATTCTTATAGGGAAATTACTTTTAAAATTTTTATCTCTTCTAATTCTAATTTTCAATAAAGCAATATGAAAATTAGTGCTAACGTATTTTTATATAAACTTATATATTCTCATTATCTACCATATATCTTATATATAATATATTTATTTTCGTAAAATAATGTTTATAAATATCAAATTTCAGTCGAAAATATATTTTGGGAATAAAATAATCTTAGATGCTATTTTGGAACATTAATTTTATCAATAAATTAGAATTTAAAATTTACTCTATTTTATTTTTTCAAGTATTTAGTAATATTTTTCCCTATATTTTTATGCACTAATTCAAAAAATACATTTCAATGGTTATATAATTTTTATTGGATTTCTTTGGTTTGGTGATGTATGTGAAGAATGATGTCGAAAAATGTGTATTTAATAAAACATTTGATAGTAAAATATTGTGGAATTATACTAATAATTTTTATCAAGGATATTATATTCAAATTATCAATAAAAAAACGTTTTGGGATCTACCATAAATAACAATGTATTTAATATAAATCCTTAATTTACTTTGTTTTCACTAGTGTAATCTTATCAGAAATAATTTTTTTATTGATTTTATCATTTTTTTGCTATATAAAAACATTTCCTAGACACATAATTTTTATTTCGTTCACTTGATTAAATATCATCCCATTATACCCCTTCTAAGATAAACAATCCATCAATTATTGTATTTAAAAATTTATATCTAATTTGTTGATAAATATACTCATTTTTAACAATATTGACATCATGGATTTCAATAGTTTTTAATTTAATTTATTAATTTATTTTTATAACTTTATATTCAATGAGTACCTATGAAAAATTTCATCATAAAATTATTATTCAATCCTATTATAGTTCTTATATTTTTTGATAAAATAATATTTACATTAAAAAATAACAATTTGTTTTTTAAATTTTAGCTTCCTTTACTAGCATATATCATATAGATTCATCTTCTCACCTAGACATAAGAAAGATTAATTAGTGATTTAGATTGATGTTGACACCACTATAATTCAAAACCACTTTGGTAGGTCTTTTTTAATTATCATCATTTGGTTTGGCAATTGTGAATCCAATTTCTCCACTCAATAATACCATTATTTCGAGGATCCATCAAAAAATAATCTTAATGCATTGTCTCATGTTTCTTAAAAAAATAACCTCATTGGATATTTTTGAACATCATTTTTATATATTTCTTTGAATTTTAATATTTTCTAAACATGTATATTCTCCAATAATAATTGATAACATGTTATGAAATTAAACACCTTAATTTTAGGAGTGATCAAATTATACCATTCCATTATATTATAGTAATAAATAAAGAATTTTTAATATACCTTGGTGACATTAAAAAAAATGATCAGCATAAAACATTTCAATAATATATTTTAACATATTATCTTTCAACTTATATATCTTTTAATTTTTTCACACTTTATTATTAAAGTATGGTATATTAGTATAAAAACATATAATCTTTGGTATATCACAAGAACATTCAATCATTACCAAATCCTCTTAGGTTATTTCCTCAAGTTTTAAAGTAATTATAGCCAATACATATTTTTATATTCCTTGGATATAAACCACATGTCATATCATTTTATCTATTAATTATTTAGATATTTCTTTTTGTGAATTTTACTTTCATCACTGAAATATTTTACTTTCCCATGACATTGAAAATCTTAAATTTGAAATTTATTTCATGAAATATATAGCACAATTGACTTATGGATATAAAATTTTTACTTGGGAATTAAACAAACAATAAATATGTTCTAGTCAGGAAATTTCCTCTAAATTTAGACTTTATTAAGTGAATGATTTTAAATCCTTAATCATTTATTAGCCTTATAAAACAATCTTTTTCATATTTGATTCATGTGACAAGATCCTTATTTCTAATCATATATGATGTGTATTGAATATTAGGAATATATATTCTATATTATAATATTTCTTAAAATATCCACTAGAGATTCATCCTTGACCCTTTCATTCTTGATCCATGCTTGCTTCATCATATTTTTAGTGGTTTACATACATGATCCACCATTAGATATAATGGTTCATCCTCATATTAAAAATAGTTGGGACAATTTTTCATTTTTAATTTTCTTTATGATTCCATGAGAATCTATTTTGACCACTTTGAGTCTCGCATGAGACAAAACATTGCCTACATGATGACTAGTTTCTTTATTTTTATCCATAACCATCAAACCAAAAATAGTATCCTTCAAAAATATATATTGTATATTGATTTCTTCACATCTATCTATGTTTCTCTTGTGAATTAATGTGCATATTATCTATGAATAAAAAATATTTTTATGCCCTTCTATTTTTTTAGAATAAATTAAAATGATTTAATTTCTATAAAATTAATGTTTCTACAAACCAAAACAAATCAAATGAGTCACATGAATAGAATTTTGGACCTCTATAACAACATATGGTCCAAAAGACCATAAACCCAGACATAGAGAAAATATTGAAAGGAGAAAACAACTATCCAGTATGATGAAAGAATATAACAAGGCCAATTTTTCATGAACTAACCCGGATGACCCATCAATATAGGTTACAAATCGATTTGTAAAAATACATGACTTGCCTTAAAAATCCCTATGTGTTGGAAACATGCACTCAAGCATCAAGAACAACCCTTGGAAATAATTTTTTAGAAATATATAGAATAAATGGAATGAATTATAAGATATGTGAAGATAAAAATGTCACACCATAATAAATAAAATAGTGGAAAAGTGATACATAAATGAAAAAAACTAAAAATCAAGTACCAAATATTATAGTAATGAATGTTAAAAAATAAAAAACCACTATGTCTATGTTCCATGTGGTAAATGTCCCACCAAATCACCACTATATACTCAATCATATCTAACCATGAATCTCACCACCTCTTTTCAGTGCCTTTCCATTCCTTATATTAGAAAAAATATCTATACACACCCAATGGTATATGTCTAGTGTGAGAAAAATAAAACTAGTGGGATCCCAAAATGTTTTCAATAAGTTTTCCTTGTAAAATAATCCAGATATGATAATTCTTAAAGAAAACATGGAATTATATAAAATTTTAAAATTTTAACCAACAACATGTTTATTCATAATTTTGAATAGTTTATAAGAAATTTCACATTGAACTATTCTCAAAGAACTTTAAAACAATTAGTTAATCATTTTCAAATAATACATCATAAAACCAAATCAATGCAATGTTAAATGGTAAGTAACCCTATGATAACATTGGATTGGGACAATTAGTTTTTTCATATGAAGAATAATCATGATTTGTTCGCACAAAACATGTCCCCAACATGATGAACATAGGAGAAGAGGAACACCCAGATGTGTAAAAACCCCTACAATCTCATGTAAAATATTACCTAGAAAGATGAAAAAATTAGTAAAGGATTGTCATAATGTGTAATTATCCTATTAATAATCGAAACAAGTCCTTACATTAACCCCACCTATATACCCCTAGCATATATATGTATAAAATTTCAAATCAATCTCATAGGGTGTATGAAATATAAATAATAAATCCAAAAATCTCTATTCACAACAAAACCATGATATGATTTCCTTTTTATCCAAACAAACCAATGATTTTTTCAAATAAAAATTTATTTATCAAATAAAAATGGGAAAACCATTTTATTTAAAAAACAATATATTCACATTTTAATTAATTTGATATTATTCCATTAATAATTTGTAAATAATGTTTAAAAAGTGTTATCATGCATAGTTCATAAAATAAGGACTTTAGATGAAACCTCCCTCCTCAAACACTGGGTATTACAATAATCCCATGGTATCCACATGCCAATAGAGAATAAAGGGCTCTAGAAAATGATAAAAACCCATAAACCATGAATCCTTAGATAATAATATCCAAATAATAAATTTCTAGAATAAATGAAATGATAAGAATCACTTACCACAATGATTATTTAATAATACCCACATATAAATGAATATTCAAACAATGATTCCAAATTACATGATAGATATATAAGAAACCCAATTAGTTCATGTCACTACCCTTAGATATATCATCAACTATCCTTATCTAAGGTATCATTCAAGGAAAAAGGAATATATCTAGATAAAGAAAAGTGAATGGATATATTCATTTTCAAAAACTAGATATAACACCCAAGTATCTATCAAAATCAATGACAAAGAGGAATATAAACTCTAAAATATCTAATAAGAGTCTCCATGGTTGAGAGAATAATCCATCAGAAGATGAATGAGGTAAATTAGAGGTGTTTTATGTCATAAAATAAAAATTTATATCAATTAGTTTTCGTCACACATTTTGGCCACATAGTGTAGTAAATCATGTTCCAACCGTGTAAACATTTATAGGATACTATAGATTCCACATAGTTTAGTAAATCATGTTCAAACCATGCATCCCTTTATGTGATACTAGAGAAGCCACACAATTTCGATTCACTCTTTGACAAATCAGGTGCTGGCCATATGAAATTCCTATATCCCCAGTTTGATGGATTGAAAAGGACACTTGGTAGGAAAAAACCATGGATCTAACCATGAAACCTCTTATGGATCACCAAACTAGGTTTCAATATTTTCGTGGGATGACTTGAACAATATACCCTAGTCATGAACCCAACATCTTGTAGGCCCATAAAATGCTAAAAAACTCCAAAATTTCACTATAAATAAACTAAGAAAAGTTTTAATGAAGAGAAGGTAATAAAATATGATACATATACCAAAAAAATGATTTTTTATTTTAAAATTATCCCTATAATATAAATTTCTACCCCATGAAATTCCATTTATAAAAGGTTGATCCAAAATGTGATGAGTACATTTCTCTCTCATCAATAATTTCTACACCCACATATCGTGAGAATCATTTACCTGCCACCATGACTCTCTAAAATATAGAATATATTTTCTATATATAATATTATCTTGAGAATAAGTAGTTTATATTGATTACTCTAACATAGGTGAATTCAGTTTTAGAACGACCTCCTCACATTTTAAGTCATGGGGTGGGTATATATGATGTTTATTAAATTGAGATAAGTGGTATACATCATGAATAACAGTGAACTAAGATGGTAATACCAACATATAGGCAAAATTACAAATCCTATAAATAATGTTAATTTGTTTGACATGTCTCACATCCAATTTACCATACTTATTAAGTTGACAATGACCCAACTTAAGTGATACCTTCAGGAAAACCTATTCACTAACTTTTAACTCAAATGGATGATTCCAACAAAACTCAGAAGACTTATGTTGACTCTTAGCCATCAACAATAATTGATTTTTAACTTAAATCATCACTAACTTCTCATGTAAAACACTATGTCCATTAAGATAACCCTCAAAAACATCTAATCAATAAAGTGTATTTTTAAAATGGAAATCATACAGATCATTGAATGGAACCATTAATAAAAATGTCTTATAAAAATTATTAAAATAAAACTCAAGAAGTCCCAAATAGATATCCCATAACCCTTTGAAATCCAAAACATAATATTGAAGTAGATTCTATTGGATTTGAATAGCACGATTCATCTAGAAAATATATATATGGATGTTAATTTTCAATCAATATGACATGAGTACCCATCACCTCCTAGAGACACTTCCAGAACATAGAGGTAAAATTGGAATCCCTATCTGAATCAATTGAGGATTGAACCCCATGAAACCTCATAATCTTATACACTTACATATTTACCAAACCATAAACTTTTTTGGTATGCTATATCATGATAAAGTGTTCTGATTAAATCAATATATCTATCAAAACCAAGATTTCATCACTTTCTCATGGACTTCCTTGTAATCTGATGAAAAAAATCCCTGAATAAATATTCTGATTTCAATAATGTCATATGAAGAGGTTGAACCAAACCTAAACCTTTTATGGGTTATCTAATCTAATGGTAGGTATAGCAATGAGAGACAATGTTATATATTCCATTTTTCATTCTTAAACACCAAAATTGATTCATAATTACACAATACTTCTTTTTAGTGCCAGGGTGAATAGCCTGCAAGGACTTATGAATGTAACACCCAGATATTTTGTGAAATATAATTTTTTAATAAATATAATCTTCTTGATTTTTTTACATGCAACATTGAGTTTAGATTTCATTACATGGAACACTGAGTGTAACCTATGTTACATGCTACACACATATTAAACAAAACATAACATACTATTAAAAAATTATTATTTAATATGATTCTTATCACCATGATATTAGAATGGAGGGTATGATTTATATTAACTAAATTATAAAAATATAAGGTCTAAAAATGTATATAAAATGGATTCTTTGATAAATAATTAATTATAAATTAAAATTAAAACTATTTAAAAATAAAGGAAATGTTATTGTTAAAAACTATTTTTATTAACACAAATGTGTTTAAGCTAAATTAATTTTTTTGTGAATTATTTTCATTAAATTTATATATTATATATTAAATAATTTTGTTAAAATTCAACTTATGTGTTTAAAGGATAATATATAATAATAAATCTAATTTTACATTTAAAAATAATATATTTCTAAAATGAAGTTTGTCATGTTTTTATGAACTGAAATTAAAACTAATTTTTGACTTTTTTAGAAAATTTATTAGAAAAAATGAAATTAATTTTTGAATTCATAAATTAAAAATTTTATTCTTTTAAAATATTAATAATTTTCTAAAAATATTATTTTTTGATAAATAGTTAAATATAAATTATTTTTAATTAAAATCCCCTCTTCGATTAACTTATTTATAAAGTTAAATTATATTGTAATTTTTTAGAAATTAAAATAAGTTCAATAATATATATATTATTCTAATTTAGGTCATTTTAATCATTTTCATAATGAATTTTGATATAGAAACCTTGTAAACATTTGACCATTTTCCCTTTGAAAACCCACTTTCTCGTAGTGTCTGTGGGATTAATTTAAAATTAAATTTTTTAGTTTATGTTCATTTAATATAAAATAAAATATTCCATATTTGAAATATAAATTTTTTATATTATCTAATAAGTTTAACATAATTTTTTACCAAATTTAATAGTGAAAAAAATAAAAATACATTATTGGTGTTAGATAAAAACAAGTTTACTAGGGGTTAAATTTAAAGATAAGGGTTAAAAAGACCAAATTTGTTTTCTAAAATATATTTTACGGCCATATATAGACCCTATCTTGCATAAATATAGATATTATTCCATTATTTAAAAAATTTTCATGTTAAAAACGTGGTTATACTTTTTTCTTTTTAAAAATTACAACTGTTACACTCACCTCACATATAAAAGCCCTCCTCCTCTTCTATCCTCTTGAAACCTTAAAACCATTTTCTCAGAAAATACCTACCCAAATAACTTCCAAAAGTATATCCTATAATCTTATAATATTATAATTTTTTCATTAATCCAACCAAAAAATTATTTTGTCTTAAATATAAGTTTGTTACCCAAAGAAGAGGTTTTATTATTCAATAAGGGTTTTTATTTTATTTCTTCCTCCACCTCATTCAATTATTATTAAAAAATGTTGATATAATAAAATAATTATATTTAAGGTGATGATATGTTGTTATGTTATATACATGAACTAAAACCATCCCAACATCTATCAAATGGGTTTTGAAATCATCATTCGTGCGTACGTTAGAATACCACTTCATTAACCATTACCATCCGTTTTTCCCTTACCACCACTCACGATTGAGTATGACAATGGAAATAAAGTTTATATATGTTAATTATCACTTAATAATACCTATTTATTCTTTATAATATATATATATATATATATATATATATATATTAATTTCCATTCATTAGGGGATAAAATAACATTTCATGTGTGTATGGAAGACTACCACCTCACGAAGCGATGTGATTCATTTTTCACTAACTCTTTATAGGGAAGAAAATTAGGACAATTTTTATGAATATATGTGAATTAAAAGAATTAATTATGATATTAATGAAATATTTATCATTATTAAAATATAATATATCATTTTTATTCTTACTTTTTTAGTCACTAAAAGATGATAACGTCATTCATGTATGTGTGAATTACAGCCTTCATGAAGCAATGTGATTCTCTATTTTCATCACAACACCACATGGAAGATATTTATAAGTTTATTTAAAGGAATAATATTTAATTTATTATATTATAATCATTATTTAAATTTAAAGTATTACTTACCTCCTTTCCTTAATGATCATTGGAAAATGTAAATGTTACTCATGTGTACGTACGACCTACCATCTCGACGATTGTATCATAATTTATTAATCAACACCTTATTTTCTAATTAGTATTAAGATTATAATTGATGCATAAATGTGATAATTATTTCATGATTATTATTCTAATGATGATGGAACCATGATAAAAGTATGAGGACTGAAAATTACATATCAAAATATATACAAAAAACAATGTCCCTATTATGGGAAACCTGATTTTAACAAGAAATTGGTAATAAAAAGGTAATGAATGATCATAATTAAATCATATATTGTAAAATATATAAAATTATTATTTGATAAAATATTTATAATAAAATTATATTTATGATATAGGATTTTCAAATGTCTATAAATGAATTCAAGACTTATGGTAAGGGATTTTTGGACTCTCTTTTATTTTTGGGATATATAAACAAATTCATCATTCATATATTTTATATGTTTTAAACCCTATTGACTTATGTTGTCATGAATATCCTTATTTTCATTATATTTAATGTTTTGATTTATATTATTATTTATTAAGGCTTAATATGAAAATGTTTCTAAATCGGTAAGGCATTTTGTCTCAATTTTATTTCTTTGAGACATATGTTATGTTATAAACCAATATTGATTTATGTGGTCTAAATATATACCTTTTTAAATTTAATATCATGAATATATTTTTTCATATGATATTTTGAGTTTAATTTAATGTTATTCCTTCATGGGGATTATAATTCAATGTTTCAAATGTGGTTAAGATTTTATATTACAATCTCATCATTTATCAGAACTGTTTATGGATAAGTTTCTTCTAATGAAATATTATGATCCATTTCTCAAGAAAGTAATGAATTTCATTCTCTTATAATTATGTATTGAGAATAAATTTTTTACTTAACTTTACTCTCTTTATGTACTCAATGGTTCAAATGATTTTTTAAGAAAAATCATATCTATTTCTCTCTTCAGTCAAAAATATCTTTTCTTCCAAATTCATATTTTCTAAATATGATTAAAAAAATTATTAATATCTAAATGAGTTATTAATGAAATTTTTACCCATGTTTGAATTTTACTAATTTTTCTAAATGAATCTTCTTTATTTTTTTCAAATAAATACCATTTGGATTTTACTGAAAATGGGATAGGTATCTTCAGTTTAATGTGTATTCCATGAAAAAAATTTCCCGCTGTCATGTCCATTATTTTATTTTAATATTAATTTTTAATTTTACAATGTTATTTTAAAATAAAATAATTTTTAAGATGTTTTATGTTTTAAAAAGTTAATTTCAAAGTAGAATGTATATTTTTAAAAAGAAATGTTTTAAATGATTTTTAAAGATTACTTTATATATTAAAAAGGTTATTTTCAAAGGAAAAGTCTTAAAAAATGTTTTATATATTTAAAGATTATTTTAAATGTGGAAAAAATATTTCTCTGAAGAAATAATTTAATTGATTTTTAGATATTTCTTTAAAATATTTCATGTTTATTTTCCAAAAAAAGGATTTCCTTAATATGCGATGAATTTTTATTTTTAAAAAGTAATTTTCAAAATGTTGGTATATTAATTTAAAAATGTTTTAAGCGACATTTAAAAATAATTCTTCATCTACAATGACATCCTTTGATGTAAAGTATTCTTTCCTAGGGATATGAAACAAGGATATAATTATTGTTATTTTTATAAATGGTTTATGATGACATGATGTTTATGAAAACCATTTCTTTTCCAAATATTATACTATTATAACATTCTTATGATACCCACTTCTTTGTTCAACAGTTTATGCTATGATGAAGTGATAAACATGTTTCTTTTACAAAGGTTATGATATAATGGAATGTTTTTTAAAACTATTTAATTTCATGGGTTATGATATGATGAATGTTTTATGATATTATGGTACATATACCTATGATTTTAATTTTGTGATGGGTGAGACCTATATCTCCCTCCAATGTATTGGGTAAATATTTATGTATCATAAGATAGATTGGATGGGAATGGTTATTGAACCCAGTTTCAAAGGGGAATTTTTTTTTATGATGTTCTTGGAGTGAACCTTGTCTGTGATGATGGTTTGGGGAGGAACCCATTCCAATATGATAGCCTTGTAAGTGATCATTTACTACTATATAAATTATTTTATATACTTATACTTATGAAATAAATCTATGTCTTATTCCCATGTTATGATCTCATGTCTAATTTTATTTTTTATTGTGATTCATGTCTTATAAACTATCAATATTTATTCCCTAACTCAATATTATAATCTTTGATAGGTAGCATACAATTTTAAAATGTTTTGCTCATATTCTCATAACCTTATCTTCATGTTATAATTACATATATCCTTTTTTACCCTTACTAAGAATCTAAGCTCACCCTTTATTATGTTTCATATCCCTAAATTATGATGAAAGTTTTTATATAGGTAATGTTTATGAAGAGTAGTAAAGGGGAAGATCCTTAAGAAAGATAATTTATATATTACACCAAATTAGAATATTGTGTACCTATTCTATAAAGGCTCTAAACTATTATAGTCCTCAAGAATGTTTTTTTATAATGTAATGAATATTAATCTAAAAAGGTTCAATATCCATGAATGAAATGTTTGTGTCACTATATTTGGAATAAGAGGAATGTTTTAGTTAACCATTAGAAACTAGAATGAGAAAACTACAGTTAGATACCAAGGTTTATTTCTAAGGATATGTACACTAATATCTCTAAGGATTATTCTAATAATGATTCAATGTATAGTAAAATTTATTTGAATTTTTGTGAAGGATAGAGTAAGTTGTTTATATGAAATTACATCACTATCTGGATACTATATATGTATGTGGCTCTAGAAAAAAGGTACCTAGTGGTAATAATGTTAGGTCAGATACATTGATGGCTGAATGACAAGATGTGGGGGGTGAATTGGTCTTCTTACAATTATTAGAGTTACTAAATATTTATTTTAGAATTTTTGTGACTTTATAAAAAATTATTTAACTAAATTATAATTATATTGGATATGTTAAGAGTTTATGAAAAAACAATTAAAGATATAAACATAAATAATTTTATATTAGTTCCGATATAAACGTTCATATGACTACTCTTTACACCACAACAAATGGATTATGGAACCCACTATGAAAGAGAGACTTTTATAAGGGAGAAATCTAAAAAAATAATTTTACACAGGAGAAATACCAACCTAGGAATTTATGAGGAGAAACCCCAAGAATAGAAACACGGTATTTTGTGGGAAAATACAAAAACCCATGATTTCTATAGAATTATACCTAACCTAAGTCCTTTAATTTTTCTTAGTTGTTCATAAGGGAAGAATACTTTTTAGAGTTAGTATAACATATTCGAGAAAGTATTATGTATAGACAACTACCCAGAATGAAAAATATAACAAATAATAAAACTAGAAAAAATAAAATTGAATTGTTGTTGGTGAAATTGTTGATGTAGACCCTTCAAATTGAATCAAATAATGTAATATGACCATTATGGAAAAGTTAAAATATATCTCTTCAAGGAGAATGAAGTTGAAGAAGATTTTTTTACTTCCTTGACTATTCATTATAAAAGATATAAACATATTTTATATGATTACATGTATTTGTTTGAGTATGATCACATGTAGTCATCATGTATTATACCAAGAATCCTTTGATTTCATTATATGTAAATCTATCTGGGCTACAAACTTGGGAAAACTATTACAAAAATTCAAATTAATAATGATATATTCAAATATAAATCTTACATAGATAAAACCATTTCCATAAATATCAAGATATTAAAAACATTTTAAATAATTTATTTAATAAGTTTAATAGATCTAGAAAAACTAACTAAAACTTTCAAACTAATACTATAAAACTCGACCAATCAATTACATGAAAACACACAATTAAATTGACCATAAAAATTATCAAATAATTTTTTTATAAATGCATAAAAAATAAAACATTTTTATCGTGCATTTTATATATTAAAAAATAATGAAAATATTTTACAATATTAATAACTAATTTCAAAAATAAATTAAATAGTAATTTATTAAATAATCAATATTTCTTGTTAAGAAGTATATATGATTTTCATGTTCCTATGAATTATGAAAACATTTTTTCAAATTATATTAAATAATGACCCATATATTTTTAAACTTTTTACACTGACTAAACATGATTAGTAAATAATTATAGAATATTAAAAATAACAAAAACAATTATTATAATCATGCAATATTTGAAATATAGAAATATATCAAAAATAGGGAATGATAGAATATTTTAAAAATAATAAAATTAACTGGAGACAATAAATATTTTTCAATGGTGGTAGCATAATTTTTTATAACCAATTATAACAAGAATTTTCTTCTTCTACCATTGAAGATAATGTTCTACCATATTACCTTCATTGGTAGTGATACCGGTATAAGAGAGGATCTAATACTACTTATGTGGTGCTACCATCATATTGGATAGTGTTGCTACTTGTAGTAAGTCACTACTACTATTTAGGATATATTGTTAAAGGTAAAACACCTACCTTTGAAATAAAAATAGATATACCATTGGCTTGAAAATAGATCTACCATTAGAAGTAAAAATAATATACCATTGGAAGTAAAATTAATTTACCATTGGTAGTAAAACTGATCCACCATTACTAATAAAATAATCACACTTCCAATTTAGATAGATCTACCATCGGTTTAGATAAATATATTATTGGATGAAAACTTAGTCTTCTATTGGAGTGAAATATGATATACCATTGAAAAAACATTTTCTAACATTACAGAAAAACACATAACATTGAAGGATTGGATAGAGGAATAAGTTTATATTGTTTATGGAGAGACCTATTATAAAAAACCCAATACACTAGCATGGTGGGGAAGATGAAGGTGAAACCATAGAGGAAAGCTCGAGGTAGAGGATTATGAATAGTAATTTATCAATTCATGTAAAGAATAACACATAGTCCTTCATGAATTTTGAAACCATATAAATGATATAATTAGATGTTGGTACAAAATAATTAAATATAGATAATTTATAGATCTTTCCAATGAATCAAAATTATCTTTAATCTAATTGGTATATAAAAAGATGTCATCAAAATATATTGAAAAAACTTCTAAAAAAGTAATTGAAAAATTGTATAACATCATACATTTTTAAGTCACCTAAATGAAATTATTAAATTATCATGTAGATATATAAAAACTTATTATATTGATAACCCAATAAAGACCAACCAATTCTAATGTGAATCGAAAGATATTTTGGAAATAAATAAATATTTTCAATTTTGGAAATTATATAATTCCATAACTGTTACAAGATCATCACACATTTTTTTTCACCACTTAAAAACATTAAAAGTTCTATTTATCAAAATTAAATATACAGAAATGTTTTATCTATCCAACGAAACAATTCATGTAATAAGTATATATATATTAATAATTTTATAAAATAATAACCAAAGAAAACTTAACAACACAATAAAAAAAACACTGTTCATACCAAAATCATGTACCATGTTTGTATGACAATGTAAACATATGTTAGATAAAAATTATATCTTTAAAATCAAATAGTTACTATAAAAAATTTCTCACTATAAATCCTAATATTGTTAAAAAATTGTGAAATAGTAAAAAAGTGATTTTCACATGAAATGATAAGGGGATTTTTTAATATAAATGAAATAGTAGTATTATTTTTAATCAAAAAATGAAAATACATAAAAAGTAAAATAACACTGAAAAGAGAACATTGATTTGGACTTGATCATCACCTAGTTCATGACAATGCTACATGCTATACTTCTGGTTTGACATTGCTGAGGAATATGCTTTGGAAATTCACAAACTCTTTATAAACCATTAATAATAATTTAAATAGATGATGATTAATAATAACCTAGGATAAATATAAGGTGTCATATATTATAAATAGAGTCAATAGTTAGACATCATAAAATTTATTTTTTTGGAATATGTAGTTTTCCACTATGATTATTTTTGCTGACACAATGCTTTTTGGATTTTATCAATGGATGGAACCAAAAGGTATAATGTTAACAATAATCTATTGGGTAATTTGATTACTATGAGAAACCAAATTGGAAGATAAATGTAGGCAGATATATTATTATTATGCCTAAGTATCTAACACAATATATGATTAACAATGTTTACTTCCATGAAATTCCTAACACATTAAACGAGAGGGAGATATAATTTTATGAAATTTCATGTGGTAATGAACATATGAGAAAGAATATTCATCTTCCTACCTGTCAATAATATGGGAATAAGAAGTGGGAGGGATATATCAAATAGAGAGTAAGATGTAATTTGTTTATAAAGAAGGTCATAGAGTGAAACATTACTGAGGATTTCATTGTATCATGTGTGGGGAACATTAGAATTATCCAACTCAATGCCTTGATCCAATAAATAACTTCTATACCAAAGAAAAAAACTATTATATTATAATCATTAAAGTGTAAATACTGAAGTATTTATGTATTTGGAATCAAGAATTTGGTTGTAGAATTATTTTAGCGATGGTATTTTGGTTATAAGAATCATGAATCATCTAATGATTTGATTATTTTTAGATGCATATATGTCTCAATGTAATATTAACATAATAGTTTTGGATACAATTATGGGTTTATTTTTTTATGATTTATTATAATTTCAATGTTTTTGAAACCCATTTTTATATTTTATTTGTTGGATGTTTATAAATATTAAGGATATGTTGATATACATTAAAGGTAATAAAACCCTTAGGTTTTGAGGAGGAATTCCTTTTTATGGATGTATGATTAAAGGGTTTGTAACTCTTAGGGTTTATATTATCTTTGATAATATATTAATTATGAGTTATTAAAATTTCGAAAAGTATTTATTAATATAGTTTTGAAAAAAGGATAACCGACAGGATGGGTGAAAACTTATCACATCTCAAAAGGTTGTTATGCGTGAACCAAAAACTAAAGGGAGAAAACAGTATGGTTTCTACCACTGGTTGACATAAAAGATTATTTTTAGTGCTATAAAATAAAGAGATATATTTATGATTATATAAAATTATTCTTAGTATGTTATAAATTAAAGTCAAAGATAAGAACATTTAAAATGATTTTATGACCACTATCCACACTAGAAATGAATTGGGAAGAGATCACTATGGGTTTTTTTCATTCGAATCCCCCAAAAAATATAAATAGAATAATACTACATGGATTATAGTCAATATCATTATGAGTTAATCACATCTTATCACTATCATAGAATATTTATCTTTGTAAAAGCTTTATTGGATGTGTATTACTGATGAGTTTGGGATTTCATGGAGTACAAAATTATATTTTATCTGATTAGGATCTGAAGTTTAGATTGAAGTTTTTGAGAAGTATTCAGAAGGATCTTAATTTAGAGTTGATTTTCAAAATTATATATTATCCTCAGGTATATGGATAGGCTGAGAGAACAATTAAAACTATAGATGTTATACTAAGATATTGTTATATGTATTTCAAAGGTTGGTGGGATCAACACCTTCCTCAAGTTGAGTTTACTTACAACAATATATTTCACTCAAGAATTTAGATGGTTACTTATAAAGATTTTTATGGAAATAAGTGCATAAATCCCACATATTGGAATGAAGTTGAAGAAATAAATCTATCGAGACCATAGATTGCTAATGAAATTTAAGATAAGGTTATCATTATTCAGCGACACATACGATAAAATATGGCAGAAATGTTATGTAGAAAATCATCAACACGATATAGAATTTGAAGTTCATGAGAAGATGTTTTTATGAATTTCTCGATGGAATAAATAATAGGAAACTAATACCAATGTATATTAGTCCCTTTAAAATTATTGATCATATTAAGATTGTTTCTTATATTTGGGTGCTTCCGAAGAAACTTTCTCAGGTTAATGATGTGTTATATGTATCTCTCATGAGGCAGTACATTCTTAATCCATGACATGAACTGAACATAGAGGTTGTACCATGGGGGAATGGTCTTTCTTATAAGGAACAATCAGTTGAGATTTTGGATTGAATAAAGAATGCACTACAACACTTGACCACTCACCTAGTCAATGTTTTGTGGTGAAACGAACAACTTGAGGATTATAAATTTGAACCTAAGGATGTGATGAGGAAAACTTATCCTTAGTTTTTGGTATCAATGTGATGAATTTTGGGGGAGAAATTCATTTTAAGGGGGTATAATTTAACACCCGGTGATTTTGTGAATTATTTTTTTAATAATATTATTTTTTTCAAAAAAATTTATTAGACGCAACGTTGAGTTTAGCTTTCATTACACGCAACACTCAGTGTAACTCATGATACAAAATCTTATTATGAAATATGATAGTTATCGACTATCCATTAAAATGGAAGGTATGAATAATATTAAAAAAAAGAAAATATATGGTTTAAACATGTATATAAAAATAATTCTTTGGTGACCAATTAATTATAAATGAGAATTAACACTATTTGGGAAAAAAATGAAATTTTTTTCTTAATTGTTTTTCACAAAATGGAATTTTACCTTAATTAATTAAAAAAATTACTTTGGGTGAATTATTATAATGAAATTTAAATATTAAATATTTAGAAAAGTGTTTAACATTCATCTTATTTGTTTTCTATATAATAAATAAGAAGAAATACAATTTTATGCATAAAAATCTATTTTTCTAAAAATAGGTTTCATCTCCATTTTGTGTAATTACATTAAAATTAATTTTATACAATTTTATAAAATTTATTTGAAAAAATAATGTTGATTTTTTAAATCATCACTTCCAAATTATCTTGGGGTTAATTTTTGATAATTTTTTCTAAAGAGTTATTTTTTGGTGAATATAGAAAAATACTTAATTTCTTCATTGAAAACTTCCTTCTCATTTAAATTATTTATAAAGTTAAATTATATATTTAATTTATTTTAAATTAAAATTACTTAAACTATATATATATTAGTATAATTTAATTAATTGGATTAATTTACATATGGAATTTTTATCTAAAAACCTTGTAATCTTCGGAACATTTTCTCTTTGAGAACCATATTTCTCTTCACATCTGTTAGAATAATTTTAAATTAAATTTTACACATTATGTGAATTGAATTTTGAAAAATGGAATAAATTTTTTGAATCATTATAATTCATATTTTAAATTTAGGAAAACTTAATTGTTTTACCAAAATGAATAGTATAAATATTAAAAATTAATTTTAGCGGTAAATGTTAAATGTGTTTACCAGGGGTTATCCTAAATAGATAAGGGTTAAAATTACATATAAACCAGTCTAAAATATATTTGATTATTATATTGATACCCTATAATTTATAATTGTTGATAATAATATATTATTGAACCTTTTTACCTATGAAAAACGTGGGTACACCTTTTTATTTAAAAAAATTACAAGTGTGCCACTCAACTCACTTATAAAAGGCCATCCCCTCTCCTCTTATCTTCAAACATCCAAACACTTTTTTGATATAATACCCACCAAAATAAATTCAAAAATCAACTCCTATAATCATAAAACCCATATTTTGGGTATAAATCCTACTTAGGAATGCTTTTGGCGCAAACCATAGGAGGCTACTTGAAGAAGATGTAACATTTTTAAATGAGTGCTTTTATTATATTTATTCCACCATCTCCTTAAATTACTGTTAACAATTAATGATATAATAACATCAATATTGTACATAAAATTATATGTTTTTATGTTAGGGTCAAGACCTATAACCATACTCACATCCATGAAATGGGTTACGAAATCATCAATCTTGTATACTGCGGACTACCACCTCACGAACCAATGACATTCAATTTTCCATTACCAACTCTCATGATTGGGTATGAAAATTTATATAAATTATATATATGATATTTATAACATAATATACGTTTGGAGTCATTATATCATATATTCCTTTTTTACTTTCCATTCCTTAGGGGATACAATCACATCGCTCGTGTGTACAGTGGACTACCGCTTCACAAAGAGATGTCATTCGTTTTCAATAACTCATTACATGGAAGATATTAAGGATGTATTTATTGAATATATGTGTTATAAATGAAAAATTATGGTATTAATGAAATTTTTATCCTTATTAATAGATAATATATCATTTTATTTATTACCTTTTCATTCGCTAAATTATGATAATGTCGTTCATGTACGTGTGGATTATAACCTTCACAAAGCAATGTGACTCTCTATTTTCATACCCAAACCACACAGATGATATGTTTAATTATATTTAAAGGAATAATATTTTATTTATTATTTTATTATCATTATTTAAATATAAAATATTATATACTTCATTTCCATAATGATCATTGAAAAATGGGAACGTTACTTATGAGTACGTACGTCCTGCCGTCACCATGATCATAACTTGATTCATTTCTCAAATCCAAATTTAAGGATTGGTCATAAATGTATAATTGATTTATAAATATGATTGTTATTTCATGATTGTAATTCTGGAGATTATAGTACAATTATCAATGTAATCGGATCAAAAATAAAAAATAATAACATATAAGAAAAACAAAGCGGTTATTACCCAAAACATAATTTTAACAAATATTTGATAATAAATGATTAAATAATGGTAATAATAAATTGTATATAGTATAATATATATAATTATGGTTCTATAATTTATGTATAATTATCATATATTTATTACATAGGAGGTTTTAATGTGTATGAAGGAAGTTGAGACTTAAGGTAAGTGTTTTATAGTATCTCTTTTATTTTTGAGGGACATATAAAAATTCACAACATATTTATTTTATGTGGATTACATACTTCACATTTTTATGTTATATCATAAATCTAATTATTTTAATAACATTAAATGTTTCATTTTATGTTTTAATTTATTGTCATTTAGGATGAAAATGTTACCAAAGCGGTAAGATATTTTTGTCATAATTTTATTTCCTTGATACATATGTTATGTTATACACATATATTAATTTAAGAAGTTTATATTCATACCCTTTGACATTTAATATCATGATGTTATTTATTATCGTAGTATTTTTAGTTTCATTTAATGTTATTCCTTCATGGTGATTACAATTCAATGTTACCAATGTGGAGAAGATTTTATGTTATAATCCCATCATTTATCATGATTTTTTTTACTATGATTCCAATGATGACATATTATAATCCATTTATAATGAAACAAATGAAATTTATTATACTAATCTTATTTCCTGAGAATATTTTTTTCTGTTCATTTTCCTCTCTTTATGTAATTAGGAGTTTGAAAAAAATTATTTTAGAAAAATTGCCTTTATTTCTATATTTAGTTAAAAACCCTTTTTCATCCAAAACCATGTCTTCTAAATATGTTTTAATTTTTTTAGATTTATCAAAATGATTAATTAAATATATTTTTGCACATTATAAATTTTTAAAAAATATTTTTGAAGGAATATTCATTTTGTTTTCCCAAAAATCCCCATTTCACTTTTACCAAATATGTGAAAGGGATCCTCATTTTAATGTGTAAGACATGAATAGAATTTTTGGTTGTCATGTATATTTTTTACTTTGAAACTTACTCTAAAATTTTACATGTATATTTTCAAAGAAAATGATTTTCAAAAATCTTTTATGTTTTAAATTTTTTTTACAATGTGGAATATTTTTTCCTCATGAGATGTTTAAAATGATTTTAAATATTCTATTATAAGTTATAATGGTTATTTTAAAAGAAAAGGATTTTGAAAATTTATTACATTTCTAAAATTTATTTTCAAAGTTGAAATAATATTTTCCTAAAGAATTATTTTAAATTTTTTTTAATTTTTTTATAATATTATAGGGTTATTTTTAAGGAAAATTATATACGAAATATGTGATGAATTTATTTTTTAAAAAGTGATTTTTAGAAAAATATAATTTTCCTCAAGAAATATTCCAAGTGATATTTAAGAATAAATCTACATATGAGATGACATACTTTAATGTAGCATACGATTTTCTAGGGATATATACAAATGATAACATTATTATTTTTCTATCTAAATGGTTTATGATGGAAATATGTTTAGGAAACCTATTTCTCTTTAACAGGTTATACCATGATAAAATTCTTCTAAAACCCCATTCATTTGCCATGGGTTATGATATAATGAAATAATTATGAAACTTGTCTCTTTTCAAGAGGTTATGACATGATGAAATATTTATGAAACCCATTTAATCTCATGGGTTATGCAATAATGGAATTTTTATGATCTCGAGGAACAAATATGTATGTTTTTTTTATTTGATGTTTGGGATATATATTTACCTCCAATGCATTGGAATAATATTTATTTCTCATAAGATAGACATTAATAGAACTGAGACTAAACCCAGCTCAGTAAGAAACTTTATCTACTACGATGGTCTTGGGAGTGAACCATAAATACTACGATAGTTAGGGAAATAAAATCATTCCACTATGATATCCTTATTATTAATCCTTGACTACTATGGAAATGATTTTATATTCTTATACGTATTCCACAATTAAATGTCTTATGAAAATGTTATGCTCTCATGGATCATGTTCGTTTATTTCCTTATGTTTAATGTCTTGTGAACTGCAAATCCTTATTTAAGGACTCAAGAATATGGTATTTGATATGAAGGGTATGGTTTTAAAATATTATGATCATGTTCTCATACCCTTATATTCATGTTATGCTTACATATCTCCCTTTTTTACCCTTACTGATCATCTAAGCTCACCCTTTATTATGTTTCCTTTAGTCGGGTTATGTTTAAATGCTTTAAGTATAGTATGTTTATAGAGAGTAGTAAAGGATAAAATCATTATTGGAGAAGTTGAAGATATTTCACAAAATTATAATATTGTGTACCTAGTCTCCAAAGACACTAAACCGTTACAGTCCTCAAGTGCATGTTTAGTTAATGTATATAATATTAATCTAAAAGGATATAATATCCATGTGTTGAAAGTCTGGGTTTCTATACTGATAATCTGACTTCATGATTTTACTAATAGATTCTAAGATAATGAATAGGCTCATAATTCAAAGAATACCTTACAGAGAGAGTGAAAAACTAGTAATTATCTCCCCACCAAAAAAGGATTCCATGATATCCCTGAACTCGTTATCCTTCTTCTTCTCCTAAATAATTGACTCAATGAGGGATGATGAAAACTCAAAGACTTCCAAAATCACACCCATCTCATCCACGCTCACCTTTAGGTGTATATATGAAAAGAATCCCAAGATATTATATCCATCCTTATATTCCATAATGTAAAGAGAATTAAATTTCCATCTATGGATGTTAGTGAAAACATTCCCCTTTCTAGGAGTGTACACAATGTCAATGTCAAACAATTGATTGTACTCCACCCAATGCCTCTTTTTAAAGTTAAATTATTTTTGTATGAAGATATAGACTATGAATATATGATTAGAATAGATAGTGAACCTTTACCACAAAGGGTATTGTCACAAAAAATTAAGAGCATACATAATTGTAGCATGTTCAATATCATGAGTGGTATAGTACTTTTCATGCGGACGAATATGATGAAATTCATACACCAATAAATGATATCCTTGTATAACCATTAAAATAAACCACATATCCCTGACTAGATTTTAAAAAAATATTAATAGGATTTGAGGTTATATTTTATTTTAATTCTGTAAAGGAAATGTGAAATTTTGTGTCCTATAAGAATTTAATCCTATTCAAAGAATGAGATGTCAATGGTGATGCATGTTTTGAGATGTATTTCATGAACCCTGGATAAGAAATAGTTAAAAAAAAATATCTCAAAGAAATTATGTAACATATTGATCTGTGGGCCACACACTGGTTCCCTAAGCCAGTTGGTTACATGACCTCATGTGAACCTCCTCATATAAAAGAGGCTTCCGACAAGAAGTGAGTGTAAAATATATAACATGGAGAGAATATACTCTTTTTTATTGAATACAAAAAATAATAAAAATAAATAAATAATAAAAAAAATGATAATAACCATAACCAGAATAATATCATTATCACATGATCACCAAAATAAGATTAAAATATCTAGACCAAAACCGTAAATATTTCATGTCATATTTGTGTTAAGTGTCTAGATAAAACCAAAAATAAAACACAATTATAACCCCCCCCCCCCAAATGGGTCTAGATATCATTTCTAGTTCCATTATCCATGATCTATCACAAATCATCTATCTAACATAGGGCTCTTTCCCGTATCCTATCCTAAAAACATATAGTCTATTCGAGTGCCAATCATGCAGTATGAGTAGGGTGTGAGTACAACTATGAAGTCCACCACCAATGGAATATAAAACAATATATATTCTATAACATTGTATGATGGTGTATAAGGAATAAAGTGAAATAAATTAAATAGTTATCATAGTTCATTATTATTTAATTACCCATATAAATTACCTAGGTTCATGATGAAACCTAAACCATTAATACCTTCTTTGACCCATGTCGGAGTTTGAACCATATCACATAGGTAATCACAATTAATTATAACATTAGATTCAATTATCAATTTAATTTCAATTTTTTATCATGGATACTTTGAACCATAGTCCAATGCCAAAATATTGGGCCTAGAACACATTTTATAGAACCTCATGGGTATTTGAAGCATTAGTCCTTTTCACAATACTCATTATTATCACATATGGGGTTTTTAAGCTTCAGTCCATATCCCACAAACATATATCAGTCAATCATATATGAGATCTTCAATCATAAATCCATGTCCCAGACATGTATATCACATATATTACAATGTCATATATATCATGAATATCTCATACATTAAGGTTAATAATCATTAACCTTCTTATCAATATTCAAATCATTGTAAAATATTTCAATTTATCAAACAATTAAGTTTCACCAATTTAATTCACATGGAATAATATGTAAAATTCACTATTAAACCATTTATAAACATATAATAATATAAAAAATTAACCCTTAAAGGTTAATCCAACCATACCTTAATTACCATTAATCAACCAATTCCATAATTCCAATAATTAACCAATTTCATAACCCAATTGGTCAATCAATTCCAAAATGTGTTAATTAATTAATTAAACTATTAATTAATCCAATTCGAGGTTCAATTTATAAATGTGAAATAAATATTTCACAATTACAAACACATAATTGAAATAAAAAACTTTATAAATTGATAAATAGACCACCTAACTAAATATCATTGACAGAAATTCTCCCAACAGATATTCGACAAATTGAAATAGAATGATCAAGATCACAATAAAGAATGACATATAGAACCAAATCCTAAAAACACGATCAAATAGATCAATAACCAACAAAAAGTATATCTAAACGAATGCCAACAGGGAATAAAATACTCTTATTCACTTGGGAAGAGATATGGGAGAGAGATAAAACCACACTAAAAGAGATTAAATATTTGAAGAGGTTTAGATCCTTCAATTGGATATTTTATTCATCAATAATGGAGGTTATAGGATTCTCGAAACCTCCTTGGGAGCTTCAAGATTTATTGGAACACTACGGGAAAAATGGTTAATAGCGACGAGGTATTTGCGACGGGCCCCGTCACAAATAACCGTTTTTAATGTCGCCCATAATTAAATGCGGTCAGAGTTATTTGCGATGGGGTTCTATCCCCGTCGCAAATACCCCGGCGGCAGGGGTTATTTGCGACGGGGCCCGTCGCAAATAACCGTTTTAATGCCGCCCATAATTAAATGCGGCCAGCGTTATTTGCGACGAGTCCCGTCGCAAATATAGTTATTTGCGACGGTTTTTCCGTCGCAAAAAAGCCCGTCGCAATTAATCTAACCTATAAATACTGCCAACCATTACAATTTTCCCACTCTCAACTCTCAACCGTTCTAAACACTCTGAATCTTTTACGACTTTCAGTTGTAAATTTTTTTTCCGACTTCGAGGATTCAGTTGGTGGTGTTCTACAATTACAGCGGCTCGACATTGATATCAAGTTTAAGGTTTTTATCTGAATTTTAATTTAATATTTATTTTATTTATTATATTTATTTAGTTTAAATTTTTAGATTTTTTTTTTCTGATTTCTAATTAGAAATAATTATGAATAAGTATTAATAATTAACAATAATTAGAGACAATTAAACACTAATTAATTTAAAATAGTTAACTGTAATTACAATTAATTAGCAGTAATTATGAAAAATTAAAATTAGTTTGAATTAATTAATAATAATTAGAAATAATTAACATTAATTAGTAATAATTTATAATAATTACCAATAATTAGTAATAATAACTAATAATTCCCAATATTCAATAATTGCCAATATTTGTCAACATTTGTCAATATTGTTTTCCAATAATTACCAATATTTACCAATAATTGCAAATAATTGTCAATATTAACCAATAATTAGGAATAATTACCACTAATTAAGAATAATTACCAATAATTAGGAATAATTACCAATAATTAGGAATAATTACCAATAATTAGGAATAATTACCAATAATTAGGAATAATTACCAATAATTAGGAATAATTACCAATAATTAGTAATAATTACCAATAATTAGGAATAATTACAAATAATTACCAATAATTACCAATAATTAGTAATAATTCGTAATGATTACCAATAATTAGTAATAATTACCAATAATTACCAATAATTACCAATAATTAGTAATAATTTCCAATAATTATTAATAATTACCAATAATTAGTAATAAATAGTAATAAATAGTAATAATTACCAATAATTAGGAATAATTAGTAATAATTACCAATAATCACCAATAATTAGTAATAATTAGTAATAATTACCAATAATTAGCAATAATTAGTAATAATTACCAATAATTAGTAATAATTACCAATAATTACCAATAATTAGTAATAATTACCAATAATTATCCATAATTAGTAATAATTACAAATAATTACCAATAATTAGTAATAATTCGTAATAATTATCACTAATTACCAATAATTAGTAATAATTAGTAATAATTACCAATAATTAGTAATAATTAGAAATAATTACCAATAATTACCAATAATTAGTAATAATTAATAATAATTACCAATAATTAGTAATAATTAGTAATAATTACCAATAATTAGTAATAATTAGTAATAATTACCAATAATTACCAATAATTAAAAATAATTAGTCATAATTAGTTATAATTAGTAATAATTATCAATAATTAGTAATAATTACCAATAATCAGTAATAATTACCAATAATTAGTAATAATTAGTAATAATTAGTAATAATTAGTAATAATTAGTAATAATTAGTAATAATTAGTAATAATTACCAATAATTACCAATAATTAGTAATAATTACCAATAATTACCAATAATTAGTAATAATTAGAGATAATTACCAATAATTACCATTAATTAGAAATAATTACCAATAATTACCATTAATTAGTAATAATTACCAATAATTACCAATAATTACCAATAATTAGTAATAATTGCCAATAATTTCCAATAATTAGTAATAATTCGTAATAATTAGGAATAATTACCCATAATTAGGAATAATTCGTAATAATTAGTAATAATTAGTAATAATTAGTAATAGTTACCAATAATTACCAATAATTACCAATAATTACCAATAATTACTAATAATTACCAATAAATAGTAATAATTATCAATAATTAGTAATAATTACTAATAATTAGTAATAATTCGTACTAATTAGGAATAATTACCAATAATTAAGAATAATTCGTAATAATTAGTAATAATTAGTAATAATTAGTAATAATTAGTAATAATTAGTAATAATTGCCAATAATTACCAATAATTACTAATAATTAATAATAATTACCAATAATTAGTAATAATTACTAACAATTAGTAATAATTAGAAATAATTACCAATAATTACCATTAATTAGAAATAATTTCCAATAATTACCATTAATTAGTAATAATTACCAATAATTACCAATAATTACAAATAATTGGTAATAATTACCAATAATTACCAATAATTACCAGTAATTAGTAATAATTACCAATAATTAGTAATAATTACCAATAATTAGTAATAATTACAAATAATTACCAATAATTACCAATAATTATTAATAATTAGTAATAATTTGTAATAATTAGTAATAATTAGTAATAGTTAGTAATAATTACCAATAATTATTAATAATTACCAATAATTACCAATAATTACAAATAATTAATAATAATTAGTAATAATTTGTAATAATTAGTAATAATTAGTAATAATTAGTAATAATTAGTAATAATTAGTAATAATTACCAAAAATTAGTAATAATTAACAATAATTACCAATAACTAGTAATAATTACTAATAATTACCAATTATTACCAATAATTATTAATAATTAGCAATAATTAGTAATAATTAGTAATGATTAGTAATAATTAGTAAACATTAGTAATAATTAGTAATAATTAGTAATAATTACCAATAATTAGTAATAATTTCCAATAATTTCCAATAATTATTAATAATTACCAATAATTACCAATAATTACCAATAATTAGTAATAATTAGTAATAATTACCAATAATTAGTAATAATTACCAATAATTAGTAATAATTCGTAAAAATTAGGAATAATTACCAATAATTAGGAATAATTAGTAATAATTACCAATAATTTCCAATAGTGTCAATATTTACCAATAATTCCCAATACTTGTCAATATTTACCAATAATTTGGAATATTTACCAATAATTAGGAATAATTACTAATAATTAGGAATAATTAGGAATAATTACCAATAATTAGGAATAATTACAAATAATTAGGAATAATTACTAATAATTAGGAATAATTACCAATAATTAGGAATAATTACCAATAATTAGGAATAATAACCAATAATTACCAATAATTACCAATAATTACCAATAATTAGAAATAATTACCAATAATTAGGAATAATTACCAATAATTAACAATAATTACCAATAATTAGGAATAATTACTAATAATTAGGAATAATTACCAATAATTAGGAATAATTAGCAATAATTACTAATAATTACCAATAATTAGTAATAATTACCAATAATTACCAATAATTACCGATAATTACCAATATTTACCAATATTTAACAATATTTACCAATATTTACTAATATTTACCAATAATTACCAATATTTACCAGTAATTAGGAATAATTACAAATAATTAGGAATAATTACCAATAATTAGGAATAATTACCAATAATTAGGAATAATAACATTATTACATTAATAGTATATTTTATTATTAATATTAAAATAATATAATTTTCTATATTATATACAATTCTCCTTTCATCTGTGTGTTTTTTGTCTCCACATGTAATATTTGCATTCTTTTTCAAAATTATCAACCTACTCACCAATGGAGAGGTGAAAGTGAATGCAAATATTACATGTGGAGACAAAATGTTAAACACACAAATGATAGGAGAATTATATATAATATAGAAAATTATATTATTTTAATATTAATAATAAAATATACTAATAATGTAATAATGTTATTATTATATAATTAATATTTATGAAAAAATAATATTAGTATTATTAAAATAATAAAAATTTATATAATATTAAAATTATCAATATTTGTAACAGGTTTTTCTTTATTCTCAACATATTCAATTCTTAAAGGGTCAATTTTTAGGTCTATCTTAATGAAAAGTTTGCGTCAGTTGTGTCTGATGTAAACTCTATAATTATCCTTGCTTGAGTGTTATTTCTAACAAATTATTCAAAAACAGTAATACTTTTATATTTTATAGAAAAATATGGAACAACGAGGTTATCAACAGTCATTATTAGATGACCGCATATGGATAAATCAACGTATAAATCCAAATGGTTCTGGTTTAAATCCGGTATATATAGAGGGTGTGGAGACTTTTTTATCATTTGTGGAATCAAATTCAGAATTTGTTTCAGAAGGAAAAATAAAATTCCCTTGTAGAAAATGTGCATTGAGAACGTTTAACACGTTTGACAAAGTGGGGTGACATCTCTTGCGTTTTGGTTTTCAACCAGATTATGTTTTTTGGTATCAACACGGTGAACGCAATTCCAGAGAAGGTGATACCAAATTGATTCTGGATCCATCCCGGTTTCAAGATTTAGTACATGATGTTGCAGGTTCATCTGTTCAACATACAGAAACTCCGGCTGATATAGCTTCAAATCCTGAGTTGGCACCGTCTGAATTTTATGAGTTGTTGAGGTCTGCTGAGGATGCATTATATCCTGGATGCAAGATGAGAAAATTTGAAGCATTTGCAAAATTTATGGATATCAAATCAAATAACGGAATGTCAAACACTTGTTTTGACCAGATATTTTCTTTGTTAAAAACACTGTTACCCGAAGGAAATGTTTTGCCTACAAATTACTATGAGAGTAAGAGGCTGGTTCGAAATTTGGGACTTACTTGTCAGAAGATTCATGCATGTTCAAATGAATTCATTTTATATTCTGGGGAAAATGATTCGTTGGATAGTTTTCCCACATGTGGGCAACTGAGATATAAAGAAGGGTAACATGGTAAGTCTGGTTTGATTCCTGTAAAATAGTTGAGATATTTTTCGCTTACATCCAGACTTCAGCGTTTATACATGTCTAAGAATACAGCGAAAATGATGTCATGGCATAAAGTGAATATTTCAACTGATAAAAGCTTGAATCATCCAGCCGATGGTGATTCATGGAAAATTTTTGATAGAGTGCATCCATCCTTTGCTTTAGAAGCTAGAAATGTTCGACTGGGCCTTTCCACTGAGGGTTTCTGTCCGTTCGGATCTTATGGTAGTCAATATTCATGTTGGCCTGTTTTTTTATCTCCGTACCATTTACCTCCATGGATGTTGATAAAAGAGCCATATATATTTTTGACTTTACTAATTCCAGGACATCCGAAGAAGAATATTGATGTTTATTTGAAACCATTGATTGATGAATTAAGTTTATTGTGGAGTACTGGTGTCAGTACATATGATGTTACTACAGAACAGAATTTCATATTGAGAGCAGCATTGATGTGGACAATTAGTGACTTCCCGGCTTATGGGATGTTATCTGGCTGGAGTACACATGGTCAGAAATCATGTCCTTACTGTATGGGAGAGAACAAAGTATTTATGCTCATTCATGGAAAGAAACCTTGTTATTTTCACTGTCATCGAAGATTTCTTCCAGCTGATCATCCTTTTCGTAGAAACAGATCTCATTTCAGAAAAGGAACAGTTGAAAGGGATGGACCTCCAAAAATGCTATCAGGTTCGGAGTTAAAATCAGTTTTATTTTCATTACCTCCCATCACTTTTGGTCCCACAATAAACCAACAAAAAATTTCTAGTTTTCGGAAAGAACACAATTGGATTAAACGTAGCATATTTTGGGATTTTCCATATTGTTTTGATTTGTTGGTCCGCCACATGTTGGATGTCATGCATATTGAGAAGAACTATTTTGATAATTTGTTTCATACAGTTTTGGATACGCCAGGAAAGAGCAAAGACAATGTAAATACACATTTAGATCTTGCCCAAATTTGCAGGCGTCCAAAACTGGAACTGTTTGAGAATGTCAGAACATAAAGGTTACTGAAACCAAAAGCAGCTTATACACTGTCTAAAGAAAACTGTTTATTATTTTGTCAGTGGATTGCGTATTTGAGACTTCCAACTGGCTGTGCTTCCAATTTGGGTAGATGTGTAAAGAATGGTCATATTACTGGATTAAAAAGTCATGATTGTCATGTTATAATGGAAGTACTTCTACCCATTGGATTAAGAGGTCTGTTGAATTCTGTGATTTGGGATTCCATAACAGACATGTCTCATTTTTTTCGGGAGATTTGTGCGGCTACAGCAGATTATGATGCTCTATGAAAACTTGAAGAATATGTTGTTGTAATTATATGTAAATTGGAAAAAATATTTCCGCCATCTTTCTTCGACTCAATGGAACATTTGATGTTACATTTTCCATATGAAGCCAAATGTGGAGGTCCAGTACAGTTTCGATGGATGTACCCATTTGAAAGATGCATGAAAAAATTGAAAAGAAAAGTACATAACAAATCATCTATTGAAGGATCTATTGCAGACGCATATTTTCAAGAGGAAATATCTTTTTTCTGCTCCAATTATTTTGAATCTGAGTATCCTTTAAAACAAAACTGAATTGGATGGAACGAGAAGAATATTGATGAAATCGACAATCAATTGTCTGTTTTCAACCAGCCAGAGTTTGGTTTTGGTGGAGTTTATGAATGCTGGCTTTCGGATGATGAACATCACAGAGCTCATATGTATGTTCTGCTCAACTGTGAAGAGATGACATCAATTTTACTGTAAGTGTTTATATTACTTATTCTATCATTTATGTTACAGTAAATAACTTTGTTTTTTTAGGTTGTATGATAATCATATCAAGAAATAAATTCCTCAAATTACAGCAACTGCTCTCGAAGAACGCCGACAGAAAAATTTCTCTCAGTGGTTTCATAAACTGGTAACATAAATTCTTTATCTTTTAGAAACTCATTCAATGTATAGTTTACTATATTGATAATTATTTCACAAATTTTCAGGTGTCTCGACATGCTGATAAAATTTACAAACGGTTGTGTATATTGAGTAACGCACCTTCCAAACTTGTTAAAACTTATAATTCATATGTGGTGAATGTATTTCGATTTCACACACATGCATATGGGGAATCAAAAAAAAACAATGAACAGTGGAGTTAACTTGAGAGGATCTCATCATCGAGAAAATGAATTTGAATTTTATGGCATACTTGATGAAATCATTGAACTCTGTTATCTTGGACAACATTATATAACCATGTTCAAATGTCGGTGGTTGGATACAGAGAGAGGCGTGCGTGTTCATCCGACTGATGGAATCATCAATATTAAATGTAAAAGTGTTCTCACAGTAAATGAACCATTCTTATTGGCTCAACAGGCACATCAAGTTTATTACACAAAGTACTGTGCTACATCAAGAGACATGACTGATTGGTGGAGTATAATAAAAATCAAAATTCGAGACAATCAGTTTAGTCAAAGTGAATGTGCTTTCACTGATGTGCAAAGAATTGAAGTTTTTCAAGAGAGTACTCAAAATAAATCTTTTTTACAAAGAGACATGAGTATCGATGACGACACCCCACATTTAAGAGTCGGTGATGACGATGATGTTAATGATGTCACATATGAATTTGAAATGGTAAGAGATGAAGAACCTGGAACTCGAATGGATATTTATGATGTTGAGGAGGAATATGAAGATGACATTGACATATATGAAGATGACGATGAAGATGAACACTGATAGAATTCCATGGTAGTTATATACATCATAAGTAATATATATGTATATATAATAGTAATTATCAATTATTTGCTAACAACATTAACATTTTCTGTTTCAGATGGATGACGACGCATTTCGTGAGTTGGCGGATGTTGACCTGCCTTTCGATGCGGATGAGTTGCTGGCAGATGACCCTCAGCCTGCAGGCACTTCAGGGAGTACGCGGAGGGGGCACGGTCTTGCACGATTGATGATTCCTGACCCCATCCTCGAGCGACGTCCACGTCTTGTGTTTGATCCACGCACACGGAGGTGTGAGAACCTGTGTGACAACCTGTGGATTTGACTAAGATTTCATTAATCTATTCACATAATAAATGTTTATTATTTTTACAGTTTTCCGCATATAGCAGTCGGACAGGGCAGCGCTATTTTGTGCAACTATTTCTCTCAGCCTTGGACCACATGGGAGCAGATTCCCATTGATGTGCATCAGACCATGTTCGGCCATTGGTTGGTACGTACGTAAATAAATAATTTTTATTTTGAAAATTATTTCATTTATAACTTGATATTTTGATTTATTTTTAGGGTTTATGGTATCCGATCGAGGATACCATGCGTGACGCCATCCACGAGGCATGGGAGGTGGTCATGCGTGATCGCTTTCGTCAGTTTTTACAAAATTTAAGAAAATATTCCATGAAGAAAGTAGGAGTGTCAGATTTTGACGAGTCATGTAGAGCACACCGACCAGAGTACATTTCATCCCATGTATGGGATGGATTATGTGCGCACTGGTTGAGTGATGCCTTTCAGAGGAGATCATTGGTGGGGAGGCATAATCGGGGGAGACAGGAGGTGACTCATCGAACTAGGAGTCGTACATTCAGTACCCATAGACAACATCTGGTACGTACATTATTTATAAATATTTTATAAAACTATAAATATTAACTGTTTATTTTTTATTCTTATAGGTTGTCGAGCACTCCGATATTATGGAGTACGATGTATATCAGAGGATGTATAGTGATCCTGCTACTGGGGAGCTCAAGGGTGATCATCAGCGTCACATCGTGGTCAGTATTATTTGTTTTCATGTTTAAAAATTAACTGCATATAATATATTCACAATTTTAATTTTAAATTGTAACTACAAGAGTCATATGAGGCTGTAGCGTCATAGACCCGACCTGAGAGTCAGGCCGAGTCATCAGATCAGACCACTGGCCGTCTGTTTGATGAGGCAGAATGGATGCAGGCCACCCAGTATGCCTTCGACAAGGGTCGGGTAGTTGGTATCAGCTCTCGACTGACTCCCAGAGATTATTATAGAAGTGCTGCGATGTCGGCGTCCAGCTCGAGAGGAGCTCTTGCATCTTCTTCTACTACACAGTATGAGGAGCAGTTGCGATCTCAGACTACACTAATAGAGAGTCTCCGACAGGAGCAGGAGCAGATGCGTCAGCAGCAGCAGCAGCATGAGGAGCGTCGCTGCCAGCAATAGCTTTATGAGGAGCAGATGAGTCGGTGGCAGCAGCAGTAGTAGGAGCAGATGGAGTACATGCGCCGACTCACTCATGCTTTAGGGATGAAGTTTCCTCCACCAGCATCTGCAGATCCCCCTCCCCCCTCATTCAGATTAGAGTTTGTTTTTATGTTATAAAGTTTGTTAAATCAAAATATGAATTTTTTTCTATTCGTAGTTTCTGTCTCATTATAAAATATTAATAATATTATATTTTTAAATAACAATATTAATATGAATAATAATATTATTTATATTTTATAATATTAAATTATATATATATATATATTAAAATTTTATAATATTAAAATTTAATTATATTTTTTTGTAATATTTGAATTATTTTAATATTTGAATGTAAAATAATTCTATTATTTTTATATTAATTAAAATAATTTATTAATATTTTTTTTATTTATGAATTATAATTCTAATATTATTATATTAATTAAAATCATTTATTAATATTTTATTATTTTTTATTTTTGAATTATAATCCTATTATTATTATATTAATTAAAATAATTTATTAATAATTTATTATTTTTATTTGTGAATAATAATTCTATTATTATATTAATTAAAATCATTTATTAATATTTTATTATTTTTTATTTTTGAATTATAATTCTATTATTATTATATTAATTAAAATAATTTATTAATAATTTATTATTTTTATTTGTGAATTATAATTCTATTATTATATTAATTAAAATCATTTATTAATATTTTTTTATTTTTGAATTATAATTGGATTATTATTATATTAATTAAATAATTTATTAATAATTTGTTTTTATTTTGTTATAGTATTTGCGATGGGATACTATGCCCGTCGAAAATAGTATTATTATTATATTAATTAAAATAATTTATTAATATTTTTTTATTTTTTTTAAAATAGTAATTGTGACGGGCCCGTCGCAATTACTATTTTAAAAAGTTTTTACAAATATACGGACTAATATTTGCGATGGGAAGGATCGCCGTCGCAACTAATACTTTTAGAGACAGGCCCGTCGCAAATAATTGTTGTTGCGATTCCGTTTTCTGCAACGGGCTATTTGCGACGGACCCTCGTCGCAAAAGCCTATTAGCGACGGGATCCCGACGCAAATTCCCCGTCGCAAATGCCATTATTTCCCGTAGTGGAAATTTTTTAGGGTCTAGCTAGGGTGTTCAGGTATAATAACCTGGTGGATTCAGGATATTAATTAAAATCTTTAGAGGAATAAAAACTACATGCCTGGTTTCTTAGGCTAATATGCATTGTTTTCCAAACTATGTGTAACTCCCTGAAAGTCTAAATTTTGAACATTGTATTCAATAGCATGTATGACAAGAAACACCAAGCGTGTAAGGGAATATAATATCCACTAAATTTATAATATATTTACTACTTTAAATAAATTCAAAATAAACTTAATCATTTATATATAAACATAAAAATTATGTTATGGATAATTTTTGGTATTTTTCTATGAAGTTTCAATTTTTAATGAATGGTAAAAAATACTGAATATTAGTTCAAAATGGTTTTTTTCATAGGATTTATTTATAAGGTTTAATTATATTTTAAATTTATTTTGAAGTATAATTAGAACATATTTTAATTATTTAATCTAATTATGTTTATTTTAATCAATTTTAGTCTGAAATTGACTATAAAACATAACAAACATTCAAACATTTTCTACTTAAAAAACCCGCATTGTCATCCCGTCTTCAGGATTAAAATTAAATTAAATTATATGATAGGGATTTTTTAAAATTTATTATATATTTTTAATAATAATAATATATAATTTATAATAAGTTTAAAATAGTTTTTTACTAAAAATATTAGTGAAGGTAGTTAAAATTAATTACAATGATTAAGGTAAAATTAAGCTAAATAAAAGACTAAACCTTAATCGCAAGGGAATAAATGACCTAGAAAATTTTACAAGATCAATTGGATGGAAATATTTAGAAAATTTACCAACTTTTATCGAAATTAGACCACTATGGGATCCACTTGAAATTTGAAATATGTGTATGGAATTCTTGTGTCAAAATATTACAAGAGTCCCTCTCCTCCTCCACTATAAAAGGCCTCCTCCCCTCCCACTTCCTCACACCTCTAAATACACTTTTTATTGACAAATATATGACCTAATAGATTCTCAATATCAATACCATAATAAAATAAGCCACCCATTTGGTATGAAGCAATCCAAGGAACCGTTTTGGTATAAACCAAAAGGAGTTACCTAATTAAGATGCAATATCTTTCCTTAATCTCTTTAGTTTTATTTAATTTATCCACCCCATAAAATATTATTATTTAATTATTATATAAAAAAAGTATCTTAAATATACTAGGATGTTTTTATGTTAATGGTTTTACCTAAAATTACAAACAATCCCATCTAATGGGTAACAAACATACTATTTATTTGAAGGGAGAACTACCACCCCAGGAAACGATGATTCTACGTTCTTCCTTTACCACCTCTCATAGTGGTAATTATGATGGAAAATATGTTCATATATGTTATATATGAAATTTATAAGGCCTTTATACTTACTTAATGATTTTATAACATAGATCTTTATGCACTCCATTTCATGGGAATACGATAACATCATTTGAGGAAGTGTGGACTACCGCCTGCTAAAAGAAATGTGATTCGATCACATGATTCATGGAATTTATAATGTGGGGTTTTAATTAAACATATGTGACATATAAAACATATATATAATATTAATTACATAATTAAATTTCGTAAAATATAATATATTTCAATTTCTTTGTTACCCTTTCACGCATTTAAAAAGTGACAACGTTGTTCGTGGATGTGTGGAATGCCACCTCGTAAAATCGATGTGATTAATTTTACATCAAAATAATGATATATATAAATATATATGATTAAATAGAATGTTATTTATGACATAATTATCATTATAGAAATATACGGTGTCACTTTTGTTCTATAAAGATCATTGAAAAATGAGAACATTACTCATGCGTACGTACGGCCAACCGTCTCCATGATTGTAACATCGATTCATTTTTCATAACTATAATTAATGATTGGTTTTAAAAGTAAAATTTATGTATAAATATGATAATTATGTCATGATTATTAATCTATATATATTATATAATTACCCCTTCAAATTTGTTTTTAACACATAAACCGAATTTGGTCAAAATGACCAACATAAACATAATTGTTTAAGTATTTATATATATAATAGTAAAAATTGAAATAATAGAACTGATAAATATGAAAATTTTTCTCAATCATGTAAATAATTAACATAATTTTTTTATTCTTGAATATAAATAAACATAAGACTAATAAAATAAAAGGTAATGGATTTTTATCTCACTTTTTACATCCGTGAGATAAATGTCATGTTCACCACTTACATATTTTTTGTGGTTTATCTTCTAACCATTTTGATATATTATACCATAAATCATTTTATCTTCATAGTGTTTAAAATATCTATTTAATTTTAATCCTTCATGAGGATTATGATTTAAAATGTTTCAAAGTCGTATGAGACATTTTGGAATTGTTAATGATTATGTTCATCAAGAATAATTTTACTGATAATTCAATTCCATTCAAGGAAACTATATAACCATTAATAAATAAAAACTTTCATTTTCCTCTCCTATGATTATTCATGACCATTTTCAAGTATTAGTACCATTTTTTCAATCTTTGGTACTCAAGGTGTTTTATAAATTGTTTTTAATAAAACCCAAAATCATTTATCTTCTTTGTTAGTGAAAATGTTTTCTTCTAAAAAAATATTTTATTGAAATGTTTTAAAAATTGTTTTTTAAATGATTTGGTAAATAAATTTCTAGCCTTTTTTCCTTTAACCATTGTTTTCAATGAAATATTCTTTCCACTTTCTGAACAAGTAATTTTTCTAACATTTTACTATGCAAAAGGAATGTTCTTTTTTACTTTTTATAGTATGTAGAGATTTAACCATTGTTATTCCATATAAACATAATCCGCATGCTTAAAAGGTTAAATTTAAATATTTTTTTAAAAATTTATTTTCAAATAAAAGGTTTTTTAAAACAAAAGTATATTTTTCTCAAGATTGTTTTTGAAATATATTTTTATAGTATTGGTATTCATCAACGACAAAAAACCATTATTTTTACTCCACTTGGGATATGTTTTATTGATACCATCCTTATTATTCCTCTATATCATTTATGATTGATTTGGCCAAGGATAATATTCACATTCACTTTCTTTATTCCTTTGTTAGTACCCCTTGAAATATTCAATTTCCTATTATCATTGGACATTGAATTTCCCCTAATTATCCATATAATGTTTCATGGATATGTCCGTTTCCTAAAAAATATACCATTTTCATATGGTATTTAATTTGAAATTAATTTAATTATTTTGTGAAATATTGATAAATACGTACCTTATACTTCATACAGATAATTTATAAGGAATATTTTTAAATAGATTATGCGATATGTGAGGAATGATTTGGACATGTATGAAACTATAGGGGATGATTATAGATATCCAATAAATGCATCGATAGTATAATGGGATGAGTTATTCAGTTAGCTTATTTAGTTGGGGTTTTACATGATATGATAAACCATATTGTGAAAGGTCTTAGCGGTACTAGTTATATGTACATAGGAAACATGATGTCTAATAATTAATCATTTCCTTTATTTAGTTTTAGTTATTTTTCATCCATGAGATTTTGTATCGACATATCTACATATAAAATTCATTTTAAGTTCATTGATTAAATGGAATGTGTTTTCAGTTATTACCTTTCCATATTAATTTTGTATTATCTCTTTATTTGAATGGAATGTGTATCAAGTTATTACCCTTACATATTGTTTATGCATTTTCTTATCTGTTTTCAGATTACATAGTATGTGTGCTTAGTTATTTACCATTCCATGATTATTATTCTCATTGATTGATTATTTCTTCCATTATACTTAACCCTTATTGATAATTTTATCTCATCATTATTATATTTCCTTTCCCTAAGAATTAAATAAGCATACTATAAAAGATATGTAGGGATATACTATATAGAATAAAGTTACCATTGAAGTTATTATCCTAGAAGTTATTTATTTAGAAAAAAATTAGGTAGTAATTAGTGTATTAATTGTTAATAAAAGAATCCTGTATAGTTCTGGTTTACCAAGACTACTAAACTCTAAGTCCTTTGGGATTTTATTCCTTGTAATAATGCCTATTTAATTGATAGTAGACACCGACTTTGGATTTTCTAAGGTTGATTTGCTACATTTGGTATGAAAGGAAGTTAGTAGAAACCATGGGAACTAGATTTAGGAAAACATATATGAGATAACATAGACTTAATGTATAATTTGAGGATAAGTATATAAGAAAAACATAAATCTTAAGTTAGATAGATATTATGTAGTTTTCTTATAAATACATATCTTTCTAGATAATACAAGAAGATACGGTTCTAGAATAGATGTACCTATGAGTAACAACCATGAGAAGGTGTGTTAGGCCTAACTCAACGTAACCTAGTACACAATAGCAAGCCTTTCTGCATACCTGGTTTGAAAATATTGGGGGATACACTTATGATAATTCACATTTTATCTATAAATCATTATTAAGGATTTGAACATATGATAAAAACAAATAACCTAGGCATGGGATAAGGCCTAGATGAGGATTCAAAGAAAAAAATATAAACTAATAGAGTAGAGTTAATTGGATTGGAAGAATGAGATGGTATGGAAACTACCATTGGGACCAGGCACCATGAAGCTCATCACGGAGTAATGCTATCCAGTCAGCAATGTGACACGGGGAGGAACCTCCTTCAAGATGCAGATAATGGGGAGGGTTTATTTCAATTGTTTCAAGTCTTTGGACATTAAGGTATTATATTGGATCATGTATAGGCCTTGTGACTTGGGAATACAGGTTATTTAAGGGTTCACCTTCAACCCTTAAAACAGGGATTATCCAAAAAAATAAGTGTATGAAGTATTTATGTACTGGTACTGTATTAAAAACGTTATTAAAAAGGATATTTAGGGATTAACCTTATTTCAAGGATGTACTTCATATTTTTTTTGGAAAATATATTAATTTGGTTTTAGAAAAGGACAACCTTTATGTTAGGTGACAACGAATCAAGCCCAAAAAGTCCATGAGACTTGAACCTTTGATTGACGGATGATAAGGGTTTAACGCCAACCACTGACCTACATAATGTTTTGGTTAAAATGTAATTGTTTTTAGTTTAACAATTTGATGAATATATAATAATTATAAACCATTAGTGTTACTTTTTTAGGTTTAAAAACTAATGTATTAACCATACTAGTTTTGGGAAATAGTTAGAGACAAATAGTTATACTTCTCACTCTTTTATGGGCCTTATAATCCATTGAATGTTTATTTTAGTCCTTTAAGAATAAATGTTAATTTTTGGATATCCATTTATTGATGTAAAGGATGAATTATAATTTTATTAATTAAAAACAAAAATATTGAGTTGTTCACATGAAATTAAAACATGTCATGTTAATAAATTTCCTTATATTATTAGGTAGTAAAATAATTACCCAACATTAGGGAAATTAATTTTAAATAAAATATTGTCCTCATACCTTAATTTTTGTTTAATCGATGGCCTTCAAAATCATCACAAATTTATGGATTTTATGTTTTCAACTTTACATTGACCATTCAATTGTTTTTGATTGATTACCACAATAACTTCCTATAAATATTTATGATTTTCCTCTAAGTACGTATCTCTAATTTCCATTAATTTTCTCCTACTTAGATACCTAGTCACATATTAGTCCACGTGACATTTTTACTTCCCATTCTATTTTTCTAAAGGATGTTGTAAAAAACCTTATCATGATATAGAATTTAAAACATAGGAAATCTCAAAAAATATATTACCAAGATCGAGTTTAAACTGTGAGGACACAATTTAATTAAGGTGGTGAGAATGTAACTCCCGAAAAATCTAAAGTAGTAATATTGTATTCAATAGCGTGTATGACACACAAAACCAAGCACGTAAGGAAATATAATACCCCAAAAATTTATAATATATTTCATATTTTAAATAAATTCAATATATTATATAGCTTGAAATGAATGTGATACTGATATATTGTGTAATATATGAAACAATGGGTTTCATAAATTGGTTGCATTACATGCAAGAATAGGTTTTACCGAACAATAATATATTATTAAATATTATTATTTAAAATAATAAGATATAAACTAGCCATTAAATTTGTATTTGTGAATAATAATAAATAAATTATGAAATTATGTCTTAAAAAAATAATATGAATTCATTAGTTAAAAATTAACTAGAAATGAATATAAGAGACAATTGAAAATAATGGGAATATTTTATAGAAATCTAATTTTTGCTCAGAAAAATGTTTTACACTAATAAATTAAATTAATTACAATTAGAGAGTGATATTAATGTAATATATATATTACACATTAAATGTAATATTTTTTATATTCATCCAATATACTTGATAAGAATAAGATAATAACAAACCTAATTTTACACATAAAAACCTATATTTTCATTAAGGCATTTTTACCGCCTTTTAATGGTGAACCAATTTTAAATTAATTTTTTGGAACATTTATAGATTATATATGTAAAAATAAACTTAATATCTGAGAGAAAAAATATATAAATGAGGATAGGGTGAATTTCTCTTATTTTTCTATGAAGTTTTATTTTTAATGAATAGTGAAAAATACTGAATTTTAGTTCAAAACTACTTTTTCATATGATTTATTTATAATGTTAAATTCTATTTTAAATTTTTTTAATGATTAATTAGATTTTATTTTTATAAATTAATTCAATGGGGGTCATTGGAATCAATTTCATTTTGAAATTGACTATAAAAACATAGCAAAACTTCGAACGTTTTTACTTTAAAAACCTGCATTGTCATTCTATCTACGATATTACATTTAAATTAATTTATGTCAATTATATGATTAGGATTTGAATAAATGTATTATATATTTTGAATAATAATAATTTCTAATTTCTAATAAGTTCAATATATTGTTTTACCAAAAATATTAGTGAAACTAATTAAAATTAATTATAATGATAGAGATAAAATTAAGCTAAATAATGGACAAAGATTTAATATTAAGGGCCCAAATGACCTAGAAAACTGACCAAGATCTATTTTATGGTATGTTTTAGACCATATCACCACTAGAATATATATTGTACTATTATCAAATACAATTTCAATGTGAAAACGTGTATATAATTCATTTTTCAAAATATTACAAGAGATCCACTCCTCTACTATAAAAGGGATCCTCTCCTCCCAATTTCTCACACCGCTCAAGAAACTTTGGATAAATAATTATATGACTAAATATATCCTCAAAATTCCTAAACTCATCCTAGAATAATCCCCATTTTCATAAATAAATCGAAGGAATTCTTTTGGAGAAAACGAAAAGGAGTTACCCGATTAAGAGGTAACATCTTTCCTTAAGCTCTTTAGTTTCATTTTATTTCTTCACACCATAAAATATTCTTATTGCATGATTATATAACAAAACCATTATCCTAAATATAATATGATTTTTTATGTTAATATTTAAACCTACATTTACACTCACACCCATCTAATGGGTAATAAATATATTGTTTATGTGAATGGAGAACTACCGCCTCATGAAACGATGATTGTTAATTCTTCCTTTACCACCTCTAATGGTGCTCATTATGATGGAAACTGAATTTATATATGTTATATATTATATTTATAATTTATTTATACTTATTTAATTAATTTATAACTCATATCTTTTTTCACTCAATTTTGTGGGAATACAATAACATTATTTGAGGAAGTGTGGACTACCGCCTCCTAAAAGCGATGTGATTGGATCACATGATACATGTAATGTATAAATTATGGTTTTAATTAAACAAATATGTCATAGAAAAAATCTATATGATATTAATGAAATAATTACCTTTCTATAAATATAATATATATCAATTTCATTGTTACCCTTTAACACACTTAAAAAGTGATAACATCGTTCGGGGACGTGTGGACTACCACCACCTCAACACCATGTGATTACTTTTACATCACAATAATTATATATATAAATATATATGATTAAATAAAATTATATTTATGATATTATGATCATTTTGTAATTATATTTCATTACTTACCTTCTTTCCATAACGATCATTGAAAATTGGGAATGTTACTCCTACGTACGTATGACCTACTATCCTTAAGATTGTAACATTGATTCATTTTTCATAACCAGATTTAATGATTTATTTTTAAAATATAATTTATGCATATATATAATAATTATTTTATTATTATTATTTTTGAGATGTTATATAATGACCCCTTTGACCATAGTTGACATACCAAAGTTGTTTTTAACACATGAATGGAATATGGTCAATACAACCGATGTAAACACAATTGTTTACGTAGTTTTATAAAACAGAGTAATAAGTGAAATAAAAGTAATTATAAACATGAAAAAAGTTATGAATAAATTAAATAATTAAAATAAGTTTGTTATTCATGAATATAAATACAGATGAGAGAAATCAGACTTAAGGTAAAGGATTTTCATCTCATTTTTCATATCTACGAGATAAATGTCATGTCACCACATAAATATTTTGTGTGGTGTATCTACTACCCCTTTATATATATTATATACTCAATAATTTTATATTCATGGAAATTAAAATATCCATTTAATTTTATTCCTTCACAAGTCTTATGATTTAAAATGTTTCAAAATGGTATCGGATAATTTGGAATGTTTAAACATTATTTTCCACTTGAATAATTTTACTGATCATTGATTTCTATTCAAAGAAGTTATATAACCATTTTTAAATAAAAAATTTCATTTTCCTATCATAGGGTTATTAATTACAATTTTCAAGTATTATTACTATTTCTCAATCTTTGGTACTCAAGGTGTTTTAGAAAATGTTTTAAAGAAAACCCGACTCCATTTCTCTCTTTAGTCAGAGAACCTATTTTCTTCTAAAAGCCTTGTTTTATTAAAATATTTTAATTTTTTTAAAAATGATTTAGTAAATAAATATTTATCCTTTTTTACTAATTTTTTCAATGGAATCCTATTGTCACTTTCCAAACAATTCATTTTTCTTACCTTTTTACCGTGCTAAAGGAATGTTCATTTTACCTTGTACAGACTGTATGGATTTACCCTCCATCATTACTTTAATGATTCCATTGCTTGTCTAACAGAATATTTTTTAAAGAAAATATTTTTATAATTTATTTTCAATAAATACAATTTTAAAAATATTTTTCAAAATAAGTATATTTTCCTCAGGAACGTTTTTTATGATCTTTTATAGTATTTCTATTCATCAATAAAAAAAACCCTTTATATTTACTCCACTTGGAATATTTTGTATCGATACCATCCTTATTATTTCTATAGATGGTTTATTATTGATTTGGACAAGGATATTATTCACATTCAATTACTTGATTCCTATGTTAATCCCCCTTAAAATATTTAATTTCCTATGATCATTGTACATTGAATTTCACATAATTATCCATATCATTTATCATAGATATGCCCATTTCCTAAACCATATACCATTTTTCATATGGTGTTTAATTCGAAATTAATTTGATTATTTGGATAAATATTGATAAATCCATACCTCCTACTCCATATATATATTTGATAAGCAACATTGTTAAATTGATTATACAATATGTGAGGAATTCTTTGGACATGTAAAACACAGGTGAGGCTAGGTTATAGATAGCCCCTCAATACATCAGTAGTTTCATGGGATGAGTTAGTTTTCTAGCCACTATAGATGGGTTTTTACCTGGTATGCTAAACTGTATTATGAAAGGTATTAGAGGTGCTTATTCCATGTACCTAGGAAATATGGTGTTAAACAATTAAGCATTTCTCTCATTTAATTTTAGCTATTATTCATACCTGATATTTGACTCCGACATATCTATAGATACAATTAATTTTCAGTTCATTGATTAAATAAAATATAGTTCCAGTTATTACATTTCCATATTAATTTTTCCTTATCATGTTATTTGAGTGTCATGTGTATCCATTTATTAAATTTTCATATTATTTATGCATTTACTTCTCACTTTTTTTTTGTTACATGGTATGCATGTTTAGTTATATACCATGCCATGATTATTATTATAATTGATCCACTATTTAATCACCTATACATTAACCTTACTAAGAATTTTAGCTTACCTTTATTATGATTCGGTTCCATAGGAATCAGATAAGCATAATAGGAATGATATATAGGGATATACTATATAGAATAAAGTTACCCTTGATGTTATTACCCTCACAGTTATTTATTTAGAATTATTTTACTATAACATTGAATTAATTTTAAATACAAGACTCATATATGTATTTGGTATACTAAGACTAATAAAATCTTGGTCCTTTGGGATTTGATTCCTTGTAATCATCCCAATTTAATTGATAGTAAACACTGGATCAAGAATTTCTAGGGTTGGGTTTCTACACGGTGTGCGCTAAACTTTTTCCTCATCCTAGGGGTGCGTTGTTTCTATTAAGACCACACATGTTTTAAAAAAATATGCTCCAAACATTCCTAAACCGTCTTTTGGATTTTCATGGTATTCTTTCATAGATGAATAGTTCGGGAAAATAGTGCGCCTACTGGGAACTCCCCAAAAACACCCCAAAAAACATCAAAAAATCACCTCAACGAACACAAGAAAATCCTTATCCAACATTAAAGAAACAAGGCAACATTGTACGTAAAAATAAGATGGAGATATTTTCAGAAAAGGCATGGATATTAAAATCTCCCCAACTTATAACAACTCATCCTTGAGATTTACTCCAATGAATCTCTAAGATTCCAAGGCAAAGAATATTGGCCCACACTACCCGCATATCTACTTCTCTCTCCCCAATTTCCCCTGAACATGGACATGTTGCCACATTACATGAACTATATTCATGGTATTTCCCTGAAACACCTTATTAATGAGATCCAAAACACATATATAATTATCCTTAAAGGATACATCAGTCTCAAGCTTGACATCATACACATAGATCACATGAGAAGGGTTAGGGTGATACCGTCGAAGCTGCGACACATTAAAAACATCATGCATAACAACATACCTATGTGAAAGATCCTATTAGTATTCCAATGGCCCGATTCCCTCCATAATCTCAAAATGTTATACAAAATTGGGTTCCAAATTTACCTATCTTTGAATCCTATGGTGACCCAATATTGGCGACACCCAAAGGAATGTGTGACCACCCACTATAAATTGAAGGGGGTTTTGACATCTATTTGAATATGAATTATGCCTACTCTAATCCATATCCACACATTTCAAAATAATTACATAATACTCGGTCCTAAAACATCTGACTCAACTACCTCCATCTGACATAGAGGTGTTCTGCATGTCCTACCTTAAGGTTCCTCATATGGTGTCATCTTAATAGTTACATGATAAATGTTTTTTAGGTGAAATCAATGATTGGTAGGTGATTTTACTAAGAACCACTGAATTCATGAATATTTTTCTGTATAATATCTTCAAAAACCTATATAGTACATTCTGAATACCCATTTATCTATGGGTGGAAATCCATACTCATAAATAACTGCATAAAAATCACTTTCTGCAATCCTTTCCAAAAGCATGAAGTGAAATGTGAGTCAAAATATGATACTATACACCACATAATCCCATGCAGATGGACTATCTCTAAAATTTACAAGTATCCCAACTAATCCACTAAGAGATTCATCTATATATGTGGTAAATTATATACTTTTTTCAGTAAATATACAATCACCCAAATAGATTCATTATTCTGAGGGCTCCTTGGGAGACCCACCATAAAGTCCATGGTAATATCCTCCCACTTCCATTCCAGAATTGAAAACTACTATATTGGACCACAATGTTGTTGGTGTTTGGTCTCCACCTATTGACATGTGTATCATTATGTCATCAACCTTGTAATCACCCTTTTCATGCCCGACCATTAATACTATCGATTTAGTTCATGGTATATTTGGGTCAAACATGGATTCACTTCCCACTTTGAGGCATGAAATTAATGCCTTGACTCCTCTCGCATAAATTTAGGAACAACCACATGATTCTTGATATAGATGATCTCATCCTCATCCATGTTCCAATTGGAAGGTGTCTCCCCACCATCAAGGTTTTCCCTCAAGGCAAAAAATTGAAGATCCTAATACTACCTCTACCGGATATAACTCAAAAGTGGGGATTAAACTATCACTGAGATTAATTTCATCTTATTCTATCCCTCTTAAATAACAACATGAATCTCATCTAGCTAATTTATCATCTTCCAGTTAGAATTAGACTTCTGAATTGATTGAGTCTATGTCTTTCTGCTAAAAGCATCAGCCAAAATGTTTCCTTTATTGGGCATATATGGAATCTCAAAATTAAATGATTGAATATAAAGAAACCATATCCACTTATAGAGATTAAAATATCACTATGAAAAGATATAATTTAAACTCTGGTGATCGGTATACATAGTAAATTTTTCACCAAATAGATAATGGAACCACCACTTTAAAGAATAAAACACTATAGCTAACTCAAGGCCATGCATAGATTAACTCTATTCATGTGGCCTAAACTTCCATTAAATATAAACTACAACTCAATCTCACATACATCAACAATACTCTAATTCCCACTCCTAAAGAAACACAAAACACTATATACTCATTACTCAACTTAGGTAGGATCAAGAACGATGTAGTAGTAAACCACTTATTTAATTCCTAAAAAGCATTATCAAAATCTCCAGACCATTCAAACTTTACTGAATTTTTGGTCAATCCCAAAAGTGGTTCTTCTATGATGGAATAGTCATAGATGAACCTTCGATAATAACCCTTAACCCCAAAAAACATTGGATATTTAAAATATTATTGGGTTTCTCCCAAGTAAAAACTACATGAAATTTCTCTAGGTCAACTTAAACACCTTCCTTAGAGATGATGTGATCTATGAAATGTACCTAATCAATATATAATTGACACATAGATATCATAGAATATAGCATGTTCTCTGTTAGTGTAATATGAATGATGTCAAGATGTTGGTAATGATCGTCATGATTCTTGGTATACACCAATATTTCATCCAAAAAACAACCAAAATTTGATCTAGGTATGGGTGGAAGATTCATTTTATCATTCTGATGAACCTAAAATGAGTGTTCATCAGTCTAAATGGAATCATAATGAAATCATAAAGGCCATAACATATTTTTAAAGATTTATATAGTATATCAGATGGTCTAAATCTCAACTGATGATACCCTAACCTCAAGTCAATAATGTAGAAAACATAAGCTCCTATTAACTGGTCAAAGATATCATTAATACATGGAATAAGAAAATGGTTCTTCACTATCATCTAGTTCAATTTATGGTAGTCAACACATAAGATCAGTATACCTTCATCCTTATTTGTAAACAAAACTAGAGAACCCCAAGGTTATTAAATAGGATGGATAAAACTTTTATCCATAAACTCTTTTAATTGAATCTTAAGCTCCATAAGATCTATTGGTTCTATTCTAAATGTTGGAACATAAATTAGCATAACTCCATGTATGAGATCAATCATAAAAATCATATCCCACTCAGGTGTTACACCTGAGAAGTCTTCAATAAACATGTTCTAGAATCGGTTCACTAATAGTGGAAAGACATTATACTTAACACCCCATCTTCTAAAAAAACTTGTAACCAGGGTAGTGATCTCCCCCAATTACTGATGAACTAACCCTGAACAGACTGAATAGATATCGCACCCTCCATGATGAACATAATGGTTATGATCTGGAGACATAAAGGTCAATCACTTATGGTAACAATCTATTTGGGTTTGGTACACCACCAAAAAGTCCATACCCAAAATCAAGTCAAAGCCTGACATATCATGGATGTTAAGATCCCATACGAAATGATACTCTCTAACCATGAGAGAACAAACTCTTCATAAATATATTTTTATCGACCATACCCTCAAAGGTGTATTGATCACCATAACACCTCTAAAAAAATCCACTTCCAGACTCAATATATTCACATGTTATGCATATAGGAAAGAATGATAGGAACCAGTATCAAATAAGGCACAAGAAAGTATAAAAGTTACAAGAATAGTACCTCTGACAATCGATGACTAAGCCTCAATATCCACAAGTGTATATTTAACCGAATTCAATTGTCCAACCCCTTTTTCATGAATTATAGTCTAATTCACCTAAGCTAAACTACTCTATAAATATAATATATCTTTCCCATATGTACAAAATCTCCTACCTTGACCACCATGTCCATTAGAACTCTAAATACTAGACTAACAGGAGGTAGAATATCCCCTTCCCATATTATGATTCCTTTTAGATCCTCAATAATTTCACAACTGTCATGGGTTATTACAGATCTAATACATATGTATCATCCATATACAAGATCACACTCTATTGGTGGTTGAGGAAACTATCTATGAATGTGTCCCGAACTACTGCATTGGTGGTTGGTCACTCGACTAATGTCCTGATGACTGGTCCTTCCCCATAGAAACTCTTCTTTCTATCACCATGGTTGACGTTTTTAAAGTCATTATTTCTACTCTTAGAATATGTACCTCTTGGCCATCTAGAATAAATCACCAATACTCTTCTAGAAGCCTCCATTAGGTTCCACTTAGATATGAGATCATGATTCACCACTTTCGAAAACTTTTTCAGAAGAAATATATTAACATGGGACATAATCTCACATTTAAGTCCATCCTAAAAAAATTTCTCCTCAATCACCTCATCTCTTGAAAATTCTTGAACAATCCACTGAAAATCTATAAAGTGACCAGTATAGTCCATCATCGATATGCTCCCTTGGATCTTCATCATGAAATCTACTTCTCTCTCCTTCCTGAGAATCTCAGGGTAAATGTTATCCAAGAAATTATCCTAAAAGTCTTTCCAATACATATTCTTCAGCATTCCATCATGATTATGACCATCCCACAATTTCATTGATTAAACACGTAACATGTAAATAGCCAGTTTAAATATCTTCTCAGTAGGAGTTTCTAGGTGTTCAAGGATCATCTGAATATAATAAATCCAAAACTCATCTACCTCAAGTCCACCCTCTCCGATGAAATTCATAGAGTGGTTCAAATAAAACTTTCATGTCAAATCCGACATAATTTTTAAATCCAACTCTAGGTCTCCTTCCATAAACTGCATAGAGGGAGCAAAGTAATCATGCAATTTCTACCCCAAACCTTAACCTAGAACTATTGGAGCCTTAGGTTCCACCACTAGAGGTACATTTCTAGCCATGTCCTCATGTCATCATATCAGTAAGCATCTTCCTGGAGGCATAATTATATAATTCCAAAAAAACATATTATGACACATCACACAACATTGACACATTTATGTAAGAGGCATTCACATAAATCCAAAATAATTCATCCCTCATAACCCTCCACACAATAAAAACCAAGGCCCTATCACTACCCTCAACCATCCCCCACATGGGTCATGGCTCACATAGGGTAAAAAACTATTATAAGAAAGATTGTCATTAGGTGACCTTTTATCCATTTAAAATTATCAAATTTTCATCATTTACAATTTCTCAGTTTCATATTAGGATTAATTTTCATTTAAATTACACAAGAAAGAAAATCATTTTCATTAAAACAATTCATCCCAAACCTTGCTTTTACATGAATGTCTGAAATGATTAATGTCACAATAAGTCTTGTGTGACTAAAATGATGCATACTTACACAATTATAGTTCTATTTCGATCCACAATAAAAAATATTAATAAAATAATAACATCACACAATAATTATATCACTCGAGGTGAAATAACATTCAACTATAGAAGGAAACATAAATAAAAACAATCCCACCGTAGGTACTTGGATTTTACCCTCGCACATGGGTTAGCTACTCTGATACTTGAGATCTTAAATAAGGACCGAATGATCTTAGTAACATGTCGACCTTTCCCAAATATAAATAAAAATGAAACTAAAATAAACTCCTTTGATAAAAATTTTTAACATCCCAACTCAGGTTCCACACACCTATGCTCTGAGTTGGTTGGTATCATGAACTCAGGTGTGCTTTTCTATACGCTAGAGGCTACCAACTACTAGAGAAGGTAAAATATATATCATGTAGAGACTATAACCTATTTATCAAAGCATCACAATAGAAAAAATAAATAAATAATAACCAAATGATAATAACCATAATCTGATTAATACCAGTATCACATGATGACCAAAACAAGAATACAATAACCAAAAAAATAGTATATATGCCGTGGAATATATGTGTCATGTGTATAAATAAAGCCCAAAAATCTACACTAATAACTCCCCATGTGGGTCCTGACATCACATCTAGTTCCCTCATCCATGCTACATCCCAACTAAGCCATCTAACTTAGGGATCTTGAACTTATCTTATTCGATAAAGTTAAAATCTATTTAGGTACTGATTAAAAATTTTGAGTAGGGTGTGAGTACAACTCATTAGGGCACCACCAACATTATATAAAACAATATCTAGTATATAACAGTACATGTAGTTTTATAAAGAATAATTTATAATAAAGTAAACAGTTAATAAATTTTACTATGCATTAATTAACCATATATATTAATCGGGATGAGGATGAAACATGAACCATCAATACCAACTTTATTCCATCCTAGATCCTTAACCATAACACATGGGGAATCAAAATTCACTATAACATGGGTTTAAATTATCTATTTAATTTCAATTTCATATCACAACTACTTGGAACCATAGTTTGATGCCAACATTTGGGGATGAGAACACCATGTCTAGTACCCCATGGGTATTTAAAGAATCAGTCCATGTCCCATAACTCATTGTTATCACATATAATATTTAGAAGCATCGGTCTATGTGCCAAACACATTTATCAGTCAATCACATATGGGATTTGAATAATCAGTCCATGTCCCACACACACATATCATATATATCAAAATATCATATATATCAAAAAAACCTCATTCATTAAGGTTAGTCATCATTAACCTTATTATCAACATTCACATAATGGTATACAATTTCAATTTATAAAACAATCAAGATACATCCCTTTAATTAACATGGAATAATATAAAAAATTCATTATTAAATAATTTATCAATATTTAATCATATAATCCATTAACACTTACAAGATAATCTAACCACCCATTAATTCCAATTAATCAATCAATTCAAAATCCAATTAATCTACCGATTCCTCAATACCATAAATTAAACAATTTCATAACACCATTAATCAATCAGTTCCAAAATCCATTAATTAATTAATTAAATAATTAATTAATTCAATTCAAGGTGAAATTTCTAAACGTACGATAGAAATTTCACAATTACACACACATAATTGAAATCAAGAAATTGGGAGTTGATATATAGATCACCTAACTTAAGATCATTGATGGACATTCACCTAATGGAAATACCCAAATTGAAATAAAATGATCAATATCAAAACAAATAATGATATTTAGAAACAATACCAGAAAAAAGATCAAACTAATAAAAAAACAAAAAAAATATAGATCTAAACCAACAAAAATATGTAATAAAACACTCCTCTTAATCTGAGAAGAGAAATGTGAATGATATGAAACCATAAAAGAAGATATAACATATTGGAAGAGGTGTATATTTTATAATCAGATATTAAATTCACTAAGAACGTAGGTTAGTGGAACCCTCGAACCCTATTAGGAGCTTCAAATTTCATAGGAATTTATTTTGGTCATGAAATGGTGTTTAAGTACAATAAATAAGAGGTTTAATATTTTAGTTAATTTTTTTTAGAGGAATAAAAACTGTATGCATGATTTCCAAGGCTAGGGAACAATATTTTCAAAACCATGTTCCCTAACCTTGTGCCTCATCCTAGGGGTGCATGTTTTTTTCTATGAGGGCACACAGTTTGAAAAACCATGTGAAAAATATGAAAATTCCCTCTATTAGAGTTTTCATAGTTTGGGGCAGACAATTTGGGAAAATCGTGTGCCAACTATACACTACCCCCAAAAAACCTTCCAAAATTAACCAGAACACACCCCAGAAAAGCCTCAACCAATGTATAACCAAAATAAGTAAAAAAGAGTACCTAAAAAGTTCTCAAGATATCTCTATTAGAGGTAAGGATATTTCAATCCTCCTATTATAATAAAACCTTCACCTTCTTAAATCACTTGATAAGCTTTATTCTTAAACCACTAGTTCAAAGAACTAAAGACAGTGAATCATCAATATTCTGCCAACAAATTTTAGATTTTAACAAACAAAAAATTTAATTAATGGATTTTCCCATATAAATATATAATTGTGTCATATGTAGGAATATAATATTTTATAATTCACATACAACACATGGTAAAACCAAATATATTTTATTCTATTAATTTTAAAGTTAAATTTTCAGAATAAAAATGCCCATATTAATTGAAATTATTATAATGAGGCAAAAAAATAAAAAATTAGATAAAAATAGTAGTAAAACATGGATCTGTTTGACCCCCAAGAATAATCGCAACCATGACCAAAACTATTGAAATGAAGCAGAATATAAATGATGAAATATACATTTTAAAATGAAAATATATAATACTGGGAGAAAATAGAAGTGTACAAATAATGACTTACATATAAGGTATTATATAATGTATAGAACCCATATGACCATTTAAAATAGAACCATTAGAATATAAATATGAATGTTGGAATATTTAATTGACTGTTGTAATAGTAATTTGACCACTATAAATAGTTACCTAACTTTTAGAATAATACCCCCACCTATTAAATTATATAATAGTATTTAGTTGTCTTCTGAAATGAAAATACGATACATTTATATCATGATATAAGTATATAAATGTTTTAAAATTTAAAAAATAAGTTCATATTTTTATAAAACATATATTTTATTTTTTTAAAAGAAATATAATAACATAAGAGAAATATTATATTCATAAAATGGTTTTATAAATTAATATTATTCTATATTATAATGTTAATATAATTCTATGATCTCTTATATAAATTTTCATCAAGTCAAAAAATCGGTCATCTTATTAAAATTGGTATTTTTGAATAAATAAGGATTTTAATTAAAAATTAATTTTCTCATATTTTGAAAAATTATTTTCATAAAATTAATTAAATTTTTATAATTTAAACATTTAAAAAATGTTTGGGTTACTTTTTTGGTATTTTTCTAAAATAGTTGTATTTTTTGGTGAATAGTGAAATATAACAGAATATACTCTAACAATATATGGAAAATAGAAGAATTATTTAGCCACATATAATGTAAGAACCCATTAACAAGTACTAAAATCAACTATTTATTATATATAATCTAAATAATAAATACTATTGGTAGTCTAGAGAAAAATAATAAGCTAATGAATCTAATATTCCAAGACACTCCTCTCCTCTCCTTATATATACGACCCCTCACCACATATTCTATTCACACCATATATTACATTGATATTGTCATATTCATATTCTAATTACTTTCCATATCCAATCCCACATGTCTAATTTCCACTATTCTCTCCAAAAAGCCATTTTAATGAACCTTAATGGGTAACCTTATAGGAGACAACCAAAGAAAGTGGTAAGATTACAGACCAATCTCTTTAAATGTTATTATTCCTCTAAAAGCACCATATGATTCCCATACACCTAAATATAGTTACCTAAAAATCATAAATATACTGATATGTAATTATTATGGTGGAATATCAATCTTATACCCAAAAATCTTGCATTCCAAAAATGAAAATATTGCTTTCAATATGATTGGTTCAACTCCTCCTTGAACAATGTACTTCATTTTTCACAACTACCTTCAAGGATGGTTATAAATATTTTATTACAGTTAAATAATACAATAATAGGTATATTATAACTTATTTAATGTTCTATAATGAATATAGGCATAATATTAAATAATATGAAACTAGTTTGTGGTGGTAGGTAAAATATCCTTAATAAACAAATCATATAACTCTAACGTTTTTACTAAATAGATCCTACTTATGGGGGAAAACATAGGGATATTTAAGACTATTCTATTTCAATATGTAAATAAATACCATCTAATTTCACTTCTTGAGTTTTATTCCCATTTGACATGAACTTCAATAATTATACCCAAGTGATCAGACAATGGAACACTGAAATGAACACCCTTGGAAAAGATAAATTAAACATTATATATAATTGAAGTTGTTATAAATGAACACAATAAAATTAAAATTAATAAAAAAGATTGTAAAAGGTTCCGAATTATGTAATTAATGAATTTAATATTCTTATACTGTACATTAATGTCAACTTCAGAATGATTCTAGAAGATAAGGTAAGGGATGTCTCTCAACCACCCTTTTTCATTACATTATGAACTTTCACCATATAACTCACATTTTTTCTCTCCATTGATGTTATGTAATGCATCAAGATTGTTTATATATGTCTATTATACATATACATAGATTATTATCCCTTTTTTGATGGGGTAATTCATGGCATAAATTCATTTCTCAAATTCTTTCTTTAATGTCAATATTGATTATGGGAAACATTATATCCATTAATACTTTTTATGTACCAATCATTTTATGTTTTAATTCCCAAATAAAAACTATATTTTTAGACTTATCCCTATGTACTCATATATAAATTCCCATAATATTTCATTCATTTTACCTTTGGAATCTTTATGAATCCTTCTTTAATTATGATATAATGAAAGATGATGCAATACATTCCTTTCTATGGGTAATTTTTATATTTATTCCTTGTGAATTTTTTATTTCGTGGCACACATAAGCATGTACTTTTAATGATGGTTGTTCCTTGATATCAATCCAATGAATTGGGTAATTTTTTTCTCATGGGATGTTATTTATGGGATTAGAGGGTAAACCTAATCCATGATGGTACACTCTCCACCATGTGATGTTATCTTGGTGGGTAGCCTCAACTTATTTTTATGTCATATGTTCTGTTGTTATAAAATTTCAATGTTAAAATGAACTTATGATTCCATTTTCTTTATTTTTTTCCTTCATATGGGTAATTACGAACCTTTTATTTTATGATATCATATTATCTTGATTTACTCACATGTTATTCTTCATAATCATGTTTATTTCCTTATTGGGATTTACATCTCACACATTTTTTATGTATTTCCCATGTTATCCAACCAAGTTATGAGATCTCAAATGTATTTGAGAGTATATTTTATATATTTATATAAAGATATTGTTTTATAGTTTCTTTTATGGTGTAATATCTATCTAGTATTCCAAATAAACTTAACATCATAGTCATTGGGTTGTGTTTATTAGATTTTTAGGTTGAAAATAATTAAGTAATATGAATACAAGGATTGGGTCACAATAATTGGTATTATATAAATTTTATGTTGTGTCAATGAATTTGGAATTGAATACATTAGTGATAACACTATGGATAAGTCTAAATATAGGATAATATCATGAAATATTTATAAAGTATAGGGTATGTTTTTTCTATGAAATTGCATCCATGTATGTATGATACAAGTGGATATTGATATGGCATAGTTGCTTATAGGGGTAATAACCCTGTAAAGGGAGGATTAGGTACTAACTTGATCATATCATTTTCATAATAAATGAAGTATTTATATACACCTAGTCTGAAACTCTTGGGGGGATATGTAATGAAAAAATCAAAAAATATTTATGATCCACTCTGAAGGAAATAAATAGATTGTTATGTTAAAAAATATAATAGTAAAAATTATAATAGATAACTAATATTGAAACCTAAAAACTAAAATTTTTTATTTACATTTTATTTAAAATTTATTTCTTCTATGTTTACTTTTCATATAAATATTATTTTAAGTATTCTCAAATAGATGTTTCTTTTGGATATGTTAAATGAGTAGAACCAAAATCAAAGTATTAATGGTGTGATCATTATGTATTCAAGAGAAAAAAATTTCCCGTATGATTTTAGATCTACACATAATTTGATACCATGCATGTTTAGTAGAACTATTCAAATAAAACCTGAAAACATGGGAGTTGAGCTATTTTTTAGAACATAAAATAGAGTAATTATTTCATCCCAAGTATATAACTCCTCCCCATTCAATAATCATGGACTGAATAACATATTTTATTACATAATTTAGTGGAGTTTGTTTCTATATTGAGTAAATATTGGTTGTCCTTATAAAAATATAACATCATCTTTTGGGAGAGGGATATCACTCTTAACATCCATAGCATTCCACATATGCTATATACGTTTAAGGAAGATGAATATCATTTGGAATATTTATCTCATGTGTGGATATTATTTTATTATGAGAAATCATATCAAACACAAATGATAGAAACAATGGAGAGAACCATGCTCGATGAAATTCCCATTAGGGAAGATTATACTATTGTATTCCCTAAAGTATTTTTTGTTCATTATATAAAGCAAGTGGCTGAGTTCACAAGTGAAATTATACATGGATCTCTTCCCATTTTAAATACTCACTAATGAATGTACACAATTGAGTTAGAATAAATGAAGAATTAGTTATAATAAAATCAATAAAAGGGTTTTATACACCCATGTTCTTCACCGTGGGGTGTTCATGTCCTCTTAGTCATAAAGAAGGATGGGTTAAAATGCTTCTGCATTGATTATCATGAAATTAACAAAATCAATATAAAGAAAAATTATCCCATTCTATGGAAAGATGACTTTTTTGGTCAACTATATGGGGGAATAGTATTTCCCTAAGGTAGACCATTAGCTATGTTATCACCTATTAAAGGTGAAGAAAGAAGATATTCCCAAGACTGCCTTTCAAACATAGGCACACCCCTCAATCTCCCAAACATGATACTCCTTATAACTATTCTTCTACCCTCCATTTCTTGTGGCCTAATATTCTATCCCTCTCAGCTAGATCCTAGGTCCCATTGTCACTGGTCCGACCACCCAAACTTGAGTCGAGGATGCCCTACATTCCTCCCTATTCACATAGGCCCTGAGTTTTGACTAATATGTATAATGAGCCCCCTTTCCTTTAACCCCTTCCTCGAGCATTCCCTCATCATGTTGGCACTGTTTATCTACCAATCACTAGTATTTTAAATCGAAACTATCCCCCAAATCCTTTGAGTCTCTAGAACCCACCCATTTTTATGGGCCCTTATCTCCCTCCCTTTCTTCCCACCCCACCGATGGTAATTACTTCACCTAGATTATCTCCCCTTCATATATCTAATAATTTTTATACCTTAAAATCCCTAGATGCAGGTTCCCAAACCTTAACCAAAACACTTTTGTTATCTCCCCCAATAGTGTACAAAATAGGACTCAAAAAAATCATCCTTGGCCACTTATCCTCAAACCCCTCAGTTCCACCCTTGGTTGGTGACAAAGCCAAAAAACCTCTCTACCAATTATATCAATATTAATATTGAATGACCAATGCATCAGTGATCAGGTTAAAATAGACATTATTTGAATTTAAATTCTAAACCAAATTCCTCCTTTTCATCTATATTTGTGCAAAAAAAAACAAAACTCGAAGATTGCAACTTTTTCTCATAGAATTGGACTAAGTAATTCTCTACATGTGACTGCTCAAAAATAGAAAATATGGTTATTCTAGAAGCTAAACATCACAGTGGATATAATTTATTCCTCTGATTAGTTTACCACTAAAAAGGTTATTTTTGGTGTGAAATGATTGTTTTTATCATTTGTCTATGAAATGTACGAAGCATGGGAGCATGATACCCTATGAAATGACCTGGAATACTTCAACCTAGGTTCTCAACCATGGATAGAGGTAAGAGAAATCAATAAAATTGCAAACAACTCAGAAAACATGGTCCTGGGTGCCCATACTCTCAAAGAAATCTAGAATTTTATTTATTTTATGGATCGTAATGTTCTCACTAATATTGATTTCTCTAGTGACCTCTTTACACAGTGAAATAATTAGAAAGGATCCAATCAAACATGGTTTTGTCTTGATCATTTGCTTTCCAATTTATCACCCATCCAGATATATCCAAATTCTAAGGTTAAACAACTCCTGATAGCTCTTTCAGATTACTCTCCCATTGTGGTTATGATATCTGGTAGAGTGGATAGTGGCAACCATTTCCATTTTTCAAAGTGATGGACCTCCACCTTAGACTACCAAGAGGTAGTGATCTCATTATGGAGTAAACCAGTGCAGGGATTCTTTTGGACCAAAAAACATATGAAATTAAGGTTTGTTAAGGGGGACCTTTTTTCATGGAGCCACAGACAACCCTATCATTTCCATTAACCATACTCTCTCTCATGAGGTATATTTTTTTGGAGTCTATGCTTCAGGATATATGAAATTATGTTTATTTTAACAAAATCACTATAAAAAAATGAACTAACTGTCATGTTATTAGAATATAAATATTTGTTTCATGATCAATCAAGGGTCATGTGTCTTAGGGAAGGCGATAAGAACACAAAATTATTCCATTATTCTATCCAATAATGTAAACATAATGTGAGAAAAAACATACAATTGGATGATAGTTCCTTCATGAAAAAGAGAGATGGGGTTCTTGGACGAGTCTCAATTCTTGTCTCTCCTGGCTAGTATGGATCCTCACATGCATGGAGGACACCATGGGGATCATTCAATATTTTCAAATAATAAATCAAAGCATAAATAAATCAAAATAAAGTTTACAAGAGTATAAAGTAGGATATCATATTACAATCTTTTTCATGTAAGGAAATAAGATCAACAGGGTGGTCTTCCAACCAGGTAATGTCTTGATTTACTCTCATGTTGGCCAAGCCATTAGAAACCTTATTTGCTTCTCGATAAACATGAGTGATGAAATAGTTGATATCAATAATCGAATAGGTGTAATCTATCCAATGGGTAGTAATCGACCAAGAAAGATGAATAATGTCATTCCAAATCGCTTGCACGATGGTCATCAAGTCACTTTCGATCCAGAGTTTGTTCCAACCAAAGAGATTTGTGAAGGTGATGGCATGAATTATGCTCATTATCTCAGTATCAAAGGAGGTGGCAATATCACAACTACCCATGAACCTACCAAGGATCTGACTGAGATGATTTCTGATGATAGAACCACATCCCGCAGGTCCTAGATTGCCTTTGGAGGAGCCATCAATATTGATTTTGATCCATCTAGGAAGAGGAGTTTTCCAGAACACCTCCAAAGTGTGGTGAGGTTGACTAAAATTACCATTAATCCAAAGACAATGCAAGATTCCAAATTCATGCACAGTGTTGTGGTAGTGTCCCTTTTGCATTAGAGTAGATTCATGTATGGTAGTGAGGATCTGCACCCGACCTGCATTTTGATTATATGAGTAATTTGTATAAATAATTTCATTCTATTCATACCAGATCACATGGTGGAGCTTAGCAACTGCAGCTAGGAAAACGTTCTTGATTTGTTGAGAGACCTCCATTTCTGCACATTTCTTTAGTTGAACTTTGACGGAGTCATAATTTAACCATCTATAGTCAAAACTATCAAGAATATATTTTCAAATAGAGGAAGTAGTGGCAAAAGAAATAAAGAGGTGGTTGGTATCTTCTTTATGTTGATTACATAAATTTCATTTAGAGCAGAGATGAATACCAAAATATTGAAGGCAAATCTCTATGGGAACTCTGTTATGAGAAAGACTCCATATGAGATTGAATCTATAAGGTTTTATCCAAGGCTTTTTGAAATGTTTTAACCAACTATAATCATTATCAGAGTTAGATAAAAATTGATGATAGAAATTTTTGGAGTTTAGAAGACCATTGTAAGTAGGCTCCCAAATTAAGAAATCATTAGTGTGAGTTAAAGAGTAATTTTCAATGATATTCATAATAGTATCGGCGAGTTGTTGAAGATGAGAGTTTAAGGGTTATATAATAGAGAAGTTAATATTCTCAAGCATCTGATCGGGGGATTTCATAGAAATTAAAGGCGTGCCCACCTAGTTATCCAACCATAATTTCATGGAGGAATCCCTGGAGACCATCCATCTGGAATTATTCATGATGATGGAAAAAGATTGTTTTATGGAGGTCCAAATGGAGGAATTAATAAAATTAAAATTACCCTTCTTAATTATATCACAGAATCTATTTTGAGGAAGGTAATAGCTCCCGAAGTACTGTGAAAAAGTTTCTAAGTGAGCCTAGATTAATGGGCTTCATTAAAGTATTTTAAATTTTTAATGCCTATACCACCTTTCTCAATGGGCATGCAGTAAGTTGACCAGGGAATAGTTACAAGATTTCTTTCAAGAATACTGCCAGTCCAGATGAAATTATTAATAGCAGTGTTCATTTTTTTGATAATCCCAACTAGCCATTTATAGTCCATCATGGAGTAGACCATCTTGGAAACAATGGTGGATTTCACAAGACAAGTCATACCAGCCATAGAGAGAGATTTTTCTTTCTTGGAAGATAGTTGGTTTAGAACTTGGTCGAAAATAGGTGCAAAGTGGGAAGCCTTGGGTCTGCCCCAAAAATGGGGACACCAAGATAAATGAAAGGGATCGTGCCTTCTTTCAGACCCAGGTCACTGATAATATTACATTTTCTAATGGTAGGAAAGTTATTTCCAAAGAATATACAAGATTTATTCCAACTTATGATTTGACCAGAGACCTCTTCATAATGTGAGAGAGAAGTTTTGAGGTTGAGAAAGTTTCTTTTGTCTCCTTGAAGGAAAAAGATGATGTCATCCGCATAAAAAATATGTTTATGAGCATTTACATTCCTAGAGACATGGATGGGTTTCAATTTATTCTGTTCCACCAGATGGGTGATCAGACAACTAAGATAGTCCTCTACTATTAAGAATAGAATGATAGATAGTGGGTCACATTATCTGAAACCTTTGGAGCATTTAAAGTATCCTTTGGGGGATCCATTGATCAAAATGGAGATATAGGCTGAGTTGAACAAAGTTTTTATTGTAGTGATAAAAATTTCACTGAAACCAAAACTTTGAGGGAATTTTACGATAAAGCTACAATCGATGGTGTCAAAAGATTTTATGATTTCAATTTTAATGGAAATATTACCACCTATATTAGCCTTGTTCAAGTTATTGACACACTTAGAAGGAAGACAGATGTGATCTTGAATGGATTGGCCCTTAATAAAACAAAATTGGTTCCTAGAGACAAGTTTGTCGGTGATGGTTGAAAGTCTGTTAGCAATGATTTTAGTAATGATTTTGTAAAGAGTTTTGATGAGAGCAATGGGTCGAAACAGATTAATTTCAGAGGCATTTTCCACTTTTGGAATCAAGGTAAAAAACTGGGCATTAAGGGCATGAGTAAGGACACCATTAGAGAAAAAGGATTTTACAAGTTTACAAAAATCAATGTGAATCATATCCCAATAATGTTGGAAGAAACCATTATTGAAACCATCTAGACCCAGAGCACTATCTAGGTTTAGACTAAAGACAGTGTCTTTGATTTCATGATCCAACATAATGTTGAGAAGGAAAGTGTTGTCTTAATCAGTGACCATCATTAGAATGATGTCAGGAAGGAGGTCCTTATTGATATCAGGACCATTAAAACTGTTTTCATAGTGGGAGACTATATGATGAGTAATTTCATCTTCAATATCAAGTATCTTGTCTCCATCATTGAAAATATTCCTAATAAATAAGAAATCATCGATGAAGTTAAAACCCTTAACCCTGAAAACTTGCATATCCCTGATGGTTTCCCAAGATAATTATTTGTGGTCTCATGGAATCTAGTTATAAGGGATCTAGTTGATGTGGTTCAAGACATCTTCTGAGGTGGTCATATCCCATGGGTTTCTTATTTTACATCCCTCATGCTCCTTCCAAATACTAGGGACCCATCCTCACTCAAGCATTACCACCCCATAACTATGTGTAACTTATCCTATATGGTTTTGAAAATTATGATTAATACAAGAAATGATAAAGGATATTAACCGGAATGATATAGGTTCCAACGATGTCATCGAAATGGACATGGAAAAGTATATGATAAGATAGAATGGAAAATTATCCTTAACTCCCTTTTGTGAATGGGAATCTCCAAATGGAAATCTAACCTCTTGCGTTGGTGTTATAGTTATCCTTGGTTTAGTATTTCCCTCATGGGAAAACAATATGGATTCTTTAAATCTATCCAAGTTTTATGTAAAGGTGATCCTATATATCTGAGTCTATTAATATTGATGTAGGATAAATTTAGTCAGTACATAAACATAAGTATTTAGGTTGGTAAGGTTATTCCTTTTTGGTGCAAGCAACAACACAGTGGTGTATCCAACCTTTTATATTTGGATGATACTATATTATTTCTCAACAGAAGTAGAATGTATATCCGAATAATCAATTAAATTATTGAGGAGTACAGTAAATGGAGTGGGAAGATGATAAACCATGAGAAAATTAGTATATATCTCCCATCCTAGTGCATAGAAAGGCATGCTAATTACCTTGAGAGTAATCTTGGCATGCTAGACAGAGATTCCTGATGGAATATCTTAGTTCCCCAATATCTTCTTCTAGATTTAGAATCCACCACTTCACTAGGTTAGTTGAAGATATTATAGAGTTTTTATCCAATGGTGGTCATATAACTTTGGTTTATAGTGTTCTCACATAAATTATAATGCACATTATCTATGCTCTCAAGGTTACTGAAGCAGTTATCTCCATTATTGAAAATAACTTTATGATCTTTATTTAGGATATACAATCTAATGGTAATCATAATTGGGTGCCATAGATGAGGATGGAGTGATATTATTAAAAGTTGGGTATTAATGTTAGAAGCGTGTATAGTGAGGTTCATGGCCTGTAGCAAAAGTTGGCATGGGAGGTGTCTAAGGGTTTTTTGTTGTGGGGTAGTTTCTTAAATAAAAATTACGTGATTAATATGGTATTTCCAAATATAAATTCCCCTGGGCATATTTAATAAATAAAACATCAAGTGTATATAGATCCACACTAGGTGGATCATTGGTAGGGGTGACATTAATTTCTGGAATTAGAGCTAGGCTGGCCTTTTGTTGGCATTCCTAGGGTGTTCGACCCCAGGCATGACCTTTAAGTAAGCAAAGAGATACTCGAACTTCACCCAAGATGTACTTATAAATGAGAAACATGTCCTATTTGATATCATTGATATGAATAATGAAACTAATAAATGATTTTGTTTTAGTTTCAACATCCGGTATTTTTTCTGGGAGGGATCTTCATCAGCTTCATTCTCCCTCCACCGAGTAGGAATGCTGGGGCGACATCCTATGGGGAAATGTTATTCCTACTAATATAAATTCTCTGGTTTGGTCCATTATTAATAATGAAATTTCACCTCATGAAAACATCAATCACACATGCATTAATATGGTTATAAGGTGTTTTTGTTATGGAAATCCATGTCAAGAGTCCTCGAAGAACATATTAGAGAGTGATTGGGATCGGGTGGTCTCACTCACCTTTTTTGAACTTACTATTTTCTCGTACTAGTTACCTTCAAGTGGATTGTTTTATACCATTTGGTTTTAGAGGGAGGAGGATACCTGCTTTCAGAGGAGACTAAGAGTGTCGATACTTGAGGTGGGATATCAGTGTATATGGAAGGTGAGGAAGTTTTCTCAATATGAGGGTACCTTATGTATGTCTTTGGCCCTCATTTATAGAGTCATGATCATGTTACATGACATTACACAACATTCCAACATCTGTACTAACGTCCCATAACTCAAGACCTTCATGCACAACCGTACTCCACACTCTTCCATTCTACATGACCTCTAGGGTCACTGGGTTTTCTCGCATCCTCACAGTTAGGGCCTCAAGGTTAATACTGATGGATCATACTTTATGGGTGAAATTTGGGGATTTGGAGTAGTTTAGGATACCAAGGGTAATGTTATTCTCACATTATCTACTTATTTTGACCCCAGAGTCTTCCTCTAGGATGAAGTGAGGGTGTCTCTCACATGCTGTGATCTATGTAACCAACGTAATATTGACCTGGATGTTGTAGAAATGGAATCCAATATCATCCATAAATACCTGACTAGACATTTTGGTATCCCATGTACAATTTTATACTCTCTATATAAGTACAACATTCTAATCAATGGTCATATTGATGTCCTACAGATATGGCATATGGGTAATAATGTATCTAATTTTATTGCTTCTAGGGCCTTTCCAGGTGAGTCTGTTACACATTTTTCTAGTCTGGGTGATTTTACTTATAAGGGAATGGACTTAGTTCAAGGGTATTCCCTTAGGAATCACTATTTCAAACCTACGTAGCCTCTCCCCATTACGTTGTATCTCGATTTGGCCCTTTCCTGATTCAATAAAATTAAAATTGTATGTTGGAAAAGAAAATTTTAATTGTGGAGTGGCCCAAACCAACATCTATAATAGAGAACCAAAGTTTCCTTGGACTATCTAGGTATTAACAATTAATTATGAGAAACTTATCATGATTTTCAAACAAACTATTCAAGATAAAATGGAAGGGGGTAACGTTTTGTTGGACTAATGAATTAAAATAAATAATATAGGAATTTAAATAGATGTGCATCACTTCACTAATACACACACTTCCTTCAAGTGGGGAACTTTTCATTATATACAGTGATGATTCAATGAAGGGGTTGGGTTGTGTACAAATTCACAATGAATACGTGATAGAATATTACTAAAGGAAATTGAATGTTCCCAAGAAGAACTATCTAACTGATTATCAGAAGTTAGATGTAGTGATCTTCTTATTGAAAATTTAGTGGTATTATATTTATGAGGGGAACTATGAAATATATACATATCATAATAACCTAAAATATATATTCAAATAGAAGGGGATTAATATGAACCAGTGCATATGGTTAGAGTTGATGAATAACTATGAGTATTCAGTCTAGTATCTTCATAGGAAAGTAAATAATGTTGTAGATTCTCTATGTAGAAAGGATCCTATAACCTTATCAATGATGATAATTGAGAATGATATGATCTTTTTAGTTATGAAAAGTATAGACATGGGAATCATAAAATAAGGAACATCATCATTCTATGCTCAAATGATTTCTTAAACATTCTTTCTAGAGAAGATAATGAATGGACAAGTAAATGACGTGGAAACTCAATAGATAATAGAGGACTTAAAAAAAGGTAAATCCCCATACTCCAATAGTGATGAAGAATGAGTTGTAATATTTGGGTCAAAACTATGTGTCCTATAAAATCTTATGATAAAGAAAGATTCATTTAATGATGCACAAAGCTCAACCTACAATATGACCCTATGGATCATGATAATGTATTGAGTTCCCCAAGACCACATTTTATGGTAAAATATATACAAGGAGATCATATAATATACATAAAAGTTATTTGTTTTTCAGTTAGTGAAGTCTGAATGGAAAATGTATAAGGGGATTGTAAAACCATTACCCATACCTACATAGAAATCAGAAAAAATCACTATAGACTTTATCACTAGTATTTAAAAGGCATCAATAATAAATGATGCTACATGGGTTTTGGCGGATCGTATTATAGAGAAAACTAATTTCATTGAAATTCAAGAGGAATTATAACTTAATTAAAATGAAAATATAAACATCATACAAGTGGTGAGGATGCATGGAATAACATGATCAAATATATCTTTCTAATAGATGATATTTACCTCTATATTCTGGAAGAGTCTCCATCATGGTCTAGATATTGATTTGAACTTCTATATGAAATACCACTCCAAAAATAATAGAAAATATAAATGGACTATTAAAACACTAGAATACATGTTTAGATCATGATTGATAGACTTTATAGGATTATTTTATCAACATCATCCTTTGAATGTGTTCAAATACAATAAATTATTACAATAAAGCATGCAAATGGATCCATGTGAATCCCTTTATGATAATAGATATGAAGCACCTGCCTATTGGGATGAAGTTAGTGAACTCAAGATTTTGGATCCAAAAATGGTCCTAAAAATGCTAGAAAATATAAATACCATTCAGTAGTATATCAAGGTTTATCAAAGTTGATATAAGATGTATTTTGAAAACCATAAACTTGAGATAGAGATTGGGTTTGGAGATAAAGTGTTCCTATTAATATTTACATGGAAGAGAGTCATGAGAATTTGGAATAAGGGTAAGATATGTCCCAAGTACATTGACCCCTTTTAGATTATTTATCACATCTAAGTCAGGGATTATTGAATAATACTCCCACCAATGCTTTCTATAGTACATGATATGACTAGATTCGAGTTCAAAATTCCTAAATATTTGATCTCTTAAAGACAATTTATTTCTAAAGACAAATAAAATGAAGTGAAGTAGAGACCAATTATAAAAAAATAAATTAAATAATATAAATAAAACGACTAACCCCCCATTACCCCATTAGATTAAAAAGCTATCAACTTGAGTGATGAGTATTAATTATTTTTTTTTCATTTTGTAAAAAAAGTTGATTGAATGATTGTATGACCCTATTAGGAATTATAATGATCAATAATACAAAACATAAACAAAATCCATTTATTTAATTCATCCCTCTCGAGTAAGTATATATAGGATCCATCACATATAATAAATTTAGCGGAGGTATAGCTGGAAAATGACATCTATTATGTAGACAATTTAGTGAAGATTATCGAGTGAAGAGATAATGTTATATATAATATGAAAAATCACATAATCAAAGTAATATAGTGAAATAATAAGAGGAGGTGACATGAGAATCATATAAAGTAATAAAGAAGTTTCCTTACATGTTTTAACCATAGTCTGTAAAAATAAATTAATGGTGAAATTTCATAAGAGGGGAAGAATGTAACGACCCAAAATATTTATTATTGGAAGATCCCTATTAAATATATACCTATTCCATACATAGTAATATCAAATTTTATAATTCACATGAACCAAATGATAAAACAAACTGTATTTAGCTATATTAAATTGAAAATTACATGTAGTGATAAAAAATTATATAAAGATTAAATGTATTATAATGGGACAAGAAATAAAAATTAACATAACAATAACTAGAAAATTTGGACCTATTTAATGCCCTAGAAAAATTGAGCTCATGAATAATACTATAGAAATAAAGAATAAAATTATTAATGCAATGTGAATTTAAAAAATTAAAATATATAACATTGAGAGAAAATATAATTTAGTTAATAATGAAGGAAATCTGAGGTATTTACATAACAAAGGGCACCCATATGACCATTACAAATCTTACTGTTGGAATAGTAATCTAACCATTGGAATAGTAACATAATCATTATGAATAATAATTTAACTATTATAATAGTATCCCCACCTATGAAATTATAAAATAAAATCAATTTATCTTATAAAATGAAAATATGTCAAGGGTATATCTTGATATAAGTAACTAAAATTTTTACAAATAATAAATTAAATTTTCATATTTGTGTAAAATAAATATGTTTTATTTGAATTTTTATAAAAAATATGATAATTTAAAAGAAATATTATTTTTAAAAAACGTTTTTATAATTTTATTTTATGTTTTATTATAATGGAAATATTATTTTTTGAGACCTTATGTAAATTTTTAATGGTTAAGAGAAGGGATCAGAATATTAAAATTGGGGTTTTTCTAATAAAAGAGGGTTCAAATTAAAAAGTAATTTTATCATAATTAGAAAATTATTTTCATAAAAAAAGATTTTATTTTTTATTATACACATTGAAAAATAGGTTGGTTTAATTATTGGTATTTTTCTAAAATAGTTGAATTTTTTGTGAATAGTAAAATACCGTAAAATATGCTATTTAACATTATAAGCTAAATTTAAATATTTTTGAGTCATAGATTATTTAAGAACCCATTATTTTAAACTTGCATGAATCATTTAATATATATAGTCCCAATAATAAATAAATTTTTTAGTCTTGAACCAAAATAATAAAGTAATGAATATAGAATTCAAAAACACCCATCTCTTCCCCTGGTAAATAATTCCCCTAACCACCCCTTTTCCTCACACATTTTATGACTTAGAGAATTAGAAATTTCTTACCATTAAAATTACCAATTTTATAACATATTTTCTAGTTCTTCTTGTATCACCAAAATATGCTTTCAATGATCCTTAATAAGTGTCCTAATAGGATAAAAACAAAAGAAGATGTAATATACTTCACATAATCTTTTTAAATTTTATAATACTTATCCCAAAACAATATGATCCTTATACACCTAAATGTAGTGGAATAATTATCCTAAATGATTTTATATATTTATTTATTATTTTTTAATATAAATCATATACTCTCCCTTCTTTCATTCCTACAATGAAAACACTGTTTACAATATGGTTAGTTCAACGCCTCAATGACAATTATAATTAATTTTTTCTCCATCACCATCAAGGATTCACATAAAAAAATTTATTATGATTAAATAATATTATAATAAGTATATTTTCACTTATTTATTGTTCTTGAATTAAGTTATATACAACATATTAATTAAAATAAAACTAGTTTGTCAGGGTTAGTAAAACTCCCAAAATAGACTAATAGTATAACTTAATGTTTTTATTAAATGAATCATCATTACATTGAAAACAAGGATATTAGGTACCATTAAAATTTTTAGAAGAACATTAATACCATTTAATTTCACTAATTTAATTGTAATCCCATTTTACATGACATTCCAGAATTATATACTTGTGATCTAACCATGGAATCATTAAACGAACAACCTTAGAATAGAGAAATTAAACATTATTTCTCATTGAAATGGGTATAATTGAATATAATAAAATTATCATAAATAATAAATATATGGAAAAGTTTATGAATTAGTAAATTAATGAATTTAATTTGTTTATTCTGGATATTACGTGCATGTACAATGTGATTCAATAACCTAAGTTATGGGATCTCTCTGAACAACCCTTTTTCTTTAAGGTGCGAACTTTCTCTCTATAACTCAATTTCTATCTCCCTCTATTTTATGTTATATAATGGTTATAAATTTTTTATATATGTATATTACATATATATCATGAATATTCTACCATTATTTTATGGAAAAATACATGCCTTATTTTTATTTATCAAATGCATTCCTGGAAATCAAACCTGGTTAAGGGGAAAATTTCCATCCAATAATATTTTAATGTAACACTCATTTAAAATAATTTTTACAAAATTAACACTATATTTTGAGGTCCATTCTAATTAATTTAGATATTAACATCCATAATATTTAATTCTTTCTTCCCTTTTGAATATTTTTTAAAACTCTTTGGATTATGATATAGGGAAATATTATGCAACCAATTTATTTCCATAGGCAATTCATATGTTTATGAATTAGGATTGATTTCCTTTTTTTACACAAAAATATTATACATGTTATTATAGGTGAAAAAATAGATCTCTAATGAATTGGGTAATTCTTTGGTCTCATAAGATGTTATGTATGGCATTAAGGAGTAAACCTAATCCATGATGGGTCTCTTTCCACCATCTAATGTTGTCGTGGTGGTCAGTCTTGACATATATTAAGGTCATGATTTATGTTTCTACCAATTTCATTTTTTTTCATGAAATTATGATTCCATGTTCTTTATATTATGTCTCAATATGATTATCCACGATCCTTTACTTTTATGATATCATTTTATGCTAATTGATTCATATATTATTCCTCATTATCATGTTTATTCCATTTTTGGGTATTATAGATCACCCATTTCTCAAATGTATTCCCTAGGTTATCCTATGTTGTTATAGAAATATAAAGAGAATTAAGAGATCATAATTTAGATTAAAATTAAAATGGTGTGTTTTAGTAACATTTTGACATATTATGGATATATTCTTACAAATATAAAAGGTATCATTATTATTTGGTTGTGTTTGATGGATGTTTCTTGTAATAATTTGTTTAAAAGGTTTGGGTCTCTATAAAAATGATGCTCATGCTCATAAATTTTTTAATAAACTAATAGACCTTCAAAAAATTCCCTAATAATGAAGTTGTGATATTGGGGGAATATTCCATTCATTAACGCCATAAAAATTATAGGATCATTAGTTAGGATAAATTGAACCACAACATATTTAAATAGTTCATACCTATTTATAAATGAAGTATTTGAGATATCCAGCTCTTTAACATTGAGATATTGATAACCAAATAGGAGTTAAATCTTTGAGAACCAATTTTCAACCTTTAACTGATGAAACATGTCATAAATATAGGGATAATAATATTTATTCCTAATAATCACACAATTAAGATTCTGATAATCGAAAAAATGATAAATAGTTCCACCAACCTTCTTGGAAAAATTAATAGGAGATTTAAAATGTGCCATGCTAGGATGATTAAAATACTTTACTTTTAAATCGTCCAATTTAACCATTAATCCTTTCAACTCAGTTGGTTCTATATGGTAGGAAGGAATAGATATTAGTTGAGTTATTGGAACTAGGTTAATATAAAACACTATATCTCTTTCTAGAGGAAGACTATAGAATTCATCATAAAATAATTTAAGGAAATATCTAACCACTAAAGGAAGATAATAATGATAGGAATCTATCCAAGAACTCAAATAAATAATAAGACATAAAAATAATAATTCTTGATGTGGTGGTCATATTTAGATTGAATTCAAATCTCATTCACCCTAAAACTCTCATGATCACTCATTTGGTTATTAAAAGAAAAGAAATAAATATAGAAATAAATTTCGTCATAATGGGAAATCAACCAATAAATCTAAATGTTAATGTCAAAGTGATCCAAGTTGATAACTAAAAAATATCAAACACTCTCAACATTAGAGATTGAGAAAGAGAACATATGGAATCAAAATCCATATTACATTCACTTCCCCATAATCATTAAAACTGTAAAATTAATGACATTAATTTTGTTAGTTATTTTAAAATATTAAAAATTTTGGTTAATAATAAGGTATATTATGAAACTATTGAAAATATAGTTATTTCTATTTATGATGAAATAAATATGTTACCCCTCAATATTATTAGGTTTATTCCACCTTTCACTAAAAACTTCCTTATAGTGTGAAACTAAATCACTACAGAGGTCTATTGATAAATCCATAAAGGCATAAAAGCTTCTCACTAAACCATATTTCTCTCCATATACGATGAAATAGAGACATAATAAGGCATATACACGGACTAATTGGATATCTAAAAATGATCTTAGTGACAACTAGAACTATAAATCATCAACAGTGAAGAACAATAATGATTTTTGAATCTTATCTTTTCACACTAGTAGAAATTCAAAGGAACACTCTCATATTATACCAATGGTGTGGATTTATCCAAGTAATGAGAGCCACCACTTTCACCTCTATGAGTATCAGTACATTTCCTCATCTTTCCATGTGAGCTACTAAATTTCCCATTGGGTAGCTGACGAAGTCCAATAAAAACTAACTTTCTCGTTAGATCCATTTCTACCATTAGTACTCTATCTATTACCTATATTTAAGAGACACAATTATTTATAAATCATTAATAAGTAGTGTCTAAATATAAACCCATTTTTAATCTCTAAGAATTCAACTTGTCATTTTCCATAACCTCATAGGAAAAATAGACATGTTTAGTAAAACTATTAGCATACTCTTTCACTATGAAATCAACTTTGTGAATGGAGAGAATCTCTATAGACATATCTATAGTCATGGACTCTAAGTTGAACAACTAAAAAGTATTTTCTTGATGTATTTTCACTCACTTACCTTGTGTTTCCCTACCTAGAAAACCACATCCTACCACCTCTTACTAGGTCCCTCAAGCTTGAATTTAGTACATATCACCTTAATAGATTCTATAGTATCCATGTTTTCAAATATTTTATTAATATTATACAAACATTCATCTAATTTATTGGGGTCATTCTTCACATAAAAAGACTTCAGATTATGGTGGAGGAATTATAGAGCTAAATATTTATCTCCCCCAACTGATGGTTCAACCACTTTAGCATGATTTTGAGGAAGTGGTACATTATAGTCCATTATACAAACATTAGATACTACGACCTCTACAAGGTTATAATCTATCATAGTATTACCTCACATAGAATAACCCATATAACCATTTTGGGGAATATGAGGAAGTATTCTAAGAGACATGGTACAACATCATGAAATGAAAACATACCATCATAGAAGGAATAAATCTCATTTGAATTAAAGATAACACAATCAATGAACTAAGATAAATTCAAATTTCAACATAAAAGACACATTTCCTAATATCTCATGGTAACATAAGTTTTTTTATTATTAGATCTGGCCTAAAACTCGCCCATAAACTACCTATTATAACCCAAAAATCCTATCAATTGTCTAAAAACATCCTAAGAAAAAGGAAACATGATTTTAAACCACTTTATAATTCTAATTTTTCATGAACTATACCAGATGAACCATCAATGTAAGTTCCAAACCGATTTACAATAACAAAAAAAAATGGAATTTCAGACCCCCTAGATTAGAGATAGGAACTCGGTCATCAATAAATACCTTTTAAATGATTTCATAACAAAAATTTAAAAACTTTCATGACATATAAGATAGGGAAAGAAAAAAAAATTCCACATCATAATACAATATACAATAGAAAAATGATACATAAGTACAAAAAAACTAGTAACAGATTCCATGCTCAAATATTATCCAAAGTACAAATGATAATAAACACTATATCCAAGGTCAAAGTGGGAAATATACCACCAACTCGCCACCAGATACCAAATCCCTATTATCCATGAAACTCACCACTATATGTATGTTAATTGAACTATCCAGCAAAACAAATAGGTATACACAATCCTAATGGTATTTGTAGGGTGTGAGAAAACTACACCAATTGGGATCCCACCAAGTGTTGTATATGAATTCACAATCAAATAAACCAGATAGATTAATTTATAAGGAAAAAAGGAATTAAATAAAAATTCCAAAAATAACAAAAAATAATTGTAATGTTCTCTTTTAAAAAATTAATAAAAAATTTGACAAAAAAATCAATGTACTTTAAATTAACTGATTTATCAATTTTAAATCATGAACCATAAAACCATTTTAAAAAAAGAAAAATAGAAACTTCCCCTAGGAAAAAATAGGTACATTCTAGTTAGGTATCACATTCAATGATTAATCTTGAAATGTGGGTACTAAATGTTTCTACTTCATGATGACCAAAGGAGAATAGAAACACCAAAATGTGTAAATTCTCCCTATGATGTCATGTAATGTGGTCCCTAACATGATGATAAATGAACCATAAGAATACCCAAATTTGTAATTACTTCTAAAAAATCTTTGAAATAGGAACCTACATGGTCCATCACTTTTGTTCCCCATTCTCCCATGTGTTGAACATTTTATATCATTTTACAAGGGAATATCAAATTTTAATAATTAATCATAACACCCTTTTTACACCAAACATATAATTTGAAATATATTTTATCCATAAAAACTAAAAATGAAATGAAATTATACTTTCTTAATAAAAAAGATAGGGGAATTTATTCTATATAAAAAATACCCAAATAAACAATGTAATAAATTAGATATCACCATAGTAATAGTTTAGAAATGATGTTAAAAATTGAGATAGTATTCATAGTTCATAAAACAATGATATTATATGAAACCATCCACCTCAAACCCATGGTATTATAATAATTCCATGAGATCCACATACCAATGGAGAACCGATTGATCTAGGAAATGATAGAGAATCATAAACCATGAATCCGTACTTAAGAATATCCAATTAATAATTTTTTTGAAAAAAGGTAACAAGAGGGGTCATTTTCAACAATTATCCCTAAAGAAAACACAACAAAAAATGAGTATATAAATAATAAATCCTAGTTGCATAATGGATCTATAAGAAACCAAATTATTTCATGTCACAACACATATATATAGAAACAAAACCCCAAATCTAAGGTTAGGTTTTAGGAGAAAGGGGAATATATAAGATAACAATGAAGAACATAGATATATCATTGAAAATTTAGTTCCAACACCCATGGATCAATCTAAATAAATCATTAAGAGGAATGAAAACACTACAATATTCAATAGGAATATCATTGGTCTATATCTTAATCCACCATAAGAAGAATGAGGAAAATTTAAGGTTTTTCTAGTATTAAAACAATTATAAAAAATAACTATTTTAACTAAAAAAACTTCTCAAATATTGATATTTCATCTTTTTAGATTAATATTCATTCCATTAAACAAATAAATGACCGAGGATCATAATGGTATAGTTCCTTTGGAATATTGTCCACATAAAAACACGTCCATAAGTGAGATACATCATTGTATATTTTTTTCATCATACATAGAACACATCTTAGACATATCATATGAAATAAAATTCATCATATCCTGGGGAGAAGAAACATAAGAAAAGGTGATATTAGATTCTCAATATGGTTAAATTCTAGAGATATCAGCTTATCATGAGACTAAATATATGATAACAAGAAAATAACAATTGAAAACTAATCCATATGTATCATAGATCATAAAATTGAGTCATGGAATAATTATTAGAAGTTCACACGACATGAATCAAAATGGAATAAAATAACATGAACCACAATATCATAATATTGGAATAGTACATATATTATTTTCATACACATAACAACATAAATTCATTTACTTAGTAGTTTCGGGATCATTTTCATGATTATCAAAATGGAATTGGTTTACTTCCAAAACTGTTATGGTAGTCAAGGTTTACTCACAAGACTATTATAGTGGATAGAGTCCCTAACTAAAATGGGTTCACTACCTATTACATTCCTATTTATATCATAAGATATTAATCATTACCCAATGCATTGGAAGGAGATATAGGTCCCACCCATCTTATAATAAAAATCATGCATATGTGTGTCCAAAGATCATAAAATATTCATTATATCAGAACCCATGAAAATAAATGAGTTTTATAAATATTTCATTATAATATAACATGTAGAAAAGAAACAAGTTTCATAATAATTTCATGATTTTATCAATGAATAAATAATTTAAAAAGAATAAGGTTTTATAAGAATTTCATCATTGTATAAATGGTGTAACATAAAAGAGTTTTATAAAAATAATTTCTTTTTAAATATAAAATATATAGATATTGAACAAGAATGTTATACATAGATTATATCTATACAATATAATAATTAACATCAATGTATGTCATCTTATATAGAAAATTATTTTGAATGACCGCATCATACATTTCTTGAGGAAAATAACATTTCTTTGAAATTTACTTTTGAAAACTAAAAATAATAAAATATTTTGGAAATATTTTCATTGAAAACAAACTTGAAAATATGTAATGTATTATTAAAATAAGACAACGGTAATGATGGTGAGAAATTACATTCATTGCATACACATTAAAACAATGATTTATTTTATATATTTTTTAAAATAAAAATGAGTATTTTTTAGAAAATAATACAAATATTAATTTGGAAATATTTTAAAAATTAAAACTATTTTAAAAAAGACATTAAACTATCATATAAGAACATTAATTTTTTTTAAAACATATTTAGAAAATATGTACCTGTAAGAGAAAGGGGTTTTTAATGGAGAGAGAAATAAAGTCAATTTTCCTTAAAAAATTATTATGAAATATTGAGTCCATAAAGAGAGTAAAATGAATGAAAACATGTATTTTCAGGAAATATTAAGAGTATAATAAAATAAATTATTTTATTGAGATATGTATCATAAACTTTCATCATTGGAATCATAAATATAAACAATACTGATAAATAATGATGTTGTACCATAAAACCCTTACTAGTTTGGTTTCGTTTGAATCATATAACCCATTTAAAAAATAATATTAAATTAACCTTTTAATATAATTATAATATGAATTTTTGGATATATAATGTGTAAGGACCTTACCATAGTTTCCTGGAGCCGATGCCTTATTTTATTACATTGGCATACAAACAAGGAATAAGAATCTCCAAGGACCAAGTAGTATAGTATTATTGGAAGCTAGATACATAATTAAGTTCAACTTTACATCAAGAAAAGAAATACAACACTAATTTATTCCATTAGAAACATCACATATCCTAGATTATGCTTGCAAGTCATTCATAAATTACTTCTTCATGTCCTGATAAAATGAAACATAAGAAAGGGGTGAGCTCAAATGCTCAGTAAGAGTAAGAAATACAGCGGAATATAATATGAACATTAGAAATGGAGAATAATTGAAAACACATTCCTTTAATAAAAAACATGAACACATTATGTCAGGAATATGAGCTGAGTAAATAATGCCATAATAAAACATAATCATGGGTACTATACTAGTCAAATAACCAAATGAAATTTCAATTACTAGCTTCATAATGATGGAAGTGAATATTCCGGTCATTTTGAAACATTTTTTCATGGCCTCGGCCAAGACGTCTAGTGATTAAGGCCTCGGCCAAAATCCATATCACATTAGGAAAGGCCTCGGCCAATTCCACGTCAAGTTGTCTCATGAGACCTATCGATACATCGAGGGGTTATAAAAGGCCCCACCCGTCACATAATAAGTCTAATGAATTCCTCATATGAGCGGGGATAAACATAAACAACATATACATTCATATTGAAACTATCATATGAAATGTAACTATCTTTCCCCAGTCATTAAACATAAATCACTAACCATTTCGAGTAACATGGTGAATGGTTTCAGGATAGATCATTCACAATAGATTTAGTCATAAACCATTAAATCAAATATGGTAGATGACTTCATAAATTATTAAACCCAATAATACCATGGAATCAACAAGAGTGTTGATTTAGATGAAAACACTCTTATAAAATCATTAAGCAATTCTGAAGATAAATACTCTTTTATTTTGAAAAGAAGAGTTCTTTTGAAAAAATCTTTGTATAAAACCATAAGTAAAGTAATATAGTATTTTCATAATAAAATGAGTAATTTTTTAAAGATAATGGTTTCTAAATATAGATTATAGAGTACTATTAAAAATATGTATGAATTTGAGACATTCCATTGAATCGAGCTTGTATTTTTGAAACAATTTTGAAAGTTCCTTTTAAAACGTGTAACTATCCATAAAATAAGGAAGGATTCTGGTTTGTAAACATATATATGATACTCAAAAATAATTTATGAGGAGTAAATAAAAATACATAATAATTTCATTGAGTTAATTAGACAATGAAAGTATCCCGAATGAAAATAGAAGTTCGGGTGGAAAAACTCTTACCTTAACTCTAAACGTGTTCTGCTCTTGAAATTAAGATCCTGGAATATGAAATTATAATTATTAATAACTTATTTAAGAACCTATTGTATATGTATTTAGTTTATCATAATTCTGTTTAGTTCATTTATACACTTATTTCTAGTTTTTCCGGTGTGTTTGTTTTCTTTATTTTCACAATTGGTTCACTTGTTTTTAAGTAATGAAGTTCATGTGGAATTGTTATAAATCTCCAATATTCGAATTATATATTATTTATGAACATAAATAATTTATAATGGTAATTTATATCATTTGGTTACATGGAAAGAGTATGAATCATTGGATGACAACCACTTCGATTATTCGGCGGTATTTGGAATATTATGAACTAGTTTTTTCATATAACTTTATTATATGTACATATTCTGGTTCTTGGATATTAATTATGTTATAATACATATATTATAGTTTGTTTCAACCATGAATATGGTTTCATGACCAATAATGAAGATGAAATTGAAGAACGAAACTTCGTTGTCCAGGAAGGCTATAAATTGGAACGTCATGGACGTTGATTTCGTTTATAAAAATAAAAGGGAGAGAGTAAGAATATTTATGATGGTTCTTCCATTAACATGATATAATTCCAGTATATATATGGTAATGGAGTTATCATGATAATTTGGATAGAGTAGGGGAGGTGAGGATATGAAAATAAGATAAATTGAAACAAAACCAAATGAAAAAGAAGGGTGCTTTACCTATTGAAATAACCTCCTTGAGAATCTCCTTAAGGGAAGGGGTTTTGGTCTTTCGGAAAGACTAGGAGCTTCTTGGATGTGGGGAGAGAGTAGGGAAGGGTAATTGGGAAGAACATTGAGGAGATTCAAGGCTTAGAGGAGTGAAAAGAAGAGGGAGTGGTGAGGGGTTTTTATAGTGGAGAGGAGTAAATTTTGTATATTTAATTCATTATTTTATTATTTCCTTCAAGACAACCAATAGTGTTGTTTCATGTGACCCATAATAGTAATAAGTGCATGTGAGTTTGAACCAAGTGTCCTTACATCACTTATGATGTCATATTTAGTGTGTTTAACTGATAATTTGTATATACGTTATTTTATCTTATTTCACTATTCATCAAAAATTCAAGAATTTCAGAAAAATCCCAAAAATTCACCCATAACATTTTTTGATGTGTAAAATTCAAAAGTGAAATCCATTTTTAAAAAACAATTTTCTAAATATTATTAATTTAATTTTTAAATAAATTCATATTTAATTCAAAAAATAACAATCTTAGAGGTATAATTAGTATTACGTGACATTGAAAAATTAATTAAGACCCCATTATCTTATTACCTTAAGAAAATAAAATAATATCATTATTTACTATTCATAAGGGTCATATTACTATTCATAAGGGTATGTTACTATTCACCAAAAATCATGTTTGTTCTATCAGACTCCAAATGACTTACTAAACGCAACTCTAGATGACCATTTTCCAAAATTCAAAGCATATAAGGGGCAACGTTTTTTTAATGGATAGATTATAAAATTGCATTCTATATTTATTTTCAAAACCTTGGGGTGTTACATTCTCCCCTCCTTAAAAAACATTTTTTCCCCAAAATTCACAAAATATTACCTAAAAAGATTCGGGTATGTCTTTAACCTAAGCTCCTTAGGCTCCCATGTTTCTTCCTCCATCTTATGGTTCCTCCAATGAACCTTTACCAGACTAGTCATCCGATTTCTCAACACTTTTTCTCTAGTATTAAGAATCTTGATAGGCTCTTCACAATAAGATATGTCGAGATCAAGTTCTAATTCTTCATAAGTGAGTACATGTGTTGGGTCTGGCATATAATTTCTTAACATTGACACGTGGAACACATTGTGAACCTTGGAGAGACAAGGAGGCTTTGCCAAACTGTAAGCTACGACTCCAATTTGGTCCAGAATTTCAAAAGGTCCGATGTACCTGGGACTTAATTTTCTCTTCTTACTGAATCGTATAATACCCTTCCATGGAGATAACTTTATGAAAATGTGATCACCTTCTTGAAATTCCAAATCCTTTCTTCGGTTATCAGCATAGCTCTTTTTCCTACTTTGAGCTATTTTGATATGGCTGTGGATAATCTTTACCTTTTCCGTTGTTTCTTCAACAAGTTCTGGGCCCACGAGCTTTCTTTCACCAACATCATCTCAGCAAGTTGGTGTACGAAATCTCCTCCCATATAATGCTTAATAGGGTGCTATCTGAATATTTGAATGGAATCTATTGTTGTAGGAAAATTCTACGAGAGGTAAATATTGATCCCACATGCCTTGAAAATCAAGTGAACAAGACCTCAACATGTCTTCCAATGTTTGAATAGTCCGTTCTAATTGTCCATCAATTTGTGGGTGGTAGGCAGTGCTCAAACAAAGATCAGTATCTAGGGCCTTTTAAAGACTCTTCCAGAATCGTGATGTAAAATGGGGATCACAATCAGAAACAATTGATGAGGGTACACCATGAAGTCTTACAACTTCATTAATATATATTATTTCTAAACGTTCAAGTGTTAAATCTTTCATTATAGCAATAAAATGTGAAGATTTTGAAAGACGGTCAACAATGACCCATATCGTATCATTCTTTCTTGGAGTCCTTGGTAGCCCCATGACAAATTCCATCGTAATATCATCCCATTTCAACATAGTTATAGGAAGGGGTTCTATGAATCCTCTAGGATGTTGTCTTCCTACCTTCACCTGTTGACAAACAAAACATCTCGACACGTAATCCGCAATCTCCCTCTTCATGTTTTCCCACAAAAAATATTCCTTTATATCTCTATACATCTTGGTGATACCACGGTGTATAGAAAATTTGAGCTATGCAAATCGTCTAATAGTTCCCTTTTTAGCTCAGGTACTGATGGAATGCATAACCTCTTCCCAAACTTTAGAACACCTTCTTCATACATAAAGTCTGCCAGTCTCCTATCCTTTACTGCATTAATTTTCTTGTGCAGATCCTCATCATCAGATTGATAAATTTTTATCAGCTCTAGTAAATATGGTTTAGAAATCATTTGAAAGAGGAGTGATGTTTCCCCTTCCCTAACAATTCCCATATTCATCTTGTGTAGATCCATGAACATAGGATCTCTTTCAATCCTCATTTGAGTCAGAAGTCCATGATCTTTTCTACTTAATGCATCTTCCACCTTATTCGCCTTTCCTGGGTGGTAGTGCATTGAACAATCATAATATTTGAGTAACTCATGCCATCTTCTTTATCTCATGTTGAGTTATTTTTGTGTGAAAATATATTTCAAACTCTGGTGGTCCGTATAAATCTCACATCTCTCTCCATAGAGATAATGCATCCATATTTTCATAGCAAAGATTACAACTGCTAACTCAAGATCATGAGTTGGATAATTTTTCTCATGAGTCTTAAATTGTCTCGATGCATAAGCAATAACTTTATCGTTTTGCATAAGGACGCAACCCAATCCATTATTTGATGCATCATTATAAATTAAAAATCTATCACTTCCCGATGGAAGAGTAAAAATTGGAGCATTGACCAATCATATTTTCAATTCATTGAAGCATTCTGTACATTCTTTTTTCCACACAAAATTAACTCCTTTACGTGTGATCTTGGTTAGCGGGTTAGCCAGTAGGGAAAAATTCTGAACAAAACACTGATAATAACCTGCTAAGCTAATAAAACTGTGTACCTCAGTTATTTTTGTTAGCATGGCCCAATATTGGATTTCATTTGTCTTCATAGGATCAACTAAGATTCCATCCTTAGAGACAATATGGCCCAGAAAAGAAACTGATTGAAGCCATAATTCACACATGCTAAACTTCCCATATAATTTATTTCTTCTAAGAGTTCTCAGAATAACCCTCAAGTGATTCTCATGGTCTTCATAGATTTTTGAGTATATGAGGATATCATCGATGAATACCACAACAAAGTTATCAAGATATTCCTTGAAAACTCTATTCTTTAAATCCATGAAAACAGAGGGTGCATTTGTCAGTCCAAAAGGCATCACTGTAAACTCATAATGCCCATAACTAGTCTGAAATGATGTCTTTGGAATATCTTCCTTCCTCACACGCAACTGATGATATTCAGATTGAAGATCAATCTTCGAAAAGTATTGAGCTCCATTAAGTTGGTCAAATAAATCATCAATCCGGGGTAGAGGATACTTATTATTTATTGTAATAGCATTGATTTCCCTATAATCAATGCAAAGCCACATGGATTCATGTTTCTTCTTGAGAAAGAGGACAGGGGCTCCCCATGGAGAAACACTAGGTCGAATAAATCATTTTTCACTCAAATCCTCTAGTTGTTTCTTTAGCTCTACTAATTCCATAGTGGCCATTCTATTGGGGGTCTTTGATATAGGTCTTGCATTAAGAATTAAATTAATAGAGAACTCAACTTCCCGCTCTGGAGGATGTCCAGGTAAATCCTCTGGAAATACATCAATGTACTCTTTCACTATGTGTAAATCTTCAATTTTAAGATTTCTTTCCTCGCCCATAGATATTGGTTTATCTTCCTCTCCAAGTATTATATTCAGTAGAGCTACTAAGGGTGGTTCTAGATAAGAATCAGGTGGCGAAATTTCTTCCCTAAAGATAAGGGATTCTACACCATTTTAAAAAATTGTAACTTTCTTCTTCTTACAATAAATCTTAGCATCATAATTTGACAGCCAATCCATAACAAGAATTATATCAAATTCAGTCATTGGTATGATGATAAGGTTAGAAACTAGAGAAAATTTTGGTGTCTGGAGGGGGACTAGTCGACATGACTTGGTTAAAATGATACATCCCCTAGGATTTTCGACTGACAACACCTTTATTAAATCAAATTGGACATATCAAATTTTCTTGGCAGAATGGGAAGATATAAATGAATGTGATGATCCAGAATCAAATAAAGTGTTGGATAAGTTTGAGGAAATAATTAAAGTACCCGCTACCATGTCATTAGGAACTTCAACCTCTGCAGTTGGGATTGCATAAGCTTGTCCCTGATCCCTTGGCCTTTTCTGTTGCATATTTCATTGAATCTTTGGACAATAATTAGCATAGTGTCCAATCTCCCAAAAATTATAGCATTGAACATCATTGGATTCCTTCTTCCCTTTGCAATCACCAGCTAGATGGCCTTTTTAACCACATTTGTATCATACTCCTTTTCCTTTTAAGCATGCACTAGGGTGTTTCTTTCCACAATTGTCACATGGTGGAAATTCAACTCTTCCCTTCTTCCTCGTTTCCTTATTTCCTTTCCCAGGGTTTTCAATAACCCTCTTCTTTTCTTACTTTCCCTTAAAGTCATAAGACTTAGATAATTATTTTTCTGCCTTGATAGCACATGAAACTATATCCTCATATGATGAAAAACTTTGGGAGACCAGTGCCTGCCGGAGGAATGGCTTTAAACCATCAAAGAATCGATCAATTTTTCTCCTTGGATTTCATATATAGTCCACAACATGTCTTGCTAAGCTTGTGAAGTCGGCTTCATACTTGGAAAAAAATTTATCCTCCTTCTGCCTCATATTAAATAATTTTCTCTCCATATCTGCTCACCGCTCACGAGGGAAATATTTTTCTAAGAATATTTCCTTAAGATCCCTCCATTCCATCTCTTCTATCTCTTCCTCCTCCTTTGTGTTTTGGATTAATGACCACCACTAATCTGAATCTCCCGATAGATGATATACTGCCATGAAAACCTTCTCCCTTTAATTAAATCCTAAAGAAAGAAATATCTTCTCGAGGGAACTTATCCACTAATCAGCTACAAAAGGGTTTTTAGTCCCATTGAATGATGGAGGCTGTTGTCTCATAAAGCGATCCAGTATAGCTCCTCCACGTGGTGGATCCAAATGCTCCATATGGGTAAGGTTATTATTCATAACCTGAGTAAGTTGTCCCAGTATAGTTATGAGTTTCTCCGCACCAGTCACAACACTAAATCCAACATCATTATCTTGCATCAGAGGAAAATCCCTATAGGGGAAACGTGTATTCGTGCGGTTTTCATTCCTTTCACTTGGAACCATCTCTAGATAATGGCATACACTAGATTAGCTTATGAATCATAATGTATAATCTTAACTTAACAAAATACTTTGAAAAAAATTGAGATCCTACGAATGGATAATCCCATATTCACAAATATGGTTTCTTTGAGGAATATTTTACATTTCAATCCTTCATAATGCCTTTTAAAGAAAATGTGAATTATCCTAAGAATATCCCCTGGGAGTTTCATAACCAAGAGTGAAGAAAGGACTATTTTCATGCACCAGTTCCCATTCGAGTCTAGCTCAAAGCGGTGTTTTCAGGTTTTACCCCTAGATACATCTGTTCCAGAGCCTCCTCTACCTGTTTGTATCCAGACATGGATGCATTTCCTGAAAGATTCACATAATCTATTCCTTACCAAAATAATAGGACGTTGTTATATGTATATCCTCAAAGACTGAATTAGGGACTCTTCCATAATTCTACATTTTCTAAATCTAGTTTCCAAGTATTCTACTAAACTTTATTTGATAGAAACTGTAGGGACCTGACCCCAGTTATCTGGATCCGGTGCCTTATTTGATTAAATTAGCATACAAACAAGGGAAAGGCATGACTAAGGACCAAGTAGTTTAGTATTATTGGAAATACGATACATAATTAAGTTCAACTTGACATCAAGAAAGGAAATACAACACTAATTTATTCCACTAGAAACATCACGTCTCCTATATTATTCTTGCAAGTCATTCATAAATTACTTCTTCATGTCATGAGAAAATGAAACATAAGAAAGGGGTGAGGTCAAATGCTCAGTAAGTGTAATAAATACAGCAGAAGATAATATAAACATTAGACATGATGAATAATTGAAAAAATGTTCCTTTAATAATAAACTTGAACACATTATGGCAGAAATATGAGTTGAGTAAATAATGCCATAATAAAACATAATCATGGGTATTCTACTAGTCAAATAACCACATAAACTTTCAATTATTATATTCATAATGAGGGAAGTGCATATTCTGGACATTCTAAAACATTTTGGCATGACCTCATCCAAGACATCTAGTGATTAAGGCCTTGGCCAAAATACATAACACATTGGGAAAGGCCTTGGCCAATTCCACATCTAGTTGTCTCATGAGACCTATCGATACATCGAGGGGCTATAGTGGGACCCACCCATCAAATAATAAGTCCAATGAATTCCTCATATGAGCGAGGATAACATAAACAACATATACATTCATATTGAAACTATCATATGAAATGTAAATGTCTTTCCCCAGTCATTAAACATAAATCACTAACCATTCTGAGTAACATGGTGAATGATTCCAGAATAGATCATTTACAATAGAGTTAGTCATAAACCATTAGATCAAATATGGTAGATGAATTCATAAATTATTAAACCCAATAATACCATGGAATCAACAAGAGTGTTTAATTAGATGAAAACACTCTTATAAAATCATTAAGCAATTTTGGAGATAAATACTCTTTTATTTTGAAAAGAAGAGTTCTTTTGAAAAAATCTTTTTATAAAACAAGAAGTGAAGTAAGATAGTATTTTCATAATAAAATGAGTGATTTTTTAAATATAATGGTTTCTAAATACAGATTATATAGTGCCCTTGAAAATAGGTAAGAATTTGAGAAATTCCTTTGAATCAGGCTTGTATTTTTGAAACAATCTTGAAAGTTCCTTTTAAAACGTGTAACTATCCATAAAATAAGGAAGGATTCGGGTTTGTAAACATATATATGATACTCACAGAGAATTTATGAGGAGTAAATAATAATACATAATAATTTCATTGAGTTAATTAGACAATGAAAGTATCCCGAATGAAAATGGAAGTTCAGGTAGAAAAACTCTTAACTTAACTCCAAACGTGTTCCGCTCTTGAACTTAAGCTCATGGAATATGAAATAATAATTATTAATAACTTATTTAAGAACCTATTGTATATGTATTTATTTTATCATAATTCTATTTAGTTCATTTATTCACTTATTGCTAAGTTATTATATTGAATTTTGTTGTTCCGGTGTGTTTGTTTTCTTTATTTTCATAATTGGTTCACTTGTTTTTAAGTAATGGAGTTAATGTGGAATGGTTATAAATCTACAGGATTGGAATTATATATTATTTATGAACATAAATAATTTATAATGTTCATTTCTATCATTTGGTTACATGGAAAGAGGATGAATCCTTAAATGGCAACCACCTCGATTATTCGGCGGTATTTGGAATATTATGAACTAGTTTTGTCATATAACTTAATTATATGTACATATTCTGGTTCATGGATATTAATTATGTTATAATACATATATTATAGTCTAGTTCAACCATTAATATGGTTTCATGACTAGTAATAAAGAAGAAATTGATGAACGAAACTTCGTCATCCAGGAAGGCTATAAATTGGAACCTCAAGGACGTTGATTTCGTTTATAAAAATAAAAGGGAGGGAGAAAGAATATTTATGATGGTTCTTCCATTCACAAGATATAATTCCAGTATATATATGATACTGTAGTTATCATTATCATTTGGACAGAGTAGGGGAGGTGAGGATATAAAAATAAGATAAATTGAAATGAAACCAAATGAAAAAGAAGGGTGCTTTACCTCTTGAAATAACCTCCTTGAGAATCTCCTTAAGGGAAGGGGTTTTGGTCTTTTGGAAAGACCAGGAGCTTCTTGGAAGTGGGGAGAGACTAGGTAAGGGTAATTGGGCAGAGATTTGAGGAGCTTCAAGGCTTAGAGGAGTGAAAAGAAGAGGGAGTGGCGAGGGGTTTTTATAGTGGAGAGGAGTGAATTTTGAATATTAAATTCATTATTTTATTATTTCCTTCAAGACAACCAATAGTGTTGTTTCATGTGACCCATAATAGTAATAAGTGCATGTGAGTTTAAACCAAGTGTCCTTACATCACTTATGATGTCATATTTAGTGTATTTAAATGATAATTTTTATATACGGTATTTTATCATATCTCACTATTCATAAAAAATCAAGAATTTCAGAAAAATCCTAAAAATTTACCCCAACCATTTTTCAACATGTAGAATTCAAGAGTGAAATAAATTTTTCAAAAATAATTTTCTAAATATTATTAATTTAATTTTTAAATAAATTTAGAGTTAATTCAAAAAATAACAATCTTAGAGGTGTAATTAGTTTTATGTGACATTGAAAAATTAATTAAGACCCCATTATCTTATTACCTTATGAAAATAAAATAATATCATTAATTACTATTCATAAGGGTCATATTACTATTCATATTACTATTCATAAGGGTATGTTACTATTCACCAAAAAATCAAGTTTGTTCTATCGGACTTCAAATGAGTTACTGAACGCAACTCTAGATGACCATTTTTCGAAATTCAAAAAACATAGAAGAGGAAATGTTGTGTTTAATGGATAGATTATAAAATTGAATTCTATATTTATTTTCAAAACCTTGGGGTGTTACATAATGTCATATTTGATATACAAATAATAGAATATGATTGGTTTATAATTTAACTTATGTCCCAAAGAATTCAATTTGATTAAAAAATCCCTTACCACATTAGAAAATTTGGAAACATAACACCATGAAAGAGATACCCTAATATGTTTTTGAAAATATCAGTAATTTTAATGATAATAATATTAATAAAATACATTCAATTTCAGTAAATACATTAAAAAAATTGACATGTGGAGAATATGACATTTTTCTTAAAGAAAATTAAAGTGACACAGAAATCACATACCTTAAGCTTCACATTCCTTCATACATGTTAAGAAAAAATGTATAATATATATGATTTTATTATAAACCTATTAAATAACCATTATTATATATATCATACCATATATTATTTGCTATTAACCTTTTATTACCCATCTATTAACAATTTTATGTTTATTTCAGGTTTCGTGATACAACTCTTTTGTTTTTCAGGTATGTTTTGAGATGTTATTTTTAGCCCTACTACTTTAGTCATGGTTACATACTATTATTTTTTAACCATGATATAAATATCGTATATATTGATTATATATGTATTTATAGTAATCCATAAAATGCATAGATAGAAAATGAAAAACACCATTCATAAAGATGGTATGCCGTATATATACATGAATGACGTTTCTATTTTCTCGACGGATTGAATGAAATAAATTTAAATAATATATTAAAATTATATAATATTTTTTATTTCAAATATATAACATATTTTCATTAATTACATCCTTATTTCCTTCCATGTAAGCATGAATGAATCACGTCGCTTCGTGATGCGGTATTCCACAACACAAACGAGCAACATTATCTTATTCTAAAATAATGTAAATTAAGAATTTATAGGTGAAATAATAAATCCATTTGTATAATAATATCAAATATATCATATATAATCATTTAATACAACATTTTATCCCACTGTGATAGGTGGTCATGGAAAATAAATAATATCAGTTTGTGAGGAGATAGTCTGTCGTACACTCAAATCAAGATTTCATATTCCATTTGATGGAGGAGGATACAGATATAGGATAATATATTAATATGAAAACATCTTATTATATGGAATATAAAAATGTTATTATATCATCATTTTTAATAATAATTTAAGGTGGATAAATAAATAAAATAAAATTCTTGGTTAGGGACATTACCTCCTTTGTGGACAACTTCTTTTAGCCCGCACCAATATCCTTTAAAGGGTGAATTTATAACCCAAATAAGGAATATAGGGTGATATTATGAAATTTAAGAATTTATTTTGATAGTTAGTTTCTAAAAAATGTTTTTTTAAGTGTAAATTAGAGAGGAGAGTGAGTTTCCTTTTATAAGTGAGGTGAATCTCATATACACAATATTTTAAAACAAAAAGGCGTACCCACATTGTTCACATGAAAAATGAATAAAAAATGGATAATTACTAAAACATATAGGTTCTAAGGTCAAAATATATCCATCCAATCAGTTTTTTACATGTTTTTGTTCATTTATACCGCTTTCCTTTTTAGTTTAACCCATGGAAAACCCCTTTTTACCATAATTGTGGTAAATATTTTTACTGTTTTTAATATTAATTATTGTAAAAAATCAAGTTGAACTTATTATATAATATAAATTATGTGTATTAAAAATATTTAATCCATTTTTAAAAATTCAATTTTCAGAAGCGGCATAATTTAATTTAAAATTAAACCCATATATGAGATGAGAATGCAGGTTTTGAAAGGGAATAATTTTTATATGTAGATAATGTTTTAATATCAAAATCAATATGAAATTTATTAAAATGACCTATATTGGATTAATATATATATATATATATATAATCTAAACAATTTTACTTTTTAAATAATATTAATTTTTTGCAGGTTTGTAAAAGTTGTAAATTAAAAGTCATTTCTTAAAAAAATCAAAATTTCTCACTATTCAATAAAACATTTATCTATTCAGAAAATTCAAAAAACTTTACTCCAATAAATTTTGTAATTTAGATTCAAAGAATTAATTTTTATTTTTTAAAATATATTTTATAAAATTATTCAAAATTAATTTTACTAATTTTTCAAAAAACAAATAAAAACATTATTTGAGAAAATAGTATTTTCCAAACATAAATAGAAATTTCTAAAAAATTAATCAATTTTTATCAATATAATTTGTTTACATAAAACAAATATACTTAATATTTTTTATTTTTTTATTAATATTAATATTTTTATGTTTGATGGAATGATTACAATGGTTGGGATTAAATAAAAATATTATAATATATCACAGTGTATTAAACCACAATGGAGCGTGTAATGTAAGATAAACTCAATGTTGGATGCCACACAAGCTAAAATTAGTATTTAATATAATGTGATATATCCAATAAATTTAATTTATCTAAAAAAATAATTCATAAAAACTCATGGTGTTACATTCTACCCCGTTTAAAATGAGTTTTCCCTCAAAAATTGCCACTATGATACAAACAAATGAGGATACCACCACCTCCTCATTTCCTCAAGTTCACACATTGATTCCTCAAGATGTTGGTTTCACCCCCAAAACATTGACATGGTGAGTGGACTTATTTTATAGAACATTAAGTCTATGATCTAGAATCTCCACCGGTTTCTCCTCATAAGAAACATATTTCACCAATAGTATGATCTCTAAGTTTAGTACATGTGAAGGATTAATTATATACTTCCTCAAGTGATCTACCCGAAACACATCATGAACTTGAGAGTGGTTTTGTGGAAGCTCCAACTGATAAGCTACCATATTGATACAATCAATAATTTCAAAGGGACAAACATACCTAGGAATTAGTTTTACCATCTTTCTAAATATCATTACCTTATTCCATGGATAAATTATTAGAAACACATTGTTGCTAACTTCAAATTCAAAATAACACTAGTAATTGTCACCATAAATTTTCTAATGAATTTTAGATTCATTTTTGTGTTTATTAATGGATCTAACCTTATCTACCATTTCATAATATTTTTCATTACCTAATAGATTAGTTTCTCCGACCTCATTCTAATTTTTAGGAGTTTTACAATACTTTCCATAAAGGGATTCAAAAAGATCCATACAAATGCTTTAGTGGAATATATTTTTATAAGAAAACTCAACTAGAGGAAGGTATTAATCCAAACCACATTTTAGATACATAGAATAAGATCCTACTATATCATATAGTCTATAAATTCTACTAACCATATATTTGAGGATGATACGCAATGCTGAAACTTAACATTGTATACAGATCTCATTGATGACTTCACCTGAATGTCAAGGTAAATATCATATCCTGATTAGACATAATGAAATTTAGTACTCTATGAAACCTTCCCACATCCTTGATGTATATTCTGTAAATCTAGTCAAGTGGCAAGACTTATATAACATTGATGAAGTGTGATGAGTTTGTAAGGATATTAATTAAAACCCATATGCATCACCCTTTAGATTTTTGGGGAGTCTAATGAAAAACTCCATGGGGATGTTTTACCATTTCCATTCTGGCATGGGTATTGGATTTAACATCCCCTTATATATTTTTCACTCATCCTTAAATTTCTTATATACCAAGAATCAAGATACAAGAAATGAAATATCTCTCTTTATGCCATCCCACCAGAAATGTTATTTCAAATAAATATACATATTTTTATATCAAGTATGAATAAATAATAAAAAACTATGAGTTTCCTCTTATTGAATTTTTTAAAAATAAGACATGGATAGGACAAATAAAATGATTCATGGACCCTATTATTTCATCATGATCAATTTTAAACTCAAGTACATTTATGACATTATTTTAAAACCCTAAATCTTCTTTCAATGTCTCATTAATCATCAATTAGATAGTTTGTTGTATATTCAATTAATAAAGATAATATTTTCCCCTTCCTTTAGGATTTCCATATCAATACTTTAGAAATAAATAAATAATGATCTCTTGTATTCCTCATCATGGATATGCTAGCATGATCTTTTAGACTCAAAGCATAAACCAACTTGTTCTCTTTCCCATGGTGGTAATGTATTGAGAAAACATAATATTAAATAAACTCTAACTATATTCTCTTGAAAATATTCAACTCCTTTTATGTGAATTTATTCTTTAATTATTGTTTATAAGTATATATATCATACTTTTCTATGTAAATATAATTCCTCCATGTCACTAACATAAGAAATTACTACAACTAACTCCAAATTATGAGTTGGTATTTTGCTAATGAATCTTCAATTTTCACGAGTCATAAGTAATAACCATTCCATTCCTCTTGATAATGTATCCTAATCACTTCTTGGATGCAATACTATATATTAAAAACTATTATACACTACATGCTAACGTAAGAACATGATAAATGACTAATATCCTCTTTAGTTCCTTTAAAATTTCCACACATTCATCTATCTAGATTAACTTAGCTCCCTTTTGAGTTTACATGGTGATTCTATTAGATTTTAATGATGAATTCTCTACAAACCATTGATAATTTCTAGATAAACCAAGAAATCTACAAATCTCAATCACCGTGGTTGTTATGGTCCATCATTCAATAGACTCCATCTTTGGTTGATCAACAGATATGCCCTCTCCAGATATTATATGACCAAAAAATGAAATATTTTTCTAGCACAATTGGCACATTGTAAATTTTAAATATATTCTCTTATTCCATTGTATATTTAGTAAAATTATCAAGTTATAATCACAATCATTTTCTTCCTTTGAATATATAATTATATCATCAAAAAATACTACCATAAGCATATCAATTTAAATCCTATAGACTCCTTTTATTAAATCCACGAAGATAATAGAGGAATTAGTATGACCAAATTGAAAAACTATATATTCATAGTTTCCATACCTTGTATGTAATGTCATGTTGGGTATATCCTCATTAATGACCCTCAATTAATGATATCCAAAATGAAGTCTAATCGTGGTAAGATTTTGAGCTTCAAACAATTGATCAAATAAGTCATCAGTAAAGGGTATATGACACTTGATCATGATCATGATCTTGTTTATATCATGATAATAATTGTAGAGTTGCATCATTGCATCCTTCAATTTTTAAAAAATAACATGTGCACCCCATGGTGACACACTTGTCCAAATTAATCCCTTGTCAAGGTTCTCTTTATGTTTTTTTTCAATTACTATAATTCAATTTTGGATATTCTAGAGGGAGTCATCAAAATTAGCATGGAACAAGGTATGAGAACTAGTAATAACTTAACTTCATTTTTAGTGGAAGGCCAGGAAATTGTTCTTTAAAGATAAAAAATAACTCCAAAATGATATTTATATCATCGATCTTATGATTCTCCCCAACAATATATGATAAATTTCTCGTCATAAATATTAATAAAAACCCATACATTGGATGAAATTTCCATTAGAAGATCATATTTTTCATTACACTAATAGAAGGTCATTGGTTGGTTAGTAATATAAATAATGATTTAACTGCCTAAAAAATTAATGTAGGATCTATATTGATAAAAATAATCCTTTCATAATATAACATCCAATTAAACTAGAGGAAGAATGCAAATATTTTTAGGAAACACATTCTCAAAACTTTCATGTGGAGAGTAATCATATAATTGAGAAGCAATCATCATACCATTAGGGGTTTCCACTGCTAATTTAACATATAATCATATGGGTGGAATCTTTAAACCCTTATAATATTCTCTAGATTTAAAAGAATTGGTGTATCCTAAGTCAAATAGGTCATTAATAGTTCTAGAGTGGATGGTAAGTGTACTCTTCACCATATCTTCATCTCACCCCTCATTAAAAATAGTGATCGCTTGAGATTTACCTATATCTATAAGAATAATAGGTTTCTAAAGTCAATTAATATTATTAAACATTGTATTTTGGAACTGGTTAGCATAGTTCCCATACTCCTTACATTTGAAACACCAGATTTTGGGTGGTGCATTCTGTCCACCTTTCTCTCTATTCTCATCATTATATAACTTCTTCCCATAATTTTATTAATTAGTTTCTCAATGACCTTACTTCCGACAAATAAACCATTTACCATTACCCTTAATACAATTTACATCATGTTTCCTTCTACACTTCAAGCATGAATTCAGGGTCATATTCTACTCTCTATGGGTTTTGAGGTTTCCATTGAACTCTATCATACTTTTCTTTTCAAAACCATACGATTCATGGGTAACTTCAGTATCCATTTCCACCTTGAGAGTACATTAAATGAATCTTTGTAACTTCTAAATTCCCTTAGCGATAAATACTTTTGGATACATAGGTTTATTCCACTAAAGAATCTATTACCCTTACATTCATGTTAGATGATAATGCCAGAAGCATACCTCACAAGTCTTTTTGAAGTTTCCTCATAGGGGCCAATAAAATCATAATCCTTCTGCTTTAGCTCAAGTAATTTGTTTTCTATTTTTGTATGAATGATAATAGGGAAGTAATAATTAAAAAAGAATATTTTAAACTCATCCCAACCCATGTAGTAAATTTTATCATGTTCCCTTGTATTCTTAATGAGATTCTATAATTGATATACTTCACCTTTCAAATTATGGACATCCAATATTAAATTTTGATGTTCTAAGCACTAGATAGTGGAAAATATATATTTTTTGGTACAGATCCATTTACTAAAATCAAGTGGATTAGAAAAACCATTGATAGAATGTGGGTGTTTCCTCATTAAGGAAAAAAATATTATTCCCTTATTTAATCGATTAGAAGTTCCACATGATTTATGGTTGGAGAAAATTTTGTGATATTAGAAAAAATATTTTTTATTATATATCCCATAAATTTGGATACTCAGAAGTAAAATCATTTAATTTTCCATCAAACTTTACATTAACATAGTTTTTTAGGTTCTAGCCATTAACTAAAAGCAAAAAGAATAATGTAAGAAACAATAACCATAGTGGAAAACCCTATAATCCTAAAAAATAAATTTTAATATATATAAATAATGAAACTATATTTTTAATCTAGAAACCCCAGGTTAATCATAGGTCATAAATATGGACCATCTATATAAATACTTCATAATCATTCATAGTGATTTTATGAATTTACAAATCATATCCCCTTGGAGTGTCAAACTAGGTGTGCAACAAAACCTATTTTCATACACCAGGTGATGAACGAGTGTAGATCAAGGAACCCCTCTCAAGTTTATTACCCATAGGTATGTTTGTTCCTGAGTCTCATCCAATTTTAGTATCCTAAGAGGAATCTAATTTATAGGAAACCACTCGATCTACCCTTTACCAATATTCCAAGATATTTTCCTATACATTAACTCATCCTTAGATTTATTTACAGACATATCCCTAGAAATATCATTAGAATTATGCCTAGGTATATAACTAATGTTTCTTCATCCCTATTTCTAAAAGTTAAATAAAATTATCCTTTAATACCAAATGTAATGAACCAAGCATCTCATACATAGATATTACATTTTTTATATGAACATTCATTACATTACACATAAAACCTTCCTAAGGTGCATTAATGTATAATGAATTTGGAATCATGGACACTTAAAAAACTCATCTATAAGTGATCTAAACCATATATCAATTTTTTCTTCGTAAATATAACTATTCTTAAACATATCATTCATATTAACTTTCATCATAACCTTGGGTAATGAATAATATTAAATCTTGACTTCATATACCCAGTATGGGTAAAATAGGGAGATATCAACATATCTTGAGTATAAGTGTTTGATAACATGGGAATAATGTTTAAAAACCATACCCTGCATATCATAGATTATAAATTTTAGTCATTTAATAAATATTTGGAGTTAATAAGACATAAATAATAATGGAATCGAAGAACATGAACCATGAGTGAATAAAATTGGAATAATATATAGATTTATGTCATACACATAATCATATAAAATCATTTAATTAGTATTTCAAGTCTAATTGAGAAGGATATAACAGGGTAATGGGTTCACTCCTTAAACCGTAACAACAATCAAGGATAACTCCAAATAATATCATAATGTATAGAGTCTCTAACATAATTGGGTTCATTCCCCACTCTAGTCACGTTTGTCTCATGATATATTAATCTTAACCTAATACATTTGGGGGAGAAATAATTCCCACCTATCATATAAGGAAACCCATACATAAATGTTCCACAATATAATAAAACATTCATTATATCATAACCCATGAAATGAACTAGGTTTTATAAAAATTTCATTATTACATAACCTTTGTAAAATAAAAAAGCTTCATAATCATATCATCAATTCATCAAATCATAACCCATGGAAAAATAAGTGGGTTTCATAAGCATTTTATTATAGTGTATCTTCTAGAAGAGAAAAAGGATTCATAAACATTATTTCATTATAAAACTAAAATATATAGGGATAGATATATAATTATATCCTTTGATCATATCAGCAATAAATCATAAGTAACACCAAAGGATTTCATCTTAGTTAGAAATTCATTTTTAAAGATCACATGGAACTTTTCATGAGGATAATAAATTTAATTTAAAATCAATCTCCAAAATAAAAACACATAAAATATTTCTGAAATATTTTTCTATTAAAATAATAATTAAAAAATATAAATTAATCTTTAAATAAAACAACGATCACAACAAAAGGATTTTTTTTTCATTTCGTACACATTAAATCAAAGATTTCATCCACATTTTATTAAAATAGAAAATGGGTATTGTTTGGAATATGATATAAAAATTAATTTTAAAAAAATTATAAATTCATAAAAGTGTAAAAAATAAATTAAAAAATCACATAAAAACATAAAAACAATATTTATTTAAAAAAAATGAATACATGGAAGAGAAAATGTTTTTGACTGAAAAGAAAAATAAAATCGGTATTCTTTAAACACATTATTTTAAAATTTTGATTGTAGAAAGAAAGGAAAATCAAGGGAAAACATAAGTTATAATGAAATAACCTATAATAATAAAATACATTAGTTTCTTCATAGATGGATTATAATATTTCATCATTCAAATCATAAACATAAACAATCATGATAAACGATGAGATGTATAATAAAACCCTTAAAACTATGCTATATTTTGAATTGTAGGCCCCATTAAAGAATAAAATCAAATGGAACTTTTAATATATTTAAATAATGTATATTTGAGTCATAAAATTTAAAACAATAAGTTTGTAAATCTCATATAATAATATTGGTACATAATATAACTCATGTCCTAAAAAAGTCAATTTCAGGAAAAAAACCTATTAAAACATTGGTAACTTTTGAACCATAAACCATATGAAATATAGATCCTAAAATGTAATTTTATATTAAAATAATTTTAAATAAAATTATTATAAAAGTAATTTGTGTGCATTATATAAACCACATAAAATAAACACCTGATTAATATGGCATTTGTGTAACAGAAAATTAAAGTAAGATGTAAATACCTTACCTTATGTATCAATATCCTCCACACATGTTCACAATTAATGTATAATTCATATAATTATATTATAAATCTATTAAAAATCTATAATTATATATATCATTACACATTTTATTTACTTATGACCTTTTTTAGCTGTTTATTAACTATTCCATGTTAAAGTCACATTTTGGGCAATAACAGCTTTGTTTTTTATGTTTGTTTTTAGTTATTATTTTTTTATATTTAATTGATAAATGTTATATAATATAATTTTTTTTATCCATGATAAAATATCATATATATTCATCATATATATATTTATAGTAATCCATTATTACTAGGGATAGAAAATGAAATACGCCTTTCATAGAGACGGAAGGTTGTACGTATATATGAACATGGTTTCCGTTTTTCCAACGGATCAAAATAAAAAAATATAAAAATTATATTATCATTAAATAATAATTATTATTTCACATATATAATATATCTTAATTAATAAAATCCTTATTACCTCTATGTAAAGCATGAATGAATCACATCGCTTTGTGAGGCGGTAGTCCGCTGTACACACGAGCGACATTATCATATTTCCACAGAATTGAATGTAAGAAGGTATATGTGATATAATATATCTAGAAGTATAATAATACCATATATATCATATATAAACATTAATTTCATTATTATATTCTATCATGATAGATGGTGATGGAACATGAATAACATCGGTTCTAGAAGTGATAGTGGGCCAAACACACATGTGATGATTTTTTTGTCACATTTGATGGAAGAGAATATGGATATAAATTATACCATTAGAATAAAAATATAATTAGATTTAAGATAATAAGTTAATTATATCAGAATTTTTTTAATAATTGAAGGTGGTGGGAAAATAAATAAAATTAAAAACTCAGTTTGAGATGTTACCACTCCTTCAGAAAACTTCTTATGGTTTGCACTAAAAGCCTTGATAGGTTCAATTTATGAATAAAATACGTTTTATAGGATGATAATTTGGAGTTAAGAAATTTATTTGGGTATGAATTGTTAGAAAAAATTGGTTTTGGAAGTGTGATGGTTGGAGGAGAGGTGATGAGATTTTATAAGTGAGGTGAGTGGCACACTTGTAATTTGAGAAAAGCAAAAAGGGTGTACCCACGTTTTTAATATACCAAATGGGTCCCTAATGGGTAAATATCAAAACTAATAGGTGATAAGGTGGAAATTTGTCCCAAAAAAGGGTTTTAAACACGTTTTGGGTCAATGTTAAACCTTATCATTTTAGTTTAACCCCCTAGAAAATCTATTTTTGCCTTAACAGCGGTAAATAATTTTGTAATGTTTTTAATATTCATTATGGTAAAAGATTACATTGAACTTATTAGTTAATATAATATATGTTTAATAAAATTAATTAATACATTTTCTAAATACAACTCACAAAAGTGGTATAAATTAATTTAAAATTAGACCCACGAATGTGATGATAAAGTGAGTTCTCAATGGGAAATATGATCAAACACATAAAATGTTTAAATATCAAAAATTTAATATGAAACAAGTTAAAATGTTCTATATAAATATATTATTTAAATAATTTCACTTTTTAAACCATCATAAACAATTTTTATGTTTGTAAATGTTATAAATGAAAGGAAAATTCTTATTAAAAAAATATATTTTTCAATATTCAATCAAAAATTAATCATTTCAAAAGATATAAAATATTAAAAATGATATAATTTCAATAAGTATATTCCTAAAATTAATTTTATGATTTAAAATAAGTTTTCCAAACTGGTAAAATTACTTTTATTATTTTCTCACAAAATGAAATAAACACATTTTTTGAGAAAATAATATTTCCAAAACATAAAAATAGTTTTTTAAAAAATATAATTACTTTTTTATCAATATCCCTTTATTTTATAGAACCATTATAAATAATATTTAAAATTTATTAATTACTCCATAATTATTATTTTAAATGGTAGGTTATAAAGGTCACATTAAAATAATTATATTAATAATATATCATGGTTGGTTAAAACTCAGTGTCACGTGTAATGCAAGATAAACTCAGTGTTGCATGTAATGAAAGTGAAACTCAGTGTTATGTATAATTCCAACTATAAAATAAATTTAATTTTTTTAAAAAAAGTAATTCATTAAAACTTGGGTTGTTACAACAATTATTGTGTTTCATAAATTGGCTTCACGTTTGGAAAATTATGTTCCACATGTGTGCCCCTTTATGAGAAACTAGAGCAGCGATAAGGTTTGGAAACTCAGTTTGAAACAAAATTCACCAATTATGAAAAATATCTATATCCTATATTTATTTTTTTTCATAGATATCCTCACATTTTGGTATATCCATTCACATAACCATGAAACCTCTTTTGGAAGTCCATAACATATTGCATGGTTTTATAGGATGATCCACACGATTTACCCTAACCATGTGCCTAACCGTGAATGTTCCCATAAAACTTTAAAAAAACCAAAATTTCACCCAAAAATACCTAATAAATGTTTTAATGAAGATATAGTTAAAAAAGGATAACTATACGTAAACTTTATATCTGGTTGTGACACATAATCCTAATAGTTTGTGCAATGGGTTACCAAGAAGGAGAAATTTCCTAAGCCAAAAACACATATCCATAACCATGGAAACAGTCTAACCTACCCACAATAAATGAATAAAACAAGATTATATATCTATAATTATGAAATATACACTAATATACCCTATAACTAAAGCATAAAACCCAAAAAACCCTATTATCATACCGACCAATGCTCACCTTGGTCCCTATTTCATAAACATTGTAACATAAAAAAACCACTACCATCAAAACAAACCCATCCACTAATGTCAAAAAAAACTATAGTTTTTATATCACACAGAATTTTTAGAAATTAATAACCTCACATGCACTATATTACTATAATTTAATGAAAGAAAATGATCCATAATATTGTTAAAAATAAAAAACCATGACCTGACACATAAAACTAGATAAATGAAACATGAACAAAATAAAAACTCATCCACGAAATTTAATATATCATTTTCCACATCACAACCAGGGGGGATAAAACTAATTATATGAAGTATAAAATTCACCTATTCAGTCGAGATATGATAGTGGTTAGAAGCCTCTCCATCTCTAAAATAATACAGTCTCATTATAAATCTACAAAAATAATGGTAAGAATATATATATGAATAAGATCATATTAAACACCATTAACCTTTAAAAAAAAGGATTATCTATTAAACTAAGATTTCATACTATCCCAAAGGAAATTAGTATTACATGAATCAAAAGTAGAAGAAAATTAATAGTCATCTAATTATCTATGACCATGGGGAGAGATGAAACAAGAATCCTAATATCAATCAATACTCACTGTAGCTGGACCAAAGATAAAATATCCACTAAGAATATAGAAAGGTAGAATGTTTTACATGAGAGGGTATATCAGCCTATGTGTCTCTAATTCACTAGTAACCCCTCAAACCAACCTCTAAAAAAGAATTTAAGATACCTTGAACTTACTCTTATGCACACAAGGAGCACCAACCTTGTCATAAGCTATCCATTTAGTGTTTTTCTCTAAGAACCACAGATCCCCAGACACCACACACACTATAAACTAGAAAAGGAATGAAACACACAAAATATCAATAGAAAAACCCTCAACCAATACTCTGTGTGGATGTTTTAGCATCAATAGATTCCACCATTGAAGATGCATAAAACCATTACTAAGGAATCATATAAAGTGGTGGGTGAATCAAACCATAAAGAGAGGTAAATGATGCCAACCACAAGGAAAATAAATACCAGAGGATATAACTAATTAAACCCATTTAATGAATATAAAAAAGAATAAATACCTAAAAGCATAAAAACAAATATTCATATTGAAACCCTAAATGTAGCTGTGGAAAGGAGAATCACCATAGAAACACTATAATAACCTCAACACCCCTATCTCTAAATCATTTTATTGGTTATTTATATGAACCATATTTTTTTAAAAAATAACACTTAATATTTTATATATTATTTTATGCGTCCAATTGAGATATTTTTGAATTTTGGTTCTCCCCAAAGTGATGATTCTTCCTCATAGTGGGTGCATATTTATTTTCATCAACCTTGATGTATTCTTGTTACGATGAAAGATGAATTCTATTTTTACATCATGAAAGGTCCTTTTTTGTTTTATGATATCCCATAATAGTAATTTTAATATATAAATACTTATCCATTACATTTTTAGTATCTCATACAATCCATTTTACTTATTTTATTCTAAAATCCATTCCCCTACTTTGATCCTGAAGATTTTTCCTCTTTTTAATGAATTATACTTTAAGATTATCAATCCTTTTAACATTATCATTCACTGTATTGTTCAAATAATAAATTATTTTGTAACATCCTAAACCATGATCCACTTATCCCATGCCTTGATCCGGTGGGTGATATGGCCTCAAGAACACTTCCCTATATACTCGAGGTTCCCGACTAGAAGTGAGGGTTGAAGGTGGTACACAGAGGAGACTATACCCTCGAGTCAAGGTGGAAAAACACATAAAGTAAAAAAAAGGAAACATCCAATGAATATGAATAACCGATAGCACAATAGAAATAAAAACTATAATAACAATATCAGTAAACCACTATAGAGGATGCATAAGAAGAAGAAAAAACGACCATGCAACCGAAATAATAATCAAAATACCAAAGGATGAGTAATATATATAATGATTTCATGGAATACTAATATAAAAAAGGTAAATAGGGTATAAACATATACAACCTTCTATAAAAAACTAAAAAAATCAAAAAGACCACTCCACTAGGATCCTGATCATATTCTTGGTCCTCTTCTCCCATGATCCAATCTATAAGAACAATAATATAACCTGTGTAGTAGGGAGATTTCCCTTATCCATACCTGCACACAAGTAATCTAAACAGGTACAAAAGTCGGCTCGAGTAGGGTGTGGGATAAAATACAAGTATTCCACCACCAATAGTATCTATAAATAATCCATGTAGTGTATATGTAATCATATAGTGTAGGTATAATGAATAATGAACAGTTATGAATAAATAAATACAGGTCAGATTAGGTTCCTACAGGACACCTTGACGGGTCTTGGTCCTTCATCATAGGTCAGTAAATGTTTTTGATTTGTAACCATACACATATATTGTAATAATATATATATTATAGTTATATAATATATACCCAAATATTCACCAAGTAAATGAGGATATAAGTTGGGATATTAATGGATACTTGGTGTTGGCCAGACCTCGGGCATACTCAAGCAACCATAACCATTGTAACATGTTTAAGTTCGCAGTCATGAGGATTATATCACTAAGTGGGGGAGAGGGCGAATCCTTGATACTTTATCTTTTATGTTTCCTTAAAAAAACCATCACATCCTGTTAAATATTTCATTCCATACTGAAAACCAATTCAAACAAAAATCCAAAGGAACACAAGTATCTATAAGGATCACTTTTCAATAAGAGTAGATATTTCATTGGCATGGTTTGGAAATGATCCAATACCACAAAATCAAGTAGCAACCACAATAAGTATGTTAAACCCTTTCACTCATGAAGCACTTTGAAGAAAATATAAAAGTGTGTGTGCACCCACTTAGTAGAAATATGGTAAAAAAATGTTTGTGTGACAAATTGTGTTACCTGTGGTTATTTTTAGAATTTACAAATGTATTGTTTGAAATAAAAAAAAATTAATTTATTACCCAAAATATGGTAAGAACTTCTATGAATTTGATATAGAATTAAAATTTAATTGTCTAGTCAGATTTTCTCACTCTAATTCTCAAGATTCGATTTCCAAATCTGAACTGCACACTCAAATATTCAAATACAATTTCCCAATACGATGGATGTAAATATTTATAGAATATGGTTGAGAAATTTCAGAATTTTTTCTTCCTTAGTTCAGAAATCCCAATAAAGAAATCCTAATCCGATTATCCAGCCTGATCCAATGACCATCTGAATACGATGACAAGTAAAATACGATAGATAGTTGAATATGATTAAAACTGAATATGATGATTAACTGAATATCGTTGTTATATTTTCTCTTCTCCTTTCACTTCATCCCATCAAAACTTCTTCAACAAAGTTTCAAAATAGAAAACCTTTTCTTTCCCTATAAATTCAAAGCTTCTCTCTCTTCTGTGAAAAGTATACCTAATGTTAGTCCACCCATAAAGTACAAAGTACTTCTCTCTTTTATAGGTGACCCAAAAGTGGTTTTGATAGGAATCCTAAAAAATTTCCCACTCATACAAATTACAAAAAATATTAATTTCCCTTCAATTTCAGCGGCATATTGACTTCGTCAACTCTTCTCAGATCATATCGAATCTTCTTCAAACTTCATCTCCTCTTTAGAACTTATTTTTAAATGTAAGTGAAAATCATATTTCTAAATCCAGTTTTATTAATTCATTCAACCCTAATATTTTCCCCACATGATAAAATCATTTTGAAACAATTCAGAGTTCATATATTTATTGACCCACTTGAGCAGAAAACAACATAATGCAACCCCATTTAAATGGTTGACTATATTATTGATCAGTTTTTATCATTAAGAGTTTTATCATATTCACCTTAATTCCTTTTCCATCATGCTCTTCTTAAATATGTTGGAATGATGAGTCCGATTAGTAGATTCATTTTTCCTCTAAATATGAATCCACTAAAATAATTATTTATATGTTCCCATTAACATAATTCTATGAAGATTTGTTTCATTTGGATTTTGGTCTCACTAAAATCCAATAACATTGTTTTTTCCCATTTTTTAAAAATATTCTCAACCTTCATGAATACAATGATCCCTATATGATGACTTCATCAAATTCATTCTTCTTCAATGTTCTGCTTGTATTATGACTTCCTTTATAACTTTTAATTCATTTAGAATCATTTTTATCATCATATTACTTTTTATGGAAAGTGTTATACATTCACATTATCCTTCATTAACAACTTTCTTTTCAATTCACCTTGAATAAGATTGTTCAGAAAACAATTGGCCTAAATACGATCAGGATGAATACTATCTTCAACACCCTTTTTTTGTTTCAATCTATATCCAATCAATCTAAATATTATTTTCAACATTTCATTCACCAATTTATTTCATAGAGATTTCACCATAATATTCAAAACATATTTATGATTTATAAGAAATCCAAGATCAGAAAACCATCATCACATTTGACTTATCATAGTCATTCAGACTCTGATTCTCCCATTACAATCACTTCTTCCATTTCATATCCACAATGAATCTGATGACCATTTACTTTGAAAAATATTCATTATCAATTCAATAAACCCTTTTCATTGAAACAACATTATACAATATAATTTCTTAAACAAAGTGAGTTTCATTTTTCTGAAAATAATTTCTGAGTCCAATTCTCTTGAATGTGATTTTCACCAAATACAAAGTGAGGTGATTTAATTTCTTTAAAAACTTTTTTTGATAACAAAATACAACACTTGAAAACAAGCACTTCCTCATTATCTTGGTCCAAATAATCTACCCCTTTGGATTTTTTTGTCGACTAAGATTGATGAATCAGAAAACATTATATCCTCAAGAAATGGATTACTTATCAAAAATTCTAAGCCAATGCGAGGTAACTCATTATATGAAACAAGAATCTTTGACATGAAAACCATGCTATCCAAAAAGTGAGATTATGAAAACCTTTTGAACTTTTCTTCTTTAGATTTTCTTCCTTTATTTAACTTTACTGGATTAAAAAAACTTTTCTTCCCATAACCACTCTAAAAAACTATTATAATAGTTCACAAATTACAATGCTAAATTCATAGCATACCCACAACTCCCCATTTTTACATGACTTTTAAGGAAAAATTTATGAAACAATTCAATTCTACTGCTCGAAAACACTATCCAAAGGTAAGAAGAGAGAGGGGACATAAACACATACCTCAAACTTGGAGAGAAAGAGGTTGTATGCCCATGTTCAACCTCAATACAGAAAATTATTATTTTAGTAATGGTTTTGTGCAAATTTCTGCAAATTGTTCCAATATTGGAAAATAAAATAACTTAAATTCATTATTCTCCACATGATATTTGATGAAATGATATTTTATATGAATATGTTTTGAATGGGAATGTTGAATTGGATTCTTGGTGAGATTTATTACACTCTGATTATCACAGCCCAAGAGAAAGCGTATCTTTAATACAAAAAGTAAGTATTCTAATTTTGTTTTCTTCCACATAAGTTGTGTAGAGACTTGAGTGGAATAAACATACCTAGATTAATAGAAACCAATAGTTAATGTATTATATTTCATTGAATGAAAACTAACACAATTATTTCCCAGAAAGAATACTTCACCAGATGTGGATCTTCTATCATCAACATTTCCTACCAAAGCAGCATCTTAATACCCAAAAAATCAGTACTCTCTGAGATGTCATATACGATTCTTAAATTTATTGTGCATTTGATGTATCTGAGAATTATTTTTCTTGCAAGTAAATTTGATTCTTTTGGAGCACTCTGAAAACTTTCACATAAAGTAAAAATATAAACAATATCGGGTCTTGAGGTAGTCAAAAACAACAAACATCCAACAATAATTCAAAATTATATCTGATCAACCTATTTTCCTTATCCATATTAAGAGAAATTCTTCCCGCTGAAATCAATGTGGAAATAGGTTATGATTTTTCCATGATGAACCAGTTAAGAAGTTCCTTAGCATAATTTTATTGAGAAAAAAAGATGTATTTCTTATTTTGTAAAATTTTTAACCCAAGAAAGTATTTCATTTCCCCCAGAATGGACATTTAAAATACCTTTTTAATTTCATAATCAAATATTTCAGAACATCATTCATTATTACCAGAAAATATATTGTCATCAACATAAACAATTATGATGAGTGAATACTCTTGAATTTCTATGATATAAATATTTCTATCAACTATTTATTTCTTGAAACTCATATTCCTTAATAAAATATCCAATTTGGATTACCATGCTCTCAGAGCTTGTTTTAGTCCATAAAATGCCTTATTCAATCTGCATACATAACTTCAACTTTCCCAACAAAAAATACACAAGGTTGTTCAAAGTGAACTTCATCGTAATCATCTCCATTCAAAAATGTAGATTTAACATCCATTTAAAAGATATTGTAACCCCATTGTGCAGCAATAGAAAGAAAATTATAGTTTTTTCAATCATTCTAGTGGAGTAAAGGTTTAATCAAAATCAATACCTTCAATTTGTGAATAACCTTTTCACACCAAAAGTTCTTTTTTTATTATCACTTCACCTTCTTCATTCATCTTGTTTTAGAAAAACCACTTTGCTCCAATAATGTTTGTATTTTCTAGATTGGGTATATATTCCCTTGAATCATTCTTTTCAATTTGATCTAAATCTTCATTCATGGATTGAACCCATTCCTAATACTGAAAAGCTTCTTTCACATCATCCATCTCTACTTTTGAAAACAAAGAAGTATGTGTGATAGAATTTTTTATTTTTCTTGTTTGGAAATTATTTTTTTATCCCAAATAATATTATGAGATTCTAAATGATTTATTAACTTAGGATGATATTTTTGAGTATCTTTTTCATCACTGGAAATAGATAAGTATACTAATTCACCTTGAGTATAATTACAAGTTTCTATATCTTTATCAGAATTGTTTTTATAACATTACTTATACGACTCACCTCATTGTTTTCCTGAATACACTTGACTTCCATTGATCTTTCAATTACTTTTACATCAAAAGAATCAAAACATCCTTAGGTTTATTTGTTGAAACATCTATATCCACTTTTTCTTAATGATATCTAAGAAAAATTACATCTTCACCTTTCTTCTAAAACATTACATTGTTTCCACTTTTTTTATTTATAATTCATGGACTCCCAAAAACTATAAAGTGTTTCAAACATGATTTTTTTTCATAAGGAAATTAATATAGATTATTAAATGATCTTGACCTAGGAAAAATTAGTTTTGAATATAAACTATAGTACACATGGATTGCCTCCAATAGTAATGATAAATACCATGTTCAAGTTACATAGTTATTTCTATTTCCACCAACCTTATATTAATTGTTTCAATAACCCCATTTTGTTGAGGTGTGTATGGGGAAATATATGCATGCCAAATTCCATGATCCTCAAGATAAATTTCAAATTATTCACTTATGTATTCACCACCATTATCAGGTTTTAACTTCTTCACAGAATACACACATTCCTTCTTAGCTTTGCTTCTGAAACTTTTAAAAAATTTAAAAGAATTTGAAATAGGTTTCATATACATAACAAAAGTAATGTTAGAAAAATCATTATTAAAAATGATTAAGTAATTATCTACATTTTATTATTATTTTATCATTAACATGAAGATAAAAGAATAAATTAGCTCTAGGAATTGTTTTAAATAGAAATAAACTTTCTTAAGAACAACATTTGTAATATTTATTTTTTGATGAATAGCGCAACAACAATATCTTATTCTTGGAAAATCAATAATTTCACAAAAACTATCTAACCATTTGAATTTGTTCATATTTTGTTGACACATGTGTCTCATCCTTTTATGACATAATTGATTCTCTTCCTCCATACTCATGTAACAATAGTTTTGCATTTCGCCAACCTAAAACAAGTTTCCTTTTGTACACTGGCCTCTTAAAATAATCTTTCCATCTTCCTCACTTTTTCAAAAAAAATAATTTTTTATGAAGATAACATGGTTACCCTTATAACAAAATTGTGAAACATTTAGTAAAGTGTGTTTCCTCCAATTAATATAAAATGTTTTCTTAGATTTCATATTTTCTTTACCAATGATGGATGATCCACCACCTTTGAATTTCAAGGATTCGTCATTGTCAAATTTCACTATTACTTATTTAAATTCCTTCACATTATTTAAAGATTTAGAATCTACTATCATATGAGAATAATAACCACTATAAATAATCCAAGGTCGTTCTCCTTTTTTAGCATTCAATGAAGTTTCAATAACAAGATCCTTTTCTTATTCATTTTCTTTATTCACCGCTAGATTTTTGAGAATTGTAAAGAATCTTTTTATATGCCGATAGCAAATCAAGACATCCTGTTTCAAGGTTTATAGTCTATTCAAATATTTTACAAACAATTTCCAAACTTTGGAATCTATTTTAAATTCTTACGCCACCTTTCTATAGTTTCTTCAAGACAACCTTCTTATACTTCATCTTTTAAGGGAATTGAATCCCCCTAAACCTTTTACTTTCATAGCATGTGGAATAATATTAATGTTGTTGGTTAAACCAATACATATTTTTTATATGTCCAAATCCACCACAAAACCAGTAATATCTATAAAATGAATATTTTCCTCTGAAACCTCTATACTAATTGGGATTATAAATATTTTTGTCAGAAACCTTCTTGTATTTCTTTTCTGAGTGACCAAAAATTTTTCGATCATAATATTTTCATTTGTTTAAGATTTATCTGAACACGAAGTATTATAATCCTTTATAGATTTAGAATTTTCGGATTTATGATTTTTAGAAACCTTTGAATTCTTGACATTGTTGTTCTTAGACTCATACATAACTTTATGAGATTTCTTATTTTCATAAACACTTTCATTTTCTTCTCACCTTTTTAAGTTAGATTTCATTGATCCTTATCAGGATTCTCATTATGAAAACTTTCACCAACCTCATATATAGTGTTTTTGAAACTTGTATTCCGCATTTTAGCTTTCGATGACTTTTGTTGGATAGGTTTCAACACTTTTCTCTTTCTTTCAACTTCACTTCTAGACTCCCATTATGATTATTTTCTTCTTCAAGATAATTCTTCACATCATAAATCTATTTTAAAAGATTTTATTTCTCAACAGAAAAAAATCTTGATTGATTGTTGAGGAAAAATCATCTTCCATCTTTTTGTTTTGATTGTAAAGAATTCTAATCTTTATCCTTCATTCTTTCAACTATTCCTTCAAATAAATTCACATTTATTTTCATATTCTTCAAAACTAATGAATTCCAAATTATTCATAATTTACTATTTCAATAAAATTCTTCTCAATAACATACTCAACATATTTTTTGGATTCAAAATCACTTCCCTATTCTTCATCATCTTTAGATAAGAAACTTTTTCTTTTGGATTTAAAGAATTTTATATCTTTCCCTATGGAATACAATTTTCCTTAACCTCCATACTTCATCCACAAATTTATTTTCCTTTTTTATTCTTCATCACTGTCCTCTTTTTTATTTCTTTAAGGAAAATTGGTTGAAATTCACCAATGACTCCACACTCAAAACATTTCAAGGGATGTTTTAATTTTTATTTCTCTATACTAATTTTCACATTTTTATGAGAAAACTATAAGTTATCATAAATATTTTTACATACCTCATTTTTAGAATAAGATTCACAATCTTCAAATTTAATAATAATCTTCTTTGACTTTTCCTTCTTAGCATACTTAAAATAAATTTCCCTATCAACTTTTTTTCTTTTCATAGATTTAACCCTTCTCATTTCATAAGTAATGAGAGTGCTATAAAAATCATCAAGAGATAATGTTTTGGGATATCTTTCTTCCAATGAAGAAAATTTTGTTAAAACACTAGTCAAGAAGTATTCTCAAAATATTTTCATCAACTGTAGAATCATATATCTTTTCACCAAGACATCAGATAGTACTAAAAATGTCATTTACCCTGGTAAAGTAGTCCCCAACAAATTACTACTCACCCATCTTCAAGTATTCATACTTCAATATCCAAATTTTAATTTTTTACTTCTTCACTATTGTATTTCTTTCGTATATGTTTTTCAATTTATCCAATATACCATTGGTTGTGACAAAACCTTTCAGTATTAGGAATTCACTTTCATAAAGTGATGATAATATAACATTTTTTTCCCTTCCATAATTTTCCAGATTCTTATTATCAAAGGATGTATAAAGTGATTTAAAATCAATAGGAGGAAACCCATCTATTGCTACTTCAAGAATATCATATCCAATAGACATGAGATAAGGAAACATTATATATTTCTATATATGATAATTTTTTCCATCAAAAACTGAAATACCGTTAATGTTCAAACAATTCAAATTATCCATCATAAAATAATAAGAGAAGGGAACCTACCCTCTAATACCACATGTAAGTCCCCATTCTATAGAATTGTATCACTAAGAGGGGTACATAGTTAATTAGTGATACTTTTTTTATGTTTCCATGAAATAACCTTAACATCCTGTTAAAGATTTCATTCCCTACTGAAAACCAATTCAAACACACATCCAAAGGAACACAATTATTTAGAGGGTTCACTATTCAATAAGAATATATATGTCCTTGGTATAGTCTTGAAATGATCCAATACCACAAAATCCAAGAGAAATAAATATTTTCAATACAATGAGTAGGATATACCCTTTTACTCATGTAGCACATTGAAGACAATCTAAAAGTGTGTGTGCCCCCTCTGAGCACAAATAGGGTAAAATAATGTTTTTATAATAACTCATGTTACCCGTACTTCTTATCAACTTTTAAAAATGTATTATTTGAAATTCAATTATTCATTTTCTTACATAGAATATGGAATGAACATCAAGGAATTTGATATAAAATTCAAATCCAACTGTCCAATATGATCTGCTCATTCCCATTCTTCAGATCAGATTTCCAAATCTAATCTACCCACTCCGATATTCAAATACAATTTCCCAATATGATAGATGTATCTATTTCTAGAATATGATTGGTATAGTTCTGAATTCCATCTTCCACAGTTCGAAAATCCCTATACAGAAATCCTGATCCAATTATCAAACCTCATATGTTGACCGGACGAATACAATGACAAGAATAATATGATAGACAACTAAATATGATGAACGCTGAATATTATGATCATCTGAATAACATTATGATCGTGTCTTTTATCCTTTTACATATTCCAGTATAAACTTCTTCAACAAAGATTGAAACCAAAAAACACTTTCTCTCCCTAGAAAGTTGGATTTTATCTCTCTTATATGAATAGTACACATGATGTCAGTCCACCCACAAAGTAAGAAGTACTTATACCTTTTATAGGTCACCCAAAAGTGGTTTTGGTGGGAATCCCCAAAAATTCCTCGCTCACCCAAATTACCCAAAATATTGATTACCTTGAATTTCGAATATATCTTGACTTCGTCAACTCTTCTTGAATATTCTTCAAACTCCATCTATTTTTTGGAATTTCATTTAATATGCATTTCTAAATCCGATTTTTGAAAATGGTTTTCTCAATTTGATTTCATCAATATGATTCTCTATATCAATTAAAAACAAGAAATATTCTTTTGAAATAGTTAAAATACAAATATTCTTCTTCAAAAAACATACTCCCCTTTAACAACGCATCTTCTCAATTCATTCGACTCTTCTCTTCACCCCACTTGATAGAATAATTTTAAAATAATTCAGAGTTCATCTATTTATTGACCCACTTGAGTAGAAAACAACGTAATTCAACCCCTTTTAAATGGTTGGCTATATTTTTGACCAGTATCTATCATTATGTGTTTCATCAGCTTCATCTCAATTACTTTTCCATCAAACTCTTCCTAAATACGATGGAAAGTTGAGTCTGATCAGAAGTTTCTTTTTCTTCTAAAAATGGAAACACTTGAAGAATTCTTTCTATGTTCCCATTATATTTATTCTTTGTAGATTTGTTTCTTTTGGCTTTTGGTTGGACTAAAAACTAGTACCTTCGGTTTGTCAATTTTTTCATGATGATTCTCAGACTTCATGAATCTGATGATCCCAATATGATGGCTTTATCAACTTTCTTCTTCTGCAATCTTATTCTTGTTTTGTGACTCTGAATTCATTAAGAATCAGCTTTAACATCCTCATAATTTTGATGGAAGGTTTTGTACCTTCCCATTCTCCTCATCGATATATTTCTTTTCAATTCATCCTAAACAAGAGTGTTTATAAAATAATTGGCCTTAATACGATTGGGATGAATACTATCTCCATCACCCCTTTCTTCGTACCTTCCAGATCCAATCAATCTGAATATTATTGGATACTTTTATTTCACTCCATATTTATTTCATCAAGATTGCATCATAAGTTTCAAAACATACTTATGATTTATAATAACTCTAAGATCAAAAAAGAATCATCACATTTGATTTATCATAGTCATGCAGACTCCGATTCTCCCATTATGATCACTTCAACCATTCTAGATCTAGATTGAATATTATGACCATTTACTTTTTGCATGATTTTTTCTCAATATAATTGAACCTTTTCATTCAAAGAACTTGATATGATGGAATTTATTAAATAAAGTGAGTCTGAGTTTTCTGAAAAAAATTTGTGAGTCTGATTTTCTTGAATATGATTTTTACCAAATAAAAATTGAAGTGATTTACTTTCTTTAAAAAAAATTTGACAAAAAAAGACAAAACTTGAAAACAAACCTTCCTTACCATTTTGGTCCTAAAAATGGGATATATACTAACTTAAGGGTACAAGATCTATATATCATAGTGAAAGAGAGAAGTAATTATTAACACTCGAGATAGGTGTGGTGAGTCATCATGACCAACACCTAAGAAAAGGGAACTTGGAACATCTTGCCCATCATCTAGAAACAAGTATAACAGTGAGAGATGTATTGATCAAAACTCGATGCAAGGGATAGTGAAACATTGTTCTCAACAAGTACCTTAACCATTTTCAAGAGCCAATATCAATAGAACAATAATAATAATAATAATGAATAAGGAATCACCTCATATACATCATAATAATTAGTCCCTAATATATAAATTAATATCACAGTTCATATAATCTAGATAATAAAGCTTTCATCACATAGAAAGGCCTTTCCACCAATGTTAGTTCATTAGAATTTATCCATTTAATTAATTAAGCACTCTAATATCATTTCATGATAATCCAAGAACTTAGTAGTGTCTATGGTCATATAAAAAATAAAAAAGGGAAGTAAAATCCATTTATAATTCAAGAAGAACAATTATAAGGTTCTCCTATCTATTTAATATTTATATAAGAAATACTAATTGATTTGGTACACCTGAAGGGGTATTAACGCACAAGGTATATATCCTCTATTTATATATAAATGGTCTCGATGAGTATAAAAATATGCGTATAATTTTCCAAATATGAAAAGAATAATTTTTGGAAATGAGTAGAAATGTCTGGAAATCCACATATAGATAAATTTATAAAGAAACAAAAAAATATGGGAAATAATTTTGGACCACCTAGATTTGGGGAGTCTGTTACTGAATTCCCATCCAATATCAGTTTCAAATTTGAATTATATAAAAAGAAAAATATAGAGCAGACCAACACCATAATAATAGGGTGAATGAGATAACAAAAAAATAGCACAAGAGATAGAAAGGGAAATAATGAAATGAAGTAATGGGATTTGAGTACTTATCGATTCAGTTCCAATGTGAACTATGTTTTTTTTCACATTCAGATGAGGGAGTTATCTTGATCCCTAGGAGGGACTTGAGGGATAGATCATAGGAGAATAAAAAGGGGATCATCATATAGAAATGATAAAAGATAATAGAGGGATGTTTTTACTGAATTTAAGAGTAAAATAAAAAAACACCCTTTCTGACAAGGTCGTATGGTTTGGACGCCCGGTTGGAAAAACCATGCGTCAATCATGTACACCTTACAGTACAATGAGTGACCCAACATGGGACAGCCACAAGGTTTGGTTAATCATGTACATTCCATGTGAATATCACTATCATGAAACATCTGAAACTAATACGGGCATTAACCTAGGAACACACATTTGTAGAAAAACCCTACGGCCTCCTGTAAGCCATTGAGTTCCTCGTACAAATACTTCTCATGTTTAGTACTAAATGTGAGATAACCATGTGGGCTTCCCTATTTTTCCAATTATCATGTCTCTAAACATGCCCCAAAATATCCATAAACCATCCTTATTACAACGGTCACACCTACCAAGATTAAACAAATGGTTCAGACCTAAAATAAATGAGCCGTACCTTTGATAAAATCCATGTCGTTAAAAAATCGCCTCTTAAAAGAAAATCATCCTCTAGTTAGTCTTCTGATTGTAAAGTGGTATCATGTGATATAATATCTAACCATTGGGATTTTATATCTACTTCATGCTCCCATTTATTATCAAGTACTCGTCCATGCTACCATATCACCCGTACTAAAGGGGATGACCTTCCTCGAAGTGTCTTCATGTTCTGATCCACAATGCGCACTGGGTAATAATCAAAAGATGAATCCATCTCTAAATCAAAATCATAACGTTGGAAAAAATGAGACGTGTTTGGATAGTATTGGACAATATGGGATACATGATAGACATTTTGCAAATAATGACATCTATGAGGAAGTTCTATATGGTAATTTACTGGTCTAATTTGTTTCAAAACATCAAAGGGTCAAATTAATTGGTAAAAAATCTTAAATTTCCTCTGAATTCATCGATGAATAAATTTGGATGAAAATAATAATAAAACATGATATCCAATCTTGAACTTAAGAGGTTGTTGATGTCGATTATCATATAAATGATGTCTAGACTAAGCAATCAACATGAAATTTTTGATCATCTAGACCTGCTCTGAAGTCTCCTGGATGAGACATGGTCCAAGAAAATATGCCTCCCCTACCTCTAGCCAACATAGAGGTGAAGGAAATGTAAATATATGTAATTATTTATAAGGGACCATTATAATTGTATCCTAAAAGATATTATTGTAACATAACTCAACAAGGGTTATGTGTTTCTCCCAAGAAACCCTGAAATCAAGGACACATGCATGAATCATGTCCTCTATCACCTGAATCATATAATATTTTTTTCCATCGGTCTAAGGGTGATAGGTCATTCTCAGAAGCACATGTGTTCCCTAGGCCCTCTACAACCCTTTCCAAAACCTATATATAAATAGATCACCCCTATCATATATGATATAAGGGGAAGCTCTATGAAGACATATGACCTCCTCGATGTATAAAATCTCTATATAATCTAATGATAAGGTATATCAAATATGTAAAAGGTGTGTGAAAATTTTGAATCGATCAATGACTAATGAAACTATATCATTACAATGAGGTGATCTAGGTAAACCAGTTATAATGTCAATAGAGACATCATCTCATTTCCACTCAGTAATGGACAATGGTTGTAAATGTCATTTGGTCATTGATGTTTCACCTTAACCTGATGATAGGTGAAACATCGAGTGATAAAACCATATATCTATTATTTCATAGTAGACCACAAATACTAGAGATGTATGTCTTGATACATCATGGTGAAACCAAGATATATTTCCTAAAATTAAGCATGAAATTCCCACGCCATCTCTGATTTGATGTCTTCTGGGACATATAAATGCCCATAAAATCATAGGATATCATTATACACCATGATTCAACCAGTGAATAAATAATTATCTAAGATAATCTCCATATGGTCTGAACCATTGGGATCTGAAATATTCCTCATTATCACCCATTCTATAAGGGTATAGAGGTCATCAATAAAGCTAAGAGGATAGTCTTCCCATATTCCTTCTGAACCTCATCATGCATCTCCAAAAATAATTCTATGAGATTTCACTCACAACTAGGATCCTAAACTAACTGTTTCCAAATGTTTTGTCTCAGATAATCAGCCATATCATTGATTTTTCAAGGTATATAGGTTAGTTTGAAATCAAAATATTATAGGAATTAAACCCATATGTGCTTCCTAGGATTGAGGTCATTCTATGTAAGGATGTACTTGAGGCTTTTCAAATCAATGAATACTAAATAATTCTCTCAATGTAAATATTTTCTCCAATAGTGTAGAGCATGAACTGTAATAGCTATCTTGTGGCCATTCATTAGGTAATTTTACTCATGAGGTCACAACTGATGAGTCTCAAATGCTATAACCTACTCTCCCTACATCAGAACCACTCCCATCTAATTACATGATGCATTGTAGAAAATATTATAACATTTTCTTGGATTTGGAAAAAGTATGATTAGATCTGTGGTAAATCTACCCTTCAACTCTGGAAAGGATTCCTTATAATATTCTGACAATATAAGTTTCGCACCATTTTTCATCAAGCCCGTAAGAGGCATTGATGGGTATGATAAATCATGGTTGAAGGGTATATAATAACCATATGTCCACAAGAAACTCTATATGAAAATTTTTCTCATAGAATGACCCTAGTATACTATAATTCTTAACTTACCTGGTTCTGATGAAACTCCTAAATTTGAGATAATGTGATCCAAGAAGTTAAATTTGTAGATCCAAAAGTGAAATTTGACGAGTATAGCATAAAGATATTTCTCCCTTAGTGTCTTTAGCATGATATTGAGATAGTTGGAATGGTCTTTTTGTGAACTATAATACACTAATATTTCATCCACAAACACTACGGAGAATTCATAATGATACAGGTGGAAAACCAAATTCATTTGGTCCATGAAAACTGCAGGTGTGTTCATGGGACCGAACGACATCACTAGATACTCATAAAGACCATACATGATATAGAAAGTTGTGAGAGGTATATGTAAGGACTTGACACACACCTGAATGCAGCCCGATGTAAAACAAATAATTTAGAACACACATGCTCCTAAAAGTTAATCAAATAGGTCACCTATTTGAGGAAGTGGATACCAATTATTTACCAAAAGATAATTCAACCCACTCTAATCCACACATAGTATAAGGATACCATCCACCTTCTTGGAAAATTAGACTAGTGAACCCCATGGAGATGTGTTGAGGAATATAATTCATTTAGCATCCAGATCCTCCAACTATTTCTTGAGCTCCAAAAGTACCATGGGTGTTATCCTATAAATGGGAGTCAACATTGGTTCAGCTCCTAGAACTATCTCAATAGTAAATTCAACATCTCTCACTAGAGGTATCCTAGAAAATTCCTTAGGGAAGACATCATTAAAACGACCCACCATAGGATGGAAAACATTTGGTTATAACCCCTGATCATCTAAGAAGAAAATGGAAATCTATTTTGTCACTCCAGTGATCCTTTACAGCTCAGGTCCCACTTGTGTCAAAATATCATCCCATTATAACTTATACACATGTTTACTTACCTATGTTGTTGTAAACATCACCATCCAATGATAGAAATTGATATGTACTCGATAGGGAACTAATTAGTCAATCCCGATAATTACATCGAACCCTGTCATGTTGAGGATGGAAAGATTGCACTCAAAGAGATATAAACATATATCAAAGGTAAAATGAACATAATAGATAACACTCTTAGATTGGATACCCAATGGATTATTGAGTGACATAACGACATAGTAGTGTTATATCTCGAGGCCCAAATCTCTAAAACTATCATAACTTTAAAATAGTAATATGCACATCGGTCAAATAAAGTGGAAACTAAGGTATAAGCTTCTAGAATTTTTCCTCAAATAGTATAAGGTCCAACACTTAGATCCTCTGGAACAGGCTACACTGCAAATAACTAAACCATTCTGAATCCCTAATTCGCCATTCGATTTCCCAGAGAAAGCCTACTCTGCTAGCACTATGAATCACAAGTCTTTCTATCTCTACATTGCCCACCACTTCATCCAATGCAGAAAGTGGTATTCCAACTGCATTCCCAGAGAGATATTACTGGTCCTTCTCTAGAACATGGGGTAGGTGTAGATCACTGCTCACTAGGAACTGATGGAAAAGTCCCATAGATGTGATGGATATTCCCCATACCGTCATAGCCTATGCTTTCCACTGGATCCCGTATACGCTGGGGTTTTATATGTCCCAACAAACTAAAATATTGACATATAAGAAAGTTGTCTATACGAAGTGCCTACGTAACACCCAAAAATTATAAATAAATAACCTTGATTAAAATATCATGCATGGAACATGACACCAAGCATGTAAGGGAATATAATATCTAGATACTTTATAATACATTTACTATTTAAAATAGATTCTATTTATTTTAATTATTGCAAAATCAAGAAAAATTTCAATACACACAAGAGAGACCTTCCTTGATAGCTTCCATTGAAAACAAGAGTGAACTTATTTGATAGCTTGTGATACACATAAGAGAGACCTTCCTTGATAGCATGCGTTGTACGTAAGACTGAGTTTCATCAAATTACAATGTATTATTAAATTATTATTATTTAACATCCTATAAAATAACCTAGCCGTTATGTTAGAGGTTATTAATAGTATTAAATAACTTATAAAAATTTATGGTTTATAAATATATATAAAATTTGGTCATTGGATACCAATTAATGAGAAACAAAAATAAGAACCAATTCGATATAAAAAGAAATATTTTTATTTTTATTCTTCCAAAGGAGTTTTGTCTTAATAAACATAATTAATTACAACTATTTAATGATTTAAATGAAATATATATGTTATATATTCAATAAAATAGTTTTTTATTCATCCATTTTATTTGACATGCATAAGATAAGAACAAACACTATTTTACACATACAAACCTATATTTTTATAAAGGCAATTTTACCATTTTTTAATACCGAACCCATTTTAAATCTGAATTTTGATACATTAATTAATTTAACATTTCCAAATAAACTTAATAAATAAAATGTAAACATATGATCTAGGTTATGGTTAATTTTTTATATTTTTTTGAAACATTTTAATTTTTACTGAATTGTAAAAAATGCTGCATTTTAGTTCAAAACTCTTTTTTATTATATTTCATTTATAAGGTTAGTTTATGTTTTTTATTGGTTTTAATGTATAATATGCTCATATTTTTATCAATTAAGAAAATTTGGGTCATTTTAATCAACTTTACATTGTATTTTATTATAAAAACATAGCAAACTTTTGGATGTTTTCACTTTTAAAACCCGTATTGTTGTCACGCCTGTGGGATTAAATTTAAATCAATTTCTACCAATTCTATGATTAGAATTTGAAAAACTTTATTCCATATTTGGAATAAGAATAATTTATAATGTATAATTATACCAACATTGTTTTGACTAAAATTATTAGTGAAATTGATTAAAATTAATTACAATTATTAAGGCAAAATTAAATTAATAAAGGACTAAACCTTTATCTTAAGGAACCAATTGACCTAGAAACTTGTCCAAAACCTTTTATATGGCCATATATAGGCCATTAACCTTTAATTATTTATGTTTTTGGTTTTTTATGAATTTTTTTAGGTAATAACATGTGCACACCTTACTTGTTTCGTAAAACTCCAAGTGAGTCATTTTCTTTCTCTATAAATGACCACCACCTCACCCCATTCCTCACAACTATCAAACTATTATGTTCAGAAAAAATATAACTAAGTAGATTCAAAACATACCTCCACTAAAACTTGGATAATCCCTTTTTGTAGAAATATTTTGGAGTAATCCTTTTGGTATAAACCAAAAGAAGTTACCCAATTAAGAGGTAACGTCTTCTCTCAAGATTTTTTGTTACATTTCCATTATCTACTCCCTATATTATTCTTATTCTACACATGAATAACAAAACCATTATCCAAAATATAAAAGTATTTTTTATTCTAATGGTTCAAACTATACTTACACACACATCCATCTAATGGGTAACAAACATATTGTTTCTCTGTAAGGTGAATGACTGCCTCACGAAATGATGATTGTTTATTTATCCTTTACCACCTACCATGGTGTCCATTATGATAGAAAATATATTTATATATGATATTTATGATATTTATTATTTATTTATAATTCCTTAATCCTTTTATAACACACAAATTTAATACTTTCCATTTTATGTTAATACAATAACATCGTTTGAGGAAGTGTTGACAACCGCCCCCTCAAAGCGACGTGATTCATTCACACGATACACGGAATGCCTAAATGATGCTTATAATTAAAAATATGATGCATAAATAATATATAATATATTAATTATGTAATTACCTTTCTGGATATATATATATATATATATCATTTTCTTTATTACCCACTCGCACACTTAAAAAGTGATAACATTATTCGTAGGATGTGTGGAGTGCCGCCTCCTAGACATGATGTGATTCCTTTTCGTAACAAGAATTATATATATAAGTATGTATGATTAAATAACAAGATATTAATTATTTAATGATCATTATAGAATGATATTGTTTCAGTTACTTTCTTTCCATTATGATCATTGAAAAATGGGAACATTACTAATGCGTATGAATGACTTACCGTCTCCATGATTGTAATATTGGTTCATTTATCATAACCATATTTAATGATTTATTTTAAAATTACAATTTACATATAAATATGATAATTATATCATTATTACTATTATTTAGATGTTATATAAGACCCATTTGACCATAATTGTCCTACCAAAGTTGTTTTTGACACATAAATAGATTTTGGTCAAAACACCCATCATAAAATTAATTGTTTAAGTAGTTGTACACAACATGTTAATAATTGAAATAAAAGTAATGATAAAAATTAAAAGGGTTCTCAAGAAAGTAGAAAATTAATAAATATTTATTATACAAAATGTTAAAGGATGTTCACCCAAAAGGAAATGAAAGGTAAGGTATTTCATCTCAAATTACATCCCTCTGAGTCTTATTTATTATTATGCACCTAGTTTATTTTATATGGTGTATGTACTAAAATTTATCATGAAATTTCATGAATTTACTTACTCTCATGATATTATATCTTTCATTAAACTTTATTCCTTCATGAGGCTTATGATTTAAAATGTTTCAAAGTAGTAGGAATCTCTATGGAATATTTTAATATTACTGTCCTAAATAATAAATTTAATAAAATTTCAATGGTTTTTCCATTAAAGGAAATTATATAAAAAAATTTCAATGAAAAATTTCATTTTATCTCCTCTAGTTATTCATGACCATTCTCAAGTATTAGTACTGTTTTCTCACTCTTCGGTACTCAAATGTTTTAGGAAATGATTTTCATAAAACCCAACTATGTTCCTCTATTTAGTTGGATAACCTATTTTATTCTAAAACCCATGTTTTATTAAAATGTTTCAAGTGTGTTTTTATAAATTATTTTGTAAATAAATTTTTTACCTTTTTCCTTTTACCAATTTTTTCAAAGGAATCTTCTTTTCACTTTTTGAACAAGGCATCTTTATAACCTTTAACCATGTAAAAGAATGTTCTTTTTAAATAATACAACTTCTAAATATTTACCTGACATCATTTCTTTGAATTGTTATTTCTATGTTTAAAAGGTTACATTTTATAGAAAATATTTTCAATTTTTATTTTCATAGAAAATGTTTTCCAAATTAAAAGTCATAATAAAAGTATATTTTTCTCAAGTATGTTTTTTAAATATAATTTTATAGTATCTATATTTATCAATGACAATAACCCTTCACTTTACTCTACATGGGATATGTTTTATTGATACAATACTTATTCTTCCTTTAAATGGTTTATTATTGAATTTTTAAAGGATTTTATTGACATTCAATTCCTTGAATCATTTTTTATTCATCTTGAAATATTAAAATTTTATTTGACCATTGAACATTGAATTTCCAATAATTATCCATTTCATTCATCATGGATATTACTATTTCCTAAACTGTATACCATTTATCATACGATGTCTACTTTTCCAGTTATTTGATTATTTGGGGAAATATTGATAATTCAATATTTAATATTTAATTTTGTTATTTGATAGGGAATATTATTTATTTTGATTATTCAATATGAGGAATGTTTTTTACTGGTAATGATGGGTGGATCCCAAACTTTATATAGATCCTCGATGCATCGATAGTTTCCCATGACACAAACTAGATGGGAAAGTTAAATGGGATTTTATCTATGGTTTTAAAATGTCTTGTGAAAGGTATTGATGTTATAGGGTTTCATGTGCCTTTGACATGACATATATTAAGAATGAATTTCCCTCATATTAGTTTCAGTTATAATTCATCTATGAGATTTTTCATCGACATATCTATAGACACATTTCATTATCTAGTTATTTTAATGGAATGTGTTTCCAGTTATTACCTTTCCATATTTCTTACACACTTCCATTCAGTTTATTAATTACATGGCATGTTTTTTAAGTTATTTACCATACCATTTGACTATTATTTTTAATTCATTATTTGTTCTGCTATATTTTTCCCTTACTGAGAATTTAAACTCACCCTTATTATATTTCTTTCCATTATAATACAATAAGTTTACTATGAAAGATATGAAAGTAATTACTAGATGTATTAGAGTTATCCTTGAAGTTATTTATTTAGAAATAAGAAAAATATTATATTGTAATCAGTGTATTCATTTGTAATAAAAGTTTCATTTATGTATATAGTTTACCAAGACTATAAAACTGACCGGTCCTTTGGGGCTTTATTCCTTGTAATTATGCCAATATAATTAGTAGTAGACATTGACTCTGATCTATATGAGGTCGGTTAACTGAATTTGGTATCAAAGGAAGTTTAGTAGTAACCTTGGGAACTAGATTTAGGAAAACATATATTTGAGAACATAACCCTATGATAGAATTAGAGGATAAGTATAGAAGAACACCATCCAATTTCTGTAAAGTGTATATTATGTGGGTATTCTAAGAAATGAATCCCTATCTAGATACTACAAGTGGAAATTATTCTAGAATATATGTAACTAGGAGTAATAAATCCAACAAGGTGTTCTGGTCCAAACTCCGAGTAACCTGGTACATGAAAAAGGGCCTTACTGTGCACATGGTTTGACAATCCCAGGGGATATACTTATGATAATCCATGTTTTATATAAAAACCATTATGAATAATTTTAATGAATAATGACAATTAATTATCAAGGATAAACCTAATGTGTTTTATATTGAAGATAAGGTGTCATGATTAAGAAATACTAGAGATTATACTATGGATAAACATGAGAGAAAGGAAAGAACTATGTTAAAATAAAAATAGATGAAGTATTTAGGTATTCAAGTTGTATTAAAAACATTAGTTAAAAGGATATTTAGTGATTAACCTATTTTCAAGGATGAACATACTAATTAGTTTCTAAATTATATTAATTTGGTTTTAGAAAAGGAAAAATTGTAAGCCATGTGACAACCAATCAAATATGGAAAGGCTGCAGGAATTGAACCCATGACCAAAGTATAATAATGGTTTCACATGAACCACTAAACTACGCAATTTCCTGGTAAAATTTTCATTGTTTTTACTTAAAAAATTTGACAAATAAATGTAAATGATGAACTATTAGTATTAATTTTTAGGATTAGAGTTTAATCTATGAACCATATTAGTTTTGGAAGATAGTTATAGACAAATAGTTAGACCTGTCACTCTTTTATTGGCCTTAATATCCTTTTAATGTTTTTTTAGTGATTTAGGTATAAAATATTCATTGTTGGTAATTAATTTTTGGGACTGAAGGGATAAAATATAATTTTATTGAAGCACTATCAAAAGTTACGATTTCTCATCTGAAATTGAATCCTATCAAGTTAAAGTATCTCGTTATATTATTAGTTAGTAAAAGAATTACCCAACATTAGGAAAATGACATATAAATAAAATTTTGTCCTAATACATTAATATTTATGGAAAATACGACCTTATAAATCATCACAAATTTATATTTTTGAGGCCCTCAACTTGTCATTGATCATTCAATTATTTTTGAATGATGACCTCATTCACGCCCAATAAATGTTTATGATTTTCTTCTAAGTATGTATCTATACATGTCCCTAATGTTGTCTTATATAGAGACATAGTTACATGGTAATCCATGTGACCTTTTTAATTCACATTTAGTCTTTTCAAGAAGATATTTTTGAGCCATTCCATGTTATGGGACTAAAACATAGGAAACATCAAACAATATGTCACCAGGATCAAGTTTAAATTATGGGGACCCAATTTAATTAAGGTAAGGAGAATGTAACACCCCAAAATTCTAAAGTAATCACCTTCCAATTGATAACATGCATGACACATGACACCAAGTGCATATGGGAATATAATATCTAGATACTTTATAATATATTTACTATTTAATAATAGATTCTATATATTTCAATGCATAAAACACTATATTAGCTTGCATTACATGCAAGAGAGACCTTCCTAGATATCTTTAATTATACGCAAGAGTGACCTTCCATTATTTCTTGCGATACACCCAAGAGAGACCTTCCTCAATAGATTGTGTTACATGCAAGATCGAGTTTCACTGAATAACATTATATTATTAAAATATTAGTATTAAATATAATGTGGTATAACCTTGTCATTATGTTAGAGGTTATTGATAGTATTAAATGACATACAAAAATTTATGATTTTTATAAATATAAAATGAATTAACTAGATACCTATTAATGATATACAAAACTAAGAACCAATTGGATATAAGAAGAAATATTGTTATTTTTATTCTTCCGAAGGAGTTTTGTCTAAATAAACATAATTAATTACATTTATTTAATGATTTAAATGAAATATATATTTTATATATTCAATAAAATATTTTTTATATTCATCCATTGGATTTTATATGCATAAGATAAGAACAAACTCCATTTTACACAGAAAAACCTATATTTTTATAAATGTAATTTTACCACCTTTTAATGAAGAACCCATTTGAAATCTAAATTTTAACACTTTGAATGATTTAATAGGTCAAAATAAACATCATATATGATATATAAATATAGTAATTAGGTTAGGGTGAATTTTTTTATATTTTTATGAATCATTTGAATTTTTAATGAATAGTTAAAAATACTGAATTTTAATTCAAAATTTCTTTTTATTATATTTTATTTATATGGTTAAATTATTTACAATATTGGTTTTAAAGTTTAATTAGATAATATTTTTTCAATTAATAAAATTTATGTCATTGGAATCAATTTCACTTTGAAATTTATTATAAAAACATAGCAAACATTCAGACATTTTTACTTTAAAACCCTGCATTGTCGTCATGCATGTGAGATTAAATTTAAAACAATTTCTTCCACTTATATGGTTGAAATTTGAAAAAATGGATCCCATATTTTAAATAAGGATAATTCATAATTTATAATAACACCGACTCTATTTTTTTCCAAAATTATCAGTGAAAGTGATTAAAATTAATTACAATTATTAAAGAAAAGTTAAGCTTAATAAAAGACTAAACCTATAACTTAAGAACCCAATTGAACTATAAACTTTTCCAAAACCAATTGGATGTAAATATCTTAGCCATGAAACATAAATTATCGAGTTTGTTTTTTTATATGACTTTTTTAGGTAATAACAAGAGTAAACCTAACTTGTTTCCAAAAATCCCAACTGAGTCCATTTCCAACCCTATAAAAGGCCACCACCTCTCCCCATCACTCACACATCTAAAACCATATAGGTTTGGAAAATATATCGATAAATTACTTCCCAAAATCCATCCACTAGAACTTGAGGCCTCACTTTTCATATAAATCCTTCCTCGGAATCCTTTTGGTATAAACCAAAAGAAGTTACCTGATTAAGATGTAACATCTTCTCTCATGATATTTTGTTTTATTTCTATTATCCATTACCCATAATCTTATTATTATATTCTTGTATAAAAATTCAGTATCTTAAATATAATAGGATTTTTATTTAGGGTTTACCTAAAATGAATAGCAAATCCATCTAAGGGGTAACGTACATACTGTTTCTGTGTACGATGAACTACTACCTCACAAAACGATGATAGTTAATTTTTACCATACCACTTATCATGGTGGAAATTATGATGGAAAATCTACTTATATGATATATATATGATTTCTAATGTGTATTTATAATTCATTAATCCTTTTATAACACATTCATTTAAAACTTTCCATTTTACTTTAATATGATAACGTCATTTGAGGAAGTGTGGACTATCGCCCCCTAAAAATGATGTGATTCGTTCACATGATATGTGGAATGCATAAATTATGGTTATAATTAAACATTTGAGACATAAAAAAATTATATATTATATTCATGAAATAATTAAATTTATATATATATATTTATATATATATCATTTTCATTACTACCCTTTCACACACTTAAAAAGTGATAATGCTATTCATATGAGGTGTGGAATACCGCCTACTTAACATGATGTGAATACTTTTTCATCACAAGAATTATATATATAATTATCTATGATTAAATAATATGGAATTTATTATATAATGATAATTCAATAAAGTTATGGTGTTACTTACCTTATTTCCATAAAGATCAATGAAAAATGGGAATGTTACTCATGTGTATGTACGACCTACCATCTACAAGATTGTAATGTTGGTTAATTTTTCTTAACTGCATTTAAGATACTGGAGACTAGTAGCGTTCAAGGCATCAATGGATTAGCATGTCACTGGATCCAGTTACCTGGTGTGGGGTCCCGCCATGAAAATAACGGGCCTGGCGTGAAACTCACCAGATGTTGGGGCAGTCAAAACGTTGGGAATCCTAATATGTGACGTTTTCAGCATGGATCCCTCATACTGGTCATGGGAGATGGAATGGCACTAGGGAATTAGTCATCGATTCCATTTTCTTTCAGCACTAATGAGTTAATCTACCTGCTTTCAAGAACCAAGTTTCTGTATCTGTAAATCGATCACCACCCACCAACTGACGTAGGGGTAGGAGCGATGCCAACACGACAATCCCACACGATTCTGCTTCTTCCACAACAGTCTCAATGTCCATAACCATTGGGTACCCACGCCCCATCTCCCCAACAGAAGTTATCCAACAAAGGGTGATTAATGACCTCGTACACCGGTACAAGGAGGAGGGGATCATCCTTACGAGGGACATGGCCCGCCTAGATTTAGAGGCGTCTACGCCTTGCCATCAACGATGCCCCTATAGGCTGTGTAGGGAGCCACTGATCCCCACCCCAACATATAATTGTTTCGAGAGCCTGTCCTCGGAATGCCTCGATGACTCCCTGCCCAATGCCGATGAGGCAGGGGATGTTTGAGCCAGCCCGATCAGAGTCCCATTCCAGGGGCTCCCAGTGAGGGCTGCCACTAGGTTGTGTCGGTGCCGTCATCCTGTCTTACAGGCCGAGGAGTAGGTGAACCACATGCCTGCATCACTGGCTCCGGTTCGTCTAACCCAACGCCATCATTGGGCGCAAATTGAAGAGGACGCCCGCCAAGGGGCGTCAACATCAGCGGCTACTATGGCCCGAGCCCCCCCTGACATATATCTCCAACTCCCTGTATGCACTGAGCAGATTTAGTTATTTGGAAAACCTGTATCGAGGCCCCAACTACCCCACGGGTAGGTTGGGTCGACTCTCTCGATCGTTGGCACAGGCAGTGGCCGCCACGGACTAACCCGCAGCGATGCCACCTAGTACGGAGGCCCTCCCCATACCACTACCATGAAGAACATGGATCTTCTGCACTTCCAAGATTGGCATCGAGGTCCGCCTCGTTCCACCTTCAATCTAGATGGGGGTACTCCCCAAGATGGAAACACTCAGTATGGGAGTCTCTCCCATGCTCACTACACTAGGTATGGAGTCATTCCTCATACTGCAGACCATAGGTATAGAGATGTTTCACATCCGGTCACGCTCCATTGTGGGGGTCCTCCCCATATCCTCATAGCAGCAAGAGAAATTCCTCCTCACCCCAGCGATCATAGGAGTGGAGGCAAACTTCACTTCACCAGCACCCAGTACGGAGGTCCTACCCATGTTTGGCTTGACTAGTATGAGGACCTTCCTCACACTGATGTAACCAGGGAAAATAAGCATGGAGGTCCAAACCATGATTATGTCAGCTCCAACATAGGTCCTACCTACTCCATCACTTCTCATGGAGGTCCTCCCCATTTCCCCTTTGATATTTTCCCCGGTGCTCCTTGCACCTCGGCCTACTCAGGTGGAAATCCACTCCGCCCCAGCATTGGTACGGCCGAAGGTCCGCCTCGTGCTGGAAACCAACCCTGCCTTGAAGAACCATCTAGGGGAAGGAGGGCGGGTCGTTTCCTCCATAAAAAGAGAATTGAGAATATTTAGGCTGAGATCAAGCCAGTCCGCTTCTCCGATTCCAAAGAAGAGTACGACTCAGGGATGGAACCCTACCCCCAGTCCTCTGTGTCAAGGGATGGGGCAGGAATGAGGTGTATTAGCCTCGTAATCTAGGAAAGCGAAGTCCTCTGGATTCCCACCTCCCTCCATAGGTATATCTAGGAGGAAGAAAACTTGGCAACCCCATAGGTCACGGTCGTGAAATCACCACCATCATCACCAGAAGCACTCTCTACCTCTACTAGAGATCATGAAGAGATATTTTGGGTACCAATGGTGGATGATCCAAAAAACGATCCATCACTAGTAGCCCTAGTCCTTGCATCATGAACTATGACCATTAGCCCATCTTACTGCGATGTGGTGGCTATGTCGCTACACTCTTCAGAGGATATCCCCAGATACGGTAGTTTTTCAGCTCGCTCGCTGTATTCTCCACCGACCAGCCTACCATCCCAGTGGTCTACCTCAGTACCACTGTCGGTTCCTCAGCCACCTCAGGTTGAAGAGTGGGGCAATGAAGGGCCAAACCCTGAATCTAAGCTGAGGAGCTTATGAGATATCCTCATAGCGGACCACTTTCCGAAGATGTTAAGGCCCTTTGTAGCACCAGATTTTAGTGTGTTGGAGTCCCTCACCCAAGAGGAGTTTGAGTGTTTCCGTCAGACCCTTTTGGAAATGCAATTTCGCCTTCATCATCAGTGAGTGGCTTATCCAAGGAGCCAAGCGCATTTTGAAGGAATCTGTGAGTAATGTCGTCTGGTTGATATGGTTGCACTCCCTATGGCCCAGCACCCTGAGTCACTAGGTCGCCGTAGATCCATCCAACAACAATGAATTCAGAGTTTTCAAGTGCTCCACAATATTATCAAGGAGGCTTCCCCCACGTGCAAGTTCGTGGATGGGGGCAGTACGCTGCTCTCCTCTTTAATTCTATCTGACGGCAGCCCGAATCACTAGGAAACATAGAGGACATGCCCCTGAGAAGATCCATGGTCAACAAGGCCGATCTATCGGAAAGGGAGAATGAATTGGAGCTTATTGATGGGAACTTCCCCCTTGAGGGCATACCCCCACTATTGGATCTATCGGGAAGGGTCACTCACCAACAGTGAAATCTGCTGGGTCTCCCTGCACCCACAGAGGCATTAGTCATCAGCCGAAATATCGGTAAGGGTAAGGAGACCCTCAGAGCTTCCAAGCACTCTAACCCATCTGCATCAGTGTAGAAGATAGAGGATGATTTTGAAAAGGCCACGCTACATCAACAGCTTTCTAAATAGAAGAAGCTTGTCGACGAACTCCTGGCTAAGCGCGCTGCGGAGCAATGACCAGACTACGGTGATCCTCGGCCAGGACAACAAGGGAAGGCACAACTTCCCCTGGGTGAGCTACCCTCTTGTGACCCCGATCATCCTGCTCATGCAGACATGGTTAAAGACGGAGCTCACGACAAGAGGGCATGTTATATATCATCGAATCCTCATGAAGGGATTAACACCCCTTAGAACCTAGCTTGGGCTACCCTGGCTGCTCCACAGGTCATTCTGCCAACTACTCTATGAGCCGCTGAGCATGCTTACCGTGTTGAAGAACCTGACAATCCACTGGTGGTTAGGGATCCCCATCAAAATAGGGACCCCCACCCAGATGACCCGATGGTGGCACTCATTGCCCACCTCGAGGCGTTGGAAACATGAGAGTTGGCACTCCCAACTGATGGAAGGTCGTACCCAGCGTGGGTGGATGATATGCCAGCTCCCACAGGTTTTGGAAATCCCACTTTCACTACTTTCAACGGGACAGGGGACCCACAACAGCACCTGTCATACTTCATCTTAGGGTGTGGGCCCATGTTGGGAACTCTAGCATAGCAGGAATCTGCCAAACTTCGATGTTTTGTGCAAAAATTGGAGATACCGACGTTCCTCTGGTACAAACATCTCCCCATCGGGTCAGTAGCCAGTTGGGAAGACCTCCAAAGGCAATTCCTCTACCAGTTCAGTTATACCACCCAAGAGATGAGTATCACAGACCACTTCAAGAGAAAACAGAGGTATGATGAGGCCATTGTAGACTTTGTCACCTGGTGGAAAGAGCTCATTTACTATCTTGACATGCCGTTAACTCAGGATAAACTATCGATGATGTGTGTAGGGAACGTCAAGACTAAACTGGTCCCCTTGTTGATCACCCAAAACTACATCAGAGGATTTTGAGACTTCTCTGATAAGGCTCAGTGCCTAGAGGAAGCACTACAACAGGATAGCTAGGAACTTCTGTTGCCTTCTGTAATTCCTACGAGAAGGACCGCCAGAGCTGAGCCCACCGTAGTGGCCCAAATAGAGGCCCCCAAGAAATTGGAATTGATACTAGTGGAACCGGCTCCACATCCTTGCAGAGGCCCTCCACCTCAGGCGTAGCCTCCAACCCAGTAGTTCCCACCGCAGAATCAACAGATTCCCCCATATAATGCGCCACTGCCGCCTATGCGAGATAACCAGGCACCACCCCCTTGATAGGATTCTCTAGCTCCTCGTCAGGTTTAAGCTCCATGGTCCACCTTTCCGGATATAAGAAACCAGACCTACTCGTTCAACAAGGCTCAGGTCCCTGGTTACTTCCACAGCACCTTAGAGCAGGGGATCATGTGTTTGCCTGAGTGTAGAAGGCCAAAAATTATGAACCTCACTGATCGACACAACTACTGCCCTTATCACCGAATCCGGGGGCACACTCTCAATCAGGGCTATGTGTTCAATAATTGGATTCAAGAATAGGTATATAACAACATAGCCTGGTTGGTCCCTACTTCGACACAAGTGGCATGCGTCATCATGAGGCCAGAAAATAGTAGTGACAACGAGGGAGAGTGGTAGTAGGTTTCTAACCATAGATCCCAGAAGTATGACGATTGGATGGCTCGAAAAACAGTTTCAAGTGCCCATGGTGTCATTTGTGCACGCCTTAATTGGATTGGGCATTTATAAGTCGTAGACACTACTTCTGCATCGTCATCTCAGTCTTCCTCTTCCTAGAAGAGCAACCGTCGATATTGCAAGGGAAATCAAAGTCCCCCGCCGATGTCATCATCATCCCATACTCTCAGTGAATTAATTCCCCCAGAGATGGAGATTCCTCCTAGAATCCTCCCAGTAGATGATAACTATTCAATTGATAGTCAAGGGTATGCCTCAATTAATACCGTAGAGATGGTAAACCCCTACATGACACCTAATGATGGGGAACATCAGACATACCCTCCCAACATCCCCAGCTGTCGTCAGCATCTGAAAATCCATGACTATATGGGTTGTCAAAGTGCTTCGGTCAACACATCCAGCCATGCTGTAAATGCTACTGAAACCAGGCAGTAGGCTCAGCGCAGAGGTCAAAAAACGCTTCCTTCTCATCTGGTGACACTAGGTCCACCTTCACCACTTTTCGTGCTACTAGATCAGGTAGATCCGCCCAGACCTCACCGCGATTAGGCGCGCTTCCCCACAGACCAATTGTAGTTGTTGGGTCCCAATATAGTAGTCACTCCACATGATTTGACTAGTGAGTAATGGGACATTCCCAACACCAGTCAGCCGTCAATCTAGTTGGTAGGGCCTACCATACCTCATGTCATAGAGCGACCTCCTGCATGCAGAATCTTGCACCTGGCATGGAAGTACGATGTCCTCAAACATCTTTCCAGCATTCCAGAAAGACTCTCCATCCTCAAGGATCATCACCTGTCGTCAGACATGCGTGAGGCCCTCGCTAAGGCTTTAATAACCCCCATCTAGTTTGAGATGGAAGTAGTAGTTGCATAAGCCTTTAATAATGAGGTAATTGAGAACGTTGAATGCCAGGTCATTATCTCATTCTCAAGAGAAGATGAAGGCTCTCCCATACCGAGACACATTCACCCACTATACATCACCAGTCAGTTCAATGGTGTGGAGGTTCTCTGTTGTCTTATTGACACGAGCTATGGGATCAACCTAATCCCGGATTGGACACTACAAAAAACTGGGATTGTCTGAAGGTGATCTGAGCCCCTTTGGCTTAAGAATCCAATGTTATGACAGGACAAAACAGACTCCGATCAGAAAGATATACATGAAGACCCAGTTTGGTGGCCTAATTACCAGCACTGAGTTTATGGTTGTCTCTCAGGACACCAACTACAATGCGTTGATGGGCAAGTCATGGCTCCACCTGCACACGACAGTCCCCTCATCATATCACCAGTGCCTCAAGTACTCCCTCAATGGTCAGGTGGGCATGATTTAGGGTGACACATCTCCCTTTTCCTTTTGTGAAGCCCGCTATCTGGATGAAAACTACTACAAGAGAAAGGACAAACAGATTCATACCAATGAGGTCGATCATGCCACAGCTGCAACCGACTCGTGGACAGATCTGGATGATGCCTACGTCTTTGCAATCCACAGATTGGAGGCTACAACCCTTGACATGGGATAATGATTTTTTTGTATCTAGAACGAGGGGGGAAAACATTCCCAAGTCTATGTGACGGTGTAAAATTACTTCGTACTCCTATAAAAATCAATCTTAGGAGATCCTGAAGCCTCCCACTTCCCTAAGATATCGAGATGTCCGCCTCATGGCAACGACGGTGCGTCATACTTGTTTGTTTCGCTGAGCTGGGATAAAACGGCTCAAGCCTACGTGCCATTACTGTTTATAAATCATCAAGCGTGCCCCCTTGGGCTGAAGGCCAGATGGGATCAGATCGACAACCTTCATCGCTATTGTTGCACCAGCACTGGAGTCCTCCGATACAGTATCCATTGTCGTTCAGGCTGGTACCAGCCTCCCATCAGGGCCTGTCGACTCAGAAGCAACTTCTCTCGTTGGGGATCCCTCCTCCATAAGTGGAGATGAGGATTTAGAGGATGATCCTCCCACCTTTTAAGAGGGCGTCTCCTCCACAATCAACGAATTGGTATAGGTGAACCTCAGTAGCGAGGCAGACCTAAGGCCCACGTTGATCAGTGCCGCCATGCCCCCCGAGGAGCAACAACGGTATGTGGGCTTCCGTAAACACCACCGTGATGTGTTTTCCTGGAGTTACGACGAGATGCCAGGACTAGATCCCCAAGTACTCGTCCACCACCTCGGTCTTCCGACAAATCACAACAGGTTCAAGCCGCATCCCAGAAAGATGCACCCTTCTCATGGTGCCATGGTCGAGGCCAAAGTTGACATGCTCATTAGAGCCAATTTCATTAAGGAGGTCTAGTACCCCAAATGTATGGCCAACATCATACCAGTCAGGAAGAAGAACAGAGATATCAGAGTCTGCATCAACTTCCGAGATCTCAACCGCCACAGTCTAAAAAATGACCTTCCCCTTCTTATGACAGAACTCTTGATTGAAACCACGACTGGGTTCCAAGCTCTATTCTTCATGGATGGATACTCTGGGTACAACTAGATCTGAATGGCCCCCAAGGATGAGGAGTCTACAGCCTTCAGGGCACCAAAAAGTACATTATGTTACCAAGTAATTCCCTTCAGTTTAAAGAATGAAGGTGCCACCTATCAGTGGGCCATGCATCACATATTTAAACCAATCTTAGGGAAATTTGTGGAATGTTATGTGGATGATCTGGTGGTCAAATCTCTCCAGCGCCAAGACTATCTGAAAGACATTGAGAAAGTGTTCAGTTTCCACCATTCCCATCACCTAAAGATGAACTCGTTGAAGTGTGCCTTCAGGGTCACCTCCGGGAAGTTCCTAGACTTCGTTGTCATATATCAGGGCATCTAGATCAACTAGGAGAAGATCAAGGACATCTTTCATATGTCTCCCTTGAGTAACATTCGAGAAATTTAGGGATTCCAAGGCCACTGGGCCTACATACGCTGATTCATTGCAAATTTGGCTAGAAAGTGTAAGACCTTTTCTCGGCTCATGAAGAAAGGCACCTCCTTTGAATGGGACAAAGAGTGCCAGACCACATTCGAGGAAATCAAGAAGTACCTGCTCTAGCCTCCGGTCATGATGCCACCAGTTGTTGGAAAGCTGATGGTTCTTTATGTGACCACCCTAGAACGATCTCTCTATGCCCTTCTCGCCTAGAAGAACAATGAGGGGATGGAGAATAGCCTTTACTACCTTAGCCTCATGCTCCTCAATACAGAGACCATATACTCCCCTATCGAGAAGAGATACCTCGCGCTAGTATTCGTAGTACAAAATTTGCGATATTACCTGCAGCACCAAGAGGTACAACTGGTGTCCCGAGTAGATCCACTGAAGTACATCTTGATTCGTCCCATGCTGATAGGTCGAAGGGCACAGTGGGCCGTAATCCTCTAGTAGTTTGACATCAGGTTCGTACCTTAGAAGGATATCAAAGGGAAGGTGCTGGTAGATCTCCTCGCTTCCCATAAAACCCCCGTAGATTAGTCTTTAGACCTTGATCTTCCTAATGAGGCAATACTCTCAGTGGATCATGCCATTCCATGTTGGAAAATGTACTTTGATGGCACCTACCAGAGCCCCACCGGTAGAAGGCTCAATGACCCCAGACTCAACAGAGTAGGCCTGTGTATCATAATGATTACCTCGACACAAGCCATTCTGCCGAATTCGTTCCTATTTTCAGAAGGCTTCACCAACAATGAGGCGGAGTATTAGGCTCTCATCACTAACCTCAAGCTGGACCTCGAGATTGATGTTCCCCATTTACATGTGAAAGGGGACTCTGAATTAGTCAGAAAGAAAATCAATGATGAATATATCATCAGAAAGCCAGAGCCCATACCATTGTTGGAACACACTCTCTAGCCAATGGCCCAGTTTCCATCTCAGTGGGAGGTCACCCATGTCCCTCGGTCAAAAAATGGTAGAGCAGATGCCTTGGAAGGCCTAGCTGCATCACTTGAAGATCTAGAATAGGATGATATGATTATCCACATGTCCCATCAGAGAGTCATTGCTCCCGTTGCCCTAGATGATGATGACGGCCCATAGGTAAGCCATCTTAGTACCGATGCCTCCACGTTAGGACCCCCAGGTCCCCCGAATGCAGGGATTGAAGTGACTCCGGATTGGTGGATACCCTTGGTTGAACACCTCTAATACGTTAATCTCATGGAAGATCGGGCCGAGTGCGAGTGAATCTGGCGCCGCGCGATGTAGTTTACCCTCCAGAGTGGTCCCAGTCTTAAGAATATCCTCTACAAACGTGGTTTTGATGGTGTTATCCTCCGTTGCATCCAAGGAGTCATGATTTGTCAGGTCATACAGAAGGTTCATGCTAGTTCCTGCAGTTCCCACCAGACCGAGCCGAAGCAGTCCCATCAGATCCGAAGACTGGGGTATTTTTGGCCCTCCATGATCCATGACTGCATCATGTTCTCCAAGGGGTGCCACACGTTCCAAATTCATGCAAAATTTTTGCATTATCTTCTAGATCCCCTCCAAACTACCATGTACTCTTGGCCCTTCGCAGTATGGGGAATCGATGTCGTGGGACCTTATCCACTGGAGACATCTTGCCAATGCTGGTTCATCTTGACCGCTACAGATTTATTTTCCAAGTAGGTGGAAGCGGTTCCACTCAATTAGGTCAAGGCCTGTTCCATCGTTGACTTAGTGAGCTCCAATATCATCTACCAATTTGGATTCCATCATGCCATCCTTACCAATAATGATACCAACTTCCGAGCAGATGAGATAAAGAAATTGTACGCCAAGTACAACATCCATTCTAACCATACCTCCCACTATCATATGCATGCAAACGGGCAGATCAAAGCATTCAACAAGACCCTTTCTAACATTTTGCAGAAAATGGTTGGTCAGAACAAGAAGAGTTGGCCAGACAAGCTCCCCAATGCCCTCTGGTCTTATAGGATGATGACTCATAATTCCACCCAGGTGACTCCATATTCCATGGTGTATGGAATAGAGGTCGTCCTACCCATTGGGATTCAGTTTCCTTTATTACGAACAATGGTATATGACCAGCAGACACTAAACAAGGTAGCTGAAATCCATATGGCTGATCTTGAAGCGCTCGATAAGAATAGGATTTGTGCCCTGCTCAGTCTGGAAAGGCAGCAAAACAAGATGGCTAGAGATTTTAACAAGAAAGTTTGCCTCTGCTCCTTCTTGCAAGGTGACTTGGTACTGGACCTTAGAATAACAATGACACCTGGTAGGAAACCACCCAAGTTAGAGCCCAAATGGGAAGGACCTTTCGTTGTTCACAGGTTTTTCCCCAATGGGGCATACCCCCTCGTCACCATGGATGGTGAGCGTATAACCCCTCCCACCAATGCCAAGTTCCTCAAGCAATACTTTTCCTTAGCCACTAGGTCCAGCATGACCCTAAACTATTCGGACGCGCATGACCTTAAACTACATGGAATAGGTCCTACATGACCCTAAACTATTTGGTCTTGAAAGACCTTAAACTTTACCTCATCCCGCAAGATGCTAAACTGTCGGGTCCGGCATGACCCTAAACTGCTTAGGTCCTGCACGACCTTAAATTGTACTAGGTCTTGCAAGACCTTAAGTTGCTACGCCCCGCATGATGTTAAATTGTATATCATCCCAAAAGACACTAAACTACACCTTTTAGAACTACATATGGCTTGATTCCCATCTTCATGGGATACATAAGAATGCTCAGATGCCATGTCTTGAGTCCAGCCCCCAAACTCTTTTCCTTGACTATTCCCCCTAGGTATTGTTCTCCTGGAGACCATGGTGTAGTATAGGCTTCTTTAGATCCCACTCATGTAAGGAGTATGAGGGTCGTACCATGTTCTCCCTTCTCTTTCTTCTATTCTCCCATGTCCTCACTACAGGACACTAAATTGCATGACTTTCTAGAACTAAGTGTGGCTTGATTCCCATCCTCATGGGATAAGTAGGACCGCCCAAAAATTTTGTCTGTTGGCCCAAACCAAACCTCAGAATCTCCCCTCGGGTCAGAACTCATGATATGGTGTCGGATTCCTCTCATTCATGTCGGGCTCCACACATCCCCGTGAGACATTCCTCCCACCATATAATCCCTTCTGCGAACATAGGCCCTGCCATGTTTCGAGAGCCCCATCATTTGGGTTTCCATTATATTTAATATCCAAAAGGACACTCAAATGGCATGGATATTTAGACTAAGGGTTATCCTACAATTTCGGGCCAACGCCCCCGAGGATTTTGAGTGACAAATTGGAACAAGTCCTATGTTGCGAATATGGTCAACGGCCGACACCCAATTGATTGCCTCGATCACATAATGGGGGGAGAGATGTTGTGTTGCGAATTTTGTCAACAACTGTCCTTTTTCATCATTTCCACCCAGTGGTCTTCCATAGGCACAATGATTCTCTCTTTTCATTCAGATGTCCCATGCGTATGACATTAAACTAGGAATTTACGGTCTGAGCTCTATGACCTTAAACTAAGATCACCATCGTCCTCCTAGAAAGACGTTAAACTGCAAGGTGGTTGTGATATTCTATCTACCATCCAGCCTCAGGTCCCTCAACCTTCCTGAGCCCTAGTCTTGAGGTATCACTTAGTACTATACGGTGTGGTACGAGCTTATGCTTTCATTCATGTCAGGTTACTCACCATGCCATACACGTCCCTCATTGGGGTATGCTGCCCATACTCCACGTCCCTGCCGCAAGACGTTAAACTGCAAGACATTTTCCAGAAATACGTACAGCTTGATTCCCATCCTTATGGGATACGTAGGACCGCCCAGACATTTTGTCTATTGGACCATCCCCATATCTCATAAATCTCCCTCTTATCTAGGCCCCTTGGCCTATATTTATCCATGAGAGGGATATATGGTGTGGTACGGGCTTATTCCTTCATTCACGTCGTGTTTGTAACAACCACGCCATGTGCCTCTTTCTCTTGAGAGTTATCCATCCCTTTATTCTATACTCATCTCTTTAAGTTTATTTCTCTCAAGTTGAGCCCCTCAACCCTCTATGGTGATTCACCAATGTGCCCATGAGTACTCTGGTTCAGTGCTTGGAGTGTCAGACATTACCCGAACATGTTCCGTCCCACCTTCCAGGATTTGTGTTCCTCTTTACTAGGGATTTCATCACCTTTCACATCCAAAGGGATCCCCAAATGGCATGGATTCTCAGCCCAAAGGCCCTCCTCCCATTACGGGCCAACGTCCTCTGGGATTTTGAACAAAAAATTGATACAAGTCCCACATTTCCAATATGGTCAGCGGTCGATGCTCATTTATTGTTCCCATTTCAGGTCACATGATATGGATACTGTGTTTCAAACATGGTCAACAGTTATCCTCCATCATCACACCAACCCCATTAAGCCCAAAATATTGGTCACATGATTCACACTACTTTTCACCTCATCATGTCCGAGTGGAATCTTGAAACTATGGGTGCTATCACTCAGTGCACATTCGCATGTTAGGAGGAAAAGGCCATGGTACGACATTCTTTGGGGCTCCACACTGACTTGTCCTTTAAGAAAATTACATGTATTTCAATGATATCCTCCACCCTTGTTTCCAACACCGAGTTCAACTCACGTAGGCTTAGGGATTGGACTGAGGTCTGCACCTATTTGGAAGGATTCCGCTTATCCATGGTCTGATCCCTAAGACCATAAACTAAGATCTTTTCTCAAACTATATACATCTTGATTCCCATTCCCATGGGATACGTAGGATCACTCAAACATATCATCTTTGGGTTCATCTCAATTGGGAACTAGTTTAACCTAACCCTTTTCCTCTAATCTTTCCAGGCCCCTTGTCCTGAGGTTTCTCACATGGAATCGTGCGTGGTGTGATGTGGACCAGGTCCTCATTCACGTCGGGTATGTATTACCGCACCGTGTGCATTCCCCTCATGAACCTCATATCTCTTATATACGTCCTGGCTGTATGATGTTAAATTGTGTTGCATACTCCCATCACATGGCTCTAAACAGTGACATTATCATCCTGGCCGCACAACGAAAAATGGCATTGCATCATGGTATCCTCACTCGAGGGGACATCATGCTTGGTATCGGTCAAATGCTATACCATTTTTTCAATTTCTGCATATGAATTGATTCTTATGGAGATGCCTGGACTTTCTATCGTAGCTCTGTCTCTTCACAAAAAACACCTATTCATCCTAAAGGAAAAAACGAGACATATCAAATACAGCTCCTTTCAATGCAAGATCCAGACCCGTGTAACCTTAATATCCCTAGCACTAGTATCTTACCATGCCATCTTCTAGAACTAGGTATGGCTTGATCCCTATCCTCATGGGGTATATAGGAAAGGTCATGCATCTTGTCTCGGGCCCAACCAAACCTTTGTTTTCGGTCCCTCAACCTAAAAAACTCCCCAAGGAACACATGATGGTCGGAATCCCAGGTTCCCATTCACGTCGGGTTGTGTAATTACATTGCCATGTGTCTCCCGCATTTCCTACCATCCATGCACCGAACTCTATGACCAAAAACTAAGACCACTCCACGTCCTTGTCGAAAGACGTTAAACTGCACGACATCTTCCAGAACAACGTTTGGCTTGATTACCATTCTAATGGGATACACAGCAATGCCCAGGCATCTCGTCTCTAGGTCCAGTCTCAGGAACCTACAATCCTACCTCTCTTTTTCAGACCCTTGGCCCGAACTCATTTGGGGACATGTGGTGTAGCAAGTACCTCTTAGGTTCTCGTTCATGTCAGGTTTTTCAATAGCCGCACCATGCGCTTCCCAAGTCTTTTCCCAGCGTGGTCTGAGTTCTATAACCCAAAACTAAGATCTCCCCATCAGAACTGCACGTCACGTTTGGCTATTTCACCACCATTCGTACAATCATTTAAATCTATCACCCCTTAGTGGTCCACCCTAGGACCTTATGTCAAAAGAGTGTGACCCCATGACACTTTTTCTTGTGAAGTGACTCGACTCCCTCTATCTAATACGTCTCATTTTCGTAGTCGGATGCATTTTGACAAAGAGCCCAAAGTGTGGAATTTTCACGGGGACATTCCCCTCATTACATTTGCAAGATTCACGAGCATGTTATTTGGATCATCATCCTCTTTAACATTCTAAGGGATCCCCTTCAAGGCCTAGTCTCATGCCACCTCGGCTCACCAAATATCTTGGGCCAACATCCCTAAAGATCTCGGATGACATTTTTGACAGGTCCCAGGTTTCGAACATGGTCAACGGTTGACCCTCATCTGTTTTTCCCCATATCAGGCTAATGATATTAGGATGTTGTGTTTAGAACATGGTCAACAACCACCCCCTATCATCACAACACCCTCATTGTGGTCCAGATCTCGATCATCATGATTCACATATTTCCACTTCCTTATGTCCAAGTGGAATTCTGTCATATTCGTCATTACTTCTCCTCGCATTTAGGTGTGTTACATGGATGGGTCAACATCATTGGGATGAAATTCACCGAGTGTCCCTTCACTCTTAACATGTTCCTTCATATGTCAGGAAAGTCACACCACTGCTTCTTGTCTCCCACAATGAGTACGACTCACATGGGTTTAGTAGTTTTGGTATGATGTGTACTGGCGCAACCATGTTCCTCATCCTGCATGACATTATACTGCACTCTCAAAACTGCATGTGGATTGATTCCCATCCTAATGGGGTACATAGGATCGCCTGAACACTTCATTGCGGGCCCAACCTACTCTCTACATTAGGTCCCTTGACCTAAAAGAACCTCCTCTAGGGATACGTGGTGTGATCCAAACTCCAAGTCCTCATTCGCGTCAGGTTTATAGCTACCGCACCACATACTCCCTTTCGAGGATCTTCCCTTTCACTCCTCGTCCTATCATATGATTTTAAACTGTATGAGTCTATATGTCCTCAATGCAAGACACTAAACTATGGTCCAACCCTGAAAAAGTTCAGGATGCCCCATGTTAGTAATGGGATGCACTAGATCCCCTACCAGAGAGGATTTCCTCAATCGGTGTTGGCCTCCGGCTGCACTGTGCTTTAATAACTACGTTTGGATCGATTATCATCCTTATGGGATATGTAGAGATGACCAGTCATTTCGCCATGGGCCCAGCCACAGGGTCATTAACCCTTCTGTCCCCTCGGTCCTGATCACAGTCCACTATCTATGAACTTAAACTAAGAGCCTAAAGTACATGTAACATGACTTTATACTATTAAACATGGTCCAAGAAGTATTACATTTAAACTATGTGCACCGTCCTCACTGTACGATGTTAAACTACGTGTCTATCATCCTTATTGGTATGACATAAAACTACTGATCATTCCAGGTCCTTACCAGAGAGGTCATGTTTGGAATCATGTTTGATCCCTGATCAGACCAATGCGCCCACCCAATGTGTTTCCACCACGGTGGAATAATTTCAAGAGTGTTGGATTCCAGTCAAACAACCCATCACTCCACACTCCACACATTGTATGCCCCTTTATTCGGACCTGCGTCCTCTTTCACGTCTAAGAGAACCCCCTAACAGTATGGATGCTCGGTCTATGGCTCGCTTAGTCTCCTGGGAAAACGTTCTAGAAGACTAATGGGTAACATTTTGAGTCAGGACCCATGTTTCAAACATGGTCAATGGTCGGCCCTCATTTGTTATTTCCATTTCCGGCTAACTCAATAATAATACTGTGTTTCGAATGCGATCAACAGTTATCCTTCATTGTAACACAACCCCCACAGTGTTCTGAATCTTGGGTATCGTGATTCACACCTTCCAATCCCCTATGTTCAGATTAATTCCAACAGCCCTAGCATTACCCCACTCATGCACAAGAGCACACTAGGAGGGTGGTAATTCGACTGTTTTGATATCTTCATTCTCCAGTCAGGTCTCCCTCTTTCTCCATGTAAATCATGATTGGCTATCTAGAGATCCCCATTCTCCAGCTTCAATCCCACTTTTAGGAAGCTCCCAATGGTGATCAATGTCCCATTCTGACCCCCTCACACCTTCCACTGTTTAACACACTTCTATAGGTTAATTACTTTCTATTATCTATTTCCCACACCAATCATGACTCATGCAGGCATAGAGGTTTCGTCGTATATTTTTTCAATGCGATCGAGATATAATGGACCCCAAGGCATGCGTTTTCTTCAGATATTTCCTCATAATGTGGTCTGCCTCACACTCCTCATCCTCGTTGGACCCCATTCTTAGGGGGCATTTGTTGGCACTAGAAAACACATCCATGTAATTCGATGAATTATTCCATATATGATCCCGAAGAGTAGCTCGTTCCGTAATCTTCAATTTGACTGGTCGTGGAGGCCGAATAGAGTTACAGATCAAAAGTTACAGTCGTTCAAAGTCAGGATGTTGGAATTGGTCATTCATGGAGGTTTTGAGGGAAATGTATGGATTTGCGCGTAAAAAGGAATCTGGTGCGTAAAATGGATTTGCGTGTAAAATGGAATCTTGTGCGTAAAAATGGAATCTTTCACATAAAAAAGGAACTTTTCGCATAAAAGGGATTTCCGCGGAAAATTTGAATAGAATTTTACGTGCATCGACATTCAAGGCTTCGCCTATAAATACAAGTGCCCCCCCCTTCTTCCAAGGAAGGCCCATGGAGGTCGGCCACCACTCTAATGCGCGTAAGTCCGTATTTTCCGAACTTATGCATAAAACCCCCCATCATGCATGCAAAACATCACTTTTGTGCATAAAGGGTACAACATCCCAATTTTATGCGCAAAGCATTATTTTTGCATGCAACAATTCCACGGTGCCCAATTTTCCGCGCACTCATATTGTACCTATCCAATTGCACGCACACCTCCCCTATTGGGTGCAATTCCTCCCATATTGTGTGAAATTCCTTCCCTATTGCATGCACACCTTCCCTATTGCATGGAAATATCCCATAATGCGTGCAAATCTCCCCTATTGCACGTAATTCCTTCATTATTTCATGCACAACTCCCCTATTGCATGCGCATGTCCCGCATTGCATGCATGCTTGCCCTATTGCGCTCATGCCTTCCTTATTACGCACAATCCCTCCTTCTTGCGCGCAGCCCATCCTGCGTGTCACTCATATTACGCGCAACAGTTCATAGGCCTAAGATCGTTGGTCCATACCGGGGGGGGGCTGCACCCCTGCACCCTCGCTCAGAGTCAGTGTCAAGCTGCGGTCCCAGCCCTCCGGGCCAGTCCCTTCACTACCGTCACTGACCCGCATCAAAAATAGAGAGTCGCACCGTGAATTTTTCGAGCCGGGGTTTCAACATTTTCCATTGCATCCTTATGCACACCCACCTTCCACCTATGGAATACCAAGATTTTAGATACTCCTCTGCACACCATGAAACACCTTGAGTCGGCATATTCCTCTTGGTTACATTCCCATGTCATGATTTGAGATTCTCATCATCAATTCCCCGAGTACCTTGAGTCTAAAAATTCCTCAAGCAACTCATCCAAACTCCATCACTTGACACCTATTCCAGGTTGAACCAGAAAGGGCCGCCCTTACGTAAGTCCCAACACCAGCCATTGCTAGGTGCCTTATGCCTAATAGTCCTCTCTACATGACAATATACTATAGCATGCCCTATGTGCCAAACAAAGGATGCCTCTTGCTACAAACAAGATATTCCTTATGCTCCATGCATAATATGACTAATTCCATGATTATAGTGGCGTAATTTCAAGAGCATTGGAATCCATTCAAACATTCCATCACTCCACATCACACATTGAGTGTCCTTCATTCAAATCTTCATCCACTTCCATGTCTAAAGGGAACCCCTAATGGCTTGGTCCCATGCCGCATCGGCTCACCTACCATCCTGGGCCAATGCCCCGTAAGACATTGGACAACACTTTGAGTCAGGTCCGGTGTTTCAAAGATGGTCATCAGTCAACCCTCATTTGTTTGTCCCCATTTCAGGCTAACGTGATATAGATGCTGTGTTTTGAACATGGTCAACATTTATCCTCCCTCGCCATTCCACCCTCATTGCATTCCGAATGTTGGTCATGTAGTTGGCACTTTACATCTCCCTTTGTTTAGACTGATTCAAATGACCCTTGGTGTTATCCCACTTGTGCACTTATGTATATGTGTTTTCCCCAATTATATACCTTAAACCACTAGTGAGTTGGGATGCCCTCATGCCCAGACACAAGGAAGACATTATGGGAAGCATCCCTGCATAAGCCCCATTCACCATTGCTGCTCCATAACGGCACCCAGACACCTTCATTTCATAAGCCACATTCACCACATAATCCCCATTCACCATTGCTACTCCATAGCGGCACTTGGGAAACTTCCACGCATAAGCCCCATCCACCATTTCCACTCCTTAGTGGCACCCAAGCATACTAACGGTTATTGATTCTTCACATAGCCATGATAACGTGGACCCCCAATGGGATCACCTCTAGACACCTCCCAGCCACGACATTGTTGATGCCTTCCCTTCCCCAAGGTGTGGGAGGTACCAGTCATGTAAGTCATAGGGGTGTATAGAGAACCCACCTCATCCAAGCTGCAGGACGTTAAAATTCCAAGCACTCTGATCCTTAGCACATGAAGTTAAACTGTGACCTTCCCCCCATGAATCCTACATGGGGTCCCCCACCTTGGACATTCTGTATGCCCATTGGTCTCCACGGGAGTGTGATCGTTCCTCACATGGAACGAGATCCTCTTTATTAGAGTGGCGTCTATCCGTGGGTAAAGGAAACCACCTTGGTGTAAGCCCCTATCTTTTCATGCAAGAGCTAGCATCTCTGCTTATCCTATCTTCCTCGGTGCCAAAGGATGATGAAGGGCAGGATAGGCATCGGTACCCTCCTATCTTCTTCCTTGACAAATCCCTCTACTGTTGGGATTTTTCACCACTAGGCTTACATCCTGGAGTAAGTCCCAATCTCCATCTCCCAGGTCTGCGAACCATGCATAAGCCCCAGTTTCCTCTTTGGGCCACTAACCATGTGTAAGCCCCATTTCACTTCCCACGGATGCACCTTTCACGACGTGATTATCAGGTCCATGCTACCTCTTTTTTCTCACACCAAGCATGACTCACATGGGATTAGAATATGCATTGACCATGACACCCTCTCTGGGCCTCCAAGAGTATAATCCCCACACATACCCAAACTACGTGGACTTTGATCCTTGCCAAGGCAAGGTATGTAGGCGGCCTCCCTTAGGTTCAAGCCCAACACCCGGTCATTCAAACCCCCTTTACGTCAGTTCACCAACACCATCCTGAACTACGAGTACTTTTATATTTTCCAAGGCAAGGTATGTAGGAGGCCTCCACGAGGATCAAGATCACCATCCATCTGGACCCCAGGTCCTCATTCACGTCGGTTCACCGACTCCGGATCCCAAACTACGTGGACTTTGATCCTTGCAAAGGCAAGGTACATAGAAAGCCTCCATGAGGTTCAATCCCAAAATCTTGTTTTTTGGCACTCTAACGTATATTACTTCTTCACATAGCCACACTAACATGGACCCCCAATGGGATCACCTCTCGACACCCCCCATCAACGGTATTGCTGATACCTTTTCTTCCCTAAGGGGTGGAAGGTACCAATCATGTAAGTCCTAGGGGTGTGGAGAGAACCCACCTCGTCCGAGCTGCAGGATGTTAAACTGCCAAGCACCTTTGTCTTTAGCACATGATGTTAAACTGTGACCTTCCCCCCATGCATCCTACATGGGGTGTCCCACAATGGACATTCTGTATGCCCACTGGTTTCTACTGGAGTGTGACCGTTACTCACATGGAACGAGATCCTCTTTATTGGAGCAGCGTCTGTCCGTGGGGAAAGAGAAACAACCATGGTGTAATCCTCTAGATTTTCTTGTAGGAGGTAGAAACCCTACTCCACCTATCTTCCTCAGTGTCAAAGGCTGATGAAGGTCGGGATAGGAATCAGTACCCTCCTATATTCTTCCTTTCCAAATCCCTCTCCCATTGGGCTTTGTCACCACTGGGTCTCCATCCTGGAGTAAGTCCCAATCTCCATCTCCCTGGGCTGTGAACCATGAATAGGACCCTATTTCCCCTTTGGGCCACTAACCACATGTAAGCCCCATTTTGCTTCCCACGGATGCAACATCACGACGTGATCGTCAGGTTCCTACGACCTCTTGTTTCTCACAACGAGCATGACTCACGTGGTCTTAGAGTAAGCATTAACCATGACACCCTCTCTGGGATGACTAGAGTATAAACCCTACACATACCTAAAGTATGTGGACTTTGATCCTTGCCAAGGCAAGGTATGTACGAAGCCTCCCTGAGGTTTAAGCCCAACACCCGGTCATTCCGACCCCCTTCATGTCGGTTCACCAACACCATCCCAAACTACGAGTACTTTGATATTTTCCAAGTAAAGGTAGATAGGAGGCCTACACGAGGATCAATACCACCATCCATCTAGACCCCAGGTCCTCATTCACATCGGTTCACCGACTCCTAATCCCGAACTACATGAACTTTGATCCTTTCCAAGGCAAGGTACTTAGGAAACCTCCATGAGGTTCAAGCCCAAAAACCCACCTACCAAGACCTGAACACTTCACGTCAATTAACATTCATCCTACATGACGTTAAACTGTATACACCAATTAGCGGTAAGCCATCGTATCCCGATCAGCGGTAAGCCGTTGCATCCCTTATTCGGCGGGAATCCGTTGTCACCCCCTTAGATGGGACCCACATCTCTCGTCCATCCTAGTAGTGTCAGACCAACCCAGACTGCTAACCACGCATAATCCTCATACACATTGTCGGGTTGTTGTCCAATGTGTAAACCCCAATTCAATCCCATCACCTGGCCTTTCCCTCAAGACTATGTGCTTCGGGAAGGTCATGCCCCAACTCAGAGGTTCCACTTCCTCCGGGTCCCATCCACGCGTCCATTCTCATGGGACAACTCCTTAGGTGTCCCATAGCCCTTCCGAACTATGCAGACTTTGATTCCCTGCAACGGGGATATGTAGGAAGTCTCCTTAAGACTCCAATCCAACATTTCTGTCATCTTCACAGGGATTCCATCCCATTCACCACCGATTTCACTCATCATCCCATCATCCCTCTAGATCCTTACCCAGGCCACCACATCCAGGCGGGATCACGCCAGCCCACTCCTCAACATCAGTGTACCCTCCAGGGGTTGCACCCATCAGATCCACTCTAGTCACTGTTCTGACCAGTCTGATCCATCTCTGCTGGATATTAAACTTACGGCATACCCTGTGTTAAACATGTAAAGCTGAGGAAAACCTCACATACATGCCTATGGAATATAATTCCCCACATTTGATGTGGGATTCCTCAGGCTTCCGCGCCCTCGAGAAGCCCTATAATAAGGGGCCAAAGACAGATGTGTTAGTGTTCCAGCATCTAGACACGCTACTGATGCCCAACATGACTACTCCTCGACTGAAGGTTTCTTCCCTGGCCTGACCCCTCAGAGTGTCCTAATAGAAGCAGCGTAATTAATCGGTGTCCATGAAGATATGGCATTGGGAAGAGTTTCATGAACAACATCTTAAATCTATAAGGGAGACCCGGACTAGGTGACAAGTTCTGAGGAGGAATCCATGGATGGAGGAACTGACATCCCATCATCCCATTTCAATCAAGGAGAAAATGTCCCTAAATAAGCGATGGATGCCACCCAAATTTGGAAAGCGGGAATGTGAGGCTACAAAACAACGCCTTTCATCCTCCAACTGAAGAACACGCGCACCCCTGTGAAAGCAACAGAAACATATATAAACTTTAAGACTTACCCTTTTCTCTGGAGGCATCTTCAGATGCTTGAATAAAGAAATTATGGCCTCCATCCATCACTCTACAACATGTGGTTATCCAACCCCTAAAAAGGTGGGAGGATACTACTTCTGAATATCCAATGTTAATTATACCATAATCGAAGAAGGTTAAGCGACACCTTGCATATTTTTCACCATATAGATGAAACCCTCCTAGAACTACGCATTGGTGCTCATATCAAGAATAAAAGGTCGTTCCAAATGTGTCATTATATGAGGATTCTCTGGCATATTAGGTCCAGCCAACTCCAGTGCGTGGTCATCACCTCCTTCAAGGTGTATTAATCGAGGTTGTCATGGTGGAATTCCTCTAAAATTATAAATTCACACCTTATAAGAGAACTTAGTAGTTGAAAAATATTATAGATAGATAACGAGGATGGGTAAACACCCTTTTTATGAAAATACCACACCTCTTAGTTTGCTCCAAAATCAATGTATAGGCAATAAAGTAAAGACCATAACCAACCATAAGAACATAAAAGGCACCCTCAACTACCCACTATTAAGGATGGGTTTGGGTCTACATATCATATCAGATGATAGGGGTTCTGATATACGGAGTTTCAATTACAAGGTATAGAGGAAAACACCCTTTTTATGAAAATATCACACCTCTTAATTTGCTCCAAAATCCATGTATAGGTAATAAAGTAAAGACCATAACAAACCATAATAACATAAGAGTCACCCTCAACTACCCACTATTAAAGATGGGTTTGGGTCTACATCTCATATCGGATGATAGGGGTTCTGATATATGGAGTTTCAATTACAAGGTATAGAGGAAAACACCCTCTACTTTATAATTGGCATCACGTTTAGTGATAACCATTTCACTTTTAAATATTTAAAATCATCTAGGTTTGCATTCCTTGTATGAATATATATATATATATATATCACGACACAGAACCCACAACATGGTATAGTTGGATAATTAATGTATCATTACCAATACATGCAGGAACACACTTTTAAGATTAACATGGGCACATTAATTTATCAAATTATATTTTCCTTAGAGGAAATATCAATACAATTCAATACATATTAATCAAGAAATAACTATATATTATAGGAAATTTCATGTTTAATGTAAATGTGTCACGATAAAATTCATGGCATATTATTCGTAATGTGCCAATAATGATGCATGAATTAAACACCTTCCTTTAATCGGGCCAAAAGTAAAATAAAAATCGTTATTATAATACCTATTGGACTCCTCATGTATTAATAATGTTTTAATGATCACAAATCCTATTACTGTTAATTAATCTCAATCTTAATTGCACATCTTGCTAATTCTCTTCAATATCAATAATAACAACACATCATGTTTTAATAATAACAAATCTTATTGATGTTAATTACTCTTTTTATTATTTACAAGTCTTATGCAAGATCACAAATCTCACTTATATTAGCAAGCCTTTATGATGCAAGTTCTCTTACTATCTAATGATTAAGCTTAATCCATATTCTGTATATTAATGTTTAAGTATAAATACAGATATTTGTCTAAGTAAGGACAAACCGTGACCCAGACACTGTGAAGGACACACCGTGACCCAGACACCGTGAAGGACACACCGTGACCCAGACACCGTGAAGGACACACTGTGACCCAGACACCGTGAAGGACACACCGTGACCCATACACCATGAAGGACAAACCGTGACCCAGGCACCGTGGAGCACATACCGTGAAGCACATACCGTGACCACATACCGTGAAGCGCATACCGTGAACCACATATCGTGAAGCACATACCGTGAAGCACATACCGTGAAGACCATACTGTGAATAAAACACCATTTACATAATCATTGTGACACCATTTCTTAACTTTTTGTCAATATTATTTAAATAATGCTAATGGTCATATTTGATGTTTTTAATGAAATTAATGTTATTTAATGATAGTTGCTGGCATGTCAGGAAACCGTATCTCGTACATATGAAAAGGGAATCATTCCTACTACCAGAACTCATGGAATATAAGGAAGATTGAGATGCAGTACACGTGTGCAAGTGTGACGATACAACATTAAGAACTTATATACACCCGAGAACACTGTGTTGAACAAGAAGAACAATCCCGAGAAATAAAGAGATTGAAAGACTTTCAAATAACTCTAATGAGTGAAATCCAACACCACTGAAGAACACACAACGAATCATGAGATCATTTTCACTCCTGTAGAACACAAGCTGAACTACGACACTCTGTTTTTCAACAGAAAAACCAAGTATTCCTGCTGAATTCAATGAGTCCAGAACAACATTGCTAATCACTAGAGTTTTATAAACTCTTATCTGTTCTCTCTAAGTGATTTGTTTATTTATTTTCAAGCAGTGTGGTGTACTCTATATATCTTACACACACACACTGTCTCCTGCACTGAACTGGAGGATATAAAAATCCTCACTCCAAAACTCTTAACTCTTGTTTACCCACATCAACTGTGGAAGAGGTCCTTGTGTGGCCTGATATTTGTTTTTCTTTCCATGAAGAACTATGGTAGAGGTCCCTGTGTGGCCTGGATAGTTTTGTAAACTGTTGTTAACCCCGATCCAGGGTGTGGATCAAATTTATATAAATTTGAGAGGACTAAGTCTCGGATTGAGAATAAACTTCTTGTTATATCTGTTGTGCATGTTTTGTTTAAGTTTAAAGTATACTACATATATATTTTATATTCCGCTGTTATTACTTTGAAATACAAAACTATTTTAAAGCTACTTTGATAGTTAAATTATTAAGTGTTTATACTTATTGTAAATCAATAGGTTAGTTTCAAAAGTTAGTTTAATCTTGTGGTTAAATTAACTAAGTCCCAATCAATCTTTGAGAAGCTAAGTGAACATCTACAATCTGTATAAATTCACTACAGTTTAACTTGTTTTATAAATTGGGGGATTTTAAATAGAAAATATTTTAACAGAAATTTTAATTGGAACTCAATTCACCCCCCTCTTGAGTATCCACTCCGACCAGCATTTGGTATCAGAGGTTTTGTTTTTGTTTAAGGATTTTTTAAATACTCTGTTTTTCAACTGTGATTTTAGTTGCATCTCTAATGATCTTAAATTTCTATTAGTTCTAAATCTTTATCTCTTTAAATTTACTTTATAAAATCTAGTTATGGATAATAGACTAGAGGGTGCTGCTACTAACATGCCACCTTTCTTCAATGGTACAAACTATGCTCAGTGGAAGCTTAAAATAAAAATTCATTTGGAAAGTATGGGTTTTGATATCTGGACTGCTATAGAATCTCAAAATAAAATTCTAGAAACTGAAAGAAAAACTTGGGATGAACCTACAAAGACTGCTTATAATAATAACTGTAAAGCTATGAACGCTTTATACTGTTCTCTAGGAGATGAATAATTTAATAGAATTTCTACCTATAAAACTGATTTTGAAATTTGGGATACTTTGGGTGTTTCTCATGAAGGAACAACTAATGCTAAGGAAATGAGATTAAATACTTATACTATTAAATATGATAATTTTAAAATGAAGACTGATGAACCCATTTCTCATATGTATCTCAGGTTCAATGAGATAGTCAATACAATGGATTCACTTGGAAAGGCTATTCCAGCAAAGGAACAAATTATGAGGATATTGAGGTGTCTACCAGACCGATGGAGAGGCACATCTGTTTCAATCAGAGAGTCATGTGACATTTCTGCTCTACCTATCAAAGAACTCATTAGTAAGCTTATGATGTATGAGGAAGAACTCAAGGTGAATAAATAGGAAGAGGATGAACCAAAAAGGAAATTAATGGATTTCAAGACTAATGCTTCAAAGAACAAGGACAAAGAAAAATCTCAAATACAAACTGACAGTTCAATAAGTGAAATATCAGACTCTGATAGTGATTCTAAAATGGCATAGATAGCCAGAAGGTTTAGGAAATTTTATAGGAAGAATAAATTTTTCAGAAAAACAAATTAAAATGGTAAGTATGAAAATAAGGGACATTGGAAGAAGGACTGGAAAAAACCAGATAAAAGTTACGAAGTTGTTTGCTACGAGTGCAAAAGAAAAGGACACATTAAAGCAGACTACCCAAAGATAAAAGTCAAGAAGAAATATGATTACAAGGACAGTAAGTACAAGAAAGCTATGAAGGCTACCTAGATTGCTTCTGAAGACAGCACAAGTGAATCTAAAATTTCTGATTGTGAAAAGAATCGTGCCAACATGTGTTTCATGACAAACACATCTGAGGTAACTTTAGATACTCCTATTTTAAATTCTTATTATTCTAGAGATGATGCAGAATCTGATTCGGATTCTGAAAACATGACTAAAGAGGAATTATTTGAATATTGTAATATGCTGGAAGAGACATGCAATGAGCTTAAGGATAAATACAAATCATTCAAGAAACATCATGATCTCACTACAACTATTAAAACCGAACATACTATTGAAAAAGAGAAAAATGCTCAACTGTTAAAAGAGAATACAGAACTGAAAATGTCAAATGAGAAACTTAGAAAAGACTTAGAGAATTTCACAAATGGAAAGGATACACTAACTCAAATGCTAGGAAAGCAAGTGGCACCAAAATACACTACTGGAATAGGCTACAAACCTGGATAGAGAAAACTTATTAAGAATATATTTATTCCTAAATCTGGACATAATACTACTAGTTCATGTTCTGGAAATCCCTATGATTCAACCAGTTATTCATATGGTTTTAGATCAAATAAATATTATCTTTTAAAATCTATTGATTCTATAAATTATAAGAGACCCATAAGACAAATATGGGTACCTAAACCTTTGATTGCTAACTTTTTTGGACCCAAGAAGATCTAGGTACCAAAATCATATTATATCTAAAACTGTTTTGTAGGAAACCTACTTGAAGAGTTCCCACAAGAAGACATGGTATTTGGATAGTGGATGTTCAAGACATATGTCTGGATATTACTCAAGATTTAATAGTTTAATAAAGTTTGATGGGGTCTATGTCCCCTTTGGTGATAATTCTAAAGGAAAGATCATCAGCCTAGGCCAAATTGGTAACACTGATTCAGTTTTAATTTCCAATGTTTTATTTGTTGATGGACTGAAATATAATCTGTTAAGTATTTCTCAATTGTGTGATGATGTATTTAATGTCAAATTTGAAAATGATTCCTGTAATGTTTTTAACTCTAAAAATGTTTTAGTATTTTCTTCTTTAAGAAATGAAATTTTTTATGATGTTGATTTAAATTCCTTAGCTAAGAAAAATGTTACTTGTTTAAATGCTTTTCATAGATAATCATGGCTTTGGCACATAATATTAGGACACTGCAATATACACTCACTTAGGAAACTAACTAGGAAGAACTTAGTTAGAGACATACCTAAACTTGAGTTTTCAAATGACAAAGTTTGTAATCCCTTTCAAAAGGGAAAGCAACACAAAATATCTTTTAAACCAAATAAAGAAGTCTCAACTTCTCAACCTCTCGAGTTGGTTCACATGGATCTGTTTGGACCATCTAGAGTTTCTAGCTTAAATGGGAAGCACTATGTCTATGTCCTAGTAGATGACCTTTCTGGATATACTTGGGTATACTTCTTATCTCACAAAAGTGAAGCTTGTTCTCATTTTGTTAAATACTCCAAGTTTGTAGAAAATATTACTGGAATTAAGATTAAAACTCTAAGAAGTGATCATGGATGTGAGTATGAAAATCATGAATTTGAATCCTATTTCTCACACAATGGATATAGTCATAACTTTTCTGCTCCTAGGACACCTCAGTAGAATGGTGTATTAGAAAGAAGAAATAGCTAGAACCATGCTTAATGAGTATGACCTGCCTATTTACTTTTGGGCTGAAGCTGTGAATATAGCTTGTTATATTATTAATAGAGTCTTAATTAGACATGTTCTTAAGAAGAACCCTTATGAACTTTGGAACAATAGAAAACCCAAAGTTAGTTACTTTAGAGTCATTGGCTGTAAAGTATTTATTTTCAATACAAAAGATAATCTTGATAAGTTTTCTTCTAAGAGTGATGAAGGAATATTTTTAGGATATTTTTTAACCAGAAAAGCCTATAGAGTTTTAAATAAAAGAACCAAGTGTGTGGAAGAATCTGTTCACATCAAGTTTGATGAAACTGATCCACATGAGCTTAAAACCTCTCTTGAAAATCTTCAAGAAGATTTAAGTGTTCTGAACCTTAATGAAAAATCTAAAGAACCTTCTATAAAGACAACCAGTTCTGGACTTATTCCAGAATATGCTCCTAATAAACCCGAACCTAGAGAAGAACCTGAAATTTCTATCTCTACCTTTACTAGATCAACTAGAATTCTAAAGAATCATTCTTTATATGCTATTGTAGGAAATATTGATAGAGGGACACAGACTAGAGATTCTCTTAGAAACCAGGTTGAACATCAAGACTTATTGTCACAGATTGAACCTAAAAACAGTGATGATTCTATTAATGATGAATTTTGGGTTATTGCTATGCAAGAAGAACTCAATCAGTTTGAAAGAAATAAAGTTTTTAATCTTATTGAAATACCTAAGGAAACTTTCACCGTAGGCACTAAATGGGTATTTATAAATAAAGTAGATGAATCTGGAAACATAGTTAGAAACAAAGCTAGGCTAGTTGCACAAGGATATAGTCAAGAGGAAGGAATTGACTATGAGGAGACTTTTTCTTCAGTAGCCAGATTAGAAGCCATTAGGATTTTACTTGCTTATGCTGCACATCTAAATTTCAAACTATATCAAATGGATGTCAAGAGTGCATTCTTAAATGAATATATTGCTGAGGATGTTTTTGTTGAACAACCACTTGGATTTTTAAACCCTCATTTTAAAAATCATATTTTCAAATTATCAAAAGCTTTATTTGGTTTAAAGTAAGCTCTAAGAGCTTGGTATGATAGATTAATTACTTTTCAAATTTCTAAAGGTTTTAGAAAAGGTATATCTAATCCTAATCTTTTTATAAAATTAATTTCCAAAGATGTTTTAGTTGTACAAATTTATGTAGATGATATTGTTTTTGGATCTTCAAGAAATTCCCTATGTACTGATTTTTCTAAAATGATGCAAAATGAATTTCAAATGATTTTAATGGGTGAAATAAAATTCTATCTTGGATTTCAAATCTTTCAAAATGATGATGGAATTATTTTAACTCAAAGTAAATATACTAGAGATATTTTAAAATGTTTTAGATTGGATAGCACAAAAAGTAGTGACACTCCCATGAGTACCACCTGTAAGTTGGATCTTGAAAAAGATGATAAATTTGTTGATCAAACCACTTATAGAGAAATGATTGGAAGTCTACTCTACCTGACTGCTAGTCGTCCTGATATTATGTTTAGTGTGTATATCTGTGCTCGTTTTCAAGCAAACCATAAAGAGTCACATTTAAATGCTGTAAAAAGGATTTTCAAATACCTCAAGAATACTCCTAATTTAGGACTGTTCTATCCCAAAGGAAAATCATTTGAACTAGTTAGTTATTCTGATGCTGATTTTGCTGGATGTAAGTTAGATAGAAAAATCACCTCTGGAATATGTCACCTTTTATGAAAGTCACTAGTATCACGGTGTAGTAAGAAACAAAATTCTGTTGAATTATCTACTGCAGAAGCTGAATACATAGTTGCTGGCAGTTGTTGTGCGCAAATTATGTAAATTAAACACACATTACTAGATTATGGATATCAATTCAGACATGTCCCAATAAATTGTGACAACACAAGTGCTATTAATATTTCTAAGAATCCTGTTTCTCATTCTAGGACAAAACATATTGATGTAATACATCACTTTTTGAGGGATCATTATCAAAAAGTTGATATCACTTTGAAATTCATTGGTACTGAATATCAACTTTCTGATATATTCACTAAACCATTAAATTCTGAAAGATTATACTACATCATACAAGATCTTAGCATGATTAATCATAAATAGATATCTTACTGATCTTAATATTTAATACTTTACTGTATTTTACTTTACAGTTTCATGCTCAATGTTTTACAGTTACTGCTTCATGCTTACGGTATCACTATTAAGACCTTATGTTCATGGTCTGTCAACTCACTGTCTCAATGTGACTACACATAATGGTCTCTGTCTCACCATGAAGACCACCAACTATCTCATCGTGATTACTGGTTTTCATCACACCATAATTCCTAATCACGGTCTCACCGTGAAGATTTTTTTACTCTTATTTTAACCCATATCGCAGTAATTTTTTATTTCACCGCTATTTCATTTCCCACGTTTTTGTTTTTATGATGTTTGACATTCCCAAATGATAAAACTTAAGGGTTTCATTCGATTCCTTACCCGAACTCTCTCCTAAATCTTCTCACTATTGAAAACCTTCTCCTCTCTCGCCTGAACCTTCAGTGGATGCCTAGGATGAAGTGTCCGTCTTCACCCTCGTATGAGGAGTGCCGCTCTAAGAAATAGAAGAGAATACTGAGGATAGCTCCGGAAGGACTTCTAAACCCAAACTTGGTAAGCCGTACTGTTGTACCTAAAAAAGAAATTTTCCCTGAGTGGATGCTTTCTAGAATGTCATTATTTTTGAAAGTTTTAAGAGAACAAGGATGGCTTGAATGGTTCTCTAGAAAAAATAGACCGATTTACCCGAGGCTGGTATCTCAATTCTATCAATATGTGATGTTTTCTTTTGAGTTTGGAGAAAACATTATGGTGACCAGCTGGATCAATGGTCAAAAGTGTTCTTTCTCTTCGAGGCTATGGGATGCATGTCTACGGATTCCTCATGAAGGATTTTGTGAAGACTACCCGAGCGATCCTCCTCTTTCATCTGACATCTTCGATCTGGAAAATGCCTTGGAAATTATAACTAGTAATGGCACCAAGAGAAGGGCTATTGCTGCAGAGTAAGATGGAGAAACTAGAATACTATTCAAATTGGTTCAGAATTTGATCAGTCCGAGATAAGGGGATTTTTCTATAATGAAGTATCAGGATGTGTTCTTGATTCACCTGTTGAAGAATGGCCATAAGATCAACCTATGAAAGTATGTTATTAACTATATCTGTGAGCTGATTAAAGTCACTTCCAAATCCACCTCCTTGTTTTACTCAAGGATGAGTTCAGCTATGTTAGTTGCCAAAGGGATAGTTGGACTGAATGAAGAAAAGTTAGAGGACTTTGATTTATGCTTATCCAAGCCTATCATCAGAAGGATGAAGATTAGTTGGAACCCCTGGAAGAAGCAGTGGGTTGAGGATAATGATCAATTGTATAAGAAGTTTAATCCTATCGATTATACAAGAAGACCTAAGAACCTAGCTGATCCGGGTTTGGAACCAGATGAAGTGGATGAGTATTAAGAAGAAGAAGAAGAAGAAGAGGAGGAAGTGAAAGCTGAAGTATCACCTAGAGAAGAAGCTGGAATACCTTCAATGGAAATAGCTCCTGTTGAAAAAGAAAGGACTGCTGTCCTTGCTGTTGTCCCTGCTAAAATACCTCAAGGAGAGGAAGTTGCTATTGGTTTGAGAGAAGAGTAAGCTCCTGCTTCTAGTGAGTATATCAATCCAGAAACTCATCCTACGGCTGCAAGAAAATTGATTTTTCATGATTTAGAGCAGCAAGAAACCATAGAGACAGATCTCGTTGAAGAGGATCTCCCTATTGAGAAAGAAGTCAATCTGGAAGCACAACCAGTGGAACAATCGGTTCCTGAGATAATTCCCTCTGCTGAAGAGAGGATGGAAATTGCCTTTCAGCTGGCAAGGGAAGAGTTTGCTGAAGAGATTAGAGATAATCCTGTGGATCTTGACCATGTTGCTGAGCCTATAGTCTCTGAAATGGAAGCAAAATTTGAGGGGTAGGAACCTCAAAACCTTGAGATTATAGAATATGGATCTGATGAACCTTCTCAACCTACTGTCACATATTCTGTGTACACCCATTATGTTTTCCCAAGCTTTTATGATGTGAATGAGTCATAGTAAGTGACTACAACTGGAATGGATCTCTCTTCTGTGTTTCAACTGAAGTCTGTAGTTCATCCAAAACCGGAACTAGAGCCCCATTCTCAATCAGAATCAGAATCTAAGTCTGAAGATGACTCTAAACCACAACCAGAACCTACTCCACTATGTTCACTTGCACTATTACCCGAGCAACACTCCTTTGTGACAAAAGATGATCTGAAAGTTTTTTAGAGAGACTCTATTAGCTGGAGTTAAGAAAATCTTATCCACTCAACCTCGTCCAGTAACTCAACTGAGTGAAGAAGATTCATCAATTATCTTGGAAAATATTATATTTCATATTATACCAAGGATGATACAAGAAATTAAAGAAGTCAGAGTAGAAAATAATCTATTGAGTGCTGATGTTGCAAACCTGAAAAGTATGGTAGCAAACTTGCAGAATGAGTTTTCTTTGAGATCAGATCCTGCTTCTATTTCTGCCCCTGCACCTATTGCTGCTTCTCCTGAGCCATCTGATTCCAACCTTTCTAGGGATATTGTGTCTCAATTTCATCTATATCTACTGTATTTGGATGAGAATATTGGAAAAAGACACACAAAAATGCTGGAACACATGAGGGAGCTTGTGGAAAATTTGAATAATCTCACATATTAATACACTGGATGCCTACAAAAAGTTCTGAAACATCTCAATGTTCTAACCAAAGCTGTAAAAGCTTCTCCTGCTTCTGATCAAACTTCTATTCCTCCTTTGGATGATTCTATGCTGAGATCCATAATCAAGGAAGAACTTCAGAATGCCTCTAGTGGCTTGGATCTGTCTTCTTTTTCAGAAGTGGTTAAGAACAGTGATTGAGCATTGGACTTGGTTAGAATTCATTCTAATATAGCCAATGATGCTCAACAGGAGATCACTAAGAAAATAGATTTTTATCTCACCCGGATTTTCTCCAAAATTGATATGATAGATCACTTTAGATATCTTGTGGAAAACTTGAAAATCCCTTCACTAACTCAAGCTTTTAAAGCTCAAGTTCAGAAGCTTACAGAGTTTACCAGATTTTTGGAAACATTCATGGAGAATAAGGATGATTTTGAAAAAGATATGAAATATGGTGGTGAAAACATTACTGATTTCATCAATATTTTGAAGCCATATCTTCATGTGAAGAGTACTATTATTGTTGCTCCAACTGCTTCACCCGTTAGACCTAGTCTACCTACCTTAGCCTCAGCTGCCATGTTAGTCAGCCAAGCTCTTTCTCAGATCCAGCCAATCATTCTTGACCAACCACAGCCTAGATCTTCTACTGCTCCTACTTTGGCTCCATCCGTTTTTGAAGGTCTACCCTTACCCTCTTTGTCTACCACATCTATGCCTTCTTCTACATTGGAACCAGCTCCTGATGCTGATAAAGGCAAGGAAAAGGCGGCTCCCTGAAGAGTTGAGGGACTATTTCTGTTTTCTTTTTTGATGGGATTTCATTTGTTGTTTAATGTTTTTATTTCTCCTGTATGTTTTATTATGAACCTTTTCAATGACAAATGCAGTGTTTCACTTCATTTCTCTCTACTTTTTGATAATCCTAAAAGGGGGAGAAAACCTACACGTATCAGTACTATAATGAGATATGCTATTATCGAATCTATTATTCTCTAATATTTTCTTTTCTAATATGCTTGTTTCTTTAATGTTACATTTAATTTATATTTTGACTATATATGATTTGTGATCATCAAAAAGGGGGACATTGTTGGACTCCTCATGTATTAATCATGTTTTAATGATCACAAATCCTATTACTATTAATTAATCTCAATCTTAATTTCACATCTTGCTAATGCTCTTCAATCCCAATAATAACTACACATCATGTTTTAATAATAACAAATCTTATTGATGTTAATTACTCTCTTTATTATTTACAAGTCTTATGCATGATCACAAATCTCACGTATATTATCAAGCCTTTATGATTCAGGTTCTCTTACTCTATAAGGATAAAGCTTAATCCATATTTTGCATATTACTGTTTAAGTATAAATACAGATATTTGTCCAAGTAACGAAAAACCGTGACCCAGACACCGTGATGGACACACCGTGACCCAGACACCGTGAAGGACACACCATGACCAAGACACTATGATGGACACACCGTGACCTAGACACCATGAAGGACACACCGTGACCCAGACACAGTGAAGGAAAAACCGTGACCCAGACACCGTGAAGCACATACCGTGAAGCCCATACCGTGACCACATACCGTGAAGCACATACCGTGAAGCACATATAGTGAATCACATACCGTGAACCACATACCGTGAAGACCATACCGTGAAGAAGACACCATTTACATAATCACGGTGACACTGTTTTTTAACTTTTTTTCAATATTATTTAAATAATTCTAACGGTCAAATTGGATATTTTTAATGCAATTAATGTTATTTAACGATAGTTGTTGGCATGTCAGGAAACCGTATCTCATACCTATGAAAAGGTAATCATTCCTACTGCTAGAACTCATGGAATATAAGGAAGATTGAGATGCAGTGCACGTGTGAAAGTGTGATGATACAACAAGAAGAACTAACATACACCCGAGAGCACTGTGCTGAACAAGAAGAAAAATCTCGAGCAAGAAAAATATTGCAAGAATTTCAAAGAACTCTCATAAGTGCAGTCCAACACCATTGAAGAACACACGACGAATCAAGAGATTATTTTCACTCCTGTAGAACACAAGATGAACTACGACACTCTGTTTTTCAACAGAAAAACTAGAGAAGAACTCAGAAGCATTCCTTCTAAATTCAACGAATCCAAAACAACATTTCTAATTACTACAGCTTTCTAAACTCTTATCTATTCTCTCTAAGTGATTTGATTATTTATTTTCGAGCAGTGTGGTTTACTCTATATATCTTACACACACACTGTCTCCGGCACTGAACTGGAGGATATCAAAATCCTCACTTGAAAACTCTTAACTCTTGTTTACCCACGTCAACTGTGGAAGAGGCCCTTGTGTGTCCTGGTATTTGATTTGTTTCCCATGAAGAACTGTGGTAGAGGTCCCTGCATGTCCTGGACATTTTTGTAAACTATTGTTAACCCCGATCCAGGGTGTGGATCAAATTTATATAAATTTTAGAGGACTAAGCCTCGACTTGAGATTAAACCTCTTTTTATATCTACTGTGCATCTTTAGTTTATGTTTAAAGTATACTACATATATATTTTATATTCTTCTGCTATTACTTGAAATACAAAACTATTTTAAAGCTACTTTGATAGTTAAATTAGCAAGTGTTTATTCTTATTGTAAATCAGTAGTTTAGTTTCAAAATTTAGTTTAATCTTGTGGTAAAATTAACTGAGACCTAATCAATCTTTGAGAAGCTAAGTGAACATATACAATTTGTATAAATTCACTACAGTTTAACTTGTTTTATAAATTGGGGGATTTTAAATAGACAATATTTTAACAAAAATTTTAATTGGATCTCAATTCACCCTTCTCTTGAGTATCCACTCCGACCAACAATACCAATAATGATAACATCAAAAATCTTGTGTGTCACCAAATGGTGAAGTTTTATGAACATTGACATGATAAAAATCAAAACAGCAATGACCTATCCCTAGTAATTTGTGTTTCCCCTCTACATGATTTTATTGCTCCCAGGAACAGGCTCACTAAAAAATTCCATTTCATCCTAGTATCTTGTGTAACACCCAATAATAAAATAAAAGGAAAAGAAAATCCTTTTATACCACTTTGTAAAATCCAAAACTGAGATCCACTTATCCCATACCTCGGGCTAGTGGGTCACATGACCGTATGCATGCCTCCCATATTCTAGAGGTTACCGAATAGTACTTAGGTTCGAAGGTTGTGAAATATATAGACTATACCCTTATATCATAGTGGAATAATAGATAACATAAAAATTAGATAATAGAGGAAGCATATGAATATCCAATATCATAGTGAAAATATAAATTACAATAAAAGGACCGGAAAGCCATTACAGCGGAAGCGTAATGAGAAAAAATAACCAATAAACTGAAATAATAATCAAAATTCAAAAGTTTGAGTCATATAAACAATGGTGTCATGGATTTTTGATATAAAAAGGGGAAACAAGGGACATTCATATACAACATGCTATACAAAAATACAAAAGTCTAAAATACTTCTCCAGTAGCATCATGATAATATGCTCAATCTTCTGGTCCCATGATTCAAGATATAAGAAAAAATATTCAAACATCAGTAGCCAGGAACTTTCCCTTATCCATACTTATAGATAAGTAACATACTTGGGTACCAAAGGTGGCCTAAGTAAGGTGTGAGATAAAATTTAAATAGGGAACCGCCAATGGTGACTATAAATAATCATTGTAGTTTACATATCCAGGTAGTGTTCATGTATAATTAATAATTAAAAGTGTTGAATAAATAAATTCCAGCCATCTCAGGTTCTTAAAGGACACCTGGGTGGATCTACCTTATTTAGCATAGGCTGGTAAAAGATTTTGATCAATAACCATACATATATGTAGTAATAATATATATATTGTAGTTATATACTACAAACACCTATATAAACTAAGTATGTGAGAACGAAATTAGGAGTTTACATGGATACTTGGTGCTGGAAGGACCTAGGGTGTAATTAAATCATCCATATCCATTCTAACGAGTTGTAGGCTCAAGAAAGGGAACATTACATGAATCTCAGGGTAAATGTGAGACATCATGATCAACACTCGATATAGGTAGGGTGTGATTTCATGCCCAAAACCTGATAAAAGGGAACATGAAATGTCACACCCATCATCAAGATTCAAGTACAATGATAAGAGATGTCATTCTCAACACCAGATGTAAGGGAGAGTGAAAAATCATTATCAACAAGTCCCTTAACCATCATTAAAATCCAATAAAAGTGTCTTAATTATAATAATTATAATAATAATAATAACTGATGGATCACCTCATAGGAATCATAATCATCAATCCTAAATATATAAATGGGTGTCATATTTTATATAATCTGTATAATAAAGCATGCATCACGTGGAGAGGTGTTTCCACACATTTTAATTCATTATAATTTATCTATTTAATTAATTAAGAAAGCTAATCCCATTTCATGATAATGAAATCACTTAAAAGGTTCTATGGTCATATAGAAACTAAAAAAGGTATGGAAATTACATTTACAAGTCTATTTGAACACTTAGAAGGTGATTCAGTCAATTTAACATTTATATAACAAAGGGAAATTGATTTAGAACAACCAAAGGGGTGGATTTCAATGAGGCAGACATCCTCTATTCACAAATAACGATTCTACATGATTATAAAAACATGTATATAAAATCAATATATGAAATGAAAAATTTGAGGCAATGCAAGGAAATGTTTGGCATGCCACACAATGGATAAAGCTATGTAAGCTTCAAATAATTTGGGAAATAATTCTAGACCACCTACTATATGGCCTTAGATGACTCCTCATCCAATATCAACTTCATATTTCAAGAATTATAGAAGAAAAATGATGAATAAACCAACACCCTAAAAATATGTAAAATGTGCTCACACAAAAATAACACAACAGATGGAAAGGGAAATGATTAAATGAATGAGGAGAATTCATGTTCTTACTGATGTGATTCCAATGTGACTGATGAAATTTTATTTGGGGTTTGGATGAGGGAGTTACCTTGATCCCTACGATACACTTGAGGGAGAGATCATGGGGAGGGGGGAGGGTTCATCCACTAGAAACGATAAAGGAGATAATCGGGGTGAGGTATTGATTTATTTAAGGAAATAAATAATAAAATCACATTTCCTGATAGGATCACATGGTTTGGATACATGGTATTCCAAACCGTGCACCAACCGTGTTCACATAACTCTATAAGGAGTGACCCCACACATTCTAGGCACATGGTTTATTTAACTATGTGTAGGTCTTTTGAATCTCACTATCGCAAACCCTCTAAACTCACATGAGCATGCACTTGGGCTTACACGGTTGTAGAAAAACCTTATGACCACCTATAGGAAATTGAGTTCCCCCACATGGTTAGTACTAACTATGCACTAACAATGTTCCCTACCCTATTTTTTTAATTCATAGAGATCTGGGATTCAAACAATCCACATAAACTCCCGAAACATTCCTTAAGCCATAGGGAATGTTTACTAAGATTAAAAAGGTTTCAAACTGAAAAACATTAGTCGTGTATTTGAGAAAATCTGAGCCATTATATATTTGGTTGTATCCATCCATGTTAATCATTATCTTAGTAAATTTCTCCAAAAAAATCAGAGATTTAAAATTTAGGATTATTTTGTACAACATTTTACTTATCTTTCTCCTCTTACTTATGCTACATATAGTCTTCATAGTCTTATAAAACAACATTACCATTTCTTTCTCTATATAAACATAAATTCCCTCAAGGAAATTATCCAAATGCGATTTTAGGTCTAGAATAACCTCAATGTTAGTATCATCACTATTTATTTTCTCCTCAATTTATGATATTTTTAGGAAATCTAGAGTATTGTATTCACTAAGGTCGCTAAAATACAAAAAACTCTCCATACATTCCATTTTTATCATTTTTATCTTCTGAAAGAATTTTTTTCTTGAGGATAATATTTTTTTTTAATTTTCTTCCATTTCATAATACTAGAGGTTATATTTATAGGGTTCTCATATTCTTATTCCTCCTAAAAACACATAAGAAACTTCCCATATTAGATCCAAACCTTTCCATAATAAAATAATATTTTTGGGAACTTCCTTTTTAATATTCTAAAAATGAACCTCCTAGATGAATGAATAATCAGTAAGTGTGGGTGAATTAGTGATTATAAATATTTTACATTTTATAGGTGAAATAAATCTCTTTATACTTTAAAGTTAAACTTGATCACTATTAAACACAAATGCATGTACACAAAATATGTGGGTAATAGATTTATATGGTTAACCTCTAAAAATGAGAATGCACACCCTTGGCATGTTTTGAATGCCGCCGAGATCATACGACCCACTAGTTTCAACATGTAGGTATAGTAGGTATGGTTTATTCTTGAAACCATATTACCTTAAGTCTTTTAACCATGATAATCCATCCCACTATAAAATAAAAACACACACTTTTTGGTATCAGTGAAATTGATACCTTCTATCCATAACAATAAAATACTAATGTAGTACTCCCCTTCATCTTATTATTCAATCTATATAGACATTAGTATGATATCTTCCCAATTTTCCAATATGTACATAATTTCATTATTATTCATATTCTTTTCCTCTGACTAACTCTTATCTATATTTTTTTTACTTTTCAATATTACAAAACATCACTATATTTCTTCTTATTTAATTTGAATTTGGAAGTCATATTCAAACCACCAACTTCCTTCTTCATACTAAGGATTTATATAATTATTCCAAAAGATACTAATTGTCCAATTTAAAATTGGGATTTATTATAGAATAAAATAACCACTAAAGTCATTAGATGAAGCCACATCATCACAAACACTTTAAATTTCACAATGACACCCTTATATGGGGTGTTCTAGGGAATTATAGTATAGTCTATCAGTTTTTATAGTCTTCATATACTAGGATTGATGCTACTGTGTGACCATGTTCTCACTATGGTGTGGTCTTCAAAGACTTTAGTGTAAAAAAGGGGTTGTGATGTTGTGGTGTAGAAACTCCAAATTCCATCCAACTTTCCTATACAACATTAACTTCTCACTACAACATGAAGGACTATAATTTTATAAAGTAATGAAAAAAACCTAGCCTCCTTTTCTCCATGCTCCTACTTAGTGTGTTGAAGGGATTATTTTATATTATATGAAAAACCAATGACACCGTGGAGGTTTGAATTTTTCCATTGGCACTTAATTTGATCAGGCCCCTCTATGGTGTGGTCCTTCAGTATGCTATGGAAAACACAAAAATTACAAAACCACTAATGTTCTTAAATGTATACTCTATGGAATGAGACTTCACTACAACATGGATAACTTAAGTTGAAGTCTACTCATTAGTGTTGGAAAATACACTATGATGTTGTAACTAATTCTGTGGATTGGATCCTTTTACTATGCCATGGTCCAACACTTTTTTCCATATCTATTTCCCCACCAAAGTTTCTTTCATCATGAAAATAATTAATGATATTTGATAACATAGAACACATCATATAAAATATACTTATTTTATCATTGTGAAAATTATTTATACATTAATAAAAAAATTCAACACAATCAATCTTATCTTTTTAAACATGTTTTGAACCTCCCAAAATCACAACAACAAGATAAGAACTTTTGGTTCTAAAAAATATCCCCTTTAGATTTAATTGTCAATCATGGAACATAAATCACTCGGAAACATTAAACCCATAGAAATATATCACTATTAAATAATTCTAATCCTACATGAATGAACTCTTTGTAGTTAACATGAAATGTTAATAAATAATACCTTGATATCAATAAATATAGATCTATATACAATATTTTCCTTCACATGACCTTCTATATCTCATTAAAAATTATTTTAAACCTACAAACCTATATATTTCCTACTAAAACTTACAATAAACTGCTAAAACTATTCACACACACTGAAATAAAAAAATACCCCTTTTTAATAACTCTCTCTAAATATATTCTTCCCCCAAATGATACCACATATCAATGGATACCCCCTCTACATTGTATAATCCCCTAATTGACATGAAATAGGAATATAAAACTAAATGAAAGATATATATTATAAAAGTTTCTCCCCATTTACAATAATAACAACAGAAAAGTTGAGAAAGGGGTCAAGAAAACCATACCTTAGCCATGAAAAGTGTGAGGTTGAATACCTAACTTTAACCACATATCCCGGAAATCTTCCCTTGATAGTTCCTTGGGGAACACATACTCAATTTTATTCGTTTATAGAAAAATAATTTCAAATTTAATTAATTTTTCTAAAATAGGTCTTTGATAAAGGGATATTTTTTATCAATGTTCTTGGACCAGGAATGATAAACGGTTTTTTTAAAAAGTTACATGTAGTTTGTATCACATCCCAATAGTAATGGGAACATCACTTCAACTATTAGATCCTCTAGTTGAGTCATCATTAATATAATTTGTGTTGATGCATGAGTGACAACCATATATTGATCCTTAGTTGTTCTCAATGTTACTTGATTTTTCATTATTAAATTCTAAATAATACATCATTCCACCAGAATGAAATCTACACCATATATAGACATCTTATCATTAACAAAACCTTATAGATCAACATCTAAATAACCAAAAAATTCAAACTTATATTTGTTTTAATATTTAAACCAAAATCTATTTTCCCTTTGATGTATCTATGTATTATCTTTTCCAATATAAAATAATACAATTTTTTTAATTTTTTAATAATAATAGAGTGTAACAATTGACACAATTTCTTGTCTTGATGTAGTTAACTAAAGTAACCTATATATCAGCCTATATAATTACCTTGGGTCAACATCCATTCTATATTCAATTTATGTTAACATTATTATTACAGAAATTAGTGTAGTAAAAGGATTCAAATCCACCATTCCAAACTTCACGAACATTTCATTAATACATTTTTTTGAAATAGAAAAATATAATTCGTCTCTTACATAATTTTTAAGCCAAAAAAATTATCTCATATTTCCATGAATTTAAATTTTAAAAGGATATTTTATTTTTCTATTTCAAATTCTTTATAGACTCCTTCATTATTTCTTATAAAAATAATACCATTTATTAAAACAATGAAAATGAGAATTAGCTAGTTGTCATAATTGATATAGATATTGTTCTCTTCACTCCTTTTACTGAAATTCAACTTCTTTAGAAAGGTTTTAAGCTTTAAATACCAAGATCTTGGGGCTTGATTTAGCTCATATAATGATTTATTTAACCTAGAAACACAATTATCATCTTCATAAACAGTAAACAACTTGGTTATTCAGTATATACTTTCTCTTCCAATTCTCCATTGAGGAATGATGAATTGAAATATATTTGAAAGATCTTTCCATGTCTCTATACTACAATAAAATGAAAGGTTAATATGGTTTCAAATCTTGCAACTAGTGAAAAGGTTTCATCAAAATTAACTTGTTTAACCTGAGAATAACCTTTACTACCTGAATCATTTTTCCTTCTCACAACATAACCATTTTCATTAAACTTGTTTTGGAACACCAACATTGTTCTAATAATGTTATTTTCTATGGCATTGGGTGCCAACACCCAAGTAACATTCTTTCCAATAATATCTAGCTCTTAATTTATTACATCAACCCACTATTGATGTTTCTATTTTCTTTTGAAATTCTTTTTGTTCAACTTGATATAATAATGAGATATTACAGTTTTCATCAATGTTATTCTTTTTTGAAACTATATAATGAAAAATAATGATATTTTGGATCTGAAATTTATTTCTATACCATGGATGATATAAAAAATATTATTATTCCTTGGTTGAATTTAATGAATCAACTTATTCACCCAGAACAACTTCATTATGCTCACAATTTTCTGAATCCTCACATTGTAGGTTGATAGAAACATATTCCTCATCATTACTTTTAAAATATTCTATTTAATGAGAGTTCACTTCACTTATGAGTTCCATCACTTTCACATCCAAAGAATAAATAATATTCATTGTCTCTTTGTTGTGACAATGAAAAACTATTATATTTGATTTATATCAAGAAACATATCATCAACACCTCTTCTATCAAATTTACCTAGATTTTGAACATTATCATTGAAAATGAAATGGATTCCAAACACTAAATGATATATTAAACATGGAGATTTATTTTAAAATATATCATAAAATGACATATTAAAATTTTTCATATAAAGACACTGATTTTGGATATGAATCGCTAATCTAATTTATTGTCTCTAAGAATAATTATAAGTTTCATGCTCAAGAAATATAATTCAAGAAATCTCCATAAGAATTATATTACTTTATCTGGACACACCATTTTGTTTTGGTGTGTATAGTTCGTTGAATTCATGAAAAAAATCATGGTTTTTAAGATATGTTTCAAATATTATAATGGTATACTCAAAACCATTATCAGTTATAATATTTTTTGAACACTAACCACACTCTTTATTTTCTTCTATTCTAAAACTTTTAAATAGTTTTAATTCCTCTGAGTTATGTTTCATAATTTAAAATAATTTAATGAGAGTGAAGTCATAAATAAATGAAATAAAATAATTATCTCCATTTTTATTACTTCTTCATATTCTTGTAAATGTCAATGTGAATTAGCTCCAAAGGAGGAGTAGTATTTATTTCAACCCTCTTATGTTTGAAGTATTCACAATATTTCCCTCATGAAAAGTGGAACATAATTAATTAATTCACTCTTTGACTTAAAAAAACCAAAAACATTGTCACTATAAATGATATTACATCTATACATTTGGTTTAGATTACCAAATCTTTGATTCCATAATTAAATTTATTCATTCATTCTTTAATAGTAATAATTCACAACATCACCTATTGAAAAAAATTGCCACCTTTTCATTTTCATGTCATCAAGATACTACTATATTTCAAACTCTTAAAAAAACCATCTTTTTAAAATAAAACTTCATTTAATTCATTATATAATTGGGAAAAACTTGTAGGATTTTGTTTTATCACATCAATATACAATGTGATTTTGAACTCTAATTGATATTTACCGATCAATGTTGATAAAAAAAACATTTGATTTTGAGTGACCCATCATTTCCAAAGTTTAACCAAAGTGATTTTAATTTTTTGACATCAATTATAAGATTAATATATCCCACCGTATAATATTAAAAAAAATTCAAAAATCCAGGGATATGCTCCTTTGGATGATTTATATACCACATCATAGATGAAATATTTTTTATTTTCGTTTTTGATTATTATTATAAGACTTATAAACATTATATATTGAGAACATTTTAGTTGGTAGAATAATATGACACCCTTTTATAATAATTCTAGGTTTCTCATATCTTTGATAATTATCCTCATATTGTTGCAATGTATTTTCAGTTTTTAAATCAAATTTCACAGGTAGTCTATAAATTTTTCCTTTTCATGTTAGATAACTCACCTTGAATTTTTATCTTAAAAACCATCTAAAAATATCATTGTATTGGTAATTCAACCAAAAACATCATTACCATGTTTCCAAGTCCCCCACAGTGCCAACAGTATCCATAACAACATATTTTTCATTGTAGATATCATGTATTCTATAACTATAAACCTATCCTTCAACTATCTTACCACAATTAATTTATGATCATTAATTTAAAAATAATTTCCATGAACTCTTGAATATTACTTATTTATATTCAACTTCATTTTATAACTTTATTCATCACCATTCATATTGGTTTTATCATTCAAGTAGGTGAACTTAGAATTTATATAATTAAAAAAATCACTTGATTTTTCTACATTATTGGCCTTCTTAATTTGATTATTCTTCTCAAACATAACAAATTTTTCCTTAGTGTTTTTCATTTAATTTTAGTTTTATCCCCACTCATTTTCATGAGCCTTAACCATACATGATATCTCCATATCTTCGAGAAAATAAAATTAAAATATTTTCTTAAACTTTTAATTATATTTTCCACACTCACTAATTTTTTTAAATAGAAAACTCACTTCATTTTTCTTTTACTCCTTCCATATTGACTCTTGAATTCTTAAATTTAATAACAATATTGGTAATGTAATCAACTACCTATAAAAACATTAAGTTTTCATTAATAAGAAGTGATTCATTTATTACCGAATATTTATTTTTTTCATGTTTATTATTTATTTTTTAATCTTATATAACTTTGAGAGACATTACATGGGTTTTGTTTTCTGTAAGAATTATATTTCAGTTTCATCATTTTCTTTATCTTCACTACATTTTCCACTATTTAATTCTTCTTCATTCACCTTTTCAATGAGATTTTTTTCATCAATATCTATTCACTTAAACATTCCTATTAAGTATCACTAATATCTATTATTTTACATTTAGATAAGAAATTTCCCCTTTTAATTTTGAGAAATGTTTCATCTTTCCATTTAAAGAGATCTCTGATTTTTTAAACATTGATTATCTACATTTAAAAACTCTCCCTGGTACTTCTTCTTCTTCTTATTAACTAAATTTATTCATTTTTAACTAATGAAACTTTATAGAAAAGTTTTTTACACCACACCCTAATAATTTTAGTGGAATATTACCATTAAAACTTCCCTTGACACTACAAAAATTTCATGAAATTAGAGATATCAACTTATTAAAATTCTAAATAAAAGAATAAGTATAATTAGAATAATAATTATCTTCATCATCAACCTTATTCCTATGATTATATTTCTTTGATGCCTTAAAATGTTTTTATTTTTGATCTTCACACTTCTACTTGATAACTAATTATTAAATCAATTCATATGAAATGGGAAGAGTATTCCAATCATCTAGAGGAAGTGATTTTAGATCCCTATATTCAAAGTAAAAAATGTATCACCAAACATATCTGGTATGATATGAAGTTTATTATCAACAAATAAAGTATCATACAATTTACTACCACAACTTATGATCATAATCACAATCTCATTAACTCTTATAAAAAAATAATATATATTTTCATTATCTTGCATTTTTATATCTTCATATATCAACATCCAAATCTATAAAATTGTATTCTTCACCTTATTATTTAATTAATATATATTCATATGTTTATCCAAAATTAATCTAACCATCATGAAACCACTCCCTTTGAGATATTTATTTTAAAATAATTATGAATGAAAATAATTCTTGGCACAAACATCATTCTTAATATTTCTATTTATCTATTTATATCAAAGCTACATTTTCAACATGAGGTGTAAACCCAATAGTTTCCGAATCGATATCTTCTCAAATGATTTAAAGTAGATATGATATAATTCTTTCCATCAAGATATGATAATGTTTCCCACAAAAAGATGGAATAAATTTGAAATTTACAGAATTATGATGGTCATTGAAAAAAATATAAATTCATACCCAACCACTTGAAACAGAAAGAATATTTTTCTCAGACCTCAAGAAGTAAATAACCAATAATGGGAACCTCCCTTTCATATCACATGAAAAGGATTCTCCGGGATCAATAAAGAATCACTTGAGGGGGGGGGGGGGGGGGGTGAATCAGGGATTCTAAATCATTTACATTTTATTAGGTAAACAAGCCTTATTACTGACTAAAGTGAATCTTTATCATTTCTAAAAACATATAAACTAGAAGTGGATAACATATTGAATAGTTTCACATATAAAAATAAGTCATACTTTCCTTGGAATAATCTGAATTCCACTATGATCATATAACCTAGTAGTTTCAACATGTAAATTTAATAATCATGGTTAATCTATGAACTCATATTATATCAACTATCACGGATATGATAGTGAGTCCCACACTAAAACAATAATACAAAATTATTGGTATCAAGAAAAATAAATACATCCAACCATAGAATAAAAAATACAAATCTATTACCCCAATTTTTATTCTTGAACCTACAGAAACACATTCATTATCTCTTCAATTTATTCTAATATTTATAGAAATATCACCATCAGAATCCTACTCCTACTCCTACTCCTCCTCTTCTTCTCCTCCACTACACACCACATCTATCTATTTTTCTTTAATTTTAAAACATTCATAGTAACATCATAATTCTATTGATTTAATATGAATTTAAAATTCAAATTTAAACCACAAAATTCATTATTTAATCTTATCTATTGGTCCTTGGTTTGAAAAGTTCATAATCCTACAATTTGAAATTAGGAGTTATTTCAGACAGAAATAACCACCTGAGTCATCTGATGTGGCCAAATTAGTATAAACCACTTAAATTCATTGAAAACCATAGCTATGGAAAGGTTAGGGTTCTTATGGTGTGTAATATCAGTTTTTAGCTATTTTTATATAACTTCTTTGATGCAATGTTGTGTTTATGTTCTCACCATGGCATAGTCTTCATAGATGGTGTGGGCAAGGGGTTATTGTGTGAAGGTGAAGAACCTCTGAATTCCATCTATTATACCTTTATTTCAAGGAATTTTCACCAATGTGTGCATTTCTTAAAATTTCTAGAACCACTAAACATCATCCCAACTTTTTCTTGAATGTGGTTCTGCTATATGGCATGGAGGAATTCACTTATGTGGCATAAAGAACACAATACTCCAAGCAGGTGACAATTTTTCTAGTGGAATGAAATTGGACGTAGCCACCCTCTATGGATTGTTACTTCACTGAACCATGGAGAACATAAAAATTTTAGAACCACTAATATTTATTAATCAAAAATCTACATTTTGTAATTTTACTATGTTGTAGAGAAATTTAGTTAAAGTCGCTTCTATAGTGTTAAAAAATACACTACACCATGGTCACTGATTCTACCTCATGGAAAATAATACTATATTTTCATCTTCATATTCTTAACAGATATAATTACCTTCAAACTTAATTTCATCAAGAACTTTATTCATGATATAGGATAACTAATAAACATTACTTAGAATAATCTGATTTTATCCCAATGAATTTGATTTATACATCAATAATTAATGAAACACCCGAGATTCAATTATAGTAAGTGAAAATTATATTTTAATAAAAATATAATAAAATTAACATTTAAATATATTTAGGCACAAAAATTTTAATTTTATAGGAATAATACCAATTTTTAACTTAATAGGTCAAAATAAGCCTAGAATTAATCTTTACCATTTTCTACTAGAAATAAGTTTTTATGAATAATAGAAAATGTTTTATTTAAGTTTAAATAATTTTTTTATAATAATTTTATTTAATTTATATAATTAAATATTTATTTACTATCTTTTTTATATAAATAATGATAAGTTTATTTGAAGGAAAAAATGATATTTTCAGAAAACTATTTTTTTAAAAGGAATAATGTATTTCCATTTAAATTAATTAAATTATTCTTTAATGATTAATGAATAAAATAGAATATATAGATTACATATATACACATGAATTTAAATCCTTATAATGAATATAAATATTGATAACTTAAGATCCTCTTATGTTTGAAAAATTCATTTATTGGAGAACAATTTGTTGATTTTTTTGAAGGACTTTTAAAATTAAATTCTACCACTTACTTGAAATGTATTTGATTATATGTATTGATTATTTAGAATCATAATAAATAATATATTTATATAATATCAATTTATTTTCTCTTCATTATATTAAAAAAGTAAAAAACTAATTACTACGGTTAGAGTAAAAATGGGTTTACTATGTGGATAATCTATAAGGATTAGAGTTAAAATGACTATGAAATTTGCTAAAACCCCATTGGATTGTTTTTTTCTTCCATTAACTTATAAAATTTAAATATAATCCATTTTAGACATATATCTATGAAATTGAGATGAATTTATTATAAAACATTGAGATATTACAAGTGTGCTACTCAACTCAATTATAAAAGGGTACATCCTCCCCTCACTTATAAACTCCACTCAAGACATTTAAATTGACCAAAAAATTCTAAAAAGAAACCCCAAAATTCATATAAATGTTCAACTACTAATTTTCTTCTAAAAAAACCAACCCTAAATTCCTTAATAAGATATATAAATGAGGATTTTCGTAGTGAAGGTAATTGTTTTCATTAAGATCTTTCTTTTTTACTTCATATTTTACCACCTTAATTATGTCTTAATAATTATAATATAATAAAACCAATATATAACATATAATTGGATTTTATTATGTTCATTACATAATAATTATCCATCTACTTATCCATAAAAGGGAAAACCAAACCATTTCTCTTGTGTACGACAAGCTACATCATCATGAACCGATGTAATTTTTTCCATCACCAACTCACATGGATAATCATAATGAAGGAAAAAATTAATATATATATATATATATGATAATTGTAACATAATAATGATTATATATATTTAATATATCATATAATTCCTTAACATTTCACCCATTATGTCAATAAAAACATCACTTGTGCATACTGAAAAACTCGTGTGGATGGTTGATGGGTATGGTTATATTTATTGTCAATATATAAGAAGGAATAAAAAATAAATTTATGGTGAATTTATATATTATTATTGAATAATCATGGAAAGATAATTATATAAATTTATTCAAAAATATTCAAGGTTATTTATGATGAATCCTGGATAATTTTTATGGACTCATTGGATGTCATTTGATAAGAAAATTCTTGTTGATTGGTGATTATTCTTGGAGAATTTTTATGGATTCATATAATGGAATTGGATTTCATGCATAGAAAATTATCCTTGTAAGTTATATGATTTTTTGAACTTTTCAAAATACAAAAGATATGTTTCCAAGGATAACACATTTTTTACTAAAAGATAAAAGAAATATTTTCCATGATAATGATTATTTACGTGGAGTGAAGAAGTATAATTATGGTTTATTTCATGTGGTTGTAATGAAGTTTTCCATAAAAAATGATGGTAATTTTAGGAATGTGATTTTATATTGGATATGTTTTGTTTCTCAAGAAGATAAGAATAACTGAATAAGATATGTACAATAGATGTGGTATGTAGAATATTTCAATGTATTAATTACAATGGTGGAATTATATAAAAATAAGGTCTGACCATGGAGCTCCACAAAAAAAAACTCAAACCCACTCATATTAAAGTTGAATCACTAACATGTCAAGGAATAGGTCTAATAAGCCACCTTAATGGTGGTAGGAGGTGGGCATATAGCCCACATGAGGCTATGTATAAGACACAAAGGAGGTGAGTGGTCACATAATATGAACCTAGATACCAGGGGGATAAGACATGTTGGAAACACCCCATGATGAATTTGTGAGTGTTGTAAGAAGGTGCTAAACCCCTATGGATATCTCCACTAAAAAAACTATACAATTTTATTAATAAACAAAATTGAATAAAAAATGAGGAACCAATGAAGGATGAACGAGGTGCACACATTGTCTATATATCATTAAATATACATACTTAACTATTTATACCCAATCTAGAAGATCTCTGTCTTCTAATATCCTGCACCTTTAATATTTAAAATATTCTTCACATATTCAAATTAGTCCTATCATCTTTCTCGATGATGATACTATCCAAGAGATCTCGAGAAAACAAGACATCTCCACTCATCCTATAAGAAGAATGAAATAATGATCATCGAATCAAAGAAAGGAATGAAGTTTTAGCTAGAATGATTACTAAATATTTGAATAGATTGAAAAAAATATAGTAGGAAGTTCTAACATCCACCATTGATAAGTATCTTCAAGATTCAAAAATTAGATACATGTGATCATCATCTAATGCATGCGATTAATAAAATTTTATCATTCATAAGTGAAGAAAATATCATTTGAGGCATATTTATAGGTGGGAAACACTAAATACCTCATTATATTTAAATATGGTGACTCAACATTATTTTACGATATTTGAAGAAACCTTGACATCATATGATTTATTAAAGAATACGACCACTGAACTATCAGGAGGATATACTAATAATTAAGAACTGATCCTTTGGGTATTTAAACTTAGAATCCTATGATATTTTTCAAACCATGTGAAGAAAAAAGACCCCATGATCTTTTGTATTTTTATTATTCCATTACTTACCTTTAATATTGAAGGAAGGTGGTGTAAAATCATGTATATAAATATAGGAAAGACGATTGAAGAAATATATTTTTCAATCATATTATCTAGATATCTCATTTCTAAAACATCATATCATCTCCATAAATGGTTGTGAAGATCCATGAGAACCTTTCATAAGAAGAATAAGGAGATAAGATCTCACAAGCACTCTATTTGTGATAAATTAGAATAAGAAGATCCTATGAAATATCTTTTGACATAGAGGAACATAAAAAAAACCATTGTATTTGGAATTAGAAGATAGTATCACGTACCACACTAGTTATTTGAAGGAGAATAAATTACACCCATAGAATAACCTAGTTACACATTTTTTAGATACAAGAAGGGGGATTTCAGATCATTTCATGGTGCCTCCTCATCGGCCTTAGAGCGGCAGTGCTTCACCTTCTCACGACGCTAGGGTTTTGACATCCGTTCTTGCCCCCTCCTCCTCTATGCACCTCACGAAACCATGTGGTTCGGTGTCGACACCCCTCATCTTGGTGTAGGCGTAATGGTGTGCGAGGCTTCCGGTGCTCTCGGCTCAGTGTTGACTTCCCTCAACTCGACACAGATGGGCTATGGTTCTTTTGGCTTCATTTTATCATACAAGGGGTGGGGTCCTTGCACGTCCTGGTAGCCGAAGGCTTCGGCCTGATGGTCTTTGTCTTTGGATCTAGCGGCCGAAGACGTCTCGACGGGTGAAGGCTGCTTGGTGTCTGGTCCTAGTCTGGCGTTGGTGGGCGAAGGTGCTCTGATCATTTTTGGTGTGGCATGGCTCCTGCCCTAGAGTGATGCGGAGGGGAGGAGGTTTTCTTATTTCTAGCTTCCAGTGGTCCTACGCTCTTCTTGCAGGTCTGAACCCAGTGATTTTTGAATTTCTATTGATTGCGTTGATGTTATGAATCTATTGATGGGAGGGTGTCTCGTTTCTATTCGTGTTTTGTGTTGATTGAGTTGATGTTGTGGATCTGTTGATGGGTGGATGGATCGTTTTTCTATGGGTTTTCTCTCCTATTTCTTGGTTTTGGGTTTGCACTAATTTGGAGATACTGAAACATGGAGATGATGAAAAGGGTTCAGCGGAGTAGAATTTGGTCTGAGGTTGCGCTGCGGTTGCCTACAGAGTAGGCCGCGGTGTCCGGATGGCCTGGTCTTCCTCGTTTGGGTTTCTTCGTCGCCCTTTGTGGATGTGCTCTTTTCAGGGCCATCTCACCTCACTGGAGGTTTGGGCGGAATCCAACTGGATTCCACCGGTTGGTTTGTGGATTTGGGCTGGTGTCGATGGTCGCATCAGTGGGAATTTGAGGAGACCGGTTCTGAGGTTTTTCCAACTTTGCTAATGTTCGTTCTCCCTGGTTCGTGGTACCTCATCCCTTTCATGGTGACTTCTTCTCGAGCTGTGATGGTTTTCTTGAATGGATTTAATCCATTGTTTTTGTATGATTTTAAGTGGTGAATCGGTGATGTGGTGAGGGCATGTATGGTTTCTCACTTTTTTCCTTAAAAGTGTTTTCATAATAAAAAACAATTTTTAGTTAGTCAGTAGTTACAAAAATAAGAAGAAGAAGGAGATCCCATAAATCATGTTGCACAGAGAAAAAAATAGTCATCATGCATTAACTTTCACGATCAGTGACCCCTTAGGTGAATGAAAAGAAGTAAGTGCATGTACTCATTCATGAAACACAAAAATATAATAGAAAAATATAGTGTTTGTGCGTCCATTAGAAAGAAGAAAGTGGGAGGAAGTTTAAGTGTATTCATATTGATTCATGAAGTAATTTTAATCCATTCATGTTGAAGAAAATTTGAAGATACACATAAATAAATAACCCAAACAGTGAAAGAAGGAACATAAAATCACAATACTTTGTATGTTATAGTGTTTTAAAAAGGATTGGAAGTTGTGTGTTCCACTTATTAAATATAATTAGGCTGATGTGCCAAAAAAATATTTTTTATTTAGTGGTAGTTTAAGAACTCTGTTGAGGAATAAGATCGTCTAGTTGATGCAAATGCATCTAGTACATATGATACATCCTTAACTGAGTGTTCATTTAATAACTTTTGAATAAATAGTGGTTCCAATATAAACAATACTATGGAAGACCAATTATAGTAGTATAAATAATTCAATACACTTAATTATATGGATCAGTTCCTACATAAATAATGAGTAAGGAATCAGCCTTAAACATTACATAATCTTGAGTTATAAGTCAAGAAATCATTATATTACATTTCATGGTCTTTTTAGTTTATATTTTTATAGAATTAGGTCATAGATCATACATAACAAAACCATAAAATAAAAATTGGGTGTTTCCGTTCATTATCCATATTTTCCAAAATATAATTTTTTTTAAAATAAAATGTTTTTTTTATAAAATATATTCATGAATTTTATCTTGACCTCTTCATTTACCATACCAATCCTTAAACCCATTGAAAACCATTAAAATCATGGGATAAAAAAACCTCACAAAGGGATATAAAAAGAAGGAAAAACCATTAGTCAAATGGAAAATAAGAAAACTCATTTAATTTTTACCTTTACCTTTAACTCTATTTGTGTTTATGAAATAAATAATTTTGGCATGAAGAATACAAAAAAAATTTCTCAAATAAATCCTTTAAAACCCCTAGAAAAGAATTGAATCTCATTTTGGTAACTCTGAGGATCATATTCATAAAAACCTTTTATTATGAATAACCATACATCCTAATTATAATATAATTATTATCTAATGTTTTAGGGATATATAATGCGGCTAACCCTTCATGTAACCTATACTAGGCTCACCCGTTACCTATAATGGAGCTCAACCCTTTGTATAAGATATGTTGGGCTCACTCATGATCAATAATGGGGATAAAACCTTTGTATAAGCTATATTGGGATCATCCATGAGCTATAATGGGGATCAAACCTTTTTATAAGATATATTGGGCTCACCAATTTCATAAATCTAATGCACCATATCATGAATAAAACATTTTTAGGCATTCACTTTTTTTTATAAAACCGTCGAAAAAATCTCTAAAATTCATATATAAAACACTTTTTAATATAAATATATCATTTTATTTTAAAATACCATTTCTGATATTAAAATACCCAAAAAAAGGTAATGATAGTTTTGAATTGAATAAAATACCATTATACCCATTTTTAGAAAAAAAATAAATTTTCCATTTTGGAAATTATTATTTTATTTAATAGTTTTATACATATATATAAAAACATTTCATTCGAAATAAACATGTAAAATTTTAAATTAAGCTTCAAATAATTATGTTTTTATGAAATTAAGAAATTTCTTTCATTCCATTTATGTTAAAAAAACATTCCTTTTTTATTTTTTAAAAAGAAACATTAAAAAAATAATGTTATTAAAAACTCCCTTAATTATTTTATATTATTGAAGTGAGAATTAAAAAAATGAATCATTTATGTGTATAAGATGTAAATAAATATAACTAGTGTAAATAAAAAAATGATCAAAATTCATTTCACACATTATCTTTTCATGATGTAATCAATGAAGTATAAATTTAACTAAAATAAAAGAAAATGAGATAACAATTCGCTAACCATGAGTCCAATTTGTCATGTATGTTTCACATCTTCGTAAATAATAAAAATATGATAAATAATTACCTTAATAATAATATTTTCCTTTGATTATTTATTTTTAATCACTTATTACTATGTCATAACAATTACATAATTATTTAAGTTCTAGTCAGACATGATTACGATATTCGGTTCATATGTCCAAAATGACTTCAGTTGGTTGAATATGTTCAAAGTTTCCATTGTTCCAGAATATCAAGAATAATAATAATGAAAAAATTAAAATTTTTATTCATGAATTATTCATTTAAATCTATCAATTAATTTTTTTATTAAAAATTAAATACAGTAAAATCATGGAGATGGTAGGTCGTACGTACGCATGAGTAATGATTTCATTTTTCAATGATCATTTTAGAAAGAAAGTAAGAATTATTTTATATTTATGGAATAATAATAATATAATATATATATAATATTAATTCTTTAAATATACTTATATATATCATCCTTGTGATGTGATGCTGAAAAACAAATCACATCTCTTCGTGGAGGTGGTAGTCCGCACATACGCATAAAAGACGTTATCATTTTTATATGGAAGAAAAGGTAAGAACATAAATGATATATTATATTCAAAAAATGATAAATATTTAATTAATAACATATATAAACATTAATTCCATCATTACAACTAGTCTTGAGAGATGGTGATGGAAAACAAATTATATCGGTTCGTGAGGCGGTAGTTCATTGTACACACGAATGATGAGTTCTTTTCCGATTTGATGGATCTGGAGATCAATATGGGTCATGAAACTAAAATAATAACATATAAGTAAATGGATTATACTAGATTTATTATTTATCAGGGTCCAATATGATTTGTAAGAGGAAGAAATAAAATATAAACACTTGATTAATAACGATACCTCTTCCTAGGGACACCACCTTTTATTAGCACCTTAATTCTTCTAAGGTTAGTTTTCTTACTAAACTAAGTCCTATAGAATGAGTATATAGTTTATTGGAATATATTAGGTCATATATTGGCTTCAAAATGGGTTTTAGTTATAAATAAATGGGATCAAAGGATTTCCTTTTTATAGGAGAGGGGATATGCACTCTTAGAATTTCTCAAAATATTAAATTATAATAAAGATTTTTCAGATCCAAATACTTATAAAATGAAAATAAAGTATCAGGTATGATATTTTCGACTATATATTATCTTATTTGATCTTATTTGATATTTTTATGATTTTTAAATCATTTAATAAAATATTGTATTCCAAAAATTTCATTATTGAGATATTTAATACAATTCATTTCTATGACATTAAACACATAAAAAAAAGTCAAATTTGAACCCAATATTATATTATATCCTATAAATATCATATTTATCTCTATAATTAGTGGATTACCATTAATATGTCAAATTATATTTTTCTAATATTTTTTAATATCACTTGTTTGATTTTTTCTTTAATTTAATAATAACACCATCATTATTGTGCAAGCCTTTAAGATAATTATTTATTCCCTAAAAAATAAAAAATAAATTAACATTATGAATATGAATATTTAATATTGAAAAATGAAATTTATGGTTGAACATAGGTTATGTATGAACATATATTAAAAATGTTATACTTATTAAAAACCATAGTGTGTCAAGTTTTACTTTCCTTAAAATAAAATACTCTAAGGATTTAACATCAACCAAATGGATTTAAGAGGACATAAATTCTACCCATGGAGTATTTGGGTCTCAAAGTACCCATAAAATAATATTTGTACAAGTTTTATGGTATTTATTAATCCTTATCTTGTTATTTTTACCCTTAATTACCTGATTTACACTTAATCGTGCTAATAAAAATTACTAAGTTTACTAATCATATTGTGAATGGATAAAAGGTTAATTTTTAATAAATTTGGACCATATGATTAAAAATATGTAATCAATATTTCCAAATTAAAAAAACTGAAGTGGTATAATTTAATCTAAAATTAAAGCAGAAAAATGCAACAACAACTTTTTTTTAGAAAAATGCATTTTTAAAATACAAATCATTTATATAAAAAATTCATGTATAAAACCCACCAAAAAAAATATAATTGGATTATTTTAATGAAAAATAGTATAATTACAATAAAAAACAAATCCAAATTGTAATTTTAGATTGTAAATAAAATATAAGTTCTAATAAAAACAAGTATCTTTCACTATTTATTGAAAAATAAAACTTTTTAGAAATTATCAAAATGTTACCATAGGTAAATTTTGATATGTTGATTCCAAAAATGAATTTCATGTTATCAAATTAATTTTCTAAATGTTCCTAAAATTAGTTATATTATTTGTACATAAAAATATAAAAAATAATTTTTGAAGGCAATTGTTTTTTTTTTGAAAATATGGTTTTTTTAAAATAAAATAGATTTAATTTACTAAAGTTATATTACTTATTTACAAATAAAGTATTAGTTAAATTATTTGTACATAAAAAGATAAAGAAAATCATTTTTCAAGAAAATATTTTATTTTAAATATGGTTTTTTAAATAAAATAGATTTAATTTACTAAAAATATAATACTTATTTACAAATAAAGTATTATTAAAAAAAATTATGAGAAAATAAATTTTCCATTTTAGAAATATTTTTTTTATAAATATTTTTCCCTTATATATGAAAACCTTTTCTCATGAAATAAACATTTAAATTGATAAAGGAAGAATCAAATCATTAAGGCATCATGCAAGTGGGAAATTCAATTTAGGCCATATATGTAAAAACATTCCCTTTTTATTTTGTAAAATGAAACATTAAAATAATATTTTTCATAAATAAACCCTTACAAATATCATATTATTGAAGTGAGCATTTATAAAATGAATCGATTCTGTATATAATATGTAAATTCATATATATCAAGTGAAAATAAAAAATAAGATGATTAAAATTCATTCCACACATTATCTTAGCATGACATAATAAATGAGGTAGAAATTGAACTGAAATAATGTAAATTGAGTAAAAAATTCCCTTACCTCGAGTCCAATTTTTCACGTATGTCCATTATATTCCAGAATAATAATTTTATATTCATAAGAAACATTTAAATTTTTTTTCCATTAATACCATTTATTACCATTTTATAATAATCATATAATTATTTATGTTCATGTCATACCTTTTGATGATATTCGGTTCATATGTCCAAAATGACTTCGGTCAGTTGACTATCGTCAAAGTGTCATTTTTATAACCTCTATAATAATAATCATTAAATAATTAAAATTTTTAAACATAATTTTTGTTAAATCCATCCATTAAATATGGTTATTAAAAATGAACTATGCTACAATCATAGAGAGGCTAGGACGTACGTACACATGGGTAATGTTTTCATTTTCAAATGATCATTTCATAAATAAATAATATTTTATCTTTAAATAATTGTAATAATATTATATATATATACCATATTAATTATTTAAATATACTTATATATATCATCCATGTGATGTGATGTTGAAAACCTAACCACATCGCTTCGTGGAGGAGGTAGTCCACACAAACACATGAACGATATTATCATTTTTCTATACATGAAAAAGGAAAGGATGTAAATGAAAAATTATCTTTAAATAATGATAAATATATCATTAATATAAAATATAGACATTAATTCATTTATTATAACTATTCTTGAGAGACGATGAGAGAAAATGAATTACATTGGTTCGCGAGGTTGTCGTCCTCCATACACACAGATTAGGAATTCTATTCCCATTTGATGGAAGTAGAGATGGATATGGATCATTACATTGACATAATAACATATTATTAAATGTTGGATATTGGAGTTATTATTTTACCATTTTTAAATAATATTTTGAGGAGTTCGATGAATAAATAAAATATAAACACTTGATTAAAAATTATCCATTATCTTCGGGACACAAACTTTTATCATCTCCTCAAGCATTCTATGGTTGGTGTTCTACCTCAAATAAGGAATCTATAATGAGGAGGGGGATATAAGAATATATTTTCGAAGATCTTGGATGAAATAAAATTGGTTTTATTTATGAAGCATTGGGAAGAAAGGGATCCCTTTTTATAGGGGAGGGGAGGGTCACTGGTGTAATTTCCATAAATATTATAATATAATAAGTCAATTCTAGATACAAATACTTCCAAATGGAATATAAAGAATATGGGATGAAAATTTAAACAATATATTATCCCCACTTGCCTTATTTTATTTTTTAAAAGTTTTAAATAATTTAATAAAATATTATATTAATGAAAAATCATTATTATCAAATTTAATATTATTCATTACTAGGACTTTAAAAAAAGATTCAAACTCGAACCAAATATTTTATTATATCCTATAAATTTCATATTCATATATAGATATTTTTTATTACATTTAATATATCAAATTATATCAATTTTAATATTTTTATTATCATTAATTTTATTTTTATATTAATTTAATAATTACAGCATCATCGTTGTAAAAGACTTCAAGGTGCTTATTTATTCCCTAACAATTAATATTAAATTACCATGATGAAGATAAATATTTTATTCTTAAAATTAATATTTATGGTTAAACATAGCTTTTGGATAACCATATATTAAAAATGTTATATTTATTTAAAAAAATTGTGTGATAGGTTTGAATTTTATAAAAATAAAATATTATAAGGGACTTAATATCAACCAAGTTTCACCAAGAGGAAATAAATTCGATCTATGGATGATTTGGGTCAGAAATTACTCATAAAAGAAAATTTTTATAAGTTTTATGGTAATTTAATAATCCTAATCTTAATAATTTTACCCTTAGTTACCCGATTTACTCTCAACCGTAGTAATAAAAATTACTATGTTTAATATTCATATTGTCCAAAAACAAAAAGGAACTATTTACTAAATTTATACATTATAATTCAAAATATTGAATCCCTTTTCATAAATTAAAAACATAATATTTTTATATTTTAATTTAAAATTAAACCATGAAAATGCAACGATAACAGGTTTTCCTGAAAAATGAATTTTGTAAATATAAAATGATTCTAATCTAAATTCAAGTACAAAACCAATTCCAAAAAACAATAACTGAATTATTTTTTTGCAAAATAATCAGATTTAATTTTAAAAAATCAAAATAAAAATTTTACAATGTAAATAAAAAAATTGTTTTGATAAAAACTAGTATTTTTCACTATTCATTAAAAAAAATACTTTTTTTCAAAAAATTATCAAAAAATTTCTACATAAAAATATCAATAATATATTTAAAAAATTAATTTTATTTTTTCATATAAAGTTTCTAAAATTTCAAAAAACTAATTATATTATTTGAACATAAAAGAGAATAAATATCAATTCTTGAAGAAAATTTATTTTTAATGAATAAAATGATTTTACCAAAAATCTGATAGAATGAATTTACTAAAAATATAGTACTTATTTAAAAATAATTGTTTAATACATTATCAATGAGTGTGAACATTATGTATTTCATAATGTCTTTAATACTATTCATTCCTTCTTATTTAATGGATAATTTATAATGGTGATATTTAAATAATAATATTATGGTGTTTGTTTAAGATTGATGTGGTGTATCTTTTACTCTATAAAATATAGTCTTTATTTTTTAAAAATAAGGATGTAACATAATGTGCATCCATTATTGGGGTTTATCATCATTGAAATTTAACAATGAAAATAAAATACATGAAACAACCCCAGGTAGATCACGACATACAGTAAGTCTTAGTACCAAAGCCTGTAAAAATAATTGTGTCATAATTTCTATTTTATTATTTTCATTATATATGTATGTGATTATTGAGATCACACAATATATCCATTCATCTTAACCGTGGAACAGGTTTGAGGGTAAGATGATCACTTTGAAAATAAAATAAAACTTGCCGAATTTTGGGTAAACTAATTCAACCCTTGTATCAGTGTCCTTGAATGATCTATTTAGGCTCAACAAGTAGTATCAAAGTATCGTTATTCCAATAATTTGACCAAATTTTTAATAACATATTTTTTTAAAATTGATTATATAAAGTTTATTTTTAAAGTTGATTATGAAGTAGCATAGGTAGAATAAATATTTTATACTCGAGTTAAATAAAAAATGAAGGTCTCTGCCAAGATTATGAAAAATAGGAAAATGAGGGAAGCAAAGAGATTGAGGAAAATCCAAAAATATAAGGATCAATTCTCTCTTGTTAAATATGTTCACATTATTCCATGTGATGAAACTAGTTAATATTTTGGAGAGTATGATGAATACGAATCTAGGAAAATTATTCAAGACTTCTATTCTTATTTTGAATTATATAAGAATAATGTTCCTAAAAATGTAATTTCATATATACATTGTAATTTCAAGGAATGTTTTAATAAAATAATCACATCTCGAAGATGAAATTAATAAATAATAGGATTCCCTTATTATGAAATTCATAAGGATCAATTCTCTCATAGACCATGTTGAAGAAAAAGAATAAAATATGACACTTTTCTATGAAAGTATTTCATTAATTAAAGAATAATTTTTATGGATTTCTTATGAGATAATAGTATATAATTTTTTGTTTGGTGACGTAATCCACACACTTGAAACATGGTTCAATGTTTCCATGAATTTCAGAGATCCTCAACTTAAATAAAAAAATGTACGATGAAGGACATTGACATTATAGTGGATGAAAAGCCAAAGTTACATGAAGATTATATTAAAAATATCTGTGATATGGAATAATATCATAAAGATACAATCAGTGTCAAGTAAACCCATTTGGAAGATAAAACTAAAAGAACCAAAGACCTTGAAAACTCTATGATTGAATGTAAAAATAGCATGGTGATCAGATTAAAATAATAAAAATTGAATGGGAATATAATTTGACATTAATTGAAATTGTGAAATTTTTACTCTTCTTGAAATGTATTTATCTAGATGAAAAATTGATAAATTTGAGTATGAAACATGTTGGAACATCCCATGTTTTTATGAAAAATAATTTTTTCACCCAAAAATATTAAGAGAGTCTACCTATAATAAGTGATTCTAGTATAGAAATGGTTTATATGACTCATTTCTCTAAATAGAAAATATTTTTGGAAATAATATCTCAATATAATCTCTTAATTAGCCTTCTAGAACTCATGGGAGAAGGTAACTCAAGCCAAGTTAATTATGGTTCTATTAAGGGAGTCACATCTTCAAGTGCAGGTTCAAAGATAGAATCTTAGAAAATATGAGTTGATAAATTTTTTAAAACATTAACCAAAACCACAAGGGTGTATACTATAAATATCAATAAAAATAAATCCCAACATGATTCTCTGAAAAACTAAATGAAAAATCTAGAACCAATAATGCTCTAAATCAAGAAATACTTATACTATGAGAAAAGGAAGAACATTTGTTGGTTATTTTTTGTTCTTTTTTGAATGTTTGGACATGAGGATGAAATTTTTTTCACAAAATGAAAATTTATAAAGACTATATAAGGCCTATATTTAGGGGAAATGGAGGTTAACAAATAAACAAACCACAAATAGAAGAATCTTCCATAGGAGGGAATGAATCTATACACCACAAATAGATTCAAAATCCTTTAAAAGTTCCATGAGTATTGAAAAAATGGTGTCATGGTTTTGATGATTGATGATATATACCAACCATGAACTATAATTATATTTTTTATAATAAAATACCATTGAAAATGAAGAATCAAAAAATAAAATTTAAATATCCCACCTTGAGAGATAAATAGGTGATGAAATATATTCAATATGTGAAAAGGACTAAACAAACCACTCCTAATAAGGATTAAAAGGTTGATTACAAGAACTTTAATTTAATGATGGAAAGTGTATTTTACTATAGAAATAGAGGTCATACCATGGGCCACTGAAAATATTCAATGTAAATGAATTATAGAAAGATGAAAATTAAGAAGAGAACTAATAGAATAAAGAAACAAGAAGATTTTATTATTTGAAGAAATTCCTAAATAATTTTCTCATATGTTTCCAAATAAAGGTAACTCAAAACCATTTAACAATCAATTTATAAACTCCAAAATATAATATGTTTAGATCGGCCTGGGTGATTTCAAGCTAATAGAGAAATGAAAAAAAGCTAAATATGAAGCATTAGCTATAGTAAATGCAAAGAAAAAACATGTTATTTTTCATGAAGAAGAATTCAAAATTTATGAGAGGTTTTCAACAAATGAAAACTCTAGTTTATCACAAGAATTATGGGGAATGTGAAATCACACATGACTTAATGTAATAAATTGTATAACTCTTCTACTTGCTCAAATGATGATGGAGAAGATATAAAAATAAGCATCAAGGGAACCTATTACACTAATAAAAGATGTGAAAATAAATAATCTATATAATATTAGTGTGAATGAAATACGAGAGTCCATGCTATTTAAAAAAATCATTGAATTCAAAATCTATTTTAGGCACAAAAATAAATAGTGTTAGATAATTTTTAGCTATTTGAAAGAGTCTCTCTATTGAAAGCAAATTATCAAACCTATTGAATTTTTTATGATCATAAGTATTACACATTATTCACTTTTATTGGGTCATATTTTTGTGATTATATTTTAGGGAATTAAATGTTAAGTTCATTATCAAAATTAGTAATTAATGAATAAAGTGGAAGAAAAAAAGTTGGAATTATTATTCAATATCTGATAAAAACATGAAATTTTACAAATGGAGGATCATGAAATTCTATAAGAAAATATGATGAAAATATCCACTATGTATAATGATGGTATTTCACCCCTTAAGGGGTAGAAAAAATTTAGAAGATTCTACTAATAATTATTTTATGAATATCTATAGGATCAGGTCATCTCTATAGAATTTGAAAATAGAGATGTCCAAATAACACTTATTTCCATTATCATGATTATATCAAACATGTGAATCAAGGGGGGGGGGGTGTTGGTTGGGGAGTAAAATCAAATAAAGTGGGAGTAAAATAATCTTTCACTTGAAATTTGTAATGTATTTGTTTAAGTGTTAATGACAATATATTATATTATAAATCAGTTTATATGACCCCCTCTAAGAGAAATAAATTTACTAGCATAATGATATAATATGTATGGTTTTTTATGTAGAATATTGATAACCATTGTTATATCACCCTTGTTTTCTACACCATGTTAGCCCATGTATACTTAGAGAAAACCAAATAAAGGATATTTTCTATGTTATCCATTTGGTACCATCCTTATTTCATAAAAATGAGAAGTTATTTTCAAAATCCTTGAACGGGTGAAGAAAACCCCAAAATTATTCCTTTAAATTTATTTTCAATAAAGGGAATAAAGTACATATACATTAAGGTAATGGTATTGAAAAAAATTCCAAAGGGGTAGATATAAAAGATCATGCGGATGGTTGATGAGCATGATTGTATTTTTTGTCAATATATAATAAGGAATCAAAAGTCAATGTGTGAGGAGGTCCCCTTTTATTAGTTAATAATCATGGAATGATAATGATGAAACTTTTTTTAGAAATATTCAAGAATATTTGTGATGATGTCTAGTAAATTGTTATGGACTCATTGGTTATCATTTGGTAAGACAATTCCCCATGATTGGTGATGATTCCATAAGAATTTTCATGAATTCATCCAATGGAATTGTATTCTAATCTTGAAAACTTCTCCTTGTAAGTGTCATGATTTTTTGAAACGATCTTAATGAAAAAACATTTTTCAAATGATGAAATGTTTTTCACTATAAGATAAAGAAGAAGGTTGTCCCTGAAAATGATCATTTTCATTGAGTGAAGAAGTGGAATTATGGTTTCCATGAAAGAATTAGTAAATTCCATGAAATGTTCTTTATTACATGAGGATGTGAATATGTTTTCTGTGTAATATGAATGTAATCACATCAAGGAGAGATTATGCTGTACATGTTTTATTTTTCATGAATAGAAGAATAATTAAAGAATATAAGTATAATATAACCCGTATATAAAATATTTCTAATTAGTAATTAAAATGGGAGACTTTGTTAAAAACAAGGGCCAACCATATAAGTCCACCCTACACATATGGGAGGTGAACCAAAAACATGTGGGAGAATCAGTCCAAGTTCCCTAATATGGTGGTAGTAGGTGGAAAGATGGACAATATGGGAGCCATGTATAATCCATGATGGAGTTGAGTGGATGCATAGTGTTCACCCACATACTTGTGAGACAGTGTGTGTCCGCGCCATCTCGTAAGCATATGTGTGAGGTGTAAGCCATTGTTGAACCCTACAACTAGGTCGACAACGAAATGATATCATCTTATTAATAAACCAAAGATAATAATAAACCAAGAAGTAATATGGTATGAATGCGGGGCATGTATTGTTCATCCATCATTAAAAATATGAACTTAACACTACCTGGTTGATCCAGTAGATGTATGCCATTTGATCTCCCAGACCTATCATATTTAAAATATTCTATATGTATTCAAATTAATCCTCTCATCTTCCTCAACAGGGGTATTGTACTCACAATCTCAAGACCACCAGACATCTCCAATCATCTTGTCACAGGATCAAAATAAGGCTGGTTGAATTGAATCATGACATAAAAAATTTCATACATGATTAATGGATATTCGAATACATGATACTACTAGATAAAAATTATTTTTGTACACATTTTGAGTGTCCTCCACTGGTTAATATATTTGATCTTCAAGACAGATATTTATGCAACAATCATACCATTTACGAGAGGAATGAAATGTGATCTTGTGTGAGTGAATAATCCAAGATTTGTGCCATATGTATACATGATAAACCCTTAATAATTTTGTATGTTAATATGTTATGACTTAGAATTATTTATAGATATTTTAAGAAACCTTTATGAGACATTAATTTTTTAGTAATATGGCCATAGAGAAATCCATTGGTCGTGTAAAGAATGAAGATATGATCCTTCGAGTTTTATTAATGAGAAACCCATGGTATTTGTTATACCACCTGAAGAAATGAGATCCCAATATCTCAGGTGTTTGTATGAGTCCTTTAATTGACATTTATATTGAAGGAAGTTAGCGTAAACCCTTTTAAATAAATAGAGTCAAGCTGAGAGAATAGATATATCTATCATTCAAACTATAAATATCTCTTGTTTTAAAAAAAAGAGAATCTGCATCAAATGCAGTGAAGATCCATGTGAAACTTTCATACAAAGAAGAAGTTGAAGATATACCACAAGCACTCTACCTATGATTAAGTAGGAGAAGGAAATCTAGTGGAAATTTCTTTTCACATGAAGGTGTGAATTAATTATACTTAATTTAGGATATTTAAAATTTGTGATTATCACATAGATTGATAAAATTCAAAATAATATAATACATACCTTGATCTATTGAATATTCTAGATTTTAATCTCCTTGATTTTCTACCTCATAAGAGGATTTATATCCTTTTCCTACTCTCTCTTCCACAGCAGAATTGATGAAACATACTAGAATTTCATTGAGATATAATTGGTAAGGACATGACCCTTTAAATAGGGATAAAATGGATTTCATGGGTGGTTATTTAATTAACTATGAAAGGCCATTAATTTGATAATTTTATACATCATTATCCCATTATAATAATATTAAACAATATAACATGAGTTTTTCCAACATTCTCCTACATAACTCATGTGATATTAATTTATGATGTTTATTATTCAACCAGTCATTATGAACAGATATATCTACCCTATCATGTATACAACTTTCATCATAATAAAGGATAATGTCTACATGAGTCATGGTGGTCATATATTCTCCATTAATATATTCCCTTCCATATACTACAACATGAATATTTTTTGTATCATAATTAAAATGGGATATTTATAATTGGCCTACTGATAATGCCTTTATTTGAAAATTATTCTTGTTATCATTATTTAATTAAATCATATATACTTATTGAAAAAACATGAAACATGATCAAAACATTTAGAAGTCCAAATGTCCACTATAATAATCATAACAGTCAATACATACAATGAAACATATTCAGTGAGAATACCCATACTTTTAACATGTCCAATAAATGTCTTGGGTGGAAACCCTTTCATCAAAGGGTCAGTGATCATATGATTTGTGGTAATATTCTCAATTGACACCTTACATTTTTGAACTTCCACTTTAACTTCAAAGTACTATAATTCTATGTGTTTAGAAACTTTGTAATATCACTCATTCATTGAAACCAATAATTTTTTGGTATTTTCATAATAATTTTTTCAAGGGCCTAGTGATGCTATCAAAAATTCCAAGTCCTAAAATAAATTTATGCAACCATGTTCCTCAAATTATAGCTGCAAAGAATGCTACAAATTCATCTTCCAGGGTCAAAGAATATATAATCAATTTATTTTCACTTTTCCATGATACTTCTCTTTAGGTTAGAAGATACACATAACAAAACGTGGAATTTACTGTATCAATAAAAATATAAAAGTCTAAATCAGAGCATCCAATAATCTCAAGATCATTGGATCATTTATAAGTAATCATTCTATCCTTTGTTCTTTAAAAATATCTCAAAACATTATTTGTAGCTCTCCAATGATCTAGTCTAGGATTAATTTTTTATCTTCCCACCATACGAATTGAAAATATAATATTTGGAATTGAAGATGTTTGAGAATACATCAATCTTACATCAACAAATGCATAAGGAATTTCTTCCATCTCTTTCCATTATGAATCATTTTTAGTACATTGACTGAGATAACATTTATCCCCATTCTGAATTAAAGAACATTTTTCAATACTAAACCTCTCTAAAATTTTATTGATGTGTGAATATTGAGATAAACCCAATAAACCATGAGTTATATTATATAATACTTATATTCCAATCACATACCTAGATTCTCCCATGTCTATCATTACAAAATTATTAGAGAGTAATTTATTAGTCTCACATAATAGACCATGATTATTTATAGTAAGAAATATGTTATCAATATATAGAATTTTGAATATAAATTCACTCCCATTTATATTCTGATATATACACTAACCAATGATGTTTTCCTCAAACACAAAAGATACAATTCTATTATTAAACCTAATATACCATCGTCAAGAAGCTTGTTTAAGTCCATATATTAACTTCTTCAATTTACATACCATATATCCCTTTACTTCAATGTAAAAACCCATTAGTTGATCCATGTATATATCTTCCTCTATGTTTCCATTTAGAAAGGTTTTTTTAACCTTCATTTTATGTAACTATAAATCACACCGAGTTACCAATGCCATAATAATTATGAATAGATATTTATTAAAAACTAGTGATAATGTTTTTTATAGTATATAAAATCTTTTTGAGTGAATCCTTTAGCAATAAGACTAGAATTGTAATGTTCAAGCGTATGAAGTGAGTTATGTTAGGTTTTAAAGACCCATTTACATCCAACTCTCTTTTATCCTTCATAAAATTCCATAACCTCTGATAATTTATTTTGATTCATGGAATTCAAATCACATTTCATGGCATCTAACCATTTATTATAATTATCACACTTTTTGAGTTGATAATATGAAACTCGATCGTTATCAATGCGAGTATAATTTTCTATTTCATGTAGATATACCACATAGTCATCAGAAATAGTAGTCCTTATTTCCCATTAGGATCTTCTTAATGCTATTTTTTATGGTTCTTCAACCATTTCTTCATTGTGAATTTTGGAAACATTCTATTATTGTTTTATATGATTATTTTATAATGAAGTAATTTTAGGAACAACAACATGTGATGTTTCAATATATGAAATTGGAACATCAATTCTAAATTCTTTAATTTCTATATTTTTCGGAACTTCACTACCACTGGATTCACCATTTTATATAAATCTAGCATTTCCATATTTAAAAATTCTCATACTATGGTTAGGAAAATACAATATATAACTCTTTGATTTCTCTAGATAACCAATGAAATTTCCACTGATTGTACCTGCATCCAGTTTTTTTGTTGTGGATTATATGCTCTTATTTTTTCCTGACAACCCCATACATGAAGGTGTCTTAAACTGGGTTTCCTACTAGTACATAGTTTAAAAAGAGTCTTTGGAACACCTTTACTAAGAACCCTATTCAATAAATACATTGCGGTTTTTAAATCATACAACCATAATGATAAGGGACAATAATAATTACATAACATATTCCAAACCATATCCATTAATGTTCTATTACACCTTTCTACTGCACCATTTTGGTGTGGTGTACCTGACATAGTGTATTGTTCACATTTTCCATGACATTATATAAACATTGAAAATGGAATAGGGTTTTTTTCCACTTTTATCAAATCGTCCATAATATTCACCACCCCTATCAGACCTTATGACTTTCACCTTTCTGTTTAATTGCCTCTCAACTTCATTTACATAAATTTATAAGTTATTTATTGCTTTATACTTCTCATGAAATAAATAGACATATTCATAACGTAAACAATCTTCAATAAGGGTGATAAATTATTTTTCTTTACTGAAAAAAATAACATCAATAGGTCTACATATATCGATATGTATGATCTCAAGGATTTAAGTATTTATTGTGGAACCTTTCTTTGTGTGTTTTGTTTGTTTTCCTTTAATATAACACAAAAAAATGTTTAGGTCGGTAAAATATAAATTTAGAAGGATTTTAATCTTAATCAATCTCTCCAATCATTCTTTGAAAATATGACATAAATTTTTATGCCATAAAAAAAGAAGACTTTTAATTTACTAAAAAACTGTTATTACCATAATTATGATGCAAGTTCATAAGTGTTTCAATATACATATTATCAAGATTTAGTTTATATAAACAATCATATAATAAAATAGATCCAATCATGCTTGTATTCTTAAACAAACTAAAATATCCATTCCCAAAACAAAAAGACTATCCATCAACATCAAGGTTTGATAAAGAAACCAAATTCTAATATATAATAGGTACATAAAAGGTTTCAAATAATTTAAAACTATATCCACTACTATGGATTAAAAGAAAATTCATGATAGCTTCAATTGGAACCATCACTCTATTCTCTGAGAAGATTCCCTTTTCATTTGGGCTTGTGACTTGGGTTAAAATTAGTCATACCATCATATTAGAAACATGAGTCATACAACTGAAATAAATCCACCTTGTATTATATGGAACTTCATCTATGTTTGATTCATAACATGTATACATTTTTTTACCTTTCTTTTCAAACCAAGACTTACGTTTCAAAAGATCCTTTTGGAAATTTCTAAATTTCCCATTGAGATGGAACTAATCATTATTTGAATTTTTTTAGTTCTTTCTAAAGGACTCAATAACCTTCAATGATCCCTTTCCTTTTCCATGTTTATTTATACCGGGATTCTTTCCTCCTTGATGATGCACAGAATGGATGGAGTGGATTCCTTGACTGTTTAAACAGGTTTCCTCTTGAACCAGCATACTATGTAATTCACGCACATTCTATTTGTCTTTAATGGTGTTGTAGGTCATCTAGAATGGTCAATAATCAGAAGGTAATGTGTTTAGGACAAACTGTATAAGGAAACATTCATCAACTTCCATTCTTAAAGACTTAAGTCTTGCTTCAATATTTGTTATTTCAATGACATGATCATATATAGTACGAGAACCATCAAACTTCATGGTGGTCAATATACTCATTAATGTACCAGAAAGATATTTTTCATTAGTTTGAGATTGGTCTCCCATATATTTTATAAATTCTTTAGCACTTTAATTTTTAGGGAGACCACCATTGATGTTACTTGCTATCCTCATTCGCATGAACATCAAAATTAATCTGATCAACATTTCCCTTGTTATATAATATAACATTTCATCATTTCTACTATCATTAATTATAGTAGCATGTTTCTCTTCTCAGAGTGAAAAATCATGATCTAATACACCATGGAAAAATTGTATTTGGTTATTCCAATGAAATAAATTTAATCCATTGAAGATCAGAATAAATGTTGTTTGTGTGTGAAATAGTGATAAAAATCTAACTACAATAAATACATGTTTAAAATTGAAGATTTAAAACAATAATAATACATTAATTTAGTAAAATTATTTAACAAAAATGTGTATTAGTGTTCTCTTTTGGGTGATACACTAATACAAAAAGATAATTGATACCAATTAAATTAACTTTATTTAGAAATAATATACACAACAATTAGATTTATTTATTATCTTTGGATATGTAAATAAATCTCATAATTTATATATATATATATATATATATATTTAAAACAATTATATTTATAAATTATAAGAATATGAAAATTTATTTTGATAAATTAATAAATATCTCATAAAAATGAAATTTAATTACTCATAAGATATCATAATAGTATCAAATTTACGAGTAATCAATATATATTATTTAAACAAAATTTTTAAAACAATTTTAAATTTATGATTTTACCACTTTGGTGATTAATAAATCTCATGAATTGATGTTCCAAAAATAAAACATCATAATCATAATATAGTTATAAAAAAACTAATTTTAATAAACATAAATCCAATTTTTTTTACTCTTTATTTAATTTGTTTGACATAAAACATAAAACTCTAATAATTATTTTAAATATTGAGAAATCAATATAATATGTTTTTAATTACATCATTTAACACGTTCCAACATCTAAAATGGAAATAATATATATATATATATATATAAAATAATAATCATTATTTTCTCATTCAAATAATGAAAATCATTTTTTTAAACTACAACATCATCCCATTTAATATGAAATAATAATATTAAATAAGTCAAACAAAATTTTAATATCATGTGGAGGATTTCAAAAAAAAATCCATAATGAAAGATAAAATTATTTATTTATTAATTAAACTAAATTATAGAACTAACATCATAATAACAATTATTATTATTTTTCTGAAAGAATGATCCACAAAACAATTGCACAGTGATTTCAAAAAATTTGCACAACCATGGTCTAAAAAATTATACAAAAAATATTAGATTCACATGGATTTTGAAACCAATTTAAAATAATAATAAAAAATAAATAATATATTTAAAAATCTTAAATTTGAAGTGATGCACTGTTTTGGGATTCCCAAAAAAAGTTGCACAACAACTTTCAAATTTTAAAACACATGCTGATAGAGATAGAGTTTTGGGATTCCCAAAAAATTTACACAACAACTATAAAATTTTAAAACAAATGATGAGAGAGGTAGTGTTTTGGGATTCCCAAAAAAAAATTCATAGCAACATTCATATTTCTAAACAAAATTTCACAGAAAATTATCAAATAATAATATTAATAATAACAATTGAAATTCCCAATAGATTCAAATTTCTAAAAATTCCATTTCTTGAAGAACATAATCCATATTTTATATTCTTTATTTAATACAACACATAATAAATTTAAACAAAAAAACATAGATTTAATGACCCCTTTGATACCACATATAAATTAATTTCAATTAATTTAGGATCTTTAAAATTTGTATTTATCATATAGATAAATAAAATTCAAAAGAAGATAAGACATAACTTGATCCATTGAATCTTATGGATTTGAGTATCATTGATTTTCTCCCACATAAAGGTATTTATATCTTTTTCCTACTTTGTCTTCCACAAGAAGTATTCATGGACTACACCTAAATTTGATTGATAAATAATTAGTAAGGATATGTCCCTTTAAATAGGGATAAAATGGTTTTCAGGGGTGTTTATTTAATTAACTATCAAATCCCAACAATTTGAGAATTTTATCTCTCATTATACCAGTATAATAATATCAAACAATATGTCATGAGTTATTCTAATAGAGGAAACTCATGTAAAACCTTTATCCTGTGAGGTATAAGATAATATCGTGAAACATAGTGGTTATGTGATGGAGAAGGAAAGACATCCACTGACTAAAATAGTTACAAAAAGAATAACAAGAAAAAGATCTTGAGAAGCATTTTACATAGAGAAAACATAAGTCATCATGTTTCTGATTACATGATCGAAGACCCTCTGGGTGAATGCAAAGAAGTTTGTGCTTCTACTCATGGAATACACACATGAAAAGAACCAAAACAGATTGGCTGTGTGCATTCATGAGTGTGAATAAAGTGAGAAGAAGTCAAAGTGTGTGCATACAGATCCATGAATGAAATTGAATACATACATGATCACGGAAAATTAAAGATCCACCTAAATACATAACATACGTGGTGAAATAATACAAATAAAATCATAATAATTAATATGTGATAGGTTTTCAAGAAGATGTCAAATTTGGGTCTTCCACTTATTAAAGTGAACAAGGCTGATGTACAAAAAATATATGTTTTTTATAGTGGAAATATTTGACCTCAAATGAGGAATATGATCATAAAATTGATGAAAATATATCCACTGTAGAAGAGAAATATTGTTCATAGTGTTAATTTAATAACTATTTAAGAACTGATGGTCCTAGTATAAACAACTCCATTGATGACTGGTGGTACCAGTATAATGAACACTATACATTCAGGAAGATTTATGAGTTCCTTCATAAAAACATTACACCAATTGTAAGAATTTGTTAAAATTAAAAATTAATATCAATAAGAAAATATTTGAAACAACTATACCTTGATCATTGAAAGGATTAGGTAATATCACCAAACCATGTAAAAATATTTATTTGTTTCTCTCTCTTTTACTATATTCATTACATTTGTATGTTATTTTTGAGAGCACACAAATAATCCATTCCACTTAACCAGGGTAGAGTGTTGAGGATAAGTAAGTTTAATTTAGAATAAATTAAAAACTCAATAAAATTTATGTACATTGATTCACTCCCCTCTCAGTGTCCTTTCACGGTCTATCTGGGCTCTACATGAATGTATGACCTATTGTCTGCACAAAGATATATGATTCATTTTACCTAAAAAAATTAAGAATGATTATAAAAAAGAATACAGCGAAAAAATGATATTTTTAACTTTAATATATTTATAGAGTTTAGGGAACCATATACTATGCATAAGAAATGTAACTTCCTTGACAAATTATTCCTGAGAAAACGATACAAATAAAACATGAAACAATGGTAATAATGTAATATTATAAATGAATGGGTGATAATATTTTTTAAGTGGGTCATAAATGATATTATTAATATGAATATAGTTCTGGTATAAATTAATAACTTGTTTAAAACCATTATATAGGAGGTTATATCATGTTCAACTAAAGGGGATTGTGGGGAAAGTGAATTTCATCTCAATTTCCAATCCATTGATACATATTTAATATTATAAACCTATTTATTTTAAAATGATATATATACCACTCATTTGATATATTTATCATATATAAATATTTATTAATGTTGATTAATGTTTCAATTAATGTTTATCATTTCAGGGGGATAAACTTTAAATGTTTTTAATGAGGTAAGGATTGATTTTACAATCTCATTTTTTTGGATTTCCTTAACTTTCATTAATCAAATACTATAATCCAACCTTCATAAAATCCATAAATTTTCTTATTATATAGATATTAAGGATTTTAAATATTTTATTCAACTTTTACTCCATTTTAAATTTTAATCATGAAAATAAATATTTAAAAGAAAATTTTATTTTATTTTCCTTTTAATGAGATATATTTTTCTTCATTGACTATATTTTTGAAAATTATTTTACAAAAGTCATTTTTATTAATCAAATGATTTATTAATGAAATTTCATGTTATTTTTGAATTTTTAAAATTTATGAATGCAATAATTATCTTTTTTGAAGGGTTTTTTTTAAAATGTATTTAGAAAAAGTCAAAAGGAATGTTTTTTTAATGTATATAGCATTAACAGACATTCCTGATGTAGTAATATTTATTTCATATTTAACTTATTATAATTTTTTTCAATTGTTTAAAAATGAAAAATATAAAATGAAATCTTAATTTAACCTTTCCCTCCCATTTCATTTATTTCTTTGGAGGACATGATTTTATTACAAAACCTATATTTATGATTAACTTTTGAAAATATATTTTCTTTTATAAATTTATGGTATTTACATTTCATTAAAAACACTCATCTTTTTATTATCATCGGATATTATGTTTCTATTAATATATATATTAATTGCATCACAAATATGATTATTTCCTAAACTATTGACCATTTTTACATATGGGGTTTTACAATGAATGTTATTTAATTATCTAAGGAATATTTTGATAAATCCATAATCTTTAATAAATACGTATATTTATAGATAAGGTATATAATTTATTAATTAAATTAATCATTAAATATACTAGGAATGAATTATACATGCTCTGATGGGTGGGTCATGATTATAGATATCCCCCCCGATATATCGACAAGTCTCATGATAAAAATTAGTTTTCCTAATTAAATAGTTTTTTGTGTATACTTACCCATATATTAAATTTCTTTGGAAGAAAATATTGATGGTTTTGATATCATTATTCCTGCTCTCATGAATTCTATTATTAATCATTTCCATTATTTGGAATTAAATCATTATTAAGAATGATATTATTACATTTATATTACCAATGGATGCATTTCATGCTCATGTTTTTTATTAAATAGAATTTTTTTTCATTTACATACCTTTACATATTGATTAAACAATATTTACTCATGATAAATTCAACTATATGTATCCCTTACCGAGAATTTAATCCCATCCTTATTTTTACCTTTTTTATAAATATGAATTCAAAATATTTAAATGAGTTCAATGATGATGAATGTTTTCCATTACTATGATTTATATCTTATCTCAGTATAAAATTATATTCATGTATCTTTTTATCTCTCTAATAATAACCAAATAACCAGTCCATTGGGATTTAAATCCTTATATTTCTGCTAATGTAATAAATTACACACTGACCCGGGGACACTGTAGTCTGGGTTTTTACAATTGGTATCAGAGGAGAATTATTAGAAACCTTGAGAACTAGATTTTGGAAAATATATATTTAGAAACATAACACTTTGATTGAATTTTACAATATGTCTAATTTCAGAATAATATCATAATTTTTTTATTAATTAGATATGATTTGGTTATTTCTATAAATAAATCCATGTCCAGATACTAAAATTTGATATGGATTTGCACAGATGAATATAGGGATAATAAAACCAAAAAGAGTTTGTTGAGTTTATCTCAATAATAATTTTGGTTCAAGTTGAATGAGACCATACTACAACCCCTGAATGAAACTATCTGGGGATATTATTTAGATAATTCATATTCTATTTGAAAACCAATATGAAATATTTGAAAACACATTTATGATTTAAATATATTCCCAAAGAAACTGTGTTTATAATTCTGAGATTAACAATGCATAATTTTTTAATTTTTGGTTAGTCTTACACTAGATATAGAATTATATATCATGATTTAAAATTCTTAAAGTAAAGAGAAATTAAGATATATACCATTGTTAGAAATGGTTCCAGGGAGAAATAATGGTATCAATACTCATTGCCAATGTAGAATGTTTTTAATTGAGTAAGATAATAAAACTTGTATTTGGTCTAAGTAGATCATGGCCATATTAGGGAATCTGACCTAGGTTTTGAATAATAACCTTAAGAAGCTGGAGAAGAATGATGTTCCATAACATGATTCACCTATATCAGATCATTTCATTCGAAATAATCCCCCATATTTTTAAGGAACTACTAATCTAGTGGTAGATGATAAGTTGATTAAGGCACTTTAAAAGATAATTATGGCCTTGGGATGCTATGAAATTTAAACTTTATACTTAATGCATATTACCATGAATGTGATGTGGATAAATGGTGGGTTTTGATCCATAATAATATTAATTATGAAGAAATATAACATATGGAATAGAGTCCATTAAAAGTAACATTCTTCACCAAATATTTCCCATGTGAGAAATAAATTAAAATGAATAGAATGTTCCACAATCCAAAAAAAGAAATAGAAAGTGTTTTGGAGTATGAGGATACATTTAAAAGATTAGATAGGTATTACATATATTACATATTCAATGCATATAGAACATTGATAATTTATTTAAAGAGATTAAGCCATGTCTTTGAATGGAACTGGTTTATCTAACATTTTCATCATATTATAAAATACTTTTATATACCCACCTAATAATGAAGAAATAATCTAGATCCTAAATATTGAATGGGAATCAATATAGTAAGAGGTCTACTAATAAACATGAAAAATGGAACACTTTCAAAGAAGAATAAGAAGATGATTCAATTCCTATCATGTGAAATTTTTTAAAAGAAACATCCTGGAAAAGTCTTGAAGTATTGAGATGAGGGAAATGTAGCTCATTAATGTAATGGAAAGAAATTGATCATTCATATCCTGTGTATCGTCTATATTGAAATGGGATATTATTCTAACTAATTTTCCATGAATCAAAGGAATATATCATAGAAGAGTCCAAGGGGAGAATAAATTGCTTATTCGATCACAACATCTAAGGTTGGAATTCCCAAATATGTTGTGGAAGGTAATTTAATCATATATTCAAATTTAGATAATGATTTATTATATTATAAAGCCTCTCAATGTTTTATATCTTCTATATTTTGAAATAAAAGTAGATATTTCCCTAGAACCTTATGAATAGAGTTATCAGTAAAAATCATAGTGAAAATCTCACCACAATAAGAATGTTTCAGGAAGTTCCCATTATGACACATAAATGCACTCTATTAGTTTATTTTATTATTATACCTATGATTTACTATTAAGTAATCATTGGTATGGATTGGAATTCAAAATACAATTAAAAAAATATTTCAAAGATATTAATATTTTGATTTATGAAGAATATGAGGAATCCCTTAACATCATAGGGGAGACTTAATAATTTGAGTCATGTTTAGATCTACCCTCAGTTACTCTTTTGAATGAGATTCTTGGGGAAAAAGAGTATAACTGACATATTAATGGAAAATATAATCTTAATGTTTAGGATATACCTATTTAATGGAATACATGGATGTATTTCTATAAGAATTACTTGGACATATACGAGAGCATGAAATTGAGTTTTCAATTGATTTAATCATTGATGTAAGACCTATATCAAATAATACAAATAGAATAGACACAATTTAATTATGGAATTTCAAGAAACATATGGAGTTTTTATAAGGAATTTTTATGACATAATGGTTCAAATTGTGGATCCCCCAATATTGTTTTCAATAATAATGATGGATCCATGAGTTTCTATATTGATTATAGGGATATAAATTCTATTGTGATAAAGAATAAGTATCCTCTACCTCACATTGATTAATTACTAATTCAAATTCACTGAGAGTAATATGTTTCTTATATTGACCTTCGTTCTGGGTTTCATCAACTTTGAGTGAGGATGATATTCCAGAGACATCATTTAAAATGAGGTATAAAGATTCAATGTTTAAAATAATTCCATTAATGGATAAAATAAATGACCATCTATTTTAATAGATCAAATGAACAATGTATTAATGAAATATATTGATAATTTTGTTGTTGTATTCATTGATGAAATCTTATTGTATTCTAAAACTTTTTAGGACCATGAGAATCAAATTCATATAATTCTTTAGACTCTTGAAAGAAAAGAGTTATATGGTAAATTTATAAAGTGTGGATTATCGATTAAGAAAGTTTCTTTTCTTGGTTATATTATCTCTAATGATGAAATATTAGTTTATCATATGATGAAAAAATAATTTAATGAATTTCTAAAACCAATGGACATAATTGAGTTATGTAGTCTCAATAGTTTGGGCGGTTACTATCACCATTTTGTTCAATATTTTTCCAAATTGGATAACTTGTTGAATAAGCATACGCATAAAGGGGTTAAGTCTATATGGAAAAAGGAATGTGAATATTTTTTTTAATAATTAATGAGTATAGTTTTTAATGCTTCGATTTTGAAACTACCATTATGATATGATATATTTTTGATATATATTGATTCATTGAAGAAGTGAATTTTTTTTCCTTATGAAAAATTATCATGTTATTGCATATGCATCAAGGAAGTTGAAGACTCATGAACATAACTATCCATCCCCAGATTTTGAGTTGTAAGATACAATATTTTATTTGAATATATGTGTATATTATATATATTGTAAAATATGTGAGATATACAGAACAAGATAGCTTAAATACATATTTGAAAAAAATATATCTCAATATGAAGAAAAATATATGGATATAAAAACTCTATTATTATTATTTCTTAGTACACTGCAATCCATGGAAGGAAAATAAGGCAATAGATGAATTGAGGAGGAATGATCATGGAGTTATGACCAAAATGAGGATTGATAGGGATTCAATGTTCATGGATCTAGAAAATGTGGATATTGGAATTATCAAGGAAGGGGAGGAATCACTCATTTTTCAAATTATTATGAAAATATATTTGTTGTAAAAGATAAGAATTTATCAACCTGTTGGTGAGAATTTTCAAAACAAAATCACAGACATGAATTACAGAAAATTGAAAGAATTTGTTTTTGGAGATGGAATTATAAAATTTGGAATGATACTGTATAAGGAATGAAAATGTTTAATAATTAATAATATTATTGGTTTTTGAACAAGGGAAGGCTGATAGATATAATCGTTGAGGTTTCATGAAACTTATAGCTATTACTATGTGGAAATTGGATGACATTACTATAGACTATGTAACTAGATTACCAAAGAATCCTATAAATAATGATGTAATATGGAATATTATTAACCACCTCACCAAATATTCACATTTACTTTTCTAAGAGAAGATTTTACTATTGATCTCCTTTAACGACCCAATATTAATGATGTTTTATGACTTCATGGTGTACCTATTTCAATTTTTTCTTATCATGATTCATGATTTACATACAAATTATATAAAATTAATCTAATGGATATTGATACTAAGATTCATTTGATCACCACATATCATCCACAGATTTATGAAAAGTCCAAAAGGATAATTCGAGCATTATAAGACAAGTTAATATTGTTATAACTTGACATTAAAGGTATGTGGAATCATTTTTTTCATTTTTCAATGTTTTTTCAAGAAAATAACCTTCCTTAATGTATTTAAATGTAATCATATTCAGAATTATATAGAATGATATGTTGTACTCCAACATGTTGGGACGAAGTCAGTGAAAGGAAACTTATAGGCCCATTACTTGTTAAAGAAACAATGAAAAGGTTAAAGACTCTTTACAATCATATTAAAGTAGTCCAATGAAGGAAAATGAGTTATTTTAATAACTGGAGGAAATATTTAGATTTCTAGCTGGGAGATCACTTATTCTTGAATGTACCTACTTAGAAGGGTGTTATAAGGTTTGGTAAGAAAGAGATAATGAGCCCCATGTACATTAAGAATTTTGAAATTCTATAAATAATTATAGTTATATATTACATCTTGGAAATTACATGAATATTATCTAAATCACATTATGTAATGCATATATCTTTGTTAATGAAGTACATTCCAGACCTGACACAAGTTCTCCCATTTAAAGAAATATTATTTGAACATAATTTATCTTACTATAAAGAGAGTATACAAACTCTTAAAACTAGACCTAAATTATTTTAGGAGTCAAATAAATCAAATGGTAATGGAAAAATATAGAAATCATAAAATAGAGGAGGTAATATGGGAACCAAAGGGTGTTGTGAATAAGAACCATTCTCAATTGTCTATAAATTAATATCCATGAAAATTTCAAGGTTGAATGTTTTATAGGAGGGAATATTGTAAAACCTAAGATTCAATCATACTAAGTGAATATTCTATTTTAATAATACTATAATAGTATAATCATTTCAATATTTTAAGACTCAAAATTGATATTTGTAAGAACCCAGATCTCTTTCAGGTACGTTTTTTTCCTTTTTGTCTGGAGTTTTTGGGAAAAATGAAATTTCTGGAGATTTTCGAAGTACACGCCATTTACTTTCTTAGTACAGGCCGTATACATTTTCCCAACTCGAATCTGTGTGCTGGCCATGTCCGAGCTACACACACGGTGTGTAAGGATGAGGTGGAGGCCGCTTAATTCGGAGTATGGAAAATCAAAGTACATGTTGTGTACTCAATAAGTACACGCCGTTTACTTTCTTTTTTTTCATTAAACGGAACCGGGTCACACCTAACCCCCAGATTCGTCTTCTTCTCCAGATTTCTTCTGTCCGAGAGTGACCGTATGGCCAGATCTTCGATGGGCTCCCGCCTCACCGTCCGTTCTCCGATTCGAGCACGGTTGATTGCGTTGAAATCGCAGCGGTGAGTTCTTCCTTATGCTTTAGCCTTGTTTCTTGATTCCCCCTCGTTTCCAAGTTATCGTCAGATGAACGTTTTGTGCGTTTTCTCAGATCTACATCGTTCTAAGGGGAATCTGTCATCGTGGTTCACATAAATCGATCTCCTAGGATTGAGGTAGGTGGTTTGTGCCTTTCCGTAGAAAAGTGATGAATATTATGTGTAAATTACACCAATACCCTTGAACGGTGTATTGCGTGTTTCCTGTTTTAACCTTGTTGTTTTCCTACTTTGATTGATTTCTTTAGTAGAGGTTATTGCTTTTGAGTAGAGTAATTTATTTTGTGCTCAGGATTCTTTTCCATGCTTGTTTTGCCTATTGGGCGTTTTTCTAGTTGCCATACCTTGTTATAGGATAGTGTAACTATCTCTTTTGTTATACTTTTGAGCCTTAGTTGATAGCCAAGTAGTTCTTGAGGTTTACTTGGACGATACATGCACGTTGAGCATGTTTAGTTATACTCAGGACTGTGAGAACCTAGAGTAGTAGACCAAAGGGAGAATTGACGGAAGGGATTCTCCAGAGTGTCTTTTATTTACGATGCTAGACTATAGGGGGAATTTACATTGAGTGCTTCCCTAGAGAGTCTATAGATCCATGACGTGGGCCACAGGGGGAATTGACGTTGAGTGCTTCCCCAGAGAGCCTTTAGCACGATATGAGACTACAGGGGGAATTGATGGTGAGTGCTTCCCCAGATAGTCTGCTTAATTACGTAGCTGAACTAGAGGGGTGAGATTGTGTGTGATTCCCATAGGGTTGCTAGAACTTATAGGTTGAACCATAGGGGTTAGACTGTGAGAGATACCCAGAGGGTTACCTGTTTCTTCTTTTGTTGCTGGCTGTTTACTTGTGTACTTTGTTTTCCAGAACTGTGGATTGTAACTGCTTGTGATTTTTTGTTTATTGCTTCTTGTTTTATTATTTCCATGTATTCATTGACTGTTAGGCACAAATATTTGGGTGATTTCCTACTGGGATTGTATTTGACATCCTATTTGGGCCCTGCTTTTGGGCCCAAGCAGACTATGTTGCTGTAGGTATAGATAAGGGCAAGCACCCTTGTACTTCAGGATCTTGACTGCATCAGGAGCTGGGGAGCATGGGACCGAGCCGTGGCTCGCGATGCTAAGGAGCTTACTTTGTTTTCTTTTGCACTTGGTTTCAGTTGTATTTCAGCAAGTTGTTGTGTTTTCTGTTTTCCTTAGATATTTGTACCCGCTGCATCATTTTTCATCATAGTTATATATCTACATTACTTCCGCAGTTTGGTTTCTATTGTTATTCATGTTGTTTACTACTTCCGCTGTTTATTGTTGTTTTATTACCTTGTATACCTTAACGAAGGAGGGCATAGTTTCCCCACTGACTCACCAAGGCCCTCACTGCTAGTCGAAAGCCTCTAGCATTCGGGGAAACGCGTTTGAGGTCATGTGGTGAACTGGGTACGGGGCACCAATGGAGGGGCTCCAGACTTGGGTCGTTACTATAATTTTATAAGATAAAAATCAATTTATAACTTAATAGTTCAAAATAAACCTATAATGAATTTTTGAATATTTACCTTAGAAATAAGATTTTATAAATAATATGAAGTATAATATTTAACTATTCCTAATTTTAATCATAATAATTTGTTATAATATGTTTAATTATATGTTTATTTACAATAAACTTTATATAAATAAAGATAATATCATTTTGAGGAAAAATAGATATTTTTCCAAAATTATTTTTAGGAATAATGTCAGACCATTTTAATTAAATAAAAAAATATTCAATGAAGTTTTATTTAAACGAAATTTATAAATTATAGTCCTAAATTTATGAATTTAAATATTTTTAATGATTATTACCAGCCATATAGTTGAATTAATATCATCTTATGTTTGAAAAAAATGCATTTATAGAAAAAACATTTTTGACACATTTTTTGGGTTTATTTTTAAATTAAATTCTTCTAATATTTTAAATTGAATTTTAAAAAAATGGTTTCTATATTTGGAATCTGAAAAATAATTTTTAGTTATTAGGCTAACAAATGTTTTGTTCGTAATGAATAGTAAAAACATTTATTATTAATTACTACGGTTAAGGTCAAAATGGGATTATCGGTGGTTAATCTATATTGATAAAGATAAAAATGACCAAAACAATATATTAATGCCTATTTTTTGGTTTTATACTTCTTCAATTTAAATATTATCCATTTTGGAACCATATTTCTATGAATTTTACATGACCTTATTATAAAAATTTGAGAAACTACAAGTGTGTCAGTCACCTCAATTATAAAAGGATACCTCCTCCCCTCAAATCCTCAAACCTTGTAAGAAATTTATCTCTAAAAATTCCTACCAAAATATCTTTAAATAATTATTTTAAATGTTCTATAGATTGTTTTACTCTCAATAATCTAACCCTATAGTCCCAAATAAGAGATCAAAAGTAGATGTTTATAACTGAATGTAACTGTTTTCACCAAGATCTTTCTTTTACATCATCTTTTATCACCCTAAATTATGTATTAATAATTTCAATATAATAGAACCATTATATAAAATAATATAATATTTTATTATTTTTATGTAATAATATTTATCCATCTACTTCACCATCAAATGGGAAACAAAACCATTGCTCATGTACACGGAAGACAACCACCTCACAAACTGGTGTAATCTGTTTTCCATCATCGAATCACCTAGATAGTCATAATTATTAAAGAAATTAAAATATATGATAATTATGACATAATAATTGTTCTTTTAAATTTAATATATCATACATTTTTTTTAAAATTTCAACCATTAAGTAAATGATAACTTTGATTACGCGTACTTACAACCGACCATCTCCAAAAAGTGATGTGATTTATTTTCTATATACCAAATAATGTATTATTATAATAATTTATATAATGAAAAAAATAATATTTGTATAAATTTAATATCATAATTTATATGTTTTTTAGTATAATACAAGCACATAAACTGAAACTTCATTGAAAAAACATGTATGAGAAAATGAAGAAGTTAAAACCGAAAATAATGGTAATAATAAAATATTATTAACAAATGGGTGAAAACATTTTATAATTGGATCATATATGATAATATAAATACTAAAATTGTTCTGTAATAAATTTATAAACTGGTTAAAACCATTATAAATTTGTTTAAATCATGTTAAACTAAATAGAATTTTGATATAATTGAATTTCATCTCAATTTCCACTATTGAGAAATGTTTTGTATTATGAACCTATTTACTTATATATGGTGTTTATAGTTCCAATTATATATATTTATCATAAATAAGTATTTATTCATGGTTATTAATATTTCAATTCATGTTTACTATTTCATGGTGTTATAATTTAAGATTTACTAAAGAGGTAAATATTTATTTTACAATCTCATTTTGTTTGGATTGAATTAGTTTTCATTGACAGAATCCTATAATACATACATCATAGAATCTATCTATTTTCTTATAAAAACTTTATTTATAGAGATTCCAAATTTTATTTTAAATTTTTCTTTCTTTCCCATTGAATTAGATAATGGAATTTTTAAAATAAAAAATAATTTTATTTCTCTTTCAATTAGATATACTTTTCTTTCACATCCATATTTTTCAAAATTGTGTTACAAAAGTCCTTTTATTAATCGATTGATTTATTTTCTAAATTCTATGTTATCCTTGAATTTTAAAAAGTTATTAAAGGAATATTTATATTTTTTTTCTAAAGGGATGTTTTGGACTTTCTATAAAAATTGTCAAATGGAATGTTTTTTTAACATTTACATCATTAACAGACCTTCCCATCACCATTACCATTCTAAAATATTTATATTCCTATACAAAATTTCTATATTTATTTATATAGAAAAAACATAATTTAATTCTTATTTTAAAATTTACTTTCAGTTATCTTTATTTATCCATGTAACATGATTTTATTACAATACCTATATTTCCAATGAACCGATGGGAATATCTTATCTCTTAATAATTTTTTGGTCATTACCTTTCTCTTAAAACATTAACTTTATTATGATAATTAGATATTAAATTTCTCTTATATATCCATATTCATTCTATCATGGATATGATTATTTCTAAAATCATATACCATTTTTACATATAAAATTTTACTTAATTTTTTTTGATGGAATGGATAAAATCTTGATAAATCCATATCATTTTATCAATATGAATATTTATTCAAAAGTTATATAATTTATGAATTTAATTGATCATTAAAAATGTACCACATTCATTGGTCATGAAGTGAAGGTTGTGGTCCAGTTATACATTTCCCCTTGATTCATCGATAGGTCTAATGAGACAAATCATTTGGAAAAATTAAATGGGCTTTTTTATGTATACCTACCAATAGATTAAACTATCTTGGTGAAAGGTCTTGGTGGTGTAGATTTTATGATGTATGATATCATGATTTCTAATTTTCATCATTTACATCATTGATTTTTTTTATTATCCATGAGTTTGTTTCATTAATATCATCCAAGGAAATATTTCATGATCATGTTATTGACTAAATCAAATATTATTTAATTTATTTACCTTTCCATATTGATTATTCATTATATAACCATTCTATCTTCTATTACACATAACCCTCATTAAATATTTGAGCTCAACCTTACTTTTTTTCCTTTCTTTATGATTAGTAAAAGAATTCGTTGAATGTGTCCAATGATACCAAATGTTTTACATTATTAAACATTATATTGTATTACCAATGTAAAATGGGTGTCATGTATGTATCTTTATCTCTAAAAATACTAATTTGATCGGTCATTTAGTATTTCGACCCCTCTATATATGGCAATGTAATAAAGTTCAACTAACTATGGGTTACTAGAGTCTGAGTTGTTATAATTATATCCAACGTAATCAATCATATCCTTCTAACCAAGTATTCAACCACCATAAAACACAATAAAATGATAATAACATTCTGTGATCGACAAAATCATATTCCTAATTTTGTATTTGGAAAAAAATTAAATTTTTATTCGTCCTTATTATCTTTTGGATCATTTTTGTTTGCAATATTCTTCATTTATTCAAATAAAACTTCTTCATATTTCTAATTTTCCACTAGATCGTCATTATTAGTCATAGTATCATTTAAAATAAGGATACTATAAATAAATTCCAATGAAAAATCTTTTAAACCATTTTTCATGATCATTAAAACCTTTGAATTGAAATAATGAATTTTTTCCCTCATTATTTACGTCATGATTTTAACATCATCAAGGGGTCATAATAATATATATAAGTCCTCTAAAACCAAATTCAACTAATCAAGGAATTCATTAAAAAAATTATTTGGTTGTATCAATAATTTTAATAATTATTTTATAAAACAAGAAATCCTTTTTTAACCCTTTTTTCACTATTATACATGTTTCCCATCAAACTTACATATAATTTGATGATTTAAACAACATAAAATTCATTAAAATTTCATTAGAAACATCTCTCAAAGATTTATTTATTTATTTTGAATAACCATAAAACCTTTTTTGATCATTTTATGATAAAAAACTTCATTCAAATAAACATTTATCACATGAATGAATGTTTTTACAAATCGATATATAAAGATTATAAATAGTGTTGATTTTTTTTATTTAATAGAAAAAAATTATAACTATAAATAATAAATATTTCCTTGTGATTCAATACCATTATCTTAGGTTTTAATGAGATAAACCTTCTATAAACTAAACCATATTCAATAATACCACTTTTTGGTCCCACAAAAGGAATGATACCATAAGTTTTAGGGGTAAGTTATCATATGATAAATAAATATATTCCTTCTCAATGTTCTTCATTCATGATATTTGGAACTCCAAAATTCACCTCATATAGTGTATTTTAAAATGATAAATTTATAAAAAGGGAGTGACATGAGATTTTAAATCATTCACCCGAACTGGGATATGTTTAAGGGACATACAATGAGTGATGTGCTAGTGTAAAAATTTTACTTAAAAAATACGTTATGTTTAAAAATTCAAAGAAAAATAAATATTCATTTATATTAATAATCATTATAAGAATTTTAATATATATCCTTTCTCCCAAAAAAAACTCATTATTAATATGTAATTACCCGGTTCTTATTCATGAGGTACGAGAGTCTTCTTTTCCTTTTTCCTTAAGTGTTTTTGAAAAAGCAAGGGAAATATGGGGAAAATACCAAATTTATAGGTACACGCCATGTACTTTTTTACACACATCGTGTACTTTGCCCGTGTGGGATGAGACTACAAGGCGTGTAGGCTTAACTGTTAAAACTAACTACATGTCATGTACTGTTGTGTACACTCCGTGTGTTGTGGCTGTGTGGGATAAGAATACATGGTGTGTAGTCTTGTCTGTGATTAAGGGTGTAAAAACTAACTACATGTTGTTTCCTTAGAAATACATGTCATGTAATCAATCGGCAGATGAACAGTTAGGAGGTGCAAAGTAGCCGCTATTAGAATAGTTAAAAAATAGTGCATGCCGTGTACATGAAAGTACACGCTGATTAGTTATATTTTTTCATTAAAAATATGTAGTATCCTCCTCATTCGACAGAGGAGGCAGAGAACTCACCATGAGTCGTCAGAGAGAAGGATTAGACTTGGAGGAGCTCTGGATTGAACACCGGGACTCTAATTCTTCCGTCGTTGATCTTGTTTGAACCGCGTGGGTAAGGTCTTCCCTCTTCTTGAATCTTTCCTCCTAATTCTTTCCCTAAGGGAAGTTATTTAGGTTTGAACAGGTAATCGTACATCTCATACCTACATCATTATTGGGTGTTTTGGGAGGAACCTTTCACGTATATCAATGAGAGGAGATCGAGGTAGGTGGTCTTGTGTTCAATTCCAACTGTCGAGTTGATTTTGTGTACCATTGTGCCATGAGCCCTTGTTTGGGGTGTCGTATGGATGAGACATGGACTGTTGAGATACATAGAGTTGCATAGGTAATCTAATAAATAAGTTTAAACTGCTGTTTGGGATCATTGCATTGATCGAGGGCCACCCCAAGGGTGCATTACCTTGTTTAGTCGTTTGGCCAGGATACCCATGGGTATGCCATGATTATAGCATGTTTTGAGTTTTCTCGAGAGGAAGCATATATAAATTTCTTTCTTATGCATTGAGCTCGGCCCGGTTACTTGCTTTTCCTATGGAACGCCTAAGGTAAGTGTTTTCTTTAGCCCGAGGGCAATGTTTCTTATGCCTGAGGGTAGTAGCTTCTACACCTGAGGGCGATATCTCGTATTCCTGAGGGAAATATTTGTTATTACTAAGGGTAGTCACCTGAGGGTTTCATTTATGTTTTCCCGAGGGTAAGGATTTTCATGTCTAAGGACATGTTTACATTGAATATTCACTGTGGTGATTTCTTATATTGTACCTGCCAATCTAAAGCACAGTCTTGGTATTATTATTATATTTTACTTGTTGGAAAGCATGTTGTGGTTTCTTCTATAGAACTGGTATAGAATATTTTCGGTCGAGGTCGAGTCTCGGAAAACTCATAATTTAATTATATGAAGTGTTAATTAATTATAATAATTTCAATGTAACTGGTAGGGATGGTTACTTTTTAGTACTTCCTAGTTTACTACATTTTATTATTGCACATTGTTGTTGCACATTTTCACTGACAATTGGGCATGGGCCTTTTGGTGGTTGCCTACTAGGATTTTTTTCTCACTCCCTTTTTGGTTCATGTCTTGGTCCCAAACAGATTATATTTTTACAGGTGTCAACAAGGGCAAGAGTCCCTACACAGGTACATGATTGTTGCAGAGGAGTAGGAGAGTATGAGACTGAGCTTAGGCTTGCAATGCTGCTGCGTTCCTATTGCACTGCTTTGGTTTTGTTTTGTTGTACTTTTTACCTTGTTCTTTATTGTATTAGATTTCAGTGTATCCTATTTTGGCTACTTTTTTAGAATTAGATACATGTTGCATCATCATATATATGAATGTTGGTTATATTTTACTTCAGTGTTTTTGTCCATTTGGGTCTATATTTCTTACTAATTTTGCTTTTTTATGTTTATATTTTGTTCTGCTGCATTACACTTTGAAAAATGATGGCATAGTTTCCCCACAATACGTCCTAGGCCCTCACTGCTAGTCGGAAACCTCTGACATTTGGGGAAATGTGCTTGAGGTCATGTGACCAACTGGGTTCGAGGCACCCATTGTGTCGCACCCAGATTCGGGATGTTACAAAGTGGTATCAGAGGAGTTTCTTTTCCCCGACTTACTGTTTGGAGCCTATAGACAGGTATAGGACTAAATTGGTACTTTGTAATAAGCTGTGCCTAGGAGTAGCTAACCCGTGTACAGGGAAACGCCAGTCTACCTCGTTTAATTGATTTTTTTTGTTTTTCAATTTTACAATTGATTTGATTTTCACCATTGGGTGACACACTTGTGGTGTGCTGTTTATATTTTTATATACCTGGGTTCTATTTAGTGCAACCTGATGAGATGAGGGTATTCCATCTCATGCATCATTTAGGCACATGTTAGAATTACATGTCATGCATAGTTCTATGCCATGTAGGTGCATTAGAAATTGCATGTTGTTGGGATAGATGTTGTGCTAGAAAATGAATGTTGTTGTGATAGATTCCTTGATAAAATACCTACTATTTGATAGGTTATTGTTATGTAAAGTTTTGTGAATGAACGCCAAACATCGGTTCTTGAGGAGTATGTGCCCTCATCAACCGGAATTTGGTGGATCATCGACTTTTTTACCTTGTTATAGCATGTATAAGATGCCAATATTTGGATCGCGGGGAGTATGGGCCCTCACAGATCGGAATTTGGAACATTGGTGTTCATTTCAGTGTTTTTATAGACCCCGGAGTAGTTTCTAAGGCTTTCTGTCCAGAAAAACCCAGAATACACACAGTGTAATTTCGATTACACGCCGTGTGTCCTTCTGTTCGGGAAGAAATTGTATTTCTTAAGTACATGCTATGTACCTTATGTACACACGATGTAGTCTCTAACCGTGTCATAGGTCATGTGGGCAGGGACACAGAATAGGGAAGTTCTTGGGGAAACACGTTGGGTGCCGGTTGTACATGTTGTGTAGGGTTGACCCTGTGTCTGCCCATGTAACTAACAACACGGATAGGTAAACCTTAATCTATACACACTGTGTTAGGATTGAACATTCCATGTAGTCTGACCCAGGTATTCGTCCATGTAACCAACAACACGAGTCGGTTGGGGCTTCTTCGTACATGTCGTGTTTGTCTGGAACATGCCGTGTAGTGTAACCTGGGTACACAGGATGTGTCACTAACAACACGGGCTGGTAAATCTTGTCTAGTACACTCCGTGTCTACCTTGAACATGTCGTGTAGTCTTGTCTTAGGAGAGACGTGTGTCTTAACCAGGTAGAAGGACTCAGGCAGGGAAAGAATATTCAAGTACACGTCGTGTGTTAAGACAACACGCCGTTTGTTTAGGGTGTTACATGACTAGTTCTAGTTGAAGTACATGCCCATGTGAATGGATTATGGGAACACGTTGTGTAGGAATTATACACGTTGTGTAGTCATGTTTTATAAAACTTCAGTTCTTTATTCTCCTGTTCCCTTCTTGGTATCCTAGTTTTCAGCCCTTGATAATCTTGATCTAAGGTGTGTGTTTGACCTTGTAGAGTAATGTCGTTGAGATGACCGTGAGTTGTTCTCCATCATAGTGGTGAAAAGTATACTATAGAGATGGTAGGTCATGGAATACCGATTGATCCTACAACAGTTCCAGATGCGGCGCCAGCCATTATACCAGACGTAGGCACAGATGCTCAATTCCGTAAAGGCATCATGCAGTTCATGCAGACCTTTCAGGGAACACCGCCAGTTGCAACATCTATGGTAGGGATGAAATGTATATTCTAGTAGCAGTATCCACCTACATTTTAAGGGGATGGAGGACCACAGGCTTTGGAGTCATGGATGGGTTCTATACAGATGATCCTCAAGCATCTGGAGACGCCTCATGGGAGGAGGGTCAAGTTTGCTACTTACATGCTTTGTGATTCCGCCAAGAGATGGTGGGATGTTACCACCCAGACTGAGCATCACCAAGACATGGCATTGAAAGATTCTCAGGCAGTCTTCTTTGTATTTTTCTTGCTGGTGATGCTAAGGGAAGATCGAGCTCAAGAGTTCATGAATCTGCAGTAGGGCGCCATGTCAATGATGGACTATTCTGCTCGCTTCACCGAGCTACAACATTTTGCACCTGTTCTGGTGGGTGATAAGACGTTAAGGGATAGACGCTTTGAGGATGGTATTTGATATGACATCTGAGAGCTGGTGAATGTTTTCAGGTTGCCTACAATGCATGCTATTGGGAACCAAGCGTTGATTATTGAGCGGAACCTGCAGGAAGCTAGTGGTGCAGACCAGGGTGGTTCGGCACCGGTCTCTGGTACTATTTCAATCCGCAAGAGGAAGAGGCAGATGTAATTATCTCACTGTGGTAGTACTATCCAGAAGAAATATTTAGGTGGACAGGTAAGGTGCTACTAGTGTGTTAAAGATGGGCACAATATACCTCAGTGTCCACGTGACCCATTGGAGTTTCGAGCTTGTAGCAAGATGGGTCTTCTTCAGCATTTTTGTAGGGCATTTCCACCAGTGACTAGTGAGAGGGGTTCTTTGCAAACTTCTCATGCAGGTGCAGGGCCAAAATCTTCTTACCAATCAGGAAATTGGAATACGTCAGGACATTAAGGTCGAGGTGGTGGTCATGGCCATGGTAACTAGACACCAGGATCTCAGAGACAGCAGGGCGGGTTAGCTCAGGGTAGCCAGGTTGTGTCGTAGGGCCACTATTGACGCTCCTTTCCATCACAGAGTATAAATGAATGAAAAGGGAAATACCTTTAACAAAGAAGATTCATCCTTTGAACAAATATCAAAAATTGACAAAGGAAGGAATAAGAATAATGTTGCACAAGGGTCGCACAAGTTTTACGATGGTCGCGCAAGTACACTTGCGCGCCGCAATGGTCATGCAAGTACACTTGCGCACTGCAATGGTCACATAAGTACACTTGCGCCCCCTAAGTGATAACTGCCCGGGGTCTTCTCCAGCCTATAAATAGACACTGTGGGCCCCTCATTTGAGGGGAAAGTTTTTCCAGAAACTCAGATTTGAGAGTCCGGTGCCCTAGTCTCTTCTCAATGCTTCCGAAACACTTATAAGGTACTTTATTACCTAGAACAGAAGATCTAAATAGGGGGAGGAAGGCATAATTGTTGAAACTCATCAACACTTGTGCGCCTGAGTGGCCAGCCTTTAAGGGAAATGGAGACACTTGCACGCCGCCTAACTCCTTCAATAGAACTTGCACGCCACTTTTCTGGAAGAACCTCAAGATGATTGTAAAGGCTTTAACCAAGAGTCACTCAAGTATTACCCTTCTGGTTAACAGTCACACAAGTACCCATGTGTCACACATGTATACCTACGCGACCAAGACTTGCGTGCCCACGCAGTACCTACGCGCCTTCCAGGACTTGTGCGCCCCTGCCTTTTTGGGTGTCTTTCTTGCCCATTTCACCCCTCTTAAGCCATTCCACCTCTCCTATTCAAGATTAAATCTTAAAGAAACTCTTCAAAGCCATTTATGGCAAGATTTCTTGATTTGAGTTCCTTATCTGAAAGGAATTCTGTGGAATATCTCTCAAAACCTAGTGATTTACACATCTTTATGTCATTAAAGATTGAGATTTCATTCATTCAACCTTATCCTTTAAGATGAGAGAACTAATTAACCTGGGCCTCATTTTCAGGAATAAGCTCTAGTCATAATTCTTAACCGGTGCCTCCTTTTCAGGAATAAGCCCCAAGTCCCTTAATATTTCAAGTCTCTTAACATGGGCCTCCTTTTCAGGAGTAAGCCCCAGTCTTAATTTCTCTTAACCAGTGCTAATTTACCTCTGATCTGGGATTCCTTCTCAGGAGTAAAACCCAATCATAAGTCCTCTCCTAATTTGGGCCTCCTTTTAATGAGTAAGCCCCAAGTTAGAGTATTTAAATATCCATGAAACACATATACCTTTATGGACACTTTTCCTGGATTTCTTCCCTGAAGTAAATCCTAATATTCATTTATCTGGGCAGTCATACATACATAAGTCCCACATTATTTCTTATGATAGCATATTTCATGGCACAATTGTCTGATTTTTACCAATACCTCTCGTTTCTCACACTGAGCATGACTCACATGAGCTTAGAGTGTAAAAGTAATTATGACATCCTTCTTTGAGCCATCAATCATAAAAATCATACTCCCTTACTCGAACTACATGGGTTCTGATTCTTTTTCTAAACAAAGGATACATAGGTAGCCCATCTTTGGGTTTGATCCCAACTCTGAAATAATCCATGTCCTTCTGAATGACAATAAACTTCAAGTGCCCCACTAAGTGGCTTTAAAACCAGCATGGTCATCATAATGTCTAAGCGACTTCTATATAAATGTGATGAAGGATACCATTGACCAAGAATCTATAATAAATACAGATGATTATCTATCGATGAAGAACCTAAAATACATATAAAAGATTCTCTAAATTTCCTACATATTTAATCATTGATTTTCAGATTTGAAGGAAAGCTCATTTTATACTTGGTAATGTAATAAGGATTCACAAACATAACTTAAATCTATAAAGAGAGTCTCGGAGTAGACAATAATTCCCCTCAAAAAGGTGTGATGAGTCTGACCTCCCATCCTCTCGACCAATGCAAATTCCTAAGCCTCATCACTTCACAAACTAATGAGTGCCTACATTTGGAAAGTAGGTCCAAATGGATGTGGAATCATTGGATGTTTCTGGTTCTACAAAAAAACCCGTTAGAAACTGATTGGAATGATTGATCCTTCAATAAAGGAGGTCATCCCCAAATTTCGAGGGAAACAAAAAATGGTGAACCCGACGTGAATCCTTAACCAAGTTAAAATGATGTTTTACCTATTTGTTAGGCCCCTATTTAAAACTCAATGAGAGGGCCAATAAAAACAATAATTGACATATGTTCTCATCCAAAAGATGTAGTGGATGAATTTATCTTGATTACATCTGTTATATCAAACAAGCACTCTTTTCCAAGATCTTATGCATTTCCAGAATGGTTTCTCTCAAGTTCACACCTGTGAATACTGCTGCTGCAAATGCCACTGCTGCTACTCGTGATGGATCGTCATCCGCTCTGAGGATGACATCACCTACTCAGCGTCTTCAATGCTAGGTATCAAATGCGCTGGTTAAGGAGTACCGTCAACATAGTACCATACCAACTCTGGAGGCTGCCCGACAAGCCCTCTAAGTGAAAAACTCACACCGGTCATCCGAACAACGATGAACAGTGATCAAGAAACAGGAGGTTCTAACCACCATCTCCAACCATTTCGGGTCGTTATCCTCGGAACGCAACCACTATTCGCTCCGTTATTCTGGGGAGGTGAATGAGCAGGTCCCTCAGGGCCTTAATTCAAGAAGACATGGTTCCTTCCCAAGGGCTCCCACCAACAATCACCGCCAGACTTGTGCAGCAGTGCGCCCTCAACATGATGAGGGTACCGACTCTAGGCGTTCGGCTCAGGTTCCTCGAACCTGAGCAGGCAAGACGAATCGCCAGAGGTGAAATCCGGTTAACAGTGAGCAGGTTCTCATCACTGCCATCTCTGGAGAAGTCCACCAACCGAACTTGGTTGCAATCAATGAGCGGGCACACACACATGCCCGTTTTAATTCCGCTGTCCAGTAGAATCGTCTGGCAGCATCACGCCAATCCCGCCAGACAATTCTGGTGGAGTACTATATGTAGGAACATACACCTGTTTATAAATCATCATTTAGTCAGCAGGCTTGTCTAACTACATATGATGGAGCTCGTCAACCACGTTCGACGAAGTGCAATCAGCAGGCACATACACCTACTAATACTAATCCAGCCTACCAACAGTCTGGCTTGTTAGCACATGGAGAATTCAGTCAGAAATCTCCAGTGACAAACAGGAGGCAGACTCAACTCTCTACCCCCACACATGAGTGCTGTCAGGATTCACTGTCAGGAAAAGGAGGAAAGGAGCGGGCACATACACCTACTCCAATCACGGAATGGATGTATATCCCCGTTCCGTCAGCTGAAGTCACCAAGCATATTATATCAATTGTGAAAGAGTAGAAGCAAATCCCTACTCATATTATGGATGCTTTCCAGGATATTATAACAGCTTCAGCAGCATCTCAGGGAAAGACCCATAAATCTATCCCTACCATTGGAGTAACACATCAACAGTTCACTCCAGAACAGACACACACATTTGTTCCAGTCCAAGAGGGTTGTGGGGGTATACTCCCCCATATCGTACGAGCAACCATGTCAGGCATATACACATGATTAGAGTGGAGATCGTCAGCCTAACCTATCCATCTTTCCTGATTAGGAACATACACTTGCTCAGAGCAGCCACTTTCGTCAACATGTGGTTTCCAAAGTGAGTAAGAAGGCTCCTAAGAAAAAGACCCCAGCACAATCAGGAGATCAAGATCCAATATGTAACAAGGCCTTGCTTGATGCTAGAGTTCTTGAATCCCTCAGACAATTATATGTTGGAATTAAAGATTCTACTCCCTCATTTCTCAATAGTGGGAACATTAATTCTGAAGGTCTTCAACAGACACTTCCTCATGAAGGCTTGCTTCATGAAAATTCAGTCGATCTCGAAGATTCATCTTCTGATGAGAGCCACAGGAACCTTTTGTGTGGTCAGAAGACCAAGGAGCAAGAGATCTCATCTTTTTCTGTAACCCATTATGGTGGTCCTCCCCATGATGATGAATTTCCCTGCGAAAGTCCTCTTCGTAGTAGTGATGCACATTGCCCGGAAAATGCTCCAGTGGACAATGTAGTGCCAAGAAATCCCTCTTATCTTGAGGAACTTGAAAATGCGAAACAAGTCATGTCTGATGCTTCATCGCTAGCAGGTGAAATACTTTCTCAATCAGATGATAGCCCAGGGTGTAGGTATTTCTCTAAACCACTCCTATGTCATGCATCTTCTAGTTTGATCAATGATTTCTCTACCAATATTGTTGAATCTGATGAAGCAACAAGGAAACACCAACTTTGGTCAAATCAGGTAGAAGAATCCTCATTGAATGATAAATAGGAAATGCTGAACATGAGAAAACAACTGGAAAAAGGTGGAGTACCAGTCATGTTTTGGCCTCTGGCTGACTGGGGACTCTTTTAAACCAACCCTCAGAATCAACAAATAGGATTTGAGGAGTTGAGATGGAATAGCAGGAACAACCCCAGTCCACCGGACTGGGGACTTTTTCAAATCAACAATCCCCTCCTCAGAGAAAGTCGGTCTTTTCTGGATTGGGGAAGAAGCCTCAAGAGGAACGAAGAGCCAAATTATCAAGAGATTCCCTCCAATGTAAGGTTCGTCAAGAAGTTCCTGAGGGATCGAATCAACAAAAGGAAATGTATCATCAAAGACATGGAAGAAGACAATATCACAGAAATGCTGATAGAAGGAATGTGATGCATTATGCATCAATCAATGTCATCAATGCCGTTGTTTCTGATCCACCAGATGAGGCTCACTCAGGGGACTCAGATGAAGAGGTTCCTGCTCAAGAAGATGTACGTACCGACACAAATGAAGAAGGTGTGCGTACACGAAATCAAAGGGTTAGTTAGAAGCTAGGTAATCCTTCAAGTAACCCACTTCCCCCTCTCCGAAAAGGATCCAAAAAGGGAGTGGAAAGAATTAGGTTACATATAATTTCTCTGGAGAAGGACAATCACTCTCACTAGAGAGAAGGTTTTCACAATAGGAGGAAGAAATGAATGAATTAAGGAGGTTGAATGCAGAAGTACTTCAGGGTAGTCTTCTTCTTAAGCGTGCTGGAGTCAGTAAGACAAGGGAATTTTTTTCAGCTACTGAGATGGGTCAAAAATACCCTCCTCTATCCATACACCCTCACAGGTCTAATCATACGGGTCATGTGCAACAATAGTTGGCAGTGCTACCATCAGTTGCAGCACCAAACACCACATCTATCCAAGCTCCAGTCATTGCACTTACCCAAGTCCAAGTTCAACCGGATGTTTCTCAAAAGTTAATAACTACCATTGAGTCATTAACAGCTCAGTTAGAAACTATAGAAGGGAAACGTGCACAGGTTCAACCAGAAAAGAATGTTTACCCTGAATGGGTAGATTCAATCTCTCCTCCATCCAGTTTTGGAAACCCTGTATTCCCTATTTTCAATAGATCAAGTGACCCTGAACAACATTTAACGCATTACATGTCTTGTTTTGATCCTATGATGGGAATTTCAGAGCAGCAAGAAGCAGTAAAACTCAGATTCTTCGTACGGACCTTGCAAGGACCAACCTTTGTCCAATATAAAAGCTTCAAATCCTAGTCAATTACTGGATGGGAAGATCTCTGTCAACAATTCCTTCTTCAGTTTAGCTCAACTTTTCCAAAGACAACAGTTTTTGATCTTACAAACTGTAAGAAAAGGGAGAATGAAATGGTCTCAGATTTCATTGCTCGCTGGAAGTGATTAACATATTACTTAAGATTAGCACTCCCTCAAGAGGAATTGTTGCCAATCTGTGTGGAAAATCTGCATGATGAATTACGCACGCCATTAATCCCTGTGAAATAAACACGAGGGTATCGAGACCTTACTTCAATCGCTCAGCAGATTGAAGATTCCCTTATACAGGATAATGCTAAATCTCGTGTAATTCCATCAGCTCTAGGAATGAGAATGGGTAAAGCAGAAACTGCTACAGTTATGCTTAAACAAGCACCTGTACCTGTTTCTACTTCAAAAACTTCATCTTGTCGAAGGGCTCCACCTCCTGAGCACCAACAAAAAAGGCCGTTTTGTTAAGATGATCAAAGAGATCAAAGACGAAAACAATTTGAGGATCTTAAGAGGAAAACATACTCTTTCCGAAATGAACAAGTTCCTGGTTACTTCATTTCGGCTCTGGAAAATAATCTGGTTCAATTGCCAAGGCTTAAGAGGCCAAATAAGGAAGGAGATGAAGATCGTCCCAATTATTTACCTTTTCATCAAATGTTGGGGCATCCCATACAGGAGTGTTTTGTCTTCAAAGACCTCCTGCCAAAGATGGTCAACTTGGGACAAGTCAAACTGAAAGGTTCTTCATCTCAGGTAGCATGTGTTACTGCTATAGTTCTAAAGGAGGAAGGATAATGGGATGAAGTCAAAAGAAAAATGCACAAAAGTTTTATGGTTGGATGGTCAGAAAGACAATCAACCAAACTCATGCTATTTTTCGAACACAATTAAAGAAACTGATTGTGTCTTCTGCCATGAATGTTGCGGAAAAACCCTCTTCATCAGAGGGAATGTTCTCAAAGAAACAACATGATTCAAAGAAAGAAAAAGAATTAGAAGAAGATGAGTATGTGTCAAAGCCTATGTTGTCTTTGACTCTGGCAGACTTCATGCCATCTACTTTAAAGAAATGAGAACCGCCCCACCAAACGGCACAACCTAAACAGGATAATCAGGCGGAGTCTTCATCAGACAAAGAGTTAATAATCGATTCTAATAATATGATTCAATTAACCGATCCATATGCCAGTCACAGTTTCGATTTCGATGATCCTGAATTCCCTGTATCAAACAGGGGAATCAAAGGAAGTTCCAGAGGCTCAGTATATAGGGGAAAACATGGATATTTCAGAAGCCATTATTCCAATTCTACCCCTGATAAAACTGTGCACGCATCATAAACTCGTGGTAGAGCCCTTCAGCGAGCTCATCAAGAACAAGCAAGTTCTTCTACCAATAGCAAATTCAGTCCTGGAATAGTTATTTTGGAAGACTGGTTTAGGGTTCCATCTTCTTCCTCTCAGCAAGTAAATGGATCTAATCGGTCTAATCTTCTAAAACCAGGAATATTGCCAACTCCTATCCCAATACAAGATGCATCAACTTCCAAAGCATCTGCTTCCAAGGTACATAGTAAACCACATATTCCTGTTTGGAAACCTAGACCTCTGGATCAAAAGTATGATGTATTGAAACACTTGGCCCAAGTACCAGCCAAGTTATCAATTCTGGATGCTCTGAATCTGTAAAAAGATCTTCGGGAAGCACTCATCGAGGCTTTGTCAAGTCCTCAGGAGTTTGAAACTGAAATTGCTGCAGCTGAAGTCTATAACATAGAGAATAATCCTTCAGAATTCCATGCAATAATATATTTTACTGATGAATATGAAGATGATGTTGTGCATGGGCATATTAGACCTTTGTACTTATCTGGCATGGTCAATGGCGTAGACGTCCAAAGAGCTTTCATTGGCAATGGTTCAGGAGTCAACCACATGCCCATTCGTACACTTCGTCTATTAGGCCTCACAGAATCTGATTTATCTCCTTCTACCATGATGTTCAAGTATATAATAAAAATGAACAAGAACCACTGGGTGAAGTTACACTCAGAACTCAGTTTGGAGATTTTGTATCCAATTCGGATTTCATGGTTGTTGATCAAGACTCAGCTTTCAACATCTTTCTTGGAATACCCTGACTACATCAACATGCAGCTATCCCTTCATCATACCATCAATGTCTCAAATATTGTTTTGATGGTAATGTTGGTACATTTTATGGTGATAAGACCTCGTTCAAGACATGTGAGTCTCAATACATTGAGGCAGCATTCTATCACATGAAGGGAAGGGAGAAATCCACAACAAAGGAGATTACCAAAGTCAATGCTCCATATGGCTTGGAGAAGATTCCTGTAAATCTATTTACACATGTGAGTACAGATTATGTGTTTCCTATCAGTCAAATTGACATGATAGACCCAAATAAAAATACTCTTATGGAAAGATCCACAATGTCAATTATGGCAATCGAGCCAGACAACATGTGAGAAATTGGTTACCCACCAAGCAGTGAAGAAAGCACAAATGGTGACGTCTTCATTTCATCTGCTGAAATCGAACAAGTCTATACTTCGCCAGTTAGACCAGAAGAAGTTCTAGCAACATCATAGGTGAACAATGATGTCGATTCTCAATCCATCATCTCCTTTCTTATTACCCAAAGAAGACCCTTCATCATCAATTGGGTCAGAAATGGAAGCTTCTTCTTCAAGATATGCAAATTTTTACATCTCTTCTGATCATGAAAATTCTGATTTATCATATACTATGCAAGTAGAAATGGAAGAAATAACACATGATGAAGAAGAAGAGGAAGATCTCAGAGATGCTCCTCCAGCATTTGAAGAGGGTATCTCTACCACTGTGGATGAACTCAGAGAAATAAATCTGGGTACAAAAGAAGATCCACGCCCCACTTTAATCAGTGCGACCATGACTCTTGAAGAGAAAGAGATGTATATTTCTTTTCTAAAGAAAAATAGAGATATATTTTCTTGGAACTATACAGAAATGCCTGGGCTTGATCCTGATGTTGCTACTCATCATTTGGGTTTACCAAAAGAACATCGAGGATTTAAGAAAGCCGCGAGAAGAACACACCCAACTTATGCTTCCAAAATTGAAGCTGAAGTGGATAAGCTTATCAAAGCTAACTTCGTCAGAGAAGTTCAGTATGCCAAGTGGTTGGCTAATATTGTCCCTATAAAGAAGAAGAACGGAAAAATTAGAGTTTTCATCGATTTCAGAGATCTTAATTGGAATTGTCCTAAGGATGATTTCCCAATTCTGATTACATAACATCTAATTGATGAAATAGATGGCTATGAAGCACTTTCCTTCATGGATGGATATTCCGGATATAATTAGATCCAAATGGCCCCATAAGATGAGGAATCCATATCCTTCAGAGCCCCTCAGGGTCTGTTTTGCTACCGGGTAATGCCCTTTGGCTTACATAATGTAGGTGGAACATATCAGTATGCCATGCAGCGTATCATTAAACCCTTCTTAGGGAAGTTTGTTGAATGATATGTAGACGATTTGGTGGTTAAATCCAAACAATGTTCTAATCACTTGGTTGATTTGGAAGTCCTATTCCGCAAGCTTTGACAACATAATTTGAAGATGAACCCCTTAAAATGTGCTTTTAGGGTAACCTCCGGAAAATTTATCGGCATTGTTATACGCCATTGTGGTACTGAAGTCGATCATGAGAAGACCAATTAAATCCTTGGTATGTCACCTCCTCAAAATTTGAATGAATTAAGAGGACTTCAAGGACATATATCCTATATTCGGCGTTTCATCGCCAATTTGGCAGGCAAAAGTTTACCCTTCACCAAATTGATTAATAAGGGAGTCACTTACTAGTGGACTGAAGAATGTCAAGAAGCATTCGATATTCTCAAGAAATACCTCTTGAGTCCACTGATACTCATGCCACCTGTTGAAAGAAGACCACGTATCCTCAACGTGACAGCTCTAGAGCGATCATTGGGTGCCTTTCTTGCTCAAAATAATGATGGTGGGAATGAAAACAGCCTCTACTATCTCATTCGAACTATGCTTGAAGCAGAAACCCAGTATTCAAGTATTGAGAAGTGCTGCTTGGCATTAATATTTGCCGTTCAAAAGTTAAGACACTACCTGCAACATCACGAGGTCTAATTGGTATCTCATAGTAACCCGATCAAATTCATACTTAGTCTTCCAATGCTTACAGGACGTCTGGCAAGGTGGGCAGTTATTTTGAAGCAATTCTACATTCAGTATGTGTCTCATAAGGCGATAAAGGGCCAAGCTCTGGCTGATTTCCTGGATGAACACCCTTCAGTGGAAGACAAATCTTCAGATATTGAACTCCCTGATGAGGAAGTCTTCTCTATTCAAGAAATTCTTCAAGCATGGAAAATGTATTTTGATGGTGCTTCCAGAAGTCCAACAGGGAGGAAAATGGAAAATCCTAAATTCAAAAAATTTGGCTTAGGAATTGTGCTCATTTCTCCAGAAAAGGCAGTGTTACCTTATTCCTTCTTATTTTGGGAAGGTGGTACCAATAATGAAGTAGAATACCAAGCTATCATCGCAGGCTTGGAATTAGCGCTTGAAGCACAAGTGAATCACTTAAAGGTGAAAGGTGATTCAGACCTAGTAATCAAACAAGTCAATGGGGATTATTCCATCAGAAAAGAAGTACTAATCCCTTTTTATGATTACGTCAGAGAGTTAATGGAGGAATTCCCTTCGAAACTGACATTTTCTTATGTCCGAAGATCACAAAATGCTCATGCTGATGCACTGGCTAATATAGAAACAGCTCTAGCAGATCCAAATCGGGACGAGAAAACCATCAGTATTGACCACCATCATGCAATTTCACCTTATGTTCGAATCATAACAGAGGAAATTAATGAAATTAGTCCCATTCCTAAACTGTATGGTCATACTATAGTATGGATGTCACCTATCAGGGAATACCTTCAAAATGGAACACTTCCACCTGATAGAGCTGAGAAAGAACAAATCCGACGACATGTGGTCAATTTTACTCTTTATGATAGCCCAGATCACCTAGAGAAAATTCTCTACAAATGTTGTTTTGATGGAGTTCTCTTTAGATGCATTGATGGTGAAAAAAAATGGTTGTCATGAAAGAAGTGCATGCAGGAGTATGTGGTGCCCACCAATATAGACATAGACTGTCTGATCAGATTTGAAGGCTTGGATACTTTTGGCCTTCAATGATACAAGATTGTGTTGATTTCACAAAGAAGTGTCATTCATGCCAAGTACATGCCAACTTCATTCATCAACCTCTAGAGTTTCTTCATACAGCTAAATACTCATGGCCATTTGCCACATGGGGAATAGATGTGGGGGGACTTTACCCTTCGGCTATGACCAAGAAGTTTAAGTACATTATTACTACTACTGACTTCTTTTCCAAGTGGGCAGAGGCAATACCTCTCAAGGAAGTCAGTTCTAAATGCATTTTTAGCTTCATCAAGTCTAACATCATTGCCAGATTTGGTGTCCATTGTACCATATTGACGGACAATGGCACCAACATCTGTTCATTCGAGGTGAAGAAGTTGTATCAACAATACAACATCAAATCCAACCATTCATCCCGGTATCATGCAATGGCCAATGGACAGATAGAAGCTTTCAAAAAGACTCAATCAAATATACTGCAATAGATGGTGGATAAAGATAAGAAGTCATGGCCTGATAAACTCTTTCATGCTTTATGGACTTATCTGACTACCACCCGCACTACAACGTGCTAAACTCCATATTCATTGGTATATGGAATGGAAGCAGTGTTACCAATTGAAGTTCAACTACCCTCGCTCAGAGTTTCCATTTGTGATCAATCATCTACAGATGAACAATATCAAAAGCGATTGAATGAATTGGAATGGTTAGATGAGAAAAGATTGTGCACTTTGCACCACTTGGAAGTCTATCAGAATCGAATAGCACTAGTTTTTAACAAAAATGTTCATCTTCATTCATTCACTCAGGGAGAATTGGTATTAGTTCTCAGATGTCCAATGATACCAGGAAAGAAACCTCCCAAGCGTGAGCCAAAATGGGAAGGACCTTACTCAATACATAGGGTCTACTCCAATGGAGCTTATTCATTAATCTCGATGGATGGAGAACTCATCACTACTCCAACCAATGCCATATTTTTGAAGATTTTTTTGTATAAACACAAAATATATCATTCATGGTCTGGTCTGACCTTAAACTGCACCACCGTCCAGCAAGACGTTAAACAGCATCATCAACGGTCCATGAATATGACCCTAAACTATTTGCACATACATCCAACATGATGTTAAACTGTGTCCCCTTCATCGTCCTTGGTATATGACGTTAAACTATAAAGAAACGGTCCATACATATGAAATTAAACTATTTGTATTCCTTTCATCTCTATGACATTAAACTGTGACGTCCTAACTACATGACGCTAAACTATACAGAAGTCCCCTACGTCTAGCATGACATTAAACTGTACCATCCAAAGTCCATGCATATGACCTTAAACTATTCGCACTTTCGTCAAACATGATGTTAAACTGTATCGTCCCTTGTTCGTCCAACATGATGTTAAAACTGTGAAAAAAGTCCCCAATATGTCCAACATGGGATTAAATGGTATACTCTTTTTTCTTCACTGCATGACATTAAACTGCACAGTCCCCCTTTTGTCCAACATGACATTAAACTGTATTTGTCCCCATAATCCTAACTACATGATGCTAAACTATACAGAAAGTCCTTTAATACATCCTACATGACATTAAACTGTACTTTGTCCCTGCTACAAGACATTAAACTATGTATTACCAATAGTCCTAACTGCAAGACTTTAAACTGCATAGTCCCTTTATATGTCCTACATGACATTAAACTGTGCATCGTTAGGGTTGTTACTACCTCTTGTTTCTCACACCGAGTATGACTCACGTGAGCTTAGAAAAAACCACAACCATAACACTCTCTCTGGGATACTAACCATGTGTAAGTCCCAAAAATATCATTTTTTTGGTCGTTGTCCCGAAGAACAACTTGATAGTTAATTCATTTTTTAATTGAACTACGTGGACTTTGATCCTTGCCTTCCAGGCTTGGTACGTAGGCAACCTCGCAAGGTTCAATCTCAAAACCAATCTTTTCACATCGGTTCACCTCGATCTCATACAATATTGATTCATGAAACCGCCCCTAGAATCAATATCTTTACATTGGTTCACTTTCATCCTTGTTATACAATGTTAAACTATACAACACTTTTGACCAGTATAACAATAAGATACAATATTCTTTGATACCCTCACCTGAGAGGGAACCATTATTTACATTTATTTTTCAGTCATGTTTCATTTCAAAGCCTACGTGCATACATGGAAATGCCCAAACCATTTATCTTGGTTTAAACCATCATTGTACTAAAGTCCCCTTTCACCCTTCACATGTACGAACCAAATTTGTATAGAGGGTATTTCTAGAACTACATGGGCTTGATTCCCATCCTTATGGGATAGGTAGGAATGTTTGACTATCCCTCAAATCCAGCCCCAAGTCTTTTGGGCCTAACCCCAAATTCCACTTCCAATCCCTTGGCTGAAAAGTCCCCATGAAAACACACACTGTGTATTTATTACAATGGTCCAAGTTCTATGACCCTAAACTAAAATCTCTAATCCTTTTGTCCCACACGACGTTAAACTGTAGTTCAATAACTACGTATGGCTTGATTCCCATCTTTATGGGATACGTAGTGAATTCCAACATTTTCATTCAGGACCCATCCAGAACATGATTATGGTTAGCATTGATTTTTGTATCTTTGAATACATTCGACAATACCCGTATTTATGTGTCAAAATCCTAACCTTAAGTATTTTTAGATCTTCATAACCCTTTTCTTGACATTTAGTCACAAAAATGTCAAATTTCTGAGAGTTCTTTCACCTGAATATGAAGTACGTGCCCTTAGGCGGCCTTGCATAAATAGTCTCCATAACAGATTTGTCAGCCAAAAGATACTATTATTTGAGTATGCAGCCAATGCCCTTAGTTGGCCCTGCATAATTCAACCCCCTAACTGGTTTGTCAGATACTAGTAACTTCATTCTTGGGAAGAAAGCATATTTTGTCCTTATTGGTCTTAAATGACATTATGTAGGGATCTGCAAAAATAGCCATCCTTAACATATTTGCCCCATATCCTTTTTCATGATCTGAAATTATTCAAGCCTATTGTTTATATTCTCCTTCCCTACGTTTGGGTCAGACCTTCGTAAGAGTGATATCCATCCAGTTCTTCCATAATCTTGTTTGGAAATATATTCTCCATATTCAAGTACCTCTTTCCATAGAGAAAACTCTATACTTTGGAAAATTTGAATCTCCATAAACTTTCACTGGATTTTAGCACTAGAAAAGTAAATTTCTGAGAGTTCTTTTGCCTGACTGTGCAGCACGTGCCCTTAGGTGGCCTTGCATAAACAGTCTACATAACAGACTTGTTAGCCAAAAGATATTATTTATTTAACTATGTAGCCAATGCCCTTCGGTGGCCCTGCATAATTCAACCCCCTAACAGGTTTGTTAAATAATGGTAACTTCATTCTTGGGAACTACTTCTTCTAATGCCTTTTAGCTCTTTTTCATATCATTCCTCAGATTTAAATATTCTTAGGTCATAGTTTACATATTTTCCGTCATACTTGAGTATGGTACTATGTTTTCAAATAAATTGTCATGGAATTGAGTCAATTTTAATCCATTTTGGTCAAAGATATTTCGACCTTAAACATTAGCCTTTTTACTCTGACATGAATGGAATTAAACTGCCAGATTTCTTATTTCTTCTCACCTCAGAGTCAAATCCTCTTTTCTCTCCAGATCCAACTCTGAGGGGGGACTTTTGTTGAAACTCCTTTCCATTATAGAGTCTAAATGAATGAAAAGAGAAATACCTTGAACAAAGAAGATTCATCCTTTGAACAAATATCAAAAATTGACACAGGAAGGAAGAAGAAGAATGTTGCACAAGGGTCTCACAAGTTTTACGATGGTCGCGCAAGTACACTTGCGCACCGCAATGGTCGCGCAAGTACAATTTCGTGCCGCAATGGTCGCGCAAGTACACTTTCACACCGCAATGATCGCGAAAGTAAACTTGCGCGCCACAATGGTCGTTCAAGTAAACTTGCGCGACCTAAGTGATAACCGCCCGGGGTCTTCTCCAGCCTATAAATAGATCATGTGGGCCCCCCATTTGAGGAGAAATTTTTTCCAGAAACACATATTTGAGGTCCCAACACCCTAGTCTCTTCTCAATGCTTCTGAAACACTTATAAGGAAATTTCTTACCTAGAAAATAATATCTAAAGATGGGGAGGAAGGCCTAAGTGTTGAAACTCATCAACACTTGCACGCCTGAGTGGCCAGCCCTTAAGGGATATGATCACACTTGCGCGCCGCCTAAATCCTTCAATAGAACTTGCACGCCACTCTTCTGGAAGAACCTCAAGATGATTCTAAATTCTTTAACCAAGAGTCTCTCAAGTATTATCCTGCTTGTTAACCGTCGCGCAAGTACACATGTGTTACGTAGGTATACATGCGCGACCAGGACTTGCGCACCCACGTAGTACCTGCACGCCTGCCAGGACTTGCACGCCCCTGCCTTTTTGGGTGCCCTTCTTGCCCATTTCACCCCTCTTAAACCATTCCACCTCTCCTATTCAAGATTCAGTCTTCAAGACACTCTTTAAAGCCATTTATGACATGATTTCTTGATTTTACGTCCTTATCTGAAAGGAATTCTGTGGAATATCTCTCAAAACCTTGTGATTTACACATCTTTATGTCACTAAAGATTGATATTTCATTCATTCATCCTCATCCTTTAAGATGAGAGAACTTATTAACCTGGGCCTCCTTTTCAGGAATAAGCCCCAGTCATAATTCTTAACCTGTGCCTCCTTTTCAGGAATAAGCCCCAGTCATAATCATTAACCTGGACCTCCTTTTCAAGAGTAAGCCCCAGTCTCAAATATGGGCATCCTCTTCAGGAGTAAGCCCCAAGTCCCTTAATTTTTCAAGTCTCTTAACCTAGGCCTCCTTTTCAGGAGTAAGCCCCAGTCTTAATTTCTGTTAACTAGTCCTAATTTACCTTTGATCTGGGATTCCTTCTCAAGAGTAAAACCCAATCATAAGTCCTACCCTAATTTGGGACTCCTTTTCAAGAGTAAGCCCCAAGTTAGAGTATTCAAATATCCATGAATCACATATACCTTTATGGACCCTATTCATGGATTTCTTCCTTGAAGTAATTCATAATCTTCATTTATCTAGGAAGTCATACATACATAAGTCCCACATTATTTCTTATTGTTGCATATTTCATGGCATAATTGTCTGATTTTTACCAATACCTCTTGTTTCTCACACCGAGCATGAATCACGTGAGCTTAGAGTGTAAAAGTAATTATGACATCCTTCTTTGATCCATCAATCATAAACATCATACTCCCTTACTCTAACTACGTGGGTTCTGATTCCTTTTCTAAACAAAGGATACGTAGGTAGCCCATCTGCGGGTACGATCCCAACTTTGAAATAATCCATATCCTTCTTAATGACAATAAACTTCAAGTGCCCCCACTGAGTGGCTTTAAAACCAGCATGGTCATCATAATGACCGAGAGACTTCTATATAAATGTGTCGAAGGATACCATTGACCATGAATCTCTAATAAATACAGATGATTCTCTATCACTGAAGAACCTCGAATACATATAAAAGATTCTCCAAATTTCCTACATATTTAATCATTGATTGTCAGATATGAATAAAAGCTCATTTTATACTTGGTAATGTAATAAGGATTCACGAACATAACTTAAATATATAAAGAGTGTCCTGGAGTAGACAATAATTATGCTAAAAAGGTGTGATGAGTCCGACCTCCCATCTCTCGACTAATGCGAATTCCTAAGCCCCATCAGTCCACAAAATAATGAGTGCCTACCTTTGGAAAGTAGGTCCAAATGGATGTGGAATCATTGGATGTTTCCGGTTCTATGAAAAAACCCGTTAGAAACCGATTGGAATGTTTGAACCTTCAATCAAGGAGGTTATCCCCAAATTCCGAGGGAAACAGCCGTGACACTGGGCAGACATATGCAGTGCAACAGACCCAACATGAGCACGATCCTCGACCTTCCATTGTCAGAGGTACTATTACAGTTACTTCTATTTTATCTTCTATACTTTTTGATACTGGTGCTACGCATAGATTTATATCTGTGCCCGTTGTGGAGAACCTTGGGCTCTTTGTTTCTTCTTCTTCAGATATAATGAAGTTAGACACTCCATTGAGAATTAGAACGGTAGGTGTACATCGGTACAAGGAGTGCCCCTTAGAGGTTTGTGGGTGTCAATTCTTATGGGACCTCTATGTCTTAGAGATGATGGGATATGATGTCATTCTTGGGATGGACTGTTTGGTACCCTTTCGAGCCTTTGAAAATTGCTATCATCAGAGGGTGAGTTTTACATCACCAGAGGGCAGAGAGTTTCTATACAAGGGTGAATCGGATGTCCAGGTGAGCCGAGCTAGACCCGAGTATCATGGGCGAGGTGGAGTGACAACCCAGATTGTGAGTTTATATCTGGATGATCGGGAAACTTGTCAGAAGGATTTACCTGTAGTGGTTAATCATTTCAGGGATGTCTTCCTGGACGAATTTTCAGGTCTACCTCCAGAGCGAGAGGTGTACTTCTCTATTGAGCTTGTGCCAGGAGTGGCACTAGTGTCTATTCCTCTTTATAGTATCGCTACGACAGAATTGCATGCGCTCAAGAGGCAGTTAGAGGAGTTGAAATCCAAGGGTTTTATCTAACCCAATATTTCTCCCCAGGTTTGCCTGTCCTTTTCACTATGAAGGAAGATGGTACCCTCAGACTATGTGTGGATTATCGGAAACTGAACCTGTTGACAGTTAAGAACCAATATCCCTTACTAAGGATTAATGATCTTTTTATCAACTTCAAGGATCATGAGTGTTCTCAATGATTGAATTGACATTTGGATATCATCAGTTGCATGTTAAACCATTGGATATACCGCTTACAGCCTTTCAGAGCAGATATGGTCTATATGAGTACTTGGTCATGCCGTTTGGACTCCCAAATGCGCCATTAGTTTTCATGGCTCTGATGAATTGTGTGTTCCATAAATATCTGGATTCATTTGTGGTGGTCTTCATGGATGATATCTTGGTGTACTCTCACACTCGACACGACCATGCCACCCATCTGGAGATCGTATTGATTACATTAAGGAAGTATTAGTTATATGCTCCGCTCTCAAAGTGACACTTTTGGATGGAACAGATTCACTTCCTAGGTCATATTATCTCAGAGGCAGGAGTTACGGTAGACCCGAAGAAAGTGAGAGTAGTAGTTTTCTGGGAGCAGCCTAAGAACATGTTTGAAATATGAAGTTTCTTGGGACTGGCTGGTTAATACAGGCATTTTATACAATACTTCTATTGCTTAGCAGTGCCGTTGATGGGTTTGACTAAGAAGGGTATAAAGTTCGTTTGGTGAGAAGATTGCGAGACAACCTTTTAGGAGCTGAAGGGAAGGTTGACATCAACACTAGTCCTGATACTTCTAGAGCAAGGGAAGAGCTATAGAGTTTACTGTGATGCATCTGTTATTGGGCTGGGAGCAGTGTTGATGCAGGTTGATCGATTAGTTACATATGGGTCTCGACAGTTGAGGACAAATGAGAGGAATTACCCGATGCATGATATCAAGTTGGATGCAGTTGTTCATGCATTATGTTGTTAGAGAAATTATCTCTTGGGAGAACATTTTGTGGTGTTTACGGACCACAAAAGTATTAAATACAACTTTACTAAGCATGACATGAATTTTAGACAGTGAATGTGGGTTGAATACCTTCAGTCCTTCGACTTCGAGCTTGCCTATAAACCTGGTAATGGTAATGAAGTAGCTGATGCACTGAGTAGGAGGACTCAAATATAGGCAGTGCGGGAGGCTCATGGTGACTGACAACTTATGGATTTTTTCTCTAAGATTCATTTAGAGGTGCACAATATTCAGGGGAGAACCTATCTTTTATCCTTAGTTGTGACTTATACCCTCCTGGATAGAGTGAGGATGAGACGACTATCAGTTTTAGAAGGTGTAGTCCTATGGGAGTCGGTGGCAAGTGAGGACCCTCCTCCTGGTTGGATGATAGGTGACGATGAGGTACTGCATATCCATGGTCGAGTTGGGTTCCAGGGGATATACACGAGGTATTGATGTGGGAATTTCATGCTTCATCTTGGGCAGTGCATCCTAGAGTTACCAAAATGTACCATGACTTGAGACGTCAGTATTTGTGGCCGGGTATGAAAAGAGAGGTAGCTGGTTTTGTTACGAGATGTTCCACCAGTCAGCAGGTGAAGGCGGAGCATCAGAGGCTAGCCAGACTGTTACAACAGTTACCCATTCCAGAGTGGATATGGGATGATGTCACGATGGACTTCATGACCGAGTTGCTGAGGTCACCTCAAGGAAATAATGTCATATCAGACTTATGAAGGTAGATCACTTTTTTTCAATCAAGGAGATCTTTAGTGTTGACAAACTCAAAAAGTTGTATATCCGAGAGGTAGTACGTCTTCATGGGGTCCCTCGTTCTATCGTTTCATATAGGGATGCATGTTTTATGTCTTGTTTCTGGAAAAGTTTTCATAGGGCACTGGGTACACAGGTGCTTCTGAGCACAACTTACCTCCCTCAGTCCGATGGCTAGTCACATCGTATGATACAGGTGCTAGAGGACATGTTGTGCGCTTTCTTCCTAGACTTTGGGGGTTCTTGGGAGAAGTACATACCCATTGTCAAGTTTTCCTATAATAATAGTTTTTAGAGAACTATTGAGATAGAATATTACGAGGCTTTATATGGTTGGCCATGCCGATCGCCCTTGTGCTGGTTAGAAGTAGGTGAGGCACCTTTATTAGGACCACATCTCATGCTGAAGAAATCCGAGCAGGTCCAATTGATTCAGTAGCGGATGGCTACTAAACAGTATCGTCAGAAATCTTATGCTGATCGCTATAGAGGACCCTTGGAGTTCGTTGTCGGGGATCGGGTTTTCTTGTGCATTTCACCGAGGTTGGTACATAGGCGGATCAGAAGACAGGGTAAACTTTCATCGAGGTATGTAGGGCCGTTTGAGATTTTGGAGAGAGTCGGGCTAGTTTCCTATAAGTTGCAGTTACCACAGAGGTACTGGGTCATGCACGATGTCTTCCACATATCTCAGCTACGCCATTATCACTCAGACTCGTATCACGTTTTTCAGCCCAAGGAGTTTTAACTTCAGGTCGATGCATCCTTTGAGGATCATCCAATTTGTATTATTGATAGGAACATGAAGGTTATCCGAGGTCGGTCAGTTCCTCTCGTATGGGTGATACGGAAGCATGGCTGAGTGCAAAGGGAAACCTAGGAGCAAGAGACCAGTGTATGTGCTCAGTGGCCAGAATTGTTCCTAGCTTTATCTTCACCACCCTTGGAAGGGTAATTCGAGGTTGAATTGCTTTAAGGGTGGAATTTTATAAGAACCTGTTTTTATTCTTGAGGTACAGGTTTCTTCTTTTCCTTTATCCTTATGTTTTTTTGAGAAAGAAAGGGAAATGTGGGAAAAATCCCTAATTGTACATGCCATGTACTTTTGTACACACGTTGTGTACTTTGGCCATGAGGGATGAGAGTATAGGGCTTGTTGGATTAGGGGTGAAAACTAACTAAATGTCATGTACTGTTGTGTACACACCATGTACCGTGGCTGTGTGGGATGAGAATACATGGCGTGTAGGCTTGTCAGTGATTAAGGGTGTAAAAACTAACTACACGCTGTGTAATTAGTAATACACGCTATATAATCAGTCAGAAGATGAACAATGAGGTGGTGCAAAGTATCCTCCTGTGGAACAATTAAAAAAAATATACATGCTGTTTACTTAAAATTACACGCCGTGTTGTTATGTTTTTTCGTTAAAAACAGGCGGTATCCTCCTCATTCGATAGAGGAGGCATAGAACTCACCAGGAGCCATGGGAGAGGAGGCCAAGAATCGGAGGATCTCTCGATCACACACCGGGACTCTGATTCTTCCATTGTCGATCTCGTTTGAACCACGCGGGTAATTTCTTCCCTCTTCTTGAATATTTCCTTCTAATTATTTCCCTAATGGAAGTTATTTAGGTTTTAACGGGTAACCATTCATCTCATATCTACGTCATTCTTGGTCGTTTTGGGAGGTTCCTTTCGTGTATATAAATCAGAGGAGATCGATGTAGGTGGTCTTGTGTTTAATTCCAACTATCGAGTTGATTTTTTGTACCCCTGTGCCACACGCCCATGTTCAGGGTGTTATATGGATGAGACATGGACTGTTGAGATACCTAAAATTGCATAGGTAATCTAATAAATAAGTTTAAACTTATGTTTGGGATCATTGCTTTGATCTAGGTCCACCCTGAGGGTGTGTTTCCTTATTTAGACGTTTGGCTAGGATACTCGTGGGTATGCCGTGATTATAGCATGTTTAGAGTTTTCTTGAGAAAAAACATATATAAATATCTTGATTAAGAGTTGGGCTCGGCTCTGTTACTTGCTTTTCCTATGGATTGACTGAGGGAAGTGTTTTGTTTAGCCTGAGGGCAACGTTTATTATGCCTGAGGGAAGTAGCTTCTGTGCCTGAGGGAAATATCTCGTATACCTAAGGGAAATATTTGTTATGCCTAAGGGAAGTCACCCAAGGGTTTCATTTTTGTTTACCTAAGGGTAAGGATTTTCATGTCTTAGGACAAGTTTACTTTGAATATTCACTGTGGTGATTTCTTATGTTGTACCTGCCAAGATAAAGGACATGCTTGGTATTATTATAATCTTTTACTTGTTAGATGGTCTGTTGTGGTTTTTGTTATGGCCCTGGTATAAGAGATTTTCAGTTGATGTCGAGTCTCGGAAAACTCATAATTTAATTATATGAATTGTTAAATAATTATTAAAATTTCAATATAATAGTTCAGGATGGTTACTTTTGAGTACTTACTAGTTTACTGCAATTTATTATTGTACACTGCTATTGCACATTTTCACTGATAGTTGGGCACGGGCCTTTTGGTGGTTGCCTACTGGGATTTATTTCTCACACCCTGTTTGGGTCATGTTTTGGCCCAAACAGATTATATTGCTACAAGTGTCGATACGGGAAAGAGTTTCTACACATGTACATGATTTTTGCAGAGGAGTAGGAGAGCATGGGACCGAGATTAGGCTTCCATGCTGCTGCGTTCCTATTGCACTAGTTTGGTTTTGTTTTTCTGTACTTTGTACCTTGTGTTGTATTGTATTAGATTGTAGTGTATCCTTTTTCATATGCTTTCTTAGAATTAGAGACACATTGCATCATCATATATATGATCGTTGGTTATCTTTTACTTCAGTTCTATTGTCCATTCGGGTCTATATTTCTTACTGCTTCTGCTTTGGTATGTTTATATTTTGTTCTGCTACATTACACTTTGAAAAATAACGGCATAGTTTCCCACGATCAGTTCTAGGCCCTCACTTCTAGTCGGAATCCTCTTGTGTTTGGGGAAATGCGCTTGAGGTCATGTGATCAACCAGGTTCAGGGCACCAGTTGTGTGGAACCCAGATCTGGGACGTTACATAATACAATTTATCACATTGATCTCCATCATAAAAAATAGATTACCCCATGATTGGTAGTATAATGTGTTTTATTTTTATCAACATTCTTATTTTCTTAAATATTTTAGCATCCCATATCATGGTCACCACCACCATGATTGAACTAATTTCCAAATATCTAATGTGCACCTCCCCATTTACCAAAGACTACTAACTAGTAGGGAAGGTCAATTTATATTGTCGATAATTTTTCCCTATCAAGTATTGAAAAAAAAATCATAATATAAAAGAGTCATGAAATATTCATCAGAATACAAAAGCAGTATACAATATACATCAGAGATAGATGTTAACCAAAAGTAAATAAAAACATCATGATATAGAAAACTGAGCTACTTCACATGTAATGCAAGTAATCCAAATGTATAAAATGATCTATTATGATATTATTATATGAAAAATTGATGAAAAATAGAAAAATATAGATAAAAAATAATAATCCCAAAATAAGTGTTTGCTCCTATCTCTTAACTTTAACAAAGTTCCACCATTTAACCCATCAATTATAGTCATAACCTTTCCATTATTTTGGACATGGACCATAAGTTTTTATTGGTACCTGATATCAAAATTTTAGTTTAATTTAAATTCATTATTCCACCACCATTGTTGTCCCTAATCAAGTCTAGTAAACAAAAGTGTATACAATGTATGGAATAAAAATTAAGTAATAAACAAGTAATAAATAAAACATCACATAATAAAATTCTCAGCATCTAGACCATGTGTGACTACCTACAATAATATATAGGGTAATGGGATGATATAACAATGGTTTAAATACTTATTGAGGTTATATAATATATCACTTATCATATCATATTAATTATTAAATAGATATCACCATCTCTTATAAAATGTGAATAATGCATCACCAAAACTATCCAACCATGTGAACGATCCATCAACAATTAAAAATCAAGGGTGAATCAGGTATATCTGCGTGAATGAGCACTCAATAAATCATGATATATGATGTAACAAAATATAACTCTCAAATTGGATGATGAACCACTAGGATAAATCTTATATTGGGATACACAACTAGTATCACCATCTAGGTGGATGATATACTACTCACTATCATATGATGTGGATGTTTCACTACTAAAGTGAAACACCATCATTCAAAATGGACCCACTAAGTTCAATTAATTGTTTTGGTGATATAACAACTCCAATAATTATTTTTGGGAGTATGTACCACTACATTAGTCACTGGGTGGATAATGTACCACCAACTACAACCTCTACATGCATGGCATAACATTGATTCAAGTATTCCATTAGAAAATATCCCATTGGTACAACTCTTATGTGTGGATAATATAGAACTATAGTTAATTATCATATGGAATATATAAGTATATATATTGAAGAGATTACTATGTATGATGGTTTATTGGAACACTCCCAAGACTGGCCTTTTAGTTAATATAGATAGAGCATGTTATCAGGTAATTTTGAGGGTAGGAGGCATTATTCATGACTTGAGGGGAACAATATTAATGTATTTTAGTGAATTTTAAAATAAAATGATCTATATCATAGTTTAATCTTGATATATTCTTAATAGTCTCCATCTATATAGGTGTTACAAAACTACCTATTCTTTGGTGGAAACAAACACTACCGTGGTGGCCAAATTATTACTAAGAAATCTCTGTATTAATTAGTTTATTATCTAATAAATTAGACACCATAGATTATTAATTAATTATAATAAGGATATTCTATATACTTTGTTTTATTAAAATATATATGTTAACATATTTTCCTTAAAAGGTAGGAAATATAATAATTTACTCATTTACAATTTCTCTCCACCAATATTTTATTTAAATGGATATTGGGGATTCTATTAGGATCCATCACATTAGACCCCATTGAATATTGTTGTTTAAGGTCATATCATCCCACACTTGAAATTAAAATAACTAATTTTGTGTGTGGTGGAATATGCACCACTGACATGACATCTCAAGTAGAAGAGGTACCACTATTTCATTACCCCATGATGAATAGTTCATCGCCAATTCATTTCAGATATACATGATATAAATTCAAACAGCCAAACACTTTTAGAATTATTTTAACTTTCCATTTTAACTTCCAAATTTTACTTTTGGATTAATTTTATGTTTATAGGGATCAAGGTCAATTAAGACTTTTATGGATGCAAAAGGAAAGGATTTGTGGTACTGTGTTCTATAGGTAACATAGTCTCATGTCACTAGAAACATGGTGGACATAAAAGTGTAGAATTATTGTTATTAGGATGACTTGGTACCCATTAGAACTATACCATGTACTTGGTGTACTATAGTTGGGTTTTTTAGTTTTTACAAAAAATGTATCATGTTACCTTGAATTTAACCTGCTTAATCCCCTTGGGTCATGTTTTCAATATTCATTCCATTGTTATATAGTCATTGGGTCTCCAACATTATTTCCCCACCATCTAATTCAAACTAGGTTTTTATTTTCATTAAAAATAAATTCCAATTCCTCAAGAGAGTCCTCCTTTGCCAGATCAAAGTTTGGTTTTCCCATCTCCAATTTTATACTATATTTACAACTAATTCAATTCTCACGCAAAATCTAATTTATTTTAGATTTTGTATCATATTCATCATTAAAATAATCTCACACAGAGTGGAATATGGATTCTATAATAATATTATTCTATACAAGTGTGAAACGTTCAATTCTAGATTGATATTTAATAATTATGGATGTGACCAGAGAAATTCATTGGAAATGTAGGTTCCAGGCACAACAAAAGCACTGAAGGGATGGTTCCCAACATTTCTTGTTTACATATTCAATGAAAATATGAGAACTATGCGATGATGAATGTCATAATCCATTAAATTGATTCAAATAAATAAGTCAATGGAATTGAAACCCATAACTAAGAGAGAGTATCAATATATATTGTTTATAATTAATTTAATTAAATAATAATTACCTCCATGCTTTATCCTTTCTTCGTTGTTGTGTTTGGCCATAGATATATAGTGTACTGTCATTTTTTTGTAGAGATAAAGGGTACATCTCCTCTATTAGTGATCCATATGTGTTCCATGAATCTCTAGATGTCGTTGAAGGAGTATCCTGGTGTTAGCAAGGAAGATCCTTGCACTTGTGTTATCCTCCTTCGATCATCTTGAGAACCACTTCCAATGTGTTCTCCTTGATCCAGTGGAGGATGATTGCTCTCATTATTGATAGAGTTTTGGAGAGGACAAACTCTCTATACTTGAGAGGTTTTGTCCAAAATGTTACGAATAACTCAATATGCATTGGTTGGCTTGCCCTTGGATAATGAGAGAATAATATAACCAGACATTTATTTCACTAGGGTAATATTAAAATAATTTTCACATCTGCCTTTAATTATGTAACACCCCGAGCTTCCACGATACGCTTCTCTTTCAATAATTCAATAGCTTGCATTGTACGCAAGTTCGAGATTCTAACACACCGCGGCCAATCAAAGTAGCAGTTATGAATAGTAATACCCAATTTTTGAAATTATATATATTTTATATTTCAAAATGGACTTCATTTATGGATTCATAATATCAAAATTAGCCTATGTTTAATTTTTGGTATTTTTCTGAGAACTTCCAATTTTTTATGAATAGTGAAAAATACTTAAAAACAACCTTTTTAATAAAAATAATTTATAGTGATAAATTATACTATTGAGTGATTTTAAATTATAATTAGAATATATTTTTACCATTTTATCCAATGGTGGTCATTAGAATTAATTTCACTTTGAAATTGGACATAAGCAATTGTCAATTTTTGATATATATTGTTTCTTAAAAACACGCTATTTGTTGTGACTGTGGGAATTAATTATAAATATAATTAATGTAAATTATAAGTTTGGAATTTTTTAAAATAGACAACATTTTTTAATTCGTAATATCAATTATAGCTTAGGGTGAAATTTTGGCATTGTTCTGAAAAACGTCAATTTTTATGAATAGTGAAACCACTAAGTGGTAGTTAAAAAACAGATTTTTCGTTTAAATGAAACATTACCACTTCTGTGATTTAAATTTCAAAAATCTGACATACATGATTGTCATTAGGAAGTAAAATGTGGTTCAATGGGATTAAAATAATTTTTTGGTGAATAGTAACTTTTACGTTTAATTAATCGCGATTAAAGGTAATTAGTGAAATTTAAGGTAAAAATGATATTATAAAAATATGAAAATACATTTACACTTGTCCTAACCCTATTGGATGAGTCATGTCCGACCAATAAAATCCATGAGTCAACTTGGGGACCCCATGGAGCCACTTTGGTAGGAAAATGACATTAAAAACCTTTTATTTAATGTTAAAATAAAAATGTCACAAACAAGAGATGTTTTACTAAAACAATTTTTAAATGGGGTTATACAAGTCATAGTTTTGACTATAAATATTCATTAGAAATCAAAAATGATTTCCTACATCATGATATTTTTTTTATAATTTTTAGACATTAAATAAATTAAATTATTTATGACACCATGATGATGCAGCGATTACCTCATTAATTAACAATTTAAATAAAATGAAACGATACTGTACAATATAAGGATTAAACTTGTCAAAAACATATTGGATGGGAATATTGCGAACCCTTATCACCTTAGCCTCGAAATATATCATTGTGGGACCTTTAGAATCCGAAAAGCATTTCATAATAATGTAACATTTCAATCTTTCCAAGAGTACCCCTCCTCTCCTCTTATAAAAGGCCCCCACCACTACCACCTTACCCACACCTTCAAGCCATTTTTCTCGGCCAACCTCTGCCCAAATACTCTCCAAACGTCCCTCTATTACTCCTAGAAGCCTCACTTTGGGCATAATTCTTCCCAAGGAAGCCTTTGGCTCAAATCAAAAAAGAGTCACTCGATTTTAAGGTAATGTATTCTCTAATGTTGTTTTGTTTTATTTTGCTTCTCCAACCCCATAAACTCTTTTTATTCTTTTATTTTGTAACAACACCAGTATCTTCAATATACTAGTATGTTGTTAAAATAAGGATTTGATTTACACTTACACACACCTTCATCTAATGGTTAAAGAACATACTGTTTCTGTGGGTGGCGAATTACTGCCTCACGAAACGATGATTGTTCAAACTTCTTTTAACACCTCTCATGGTGGCCATTATGATGAAACTATTTTTTATATATGATATATATTATGTTTATGTTTTCCTTATGCTTCTTTATTTTTCATTTATGACACTCCTTTATGATTTCCATTATGGGTAAACGCGATAATTTCATTTTAGGAAGCGCGGACTACCGCCCCCTCAAAGTGATTTGAATCATTAATGCCATATGTGGGATGTATAAAGGATGGAGTAAATGGTATTATAAATTATATTATACTTGAATTATAGTATAACTTTATATAATTATAATCTCATTCCATTAAATATGAAATAGAAACGAAAGTAGCGTTCATGCGTACGTATGGCTTACCGTCTCCATGAACGGTGCATTTCATTTCTTACCTCTAAATGTTACATAATATTAAAAATTAATGTATATAATGGATATATATGATATATATGATATCTAAATAATGAATATAATTCTTTGTATAATGGATATTTCACCACATGAACAACTTGTAATTACAAGAAGTTTATTTTTGACTCAAGTACCAAAGATCGACAAAATGACAGTTATTAACTTAAATAATTACACAATGTTCATAACATGGTAATAAGTGATATAAAACAAATAATGAACATGAAAAAGATTCTAAAGAAAATAGAAATTAACTCTAGTTTATTATTTATGAGGTTAAAGAACGATCGAGTCAAGTCGGACACGAGGTAAGGGAACTTCTTAACACAATTTCCATTCTTTGGGTTAATCTCCTATTTTAAAATTATTTCATGATATTATTATGTCCTATATTGTATTTATACTTTCTTTATGTGTACATATAGTGAATACACATAATAGATCTATTTTATTTAAAAAAATGATATTTGTAAGGGACTTCGTCTCAATCTCCATTCATTGAGGCATATTTTGTTTTATACACAAATTTCTTTTATACGGTGTATAAACCCCTTTTACTTTTACAGAATCTTTTTATACAAAGCGTTTTACTAAAAGACAAAAAGGAATATTTTTCTTGTCATATGTATGTGGCGACAACGACTTCTCCGCCACCGTGACCATTATTTTAGTTTCGGCTTCCTCTACAAGCCATAAATATTTTTAAATGAAAAGTAAATACAAAGTTTTAATTTTATTTTGGTATTGAAAATGGTTTGGATAATGTTTTTATTATATAAATGTGTTGTACTGATATCTTGTGATTGAAATGTGGAAATTTTATGTTTCCTTTATGCATGTTTTATGTGATATGATTATGTTATGGTTTATGATATGTTTAAAACTGTTCACATGAGGAATGCATTGGACTTAATAAGTGACGGGTGGAGCCCGCTATAGCTCCTCGATGCATCGGTAGGTCTCATGAGACAAACTAGTGTCTTGGAACGAGGCATTGAAAAAATCTTATTTGTGGTCTTGGCACGAGGCCTTGGCTACGTGGTTATGATAGTCTGGAATTATGCATTCCATCATTATGAAAGTGGTTATTGATATTGCATGAGATTATTCGACTAGTAGAATATCCATGTGAGTAAGTAAATGGCATTATTTAATTTCATTTTTTCCATATTATGATTAAGTTAATGTTTAAAAAGGATTTTGTTTTAGTTATACATTGCCTTAAATGTTAATGTTTATTTATGAAAGCTTCCGCAATATTGCTATCCTTACTGAGCATCTGAGCTCACCCCTTTCAATGTTTTTATATTTTCCAGGATGTGAAGAAGTATTTTATGGATGACCTACAGGGATAGTCATAAGAGGATATGAGTGTGGAATATGGAGACTTTTTTATTTTAGATTTTCACTTTATGATGTAATGTAACATTTATGAATGTATCTAGTGTTTCCAATGTTACTAAACTAATCGGTCTTTCGAGACTTGATCTGTTGTGATCATGCCAATGTTACGCAATAATGCACCGACTCCGGGTAACTGGGGTCAGGGTGTTACAATTGGTATCAGAGGCAGTTTAGTACTAACCTTAGAAGCTAGATTTAGATAAACTTTGATTAGAGCACATAGCCCAAAGATAGACTTTGAGGATTAGTATAGAAGAACTTCCTAGAATTTTGGTATTATAGAGATGTTGTGAGTTTTCTGAGCAATACATCCCTATCTGGATACGAGTAGGTAAAGGCGGCTCTGTCACAGATGTACCTAGGGGTAAAACCCGAAAACACCGCTTTGAGCTAGACTCGAATGGGAACTGGTGCACGACAATGGGCCTTGCTGCACTCTTGGTTACGACACTCCTGGAGGATATGCTTAGGATAATTCTCATTTTCTTTACAAACCACTATGAAGGGTTATGAGTATATACTTCCTCAAAGAAAACATTTTTATGATTATGGATTATATCCATAAATAGTTCAATTTATGTTAAGTATTTTACAAGTATGGAATTATGTATTTATATTCATAAACTAATCTAGTTTATGCCATTGTTTAGAAATGGCGCCTAGTGGAAGGAATGGAAACTGTATCAATGCACGCACTCCGTGTAGGGATTTCCCTCCTACTCAAGATAATTATTGTGGATCTGGAGATACAACTAGTGCTGATCAACTTATTACCATACTGGGACAACTCACTCAGGTTATGAATAATAACCTTACTCGTATGGAGCACCCTGATCCGCAACATGGAGGATCAATGTTAGACCGCTTCATGAGGCAACAACCACCAACATTTAATGGGGGTACAAATCCATTAGTAGCTGAGCAATGGATAAAATCCTTAGAAAAAATATTCCATTCCTTGGGGAGTAGCAAAAGGGAGAAGGTTGTCATGGTAGTCAACTACCTCACTGGAGATGCCGATCCATGGTGGTCGCTGATTCAAAATATAGAGTAAGATGAAGAAGTATCACTTATGGAATGGAGAGAGTTCAAAGATCTTTTCTTAGAAAAATACTTTCCTCGTGACCATCGAGCAGATATGGAAAGGCAATTTCTGAGTCTGAGACAAAAGGAGGATGAGAATGTCGCAAAGTAGGAGTCCAACTTTACAAGGTTAGCGAGGTATGCTGTAGATTATATACGTAACCCAAGGAGTAAGATTGATCGTTTCTTTGATGGGTTAAAACCATTTCTCCGTCGTGATTTAGTATCACAATCCTTCTCATCGTACGAAGATATTGTCTCGTGTGCTATCAAGACAGAAAAGGAATTCTATAAGTCTTATGACAACAAAGTAATGCAAGGGAAGAAGAGAACGGTGGAACAAAAGACGGATAAAGGGAAAAAGGGAAAGAATGATTTTCCATTATGTGATAATTGTGGGAAGAATCACCCCAGTGCTTGCCTAAAAGGAATGGGAGTTTGTTATAAATGTGGAGAAAAAGGTCACCAGGCTTGTGATTGCAAGGGAAAGAAAGAGGCTATCAATGTTGAATGCTACAATTGCAGGGAAATGGGTAATTATGCAAATGAATGTCCTAAGCGTCAGGGAAACTTACCTCAGAAAAGGCCAAGGGATCAAGGAAAATCTTATGCTATTACTACAATTGAAGTAGAATAATTAGTGTATTGGTGCTTTTGGACTCAAGGATTATATTCTGGTTATAAGAATAATGTGACATATATAAGGATTGTACTACAGTACTTTTTCTTTTCATTAAGGTCTTAATATGATGAAGGTAATCATATTTTTAGTACGTAACAATAAGAGAAACTTTTATTTGTTTGGGGAATCTGATAAATTGATTTTGGAATTAAGAGACCTTTTAGAGAATGTCTGGACAGAGGTATTTTGGATAACTAAAAAGGTTGGGATGGATTAAGTTTAACTTTGAATAGTATTGTTTAAGGTTAAAACATTTCTGAAGATTATTTTTGGAATAATATAATACTATATTTTTAGGAAAAGGACAACCTGAAGGGTGGGGCATAACCCGTCACGTCGGACAAAGCTGCAGGAATCGAACCCACAACCATAGTGCGACAGGCCTTTAGTACCTACCACTAGCCTACATGAAGTCCCTGGTTATTACAAAACGTTTTCCTAATCTAAATGGTATGTGTTAATATTTGGAACCTTATAAAATTATGATAAATAGAATATTTTCGAGTTCTATTACCTTTTAGAGTGAAAGATGGGTTTGTGGTAAACATTTATTAAAGAATGAAAGTCTACATGACCAGAACGTATATTCCCTTACGTTCTTGGTAAATCTCCTAAATAAATTCCTCAACTTTATAAAAGGTAACTTAAAACAAAAACGTTGCCGGTTAACTTTTCCAACTGGGGATTCAATGACCGTTTAACCAATCACAAGTTTGTGATTTTCTTATTGTTAACTTTCTCCTAATCCAGTTTTCTACAACTCTCCATCAAACCTTGATGGTTTGTTTTTCTTCCATATCCATATTCTCATAGAATCCAAGTATGTGCTATCTCGAGTGACCTTTTTACTTATCTTTCTTTCTTTTAAAGTTATATTTTTATTAAACTTATTCCCGATTTGGGTTTTCTACAAAGGTATTTTCTATTTTCAACATTTTATTTTCAAAGAAAATTTTTAAATTGCAAGGACGCAATTTATTGAAGGAGGGGAGAATGTAACACCTCGAGCTTCCACGATACGCTTCACTTTCAATAATGCAATAGCTTGCATTGTACGCAACTTCGAGATTCTAACACATCACGACCAATCAAAGTAGTAGTTATGAATAGTAATACCCACTTTTTGAAATTATATATATTTTATATTTCAAAATGGACTTCATTTATGGATTCAGAATACCGAAATTAGCCTATGTTGAATTTTTGGTATTTTTCTGAGAACTTCCAATTTTTTATGAATAGTGAAAATACTTAAAAACAACCTTTTTAATGAAAATAAATTATAGTGATAAATTACTCTATTTAGTGGTTTTAAAGTATAATTAGAATATATTTTTACCATTTTATCCAATGGTGGTCATTAGAATTAATTTCAATTTGAAATTGGACATAAACAATTGTCAATCTTTTGATATATATTGTTTCTTAAAAACACGCTATTTGTTGTGACAACAGGAATTAACTATAAAATTAATTAATGAAAATTATAATTTTGTAATTTTGTAAAATAGACATCATTTTTGAATTCGGAATATCAATTATTGCTTAGGGTGAAATTTTTGCATTGTTCTGAAAAACATCAATTTTTTATGAATAGTGAAACCACTAAGTGGTAGTTAAAAAACTGATTTTTCATTTAAATGAAACATTACCACTTCTATGATTTGAATTTCAAAAATCCGACATACATGGTTTTCATTAGGAAGTAAAATGTGGTTCAATGGGATTACAATAATTTTTTGGTGAATAGTAACTTTTAAGTTTAATTAATCGTGATTAAAGGTAATTAGTGAAATTTAAGGTAAAAATGATATTATAAAAATATTAAAATACCTTTACACTTGTCCTAACCCTATTGGATGAGTCATGGACGACCAAGAAAATCCATGGGTCAACTTGGGGTCCCCATGGAGCCACTTTGGTAGGAAAATGACATTAAAAACGTTTTATTTAATGTTAAAATAAAAATGTCACAAACAAGAGTTGTTTTACTAAAAAAAATTTTAAATGGGGTTATACAAGTCATATTTTTTAGTATAAATATTCATTAGAAAGATAAAACGATTTCCTAGATCATGATATTTTTTTATAACTTTTAGAAATTAAATAAAGTAAATTATTTATGACACCATGATGATGCAACAATTACCTCATTAATTAACGATTTAAATAAAATGAAAAGATAATGTCAAATATAAGGCTTACACTTGTCAAAAACCTATTGTATGGGCATATTTCGAACCCTTATCACCTTAGCCTCGAAATATATCATTGTGGGACCTTTAGAATCCGAAAGGAAGTTCATAATAATGTAACATTTCAATCTTTCCAAGAGTGCCCCTCCTCTCCTCTTATAAAAGGCTCCCACCACTACCACCTTACTCACACCTTCAAGCCATTTGGATCATCCAAACTATGCCCAAATACTCTCAAAACTTCCCTCTCTTACTCCTAGAAGCCTAAATTTGGGCATTTTCCTTCCCAAGGAAGCCTTCGCCTCAAATCAAAAAAGAGTTACCCGATTTTAAGGTAATGTCTTCTCTAATGTTGTTTTGTTTTATTTTGCTTCTCCAACCCCATAAAATTTTTTTATTCTTTTCTTTTGTAAAAACACCAGTATCTCTAATATACTAGGATTTTGGTATGAGATGGATTTGATTTACACTTACACACACCCTCGTCTAATGGTTAAAGAACATACTGTTTCTGTGGGTGGCGAATTACTGCCTCACGAAACGATGATTGTTCAAACTTCTTTTAACACCTCTCATGGTGGCAATTATGATGAAACTATTTTTTATATATGACATATATTATGTTTATGTTTTCCTTATGCTTATTTATTTTTCATTTATGGCACTCCTTTATGATTTCCATTATGGGTAAACGCGATAATTTCATTTTAGGAAGCGCGGACTACCGCCCCCTCAAAGTGATTTGAATCGTTAATGCCATATGTGGGATGTATAAAGGATGGAGTAAATGGTATTATACATTATATTATACTTGAATTATATTATAACTTTATATAATTATAATTTCATTCCATTAAATACGGAATAGAAATGAAAGTAGCGTTCATGCGTACGTACGGCTTACCGTCTCCATGAACGGTGCATTTCATTTCTTACCTCTAAATGTTACATAATATTATGAATGGATGTATATACTGGATATATATGATATATATGATATATAAATCATGAATATAATTCTGGATATAATGGATATTTCACCACATGAACAACTTGTAATTATAAGAAGTTTATTTTTGACTCAAGTACCAAAGATCGACAAAATGACAATTATTAACTTAAATAATTACACAATGTTCATAACATGGTAATAAGTGATATAAAAGAAATAATGAACATGAAAAAGATTCTTATGAAAATATAAATTAACTCTATTTTATTATTCAGGAGGTTAAAGAATGATCGAGTCAAGTCGGATATGAGGTAAGGGAACTTCTTAACCCAATTTCCATTCTTTGGGTTAATCTCCTATTTTAAAATTATTTCATGATATTATTATATCCTATATTGTATTTATACTTTCTTTATGTGTACATATAGTGAATACACATAATAGATCTATTTTATTTAAAAAAATGATATTTGTAAGGGACTTCGTCTCAATATCCATTCATTGAGGCATATTTTGTTTTATACACAAATTTCTTTTATACGGTGTATAAACCCCTTTGACTTTTACGGAATATTTTTATACAAAGCATTTTACTAAACGACAAAAAGAATGTTTTTATTGTCGTACGTATGTGGCGACAATGACTTCTCCGCCGTCGTGACCATTATTTGTGTTTCGGCTTCCTCTACAAGCCCTAACTTTTTTTAAATGAAAATTAAATACAAAGTTTTAATTTTATTTTGGTATTGAAAATGGTTTGGATAATGTTTTTATTATATCAATGTGTTGTATTGATATCTTGTGATTGAAATGTGGAAATGTTATGTTTCCTTTATGCATGTTTTATGTGATATGATTATGTTATGGTTTATGATATGTTTAAACCTGTTCATATGAGGGATGCATTGGACTTAATAAGTGACGGGTGGAGCCCGCTATAGCTCCTCGATGCATCGGTAGGTCTCGTGAGACAAACTAGTGTCTGGCACGAGGCCTTGACAAAATCTTATTTGTGGTCTTGGCATGAGGCCTTGGCTACGTGGTTATGATAGTCTGGCATTATGCATTCCATCATTATGAAAGTGGTTATTGATATTTCATGAGATTATTCGACTAGTAGAATATCTATGTGAGTAAGTAAATGGCATTATTTAATTTCATTTTTTCCATATTATGCTTAAGTTCAAGTTTAAAAAGGCTTTTTTTTAGTTATACATTGCCTTAAATTTTAATGTTTATTTATGAAAGCTTCTGCAATATTGATATCCTTTCTGAGCATCTGAGCTCACCCCTTTCAATGTTTTAATATTTTCCAGGATGTGAAGAAGTATTATATGAATGACCTGTAGGGATAATCAGAAGAGGATATGAGTGTGGACTATGGAGACTTTGTTTTTATAGATTTTTACTTTATGATGTAATATATCATTTATGAATGTATCTAGTGTTTCCAAGGCTACTAAACTAATCGGTCATTCAAGACTTCATATTTTGTGATCATGCCAATGTTACAAAATAATGCACCGACTCTGGGTAACTGGGGTCTGGGCATTACAAATTATTTCATTAATCCTATAGGAACCCCTATATCAAATAATAATAGAAATATTATTATTTCCTAACATGGACATAACTAGCATGTTATAATTAAATATTATTTAATCAAATAATATTCAATATTATTATTTATTGCTGGAGCATTAAACTCATTCCCCCAATACTCTTCAATATTTATTAATTATTCAACCAATAATATATTCTCTCTAATAACTGGTGGTAGATGAAATGTAATTAGGCATACATGAGTAATTATTAAACAAAGACCGAGAACAATATTTTTTCAACTTGTTAAATAACAAATTATTTAATATAGATACAATTCGTGTGTGAACCTCTATGCCTCTTAATCAAAAACATTAGGAGGATCATCCTGTAACATCATGTTACGGTTTTAGGTACTTTTGATGTCTCTAAGTGCCTCTGTTTTGGAGTAGTGACTTGGGGGTGCGTTTGGGTTAAATTTTAAGTAAAAAAAAAGGCAATGGATTTTGCATGGTTTGATAAACCGTGCGATCAAACCATGCCAACCTAGCAGCACTAGACAGTGGGGTACACATGGTGTGCGCATGGTTTGGTAAACCAAGTGACTAAACCGTGCAAACTAGCAACCCTGGACAGTGAGATCCGCACGGTGTGCACACGGTTTGACGAACCGTGCGGACAAACCGTGCGGTCACTTATAATTAGATCCTTAAATTGTGGATCTCGGCCGTTTTGCCTCTAAATGATTCATTTTTCTTCTTAAGTGACCCTAACTCGGGATTTTTCTTCTCCTGGGGTCATATAAGGTTCTACCTTTGTTCTGGAGGCGATCTAAAGGCTCCTCTTGGTGAATCGAAGTGGGATTCTCAAGGTATGTGATCATTCTTCATCGTTCATGATCAGTTTCTTAGATCTACTTAGATCTACTTATCATCTTCTCTCGGTTTATTAGATCTACATCCGTTATGGGTAGATCTAAGTGTTTGTTACCAAATTTGATGATATTTGGTCTTTATATTTCTAGGAGAAGAGATCTAAGGTGGGTTCTTGAAGAAGAAACCCGGTTTTCTTGAGAGTTCTCGGCCGTTGTGGTTTTGGTCAAAACCTTCGAGGTAGGTTGTTCTGTCCCGACTTTCCAAATTGATTATCCTTCTATTGCTTGATTTATCTCAATTATTGATTTAAATTCAATTTCTCAAGTTGCTTTCAATTAAATTGATAAAAACTCAATTCCATTGAATTGAGATATTTGAAATGGTTTTGGCATGAAAATTTGGAAAACCCCAATTCTATTGATTTGGGTGTGGTTATGGAAAATTTGTCGATTTAAGTTGTTTAATTTAAATAGTGGATTTGATGGAAATGTTTTCAATTAAATTCCTGAATGTAATTGTGGAAATGAAATGTGTAATGATGGAATTGGTTTTGAATGGATGTCAAACTTATGAAAATGTCTTAAAATGATTTGATAGAAACCCATTTGTTTTATCTTATAAAAGAGGCATGATTTGAATAAAACCTGTTTTGGTTTTAAATGGAATGAAATTGGAACTTTTGAAATGGAAGAATGGGATTGATCGTATTTTAAGCATTCTTAAAATAGTTCACCCATCATGTAAGAGCGTGTGCAATCCTTAGGGAGTTAGTGAGTTATTTGGATACACTCTACACTACGACAACGTTCTAAAACATACTTGCAGTGGGTCACATCCCTGACGGGTTGTTGACGAGTCTCCTTTGGCCATTGTCATAGGGATGTGTGTATACACATTTTTCTGAGTTCACATAGAGAGTGTGGAATCCTATAACATGTTAATACTATCATGCCTTTTGGCAGATGACCATGTTTCTCGCTTGTTTATTTATATTTGAGATATAAATGTATTCTAATGCTTGTGAACTACTTTACATTCCTGATGAATTTATATAAACTGTTTTATATAAATGTTTTACATAAGACATTATTTTATAAATATTCCATCATTTGTAAAGCCTTTTCTCAAAATATTTATTCCGATCATTTGAAAATGTTTAGCATATTTTGTTAGAATATGCTTTTGAATTTCCAAACCTATTTATTTGAAAATTGAAATCTTCTTTTGATAATCTATATTTGGCATCTATTATGGAATCTTTGGTGGTATCCTACTGGGATTAGGCTCACACCCTACATTTCCTTCGGGTGTTTGTAGAATTTCTTCTTCCAGGATCAATAAAAGGGAAGGGACCTCTTGGAGGTGGATCTAGTTGTTGATCTTTGGTCTTGGTGAGTTGTGTCCTTAGGGACTATGGGACCGTTTTTCCCTTTTCAGTACTTGGGTTGTATTACTTTTTCATTTCATGCCTCTTTGTATTCTGGTACATCACTCCCAGTGGAGTTTATTCTGTTATTCATACTGTTTGTTTTACTCTTGCTTCCGCATTCTTGTGGAAAAAATCATTCCCACTTGTATGTTGTATGATGTCAGGTGCTAGTCACCGACCCGTGGGGAATGAGAATTCCCTTCAGGCTTTGTCAGGGCCGGCTCGGTTATTGGGTTACCAGGGTACCCATGCTGCTTTGTGAAACATTGGTATCAGAGGAATGTATGTTGAACATCTTGCATTGATGGCAGTATGCATTTGAGTTTTCTTGTCATGACTTAGGAGGTAGTTGTGATTGAGTGCCTGTCCAGCTCTCACCACAATGAACCTTAATTCAGCAGGGGTAGTTAGGGAAATACGACTTGTGGATTAGTTCTAGTATTTTCCCTATTTTGATTTGGATAGAGTGGAATCCAAATATTTTTCCCTTATTTTAAGAGTAGTTTTCCTTGTTACTTGGTTAGTGTCTTAATCTCTATCTTTTCTGGTGTTGTGTAGAATCATGCCTCTGAAAAGATGTGGGAATTAGATCCAAAAAGAGGCTACTGCTGAACCTCAACAAGCGAGACCTATTGTGGATCCGAGTCTGGTTGAGGTGATCGTTCTTACCATCCAAGCTCTAGGATAGGCACCACCTCCAGTCCCTGTTCAGACTCCAGCTTTGGATCCTCAAAGTGATTTTCTCCAAAGTCGTTCTCAAGAGTTCCTACGCCATAAGCCACAAGTTTTAAAAGGCTCCACTGACCCTCAACATGCTGAGGAATGGTTGAGTAATATTGAATGTCTATTTGGGTTCTTGAAGACATCTAATATGATCAAGGTGAAGTGTTCCACCTTCGTATAGGAGGGACCAAGTAGGAGATAGTGGGACACAATGGTGACGGCTGGGATGAATGAGGATTTGGAGTGGAAAGACATTAGGGTTCTTTTCACTAACAAATTCTATCCAGAATCAATGGTGTTGGCTAAGGATGTGGAGTGTTTCAAGCATGAACAGGCAAACAAAACTGTGACTGTGTACTCAAATCGCTTTTCTAAGTTGGTATAGTATGATCCTGATATTGTATCTAATGAGAGGATGAAGGCTCAATGATTCGAGTTAGGACTTCGATCAGATATTCATTCTCAATTTTTCTTACTAAAGTTACCTACTTATGATGATGTGCTGGATAGGGCCATGATGGTTGAGATGGACCTAACAGTAAATTCAGGGTTGAAGGAGGTTCTTTTCCCTCCTAGTGGCAGTGTCGATTCCTTTAAAGGAAAACGGAAGAGAGAAGTTTCTTATGGCAGTTCATGACAACAGAGTCATTCTAGACCTCCGGTAACAACGGGAGGGGCTTCTTTGACTTGGTATCAGTGTGGAAATCCAAAACATTATAAGAGGGTTTGCACTGAGGTACCCATGAACAGTAGCTCCTGCAGACGTTTAGGGCACTTACAGAGATTTTTCCATCACTTCACTACTCCACGTAGTGGAATAGGATCATCAGCACCTCCAAATACTACGGGGCAATCAAATTCTTCACATACAAAAGGGTTCCATCCATAGGCAACCAGAACGAAGCTTCTTCAGGCAGTGGATGAGTCACCAAAGGTGGCTAATGCAGGTCCCACAACTGTGAGAGGTACCATTATTGTAGCGTCATCTTTAGTGACTGCTCTTTTTGATACTAGTGCATCTCACTACTTTATTTCAACTCATATTGTTAATCTACTTAATCTACCCATGTAAATTTTGGCATGTGCGATGGATATTACTACACCTCTTGGTACAATGAGAGAGAAGGGTCTTCGTAGTCCTTCTTGCGTCTTCTTTCTATCAGATGTCGAGCTTGTTTTGGAATTTTTTGTTCTCGACATGAAATATTTTGCCGTCATATTTGGGATGGATTGGATCATTGCCAATAAATCCCAAATCGATTGTCACCTCCGACGGGTCTACCTTACTACACCCAATGGTGTGCCTCTTGTTTTTCAAGGAGAATGGGTCCCACGGTCAAGCAGAGCCAGACCTTCTTATCCAGAGCTGGGGAAAAGTATATCAGTGATTTCTTTTGATCTAGAAAAAGATCCAAGGAGTGGTGATCTTCCTCCAGTCATCGCTGAGTTTCGAGAAATGTTTCCTTCTAACTTCTCTAGTTTGCCACCAGTAAGGAATATTGACTTTTCTACCAACTTAGTGCCTGGTACTCAACTGGGTTCTATTCCCTCTTACCGAATGGCTCCAGCAGAACTAAAATAACTGATGTCTCAGTTATATGATCTCTTTGAGAAGGTATTTATACGCCCGAGTGTGTCTCCTTGGGAAACACATGTTCTCTTCACCAAGAAGCATGATGGTTCTCTTTGTTTATGTGTTGATTATCAAAATCTCCATCGAGTTACGATAAAGAAAAAATATCCGTTACCACGAATTGATGATTTGTTTGATCAATTGAAAGGGGAAAAGTGGTTTTCAAAAATTGATCTTCAATCTGGTTAACATCCGTTGAGGATAAAATAATCTTCCATTCAAAAAACCTCTTTCCGGAGTAGGTATGGCCATTATGAGTACCTTTTTATGACCTTCAGACTAAGAAATGCTCCTGTAGTTTTCCTGGATTTGATGAACACAGTTTTCTATGAGTACCTAGATACTTTCGTGGCAGTCTTTGTGGATGAAATTCTTGTCTAATCTATGACTGAGGAGGATCATGTGCATCATCTGAGAATAGTTCTGAGTCTTCTAAGTAATCACCGAATTTATGCCAAGCTTTCGAGGTGCGATTTCTGGATTCAGGAAGTGAAATTCTTGGGACATGTTGTGTCATAACAAGGAATATCAGTTGATTCTGAGAATTTGAAGGCTGTTATGACTTGGGAACAACCCCGGAATGTTTTCGAGATTTGGAGCTTCTTGGGCTTATCAGGATATTATCGTCATTTTGTTAAAGACTTCTCAAAGTTAGCTTCTCCAATGACTGCTCTGACTCGAAAGGGAGTGAATTTTTCCTGGAAGGATAAATTTCAGAGTTCTTTTGTTGATCTAATGCATTTTTTGACTACTACACCGGTGTTAACTCTTCCTGAGGCTAGGTTAGGTTATGTGTTCTTCTGTGATGCATCGGGTTCAGGTTTGGGATGTGTCCTTATGCAAGGTGATCATGTTGTTGCCTATGGATCTCGTCAGCTTAAGGATCATGAGAAGAATTATCCTACCCATGACCTTGAACTTGCAGCTGTAATGCATGCTCTTAAGTGTTGGAGACATTACCTTTATGGAGAAAGGTTTATCATGTATTCAGACCAAAAGAGTTTGAGTTATATCTTCTCTCAAAAAGATCTAAACCTTCGCCAAAGGCATTGGGTGGAGTACCTGCAATCTTTCGACTTTGACATTTCCTACACCCCAGGGAAAGGGAATGTAGTTGCAGATGCGTTGAGAAAGAAAACTTTATCTCAGGCTATGAAAGAATCTTTAGAAGAGTGGAGTTTGATGGATCTTTTTTCTCAATTGCATATTAGAGTTCAGTGGAAGCGGAATGAAGTTTCATTATCCAGTGTTCAGTTGACTTCTTCTCTCCTCAAGTTCATTCTTCAGGAACAACAAATGGATGATGAATTCCGTGTCAATTAGGAATCTCTTTATGGTGGGGAGACTGACACCTTGTGGTCGTTCCCCAAAGAGGGTGTTCTGTGTTATCAAAACCGTTACGTTGTGCCGTTATCATCTAAGAAGGATGTGATGAGGGATTGTCATAAATCTCAGTGGGTTATGCGCCCGGGGACCACGAAGATGTTCTATGATATGCGGCGACAGTTCTGGTGGACAGGTATGAGACGAGACATTTCTGAGTTTGTATCTTGTTTCTATACATGCCATCAGGTGAAATCCGAGCACCAGAAACCTTCGGGTTTTCTTCAACCACTTCCAGTCCCTACATGGAAGTGGGATGAAATATCAGTGGACTTTGTGGTTGGGTTACCTCAAACCCAGAAGAAGAAGAATGCGATATGGGTTGTGATCGGCAGACTGACCAATTCGGGTCACTTTATACCTATTTGAGATACAACCAAAGTTGAGGAGTTAAGAAATGTATATGTGAAAGAAATTGTTCGTTTGCACGGAGTTTTATCTGCAATAGTCTCTGACAGGGACCCTCGGTTTACTTCTCAATTTTGGAGAGGCCTTCAGGAGGCACTGGGATCTCAGGTCCATTTGAGAACGACCTACCATCCACAATAAGATGGCTAGATAGAGAGAGCTATTCATATCCTTGAGGACATGCTCTGTGCCTATGTTCTCAACTTTGGTGGATCTTGGGATGATCATCTAGAGTTAGATGAGTTTTCTTATAACAACAGTTATCAATCTTCGATTAAAATGGCTCCTTTTGAGGAATTGTATGGTCATCCATGTAAATCTCCCTTATGTTGGTCATAGATTGGTGAAAGTTCTTTGGTAGGACCGAGTTTGGTCTAAGAGACTACATCTAAGATCCAGTTTATTCATTAGAGAATGTTGACAGCGCAAAGTCGGTGCAAGTCTTATGCTGACTGTCGCCGTAGACCTTTAGTGTTCTCAGTTGGGGACCATGTGTTCTTGAAAGTTTCACCCCATTTAGGTCATCGATGGAAAGGGTGGTAAGGGAAGCTTGCTCCTCGTTTCGTGGGACCTTTTGAGGTTGTTGGACTCATGGGGAAAGTTTCTTACCATATGGCGCTACCACCACAGCTGACGTCGATACATAACGTGTTCCATGTATCGCAGCTGCGAAAGTATCTCTCAGATCCATCTCATGTTGTGAGCTGGAGTGATCTTGAGATTGAACTAGATTTATCTGTGACTGAATGACCAGTCAAGGTTGTTGATTCTGAGACCAAGGTACTTCAGGGGAGAATGATACCTTTGGTCCATATACTTTGGCAGCATGGTTTAGATTCTCATGAGACGTGGGAAAGGGAGGAACTAATGAGGGAGTAGTGGCCTCATATTTTTGGCGTGGAAGTTTCTTCATAGGCTTTTTGGGGACAGAAAGGTCTTATGTTGGGGAGGTTGTAACATCCCGTTACGTTTTCAAGTACTTGTGATGTCTCTAAGTGCCTCTATTTTGGAGTAGTGACTTGGGGGTGCGTTTGGGTGAAACTTTAAGTAAAACAAAAAGGCAATGGCTTGTGCACGGTTTGCGCATGGTTTGATAAATCGTGCGATCAAACCATTCCAACCAAGCAGCACTAGACAGTGGGGTATGCATGGTGTGCGCACAGTTTGGTAAACCGTGTGACTAGACCATGTAGACCAGCCACCCTGGATAGTGATATCTGCATGGTGTGCGTACGGTTTGACAAACCGTGCAGTCACTTAAAAGTAGATCCTTAAATTGTGGATCTTGGCCATTTTGACTCTAAGTGCTTCTTTTTTCCTCCTATGTGGCCCTAACTCGGGATTTTTCTTCTCCTGGGGTCAAAGAAGGTTATCCCTTTATTCTGGAGGCGATCTAAAGGCTCCTCTTGGGGAATCGAAGCGGTATTCTCAAGGTATGTGGTCGTTCTTCATCATTCTTGATCAGTTTCTTAGATATACTTCTCCTCTTCTCTCAGTTTCTTAGATCTACACCTGTTATGGGTAGATCTAAGTGTGTGGTACCAAATTTGATGAGATTTGGTCTTGATCTTGCTAGGAGAAGATATCTAAGGTGGGTTCTTGAAGAAGAAACCCGGTTTTCTTGAGCGTTCTCGACCGTTGTGGTTTTGGTCAAAACCTTCAATGTAGGTGGTTCCTTCCCGACATGCCAAATTGATTATCCTTCTATTTCTTGATTTATCTCAATTATTGATTTAAATTCAATTGCTCAAGTTTCTTTCAATTAAATTGATAAAAACACGATTCCATTGAATTGAGATATTTGAAATGGTTTTGGCATGAAAATTTGGAAAACCCCAATTCCATTGAATTGGGTGTGGTTATGGAAAATTGGTCGATTTAAGTTGTTTAATTTAAATTTTGGATTTGATGGAAATGTTTTCAATTAAATTGTTGAATTTAATTGTTGAAATGAAATGTGTAATGATGAAATTGGTTTTGAATGGATTTCAAAATTATAAAAAAGGCTTAAAATCATTTGATAGAAACCCATTGGTTTTATCTTATGAAAGAGGCATGATTTGAATAAAAACTGTTTTGGTTTTAAATGGAATGAAATTGGCACTTTTGAAATGGAAGAATGGGATTGATCATATTTTAAACATTCTTAAAATAGTTCGCCCATCATGTAAGAGCGCATGGAAGCCTTAGGTAGTTAGTGAGTTATTTAGATACACTCTATGGTACGACAACGTTCTAAAACATACATGTGGAAGGTCACATCCCCGACAGGTTGGTGACAAGTCTCCTTTTGACATTGTCATAGGGACGTGTGTATACACATTTTTCTGAGTTCACATAGAGAGTGTGGAATCCTATAACTGGTCAATACTATCGTACCTTTTGGCAGATGACCACGTTTCTCGCTTGTTTATTTATATTTGAGATATAAATGTATGCCAATGCTTGAGAACTGCTTTACATGCCTCTGAATTTATATAAATTGTTTTATATAAAAGTTTTACCTAAGCCATTGTTTTAGAAATATGACATCATTTTTAAAGCCTTTGATTGAAATATTTATTCTGATCATTTGAAAATGTTCATCATATTTTGTTAGAATATGCTTTTGAAATGCCAAACCCGTTTTTTTAGAATTGAAAGCTTTTATTTGTATAATATATATTTGGCATCTGTTATGGAATCTTTGGTGGTATCCTACTATTCTTAGGCTCACACCCTACTTTTTTCTTCAGGTGTTTGTAGACTTTCTTCTTCTAGGATCGAGCAAAGGGAAGGGACCTCTTGGAGGTGGATCCATTTGTTGATCTCTGGTCTTGGTGAGTTGTGTCCTTAGGGACTTTGGGACTGTTTTTCCCTTTTCAGTACTTGGGTTGTAGTACTTTGGAATTTCATGCCTCTTTGTATTCTGGTTCATCACTCCCAGTGGAGTTTCTTCAGTTATTCATACTGTTTGTTTTACTCTTGCTTCCGCATTCTTGTGTCAAACATTGTTCCCACTTGAATGTTGTACGATGCCAGGTGCTAGTCTTAGACCCGTGGGGATCGGGAATGCCCTTCAGGCTATGTCAGGGTCGGCTCGGTTATTGGGTTACCAGGGTACTCGGGCTGGTTCATGAAACATCCTGAAGTCCATGGTTAGTGTGTAGAAACTTTCTAGGGCACCCATATGGAAATAATTTAATACCTCAATTAAATGAAACCTCGTACGAAGTTTTACCATGTAATATAAACCCTTTATCACAATATCTCTAATCGTGAAGGTTGCATGCTAGTTCCATAAACCTATATGCTCGATATCACTTTCTTTCACTTCCTAGAAATAGAACATTCTGATAGAATACCATATCCATGGATTTATTTAGGGTATTTCCTTTCCATTAAAGGGCATGATATATTAACTTCTATCAGTGAACATAAGGGATAAATATTTTCTCTCATTATTTATTAATGAAATATTACTAATGACACACCCAACATATCCTACCTCAACATGAACATCGTTCATCAGGGTTTTCATCAATACATAAAAGTACATGACTAATAATATCCATTAGTAATGATCTTATAGTTTAAGGACCAATACACACGTCCTGAGTTATGAACATTCAATGACACTTATAAATGTGTATTTCCTACTGTCGGGTCTCGTTCTCATAATATCCTACTGGATATCACCAAGGGAGTACACCATGAGAAGTTACCTTAATGTATTATGAGTCTACACCCCTAATATCCTATATCATTTGGGTCCCCCAAATGATATCATCCGACCATAGATCATATATCTAAGAATAGCGTCATAACACTTTTGGTTTCTCATCATAGTGGGGAACTACTATGAACTTTCGGTGAGACAACTACTATTGGGACATTATCACATACAATGTTACGGTAGAAAAAAAATCATTATGTGATAAACAATTTATTGATATTAAAAAAATGTGAATATAATTTTTCATAATGTACATAGAATTTTATTCTAGGGAACCAATTCCATCAGACTCCCACTTTCACTAGAGCCAACTGCTAATAACCTTCAGTCCGCTAGCTCTCACATGATAATCATAATTTTGATGAGATAAGCCTTTAGTCAAGGGGTATGCCATGTTATCTCATGTGGATACTCTGATTAATGTAAATTCACCCTCTTATGAAAAATCTTCAAGAGGTGATACTTTTAGAGTATGTTCTTTGTCCATTGATGTGACCTTGGCTCTTTTGCAAGATCCACCGCTATAGTATTATCAGAATAAAATGAAATAGGGTCTTTAATTCTATGTACCACATCAATCTACAAGAAAATTTTTTGAATCCAAAAAGCTTCATTGGATTCATCAGAAGCCACTATATTCTCAGAATTCTCTATAGGATCAACAAAAATTGGCTGTATTGAACTCTTCAAGCTCATAGCTCCTCCGTTGAGACAGAAAACATATCCCGAGGGAGAATTCAGATCGTTTTGATCAATCTGAAATCTAGAATCAGCATACCCTTTGAAAAAAATCTCATCGTCTCCTCCATATACTAGGTACATATACTTTGTTGTTCATAGATAATTAAGGATATAATTAACAGTTGTCCAATTTTGTTCTCATGGATATGCTTGATATTTTCCTACCATACTCAATGCATAGGAAACATCAAGTCCAGTATGTAACATGGAAAACATGATTGATCCTATATTTGAAGCGTATGAGATCTTACACATTACATCTTTCTCTTGTTGTGTCTATTGACACATTTTCTTAGAAAGATGTAAACCATGTGACACTAAAACTAATACCATCTTGGATTTTTCCATACTAAATACCTATATTATCTAGTCAATATATTTACTTTGGCTTAGTTCAAGAATCCTTTTCAATCTATCATGAATGATCATAATCCCTAGAATGTAGGCTACTTTTCCTAAGTCTCTCGTGGAGAAGCACATGTTCAACTAGTCCTTAACTTACTATAATACTGTTTTGACATTTCCAATAAGTAATATGTCATCAAAAAATACTACTAGGATAATGATCCCATTTTCAGTAAATCTTTTGTAAACACACATCTCACATTCATTTTTAATGATACCAAATTATCTTATAGATTCATGAAATTGAATGTTCCTTGACATGGATGCTTTATTCAAACCATAAATGTATCTCTAAAAATTGAAAAGCCTTTTGGCATCATTTTGTGTCACAAAACATTCTGGTTGTGTCATATAGACATATTCTAGAAGGTTACCATAAAGTAATGTAGTTTTAACATCCATCTTCCAAATCTCAGAGTCATGGTAAGATTATATAGAAAGTATGATTCTAATGGATTAAAACATGGAAAATGGTGAATGTATTTCATCGTAGTCAATTCCTCAACTCTATTTGAACCCTTTATCAACAAGACTTATTTATAGGTACTAAATATACATTCCATGTACAATTTTTACTTGAATACCCATTTACATCTAACACACATTACATCAACTGGTACATCGACCAGAACCCAAAATTAGTTATGATACATGGAATCCATCCCATAATTCATACCTTCAAGCCATATTTCATCTTCTGATTTCTATACCGCCTCCTTGTAGGAGAGAGGTTCATCATTGTCCAACAATAATGAGTCACCCACCTCGGTGACTAGAAAACCATATCAATATGGATCTCTTACCTCTCTTATACTCCTATGAAGTACTTGGGTTTCAGGAACTACTTCTTCTATGGGGACTTGATGAACTTGTTCGTGTACAAACTTCTGTGTATCTTGAGCATCAACTTAATCGAAGCCTATCATCCTCCCACTAACCTATTTGAGGATTTTCTCCCTCTCAAGAAATATGACATGTATGTTGAAATTCACTTTATTTTTTGAGGTTTGTATAGATAGTGTCCCTTTTTTACTTGGGATACACTATAAAGACACAATTTTTGCCCTGGGGTGCTAGTTTGTTGCTTGAGAAATTTTTAACAAATGCCTTGCATCCCCATACACATGTATGGACCGAAATGGGTTTCTTTAAACTCCATAGATCGAAGGTAATTCCATTTTCTACTTTATATGGTACTCAATTTAATGTGTATGTTGTAGTTTGTAATGCATATCCCCAAAGGGATAACAGACGATCGGCATAACACATTACCAACCTTACCATATCCAACAAGGTACAGTTCTTCCTTTCACTGACTACATTCCACTATAGTGTATAAGGTGGAGTAAGTTAAGAGAGAATACCAAACTCCCATTAAAATTCGATGAACTCATGGTTAATATATTCTCAACCTATATCCAATCGAATATCCTTTATATTCTTATAAAGATGATTCTCTACTTTATTTTTGAATTCCTTGAATTTATCAAAGTACTCGGACTTACACATAATCAAGTAGATATATCCATATTTACTCAAGTCATTAGTAAAAGTTATAAAGTACGAATAACCCCCTTTAGATTATACTAGAAATGGTCCTCACACATCAGTGTGTACCAATCAGAGAAGCTCTGTGGCCCTTTCACCCCATCTACTAAATGATGGTTTGGTTATTTTATTTTGTAAACAAGAATGAAATCTATGAAGTGTTTTTATCTCAAAAAAAGTCTAAATAACCATCTTGAAAATTATTTTTAAAAAATTTCTCATTAACATGACCAAGATTGTGATGCCACAATTGGGTGTTATATGAGTTGTTTGAACATGATTCATTATCGATTGCCAATAATTTTTTCATAATTTAATTCATAAAGACCATTACATAAATGTTCCATACCATAACATATGTTGTCTTTATAATATAAACAACTTTTATTTCCGAACTTGAAAATGAACCCATATGTATCTAAACATGATAAAAAATTATATTTTTGGTAACAGTAGGTTCATAATAACAATCATGAAAAACCCAAATCATTCCAATCAACAGTGATAGGTGGTATTCACCAATGATAAGATCATCTAACCTCACACCATTGGCAGCTCATAGATCCACCTCTCCTCTATCAATTTTAAAAAATATATTTGGTTCCTACATTTGAATAAAGATTTTATCACTACAATCTATAAGTAATACCCAATGTGTAGAAATGGAAATATTGCACTTGATAACAAACACACATTTGGCTTCCCATTTCCTCTGGGTGAAGTTTCTCTTTCAGTGGCTTGACTTGCCACATTAAAAACATACAACCTCGTTTTACTTACTCCACCTTTGGGTTTTCTTTTTCTTGGTAGGATGGTGATCAGGGAATTTTGACTATATATAACTCTTAGGACCCTTTTTTTGTCCTTTCACTTCCTATTCACCAAAAGGACTGTGTTTTTTTCATGCCCCATATCCTTATCCACTTGGAGAATCAAGGTTATAAGTTTTGATAGAATCTTCTCATTATTTATCATATTATAATTCACAAGAAAACTAGAGAAGGCATTTGCATGTGATGAATGTATGAGATATGTATTCAAATCATCTGAGAATTTAATCCATAAGATATCTAGACTCTCAATATTGCTAATAATATTGACTAAATCAGGCCTAGATAGTACATAATCTACAAGATTAGCCATAAAAAAAGTGTTGGAGATCTCATACCTCTCTTGTCTCACCTTATCTTGATAGAGATCCTGAAGTTGAGGCATCATGATATAGGCATCCATATCCCCATGTTTCTTCAAGAACATATTGGACATGAATGATATATTGAAGCTCTAAACATATGTAGCATTATTCCGATGTTTCTCACATAGAGAGAGCTCTTCATCACTCGCCTCATTTATAGGTGAAATTGGTAAAGGATCTTCCAAAACATATAATTTACTTTCTTGGAAAAGGATGACTCATAGGAAACTTTGTCACTCTTGAAAATTCATGTTGGTGAAAGTTTTTCCTTCCTGAGTATGTATCGAAGTGGTATTTTTAAGGTAATTTTAATACCATTTCTAAAAATAAGATAATAAAGGATTTAGTATTTTATCAGATAAATTTAGACAAATAAAAAAATATTATATTTATTAGTCTCCCAGTATTTTATTGAAACCCAATATCACTCACCATTGGCTTTAGAATACCCTATTTATTGGACATTCAAGTGGCAAGGATCTATATTCCCCTTCTCATCACCAAATAATTGGTTAGTCAAGAAACATGAAAGGTTTTAGGTAGGAATTCCAAATTCCAATCTCATTAAATCATAGTTCCTTGATCCATTGATTGGACTCCCTAATCCTGAAATCATTAATTTAGATTTCCTCAACCTTTTCCTGTTAGTTACACCAAGTCCTACTTTGGCAGTCAATCCTTGATGTGAACTAAGTAAATTCAACCCAAAACCTCATGTTAGAATTCTTTGATAATTGAAATCACCCCAAATTTGTTTTTTCAAGCACATTAAACTATGGTTTGATTCTAACTAAAGTAATGGAAGGATATACCGACGTAATATTTTATTGAGGGGTTTTATCCTTTATATGAAAATTACCAATTGTTATCTTTATCACGTACTTGTTAATATTTAGTGTAATTACTTAAGTGATTAACCGTGTCTTTAGATAATATTTACAAATAATCCAGTTTGTTTTAGTTCCATCATGTATGCTTGTTAATTCATTATTTATGTGATCGTGAAAAAACATCTATAATGAATAACCATGCAACTGACAGAAGTAAAATTAATGATATGATCATGATCTTTTTCTAATAGTTAGTATATCTAGTTGTTTATAAACAAACTAATGAACTAGGTCAGAAACAATGGAACCATTTTAGGGTCATGTTTATAGCTTTCCACCTCTCCACCTCTGTATCACCATCGATGGGTTTCACCACATCTGCTAACTTGAACCAAATCCACTAGTTTTGGAGATCCATCAATTACATATGATTTTACTCACATGTAGGTGAGGTGTTAAAGAGGTTTTACATAAAATAAACCATGGGAATGTAGGCCCTCAATATTAATGGGGAGATAAGGAATGCAGGCCCACAATTTAATTTAATAAAAAATTAAAAGGAATCCAATCACATTCAATGGTCTGGTCTAGCTCATGATCATCCACACGCATGCAATGAAATCCATATTTAATAAAACATGCATTCAATTCTTTAATCATTCTTATTTAAAATAAATATCATTCAAATCAATTAATTATTATATTTAATTAATAATTCCTTTTATCTTAATCATTTATTAAATTTCCTTGAGATTTTGATCCATTATAATTTTAACAACTCAAAATTTATTTAAAATTAACCTTGTACATAAATGTACCTTGGAGGTAACCAGATGAATACCCGTCAAAATCTACTAATCATGTATTATACTTGTATAAAATTTATTCTTTGTGACATATAACATACCCGAGTTATCACGTACTTTCATGATGTGTACTTTATAGATGATTACATGAATGAAATAAATTTTTAATAATGTGTCATGCTTTAATGAATGTAGAATAATAATTATAATACAAATTATACATGATTTTAAGATCTAAACATTAATTAGATATCAAATATTTAATTTTGCATAATTTGGTAATAGTATATAGCATGTAGATCCAATGTACACGACACATACTACCTTCACCATCTATCTGAAGTACACAAATTGGGACTCATCATGTGAGGTGTACTTAGAAATTCTTGGAGTACACGATTTGTCTAGTGGGACACACACCATGTTGACTCCGCGTTACATGTTCAACAGTATGCTAAAACATATATGGGATACACAAAACAAACCTAACCCAAAAGGCACTATATTCCATGTCCAGTGGGCCACATGGTGTGTAGTCTAGCTGACCATGCACCAGTTTGTCCCAGTCAACACATAGTGCAAGAAATAACTAAAACGTGTGTATTTAATTCACATGGGTTGAGTAATTTCTGAATTAACTCCTGGTTCATTAATCAAAAATACATAGTGTGTAACTATAGTTACATGGAATGTACTATTGTGTTATCCAGTCAGAATTCTCGGTACCTCTGGATGAGTTCCTTGATTTTATTTTAATCATAAAATTGATCATTTCTATTAGATATGTGAGAAATGATGGAGGAAGAAACAAATCTCATTATTCAGATTAACTGAATGATTAAACAAGAATTGAAAAACTAAATTATGAACACACAAATCCCCAAAAGTTTTAATAATTATAAACAGTATGACCACTCTAACACCACTTGTAGGTTTTAGGAATAGTAGATGCATGGGATGGACAATGCCCAACTTTTCTTTTTTTCCATATTCAATGAAAAACCTAGGATCCATTCGATGATGAATTCCATAATCCACAGAATAGAATAAAACAAACAATACAATGGAATAGAAACCCAAAAACAAGAGAGAGGATGAACATATATTTTTTATAATTAATTTAATTAAATAAGAATTTCCTCTAAGGTTTATTGATAATTCATTAATGTGTTCAAACATAGATCTACAATACACCATCATTGTATTGTTGAGATCAAGGGTTGATATCCTCTAGTCATGATCCAAATGTGTTCCATGAATCATAGGACGTCACCCAAGGAGTCTTTGGGTGCTGTCATGGATGATCCTTACACTTGTGTTGTCCTCCTTCGATCGCCTTGAGAACCGCTTCCAAAGCGTTCTCCATGATAAGATGGAGGATAATGTATATCCTTCTTGAGATCATTCATGGAGATGAAAAAACTGTCTAGTCTTGATAGTTTTTCTCCAAAATTTTGTTCATAACTCAATAGGTTTCACTTGGATTTCCCTTTTCTAATGAAGGAATGATATAACTAGACATTTATTTCACTAGGGTAATAACAAAATAATTTTCACAAGTGCCTCTGATTATATCATTAATCCTAGAGAAACCCCCATGTCAAATAATAAAAACAATATTATTATTTCTTAACATATTCTTAACATATGAGTTATAATTAAATATTATTTAATCAAATAATATTCAATATTATTATTTCTTAGTTGACCATTAAACTCGGTTTTCCAATCCTCCTCGATATTTATTTATTATTCCTCCCACAATATATTATCTCGAATAACTAGTGACAAAATAAATTCAATAATGCATATATGAATAATTATTAATCCATGACTAAGAATAATATTTATTCAAGTTGTTAAATAATAAAAAATTTAACTGAGATTCTGGATACACTTAGTGTGTGACCCTATAGGCCTCTTTTTTAGTGGCATAAATAGAGTAGCCTAAAGTCCAAGGTTAGAATCTAGAAACATGTCAAGGAACCCATAGAGAAAGAAGTTAATGATGTAATAAAACATCACCTCATATGAACTTTTATCATGTAATATAATCCCTTTATCACAATATCTCTAATCGATCAGATTGCATGCCAGTTCCATCAACCTATATGCCCAATATCGCTTTCTTTGATTTTACAGAAATATAACTTTCTTATAGAATACCATGTCCATGGATTTATTTAGGCTATATAATTTCAATTAAAGGGCCTGAGATATTAACTTTTGTTAGTGAATAGAAGGGATAAATTCTTTCTCGTATTATTCATTAATGAAATATTACTCATGACACACCCAATGTATCCAACATCGCCACAAACATCGGTCATCATTGTTGTCATCAATACATCAAAGTACATGAATCATAATATCCATTAATAATAATATTAATGCATAAGTAAAAATACACACATTTGAAGATAGAAACATCCAATGACACTTATAAATATTGTTTTCCTACTGTTAGGTCTCATTCTAATAATATACTACTAGATATCACCAAGGGTGTTTACCCTGAGAAGGCGCCTTAATGTCCTATGAGTCTCCAACCCTAATCTCATGTATCATTTGTGTCTCTCAAATGTTATCATCTAACCATAGAACATATATCTATTAATAATGTCATAACACATCTAGGATCTCATCATAGCAGGGAACTGCTATGACCTCTTAGTATGAAAGCTACTCTTGAGACATTATCACGTATAATGTTACATAGAAGAAAAATCATGATGTGATAAGTAATTTATATATATTAAAAATCCATGAATATAAGTTATCATATAGTCTATAGAAGTTAGTTTTAGGGAACCAACTACAAAAGGAAAGCCATGGGTTTTAAATATATTTAGTGGTGGAATGTCATTCCTCCCATGAATGGTGTCTTATATCAGAGTTATTCGTTCATTACATATATGTTTAAAGTGGTTAAACCAAATTTTGAGTTTTCTTTGAATATATTGTAATGGATTAAATCTATATAATGATTTCCCCTATACTTTTTCATTGTTATTTTTTTACTTTATTAATATTAGAATCTATACTTGGTAAACAAATTTTGAATGAGCATGTATGTTTATTTATGTTATATCCTATTGAAGTCACTAAACAAATACCCATGTATTTTTTGTCCTTATTCCATGATATTAATAAAAAATATTGTAATGAATATATATGTGTGTTTTTTTATCTTCAATAATCCATGTATATCAGATACACTATATAATTTATCATATGTAATGATTTGTATGGCCATGAATATAGAATATTATGCTTGATATGGATTTTTGTGGGATTTTGTCACCCTGTATTAGTTGTGATGTTAGGAAATGACAGTAGATGTTTTTGAATGACATGTTTTTGCTTAAAATTGATTCTCTGAAGCATGTTGGTTGGAATTTTGATTTCATACATATATTTTCAGGATTATGAAATGGTTTCCTCTTATACATGGTGTTTAGAGGATTATAGTTTAATTGAAACACATATAAACATGATTCCATGTATCATATATGAAACTATGGGTCCTTGTTTTTTAGTTCTTCGCTTAAGGTTTTTATACACGTTACTCAGAGTCATCCTTATTATACTTATATATTATACATCATATGGGGGAATGGATAATTATAAGATATGATATAATATATCTATATATATTACTTATAACAAGAACATTGTTCCTCCCATGGGATATCTTATGCAATTTCTCTATGGGATGATGATTATGGAACTATTATATATGATAACTTTATTAAAAAGGGAAGGGTTACTCCCATGTGAGATAGTTTATATTGTTCATCCTAAGAGGGATAATTATAAATTCATATATATGGGTATTTATATATATTTATTGATATCAATTTATATGTATATGTACACTACCTCTAATAGTTTATTTATTAGGTCAAACACATTCAATTAATATGTCCCTTATGGTAGATAGGTACCTTACTTAGATTCTAATCTTGGTTAGAAATTAGTTTGGATGATTTTTCCAAAAATTATTAATGTTTTATTGAAACATTCCCTCTACAGTTCAATTCATTCAGCTAACATGTATACTTCATTAGTATTACTACATTCATACTAGTACTTTATTGATATAATCTATATGTTTAATTATGATATTCCTACTATATGTTCCTACATTACACATATGACTATATGAAAGTCTCTCTAAGGTTATTTTGTGTCCTCCATAAGATATAATATTCTAACGCCCAATACATGTTCCATTGGTGATTCATGTAGACTCACTTTTTCATGACCCAATTATATAAAGGTTCCTCTTAGTGTAAGTTTTGTTATCACTTATTATATGTATCTGTTTTTGGTCTAGATATTCCCCTTTTTATGTATTTTAGGAATGGTTCAAGTTATGTGATGTTGTTAATGTGTGATTATATATATGTTTCACATTTTTTTGAAAAGATATGTTATACCTGCCCAATAATTTCATACATAAATATTAAATATTATTATATGAATATTCAATATATAACATGATGATCCATTCCCCAACCATAGAATTTACTGTTTTTAGAGTCTATATACATGGAAATATTATTTTTGTATAATATTCTTAATCAATCGTAATATTATTCCCACTTTATACCCTTCTTGTCATTCCCTATAAGAATTCATTCTTAAAAAACTGGGAAAATAAAATATATGGATTGGTGATATCAAATGAATAGTAATGGTAAATATGGGATATTTAAATCAATGATCATATTAAACACTAAGATAAGAATATGAGTATGAGATCATGAAAATAACATAAAATTTTCACACCCTATATATAATATATTATAAATATGAGTCATTGAATAAAAAATTATAATTAAAAATACATGATTCATAATAGTGATAAAATTTCATAATAAATCCTAAAACATAAGTTTATATCAAAATCATGTAAAAAATGTGTGGAATAATAATAGGCATAGAAACTATTTAATATTTCATTGTTAATTATTGATACTGTAAAACCAAGGTGAACTAGAGATCAAAACCTATTTCTAAAATCATAATGGTCCAGTGATCATCACCAATTTCCTATAGTGTACCAAACACATTGAATTTTTTCCGATAGTGTATCAATCACATTTCATTGTTTCCTAAAATGGATAAATAACATCAAATTGTTTCCCATAATTATATCATAACATATACAAATATTCCCAATGATTTATAGGGATTTATAATTCAGGTCCCACTAATCAAATATTAAAAAATATTCATATGTGTTCCATAAGATCATAAAAAATTCATCATATCATTGTAACATAACCCATTGAAAGGAAATATGTTTCATAAACATTTTTTCGTTTCTCTATATCTAAACCATCGAAGATAAAAATGTTTCATAAAAATATCATCATAAAATATCATAAAATATCTAGATAAAGAATATTTGTGGTATAATTAGATAATATCCACAGTAAAATATATTTTTAATCAAATGATATTATCATAGTTGAAATTCATTTTAAAGGTCAATGGATTATTTCTTATGGAAAATATTCTTTTCATTTTCAAATCACATCATTAAAATAAAAAAATTTATAGAATAAAATAGAAATAATTTTCATCAAATTGATCCTTGTAAAATTGTAAAGGATGCTTCAAAGCAATGAGCGGTCATGTTGGTGGGAAATTAAGTCGATGTTGTGTATACTAAAAAAGCGTTCCTTTCATATTTTTGATAAAAATTAAAATGTACCAATTTTAGATAATGATAAAAAGATTATATTGAATAATTTTTATAGAAAGTAAAACGTGGGTAAAAATGAATTTAATAAACCATTTTAGAAAAATAAAAAACATTCGTGATTAAATTTTAATGAAAACATGGAAATATAAGAAATCGAATCTAAACTAAATAATAAAGTATAATTGGGTTTCCTTAAAATCATTCTCTTGATATCTTGAGTACTTTCAGTGAGGAAAATTAAAGAAAAATAATTATTTTACATAAATAACAAGAGTAATAGTTAAATTAAATGTATTTATCAAATAAGGATCATATAATTTTCTTAATAGAAATTCAAGCATAAAAAATCCCAATTGAAATTGGATTGAAACATAAATCCCTTACCTAAAGAACCGCCTTTCTTCATGAACATTAAAAAATCAATTTTAATAAATATATATTTATTAAATATGTATTATTCAACCATAATCATATATATCATACCATATATTATTTACATATAACATTTTATCACTCATTTATTAATAATTTATTATTAAAATAACTATTCTTGGTGATAAGTACATCATTTTTCATTCATGTTTTGGTTTGTTACTCCCCATCCATATTCATTGATCAAAGTCTCAAAAAAAAATTAATAATGAAATAGATATCATATATATTAAATAAATAAATAAATTTATATAAATTTATCCTTACAAGGTAAAGATATAAAAATGAATTACAACATTCATGGAGACGGTATGTTGTATGCATACATGAACATTGTTTTACCTATTTGAAAGATAAAACAAAATAAATTTTAATAATTATTCAGATTTACAGAAAAATTATTAAATTATATATATCATATATAATCATTAATTATATCTACAATACCATCAATGTGAAACTGAAGTGAAAAGTGAATCTTGTCTCTTCGTGGAGGTGGTAGTCCACGCGTACGCATGGGTGACATTATCATTACCGCACAGATGGAAAGAAGGTGGGTAATGGTTATTACATCATCAAAATTATAGTTTATTATTTTAATGATACATAATTATTTTTTTAATAAAGGATACCATATAATTATTAACTATATAAGGATAAATATATTAAGAGGGGTTAGTTAATATGATTACATCATCTTCAGTAAGCCTCCATTGTTTTCTTCTTTAGGGTTATTTTACTGGTCTTTTAAAAATATAAAAAATTATAATTTATGAATATATAATTTAATTAGAAAAATTGGCAGGTTTTAGTCAATATATAATTCCCAAAATGTGTTTCTATGAGAGGAGAATTTGTTCCCTTTATATGTTAGGAGAGGGCCCTCTTCAAATTACATTAAGTATTAAATTAATATTAATTAATCTTCAAGTTAATGTTTCCCAAAATAGATATATTTAGAATATAGTTTGGTTACTTTACTATCACCCCTCATATAATAAAATTTTGATAGGTTTAGGTGTTGTTCTAAACCTTATATCATTGTTTTAACCTGTAGTTACCCTTTTTGAGAACTAACACAATATCAATGTTTTTTAATCTTTAAGGAACACATATTTTACCATAAAAAGAAAAATGGACCATAAATTGATTACGTATGATATCTTAAACCATATTAATTGTACTTGGATAAAGTTTTTATTTCTATGAGTTTTAAATCTTTAAATATTTTTTTTATTATAAAACATCATTAATGTGATTTTTGAAGCATTCATTTAATTTCACTGTTAAAACAACATGAATTGAAAAAATTTTGTCTTTGCATTACATAGGAATTTACGTTAATTATTCAATAACTAAAAAATAAAAATATATTAATATGAATAAAATATAATTAATATTTTTAATAATAATTTATAATGGAATGTATCATCTTTTTATACTTAAAAAAGGAGTATGGAGATATTAAAGTGAGGAGAATTCGATTTTGTATTTATTCTTCTCTTAAATTAATATAAAGGGTAAAATCTACGATAAATGGAATAAAATTTCCATATATTATAGAATTGGATTAATATGGTCAAACTAAACTCATCAAATAGTATTAATGAAAGTATTATAGAAATTTTAATGCCTTATCCATAAGTTTTAACAATATTTTACACGTTTTACCCTTACCGAGTGGACAAATAATTAACAAGGCTACTAATTATAATGAAAAAAAATAAAAAGGAACAATTTTAAAAAATTTAACCTCCTAATTGAAAATATTGAATATATTTTTTCAAAATTCAATTCAAAAATGTTGTATAATTTAATTTAATAGAAAACCAAAAAGTGCAATAAAAAACTATTTTTTTAGAAAAATGATTTCTTAAGTATAAAAATGTTTTCATACCAAATTAAACCAAAATGTTAATTCCAATGAACATATTTGGATTATTAATAATTTAGTATAACTATTTTTACTTTGAAATCATTTTAAAAAAAATTTAATAGAGTAAATGTTTGGAATAAAAATAAAGTTTTCAGTAAAAATTTGAATTCTCAGTATTCACTAGAAAATCTATCTTTTGAAAAAAATCACAAAAACTAAACCTATGATAGATGTGATATGATGATTTAAAATATTATATCATTTTTATCAGATACTATTTATATACTTTCAATAAATTAATTATAACATTCTCTCACAAAAACAAATAAAAATCATTTTTGAGGAATATTGTTTTTTCAAAGCATATGATGATTTTTCTCTACCTAAAAAATTTATTCATATTTTATAAAATTGGGGTCATTAATATTCATTCTAAAAATTTAATTTATAGGTTATAATTTTATACTATTCAACGACTGGAAGGATTATAAATAAATTTTCCATTTTGATTTAATAAAATGTTTTATTAAGTAATATGGTTATAGAAAAAAAACATGCACTTATTTGGTTTTATTAAATCCTATTGGATTTAAATTAAAATTAAGAATATTTACCAATGATAAAATATATAGTTAATATTAATCACATGATTAGTATAAATATTGGGTTTTCACAAATCTATTTGACAATGAAAAAATAAGTGATAGACTGAAGCGGTATGATTGTATCCTATGAAGCCCATTTATCAAAGCATCTGAGGGAGATTACATCACTAGGATTTACCCTTTTTGAATAAAAAGATGAGATCCAACAACTTAAGAATGAGATAAACCATTTACAGGATAAGTTCAAGCTTATCCAGATCATGACCCAAACCATATTCACCGACAGACCCTAAGAAAGTCTCCCCATTGCACACCTTAATCACAGGGAGTTTGATTGTGTAATCAATGGAAATGTATGAATACCATAATAATATGAATATTTATATTTTTAGTTTTTCAATATAAAAATGTTCATATTATATTCTTATCGTTACTTAATAAATGATTTTGATTTTATACAATAAAACACAAATGGTATTTTTATTATTATTAAATTTTAATTTAGAGGTTTATTTTGATGAATGGAAGATTATTAAAATAAATAATATTTTAATATAATAATTAAATAATTTTTACCAAATAGAAATGTTCAAATAATTTGTGTTATGGTGAATGTAATTTTTATAAGGGTTAATAAAAACTTTCATTGTAAAAAAACCCACAATTTTAAATAAATATCAGTTATTATTTTAAAAGATAAAATTTAAATATTTGAAAAATTATTTAGATAAAATGAATATTATTTTTTGAACCATAATTTAAAAGTGAACCAATGGTAAATTTTTCAAAAAATTTAGAGAATCGAATTTTGGGTAAAAAATACAATAAAATTATACTTTGGGTATAATGACATCATAATGTCTTAAAAGTAGTGTAATAAATGCAATAAATGGAATCCTTGAAAAATATTTCTTTTAAATTTAAAATAATGTGATGTTATGGTTATTTGTATAATTTTATAAATCATTAATGAATCCTTCAAAACCATTAATATATTTTAAGGTTTTAAAATCATTTCATTAAGAGTTTGACTCACATCCACATAAGAAAGGGTAGTATTTTATTCTTTAAGGACTATGAAATTATAAAATAAAGAAAACCACTCCCATTTGGAAGAGAAAATGGGGAAAACCTAAGAAGGATTATAGTTTTGGTTATTAAATAATATATATTCAAAAGCCTAAGTTTGAGAAATGATAAAAAATTTCCACTCATTTCTCATATAAACCCACTTAAGCTCTATTTTAACAAAACAAAAAATCTTTGGAGAACAATATTACTCTTCAATACCCTCTCTATAGTCCTCCCAAGGTGAGTACAAGCTCTTAAGAATCTCCTCTTAAGATTTTGGATTCACACACTCAAGCATGGGATCCTCACATTCTCTTCCTTATTAAAGTTTCCTTATTATCTTATGATTTCTATTTCCAATTCCAAATTCTGGGATATGAATTTACATGTACCTATTACTACCCATTTCATATCCAAAATAATGAGAGACCCTATTTTATCTCATCAAATCATTTTATTAATTTTTATACAATGTTGTTATGATGCAAAAAAATTCACTGTGATTTTTTTTATTCCAAAACAAATTGTGTAGTGAATTCCAAACACATTTCCAGTCAATGTTTTTAAACTTTATACACTTATAATTCTTTGAAATGGTACTTAAATTTATGTATTTAACACTTCTTGATCATGGAATAAAAAATTATGATGAATGAATCCATGTTGTATGATCAATGTGGCACACTTAAGCATGATAATGAAATTAAAGTTTCTGGTGCGCCCAGAATTATATAAGACTCCAAAGTGTTGGGTAATGTTTAGTCTCATGAGATTTCATGTTGGGATATGGAGTGAACTTTATTACTTTATGGTATGTTCTCTATTATAATTTCTTGTTAGTTATCTTTGACCTATATTTATGATGTAGTGTTTTAACTTGTTTCCACATTTCTCATGATTTGATTATCATGTTATATCATGCCATATTAATTAGGTTTATGATTATCTCACATTTTATTCTCTATTTATATGGATATTTTATATAACTTATCACCTTATTACTTGTTTTTATACCTTACTATGCTTTATAGCTCACCCCTTTCTTATGTATTTACCTAGTTATCCTATGTAGTTTAAAAAATCCATGGAATTTTAGAAGCATATTAAGGAAGTTTTAAATAATGTTGTTGGATATCATTTTCAAGATGATATTCTAGGTACCTAATTCAAAAATATACCATAATTATTTATATTTTCGGTTTTATTATTTTTACTTCTATGTAATTAATCAAGTATTAATGTGAATTAAAGAGTAGGGTTTTTATAAATGGTATCCGATGAAATGTTTAGTTATTTTTTGGGATTTGGATTAGAAAACTCATGAGAAAGGATTAGGGTCTAGACTATGTATAAGAAAACATACCTACATTTTGGTAAGTTTAGAGTAATTGGTTTATCACAAAAACACATCCCTTTCTAGATACGATAAGTGGATGTGGTTCTAGAACAAATGTACCTACGGGTAACAACTCTGACTAGGTGTGTTGGGTCTGACTCGACTTAATTTGGTACAAAATAAGGGACCTTATTATACATCTATTTTCACACTCTTAGGGGATATTCTTTGGTAAATTGAAAATCTCATTATGAAGCATTATTATGGGAACAAAAAAAATCTCATAAGAATATATGTTAGGAAATAGATCATGGATAACATAGTTTGAGGACTTGAAATTCATAAGTTAGAAAATAAATATTATTTATAATTTATAACATTAATGTCATTGGATTCACTTATATGAATTTAATAGTTTCAAAATACTCATCTCTAATTTTCTTTTTTATTTTGGACAATTGATGGAAACAAGAGGAATCAGGTAAAAAATCAAAAATACGGGAAATGTGAAGACTTACCCAATGAGATTCCCATTTCAATGGGAGTAGGAATCACAAAATTTATAATGATACTCTCTTAACTGAATTAGTTTTTTAATAGAAACCTGGATTTGGAGGATCACCAAAAACCACCAAAGAGATAATAATCTGAAATTGATAAAATTATGTGATGTCGGCCTATAACATTAAATGGATCATATGATCTGTTAATCATGAAAAAATGGACCTAATCCATTGAGAATATCTTCAAAATCCTTCAATGTTCTAAAAAAGAGAAGGTTCTACTGGTTATTTATCTTATGGAGGGAGAATATTTTCATTGTTATAAATTGATCAAAAATAAAAATCATGAGGAAGATATTAAAGTAATGGAATGTAAGGAATTCCATAAAGAAAATTTGATAAATATTTTCCTATAACTCTCTAACAAAATATAGAAAGATATTTCCTTTCCCTGAAGAAAAAAAGAAGAAAAATCTACCAATTCTTACTAGAAATACATCACAATACTTGCATGATATGTATTTTCCCTTGTCAATACCCTATAATACGAGGTTGAATTCTTCTTTGATGGGATAAAACCACATCTACAAAAATCCCTAGTGATTCGAGACTTTGATAAATATGACGAAATTGTATGATGTTACCTCAAAGTCGAACTGGAGATCGACGAATATCTAAAGCATAATGGGGGTAAGAAGTGTAAATTGCAGTTTAATTATTGAGGTTCTACGGAAAAATCTAATTTTTCCCTGAATTTTCAATATCCCACTTGTCAAAGGTGTAGAAAGATTCACCCCATAAATTTACTAAGGTGAACGATGAAATGCTTTAGGTGTCGGATGGAAGGAAACCATGAAAATGATTACCAATAGGAAAAACCCACTAATGCGTTGGAGGAAACAAATTATCTAGTCAATCCTCAATACATTTTTTATTTCTTAAAATGAATAAAAACTAGGGCACTTTGAAAATAAATTCACTAATCTGAGGGTTTTAAATGAAAACCAACAATATCCAAGGTAACAAGGGTAAGATTTTTTTATCACAACCGCTGAGGTGGATCCTGAAAATAAAGTGGTGACTGGTATGTTATTTATTCATTCAAGGATATTCAACATAATATTTGATTCTGGGTCCACACATTATTTAATATCATGAAATTGTATTAGAATTATTCAAACACCACCACAAATCAGGGAAGTAGAGTTATTGGTGAAAATGAAAAATGGGAAAATTATTTCATCATAGTATATAACTCCCCCCAATCATAATTTATGGGGAAAACATCCTATAGAACATTTTAATACTCCCTATGGTTAAATTTAATGCAATTCTAGGTATGGAGTGTCTTTTCCTATATAAAGGTAGCATAAATTTCCATGAGAAGAAAATCACTCTTCGTATCGTGATTCGACACCAGATTCTATTCAAGTGAAAAAGGTGGATGAAAATTTATTCTACCCAAATAATGGATATTATTTCCATATGATCAAGTTCATTTATCTCAAATGATTGATTCTAAGGAAAGAATCACCCTCAAAGACATTCTTATTTTGAGGGAATACACTGAGGTGTTTCCCAAACAATTTCTTGGTCTTCCTCCTAGATAAGAGTTTGAATTTTAAATCGAGCTTACACATATTTAATTACACTTATCCAAGAATCCATATAGAAAATATGTTTTGGAAATTAGGGAGAAAAAGAAAAAACTATAGGAGAATATATATAAAGGGTTGATACGCCCATGGGGTTCACTTTGGGGTGCACCAGTTCCCTTCATCTAGACAAAGGATGGGTCAATGCACCTTTGCATTGATTATTGGGAGCCCAAATAGATCATGATAAATAAAAATACCCCTTACTAAGATTGATGACTTGTTTTATTGTCTACATGGAGTGAAATACTTCTCCAAGGTGGATCTGTGGTCAGGATATTACCATGTTAGGGTAAAGAAAGAAGAAATTCCTAAGACTGCTTTTCATACAAGGTAGGGGTACTATGATTTCATAGTGATGCATTTCTCACTAAATAATTATATAAAAATATTCATGTAATTGATGAATAGATTCTTTGTATATTATATCGACAAATTTGTGGTAGTATTTATAGATGATATTTTAATATACTCCAAAACCAAGGAGGAGCAAGAGGAGAATCTTATAAATATGCTAAAGACCTTATGAAAGGAGAAAATTTATGGAGAGTACAAAAAACATGAGTTATTGATGAAGTAACTCTCATTATTGGGACATATTATCACAATAATGGGATATCCCTAAATAATTCAAAAGGAAACACAATTGAAGGATGGTTGACGTTAACATCAGTGATAGATATATGTATTTTCCTTGGATTAGATGGGTATGATCATCAATTTGTGAGAATTTTATCATGATTGTAAAACCCTATAACCAATATAAATTGAAATGGAGTCTATTTTTCATGGAATGGTGAATATTAAGAGAGTTTTAAATAGCTAAAAAGGATTATTTTCATTTCCCATATGCTCACACTACCCACAAGTGGATAACATTTCATGGTATTCAATGATGATATTAGGAAGGGAATGGGTTGTGTGTTAATTAATAATTACAAATTCCTAGCCTATGCTTCATGGTAGTTTAAAGTTCATGAATAAAACTACTAAACACATGATCTGTAGTTGGCTTTAGTGATTTTCTCTTTGAAAATATGGTGGCATTTTATCTTTGGGGAGAAGTTTGAAATATATATGGAACACAAAAGCCTCAAATATATATTCACATAGAAAGAGATGAATATGATCCAATGAATATGGTTTTATCTGATCAGGGACTATAAATTATCAATCCAATACCATCCTAGTAAAGAAAATAAAGTGGAAGATCCTCAAAGTATAAAGGATCTAGGAATTATAACATTTATGAGAATTGAGAGTGATCGATATTCTTATATTTGAAAAGGATGGACATGGAAATCATAAAGGAAGGAACATAATCAATCATTTCACAAATGATTTATTAACCATCCCTTATGGAAAATACAAATGGTGATTAGAGAGATGATGTGGGAATTTAGAAGAAAGTAGAAACTATAAGGAAATGTAAATCCTCCGAATTCAATGTTAATGAAGAAGTACACGTTAGATTAGGGTCAAGATTATGCATACCATAAAATCCTATGTTAATGAAAGACCTGTTGGTTGATACAAATAGTTAAACCTTATCCATCTACCTAGGAAGAACAAATATTTATCAAGATATTCAAGAAAACTATTGGTGGGATAATATGAATAAGGACATCACAAAAATATATAACATGATGTCTTGTATGTCATCAGGATAAAGAGGAAAGGAAATTATCCAAGTGGATGATGTAACAATTACCAATACCAACATAGAAATGGGAAAACATCACCATGTACTTTTTCACTGGTCTTCTGAAGACATCAAGTGGGAATAATGTTATATGTGTTGTACTGGATCATCTTACAAAGACTAAAAATTTCATTATTATTCATGAGGATTTATCCCTAGATAAACATGAACAGATATACATTAGATACGTGGTGAGGCTATATGGAAAACCACAATCGATTATATCGAATCGAGATCCAAGAATAAACTAAATTCTTTAAAGGAGACACCAACACACTCTGAATAACGAGTTGAACACCAGCATGGCTTATCCCCCTCAAAATGATAGTCAATATGAGAAGACTATATATAAACAGAAGAACATGTTGAGAGAATTCTAAATTGATTATAAAGGATTATGGGATAAACAAATTCATTGATCGAGTTCTCTTATAACAACAGTTTCCAATAAGGCATCTAAATGCCCAATATGAATCCCTTTATAGGAAGAGGTCAAGAACACTTGTATGTTGGGATAAAGTTGTTGAAAAAATACTTCTTGGTACTGAAAAGATCAAATAAATGATGTAAAAGTTTAGGACCATTCAGTAGCGCATCAAGTATACTCAGAGTTGACAAAATATTTTTGGTAACAATCATAGATGAGGCATAAAATTTGATTATGGAGACAAGGTATTAATCTGAATATCTCCATAGAATAAAGTTATGATATTTGGGAAGAACGGAAAGCTTATTCTAAGATTCATTGAACCCTTTGAGATCCTTGATCACATCCGAGTGGTGGCCTACTAAAAATCACTCCACCCTAACCTATCTCAAGTACATGATGTATACTGTGTATCCTTATTGAGAAATTACATATCATACCCCTCACATTAAATCAATATAGTGATAGTACCATTTTAGGATAACCATTTCTATGAGGATAAGCCATTGAAGATTATATATCATAGAGAAAAATTTCTACAGAAGAAGAAATTTCACCTGGTGAAAGTGTTGTTGAGAAACCACAAGTTTGAAGAAGAAATGTGATAAATATAGGAGGTGATGAAATAGAGTTACCATCATCCATTTTAGTGTAGAAAAATAAAATTTCAGGGGTGAGATTTCTTAATAGGGGAAAATTATAACGACCTGAACAGTTATAAATAAAATATCCCATGTGATTTATTTTAATGTCTAATTATTTAATATTTTTATAGAATACACATAAAATTATTTGGTTTTTTATCTCCAATTAGATTTAAATTACCATTAATAATCTTTAACAATTATAAAATAACTACTTAATAGTGATCACATTATTAGTATAAATGCAGGGTTCTAACAAATACAATTGACACAGAAAAAAGAAGTGATGACCTAAACAAGTAGGATCATACCCTATGAAGCCCATTTATGATAGTTTATATGGGAGATAAAATCATTTTTATTTTCCCTTTACCACACCCAAGCTGCGAACCAATAACTTAAGAATGAAAAAAAATAGTTTATGGGAGAAGTTCAAACTCATTGAGAACACGACCCAAACCATGTACACCGAACCACACTATGAAAGTCTCACTATCACGTGTCTTACTCTTAATGAGATTTATGGTGTATTAAAGGGATATGTATCAAGACCATAATAATATGAGTATTGATATTGTATTTTTCAATAAATTAATTTTCATATTCTCTACTTATCGTTTCATTGTAAATGATTTTGATTGTATATAACAGAACACAAATAATATTTTCATTTGTATCCAACAACAATTAAGATATATAGTTTGATTAATTAATGGATTTTTTAAATAAATTATATTTTAATAAAATCATTAAACAATATTTATCAAATATAAATGATCATATAATTTTTATGATGTTGAATATTATTTTTATAAGGGTTCAACAAATAGTTACTGTCAAAAAACATAGACATCACAATAAATTTTGGTTATTTTTTTAAGAGAAAATTCACATACCTAGATAATTATTTAGATAAAATTAATATTATTTTTTGTATCATAACATTTTAATTATCCAATAATGAATTTTTTATAATTTTCTAAGACAGTCTAATTTTTGGGTAAAAATTAAATACCGTATAAATATAATTTGTGTACTATGATATCATAATGATCCAATAACGATGTAATAAATACTATAAATGGGTTACATGAACAAATAACTGTTTTAACTTTAAAATAATGTTATTTTATGTTTGTTTGGTTAATCGTATAATGCCTTTAAGAATTATCCAAATCCATTAATATATTTCATGGTTTTAAAATCATTTCTTTAGGAGTATGAATCAATTCCTCATAATAAAGGGTATTTTTTACTAATATATTCTCATAGAAATATAAAATAATGAAAAACAAACCTATTTGGAATAAAACAAGGAAAAAACCTTGGGATGGTTTGTGTTTTTGGTTATTCTATTATATGGAGTCCAAAACCAATGTTGGAGAAATTATAAAAAAATTCCCCATTCATTTCCAATATAAACCAACCCAATCTCCCATTTCTCTTTTATAAAAATACTCAGAGAACACTTGTAGTATTTATAATCATCTTGAGAGTCCTACCAAGGTGGACCAATCTCTCAAGAATCCCATTTCAAGCATTTGAAGTCACACACTCAAATAAGGGATCCTCACTTCTATTCTTTATTCATGATTCTTTATTATCTTATGAATAATATTTCCAATTCATAATATTGGGATATAACTTTACGTATACCTATTACCACCCATTTAATATAAGAATTATGAGACACCCCTTTTTATGACATCAACCAATTTTATTAATTTTCATGTAATGTTGTTATATTGTCAAAATTTCACAGTGATTTTTTCTATGCCAAAAAAATTGTGTAGTGAATACCATACCCATTTCCTATAAAGGGTGTTCACCTTTATAAACATATAATTCATGTACATGGGACTTACATGTATTTATTCCACAATAATTGATCAGGTAATAAAATATGATGATGAATAAATCCATGTTTTATGATCTATCTTTTACACTTAAGAATGAGAATGAAATGAAAGTGCCGAGTGCGACCTAAATTATATAGTGATCTAGTCCTTTTCTAAAGGCAATGTCCTGGCCAGCGACCAAGATGAAAATTATTAAAATCAAGAGAGAAGATTACAAAAGGCTGAAAGAGGGAATTTTATTTCAATCCTTAGTAAGGAGAGGGAGGAGATCATCTGGAAACTCATCAAACCACGTAATGGCCTGGTTGATCCCCTTGTTAGCAAGACCATCTACCACCATATTAGCTTCATGATAGGAATGGATGACAATATATCTGATCTCCAAAAGCAAGTGCATGCAGATCTTCCAACTCAGAGTAAGAGGCCGACAGAGGTGGACATCCCCATTCCAAATATATTGAATAATGGTGGTGGAGTCGATTTCAATCCAGATGTTGTTCTAGCCTTTATATTCGACAAATTGGATGGAATGGATGAGAGCTAGCATCTTAGCTTCAAGGGAGGAAGTGACCCCGTAGCTGCCATAGAAACAACCATGGTAGTGACCTGTGGAGTCTCTGAAAATTTCCCCACAACCTGCAAGGCCTAGATTTCCTTTGGAAGCCTCATCCACATTTATCTTGATCCATCTAGGAAGCGGGGCTTTCCAAAAGACTTCATGAAAACGTTTTAGATAAGGAAATATACCTTCAATCTGTAGACGCCGTAGGATCACAAAGTCATCGATTGTGTTGTCACAATTAGATTTCTGGATCGAGGTAGCATATTTAATAGCAATCAGGATTCTCATGAAACCTTCAATGAGATTGGGTGAGTGATTATTGTGAATAGTGGTATTTCTATCATACCAGATAATGTGTAAAAGCTCCACTATGGAATATTGGAAGAGGTTTTTGATTTGTCGCGAGAACTCAAGCTCCACACAATGCTTTATCTCAAAGAGTATATTGTCAAAAGGAGGTCATCTGCAATCAAATATGTCAGCAATAAAATTCCACATAGCAAACGCCTTAGCACAAGATAAAAAGAGATGGTTGATATCTTCTTGGTGTTGATGAAAGAGAGGGAATTTATAATAGAGGTGAATGCCAAAATATTGGAGACAGGTCTCATTAGGGATACACTTGTAAACCAAGCGCCAAATAAGATTAAGCCTAGAAGGTTTAATCCAAGTTTTTAAAAATAAAATTAACCAGGAAAAGTCAGATTCAGAGTCATAGAAATAATGATTGTAAAAAAAATTGAGTCAAGAATACCATTGTGAGCCCATTCCCAAACCATAAAATCATCATTACTAGAGAGAGGGTAGCCATCAACCACCTGCATGATGGAGTTAGGGAGCTCTAAGGTTATGGAATGCATCACATCCTTTATAGTGCAGTTAATGCTATCAAGGGAAGTATTAGGAGGAATCATGGAGATGAGCGGGGAGCTAGTCCAGTTATCCAGCAAAAAATGAATGGTGGAGTCCAGGCTAACCAACCATCTAGAGTTATTCATGATGCGGACAAACGAGTTTCTTAGAGAGGGCCAAAGAGAATATTGGACATAGTTTAGATTCCCATTTTTTAACCTCATAAGAAATTTATTTCTAAGGAAAGCAAGGGAGTTAGAGGTGTTATTGATCAGTCTCTAAGTGAGCCTAGATTGGAGGGGCTCATTGAACAACTTGAGATTTTTAATATCAAGGCCACCCTTCTCAAGAGGGGTGAAATAGGTTGACCAAAGGATGGTAACAATTTTCCTTTCAATGATGGTGCGAGTCCGGAAATTTTTTTTAATATAAGTATTAATTCTCTTGAGAAGACCAAGAAGCCACTTATAGATCATGAGGTAATAAACCAATTTAGAGATAATGGTCTATTTCACAAGGCAAATACAGCCAGCCATGGACATGGATTTCCATCTCCAGGAAGTAAGCTGATCAATCACTTGATCAACCACAGTATTAAAATAAATAGATTTTCAGCTTCCCTAAAAAATGGGAACTCCAAGATAAGTAAAAGGAAAAGAACCTTTCTTGATGCCAATATTATCTATAATATGACATTTTCTGGAGAGGGGGAATGATTTACCAATGAAAATAAAGTATTTGTTCCAACTGATGGATTGCCACAAAACCTTTTCATAATGGGATAAGGCTTTTTAAGGTTAAGAATATTCTATTTACTTCCATTAAGGAAAATAATTATGTCATTAGCATAAAGAAGATGGGTCAGGACAGTTAGATTCCTGGAAGCCGAGATGGGTTTCTGTTTACATTGAGAAACAAGATAGGAAAGCAATCTACTAAGGTAGTATTCCACAATATCAAAGAGAATGGAAGAAAGAGGATCACCTTGACGAACTCCTTTAGAGCATTTAAAATAACCCTTGGGAGAGCCATTAACCAGAATTTATATTGAGGTAGAGTTGAAGAGAGAGTTAATCCTACTAATGAGACATCATTGAAGCCAATGTATTGAAGAACTTTGAAATGAATGTCTAGTAAATAGTATCAAATGCCTTCCTAACATCAAGCTTAATGGCAGTGTTGCCTCCTCGGGAGACTTTGTTTAAAGAGTTGGTGAATTCTGAAGCAAGGCAAATGCAATCTTGTATGGATCTACCTTTGATAAAAACAAATTTATTCCAGGAAATAATTTTGAAACATAGAGAAGAAATCCTATTGGCAAGAAGTTTGGTAGTGGTTTTATAAATAGAATTGATTAGAGCAATGGGCCTAAAGAGATGGATTTCAGAGGCATTGGGAACCTTTGGGATAAGGCTGAGAAATTGACAATTTAGACCATAAGGAAGGGAACCAGTCTTAAAAAAAAAATTAACAAGTTTACAGACATCAGTGTGGACAACCTCCCAGTGATGTTGAAAAAACCATTATTGAAGCCATCAGGACCAGGGGAACTGTCAGGATTCAAACTGAAGACTGTGGCTTTGATTTCATGGTCCAGGGGAGGAGACAAGATAAAAATATTGTCATCTTCATTGATCAAATTCAGGATGATCCTAGGAAGAATATTCTTGTCAATATGAGGACCATTGAAGATATTTTCAAAATAAGTGACAACATGATTAGAGATGGCAGCTTCAGAGGATAGAATATTGTCATTATCCTTCAAAGAGAATAGTGGACGATTGATTTTCCTAATCCTCTAAAGGGAATTGTAAAATTTGGTGTTTCTATCCCCGTCAGTGATCCATTTCGTTTTGAAGACCTATTTTTGAAGGTTATCTTTGATGGATAAAAAGGATTTGAGCTTAACATCGATGTTTATTTAGGTTTGGGGGTCAGAGGTAACGTCAGAGTTAGTGGAGGATATTTGAATTTGGTTAAGATCAATCTCAAGTCTGGAGATATCCTAGTTAATCTGTTTGGATTTAGCACAACACCAACCTTTGAGACAGAGCTTAAGATGCTTAAACTTAGTGATATAGGAAAAAACATCAGAGTGGTGACTCATTGAATTCCAACAACTTTGAATGAGATGAGAGCAGTCCTGATCATTGGGCCAAGCGTTATTGAATTTGAAGGGTAGACTAGATTTGGATTTTTTTGAGTGAAATGATACTAGAAAAGGATGATGATCAGAATTATGTTTTGTTAAGGTGATGCTAGAGATAGTATCCCATGCATCAAGCACTAGGAAATTCACAAGAGCGCTATCATGATTGCTAGAAACAACCCGGTTATAATGCCTATGATACCATGTGAATTTAGTACCTATGATATTGACTTCAACCAGGCTACAATCTTCAATTGAGGCTCTGAATTCTCTAGAAGATATTGGGGAATGGGAGGGTCCCAGCTTCTCACTGGGAGAGAGAATGGCATTGAAGTCCCCCATCACTAGCCAGGGGTCATGCATGGAGTTAGCTAAGGAAGAAAGGTCATGCCAGAGAGGCCTACAATCCTAATAACTATTTTTTTGCATAGAAAAAGGTGCAAAAAGTGCTTGCTATCATAGGTAAAATAAAAAGTGATCATTTGGTCAGAAGAAATATTAATTTTGATATCAGTCAAGCAATTATGATATAGAATCCAAAGATAATCAACATTACTATTATTAGCATAAGCACCAAGAAAATTGTAACCAGTAGTAAAGTGATTCATAAAATTTATGGAGAAATTAATTTTGGGTTCAACAAGAGCTAAAATTTTATGTTTATGATTTTCAAAAAGTCTTTTAAGAACCAAAAGAGTGTTAGAGTTTGCTAAACCCGGACGATTCCAAAAATATATGTCCATTAAGACATGTTTTTGGAGCCCGAGCTCCTTTTTTTCTTTTTGGATCCTCTCGAGAACTTGTTCCTCTTAGATCTTATGAGGTTGGAGGATGAGGCTGAAGGAGTAGTCATAACCTGTTTTCTCATAGGAGAATCAGACAAGTTGTTAGTTTTATTTAAAACTGTTAATTTTTTTGAAGTATCAAGGGAATCCATCTCAATGTGGTCAGTCTGAGAAGAAGATGTTACTTTTAGATTTAGGAATTGGGGGCCAGTAGCCAACACGGGGCAAGCCAGTGTGTCTACTGCTCTGGAAGATAGAGGAAACACTGGTGAGTGTTGTAAGTTAGGGTTGGAATCCTCCAAGGGCAGTGAGGTAGGGGGTTGTGTAGAGGAAATAGATAAACTCACAGCAATGATACCATCAGGTTTAACCATAGAATCTGTAGTAAGCATACCAGGAGTACCGTCAATAGAGGTAGTCGCATGGGACACGTCTGATTAAGCCGGAACCAGTGCACAGGATTGATCCGGAGCATCACTACCTTGAGGGGGGGTTTGAGTAGTAGCATCGACTACCACCAGGGTGTCATCCTTGCCACTATCCTTAGGTAACACTGGAATAGATACAGGTGAGACCAACGTTGGGGGATCAGTATCCTGCCCATCATGGAGGACAGGTTCGGAGGCACAAGTGTCCAGAATGGGCCACTCAATGTCCTCCAAAATGCCATGATCGAGCTCCGCAAGTTCTTCAGCTTCAACTTGTTCTGCCCAAGTGTCTCCGAAGTTCTCACCCATAAGAGGGTTTTTTTGACCCAAACATCGGGTTTTTTCTTCGGGGGGTCAGGGATGATAGGAGTCATAGCCTTACCAGTTTTCTTCTTGTTCACCTCAGTCCAACCGTTGTCCACCGGTTGAGAGACCTGGTTCTTAATAACACGACATTTCAGCAACGAATGGCCAACAATTTTCCAGAGTTCACAGTATGGAGACATTCATTCACATTCGATGTGAACTTCAGCGGGATGGTCATTGGAACTGAAGATGATGGAATCCGGTGTTTTTTCAGCCATGTCTACCTCCACCATGACTCAAGTATACATTCCAAGCTCTATATTAAGTTTCCTCTGATCAATCATCAGCGATGTGATAATACATGAAACGATATCATTGAGTATTTGAGGGTGCCAAAAATACCAATTTAAACCATATAGACACACCCAGATTTGGACTAAGGAGTTCTTGGTGTTATATGGGTTAAAAACAAGGTCCCATTCCGAGATACGGAGTGCAACTAGTTTGAGTTTGAGATTTTCAAAACTCCATACTTTATCCAAGTCCTCATGCGATTTCAGTAAGAGATGGAAGTAAGCCTTATTGAGGGGGACAAGCTTCCAATCAGAAAAAACCAAGATACTAGAAATTCTGGTTTTGAGCTCCGGGTTCGACCAGGGCTTGTCCCCTTTTAGATAGGAGATGCGAGCCAAGACAGAGAACTTACTGAGCAGTGACCACTAGTGAAGCACGTCTGGATTGGCCTCAACCGCAAATCTACCGTCCCCAAGCTTCTTGCATCGCGTCGCACACATCTCTGAGGATTTTCAAAAATCAATACCCTTGAGAGCCTCGAAGAAGGATATTCCTTTAGAATTATATTTCGTGAGGATATCAACATGCTGAACCAGGATTTTTGATTTGAATTCAAGCTCGCATTTAGGATCAAAGCCTCAGATCATCATGAAGGAACTACTCAAATCAGGGCCAGCAGAATCGTCAGATCTGGTAAACCCTGGCAGGAGCGGCGACATCAACGAGGGGACCCGACCGTTGAGCATTTTTTTTCATGATCACCTAGTGTATTTGGTAATTTTCAGCCTCACGAGTCATAAATATGGGATAAGGAGTGAACCTGACTCCTTTTTGGGACTTTTTAATCATGATTTCTTACCAGTTATGTGTGACCTATGTTTATGTTACAATGTTTTAAGTTGTTTCCACATTTTCATGTTTTTGATTATCATGATATATCATGACTTATTATTCATTTTTATGATTCTCACATCTTTCATTCTACATTTATATGACTAATGTCTAACATGTATTGCCTTATTCTATTTTTATTCCCTTACTTGGATTTATAGATCACACCTTTCTTATGTATGTCCCTAGGTTATCCCATGTAGTTCTCAATCCCATGAAAGTTTAGAAACATGTTAAATTTTTTTTCAATAATGTTGTTTTATCCCATGTTCATGATGTAATTCTATGTACCTAATTTTTTAATGAAACTAGACTTATCAATTGTTTGGGTTGTATTATGTGTAATTTTATGTAACAAATCAACTATTAAAGTGAAATAATTGGGCGGGTTATTATAATCAATATTATTTAGAATTTATATCTTGGGTTTCATGCATCACAATTTATCAAATAAAAACATTTATTAATATATCATAATGTATCAGGGTGTTACATTCAACCCCCTTAAAGATATTTCCCATGAAATTTTGTCACATAGATTCTAAAAACTTAGGATAATTATATCTCATCATATCATCGGGTTTTCAAGTATCTTCATCTAATTTATTGTTTCTCCACAACATCTTTTACAGGTTGAGTGGTCATATTTCATAGAAATTCCTCTCTATGATCCAAAATATCCCCTGACTATTCCTCCTAATAGAGATCCTTTCCCATATGTATGACATGTAAGTTCATTACTTGTAAAGGATCATGTATGTACTTCCTTAATATAAATACATGGAACACATCATGAACTTGAGAGAAATTTTGGGGGAGTTCCAAATGATAAGCTACCATCCCAATATGATTATGAATTTAAAAATGGATCACTAAATATAAGTCTCAATGTTCCCTTATTTCCAAATTTCATAAACGTTTTCCATGGATATATTCCTTTGGATACCTTTTCGGTAACTTCAATCTTCATATCACACGGATGATTTTTAAATTATTTTTTTGTAGACTTTCAGGTGCTCTTATATGTTTTTGAATGGATATTACATTCTCTAAAAATTTCTTCTACTATATTTGGTCTCAATGGAATTATTTCTATAACTTCTTCATAGTTTTTAGTGTCTATTTAATAATATCCAAAACTTTTTATACAAAAATATTATATCTATTTATATGAATATTCATAACATAACAAAACTACCCTTTCCATAACTATAATGGTTTAGAGTATTTGGAGATTATATATAATGTATTTTTATTTTATGAAATATATTCAGTATCTCCTAAAAATACATTCTCACATAGTACACCTATTAGGAAAACCCTACCTGAACCATTATTCATCCCCTAGGGAAGGAAACATAAGAAAGGGATGAGCTTAGATGGACAGTAAGGATAAACATAGGATATTTTAATCCATGATCATATGAAATCATAATATAAGAATTAGGTTATGTGATCATGAACATAATTTACAAAGTTCCTACACAACATTTTATATATCATAATCACGATTCATGGCATAAACATTATTAGTTCAAAAAAAGATGGACCATAAGAGTGAAAAATCCTAATAAATCAGTCATGATATATAATCTAATGTCATTAAAGTGTCTCATCAACATAAAAATAGAAAATAATTCCATATGTAATGGTTAACTAACATGACCATCAATATAGTGGACTAGGACACACATGTTTCCCAAACTGGATTAGGACACATGTTTCCTATAGTGGATAAATCCCATGGACTTGTTTCCCATTTTTATCTCATGAGATATAAAGCTTTAAAAATTAAATAGTGGGAAGTATAGGTAACAATTATCACAAAATGAAACCCATAAATATGTGCGACACAATAACATAAAACATACATCATATCAGAACACATGAAAATAAATGGGTTTCATAATCATGTCATCATAGCATAACCCATGGAAATGATATATATTTCAATAAATACCATGCCATCATACACTTAAACCCACATGAGAATGAGTAAGTATAGTATCCTTGGATTATATGATCAGTAAAACATAAATAACATCAAATAATGTTATCTTATTAGTTTCTTTTGAAATATCACTTGAATAATTCATGAGGAAAATATACCTTTTGTTTTGAAACATGTTTTATTAAATGTAGTGAACTTATAAAAGATAATATTTTCAATGAAAAAAAATATTTTAAGATTATCAAATATAATTCAATATATTAAGGGATCATGACAACAGGAAAATATGTTCATGGAATATAAGTTAAGAAAACATCCCTTCCATATTTTTGTTAAGAAATTCAAAAAGAACCTTGTTTAGAAAATTATAAATTTTTTCCTTTTAAATCTCTTTTTAAAATTCCATACATGGGTAAAAAAAATTAAAAATTTATTGGAGGATTGAAAAATAAATTTTGAAAAAATATTTCGAAAGCATGTATGTAGAAGAGAAATATTCCGTAGTGGAGACTTAAAGAGAACAAATCCATAATTAAGATGTGATTGTGAAATAAACCCATAACTCAAGTATTTCCTTTTTTGTTGACAGTCAAACTTCCTGTATAATAAATATGGATTTATTATAAATTTATTACATAAACATATATCATTAATACCATATATGATTTATTTATAACATCTTATAACCTGTTTATTAATAATGATTTATTAAAATCAATGTTCTGGTTGATAGCTACTTTGTTTTACGTACATTTTTTATTCGGAAATCCTAGTCCTTATACATTGATCATGATCAGATAATTTATAGAATATTATTAACGGTATATAAATCATATATATTAATTATATACAAATCTATAATAATTTATAAAAATTAGTGATATAAAAAGGAATTACACTGTTCATGGAGATGGTTGGTCGTACGTACATATGAACACCATTTCCATTTTTGACTGATGGATTGAAATAAGGTAATTAATAATTTAATATTTATATAATTATTATTATGTAAAATATATGATATATTTTCATAAAATTTATCCTTATTAGAATCCATGTGAAATATAAACGAACAATGGATCATAACACATCATGGAGATGGTAGTCCATATGTACGTATGAGTGACATTTTAATTTCTCCAAAATATTTGATGGTAATAAGGTTGACATGGTATTATTATTAAAAAAGTAGAATATTATCATAAATATTATATATAAAAATTAAACCTATAATATTACCCTTATATAAAATATGGTGTTGAAAAATGAATAGTATCGCGACGTGGAGATGGTAGGCCTTACATACACACGTGTGATACTTTCACTTTTTGTTTGATCAGAAAGAGGGTTTATAATGGAAGTTTCATAATAATAATAATAAAATTTCCAAATTTTTGTTATTCTGAAGTTATTTTATTACTATAGATAACATAGATTTATAGGAGTTAAAGAAGTATAGAAAAAGAATGTGATCAGTTAGAGCAATTACCTCTTCTTCATAACAACTCCTTTCTATTTTCTCTTCAGAACACTAGGGTCGGTATTTTTAGAATACTGGGATATATAGACCATATATTATAATGTTTTTAAGATAAATGAGTAATTATTGGTTGATCTAGGCAGTGTGTATAATTGAGAAGAGAATGGGGGTAATTATACGTGAGGATGGGTTGTTTAAGTGATTAAATAATGATTATTTTCTATTTAAGACTATAAAATTTTAGATGGTATAAATTTAGAATAATTTGGTTTATAATTAATTTTTTTAAAGAATGGTTAGGGTTGTACAACATATCAAACACCCATTTAACGGTTAAGGCTTTCAGTATTTTAATCTTTTACCTTTTAACTTTAATAGTTAATATTATATTACCTATACTGCAGTAAATATTTCTTTACCACAGTATATTTTTTATGCCTGAAATTAAAAATGACCATATTTCCTAATTGTGATCTTATAATTAAAAATATGTAGTTCATTCTACAAAATTCAAAACGTATAATTTATGGAATTAAATTTAAAATTAAACCCTCAATATTTTTATAAATTAAAGTATAAAATCAATTTCAAAAGACATAATAGGATTATTTAAAATGAAAATGAACTAATAAAAAATTTAAACTAATCAAAAAATAATAATATTAAATTGTAAATAAATCACAATTTTTAATAAAACCCTATATTTTTCATGATTGACTAAAAAATAAACTTGGTAAAAAATTTCCCAAAAACTAACCCGAAGTAAATTTTACTATGCGTATTTCAAAAATGAATTTCATTTTATCAAATAAATTTTATAAAAGTTTCAATGATTAATTATATTCATTTTTTCAATGAAAGAAATAAAAATATATATTTTTCAAGAGAAGTTATATTTCAGTAATAATAAAATTATCTAAAAATTATGTTTTTTCTTAAGAATAAATTTCTATTGAACAAGAAATTCATATATATTTCATAATATTGTTAACCATATTCACATCCACCAATTTAGTAGCTTATTTATAATTGTTGTGTAAAAATAATAATATTTTAATAGTATCTTGTGGTTCATTTAAACTCAGTGTTGTGTGAAAATCATTCTATCAAAGAAATTAAATTTATTTAAAGGTTACTTACCATAAAATATTGAGCTGTTACATTCTAAAACCCTTAAAATGATTTTTCTCATGAAATTCATCATTTGGATAAAAAATAATTATGATACATCTACCTCATCACATCCTCAGGTTCCCATATATGTTCCTTAAATTGGTGGTTTCACCAAAAAATTTATCCAAATGAGTGGTCTTACTTCATTGAACATTATCTATATGATCCAGAATCTCTATTAGTAATTCCTCATAAGAAACATCTTGTTGTAGCGGTATGATCACTGAGTTTAGTACTTGTAAAGTATGATGTATATACTTCCTCTGGATAAATACATGAAAACATCATGAATTTGATAGAGATTTTGGGGAAGCATCAAACAATAATTTACAATCCTGATATGATCATGTATTTCAATGGGATTGATATACGTTGGGTTTAGTTTTCACTTCTTTATTCCATATAGATATTCCTTGGAAGACCTTATCACCAACACCAAATTATAAATCCTGTCAATGATTATCAATATAACATTTATTTTAATAATATGTTGTCCTTACATGTTATTGAATAACTCTAACCTTATCTTCCACCCCAACATCTTTCTTAGGTGTAAAATGCTTTCTTTCTAAAACATTTATCCAGTACATTGGAGTTCTACACTACTTTCCTTAAACAATTTCAAAAGGAGCTATCCAAATACTTGAGTGAATTTTGTTATTTTAAGAAAAGATAAATAGAGGTTGATATTGATCATAATCAATTTTAAAATAAATAGAATAATATTTTATTGTATCCTTTAGAGTTAGTGTTATTCTCTCTAAATAAACATATTCCTAAGGATGATGTAGAGTTTTTAAACTCAACTTTTTATCAAGTGGTTTCAGAGGAAATCACCAAAACGTATAGGTAATCCTAAAATTTAAATAAGATACAATTGAATATGGAAATCCATGCAAATTTACCATTTCCTTAATATATATTCTTACAAGAAGATCTATAGAGAAATATTATTTAAATGAAGTTTACTAACTTCATAAGGTTATTAACTAAAACCCATAATTACCTCAATATCAACAATAAGATAAAACCTAAAGGATACCAATACATTTATTCATATGTTACTAAAGTCAAAAGGCATTACTCTTTGAATATATTTATCACACATAAAAAACTAAAGGGTTGTGTTTCCATAAATTTCATTTAATCGTGATAAAGATTGATCAAATAAAAACCTCAAATAGTGTTTAACACATAAAATAATGATGGTATCCAAAACTCATATGTTAATCTTATTAGAAAAAATACACTTAAAAAAGATAATTCAATCATTATTTCTAATATAAGCTATTACTTTATACAAAAACAGTTTCATTGGAAGATTAGGTTCAACCATTTACTCATAAAATATAAAATTTGATTTTATTATTCTAAAATCCATTTAAATTGATACAATGAAATTAAATTCCTATAAATCATGAACAATAATAAAATCATAAAAAATAAATAATGAAACTCTGAAATAAGGAGTTTATAATAAGGGTTAGCTAATTAAAATGATTCACTTAATCAATTTTTATTGTATAATATCCCACTTTATACTTTTTCTTCAGAGGCTTTTATGTCTTATTGTAACACCCCAAGATTTCATAGTGTGTTATTTCTTCAAAATAATTAAATAACTTGCACTACACGCAACACCGAGTTCAATCACACCATGACTTACAAAAATAAGCCATTCAAAAGCGGTTATGAATAGTATTATCTAAATTTTAAACTTTATATAATCCTTATAATTTTAGAATCCATATTATGAGTTTCTTTGATATAATGCAAGAACAAATTCATTTTCAGTATTGCACTTTTATCAACTTTTAATAGTGAACCCTTTTTAAATACAATATTTTAAACATATTGACTAAATGGGGACATCAAAAAAAATTTAAAATGAAACATCCCAAGCTTCCACGGTACGCTTTCCTTCGAATAATACAGTAGCGTGTGTTATACGCAACTTCGAGTTTTAACACACACCACAACCGATTAAACTAGCCGTTGTGAATAGTAATACCTAATTTTTGAAATCATATATATTTTATATTTCAAAATGGACTTCATTTTTGGATTCAGAATATCGAAATTAGCCTAGGGTGAAATTTTGGTACATTTCGGATAACTTTCATATTTTGATGAATAGTGAAAATTTCTAAATTTTAATTAAAAACAACTTTTTTAATCAAAATAATTAATAGTGATAAATTATGAATTTTAGTTGTTTTAAAGTATATTTAGAATATATTTTTACCATTTAATATAATGTTGGTCATTGGACATAATTTTACAATTAAACCGAACATAAACAAGTGTCAATCTTTTGATAGTTATTATCTCTTAAAAACACGCTTTTTGTTTTGACAGCGGGAATTAATTTTAAATTAATTTATGCCACTTCTGTGTTTTGAATTTAGGAAAATGGATTCCATATTTGGAATCAGGATGTTCAAATTGTGTAAATAGGTAACTTTTATTTTTAGACATTTTGAAAAGTTACTGTGGTAAATATTTTATTTACCATGGTTAAAGGGTAAATCCGGTAAATAAGGGTTAAAAAAATAATATTATAATAATACTAAATTACCCTAAAACGTGTCTTAACCCTATTGGTTGATACATGGTCGACCATGGGCATATTTGGGTCTATTTTGGGACCCCATGGATCCACTTGTAAGTGATAATGACACATTATATTAATAAAGTTAAAATAAAAATAAAAATGGCATAAGCTTACATCTTTTAGAAGAACAATTTTTACATAGGGTTATACATGTTGGATTTTCGATTATAAATATTAATTAGAAAGATAAAAAGAGTTCCTACATAATTATATTTTATTTATAATTTTTAGACATTAAATAATTTATTTTATTTATGACACAATGATGATGCAATAATTACTAAAATAGTGAAAAATTAAAATAATTGATCTCATAAATACCCAAATAATTACAATATGAAACTTTTAATGAATTAAACTAATTTTCTATGATAATATGATATATTAGGATTGATTAATTGACTTTGTTCGAAGTAATCAATCTGTTAGGAGTTTCACAAAAATCAACTATTGAATAGTGTCAAAATTGACATAAAAGAGTTCTTAAAACAAATATTATATTATTAATTGATATTAAATTCCTAAAAATATAAGGTTCGGCCAAGAGACTTATATTATGATAGGTTCCTCATTAATGGACCACTTGGGGGTCGCTTGGATGTATATAGTATGTTTATTAACCATATTATATAAAAATACAAAGAGACATTGTAAAAGTGAAACTAATTAACTTAGAGTTAATACTTAAAGATAAGGTTAATATAAGTACCCAAACCTGTCTAAATTCTATTGGTTGAGTGGTTTTCGACCTATCCCCACCTTAACCTTTGAATAGTCAATTTTGGAGCCATTAGAAACCGAATATGAATTTATTATAAATTAATATTTCTAGCTTTTCCAAAGGTGCCCCTCACCCCTCTTATAAAAGGGCACTCCTCCTTCTCATTTCTTCACACCTCTCAAGCCACTTGGCTCGTCCAAACTCTGCCCAACTAAGCTCCCCACATCCCTCTCCTCCTCCTTGAAGCTTCCCCTTAGGAAGAAAGCATTTCAAGAAGTTCTTTGGTTCCAACCAAAGTGAGTTACCTAAATTAAAGGTAACGATTTCTCTTAAATTATTTTCATTTATTTTGCTTCTCCAACCCCATAAATCTTTTTATTTCCTTTCTTTTGTAACAACACCAGTATCCTCAATATACTAGGATGTTGTTATAAGAAGGATTCAAACTACACATACACACAACTCCATCTAATGGATGATGAACATAATGTTTCTGTGGATGGCAAACTAACGCCTCACGAAATGATGATTGTTCAAATACATCTTACCACCTCTCATGGTGGCCATTATGATGGAACTGTAATTAAATATGATATTAATGATATATATTTTATATATAATCTTCTGTAATTCCATTTTATTTCATACCATTATTCGTTTCATGTTGTATATACATACGATAATTTCATTTGAGGAAGTGCGGACTACCGCCCCCTTAAAATGATATGACTCGTTCATACCACACTTGGAACGTATAAAGGATGGTGTTAATGAACTTAAGTAACATATATAAAATATTATATTATACTGGAATAGTAATATACCTATGTATCATTTGGATTCGATTCTTTTAAAATAAAAATTAAATGGAAGTAGCGTTCGTGCGTACGTACGGACTACCGTCTCCACGAACGCGATGAGATTCATTCTCCATCGTATCCATTCAAGTATAATTATCATTTAATGATTTAAAAATGATGTTTAAGGACTTGATATCATTCTGGATATGAATAAGATACAACAAACATGACTTATGTAACAAAACATATAAAAGAAAATGAGTAAGTTAACACCCGAAACGACGATAATTCTAAGATATTATTAACAAATCAATGTTAAAAGATCATATATGATATCATATTAATATATATGATTCTTGTATAATTTAATAACAATTATTTCACCATTATACAGGAGGTTAACCTACCCCAACCAAGGAAAAGTACAAGGTAAGGGTTATTTCACAATCTCTTCATTATCCGAGGTTGTATTATACGTAATAATCTACTGGGATCTCTTTATCATCCACATCCATGTTTCTTCGAAATGTATTTCAAAACATTTTTACTATTTACAAGAATATGGGTTAAAGTCATTTATACCCTTGTTTGACTTTTTATAAGAGGTTTATAAAGGAATCTTTCCGTCGTTTTCAAAACAAGGTCCTTTTTAACCTTTTCGACAGAATTGAGGTAAGAATGTTTTTTTTAACTTATACGGCGGGTGCGGTTATTTTCCGCCGTTATAAAATCGTCGAAGCTTTCCTTAAAAGCTTATAAGAATATTTTCAAAGAAAATGTTTTATTTTATATGGATCTTAAATGATTTCAAAATAAAAGGAGATACTTCTTTTAAAAGAATTTTGATTTCATCTATGTCAACATCCTTTGATGGATTTTAAGATTATTTGAAGTTGATTTATTATAATACAAAACTTCTATATTGTATTGAAGGTTTTGTGATATGTTTGAATGTGGATGTGCTATTTTATACCATTCATAGTTTATGGTGAAACTATTGACATTTCGTATGCTAGTTTTAACCCGAATGTTTATGTTATATTTCAAACTTTTCTTCAGATGAATGTGCTAAACAAGTATGTTCCGGGTTGGGGACCGGTAAAAGTAAGCCCTCCAGGTTGGGGACTGGTTAATGTAAGCCCTCCAGGTTAGGGACTGGTTAAAGTAAGCCCTCCAGGTTAGGGACTGGTAAAAGTATGCCCTCCGGGTTGGTGTCCGGTTATTAGAGGCACTCCGGGTTGGTGTCCGGTTATTAGAGGCACTCCGGGTTGGTGTCCGGTTATTAGAGGCACTCCGGGTTGGGTTCCAGTTAGAAGTAACCCCTAGGTCTTGGGATGAGGCCTAGACAATGAAATTAACGTTTGGCTTTATGCATTCCGACATTATGAAAGTGGTTATTGATATTGCATGTGATTATTCGATTAGTAGAATATCCATGTGAACAAGTAAATGGCATTATTTCATTTTACTTTTGCCATACTATGTTGAAGTTCAATTTTTAAAAGGCTTTTGTTTTAGTAATTCATTGCCTTAAATGTTTATGCTTATTTTTAATGTTCCGCTATATTGTTATCCTTACTGGGCATTTGAGCTCACCCCTTTTTTATGTTTTATTTTTCCCAGGTAGTGAAGAAGTAAATTATGATTGACTTGCAGGGATATTATGGGTTTATAGTGTGGACGTTGGAAACATTATGTTGTTGTAGTAGTTTTTCATTTTATGATGTAATGTAAAACTTATGAATATATCTAGTGTTTCCAAGGCTACTAAACTAATCGGTCTTTCGGGATTTGATCTTTCTTGTGATCATGCCAATGTTACGTAATTAATGCACCGACTCTGGGCAGCTGGGGTCGGGGCGTTACAGTTGGTATCAGAGGAAGTTTAGTACAAACCTTGGAAGCTAGATTTAGATAAACTCTGATTAGAGCACGTAGACCTAAGATTAACTTTGAGGATTAGTATAGAAGAACTTCCTAGAATTTTGGTATTGTAGAGATTTTGTGAGTTTTCCTAGCAATACATCCCTGTCTGGATACGAGCAGGTAGAGGCGGCTCTGGCACAGATGTACCTAGGGGTAAAACCCGAAAACACCGCTTTGAGCTAGACTCGAACGGGAACTGGTGCACGAAAACGGGCCTTGCTGCACTCTTGGTTACGACACTCCCGGGGGATATGCTTAGGATAACTCTCATTTTCTTTACAAATCATTTTGAAGGGATTATGAGTATATACTTCCTCAAAGAAAACATTCTTATGATTATGGATTATATCCATAAATAGTTCAATTTATGTCAAGTGTTTTATAAGTATGGGATTATGTATTTTGATTCATAAACTGATCTAGTTTATGCCATTGTTTAGAAATGGCGCCCAGTAGAAGGAATGAGAACTCTAGAAATACACATGATTCAAAGAGAAGGAAGGATCATATCTTTCATGGTCTTAAGCTAGAATTTATAAGAGAAATAGTCACCCATGTATTATCATCATATGAAGAAATAATATCATGTGTTGATAAGATAAGTAAAGAGTTTACTGAGTCCTATGCCTTTGAAGGGAAGCAAGAGAAGAAAAGGCTGGAAGAGAGAAAGATGGATAAAGGGAAGAGGGAAAAGAATAATTTTCCCATATGTGGTAACTGTGGAAAGAAACACCCTGGAACTTGCCTGAAAGGAATGAGAGTTTGTTATAAGTGTGGAGGAAAAGGGCACAAAGTACGTGACTGCAAGGGTGAGAAAATGGTCTCAAATGTACAATGCTTCATTTGCAAGGAGTTTGGACACTATGCGAACCTATGTCCCAGTCATCAGACTATGCCGCAAATGATGCTATTGGATAATAATCAAGTTATGATACTACCACAGATGAGGAGGAATGATTAGAGTTCTTATGTTGATTATGTCAATTGAGTGTTGTATCAACAATGTACTTGTTATAATAATTATGGAGTATATAAGGATTGTACTGCAGTACTATTTCATTAAGGACTTGAGATTATGTGGAACAAAGAAAAGTGACTCAATAGCAGGATAAATTTTTGGAAAATATATGGTCGAGAGAATGATAAACCATAATATAGTTCTGATACCGAAGTAGTGATTTTGGAATAATACATGATTGTTTTGGATAAATTATATTGGATATTCTTGACTACCTTCGAACTGATTAATGATTTGTATATTCCATCATTTTTGGGGTTTAAAACATTTTTGGATTAATGAAGTATATCCAGCTTTCTATATGGAATAAGGGAGCATGAATGTAATCAATAAGGAATATGGTAATTCAGGATGTTTCAGTGTATTAAAAGAATACATGATGAAGGTATTCATATGATATTACGGGGTAAAAAGGTTCTACATTATGTTTACCTTACTTATAAATGTTGGACTGTGAGTCTGGATAGAAGTATTTTGGATAGTTCTAGTTTGGATTATTTTGGATTACCATAAAAGGAAAACCCGGAGGTTGGGCGGTAACCCGTCGCGTCCGGCAAGGCTGCGAGACTTGAACCCGCAACTCAAGGGCGACAAGGGTGTATCACCTACCACTGGCCCACGAGATGTCCTGGATTAAATAATTTAGTTTTTATTAAAAGATCTGGTATATGAATTATAAATTCATTTATTTTGGAACCCTGTATAATTTTTTTTTACGTTCTATTATCTCTTAGAGTGAAAGATGAGTTTGTGGTAGAAATTTATTATTAGATAAAACTCTAATTATAAAGTAAGTATATCTCCTTATGATCTTAGACAAACTCATAAATAAATTCCTCAACATTAATAAAAGGAACTTAGAACAAAAATGTTGTCCTAGATGGTACCTTAAATCATCACTAATTTATGGCGTTAGGATTGTTGGCCTTTTCATAGCCATGTTCTCTACCACTCTCCATCAGATAATTGATGGTTAGATTTCTCCTCCATATCCATATTTTCCTACATGGAACCCTAGTATGTGTTATTTTCGGTAATCTTCATACTTTCCACTCTTTATTTTAAATAGAGGCCTCATTAATTCATTTTTCGATGTGGGATTTCAACTAAGATATTTTGAAACGTCAAAAATGTGTTATCCCAATACCCTATGTTTTATTGAACCGATGGTATTTCAAATCATCATAGATTGATGAGTTTAAGGACCTCAATTTTACACTTGTTTGTGATTGATGACCTCAATCACTACCTATAAATATTTACGTTTTTCCTCCAATTATATGTCTCTAATTGCCACCAATGTTCTCCTAATCGAGATCATAATTTGGTGGTGACCCTTTCATTTCTCTTTTCCTCATATTAAGACTAAATTTTAGTAACCCAATTTCCGATGTGGGTTTTCCCACAAATATATTTTCTATTTTCAACCTTTTATTTTTGAAGAACAATTTCAAATTGCGAGGACGCAATTTATTGAAGGAGGGGAGAATGTAACACCCCAAGATTTCATAGTGTGTTATTTCTTCAAAATAATTAAATAACTTGCACTACACGCAACACCGAGTTCAATCACACCATGACTTACAAAAATAAGCCATTCAAAAGCGGTTATGAATAGTATTATCTAAATTTTAAACTTTATATAATCCTTATAATTTTAGAATCCATATTATGAGTTTCTTTGATATAATGCAAGAACAAATTCATTTTCAGTATTGCACTTTTATCAACTTTTAATAGTGAACCCTTTTTAAATACAATATTTTAAACATATTGACCAAATGGGGACATCAAAAAAAAATTAAAATGAAACATCCCAAGCTTCCACGGTACGCTTTCCTTTGAATAATACAGTAGCGTGTGTTATACGCAACTTCGAGTTTTAACACACACCACAACCGATTAAACTAGCCGTTGTGAATAGTAATACCTAATTTTTGAAATCATATATATTTTATATTTCAAAATGGACTTCATTTTTGGATTCAGAATATCGAAATTAGCCTAGGGTGAAATTTTGGTACATTTCGGATAACTTTCATATTTTGATGAATAGTGAAAATTTCTAAATTTTAATTAAAAACAACTTTTTTAATCAAAATAATTAATAGTGATAAATTATGAATTTTAGTTGTTTTAAAGTATATTTAGAATATATTTTTACCATTTAATATAATGTTGGTCATTGGACATAATTTTACAATTAAACCGAACATAAACAAGTGTCAATCTTTTGATAGTTATTATCTCTTAAAAACACGCTTTTTGTTTTGACAGCGGGAATTAATTTTAAATTAATTTCTGCCACTTCTGTGTTTTGAATTTAGGAAAATGGATTCCATATTTGGAATCAGGATGTTCAAATTGTGTAAATAGGTAACTTTTATTTTTAGACATTTTGAAAAGTTACTGTGGTAAATATTTTATTTACCATGGTTAAAGGGTAAATCCGGTAAATAAGGGTTAAGAAAATAATATTATAATAATAATAAATTACCCTAAAACGTGTCTTAACCCTATTGGTTGATACATGGTCGACCATGGGCATATTTGGGTCTATTATGGGACCCCATGGATCCACTTGTAAGTGATAATGACACATTATATTAATAAAGTTAAAATAAAAATAAAAATGGCATAAGCTTACATCTTTTAGAAGAACAATTTTTACATAGGGTTATACATGTTGGATTTTCGATTATAAATATTCATTAGAAAGATAAAAATATTTCCTACATAATTATATTTTATTTATAATTTTTAGACATTAAATAATATATTTTATTTATGACACAATGATGATGCAATAATTACTAAAATAGTGAAAAATTAAAATAATTGATCTTATAAATACCCAAATAATTATAATATGAAACTTTTAATGAATTAAACTAATTTTCTATGATAATATGATATATTAGGATTGATTTAATTGACTTTGTTCGAAGTAATCAATCTGTTAGGAGTTTCACAAAAATCAACTATTGAATAGTGTCAAAATTGACATAAAAGAGTTCTTAAAACAAATATTATATTATTAATTGATATTAAATTCCTAAAAATCTAAGGTTCTGCCAAGAGACTTATATTATGATAGGTTCCTCATTAATGGACCACTTGGGGGTCGCTTGGATGTATATAGTATGTTTATTAACCATATTATATAAAAACACAAAGAGACATTGTAAAAGTGAAACTAATTAACTTAGAGTTAATACTTAAAGATAAGGTTAATATAAGTACCCAAACCTGTCTAAATTCTATTGGTTGAGTGGTTTTCGACCTATCCCCACCTTAACCTTTGAATAGTCAATTTTGGAGCCATTAGAAACCGAATATGAATTTATTATAAATTAATATTTCTAGCTTTTCCAAAGGTGCCCCTCACCCCTCTTATAAAAGGGCACTCCTCCTTCTCATTTCTTCACACCTCTCAAGCCACTTGGCTCGTCCAAACTCTGCCCAACTAAGCTCCCCACATCCCTCTCCTCCTCCTTGAAGCTTCCCCTTAGGAAGAAAGCATTTCAAGAAGTTCTTTGGTTCCAACCAAAGTGAGTTACCTAAATTAAAGGTAACGATTTCTCTTAAATTATTTTCATTTATTTTGCTTCTCCAACCCCATAAATCTTTTTATTTCCTTTCTTTTGTAACAACACCAGTATCCTCAATATACTAGGATGTTGTTATAAGAAGGATTCAAACTACACATACACACAACTCCATCTAATGGATGATGAACATAATGTTTCTGTGGATGGAAAACTAACGCCTCACGAAATTATGATTGTTCAAATACATCTTACCACCTCTCATGGTGGCCATTATGATGGAACTGTAATTAAATATGATATTAATGATATATATTTTATATATAATCTTCTGTAATTCCATTTTATTTCATACCATTATTCGTTTCATGTTGTATATACATACGATAATTTCATTTGAGGAAGTGCGGACTACCGCCCCCTTAAAATGATATGACTCGTTCATACCACACTTGGAACGTATAAAGGATGGTGTTAATGAACTTAAGTAACATATATAAAATATTATATTATACTGGAATAGTAATATACCTATGTATCATTTGGATTCGATTCTTTTAAAATAAAAATTAAATGGAAGTAGCGTTCGTGCGTACGTACGGACTACCGTCTCCACGAACGCGATGAGATTCATTCTCCATCGTATCCATTCAAGTATAATTATCATTTAATGATTTAAAAATGATGTTTAAGGACTTGATATCATTCTGGATATGAATAAGATACAACAAACATGACTTATGTAACAAAACATATAAAAGAAAATGAGTAAGTTAACACCCGAAACGACGATAATTCTAAGATATTATTAACAAATCAATGTTAAAAGATCATATATGATATCATATTAATATATATGATTCTTGTATAATTTAATAACAATTATTTCACCATTATACAGGAGGTTAACCTACCCCAACCAAGGAAAAGTACAAGGTAAGGGTTATTTCACAATCTCTTCATTATCCGAGGTTGTATTATACGTAATAATCTACTGGGATCTCTTTATCATCCACATCCATGTTTCTTCGAAATGTATTTCAAAACATTTTTACTATTTACAAGAATATGGGTTAAAGTCATTTATACCCTTGTTTGACTTTTTATAAGAGGTTTATAAAGGAATCTTTCCGTCGTTTTCAAAATAAGGTCCTTTTTAACCTTTTCGACAGAATTGAGGTAAGAATGTTTTTTTAACTTATACGGCGGGTGCGGTTATTTTCCGTCGTTATAAAATCGTCGAAGCTTTCCTTAAAAGCTTATAAGAATATTTTCAAAGAAAATGTTTTATTTTATATGGATCTTAAATGATTTCAAAATAAAAGGAGATACTTCTTTTAAAAGAATTTTGATTTCATCTATGTCAACATCCTTTGATGGATTTTAAGATTATTTGAAGTTGATTAATTATAATACAAAACTTCTATATTGTATTGAAGGTTTTGTGATATGTTTGAATGTGGATGTGCTATTTTATACCATTCATAGTTTATGGTGAAACTATTGACATTTCGTATGCTAGTTTTAACCCGAATGTTTATGTTATATTTCAAACTTTTCTTCAGATGAATGTGCTAAACAAGTATGTTCCGGGTTGGGGACCGGTAAAAGTAAGCCCTCCAGGTTGGGGACTGGTTAAAGTAAGCCCTCCAGGTTAGGGACTGGTTAAAGTAAGCCCTCCAGGTTAGGGACTGGTAAAAGTATGCCCTCCGGGTTGGTGTCCGGTTATTAGAGGCACTCCGGGTTGGTGTCCGGTTATTAGAGGCACTCCGGGTTGGTGTCCGGTTATTAGAGGCACTCCGGGTTGGGTTCCGGTTAGAAGTAACCCCTAGGTCTTGGGATGAGGCCTAGACAATGAAATTAACGTTTGGCATTATGCATTCCAACATTATGAAAGTGGTTATTGATATTGCATGTGATTATTCGATTAGTAGAATATCCATGTGAACAAGTAAATGGCATTATTTCATTTTACTTTTTCCATACTATGTTGAAGTTCAATTTTTAAAAGGCTTTTGTTTTAGTAATTCATTGCCTTAAATGTTTATGCTTATTTTGAATGTTCCGCTATATTGTTATCCTTACTGGGCATTTGAGCTCACCCCTTTTTTATGTTTTATTTTTCCCAGGTAGTGAAGAAGTAAATTATGATTGACTTGCAGGGATATTATGGGTTTATAGTGTGGACGTTGGAAACATTATGTTGTTGTAGTAGTTTTTCATTTTATGATGTAATGTAAAACTTATGAATATATCTAGTGTTTCCAAGGCTACTAAACTAATCGGTCTTTCGGGATTTGATCTTTCTTGTGATCATGCCAATGTTACGTAATTAATGCACCGACTCTGGGCAGCTGGGGTCGGGGCGTTACACTTATCATCCACATTAGTCCTTAGGTGGGGGAATTGATCCACATAATGTCCAAACTCCATTCATTTTTAAAGACTAGATTGTGAGTGGTGAATTATTTGGTGTCATCTCCTCCTCCATTACAACAAGTAGACCATTAATTTTATTTTGAAATTCCTGGAATTTATGACCCAACTTTCCACATTTTAAGAACCCCTAGTGTAACACCCCAGGATTTCATAGTAAGTTATTTGTTAAAAGTAATCCAACAATTTGTACTACACACAACATTGAGTTCAAGCGCACCATGACTTACCAAACTAGCCGTTCAAAAGAGGTTATGAATATTATTAACTAAATTTTGAACTTTATATAATCCTTATAATTTTATAATCCATATTATGAGTTTTTTATACATAACGAAAAAACAACTTCATTTTTTTAGATAAAAGAAGTATTTAAAAAAATGCAATTTTACCGCCTTTTAATGGAGAACCTTTTTTAAATCCAATATTTGAAACTTTTATATATTCAATTTGACAAAAAAAACATCTTCTTTAGAATAGGGACATAATAATTTAGTTTTAATATATTTTTGGTGTTTTTATGTTAACTTTCATATTTGGGTGAATAGTGAAAAATACTATATTTTTACTAAAAACAACTTTTTTAATCAAAATAATTTATAGTGTTAAATTATAGATTTTAATGGTTTGGAAGTATAAATAGATTATATTTTTACCATTTAATCTAATGTTATTCATTGGAAATAATTTCACTTTGAAATTAACATAAACTAGTATCAATCTTTTATTAGTTATTATTTCTTAAAAACATGTTTTTTGGTTTTGACAACAAAAATTAATTTTAAATTAATAAATGCAACTTCTATGTTTTTAATTTTTTAAAATAGACTTAATTTTTGAATTTATGATATCAAAATTATCTTAGGGTAAAAGTTTGTTATTTTTCTGAAAACATTCAATTTTTGATGAATAGTGAAAAACACTGAGTTATTGGTTAAATCTAGATTTTTATTTAAATAAATAATTACTTTATTTAAATTTATTTTAGGTCAAAATAGATACATAATACCTATATAATTTCAATGTAATTAATTGGAGTCAGTTTATAATAATTTTAGATATATAAAAAATTTATCGAACTTTTTACCGTCTTTTACCTACCTCCTAGGAGCATGTGCAAATTCACATAAAACATAATTTTACCGCTTCTATGAGTTGAATTTCAGAAATCTGAGAGACAAAATTGATATTAGTAAGTAAAATGTGGTTCAATAAGATGAAAATAATTTTTTGATGAATAGTAACTTTTAACTTTTATGTACCACTATTAAAAGTAAATAGGGTAATTAAGGGTAAAAATGATATTATTATTACTCTAAAACATGTCCTAATTCTATTGGATAAGTGTAATTCGACCAAAAACAACCTTAGGAATAACATATGATCCTTTATGTCCACTTGGATTAGATTAGGATATTTATTATTATGTTATTTAAAGACGAGTTAAAAGAGTTAAAATCTAAGTTTAATAACTAAACCATTTTTAATATAGGGTACACGTAAGATAAATTAGACTATAAATATTTATTAGAAAGATAAAAATATTTTCTAAATAATGGTAATTTATTTTAAATTTTAAGACATTAAATAATTTAATTTATTTATGACACAATGATGATGCAGTAATTACCTAATTAATGAAATATTAAAATAATTGATATTATAAATATCCAAATAAATGTAATTTGAGACTTTTTTTGAATTAAACTAATTTTCAAGGTTAATATGACATATTAGGGTTGGTTATATGAATTTTTTTTGAAGTAATAATGCTGTTATGAATTTAGCCAAAACAAAATACCAAATAGTGTCAAAATTGACATAAAAGAGTTTTTAAAACAAATATTATATTATTAATTAATATTATATTCTTAAAAATCTAAGGTTCGGCCAAAAGATTTATATAATGATAGGTGTATCATTAATGAAAAAATTGGGGTTCTCTTGAAAGTATATAGTAAGTTTATTAACCATATAATATAAAAATACATAGAGACATGGTAAATGTCAAACTATTTAACTAAGAGTTAAATCTAAAAGAGAATGTTAATATAGTGACCCAAACCTATCTAAAACCTATTGGTTGAGTGGTTTTAGACTCATCCACACCTTAGCCTTTTCATAATTCATTTTGGAGCCATTAGAAACCAAAAATAATTTTATTATAAAATAATATTTCTAGCTTTTCCTAAGGTGCCTCTCACCCCTCTTATAAAAGGGCACTCTCCGTTCTCTCTAATTCACACCTTCCAAGCTATTTGGCTCAGCCAAAACCTGCCCAAATACCCTCTAAACTATCCTAACTTCATCCAATAGTCCATCCATTAGTCATAAAGTCATCATAAAGATCCCTTTTGATAAAATCAAATGGAAGAACACGAAGAAAAGGCAAATATTTCAGCACCTCTTTCAGGTTCCTTTATTCTTCCACTTCCTCTTTCTTTGTTGTTTCCATTATAAAATAAAAACTCTAGTATATTCTATATACAGTGATGTTATTATAAATATGGTACAACCATATTCATTATTTTAACCATCCTTTGAATGACATGTCACCATATGTGCGTACGTACGGCTTACCATCTCCACGTCAAGGTGTAATTGTTATTCAATAAATTATTATTTGGATGGGTATAATAATGATGTATAATTGATGTAAATAATAAATATAAAATGATAATGATTCTGTATAGATTATATAACATCCAATTATATATTATTTTAATATCAAAATAATGATATTGTCGCTCGTGCGTACGTACTGATTACCGTCTCCATGAACGCGATGGGATTCATTACCCACTATATCAATTCAAGAGTAATTTTCATTAGATGATTAATTTTTTTTAAGAATTAATATCATTCTGAATTTGAATAAGATACATCCTATCCATTAACAAAAATTACTTACATAACAAATCATATAAAGGAAAACGAATCAGTTAACACCTGAAACGACGATAATACTAAGATATTATTAACAAATAAATATTAAAAGATCATATATGATATTATATTAATGTATATGAATATTATATAATTTAATAAAAATTATTTCACCATTATACATGAGGTTAACCTACCCTCGACCAAGGAAAAGTATAAGGTAAGGGTTAATTTCACAATCTCATTATTATCTAAGGTAGTTTTTATGTATCTACTGGGACCTCTTTATCATCCACATCCATGTTTCTTAAAATGTATTCCAAAACATTTTTACTATTTAATAGACTATGGGTTAAATTCATTTATACCATTGTTTTGCTTTTTAAAAAATGGTTTGAAAGGAATCTTTCCGTCGTTTTCCAAAGAAGGTACTTTATAAACTTTTCAACAAAATGAAGGTAAGAATGTTTTTTTAACTTATATGGTGGGTGCGGCAATTTTCTGCCATTATAACATCATCGAAGCTTCCCTTAAAATCTTATAATGTTTTTTTAAAAATAAATATTTTCTTTATAATTATGTGACTCTTAAATGATTTCAAAATAGAAAGAGATATTTCTCTAAAAAAGGTTTTGATTTCATCTATGTTAACATCCTTTGATGGATTTTAAGCTTATTTGAAGTTGATTTATTATGATACAAAACTTAAATATTGTATTGAAGGTTTTGTGATATGTTTGACTATGGATGTGTTATTTTTACACCATTCATGGTTTATGGATAATGTATTGACATTTCGTATGCTAGTTTTAATACGAATGTTTATGTTATGTTTAAACCTTTTCATATGAGGTATTCATTGGACTTAGTAAGTGACAGGTAGAGCCTGCTATAACTCCTCGATGCATTTGTTGGTCTCATGAGACAATCTAGTGTCTTGGCACATGGCCTTGACAAAATCTTATTTGTATTCTTGGAAAAAGGCCTTGAATATGTGGTTATGAAAGTCTGGCATTATGCATTCCATCATTATGAAAGTGGCTATTGATATTTCATGTAATTATTCGACTAGTATAATATCCATGTGAGTAAGTAAATGGGATTATTTTGATTTTATCATTGCCACATTATGTTGTAGTTCAAGTTTAAAAGGATTTTGTTTTATTTTTATACATTGCCTTAAATTTTTATGCTTATTTATGAAAGCTTCCACTATATTGTTATCCTTACTGAGCATATGTGTTCACCCCTTTCTAGGTTTTATTTTTCTAAGGATGCAAATAAGTATATTATTACTGACATGCAGGGATAGTATATGGGATCTCATTGTTTTATATAGAAACAATGTTGGTGTAGTTTTCCATTTTATGGTGTAATGTAATCCTTATGAATGTATCTAGTACTTCCAAGGCTACTAAACTAATCGTTCTTCTGAGACTTGATCTTTTGTGATCACTCCAATGATACGTAATAATGCACCGACTCTGGGATTATGAGGTCTGGGCGTTACACCCAGTTCCATTCAAACACTTCCCTTGGTGTTTCTTCCCATATTTCCAACATGTAAATTAATGGACTTTCTTTTAACCATGTGATTTATTTTAGTTTCAATGAGTATTGGTATTTTATTTCTTATAAAAACCATGGTAATGGTGGGAATATATAAATTTCATTTATACTTTGAGTGCAAATCGAACTATTTTTTTGTAGCTACTAAAGTATCTTATAGATAAATAATTTTGGAGACATGGTTTTAGAAAACTAAATAATTGATCTATTTTAAATTCATGGTAGATAATTAAATGAAAGTTATACATTTCAAGCCTTATAAAATTTTCCTCATAGTTACCAATGGATTCACCATTTGTTTCTCTAGCTTAATAAATTTCTTCTCAGTATTTGTTTGTATAATACTAGGAAGATACTCATTAAGAATATTGAGTTAAACACATCTCATTAAATAGATTCCATATCTTCAACTTGACTAGTATTCCTGATAAGATTCCATCATTGATAAAATTTTCCTTTTAAATGATAAATAACTAGGGAAACATTTTCAAATATCTATAATTGAAGATCATAAAATATTTTCTCGATAGTTTTGATCTATATATCAACCACTACGGAATGAAAATACCCAAAAAAATAATGGGTATGTTGCCTCATGAAATATTCAAAAGTACATTGTTACCAAATTTTATCATTTGGAAACTCGACATGATTCAAAACTTAAGAAAGTTATGTGATACCAATAATAAGATTCTACAATCAAGTTCCGATAGTGTTACATTTCTATGGAAGAAAATCATTGAATTATCTATAGAACTCATCATTAACAATGTTCCTTCAGGTCCTAGACATTGTCTATAACCAGAAAATAGAGAGAGAGAAACACTAATCTTAGTTGATAATCACATAATTAAGAAAAATAATTTATAGAATGTTTAAATCACAAAACATTATTCTATTAAATATTAATATTAAACAATATCATTCATAATCATTATCAAAACATTAATAATTTATCATTTAATTATTTCTATCCATAGGGTTTTTAAAAAAAGTATTGAAACCCTAATCTCAAAATATTATCTAAACCCTACTTTGATAAAAACTATAACATCCATAGATTTTCTTACACAAATATTACATATTTTTAGATGAATATTCATAAAAAAAATACCATGATAGATCTATAATGGTTTACATTATTTGAAGATTAGATATACAATCTTCTTATTTTATGAAAAATCTTTAACATATTCTACAATGTTCTTCTCACATGGAACTCTTCTTAGGAATACCGTAACTAAACCATTCTTGATCACATGGGGAAGGAAACATAAGAAATAGGTGAGATCAGATGCTTAGTAAGGATAAACATAGTGTATAATAAACTATGATTATTTGAAATAATAACATAAAAATAAGGTTATGAAATCATCATCATAACTTACAATGTTCATACATAACTTTTCATAGATCATAAACAAGATTCATGGAATTAATATTACATTTTCAAAATAAATGGACCATAATAGTGAGAAATCATCATAAATAAATAATGATCTATAAGCTCACATTTTAAAAGTTTTCCACCATTATAAATATTGAAAACAATTTAATATTTCAAGGTTAACTATACATGCCATCAACAGAGTGGAATGGGACACACCTAATGCCCATAGTAGATTAAGACACACCTATTTATTATAGTGGATCAATCACATTTACTTGTTTCCCATTGTTATCTCATGATATATAATGTTTTACCCACTGTGTTGGATGGAGACATAGGTCCCACCCATCACATATTGAAAACCATATATATGTGTTCCATAAGATCATAAATAAATAATCATATGACCCATGAAAATAAATGGGGTTTGTAAACATTTCATATTAGAATAACCCATGAAAAATAGATAGGTTTCATAAACATTTATCCGTAATAAAAATAAACCCACCATAGAGTGAGTAAGCATGGTATCCTTGTATAGTATTCCATGTAAAAGATATTTAACATCAAATAATGTAATCTTATATTGAAAATAATATTTAAATATAAATTGAAATAATTCTTGAATAAAATATCCTTTCTATTTTACTTTTTTTGAAATACCACACACTTATAAGAAAAAACATTCTTGGAAAATAAAATTGTATGATTTTAAAGTAATCATAAAGATATTTAGGTGTCATTAAATCATGAAAATACACTCATTAAAATAAGTTTAAAAAAACATTACATCATATTTTTATTAGAAAAGTTACAAATAACTTCATTTAAAAAACAACAAAAACATTGCTTTCAAACTATTTTGTAAAATTTCCAAATTGGGTAAAACAAAATTCAATCATTTTTAGGGGGTAGTAATTTTTTTTTGAAAATATATTTTGGAAACATGTACATAGAATATAAATATTTCCCAATGGGGACTTAAACATAAATATTCCCAAACAAAGATTATGTTGTGAAAGAAACACTTACCTCAAGTATTTCCTTTCGTAATTCACCATCAAGAATACTTTATAATAAATATGGATTTATTATAACTTTTTTCTACACCCATTTATCTATAATACCACATATTATTTTTTATAACATCTTATAACCTAGTTTTTAATAAATTTGTATTAAAAACATCATTCTGGGTGATAATTGTTTTATTTTCCAAGCTTTTTTCAGTTCGGTTGCCCCGATCCTTATAATTTTATCATGGAAACATTATTTATAGAATTTTATTCATCATATAAAATAATATATATTCATTAAATACATATTTACTATGACATATTGAGTTTTTTCAAAAAATGACTATGTTCGGTAGCGTATAAGATACACCACATCAATTTTAAATGAAAAAATAAATATTACTTTTAAAATGTTACTGATATAACATAGTTGTTAGAATGGAGCGAATTAATAGTATTAATTGAATTATAAAAATATTTTTTACACATTTATATATTATTCTTTGGAGACCAATTAATTATAAATGAATGTAAAACCCTTTTTAAAATAAAAGGAAATGGTTTACTAAAAAACAATTTAAATGTACACAAGTCTATTTTATAAATAATAAAATCATTCTTATTGGATTATAATAATAAAATATATCTCTATTATATTCCATATAATTTTCTAAATTCATTGAATGTGTTTTATAGACATGATATATGAACAACTCCCATTTTACACATAAAACAAGTATTTTTCAAAAAAGGTAGTTGGTCACCTTTTGATGACACACCCATTTTAAATATAGTTATTGTCACTTTTATAAATTATATTTGAAAAAATAAATCTATTTTTTTGGAACCAGGACATCTAATTTTACTTTGGTTAATTTTTGGGTATTTTTCTAATAATATTCATTTTTTAATGAATAGTGAAAATACTGCATTTTAATTCAAAATCAGGTTTTCATCTAATTTATTTTAAATACATAGAATATAAAAATAATTTGTTTTATAGTATAATTATATCATTTTTATATCATCTAATCCAATATAGTTAATTTTAATCAATTTCAAATTGAAATTGGATATAAAAACACTATGATCTTTTGAACGTTTTTCACTTTAGAAACCTGTTTCCTCGATCCGTCAACAAGAATAATTTGAAATTAATTTTAGCCACTTTTATGTTTTTCAATATTGAAAAATGGAAATACACAATTATACAATTATAATAAAAATTAAATTTATGATCTAATAGGATTAACATAATTTTCAGAAATTATGAATTGTAACTTGAGTAATTATTTTCATTACCACGGTTATGGGTAAATTAGGTAATTAAGTGTAAAAATAATATTATAAATTACCCTAACACTTTTCATAATTTCATTAGATTATTGTGTTTTGAACAAAAATAATACATGTGCCAAAATATATCTTTTGAAATCCACTTGGACGACTTTAAGACATTTATATTATTTTATTCAAAGAAATGGTAATTTTGTCAAAATCTTGTTTTTAACAAATAAAATACTTTTAATATGTGATGATATAAGGGATATTTTTTACTCTAAATAGTATTTATAAATTTAAAATATTTAGATAAATAATGGGATTTTATATTTAATTTTTAGGAAATATATAATAAAATTAAATTGCGACACAATGATGATGTAATAGTTGCTTCATTAGTGGAAGAATCAAATAAATGATATTAAAAATATTAAAATAAAAATAATTTGATATAATTGATTCCATAAATGAATTTTCTGGATGACTTTGACATGTTAGGGATGTGTTAATTTATGTTTTTTGAAGATATCAAATGTTTATGATATTTTCAAAAATTTAAAGGTTGAATAGTGTCAAAATTGAAATTATTGATATTTTAAATTAAATAATATTTTATTTAATGACATAAAATTTCTAAAAATTTTTGATTCATAAAACTAGTTGGGTAAGTATTATCATGTCATAAATGACTCATTTATTGTTTGTTTTAAAAGTTATAGTAATTAGATTTACTCTCAAAGTATAAATTACATAACATCATAGTAAGGATTAAAAGGGTAAAATAAGTGTTAAAATAAGAAGATAAGGATAAAAAATTAGTCAAGCATGTCTAATTTTCATTAGATGAATGTGATTCAACCCAATATAATCTTATATTATAAATAAATCAATTTTTACCCATTTATAATATATTATTAATTTATATTACTTTAATATTTTAATGATTTCCACGAGTCCCCCTCCCCTCTCATATAAAAGGCTAACTATTATTTTCTATTCTTCACACCTCAGAAACATTTTTGTTCAAAAAATATCTACCCAAATATCTTAATAGAATGCCTCATAACATTTTTAGGAATTAGTTTAGGAATAAAACCCTCCTTAGTGGTTTCAAGGTGTTAATAAATGTAGATTTTACGACAGAATGCTAGATAAAGATTGTGTGTGACGATTCAGACTCATGGTAAGAGAATATTTATATAAACATCAATCTAACGTTTTTAAAGATTTATTCTTCTAAATCATTCTATTTAATTTCCATGTTTTCAAAAAAAAATTATGAATATATTTATATGGACATGAATTTTTTGAAATATCACTTTTTGAATTTCACTCAATTTTTTGAAAGTGGTATGGGGAACATTGAATCAAAAATATATTTTTAAATGGGTTCTAAAAATGTATTGGTTATTTTAATAACATGAAATGTTTTCTTATGTGTGAAAATAAAATTTTATCAATGAATTGCTGAAAATTGAAATATTTTTTGTGTTTTGACTATATAATGCTACTTGGATATTTGATGGGTGGTTACATGACAACTCATGGACTGGTTGTTTCATTATAACCTCTAATGCATTGGGTAAGGATGTCGCCCGTAAGGATATTCCATTTTCAAGAGTGACATGTATGGAAGTCGGCCATATGATTATTCCAATTATAAGAGTGAAATGTATAGAAGTTGTCCTTAAGTTTATTCCATTTTAGTATAATAATGTCCTACATTACCTACTTATATATTATATGTTTTCTTATAAATTTTCTTGTAAATCATTTTATTTTTGAAAGGTAAGATAATGATATTTTGAAATGATGACCCTTTATTCGGGTATAAAAATATATATTTTTTAGGAAACTTTTTATGGGTTTTAACTTGACTAAAAATTTTCTTTCTTTATGTCCCTCATTGAGTTTTTTGTGCTCATCCCATATATTAATTTTTTTTTCAATGGGTATAATAATTTTAAGATAAAGGAGGAAATCAAGTTGAATGTTATGATTACTTTTTTATGAAAAATATTTCATGTATTATTTTAAAAAAAATTATTTTGTAAAAAAATTGATAGAGTAAATGTTTATAATTTATGATATTTGAATTTTTATAAAATAGTTATGGCCTAATTATACAAAACTATAAACCAGAAAGAATCCTAATTGTAAAGAAAAGTAATTTCCTGACTAAAACTCATGATTATGTAATGTGGGCCTTAAAATTGGTATCAAATGCATGTGTAGACAACTTTTGAGATTATGATGTTTTCTTAAGAGTCAGTTATATCATCACGAGTTTATAATTTTATGGTTTATCATAAGTTCAATATCTTATAAACCCCTTTTTTGGAATTAAGTTATGAAATTCTAATTTTACTAAAAATATTTTTGGATACATTCATTTTTGAGGTAATTGTGGGTCATTACTTTTTGGTATGAATAATCAATGTTATGAGATAAAAATTGAGGGTAAAACATTTTATGGTTATTTTTTAGGAATTTATCCTATTTTGGGAATGTTATAAGAATTATATTGTTTTATAAAATGGAAAATCCATAGGATGGGTGACAACCCATCACTTTCGGTAAGGCTGTAGGAATCAAACCCATAACCGAAGAGTGATAGGGGTGCATCGCCTACCACTGGCCTATGTGAATTCCTGGTTAGTATGATGTTTTATTTTTAGTTAAATGAGTTTATGGATTAAGAATAAGTTTATTTGGGATTATATTTTTTATCAAATAGATTACCTAGCTATTGGAAAAATATTTAGTGATTAATTTTTTTACGAAGAAATTTACTATTTTAGAAACCCTTTTTGATTGTGGTATATCAAATACTAAAGGATTTTATTTTATATGTAAAGGATGAATTATTTTTTGAAATAATATATGATTTTGTTACATAATTTTGGTGATTCATTCTATTTATGGAAATAATTAACCTAACTTGGATAACATATGACTAGGGAAATTACTTATCAGTGTAAGACGTCAAGAGTGATTGGTTTTATTAAAAGATAAATGTTAAAATTTATCTTGTGATACTATCTAATTAATTTCATCAAAATTTTGGGTTTCAATATTAGTTTGGATTATTTTTATGAATTTTGAGGTTATTTATTTATCAAATGGTTTATGTTTAACTTTGGGTATTTCTTTTGAATTTTGGAGATTAATGTAGTTTTTCATTATATGAAGGTTTCTTTTTTTAAGTAATTATCTTATATTATCCTAACCAATTTATTCTTGGTAAATGTTTCAATATTGTATAAATAGAAAGTTAGTCTTATTTTGATTATGTGATTCTCTAGAAGTTTATTATAGTGCTTCAGGGATAAAAAAATCATCTTAAATACTCATTATTTGGAGAAACGGATGAGTTTTTTTGTGGAATTTGATTAATGGATAAAAATATACATATCAAGAAAATATATATACTTATGTTCATAGTCCAAGTGGTAAGAAAATTACTCAAATCGATGAAAATGATATTAAAATAAATAAATTATCTATTTACTTTTATCACTAAGAAATCAGTCACCTTTTGACCCGTCACAGATTTATGGTTTTTTAATTGTTAACATTCACATGATCATGTTTTATATCACTGTCCATCAGAACATGATGGTTTTTTTCTCTTCCATATCCATGTTTTACTACATGGAACCCAAGTATGTGTTTTCTCAGGTGACCATCACACTTCATTTTATATATTTTAAAGTAAATTTCTATTAGTATTTTTTCAAATGTGGACTTCAATAAAGATATTTTTAAAATTCAAACATATAGTATTAAATCCTGAGTTTAAATTGAGAGGTCACAATTTTTTATGGGGGGTGGGGATGTAACATCCTGAGTTTTTAAAAAATAAAGACTATGTTTGATAACGTACATGATACGCCACATCAAGTTTAAATGAACAATTAAATATTATGATTTAGATGTTTCCATTATAACATAGTAATTAGAATAAAGGGAATGAATAGTAGTAATTAAATGATGGAAATATTTTTTACACAAATATATATAATTCTTTGCTGACCAATTAATTTTAAATTAATGTAAAACCCCTTTTAATATAAAAGTAAACGTTTTATAGAAAAACTATTTGAATGTACACAAGTGTGTTTTACAAATAATTAACTCACTCTTTTTGGGTTATATTAATGAAATATATATATATATATATATTATTAAATATAATGTTTTAAATTAATTCTATTTTTTTATATACATTATATATGAACAAATCCAATTTTACACATAAAACAAGTGTTTCTCAAAAATTGCATTTTTACCACTTTTTGATGGAAAACCTATTTTAAATATAGTTTTTATAACTTTTATAAATTATATCTAAAAAAATAAACATATTATTTAGAATCGGGAAATTAAAGTTTACTTTAGTTAACTTTTGGGTATTTTTCTAATAATATTCTTTTTAAATGAATAGGAAAAACACAACATTTTAATTGAAACCCATTTTTCATCTAATTTTTTTATATAATCAGATTATCCTTTTAATCAGTTTTAAAGTATATTTAAATAATGTTTTTATCATTTAAACCAATTTCAGTCCTTTTAATCATTATCAAATTGAAATTGGATATGAAAACATTATGAACTTTAGAACATTTTTACTTTAAAAACTCATTTCCTCGATTCATAAATAGGAATAAATTTAAATTAATATTATCCATTTCTACGTTGTGAATTTTTAAAAACAGACATACATGGTTATAATAATAATTTAATTTATGATCTAATAGTATCAAGTTAAATTTTAGAAATTATGAATAGTAACTTCAGTAATTATTTTTATTACCACGGTTAAGGGTAAATTGGGTAATTAAGGGTTAAAATAATATTATAAATTATCCTAAAACTTGTAATAATTTAATTGGATGAGTTTCATTGACCTAAAATCATACTTGGTCCTATATATATCCCTTTTAACTCACTTTGATGAATTTAAGACATTTATATTATTTTATGCAATGAAAAAATAATTTCGTCACAATTATGTTTTAAACAAGTAAAATATTTTTAATATGGGATGATAAAAGGGTTATTTTCAAATATAAATAAAAATTATAAATTTAGAATGTTTAGATACATCATGGTGATTTATTTAAAAATTTTTGGTAATAAATAATTAAATTAAATTGTGGCACAATGATGATGCAGTAATTGCTTCATTAGTGGAAGAATAAAATAAATGAATTTAAAAATGTTAAAATAAATATAAATTGATATTATCTATGTCATCCATGAATTTTATGGTTCAATATGAAATGTTAGGGATGTTAAAATGGAGTTTTTTCTATGATATAATGTTGTTATGATATTTTTAAAAAGTCAAATGTTGAATAGTGTCAATGTTGGCATTATTTGTATTTTAAATTAAATAATATTTTATTAAACGATATAAAATTTATAAAAAATATAATATTCAAAAAACTAGTTTGAATAATTCTTATAATTTCATAAATGAAACATTTATTGGTCGTTTGGGGAGTTATAGTAATTATATTAACCGTTAGAGTGTAAATTACATAATATCATGGTAAGAATTTAAAAGGTAAAATAAGTATTAAAACATAGAGATAAAGATTAAAAAATATAAAAACATATCTAATTTCCCTTGGATGAATGGAATTCAACCCAATACATTACTATATTTGAAATAAATCAATTTGAACCAATTTTTAATAGAATATTAATTTATATTAATTAATTAATTTAAATATTTCCATGAGTATTCCTACCTCTCCTATAAAAGGGCACCCATTCTTCTTTATTATTTTCACCTCAAAACAATTTTTGACTGGAAAACCTCTACCCAAATCCATTAATAAAAATCCTACCCACATTATATAGGTCTTAGTTTAGGTATAAAACCATCCTTAGTGGTGTTAAGTTGTTAATCAAAGGAGAATGTCTGAAGGAAAGGAATATAATGATTTTATGTGATGAGTTAGACTCAAGGTAAGTGACTCTTTATGTGAAACATAATTTTAAATTTTTTAAACAATATTCTTCTAAATACTTTTATTTTATGTCCATGATATCAAAATGTTTTTTATGAATCAATTTATATGGACATGAATGTTTTAAAATGTTAATTTTCTAATTTCACTCTAATGTTTCGAAGTGGTATAGAACAATTCTAATAAAAAATCACATTTTAAATGTTTTAAATGTGTTTTGAAAATCAATTGGTTATTTCAATAAATTGAAATATTTTATTGAAAATGTAATTTTATGACTGATATGTTGAAAACTGAAATATGTTTTGTGTTAAGATTATATAACGGTCCTTGGACATTTGACGTGTGGGTACATGATAAACCAAGGACAGCTAGTTACAATATAACCTCCAATGCATTCGGTATTGAATCCAGTCATATGGATATTCCATTTGTAAGAGTAAAATGTATGGAAGTAGGTTGTATGTGTATTCAATTTGTAAGAGTGACATGTATGGAAGTTTACTGTATGGTTATTCCATTTTAGTATAAATATGTCCCAAGTTAACTACTTATATATAATATGTTTTCTTATGAATTTTCATGGAAATATTTTGATGTTAAAAAGGAAGGATAAAAATATTTTTTAAATGATGATCCTTTATTCAGGGTAAAAAGGTTTATTTTAAAGAAATGTTGTATGGGTTTTCATTGGAAATTGGTTTTATTTATTTATGCCTGTTACTAAGATTTGTGTCCTCATCTCATGTTTTAAAATGTTTTTCGCAGTGTATAAGAATGGGTACAATGAATAAGGAATTCAAGTTGAAAGTTATGAATACTTTTCCTGAAAAATGCATTATGTTTGATTTAAAAAAAATATTTTATGAAAAAATGGACACTGAGTAGAGGTGTATACTATATAATATTTGAGTTGTTATATAATAGTTATGTCCTAATTCTCTAAAACTCTAAACTTGAAAAGATCCCCAATGTGAAAAAAAGTAATTTCTTGGGTAAAACTCAAGATTATGTAATGCTTATGGATGGGGACTTACATTTGTAATCATTCATAAATTTTGTAGATATAAAAGTGAATTATACCATTCTTGGAGATGGTAGGTCATACATACACATGAACGTTATTTCTATTTATCGACTGATGGAGTGAAAGTAGGTAAATAATCATTTCACTTTTTTTGAATTATTATTATTTCATATATATCATATATATTAATAAAATTAATCATTATTATCATCCATGTCAAATATAAATGATCAATGAATTTCATAACATTGTGGAGATGTTAGTCCATACATACGCATGAGCGACGTTATCATTTCTCAAAAAATTAGATGGTAAGAAGGTGTACATGATATTATAATTATTAAAGAATAATTATATCCTAAATATTATATATAAACATTAAAACCATCATAATTCCCATTCATTAATGATTCTACTAAAAAATTAATGGTATCTCTACAAGGAGGCGACGATCTATACATACGCACAAGTGATACTTTCACAACTTGTTTGAAGAGAAAGAGGGTTTATAATGATGTTTTCATCATCATAATAAAATTTACCAATATGGAAGATACTAAAGTTATTATTTTATGATATATATCATATATTAAAGTAGGTAAATAAGAGTTTAAAAATAAAGTTATCATTTTAAGAGATTGCCTCTTCTTTGAAAAGACTCCTTTAGATATCCTTTGAAAGAAACATGGTTGGTATTTTTTGAAGACTACGACATCTGGAACTTATGTATCGATTTTGGGAAGATATATAGTCAGGTTTGGATCATGATATATGGTTTCTATATGTGCGGAGGGAATGAAGGTATTTACACTAGAAAAGGGTTGTTTTATGTGATTAAATAATGATTATTTTGTATTTAAAGAAAACCACATTTGGGTGGCTTTAATTGCTAAGAATTTGGTATATAATTAATAATTTAAATACTGGTTAGGGTCCTGAAACACATCAAACAACCCTTGAATGTTTTATTATTTGGTATTTTATCCTTTTACCATTTATCTTCAAGTCGATACATTATTTTACAAATATTTCATTAAACCTTTCTTTACCACGATACATTTTTTATTCCTAAAAATGAAAATTAATTTGTTATAAAATTTGGAACCTAACATTATAAATATGGAATCCATTTTTCAAAATTAATAATATATAATTTTTAGAATTTAATTTAAAAATGTACCGGAAACACGTAATAAAAACAATTTTCTAAAAAAACTACAATTTTAAAATTTATATCATTTTTATACTAAATTCATGTATGAAATCCATTTTCAAAATCATTATTTTGTTTTTTTAAATAACAATTAAATATTAAAAATTTTAATCTAATCAAAAACAAAATTTTACCTTGTAAATAAAATTTAATTTTCAATAAAAATAGTATTTTTCCATATTCAATGAAAAATAAAACATTTTAGAAAATCCCTAAAAACTAACCCTAAGCTAATTTTAATAACATGATTTAAAAAATTAAGTTATTTTTGTCAAATAAATTTTCTAATAGTGTCAAAAATTAATTAAATTTATTTTCTCATAAAAATAAATAAAAATACTTATTGAAGAAAACATATATTTGACTATTAAAATGAATTCACTAAAAATTATGTGTTTATTTCCTAAGAATAAATTTTTATTAAATATAATATTGATAAATATTTCATAATATAGTTAACACTATTCACACAAGCTAGTTTAGTAGCTAGTTTATAACATTCATGTTAAAAAATATATTTCAATAGTATCTCGGAGCTCATTTATATTCGGTCTCACGTGAAATGAATGATATCAATGAAATTAAATTTATTAAAAAAATTGGTGTACCATAAAATCATATGGTTTTACATATAAAATTCATACCATATATGGATTCATAAGGATCCATGTAAATGCTTGATTGAAATATATTATTGTATAAAAATTCAACCAAAGGAAGGTGTTGATCACAAACACATTTAAAAACTATATATCAAGCTCTCAACAAGTCCTCTAGAGTTTGAAATCTCCTCCCAGACTATCCATATGTCCTGCTATGGTATTTAGTATTGAAACCCAACTCTATAAATAGATTGTGCAGAATAATTTTGTAAAACATTGATTTAAACCTCCAACCCCAATCAGATATAATAGAATGTATAACTCCGTGAAATCAAAAAATAATAATTAATGTATATCCTATCCAACAGATCAAGTGAGAAATATTCTCTAATAGTAATGAATTGTGATAACATTTTTTAAGTTGATCGACTACGTCCTAAATAAAAATATTCCCTTTAGTTGTTTGGGGGAGTCCAACAATGAAATGCATCATAATTTTTCCCCATTTCTAATTAGGTATTGGTAATGGCTATAACATCACCTAAAAATTCAATATATCATCCTTAACTTTCTGAAATTCCAGGTTAAAAAATATATACTCTACAATGTACCTCTTTATTTTGTCCCACAAGAAATATTATTTAAAAACACTATATGTCACTTAATTCCAAGATGAATAGATAATGATGAACTCTAAGAATTATCCAAAAGCTCCTTATTTTAATTTATTATTCATGGGACACATACTCAGTTCCTAAACATTATCATTCCATCAAAATAATGTTTGAAATTAGGAAATGTTCTCACTTTCTTCCACAGTTTTATATCTTACTTTTAATAATTTTAATCTTCACATGGATATATGTTTAAACATTCATCTAAGAATGATAGGATAGGTCCCCATTACTCTGTATTTAATGTTATATCATATAATATTACTTATGTGTTTTATATATTTTAATATTCATCATTTAATAAATAGAATGACCTTTTTGACCAAGAGAATCAGACACCTTGTTCGCCTTCCTTGGGTGGTAATGAATTGAGGAGTCATAATAATTATTAAATTCTAACCATATTCTCTGCTTCATATTCAAATATATCTATGTTAATATATAATTCAAAATTATTTATTTGTATATATTTGACACCTTTTAAAAAATTGATACTGCATCTATATCATCATTGCAAAAATACCATTTTTAACTCCAAATAATGATACATGTAGTTTGGTCCTATATATTCAATTAGAATGATGAATATTCTATAAAAATGTCATTCTTAATGATAACACATTGTAGTCCATTCTTTGTTACATCACCTTAGATCACAAAAATGTCTCCACTAAATATTAGTGTGAGCATTGGTGGACTAACCAAACTTCTCTTCAGCTCCTCAATTTTTTTTTCACATTCATATATCCACAAGAGCATAACCCCCTTCAATATCAACATGGTGAGTGGATTATATATTCAAGATAAATTTCTCACAAATCATTCGTAACATCTAAAAAACACATGAAAAATATGGATTTTTCTTACTTTGTTTGGTCATGACCATTAATCAATATCTTTTATAATTTAATGATCAACTGTTATACCCACACATAATATTATATAACCCATGGATGAATCTTTCTAAATAATGAAATCATATATGATAATATTTTAATAAAAACAACCCTTTATAATGTTCTTCAATACAATTCTAAAGCAGTCTTCATTCTCTTCCTTTTTATTAGAATATATAATAATATCATTTTTAAATAATACCACAAACTGATCATGGTAATCTCTAAAAACTATATTCATTAAATCCATAATGATATCATGGGAATTTTTAAGTCCAAATGGAATCACTATAAATTTATATTTGAAATAAATTATATATAAGGTTATCTTTGGTATATCAACATTATTAACCCTCAATTGATGATATTTGGAATGAAGTCCAATCATATAAAAATAACGATCTTCTTATAATTGATGAAAAAAATTCTCGATATGGGGTGGATGATACTTTTACTTGATATTTATATTTTTTATGTTCTTAATAATAAATATAGAGACTCATTAACCCATCCTTCTCATAAAAAAACAGGTTCGCCTCATCAGGATGCACTAAGTTATATAAACCCCATGTCATGATTTTTTTGAAGTTTCTTATGTAATTATTATAACTCAATTAGAGAAATTGTATTTGAATTCTTGTAAATCTATGTAGAACTACATATTAGTTAAATTGGAAACTCAACTTCACAATTTGGAGGTAGAATGTGTAGTTCTTATAAAAAGGCATAAACAAACTCTCATACATGAGGAATATCCTCAATATTGAGTTTTTCTGCATACATCTAAGATAGATACCCTTCATGGATAAGAATTAACATACATAAGATAGATGTATTTTAAATTAGAATTTTGTATTCATCCTCTCTCTGATTAAAGATCATATGTTTACTCAATGTATGAAATGTTACTTACCTTGCTCAAAAATTTATAGGGGATCTACAAAAATAAATCCAATCAATTCCAAGAATCACATAAAATCAAACTAAAGGATGAATCACTAGATTTTTAAGAAACACATTTCCATAAATGTCAATCACATATGAACTATATACTTGATATGCGACTATTGTTTTATTTATAGTTTTCACCACTAACTCAACAACGAATCCCTAAGGTGGAAATTTTATACCCTTATATAATTCCTTAGATATAAAATAGTTAGTTGATCCTAAATCAAATAATAAATTAGTTTTTATAGAGTTGATGATATGTTTACCTTTAACCATGTCATTCTTGAAACCCCAATAGGCAATCATGATCACATGAGATTAGACTTCTTATTTTAGCTTTAGAGGTATTTGATGTCAATCATCATAAAAAATCATCTAATTTTTGGACTCGTTGGGGCAATTCCCATGATACGTTAATTTGATTCACTGAATCATTATTCATGTGTAAGTTGGAATAATAATTCATCCTTTGTATGCCTATTAATCACTTTTCAATATAGATGGGTTTTATAACCCATTATTCCACATTTAAATCACCTTCCAGTTCAATTAAACCAATTCAATAGATGTTTCTTCCCTCATTTCTCGCATGTAAATGGTTAGAATCCATTTCCAAAATGTGATTTAATCATGTTTTTATGAGACTTAATATTGATTCTCTTTTGTAAAACATGGTAATGGTGGGAATCTACAATATTCACTTCTACTTTAATGAAAATATAATTATTTCTTTATAGATACTAAATAATCATATAGACAACTCCATTAAATTACTTGGTTTTAAGACACAAAAGAATCATCCAAGGTTTTTGGATATGGTGCTAAATCATGAGGAATACCTTACAACTCATGTAAAAATTTCTTCATAGGTTCCAATAGAGACATCATTCTTTTCCCTAATCTTATGTAATTACTTGTTAACTTATATATATATATATATAATATAAGGGAAGTAATTAATAAAAAATATACTCTCAGACTCAGCCCATTCAATAGAGTCAATTTACTTCTCTTGAATAGTATTCTTATTATAATTTGGCCATTAATATAATTTTACATCAAAATGATAAATGGTTATGAAATGTTTCCATTTTTTGATCACTATAGAACCATATATATTCTTTCAATGTTGTTGATCCATCACTCAAACACTAGTTGATCAGAAGAAGTAATAAAATAATGTGGATATTTCCTCATAAATAACTCAAGAATATGTTTTTCCCTCCAATTATCATTTTGAAGTTCAGAATAATTCATGTCTTTAGAAAGTTTTGTGATCCTTTGAAAAAAGATATTGTATTATAGCTCCTTTATAATTTGTTTTCTTTGGTTAAAAATCATTACATGGCTGATCACATTTATTGTTAGCATAATGACTTCTGGTTCCATCTATTGACTAATACCAAAAAGAAAAGTGTAAGAATCATGATATAATAATGAGAATAAACTACTGTATATTCATAAAATATCATTCAAATGTGATGATACCTTATTATGAATATATGGAACCTTAAGTTTTACCTTGATTATCCATGGTCACTAAATAAACCTTTTGGATCTTATATAATAATTAGAATTTTTCTGAGGGTTTTCACTGAGGTTTTATAACCCAAATCTCCAAATATTAACTAAACCTCACTCTGATACCAATTATAGCATCCCAATCATTTCATACATAAATATTAAATATTTTTAGATTAATATTCAATATATAATATTTATATCCACACTATAATCTTAATGGTTTAGTATATTTGGTGAATAGATACCGGGACATCTTATTTAGGTACATTCTTCAGCATCTCTCAAAATGTTATTCCTAGTTATTATGATTCTTGAAATACCTTAAATAAAGTCTTTCTTTATAACCTGGGGAAAGGAAACATGATAAAGGTTGGACTGAAACACTAAGTAATAGTTAGAATGGGGGATATCAACAACAGATATAATGAAAATATAAGATAATAAAAATGGTATGAAAACATGAAAATAACTTAAAAAGTACATAACCTATCTTTCATAGAGAATAAACAAGATTCATGGAATGAAAATTTATCATTTCAAAAAACAATATTCATAAGAGCGGGAAAACATTATAATCAATCAGGATATATAATTTCAGATCAATATCATGTCATAAAAGTGTGGAACCATCATAGGCATATAAAAAATTTTATATTTCATGGTTAATTACCAAGACTATCAAATAACAGTGTCTTAATAAGCAATACCTATTTCCAATATCATATTATAAAATTTTTCATCACATATTTCCTATAGTGGATCAAGAACATCTACGTGTTTCCCTATAGTGGTTCAAGCACACTGAATTGTTTCTCATAATTACCTCCTGAGATATAAACCTTTACCCAACGAATTATATGTATATATATTTACAAGACCACACATAACATAATAACAACTATAAATATATCTGGCACAAGATAAAAAACAATTCCTCATATCATCATAACAAAACCTGTGGAAGGAAAATGAGTTTCATAAACATTTCATCCCTTAGTCATAACATAACCCGTACAAAATAAATGGGTTCCATAAATACATTATCATCATTACCATTAAACATTCAAATAAACAATAAGTATTATATCATAAAATTATATCCCCTAACAAATCATAATTAACATCAAATGATGGTATCATTGATTAAATTCCTTTAAAATATCACGAGATTCCTTCCTAATGAAAAAATAATTTCCATTTAAAAATATTTTCTTTAAATTATAGAAATTTAAAAAATATAATGGAAAATAATTATGAATAAAAACATCAAAAAATGTAATTTAACAATTAAAACATTGATAGATTATAATGTAAATAATTGATTATCATACTGTGTAAATTAAAACAAATAATCCTTTCACCTTTTCAATTAAAATTCAAATGTACATCATTTATAAAATGACTCAAAGATTCCATTGATTTGTTATAGAAATTAATACATGGGTAAGAATTAAATTAGAATTCCATTAGATATTAATTAAAAAACATTCTTGGAAACCTTTAAAATTAACCATGGAAACAGAAGAGAGATATTCCCAATCGAATTGAAAACATAGTCGATTTTCATTCATAATATTAATTTAGTATCATGGGTTATTTACATGAGAAAAATGAAAGGAAAGCATGTATAATAAATAAATAACCATATATGGGGAACCATTAATAGAAGTTATAAAATCTGGATCATATAATTTCCTGATTTTAAATTGAAGAACATATAATCCTAATTAAAATGGTATTGAAACATAAATCCCTTACCTCAAGTCCAATATTTATTCATACACATTATAACCGCATTTATAATAATTATGAATTAATTGTATATGTATTACATTATAATAATCGCATATATAATACCATATATGATTTAAAAATAACATCTTATCACCCATTTCTTAACAATTTTTTATTAAAATCACTGATCCAGGTGACAACTGCTTTGTTTCTCATGCATGTTTTTGTTATTCTATCCCGATCCTTATACGTTTATCATGTTTTCATCATATAAATGATTCTAATAAAGATATCAATATTATATATTTTAATTATATATATACATATTTTTATAGTCATATTTAAAAGGAAATTACATTATTCATGGAGATGGTAGGTATACATGCGAATAAATATTATAAAATTTGGAAATATGGAACAAAATAATGTTATATAATAATTAAACTTTATAGAATCATTATTATAGAACATATATTAATTAATATTATCCTTATTTCCAACATTGTAAAATGGAAATGAAAAATGAGTCCCATTGCTTTGTGGTGGTAGTATTCCACACACATGTACTAGCGATGTTATCATTTTCCAACAGATTAGAAGAAGGATGCTAATGGTTCTTCCAAAATCAATATAATAATCTAGTATATTTTAAAATTTCATGTAAATATTTTATAATGAATATAAAATATTTTGAGGAGGTGTAAATAGAAATTAATTGATAGAGGCCATGGAAGATGGTCACCTCATCCTTAATAGGTCTTATTTAGACCATTTCATAAGGACCATTTGATTCATATTTTAATAATAAAATAACTTATAAAGCATGTAGAGGTATGTTTAGAAGATAATATGGTAGGATTTGGGTGAGATGGAAATTTCATAAGGTGTAAGGAAGGGATAATAAGTGGTACCATTTTATATGTTAGGAGAGAGACACTATTGGAATTACTTAAAGTATTAAATTAATATAAATTACTTCCTAAGTAAAAGTTGATCAACATTAAAATATTTCAATGATTTTTTTAGTTTGAGTTGAAATCCTCTCATAAAATTATGTTTTGACAAGTTTAGGTGATGTTTTCACCATTATTTCCTTGTTTTAACCACTTTTAACCCTTTGGACAATTACCACAATATCAATTATTATACACTTAAGGGTCAAAAATTATAAAATAAAATGGAAAGTGACCCATAAATAGAAAATAGTTGAAATTATAATCCATATCACATTCACTAGTAATAAGTTAGGATTTTTTTTATGAATTTTAAATCATTAAACAATTTTTATTAAATATCATTAATGTCATTTTTATAATGATTCATTTAATTTTACTTTTAAAACAACATACAAGTAAAGGAATTTGTATATAAAAATTTAAAACATCAAAAATATCTTTATTTATTTATTAAATTCAATTTACATAATAATTCATCCAAATTTTGGTACTTTTAATATTATTTTAAATCTGTTATTTTATTTTTATTTTATTGAAATAAATAATGTTTCATCATTGCGTAACAATTTAAGATAATTATTAAACCATTAAAAATTAAAAAAACTAACTAAGAAAATAAAAATTAATTAATCCTTCTAATAAATAATTTAATTTAGCTTACCGTATTTTTTTCATTTTGTAAAACAATTAGAGATATTGTAGTCATGAGATTGACATTTTGAATTTATTATTTTTTTAAATTAATATAAAGGTAACAGTAAATGAAAAATTATCCCAGTGGGAATATAATTGAGACTATTATAAGCATGGTTTATCCCGAGTCATATAATAGGATACTAGAAAGTGTTAGTGGAATTTTGAAGACTTATCCCAAATTTTTAACCAATTTTTACCAGTTTTACCCATACCCAAGTGAGAGATATTTAATAATGTAACTTTTCATAATGAAACAATTATAGGGACCTATTTGCTAAATTTTTACATCCTCATTCCAAATACAAAATCCATTTTTCATGATTCAATTCACATAATATGTATATATTAATTTAACATAAAACTGAAAAATGATAAGATAAAATACTTCTTTAGAAATTTTTTTTTAACTATAAAAATATTTTTATATCATATGAAAAAATAAAATTAATTCCAATGAACATAATTAAAATATTAATAATATAAGAGAACTAATTTTATTTTTAATCCATTTGAAACCAAAATTTATATTTGTATATGCTTGAAAAAAATATTTTAATAAAATTTTGTATTTTCACTTTTCATTAGAAAATCTATCTTTTTAGAAAAATCCAAAAAATCACCCAATACTAAATTTGATATGGTGATTTAGAATATGATATCCTTTTTATAAAAATCTATTTATAAATTTTCCAGAAAATTAATTATAATATTTAATAAAAAAAAGTATTAAAATCAATTTTGAGGATATATTCATTTTTAAAGCATATAATGATTTTTCTTTATATAAATAAATTATAAATATTTTTTCAAAATGCGGTTATTACTGTTAGTTATTACAATTTATGTTATTGGTTATAACATTTTACTACAATATATTTCATTTGGTATGATTTCATCACAATTTCTGGAAGAAAATTATTATTTTTAATATATCCAAAATTATCAGGGTGTTATATATGTTGTAGGTGGGTTCATGTTGGTCGATACATGCATTTTGTTCATGAAGGAATCAAAAAATGAATTTATTTTTACTAATAATTTGTTGGTCAAACACCTAAAAGGATAGAAAATACTATACCAATTTTGTTTTAACCCTTGTAATTTACACAACCCTCTAGAAATTAGGAGCCATGCTTGAGGTATTTTAGCGCTCTATCTCATTTATATTTGTGTAGTTTGAGTAATGTTGTTAGAAAATGGTATTATAGACACATACAGACCGTAGGTTATGGGAATGAGAGTATATTGGCTATATTATTACTAAGGATCTTGGAATAATCCACAAATATACCTTTAGACAATAATTATAGTGGAATATTGATCTTCTCAGGGTGGTATGGAGGTTATTTCAACCCTTTCCCTGAGTCAGTATTTTCACATTAAGTCGCATGCATCATGAGTATATATATATATATATTGGTACATACTGGTTGAAAAAAATTATAATTTTCTTTCTCATTCATGATCCTCTTATTATTATAATCATTATATTTTTAATACTAAAAAAACATTAAGTGTAAATACATATTTTTTATCTATTTACTAGTGACAGATAGGATAATTCAACTCATTTAAGGGGTTTTTAGGTTGTAAAAACCTTTTTGTTTTAACTTATCATGCATTAATACCTTTAAAATTTTACTTCATGTATATATGAATACTTTTAAAAAAGTGCATAAAGTACATGTATATCATTAATTTAAAGTATGATATATGAGAGTGGGAATGTGGATTATAATATGAGTATTCCATTAAATATTTCAATGATGAATTTAAAAGATCTTATAAATATTTATTGTGTATTTATATTTTAAAATATATAATATTCTATCATTACAACTCCTTATTTATCCTCATGAAGAAGAATATGTGTAAGAGTCATTATTAAGATTACTTGGTATCTTTAAAGAGAATACGACTCTTTCTCGTATATTGTATTCTATAAGGAAATGGATTCCTCTATGTGAACTTTATGACATCAAGGTTCCACAAACATTTTTGGATGCGATTACCCAGAATGAACATGAAGAATTTATTCAGTGAACCCATTTCTTCTATTATTATGTTAAACAACTTGACTAACATTATAAAGAACTAGGAAAATTTATTTTTGATATGGATACTTATACTTGGTGTGATCTAGTGATATAAGTTATAAAGGATGAGGTTCCAAAATATAAAGGGGTTTCCCTAGTATTGGATTGAGAATAAGAGGAGTCAAGTTAGGCTATAATTATCTATGTCAATCATCATGTGAGTATCTCAGGTTTATCACATCCTTGAATGTCAACAATGGTATATTTAAAGTGTTGTAAAATTAGAAATAAAAGGGATAAATGATTATTTAAATAAAAATGGTGGAATAAATGTGGTCGTTTTAAACACCTATATAGGTTCTATAGGCCAACACCATCTCAAAATGTAGGTCAGTGACCTCAGTAGAGTTATACAACACATTTTAAGATGAGTGGGAAATCTATTATTGGGACTTGACATATTTCTCATAGGTTGAGGTAGGATAATAGGAAAAATATTATGATCCAGTAGTTAGTGGATTCATTATAATAGTTGGTATCTTGAGAATATATCCATCAATATAGATTTTACAGGTTTGTTATTAATGAGTATTAAAAAATTAAGCCAGAGGAAGTTCCAAAAATGCCTAGAGGAACTATTATATAATAATCAATACTTTTCTGTTATCTATATGATACCATTGTTTCCCATTAATTCATCTTAAATCATATATTTTATTTTTTGGGTGTGTAATAAAATATATCTTAGGTATTTATATGAATTGATACATATATGGGTAAATAATAACAAATAATTAATGTCAATTATATACTCTTTTTGAATGATAATTTAGACATCATTGTTATTTTTATACCATTAATATTAAAAATGATTATATCATCTTGTGTATGAGTTATTTTATAATATCTCAAATGGAGATGCTCAAAAGTGAATGGGTGGGGGAGTGAATTGATAAAAACACTTGTTTTTTTGAAGAAGGTGGTGCCTCAGTCCAAGACCGGAGCACAAATTATTAATAAATAAGAAAGGAGTTCATTAGTCTGAAAAAAAGAATATTATTACAATATTTCTCATAAATATGGAGTAAATAAACATGAAGGTCATCCATCCAAGTTATGTTGTGTTTGAATTCCTTATTAGCAAGAACTTCTGTAACCATGCTTGATTTTCAAAAGAAATGAGGGAAAATGTAGCTGGTCTCCCGAAGTGAAGCAAGGCAGTTCATCCAACGGGTAGTAAGTGGTCAGGAAAGATGAACCACACCATTCCAAATGGCATGAACAATAGTGGTCGAGTCACTTTCAATCCAAATATTGTTACAACACATATGCTTAGAAAAAGAAATAGCTTGTATCACAATCATCGATTCCGCTTCTAGAGATGAGGAAATACCGTCGCTGCTAAAGAAACAACCGAAAAACTGCCCGATGTAGTCTCTGAAAATAGCACCATAACCCGCGGGACCTGGATTTCCATTATAAGAACCATCAACATTCACCTTAATCATACTTTTGAGTGGGGTTTTCTTGAACGCCATAAAAGTTCATCTTGGTTGATGATAGATTCCATCAATCAGAATTCTATGAAAGATCTCAAAGTCTCTAATAGTGTTGTCACAATATGCCTTATGAATCGAGGTAGAATCTCGAATGGCAAAGAGGATCCGTTCCTGGAGAGTATTAAGATTGGATGAGAAGTTTTTATGAAGAATAACATTTCTGTCATACCAAAAAACATGGAGGATCTCAGAAACATAAGTTAAGAAAAGATTCTTAATTTGATGAGAGGTTACAAAATCTACATAATGCTTTAATTTTGAGCTGATTGAATCAATAAGTTTACTATATGAAATCAATGATGACAAAGATATAGTTCCAAAGGGATGAGGAAATAGAAATAGAGGGAAAAATATGTTTAGTGTCTTCTCTATGTTGGTTACAGAGAAGACATTTAGAGCAAAGTTAAATCCCAAAAGATAAAAGACAAACCTTAGTGGGGACTCTCTTATGAGAAATATGCCAAAAAAGCGTAATCCTAAATGGATTAATCCAAGTTTTGTCAAAAAAAAATTAACCAACATGAATTTTTAATAGAATTTAAAAAATTACAGTTATAAAATCTTTTCGAGTCTAGATTGCCATTATATGTAGGTTCCTAGATAAGGAAGTCATCTGAATTAGAGTATGGATATTTTTTAATAAGACGAATAATTTTATCATGAAGGATTATGTTCGGATAGTTGATAACATCCCTTCTAGAGTCATTGGTGTTCTATGAAAATGTATTGGGAGGCAACATGGATATTAAAGGGGCACTAGTCCAGCTGTACAACCAGAAATTCATTGAGGATTCGGTACTAACCATCCATCTATAATTATTCATAATGCTAGAAAATGATTGTCTAGTGGATGGTTAGATATAAGAGGAAATATAATTTAAGATACCATTATTTAAGTTATTAAAGAAACTACTGTTAAGGAAAGCAATAGAACCCACTTTTTGTGAAGCATCCTCAAAGTGAGTCTATCTTGAGGAGAATCATTAAATAGTTTAAGGTTTTTGATTCCAAGTCCACCCTTATCTAAAGGATTACAACAAGTATCCCAAGGGATGGTCACATGCTTCCTTTTAAGAGTAATTATGGTCCAAACAATGTTTTTATGTAAACATTTATTTTATTAAGAAGTCCAGCATGCCATCAGTAAACCATCAGTGAATAGACCATTTTTGAGATAATTGTAGAATTAACAACACAGATTCTGGTAGCCATAGAAAGGGATTTACCCTTCCAAGAGGAAATTTGATTAATGATTTGTGCAATAGTGGTTGAAAAATAAATGGATTTCGGCCTCCCTAAAAAAATTGGTACACCATGTTACGTAAAAGGGAAAGATCCTTCCTTGGTGCCTAGATTATTGTTGATATTACTTTTTCTATTAGAAGGGAAATTTTTCCCAAAAAAGATAAGGTATGTGTTCACATTTCAGAGATTTATTCATATTGAGACAAGGTATTTTTTAGATTCTCAATATTCCATTTATCACCTTGTATGAATAGGAAGATTTCATAATTGTATAATAGATATGTGTGCACCTTTCAGTTTTTGAAGCCTAGTTATTTTTAAGCTTGTTCTGACCAACAAGGCTAGTGTGAAATATTCTTATATAATCTTCCACCGTTGCAAAAAGAATTTTAGATAAGGGGTCACCTTGTCTAACACCCATGGTGCATTTAAAGTAATCCTTAGTGGAACCACTGATAATTATGGAGATGGAGGTCAATTTGAATAATGTGTTTATCCTACTGATGAAGGTATCATTAAAACCAATGCTCTGAAGAACTTTGAAAATAAAACTCTAATTATTGGTATCAGAGGAGTTCATAATATCACATTTAATAGCAATACATCCACCCCTTGTGGATTTTCATAAGGTGTTGGTGCTTTCAGAAGCCAGAAAAATGCAATGTTTTATAAACATACCCTTGAAAAAACCAAATTGATTCCAAGTGACGATTTTATATCTTAGAGCAGAAATTCGATTAACAAGATGTTTTGTAATGATTTTTTAAAGAGTGTTAATAAGCGCGATGGATACATAGAGATTAATATTAAAGGCATTGTCCACTTTAGGAATTAGGCTAAGAAATTGGGAATTTAGACCATAATGAAGCACTCCATTGTTAAAAAAGGATTTGACTAGCTTTCAAACATCCATTTGAATAACCACCCATAATTGTTGGAGGAAACCATTATTGAAGCCATCAGGGCCCGGGGCACTATCAGGATTAAGGCTGAAAATAGTGTCTTTGATTTCATGATAAAGAGGTATGCCTAAACGATAAGAATTCTCTTCAGCATTCAATATTGTTTGAATAACATCTGGAAAGAGGTCTTTGATGGCATCTAGACCATTGAATTTAAAAGTAAGAAACTACATGATTATCAATGACCTCCTTAGTATCAATGACGGTGTCTTCGTCTCTAAGAAAGTTAAGAGGTCTACAAAATTTCTTGATTATTTGTAGACAGTTGTAGAACATTGTGTTTCTATCACCATTTGAGAGCCATTTAGTTTTGAATATTTGCTTACTCGTGTTATCTTTAAGGATGAGCAGGGTGTTGAGTTTCATAAAAGTGTTGACTTCGTGTTGAGGATCCAAAGAATCTCATTTTCAAGAAAGGATATTTCCAAGTTAATTTATTTAGATTTATAACTACACCAAACTTTAAGACATTGTTTAAGTTTCTTTAGTTTAATGATATAAGAAAAAGCATCATTTTACTGATTCATAGATGCCCAAAAACTTTTTATGAAGTTAGAACACTCTATTTAGAGGACCAATAGTTATTAAATATGAAAGGAAAAAGGGTTCAAATTTTTTGACAAAAATATTGATAAGGATGGGATGATGATCTGAGTTTATCTTAGAAAGGGTAATACGAGAGATGGTATCCCATTTATCTAGAGTACTGATATTCACGAAAGCTCTATCAAGTTTACTAGCAACTACCCTGTTGTATTGTTTTCTATACCATGTAAACTTGGCAACAGTGAGATTAATTTCCACAAGATTACTATCCTCAATGGAATTTTTAAATTCTTCTGATGAGATTGAAGAATGGGATGGGCCAATTTTATCAATAGGAGATATAATCTCTTTAAAATCACCAATGACAAACTAGGGATCATGGATGCTATTAGATAAAAAATAAATGTCATTCCAAAGAGGTCTTTTATCTTGGTATCTATTTTTATCATAAATCATGGTATAAAAAATGTGTAAGCCATGAAATGAAAAATCACAAGTGAACATATACTCAGAAACATTGAAAGCATTCAAAGTTTGAAAAGAGTAAATATAAAAAAACCAAAGAGATTAAACATAGGGATCATCTTTGTATGCACATAAAAAGTTATAACCATACAGGACAAGTGTATAATTTTTGAAGAAAAATTGAATTTAGATTCAGTAATAGAATTTTTTTAGGTTTATGAGAAATAATAAATCTTTTTTAAATAATTATGGTTTTAGGGTTGTGAATTACCTAGAAATTCCAAAATAAGAAATTCATTGGAACCTGAGTTTGGGATTGGAACTCCTTTTTTTATTACCTGATCCCTTCCTCCTCTAAGATCTTCTGACCCTTTGAGAAGATTTCACACTAGTTTTCTTCCCCTATTTACTCATAGAGGGAATAAAAGATTTGTTATGAGTAGCTATCATGAACTAGGCTGGGTCGTTATCTGACCTGGCACCGGAGCCGGTCTGTGACATGGCCTAAAGGGAGTTCCAAATCCCCATGAGTTGGAAACTAGTATCAGGCATAAAGGTGAGACAGTTGGGAATGGTTTGGTCCATAAAAATAGAAATATAGTTGAATATAAAATAAAAAACACTAGAAATGTAACATCCCGTTACGTTTTCAGGTACTTTTGTTGTCTCTAAGTGCCTCTGTTTTGGAGTAGTGACTTGGGGGTGAGTTTGGTTGAATTTTTAAGTAAAGAAAAATGGCAATGGCTTGTACACGGTTAGCATACGGTTTGATAAAACTGTGCGATCAAACCGTGCCAACCTAGCTGCACTGGACAGTGGGGCACGCACGGTGTGCACACAGTTTGGTAAACTGTGCGACTAAACTGTGTGGACCAGCAACTCTAGATAGTGAGATACACACGGTGTGCGCACGGTTTGACAAACCATGTGGACAAACCATGCGGTCACTTAAAATTAGATCCTTAAATTGTGGATCTCGGCCGTTTTGCCTCTAAATGCTTTGTTTTTCATCCTAAGTGGCTCTAACACAGTATTTTCCTTCTCCTGGGGTCATAGAAGGTTCTCCCTTTGTTCCGGAGGTGATCCAAAGGCTCCTCTTGGTGAATTGAAGTGGTATTCTCAAGTTATGTGATCGTTCGTCTTCGTTCTTGATTGGTTTCTTAGATCTACTTCGATCTACTTCTCCTCTTCTCTCGATTTCTTAGATCTATGCCCATTATGGGTAGATCTAAGTGTGTGGTACCAAATTTGATGAGTTTTGGTCTCAATATTTCTAGGAGAAGAGATCTATGGCGGGTTCTTGAAGAAGAGACACGGTTTTCTTGAGTGTTCTCAACCTTTGTGGTTTTGTTCAAAAACTTTCGAGGTAGGTAGTTCCGTCCTGACTTTCCAAATTGTTTATCATTGTATTTTCTTGATTTATTTCAATTGTTTATTTAAATCCAATTTCTCAAGTTTTCTTTCAATTAAATTGATAAAAACTCGATTCCATTGAATTGAGATATTTGAAATAGTATTGGCATAGAAATTTGGGAAAAACCCCAATTCCATTGGATTGGGTGTGTTTATGGAAAATTGGTCGATTTAAATTGTTGAATTTAATTGTGGAAATGAAATGTGAAATGATGGAATTTGTTTTGAATGGATTTCAAACTTATGAAAATGGATTAAAATGTTTTGATAGAATTCCATTGGTTTTATCTTGCAAAAAAGGCATGTTTTTGATTAAAACCTATTGTGGTTTAAAATGGAATGGAATTGCCACATTGAAATGGAAGAATGGGATTGATAATATTTTAAGCATTCTTAAAATAGTTCACCCATCATGTAAGAGAACACACAAGACTTAGTTAGTTAGTGATCTATTTGGATACACTCTACACTACGAAAACGTTCTATAACATACATGCAGTGGTTCACATCCCCGACGGGTTGGTGATGAGTCTCCTTTGGCCAGTGTCATAGGGACGTGTGTATACACATTTTTCTGAGTTCACATAGAGAGTGCGGAATCCTATAACTGGTTAATACTATCATACCTTTTGGGAGATGACCATGTAGCTCGCTTGTTTGTTTATATTTGAGATATAAATGTATGCCAATGCTTTTGAAATGCTTACATGCCTGCTGAATTTATATAAACTATTTTATATAAATGTTTATTTAAGCCATTATTTTAGAAGTATTCCATCATTGTAAATCCTTTGCTTAAAGTAATATTTCCATCATATGAAAATGTATAGCATGTTTTATGAAATATGCTTTTGTGTTTCCAAACCTGTTTATTTGAAAATTGAAAGCTTTTATTTGGATAATCTATATTTGTAATATGTTATGGAATCTTTGGTGGTATCCTACTAGGCTTAGGCTCATACCCTACTTTTGCCTTTGGGTGTTTGTAGACTTCCTTCTTCTAGGATCGAGCAAAGGGAAGGAATCTCTTGGAGATGGACCCAGTTGTTGATCTTCTCTTGGTGAGTTGTGTCCTTAGGGACCTTGGGGCTATTTTCCCATTCTAGTACTTGGGTTGTAGTGATTTGGGATTTTTTATGCCAAATTGTATTCTGGTACATCACTCCTGGTGGATTTTTCCTTTGTAATGCATACTGTTTCATTATCTATTGCTTCCGCATTCTTGTGGCTGAAATCGTTCCCACTTGCATATTGTGTGACGCTAGGTGCTAGTCGCCGACCCGTGGGGATCGGGAACGCCCTTCGGGAAATTCCAGGACCAGGTCAGTTATCGGGTTACCAGGGTACCCGGGCTAGTTCGTGATAAGAAACGAAAGATTAAATAGATATAATCGGCTAGACGTACCTCCAAGTGACCACATCGGTCACCACCCAACATAGAACCATGCTCGCAAAGGGCGATAAAAAATCAGAACCTAAAACTGAAACGTAAAGTAGGCGTGAGCCCTAAGATGCATAGTAGAAATGTGAGAGTGCAATAATTCCCTTTGTCGTTACCTTTAAAAAGAAACCCAAAACGTGTAAGTTTGAAAATAGGACATAATAATATAATGTTTTTCAGTATATTCAAATTTAGGTACCAATATTTCATTTTCAATAAATATATTTCTCTTCCTATTTTCAAAATAGGTTCCAAGCATGTATTAACATTTTAAAATGAAAAGAGGCCAATTTAGATTAAAAATATGGTTTTTATAAAAGAGGGAACACACATGAAACAACTGAATTGAAAATAATATCACAGGGACCATGGGAAATCCCTAAGAAGTTAGTGTTAGTTGGGGACCTAGGAGCGTTGTGTCTTGGTGAAACGTGGATTACAAACCATGACCCTCAGAAAACATGTCTTAGAAACCATGAACCTCAAAAATTGTGTCTTAGAAACCATGACCTTTCAGTCATTCATATGTTTAGTTATTGTTGTAACGTCAATCCTGCAAGACGAAACTGGGACGAACCACTTACATATCATCTAGATTACTAGTAATAGTCTACCCACCTGGGTACCTGAGGTTTCCCTTGTGCTCAGGTTGAAGTTCACATGCACACACACCACACCTCCACATTCACACAAAGGCCAAACATTTCAATGAAAGCTCCCCTATTTAAAAAACTTCACCTTTGTCAGTTTACACACACCATAGAAAAGACCATTTTCAAATACCTTTTTCATCACATAAAAAGTTCCTAAATTCCATTTTTTTAAAACATATCAGAATTCATATTCATTTAAATAAGCGTTCAAAACTAGTATACACAATAAAATTATGAGAAATACCTGCCACATAGCCAAAACCATTTCAAAAACTACTTTTCATAATTAAAATGTTAATCATTCTAAAACAATATTGTGATCATATTTCAGTGGAAAATAGATAGGTCAACACTTAAAAAGAACCATAAAAACAAAGTAAATACCAACATCAATCATGACCATCACTTCTCATAGCATTCATGTACTTTTTAATATAAAAAATTCATTTTTAAAACACTCAAGAAATTAAGGAATTCAATTTAATGGTATAGGAATCGGAGACCTACCTCATGGTGGAACCATGTTGTTCACTTCAACTCTTGGTGATTTATAACTAAATGATGACGCTCCCACACTAAGCATATGCGGCTTCATATACATGCACAAACACCTCTCCCCTATGCATACATTCACATGGTTGATGATCATGTGCAAGGATATTCTACACATATACCAGTCTCCACTAACATACGTATGCATTTTTATATATACCCAGAGACAAAACCAGCCTCATATATGTACATTCAATTCCATGGATGAATATACACATAACGAGGGAACCTACATGTATATATTTACTTACCTATGCACATGAAATCAAGTCTCCCTTGGACATGAGACTCAAAACTACACCAAATAGGGACCACACACTACACAAATAATTTAATTAATCAATAAAAATATTTATGAAACACCTTAAAATTAACACTGCAAAAAATTTACACCAAAACCATATTTAAACCCAAATGCACACTAAACCATTTTGAAATACATTTCACACCACTTATATAACTCAAACTCCTAATTAAAAACAAATTCACAATAATACCATTTCAAATTAGAATTTTCATCACTTTAATAATTTTATATATCATTTAGAATCATAATAAAACAATTCCATGAAAATCCACAAGGCTATACGCAAAAAACACTTTAAAAATTCACTTTTTAAACCAAGCGCACATCGAAACCTTCCCAAAGATTCATTCACATTACAATCACAAATTAATAAATCATTTAAATAATTAATAAAACATTTATAAAATTCAAAACAATGCTTTACCATAAAATCATACTTCATTTCCTCCCTTTAAAATCAAATGCACCACAAAAATGTTTCCAAACATGGTTTTAACCATTTACACAAATAAATACACTATTAAAACAACTTATAAAACTAATTCAATAACACCCCCAAATGCTTTTAAACCCAAAGAGCACCCAAACCATGTAAAAGAAATCAAATTCATATCAATGCCTTATGAAATTGAAATTTAAATCCTATAGATAATTTAATAAACAACAAGAATGATTTATAAAATAATAAGTAGTAAAACTACTAGGTTTTCCACACACAAAAACCATTTCACATAAAATAATCACTTTAAAACCAAACCCACCTCAATTCCATTCATAAATCATTTTCAAACCACCCATGATAATCACAGAACATGAAAAATCACTGAATCAAGCATAATAATGCATCAATTAAAGTTTACGCATGGAATCACCTATCTTAGGAGTCGAAAACTCCAACACTCGGTGAGAAACGTCAATCACATAGTAAATGCACCATAGGATAACCCTATCAAGTCAAGATGTAAACAAAATTGACAATATTAAACAAGATTCAACTCTAAATCTACCACCATACCCGGTGGAAATCTAAAACCCCCAAATAACATGGACCATAACCATAGGAAAAGAAGAGGAGCATACTGGGAGGAGAGCCACACATGGAAGGGGAGCAGAATGCTAGCTGGGGGGGGGGGGAGGTTGTAGTCACCATAGGGGCTAGCCGGTTTGGTTTCGTTGGAAGGAGATGTGCGTTGGCCAAGGGAGGAATGTGAGTGATGGGGTCCGGCTGATATGGCCTGGTGAGCATAGGGGGAGAAGGGTGCGATAAAGGGTGTCTGAGGAACATGCGTACAATGTGGAGGGTTAAAGGGGGGGCGGTGCTGTAGTGAGTTAGGTAGGTGAAATCTAGATGATGAGCCATTGGGAGGCGTGAAACTTGAGTCATCTAGAAGGGGTTCTATGAACTACAGTTCCAAGGGGTGCTGTGGCGCAACACCAAAGGAGGGGGAACTCAGCGGGGGCCAGCAGTGTGTAGGGGGACCTACAACATGACGAGAAATAGGGGGGGCTAGCCATCCCTAAGGAGAAAAAAAGAAAAAAACTAAAATAATAATAATAATAATAATAATAATAATAATAACAATAAGAAGATTTATAAGAAATAGGGAAAATTACTATTTCTATTATTATTAAAATAATTCTTTAAACCTTCATTTATTATTTATTTATTTATTATCTTAATTATATCTCATTTATTTAATTTTACATCATTTATTTCTTTTGGACATTGGGTATGCCATGCGAGGAATCGGGTGAGGTTGCGCGGTGAACCAGGCGAAGTTGCGTGACTTTGACCGTGCCCTTCTTGTGCGCTGAACGCTATCAAGGAAAAACGTTTGTTTTTAAATAATTATTCCACGATTTTATGTCGGGCTTCAACCTGAACTACCCAACGCCATGAAAATTAATAAAATAATTAATTCAATGATGAGTGGTGTGACAATTCTCCCCACCATAAAGCTTTCGGTCCCCGGAAATCCACAAAAGACTAAACCCCAAAGTAGTAACTGATACCCCCTTGAGGTTCAAAGAGGATCCCTAAGAAAAGCAAGAGAAATGTGGCAAACGCACTGTGATCAGAGAAAGTGACCAAAAATAAAACCTCATGAAACCCATAAAAATACTCTCCACTAAGTGTTACCCGCCCCAAAGAGCTAGGAAACCTCTAGTTGATCAATCAAGGAATGGAACTCTCTCACACATGAATGCTAACATCACGAACCGAAACACCTTAAGAAACAATAAACGAAAATAACATCGTTTGACTAGAAGTAACAAACAAGACCAACCATGTCCTAGGAATAATCTTATCACATACCACCTGTCCATCTCTAGGAACAGAACCAAAATCCCAACATTGGGAAGCCCGAAGGGGCTCCCCACCATTAGAAACCTACCAATTCCTGATACGAGGCTGGAAAACTAAAATGGGGAGGCCCGAGAGGGCTCCCCCACAAAATATTAAAATTCCAACACTGATTCATTCCGAACACAATTGAGCAAGACCCACTGTGGGTCTCCCCACCATTAGAACTGTCGTAATATACACAACTTTGAGATTTCATGTCACTGACCAAAAACCCCACCACAAGGGGGGGAGGGACTACCAGGGCATCAAAACCCCTACCAGAGAAAAATTGACTTCGTCACATCCCTGGATAATAACTAATTAAAATTGAGATCGGTTTACCCAATAAACCCCATAAGGACCACTAAAAGAGATTACATCTGGGGGGAAGCAACCCCCTAGGACTTTAATTTAATGAGGTGACCACGCCTCCTCATAGCCATAGGAAACCTCACTCACCCAAACAGGTCGTTCGGAATGGAACGACAGAAAAAATTTAAAACACTTTCACCTTAAATAACAATGAAAAAATATAAATTCGGGGTCACATACACTCCCAATGTTCCTGACCACGCGTCAGCTTCACTCTGAGGCCTATGGTTGGAACCATGATATTTGAAGCATCTCCTACCTCACAGTCAGATATTGAAGATTCCTAAATGGAGCTTCTCCTTTTGGTTCCACACCAAACCACACCGCAACCGAGACAACACCAAAAAACACAACACACCACGACATCCAACTACTCACTCATGGAACATCTACTAGAACGGGGGTTTAGATGATACACAAACATAACCTATTCAACTTAACCAAAAACATCTGAAGGAAAGATGCTTGAAAAGCATTACCCTTTGAACACAAAAATTAGAATTCCCTAAGAGGAGGAAACACTACTATGAAAACAAGTATTCCCGAAGGATTCTATGAAATCCACTCTTTGTATTCAAAGAGAACTCACGCATCACGGCGTCACCAAGCATGACCCTTATATCCAATGAAAGCACTATAAGATTTTCAATACATCGATCAAAACTGATAACTCTGAACCGCATTCACCATTCCTCACTATAATTTCTTTCACCATTTCTAGGGGGACCTTCAGACACAAAAATGTAAAACTTCATACCCAGCGACTCAGACAACTCAAAGAGACCAAAACTCCCTTCAAATCCCCTCACATCTATCATCCCACTACAGGAGGATTTGCTTAACCAAAAAGGAGAAGGGATAGACTTATCACAATCCCTCAAAAGGGAGATTTTGTGATTTAATAAACCAGAGGGCTGGACAATGATGAATTTCACGTGGGCACACTTCAATCGCATGTTAACAATTTTTGGGGGTGTCCACTGGTCATGAAAGGAAACCATGGACCCAATCAAACTGGTCTAAAGGCCAAGAAATACCGTAAGTGAACACTAAAAGTGTAGGGGAAACCACTACAAGGGATTTAAAATTCACATTTCAAAATAATCCACTAACCACACAATTTCACACAAACTTACCAATAATAATTCAAACTCTAGAAAAAAATGTGTAAAAAAGGATTCCCACCTCGGAACACCTCACTTCCAACATTTCCAAAACACAAGGACAGACCACATAATCACCAATTACTAAAACAACAGATTTTATTTGAACAAAAAATTTTGAAAACAAACAAAGATGGTGGGTTGTACAAACACCAATGGCATCCCATGGGGCTCACACATGCATGTTCCCGTGACACACTGGCACTGACCTCATGTCCATTCAGGAACTCATCAACTCATACCATTAATCATTCATCTTCCATATAAGCTCATGCATGTGGTTTCCCATGAGAACACCAAGGATCAAAACCAAACCTTTCCATTTTTCAAAACCAAAACATTAAACCCACACTTTTCAAACCATAAACATCATTTTTTAAAGCGCTTCATTTAAAAACATTTTCGAAGAAAAAATCATTTTTACTTGAATGAAAGATTTACACGAATCCACAAAAAATAGAAGAGGAATGATGCAAGAGAAAACAAGTGTCAGTGGGTGACTAAGACATATGGTTGGAGTCCATATTCCAATCACACCACCACAACAGAAAGTATTATAGGAAAACATCCCCAGCTCTACATGGCTTACCAAACTCTATGTGATCATTGGGACCACTAACAATACCACCTTTTCATTTACAATAAAAAAGATTAACCACAAGGACCAAAGACTCATACAAACCTCAGCTGACCATAGTAACTCGAGTCCTGACACAAGGTGTGCTAGCCAGGAACCTTGATCGCAGTAATAACGTCGAGTTCCAAAACACTTAACATTGGTCTACCCTGACTCTATGCCAAAGGAACGTGACCCCAGAGAGAAAACCTACTCTAAAACCATTTTTTCACAAACTAGGATGGTTCGCCATCAAACCTGATGCCTGAGCTGGTCCGCAACATGGCCCGAAGGGCACTCCTGATCCCCACAGCCTGAAAACTAGTGTCAGGAATCGAGGTGATACAGTTGGGAATAGTTTGGACCATAAAAAAAATAAAGATAGCTAAATATAAACTTAATAAAAATGACATTAGAAATGAAAGATAAAATAAAGATAATCAGATTGACGTACCTCTAAGTGACCCCATGGGTCACCACCAAACATATAACCATGCTCACCAAGAGAAATCCAGGACCCGAACCTGAAACTAAAAATTAAAGTTGGCATGAGCACATTCTCAGTATGAATTCTCGAGTGCAACAACTCCCTATGCCCTTACCCTTAAAAAGAAACCCAAAACATGCTATTTTGAAAATAAGACATAATAAAATACTGTTTTTAATTCATTTCAAATTCGTGTATAAATTTTGCGTTGTCAAGAAAAAAAAATTATTCCCATTTTCAAAATAGGTTCCGAACATGCGTTAACATTTCAAAATGAAAGGAGATCAATTTAGATTTAATATATGGTTTTCAAAAAAGAGGGAATAAACACGAGACAACTAAATTGAAAATCATATCACAAGAACTATGGTAAATCCCTAAACAACTAGTGTTATTTGGGGACCTAAGATCTTTGTGTCTCGATGTAACGTGGCTTAGAAACCATGAACCTTAGTAAAAGTGGATTGGAAACCATGATCCAACGATAACATGTCTTGGAAACCATGAACCTCTATCATTCATATGTTTAGTTAGTGTTGTAACATTAATCCTTCAAGAGGAAACTATGACAAACCACTTACGTATCATCAGGTATACTAGTCCTAGTCCACCCACCTTGGTACTCAGGGTTTTCCTTATGCTCATGTTGATGTTCAGACATAGACACACACAACACACCTCAACAATCACAAAAGGACAAAAATTTCAATGAAAACACCCCTCTTTACAAAACATTACCATTGTCGATTTATGCACACCAAAAGAAATCCCTTTTTCAAATACCTTTTTCATAACATACAAAGTTCCCAAATTCATTTTTTTAAATCATACCAGAATACATATTTATTTAAATCAGCTTTAACAACTAGTATACACACCAACATTTTGAGAAATACCCACCACACAGCCAAAACCATTTTAGAATATACTTTTAGGAATTTAAAATGTTAAGCATTCTAAAACAAGCTTGGGATCATATTTCAATTGGAAATACACATGTAAACAATTAAATCAAACCTAAAAAACAATGGAAAGACCACCATAAAGCATCACCATCACTTATCAGATCATGCATATACTATTTAATATAAAAAATCACTTTTTAAAACACTAGTAGTTAAATAATTAAATTTAAAGGTATAGGAATTTTTGACCTACCTCAAGGTGGAACAAAGCTGTCCACTTTGGATCTTGTATCTTTTTAACTAAAAGGTGATGCCCCCCACTAAGAATATGAACCTTAACATACATTAAAGGAAACCTATACCCTATGCATACATTTGTAAGGCCCTTGAACATGTGCCTGTAGATTCTTACATGTATGCTTATACGCATATACTAGTCTCCACTCACCTGCGTATGCATTTTTATATAGACACATAGGCACAACTAGCCCCATACATGTAAATTCAATTGCATGGATGAATATACACGTAACATGGCAAAAAAAATGTATATATGTTTACTTACATATACACACACAGGAGAGTCACCCCTGGACCGGTGATTCAAAACCGCACCAAACAGGGACCTCACACTACACCAATAATTTAATTAATCAATAAAAAAATATATGAAACACTTCAAAATTAGGACCGAAACATTTTACACCAAAACCCATCTTGAAACCCAAATACTCACTAATCCATTTCAGAATACATTTCACACCACTTACATAAATCAAACTCCTCTTTACATATCAAATGCACACCAAAACCATTTCAGATATGAATTTGCATCACTTTCATAATTTAATTTGTCATTTAGAAACTTAATAAAATAATTCCATGAAAAGACATAAGGATATACACTAAAACACACTAAGAATCTAATTTTTAAACCAATCACACACCAAAACCTTCCCAAAGATTCATTCGCATCACACTCGTAAATTAATAAATTATTTAAATAAATAATAAAACGTTTTTAAAATGCTCAATAAGTCTTTACCCTAAAAATACAGTTCATTTCCTCTCTTTAAAATAAAATGTACCTCAAAACATTTTCCAAACATGGTTTTCACCTTTAACCTAAATAAATACACTAGTAAAAGAACTTATAAAACAACATTAATAACACCCTCAAATGCTTTTAAACCAAAATATTACCAGAACCCTCTTAATAAAACCATCTTCATGTCAAAGTCTTATCAAAATACAGTCTCAATCCTACACATAATTTAATAAACAACATGCATGATTTATAAAATCATTAGTAGCGACATGACTCGGTTTTCCACAGATGAAAAACACAATTTCGCATAAAATCACCAATATAAAACCAAAACCACCTCAATTCATTTCACAAATCATTTTCAAACCACCCAAGATAATCATAGAACATAAAAAAAGACTCAAGAAATCATAACAATTCATTAATTAATTAAAGTTTAAGCATGGAATCACCTGTCTCAGGTGTCGAAAACTCCAACACTCGGTGCAAAAATTTAATCCCACACCATACGTGCCACAAGAGAACCCTGAGATGTCATGATGTAACCAAAAATGAAAAGATTAATCAAGATTCAACTCTAAATCTATCACACTACCTAGGGGAAATCTAAAACCCCCAAATAACATGGAAAAAACCATAAGAAAATTAGAAGAGATTACCGAGATAAGATCCACACGTAGAAGGGGAGTGATATGTTGGCCAGGGGGGTCATGGTTGCCGGTGGGGCCAGCCAGTTTGATTTCATCAGAAGGAGCAGCGTATCAGCCAAGGGAGGAATGTCGATAATGGGGTCTGGCCGATATGGCCTGGCGTGCATAGGGGGGAGAAGGGTGTGACGAAGGATGTCTGTGAAATAGGGGTGCGGCGTGGAGGGATCAAGTGGTGTTGCAGTGATCTAGGTAGGGGGGAAGCCAGACTGCTAGCCATGGAAAGGTGCAGCACCAGATTTGGCCAGCAGCAGTGCGACAGACTAGGGTTTTAGGGGGTGCTGTGGCACAACACCAAAGGAGGGGGAAGCCGCCGGTGGCCAGCAGCATGTAGGGAGTCTCGTAGTGTAATTTGAAACAGATAGGGGGTGCTAGCCATCCCTAAGGAGAAAAAAAATAAAAAAATAAAAGAAATAATAATAATAATATTAAAAAAATATATTAATAATATTAATAATAATAATAACAATAAAAAGTGTTATAATAAATAGGGAAAATTTACTATTTTTTATTATTAAAATAATTATTTAAACATTTTTTATTAATTTAATCATTATCTTACTTTAATCTCACTTATTTCAGTTTAATTTATTTTTTTGGACATTGATCAGGCCTTGCGGGGCATAGAACAAGGTCGCGCGGTGACCCTGGCAAAGTCGTGCGGCTTCGAGCATGCCCTTCCCATGCACTGAATGCTGTCAAGGGAAAAATTCTCCTTTTTAAATAAAATCTCAAAAAAATTTATGTCGGGATTCAACCTGAACTACGCGACAAAAAGAAAATTAATAAAATAATTAATTCAAAGACTGTGGGTGTGAATGTACCTATATTAGCAATAGCCTGAGTTGTATCGTGGTTTTAGCTTGCAATAGGATGGGCACTAGGATGACCATTGTAGCATGTTCAGTGTTTTCTGGCCTGCAAATTGGGTAAACAAGAAGAATACATTTCATAAGTAGTGTAGTGTGTGACAATTGTCTCTAATATACCTTTATGTATAACATTATTTGACTTTACAGTAACACCTGTAGTAGTGTCTGGGGGAACAAAACCTGTGTATTCAGAAGTACACATGTCCTTCTTGTCTTCCAAGACCATGAGGTTGTTCACCTTTTGAGACAGTGTGTCATCAATTGAACCACATCAACCTATTTTAGCAGCAAGCCCGTTGTAATTTTCATGATTCTCAACCTGCTGTGTATATGAGTCTTTAGTCTTCACAGATTTTTTGATTTCACTCCCAATAGATGAGTTCATAGGTACTGAACCAAGCTACCCAGAAATAATAGAGGTGTCTTCATGAGGTTCCTCTAGAATTATTGTTTCTTGAGACTGCCCAATGGAATCCAAGAGAATCCTTTAATTCTCTTTTAAAATTCCATGTTCAATAGTTGTATCCTCTTCCTCATCCATAAGCTCATCCAAGGTGGGACCCGAATTATCTCCCAAAGGTGTAGATTTCTTCACCCATATTTCATGTTTATTCATGGGAGGATTGGGTTTTCAAAATAAGTGATCTTTTTCATTCTTATTTATTCTAACCTCATTCCATTCATCATCCCTTGGTTGGGAAACATGACTTCTCACAACCCTATAGTTTAGAAAGGTGTTCCCAATGATTTTACATAGCTCGTAGAATGGATGTTTACACTCAATCTTGATCCTAACCTCCATTTTTTAGTCTTTAACATTAAAACTAATAACATCCAAAAGTTTAGAGTCTAGATTGACCTCCACCATAACTCTTGAATATAGTACTAGCTCAACATTTAATATTCATTGATAAATTTTTAGTGGAGTGATTATGTAGGAGGCTATGTCATTCAGAATATTTGGGTTCCAGAAAAACCAATTGAGGGCATGTAATATAACACAAACTTTTTCTATAGTATTCCTATAAGTATGGGGATTAATGGAATAATCCCATTCAGAAATTCGCATAACACCAGGCTTGAGATGTATGTTTCCTAATTTTTAAAGTGATCAAGATCATCCTACAGTCTGAACAAGATGTGAAAGTAGCCCCTTCCCATTGGAACTAGTTTCCAATCAGTGAATCCACAAACGTGTGCATTTATAGGGTTAAGATTATAGGGTGGATAGGGTTTATTAGTTTTAATGTATGAAATGCGGCCCAAAACCAAAAACATACACAATTGAGAACGTCATTAAGGGACTCAGGATCATCCTCGATTGAGAAGTGCCCATATTCCAGTTTCCTGCAAAGAGATGGATTCTTCAAGGTAGTTTTATACATATCAGTACATTTGAGAGATTCAAGTACAGAAATTCTTCTGGATATTTCAACTGGTATGGTTCTTTCGTTTTGGGCTTTGACACCATGACCCTCGAAGGGTCTTTCCCTTTCAGGGTCGAAATCCACCACGATGTACCAGATTTATAAAAACATAAATTATAATAGTGAGTCATAATCACATTAAAACATTCTTAAACCACCTATATAACATATCTTTTCATGTGTAATCACAATTCATTTTTGAATATGTACCTTTTGTGGATGTATAGCTACATAAAACATGATTCTGTGTGTGGGGGATCCAATTTTAAATTATACATTGTTGGAATAGATATTAAAAATATACAAATTAATAAAATAATTAGAAAAAAATGAATCTTAATAGTTATTACATCTCAATATGAAGAATTAATCTATTACTTGGATACAATATTATGTTTTTCTTAATAAACCAATAGTAAATAGAAATGTCAAGTTTTTTCTAGTATATATATGTATCTGGTAGATGTCTTTATTTTTATATAACATTCATTAATACCTTGTATCTTTGGACACTTTTTTATGAATATATAGTGGCTATAAAGACAAATTTAGTTAGAAAAGATGAATGTATAACAACAATACCCATGATTTTCATAATGAGTGAAATGTTTCAAGTAATCAGTTGTAAATACTTAGAAAATTTTCAAAACCTTATATTTGAATAATGATCTACTTTATAGTTCACTAATATTTATTTGAAGATCATTGTAATCACCGATAACCTTAAAAATAGTCATCATTGTAATATTCCTTCGATAATTTTTAATAATCCGGAAAATATAATGATATAGATTTCTTATCAAATTCAGACTTTAAAATTTTAATTTTTTTCCTTGATGATATATTATGTTTCACTGATAATATAATTCATGTGTTTCACATTAGTATGATTTTACCTCTATAAGATAATATATAATAACCAATTAATAACACATTTTTCATCTTAAATAGACTCTTGTTGCTTCTTAATAATACATTGGAATGTAACCTAGCCTCAATTTTCATCCCAATAAAATATTTTCATCCTATAATATCCATACGATAATTATAAACAATATATTATCTAGAAATTATATTAATTTTTTAATAATATATACCTAGAATTGCAACCAAAAACACATATGATCTAAAATCAAATTATGTGAATATAATTAAAATCCCATTATTAAAAATAATGAAAAATTAATGAAGTTAAAAAATTAATAGAAAAAAGGAATTATATTTATTAGATTAAAATATACAACTTATAAATAAATAATTCATTGAAATTATGATATCATTAAACCACCATAGTATTCATAAGATAATCCTTTATATTATATTGAAATCATTCTAACTTTCAGTTCAGACTTTAGATAACATTTGCGAGGTGGTGACATGTACACTTTTGATTCATAATTAATTTTACTAAAAATGTATCCTCATGTATAGACCATAACTTCCAGATAAATATATTCCGATATATTCAAAACAATAAATTTGTTAAATTAATATTTCTTCTTAAGTTGTTAAATTTAGAAGTAATTTTACCCATCTGAGAACTTATGTAAATGTGACTCCCATTAACTTTTTATTGATAATTTTCAAAATAGAGAGTTCTCTTACAATTAAATAGTAACATAATTGAATATGTAAAAGTAATATCTAAATTAATAAGTGTTTTTATTTCAACCATATGTGTAAAATATTCTCTTTATAGTATATATAATGATATTCCCCTTAGGATATTTATACACAACTGAAAATGGTTGGTGAATCCAGTGTTATCATATTTTAACTAAATTCAAAATTATTATTTATAAATTTATTCCAATTTTGAAATTAAAAACCTCACTTTTTTGATAGAGTAGTCAAGTCTATTTTACATTTAAAAAACATTGTAACTCATGTATGGTCTGAATTATAAAATGTAAAATCACACAAGATTTACATGGTTCAAAGTAAAGACCTACTTATTTACTTAGATTGGCTAGTATACCCATTCAAGGATTCTATACTAATTTCAATATCATTCTATTACATGTAGAGGATAATAAAGTCTCATATATCCTTTTTTACCTAGATTTACACCAACCACTTTTGCTACATCTCAGAATACTTCACTTTCCATCTTTCCACTGTAGTCACGAGTTCACATGGTGATCTCCCAGAAACCATAACTTGTATGTGTTCAACGGTTCCACAAAAAATATATACAAGTGTTTTATTGGTTTTCATTTTTCAATAATATTAGTAGCTCTACAAGTAATTCTTTTACATAAAAGAAATAGACCACCTTTAACTTCGTGTAGATTCTTCAAATGTATCTAGGTATAATGATAGATTGTATACAACTTAGTTTCCCAAATATATCTACTTTATAATTAATCAATAGACCTTATCACCTTGTTTCCTCACAAATATATTTAGAAAATATCATCTTATAAATGAACTCAATAATAATTACACAACACAACAAAAAATCCTATATTATTATCCTCAAGACTTCATCGCTTTATTAAAATGATCTTTGATTGAGGGCCTCCTCATTATTCTTACTTCAACATTGATGCACAAAATATCATCAACATTCATTTAAGAGCAGTTACATCCTACATATTTTCCAAGAGATTAAATAATGCAACCTAGAAGCACAGATCATAGATTCTCTATTTTTCAATCATTTTTCTCTCAACACTTTTTTATATTTATACATAGGTCGCTAGTATTTAATTTAAATATTATAATATAAAAATTTCCTTAAAATTTAACGGACCATGTTTTTACATATATCAATTGCCTATTTTTAGAATTATCCAATAAAAAAATTATACTCAGTGGATGAAATATGTTTCTGGTTGTAACATCATATTTTGAAGAATGAAATGTTATAGTAAATGCTTGTTTTTATAGCGCATAAATAGGTGGCTCCTATCAAATCTCAAGATATTACTTTTATTTTCCAACAGACTTCCTCATCTAAATGAAAACCTCTCACACTTATTTATTTTATTCTCATTTTTTGGTGCATGGAAAATATTTTCTTCAGATAATATCACCAGAAAACTCAAACATATCATACCAAAAATATCTCCACTCAAATCTATATATTACATTTTACACTGTAGTATAAACTATAAATCACTTCATTATGGCGTAACTCATTTAATTTTGTCTTTAAAACTTCCCATTAATATATGTATGGATTCTAGTTGAATCTATAAACACCTGTGGTGGACTATACATTCTTTTTTATCACTCAATGAACCATGGATTTATAACTTCCCATGAATTCCCATATTGACTAAATTTTTTCTTCATAATAAAGAAATTTATAAATTATGTATTTTTCAACAAGTATGTATGGTAAATTTGGTTACATGAACTTCTACATGTATATGCAAACTTGGATATGTTATGGAATCCATTATGTGGGTAATATTATTTACATTAATTCAACCATTGTGTATAAAAATCATTTATTCTGATAGGTAATAGAATTTAGTTATATGAAATGTTAACAAGATGTATTCAACTATGTCACTGAACTAGAGTATATCTATCGTCATGTATGAAAATATTTATATACATGAGGGATTAAAATATGTGGAGTATAAAATGTTTTTTGAATTCACATAAATTATAACTATACGTTGGTAATTTTTTAGATTTACTTCATTCTGAATCCGGGCTCCTCTAGTATATCTCTATCACATCTCCTCCACTCATAAACACTTTAAAACACCTCATAGAATTTATCCAAATTATAAAAAAATTCAAAAATAATTTCCAATTACTTTGAAGAAAATAAAAATATACTATTTGAGTTCTTTAATATCATGAAAACCACTTCTGATTTCATTCAACCCAAAACAATATCCACGTTTACTTCACTATAGTTTATAGTATCCATCATGCATTGATACAGAAGGATGGAATTTACAAATCTCTAGAACATTAATCTCACATTTAGGAAGCTTGATCCCCAAAATAATTATCCTTTTTACATATGTTTATCATAACTACTAATTCTATATAGTACTAGAGGATCATCTAGCTCTCTCATCCTGTTCCTCAACTTCTTGAACTATTTTATACTTCTTTCAACCAATATATTACATGTGTTAGACATAAAGACCAGATATTTAAATCATCTAATTCCTAGAATTATCTTAGAATGTTTCCATCCAGAGGTTCAACAATTGTCATCAATTTTTTTTTCATTTTCACAATATAAAGGTTTAAAATGATCTTTTATGGTGGTTGAATACACAATACATTTTGACGATTCTCAATTTTTATATTGAAATTTATTATATGGAAAATAAATACAATCCAGATACAATCTATGCTCCATAAATTCTAGGATCACATCAATCTACCCTTTAGAATTATTGTCAATTGAAAAATATTTTCATTTGAAATATATATTACTCCCCATAATTGAAAATGGATTTATAGTGTATAATACTCTCCCCCTTGGGAAATAGTTGTGTAGGGGTTCTAGATATTCTCCTAAATCAATATCTAATACTGTAAGGGTTGGTGTCCGGAGAACCAACTGTTTTGTACTTTGATTACATGAATTTTCACTTATTATATTGTTCATTATTCTGCATGAATATAATATAATAATGTCTTGGAATATTTTTTTCATTAATAAGGTCATGGAAGATCCCCTCTATGATGAGAACCTTGAAATGAAATAACAATATTCTTAAATAAGGTTCTACAGTAGGATGACATACTATGATAGGACACATAGTATAAAGACTATCATGTGTGAGTACTCGTAAGAAGACGAGACTCTCTCTCATAGAGTTCGCACTTGGTAATCTCAAAGATGGGGGATTATGAGAACAGACCTGCCAGTAACAATTCCACATGTCTTGGTGTCATCGGACATTTCTATCTATGACCATGTGTAATGGTCCTTAGACTGAAAGATTATCATTAACTAATGTCATGACTCGTGCAATTAGATTTACTGACGAAAACCGTCATGCAGCTAATTGGCGGGAAGTAGGGTATGATGGGTGTGTCACGAGTGACATGTTGTTAATGGATAACTCGAGGAAGGATTTTTCCCTTCCATTTGTGGAAGTTGATATCTCGGCCCTTTTATTAAAATAGAACTGTCACATTAAATTCCATGGTGATGGTGTGAACGACGAGTTTATTTCAGGTATTCAAAGAACGACGGATCAAGCATATAGGTTTATGACACTGCCATGAAACCTTCTTGATGAGATATCGAGACAAAGGGATTAAATTACACAGTAAGCGTTCGTATGAGGTGATACGTCAATGCAGTGTCAACTTCTTTCTCTTGGGTTCCTTGACCCGTTGCTAGACAGTAATCTTGGACTTTAGGCAAACCTGCCTAATGCCAATGAAAAAGAGGCCTAGAGGGTCACACACTAAGTGTATTCAAGTATCTCAAGTCGAATAAAGATTATTCCCATACATGGTTTAATAATTATTCAAGGAAGCCTAAATTGTTTTAATGATGGAGGAAGAAGGAAATGAGAAACAAGATATACATGTCGTGTATTAAAGATTACACGCCGTGTAGTTTTTCATGGAAAACAAGTACATTCCATGTATTAATAAATATATGCCGTGTAGTTTTCTTTATGTAAAGGAAATAAATAAATGAAAACAAGATATACACGCCATGTATTTATTAATACATGCCGTTTAGTTTTTCCAGTTAGGATTTTGAGGATTTAATATTGTTTTAAATGATATTTATTATAATCAGCGTGGGCGCATATCAAGGAATTAATTATTCAACATGGGGGTTTTAAATGATAGTCAATGAAATAAATAAAATGCATAACGAATTTATTTATTGTCATAACTATACAACCTCAAACCGGATTATAAATATCCTCACAACCCCAACTCTTTTCCCACACACAAGAGAATCATTGTGCACAACAATTCTGGAGAATTCTTTCAAGGCCGAAAGAACCTCTTCCTCCAAGAACGCTCTCAAGACCAAGAGAGATCCTCTTCCAACGGATCAAGATGATCTATGGCAGACAATGCAAGCAAAGGCTTCTCCATGCTAGCACCTGGAGAATCCTTTGGCGACATCCAGAGATATGAGGTACACATGTGGATCACCGCTAGAGGGAGTCTACACTTGGATTCTGCGATGCAAAGACGGATCACATCGACAATGTGATCAAGAACATCAACAAAGAAAGAACACCCAAGAGGTATTTCTTTATAATTAATTAAATTAATTATAATCAACCTATATAAATCCTAGTTTGTGGTTCTAGGACAAACCTTCTTCTTTGTGTTTTTCTGTGATTCAATCTGTGGAGACTGGCGTTTATCGTCGTATTGATCCTGGATTAATCATTGATAATGAAAAAAATCCAAGTGGGCACATCCACCCACGCACTTCTGCTGCGCCCGAAACCTTCAAATGGTATCAAAGGGAGGTTACAACGTTGATTATAGTTATTTAATTTTCGTTGATAATTTACGCATTTATATTTGATTCAATTATAAAAAATCGTTCTATAAATCTGAATAAACAAGATCTGTACTTCCTCCTTCGTTTCTCAATTCATATCACAGAAACAGACTTTTCATTTTAGTTTTGATTAAAATAAAAATGAGGAACTCATCCGGAGGAGCCGCTCTTTCTGTCTGTACAACATGGGATTACACGGGGTGTAATTAAAACTACATGCCGTGTACTTAGGTTCCATGAACTGGCAGTGGTCCGGAAAATCACGGCTTATGAATTGATTATGCCTAAGTTTTAATCACGCTATGTTGACCCGAATTGAACGGCGTGTGGAAACCGGAATACACGGCGTGTATGTTGGATCAATACGCCGTGTAGTTTGTTCCGACCTAGGTGAAACCATGTACAAGGATAAGCCGCGTACAGCGTACACGGGATCCCTAGGACGGTTACCGTGTAACAAGGAAGTACACGCCGTGTATGATTTATCTACACGCCGTGTACTCCAAAATTTCCAAAGTACAGAGAACACACCAAATCCCCGGTGTGTACTTTGGATAAAAGGTGAATAGAAATACACACCGTGTACTTTACAGAAATGAGATTTCACCAGGTTTCCTCCAATGTACAAAGACCCATACAAGGAATATGGATGAGAAGAATCTCAAGGAAATTCATAAAGGAATTTAAGATAAAGAATTGATTAATTATAAGATCATAATTAATTGAATTCAAGCACGACATATCTTAAATGAAAGAATGATTAAAAGAATTTGATTTCTAAATATGTGTAAATGTCGTTGCATGCTATGGATGATCATGAGCTAGACCAAAGACCCTTTTTATGTGTGTATGGTTTCATTTAAATTTGTTTAAATTTAAATTTGTTGGCCTGTGAGCCTTCTCCCAATAAAATGTAGGCCCTGCATGCCCATGGTTTCTTTAATGTAAACCCATGTAATGGAGGATCTCCCAAGATAGAGGAGATGGTTCAAAAATCCAAAGCCAAGGCGAAACTGACACAAGAAGATACAAAGGTGGACAAATGGGAGCTGCAAAAAACGAACTATCAGGTTCAAGGTGTTTTCCCTAGGTCAGGGTTAGCTTATCAAAACTGCTAGATAAGCTAACCAATAGAAGCTCATGATCATGCCATCTTATTTTATTTCTATCTGATTTCATGGTTTATTAATTATGTATGTGTTGTCTTGATCACATAATTAATAAAATGAACAAGCTTACAAAGATGGAATAAAATAAAAACTAGACTGTGCGTAAACATTATCAGAGCATGGTTAATCACTTAAGAAACCATCACTTAATATTAACAAGCATGTGATAATGCGAAACTACGCATAAAGAATAAAATCCCTCAAATACCATATTATGTCAGACCAAGCCTTCCGTTACTTGATTAAGGGAAAGACTCAATAAAACTATGTGTTTGAACAACCCTTGTTGGGACACTTACTTTTATAAAGGAATCCCTTATGAAAGGTTTCAGGTTGACTTAACCATATTACATCAAGTGGAGTAGCCCTTCCTAGACTTGATGTAATAATGGAGGCAAGAGTTAAGGAAATCCAAGTCAGGATTTCAGGATTGGGGAGTCCACTCAACAGATCAAGGAACTGTAAGCTCACAGTTTGTAAAGACCTGCCTACCAAAATACCTTCAAATAGCTTGACCAACCCTTGTTGGGGTTATGCGAAGGGGAATATGGATCCTTTCCACTAGAATATCAAAGCAATTAGACTTTCCGAGTTCAATGGTGAGGGCCATTGGGACTTGATAAAATAGTGGGAGAATTAATAAATTCATTTATTATTTTAATAGAATGTAATCAAGAATGTACTAATAAATCTGATCTTTTAATTGTAGAATCAAGATGACAAACTCGTCAACCACATTTTCTCTGTGATCAATTCTGGACAAAGACAATATCCTCAGTGGCAGTAACTTTTAGGAATGGTTTAGGTGCCTTCAGGTTGTCCTACGCCATGAATGAATGTATTACATGATGGAGTCCTCACTTCCTGATCCTCCTGCCCAAGGGGCAAGTGATGAATATTTCCTTGTCTATTATCAACATTTGAGCGATGCACTCGACGTTCAATGTTTGATGCTATCATCAATGTCAAGTGAACTCATGAAGTCTCATGAGGACATGGATGCCTATAGCATGCTCGAGCACCTCCATGGTCTATACCAGGAGAGAGCAAGACAAGAAATGTTTGAGATCTCCAAGGCTCTATTCCAGAGCAAGCTTAGAGAGGGTGCCCCAGCTGGTCCTCATGTAGTCAAGCTCATTGGCTACATTGAGCGCTTGGATGTTCTAGTGTTTAAACTCCCCAAAGAACTAGGTACCGATCTCATTCTTGCATCACTTCCCCAGAGCTTCTCTAACTTTATTGTGAACTTCAATATGAACAACATTGAGAAGTCTCTGTATGATCTCCTTATCCTTATTCACTTTGTGGATAATGACATGAAGCGTGAAAAACCTTCCATCCTTATGGTGAATAAAATGAAAGGGAAGGAGAAGAGCTTTAAGCCCAAATCTTCTTCAAATCCTTCCAGGAAAAGGAAGATCAAAGGGGTGGCAAAGGAACAGGATGCTATTTGTTTCGCTTGTGGCAAGAAGGGCCACTGGAAGAAAAACTGCACCCAGCCAAGGAAGCAAGGGGAAGCTTTAGGCGCGTTAGTCATCGAATACAATCTATCTATTTCTAAAAATTGGGTTTTAGATAATTCTTGTGGTGCTCACATCTGTATCCAAATATAGGAACCATGTAGATTCAGGAAGATTGACCGAGGGGAGGTAGATCTACGAGCATCCAACAGAGCCAGACTTGCTGCTGTAGCTAACGGATACTACCACCTCACGTTGCCAACTGGAATGATCATGGTGTTAAAGGGTTGTTATTATGTGCCTTCTGTAACCAAAAACATTATTTTAGTATCCAGATTAGATACTGATGGATTCAACTTCATGTTTGTAAATAAATATTGCTACTTCTATAAAGATAGCATTTGTTTTGGTGGGGAACATTTATATAACGTCATTTATGTGTTAGACTACACAAACCAAGTAATGGAAATCGATGACAAAGTTAATTCACATGAATCATACCACACCCAACTTTGGAATCACCGGCTAGGTCATGTCAATGAGAAACGTTTGACAAAATTACATCAAGATGGGTATTTAGATTATTTCGAACTAAATCCACTAGGTTTATGTCATGCATGTCTACAAGGAAAAATGACCAAAGCCCCATTTAGTGGGAAAGGTGAAAGAGCTAAAGAGCTTCTAGAATTAGTTCACACAGATGTGTGTGGGCCATTTCCAGTTGAGGCAAGGGGTGGGTTCTCATACTTCATAACTTTTACTGATGATTTTAGTAGATATGGATATATCTACTTAATGAGGTATAAGTCAGATTCTTTTGATCGGTTCAAAGAATACAAGAATGAAGTTGAGAACCAGCTTGGTAAGATGATTAAGAAACTCCACTCAGATAGAGGAGGAGAATATCATAATCAGGACTTCATTGATTTCTTACGGGAGTTTGGGATTCTATTTCAACTCACTACTCCTTACACGCCACAATGGAATGGTGTAAGATAATGGAGGAACCGCACCCTGTTGGACATGGTGAGATCAACGATGAGTCATGCAAGTCTTCCATTATCCTTTTGGGGGTATTCGTTACAAACAACATCACACATACTAAACCAAGTACCAACTAAATCGATAAATGGTATTCCATATGAGTTATAGAGTGGACGCAAATCCATGTTATCGAATTTACATGTGCATGGTAGTGAAGCATTTGTTAAGGCCTCTTCAGGTAACAAAATTGCACCCTAAGGCACAAAGTGTATCTTTATAGGATATCCCAAGGAAACAAAGGGATATTACCTATACAACCCCCCAGACAAAAAGGTTACAGTGGAAAGACACACCATATTCCTTGAGAGGGAGCACATCTCCAAAAGATATTGTGGGAGCGAGATAGACTTCGATGAAGTTGAGGCTCATGATACACAGGAGTTGGTACAATAACAGATTCCACAAAGCCCCATGGAAGAACAATCTGTTCTAGAGAAACAAGAACTACGTAGGATCACGAGAGAGGTGAGAGAACTAGAAAGATATGGTTTTCTTATCACCGAGGATGGTGACTCATTATTGGTTGACAATGATGTTCCTCTTACCTACAAGGAAGCAGTTGAAGGCACATGAAATTCCAAGTGGCAAGAAGCCATGAATTCTGAAATGGATTCCATGTACCAAAACCAAGTCTGGATTTTGGTAGATCCTCTAGTTGATGTAAAGCCTATTGGTAATAAATGGGTATTCAAGAAGAAACTGGACATGGAGGGGCAAGTCACCACCTACAAGGCACGACTAGTTGCAAAAGGTTTTAGACAACGTCAAGGAATTAACTATGATGAAACCTTTTCCCCTATTGCGATGCTGAAATCCATCAGAATCCTATTGGCCATTACTGCTTACCATGACTAAGAAATTTGGAAAATGGATGTCAAAATAGATTTCCTTAAAGGGAACCTCCAAGAAGATGTCTACATGACATGACCTGAAGGGTTTGTGACTCCAAAGGAAGCCAACAAGGTATGCAAGATGCAGAAATCCATTTATGGATTAAAGAAAGCATCAGGTCATGGAATATTTGTTTTTATGAAGCTGTAACGGAATTTGGATTTGTTAAGAACGAATGTGAGACTTGTGTATACAAGAGGTTTAGTGAGAGTGCAGTCGTTTTCCTAATAGTATATGTTGATGACATATTACTAATTGGAAATGAAGTACCTGTCATACAATCAGTTAAGGAATGGTTGAATAAATGATTTTCCATGAAAGACTTGGGTGAGGCAGCATATATTCTTGGGATAAAGTTCCATCATGATAGATCCAAGAGAATGCTGGGCCTGAGTCAAAGTACATACATTGACAAGATACTGAAGAGATTCAGTATGGAACAATCCAAGAGGGGATTGTTCCTAGTGTCACATGGAATTCATCTTTCCAAGAAAATGTGTCCTCATACACATGAAGAAAGAAATATGATGGCATGGATCCCTTACGCATCCACGATTGGGTCAGTCATGTATGTTATGCTATGTATGAGGCTAGATGTTTCTTATGCATTAAGTGTGGTAGGAAGATATCAAGCTGATCCAGGAGACCTCCATTGGATGGAAGTCAAGACAATCCTTAAGTATCTGAGGTGTAATAAGGATATGTTCCGGGTTTATGGAGGAGATGAGGAACTAGTCATTAGAGGACATGTAGATGCTAGTTTCCAGACTGATCAAGATGACATGAAGTCACAAACTGGATACATCTTCAGTTTGAATGGAGGTGTAGTGGGCTAGAAGAGCTCAAAGCAAAGTGTGGTGGCAGATTCTATAGCGGAGTCTGAGTATATCACAGCTTCTGCGGCAGCTAAAGAAGCAGTATGGATGTGAATCTTATTCCAAGAGCTGGATGTTGTACCGATCAGTAAAGATCGTATCACACTCTATTGTGATAAAACTGAAGCAGTGGAACATGCAAAAGATCCAAGGTCACATCTGCGGACAAAGCACATACTTCGGAAGTATCATCTCTTGAGGGATTTTTCTCAGAGAGGTGAAGTTTAAGTGAGCAATATTTCCACAGAAGACAACGTGGCGGACCCCTTGACTAATGCCTTGACTCAGCAGAAACATGATCATCATGTGAGGTCTAACGGACTAAAAGTCGTAGGCAGTTGGCTCTAGTCCAAGTGGGAGTTTGTAAGGGTTGCTATCATGAGAACCAACTATTTTGTAATTTGATTACATGAATGTTCACTTATTATATTGTTCATTGTTCTGCATGAATATATTATAATAATGTCCTGGAATATGTTTTTCATTAATAAGGTCATGGTAGATCCCCGCTATGATGAGAACCTTGAAATGTTATAACAATATTCTTAAATAAAGTTCTACGGTTGGATGACATACTATGATAGGACACATAGTATAAAGATTGTCATGTGCGAGTACTCGTAAGAAGACGAGACTCTCTCTCATGGAGTTCGCACTTGGTAATCTCCAATATGGGGGATTATGGGAACAGACCCACCAATAGAAATTTCGCATGTCTTGGTGTCATCATACATTGCTATCTATGAGCATGTGTAATGGTCCTTAGACTGGAAGATTATCATTAACTCATGTCATGACTCGCACACTTAGATTTACTGACGAAAACCATCACGCAGACAGTTGGCAGGAAGTATGGTATGTTGGGTGCGTCACGAGTGACAGACTGTTAATGGATAAGTCAAGGAAGGATTTGTCCCTTCCATTTATGGAAGTTGATATCTTGGCCCTTTGATTGAAATAGAACTGTCGCATTAAATTCCATGGCCATGGTGTGAATGAGGAGTTTATTTCAGGAAGTCAAAGAACGACGGATCAAACATATAGGTTTATAACACTACCATGAAACTTGATTGATGAGATATTGAGAAAAAGGGATTAAATTACATAGTAAGCGTTCATATCAAGTGATACGTCAATGCGGCATCAACTTCTTTCTCTTGGATTCCTTAACCCATTGCTAGACAGTAATCTCGGACTTTAGGCAAGCCTGCCTAATGCCAACGAGAAAGAGGCCTAGAGGGTCACACACTATGTGTATTCAAGTATCTCAAGTAGAATAAATATTATTCGTGTACGTGGTTTAATAACTATTCAAGGAAGTCTAAATCGTTTTATTGATGGAGGAAGAAGGAATTGAGAAATAAGATATACACTCCGTTTATTAAAGATTACACGCCATGTAGTTTTTCATGGAAAACAAGTACACGCCGTGTATTAATAAATACATGCAGTGTAGTTTTCTTTATGGAAAGGAAATAAATAAATGAAAACAAGATATACACTCCATGTAGTTTTTTTAGTTGGGATTTTGAGGATATAATATTGTTTTAAATGATATTTATTATAATCATCTTGGGCGCATGTCAAGGAATTAATTATTCTACATGGGGGTTTTAAATGAGAGTCAATGAAATAAATAAAACGCGTAAGATGTTTATTTATTGTCATAACTCTACAACCTCAAACCTGATTATAAATATCCTCACAACCCCAACTCTTTTCCCACACACAAGATAATCATTGTGCACAACAACTCTGGAGAATTTTTCAAGGCCGAAAGAACCTCTTTCTCCAAGAATGCTCACAAGACTGAGAGAGATCCTCTTCCATCAGATCAAGACGATCTAAGGTGGACAACACAAGAAAAGGATTCACCATGATAGCACCTAGATAATCCTTTGGCGACGTCCAGAGATACGAGGTACATGTTTGGATCACCGCTAGAGGGAGTCTACACTTGACTTCTGTTATGCAACAAAGGATCACACCGACAACGTGATCAAGAACATCAACGAAGAAAGAACACCCTAGAGGTATTTCTTTATAATTAATTAAATTAATTATAATCAACCTGTAATGATCCTAGTTTGTGGTTCCGGGACAAACCTTCTTCTTTTTCTTTTTCTGTGGTTCAATCTGCTGAGACTGGCGTTTATCGTCGTATTGATCTCGGATTGATCATTTCTAATGACAAAAATCCAAGTGGGCACATCCACCCATGCACTTCCGCCACGCCTGGAACCTTCAGAGACCCTATGAGATTGATACCACTTAACAGATGATAATATCTGAAATACCTGTTGATATTCTATGTAATATAAATTCAAATATTGGGGAAGGTTATCTGGGAAAATAATCTTTAACTATAATCTCAATATAAGAGTATTTCACCAAAATATTCTCTCCAAATGATTTCTCATACCCTTTGAGATATCCCGTCAACTATAATATAATAAAAGGATATCTAAAATAGTCTCATGTAACCTATTGAATGTGCTTTAGGGTCATAATAATGACACAACAATGACTGATACAAACATTAAATCACATTTCTATTAGTAACGTTCCATCATAAAATCTATTATAAGTCTATATTAGACAACTATTCATAGAAACAAGTGAAAATCATAAAAAAATGTTGTTCACATTTTTACATATGAAACCAATTTTTTATTTCTAATATTTAGGGGGACCTATATAAGTTTTCAAGAAAATTGTAGAACCCATGCTCCCTAGAAAAAATATATACCAAGATTTCAATAGTAAGGTCTTCTCCATTTATTAGATAAACACCCCCATTTCTAAACATAGTATATAAAATTTTAAAATATTATGAGAGAATGAAATAGTACCTCACCCTTTATAATTTTTAAGGGCTACCCCGATTTACACATTCAACTATATTTGATAATATCCAAAAACATCATTCATTTTTAGAGATTCCCCTCAAGGTAATACTCATTATCCTTAACCATCTTCCACACCCATCAATTAAAAAAATTAAAAAATATAAGGAATTAGTGGATCTTTTATAAGATTCTTATCTAGAGAAATAGGTGTGATATTTATATCTCAACCCAGTAACATCTTTATTTATCATTATTTAGTGTTTATACCTCGTAATGATTGATTCACCAATCACTCTCTTGATTTATTAACCTTTTTCAATTTTGTTCTACATTAAATTTTCAATTATCTTTTTATCTAAAACAAAAAATTCAACCATCACACATGAAGCATTATCATTTTTTACTTTTCTCTAGATTTTGATCCAATACCACCTAGAATGACTATATGTTAAGAGAATATGTTAAAACTTTATTAGAGTTGTTATTTTGTTTAGATTTATTCATTTCAATGGATATTTTAAAAACTACCCCACTAGTGATTTCTCCTTATACATAAATAGTTCTTCCTATTTAAGAAACCATGTCATACATATTTCTACACTAAGGTTATCCTTCTTAAACATTCCTCACACCTCTATATTGTCCATAAATTTTCCATTCTTGGATAACCTATCATTATCTTCATATGAGATGAGTCATATTATCCCAAAATTATCATGAATCTCCTTGATCAGGTCCTTATTAGAGTTTTGGTTTCTTAATATAGAATTATGTTATAAGGATTGAAAAAGTATTCTATAGAATGGATTATCATACCATAATAGATGAATATTATACAGTTTAGAGTAAAATCATGGTTATCATCATTATTAGATGTTTTATATTCTTTATTGTTTTCTTTTCTCCTGTAGGATTGAACAACCACTTTAGTATTCTTCAAATTATTAGGTGTTATATCATTTCCCACAACAGACTTATCCTTTTTCAAATTGTCTTTTTAATATATTATGGAGACCTTTTTATTTCATCATAATAATTGATGTGTATGGTTGGAACATACAAAAATTCATTATATATCTATCCTTAAATACTTAAATATTAAAAATATAATAAAAACATTGAATTTTTTTCTTCAATGTTAGATTCATATTATTCTATTCATTTTACTTCTGTTTATTTGGATTGTTTTGGTTTTTATCTTTTCTTCCCTAACTTATTGGATTTAATTATATTCCCTAAATTAACATGTTATTCCCACTATCTATGCCCATGTTCTCGATCCTCTATCAGTATATACAGTAGCCTATAAACCCCTTTATATTCAATTTTAAGAATATTTTCCTATATTTTTTAGCATACTTGTTCTAAGTTTTATACATACTATATTGGGATAAATGTTTTGTAAATTATCTTATAGGACATAATTACCTCCACCCATGATCCGAAATTAGTTTTCCTATCATTTTTAGATTCCAAATATGGTTATTGTTTTAGTTTTTTTCCATAAATGTTGTTGAGATATAATTATTACAAAATTAACCTCTATAGTAGTGATCTACCCTTTTTAAATGAGGCTGTGGTGGTGGATTCTCCAAAATATCTCAAGAACTTTTTTATACCATTTTGAGTCCATTTTGGGGAAAATTATTCACTAAAAGTTGAATTTTATCATCTTTTATATTTTTAGATGATTGAAAACTTTCAACCTAGGTTATTTCAAGATCCCATATTTTCACTTCTAACAATAATCACTTCATTTCATGAATATATTTTTCATTCTCTACTGATATTAACATGGAATCTAAATACTTATTCATCTTGTTATCTTTTTCATCATGTATCCTTCATAGTGATTGAAGTGACTTTCCATTTTAATTCACTCTTTCAACTTTGACATCTATCTATATATATTTGACACTCGTAGTTATGTTATGTATTTTATCTAATTAATGGAATACCTCACTCAAGACAACATTAGAAACATCATTTATATTATCTATCCATTTAAAATTTTAATCAATTAGATAAATGTTTTCTTTTATAAGTGATCTATTTTATCCTTGAACATTCAATTGTTTTGAGAGGGTGTTGCGTCTTGCATCTCAATTATCCAATGCATTCCTTATGGAATATTATTGTAACACCCCGAGATTTTATGAAAAATATTCTTTTTAATTTCATTAATGTCTTGTGTTATACGCTACACCAAAAGGAGCTTTCACAACACGCATCCTTGACTTGCCTTTCATTACATGCAATCACGACCTTCCTTGATAGCGTGTGTAGTACGCAATACCGAGTTTCACTAAACAACGATATGCTATTAAAATAATATTAAAACTAGCCGTTATGAATAGTAATAACCACTTTTTGAAATTTTATAAATTTTATTTTTCAAAATGGACTTCATTTTTGGATTCGGAATATCGAAATTATCATAGGGTGAAATTTTGGTGATTTTCGGATAACTTTCATATTTTGATGAATAGTGAAAATTACTAAATTTTAATTAAAAACAAAATTTTCAATCGAAATAATTAATAGTGATAAATTATTAATTTGAGTGGTTTTAAAGTATATTTAGAATATATTTTTACAATTTAATACAATGTTGGTCATTGGATGTAATTTCACATTTAAACCAGTTATAAACTAGTGTCAATCTTTTGATAGTTATTATCTCTTAAAAACACGCTATTTGTTTTGACGACCAGAATTAATTTTTAAATTAGTTAATGAAACTGATATGTTTTGAATTTGTTAAAATAGACATCATTTTTGAGTTCATAATATCAAATATAGCTTAGGCCAAATTTTTGGTATTTTTCTGAAAACTTTCAATTTTCGATGAATAGTGAAACCACTAAGTGGTAGTTAAAAAAACTGAATTTTTCATAAAACTTAATTTTACAGATTCTGTGAATAAAATTTCGAAAATCCGAGAGACACGGTTAATATCAAGAAATAAAATGTGGTTCAATGAGATGAAAATAATTTTTGATGAATAGTAACTTTTGACTTTTTTTACCACGGTTAAAAGTAAATAGGGTAATTAAGGGTAAAGATGATATTATTATTACCATAACACATGTTCTAATTCTATTGGATAAGTGTAATTAGACCAAAAACCAACTTAGGAATAAAATATGTCCATTTAGGCCAACTTGGATTAGATTAGGACATTTATTATTAATTTATTTAAACAAGGGTTAAAAGAGTTAAAATCAAAGTTTATTTACTAAAATATTTTTAATATGGGGTTATACATAAGATAAATTCGACTATAAATATTCATTATAAAGCTAAAAATCTTTCCTACATAATGGTATTTTATTTGTAATTTTTATACATTAAATAATTTAATTTATTTATGACACAACGATGATGCAGTAATTATCTTATTAATAAAATATTGACATAATTGATGTTATAAACACCAAAATAAATGTAATTTGAGACTTTTTATGAATTCCACTAATTTTATAGGTTACTATGATATATTAGTGTTGATTTAATTAACTTGGTTTGAACATATAATTCTGTTACGACTTTCACAAATATCATATATCAAATAGTGTCAAAATTGACACAAAATAGTTTTTAAATCAAATATTATATTATTAATTTTTATTTTATTCCTAAAAATCTAAGGTTCGGCCAAATGACTTAGATAAGGATATATATATTAATAATAAACAAGTTGGGGTTCGTTTGGCATGTTATAGTAAGTGTATTAACCATATAGTGTAAGAAAACAAAAAGACACGGTAAAAGTAAAATTATTTAACTTAGAGTTAAATCTAATTGATAAGGTTAAAATAATAACCTAAACTTGTCTAAATCCTACTGGTTGATAGGATTTCTACCCATCCCCACTTTAGCTTCTAAATAAGACCCTTTGGAACCATTATAAACCGATTTTGACTTTAATATAAAATAATATTTTGAGATATTCCTAAGGTGCCCCTCTCCTCCCTTATAAAAGGACACCTCCTCCCCCTCCTCCTCACACCAATTTGAGCACTCAAGCTCGGCCAACCCCTGAAAAAATCCCTTCCCCACTTCCCTATAATAATCCTAGAGGTACTGGTCTTCTTCAAAGACCAATCTTAGTTCCCTAAGTGGAGGATTCAAAGAGGCGTTTCAAAGAAGAGGTAATATCCATTACCGATCTTTTCAATTTCTTTCTTCTTCAACTTCTTCTTCTTTAGTTGTTTCATGATAAAGTAATAACATCAGTATTACTTACATACTGATATGTTATTATAAATATTAAACAACCCTAATTCACCTTCTATCCATCCTACGGAAAAAATGAAATCACCGCGCGTGCGTACGTACGGAATACCGTCTCCACGCCGTGGTGTAATCTATTTTCCATCATCACCTTACAAGGATGGGTATAATGGTGTAATGAGTAACTATATATGATTATTATAAAGTGATATTGATACTGAAATAGTATAAATACACTTAAATACAATTCCACGATCATGGGAACAATATCATCGCTCGTGCGTACGTAAGGAATACCGTCTCCACGATGTGATGCAACTCGTTCTACATGATCATCATTACATAGTAATTATATAAATGAATTGAATGAATAAATATGATATATGTTACAATAATACCATTCTGGATATAAGTTATCTATAACCTTAAAAGAAGAATAAGAATTTATTCGGCAAAACACGCATAAGAACAAAAGGCAATAAAGACCCGAGTAACAAGTAACAATGAAATATTACTAATAAGAAGCTAATAATATGACCATATATGATATAATATCAATATGTATTATTCTGGAAGAAGTCAATAACATTATTTAAACCATTATACAGGAGCTTCGGACACGTACAAAGCAAATCGGACCTAAGGTAAGGGAAATATCACAATCTCATTTTTATCCGAGACTGTTTATTCGTAAGTATTTATTGGGGTGTATTTTATCATCCACATCCATGTTCCCTCAATATGTAATATTGTTTCCATCCACTTACAATAGTTTAAATCCAATTTTTACCCTTCGGTGAGTTTTTAGTAAAGAATATGAAAGGAATCTTTTGTCGTTTTTTTTCGTACGAGGTACTTTTTGACTTTTCCAACAAAAGTACGAAGAATGTTTTTTTAACTTATACGGCATGAATGGATTCTTAAAACATTATTTCCAAGAAGCTTCCTTTACAAGTATTCAAGTTTATTTTTAATCAACTTCTTTTAGTTTAAAATTTTATGACATGTTAAGAAAGGAAAAGTGTTTTTGAAGTAGAAAGGATATTTTCCTCAAGAATGGAGTTCAAGTATTTTATCAAAATTATTTTCCATATAAGATAATAAAAGGGTTCTGTTTTTATCCCTATTATTACATGGATTTGATTATGTTGTGATGGAAATATTTTTATGAATTCCTTTATCTTATATGAATTGTTTTATGATGTCATGTTGTTTAAGAATCCCATTTTTATTACATGGGTTACGCTATGATGTATAGTTTATGATTATGTGGCACACATAAGAAAGGATTAATTATAAGATGGGTGGGACCTATATCTCCCTCCAATGCATTGGGTAAAGATTTTATATCTCCTGAGATAGACATGGCTGGAATGGTAGGTTATACCGGTTCAGTGAAACAGGACTGAAACGAGGGTTACTCGATTCATAAAGGGACTTTGTCCACTAAGATAGTCTTGGAAATGAGTCTTGACTAACAAGAAATGATTCTCTATGATTATTCGTGAATGCCACAAAGTTTCATGTTTTAAGTTATGATTATTGTGATTACATTTCACTGCCATGATTTATCCCATGTTATGAAATTATGCTCTCTTTTGAAGGTTAAGATTTCCAAAATGTTATGTTCTTTTGAATATGATGTGATTGATATTTCTCTTGTTTACCCTTACTGAGCATTTGAGCTAACCCTTTTATGTTTTATTTTCCCCAGGATATAAAGAAAGGTTTTAGGTAAAAAAAAGGAAGATCTTTATGGGAGATGTTGAAGATCTTTCACCACGATTAGAAGATTACGTTCCGAGTTTCCAAAGACACTAAACTATTACGATCCTTGTGTGTGTGTTTTTGTAATGTACTAAGTATTCCGCAAAAGTAATGTAATGTTCATGTACGTCAGGCATCGGGTCTCTACAGTTGGTATCAGAGGGAGGTTTAGTCAACCTTTGGAAACTAGGATGCGAGAACTTTAGTGAGATCCCTAGAGATATTTCTAAGGTATGTCTAGGGATGTCTCTAAGGTTAAGTATACGTATAGGTTATAGTACAAGAATTACGCTAACGATCATAGAATTAAACCTAAGATGTTAGATATTGAAGTTACTCCCCCTTTATTATGTTGTTTTCCCTAGCATGATTTTTGCCTCTCACACTATTCTTTTTGGGTTTTAGACGATGGCTGGAACCCGAAGGAATCGTGTTGATCAATGCAATGATTGCCCTCCTGAACAAACAAATGTTATAGGAGATGGAGTGCAAAATCTTATTGCTATACTTACACAAGCAATGAATCATTATGGACTTCCAAATGAGCAAGGAAGGGAACAATATTCTATTGAGTCCTTCATGAGGCAAAATCCACCTTCTTTCAATGGGTCTTCCGATCCACTTGTTGCTGAACAATGGATCAGTACCACTGAAAAGATATTTTCAGTTCTTCAATGTTCTGAACATGATAAAGTCATCTTAGCAGTATATCATTTGGAAGGTGAAGCTGATCAATGGTGGAATCTTATCAAGAATACAAGGCCAAGAGATGAAATTGAGTCCATGGAATGGGACGAGTTCAAGAACTTGTTTTTCAGTAAGTACTTACCTCGTATTCTTCGAGCAAAGATGGAAAAGGATTTTCTTGAGCTGAATCAGAAGGATGATGAATCTGTTGGTATATACGAAGCGAATTTTACAAGACTTGCAAGGTATGTATCTGGCATTATCATCCAACCTGAAAGTAAAGTTGATCGATTTTTCAGTGGCGTAAAACCAAGTCTTCGAAGGGCATTAACTATAAGAGACTTCAGTAGCTATGAAGAAATTGTGCGTTGTGCTATCAAGGTAGAAATGGAAGTTGGTGTTACATATCCATCTCATGGTTTTGACAAGAAATGAAAGATGGAGTTCAAGGAGAAATATCAGAATAATGGTGAAAAGAAGATGAATGTTTCCTTATGCAAAAAGTGTGGAAATAAGCATGGTGGAGATTGTCTTAAAGGGACTAGAAAATGTTTTAAGTGTGGAAAAGAAGGTCATCGAGCAGCTGAGTGTTGAAATAATGGAAAAAGGGTTTCTAATGATGTGAATAAAGCAAACACTGCAGAGAACGTACCACCAACACTTCAATGCTTCAAGTGCAAGGAAATGGGGCATTATGCTAATAAATGCCCTAATCCAAGGGTTAGTGATGATCGACATGAGCAACCGCTTAAGGCAAAGGATAAAGGGAAGTCACATGTGATCACTATTGGCGATGTTGAATATGACAACGATGTGGTGGAATGATTAAGTGTTTATGTAATGGGATTCCAAAATAATGTTGTATCATGGAGTATTGGAATATTTATGTATTGGTCTAATGTGGTATTCAAAGTGATTGAGATATTTTTGGAAATAAGACGATATGCACATAATGAAGGGAAAATGAGAAAATGAAATGTTTAACAGTATTCATGAGCTCATGATTGATTAAAGGACTAAGTGATATCATGGTTTGAGTATATAGAATTTTGAGGATTTTGGTATGTGGAAGGTGTTAACTTTTAACTGCATTCATGTTTTCACTAAGGTTCAATGGGTATTCAAGATAATACATGATTAAGGCCTTTGAATGTTTGGAATGTGACCAACATGACATATCTTATGATATATGGGGATCAACGATGATATTAAATCTCTGGTAGTCGTTTTCACTATATTATGAGAGTGGACTGCAGTATTATGGATAAGCCTAAAGATTGGAATGGATTATGTTGGACATAAGTTAGTATTGTTTAAGGATAGAATTTTTTTTTCCGATATTATTGATGGGATATTATAGTAGTATAGTTTTAGAAAAAGGAGAACCTGCAGGACGAGCGACAGCCCATCACTTCGGACAAGGCTGTGGGAATCGAACCCACAACCGAAATGTGACTGGCCTTTATCGCCTACCACTGGCCTACAGGAAATCCCTGTTTAGTAGAAACTAGTTTTATTTTATTAAGCTGTATGATATATGAAGTATAAGTTCATTTTTGGAACCATATACGATTAATCTAACCATAAGATGAACTTATATCTTTTCAAACCTTTTGTTTGAGACAGATGGAATGACCCATCATTCTATTACATGATCTGCTAACACATCACGAATGACAAATTCAACTTCATTTCTTTAAGATATGAAGTGGAAATTGTCCAAAGAACGACCAACGGTGAGACTATACCGAAAACACGAAAGTATTTCTTCTAATTCCAATTTCATCAACTTTAGGGAAATGAACTTGAAAACCAAAAATGTTGTCCTAGTGCTCTTATATCTGATGAATCAGATGGTACCTTAGATCATCACAAATTTATGGCTTTGTGATTGCTGGCTTTTCCATAGCCATGTTCTCTACCACTCTCCATCAGAACATGATGGTTAGATTTCTCTTCCATATCCATATTTTAACCTATGTGGAAACCCAGTGATTAGTTTATTTGGGTAACCGTTACGTTTCATACTTTTGTTTTTAAAGATTGGTTTTGGTATTCCTTTTTACGATGTGGGTTTCTATTAAAGAAACTTTCGAGTAGTAAACCATTTATAACCCCGACGAATTTCGAGGGCGAAATTCATTTTAAGGGGGGTAGAATGTAACACCCCGAGATTTTATGAAAAATATTCTTTTTAATTTCATTAATGTATTGTGTTATACGCTACACCAAAAGGAGCTTGCACAACACGCATCCTTGACTTGCCTTTCATTACATGCAATCACGACCTTCCTTGATAGCGTGTGTAGTATGCAATACCGAGTTTCACTAAACAACGATATGCTATTAAAATATTATTAAAACTAGCCGTTATAAATAGTAATAACCACTTTTTGAAATTTTATAAATTTTATTTTTCAAAATGGACTTCATTTTTGGATTCAGAATATCGAAATTATCTTACGGTGAAATTTTGGTGATTTTCGGATAACTTTCATATTTTGATGAATAGTGAAAATTACTAAATTTTAATTAAAAACAACTTTTTCAATCGAAATAATTAATAGTGATAAATTATTAATTTGAGTGGTTTTAAAGTATATTTAGAATATATTTTTACAATTTAATACAATGTTGGTCATTGGATGTAATTTCACATTTAAACCAGTTATAAACTAGTGTCAATCTTTTTATAGTTATTATCTCTTAAAAACACGCTATTTGTTTTGATGACCAGAATTAATTTTTAAATTAGTTAATTCAACTGATATGTTTTGAATTTGGTAAAATAGACATCATTTTTGAGTTCATAATATCAAATATAGCTTAGGCCTAATTTTTGTATTTTTCTGAAAACTTTCAATTTTCGATGAATAGTGAAACCACTAAGTGGTAGTTAAAAAAAACTGAATTTTTCATAAAACTTAATTTTACCGCTTCTGTGAATGAAATTTCGAAAATCCGAGAGACACGGTTAATATCAAGGACTAAAATGTGGTTCAATGAGATGAAAATAATTTTTGGTGAACAGTAACTTTTGACTTTTTTTTACCACGGTTAAAAGTAAATAGGGTAATTAAGGGTAAAGATGATATTATTATTATCCTAACACATGTCCTAATTCTATTGGATAAGTGTAATTAGACCAAAAACCAACTTAGGAATAAAATATGACCATTTAGGCCAACTTGGATTAGATTAGGACATTTATTATTAATTTATTTAAAGAAGGGTTAAAAGAGTTAAAATCAAAGTTTATTTACTAAAACATTTTTAATATGGGTTTATAAATAAGATAAATTCGACTATAAATATTAATTATAAAGCTAAAACAATTTACTACATAATGGTATTTTATTTGTAAATTTGAGACATTAAATAATTTAATTTATTTATGACACAACGATGATGCAGTAATTATCTTATTAATAAAATATTGACATAATTGATGTTATAAACACCAAAATAAATGTAATTTGAGACTTTTTATGAATTCCACTAATTTTCTAGGTTACTATGATATATTAGTGTTGATTTAATTAACTTGGTTCGAACATATAATTCTGTTATGACTTTCACAAAAATCATATATCAAATAGTGTCAAAATTGACACAAAATAGTTTTTAAATCAAATATTATATTATTAATTGTTATTTTATTCCTAAAAATCTAAGGTTCGGCCAAATGACTTAGATAAGGATATATATATTAATAATAAACAATTTGGGGTTCGTTTGGCATGTTATAGTAAGTGTATTAACCATATAGTGTAATAAAACAAAAAGACACGGTAAAAGTAAAATTATTTAACTTAGAGTTAAATCTAATTGATAAGGTTAAAATAATAACCTAAACTTGTCTAAATCCTATTGTTTGATAGGATTTCGACCCATCCCCACTTTAACTTCGAAATAAGACCCTTTGGAACCATTATAAACCGATTTTGACTTTAATATAAAATAATATTTTGAGATATTCCTAAGGTGCCCCTCTCCTCCCTTATAAAAGGACACCTCCTCCCCCTCCTCCTCACACCAATTTGAGCACTCAAGCTCGGCAAACCCCTGACAAAATCCCTTCTCCACTTCCCTATAATAATCATAGAGGTCCTGGGCTTCTTCAAAGACCAATCTTAGTTCCCTAAGTGGAGGATTCAAAGAGGCGTTTCAAAGAAGAGGTAATATCCATTACCGATCTTTTCAATTTCTTTCTTCTTCAACTTCTTCTTCTTTAGTTGTTTCATGATAAAGTAATAACATCAGTATTAATTACATACTGATATGTTATTATAAATATGAAAAAACCCTAATTCACCTTCTATCCATCCTACGGAAAATTGAAATCACCGCGCGTGCGTACGTACAGAATACCGTCTCCACGCCGTGGTGTATTCTATTTTCCATCATCACCTTACAAGGATGGGTATAATGGTGTAATGAGTAACTATATATGATTATTATAAAGTGATATTGATACTGAAATAGTATAAATACACTTAAATACAATTCCACGATCATGGGAACAATATCATCGCTCGTGCGTACGTACGGAATACCGTCTCCACGATGTGATGCGACTCGTTCTACATGATCATCATTACATAGTAATTATATAAATGAATTGAATGAATAAATATGATATATGTTACACTAATACCATTCTGGATATAAGGTATCTATAACCTTAAAAGAAGAATAAGAATTTTTTCGGCAAAACACGCATAAGAACAAAAGGCAATAAAGACCCCAGTAACAAGTAACAATGAAATATTACTAATAAGAAGCTAAGAATATGACCATATATGATATCATATCAATATGTATGATTCTGGAATAAGTCAATAACATTATTTAAACCATTATACAGGAGCTTCGGACACGTACAAAGCAAATCGGACCTAAGGTAAGGGAAATATCACAATCTCATTTTTATCCGAGATTGTTTATTCGTAAGTATTTATTGGGGTGTATTTTATCATCCACATCCATGTTCCCTCAATATGTAATATTGTTTCCATCCACTTAAAATAGTTTAAATCCAATTTTTACCCTTCAGTGAGTTTTTAGTAAAGAATATGACAAGAATCTTTTGTCGTTTTTTTTCGTATGAGGTACTTTTTGACTTTTCCAACAAAAGTACGAAGAATGTTTTTTTAACTTATACGGCATGAATGGATTCTTAAAACATTATTTCCAAGAAGCTTACTTTACAAGTATTCAAGTTTATTTTTAATCAACTTCTTTTAGTTTAAAATTGTATGACATGTTAAGAAAGGAAAAGTGTTTTTGAAGTAGAAAGGATATTTTCCTCAAGAATGGAGTTCAAGTATTTTATCAAAATTATTTTCCATCTAAGATAATAAAAGGGTTCTGTTTTTATCCCTATTATTACATGGATTTGATTATGTTGTGATGGAAATATTTTTATGAATTCCTTTATCTTATATGAATTGTTTTATGATGTCATGTTGTTTAGGAATCCCATTTTTATTACATGGGTTACGCTATGATGTATGGTTTATGATTATGTGGCACACATAAGAAAGGATTCATTATAAGATGGGTGGGACCTATATCTCCCTCCAATGCATTGGGTAAATATTTTATATCTCATGAGATAGACATGGCTGGAATGGTAGGTTATACCGGTTCAGTGAAAGAGGACTGAAACGAGGGTTACTCGATTCAGAAAGGGACTTTGTCCACTAAGATAGTCTTGGAAATGAGTCTTGACTAACAAGAAATGATTCTCTATGATTATGTGTGAATGCCACAAAGTTTCATGTTTTATGTTATGATTATTGTGATTACATTTCACTACCATGATTTATCCCATGTTATGAAATTATGCTCTCTTTTTCAGGTTAAGATTTCCAAAATGTTATGTTCTTTTGAATATGATGTGATTGATATTTCTGTTGTTTACCCTTACTGAGCATTTGAGCTCACCCTTTTATGTTTTCTTTTCCGCAGGATATAAAGAAAGGTTTTAGGTAAAAAAGGAAGATCTTTATGGGATATGTTGAAGATCTTTCACCACGATTAGAAGATTACGTTCTGAGTTTCCAAAGACGCTAAACTATTACGATCCTTGTGTGTGTGTTTTTGTTATGTACTAAGTATTCCGCAAAAGTAATGTAATGTTCATGTACGTCAGGCTTCGGGTCTCTACAATTATTCTTCCTTTGAATATGATTTTTCATTATTTATCTCATGATATGAGATAATATTTATGCAAATACATCCTCATAAAATATCTTCAAATAACATTTAAATTTTGAATAAAACTTTTAATGTTATTTATCACTTACAATATCTAGATATTATATATAGCTTGAATTTGATTTAACTCACTAAATATGATTAATGTATAATAAAACAATATAACCACTTTCAGCTAGTGTGTGAAAAACTATATCCCATTACATATTCAATTTCATAGATTTCTACTTCATTGTATTTATTGGTGACTTGGAATATAATTCTATTTGTCAATTGATATGGATAGAAACAAAAATTTTCAAACTAGGGGCTTCTATTTCTAAAATAATAAATATGAATTTTAATGTATTCTTATAATAGTACAAGGGAAAATGAAATGTAGATTCAACTATAGGTAGTTTTCTCTAATACCAATTGAGATTCCAATTAGTATTGGCGTAGACACCTGAGTTGGGGAGGAGGTGGTTAATTAAGGGTTTTATAATTTTTACCAAATTCTTATTTTGATATTTATCCCCTCAATTAGATTTTAATAACATCATTTTTCAGTTAGTGTAGTTGGATATCTTTAAATTTATACTAAGAAACTTATATATTCTATATAATATAGGAAAATAATAATGACATGATATAAAATGTTGGTCTAAAGACCTATTCCTTACAATGATTAATTGTTCTCCCCAATAAAATATTATATAAAGTAATAAATATTATTCAATTACAAGTATATTATATTATATTATAAAAAATACCATATCAGCTAGAGTTACACTAGAAACCTTTTTTGTGCCACATATGACTTCTCATGCCAACTTCGAATCGGACTTCTTTAATAGCTTCACACATTAGTCACCAAGTTGAATGGAGATCTCCTGGCATAACATAAGTCGTATAGTTTCAATGGTGTCACAATATATTTATTTTAGTGATTTAGTGAATATATTCCTTAGAATTACATAAAAAAATATTTATATGAGGCTTATGAAGCAATCAAATAGATCTCCTTCCACTCGTAGTGGAGTCATCAAATGATTTCTTGTCTTCATGATAAAATGCTTCCATATTGGTCTAAACCAAACACAAAATCATAGTTATTCAATATATATGCTCACATGTCGTCGAAATACACATATTTTAAAAGGCATGAATTATAGACGATCTCAACAACAACAATGTGGAACATTCAGTATTTTCTCTATTTATTTTCTCACAACTTTTTCTCTATATCATACTGATCTTAGAATGATGGATAGATCATTCTTTATTCCTCAAATTGATACCTAAGAGATCTTCAACTTAAGTCCATTATCAACAACTTCCTTATTATTATTCTAGTGTTTTCCTAATGTCACCCAGTAGAACAAGTCTCAAATTCACTATCTTTTTATAAATTTTTCAGAAGGAAAATTTATCTTTTAATATATATGTCACAAGTAATTAATTTCTATATGGGATTATAAAACATCTCCTCAATTATGATATACCACATTGTCACACATATAAAAAACCTAAAAATGGGATTATACCATGACCTCCATTTTATTCTAGGTTGGTATAAATTTTTCTTGGTGTTGCATAATATTTAAATGAATGGAAATTTTATTGTAAATGTGTGTAATCAATGTGCATGCATAGGCAGAACCCGTCCATTCTCACAATTTTATTTTTCATTTTAAATGGTTATCATCATTTATATGATATCATTTACCTCATAATTATATAATTTTAATTTGTTTAGGATCAATTAAATATATATTCAGATAATATCACCATTAGGCTCAGCCTCATATTCTACAAAATATCTTCACTCAAATTAAAAAATTTCATTTTCCACATCTGCATAAGATAGACAGTATAGTAGATGTAGTTTAACTCAATTCATATCATCATTAAAACATTAAATAATAATCTATACAAATTATAATAAAATATTTACAATCATAGAATCCTCACTAAAATAGCCTTTGGTTTCCATGTGTTTATGCTTAGATGAAAAAAATGATCATCAATATATTTTTATTTACATTATTGGTGAGAATCAGATAAATATATTTTATCTATCTAGAAATTCTTGTAGCAGTTATCCCATAAATATTACATATTTCACCCATGGATCATATTTTATGAGTCCTAAATATTCATTGACGAATTTTATTTTCTCTTTAGAACAAATTGTTCTGGAGACAAAGTGCACTTCACCCATGACGTAAGGTAAATTCAGTTGCATAAACATCAACTGTGTATACATAGACTTGGATAAATTATAGATTTTCTTATATATGTTACCTTGGTTAAGTGGAATTTATAATCTAGTACATGGTTACATGAGGCATTGAAATATAAAATAATCTAGTATATAGTATAAATTTTCATGGTGAAATATGTACATGAGGCATTGAGTTAGTCAACTGAATTCATATATGTTGATCTTTATTTATGAAAACATGTTCATACATGCTGACTTTGGATAAATGGAATCAACTATGTTGATGAAATTGTTTATATAGTACTAGTACATAGGTTATTTTTTCAATATATCATTCATTTCGAACTAGGGATACTTCATCCTTTCTCCAAGAATTTACATCTAATCATAAAAACTTGGAAACACCTTTTGGTAATTTACTCTACATCTAAAACACTTAAAAATGATTATAAAGGAGATTATAGAAAATAGTACTCTCTTATCTAAGTTCATCATTATAATGCAATGCACAACTGATTTCAACAAACCAAAACTTCTTTAAGTATGCTTTGTGGTAGTTTTCAGTATCCTTCGTGCACATATAAACAATGATGGATTCTAAACAGCTCTACCAATTAAATATCTAATCAAACTATGTTTGAGTCTAAACATTGAAGCCATTTTACAATTGTTATTTGTGGATATAGAAGTTTTATATTACATTTTTAGTATACTATTTTGGATTCAACAATTCACGAATTATTTTAGACAAAAAAGAATCAGTTTACTCCATGTCTTAATCACGAATACCAGCTCTATCAATAATTTGATTCAAGAGATTGTATTAGCACTTATACTACTAGATGTTTAAGCGAAATCAACTCAACATTTCTTTTCTCACAATATGTGGTCAATAACTCTTCTTCTATGGTTGGTGGATATAGAAGAAATTACCCAACATATCCATACATACACTAACATTATTTATATTGATAACAAATATAATTCAGATATACTCCAAGGCCCTTCAAATCCTAGATCACTTCTTATAAGAGTCAATCCCTCTCAAAACATCAACTTAAACATTTAAAGATTATGATTCACTACTTTTTATAATTATTGAACAACACTATTAGTTCTGGAAGATAATAGAAAATATAAAACTAAAATAACAATAATATAATAATAACAAATTAATAGTAAATTAATGATGATTAATTATAAATATCAAAGATAAATAATATTAGGGAAATTTAATTGTCAAAATATAATAACTAAAGATAAAAATCCAAATAATTGCACCATATACTCCCATTTTTAATAATAATATAAACCCCAACCATTTTCCCCATTAAATAAATCCAAAAAAAGATAATAAAGATAAGTTCATGTAAAACATAAAATAAATTTTAATAAATAACATTACCATTAAATAATGAAATAATAATATACAATTATGTTAAAAAATGATAACATAAGATAATAATTAATTAAATATATAAGCATTATTAAATAGAAGAGAAATAAATTAGTGAATATTTATTATTGTGACATTGTTATACCAATAGTATAAATAATTAAAAAATAATAATAAAAGTAAGGTATACTGATTCTTAATCTAAAATTTTATTCCACTTAAATGATATTATATTTATAGATTTATTCTGAAAAAAAATTCTATATAAAGAAAATTTCTCTATAATCGTAATATAGGTTAATACTATTTACCATTGTACAAAATATATTCAATTAATTATAATCAAATGATTATAAAAATCAACATATATGGAATATATTCATGCTTCCATCATGATAAACTCATAGTTAATCTTTTTAAACAATTTTGTATCTAAAAACTATGAAGTAAAAAATATTTAGTTTGATTATTCTCCATAAATCCTTGGAATTATTTTTAAAAATAGGTCTAATATGAATTTTACTTGAAACATAACAACATGTTTGTATATATTATAAACAAATATATCTATGAAAATCATAATCATATAGTATGTTCATTTAATTTCATAAACTGGCTATTTCATCATTTTTCAGCTACATATTTTTTTGGATTACATTGTCAAGTTACCAGTTAGGATCCATGTAACACTGAGAGGGGGAGGGGGTGAATCAGTGATATATATTTTTTATGTTTCATTTATTTTTGAAAAAAACTTCCCCTCTTGTTAAAGAGTTATTTCCCTGCTGAATTCACACAACCACATGAACACAAGATTTACAAGGTTCGCTACTCAACAAGAGTATCCACGCCCTTGGTATGGTAATGAAATAATCTAGTACCAAAAAATCCACTAGAAAACAATCCTTTTATGTTTAATAAAATTATTAGGATATTACCTTTCACTCGTGTAGTACATGAGAGAAAATCCTCAAGTATATGGGCACCCTATTAGCATAAATAGGGTAAAGAAATATCTCTGTGCTTCTTGAAAAACCTTCTCAAATATGAAATTCAAAAAAACTATTTTCTTTCTTACCCTGAAGATAATAGGAACCACCTAGAATTCATAATAATACTTATTCCTATACCCCCGTCATATCCTGATCCACTTGAAATAACTTCTCAATTAATTTGGGTACTCAAATCTTCATCTCACAGAGCTCCTTTACAATGCTCCTCAACGAAACCCCTAGATTCATAGAAAACTCTATTTTGAAAATCTCTCTAGTTCACAATTATCACTAGATAACATAGCTTAATATTTTTTAGAGTATAGATTGATCTTTGAAAATTTCACTTCGTTTAGAAAGCTCAAAGGCTCACTGTGAAGCTTCTTTCCTTTGCGGAGCTTACTACCGTCACAGAGCTTATTTTATTCGCAAAAATTATTTACAATTATTGGGATCTAAAATTATTTTTAAGTCTCTCAACTTTTCCCATGGTGTTGAGGTATATTAATAAGAATTTCCAACCAACTCTAGAACCTTCCACTACTTCAACTCCACGTCAGCACCAAATCTCAAAGCTTTGAAATCCCCACAAAAATTCACTCTGTTTCGCGAAGCACCATGGATTTTTTCCGGATTTGAAAAGATCATTGTAATCATGAAGTGTTCCATCAAATACTTCACACCTCCATGATTCTCTTTCTTACTTTGCATCATCTCAATGATCTTCACCTTTATCGCCAAAATTATCACCCATAATGCTCCATTTCTCAGCCATTTCAAAGCTTATCGTAATCATGAAGAACACCGTAAACATTCTTCATGTATTATCAAAATATAATTCATGAAGCCCATCTTCTCAAAATTCATTCCTTTTAATTTTTTTGATGAGATCTTCAAGTAAATACAATTTTTATAAATCTATACCAACTCCAAATTTTGGACCCTCAAAATATGGAAAACATTGGGAAACTACACCACCTTAGACACCTGCTTCTACAAGACCAAACATGCTGATTGACAACATATTTTATAACCCTTTACTTCATAAATATTTATCACAAGTTCTCCAAACAATATTTGATATTTTTGAAATACAGATCAGAAAAGCATCGTCAGATTTACCATGGAAAGTATTATAACATTCCTGTCTTTCCTCACCCACTTATACAAAGTAAAATGATTTCCTTTCTTCTCAAACTTTATTGACAAAAAGGGAAAATACTTCATTCATCCAAAAAGTTCATCAGCCAACTTGGTCCCAACAATGTGTGTAGAAAACCTTGGATTATATCTTTTACTTTCAATGAAACTCTAAAACTAATGTTTTTGAAATTCTCATCTACTATCACATTCAATACAAATAATAATATAAACATTCTCATTGCATAGAAAATTACAGTAAAACTAAGACATAAATAATGATTCAATCATATGAGTAAGAAATATATAAAATTAAATATGATTATTTATTCCATAATGATAAATGAATAATTATTTCCTCTAAGTATGGTAGTCTGGGTATGTGAAAAAAGTTGAGATGAACCAATTAAAGTGGCCTGATATTTTTCATTTCATTGATCAAACTAAAAAAATCATTTTGTTTATTTCCTTTTAGGAATAAAAAAAAATAAAACTCTACCATTATGATATCTTGAAATTATTGTACATATATTCATAGATGTTTTTGAGCAAGAATATATTTATATTTTTCAGTTTTATATTCTATTGAATAATATCAATCTAAACAATATTTCGACACTTTACATTTTGAATTGTTATATTTATAAGGAAAAAATTATAAATATTCTCCTTATGGATAGTATAAAATAATATCGAATCATATTTTAGAATATAATAATTAATAGTATGATAACTACAATTCCTTCCACTATCTCGTAATTAAGAAATTCTATTCATGTTATAATGTAAACCATGACGATATATAACTTTACTCATATTTGAAGAATTTGATATTCTAATATCAAAAAAAACTTATAGTAAATTTGTAATTATATCTTAAAGTAATAGTACCACCATCACATCAATAATAAAAATAAAATTTTGTGGGTATCCGATCATATGTGAACAGAATTTTTAATAGCATCATACTCAAACTTCTGGATCCAGTGCTAAGAACATAATATTTTCATTTTAGGATTGGTATGAAAAATACTTTCACTATTTTGGTCCTTAAAAATGTACAATAAAAACAGAAAATTATTAGATAACAGACATACCTAAGGACCTTATAGGTTTAGAGTATTAATTAATTATAAATGACCATTACATAACATTGTACTTTCCTTTAAGTGATAGTTTTTCTAATTATACCAATATTTTATTACTCCACATTAATACCCCCTAATTTCCCAGATTAAATCATTAAAAATATATCATGTAACACCCTATGATTTTCTAAACAATTTTTTGGAATTAATTTAATCATTTTGATATTTTTTGTTTCACACAATAATGAATATAGATTTTTTCTATGAAAGCACTAAGTGTGGCTTGTATAATATGAAATATCAATTCAACTTACGTTGCGTTCACCACTTAGATTATTTTTCGGTACATGCAACACTATGATTGGATTAAATTAGACATAATTTCAAGTCCCTTCAAAATCATGAATTACAGTAAAGACTGATTTCTACTAAACTACAATATACTATTAATATTATTATTAGAATATTATTATATTTACCACCTAGACATTGTAATATAAGTTAAAAAAATTATTTAGTAAATAATTATAATGTTATCTAAACATATATATAAAATTAATACTTTGGTTTTCAATTATTTTGAAATGAATGTAAGAACTATTTGAGAATAATGAAATTCTTTTTCAAAGAAAACTATTCTTATTTGTATAAACACATTTCTATATCAATAAATTAAAATAACCACTTTTGACTAATTTTTTAAATAAAACTTTTATATCATATATTCAATCAATATTTTTGATACTCATCCCATATATTTTATATGTATAAGATATGAATAAATCTAATTTTATGAAATAAATGGTCGATTCTTCTAGTAGTTAATTTTACTATCTTTTAATGAAGATCCCATTTTATATGTAATTTAGACACTTTTTAAATTATTATTATAAACTAAAAACATAATTTTTGAATGTATAACATAAAAATTAAATCAGGGAGAATATTTGGTAGTTTTCTATGATGTTTTGTTTTTTCATGAATAGTAAATTATACTGAATTTTAATTCAAAAACGATTTTCATCTAATTTATTTATAATGTTAAATTATGTTTTATTATTAATTTTGATGTACATTTAGATAAATTATGTGTCAATTATAAATAAATTAATCAAAATTTCAGTCAATTCACTTTGACATTTGATTTTAAAACTTACCAGACCTTTAAAGATGTTTACTTTAAAAACTCGCTTTGTCATCCTGACTGTGTAATTAAATTTGAATTAATTTTAGATACTTATATGATTATAATTTGGAAAGATTTATTAAATATTTATATTCATAATAATATATAATTCGAAAAAAATAACTTATATTTGATAAGAATATTTGTGAAAATGATTCAAATTAATTACAATGATTAAAAGGAAAATTTGCTTAATAATGGACTAAACCTTAAAATTTAGGGCCCAAATTACCTCAAGAAATTTCCCAAATCCATTTTTTTTCCTATTTAGACCGTATACTACATTTTAAAAAAATAGGTTCATTATTGGATCCACTTTTAATAAGAAACACGTTGGTGGAATTCCATTTTAAAAAATTTAAATGTATACCACTCCTCCACTCAAAAAAGACACTCACCCCTCACCCAGATTCGCACCCCTGAATCCCATTGGGTCATCCAAAATATTAGACAATAAGCTCCCAAAATAAATCCATTCATAATTTAATCCTACCTTTTATAACAAATCTAACCAAGGAATCCCTTTGCTGTAAACGAAGAGGAGTTTTCTTATAGAAGAGGTAACATCCATCCTCAAGATCCTTTGTTTTATTTTCATTCTACACAACATAAACTCTTCATATTCAATTGTTATATAATAAAATAAATATCTCAAATATACTAAGATATTATTTTATAAGGGTTATACCTATAATTACACACAATTCTATCTAAAGGTTTACTACCTTACAGTTCATGTGTACAGCTAACTACCGCCTCACGAAACAATATTGTTCATTTTTTCTTTATGACCTATCATGGTTGGGAATTATGATGGAAAATATATTTTAAAATAATATATATGATATTTAAGTTTTATTTTTCTTCTGTAATTATTATATAAAACATACCTTTATGCTTTCCATTTTTTGTAAATATGATAACATCGTTTGTGGATGTGTGGACTACTGCCTCCTCAAAGCAATACTATTCATTCACAATTTACATAGATTGTATTAAGGACGAATTTAGTGAAATTATATGAGATATATAAAAGAATAATTAATCTTTAATGATATTATATATATTAACACATCTGTCAATTACTTTCTTTTTTTATATATGACAAGAAAAAGGAGACATTGTTCATGCATACGTACGACCTACCGTCTCCATGATTGGTGCATTACATCTCATATATCTATCTTTTATAGATTATTATAATTTTTTATATACTGATTATTTATGATATATAAATCACGTTTTATATTATTTAAATGAGTAAACAACGATATAATTATGATGATCAAGGATAAGAATTCAAAACATATACAGAATACTATTTGGGTATTAAATAAAAGATAACGTTAAACATGGAATTATTAATAAATTAGTAATGTAAATTTCTAATAAAATAATATATGGTATTAGATATAACAATATGTTTATTTTATATATTTATAATAAACTTATATTTTTTATATAAGAGGTTTGGACGTGTAAGAATAAATTCAAGACATAAGGAATACAGTTTCTTATCCCACTTTTATTTTATGTGAGACATATGCCATGTTCACCTCCTCTTTCTTACATGTTGTATTTATGAATTCCATGTATGTATTATATTATTAACATAATTACATTTATTGGTATTTATAAATCCATTTTATGATATTTATTTTATGGTTTTTATGTTTTAAGAGTTACCAAATCAGTAAATTAATTTTGTCTCAATTTTCCTTCTTTGAGAGACATGCGATGTTATGATCCTATATTCTTAAATGAGGTGTATACACCACCCTTTGAAAGATTATATCATGAATATAATTATTTAAATGAAATTTAAATCTTCATGTAATCTCATTTTATTACAAGGGGAGTATTGTTTAAATTTACAAAGTATTAAGAGTCTATTGAAACAAACTCACCAGTTATCAAGATTATTTATGATTATGATTTAATTGATGAAACATTATGATCCATAATTCAAAAACAAGCCGTAATTTTATTATCCTCTCATTTTTCATGATAAATTCATGTTTTAAGATCATTTTTCAACTATTTTTTACTATTGATAATTGATAATGTATTTTTAAGAAAATTCTACTTTATCTACCTCTTCAATCAGAAATCTATGTTCCTTCAAAAGCATGTTTTCTATTTTTATAATTGTTATAATATTCTCTAATGATATTTAAAATACTTTTTTACTTGTGTTTTAACTTTAAAAATATTATTTTAAAATGAATATATTATTCATTTTTTGATTGAGAGACTTTTCTAAACCTTTTACGGTGCAAAATATTTGTTTGGAATGTATATATTTATCTTCTTAAATGAACATACATCCTTTGAAACTTATTTTGAATGATTAAAATCTTCCTTTTTATGTTTTTTTATTATTTTATGGAAACTCATTTATTTTTAAATCTATTTTCAAAGATTTTGTTTTTCATTTTTTTTATGTTTAAAAAGTGTTTTAATTGATTTTCAAGTCTCCCTTTACATGTTTTCAATAGCTTATTTTTGAATAAAATAATTTCAATGATTTTAAATATTCATTTATATGTTTTAAAAGTATTTTTAAAGAAAAATGTTTTGAATTTTTTTCAAGATTCCTTTTCAAAGAAGTGGTTTTCAAAATTATTTCATGTATATGTATTGAAAGAAAAAGGTTTTCATTTTATTTTATATATTTTCATATAAAATTTGTTTCAATATTATTTTATAAGTATTTGGGATTATTTTCAATGTAAATGGATATCATAATGTTTTTATGTTATAAAATGAATTTTTTTCATTGAATAAAGGTTATTTTTCTTAATAAATGTTTTCAAAAGATATTTTAAAATTATTTTCCATCAAAGATAATATCCATTGGTGTTACTAATTCCTTTTTGGAAAATTTTCCCAAGATTCTATTTTTATTATTTCTATGAATGTTTTATGTTTTTATAAATAATGTTTATAAACCTATTTCTCATTCATGAGTTATATGTTTATGAAACCCATATCTATTTCATGGGATATATTTTTATGAAACATGTTTCCATTACATAGGTTATATGTTTATAAATACCACTTATTTTAATGGTTAATTCTTTGATGATATTATTATGAAACCTATATATTTTTCATAGGTTATGATATGATTAAATTTCTATGATAGTCATTTCATTTAATGGGTTATGATATGATTTACTATGGTCTTATTCCACAAATATGTATGATTTAATTATGAGATAAGTGGAACTTATATCTACCTATAATGAATTGGGTAATGATTTATATATTATGAGAAAGGATTGTCTAGAATAGGGATTGAACTTGTTTCACTAAAGGACTTTGTCCACTAAGATGGTATATAGAGTGAACCTTGACTACTTAGATGGTCATGAGAGTAAACTATGACTACTAGGATGTTATGTGGAGTGATTCCATACTACTAATATATCCTTAGAAGTGATTCCTTAACTAGTATAGAAATAATTTTATATTTTTATGGGTCTACCAAAAAATATATACCTTATTCATATGTTAGGAATTAATGGATTATTCTCATGATTACCTTATGATTAATGTATTATGAACTAACAATATTTATTCCATGAATCATGGGTATGATTTCTTATTTGTAGGGTATAATTTTATGCTCGTGTTAGCATAACCTAATGTTCATGATTAGGATTACATATCTCTTTTTTATCCTTACCTAAAATATAATCTGACCCCTTTCTTATGTTTCCTTTCCCCAAGTTATGAATAAAGGTTTTAAGTAGATATAATAACAAATAAGATCTTTGTAGAAAACATTGAATATCTCTAACCAAGGTTGAATATTTTTCTACATGTTTCCAAAGACACTAAAAAGGAAAGGTTTAGTAAACCTTGGGAAATTATGATGAGAAAACCTTAGTGAGATCTTGAGGAATATTTATAAGGATATTTTTAGGGATTTATCTAATGATAAGACTAAGGTGTCATAAATTTAAATTTTTTTGTTATGATTTAGGCATCCTATAAGTAGTTTTTCATGATGATGAGGCTTTCCACTATGTCATATTTTTCTTAAACTATGATTTCTTCTTTCATTCAACGTAGGAAACCATTATGAATTGGGTTATGATTGAATATTATGGAGAATTTTGTGGTTATGAGAAATGAAATTTGATAATGGATAGATAGATAGATATTATGATTATTCCAAATCAACTATCATGATATATGATTTACAATGTTAACATTAGTGACAATCCTAAAATATTGAATAAGATTAATTTTTTTTATAAATTATCACATTCTAAGGAGAATAAAGAATTGAATATTTGGATTTTAACATGTCTAGAATAAGTGTATAATATCTTTAAGGAATACCTCAAGTTGAGGATAATATGCTAGTTATATAGTACAAATGTTTATAGAGTGATTATCACAAAGTTCAATGTCTTATTTGCGGAGAACACATAAATTACCCAAATCAATGTACTAATATGATAATTTACTACTAAAATAAGGGATTACTTATTCAATATCAATAATTAAAGTGGAAGGATTAATTTATTTTGGAATTTGGATCAATAATTATGAATGGTGAATTATATAAAGATTATTTCTATTATGTTTCATGATAAGGATTTACAAAAATATGTTGAATATTTTTGATGGAATTGAAAATGATTTAATAGGAATTTGATATTCATAACAAATACAATAATAGGGTAAATATAACCATTAATATGTTCCAAATGTTGAGATAATTATGTGTGGATAAATATGTGTTGGATATTAATAATTAATTGGATGATAATGATTACATCAGAACTGATAATGGATTTTTTTGACAAAGTAGTAATGTTATAATGAATTGGGTTTAAAAAAATTTTAGATTTAAGGAATATATCAAATAATCATTGGAATAAGGAAAGAAACATGTTTTATATAATTATTTGTGGTGATTCAGGTTATTACCATGAATCAATAGAATAATTATGAAGGTATTCACATGTTTGGTATGCGATAACCAAGAAATGCTTTATGATATATGGGGATCAATGTTAAGATGATTTTGACAAATTTAGCGACCTTACTTTTAATTTTTTGAGTTTTATTCTTCTGTAAGGGTTACAATGTTGACCAATTATGGACTGGATTAAGTTAATCCTTAGATGAGGTGTTAGATATTAATGTATTATCTCTCCATATGTAGATTTATGCATATTTAATAACATGTGCTAACATTTTTATTGATATAAATAAAGACATATGGCATCACCTATCATTCAATTTAGGGATATCATGATCCTATAATGTTTCATGAATGTAAAATTCACATTCATTTCATGTAATATGATTTGAAGTGGAAATTGATCATGGCACAACAAAGAGCGAGGTTGTTATGAAATCATGTAAGTATACCATTTTAGGAAAAATACCCACCTTTAGGGAAATGGGTCTTGGAAAAAATGATGTCATGTTTAATATTCTTTTTTGATATCAATGACTATTTTCATGACTCTTTGGGCTATGTATTTGTGATTCGCAACATTCTTCTAACCATGTTATCTATAACTCTCCATAAAAACATTATAGTTATATTTCTATTCCATGTCAATGTTTTCACTTCCCACCTATGTTCTCCTATGTGTTACTTTGGGTTACCATTATTTTTATAACTTTACCCTTTTAAATGAAGTTTTAGTATTCATTTTTATGATGTGGGTTTCTATGAATGGAACATTAATGTATCAAACCTATTATAACCATGATGAATTTTAAGGGAGAAATTCATTTTTTTGGGTGGTAGAATGTAACACCCTGAAATTTTGTGAAATATATTTTTTTCAAAATTAATTTAATCTTTTTGATATTTTGCCTTTGACACAATACTGAATATAACTTTTTTATATGAATTCACTAAGTGTGTATTGAGTTATACATAACAAGAAGTCAATCTTTCACTACACACAATAATTAAATTAGATTTAGTTGTATAAAACACTATATTTGGATTGTATTAAAAAAATACTGACTCCCTTCGATATCATTCGTTACATGCAAGGGTGAGTTTTATCAAACTATAATATATTTTTAATATTATAATTAAAATAATATTATAGTTACCAACTAGTCATTGGAATGGAAGTTAAGAATAATATAAACTAAATTGTGAAAATATGATCTAAAAATATGAATATAATGAATATTTTGGGTTTTAATTAGTTATAAATGAAAGTAAGAACTATTTGCGAATAAAGAAATTATTTTTTCTATGAAAACTATTTTTCTTTGTACAAAAACATTTTTATCTCAAAAAATAAAACAAGACACTTTTGATTAATGTTTTAAATAAAATGTATATCTTATATAATCAATCAATATTTTTTATACTCATCCAATAGATTTTATAGGTATAATATAATAATAAATCCTATTTTATGAATAAAAAGATGTATTCTTAAAAAAATTAATTTTATGAACTTTTAATAGAGAAACCATTTTAAATATATGTTTTTAAAACTTTTATAATTGTTTTTTGAAAAAATAAACATAATTTTTGAAATCATACGATAAAAATTATATCAGGTTTAAGTTTTGTTATTTTTTTGTGAAGATTCATTTTTTGATGGATAATCAATAATACTGAATTTTAATTAATAACATGTTTTAAGTATAATTTATTTATATGGATAAATTTTGTTTTTATTGTTTTCTAAGTTCTTTTAGATCAATTATAAATCAATTAATCCAATTTATCTCATTGAAATCAATTTCACATTGAAATTGGATATAAAAACTTAGCGAACGTTTGAACATTTGTACTTTAAAAACATGCTTTGTTATCCCAATTGTAGGCTTAAATTTGAATTAATTTTTGTCACTTCTATTATTGGAATTTGTAAAATTAATTCCTAATTTGGAATTATAAAAATAAATAATAAAAAACTAGGTCAACTTATTTTTTTTAAAAAAATATTACTGAAACTAATTAAAATTAATTACACTAATTAAGAGGAAAATTAGCTTAATAATAGACTAAAACTTATACTTAAAGGAAAAATGGCTTGTAAACTGTTTAAAAAGAAATGATAAAGAAATATTTCAAAACTATACTCCTTTAATCAAAATTGTTTCCTTATTGGATCCAATTTTCATTGGAAAAAGTTAGATGGAATTTTCTTTTCATAAAATTTACAAGAATGCCCCTCCTCCTCCACTAAAAAAAGACTTACCCCTCCCACTTATTCAAAACTATAAAGATCTTTTTCTCACCCAAAATCTGCTATAATATTCCCCAAAAATCCATAACATCATCACAGAATCCTACCAATTCCATAAATACAATCAAGGAAGTGCTTTGGTGCAAACCAAGAGGAGTTACCCAAAAGAAAAGGTAACATACTTCCTCAAGCTCCTTTGATTTATTTTCAATCAATACACCTTAAAATATTCTTCTTACATGATTATATAAAAACCTAAGTATCATAATTATAATAATTTTTTTCTTATAAGGTTCAGAGCTATAATTACTTACACTTCCATCTAATTGGAAACTAACTTACTGTTCTTGTTTATAGTGAACTACCTCCACAAGAAACAATGTTGTTAGTTTTTACTTTACCACATATCAGGGATGGTAATTACGGTAAACAATATTTATATATATGATATATATTCTATTTATGATATATTTATGATTTTTGAATTATTATATAAAACATACCTTCATTCATTCCATTTTTTGAAAATACAATAATTTTTTTTGTGGACGCACGGACTACCGCCTACTCAAGGAAATGTGATTCATTAACACTTTAAATAGAATGTATAAAGGAAAGGTTTAGTGAACATATATGATATATATTAAATAATAATTCTAATTTAAGGGTATTATGTGTACAAAAACACATACATATATGTTAATTACATTATTTATTTCTATATTATAATAAAATGAAAACAAAATTCATCGTTATGTACGACCTACTGTCTCCATGAACTATGTATTATATTCCATATATATATTTTATATATTGTTATAAATATTTATATAATGGATATTTATGATATATAAATAATTTTTTACATTTTAGAAATAATTAAATCATTGTCCATGTAAAGGTATCAAGAATAAAAAGTCAAAACATGTATGAAAAACAACCAAGATATTACCTAAAATGTAACATTAAACATGGAATTGTTAATAAATTGGTAATATAAATTGAAAATAAGATAATATATGGTGTTATATATAATGATATGTTTCTTTGGTATATTTATAATAAACTTATATTTATTATACAATAAGTTTGAATGTGTATGAATAAAGTCAAGACTTATGGTAAGGGTTTTATTGTCTCACTTTTATTTTCACACTTTAGAATACCATTATATATATTATATAATGAATAGAATTATTTACATGATATTTTAAGATTTAAATAATTTTATTTATTACATGGGGAGTATGATTTAAAGTTACCACGTGGTAAGATTTTATTACAATGATATCACTATTTATTAGGATTGTTTACGATTATGATTTAATTGATTAAACTGTATGACCCATATTTCAAGAATACTCATTAATTTTATTATACTATGTTTATTCATGATAACTTAAATTCTTAGTAAAAATTTCCACTCTCTAGTACTAAAGATAATTGAGAAAGTGTTTTTAATAACATTTACCTTTATCTCCCTCTTCAGTCAGAAATATGTATTTCATTAAAAGCATTTTTTTATAAAAGTTTTTTTGAAAATAAACTAATATTCTCATATTATTTTTAAAATATTTTTTTACCAATGTTTTATATAAAAAGGGGTTTATAATAAATATTCTTGCCATTTTCTTATTGATACACTTTTATAGACTTTTAATGGTGAAAAAGGAATGTCTGACATATATAAATTTATCTACCATCGTTGATTATCCTTCCATTAAAGAATTCATTGAATGTTTAAATGATTAATTTTTAATAAATATTTTTACTAATATATTTTAAATTCATTTTTTAAATGTATTTTCAATGAATAATGTTCTTCGCAAATATTGTTATGTTTAAAAAGTGTTTTAATCGATTTTCAAAGCTCCCATTATATGTTTTAAAAATTTTGTTTTTGATGAAAATGACATAAATTATTTCAAATCATTATTTATAATTTTTCAAATTATTTTCAATGAAAAATGTTTCCAAAAACGTTTTCAAGCTTCCTTTTCAATGAAATGTTTTTGAAAAATGTTTTCAATATCCCTTTATATTTTTTTAAAGAAATGTTTTTGAAAATATTTTCAAGATTATATTTTTAAGGAAAGATGTTTTAAAAATTATTTTAGGAATATTTTAATCATTTTTAATGAAAATGGTTATCCAGATTCCTATATAAGTATTCATGTTTATTTCCAATGTAAATAGTTTTTAAAAGGTTTTTTTAAAAAGAATTTTTTCAAATAAAAAAGAATATTTTCCTTAGTAATTTTTTAAAAGATATGTCAAAATTTTATTCAATATAGGATAATATTTTTTGGTATTACACAAGACTTCATGGGGAAATTATCCAAAGGTTCTATTCATGTTCTTTCTCTGAAAGGTTTTGGTTTTGATGGCATATTGTTTATGAAACCCATTTCTATTTCATTGGATAAATGTTAATGAAATCTGTTTCTCTTTTATGGGTTATATTTTTATGAAACCCATTTAAATTTAATGGGTTATATATTTATGAAACCCAATTTTTTTCATGTGTTATGGTTTGATTAAATGATCATGAATTTTTTTTCTTTTCTATAGGTTATGATATGATTACATTTTTGTGATACTCATTTCTTTTCATGGGATACGATAGGATTAATTAAGATCTTATGGAATAGTATTGTATGATTTAATTATGAGATAGGTGGGACATATAACTCCATACACTGCATTGGACAAATATTTATATCTTATGAGAGACAGGATTGGAATGGGGATTGAACTCAGTTTTGTAAAGGACTTTGTTTGCAAAAAACGATCTTAAGAGTAAATATTGACTACTGAGATGGTGATGGTAGTGAACCATGACTACCAAGATAGAATAAGTAGGGAACCTGTACGATAAATATGGCCTTAAAAGTGATTCCATAACTATTATGGAAATAATTATAGATGCTAATTTGTATGCCAAAAATTCAATGTCTTATTCTTATATTAGGCTCTAAGGGATTATGATCCCAATTCCATAATGATTCATTTCTTTAGAATTGCCGATATTTATTCCCCGACTCATGTGTATGATATTATAAATAAATGGTATGATCATATAATATTATAATCATGTTATCATGCCCTTATATTCATGATTATTCATATATATCTCCTTTGTTTACCCTTATTGAGCATCTGAGCTCACCAATTTCTTATGTTCTACTCGGTTTATAAAGAATGGTTTTAAGTAGATTTAAAAATAGGGAATATAATTTATTGAAACACTGAATATCTATTACAATGTTATAAGATTTTTTTCTATGTTTCCAAGGACACAAAACTATTATGGTCCTCAGGGATGTATTATTATAATGTTTAAAATTTTCATCTAAAACGATGTAATATCCATGTATTTCAAGTCTGGGTTGTTATATATCATACTTAACATATTTATTGATACCCAGTAGAAAAGAAAACATAAACAATATGTGAGACCAAATAATCAGTACGGGAAAACAGAGGAATTATATATTGACTATCATTAGTGAAAATGAGATGATCAAATTGGTATAAAGATATTGGGAATAACATAAAAGAATTAATTCTCATAAAAACTTAGATACTAAAACATATGAAATGACATAATTATTAATCAAAAAAATAGTTATAGGATCCATTAATAATGATCCATGTAAATTTATAATGTTGGTTGATTTCTTGTCATCCTTCTCCCTCATGGAGTAGGTCATGGATGCGCCTCTGTCTCCCCTCATCGGCCTACTTCGACCGGGGAGGGGAGATTTATGATCCTCCATCAATTTCATTCCTCTCTCATATCCTTTCCTTTTCATCATTCACTAACCCATCTTCTCTCCCTCAGTTTACTCCTATCGACATGATCCTAAAAGAACATTCTTGTCAAAATGAAGATATATCAGTTCCAATATCTATTTTAGAGTTCATGAATGCTTTGGAAATTCTAGATATTACCCTAGTTGATCGTTTTGGGAAGAAATGACCCTTGGTAGATGCCTTCGACATGTTATTTTTCTCCTCTTGGAGGCTTCAGGATCATGTCGTTGTCAGTCTTTTAGATTCAAAGAAAAATCAGATTTGTTTTTTGTCTGAGGAAGATCTAATCTATGCTTGGGTCAATGCTCAACGAGCTATGGATGAATTCTAGTTTACTCTCTTTTGGTGGTCCTTTGATTTTCATCTGATGCGCGACTCACTGTTTATAGTTATCTGGATATTTCTTCTTAAATTTTCGTTAACTTTCTAGAATCTAGAGATTCTTCAGATAATTGGAAATACAATAGGTCACTACCTCTGTTCAGATTCTTGCACCAACACTATTTTAAATCCAGTCTCCCTGAGAATTTTCATTGAAGATGATATTTCTAAGGGACCACTGGACTCCATCATCATTGAGATTAAAGGAGAGATATGATAGAATTAGAATGTTTGTTACTACTCTTGATTTCCATTTTGCTTTGGCTCTAGTCATTTGAGTCATGATATTTATAGATTTCGTCACGGTCCCTCTAATATTTCTCGGAATGCTACCCCTCATGGTAGCCTAGAAGATGGCATGTTTGATGTGGGATATGTCAACAAGATAGATGGTTAGGGTTCCAGTGGGGATGGAAGCCCTTCCAATATTTAGAAAGTGGTTAAAAAATTTAATCTAGAATCCATAGTGGTGGAAGAGCGTGGAGATTTGAGTTTCAATAAGTTTGTTCTGGAAGAGGACCAGGGGATATTTGTTGATCCGAGAAGCAACTCAAGTATTCCTTATTCGATTGTAGAGGATGTGAAGTCTATTTTTATTCCTTCACAAGAGAAGATATAAGAAGAACATGGGTTTTATTTGGGGACTAATCTTCTCGGAAAGATGGTGGAAAATGACACTTTGCAGAACAAAGATGTCGTATCTGATAAGCTTAACAAATCTGATAGACTCTCTAATGATTATCCAAAGGTCACCGATATTATCAACTGTCTGAGGATCAATTTAGGAGGTCCTCCCATCATTGTTAATGTGGATCCTTTTACAGAAGATAAGTAATATGTTCAAGATCCTACTCCTATTATCAGTTGTACGACTGAATGTTTGAGGTCTTCGATGCCAAGGTCACCTTTTATGGAATGGGTGGCTTCTCGAAATCAAGATGGAAAAAAGTCCTATTAAGACCCATAATTTATTTTTATCCTTTGATGGATGTGAAGAAAGAAGATGCTAAAAATTAAGTGTGGTAGAAATTAATTTAAAAAAACAAAGAAATGGAAATCTATTGATGACACACATATTTGTGATGGAGATAGTTACTCCCAACAAACGATAGAATACGAGAAGGACCAATATGGGGATATGAATACTAGATCCAAATTGATCGAGGGAAAACGAATTGATCTCCATTATAGGAATTTTTGGTCTAAAAGGGAGGGAAGAAGACTAAGCCCCACAGAGATTACTCAAACCTCCCTAAAACAATTGTTACCCGATCCTCAGGTAAGTCCAAGAAAGGTGTAGCATAAATAGTTGTAGATGAATCAATAATTTCCAAAGACCAGTTGTGATAGGAGAACAACTGGTTTGTGGAAAGCTTGCAAGTGGAGAATAATGTGGGAAACTGGGAATAGTGAAAGAAGACAAAGGGGAGTTTTTCGAGATCATCCTCAATTCTAAGGAATATACGAACGACAAAGTTTTTCAGGTTAATGCCCCAAAATAGGATGTCGAAAGAATCTATAAAATAAGGTTTCGAGTTGATACAAATGAGGAGAAAAAGAGTTTCTAAATAAGAAATGACCAAATACTAGAACATGGTTTTATCTAACATAAAATTAGCATGGAGGAATTTATACAGACACTGGACTGAATGGATAATCACTTTGAAGAACTCATCAATAAAGAACCAGAACTTAAGGTTAGTTCACTTCACTGTGAATTAGATAGAGTGTTTAAATCAAATATTATCAGTCTTGTTTTCAATCAACTTGTTAGATCCTTCAGTACGTAGTGGTTTTTTTATTAAGATGATTGTGGTTTCCCACTTATCCTTAAAATATGATTTGAAATAAAAAATTATATATGGATAATGATCCATGTGAAATGAATCTTGATTGACGTAATCATTATATACTCAAGAAAGAAAAAAATATATTGGTATCCTGATGAATTATATTTATCACCCATATTCCATTCTATTATAAATATATAATGTCTAGATAAATCTATAGGAGATAACCTCTTAGAAAAATCTATCCTTATTTACTTTAAAGACAAGGGATATTACTATAAAAAAATTCATTGGAGAGAAATATAAGGCACTCTGATTATATAATCTATATGAGGATCACCTGTCATAAGGAGATATATTGTACTCACTCATAATTATTAACAATTTTCAGGAATCATACACATATACAAAACATGGAATATTTCATTTCCATAATCAAGATATTAAAAGAAACTTATATTTCTTTATAGATTGATTTACCCATAAAAAATAAATGACTATCATAATAATCTATATAAAAGTCATTGCATTATATCAAAAGAAAAAATGGTAATGATATAATAATATCATATTCCCAATGAAGTAAGCATAGATAGAAATATATTTAATAGAAAATTTATAACAGTTCTTTGAATAAAGGAAAAATTACCTTTTCTTATAATAACATTAAAAAAAATAAAAAATTATTAAGAAAATTATTTTCCTTGAAAATAATAAAGGAAAATTGAAAATAAGGATTCAATGAATAAAATAGTTGTGTCATCAGGAAAGGTTATCTAGTCCATATATTTTAAAAAACATTCCTTTCATATTTTGGTAATTATATAAAAAAATTTCCCAATGAGTAGCACTAAAAATTTATTTTTTAAATATATATAACTAAAGTCAGGATAAAATTGAAAATTAAAATAATAAATAATTTAAATATAAATAAAAAAAATCTTAATTTTTTTAGAAAACATAGACATAGAAGAAAATGTTTGGTGACTAAAGTGGAAACAATTCCATCTTTTCATAAACAAATTGGCCATTTTAAGTACCAAATAGAAGAAAATTATATGAAAAACATTAAATATACATATAACTAAAAAGGAAGAAAATATTTGGAGTTAAATATATAAAGAGTATATAATTTAATTCAATGTAAATTAAAATATAAACAATCCTGAATAAAAATGACATTTTAGAATAAAAAATACAACTTTGGTGACTTTTGCATTATAACCCACTTAAAATAAATAAATTCAAAAAAAACATTAAATGCCTTAAATAAAAATATTATAATTATAATTATATAAAATTATTTTTATAAACACCAAAAAATGGAAACAATTTATGAATATGGCATATGAATCCTAGAAACAAATGTTGAATAATAAACCCTTACAAAGATCATATAATTGAATTAATAATAAAAAAATAAATTTATTTTTTGTAAAAAAACTTCATTCCACAAAATAAAAGTGTAAATAAAAAATAAAATAAACATTGGTCATTATAGGCATAATCTAGTGAAAAAATAGTCAATGAAGAGGTAATATAACCTAATAAAAATAAATAGAGTTAAAAAATCTTTTTCAACAAGTATAGATATGAAATATATATACTTTAAATCCATTATAATAGAATAATATTAAATTGTTTTAATTTTTTATAAACTTTTCTATGTTTAATAATTTATTATTAAACTATTTATTTCAAAGACATATTTAGTTACTTAATTTATGAATTCCATATCTAGTGTATTAAGGATATTTGTTTTATAATTCCAAAAAGTACAATGGTATGTTGACCTTGATCAAATAGGTAATTTATCCATAATATCAAGAATATTATTAATTAAATAACTATCATTTCATTATATCAAATACAAAAATATTTTAATACAATACAAAGTGGTCATGAAAATAAAAATATATTAGCTTGCGTGGTGGCAGTTTACAATTACACACAAGCAAGGTTTTTACTTTTCAATAGATGGAAAATAAAGAATATTTCTTTCCAAAATCCTTAAAATTTTATAGTCATAAATTAAATTAATTAAATCTAACCCTATTACAATCCATGCATGAATATTTTTTAAAAATGAAGTACATCACTACATAGAGACAGTGGTACATACGTATACATGTGCGTTGATTCCATTTTTAATGATTAGAATTTTTAGAAGATAGAATATGTATTATATTTACAGGATAATAAATGTTTCATTAAAAACTTATACAAACATTAAATCCATTCTAACAACCATCTTTGAAGGATGATAATGAAAAAAGAAACACATCACTTTATAGAGGTTGTAGTCCAAAAGTACGCATGAAAGATGCTTTCATTCCCGATGGATAGAAAATGAGAGGAATAAGGTTATTATATTAACACAATGACATCTAATTATATGGAAGATAGTTATGTTATCATACTGGAATTTTTAGGATAGAATTGAAGGAGTTATAATATCACTCAAATTAAAACACTCACTTAAGACCATGACCTCCTATTTGAAGAACCTCATTTGGATATCTCCATATGGACCCTAGGAATGGTATTTTAGGAATACAAAAATGACTATAAAGTATAAAATAAATCTTGGAAGGTTTTTTATTATGGTTTTGGTTGAGATAAGTGGATCATGAAGTTTGAGTAAGAGAGGAAATGTGATGTCCTTATATAAGAGAAAAGATTGGAACTCATTGAATTTCATAATGTATTAAATTAATATAAATTAAATTTCATCTTAATATGGAACATAATTGAAATATTTAGAATATCGAAATTATATATGTTAAAATAAAATTGTATAATTAAATTTATACAGGAATAGATGATGTTTTGACCCTTATATATTAGTTTTAACCTCCCGTTGAGCCTTTTAATGACTAATGTGATAACAATTTAGTTTACTTTATAGTGGTAAATATAGTTAATATTAAAAGAAAAGTGACCCATAAATGAAAAATGGATGATTTTGTAGACAACATCTCATTCTATTAGAAATAAAATATATTTATGAATTTTAAATCATATAATAAAATATTATTTAAAATAAAATACCATTATATTTATTTTTAGAAAAACTAATAGAATTTAATTTAAAAATAATCAAGATAGAAATTTTGGGTGAATATATACTTTTATAGCATCACTAATAATTTATTCCTATATAAAAAAATTTGTAACATCATAAACTACCCAAAATATATTACTTTTAGAGTTTTTAAAATCATTTAATAGATTTTTCTACTCTTTGTAAAAACATTTTGTTGATGTTTCTAAAGAATTTAACCGTAATTATATCATTAATAAAATTTTAAAAAAAACTATGTTAATATAATAAATTTATAAATCTTAAAAAATCCATTTATTACTATTCATATATTTTTTATACTTATCACAAAATATTATTGATATTAAATGAAGATAAGCTCTATTTTGGAATATTATTTTACGTAAAATTATATAAAGATACATATTAAATAAAAATGGACCAAAATGATAGAAGTTAAAATATATGAATGATGTTGTTTGATTAATCTATGAAAATGAAATATAGGAATGTTTATGGTTGACTTTGAGGGCTCCTTTAATGGGTTTTAACCTAACCATTGTGGAATATTTTTTTTAAAAGGTTGTTATTGATTATGAAAAAAATTAAATTTTCCATATTTAACAAATTACAAAATTATGATTAAAAAATTAATTCTATTTTATCAAATTCAATACCAATATGAAAAATAAGTTACCTTTTAAAAAATACATCAAAATGTGATGAAAAACGATTTATAGAATAAATTATTGGTAAGTATAAATATATTTTAACACCAAATTTATGAATAATTACAATTATAATTACATTAATTGGATACTTTTTAAATAAAATAACTTAATGAAAATTTAAAATCAATTCGCAAAAAATGGGTATTTTTAAATACCTGAAAAGAAATTATAGTTTCTTATAAAATCAATATTTATTCATTATTTCCTAAAAATTAAATATTTTTAGAAAACTACCCAAATTTCACCCTAATATAATTCTAATATGATGATTTAAAAAATTATAAAGATTTTATCAAATAAAAATATAATTTATTATAAATAAATTTTATAATTCTCTCAAAAAATATAATAGATATTATTTTTGATGAAAATGTATTTATGAAAAATGAAATGAATTTACCAAAAATTGAGTGCTTATTTTATAATAATTAATCAATATATTTTAATTGAGTAGTAAAAATATATTTCATTATAAGAATACTATTATTCATACCTTCTAGTTAAAAAGTTAGGCTATAATAGTCATCTTAATACAATAATATTTACCAATCATTAAAGCGCAATGTTTTTTTCATATACATTAGGAAACATAATAGACTTTTAAAAATTCAAGGTATTAAATTATCATCCCATTTAATAAATTTATTTCAGGATATAATATATTTATCTTGATAATAATGGGTTTAATATTTGAAATTCCATTTCTTGAGAACCCACATCATGAAAAGGTTTAATAAAACTTCCTTTAGGAATGAAGAAATGAAAATATGAAAGTCATCAAGAATAACAAATAATAGGGTTTACATATAGAAGAAATTAGCAGGATATGAATATATGGGCATGGATAAGAAATGTAATATCAAAATAATGATGGGGAGTGATATCGAACACTGATAACAAAAATTTTATTGATCATGAGAATGTAAATGATAACAAAACTATAAACCAATGAGGTGTGAAAATGGAAATAAATTCATAAAAAACGATTGTAAAAATGATAAAAGTTTATTCCAAGATCATTTTCCTAGAGTTAGCAGATTCTATTACCATTAGGATAGAGAGATAAAAAAAATAAAATTAGTTGATATAATTACATTTCATAATCAAAATTTCTTCCTTTGATTCTTCTTTGATAAATTTCATCTTCTACATTATCTATTTTTCTATGAAATGGATAATCAAGAATAATTATTCACGCTTGAAGCACTAAAATAAACTTATAATGGATTACATGATTGAAAGAAAATATGTGATTCTTAATTTATTTATTAATTGACTAAAAAAAGGTTATTTGAAGGAAATATAATATCTGATACATATAAAACATTTATTCAACAAAAAATTTTCCACATAACACCCAGGGTTAAACATATATTATTCTATAAATAAATAACCTTATATCCCAATTAACCTCCATAACATCACCTTTAAAGTATATTTTATCCTTAAAGGTTGTGTCATTCATTTCATCTTAAATCCCCAAAAATTTAAAATCATTTTTTCAAAACAATCCTTTACATTAATTTGGAGGCTTATATACACCTCAACCTAATAAAAGTTCTCCTAAAATATTATTAATCTCCTTCTAATACCATCACATTCAACCTAAAAAGGTCTGAATATGACTTTAATATTAGGATAAAATGTAAAATTATAAACCCATTATAGTATCCATAACACATAAATTAACTTCTCTTAAAAACAAAATAATCTCCAATGTTTACTAAAAACTCCTATAATACCAACTATAATAGCCACAAATCCAAACACCATGATTCGGTACAAAAAAAATATTTTTGACATTTTAATATTTGATAACAATAATCATAAACCAATTTTATTCATCAAATACATACAAAATAAAAGAAATTATAGGATCACTTATATAACTAAATAAATTTTAGGTTTATATTTTTAGGGAATTATAAAAAATGATTACACAACATTACCCATGTATTTAAGTGAGAATTTTCCATTTATACCAAAATTATCTTATTCCAAATTAAGCCTTCATCATCTCCCACATGAAAACCATCTAGAAATATCTTACTTATATCATTCCTTATAACCTATATAAAATTAAACACAAGAAAGTGGTGAGATCAAATTCATATAAAGGGAAAATATAGATATTAACAACTGAATATATTTAGTGAGAATGAGATAATAATATGGTTATCAAGACAATAAAAATAATATATGAGAATTCATAACCATAAGAAAATGGATTATAAATTACATGAAATTGCATAAAAAAATTAGAAAATAAAATATTAATAAGAGTCATTAATCGTGATTCTTGTGAAATTAATTTCAATTAAAGGAATCCTTATAAACTTAAGAATAGATATTTTTTTTCTATTTTGTAACATTATCTTCATCACCCATGTTCACTCTTGTAATAAATAACTGGAGTCCAATTAAATCCATATGACATACCTCCCCGATTAAACCCCTATTTTTTTTACTTAGTAGATAATGGCCATTACACATGCACTAGAGATGCATATTAGGCTCACCCCTTGTATAAGCTATTTTGGGATCAACCATCATCATGAGGTATATCGGGTTCACCAGACATCATTAAATATGTCCAAGAACCATGCATGAATATAACACATATAATCATTCATTTTTAGCATGAAATTTTAAAAAAACATATATTCCTTTGAATATTGATTTACCAGTTAAAAAGAATGGAGTTTCGAGATAATTGATTTAAAACGATCACAGTAAGTGATCTAGAGAAAAACAATATATATTATTATAAGATCATATTCCAAATGAAGAAGAATATTTATTAATTTTTTAGAATAAATTAATATACCTTTAAAATAACTTTCAAATCATTTATTTGAAAAAGTCAAAAATACACATTTCTTTCGGTGCATTTTAAAACTAAAAATTCAAAAAATATTTAGAAATAAATTATATTTTAAAATAAAAAATGAAACATAAAATGGAAGCCTCAATGAAAATAATTGTTATGTTGATGTTGAAAGGATTTTAATCTATATATGTTAAATAATATACATTTCATAATTTGGAATGGATAGTCAAATGTGTCATTTGGTAAACCTTAATAATATTCCCTTTCAAAGCTATATAAACAAAGAAAGATATAGCTGAAAATTGTCTTAATAAATCATGAAAATGTATATAAAAGCATTATAAAAATATTAATTGAAAAAATTGACATTTAATAAAAATTTAGTCTGTAAAAGAGGAAATGTGGTCGGGTTTTATTAAAAAACATATTCTCAATCATATTTAGTACCAAAGAGAGTAAAATTAAAGGAAAACATGTAAAATACATTGATAATAAGAGAATTAAAATATAGAAATAGTTTGAATGAAGAAACCTATATAATTATATAATAAATCATTTACATAAATTAGATTGTTAGATTTAATATTAAAATACTAGGTATTTATTATACCAAAAAGGAAATAGTTGTGACTAAACTCTTTTCTTATGAGGTTTTTATTTAAATGAATAATTAATAAATTTTTTAATTTTAAATTAAAAAAGTGATTATAAATTTTTAAATCATCATTTCAAAATTAAATTAGGGTGAATGATTAGTATTTTTATGAAATTATTGATTTTTAGGTGAATAATGAAAATACTGATTTTTGGAAAAAAGTCATTTATTTTCGATAATGTTAGTAATTAAAAAAAATTATGATTTTAATATAATTTAAATTAAAATAAGTATTATTTAGTTATATTTAATCTAAATAATTATTTAATAATCAAATTTAAAATTTATTTTTTTATAAGATTATTTTTGAATTTGAAAATGCATTTTTTCTGAAAACAGTTTAAGTGCACAATTTTTCTCCATTTTAATTAAGATAATCCCAAATTATGAATGTTTTGAATTAAATTTATAGATTATATACCAATAAATGTTAACTTATATTTATAAAATTATTATTATTAGTCATATATTTCACATAAAATTATCCTTTTCTTGACAAATACACTTATGGAAAACCCGTTTCTTTCATCGTGTCCGTGAGTTTTATTTTAAATTAAAATTCTCCACTTATTAGAATTAAATTTGGTAAACTTTATTCCATATTTTGAATAAGAATAATTTACATTATCAAATAAGGTGAAATTAAAGTTTAAAAATAATGAATATTGAAAATAGTAAAAAATAATTATCAAAGTTAAGGTTAAAATGGGTTTATCGAGGGTTAACCTAAAATTATAAGGGTTATAATAAACCAATTTTTTTTTATAAAATCTATTTTAAGGTCACATTTATAATTTATCATGTATAATTCTTATGATTATTTCTTTTTGGAGCCTTGTGTAATTTGAAAAACATAGTGACGCCTTTTTATTTTCAAAAATTACAAGTGTTACACTCACTTCACTTATAAAATGGCACCATATATACTCTTCTATTCACACAATAAATATAAATAACCCAACCCTAGTTTCACATACCTAGTTTCTACATTATTAAATTATAATAAAATACAAGGAATTACATCTTGAAAGGTTGAATAGTTTATTATTCTTGGTAAACTAGATACATACATAATTACCATATTACATTTGAAAACACAAAATACATCATAATTTTTTTGAGAATATCGTTATTCTGTATAGAATGTTTTTTTAGCAGAATTATTAATAAACATATGATATTCATAGGAAAGGAAAAAATAAGGGTGAGAACAAATGATTTTTAATGTTTAATGACAATGAAATCTATCATGAATCAGTAACCATGATCGTGGAAAATTGAATAACTAAACACATATGACATTTAAATAATTTAAATAGAATAATTATTATATAAAGGTAAATTACTAAAAAAAATTCCATTTAATAAATAACATGACTATAATATCTAGAAAAGTCAAAATCAATATGCAATGGTAAATAATAGTAATCACAGGCTATTTAATTAATAAACCAAGAATGAAATGCAACCATATAAATATAATTATGAAAGAATCATGGGTAATAGTAACTGAATTCTCAATGAAGTGATTATTAATTATTTTATTTCATGATCTCATCCATCATGATTCCTCTACTATCAAGACCTTTTTTAGGACAAGTTAAAATCTATTTTAAGGTATACAAAAGAAACCCATTTAACTAAGGCTAGCCAAATGATTCGTATCATGATACTATCAATGAACCGATTGGATACATATATATATATATAACCAGGTCCCACCCATATATGTGTGTGATAATATATCCTCATATATCAAATATTAAATTCAATTCATGAATTATATTCCTTAAAAAAATAAATGTATTGAGTAAAAATTACAGATTTATCAACATATCACCAGTCAATCAAATAAAATTCAGTGTAAAAAACATAATTCGAAATGATATAAGGCTAACTAATTAATTAAATAAATGAAAAATAATATTTATATTTAAGGGAAATTTAATTTAAAATGATCACATGAAAGTGGATTTTTAATGGGAATATAAATGTCTACCAAAAATGAATAAATAAAGTGAATATCAATACATTCCTTGGTCGAAACTATCATAAAAATCCACATAAATAATAATGATAGTATCAATAAAACATATCTTAATTGGATTGTATTTAATATAAAGGGATGTTTTCATTGGATAATATTAATTCTATAAGAAGATATTTGAAAAATTTGTTGAGGAAAACATCCATTTAACTTTTAAAATCAAAATTTTAAAATAAAAGTTTCTATAATAATAGGAAAATAAATTTATTTTAAAGAAAATGTTTTAATCAAGTAAATGAATAATTAATGAAATGAGAGTCCCTGAAAAAATGAAATTATGTACTTTATATATAAGTTAAAAAACATCCCCTTCACACTATTATAAAAAGGGTAAAGAGGTCCTTGTTCAGATAGTGATAAAATGATGACTTTAAAAATACTTTATAAAAAGTAAAACATGAGGAAAAATTTCTTGAATAAATAATTTTTAAAATTTTAAAAAATATTTTAAAATATTTTCTTAAAAGCTATATTTTAAATAAAAAGGATTTTCAACCAAAGAAACAAATGAAGGCATACTTTATTTTACTAAATTATCAATAATTTTATGTAAAAAATAAAAAAATGGTAATATTACTTGAATACATAATGTATAAAAATAAGAGATTAAAAATAAATGGGTTTATTATCTAGTGATCAAATAATTTCCATTAATGGAAATTCATGCATATGTAATTCTAATTATTTTGAGATTGTGAAATAAACCTTTACAAAGATCATAATATTTAATTGAGAAATAAATAATTAATTAGGTATACTTATCAAATATTATCTAAATAAAACAATTCAAAATAAAAGATAATAAATTCATAACTTATTACACACATAATATAAGAATACAAAATACAAATAATAATTAATATAACCTAATGAAATGAAATTGTGATATAAAATTCTTTACCATTATTTAATTATAAACACAAATCCCCTTGGATTGAATAATTAAAATTGAAATTTAAAAAACCATGAAGTATAAATGATTCATGATATTATATGAAATTTAGAATTTCTTAAACTATATAATTGAAATTAGGTTCACAACAAAAAAAATTCCTCAATAAAGGGAAATTGAGACAAAGTCCATTACCTCAAACATATTTTTGGTTGAAACTCATTTAATACCATGTATAATGGTTTTAATAATATTTATAGCTTATAATAAAACAATATTCATATTTATAATATCATATAATATCCAATTATAACAAATTACATCCCATTTGTTAATAATATTTCACTGTTTTCATTCATTCAGGCATTAACTGATTCATTATATACATTTTTATAATCATTATCTATGGTTGGACATATAAAACTGATTCACATCGCTTCACGAGGTGGTAGTCTATCATAAACACAAGTGATGTTATTATATTTTAAATGAAGTGAAACATAAGAAGGTATATGTGATATTAATATTAAATGTGTATAATAATTTCATTAATATCATATAAATGTGTTAAATATATCATTATATCCATACTTGAATGGTGGTAATGGAAAACAAATTATATCGGCTCACAAGATGGTAGTCTGCCGTACACACGATTGACAATTTCATTTATCATTTAGTAGAATTCGATATGTATATAGTTCATTAACATAAAATATTAACCTTCAATTATAGTTATGATAAAAATATTATTATTTAATCATGGTTTAACAATATTTCATATAGGTGAAAGAAGAAACAAAATAAAAATGCTCGTTGAAAAATGTTACCTATTATTTAAACGAATTATCTTGGTTTGCACCAAAATAAATCCTAGTATAGTTTTTTGATAAAACCAAGGAATATATAATGTTTTATAGTGATTAAAGAAATTATTTTTTCATGTATTCACTAAAAAACATGGCTTTGTATGTATGAATTGGGTAGGTGAGGCAATGGCATTTTATACATAGAGGAGAGGACATAAATGAAATTTTTGAAAAGATTTACACTGATGTTTTTATCACACTTGAAGCCCCCAAAATGGGTCATTATCACCCATATAGGTGATAAGGTCAAAATATTTCTATATAATAGGAACTGGAGAAGTTGTTATAAGATTTTAAATCTTATCATTTTTAACTCTTGGTAAATCAGTTTTTACCTTAAGTGCAACAATTTATTTTTACTAATTTTACTATTCATAAGGGTTAACAATTACGTTAGACTTATTGGATAATATAAATTATTATAAATAAAAATATGGAATATAATTTTCCAAATTCATTTCACATAAGTGGAAGAATATTATTTAAAATTAAACCCATATACACGATGAAAAAGAGGGTTTTCAAAGAGAAAATTCTAATATGTAAAGAATTTTTTAATATGAAAATTCAATATGAAATTGATTCTAATGATGAAAATTTGTTAAATTTTCATATAAATGAACTAATTTTAATTTAATCCCAATTTTAAATTTCATTTATCCTAGTAAATTATTTAAACATAATTTATGTTTTAAATAAAATATCAATATTGTTTCACTATTCATCAAGAAATACTATTCAAAAAATACAAAATATTCACAATAAGAATTTTTCTTTTGAAAATTTTAAAAATTAAGTTAAATTTATCATATATAGTTTTTAAAATTACTATAAAATAATTTTAAATTATGTGCGTAAAGCATGGGTAGACCATATTATATAAAAACAATGTCTTTTTGGAAAACACTTCTTTTGTTTGAAATGGTACTTATATTATTTCTAATCACCATATTACCATAATTTTAATAATTAAGTTATTATTATTTGTACCCAAAAATTTAATGGAGAGGTTATAATAGTAGATTATATTACGGTTCATTTAGACTTGGGTATGTGTGTTTTGAAAGCTACCGAAGATATTATATTTAAAGAACTATATTTCAAGGGTTCATTAAGATTAGTTTTTTCATGTCATATATGATATAAAATACAATGGTATTCTTTTATAATATAGGAGTGTTTCATTCCCCCACCTTAAATAAACATTATCCTCACAATTCAATATTGCGCCCAGAAATCAAGGGCTTGAAATTTGATAATTCCTTTATTAAAAACCCATATCATAAAAAGGGTTAATAAAACATCTTCCTAATAGGGGAGAAATGGAAGTATAAGTTTCATATAGAATAACATGAAACTAGGTTTCCAAGTATAATAACATTTGTGGAACGTTAATATATAGACATGGAATAAAAGAGTAAATAATTATGGAGAGTGATAGAGATCATTGATCACAAGTAAATGATCAATGGAAAGTTAAAGAGCTCAAAACCATAAATTTGTGAAGATTTACGATACCATTAGATGTATCAAACTTGAATTTAATAGAATAATTAATTTTTCAAGTTATTTTTCCTAAAGTTGAGGAATTTTTTTAATGTCAAAGAATATAAGAAAATATAATTTTTATGTTTTTATTTTATAAGAATAATTTAATCCTTGAGTTGCACTTTGATAAATTTACAATTCATCGCTTTCCCTACGGCTTGAATATTGAAAAAATGAATTTTTTATTCTTGAACTAACAAAAGTCACTTTAAATGGATTGTAATATCCATAAAATACTGAAAATTCTTTCGGTATGTCTCTAACTATTTTTCAAAAATAATATGGTAATCATAAGTTATAAAATACGATACATTAATCTCTAAATATAAATTGTTAATCCACTAGTTCAATATTAATATTTATCCATCAAATCATTTATGAAATAAAAATTTCATATTAACAAAAACATTATCTAGGCCAATGGTAGGTTCAGTACCCTTGCCTCCAATTGGCTATGGGTTTAAGCCCCATGGCCTTTTCAGATGTGACAGTTTGTGACCCGACATGTAGGTTTTCATTTTTTAAAAACTATGTTAATATAATTCCAATAACGTTCCAAAATTGTGTTGACCCATAATTACTACAACATAAAAGATATGATATACCTTAAAGGTTTCTAATACATTTAATATTTAGTCCATAAAATGTAAGTAAATCTTCCTGAAATAAATATTTTATACACTAATCCAATGGGTTATATTACCATAAATGTTTTCCAAAATTATCCTTAATGATGATATAATATCATTATAAAAATTTGCAAAAGGGATGTTTAAGGAATTTATCTTTTGATCAATATTATACACAGAAACCCATAAGGAAATACATAACTACTAATTTGATTAAGTCATATATGTTTTAGAAATTTTTCATAATCCATAGATGACTCATATTTTTTATAACCAAAATAAAATCGTCAGAAAACATCAAAATTTTAATTCTTGAATCCCAATACATAAATAATTAATCCATTTTATTTAAATAACGGTCATTCCTTGGTTATGTATGTATCCATTAAAAGTGTTAATTAATATGTATAATGTCTAGGTTCCCCACATTTATGAAAATAACTATAAATAGATCCATAGGCTGAAATTTATTTCCATTATACTCTTAATTTTTCTTCAGAAATTCATTGGTTTATTACCTGATTTTCCCAACATAAATCATATTCCCTTCTCATGAGACACTTTCCTTAGTTTATCTTTCCATATTTCTTAAATTAAGGAAATCTATCCTTATTTCCTCCCTGGTCTCCATCAGTCGAGATCATTGAAAACTCTATTCTTCTCTTATTTAGTGATTCCATGAGTCTATTATGCTATGGATTTCCTAATCATATTTTGGGATAAAAGATTTGGGATAACCACCATATATATTACTCTGATGAATATCCCATTTGGTTTCTCATCGTCACCACATTGTCCTTAATATTCAATGTAAACACAATTCCTTCATATACATTCCATTGATTAAAATAAAAAATAATAGTGAGAGAAACAATAATTATAGTGGTAAAACCACATAATGTTGATGAGTCATTTATAGTATGTATTAATCATGAAACCGTATTTTCAATCTATGACACCTTATGTTTAATCTAGGTCATTCATTTTCATTATCTATTAAAATAATTTATAATTATTTGTAAAGAAAATTTGAATTATATTAAGCATATCCACCAAGAATATCATACATGGTTTGCAATAAGGATAATTTTTGTGCACTATGTGACTGTTGAGTCAAGGCCAATGTTCCGTTTTCAGAATTTTTACACCTAATTAAATTAATTCTAGAACCACATCCACTTATAGTATCCATATATTGATATATTTTTAATAAAAAAATATCTAGCTTATCAAGTCATTATAATATTCTTAGAAACCATTTGATGGTGCGATGTCCATCCTCGGAGGATCTTGCTCGTGCTCTGGCCTTTGCTCCCAGGAGGTGCGGTGGATGTGGGTTTCACCTGTCTCGATGGAGGTCTGACTTTTATCTGAATCGCGATTCTACTATGGTTCCTCTGTGGGTAAGTCTTCCTCATCTCCCTCTCCCCTTCTAGAACCCATCAATTCTTTGTATGTTAGGGAATTTGGTTGGATGTTTCCTTTGCGTTGATTCACATACTGCTGCGGTTGGTCATCCTGTAAACCCCCGAATCTGTGTGGAGGTGGATGTTTCAAAGTCTCCAGTTGAGTTTGTGTGGATTGAAGTTGGCGAGGAGGTCAGGTGCAAGCAACCAGTGGTCTTTGAGCATTGGGTGGAGTACTGTTATTCCTATCGGCATCTGGGTCATTCGAGTGCTGTCTGCAGGCGGGGTGAACCCAAAGGAAAAATGAAGGAGCAGGAGAGGATTGTTGCGAATGAGATTCAGGATCACCGACTGTGGAATAAGATGCAGTGCATAAGGAACCTTCCGGGTGCTGAGCCTCCTTTGTCCAGATCTACAGATAGGAACAAAAAGGATTTTAGACGTCAAGACAGGGACAAATCAGTGGAAATGTGGGTTGATAAACATCCCCTGACGTCGCCTCAATCCGGAAGTGGGAGGTTTTCTGGGAAGGAGGTTCTGGTTTGGACGGGTGGCACGGTGAGCGATCCCTTTGCTGCTTCTTCTTCTGGGGTCAACCACAAGCTTTTGATCAAGAGACGCTGGGCATCCAGGTGGGATGTTCTGTTAATGCTATGGCTGAGGATGTTGTGTCGCGTCTTGAGAACACAGTTCAGAGGATTTCCATGAAGATAATAGAGCATAGGCCACCAAATCTGGTGGTTAAGCAGGTTTTTGATCACTTAAACCATGACCTGGGTCTTGTAAATGCGGATATAGTGGATGGTAAGAAAGTAGAGCTGGGAACTCAGGAGGAGGGTGCTGGCATTGCTGTGGTGGGAGAGCGGCAGGATCCAGTCCTTTTGCAGGGAGTGAGCTGTGATGCTGCTAGGGCTCTGGAGGTTTTTGTCCCAGAAAGGCCGGCTTGTGTTGATCCAATGGAGAATGAGGGGATGCTGCATGACAAGGAGGCCGATGTGCGGCAACATGGTAGTCTCTTGAGGTATTTTGCTGAGCCATTGAATGCTGAAACCAGGGAGGGTGTGATGGAACTGATGGACTGGCCACAATGTCCTACTATAATTGACATCAACAATCAGGTTCAGCAGGTTTATGGTTCAGAGGATAGTTATCGTGAGGTGAAAATCTTGGGAGAATGGGGTGATATCTCAGATAGGGACAGGGAAAAGAATCGTGGCATGGTACGACCTTCTTACAGCAATGTGGTCTAGGGTGCAAGGATGAAGGTGCAAGGGGAGGAAAGTTCCAAGAACGCCCCACCACGGCGGAGAACAAAGAAAGACTACTCTTACCTTCCCAGTCCAGTGTCCACTAGATCTTCTGTTGGGAGAGAAAGCTGGGCTGTGCAATCTTCAAAGGAGGTCAGGCCTTGGAAAAGATAAACCATAGAAGGAAATATGCCAAAGTTCTTAAAAACTATGAAAGCTCAGAGTGGGGAACAGATAAAGAAGAGGACTTTGTCTCTAAAGGGGGTGGTGATGGATATGATTTCTATGATATGTAGTTGTTCTGGACTTCTTGTACCTGTTTTTCATTTCTTTTATTAATAAATGGTCAGAGGCTTGCCTCCGACTGAGCATTTATGGTATAATATTCTTAGATATATATATTCATTATCTATCATAGGGTTATGTTCCCCAATACCTATTTTCCTAAATCAAGTTCCAAATGTGTCTACTAAAATTCCACTGATTCCAAATATATCATCCGTAATGCCAATAGTCCAAAGCTGGTGTCTATGTTATTACATTGGCATAAGATACAAGGAATCACATCCTAAAGGACAAAAAATATGAGTAGTCCTGGTAATCTAGAGCATTACACAATTCCCAAAAATGATCTAGAATATCTTTTCATTTCATTCTAAGTATACTTCTTGGATTCAAAATAAAGGCATCAAAACAAGGGTGAGCTCAAACGATCAGTTAGGGTTATGTTTGGAGTAAGTTATATAGAATCAGTAATCTTAATAATAGAAAGGTAAATAACTACAAACACATCCGATTTAAGTAATTTAACCAAAATAAACAATATGAAATTTTAAATAAATGAAAAAAAATTCCATTTAATCAATAATATAACTATCATTATCGAACAAGGCATAATTAGTAGGAGAAGGAATATTACTGAAAACATATTCCATTTATTCAAAAAAATAATAATGAAATTCATCAAGAGATGACATCATTGTGAAAATATCATTAAAAATAATAACTAAATTGTTAATAGAGAAAATTATTAATTATTGGATCATGATCTCATGCATGATGATATATCCATTGTTAATACCTTTCTAAAGACACTTTAAAACAGATAGGTAGGTATACACTAGAAACACATTTAAATAATGCTATCAAAGTGATTCATTCAATGAGACTACTAATACATTGAGAAAATATTTATAACCAAGACCAACATGTTCTTATATATAAATAATTCCTCATATATCAAATAATTTATTTAATTCATAAACAATATTTTTTATCATAAAATATCCTTATTGAGTAAAGAATACTAGGTAATAAATAAGTCCATAATCAATCAAATAACATTCAATGTAAAACACCATTTGTGTAAATTATATAAAATTTAAGAAATAAATATATCCATGATAAATAATTTGGATATTTAGGTGGAATTTATGGTCTAATGATCATAGGAAATTAGATATTTCAAGGGAAAGTTAAGGACTACAAAAATGAATTAAGAAAGTGAATGAAAATACTTTCCTCAATAAAAATGATCATAAAAGAGAAATAGAATGTATTAGAATGATATGAATACAACATATCGCTAGTGGAGTATAAGTTATATATAGGTTTTTTCATTGATGAATAGAAATACCCTAAAAATATCATTAGAAACATTCCGGAGTAAAATATCCTTTTAAATTTTAAAATCACTTTTCAAAACTAAATATTTCCAAACTATTTTGAAAATAAATATCTTTAATAAATAATATTTTTTAAATTTTAATTTAGGATACAATGAAATAAGATGTCATGATGGTAGTATGTTATGTACATATTGAATAAGTTAAAAACATTAATCTCACACTATTGTTAAAAGGGTAAAAATCTCCTAGTTGAGAAAGCGTAAAGAATATTCCTTTAAGTTTTTTGTAGAATTTAAACCATGGGTAAAAATTTATTTAATATATTATTTTTATAATGTTAAAATATTTTTGATTTTTTTTGTCTGAAAACATGTATATTGAAGAAAAATGATTTTCTACTGAAGATATAAATGAAGTCTAATTTTATTAACAAAATTCTCAATCATATTTTGTTACAATGAGTGGAAAATGGTTCAATTACATTAAAATATCATTAATAATCAAATGATAATAAAATTAAAGGGTTTTATTATCTAATGATAAACTAATTTCTTCAATTCAAACTCGAGCATAAATCATCCTGATAAAAATGAGATTATGAAATATACCCATACCAAGATTGTAGTGTTGAGGTGAGAATTAATAATTGAATTGATTATGTGTATAAAATTTAATTCCATATAAATAAATTTCAAATAGAATATAATATTCAAAATTAATCACACAAAAAATTTCATAATATTCAATAAAACGAAAAAGTAATATAACTCGCTGAAAATAAACTAAGTTATGAAATTATTCACCACCAGGTAATTTTATGGTCAAATTACAGTATGAAATAATTCAAATTGAAATATAAAACTCTCGGAGTTATGAATTATTGATGATATTATGTATAAAAGGGTTATTAAATAAACTATATAAATGAAATTAGGTACACAATAATAATACATACCTCAATAAAGGGAGATTGATATGAAGTCCGTTACCTCATGATTACTTTTGGTTTAACATGTTTTAATATACTTTATAATTGTTTTAACAATGTTATTAATTTATAGAAACCATATTCATATTTATAATATAATTTAATATCCTCTTATAACATTTTATCAACCATTTGATAATAATATTTCATTATTTTCACTATTTTGGGCATTGACTTCCTTGTTTTTTCATGCATGTTTTGTTATGAATGTTAAGCTCCATTGGTATAGTATATAAATAAATAATCTCTAGAATGATACTAATTTTATAAATATCTAATTTACTCATTATATACTTTTTTTATAATCATTATTAAATGTTGTACAAGTAAAATGAGTCCCATCGCCTTGTGGAGAAGGTATGCCCTATGTATGCGTGAGAAATGATATAATTCCATTAACAAGTAAATGTATAAGGATGTGTGTGCCATATTAGTCCTTTATTATCAATATCATCTCATTTATATCATATATATTCATTAAATACACCCTTATTACTTTCCATTTAAAGAGTAAGAGAAAAACCAATTGGGTCACTTTGTGAAGAGGTAGCCCTCTATACAAATGAGAGACATTATCACATTTTAAATAGAATAGAACATAAAAAGTAATGTGTGATATTAAAAATACGTAAGTATAATAATATCACAAATATTTTATAAATGTTTCAAATCTATAATTATATATAGTCTTTAAATGTGGTGACAAAAAATGAATTACATCATTTCACGAAGCGGTACTGATCCACACAAACAATCAATGGTTTTTTTCCCATTTAAAGGAAGAGGAGATAGATATAGTTCCTAAACATAAAATAAAAAAAATATAATAAATGAAATATACTTATAATATTATTGAGTCGTGGTTTAAAAATATTGTAATAATGGGTAATAAGAAACAATAAAATCTTGTTTAAGAACATTACCACTTCTTTGGAAAACATTATTCTGTCAACCAAAATCCTTCATAGGATGAAATTTAGAAAACAAAAAGGGATATATGATGTTGGTAAGGGATTAAAGAAGTGATTTTGGTAGTTATTGTCCAAAATAACATTTTTTGGAGTGTTGATGAGGGGATGAGAGTGGGTGACCTTTTATAAGTGGGGGAGAAGACACACATGGAATGTTTAAAAATAATACCCTCCACTGATGTTTCTATCATGAAAAAATTAATAACAAAATTGGTAATTATAGACCCTTATTGGTAATTAAGTCCATATATAAAAATAAAATTGGTTTAATAAAAATTTTATGCCATTTTAACCCTGATTGTTTTAGTTTAACTCTTAATAAATTAGTTTTTGCCTTTGCCGTGTAAATTATTTTTTACTCCATCTATAATTCATAAAGGACAAAAATTAAACTGAACATATTCAATAATATAAATTATAAAAATTAAAAATATGGAATCCAGTTTTCCAAATTCAATTCATCAAATTGACCGAATCCAATTTAAAATTATATGCATAGATGAAATGGAAAAGCGAGTTTCTAATAAGAAAATCCTCAAAGGTATATGATGTTTTAATATAAAAACTCAATATAAAATAAAATCCAATGACCAAATTTATTGAAAATATAACATTATTCAACTAATTTGAATTTCAATAAAATATATTATAATTTAACCTTGTGAATTATTTAAACCAAAGGATAATTTTAAATAAGAAATAAGTATTTTTCAATTTTCATCGAGAAATTTAAAATTTTAGAATAGTCTTAAAAATTCACCATAAGAAAATTTTTATAATATGATTTCATAAAATAGGTTAATTTTATCAAATAAATTTTCTAAAATTGGAAAAAAAAATTTAGATTATGTATGAAATGATTGACTAAACTCCCTTTTATAATAAATTAAGCTTTTCATAAAACATTTCTTTTCTATTAAATAATTCTTATTTTGTTTCAAATCAACATATATCAATAATTTTCATAAGCTAGTTAGTAATATTAATACTATAAAATTAAATAGAAAGAATAAAATAGTATACTATATTATGGTTCATTTAGATTTAGTATTGTGTGTTCTACATGCTATCAAAGAGGTTAAATTAAAAGAAATATATTTTGTGGCTCATATAAGATTAGTGTTGCAAGTCGCATATAATATAAAATATAATGATCTTATTTTATAAGTTTAGGGTTTTACATTTAAATTATTTTTTCTCCACCAATACATTTTGAAATATTTTCCTAACTTCTATCCCTATGACCTATATCTCTTATTTAGACCATAAATCCATCCTTGAAGGCTTTTTTTGCTTACCTAAAGAGGTTGTCTAGAGAAGAGGTTCCATGCTTAACCATGAATTATTATTTTATATCATCTTCCCCTTCTTATAAATATTTTTCAATTATTAATATATTATAAAAACATTATACCACATATAATTAAATGTTATTATGTTAATGGAATAACCGAAATCCATCTCCTCTTCCATAAAATGGTATACGGAATAATCATTCATGTGTACCACGAATTGTCGACTCACGAACAGATGTGACAAGTTTTCCATTATCACTTATCATGAATTATTACTACTATATTGAAAGTATATATGTCATATTTTAAATATATTTAAACTTTTGGAGTTTTTATATCACATATTTCTTATTACATTCCATTCTACGGGGGATATGATAACGTCACTCATGTGCATAGAGGACTACCTACTTGTGAAGCGATCTGAATCTATTTTCTCAAAAGATATACATGTAAGGTAACAAGGATAGATATAATGAATCTATGTGAAATAAATGAAATAATTAGGATATTCATGACATTTTAATCATTTTTAAAATGATAATATATCATTTTATTCCCTGCACTAAAAAATAATAACATCATTCGTGTGTATGTGTGGACTACCACCTCAATGAAGTGATGTGACTATGCTTTCATCACTAAATAATATGGAAGAAATATATTATTATATTTAATGGTTTAATATGATATTTTTTATATTATGATAATTCTTGTAGGATACAATTATAAACATCTTTTTTACATAATTATCATTGAAAAATGGAAATTTTATTCATGTATATGTAGGACCTACTATCACTATGATCACATCATAATTTATTTTTAATAACCTATACTAATGATTCATTTTAAAAATTAAAGGTGATGTTTAAATATGATAATTATTTCATGATAATTATTCTTTATATGTTTAAATAGTGACATCTTAAACCATAGTCAACCTACCAAAGTAATTTTTGTCACATAAGCCAAATATCATTGAAACATCCAAAATAATAATAATTAATTATGAAATTGTATATAACATGGAAACAAATAAAATAAAAGTAATAATAAACTTCAAATTATTTCTTGATAAAGTAAATAGTTAATATATTCTCATTATTTTGGAAGATAAAAAATGAGTGTGATGAAGCAAACTCAAGGTAAAAGAATTTTTCTCAATTTCTTTTTGAGGAATATTTTGATGGTATATATCTATTTTATTTTATGAGGTGTAAATACAGACCCATTTCCATGATATATCTTCAATTTCTATATTCTACTGATATTAATTTTTATAATGTTATTATTCCATGGGGATTGTGGTTTAAATGTGTCCAATGTGGCAATGGACTTTTCTTTAAAAAATACTATACTAAAGTTTTCCTTTAAGAAATATTCCTCCACCATGTCCATGATTTTAAAAAGATTTTATAAATGAAATTATACGACTAATACAATTTTATAAAATTAATTTTCACTTTATTTATCTTTTTAAAACGTTAATCTTTATTATGGATTCTTTGACATTGATTATACATAAATAAAGTAATATTTTATTTTTGTGTGTCTAGTTATAAATTTTTTCCCACTAACGTAAGCATTATTTGATGATTTTATTCATTATGTGATTTTTTGTTTCTTCAAATAAATCACCCATATACCTTTTTCGGAGATTTTTGTTATCAAAAACTTACTTTTTTAAAAAATTGTATTTTTGTATTCAAAATTCATATTTAAAATAAATGGGTATTTTGATATCAAATAGAGATTATATATGGGATGAAAATAGTTTTAAAAGGTTTTATGATTAAAATGAAACCATTCATTATTTATTTATATTTTATGGTTCTCTTGAATTGTTCATAAATATTGGTGGTTTTTTTATAAACAAAGTATAAGTGGTTACATTATTAAAGAAGGAAATGTGAATTTTTGATAAATTATGGAGGATTGGTTCCATGATAAACCATGGAAGGGTGGGTCCGTGGTGGTCCTCCATTTCATTGGGTACTCCGAAGATGGAATTTGGCCATATTGATTATTCCATTTGTATTATGGATATGAATGTTGATGTCTCAAGTGACCTATAAGAATTATATGTGTTTCCACAGGTTTTAAATGAGTTATTCCAAAAAATTGTGTGTAATTTAATGTGGAAATGATTTATTTCAGTTTTCTCAAAGAACATTGAGAAAAAGCATAACATTTCATGGGTTTTCATGTTTTTTTGGGAATAATAGTTTTCCTTATTAACAAAACCCCTTAATGAGATTTATTTTCTCACCCTACATTTCAATTTTTTTGAAAAGGTTTAAGGATGGGTATGTTAATGGAAGAATTCAAGTTCAATGTTGTGAAAATTAATCATAATGAAAAATCATGCTTTATCCTAAATTTTTTATATTTTTGGAAAATGTATATTAATCATAATTGTCAACATTATATTATATGGTCTTTTATATATGTGTGATGACCTAATTATCTAAAACTATAAAACTGAAAATATCCTCAACTTCAGTAGAATATATTCGTTACATAAAAATAGATATTATATAATGTTTAAGGTCGGGTCCTTATAGTTGGTATCAAATATTGGTTTAGATAAAATTCATGTTTAGGATAATGACAATATAACAACCTTAAAGGATTTTACTTTTTGGGTATGTTGAAATGATATCACATTTAAATATTCTCATGATGCATAATTAAAAATAGGTCTATTATGAATTGTTTTATATAGAGTAAAAAAGGGAAGCTGTAGTGAGAAGGCACCGAGATGAAAATATCTTACAAAATTAGCATCATGAGATGGCCAGAGTTGAACCATAATAGTTTGTTTCAGTGATAGATTAGTTGATATATTATATAAATTGTGGTGGTAACCATGATAGGTAGGAACCCAGTCTACCATAAAGGCACATGTCCATAGTGGAGTATTGAATGAGATAACATAGCATATCATTAAGCGGATAATATGAATTGTAGTAGCCTAATGATTGATGAACACTATAGGGAATATATTTGAAGTAATGGGATGTTCAAAACACTAAAATTTCACTCTTTACAATTATTATTTTGATGGTGAAGTTGGTTAATGGTGGTATCTGGTTTAAAATACCATAGATAAATATGATATTGATACTGTGGAATGGGAAATATTTAAGAATATTTTCTTTGAGAAATAATTTCCTATAGTTGTATGACATATAATGGAAAAATTATTTTAGGAATTGAGGAAAAAATATGAAAATTTTATGGTCATGTATGAAGAAACCTTTACAAGACTGGCCAGATATATACTAGAATTTTTTCGAGACATTGATAGTAAAATTATATATTTTTTTAATTAGGGTAAAACAATTTTTTTGAAGATTTTAGTCATTTGGGAAATGGAAACCTATGAGAAAGTTTTTTTCAGGATGAGATAGCGGAGATGGATTTTTTTTGATAGTTATATGCCCTAAGATGGCAAGAGTAAGAAAAGGTTTAGATGAAAGGAAATGGGAAATAATTCATAAGAGAAATAGAGTGGTAATAAAACCTAGTTCCCAACGTGTGAGAATTATAGTAGAAATAATTCTGGGGAATTTATTACAATGTATGGAAAGTATTTTCTATATGGTTATATTGTAAATGTAGATTGATACTGCAAGAAAAATAGTCGATTAATAATTAAAAGTTGATGGTAAGATTTTTAGTTGCATCGATTTAAGGAATTATGACAACATATGTCTAATTTTAGTCACTCATGATGTAAATCATCACGATCGATAGTAAAAATATGTGGAAACATATTTCTCTATAAATCAAATTTATGATGAGTCATCAAATAAATTGGTTACATGTATGTTACTTATCAATTAAAATTATACCAATACCCTAATGAACTCATGATCTTTAAATTCATTCCATTATGAAAAATTTTCAAGTAAATTGGCAATAACACCTCATGAAGTTAAGATAAATATTTTTATGGAAACTCTCGGTTGATTTATTAAATAATCCACGACTTATATGATTATCCTATTGTTATTTGTGGGATGGAATTTCTAGAAAATCTTGTTGAACTGGCCATAGTAGATTTTGATATAATTCTTGATATGGATTTCCATGTAGTTTATCCTTCTATGATATATTTTGGAGAATATAATTTTATTTTAAATGATTTCATGACATCAATAACTTACCAAGAAATTGATAAATTTATTATAGATGGTAGAGAGTGGTGCCATTTACATGTTATTAAAAAGAAAATAATTGTTCAAATTAGTGAGTTTTCAGTAGTTAATGAATACATTGATGTATTTACTAATGATTTTCTTTGTTTTATTCTGGATCTTGAGGTTTATATTACTATTGAATTACTGCTTGATGGTAAGGCTATTTCTAAACCCGCTTATCAAATGAATTAAGTGGAACTTTTAGAATTGAAAAATAAATTCTATAATTTTCTAGAAAAATATTTCATTCTATAACATCTTGATGTTGAATGTTTTTTTTTCAAATTATTTTTTATTGATTTCATTATATGAAACTCCATATTTAGATTGTGTTACACATAAAAAGTTTCTTCGATAGCCTATGTGACACAAGACACCAAGCATCAGTAAACCATGAAATAATATTATTTTAAATATTACTGTTATAACCTAACCATTAATTATGAGGATATGGATATTGTTAACTACTTTATTATATAAATGTCATAATGAATAGAAATTTATTTATAAAAACTTAATTGATTATTAATAAATATATAAGTCCACTCCTATCATCTCTTCTTCAAACCTTCAACCCCTTTTGGTTCAACCGAGACCTAACCAAAGTACTTCCCAAATTCACTCCTATAATACTAGATACCTGAGTTTTGTAATAAATAAAATTTAAGAAGTAATTTTGTGAAAATATATTGTGGATTACCGAAGAAGAGGCAATATTCTTCACCAAGTGTTTTTATATTATTTATTAATCCACATAGATTAATTTATAATAAACGAAGATGATATAATAAACTCAGTATCTTAAATATACTGATATTTTTTATGTTAATTTTTTGACCTAAAACCATCTCAAATTCTATCAAATGGGTTATAAAAACATCATTCACATGTACGATAGACTACAAACTCATTAACTGATGTCATCCGTTTTTCCATTACCACCTATCACAGTTGGGTATACCGATGGATAGAAAGTATATATATGATATTTATAAAATAATTATACCTATGGAGTAATTATATCGCATATATATATTTTTAATTTTCATCACATAGGGGATGTAATGAAATCATTCGTGTGTATGGAGGACTACCACCTCACGAAGCAATGTGATTCGTCTTCACTAACACATTACATAGAAGATAACAAGGATAAATATATTTTATATACATATCCTAATTAATATATTAAATAAATATATATATATATATTTATTCAAAGATAATATATGATTTTTTTCTTATCTTTTCACTCACTAAAAGATGATAACATCGTTCGTGTATGTGTGGGCTAAAGAATTCACGAAGCAATGTGAATGTTTTTTTATCCCCACACCACATGGATGATATGTATAATTATATTTAAATAAATAATATTTTACTTATAATATTATTATCATTACATAAAGTAAAATATTAATTAAATACTTTTCATAATTATCGTTGAAAAATGGAATCATTACTCATGCATACATATAACCTACCATATACATGATCATAGCGTACTTCATTTTTCAAAAACCATCATTCCTAATTGGTATTAAAAATATTTTTTATTTATAAATATAATAATTATATTTTTTTGATATGATAGTACGATGTACAAATTAAGAATAAATAAACTAACAAATAAAAACTTATAAGAAAAACAAGGTCGTTATTACATGAAAAGTGATTTTAACAAGGAATTGTTAATAAACGGGTAATAAATGGTCATATATAAATCATATATTATATGGTATACAAATATATATATATGATATGTATAATAAAATTATATTTACTGTATAGTATGTTCAAACATGTAAAAAGTAATATGAGTTTTAAGGTAAGAGATTTCAAGTCTCTCTTTTATTTTTCTAGAGACATATGAAAATTAACAATTTTTTATTTTGTGTCGTGTACATAACATCTCTTTGAAATGTAGTATAATTTATATAATTATTTTCATGATATTTAATGTTTCTTTTGATGTTATTATATATTTTTTATTATGATTCAAAAGATGATTGAATTTGTAAGGGATTTTTAACTCACTTTTTTTTACATATGTAAGGCAAATGTCATATTCACCACCTATTTATTTTATAAGGTGTATATAATTCTCATGAATGTATTTTATGATAATTATAATGAAAACTATATGTTTTTACATATCAATATTAGGATATCTCTTTCATTGGGTTTATATTACAAAAGTTACCAATGAGGTGAGGGGTTTTCATCTTAATTTACATTATTTGACACATATGTCATGTTATGCACCTATCTTATTTTATGATATGTATATACAGAATCATTGAAAATTAATGTAATTTATTTATTTATTTATTAATATATTCAATGATTCATTTAACATTACACTTTCATGGTCCGTATGGTTTAATTTTACCAAAGTGGTAAGTGTTTTTATGATATAATCTAATAATTTATCGGTATTAGTTGTAATTATGTTTTTAATAATGAAATATTGGGATCCATATATCTGGGAACTCATTACCATTCTTCCCCTATGGTTATTTCATTATAAGAAATTTTATTCTTTAATTTTCATCTCGTTCCGTACTCTATAATTTTAAATTAGGTTTTTAAGAAAAATCAACTTTATTTCCCTATTCAGTCGAAAACCCTTTTTATTCAAAAATCATGCTTTATAAAAATGTTTTCAAGAATATTTTAAAAATTATAAAAATTATTTATTAAAGACATGTTTACTCATTTTTTAATTTTTACAAAAGGGTTTGAAATGAATATTCATTTTGTTTTCCAAAACATTGTCCATTTGGATTTTACCGAATATGTGAAAGAAACCATTATTTTAGCATGTATATCATATAAATAATTTCACATTAAAATAAATTATTTTACCATGAATATTAGTTTATAACTTTTTAATGTTATTTTAAAATAAAATAATTTTCAAAATATTTTATGTTTTAAAAATTAATTTTTAAATAAAAGGTATTTTCCTCCAAAAAATGTTCCAATAGATCTTTCGAAACTATTACCCATATAGAATGAAATAAATTTACGAAAATTATTATTTTTTTGGTATATGAATCCATGATACCATTAGTATTATTTATTTTAATGTTTTATGATGAAAAGTTGTTTTTCAAACTCATTTCACTTCCACAGGTTGTAACCAGATTAAATTCTAATGAAACACAATTATTTTTCCATGGGTTATTCTATGATAAAATGATATAAGGATTTTAAAAACTATATGTTTTCGAAAATTTATGATAAGATGAAATTTTTATCAAACCCATTTCATTTCATGGGTTATGATATGATGAATTGTTTACGATCTTATGGTAAATATATGCATGATTTTCATTATGTGATGGGTGGGACTTATATCTCCCTCCATTGTATAGGGTAAATACTAATGTTATATGAGCAATAGAATACATGGGACATTATCCCTAGAATAATAGAGGGTAAATAAGAGGTTAAATCAAGATCAAAAAGGGTATACAGGAGGTTATCCCAAGCTCAAATTAGGTAAATGGGTTATTAGCCGAAGACTAAAATGTTATGAATGTCTTGGTTGGAAGCCTTGATAGAAGATTTTATATTATTTTGTTTCTTCCACAATTCCTTATATTAAGACAAATTTATGATCTCATGGATAATTTTATTTTATTTACTAACGATTCATGTCTTATAATCTACCAATCATTATGCGATTCCTCAATATTTTGATCTTTTATATGCATGGTATGTTTTTCAATTATTAAGACCATGTTTTCAAACTCTTATTCTCACAAAATGTTTATGTATTTTAATTTTTACCCTTACTATTAATTTGAGATAACTCTTTCTAATGTCTACTTTCAATAGGTTATGAATAAAGGTTATAAGTAGTTTTCTTCTACAAAGAGTACATAATGTGAATATTTTCATGATAGATAATAAAGACCCTTCATGATATAAAAATATGGTGTACCTACTCTCCAAAGGCAGAAAACCATTAAGGTCCTTAGGAATATTTTTATTTAATTTAATGAATATTAATCTAAAAAGATGTAATATCCATGTATAGTAAGTGTGGGTCACTATAGTTGGTATTAGAGGAATGTTTTGTTAAACATTGTAAATAAGGATGAGAAAAAATTAGTGAAATCCATATGGACATATAAACGGATATCCTTAAGGATGAGTCATTGTATAGTAAAATCTACATGAATTTTGGTAATGGATAGAGTGAGTGATTTACAAGAAATTACATCCCTTTAAATATATTATTTGTTTATGTGACTTTGGTAGATATGTACATAGGGGTAAAAACAATGAAAAAGGTCAATTAACTTGGAATCAATTGTCACTTGGTGCATGACAATATGACTTGCAATACACCGGGTTTGACATTATTGCGGTATATGATTAGGGAGTTTACAAAGTATTTATGAACCGTCATGATGGATTTAAATATATGATGAACAAGAATGATCTAGGAAAAAACTAATGTTTCATAAATTTAAAATAAGTTATCTTGATCTATACATACTATAAATGATCTTTTAGAGTATGTGGTTTTCCACTATAAATATTTTTACTCACGCTATGAATTTTTGTTTTAGTTAATATTGGGGGCCATAAAGAACCATTCTAATGTAGACTATGATATCAAATGTGTTGATGATAAATAAAATGATATTATGACTACAGTGATAGAAATTGTGATTATTCCTCATTAGTTATCATAATATATGGTTAACAATATTCCCCTTCACAAACTCTTGGACTCAACAATGAAAAGAAAAATAGATTCTTCAACTATTTTGAGTAATGGAAACCTTGGAGGAAAGAAGATTCAGTTTCCTATATGTTGATAATGTGGGAGAAACTCTATGGAATGTTTCCAAGGAATGATAAGATTATTTGAGGGTGGAAAAAAATAAAAAAAATAAAGTAACTGCTGAGGAAAAATTAAATGTTCATTTAATGTAATGTATGAGAATATTGGACTAAATATAATATTATCAATGGATGAATGTTTTAAATGCGGAAATTATGGGCATTATGTGAATCAGTTCCATAATGGTAAATCTCATGAGTAGAATCATAATGGTTGTATGAGTAATGGTTTTACTGTTTTTTATTGAAGAGACCACAAATGAAATATGAAAGGAAATTGGTATTAAGGAATAATATGATTAATCCTATTAAATGGTTTGATAAAAAAGTGGGATGATAGAAGTACTTATGAATTATAATTCAATGATTTTCAAATGTATAATGATTATTCACTATAAGTTCACTATTATGGAATTTAAATTACATTTTGAATGATTTTGATGACCTGGAAAAGTGATTTAATGACAAGGTGAATGTCACTACCCCCACCCCACGTAGTGTACCCATCCCTGGCTGGCAATGTGAGAAGGGATATAGTGACACCCCAAGTCCCGCCTCATGTAGGCATCGGGTTGGAGACTAGGACTGAGGGTATAATAAACACACTAATTGGATGAATTACCCTCTAAGAGAAAAAATGTTGAAGAGAGATATAAGATGGAATCCAACCAAAAACAACTCACAATACAATATAAACGAAATCCCATGTACACATATTTAATGTCACGCATGAACTACTACAACTGAAATGGAAAACTGCAAGTACAAAAAGAAAATAAAACTGAAAGTGACCACGAAGCTCGAAAAACTCCTGCAACCCCAAGATAGTAGTAAACAAGATAATCTCTAACCTTCTCTAAGTGACCTGAAAACCCAATTATATATAGGTAGTTTAATTACAACAGAATACTCAGTAGGATCCTCCTCGAAGCCCCTCATGCAAAAGTAAAGAAATCATGATGAAGCATAACGAACAATAAGTAAAACTACCTCATCACCTAAACAGGTATACTAAGTTCCTAGCCTCACCATGGATAATATCCTCATGTAATGCATACAATATTATATAATATAGTACAGAATATCAAGGGTACCCTGCTACCATGTCCCCACTAGTTTTCCACTTTTCCCCAACATTGCACATCATAAGCATCTCTCTCCAAAAAGGCTTTCCCAAAGAAACCTATGCAAATCATCACAACATGAACCTCGTGAAAGAAAACCACTATGTGAGTGTAACCAAAGTAACTAGGTAGTGCTTGGGATCCCCCACAACTGGCATAACGTGTATTTTACATTGGACATTATACCTCAAGCCATTACAACCCATACACCGAGCAAGGATCCTTAAGCCATTACAAAAAATACACGTTACACCTATATTAATCTTTAGGGAACTATATACAGTGTATATGTGTGTGAATGACCACAATCCATTACATCCCTCTACCCACATATATGGAAAAAACAAACTGTTGTTCCTACTATAACAATTAACTACCAAGAGAAGAGAGTGGGGGAAAAGGGGGTAGTCTACCATCCATAACCCCATAAGAAGGTTAGGGAAAGCACCCCCATAGGGCTCAGAATCCCTAGGGTTGCATTTTACCAAACAGATAGGATTTAGTATCATATATAAACAAGAAATGTACAGAATATACTATATCTCACAACCACACTATGGTAATAACCTTTTCATAGGCTCAACTATAGCTAACATATCTCAAACTCCTAGCTACCACTACTAATTCTAGGTATCATATAACCACATAACCATTTAAAGAGATTTATTATATAACTTCATTCCCTTTTTATCAGTTTCACTTTTCGTTAATTAATTCTTTAAACATTAATTAACCATTATCAATTACACATTAAATTTCACTATCATCACACCCAATTTCCAATGTTCATCTAAATTGAATCCTCAGAATTTCTTCCTAGCAAGTCCCAACCCCAAGGGTTAATATCATTTATTCAATAATTTATTAACATCATTATCACATTTTGATATTCCCAGGCATTCTAAAAAAACATTCTAAGATACCAAACATGAGGGGGTCAACACAGTGAGTAGATGGACCACCTGTCAAGTCATTTTCACCTATAATAGGAGTGTAGACCCATCCTCCCTTGAAAAGATAAACACATAAAGCACATGGAATACCCCATGTGTCTTATCCCCTTTTGCAAGGAGGGTCAAAAAACTGGCTTCTTTGAGTAGTAGAGAAATTAAAGAAGATAAACAACTGATAAGATTCAGCAAACATATAATCATTCTCATTTATCCTATTTCATCATTTCTAGTGTCCTCCCTGACACCCACATGCATAAATTGATGGATCTTTACACTCTATACTTCAACTGCTACCACAACCAATGGGCCTCCCTACCCCCACATATCACAACAATAATCCATGCTCACATCACAACACAAGCACCAAGAAACAAACCTCATCACAACTTGGATCTTGGCCATTAAACAAGGAATTCTTCCTTCACATGCAATGAGCTCTCAATGCTCCAAACCAAAAGGCACTCAACCTTACAAGAAAGAGGGTAACTCAGAACCTTATAATGGATTATCATTTATCAAACAACCAGTTCATTAATCCATCTTAAATTAACTTTTTCATTATTAATAGGTTTCAAATATGGGCACCTAACTAGTAAGATACCACAAATTAACTAAATATTTAATTGAAATGTATTTAACTCATTATCAACAATCATCAACATGCCTCTGGATCATCAATTTTTTCAATCAAACATGATTATTGCATCAAAAACCAGTTTTATTTACATGCCTCTTTATCATTGACAAATAATTAAAATTAATCCCCATTTGTGTTATTTACCAATTTTTGTCAAAAACGACATGATAAAAAAGGAAAGCATAGATATCACACTATTTTGAAAAAAAAGAGTCAATAACATATGATTGAAGCTAATTTATTTGTCCAGTTCAAATATTTATTATCTCAATTCCATTATGATCCAGTGGTCTAAAACATGCTAACTCTACACATTCATGTAAAAGAATAGTGAAGCCCCAAATCCCCTACCTCAAAAGGGTTCTGATGCTCTTTGCATGAGAACATTCCAACAAAATTGATCACAATCACCTCTCTGGGAGGACTACATCCACCTGAGGATGCAGAGACATCACCACACATACCAATACGAAAGAAAACACTATTAAAAACATTGAGATTACATGACATGACATGGAAAGGAGGAATAGAAGTAGATGAACCAAGAAGAACGATGGTAGTACATACCTTATATCGATGACTGATTAATACTACTTGGTTGCAAAAAAATAAGAGGTGTGCTTACAGTAGGAAGAATTTCAAGGGGATCCAATCTAAGGAGGAAATTTTGGTCACATGACTCCTATGTGAAGGAAGGAAGGGTTTGAGAATATCACACCCAGAAACAATAAGTAAGAACAAGGGATGAAGATATCTCATCCCTTTAGAAGATTTAACAGAGTAACAGTTTAAGATACACTAGATTTTTCATTAATATCGTATTTATCAATGATCATGTGTTTTGATAGAATAAATGTTTTCCAACTATTATGAAAAATTAAGATAGGATTCCTAGGCTTTGAATCGGACTCAAATCCCATAAAAATCCTTTCAATGCATTTTACATCAAAGGAAACATCAAACGAGAAAAACTGTTGGAAATATAGAAAAATATGAAAATTTGAAAAAGGAAATGAAATAATTCTAGAAACATTGTTCATGAGTTAGTTAGCTATCTCACCATTTCTGACTCACCATTTCTGACTCAACATTTCTAACTCAGAATTTCTCTCTCAGTGTTTATGTTCTACCGTTTCTATGCTACAATTTCTTTGACACTATTTTTGTGATACCGTTTCTGTGCCATCATTTCTATGCTACTGTTTCTGTGCCAATGCTTTGGACACAATTTTGTGAAATAGTTTGAAATTTGGGAAAGGAAGTGACACTGTTTCATGACATTGTTTCATGAAATAGTTTGAAAATTTGGCAAAGTGACACCGTTTCATGACATAGTTTCATGAAACAGTTTTAAAATTTTGTAGAGTATGTGAAACCATTTCATGACACTTTTGAGAAGTAGTTTTTAAATTTCAGAAAAGGTAGTGACATTGTTTCATGACACAGTTTTATGAAACATTTTGGAAATTTGGAAAAGTGTTGGGGATAAGTCACCTTGACCTCCCATAACACCTCGAACACCAGATTTCATAAAAGGAATGGATGAAACAGGTTCAGGCCATTACACCAGATACCTCTCAAAACATTCACACCCTCAAGAATGAAAAAACAACCTAAATAAAAAACATAAAAAGAGGTACGAACAACAACTCTTCGAGATACCTATCAAGGTTATCACCACCTAAGGAGCTCAACAACTTATAAAGGATCAAGTGAAACCACATGATAACCACAACCTGATCCTAAACACTCTCCCAAGGGAGATACCTCTCAAAGATAGAAAGCCAAAAAACATCAATGAAATCTATATCATAAACACGAAGGGTCTGCAACCACAAATGAACATTATTATATGAAAAGAGATAAACATATAACAACTTGGGGTATTGATCATGTATCTGTGACTCAAATTCCCATGTACTCTCCTCTACGCCACTACATCGCCACAAGACACGAACTAGGGGAATAAAATGCATGTTCAACACCTTCTTGTTGATGCCTTAGTTCTATATAGGCTACTCATTGAAAGTTGCATCATTGTCAATGTCGATCTCATTGAAATCGATGATGTGAGAGTCATCATGAAGATAATGATAGAGATGTGACACATGAAAAAAATCATTTATCTATCCCATTAGTAGGGGAAGTTCTTCCCGATACACCATGGCTCCAACATAACCCAACACCTGGAAAGGCCCAACAAACTAGGGAGAAAGATTATTACCATGACCAAACCTTCACTACCCATGATAGATAGTCACCTTCATAAACTTGTGATCCCCAAAATAAAACTCTAATTGTCTACTCATTTGATCGGAATATGATTTATAATGATCATGCACTGCATTCATCCTCTCACAAATCACCTGAGCCATCTCTGTCATTTTCTGTACCAATTTCATTATGATAATTTCTGACTCTCCAACCCCAGTCCAGCACAACGGAGAATTGAAAGGTCAGACATGTAAGTCTTCAGACGACCCCATAATGGTGGTGGAGTGAAAACTATTGTTGTAAGAGAACTCCACCAAGAGTAAGTGCCTCATCCATGAACCTCCAAAACACAGGACACAAGAGTGCAACATGTCTTAAAGAGTCTGGATGGTCCACTCTGTCTGACCATCTGTCTACGAATGAAAAACAATAATAAATCATAACTGAGAACTGAAAGCGTACTGGAGACCTCTCCATACAATAGAGGTAAACCAAGGATCTCGATCAGAAATGATCATCCTCAGGACTCTGTGGAGTCTCACAACCTTCTCTAGATACTGCATCGACAAAACATACATCGATATTGATTCTTTGATTACTATGAAGTGGTATGATTTTTTCAAACTATCCACTACCACCCATATAGCGTCTTGGCCTCCCTAAGCTCGAGGTATACCAGTAAAAAAGTCCATTGATATGTACTCCCAATTTAAATGAGGAACATATAATGACTTGAGAAAACCACCAGGGACACAGTGCTTGACCTTCACCTTCTGGAATACCAAAAATCGATAAAAAAACATTGAAACTACACGATTCATCCCAAGACACCAAAAATAAACCCTCAAGGCTTGGTACATCTCTGTCACACTAGTATACACCACTAAATGAGAAATATGGAACCCTATGAGAACATTCTCATGCATCTCCAAAGGAAATAAAAGCCTTCATGGATACAAAACTAGGTGTTTTCCATCCTCAGACCAACCAATAAGTGCCTCACCAAAAAAAATTTGGTCTCTACAGACCTCCACATCTAGATCCCCCAACTAGGACTCTTCCACCTGTTTCACCAAAGATGACTACACTGTCATCTAAAAAAGACAACCTCTTCCCCCAACATTTCCCATATCAAGATGTAATACTAAATGTTCTTTCATTACTCTCTATGAGTCCCCAGACTCACACATTTCATCAATACATGACATCCTACTTAGCACATTAGTTATAACATTCACCTTTCCAGGTATAGATGAGATTTCAATGTCGCATTACCATAATAACTGCATCCACTGATGTTACCTCACGTTCAAGTCATGATGGGAGAAAAAATACATTAGGAACTTATGATCTGTGAAAACCATAATGTGCTCACCAATGAGCTAATGTCTCTACAACATCATAGAAAACAACACAACCACCAACTCAAGATCATGAGTGGAATTGTTACGTTCATGGGGATGCAACTAACAAGTCCCATAAAAAAACATTGATCTCTACTTCACTATAACACACCCCAACCCCAGATGAAAAGCATCATAGAAAACATAAAAATGATCTCCCTCTACTATAAGACAAAGAACCAAAGCACTAAGAAACATATCCTTCAGAAACTAAAATGTTTCTTGGGACTGATCAATCCATACGAATGCTTGATCCCGCTTTATCAATTCTATCAGAGGAGTCACAGCCTGATAGAAATCGACTACAAATATTTTTTATTAGCCTATAAGACCAAGGAAACCTCAAACCTCTGACACTTTATTAGGGGATTCCCATGACACAACTGCTTCTATATTCGACATATCAATGACTACTCCCAGATAGGACACCACAAGGCCCATGAAACCAACTTCTCAAGCTGAAAACTCACACTTAGAAAAATTATTAAACATCTGTTTTTGACGAAGAACTCCCAAAATGGTGTATAGACTCTCTATACAATCCTCCTCAGACATGGAGTATACAAGGATGTCATCAATGAAAACCACCATGAACTTATCCAAGAACACATGGAACACATCGTTCATAAATCCCATGAACACAGTTGGCGCATTCGTCACAATGAATGGCATTATAACGAACTTGTAATTACCTTGATGAAAAAAGAAAGTAGTCTTCAAGATATCCTCATCCTTCACATGCATCTAATGATATCCTAACCATAAGTCAATATTCAATAACCAACTTTCACCCTTCCTTTGATCAAACAAATCATCAATCCATGGAATTGGAAATCTATTCTTCACTTTCACTTTGTTTAAGCGATGATAATCTATACAAAACCACAAACTATGGTCATCCTTCTTTATGAAAAAAACTAGTTCAAACCACAATGACACACTCATCCATATTAAGCCGCATTGTAACAGACTATTTAGCGGTACAAAAAACTATCATTACTCATAAGGGACCATCTTATATGGAGACATAATGATAAAAGATCCTCCTGGCTGTAACTTGATCCCAAAATCGATCTCTCGTCGAGGGGGGTAATGTTGCAACCTGTTATGGAAAGTAATCAAGGTACTATTCTACAACTATAGGAAATTAAAACTACTAAACCTCTCAATAACATAGCATCAGGTCAGCCATCGAGGATGAAAAGGACATAACCTGCCTCTAACCCATCTGTGTGTCGCTCACCAACAAACAGTGATGGATCTCTATCAACATTGAATAACACCACCTTACTCCTAAAGAAATCCACGATATCATATAATGAATATAACCAACCAATTCCATGGATGGCATTATATGTTTGTATCCATAAATATTGGAAATATCTGTAAGAACAGTGCGGCCCCGACTCTATCTCACCATCTCTACATACTTCAAAAAAGTCATCATGACCTCCAACTAGTGTAGTCACCACCAATGGCTCTAGAAGCCTCTATACCTAAATTCCCAAATCAAGGAAATGGGAAGGTGATAAAAAGGAGTACGTCCCTACCGAATCATACAAGGCATACACCCAAGTAGAAAACAAGCAAAGGGTACCTTGAATGATGCATGGCACGCCTAGCGCTAGCAATGATAAAGCATGAATATGAGAATGACCTCCTCCAAAACCTCTCTAACCCTGATGAAAACCACCACCATAACTACACTCTACACTATGAGGATGGGGAGAATCTAAGGGTTATCCTATGCCTTCCCCATATGCTCTAGATGATCCAATGATGGTGCAACCTACTGCTTCTACCTCAGTTGGAAGTGCCTCAACGAAGGAATCAGGAGTAGAATACCTAGCACACGATGATCACTCTTAATGGACGGGCACTCTCACTACTGATTAACTTGTCCTTTATAGGAAAACCAAGCCCCTGATCCCTTGTCAAAGGCCTGAGAGCCGCTGCCCCCTGAGAAATGAGATTCTGAGGGCTATGACCTACCCCTGGCTGAACGAAAACTCTTCTTCCCTGAAAACCAGGAACCCCAGACCAATGCACTGCTTCATGAGGAATCTTGATGAATCCTATCTCATGAAGATTTAGTTCTGTATAACATCCTCTCGATGACCTCTTCCCTTTCTAGCACCTAAAGATATGTCTGCATCATAAACAGGGTTACCTGGCATTGAATCTCTAGATGCAAAGCCTCCTCGAAATGCCAAACCCTAGCCTCCTCAGCTAGCAATAGATCTGAAGCATATCACAAAAGGTTCCTGGAGTAGATCCCAAACCCTCACACACTGGATCTTCCCTATGAAAGGGTAAACAGCTCCTGGTGATTGGACACCATCACAGTTAAATAAAGGAACTCAACTCTAAACTTGTCTTAGAACTCCTCCCATGAGATCGCCGACTCCTCGCAATCCCTAAGGAACCAGAACCACTATTTACATGATTCCCCACATAGCATCATAACAAGTGAATACACCCAGTGATCCTTTCGATCAGTGATCGAACTAAAGGCTATTTTAACCTCTAAAACAAATATTTTGTGACTATATCTGAAATAGAACCCTATTACATATGTAAACTATGGCATTGAAACTCTTGGAGTTTCCCATTGAAAGTGTCATCGTCGTCAACCTCTACCATACAACGATCTTCTGGTGAATACTGCTAGAAATATTCTATGGGAACCTGAAAAGGATGTTGACTTAGGGCCATACTTTTAAAATAAAAAACATTTATAACTCCTAAACCTCGAATATAGAAGACTCAATATTAATTATTTAATTTTTTTCTTTTATTAATTTCAGTTTAACCTATCCCAAGGTCTAACCATTCAAATATAGGCACAAAGAATAATGATGCATGATCCTTTCATATGTCTCTACCCTACAATTAATATCACCTTATTTAGTATAAACTATAAACTTTATGTTACATCAATTAGATCACAGGGGTCCCTAAACACCTTTGTCTCAGTTGGTCTCTAGTGTTTACATTACTTTCAAAACTTAACTAACACCATTTCCCTACCAACCCTTGCAACCTCACATATGCCTAACACCATACTGCATCCTATCCCTCAGCCTCACCCACTAATACAACGTTGACATACCCCCTCCATACAATGTGTACCCCTACTAGGCTAGCAATGTTATATGGGAGATTGTGACCCCCCGAGTCCCACCTCCAGTAGGCCCCTGGTTGGAAATTAGCACTGAGGGTATAGTAAACTCACAAATGAGAGGCATTAGCCTCTAAGATAACACATGCGGAAGATAGAGATATGATATACACCAACAAACTACAACTAATTCTTCAATATAAAATAAATCCCAAGTACACATATGTAATGTCCTGCAAGAACTGTTACAACTGAAATGGTAAACTACATGTAACAAAGGAAGATAAAAATGGCAGCGACCACAAATCCCTAATAGGTCCGGCAACCCCAAGCTAGTAGTAACCATCCTGGTCTCCAACCTGCTCCATGTGACCTAAAAAACATTTTCTATATATGTAGGGTGAGTATAATAGTATAATAAGGAGGATCATCCTTTAAACCTCTTGTGAAAAAGTAAAGAAATCATGCTAAGGCACCATGAAAAATAACTGAAGCAAAATCATCACCTAAACAGGTATACTAAGTTACCATCCTCACCATGGATATTCTCACCCGAAATCACATAAAAGAATATATAATATAATAATGAATATCAAGGGTACCCCGCTACCACTTCCCCACTGATTTTGCTCTTTTCCCCAACATCGCACGTCCTAAACAACTGTCTCCAAAAATTCATGCCCACAGACACTTGGGCGAAGCACCACAACATGCATCTCAGGAAATAAAACTACTATATCCACATAACCAATGTAACTAGGAAGTTTTCAGGAGCCACCATAGCTCACATAACACGTATCTTATGATGGAAATTATACCCCCATCTATTACATCCCATACGCCATGTAAGGATATTTAAGCCATCACAACCTATACACATTGCACCTATAGTAGTCCATAGGGAACTATATACAGAATATATTTGTGTGAATAACCACAAACAATCACATCACTCTACACATAGATATGAGGAAAAAGAACCATTGTGCCTACCAGCATAAGTAACTTACAATATAAGAGAGTAGGGCCCAAGGGGGTAGTCTTCCATCCATCCATCCTCTCAGTAGAATATTGGGGAAAACACCCCCAAGGATCATAATTCCTAGGGTGTAAGTTTACCTAACTAATTGGGTGGAGTATCATATAGAAACACAAAAAGTACAGAATATACTATATCTCACAAAGACACTATGTGAATAACCTAGTTTTAGACTCAACTGCTGCTAAAGTCTCTCGGACTCCCAACTTCCACTACTAAGACTAGGTATCCTATAAGTACAAAAACATTTAAAGAGATTTATTATATTACTTCATTCCCTTTTTATCAGTTGAAATTTATGTTAATTAAACCATTAAACACTAATTAACCATTATCAATCAAACATTATATTTCATTAACATCACTGCCAAATTCCACCGTTCCTTTAAATTTCAAACTCAACATTTCATCCAAGAAAGCCCCAACCCCATGGGTTAAAATAATTTATTAACAACATTATCACATTCCCATATTCCCAAGAATTCTATAAAAAAAATTTAAGGTACCAAATAGAAGGGCTTCAACACAGTGAGTAGATGGGCTACCAACCAAGTCTTTTCCAGCTATAAAAGGATCTTAGACCCATCCTCCCTCAAGAATATAAACATAGAAAGCACGTGGCATACCCCACACATATTCACCTATTCTAGGAGGGTAAGTAAAACCAACTTCCATGAGAAGTGGGAAAAGTAAAATAGATAAAAAATCAACAAGATTCATAACTCCTTGATTCATTCACATCGAACCCATTTCATCATATCTTGTGTCCTCTCCGACACCCACATGCATAAAATGATGTATATATTTACTCTGGGCATCAAATTATACCACAAACAATGGGCCTCCCTGCCCCCACATATCAAAACAACCATCCTTGAATAGAAAACAACATAAGCAGTAGGGAATAAACATCATATCAACTGGGATCTTTCCCCTTAAACAAGTAATTCTTCCTTCACACACAATGATCTCTCAAGGATCCAAAGTAGAAGGAACTCACACTTACATGAAAGTGGGTAAATCAGAACCCTTTAAGGACTTACCTTTTATCAAAAAACCGGTTCATTTATCCACATTTAATTAAAAAATTAATTATTAGAAGGCCCCAACTATGGGAAACATAACTAGTAAGCTATCAAAAATTAACTAAACTATTAATTGACATGCTTTTAATTCATTATCAACAAGAATCAAAATGAATCTGGCTCATCAATTAGTTCAATAAAACATGCTAACTACAACAACAACCATATTCATTTACATTCCTCTTTATCTTTGACAAATAATTAAAATTAATCCATGTTTATGTTCATTACAAATTTTCATCAAGAAGGACATACTAAATAAGGAATGAATAGATATCACAGTATCTATCAAAATAGAAGGAAATAACACACGATTGATACTAATTTATTTATCTAGTAAAAATACTTATTATGTTAATTCTATTGTGATAAAGTGGGCTAAAACATGATAACTCTACAGTTTCATGTAAAATAATAGTGAATCTACGAATCACATACCTCAAAAGATTTCTGATGGTCTTTGTATGATAATAATCCAACAAAATGAATCACAATCACCACTCCTATAGGAATACATCCACCCGAAGATTAAAATAAACCACCACACCAACCAATACACAAGAAAAATCCATTAGAAACAGAGATATTACATGAAATAACACGGAAAGGAGGAAAAAAAGGAGTGGGAACCAAAATAATGACTGTATAACATAAATTATATCAATGACTGATAAATGATTCTTAGGTGCACCAAAATAGGGGGTGCGCATGAAGCAGGAAGAACCTTGAGGGGATCTAATCCAAGGATGAAAGTTTGATCACATGAATTCTAGAGGTAGGATGGAATGGTTTGAGCATCTCACACTAGGAAATGATAAGGAAGAATAAGGGAGTAAGATATCTTGTCCCTTTAAATGATTTAACAGAGTAGTAGTTTAAGATACATTATATTTTTTAATAAGATCAGATATATCAATGATCACACATTTGGACTGATTAAAGGCTTCCAGACTATTAGGAAAAATAAGATAGGAGTTATGGGTTTTGAATCAGCATTAAATACCTTAAAACAAGTATTTTAATGCATTTTACATCAAAGGAAACGTCAAATGGGAGAAATTATTGGAAATCTAGAAAAATATGGAAATTTGAAAAAGTAAATGAAATAGTTATAAAAAACTATTCCTGAGATAGTTAACTGTCTCACCATTTATTACTCATAATTAATGACTCACCATTTCTGAATAACCTTTTTGACTCACTATTTTTGACTCACCATTTCAAACTCACTATTTCTAACTCACCATTTCTGACTCTCTGTTTCTGACTCATCATTTCAAACTCACAGTTTCTATGTTACCATTTCTTTGCAAACTTTTCTATGAAACTGTTTCTATGCTACTGTTTTTATGCCACTGTTTCTGTGCTACCCTTTCTGTGTCGCCGTGTCATGATGCAATTTCATGAAATTGTATGGAAATTTTGAAAAGGATGTGACAATGTTTAATGACATAGTTTAATTAAATAGTTTGGAAATTTGGAAAATGAAGTGACAATGTCTTGTGACATAGTTTCATGAAACAGTTTGGAAATTTATAAAAGTAAGTGACACATTTTCATGACACAATTGTATGAAATAGTTCTGAAATTACAAAAAGTGATGGGGATAGGTCACCTTGACCGCCCAGAACATCTCAAACACTAGATTTCAGCAATGGAATATACCAAAGAGTACTGGTCCATTATAGTGATATTCATGGAAAACATATGATTAATAGAAAGATAACCTTTGGTATGTTTGTGATAATGATATTGGAAAAAACATATGATTTTTATGAATAAACTAAATTGGATATTATTGATTACCATGGTACTAATTATTGAATTGTGGAAAAAGTGGGTTATATTATCATTCATGGAGTTTACAACATTTTTGGATTTATGTATTATATAAAATAACTTATGTTTTATATAAGGAATGAGGAAACATATATCCTTTCAAGAATGTTTTATAATAATTTAGGTTATTAACAAGTTTCAATATAATACATGATAAAGGTATTCAAAAGCTTCTTAGGTGACAATTGATAGTAACTTTGTGTCTTTTTGGGGATTAATGATATTTTAATTTTTGGGATATAGTGACCTTCTTTCTAAAGTTTTGGTTTTTTAATATTTTGGATGGTTCATTAGGCTTACCATCTATGAAATGGTTTAAGTTGAACTTTGGATGATTCTTTATATATTAATTTATTAAATCACCATATGAAGATTTATGCATATTGGATAACATGTGTGATCCAATTTTTTTTGATAATAAATAATGATAGATGGAATGAAATATCATTTTATTTATAGATCTTATGATCCATTAGTGATTTTTGAATAAAAATAAACTCTTACTTATATGAGTAAGAAATGAATTAGAGGTTGATCAAGGAACAAAGGGTAATATTGTTCTTATGAAATGCAATGAAATTAAGAAAGTATATATTCTCAAAAAAATTACACAAAATTAAGAACATGATATTGAAATAAATTTCTTTCCTATTATCATCATTTTCTTTTATATTCATGACATTTTTCACACCTGTTTAGTTTATTATTTTTTGTTCATTAACCTTCTATGGATCACCCACTTTCATGCAATAAATGATTACTATCGCTCCCTATAATTAATTACATTTTATTCCATGTCCAAATCATCACATCCCACATATGTTCTCCTATGTGGAAACCTAGTTATGAGTCATATTAGGTAACATTTATGTTTAAAACATTCCCTTTTAAGGTGTGTGTTATTATTCATTTGTACGACATGTGTTTCTATAATGGAATTTTCAAATGTTAAACCTTTGATGACCATGTTGAATTTCAGGGGAAACATTCATTTTAAGAGGGGTAGAATGAAAAAAACATAAATATTAGGAATTTTTTATAATTAATTTATATTTTTATATATCATTATTTATATGCCACACAGATTTTAGCTTTTACTATATCCAACAGTCATTTTTTTAATAGCATGCATGACACGCGACACTGATCTACAATGAACTATGAAATAATATTATTATAAACATGGCCATTATAAAATATCCATTAAATAAGAATGTATGAATATTGTTTACTGCTTTATTAAATATACATATAAATATTCTCTTCAATATAAATTTATATAAAAACAATTAGTAGAAAATAAATCAATTTCGTGTAAATTAATTTTATTCATCAAAAATATGTTTTTTTCAAAAAAAATATTTAATGTTTTTTATGAGAAAATATTATTGTAAATTTATATAGATATTTAAAAATTAATTTTATAAAATGAAATTAATTTTTTTAATCATCATATCAAAATTAACTTATAGTGAAATTTTAGTATTTTTTTGGAAAATGATGATTTTTCAATGAATATCAAAATACCAATTTTTGTAAAATAGTCATTTATTTTCAATAAATTAAGTAATTTAAATTTCGAATTATTTTTTACTCTAAAATATATATTAATAATTCATATTTAATTTAATTAACTTATTTTTAATCTACTTAAAATTGCAATTTCAATAAGTATATTTTTGGGTTTACAAAAAGGGTTATTTTTTCTTAAAATTGTTTTCAAGTGCATAATGTTTCTCTGTTATAATTAGTTAAAATAATACCTAATGTTGAATGTTGTAAATGAAATGAATATATTATATATAAATAAATTTAGAATAATAAATTTATTATTATTAGACATAGAGTAAATATAAAATCATATTTTGATTGAAAAAAATAAACTTCTCAAAAACCTTCTTTGTTGTTGTGTCTACGAGTTTTGTTTTAAATTTCTTTGTTTCAAATATGGGAAATTTAATTGAAATTATAAAATTATTATTTTTTAAATCATCATGTCTATATTTTTAAGGTTATTTTTTATAATTTTTTAAATATATTATTTTTAATTTATAATGAAAAGTTATGAATTTTAATTGAAAACAACCATTTAGTTTAAATTATTTATAAAGGTAAATTATATTTTAAACATGTTTTAAGTAACAATAATAATATTATATATATATATATATTAATAAAATTATGTCATTAGAATAAATTTCATATTGAATTTGGATATATAAATATTGTAAACATTTCAACCTTCTCGGAAAACCCACATTGTCTCCGGATCTGTGGGATAAATTTTTTTAATAAGAATCCACATATTTGAATTCAATTTACATATTTTAAATCAGAATAATTTATATTATCTATTAATTTCATCAATTTTTTTTGCCTAAAATGATGAGTTACAACAATAAAAAAATTAATTACCATGGTTACGAAAAAAATCATTTACTAGGGTTTAAACTAAAAAAAATTGGGTTAAAATGACCTAAAAACTTATCAAAATTCTATTATCTAGGGATTTTTAACCATAATATGTCTCAGTATCAACAATAAACCATTTGGATACATTTTTCATGACAATACTTTTGGTACATCATTTTATTTTCACATCAATTACAAATGTTCCACTACCATCACTTATAAAAAAACATCGCATATCCTCTATTATTCACACGTTAATAAAAAATTTAATCCATTACATACCAAAAAAATTAATAAATTTCTTATGATCCTCGTAGAATCCTTATTTTGGGAGAAATCCAACTTAGGAAGGTATTTGGTGTACACCTAAGGTGAATTCCCAAAGAAGAGGTAAGAATCTTCATCGACCATTTTTATTTTATTTATTCCCCACCTCTATAAATTATTATTCATCCATGAAGATATAATATAATTAGTATATTCCATTTATTGATATTTTTTTATGTTATTTTTATGACCGACAACCATTTTTATTCCATCAACTAAGTTATGAAATCATCATTTTTTTGTATGATAGACTAGCTCCTCACAAACTGATGTAATTCTTTTTTCCATTACAACCTTTCATGGTTGGGTCAGATGATGGTTTTAAATTAAATATTTATATTTTTTACATAATTATTTCCATTGATTAATTATATAATATAATCCTTTTTTACTTTCAATTTCATTGATGATACAATAAATTTGTTCATATGTACGACTGACTACCGCCTCGCGAAGCGATGTGATTCATTTTCACTAACACTTTACATAGAATATAATAAGGATAAATATATGTGATATAAATTACATAATTTTGGCATTTGTAACATCCCAGTTCCGGAAGCCACCCAGAGGTGCTCCGTACCCGGTGGTTCATATGGCCTCAAGCGCATTTCCCCAAACGCCAGAGGCTACCAACTAGCAGCGAGGGCCTTGGGTGTGATAGTGGGGAAACTATGCCCTCATTGGCAGAGTAAACAGCGGAAGTAATTATTCATGCAAGAGCGGAAGCAGTAAATAACCAACAATAATAAACAGCGGAACAACTAAATCAGAAAACAAATGGAGCTTATATATATATATATATATATATATATGAAATGATGCATGATACATATCTAGGAAAGCAGCCAAACAAGTCACAATGATGAAAAATACAATAGTTCCAAAACAAGTAAAAAAAGAAAGTAAACAGCTCCTCAACATCTCAAGACAATGCTTGGTCCCATGCTCTCCCGCTCCAAAGCAATCAAGTACCAGAAGTGAAAGGGCGCTTTCCCTTGTCTATACCTGCAACAACATAGTCAGTTTGGGCCCAAAAACATAACCCAAACCGGGTGTGAAACTAAATATCAGTAGGAAACCACCTGAAGATCTATGCCTAACAGTTAGTGAGTAAATGGCAGGTAATAGTACAGAAGAAGTAAACAGTAGCAGCAATAGCAGGCAGTAATCAGTAAGTAGTAAATAGGATAATACAACAAGTAGAGGTGAAGCAATAGCTAGCACAAACAAGAAACCCTATGGGAAGTACTCACAGCCAACCCCTATGGTCCTAACCAAGAATTACCACAACCCTCTGGGCAGTGCACTCAGCCTAACCCCTCTGGTTTGTTCATACGAAATTATAAGACTCTCTGGGGAATCTCACTTGGTCAATTCCCCTTATAGTCTAGGGTAGTCAGGGACTCTCTGAGGAAGATCACGTAGTCTAAGCCTCGTGGCCCCAAGGTCTAGAGACTCTCTGGGGAAGCTCACTCAGTCAATCCTCCTACAGCCTCAAGTATACCACAGACTCTTTGAGGAAGCTCACTCGGTCAATTTCTCCTCTAGCATGGGAAGGTTTTAAAGACATTCAAACAAGGTAAAGACTCTCTGAGGAAGCTCACTCGGTCTGCCCTCCTGTATTCTATAATAACTAAGACTCTCTGGGAATCTCACTCTGTCTATCCACTGTAGTCTATAATTTCCAAGACTCTCTAAGGAATCTCACTTGGTTTATCCCCGTATAGTCTATAATAACTAAGACTCTCTGGGAATCTCACTCGGTCTATCCCTTTTAGTATATAGCATCGGGTTCTCACGGTCCTGTGCCAGTCAATGCATATTTATGCGATAGGGCCAGAGTACACCAATAGACCTACTTGGCTAACCAGAGTACACCTATAAAGATACTTGGATAAACAGTCTACAACAACAAGCATGCTAACAAAAACATTTCGTCCTACGATCACAAGGCATTGAAATAGGTACAACGGCCAATGTATAAAGAGAACCAAAGGTTGCAATAAGAAAAAAGCATTGGAAAAACATCCCAGCATGGCAATTATCCAAAAACATGATCAATTTAACTCTACATAAGAATGAAAGTAAGGCAGGAATAACCACAAGGGAAAAAAGGTAAACACACAATACCCCGTTCACGGGTATTGGTGGAATTTTCACATAAAACTCAAAGACCTCAAAAGGTAAGGCACAAACCACCTACCTCGATCCTAGGAGATCGATATAATTGAACCACAAGGCTTTATTCTCCTTAGAACAGCGTAGATCTATGAAAACACACAAAATAATCAACTAACAATAACTTACGAAAGAAGAGGAATTGGAAAACAAGGCTCTAGGAGAATGAAGAACTCACCACTGCGGTTCCAACGCAATTAACGGCGGGCAAATCATAGAACAGATGAAGGAACGAGGATTCAGAGAAGTTCCACATCCATATGTCGTCTCTCAGTCGAACGAGACCCAGAAGAAGACGATTCTGTCACTTAGGCGCGACCCTGTTCCGTTTAATGGAAAAAAGAAAATACACAGTGTGTACTTCTTGAGTACATGGTGTGTACTATATTTTTCCATACTCCACTTTAAGCGGTCTTAACTTCATCCCAACACACCATGTGTGTGGCCCGGACACGTCCAGTAGACGGCCTAGCGTGACAAGAAAGTATACTGAGTGTACTCAGAAAGTACACAGCGTGTACTTCAAAAATTTACAGAAACTCCTCTTTTCTCAAAAAGGACCAGAAATAGAGAAACATACCTGAAACAATGATCCAAATTCTTACAAATTTCCCCCCTTAATGAAATTCATCCCCGAATTTCCCTAGATAAGAGTAGAAGAAGAAACCATGAACAGCTCCGACCACTACAATTGTACCTCGGCCTCCCTCTCCCAAGTCTCATCCGGAACTCGTCCATGTTTCCATAGCACCCGTACTAGAAGAAAAGACCGTCCATAGAGGACCTTCATACTGCGATCGAAAATCTGGATGGGACGTTCCTCAAATGACGCATCTGCTTCAAGCTCAACCTCCTTGGGTTGAAATACATGAGACGGGTCTGAAAAGTAAAGTCGTAGTTGGAAAAATGGAAGACGTCGTGCATAGCCCAGTACCTTAGAGGTAACTGCAATCGATAGGAAACCGGCCAAACTCTCTCCAACACCTGAAATGACCCGATGTAACGTTGTGAAAGCTTACCCTGTCTCTGAATCCTCTTATGTCCCAACCTCGGTGCGACACGCAGGAAAACCTGATCCCCAACCTCGAACTCTAGAGGTCGTCTCTACTGATCATCATAAGACTTCTGCCGAGACAGTGTTGTAGCCATCCTATTCTGAATCAACTCTATCTGCTCTAAGGTCTCCTGAACTGCTTGAATCTGAGTTCTCCTGCTCAACGCATCTTCCACTGCGTTGCCCTTCCATGGCGTATTGGCGAGCTTGAAGTCGAAAGACTAAATATATTCGACCCACCTGCACTGTCTCATATTCAGATCATGCTGGGTGAAGATATACTTGAGGATTTTGTGGTCAGTGAAAACCAAAAAGTGCTCTCCCAGAAGGCAGTGTCTCCAACAACGTAAGGCATGAACAACAACTGCCAACTCTAGATCATGTGTTGGGTAGTTCCTCTCATGTGGCCTCAACTGCCGAGACCCGTAAGCAAGGACCCCATCTTCCTGCATAAGCACAGCTCGCGGCCCAATACTTGAATCATTATAGTAAACAGTATAGCACTTTCCCGGCTCGGGAAAGACCAGTATCGGTGCTGAAGTCAACCTCCCCTTCAGTTCCTGAAAGGATGACTCATAAGAATCTGACCATAAAAACTTCACCCCCTAATTGGTCAGACCTGTCAACGGTGCTGCTAGACGTGAATAGTTTTGTATGAAATTCTTGTAGTATCCTGCCCTCCCTAGAAAACTCCGCACCTCAAAGACATTCTTCGGATGCTCCCAGGAAACTACAGCTCTCACTTTTTCTGGGTCCACTAATACTCCTTTCTCTAAGATAACATGACCCATAAATTGAATCTGATCCATCCAAAATTGGCATTTCAAGAGTTTAACATATAACTAATGCTCTCTTAGTGTACTCAGAACGATCTCAAGATGTGTGGCATGGTCGGGTCAAGTGTGAGAGTACACTAAGATGTCATCCACAAAAACTACCACAAAGGAATCCAAGTATGGATGGAACACTCGGTTCACCAATGCCATAAAAACTGTTGGTGCGTTCGTGAGACGGAATAGCATGACCGTATACTCGTATAGAACATACCTGCTCCTGAAGGATATAAGAGGTATATCTGATGGTCTAATGCGCAACTAATGATAACCAGACCTCAAATCAATCTTTGAGAACCCCCGGTCTCCTCGAAGCTGATCAAAGAGGTCATCGATCATCTGCAAGGGATATCGATTATTGACCATCAACTGGTTCATCTTCCGATAAACCACACAAAGATAGAGGTTGTCGTCTTCCTTCTTTGCAAACAGGACAGGTGAACCCCAAGGAGAAGTAATGGGTCAGATGAAACCCTTTGCCTACAACTCCTCCAACTGCTTCTTGAGGTCCTGCAACTCAGGTGTAGCCATCCTATAAAGAGCAATGGACACCGGTGCTGCTTCTGGTACGAGCTCAATCGAGAAGTCTACCTCACGCTCCAGAGGAAAACCTGAAAATTCCTCTGGAATGACATCCTTGAAACGATCCACCACTGGAGGAAAGTCTAACAGTGAAGTACCCTGGTCATCCAGACAAATACTGGAAATCTGGGCTATAACTCTCCCAAGCCCATGATGCTCTGGTCCAGCTCTACCCGCCTTGACAACCCACTGGCCTCTATGAAGAAAAGACCCACCCTCTGGTGATACGAAACTCACCCTGCGGTGATAGCAATCAACGACTGCCAAGAAGGGAACCAACCAGTCCATCCCAAGAATGATATCATAGCCCGTCATCTCCAGGACATAGAGGTACCATAAGAAAATACACACTGCAACCTCAAGAGGGCACTCTCTACACTGCCGTACGCTAGATGTCCTTGTTCTCAACGGTGTGTCAAGTGTCAACATGTCGACAGATGAAAAGATACAGATCCCAAGGCTCTCCACAATAGAAAAAGAGATAAAACTATGTGAAGCACCAGTATCGAAAAGGGATAAAGATAAAACTAAGGCTACTAAGATCGTACCTCAAACTGTAAAAGGGCCAAGATCCTAGTCCTGATAGGTCTGATCCATGGAGAAAGTCTGTCCTGTACCACGGCCATGCGCCCCTGACTGACCAATCTGAGCTGATCCACTCTGTTGTCACTAATAACCTGGCGACTGACCACCACGGCCGCAACCTCCACCTCGGCCCGAATGGCCGGAAGAACTCCAGTTCCCAGACTGGTGAAAAACTGGTGAAGCATCTCCTGAACGCGGGGTCATAGAAGAAACCCTACCACCAGCTGAAGGTGATAAGATCTGACAAAATCACTGAAGATGGCCCATCTTGCTGCAAGATCGACACTCCATTGTAACTCTCTGACACTGGGGCCCAGTATGACCACCCCTACCACACTGGTAGCATACGACCTGGATTCCAGAAGATACTTCCTGCCTGCCCTAATCTCCTCGATAAGACTCTCTGCGGTGCTTCATACTATCCGTAGGAGGAACACTAGCTCTGGATGTTGAACCGCCCTGGCTCACAGCTACAGAATCCCTTAGGTTGCACTCAGTGATTAGTGCCTAGTTAATGATAGAGGATATCAAATTCAACCTGAAGATATTCACCTGGGAATGGATCTCCTACCTGAGACAGTCCTCAAACTTCCTAGCAAGGAACAACTCATCACCTTCTGGGATCGGCATGAAGCACTGCAGCTCGGTAAAGCGGGACGAGGACTCCATAACTGATAGAGTACCCTGCTACAGATTCATAAATTCCTGGGCTTGGTCGGCCCTCAAGGTCTCTGGGTAAAAGTAGTCATAGAAGGTGTGCGAAAACTCATCCCAAGACATACTCTTCTGGTTCCCTGAATGCGAGATAACCTCCCACCACCTCTTGATGGTGTCACGGAGCATATAGGTGGCCAGCTTTACCCTTTTATCTGGGGGTATCTCCAGATGCTCAAAGATCGTTAGTGTGGCCTCTAACCAAGACTCTGCAGTCTGGGGTCCTCCATCCCCTGAGAAATTAGGAGGATGTTGCTGTTGAAAGACCCGCATCAATTCATCCATCGACGGGGTAGGAGGCTGCGCTCCCTGAAAAGTCTGCATCATCCTCAGTAATTCCCCCCGGAACTGTGTATTGGCACATGCGACGGGTATAACTACTGGTGCCAAGGCTGGCACAGTAGGAGGATCTGCAAGAGGTCCCTAGTCGGCCATATCCGGTGTCTGATCACCGTCTGACAATTGACGTACAACCAAAGGACGTCTTAGAGGCATAGCTCTAAAAAGTTCAAAAGAAAACCTCAGATCAGAATTATCAAAGACTCATAACACAAGAGTACAGAACAGGGATACGAGAAGGAGACATTCGAGTTTATAAAACACAACTACACTGCATGTATAAAAACTACACGACATGTTCACTTAAACCAAGACATGGGCGTGTACTCCTACCTTCTCTGGTCGTGTAACACCCCAACTATATGGAGTGTTGTCCCCACACACGGTGTGTACTTGAAATCTCTTACCCTGCCCGAGTCTCTTCACACAGCTAACCCACATGGTCCTCTTTACCCTAGACTACACGGCGTGTTCACTAAGGATATGACGTGTACTTGACAAGGTTCCGGCAACCCGTGTTATTAGTTACATGGCTGGCTACATGGCTAACCCTTACACGGCGTGTTCCGAACAAACACGGCATATATATGAGAAGATAACACTGACCCATGTTGTTCATGACTTGGCTAGGTACCTAGAACAAGACTACACGACATGTTCTTTACCAACACGTCGTGTTCTACTCGAGCTTCCCTAGCCCGTGTTGTTAGTGACACGGTCGGGTACATGGCTCTATACTACAAGGCGTGCACCTACCGTACACAGCGTGTTCCTAAAGACATTTCCTCAACACCGTGTTCCTGCTCACACATTCAGTGACACGGTTTGAAACTACACGACATATAGTCATAAAGTACATGCCGTGTATTCTAGGTTTTTCCGGGCAGTAGCTCAGAAACTGCATCGAATCTCAGAAACACAGAAAAAAGTCATGAAGGTGCTAAATTATGATCTGTGAGGGCCCATAATCCTCAAGAACCAAATCCTGACATCCAATACATTCATATGTAAGGAAAACAGGTCAATGATTCACCAATTTCTGATTCAAGAGGGCCAATAACACCTCATGAACCAGAATTTGGAATTCATTTTAAGAAAATTACAATAAAAACAATTTCTCTATCAAAATGTAGGGATTATATCAAAACATTTATCACAACAACATGAATAATCTACACAAAGTCTATCAAAACAACATGCAATCGCTAATGCATCCTAGATGGCATGGCAAGAATTCATGGCATGTGATTTATAACAAGTCACTATATGATGCATGAGATGGAATACCCTCATCTCATCGGGTTGCGACAGAAATAGATCCATAATATTAACAACAATAACAACAAAAGTCATGTGGATCACTCTAGGTGAAATCATATCAACTGTAAAATCTCAAAACCATAAAACTGAAATAAACGAGGTAGTATGGATTTTCCCTGTACACGGGTTTGTTACTCATGGGCACATCTTATTACCAAGTACTGAATCCGTCTTATCCCTGGCTAAAGGGTCCAAACTGTAATCAAGAGAAAATAAGTCCTTTGATACCACTTTGTAACGTCCCGATTCTAGAAGACACCCAGAGGCGCCCCGTACCCGGTTGGTCACATGGCCTAAAGCGCATTTCCCCAAACGCCAGAGGCTTCCAACAAGTAGCGAGGGTCTTGGGTGTGATAGTGGGGAAACTCTGCCCTCATTGGCAAAGTACATAGAGGATGTAATTAAACATGAAAGAGCAGAAGCAGTAAATAACCAACAATAATAAACAGCGGAACAACTAAATCAACAAACTACTAGAGCTCATATATATATATATATGAAATAATGCATGATATATATCTAGGAAAGAATCCAAACAAGTCACAATGCTGAAAAATAAAATAGATCCAAAACAAGTAAAAAAAAGAAAGTAAACAGCTCCTCAGCATCACAAGCCAAAGCTTGGTCCCATGCTCTCCCGTCCCAAAGCAATCAAGTACCATAAGTCGAAGGGTGCTTTCCCTTTTCTATACCTGCAACAACATAGTCTGTTTAGGCCCAAAAAACATGACCCAAACAGGGTGTGAGACTAAATCCCAGTTGGAAACCACCCAAATATCTGTGCCTAACAGTCATTGAGTAAATGGAAGATAATAGTACAAAAGCAGTAAACATTAGTAGCCATAGCAGGCAGTAATCAGTAATTAGTAAACAAGATAATGCAACAAGTAGCGGTGAATCAACAGCTAACACAAACAGGAAACCCTCTAGGATGTACTCACAGCCATCCCCTCTGGTCCTAACTAAGAAGTACCACAACCGTCTGGGCAGTGCACTCAGCCTAACCCCTCTGGTTTGGTTATACGAAGTTATAAGACTCTCTGGGGAAGCTCACTCGGTCAATTCCCTTTATAGTCTAGGGTAGTCAGGGACTCTCTAATGAAGATCATGTGGTCTAACCCTCATGGCCCCAAGGTCTAGACACTCTCTAAGGAAGCTCACTCGGTCAATCCTCCTATAGCCTCAGGTATACCACAGACTCTCTAGGGAATCTCACTCGGCCAATTCCTCCTCTAGCCTGGGAAGGTTTTAAAGACATTCATACAAGGTAAAGACTCTCTGAGGAAGCTCACTCAGTCTACCCTCCTATAGTATATAATAACTAAGACTCTCTGGGAAGCTCACTCTGTCTATCCACTATAGTCTATAATTTTGAAGACTCTCTGAGGAAGCTCACTCGGTTTATCCCCGTATAGTCTATAATAACTAAGACTCTCTGGGAATCTCACTCGGTCTATCCCTTTTAGTATATAGCATCGGGTTCTCACGGTCCCATGCCAGTCAATGCATATTTATGCTATAGGGCCAGAGTACACCAATAGACCTACTTGGATAACCAAAGTACACCTGTAATGATACTTGGATAAACAGTCTACAACAACAAGCATGCTAACAACAACATTTCGTCCTACGATCACAAGGCATTGAAATAGGTACAACGGCCAAAGTATAAAGAGAACCAAAGGTTGCAATAAGAAAAAAGCATTGGAAAAACATCCCAGCATGAAAATTATCCAAAAACATGATCAATTTAACTCTACACAAGCATGAAAGTAAGGCAGGAATAACCACAAGGGAAAAAAGGTAAACACACAATACCCCGTTCACTGGTATTGGTGAAATTTTCACATAAAGCTCAAAGACCTCAAAAGGTAAGGCACAAACCACCTACCTCGATCCTAGGAGATCGATATAATTGAACCACAAGGCTTTATTCTCCTTAGAACGGAGTAGATCTATGAAAACACACAAAACAATCAACTAACAATAACTTACGAAAGAAGAGGAATTGGAAAACAAGGCTCTAGGAGAATGGAGAACTCACCACTGCGGTTCCAACGCAATTGACGGCGGTAAAATCATAGAACGGATGAAGGCATGGGGATTCAGAGAATTTCCACATCCATATGTCGTCTCTCAGTCGAACGAGACATAGAAGAAGACGATTTTGTCACTTATGTGCGACCCTGTTCCGTTTAACGAAAAAAAAAGAAAATACATAGTGTGTACCTCTTGAGTACATGGTGTGTACTCTATTTTTTCATACTCCACTTTAACCGGTCTTAACTTCATCCCAACACACCATGTGTGTGGCCCGGACACGTCCAGTACACGGCCTAGCGTGACAAGAAAGTATACTGAGTGTACTCAGAAAGTACACAGCGTGTACTTCAAAAAATTTCAGAAACTCCTCTTTTCTCAAAAATGACCAGAAATGGAGAAACATACCTGAAACAATGATCCAAATTCTTACAAAATTCCCCCCTTAATGAAATTCATCCCCGAATTTCCCTAGATAGGAGTAGAAGAAGAAACCATGAACAGCTCCGGCCACTATAATTGTACCTCGGCCTCCCTCTCCCAAGTCTCATCCTGCACTCGTCCATGTTTCCATAGCACTCATACTAGAAGAACAGACCGGCCATAGAGGACCTTCATACTGCGATCGAAAATCTGGATGGGACGCTCCTCAAATGACGCATCCGCTTCAAGCTCAACCTCCTTGGGTTGAAAGACATGAGACGGGTCTGAAAATAAAAGTCGGAGTTGGAAAAATGGAAGATGTCGTGCATAGCCCTGTACCTTAGAGGTAACTGCAATCGATAGGAAACCGGCCCAACTCTCTCCAACACCTGAAATGACCCGATGTAACGTGGTGAAAGCTTACCATGTCTCTGAATCCTCTTATGTCCCAACCTCGGTGCGACACGCAGGAAAACCTGATCCCTGACCTCGAACTCTAGAGGTCATCTCTACTGATCATCATAAGACATCTGCCGAGACTGTGTTGTAGCCATCCTATTCTGAATGAACTCTATCTGCTCTAAGGTCTCCTGAACTGCTTGAATCTGAGTTCTCCTGCTCAACGCATCTTCCACTGCGTTGCCCTTCCTTGGCGTATTGGCGAGCTTGAAGTCGAAAGACTAAATATATTCGACCCACCTGCGCTGTCTCATATTTAGATCATACTGGGTGAAGATATACTTAAGGCTTTTGTGGTCAGTGAAAACCAAAAAGTGCTCTCCCAGAAGGCAGTGTCTCCAATAGCGTAAGGCATGAAAAACAACTGCCAACTCTAGATCATGTGTCAGGTAGTTCCTCTCATGTGGCCTCAACTGCCGAGACCCGTAAGAAAGGACCCCATCTTCCTGCATAAGCACAGCTCGCGGCCCAATACCTGAATCATTATAGTAAACAGTATAGCCCTTTCCCGGCTCGGGCAAGACCAGTATCGGTGCTGAAGTCAACCTCCCCTTCAGTTCCTGAAAGGATGACTCATAAGAATCTGACCATAAAAACTTCACCCCCTTATTGGTCAGACCTGTCAGCGGTGCTGCTAGACGTGAAAAGTTTTGTATGAAATGCTTGTAGTATCCAGCCCTCCCTAGAAAACTCCGCACCTCAAAGAAATTCTTCGGATGCTCCCAAGAAACTACAGCTCTCACTTTATCTTGGTCCACTTATACTCTTTTCTCTAAGATAACATGACCCATAAATGGAATTTGATCCATCCAAAATTGGAATTTCAAGAGCTTAACATATAACTAATGCTCTCTTAGTGTACTCAGAACGATCTCAAGATGTGTGGCATGGTCGGGTCAAGTGTGAGAGTACACCAAGATGTCATCCACAAAAACTACCACAAAGGAATCCAAGTATGGATGGAACACTCGGTTCATCAGTTCCATAAAAACTGTTGGCGCGTTCGTGAGACGAAACAGCACGACCGTATACTCGTATAGAACATACCTGCTCCTGAAGGATATAAGAGGTATATCTGATGGTCTAACGCGCAACTAATGATAACCAGACCTCAAATAGATCTTCAAGAACACCCGGTCTCCTCGAAGCTGATCAAAGAGGTCATCGATCATCGGCAAGGGATATCGATTCTTGACCATCAGCTGGTTCATCTTCCGATAAACCACACAAAGATAGAGGTTGTCGTCTTTCTTCTTTGCAAACAGGACAGGCGAACCCCAAGGAGAAGTAATGGGTCAGATGAAACCCTTTGCCTAAAACTCCTCCAACTGCTTCTTGAGGTCCTGCAACTCAGGTGTAGCCATCCTACAAAGAGTAATGGACACCGGTGCCGCTCCTGGTAGGAGCTCAATCGACAAGTCTACCTCACGCTCCAGAGGAAAACCTGAAAAGTCCTCTGGAATGACATCCTTGAAACTATCCACCATTGGAGGAAAGTCTAACTATGAAGTACCCTGGTCATCCAGACAAATACTGGAAATCTGGGCTATAACTCTCCCAAGCCCATGATGGTCTGGTCCAGCACTACCCGGCTTGACATCCCACTGGCCTCTATGAAGAAAAGACCCACCCTCTGGTGATACGAAACTCACCCTGCGGTGATAGAAATCAACGACTGCCAAGAAAAGAACCAACAAGTCCATCCCAAGAATGATATCATAGCCCGTCATCTCTAGGACATAGAGGTCACATAAGAAAATACACACTGCAACCTCAAGAGGGCACTCTCTACACTGTCGTACGCTAGATGTCCTCATTCTCAACGGTGTGTCAAGTGTCAACATGTCAGCAGATGAAAAGATACAGAGCCCAAGGCTCTCCACAATAGAAAAAGAGATGAAAATATGTGAAGCACCAGTATCGAAAAGGGCTAAAGATAAAACTAAGGCTACTAAGATCGTACCTCAAACTGTAAAAGGGCCGAGATCCTAGTCCTGATAGGTCTGATCCATAGAGAAAGTCTGTCCTGTACCACGACCATGCGCCCCTAACTGACCAATCTGAGCTGATCCACTCTATTGTCACTAATAACCTGGTGACTGACCACCACGGATGCAACCTCCACCTCGGCCCGAATGGCCGGAAGAACTCCAGTTCCCAGACTGGTGAAAAACTGGTGAAGCATCTCCTGAACGCGGGGTCATAGAAGAAACCGTACCACCAGCTGAAGGTGATATGATCTGACAAAATCACTGAAGATGGCCCATCTTGCCGCAAGATCGGCACTCCATTGTAACGCTCTGACACTGGGGCCTAGTATGCCCACTCCTACCACACTGGTAGCATACAACCTGGCTTCTAGAAGATACTTCCTGCCAGCCCTAATCTCCTCGATAAAACTCTCTGCGGTGCTTCATACTATCCGTAGGAGGAACACTAGCTTTGGATGTTGAACCGCCCGGGCTCACAGATACATAATCCCTTAGGTTGCGCTCAATGATTAGTGCCTAGTTGATGATAAAGGATATCAAATTCAACCTGAAGATATTCACCTGGGAATGGATCTCCTGCCTGAGACCGTCCTCAAACTTCCTAGTAAGGAACAACTCATCACCTGCTGGGATCAGCATGAAGCGCTGCACCTCGGTAAAGCGGGACGAGGACTCCATAACTGAAAGAGTACCCTGCTGCAAATTCATAAATTCCTGGGCTTGGTCGGACCTCAAGGTCTATGGGTAAAAGTATTCATAGAAGGTGTGAGGAAACTCATCCCAAGACATACTCTTCTGGTTCCCTGACTGCGAGATAACCTCCCACTACCTCTTGATGGTGTCACAGAGCTTATAGGTGGCCAGCTTTACCCTTTTATCTGGGGGTATCTCCAGATGCTCGAAGATCATTAGCGTGGCCTCTAACCAAGACTCTGCAGTCTGGGGTCCTCCATCCCCTGAGAAATTAGGAGGATGTTGCTGTTGAAAGACCTGCATCAATTCATCCATCGACGGGGTAGGAGGCGGCGCTCCATGAAAAGTCTGCATCATCCTCAGGAATTCCTCCCGGAACTGTGTATCGGCACCTGTGACGGGTATAACTACTGGTGCCAAGGCTGACAAAGTAGGAGGATATGCAAGAGGTCCCTAGTCGGCCATATCCGGTGTCTGATCACCATCTGACAATTGACGTACAACCAAAGGACGTCTTAGAGGCATAGCTCTAAAAAGATCAAAAGAACACCTCAGATCAGAATTATCAAAGACTCATAACACAAGAGTACAAAACAGGGATAGGAGAAGGAGACATTCGAGTTTATAAAACACAACTACACTACATGTATAAAAACTACACGACATGTTCACTTAAACCAAGACATGGGCGTGTACTCCTACATTCTCTGGTCGCGTAATACCCCAACTATATGGAGTGTTGTCCCCACACACGGTGTGTACTTGAAATCTCTTACCATGCCCGAGTCTCTTCACACAGCTAACCCACATGGTCCTCTTTACCCTAGACTACACGGCGTGTTCACTAAGGATATGACGTGTACTTGACAAGGTTTCGGAAACCTGTGTTATTAGTTACATGGCCGGCTACATGGCTAACACTTACACGGCGTGTTCCGAACAAACACGGCGTATATATGAGAAGATAACACCGACCCATGTTGTTCGTGACATGGCCAGGTACCTAGAACAAGACTACACGACATATTCTTTACCAACACGTCGTGTTCTACTCGAGCTTCCCCAGCCCGTGTTGTTAGTTACACGGTCGGGTACATGGCTCTATACTACATGGCGTGCACCTACCGTACACAGCGTGTTCCTAAAGACATTTCCTCAACACTGTGTTCCTGCTCACACATTCAGTGACACGGTTTGAAACTACACGAAATGTAGTCATAAAGTACATGCCGTGTATTCTAGGTTTTTCCGGGCAGTAGCTTAGAAACTGCATCGAATCTCAGAAACACAAAAAAAAGTCATGAAGGTGCTAAATTATGATCTGTGAGGGCCCATACTCCTCAAGAACCAAAGCCTGACATCCAATACATTCATATGTAAGGAAAACAGGTCAATGATTCACCAATTTCTGATTCAAGAGGGCCAATAACCCCTCAGGAACCAGAATTTGGCGTTCATTTTAAGAAAATTACAATAAAAACAATTTCTCTATCAAAATTTAGGGATTCTATCAAAACATCTATCAGAACAACATGAATAATATACACAAAGTCTATCAAAACAACATGCAATCGCTAATGCATCCTAGATGTCATGGAAAGAATTCATGGCATGTGATTTATAACAAGTCACTATATGATGCATGAGATGGAATACCCTCATCTCATCGGGTTGCGACAGAAATAGATCCATAATATTAACAACAATAACAACAAAAGTCATGTGGATCACTCTAGGTGAAATCATATCAACTGTAAAATCTCAAAACCATAAAACTGAAATAAACGAGGTAGTATGGATTTTCCCTGTACACGGGTTTGTTACTCATGGGCACATCTTATTACCAAGTACCGAATCCGTCCTATCCCTGGCTAAAGGATCCAAACTTTAATCAAGAGAAAATAAGTCCTTTGATACCACTTTGTAACGTCCCGATTCTAGAAGCCACCCAGAGGCGCCCCGTACCCAGTTGGTCACATGGCCTCAAGCGCATTTCCCCAAACGCCAGAGGCTACCAACTAGTAGCGAGGGTCTTGGGTGTGATAGTGGGGAAACTCTGTCCTCATTGGAAAAGTACATAAAGGATGTAATTAAACATGAAAGAGTAGAAGCAGTAAATAACCAACAATAATAAACAGCGGAACAACTAAATCAACAAAATACTAGAGCTCATATATATATATATATATATGAAATATTTCATGATATATATCTAGGAAAGAACCCAAACAAGTCACAATGCTGAAAAATAAAATAGAGCCAAAACAAGTAAAAAAAAGAAAGTAAACAGCTCCTCAGCATCACAAGCCAAAGCTTGGTCCCATGCTCTCCCGTCCCAAAGCAATCAAGTACCATAAGTCGAAGGGTGCTTTCCCTTTTCTATACCTGCAACAACATAGTCTGTTTAGGCCCAAAAAACATGACCCAAACATGGTGTGAGACTAAATCCCAGTTGGCAACCACCCAAATATCTGTGCCTAATAGTCAGTGAGTAAATGGAAGATAATAGTACAAAAGCAGTAAACAGTAGTAGCCATAGCAGGCAGTAATCAGTAATTAGTAAACAAGATAATACAACAAGTAGCGGTGAATCAACAGCTAACACAAACAGGAAACCCTCTAGGATGTACTCATAGCCATCCCCTCTAGTCCTAACTAATATGTACCACAACCGTCTGGGCAGTGCACTCAGCCTAACCCCTCTGGTTTGGTCATACGAAATTATAAGACTCTCTGGGGAAGCTCACTCGGTCAATTCCCCTTATAGTCTAGGGTAGTCAGGGACTCTCTAATGAAGATCACGTGGTCTAACCCTCATGGCCCCAAGGTCTAGACACTCTCTAAGGAAGCTCACTCGGTCAATCCTCCTATAGCCTCAGGTATACCACAGACTCCCTAGGGAATCTCACTCGGCCAATTCCTCCTCTAGCCTGGGAAGGTTTTAAAGACATTCAAACAAGGTAAAGACTCTCTGAGGAAGCTCACTCAGTCTACCCTCCTGTAGTATATAATAACTAAGACTCTCTGGGAAGCTCACTCTGTCTATCCACTATAGTCTATAATTTCGAAGACTCTCTGAGGAAGCTCACTCGGTTTATCCCCGTATAGTCTATAATAACTAAGACTCTCTGGGAATCTCACTCAGTCTATCCCTTTTAGTATATAGCATCGGGTTCTCATGGTCCCGTGTCAGTCAATGCATATTTATGCTATAGGGCCAGAGTACACCAATAGACCTACTTGGCTAACCAAAGTACACCTATAAAGATACTTGGATAAACAGTCTACAACAACAAGCATGCTAACAAAAACATTTCGTCCTACGATCACAAGGCATTAAAATAGGTACAACGGCCAAAGTATAAAGAGAACCAAAGGTTGCCATAAGAAAAAAGCATTGGAAAAACATCCTAGCATGACAATTATCCAAAAACATGATCAATTTAACTCTACACAAGCATGAAAGTAAGGCAGGAATAACCACAAGGGAAAAAAGGTAAACACACAATACCCCGTTCACTGGTATTGGTGAAATTTTCACATAAAACTCAAAGACCTCAAAAGGTAAGGCACAAACCACCTACCTCGATCCTAGGAGATCGATATAATTGAACCACAAGGCTTTATTCTCCTTAGAACGGAGTAGATCTATGAAAACAAACAAAACGATCAACCCACGATAACTTACGAAAGAGGAGGAATTGGAAAACAAGGCTCTAGGAGAAGGAAGAACTCACCGCTGCGGTTCCAATGCAATCGACAACTGTCAAATTTGAGAACAGATGAAGGAGTGGGGATTCGGATAAGTTCCATGGTCGTACAATGTCTCTCGGACGAATGGCACCTAGAAGAAGATTATTTTGTCGCTTAGGCGTGACCCTAGTCCGTTTAATGAAAAAAATACACGGAATGTACTTCTTGAGTACACAGCGTGTACTCTATTTTTCCATACTCCGATTTAAGAGGTCCCCACTTCATCCCTACACACCGTGTGTGTGGACCGGACATGTCCAGCACACATCCTGGTGTGGCAAGAAAGTACATGGTGTGTACTTCAAAAATTTACAGAAACTCCTCTTTTATAAAAAACAACCAGAAAAGGAGAAACAAACCTGAAACAAAGATCCGGGTTCTTTCAGCATTCATGAAATACTTAATATTATTAAATGATAATATATCATTTTATTTTTGACATTTTCATTCACTGAATGATGATAACTTTATTCATTTATGTGTGGACTATCACCTTCACGAAGTGATGTGAATCTCTTTTCATCAGCACACCACATGGATAACATGAATACATATTTATAAAAAATTAAAATTTTATTTATCATATTAATATAATTCTTTAAAAATAAAATATTTTTTATCTTCTTTAAATAATGATATTTGGAAAATCGAAAAGTTACTCATTCGTACATATAGACTACCATATCTAATATCATAACGTAATTTATTTCTCAAAACCATCATTCGTGATTGTTATTAAATGTATATTTTATGTAAAATATGATAATTATTTCATGATTATTATTATTTATATTCTATAATGGTGATCATTGTAATAATATTGAATGTAAAAAAATCAAAAAATATATTAAAAGAAGATATTATTACCCAAAAAGTGATTTTAACATGGAATTGTTAATAAACTCTTAATAAATAGTCAAAATTATATCATATGTGGTGTGATATAAATAATTTTAATTCTATAATATATTTATAATAAAATTATATTTATTATACATGATGTTCTAACATGTAAGAAGGAATTCAAGATTTCAGGTAAGAGATTTCTAGCCTATCTTTTATTTCTAGATGACATATGAAAATTCATGACTCATTTCTTTTTCGTCCATTATATAATACCCTTATGAATTGTTATATAAATAAAATAGTTATTTTAATTATATTAAATGTTTCATTTTATGTTATTATTTATTTTTTCTTATGATTTAATATATTTTTTAAGTTGTAAAGTAACTATGTCTCACTTTTTACTTATATGACACACATTTCATATTCACCACCTATTTATTTTACATTGTTTATATACTTACCATGAATTGTTTATGATAACTATTTGGGAATTCTTTTTGTTTACATATCCATTTTATTTTATCTCTTTTATGGTGTTTAAAGTTGAAAATATAGAAAATAGGTATGGTATTTTTGTAACAAATTTTCTTATTTTACAAAGAAATTATGTTATGAAACAATCATAAATTATGAGGTGTATATATAATCCCATTAAAATTTAATATTAGGAATTTATTTATTATAATTATATTCTTTGTTTTATCTAATATTACTCTTTAATGGGGCTTCAAATTCAATTTTATAAAGTGGTATGAATTTCAATTATACAATCTCATCATTTATCAGGATTATTTATATAGAATGTGTTGAGGGTCAAGCCCCATTTTATTCAACAAAAAATATAGGAAATACATTTTGAAAATGGGTTTGGGGGAACCCAAACAAATCATTGGAAAAAATTCCATGAATATTGAAATCCTAAAGGGATTACATGGTACAAAATAATCAAAGGAAAACCCCAATCAATCAAGTTGTGATGCAAGTCTCATCCCCCCCCCCCCACACCACTAGAAAAATGAAACAATGGAGTCTATCAATGGTGAGATGTCACCCCCTACCAAGAAGTTATGTCATGCTGGAAAAAACATGGAAGAAAAACCCTAGTTATATAAGGATGAGGAAGGATGGTTGGATGACATGTGATAGCACACTTATCCCTCTTTCGATTTGCCCACCTGACAAGCAATAAAAATCACTGTAATTCCACCCTGATGAAATAAAAACCTTATTGTCCAATATGTTTAGGATGTAAAAATTAAGGTGCCCATATATTCAAAAGAAAAAATATGACTGATTATGGTTTTCAAAACACCCATATATCCATTGAGGTCACCCACCCAACAATATCTTCATATACCACACAAAATGAAACCAGATAAGGACCAATGCATGAATTTACTTCAGAAATCCTAATAGATTCAAACCATCGCAGACCATTATAAGATAAAAATTATACATATTGAAAAAACAATGGAGAAAAAAAATCTAGATGATAATGATTCTATATATTCCTACAGAATCCAATCTGGATCAACACCAAGTATTTAAGAAAACCCATAGAATTCAGCCAAAATAGTCCTCAATGTGTTGAACCTAATGTATCCCCAAACCTCAGTTACCATATGACATAGAAGTAACAACTAAAATATGAAGTGCATCATGGAGTGAACCTGAGTTTCTAAAGGTGCATCACGGAATGCACCAGAGTAGTTGGAAGGAACATCACAGAGCATTGGAGTAGCCAGAAAGAGCATCACTCTATCAAGGGACTGAGATATGTGACTAGACCACAAAGCATCATCCTCCTCTAAAAAGACCACCATGACCAACATGATAAGGAGACCATGTTGAGAGACCAGATCTATTGAGCATGAGAATGAAAATCCACTGCCAGATAACTTTGAGAAAATATATGTGGTTCTCATCATCAGATCCATCATCATTAAAACATTAGAGATGTTGAAATATGAAACAATACGAGCTGTGAAAGGAGAGAAGATGGTCAACCAAGGGATAGAGTACCCATAAAAAGAAGTTAATATGAAGAATCTGTAACGAAGATCCATGATCTAGAGAATAATTGACCACCGAAGACTTAGCCGTCGAGTGATGGGAGAAGTATTTGAGATATTGTTACAAAGGAACCCAAAGAATGCGAGGAATGTGAGGGAACCCTAGCGCGCTGCTAGGTGATTACAGAACCATCATTTGGATTATTTATGATTATATTTAAAAATATGAAATATTATGATCCATATTTCAATAAACACATAAAATTTCTTCTACTTTAGATTTGGGTCACAATAATACATTTTTCCTATCATTTCCCACTGTTTAGGTACTCTGTAGTTTAAAATAATGTTTTTAATAAAAATCATATTTATTTCTCTCTTCAGTCCAAAAAAAATCCTATTCCAAAAAAAAATGTTTTATGAAAATGTTTATAATTTTTTATTAATATTCTCTAAAATAGTTATTAATAAAAAATTTACTCACATTTTTAATTTAAAAAATTGTTTTGATTGGAATCTTTTTGTCATTTTATAAAACCATACTCATTTGTCTTTTATTGAAAATGTGATTGGAGTATTTCTTTTAACATTTATGTCATGAATGGAATTTACCATGGTCATAACCATCACTTCCTCTAAATTTACCTATATATGTTTTCAAGGATATTTTCAAATAAAATTATTTTGAAAATATTTTATGATTTGAAAATTTATTTTCAAATAAATGTCATTTTTCATAAGAAATATTCTATGTGATCTTTTAAAATCCATTTCCATCTGTGATGAAATCTATTTAGGTAACTTATTATTTTCTTGGTATATACAAACATTATACCATTATAATTCTTTCTTTTAATGGTTTATGATTATATGTTGTTTATGAAATCTTGTTTAATTCCATGAGCCATTCCATAACATGATTTCTTATAAAACCCACTTCTTTTTTCATGGGTTATACTATGATAAAATGTTGAAGTGATTATTAAACCTATATGTTTTCTATATGTGATGATATAGTGAAATATTTATGAAACCCATTTCATTTTATAAGTTATGATATGATGGAATGTTTATGATCATTTGGAACACATATATACAATTTTCACAATATAACTGGTGGGACCTATATCTCCCTCCAATGCATTGGGTGATGAGTAATTTTATATGAGATCAAGGGTATGAAAGAGGTTATCCCAAAATTGAAAGAGGGTATAAAAGAGGTTATACCAAACCCAAAGGGGTTATAGAAGATGTTATCCCATGCTTGAAGTCGGTACATGAATGGTCAGACCAATCTGAACATGTTATGAATGTCTTGGTGTGTAGCCTTGACATAAAATTTTCTTTGATTATATATATTTTAAAATTAAATTTATTATATATATATGTTATGATCTAATTCCTCATGTTATTTTATTTATTTACGATTCACGTCTTATGAGCTTCCAATATTTATGCCATTTCCCAATATTTTTATCTTTGATATGCAAGGTATGGTTTTCAATTGTTATGTTCAGATTATCATACCCTTATAATCACATTATGTTTATATATTTTACTTGTTTTCCATTAACAAGAATCTGAGCTCACTCTATGTTATGCTTCCTTTCACTAGGTTATGATTAAAGGTTATATGTATGGTATATCTATAAAGATTATTTAATGGGAAGATATATATACTGGATATTGATAATAATTCCTTGAATAAATTGGTGTTTCACCTAGTCTCCAAATTCTATATACTATTATCGTTCATAGGGATGTGTTTGTGTAATTTAAATAATTTTCATCTAAAAAAATTAATAGCCATGAATGGGAATCTTATGTCACTATAAATTCTCCCTTCACATGACCTTCGGTTGATCCTTTTTTTTGTTAAAAACAATGAAGGTTCAACAAGACTTTTCATTAACTATAGTCCTTTGAATAACATCCCTACAAAGAAAAATTATATTTTGGCTCAAGTAAATGATTTACCAAATCTTCTCTAAAGAGCATAGTATTTTTTAAAGGTTGATATCTAGTCGGGGTACCATAAGTTGAAAGTAACGGAAGAAGTTATTTTGAATATTGCATTTTATACTAGATGCGAGCATTATGAGTTTGTTGTTATTCCCTTTATGTTATCGAATTCATGTATATTATTTATTTACCTTATGAATATATTTTTCTATTAATTCATTTATATGATTTTTTGTTTTTATTTATAATATTTTAGTGTATTCTAAAGGTCATTAGGAACATGAAAGACACCTAAGGATTTTTTTAAACCTTAAAATAAAATAAAATATATTGAAAATTTTAGGAAGTGTGAATTTTGGATGCATCTGATTTATTTCCCTAGTCATATTATATATAATTATGGCATAAAAGTTGACCTTGATAAAACTTAATTTGTTGAAGAGTGACCATTACCTATAAATATAACAAAGATTGGTAGTTTCCCTGGACTATTATGTTATTACCAATGGTTTGTTGAAAACTTTGCTCAATTATCTACCCCATTTTATAGGTTAACTTGAGAAGGATTGAAATTAATCAAGATAATTGAATGTGATATTTTATATCCAGAAATGGTTAATGTTTCATCTACATTGATGGTTTGTTAAAGGCATTAGGTTCTATCTTAATATAGAATGATCCAGTAATTGATTATTATTAGCATCAATTGAAACCTCACAAGTTATAGTACCCTACACATTATATGTAATTAAATATAGTGGTTTTTTATTTAAAAAATTTTTGTTAACCTTTTTATAGTGTAAAGTTTGAAATATATATTAGTCACAAAAATTGAAGTAAATATTCAATAAAAAATAATTTAACACAAGATCGAGCAAATGGATTGAACTAATCAAGTATTATGGTTTCATGATTCATTATGATTATGGAAAATAAAAAAAAGTGTATAATGTTTTGAGTTAGAAAAATAATGCTAAATTAATCATGTTGCATTTGAATTGTGTCACTTTGGTTAATGATTTGATGAATTTTGATAAAGAAGTTTTGGATGTATAGACATCCTCTATTTTTTTTAGGTTTTAGTGTAATCAATTTTTTAAAAATAATTAAGTCAGGTCAAAAGGAGGATAATGATTTGTAAGGAAAAGGAGGAATTGTTTTGAGAAGGGTAAGTTTCTTTGTTTTAATATGGATTAATAAGGTGTTTAGTGTTTTGAAAAATATTATATATGCCTTATGATTCCAAATTTATGAAAGATTCTTTTAGTGAAGATCATAGTTATTCGTTTTATTTTCATGTAGGAAGCATTGTGCTGTATTAGGATATTTAGGATTATTACTAATAGGATGGAATGACAATATATATTTCCAACTTTACCATGAAATGTTTAACTTCTTATAATATTAAATTAGAATAAAATTTATAAAAGGGAATTCTTCATTCTTTTCTGGTGCCAAAGTTGAAATAAGAATATTTATAAATGTATTTTATGGTGGGATTACCAAATACTATATGAGGTAACAAAGTGATCATGGTTTTTGATGATTTATTAACAAAAATTCATATTTGTTTCCAATTTAAGGTATTATATAATTAAATTATATTTATCAGCTTTATGTAAAGGGGATAGTCTAGTTACATGGAGTTATTTTCCTTATTATATCAAACCATGATTCCATATTCACATCTAATTTTTTGAAAGGACTGCAGAAGTCGTTGGGTACTGAATTAAATTTCATTACATCTTTTCATCCATAATTTGATGGCTAGTATGAGTGGATGATCCAAACTATGGATGATTTTATTTTTTCATGTTTATTTGTTTAAAATGGATATAGGTATCAAAATCATTCGTTAGTATAATTTTCTTATTAAAATTTTTCCATTTGAATATATAGATGAAACCTTTTGGGTCATATTATGGAAAGTGGTTTTGAATGTACTATTTCAGTGAGAAAATATGAGAAACAAAGTTATTGAGAGTAGAGTTGGTAGAATAAATAGGTGAAAAGGTCCTGTTTATTTACTAACAAATGAGGACAGCTCATAGAAGGTTGAAAATTTAAGCAGTTAACTAGAGAAAATATATTTTCATTGATGCAGGTGACCATGTTTTTTTTAAAGTATCATCCTGGAAAAGTGTTTTGTGTTTTTGTAAAAAGGGGAATATGAGAGAATATTTCATTGCACCATATAAACTCTTGGTGAAAGTTGAATCAGTTTCCTACCAAGTGTATTTTCCCCTGAGATTATCCTATGTACACAATAATTTTCTTGTATCTATGTTAGGAAAATATGAATCGGATTCATCGCATGTTTTGATATCAAAAATAGTTGAGTTGGAATAGAATATTTATTATGGGAAATAACGAGTTTTGATTATTATATGCAGAGAGAATGTGTTGTGGAATAAAGTGATTTACATGGTTAAGGTATTATGAAAAAACCCTATTGTTGAAGAGGAAACATTAGAATATGAAAACGTTACTAGGGAAAAAGTTATCCACCAATTTAATAAGAGTATAAAATTGTGCGATTTGTTTTTGTAAATTTAGGGAATAATTTAACAACCTAGTTAATGATATAGTAAATAATTTTATTTAATAATTTTTTTATATTCACTATAAAATATTACTTAATTTTTATATTAAAAAGGAAATAGTTTTAGCTAAACACTTTTTGTATACAATTTTAATTAAGATATTAATATCTAAATTTTAGAATCTAAATTTGAAAAATTAATTTCCTTTTTAAAATATACATATTCAAATTAACTTACTGTTTACGTTTTATATTTTTCATAAAATATTTATTTTTCTACGAATAATGAAACTTGTAGATTTTTTTAAAGAAGTCATTTATATTGAATAAATTAAGTAATTTAAAAGAACCATTATGATTTTCATATGATTTTACATAAAATATGTATTCATTATTTGTATTTAGTCTAATTAATTAATTATGAATAATCTCTTTATGGGATTTTACTATAAGTTTAATTTTATGTTTAAAGCGGATTGTTTTTTAGAACTATTTTAATGTACATAACGTTTCTATATTTTCATTAATTAAACTAACCACCCAATGAAGAATATTTTATATTAAATTTATGGATTTTATATCATGAAAAATCAATTTTAATTCATTAAATTGTTATTATTATTCATAAAGATAATATAATATCATATTTTCCCTGAAAAATACACTTCTTGAAAAACAATTTTTTTCATGTTTTTGGGTTTAATTTTTAATTAAATTTTCCAAATATATTACCTTATCTTGGAAAATTGGTTTTCATATTTTAAAAAATCATAATTTATATTATCTAATATGGTTAAATATTTGTTTTACCATAATTTATAGTGAAAACATTAAAAATTAATTATTGTGTTTATGTGGAAAACAGGTCTAACGAGGGTTAAAATAAAAAGATAAAGGTTAAAATGAACTAAATACTTGTATAAAATATATTATAAGGAAATATTTCATCCTTATCATGTATAATTCTAAAAAATGGTCTATTTTGGATCCCTTATTCACGTGAAAAATGTGGGTAAACTTTTTTCATTTAAAAAATTACAACTGATCCACTCATCTCGCTTGTAAAAGGCTATAGTGACTCGAGCCCAGAAAGCCCAGTTCCAATGTCTTCTATCAATTATATGGATATGATTAAAATTAATCAAATTCCAAAGGTCCTATCAGTTTATTAGTTTTGTTAAACCAGATATATACATGAGTCTTCCATTAAAAATTAATACACTAATTACAACATAATGTTTTTCTTAATAATTTTTAGGATACTAACTCTATTCGTTCTAGAGTATCCTTGAATATATTTCATAGTACACATCATGGATTTATATTAAAGGAAATATAATAATTATGATATTAAATTCTCAGTAATGGTAAATTACAACATAAGAAATAATAAATCAATGACAATAGTCAATATAGAAAGGAAAATAACTAAACACACAAGCCATGTAACTAAAAAATTGAATAGAAGTGTGTAAAAAATATGTCATGTTAATAACTAGAAACAAAATATATTTAAATAAATAGATAAGGAGAAATAAATATGGTAATTAAAGAAAATGAATCACACACCATTTAATCAATGAACTGAAAACTAAATATATCCATAGATATGTCGATGCAAAATCTCGTAGAGGAATAATAACTGAAACTATATGAGGGAAGTTTTTAATTATTTAATGCCATGTTTCCAATGTACATTGAACCACTACCATCAAGACCTTTTAAAATATGATTTTTTATATTGGGTAAAAATCCATCTAAATCGGCTAGCCAACTAACTCATCCCATGAGACTACCAATGCATCAATGGGATATCTATAACCAGGACACACCTGTATTGTACTTGTCTAAAACCTTCCTCGCATATTGAATAATTGATTTAACAATGTGCCTTATTAAATATCTATACCGAGTATAAGGTACAGATTATAAGTATTTCCCCAAATAAACAAATTACATTCAATGTAAACACTATATGAAAACTGTATATAGTTTAGGAAATGAACATAAACATGATAAATGATATAGAAAATTAGGGGAAATTAAATGTTCAATGATCATTAGAAATGGAATATATCAAGGGTATAGAAAAGGAATCAGTGAAGTGAATATGAATACTATCCATTAAAAAATAAATCATAAACCATCCAAAGGAAGAATAAGGGTGGTATCAATAAAAAATATCCCAAGTGCAATAAAAATAAATAGTTATTGTCATCAGTGAATAGAAAGACTATAAATATATCTTTTAAAAACATTCTTGAGTAAAATATCATTTTCTTTTGAAAAACCATTTGAAAAAATATTTCTTTGAAAATAAATTTCAAAAAAAATTCTTTAAAAATGAATCTTTTTAAAAATGAAAAGAAATATTTGTAGGAATAGAGGTCAGTAAATCTGTACATGTTGTACAAGGTAAAAATAACATTCCTTTTACAGGGTTAAAAGGATATCAAAATTCATTGTTCGGAAAGAGATAAGAATATTAAATTGAAAACATCAGTAAAAGATAAAAATAGTAAACATTTACTTAAAAATCATTTTAAAAACATTTTTCTAAAAATTTTCCTAAAACAAGTTTTTTAGAATAAAATAGGTTCTCCGACTAAAGAGAGAAACTATGTCATGTTTTCTTCAAAACATTTTCTAAAATAGCTTGAGTACTAAAGTGTGGGAAAATGCAACAAATACTTTAAAGGGTCATGAATAACCGTATGATCAGAAAATTAAATTCTTTCTTGAACATTGTTCAAAAAATTTTGTTTAATGGAAATAATGTTTAAAGATCATTATTATTATTTTTAAGGTAAATAATCTTTAATCATTCAAAAGTATCCTATACAACATTGATAATTTCAAATAATAATACTCATTAAATAATGAAATTAAAAGAAATTTATAATATCATGATATTAATTAGATTTATTATATTTCATTTAAAATGGTATTATATAATCTATATTAAAGAAACTTGGTGCATAACAACAAATAAGTCTCAATGAAATGTAATTAGATATGAAATACGCTAACATGTGTTTCCTTTCAGGTGAACATCCTTTATCTTCCAGTAAAATAAAATTATGTTAATTATTTAATTTCATGAGGACCTTTTTCTTTTTTATAATTACTTTTATTTCACGTATTAACATGTTTTATAAAACTACTAAATCAATTATGTTTATGCTAAGGGTTTTGAATAATTCAGTTAATGTGTTAAAAAAAACTTTGGTAAGTCAATTATGGCCATAGGGGTAATTATATAACATATCCAAAATAAAAATAATGAAATAATAATAAAATTTATAATTCAATTATACTTTTAAAACCAATCATTAATTATTTGTATGAAAAATTAATCAATGCTTTAATCCTCATGATGGTAGGCCATACGTACATATGAGTAAATTTCCCATTTTTCAAGGATTATTATGGAAAGAAGGTATGTAATGCCATATCTTTATAGAATGATGATTATATCATTTTTAAAATGTTATTTAATCATATATATTTATATATATAATTATTTTAATGTAAAGGGAATCACATTGTGCCGAGGAGGCGGCAGTCTACACATCTACAAATGATGTTATCACTTTTTAAGAATGTGAAGGGGTGTTAAAGAAATTGATATATATTATATTTATTGAAAGGTAATTATTTAATTAATATAATATATATTTTTTCAATGTAACATTTTTTAAATTAAAATAACCCTTTATACATTCTATGTATCATGTGAATGAATGACACTGCTTTTAGGTGGCAGTAGTCCACACCTCTCAAAATGATGTTATCGTATTCCCATAACATATAGTCCATAACGATATGTAATATAAAATAATTATAGAAGTATAAATACATTTTAAATATCATATTAAACATATCTAAATATATTATCAATCATAATGACCACCATGATATGTGGTAAAGGAAGAAAAAACTATTATTGTTTTGTGAGGTGGTAGTTCGTCATTCACATAAATGTTATGTTCATTACCCATCAGATAAGAGTGTGCATAAGTTTAGGTAGAATCATTATTGTAAAAACATCCTAGTGTAATTAGGATATTTTTTTTGTTATATAATCATGGAATAAGAAGATTTTAGGCAGTGTATAATGGGAATAAAAGTAAATATATTAACGAAAGATGTTACCTCTGAATCGAGTAACTCTTTTTGGTTTCACCAGAGGGATTTATTACAATGATTAAGGTAAAATTAACATTCATAAGGTACTAAAAATTAATATGAAGGGACAAAAATACCTTGTATTGATTTCAAACGGGGACTAAATTACCGATTTACTGTAGCAGCATTGTAGTAGTGATGACACTATAGCGGCAGATGTACTGTAGCTGGAACTGTAGCAGTGGCGGTACTGTAGCAACCCAGGTACTATATAAGTAATATTAAATGGAGGGACCTTTGGGGAAAAATGGGCTTTTATGACTCCTTTATTTTGGTCTATGCAATGGGTCTCCCTATTCCCAGAAGAAAAAAAGAGGTATTTCCTTTGATTTAATAATAAAATGAGGCTTCAGTCCAAACCGTTAAAAAAAATAGGGCAACTCCTTTTGGTTTGCACCAAAGGGATTAATTAGATTGTTTTCTTCACAATGTGCAGATTATAGGATGATTTGATGGATGTTTAGGATGTATTTTGGTGGATATTAGTATTGATAAAGTGTATTTAGAGATGTGAGCAAGTGGGAGGAGAGGAGGACCTTTAGTATTGGAGGAGTGGCACTATTGTAATATTTTAAAAAAAGAATTCCATACATATTTTTCACCTTGAAAGTGGATCCCATAATGGTAAAATTTTGTACAATTTTTTATAGGATAAAAATATGGCCATTCAATGGCTCTTTGAAAATACTATAGGTTATTTGGTTCCTTAAGATTAGAGATTAGTCCCTTATTAAGCTTAATTTTACCTTAATCATTGTAATTAATTTTATTTAATTTCACTAATATTTCAGGTAAAAAACTAAATCAAAATTATTATAAATTAAAAATAATTATTCCTCCAAATATATAATCAATTATTCCAAATTTTAAACTTAGAAGTGGCAGAAATTAATTTTAAATTTAATCTCATAGACGAAACAACGATTCTGGTTTCTAAAGTAAAAACGTCCAATGGTTTGCTATGTTTTGTACCAAAATTTCAAAGTAAAATTAATTTGAATAAAATAAATTTGATTAATTTATAAAAATTGGATCTAATTAAACTTTAAAACTGATTTAAAGAGCAATTTAACCTTTTAAATAAATTATATAAAAAAGTAGTTTTGAATTAAAATTCATTTTTTAACTATTCATTTGAAAAATAAAACTTAATAGAAAAATACAAAAAATTCATCCTAATATAATTTTTATGTTTATATATCAAATATAAAGTATATTGTGACATATATAATCTATAAAATTTCCAGAAATTGAATTTAAAATATCTTCTCCATTAAAAGGCGGTAAAAATGCCAAAATAAAAATATAGGTTTTTATGTTTAAAATATGGGCTTTTTATCTTATACTTATCAAATACATTGGATTAATATAAAAATATTATACTTAAAATAATATATATATATATATATTACATTAATATCACTCACTAATTGTAATTAATTTAATTTATTATGGTAAAATAACATTGCCAGTATACAAAAATAGTTTTCTGTTAAATATTACTTTTACTTTAAATTGTCTATTATATTCATTTCTAATTAATTTATTACTATTTAATTAATATTATATTTGTGTAGTTCATACATTTTCATAAGTTAGTTAATAGTATTCATAGATACTAATTTAACTGCTAGGTTATATAATATTATATTAAATACTAATATTTTAATAAATTATTATTGTTTGGTAAAACTCTGTCTTGCATGCAACACAAGTCATTGAAGATACACATTATTGTGTTTGTCATGTGATAAATCAGTATAACATGAATTACATGATATATAAAAGATTGAATTTTTTTTAAAGAGTAAATATATTTTAACGTATGAAGATATTATATTCCCTTAAGTTTTTAGTGTTGTGTGTCATACATGCTATCGAAAAAAAGAAACTTGTTTTACAATTTTTGGGGTGCAAAATTCTCCCCACCTTAACTAAATAGAATCCCCATAATTTAAACTCGATATTGGTGATAGATTGTTTGATACTTCCTATGTCTAAAATTCCACATCGTGAGAATGGTTCATAAAAAATAATCTAGAAAAGATTGAATAGGAAGTACAAAGCTCATGTGGACTAACATATCACTAGGTCTCTATGTAGGAGACATTTAGTGTAAATTAGAGATATGTACTTGGAGGAAAAGTGAAAATATTTATAGAGAGTGGTTGAGATCATAAATCACAAACAATTGAATGATAAATTGAATGTTTAGGGCCTAAAAATAAAATATCTATGATGAATTAGAAGACCATCAGTTTAAAAAATATTAAGGTATTAGGAAAACATATTATTTATAAGTTATTCTCAAAATGTTGGTTAGTTATTTTGCTGCCTAAGAATATAAGGAAATTTACTTATCTGATACATTATAATTTCATGTGAACAATTCAATGTTTTGATTGTTCTTAAATGAAATTCTATGTCATACGTTTCTTTAATAGTTGGATATAAAAAAATTATCATTGAAGCTTGAATAATTAAAATAAACATTTAACGGATTGAAAGACCCATAATAGAGTGACATGTATAACTATTTTATCTAACTACTCTAAAAAGTTAATATTGCTAATAAATTAATCTATAAAACTATAAAGGTAAATTACTTTTCATTATTAATATTTATTCATAAAATTATTCAACTAAAAAATGACTTATTAACTAAGATATTGTGTTGGTCAGTGGTTAGCGTGAAACCCTTATCGTCCTTTGGTCATGGGTTTAAGTCCCATAGATTTTCTAGAATTGATCGGTTTTCACCCAACATACATGTTTTCTTTTTCAAAAAACTTATTAACATAATTTAAAAATAAATATGATGGAAATACTTAAATTAAGGTTAATAAAAAATATACTCTAAAACAAAGGTTTTCAATACAACCCTAATATATAAATACTTCATCCACTTTTTCACATAGATAATTCCTTTGTTTAGAGTTTATCCATAATACCATTAATAGGATTTATAAATCATGAAACCTTATCATTAATCTAATACAACTTGTTTTTATCCCAGTACATTCATGGTAAAAACCCTTCAAAGTGTTTTATAAATAAAATGTTATTTTTTACAAGCATATCCCCCAAGATTGTCTAACCAGGGGTGTAATAAGACCCATTTTCATGTACGTAGTTAGGCAGAGTCAGGGCCAATACACATTGTTGGAGTTATTACTCCTAGGTAAATCTATACCAGAACCATGTCTACTTGTAGTATCCATACATGGATGTATTTATAGAAAGACCCACATAATCTCTAATTTATTAAAATTATATGGTGTTATTCTATACTTATCCCCAAATTCTACCTTGGTGATACATTATCTTATCTATGTTTTCATAAATCTAGTTACCAAGGATGCTAATAAAATTTCTTTGATACCAACTATGTTACCCAACCCCATATATCCCAGAGTCGGTGTCTGATGTCAACTAAATTGGATTTATTACAAGGAATCAAATATTGAATTACCAATCAGTTTACTAGTCTTGGTAAACCAGATACATACATGAGTATTGCATTAAAAATTAGTACAATAATTAAAACATAAATTTTTCTAAAAAGCATCATTGTTAGTAACTCTTTTCCATATAGCATATCCTTTCATATTTTTCTTATTACACTTCTTGGATTCATGAGAAATGAAAACATATTAAGGTTGTGCTCAAATTCTTATTAAGGTTAAAATACAGTGAAATAAATTATAAATCAATTAGAATAGTCAATATGGAAATGTAAATCACTGAAAACATATACCGTGTAATCAATAAAATAATGGAAGTGTGTAAAAAATATGAAATGGTAATAAATAGAAACAAATTCCATTCAAATAACTTGATAAGGAAAAATAAATATAGAAATGTACAAAACTGAAACGCATTCCATTAAATCAATGAATTGAAAACTAAATGTATCCATAGATATTTCAATGAAAAATATCATGGATAAATAATTACTGAAACTAAATGAGTGATGTTCTTAATTATCATATTCCATGTTTCCAAGGTACATGGAACTAGTACTGTCAAGACCATTCAGAAGAAAGTACATTGTACTGGGTAAAAACCCTTACAAAGAGGCTTTCCAACTAACCCGTCCACTAAGACTACTGATGCATCTGTGGTATTTATATAACCAGGAAACATCCACATTGTATCCTTCCAATGAATTTCTTACATTTCAAATAATTGATTTAACAATGTTCCTTATCAAATATTCGTACATTGTAGAAGGTAAAAATTTATCTATATTTCCCCAAATAATCAAATGAATTTCAAAGTAAACACCATATGAAAAATGGTATAAGGTTTAGGAAATGGGCATATCCCTGATAAATAATATAGATAATTAGGGTAAGTTCAATGTTCAATGATCATTTGGAATTTACTATTTCAAAGGGCTAATAAAAGAATCAAGGAAGTTAATTTGAGTATTATCCTTGGAAAAAACAATCATAAACTATCCAGAGTAAGAATAAGTATGGTATTAATAAAATATAACCCATGTGAAGTAAAAATAAAGGGTTGTAGTCATTGATGAATATAAATACTATAAAAAGATCTTTTAAAAAATTTATTGAGGAAAATATTTTTTTGTTTTGAAAATCCTTTTGAAAAAACCTTTTATTTGAAAATCAATTTAAAAAAATTATTTAAAAATTAACCTTTTAAACATGAAAAATAATCTTAGAATGAATTATAGATGGTAAATATATACATTCCCTACAACATAAAAGAACAATACTTTTGTATGGTAAAATGGTTATAAAAAAGATTGTTTGGAAAGTTATATGAATATTCTATTGAGAACATTAGTATAGGAAAAAAACAGTAAAAATATTTTTACCCAATAATTTAAAAAAAATTGAACACATTTTAAACAAACATGGTTTTTATAAGAAAAATGGTTCTCCAACTAAAGATAGAAATGATGTCAGATTTTTTTTAAAACATTTTCTAAAACACATTGAGTACCAAAGAGTGAGAAACGGTAATAATACTTGAAAAAAGTACATGAATAACTAGAGGATAAGAAAATTAAATGGTTTATTGAATAATAGTCATATTATTTTCTCTCCATAAATTAAATTTATTATTTTGAAACACTATTAAGGGATAATTTAGAACCCTCAAACCAAATGAAAATCTAATAGAAAAAGAAACTACAAACTTGTCAAAGAAAAGTTTAAGTTTGTTGGAATCTATTTACCTTTACAATTTCCAGGGAAAAAACTTTACCTGAGAGTTTGGATCATATTTTAAGATTTATTCATAGTGATATGACAAATATAACCAAGATTGAAAGTATTTATCTTTGTTAATATTCCCCATATTTAAGCCTCAAATCAACATGTAGTTTTTATTGTCAATCCACATGAATTGTACAATAGTAGTGTCTACTGGATGAAATCTACCCATAATTTTATAAAACTCTTCCTCCATTTCCTTATTCTAAAAAATTTCCTCCATAATATTTTCACTCAAGTGTATGAGAAGGACAATATTCTGGTTGTTAACCTTAGTATCCTGGTGATGATGTCCAATATGAGACTATATATCTTACATTTTTTCAAGAGGTAGAGTAACCTCTCTCTCAAGACTTGTATCCTCAAACTGTAGAAGTATCTACCCTTGTGATCCTTTCATAAAATTTCTATATCATTTTGAGGAAATGCCAAAGTATCCGAAGGATCATCTACCTGAGAATTATTCTTTCTATTCTCCAAGGACCCATTGACTCTTACATGGTGAGGTTTCCTTCCACCTTCCACAGTATGGGCCCTCTGTTCATCCTATTTACCACCCTTTTGGCTAAATGAGTCTCCATAGGCCTAGGTAGGTATGATTAGTCTTTAATACCCTTTAAATATTTATTATTGGAGACAATACAGCTCCCCATGTTGTTGTTTTCTTTATTTCCCTTCTTTATCCTTGGACAGTTTTGGCCTTTACTGTTCCCTCTTATTGCATTGTCATCGAGGGTTATCTTTATCCGATATACTCTAAAAAAGAGGGAAAATTGGAATTTCATTCAACCCATTCATCAATACTCAGGATGTCAAAGTAGTTTTTCAAATTGAGACAGGATGATGTCCTTCTCAGATTATACCCCTGAGTGACATCTATCTGAATGCAGGCACCACGAGGGGGAGGTTTCTCACAAGTTGGTTTTAAACCATCATTCAAATAAGGGGTGTTGTTTTTATCAACAAGGACCCTTATATCGGCTTGAACTACACCATCCTAGAAATTTTCAGAACACTCAGGCAGCTACCCAGTCCTTAATCCTCTATCCTTGACTATATCTGTGAAGTTAGGGGCACAATGGGACTAGACTCACCCTTGGGTTTCCTTTTGGGTGAACATACTTTAACTTATTATATAATAAGTATATGATAATTATTTAATTTATTAAGAAGAGTTTTGTTATTTATCATTTCTTTTAATTAAATTATTACAATGTTTTATATAACTACATAATCAATTAAATTTATGTTGGGTGTTTTGACCAAATTCAGTTCATGTGTTAAAATCAACGTTGGTAGATAAAATATTGTCCAATGATTCATTATATAACATATCAATAATAATAATCCTGAAATATTTTTCATATTTGTATATAAATTATACATTTAAAATAGTCATTAAATATGGTTAAGAAAAATGAATCAATTTTATAATCAATGGAGATGGTAGGTCGTACATAAGAATGATAATATTCCCACTTTTCAATAATCATTATGGAAAGAAGGAAAGCAACAGAATATCATTACATAATAATAATTATATCATAAATAACATGTTTTTTAATAATTTAAATTTATATATATAATTATTTTTATGAAAAAGGAGTCACATCATGTCGAGGAGGCGGTAGTCTACATATCCACGACCGACATTATATCTTTTTAAGTGTGTGAAAGGGTAACAAAGAAATGGATATATATTATATTTCTAAAAAGTAAATTATGTAATTAATATAATATATACTTTTTCTATGTAACATATGTTTTATTAAAAAAATCATTTATACATTCTATTTATCATGTGAACAAATCACAACTATTTAAAGAGGTGGTAGTCCACACTTCCACAAATGATGTTATCGTATTCCCACAAAATGTAGTGTATAAAGATACACGTTATAAAATAATTATATAAGTATAAAAACATTATAAATATAATATTTGTCATAAAAATCAAATTTTTCAACATAATGATCACTATGAGATGCGGTAAAGGAATAATGGACAATCATCATTTTGTGAGGTGATAGTTCACTGTTCACAAAAACATTTTGTTCGTTTCCCATTAGTTGGGAGTGTTTGTAAGTGTAGGTAGAAACATTATAATAAAAACATCATTGTATATTTATTATATAGTTTTTTATATCATCATTGAATATTAAGAGTTTAGAGAGTGGAGAATGAAAATAAAACAAAATAGATTAAGTAAATATGTTACCTTTAAATCAAGAAACTCCTTTTGGTTTACACCAAAGGGATTCCTTGAATTGATTTATACCCAAGGTTACACTTCTAGAATGAGGGGATGGATTTTTAAGAGCTATTTATAAAGATCTTGGTTGATCCAAAGTGATTTTATAGGCATGAATGTCACGAACCAGCCTGGGTACCCTGGTAACCCGATAACCAAGCCGACCCTAACCTAGCCTGAAGGTCATTCCTGTCCCCACGGGTCGGAGACTAGCACCTAGCATCACACAACATGTAAGTCGGAACGATTTTTGCCACCAAAAATCCAGAATAAAAGAAACAAGATAGTATGCATAACAAAATGAAACTCCACTGGGAGTAATGTACTTGAATACAAAGAGGCATAAAAATCCCAAAGTACTACAACCCAAGTACTAAAAAATTATAAAATAGCCCCAAGGTCCCTATGGACACAACTCATCAAGACCAAAGATCAATAGCTAGATCCACGTCTAAGAGATCCCTTCCCTGTGATCTAACCTGGAAGAAGAAAGTCTAAAAACACCCAAAGGAAAAAGTTGGGTGGCAGCCTAAGCCTAGTAGGATACCACCAAAGATTCCATAACAGATGCCAAATATAGATTATCCAAAGAAAATATTTTAATTTTCAAATAAATAGGTTTGGAAATTCGAAATCATATTTTAACAAAACGTGCTATACATTTTCAAATGATGGAAATAAATATTTTTAAGTAATGATTTTACAAATGATGTAATATTACTAAAATAATGGATTAAGTAAAAAATTTATATAAAACAGTTTATATAAATATAGCAGGCATGTAAATCAGTTCAAAAGTATTGGCATACATTTATATCTCAAATACAAATAAACAAGTGAGCAACGTGGTCATCTGCCAAAATGTACAATAGTATTAACCAGTTATAGTATTCCACACTCTCTATGTGAACTCAGCAAAATGTGTATACACACGTCCCGATGACACTGGCCAAACGAGACTCTTCACCAACCCGTCGGGGATGTGACCCTCCGCAAGTATGTTTTAGAATGTTTTCGTAGCGTATAGTGTATCCCAATAACTCACTAACTACCTAAGGCTTGAATGTGATCTTTCATGATGGGCAAACTATTTTAACACTGGTTAAAATACGATCAATCCCATTCTTCCATTTCAAAAATGTTAATTCCATTCCATTTAAAACCAAAACAGGTTTTATTCAAAAACATGCCTTTCCGCAAGATAAACCCATTAGGTTTCTATCAAATCATTTTAAGCCATTTTTATAAGTTTGAAATCCATTCAAAACCAATTCAATCATTACACAATTTATTTCCACAATTAAATTGAACAATTTAATTGAAATCACTTCCATTAAATCCACAATTTAAATTAAACAATTTAAATCAACCAATTTCCATAAACACACCCAATTCAATAGAATTTAGGGTTTCCCAAATTCTCATGCCAAAACCATTTCAAATATATCGATTAACTGGAATCATGTTTTTATAAATTTAATTGAATGAAAATTTGAGAAATTAAATTTAAATAAACAATTGAAATAAATCAAGAAATACAAGGATAATAAATTTGGTAATTCAAGATGGAACTACCTACCTCGATTTATTAATGGGAGTTATCCCAACAAGAAACCCAAAAAACTGAGGGGAACAATGTCGCCGATCATGTTCTAGATCTAAATCCCTAAAACCAAAAAAAAGATCAATGGCATTAAGATCTTTTAAAACAATATCTAGATCCACAATTTCAGATCTAGATCTCAACACATACATTTAAATCCATGAAAAACGGCGGAAATATCCCATGAAATGATCGAGGAAAGATAGAGTAAAGAATGGGAGAAGTAACAGGTTGAAATCCACTAACTAGGATGTGAGTGGATCTTCAATCCGAGACTTCAATCCCAAAGGAAGAAGTTCGGATCACCTTGGAATCTCTCTAAGAGGCTTTGGAAACACCGAGAATGTTTCAATCCCAATCCATGGTCGGAAATATGGAAGTCCTGGGGGTTCAGATAGTTTTAAGAAGGATTTTCATAATTAAAAAAACCACATGCACAGTTACCTAGACAGAGGCGAACGGTCAGGAAAACTGTGCGCCAACCGTGTGGAACCCACTGTCCAAGTTTGCAAGGTTATCACGGTTTGGACGCATGCTCTGTCAAACCATGTGCAAACCATGCAGACCTCTCTGTCTAGTTCTATATGGTTGGCATGGTTTAGTCGCACAGTTTGTCAAACCGTGTGCAAAACATGCACAACTCACTGTCCTTTAGTTTTCCTTAAAAGTTCACCCAAACGCACCCCATGTAACTACCACTTAGAAACATCAAAAGTACCTAAAAACATAACGTCATGTTCCAACCTCACCACCATAAGATCTTTCTTTCCTCAGAAATCCTATTAAGAAACCTCCACATCAAAAAGATGATTCCACTGCACTCTCATTAGTGCCTCCCTTTCTGACGTCTCATGAGAATCAGAACCATTCTTCCATTGTACACGGACGGGAGGTATCATTCTCCCACGAAGTACCTCGATCTCAGAATCAACAACCCTGACTGGTCTCTCAGTCACAGATAAATCTGGTTCAATCTCAAGATCACTCCAGTTCAAAACATGAGATGCATCAGAGAGATACCTTCATATCTGCAATACATGGAACACATTATGTATCGATGACAGCTGTGGTGGTAGAGTTAGATGGTAAGAAACTTTTCCTACATGACCAACGACCTTGAAAGGTCCCATAAAATGAAGAGAAAGCTTCCATTGCCTCCCAATCCGTCGATGACCTAATCGGGGTGAAAATTTCAAGAACACCAGGTCACCAACTGAGAACTCTAAAGGTCTACAGTGACGATCAGCATAAGACTTGTACTGACTCTGTGTTGTCAACATTCTATGACGAATGAACTGGATCTTAGCTATCATCTCTTGGACCAAACTCAGTCCTACCAAGGAACTTTCACCAATATCCAACCAACATAAAAAATATTTACAAGGATGGACATACAATGCCTCAAAAGGAGCCATTTTAATCGCATAATGATAACTATTTTTATAAGAAAACTCAACAAGCCCCAGACGATCATCTTAAAACCCACCAAAATCGAGAACACATGCACGGAGAATATCCTCAAGGATCTGAATAGCTCTCTCTATCTGTCCATTTGACTATGGATAGTAGGCCATGGTCAAACAAACCTGATATCCCAATGCCTCCTGAAGGCCTCTCCAAAAGCAAGAAGTAAACTGAGGATCCCTATCAGATACTATAGAAGACAGAACTCTTTGAAAATGAACAATTTATTTCACATAGATATTTCCAAAATCCACAACCTCGGTTGTATCTCAAATAGGTATAAAGTGAGCTGACTTGGTAAGCATGTCAATCACAACCCATATCGTGTTCTTCTTCCTCTGGGTTTGAGGTAACCCAACCACAAATTCCATAGAGATTTCATCCCACTTCCATGTAGGGACTGGAAGTGTTTGAAGAAAAACCGAAGGTTTCTGGTGCTCATCTTTCACCTATTGGAATTTATAGCAATGAGATACAAACTCAACAATGTCTTGTCTCATACCTGGCCAATAGAACTTTTTCCGCATGTCATAGAACATCTTCATGGTTCTTGGGTTCACAACCCATTTAGAGTTATGGAAATCCCCCATTAAATCCTTCCTTTCCAATAATGACACAATTTAATGATTTCGATAACATAGAACACCCTCTTTGGAGAACGACCACTGGGTGTCGGTCTCCCCACCATAAAAAGAGTCCCAAATTCTATGGAATTCATCATCGAGTTATTTTTCCTGGAGAATTAACTCAAGAAAAGGAGATTTCAACTGAACACTGGCTAAAGAAACTTCATTCCCCTTCCACTGAACTCCAATATGAAACTGAGAAAAAAGATTTATCAAACTCAACTATTCTGAAGATTCTTTCATAGCCTATGATGGAAGATTCCTACTTAATGCATCTACAACTACATTCCCTTTCTCCTAGGTATAGGAAATGTCAAAGTCGAAATTTTGCAGGTACTCCACCCAAAACATTTGGCGGAGAATCAAATAATTTTGAGAGAAGATATAACTCAAGCTCTTGTGGTCTGAATACACAATAAGACTTTCTCCAAAAAGGTAATGTATCCAACACTTAATTTCGTGCATTAAAGCTCCAAGTTCAAGGTCATGGGTAGGATAGTTCTTCTTATGAGGCTTAAGCAGATGAGATCCATAGGCAACAACATGATTACCTTGCATAAGGACACATCCCAAAACTGAACCCGATGCATCATAGAAGACCACATAACCTATCCCAATCTCAAGAAGAGTTAACACTGGCGCAATAGTCAAAAGACACTTTAGCTCAACAAAAGAACTCTGACATTTATTATTCCAGGAAAACTTCACTCCCTTTTGAGTCAGAGCAGTCTTTGGAGAAGCTAACTGTAACACCCTGAGATTTTATGAAAAAAATTATTATTATTAATTTCATTGATGTCTTGTGTTGTAGGATACACCAATATTATCTTGCGCTATACGCAACACCGTATTAGCTTACATTATAGGCAATACTATTCTTGGATCGTGTTACACACAATTTCAAGTCCGTTTTATAGTAGTTATGTTACGCAATATTGAGTGTATATATATATGTAAATATATATTCAATGTATAAATTAAATATGGTTGGATTATTTTATATGCAAAAAAAGGAGTCTTGCACTACACGCAACCCTGACTTGGATTGCATTGCACACAATCGTGACCTTCCTCGATAGCGTGTGTTGTACGCAATATCGTGTTTCACTAAACAACGATATATTGTTATAATATTATTATGGAATAGCCATTATGAATAATATTAACTAAATTTTTAATTTTATAACTTTATTATTCCTCTTAAATATTTTCTAGAACATGGTATGAGAACAAAAAAAAATTCGGGTAAAATAAGTATTTTTCAAAAAATATTGTTTTGTCGCCTTTTGATGGTGCACCCATTTTAAATCTAGTTTTCGACATGTTTATAAGTTCAATCTGCAAAAATAAAATTCTTATTTGGAATCAGGATATAAAAATTTAATTTGGGTAAAATTTTCATATTATTCGGATAACTTTCATATTTTAATGAATAGTAAAAACACGCTATTTTTTAATTAAAAACAACTTTTTTCATCACAATTATTTATATGGTTATATTGTCTTTTTAATTGGTTTTAAATTGTCATTAGAATATATTTTTACAATTTAATCCAATGTTGTTCATTGGAATTAATTTCACTTTGAAATTGTACATAAACAAGTGCCGATCTTTTGATAGTTATTGTTTCTTAAAAACATGCTATTTGTTTTGATAACATGAATTACTTTTAAAATTAATTAATGCCACTTCTATGTTTTTAATTTGAAAAAATAGGCATAATTTTGGAATTTAGAATATCAAATATATCTTAGGCTGAAGTTTTGGTACTTTTCTGAAAAACATTAATTTTTGATGAATAGTGAAACCACTTAGTGGTAGTTAAAAAACTGACTCATTCATTTAAATGAAATTTTACCACTTTTGTGAATTGAATTTCAAAAATCCGACATACATGGTCGTTATCAAGAAGTAAAATGTGGTTCAAGAAGTTGAAAATAATTTTTGGTGAATAGTTACTTTTGACTTTTATTTACTACGGTTAAAGGTAAATAGGGTAATTTAAGGTTAAAAGAATATTATAATAATTCAAAATTACCTTAACACTTGTCCTAACTATATTGTATGAGTATTTTCCGACCATGGGCATCCTTGGGTCGATTTTGGGACCCCATTGAGCCACTTGGTAGTGATAATGACAATTTGGATTAATTAATTTAATGTAAAAACAATATTGACATTAACAAAAATATTTTAGTAATTAATTTTTATAAGGGGTTATATAAATTATCTTTTCAACAATAAATATTCATTGTAAATATAAAAATATTTCCAACATTATGTGAATTTGTTTATAATTTTTAGACATTAAATAAATTAAATTATTTATGACACAATAATGATGCAGTATTTACCTCATTAATAAATGATTTAAATAAATAATATTATAATGACTAAAATATTATCCAAAACAAGTCCAATTCGGATTGGATGATTTTATTTCGACCATGAGTCATATTATCTTCATCTTTAATGATTTTTGGTTCTTTCGAAACTGAAGATAAGTTTATAATAAAACAATATTTTCACACTTTCCAAAAGAGCCCCTCCTCCCCCTTATAAAAGGAGACCATTTCTATCCAATTCCTCACACCTATCAAGCCATTTGGCTCATCTGAAATCTACCCAATTAAGCTCTCTACATCCCTCTCCTACCCCTAGAAGCCTTACCTTAGACAGAAGGCACTCCAAGAGTCCTTATGGTTCAAACCAAAGGAAGCTACCCAAATTAAAGGTAACAGTTTCTCTTAAAGTGTTTTATTTTATTCTACTTATCCAATCCCTAAACTCTTTTTAATCCTTTATTTAGTAACAAAAATAGTATCCTAAATATATTAGGATGTTGTTATGAGAAGTATTCGAACTACACTTACACACACCTCCATCTAATGGATGAAGAACATAATGTTTTTGTGGATGGAAAACTAATGCCTCACGAAACGATGATTGTTCGATTTTCTCCAACCGCCTCTCATGGTGGCCATTATGATGGAACTATATTTATATATGATATATATTATTTTTATGATTTCCTTATGCTTCTTTAATACCCAATTATATCATGCCTTTATGGTTTCCATAGTGGGTAAATACAATAATCTCATTTGAGGAAGTGCGGACTTCCACCCCCTTAAAGTGATGTGACTCGTTAATGCCTTATGTGGGATGTATAAAAGATAGAGTTAATGATATTATATATGATATAATACTGGAATTATAATATACCTATGTATCAATATGTTTTATTTCCATTAAAATAAAAAATAGAAATGAAAGTAGCGTTCATGCGTACGTACGACTTACCGTCTCCAGGAACAGTGCATTTCATTTATTACCTCCAAATGTTATGTACTATTATAAATACATGTATATTCTAGATATATATTATATATATGATATCTAAATCACGAATATAATTCTGGATATAATGAACTATTGACTGCATGAACAACATGTACTTATAAGAAGTCCATTTTTGACTCAAGTACCAAATATCTATAAAACAAACGTTATTAACTTAAATGATTACATAATGTTTATAACATGGTAATAAGTGATATAAAAGGAATAATAAAATTCAAAAAGGTTCTTAAGTAAGTAGAAATTAACTTTAGTTTATTATTCAGGAGATTAAAGAATGATCGAGTCAAGTCGGACACGAGGTAAGGGATAACTTTTCCAATCTTGTTTTTATCCAAGACTGTTTATTCGTAAGTATTTACTAGGGTTATATTTATCATATATATCCCTATTTTCTAAAAATGGTTTCATGTATGTTTAAAGTCCTTTTTACCGATTTTTTTCTTTTACTACATGTTATATAAGGAATCGGTCTCTTTTTTACGTTACGAGGTATTTTTTTGACTTTTCTGGAAAAAGTATGAGAATAATGTTTTTTAACTTATACGGCATGAATTGATTTTTACGATTTCATAATGCCTTATTTTCATGAAGCTTACTCTACAAGATTTAATTACTATTTTCAACAAAATAATTTTCTTTTAAAATTGCATGGAATTTTGTGAAAAGAAAATGATTTTGAAGAAGGAAGGATATTTTCCTCAAGAATTCATTTCAAGTGTTTTATCAAAACCATTTTCCATATAAGATGGAATTATTTCATATGTGTATCTTTCAAGTATATTGTCTCTATGATTTAAATAGTTTCACTTTTCTTATGATGAAATGATATCCATTCTTCTATATGGATTATGTTATGATGGGATGATGTTTATAAAACCCATTTTATTCTTTTCGTAACGATGAATGATTTATGTTCATTTTGTGGCACACAGAAGAATAATTTCATTATGAGATTAGTGGGACCTATATCTACCTCCAATGAATTGGGTAAATATTTATATCTCATGAGATAGACATGGCTGGAATGGAATGTTAATCTGGTTCAGTGATACAGGACTGGAACGAGGAGTGAACTCGATTCAGTAAGGGACTTTGTCCACTAAGATGGTCTTGGTAGCAATGCCTTGGGTACTATGGAAATGATATCAAGTGCTTAATGGTTTTACAAAATTACATGTTTTATTCCCATTCTATTTTATCATGATTATGTTCTTTTATGATCTATGCCTTATATACTGCAATTTTTTATGTCATTGCTCAAGATTTTTATGTTTAGATTTTATGCTCATGTTTTTACATTCAAATGTCTATGGATTGTTTTATGTTCTCTATTTTAACCCTTACTGAGCATTTGAGCTCACCGTTTTTATGTTTTCTTTTCCCCAGGATATAAAGAAAGGTTTTAGGTAAGAAAATAAAAGGGGAAGGTCTTTATGGGATATGTTGAAGATCTTTCACCATGATTAGAAGATTATGTTCCGAGTTTCCAAAGACAATAAACTATTACAGTCCTTGTGTGTTGGTTTTTGTTATGTATTAAGTATTCCACAAAAGTAATGTAATGTCCATGTATGTCATTCTTCGGGTCTCTACAGTTGGTATCAGAGGAAAGGTTTAGTTAACCTTTGGAAACTAGGATGCGAAAACTTTAGTGAGATCCCTAGAGATATTTCTAAGGTATGTCTAGGGATGTCCCTAAGGTTAAGTATAAGTATAGGTTATAATCCTATAATTATGGTAACAATATTATAATTAACCCTAAGATGTTATATATTGAAGGTACTCCCCCTTTATTATGTTGTTTTCCCTAGAATGATTTTTTCCTCTCACGCTATTCTTTTTGGGTTTTAGACGATTGCTGGAACCTGAAGGAACTGTGTTAACCTATGTAATGGACAATGCAATGATTTTCCTCCTGAGCAAACCAATGTTATGGGATACGGAGTGAAAAATCATATTGATATACTTACATAAGCTATGAATCATTATGGACTTCGAAATGAGCAGAGAAAGGAGCAATATTCTATTGAGTCTTTCATGAGGTAACATCCACCTTCTTTCAGAGGGTCTTTTGATCCACTTATTGATGAACAATGGATCAGTACCATTGAAAAGATATTTTCAATTCTTCGCTGTCCGGAACATGAAAAATTAATTCTGGCTATTTACCGTTTAGAAGGTGAAGCAGATCAATGGTGGACTCTAATTAAGAATACGGGGCCCGAGATGAAATTGAATCCATGGAATGAGATGCGTTCAAGAACTTATTTTTCAATAAGTACTTCCCTCATATTCTTTGAACAAATATGGAAAAGTATTTCCTTGAGCTTAAGAAAAAGGATGATGAATCTATTGGTATATACGAAGCGAATTATACAAGGCTTGCAAAGCATGCATCTGGCTTTATCATCCAATCTGAAAGTAAAGTTGATCAATTCTTCAGTGTCTTAAAACCAAGTCTTCAAAGCGCATTAGCTATAAGAGACATCAGTAGATATGAAGAAATTGTGCGTTGTGGTATCAAGGTAGAAATGGAAGTTGGTGTTACATATCCATCTCATGGTTTTGACAAGAAACGAAAGATGGAGTTCATGGAGAAATCTCAGAATAATGGTGAAAAGTAGATGAATGTTTATTTATGCTCAAAGTGTGGAAAGAAGCATGGTGGAGATTGTCATAAAGGGACTAGAAAATTTTTTAAGTGTGGAAAATAAAGTCATCTAGCAGTTGAGGGTCGAATTAATGGAAAAAGTGTTTCTAATGATGTTAATAAAGAAAAGACTACAGAGAACGCGCCACCAACACTTCAATGCTTCAAGTGCAAGGAAATGGGGAATTATGCTAATCAATGCCCTAATCTAAGGGTTAATGATGATCAACGTGAGAAACCTCTTAAGGCAAATGATAAACGAAGTCACATGTGATCACTATTTGTGATATTGAGTATAAAAATGATGTTGTGTAATGATTAAGTGTTTATGTAATGGGATTTCAAAATAGTATCATGGAATCTCATTTATGGTATCATGGAATTTTGAAATATCTATGTATTGGTTTTCAATAATTATATGGTACCAGTAACCATGAAAAGTGATTGAAATATTTTTGGAAAGAACATGATATTCTCATAATGAATGGATAAAGAAAAAAAAATGAAATGATCTCATGATTGAAATATGGAAAAAGTTATATCATGGTTTGAGTATATAGAAATTTTGGGATTTTTGTATGTCGAAAGTGTTAGATTTTGACAGCATTCATGTTTTCACTAAGGTTCAATGGGTATTCATTTTTCAAGAGAATACATGATTATGGTATTCACATGTTTTTAATTTGACCAACAAGATATATCGTATGATATATGGGGGATAATTGATGGTATTCACATGCTCAGCAGATGACATTTCTAGTAATTGTTTTCTTTATACTATGATCTTGGACAGAAGTATTTTGGATAAGCCTAAAGATTGGAATGGATTATGTTGGACATAATTTATTATTGTTTAATACATGAAATTTTATCGATATGATTGATGGAATGTTATAATAATGTAGTTTTAGAAAAAGTACAACCTGTAGGACGGGCGACAACCCGTCACATTAGACAAGGCTGTGGGAATCGAACCCACAACGAAAGTGTGACAGGCCTTTATCACCTACCACTAGCCTACAGGAAGTCCCTTGTTTGCAGAAACTAGTTTTATTATATTAATAGGTATGATATATAAAGTATAAGTCCATTTTAAGAACCATATACGATTAATCTCACTATAGATGGACTTATGTATATTTAATAACTTTTGATATCCTTTTGTTTGAGACAGATGGAATGACCTATCATTCTATCGCATGATCTGCTAACACTTCACGAAAGACAAATTCAAGTTCATTTTTTTAAGAGATGAAGTGGAAATTGTTCAAGGCACAGTAAGATTGTACCAAAATAAAGTAAGTATTTATTTTAATTATAAAATTCTTCATCTTTAGAGAAATTATCTTGAAAACAGAAAAAAAATGTTGTCCTAGTGTCCTTATAACCGATGAATCAAATGGTACCTTAAATCATCACAAATTTATGGCTTTTTGATTATTGGATTTTTCATAGCCATGTCCTTTACCACTCTCCATCAGAACTTGATGGTTAGATTTTTCTTCCATATACATATTTCCACCTATGTTCTCCTATATAAAAACGAGTGATGAGTTACTTTGGGTATCCATTTTGTTTCTAACATTCATTTTTAAAATTATGTTTTAGTATTCCTTTTTATGATGTGGGTTTCTATGAAAGAAACTCTCAAGTAGTAAACCATTTATAACCCCGACGAATTTCGAGGGTGAAATTAATTTTAAGGGGGTAGAATGTAACACCCCGAGATTTTATGAGAAAAAATTATTTTTTTAATTTCTTTAATGTATTGTGTTGTACGTTACACCAAGATTATCTTGTGATATACACAACACCATATTATCTTACATTATACGCAATACTATTCTTGGATCGTGTTACACACAATTTCAAGTTCATTTTATAGTAGTTATGCTACACAACATTGAGTGTATATATATATATATATATATTCAATGTATAAATGAAATATGGTTGGATTCTATTATACACAACAAAAAAGGAGTCTTGCACTACACACAACCCTGGCTTGGATTGCATTTCATGCAATCACGACCTTCCTCGATAGCGTGTGTTGTATGCAATACCGGGTTTCACTAAACAACGATATATTGTTATAATATTATTATGGACTAGCCGTTATGAATAGTATTTACTAAATTTTGAATTTTATAACATTATTATTCATCATACATATTTTCTAGAACATGGTATGAGAACAAAATAAATTTTTCGGGTAAAATAATTATTTTTTAAATAATGCAGTTTTGCCGCCTTTTGATGGCGCACCCATTTTAAATATAGTTTTTGACATGTTTATAAGTTCAATTTGACAAAATAAAATTCTTATTTGGAATCAGGATATAAAAATTAAACTTGGATAATTTTTTCATATTATTTTGATAACATTCATATTTTAATGAAAAGTAAAAACACGCTATATTTTAATTAAAAACAAATTTTTTCATCTCAATAATTTATACGGTAAGATTATCTTTTTAATTGGTTTTAAAGTTTAATTAGAATATATTTTTACCATTTAATCCAATGTTGGTCATTGGAATTAATTTCACTTTGAAATTGGACATAAACAAGTACAGATCTTTTGATAGTTATTATTTCTTAAAAACACGCTATTTGTTTTGATAATGAGAATTACTTTTCAAATTAATTAATCCCACCTCTATGTTTTTAATTTGGAAAAATGGAAATAATTTTTGAATTCGGAATATCAAATATATATTAGGCTGAATTTTTGGTATTTTTCTGAAAAACTTTAATTTTTGATGAAAAGTGAAACCACTTAGTGGTAGTTTTTTTTTTGAAAGAAGGATAATATTAATGACTAATATCAGTAGCAGTACATAAGCAAAGAAAAGAAGGGAAGTTTTCCAGCCATAGCTGGTTGACATCGAAGGGGCCTAAGCCATCCAGCTGATGGGCCACATTATTTCCTTCCCTTTTGGTAAAGGAGAAGGTGCAACAAGAGAAGATTTGGTGCAGCAAGCGGATTCTCCTGACGACGAAGCCAAAGGCTTGAAGTCCAGCATCATTGTGGTGAATGGCATTGATAACCGAAAGGCAGTCCGACTCGATGATGATATCAGCCCATTCACATTCCACAACAAGCATCATCCCTGCAAGAATGGCATAGGCCTCAGCAACTGCGGGTTCCCAAAAGGCATGATGTGGTTCATATTTTGCTGCAATGATCTGCCCCAGATGATTTCGAGCCAGGAGGCCAAGAGCAACAGGCCCATCCTTGGAGAGAGAAGCGTCCACGTTGAAAATAATTTTTACCACTTATGTGAATTGAATTTCAAAAATCCGACAGACATGGTTATTATCAAGAAGTAAAATGTGGTTCAATAAGTTGAAAATAATTTTGGGTGAATAGTAACTTTTGAATTTTATTTACTGCCGTTAAAGGTAAATAGGGTAATTCAAGGTTAAAAAAATATTATAATAACTGAAAATTAATTTAACACTTGTCCAATCCTTATTGGACGAGTATTGGCCGACCATGGGTATCCTTGGGTCGATTTTGGGACCCCATTGAGACACTTGGTAGTGATAATGTCAGTTTGGATTAATTAATTTAATGTAAAAACCAAATTGACATTAACAAAAATATTTTAATAATTAAATTTTATAAGGGGTTATATAAATTATCTTTTAAAATATAAATATTCATTGTAAATATAAAAATATTTCCTACATTATGGTATGTTTTTATAATTTTTAGACATCAAATAAATTAAATTATTTATGACACAATAATGATGCAGTATTTACCTCATTAATAAATGATTTAAATAAATAAGATTATAATGATTAAAATATTATCCAAAACATGTCCAATTATGATTGGATGATTTTATTTCGACCATTAGTCATCTTATCTTCATCATTAATGATTTTTGGACCTTTTGAAACCGAATATAAGTTTATAATAAAATAATATTTTCACACTTTCCAAAAGAGCCCCTCCCCCCCCTTATAAAAGGAGACCATTTATGTCCAATTTATCACACCTCTCAAGCCATTTGGCCCATCCATGCTCAACCCAATTAATCTCCCTACATCTCTCTCCTCCCCCTAGAAGCCTTACCTTAGGCAGAAGACACTCCAAGAGTCCTTTTGGTTCAAACCAAAGGAAGTTACCCAAATTAAAGGTAATGGTTTCTCTTAAATTGTTTTATTTTATTCTACTTCTCCAACCCCTAAACACATTTTAATCCTTTTTTTGTAAAAACACCAATATCCTCAATATACAAGGATTTTGTTATGAGAATTATTCGAACTACACTTACACACACCTCCATGTAATTGATGAAGAACATAATGTTTCTGTGGATGGAAAACTAATGCCTCATGAAACGACAATTGTTTGATTTTCTCCTACCACCTCTCATGGTGGCCATTATGATGGAACTATATTTATATATGATATATATTATGTTTATTATTTACTTATTCTTCTTTACTACAAAATTATATCAAGCCTTTATGGTTTCAATAGTGGAGAAATACGGTAATCTCATTTGAGGAAGTGCGGACTACCGCCCCCTTAAAGTGATGTGACTCGTTAATGCCTTATGTGGGATGTATAAAGGATAGAGTTAACGATATTATATATGATATTATACTGGAATTATTATATACCTATGTATCATTATGTTTTATTTCCATTAAAATAATAAATAAAAATGAAAGTAGCGTTCATGCGTACGTACGGCTTACCGTCTCCATGAACGGTGCATTTCATTTCTTACCTCAAAATGTTATCTAATATTATAAATACATGTATATTCTGGATATATATTTTATATATGATATCTCAATCATGAATATAATTCTGAATATAATGGACTATTGGCCTCATGAACAACATGTAATTATAAGAAGTCTATTTTTTATTCAAGTACCAAATATCGATAAAATGAACGTTATTAACTTAAATAATTACTTAATGTTTATAACATGGTAATAAGTGATATAAAAGGAATAATAAACTTTAAAACGGTTCTTAAGTAAGTATAAATTTTCTTTAGTTTATTATTCAGGAGATTAAAGAACGATCGAGACAAGTCTAACATGAGGTAAGGGACAACTTTTCCAATCTCGTTTTTATCCGAGATTGTTTATTTGTAAGTATTTACTGGGGTTATATTTATCATCCATATACCTATTTTATAAAATTAGTTTTATGTATGTTTAAAGTCATTTTTACCCATTTTTTACTTTTACTACATGTTATGTAAGGAATCATTCTTTTTTTTACGTTACGAGGTATTTTTTGGATTTTTTCGGCAGAAGTACGAGAAGAATGTTTTTTTAACTTATATGGAATGAATGGAATTTTACGATTTCATAATACCTTATTTTCATAAAGATTAACCTACAAGATTTAATGAATATTTTCAACAAAATCATTTTCTTTTAAAATTTCATGGCATTTTGTGAAAAGAAAATGATTTTCAAGAAGAAAGGATATTTTCTTCAAGAATTAATTTCAAGTGTTTTATCAAAACAATTTTCCATATAAGATGGAATTATTTCATATGTGTATGTTTCAAGAATAATGTCTCTATGATTTACATGGTTTCAATTTTATTATGATGAAATTATATCCATTTTTTATATGGATTATGTTATGATGGGATGATGTTTATAAAACCCATTTTATTCTTTGGGTACTGATAAATGATTTATGTTTATTTTGTGGCACATGTAAGAATGATTTCATTATGAGATGGCTGGGACCTATATCTCCCTCTAATGAATTTGGTAAGGATTTATATCTCATGATATATAAATGGTTGGAATGGAAAGTTAATCCAATTCAGTGATACAGGACTGGAACGAGGAGTGAACTCGATTCAGTAAGGGACTTTGTCCACTAAGATGGTCTTAGTAGCAATGCCTTGGCTACTATAGAAATCATATCAAGTGATTAAGGGTTTTCCACAATTAAATGTTTTATTCCCATGCTATTTTATCATTATTATATTCTTTTATGATCAATTCCTTATGTTCTGCAATGTTTTATGTCATTGCTCAAGATTTTGATGTTTAGATTCTATGCTCATGTTTTTACATTCAAATGTCTATGTATTGTTTTATGTTCTCCATGTTTACCCTTACTGAGCATTTGTGCTCACCCTTTTTCTTTTTTCTTTTCCCCAAGATATATAGAAAGGTTTTAGTTAAGAAAACAAAAGGGGAAGATCTTTATGGGAGACGTTGAAGATCTTTCACCCTGATTAGAAGATTATGTTCCGAGTTTCCAAAGACACTAAAATATTATAGTCCTTGTGTATTGTTATTTGTTTTGTATTAAGTATTCCACAAAAGTAATGTAATGTCAATGTACTTCAAGATTTGGGTCTCTACACTAACCTTGAGAAGCCTTTAACAAATCAGCAATAATATCCTGCTAAGCCCAAGAAGCTCCGAATCTCGAAAACATTTCATGGTTGTTACCAAGTCATAATATCCTTCAACTTATCAGGATAAACTGATATTATTTGTTCTGAAATGACATGTCCCATGAAATTTACTTCTCGGATCAATAAATTGTACTTTTAAAGCTTGGCATAAAGTCAGTGATTCCTTAGAAAACTCAGAACTATTATCAAATGATGCACATGATCCTCCTCATACTTGGATTAGCCAAGAATGTCATCTATAAAGACTACCACAAAAGTAACCTGATACTCACAAAAAACCTTATTCATCAAATCTATGAAAACTGAAGGAGCATTTTTTAGGCTGAAGGGCATAACAAGGTACTCATAATGGCCATACCTACTCCGAAAAGCGGTATTATGAATGTCAGATTCTTTTATCCTGAAATGATGGTAACCAGATTGAAGATCCATTTTTGAAAACCACTTTACCCTTTAAATTGATCAAACAAATCGTCAATTCATGGTAACAGATATTTGTTCATTATCGTAACTTGATTGAGCTTTTGATAATCAACACATAAGTGAAGAGAACCATCAGCCTTCTTGGCGAAGAGAACTGGTGCTGCCCAAGGTGACACACTCAGGCGTATAAAACCTTTCTCAAGAAGATCGTCTAACTAAGACTTCGGTTATTTTAGTTCTGCTAGAGCCATTCAGTAAGAGGGAATAAGAATCGGTTGAGTAGCAGGCATTAAGTCAATAGAAAAATCAACCTCCCTTACTGGTGGAAAACCCGAGAAGTTTGAAGGAAACACGTCGGGAAACTCAGCGACAACTGGAGGAAGATCACCGCACATTGAATCTCTCTCCAGATCAAAAGCAAACACTGATATAACTTTCCCTAACTCTGGATAAGAGGGTCTGACTCTGCCTGAACTGGGGTCCCATTCTCCTTGAAAAACAAGAGGCACACCACTGGGTGTAGTAAGGTAGACCCGTCGAAGATAAAAAACGATCCGGGCTTTATTGGAAATGATCCAATCCATCCCAAATATGATGTCAAAAGATTTCATGTCAAGAACCAAAAAAACTCCAATCATGATTAACATCTGATAGAGAGAAGACACAAAAAGAACTACAGAGACCCTTCTCTCTCATTGTACCAAGGGGTGTAGTAATATCCATCGCACAAGATAAAAGCTTCATAGGTATATTAAGTAGATTAACAATATGGGTTGAAATAAATGAGTGAGATGCACCAATATCAAAAACAGTAGTCACTATATTGCAGGACTTGTATCTGCTACCTCTGGCAACTCTTCTACTAAGTTAAGAATCATCGTTCCAGATTCCTATGGCTAGAACCCTTTTTTACGTGAAGAATATTATTACACCTCAATTTTTGGAGGTGCTGATGATCCTGTTCCACTATGTGGAGTAGATAAGTGATGGAAGGATCTCTGTAAGTGCCCTAAATGTCCGCAGGAGCTACAGTTCTTGGGTGTGTCAGTGCAAACCCTATTAGAATGTCCTGGATTTCGACACTGATAGCAAGTCAATAAAGCCCCTCCTGGTGCTACCAAAGGTCTGGAATGACTCTGTTATTGAGAACTACCATGAGAAACATCACGCTTCTATTTTCATTTAAAGGAAACAACACTCCCACTAAGAGGGAAAGGAACTTCCTTCAACCCTGACTTTCCTGCCAGGTCCAACTCAACCTTCATCGCCCTATCTAGCACATCAGCATAAGTATTTATATTTAGTAAGAAAACCTGAGAATGGATATCAGATCAAAGTCCCAACTCTAATAGTTGATCATGCATCTTCTCATTAGATACAATCTCAGGATCAAACCGTACCAACTCAGAAAACTGATTTGAGTACTCAGTCATGGTTTTGTTGGCCTGCTCAAGCGTAAAAAACTCCACATCCTTGTCCAACACTATTGATTCTGGATAGAACTAGTTAGTGAAAAGAACCATAATGTTTTTCCACTCCAAATCCTCATGTTTCCCAGCTGTCACCATCATGTCCCACTATCTTCTACTTAGTCCCTCTAGCACGAAGGTGGCACACCTCACCTTGATCACACCAGGTGTCTCTAAGAACCCAAACAGACGTTCAATATTACTCAACCATTACTAAGAATGTTGAGGGTTAGTGAGGCCTTTGAAAATAGGTGGCTTCTAGCATTAGAACTCTTGAGAACGATTTCGAAGAATATCACTATGAGGATCTATAGCTGGAGCCTGACCCGGAACTGGTGGTGGTGCCAGTCATAGAGCTTGGACAGTGCAAACAATCACCTCTACCAGACTCAGATCCACAATAAGACTTGCCTACTGAAATTCATTAGAAACCTCTTTTTGGATCTGATTTGCACGTCTTCTCGGAGGCATGAAGTTACACAACATTAGCAAATAATAAGGAATACATTAGATAATGCTCGTATATAACAATGAGGGAAACATGATCCCGACCGATAGAACATACTTGATTTGAATTTCACTCTATCCAAATCAAAATAGGAAAAGTCTATAACTAATCCACAAGTCATCTTTCCCTAACCACCCTTGGTGACTTAAGGTTCATTATGGTGAGAGCTGGCTAGGAACTCAATCACAACTACCTCCTAAGTCCCGACAAGAATACTCAAATGAATACTGTCATCAAGGAAAGATGCTTAAACCTACCCTCTGACACCATTTTGTCACGAACCAACCTGGGTACCCTGATAACCCAATAAATGAGCTAGCCCTAACAAATCTTGAATGGAATTACCAATCCACATGGGTCATTGACTAGCACCTAGAATCACACAACATGCAACTGGGAATGATTTTTTCCACCAACAATGCAGTAGAAAAGAAACAATACAGTATGCATAACAAAAAGAAACTCGACTGGGAGTAATGTACCAGAATACAAAGAGGCATAAAAATCCCAAAGTACTATAACCCAAGTACTAAAAAATGGTAAAATATCCCCAAGGTCCCTAAGTACACAACTCATCAAGACCAAATATCAATAGCTAGATCCACCTCTAAGAGATCAATTCTCCTTGCTCGAACCTGGAAGAAGAAAGTCTACAAACACCCAAAGAAAAAACTAGGGTGTGAGCATAGGCCTAGTAGGATACCACCAAATATTCCACAACAGATGAAAAATATAGATTGTCCAATGAAAAGATTTCAATTTTCAAATAAACAGGTTTGGTAATTTAAAATCATCTTTTAACAAAACATGATATACATTTTCAAATGATGAAAATAAATATTTTTAAGCATTGATTCAAATGATGGAATTTTTCTAAAAAATGGCTTAAGTAAAACATTTATATAAAACAGTTCATATAAATTTAGCAGGCATGTAAACCAGTTCAAAATTATTGGCATACATTTATATCTCAAATATAAATAAACAAGCGAGCAACATGGTCATCTGCCAAATGGTATGATAGTATTAACCATTTATAGGACTCCACACTCTCTATGTGAACTCCGAAAAATGTGTATACACACACGTCCCAATGACACTGGCCAAAGGAGACTCGTCACCAACCCGTTGGGGATGTGACCCGCCACAAGTATGTTTTAGAACGTTGTCGTCGCGTAGAGTGTATCCAAATAACTCACTAACTACCTAAGGCTAGCATGCACTCTTTCATGATGGGTGAACTATTTTAAGACTGTTTAAAATATGATCAATCCCATTCTTCCATTTCAAAAATTTCAATTCTTTTCCATTTAAAACCAAAACAGGTTTTATTCAAAAAAAATTCCTTTCCACAAGATAAAACCATTATGTTTCTATCAAATAATTTTAATCCATTTTAATGATTTTTAAATCCATTCAAAAACAATTACATCATTACACAATTTATTTCCACAATTAAATTCAACGATTTAATTGATATCACTTCCATAAAATCCACAATTTAAATTAAAAAATTTAAATCACCCAATTTCTATAAACCCACACCATTCAATATAATTGAGGGTTTTCTAAATTCTCATGCAAAACCCATTTCAAATATCTCAATTCACTGGAATCAAGTTTTTATCAATTTAATTGAAATTTTTTTGAGCAACTGAATTTGAATAAAAAAATGAAATAAATCAAGTAATACAAGGATAATAAATTTGTCATGTTGGGACGTAACCACCTACCTTGATTTATTGACAAGAGTTATCCCAATGAGAAACCCCAAAAACCGAGCAGCACACCATCGTCGATCATGTTCTGGATCTAAATCCTTAAAACCAAAAAAAAAGATCAATGGCATCAAGATCCTGTAAAACTAGATCAAGATCCAAAATCCTAGACCTAGATCTAAACTCATTGGTTTAAATCCATGGAAAATGGTGGAAATCTCCCATGAAAAGATCAAGGAAAGATACAGGAACGAGCGAGAGAAGTAACAGGTTGAAATCCACTTACCAAGAGGAGAGAAGATCCTTAATCTGAGCCTTCAATATCAAAGGAAGAAGTTTAGATCACCTTGGAATCTCTCCGAGTGTCTTTAGAAACACCTAGAATGTTTCAAGCCCAAGCCAAGGTTGGAAATATGGATGTCTTGGGGGTTCAGGTGGTTTTAAGAAGGATTTTCAAAATTAAGAAAATCGCGCACACAATTACCTGGACAGAGGCATATGGTTAGGAAAACCATGCGCCAAACGTGAGGAACCCACTATACAGGTTTTCAAGGTTGGCACGGTTTGGTACCACGGTCTGTCAAACCGTGCGCAAATCGTGCGGACCTCTCTATCTAGTTTTTCATGGTTGGCACGGTTTGGTCACATGGTTTGTCAAACCATGCGCAAACTGTGCACAACTCACTGTCCTTTAGTTTTCCTTAAAAGTTCACCCAAAATCACCCCAAGTCACTACTCCAAAACAAAGGTTCTTAGAAACATTAAAAGTACCTGAAAACGTAATGTGATGTTACAATGAAGAAGTGGGAGCAGAAGAGACCCTTTTATAGTGGAGGAGGAGTGACACTCTTATAATATTTTGACAATGGAATTCCATCAATGTTTTTAGGATTTAAAATAGATCAAATAAAGGTCCAATTTATAGAAAGTTATGTATAGGGTCTAAATATTTCCATCCAATGTCTCTTGGACTAGTTTATAGGCCATTTGGTCCCTTAGGATTAATGTTTAGTGCCTTATTAAGCATATGTTACCTTAATCGTTGAAATTAATTTTAATTACATTCACTAATATTGTTTTAAAAAAAATAATTTGAACATATTAGAGATTATAAATAATTTCTATTCAAAATATAGAATCCATAACTAAAAATTTTAAACAAAAAAGTGACATAAATTAATTTAAATTTAATCCTGTAGACATAATGGTAATGTGGGTTTCTAAAGTAAAAACATCCAAAAGTTTTCTATGTTTTTATATAACCAATTTCAAAGTAAAATTGATTCCAATGACATAAATTGGATTAATTTAACAAAATTTTATCTATTTAAACATAAAATCAATTAAAAATTTATCTTAACCTTAAAAATAAATTAGACGAAAAAGCAATTTTGAACTAAAATTCAGATTTTGAACTATTCATTTAAAAAAAACTTCACATAAAAGTACCAAAAATTCACCCAAAAAAATATTTTCTATTTCATATCAAATATGAAGTTTATTTTGACATATAAAATCTATAAAATTTCCAAAAATTAAATTTAAAATAGTTTCACCATTAAAAGACGGTAAAAATTTCATAATAAAAATATATATTTTTATGTGTAAAATTGGGTATGTTCTTATCTTATGTTTATAAAATATATTGGATGAATTTAAAAAATATTTTATTGAATATAATATATATTTATTACATTAATATCACTAGATAATTAAAATTAATTTAATTTATTGTGATAAAACAACATTTTGAGCATAAAAATAGTTTTCTGTAAAATATTCTCTTTATTTTCAATTTGCTCTCATATTCATTTCTAATTAACTTATAACTAATTAATTCATATTATATTTCTCTTAGAAATATATTTTAATAATTTAGTTAATACTATTTATAAAAAATAGTTTAACTTCTAGTTTATATATTATTATATTAAATAATAATATTTTAATAATATATTATTGATCTTTAAAACTCAATCTTGTGTGAAACACAAGCCATTAAGGATAATTAATGTTTCATGTGTCACATGATAACTAGGAATCACATGCATGAAAATATATATAAAATATTGAATTAATTTAAAATATTAAATATATTTTAAAGTGTCTGGATATTATATTCCCTTACATGATTTGTGTTGTGTGTCATACACACTATCGAATACAAGTATCTCTTTTTTAACTTTCAGGGTGTTACAAAGGTCATCCCATATCCTCTCATATTATCAACTTCAAATCCATTTTCCAGGGAAATTAAATATCTAAATATTTTGCTATATTACCTACCCACTTACTATATCTATTATTTGGAACATAAATCTATCCTAATAAGGATTTTGGTGCTTACCTAAGAAGGTTGTCCTAAGAAGAGGTATCATGTTTATCCTTGTGTTTTTATTTTATTTCTACCTTCACCTACTGAAAATATTATTCAATTATTAATATATAATAACACCAATATATACATTAAATTTGGGTGTTATTTTTTTAATTCAATAGCCTAAATCTGTATCCTCTTCCCTCAAATGGGATATGAAATCATCCTTTGTGTGTATGACAGACAACTGCCTCACATACTGAGGTCATTAGTTTTCCATCATCTACTCAAACGACTTGTTATAATGAAGTATTTATAGTATATATATGATAATGTTAATTTATTTATACTTATTTAATTAATATATCACAAATACCTTCTTATTCTCAATTCTGTGTGGGATACAAAAACATCACTCTTGTGTAAGGTGGACTACCGCCTCATGAAGCGATGCGATTCAATTTTCACTAACGATTTATATGGAAGGTAATAATGAAACTAATTATATGAATATATGTGATATTAAATAAATAATTATTATTTTGAGGATATATTTTTCATTATAAACATATATTTATTCATTTTATTTCATATACTAAAAATGTATAATGTAGTTTGTACATATGTGTAAACTATCACCTCCACAAAGCGATGTGACACATTTTTAAAACTAAATAATGCTGATGATATAAATAAATATATTTAAATAATTAATGTCATATTTTTTATATTATTATCATTCTAGAAAGATAAAATAATACATATGTTCTTTCCAAAATTAACATTGAAAAATAGAAACATTACTTATGCAAATGCACGACCTATTATCTTCATGGTGGAAACATAGTTAATTTTTCATAACCATAATTCCTGATTTGTTTCAAAATTTATAATTAATGCATAAATATGATAATTATTTCATTATAAGTATTATTTATATGTTTACATAATGAAAACTTTGACTATAGAGAACCTACAAAAGTAATTTTTGACACATAATCCAAACATCATCAAAATATCAGATGTAAACATAATTAAATAATTAATTGTATATAAAATGATAGTAAGTGAAATAAAAATAATAATAAACATGAAATAAGGTTCTTAATAATCTAAATAATTAATATATTGATATTATTTTGGATGATAAAGAATGGACATAATGAATTGCACATAAGGTAAGGAACTTTGTTTCAACATCCTTTTATTAAGGCACATTTCTATGTTATGCAGATATATTATTTTATTTAGTGTATATTAATACCAATTAAAATTTTATATCTTTAATTTTTCTATTATAGTGATATTTTATGTTTTCATTAATGTTATTCTTTCATGGGTTTTATGATTCAGATGTTTCCAATCGGGTAAGGGGCTTATCTTTTAAAAAAAATATTCTAATGTTTTCCTATAAACATTCCTTATCATCCATGTAAAATTTTTTAAAATGATTTTATGAATGTAATTATATGAATATTATATTTTTTAAAGGAAGTTTTGGTCTTTATTTGATGTTTTTCAGAAAAATGTAATTATTATAAAAAATGTTTATCATTTTTTGTAAGCGACAAAAGGAATGTTCTATTTTAACATGTGCGACGACAATAGAATTTCCCAACACCATAAACATTATTTTATGTAAGTATTAATTTAAAAATATTTCATGTTTTATTCATGAATAAACAATTTTTACCTTATTCTAATTATTTTTGTATTGAAAATGTGGTTTTAAAAGAACTTGGTATTTTGGTATTAAAATTGTTGTTTGAAATAAAATGGGTATGTTAATATCTAAAAGTGTTTTATATATGAGATTAAAATAATTTATAAAGTTTTTTTGGATGAAAATGAAATATTTAAGGATTTAAAATTATGAAATTGTTCTTTGGAATTTATTATGATGATGATGGATTTTGTTAAAACCCAGGAACATGTTGTTACGTTATAGACCAAGGATATGTGGTTACATGATGATCCAAGGACAAGTTATTACATTATAGACCAAGTATGTGTTGATATATGAACCATAAAATTTATTTGGTAGTTCAGTGGTAGAATTTTACCATATCAGTTATTCTATCTGTAAGATATGTATAAATGATTATTCCCCATGTTACTAGCATGACTTATATATTATTTACATGGGTTTTAATTGATTTCAACGAGAATGTTTTGGAGGTATTTCATGTGAATATGATTTATTTCATTTAGATAAAATATTATTGATATAAATGAAAACAATTCATGGGATTTTATGTTTTTCACTAGATTTATGATTTTCTTTAATTTTTAAAACACCTTACTAAACTTTTTGTACCCACCCAATAATTTAAAATGTTTTCACAAGGTTTCATTATGGGTAAGGGAAATTATTAAGTCATGTCTCAATTTATGAATATTTTTTAAGAAAAAAAATATATATTTTGGACTTAAATGTTATATATTTTGTGGAAAATGAATATTTATTAGAATTTTTGACATTGTATTATATGATTTTGTTATGTATGATTTATGAAACAATTATCTGAAGGTATAATCCTGAATAGATCCTAAAATGTATGAGAATTAATTATTGACTTAAAAATATGTAATATGTATTTTTTAATTATTGTACCTTATAAATAAAGGATATTGAGATTACAATTTCTATCAATATAAATTTAAAGATTAAAAATTCCAAAAAAAAATTGATCACAAAATAAACCCACATAACTTTTATAATTTTTGAATAATAACCCCCATAAAATAAATAATAAAAAGTAAAACATTAAATACTATAAATAAAAAGTTATTTATGATATAGAACATAAAATTTTTAGTATAAATACAGTATAAAAAATATGGTGAATATGTAATATATCTCATAGAAACAACCGATAGATGAGAAACAATTACAAATAACATAAGAATGAATTGATGATTAATAAATTAATTTATTATGTACAAAAATGTAAATTAAAATAAAAAAGTTTAAATAAAATATAAACAATCCAAAGTCATTACAAAAAAAACTATTCATAACATATATAATATAGAGGTAATATGACCAAATGAAATAAATTGTGTTAAGAAGCACATTAACTTGAGTCTAGACTAAAAATGCATTCCATTTAAATCCTTATGAATAAAATCATAATTAGTTTTAGTGAAACATTTATAAGTAGGTTACTTTTTAATTAAAAAATTTATTTTATTTGTTATAGTGACATATTTATTTACATAATCGGTTAATTCCACATTTGGTGTTTTGAGGATTTTTGGATCATTATTTCAAAATTAATTTTGTTGGTTTACTATGATAAAAATGGCCATTGTTATATAAAATTGAAAATATTATTCATGAAATTATTATCATATTTATACATCAAATAGAATTTTATATTCATACATGAAGAAATATTTGTGAAAAAAATATATGTTGTCTCCTGAGCCAATCATTAGTGTGTACACATGTGTGGGGTATTTACTTTTCATTGGATGAAAAATAAAGAATGAAAAATAAAATAATAATTTTCTAATAACATTAAAAACTTATCAAGATAAAAAAACCTTATTAAATACATTCCCATGATTATCCCTGAGAGGTGGTTTTTGAAAAATTACGTACATCACTATGTGGAGGCGGTCATCCGTACATGACACAAATGATTATTTAATTTTTTAATTATTGAAATGTATGAAGGTAATTGATATATTATATCTCCATAATTTTAATTCATTCCTTAATATATTATATATAAGTGAAATTCATCGTAATACCTATCCCTGAATGATAGTGTTTAAACACAAAGATGTAGAGGCCAAAAGCTTGACGTACATGGACATTACATTACTTTTGCGGAATACTTAATACATAACAAAAACATACACACAAGGACCATAATAGTTTAGTGTCTTTGGAAACTCGGAACGTAATCTTCTAATCGTGGTGAAAGATCTTCAACAACTCCCATAACGATCTTACCCTTTTTGTTTCCTTACCTAAAACATTTCTTTATTTCCTAGGGGAAATAAAACTTAAAAAGGGTGAGCTAAAATGCTCAGTAAGGGAAAATTAGAGAACATAAAACAATCCATATAAATTTAAAAGAAAAAACATGAACATGAAATTTAAACATCAAAATCTTGAGAAAAGACATAAATCGTGGAAGTACGTAAGGCATATATCATAATGGAACATCAACCATGATAAAATATAATGGGAATAAAACATGTAATCGTGGAAACCATTCAGCACATGTTATTATTTCCATAGTAGCCAAGGCATTGCTGCCAAGACCATCTTAGTGCGTAAAGTCCCTTTCTGAATCGAGTTCACTCCTCGTTTCATTCCTGTAACATTGAACCAGATTAACTTACCATTCCAGCCATGTCTATCTCATGAGATATAAATCTTTACCCAATTAATTGGAGGGAGATATAGGTCCCACCCATATCATAATGAAATCATTCTTAGTTGTGCCACAAAATAAACATACATCATTCATAATAACCCAATAAATAAAATGGGTTTCATAAACATCATCCCATCATCACATAATCTATATAAAAGAAATGGATATAATTTAATAATAAGAAAAGTGAAACCATGTAAATCATAGATACATGATACTTGAAACATACACATATGAAATAATGTCATCTTAGATGAAAAATGGTTTTGATAAAACACTTGAAATTAATTCTTGAGGAAAATATCCTTTCTTCTTCAAAATCATTCTCTTTCCACAAAATGTCATGAAATTTTAAAAGAAAAGGATTTTTTTGAAAATAGTCATGAAATTGTTTGGAGGAAGATTCATGAAAATAATGCTTTATAAAACCGTAAAAATCCGTTCGTGCCGTATAAGTTAAAGAAAACATTCTTCTCGTACTTTTTCCGGAAATGTCAAAAAGTACCTCGTAAAAGAAAGATTCCTTACACACCATGTAGTAAAAGTCAAAAATGAGAAAAAAGGACTTTAAACATACATGAAATCATATTTAGAAAATAGGTACATGGATGATAAATATAACCCCAGTGAATACATACGAATAAATAATCACGGATAAGAGCGAGATTGGAATAGTTATCCCTTAACTTAGGTCTGATATGCTTCGTACGTTTCTGAAACGCCTATATAATGAATTAAATAATGTCAATAACTTATTACAGAATCATATTCATTGTTATGATATCATATATGGTTCACTTATGACTTTATATTACCCGTTATTTTGTAAGATACATGTTAAAGTAGCGTTTTGGGTAAAATCGTTTTATTTATCGTACATGTTTGGACTTGTTGTTCTTGATATTATTACTTATAACCTGATTTACATAATTCCAGAATGTAAAACACGATTTATATGTAATATATATTCAGCATATACATATATATATATATGATAGATTGATATATGGAATGAAATACACCGTTCATGGAGATGGTAGGCCGTACGTACGCATGAACGCTGTTTTCGTTTCGTTATTGAATTGAATGGAATTAAGTAGATGACATACATATATATATACATAAATCCAGTATCATTATTATGTCATATATTTCAAGATTACTTATTATATATACTTTATAATCATTAATTAATGGTTAATCTGGAGAATGAATCTCATCGCGTTGTGGAGACGGTAGTCCGTACGTACGCACGAGCGATGATATCATTCCCATGATCGTGGAATTGTATTGAAGTGTATGTATAATATTTCAGAATCAATATCACATTACAATAATCATATATAGTTATCTATTTACACCATTATACCCATCCAATTAAGGTGGTGGTCAAAAACAGATTACACCCCGGCGTGGAGATGGTATTCCGTACGTACGCACGCGCAATGATTATGTTTTTCGTAGGATGGATAGATAGTGAAATAGGGTTGTTTCATACTTATAATGACATATCAGTATTTTAGTGACACTGATGTTATTACTCCATAATGAAACAACTAAATAAGAAGAAGTAGAAGAAGAAATAAAGTTGAAAGAATCGGTAACAGACATTACCTCTTCTTTGAAGCGCCTCTTCTTAACCTCCTCTTAAGGCACTAAAGATGGTCTTTTAAGAAGACCAGAACCTCTAGGATGTTTCTATAGAAGTGGAGAAGAGAAATTTTCAAGGGTTGGCCGAGCTTGAAGGCTCAAAGTGGTGTGAGAAAGAGAGGGAGGAGATGCCCTTTTATAAGGGAGGAGAGGGGCACCTTTGGAAATATAAGAAATATTAGTTTATATTAAATTCCAACCCCACCTAAAAACTTCCAAAATGACTCATATCCAAAGATTAGATGATATAGGGTTGTAATATCATTAACCAATAAAATTTATATATGTTAGGAATTTATTTTAAACATTATCAACTTAATTTATCCTTATTTATCAATTTAATTTTATTTGTGTTAATAATATTCTAAATTTCAAATTATTATAAATAATTACATATATGTTGTTAATATTCCATAATTTGACATGTTATGACATTTTAGACCATAAAAATTTTAATTTATAATTTTTACATATTTTTGTGATTTTTAAACAATTTTATAATATGTTATTTTTATAAAATAACAATAGTGTCAATTTTGACACTATTCATTTATTTGAATTTAAATAAATTATTTACAGAAGATATGTTAGAACTAAAAGCTTTAATAGATTCATAAAATGTCATATGTATCTATAAAATTAGTGGATCACATAAAATAGTTCATATAATATTTAGTTTAATATTTTTAAGATCATTTATTTGATATTTCAATCAATAAAATAATTTCAACATCAATATTGTGTCATAATTAATGATAATTATTTAATCCATAAAAATTATAAATAAATTCATATGATGTATCTAATTGTATTATATTTCTGAAGACTATTCATGTTCGAAGTTTCATTAAGTTAATCACTAAATTAAAATTATTATACTTATAAGATTTAAGAAAGTGACATGTTGTCACTTTCTTTGGTTTTCATAATAATTAAATTATTTTCATGTAACAAAGTCCATTAAATGAATATAATCTGACCCTTAGGTGATATTGGTCGACTTTAGTCATCCAATAGGATTTTGGCAGGTGTTAGGGTAATTTTATAATCTTATATTTACCCTTAATTACCCGATTTACCTTTAACTATGGTAAATAAAATTTACCGTAGTTACTATTCATAATGCCCAAAAATAAAAATTATCCTATTAATATAATTTGGACCCACTGATTCCAAATATGGAAAAAAAATTCAAAATTCAATACACAAAATTTTCATAAATTAAATTAAAATTAATCCCGTTGTCGAAAGAGAACGGGTTTTTGTTCAAAACATTGCAAAAGATTGAATTGATTTAACCTACGAAATCAAGGTAACATCAATGCTAATGACATAAATTACATTAAATGGTAAAAATATATTCTATTTATACTTTAAAACCATTCAATATTATAATTTAACCATATAAATTATTATTATGAAAAAAGTTGTTTTTAATTAAAATATAGCGTGTTTCTTCTATTCATTAAAATATGAAAGTTATCAGAAAAATATCAAAAATTTATCCAATGTAAATTTTTATATCCTGATTCAAAAGAAGAAGTTTATTTTCTAAATTAAACTTATAAAAATTTCAAAAACTAGATTTAATGTGGGTGCGCCATTAAAAGGCGGCAAAACATCATTTTTTTGATAAATACTTATTTTACTCAAAAAAATTATTTTGTTCACATACCATGTTCTAGAAAATGTGTAAGATGAAATAATAATGTTATAATATTCAATATTTAGTTAATACTACTCATAACATCTAGTTCATAATAATATTATAACTATATATCATTGTTTAGTGAAACCTGATGTTGCGTACAACACACGCGATCGAGGAAAGTCGCAATTGCGTGTAATGCAAGACAAGTCAGGGTTGCATGTTGTGCAAGAACCCTTCGTTGTTTTTTATAATAGAATATAACCATATTTTATTTATAAATTGAATATATATATATATATACACTCAATGTTGCGTAGAATGACTATTATAAAATGAACTTGAAATTGGGTGTAACACAATCTAAGAATAGTGTTGCGTATACTTCAAGCTAATACAATGTGGAGTATAGCACAAGATAATCTGTTTGTAGCATAAAAAACATGACATCAAATAAATTAAAAAGAATACTTATCATAAAATATCGGGTTGTTACATTATATCCCCCTTAAAATTAATTTCTCCCTCGAAATTCATCGGGGTTATACATGGTTTTCTACTTGAATGTTTCTTTAATTGCAACACACATCGTAAAATTAAATACCAAAACTTAAATTTAAAAAATAAAGTATGAAATGTAACTGTTACCCAAATTAACTAATCACTGGGTTTCCACATAGGATAACATAGGTGAAAATATGGATATGGAAGAAAAATCTAACCATCAAGTTCTGAAGGACAGTGGTAGAGGACATGGCTATGAAAAATCAAACAATCACAAAGCCATAAATTTGTGATGATCTAAGGTACCATCTGATTCATCGGATATAAGAGCACTAGGACAACATTTTTGGATTTCAATATCATTTCCCTAAAGTTAAAAATTTTGAATTAGAAGAAATACTTGCTTGATTTTGGTACAATCTCACTGTTGTTCGTGCTTTGAACAATTTCCACTTCATCTCTTTTAAAGAAATGTAGTTGATTTTGTTATTCGTGAAGTGTTAACAGGTCATGTGATAGAATTATGGGCCATTCCATCTATTTCAAACAAAAGGTTAGCAAAAGTTATCAAATATACATAAGTCCATCTATGGTGAGGTTAATCATATACAATTCCAAAAATGAACTTATACTTCATATATCATAACTCTTAATAAAATAAAACTAGTTTCTACTAACCAGGGACATCCTGTAGACCAGTGGTAGGCGATAAAGGCCAGTCTCACTTCGGTTGTGGGTTCGATTCCCACAGCCTTGTCCGACGCAATGGGCTGTCGCACGTCCTTCAGGTTATCCTTTTTCTAAAACTACATTACTATAACATCCCATCAATAATATCGAAAAAAGTTCTATCCTTAAACAATACTAACTTATGTCCAACATAATACATTCCAATCTTTAGGCTTATCTAAAATACTTCGGTCCAAGTTCATAGTATAATGAAAACAATTACTAGAAAGGTTATCTACCAAGAATGTGAATAAAAGAATTTATCTCACATATATCATAGGATATGTCTTGTTGGTTTCATTCCAAACACATGAATAACTTAGTCATATATTCTCTTGAAACATAAATTACCACAGAACCTTAGTGAAAACATGAATACTATCAAAAGGTAACTCTTTCCACAGACCAAAATCCCAAAAAAATTTATATAATCGAACCATAATATCACTTAGTCCTTATATCAGTCATGATCTCATGAATACAATCAAACATCTCATTATCTTCGTATCCCTTCATTATGCGCATATCATCTACTTTCCAAAAATATCTGAATAACCTTCCATGGTTACCGGTACCATTCAACATATACTTTCAAATAATTTAGGAAAAACAATTGTGTAACAATCCTTAGATGATTCTTTATTCCATAGTACCATACATTATTCTTTATAAACATACAAGCATTCCACTAACTTCTTACACCACCGACTAGGCTTCATCATTTCTTTCATCTCATATTTCATTTGTAGTCTCTTCATCATCATCCACATAAATACTACTCATATGACCATGCTGATTCTCTTCATGAGATTTTCCCTTAGGGCATTGGTTTGCATAATGCCCATACATTCCACATTTAAAACATCTAATCATTGTTGATGTCGTAGAAATAACATTATCCTTGTCTATGGTGTTAACTGAACCATTTCCTTTGCACGTACTAGCATTATATCCTTCTTTTCCACACCCAAATCATCTTCCAGTTCCTTTGAAACAATCCCCCCGATGCCTCTTCCCACATGATTTACATGTGCGAAATTGAACTTTCTTTCCTTTATGATCATCATGAAACTCCATCTTTCTCTTATTATCTGAGTCGGGATTCCTACCAAAGTTGAGATTATTGATCATATTATGAGATTGTTGATTAGTCATAATAACAATGTTTGGACTTCCAAATACCGTTTCATTTGGTTTCTAATGAAGAATATCATTCCATTGTCTGTCATATCCTCCATTATCATGAATCTTCCTGTTTCCAGCCATTTTCTAAAAACCCAAAAAGAATAGTGTGCGAGGAAAAAATCATGCTAAGGAAAACAACATAGTAAATGGGGAGTACCCTCAATATCTAACATCTTATGTTAAATTATAAGATTGTTACCATAGTTCTAGGACTATATCCTATTATTATACTTATCCTTAGGGACATCCCTAGACATGCCTTAGAAATATCTCTAGGGATCTCACTAACGTTTTCTCATCCTAGTTTCCAAAGTTTCACTAAACCTTTCCTCTGATACCAACTATAGAGTCCCGAAGCTTAATGTACATGGACATTACATTACTTTCGCGAAATACTTAATACATAACAAAAACAGACACACAAGGACCGTAATAGTTTATTGTGTTTCGAAACTCGGAATGTAATCTTCTAATCATGGTGAAAGATCATCAAAAACTCCCATAACGATCTTCCCCTTTTGGTTTCCTTACCTAAAACCTTTCTTTATTTCCAGGGGAAAATAAAACATAAAAAGGGTGAGCTCAAATGCTCAGTAAGGGAAAACATAGAGAACATAAAACAATCCATAAACATTTGAAAGCAAAAAACGTGAACATGAAATTTAAACATCAAAATCTTGAGCAAAGACATAAATCATGGAAGTAGGTAAGGAATATATCATAATTGAAAATCAACCATGAGAAAATATATTGGGAATAAAACATTTAATTTTGGAAACCATTTAGCACATGTTATGATTTTCATAGTAGCCAAGGCATTGCTGCCAAGACAATCTTAGTGGACAAAGTCCCTTTCTGAATCGAGTTCACTCCTTGTTTCAATCCTATAACACTGAACTGGATTAACTTACTATTCCAGCCATGTCTATATCATAAGATATTAATCTTTTCATAATGAATTGGAGGGTGATATAGGTCCCACCCATCTCATAATGAAATCATTCTTACTTCTGCCACAGAATAAACATATATCATTCACAATAACCCAATAAATAAAATGGGTTTCATAAACATCATCCCATCATCACATAATCCATATAAAAGAAGTGGATATCATTTCATAATAAGAAAATTTAAACCATGTAAATCATAGAGACATGATACTTGAAACATAAACATATGAAATAATGTCATCTTAGTTGAATAATGGTTTTGATAAAACACTTGAAATGAATTCTTGAAGAAAATATCCTTTTTTCTTCAAAATCTTTATCTTTCCAAAAAATGTCATGAAATTTTAAAAGAAAGGGATTTTTTTGAAAATAGTAATGAAATATTTTAGAGTATGCTTCATAAAAATAAGGCTTTATAAAACCGTAAAAATTCATTCGTGTCGTATAAGTTAAAGAAAACATTTTTCTCGTACTTTTTCAGGAAAAGTCCAAAAATACCTCATAAAATAAAGATTCCTTACACACCATGTAGTAAAAGTAAAAAATGGGAAAAAAGTACTTTAGAAATACATGAAACAATATTTAGAAAATAGGGACATGGATGATAAATATAACCCCAGTGAATACTTATGAATAAACAATCTCGGATAAGAGCGAGATTGGAATAGTTATCCCTTATCTTAAGTCCGATATGCTTCGTACGCATCTGAACCTCCTGTATAATTATTTAAATAATTGAATTGACTTATTACAGAATCATATTAATTGTTATGATATCATATATGGTTCACTTATGAATTTATATTACCCGTTCTTCTGTAAGTTCCATGTTAAAGTAGCGTTCTGGGTAAAATCGTTTTATTTATCGTACATGTTTGGACTTGTTGTTCTTGAGATTATTACTTATAACCTGATTTACATAATTACAGAATTTAAACCTTGATTTATATGTAATATATATACAGATTATAAATATATATATATGATAGATCGATAAATGGAATGAAATACACCGTTTATGGAGACGGTAGGTCGTACGTACGCATGAACGCTGTTTTCGTTTCCTTATTTTATTGAATGTAATTAAGTAGATGACATACATATATATATACATAAATCCAGTATCATTATTATGTCATATATTTCATGATTACTTATTATATATACTTTATAATCATTAATTAATGGTTAACATGGAGAATGAATCTCACAGTGTCGTGGAGACGGTAGTCCGTACGTACGCACGAGTGATGATATCATTCCCATGATCGTGGAATTATATTGAAGTGTATGTATAATATCTCAGAATCAATATAACTTTACAATAATCATATATAGTTATCTATTTACACCATTATACCCATCCAAGTAAGGTGGTGGTCGAAAGCATATTACACCACGACGTGGAGACGGTATTCCGTACATACACACGCACTATGATTTCGTTTTCCGTAGGATGGATAGATGGTGAAATAGGGTTGTTTCTTACTTATAATAAAATTTAAGTATATTAGTGACACTGATGTTATTACTTCATAATGAAACAACTAAAGAAGACGAAGTAGAAGAAGAAATAAAGTTGAAATAATCAGTAACAGACATTACCTCTTCTTTGAAGCGCCTCTTCTTAACCTTCTCTTAGGGAACTTAAGATGGTCTTTTAAGAATACCAGAACCACTAGGATGTTTATATGGAAGTGGAGAAGAGAAATTGGCAGGGGTTTTCTGATCTTGAAGGCTCAATGTGGTGTGAGGAAGAGAGGGAGGAGATTCCCTTTTATAAGGGAGGAGAGGGGCACCTTTGGAAATATAAGAAATATTTGTTTATATTAAATCTCAACCCCACTTAAAAACATCCAAAATGACTCATATCCGAAGATTAGATGAGATAGGGTTTTAATCTCATAAACCAATAAAATTTAGATATGTTAAGAATTTATTTTAAACATTATCAACTTGATTTATCTTTATTTATCAATTTAATTTTATTTGTGGTAATAATATTTTAAATTTTTAATTATTATAAATAATTACATATGTGTTATGAATTTTCCATAATTTGACACTTGATGACATTTTAGACCATATAAAGTTTAATTTATAATTTTTACATATTTTTGTGATTTTTAAACAATTTTTAAAATGTTATTTTTATAAAATAACAATAGTGTCAATTTTGACACTATTCATTTATTTGAATTTAAATAAATTATATATAGAATATAGGTTAGAAATAAAAGATTTAATAGTTTCATAAAATGTCATATTTATATAGAAAATTAGTGGAGCACATTAAATAGTTCATATAATATTTATTTTAATGGTTTTAAGATCATTTATTTGATATTTCAATCAATAAAATAATTTCAATATCACTATTGTGTCATAATTAATGATAATTATTTAATCCCTAAAAATTATAAATGAATTCATATGATGTAGATAATTGTATTAGATTTTTAGAGACTATTCATGTTCGAAGTTGCATTATGTTTATTAGTAAATTAAAATTATTATACTTATAAGATTTAAGAAAGTGACATGTTGTCACATTCTTTGGTTTTAATAATATTTAAATCATTTTCATAGAAAAAAGTCCATTAAATGAATCTAATACGACCATTATGTGATATGGGTCGACTTTTAGTCATCCAATAGGATTTTGTCAGGTGTTATGGTAATTTTATAATCTTACATTTACCCTTAATTACCTGATTTACCTTTAACTATGGTAAATAAAATTTACCGTAGTTACTATTAATAATGCCCAAAAATAAAAAGTAGCCTATTAACATAATTTGGACCCACTGATTCCAAATATGAAATCTATTTTTCCAAATTAAATACACAAAAGTTGCAGAAATTAAATTAAAATTAATCCCGTTGTCGAAGGAAAACGGGTTTTTGTTTAAAACATTGCAAAAGATTGAATTGATTTAACCTACAAATTCAAGTTAAAATAAATGATAATGACATAAATTATATTAAATGGTAAAAATATATTATATTTATACTTTAAAACCATTCAATATTATAATTTAACCATATAAATTATTACGATGAAAAAAGTTGTTTTTAATTAAAATATAGCGTGTTTTTACTATTCATTAAAATATGAAAGTAATCATAAAAATATCAAAACTTTATCTGATGTAAATTTATATATCCTGATTCAAAATAAGAAGTTTAGTTTGTAAAATTTAACTTATAAACATGTCAAAAACTATATTTAATGTGGGTGCGCCATTAAAAGGCGGCAAAACTGCATTTTTTGAAAAATACTTATTTTACCCGAAATATTTATTTTGTTCACATACCATATTCTATAAAATGTGTAAGATGAAATAATAATGTTATACAATTCAAAATTTAGTTAATAATATTTATAACGGCTATTTCATAATAATATTATAACCATATATCATTGTTTAGTGAAACCTGATATTGCGTACAACACACTCTATCGAGGAAAGTCGTGATTGCGTGTAATGCAAGCCAAGTCAGGGTTGAATGTTGTGAAAGAATCCTTCGTTGTTTCGTATAACAGAATCCAAACATATTTCATTTATACATTGAATATATATATATATATATACATTCAATGTTGCGTAGAATGACTATTATAAAACGAACTTGAAATTGTGTGTAACACAATCTAAGAATAGTGTTGCGTATACTTGAAGAAAATACAGTGTGGCGTATAGCACAAGATAATCTTTTTATAGCATAAAACACATGACATAAAATAAATTAAAAAGAATACTTATAATAAAATATCGGGTTGTTACAAAAACACACCATTTTGTGGAGGTTCTAGTCCAAACGTACAGAAAAATAAAGTTTAAATTCCCCATGGGAGGGAAATATAGATGAATAATGTTGTGAAATTTAAATAATAACATATAATTATATGTTAGATACTGATTTTATTATATTTTAATGGTTATGATAAAATTTAAGGAGGTAGAAGAAAAATTAAATTGAAAATACTCGGTTCAGGTGATTACCTCCCCATTAAAGAAACAACTTTGGATCTATCCTTGAGGACTCTAGATACGGTTGTTTAAGAATATGAGAAACTGTAAAGTACATATATAGAGTATAATAATTATCTATTTTAGGGTTTTTTGAGATATTTGGATCATGAAGTTTGAGGTATATTGGATATGTGGTGTCCTTATATAAGAGAGGGGATGTGTACTGTTGAAATTAAATAAACTATTAAATTAATATAATTTAATATTAATCATCATATAGAAAAAATTTGAAATATTTATATGTTATTATAGAGATAGTTAATGATCCTATATTCAATTAAATTTAAGTTAACATTCAGTGATATATTAATACATATCTCTCAATTTTAACCACATGTTAACACATTTAATGATTATCATGATAATAATGTTTTTTACTCTTTTGGGTTAATAAATTTTATGTCAAAGGAAACGTGGACAACAAATGGAAAATGGTTGATATGATCCCTCAAATAACATTTAATTTTCAAATGATAATATTATTATGAATTTTAAATCATTTAATAAAATATTATTTGTCATAAAATTCAATAAAATTCATTTTTGAGACTATTCAAATAACGGGATTAAATAAAATCAAGACATTAATGTAGTTAAAATATAAACTTTTAAAACATTAATAAGAAATTATATTAATATAAAAAAATCATGAACCATGATAAATTACCGACAAAATTAATTTTGGGGTTTTTAATATCATTTAACTTATTCTTCTACTACTTGCACAAGCATCATTTCCGCATAGTGTGAATATTTTAAGAAATTATTTTATCACTAAAAATTAAAAATTAATTACAATAAGAAAGTAAATATACTAATAATCAATATAAACTATATAAAAAATTCAAAATTAATTTTTATATATATTACATAATTATATAAATAATATGTAACACCCTGATTTTTATGATATATTTTGTTTTAAATAAAATTAATCTCTTCGACATCCTTCGATAGCCATAACCATGAGTCTAAATAAATAATAATATAATATTAAATTATAAATTATCCTTTAAATTAGAGGGTATGAATATGAAAAACTATATTATGAAATGTATATGGTTTACACAATGAATTAGTTTTTCTGCAATTCATTACAAATGAAAATAAAAATCTTTTTATTGTAAAAGATATTTATTTATGAAAAAACATTTTTTCCAGGAGAAATGTGTTCTAATGTTATTAAAAATATATTAGTAAATATTATTTAATTATATTATTATAATATATATATATATATATTATATTCAAATAATTTTTTAATCATTGGTCTAATATTTTTCTAGTCACGGGAAATAAGTAAATCTAATTTTATTATAAAATATGTATTTTTCTCCAAAAAGAAGTTTCATCATAATTTATCAAATTATTTTAAAGTTATTATTTTTTAAAATTTTAGGATCATTACATTGAATAAATAAATTCATTTTTAACACATCATTTCATTATTTTATTGCAACTAAAGTTTTATAATTTTATGAAAAGATTTAATTTTGATGAATAGTGAAAAATAATTTTTTATTAAGATTATCTTTCTTATGGAATTTTAAAAGATAAATTCTTTGTTAAAATAATTTTAAAATTAATATTATAAAAATTATTTTATAATTAATTCAATTTATGTCATTCTAAGTAATTTAATTTTTAATTTTGATACAAAAAATGTTTTATACATAAGAAAACTTTTTCTTTGGATATGGCTTTTCAAATCATGTGTGGGTATAATTAAAAAATTAATTTATAAACTTATGTGAAATCAATCTGAGAAAATAGATTCCAAGTTTGGAACCCTAACAATAATTATTATTTAATATTTTTAACTTAACTTTTTGTAATAATGAATAGTAATGATAGTATATATTTATTACCATGGTCAAACCTAAAATAGGTTTACCGGGGGTTAAATTACATAAATATTTATTAAAATTATTTTTTATGGATATATTTAAAACCTAATATTCTAATAATTAGAAATACTTCATTTTGACCAATTTTCCAAAAACTAAACATGCCCTTATTTTAAAAATTTGAAACATTTCAAGTGTGTCACTCACCAAAATTATAAAATCACTCCCAATGTCATCTCTAATCCACACTTCAAGAGCCATTTGGATTATCAAATCCCTTCCAAAATCCTGGAATTAAATCCCTCCCCATGACCTAGAGTTTCTAACTTTATTAAAAAACAGTCATATGAAGGCTTTACGTATAAACCAAAATATGTAGCCTAAAGAATATGTATTGTTCTTAACCATTAATTTTCATATAATTTATTAATATACGTATTTCAAATCATATTAAACTATTATAAAATAATAACATTATAATATTACTTATAAATATATTTTATTATGGTAATTTAATAACCTATATCCATATTTTCTTTCATTAAATGTGAAATTAAATTGTTGATCACGTGTATGACAGACTACCACCTTGTGATGAAATTGAATTCGTTTTCTATCACCTCCTCTCATGAATGTATATAAGGATATATTTAATGTATATAAATTATATTTATGAAATAATTATACTAATTTAATTATAATATCACATCTACCTTCTTACCATATAATCCATTAGAAAATTATAATGCCGCTCATGCGTATGTGTGGACTACCGCAACCGTGAAGTGATATTATTTATTTTCAATGTAAATTTTAAATATATAATAATATGAATAGATTTAATTAATATAAAGTATATATATTATGTAATATTGATTCTATAAAATTGAATAAATATTTACCTTTCTTTAATTCCATTCCTAAAAAATTAAAAATAGTTTTCATGTGTACATGTGACTTACTGTCTCTATGAACTCTATAATTCATTTATATATATATATCCTTTATGGATAATTATATATATATATATATATAATATTTAATTTATATATTGGATATATGTTTTCATATTTTGGATCCACAGAAACTATATATGGATGAATAGCACCGAAAAAATACCTACATGAAAAACAACGTAGTTATTACATGAAATAGGGATTTTAATGAAGAATTATTAATAAATCGGTGATAAATTGTTATTATTAAATCATATAAGGTGTTATATCTATTAGTTTTTCTCTTTAATAGATTTATAATAAATCTATAGTTATTATGCAGGAGGATTTAATGTTTATGAAGAAACATGAGACTTAATGTAAGGGATTTATGTTTCAGTCCCATTTTAATTATGGTTGTTTATGCATCAATTTACATTGATAAAATTATATGATCCATACCTAATAAATTAAAATAATTTTTATTCTTCTCTAGTTATTTCATGATAATATATGTTTTCATTTCATTTTCCTCTCTCTCTCTCTATGTGTTATAGATAACAAAAATATTTTTAAGGAAAAACTAATATTATTTATCTCTTCGATCAAAGATCATTTCTCTTTAAAAATCATGTTTCTATAAATTTTTTAAATTTTTTATAATATTATCTATTTATTATTTAAATTAATATTTACCCATTATTTAGTTTTTACTTTTTTTAAAAGGAATCTTCTTTTAATTATTCAAAAAATGTACTTATCTCTTTTTTACTTAAAATGTGAAAGAAATATTTGTTTTAACATATGGAACACTAAATAAATATCAAGACTTTATGAAAAATCAATTATTTATAGATGAATTTAAATTTTTTAAATTTTTTCTTCAATTAAAATATTTTCCTTAATATTTAGGATTTTTAGATTTCAACAAGGGGCTTTAGAGTAAAAAAAGTGAATCTTCCTCATGAGTATATTTCAATGATTATTTTAATAGAATTTTATTCTCTTATAATATCTTTTTATGTTGGTTATTTTTTAATAGTGATACTAACTAATTAAACTATCTTTATTCATCCTCTAGATTCTTTATTATTGTGGTAACAAGATGTTTTTGAAGCTCGTTCCTTTTTTATGGGTTATGCTTTATTGAATTTATGAATTTTTTATAGAACCCATTTAATTTTCATGGTTTATGATGTGATGAATGTTTTAGCATCATTTAGACAAAATATGTTTATTTTTCATTATGTTATAGATGTGATAAGAATATTATATCCCTAAAATTTATTTCACAATGATTTAAATCTCATGATATAACTATGGGGAACAAGTCGATGTGCTTGATCCATTATGGAAAATAGGTGATGATGCTTGATCTATTATTATATCTGGAATATGTGTTGATTCATAATCCATTATTATTTGATTTTCATGGTAGTTAAACTTGAAATATGAAATTATTTCAATAAATATGATGATGTAACACTTTAATGGCATGAAAATATGTTTCCCAAATTATTTTTGAGGATTTACCACTCTTATGATTTATGTATTTTGACATGATAAATGTTTATGACATAAATTGTATTTATGATCCATTACAGATTAGGTATGAAATTTTAATGTCATATTCATTATATCATACCCTTATGTTTATCTTATTATCATATGTTACAATCAATTGATACCTACTATGTTTACCCTTACCGAGCATCTGCACTCACCCTTTATTATGTTTCCTTTCCCAAGGTTATATAGAATGTTTGAAGTAGGGTATTTTTATAAAGATTACTAAATGGGAGAATTTTTATGGGAGATGTTTAATATAATTCTTTAAATATGATGACTATATATCTATTCTCAAAATGAACTAAACCTTTATGGTCCTCACACATGTATTTTTAAATGCATTTAATATATATATAAGAATATGTAATATTTATGTGTGAATAGTATGGGTCTTTATAGATAGTATGAAATGGAATTATTAGTTAATATTTAGATATTGGGATTAATAAATTTTTGTGAAAACCCTCAGGATAAGTAAAAGTATAGGATAACATTCTAAAGTTTTGGTAATGTTCATTGATTCCCTATGTTGAACCTAAGGTTTCATAAATTGAAAATAACGGTGTCTTGATTTAAACATCCCATAAATGATTTATCATGATTATATAGTTCCCCACATTTAATATTATTTCTCATAATATTTTTTTTAGTTTTTTTTAGTTTCTAGAACATGATGGAACCATGCTAATACTGGATGTTATGGTCAATGAATTGATTTTCCTCCTAAGATAGAAAATGTTATGAGAGAAGGAATGAAAAATACCATTGATATGATTACACAACTTATTAAAGTAATTAATTTTGATTAGATTCCAAATTCAAAAATCTGTAAGATCATATATTTATCAAGGTACGTCCCTCTTTATGTTTTTTTGTTAAAACACATTTTTTGTTTCCTTGCCTGTAAACCTTGGTGGTCAAGTCTCATTCTGAGATTGAAAGCCTTGTTGGGGAAATTTACCTAAATTTTGGGTTGTATGTTTGTTTTCATTAATGTATTCTTGGTTTAAACATGTTAAACATACATGTGAGAGTTTTCCATGATTTTATAATGATTCATAGGTTATTTGGGCACTTATGTGGGTTTTGGGGGATTAAAAATGCCAATATGAAATTTAATCACCATGTAAATGTATTAAACATCATGTTACTATTTCAAATTAGATTCTGTGAAATGTTCACATGTCGTGACGGTGTTACTGGCTGTGAACTGATTACATGTCATTAATCTACTTTACATGATGCATAATGTTCTATGAGGGAATAATCCACCTGAGGTGACATGAATATTTTTATAAATCTTAAATAATAATCATAATACATGAAATAGGGTTAAAATCCATTTATTTCTTAGCTTCATTGGTTTTAAGTGGGTATCATGTATGATTATTCAATAATTTAGTGTATCCCTCTCCTATATATAACACTAAGGCATTCTAGTTGATTTTGGATCCCTTTAACCCCTTTCATATATCTTGATGAACCATTTATTCAGTTGTAAGTTTGTTTTCTTTAGTTTTTCCCTTTTCTCTATTGTTCTCTGGTTGTGGATCTAGAATATCTTAAATGTGGTTGGTTTGGATTTTTATCTCATTTTTTAAAGATCTATGTTCCCTCTTAAGATCTTACTCACCACCATTCTTTTATCCAAATTTTGTTGGAATCACTATGTTGATGTCCAGTTTAAGTTTAAGGGTGTAAAACCTAAGAATATGGTCTTTTTAATTATTATGTCTATGAAATATTGAGATTATAACAAAATAACGTGAAAATAAATTAATTCAATGATTAATTATGATAAATATTTAATTTTATAATGAGTTGGATCCCTTTGGATTCAACTGAAGTTGTGACTTGGCTTGCAGCTACCCGTTGGGTGAGAGAACACTCGAATAATATTGAATTATCCTATGGCTCAATTTTTTTTGTATAACATGGTAATTTATGTTATTTCATGATATAAAATCACTCTGGAAATGGATATATGTTTACTAAATTGGTTGATGATAATTTAAATAAAAAATTAATGTGCAATTGATAGATAAATAGTGATTCATAGAAAAAACATTGAGGCTTATGATTTGATATTGTGATATCCATAGTGTTATGACTTGTGTTGTGATAGATAATAAAATTATTATATATAAGCCTTCTCCTATTTTGATTCTGAAATAATTATATAGCGGTCATATCCTTATTTGATGCTAAAATACATATTTGGTAGGCTCGGACAAATTTTATGCTGAAATGATTATATAGAGAGATCATCCTAGTTTTATGTAGAAATTATTATATAGTGGGATTATCCCACTTTGATGCTAAAATTATTATATCGTAGTATTGTACTAGTTTTATACTGAAATAGTTATATTGAGTGTTATTCCTAAATGATGATGTTATTATACAAACATATTTTCCCAGTTGTTTTATTATTCCATGGTTCTTTGTTATGGTTGGAATAGTTATGCTACATGCTTGGAGATATTCTTTCATGTCGTTGAAGATAGTTTTTTTAGATTAAATTAATTGAATAATTATTATAGATTTTTGTATTTTTATATCAACCACTTATAATCAGACTTGTTTTGTTTATACATAGTGGTTTCGACCTACTAATTTTTACTCGCACCCTATTCGGGTTGTTGTTTGGTACCTATTAAGATTAAATGCACATAGTTTTAGACAAGGGAAATGGACCTTTTTGTTGATTTCTTATTTCTATATGTTATGGAGGTTGGAGAAGGAACCATCATGGGGTTTTGGAACTATGTATTTTGATTTTATTTGTATCAACTGGTTCTTTTATTTGTATTTTATTTCAATATGAAATTTGGATAAATTTTATCCTTTCATTATGTGATTCATTATTATTGGTTATTTATTTCACATTTTTTGTCCCATTTATATATTTCACTAATTCCTCTATTATCCATTACACTAATATTTATTTGTATTTTTTATTTCAACTGTATTGTAGCATTGACCCATTGGTACATTCTTCTAACTTTACTCATCACTCCCTCACAACTAGTCAACATAGTTTGATGTATGGGGAGGCATGCTTGAGGTATGGTATCTAACCTTATTTAGCCACATGAGAGAGAGTAAAATTAGGGTATGTTAAAAAGTTGTATCAAAGGAGATTAGATTTTTATTTTTGGTTTCTTTACTATTTTGGAAAGGTAGAAGGGATACAAGGATGTGTTAGGACTTGGTAATGATCTTGTGTATGGGAGTAGATAACCCATGTATGAGGGATATATTATTGACCACATATGGGGTTATTGTTTGTGAAATTAATTTTTATTGTTGATGTAATTTCACCTTGAGTGATTTACATATTGTGTAATATTATTCTTTCTTATGATTTATAGTCATAGACAAGTATGACACAAGATGAGTATTCATGCATCACGATCAGAATGTAGCGATATATATTTAAAAGCATTGTTAATTAAAGTGAAATGTTTATTACATGTGATATATATTTAACTATGTGAACTAAAAAAATGTGATATCTGTTATATATTATAATGGAAATGAAAGAACTATTATTTCATTCTAAAAAACCTGTAATCCATGTTTAGAGAAAACATGGGATAGTGGTTCAATGTTTTTATCACTTGTTGAGGTTGATATTATATTTATAACGTGTTTTAAGAACTGTTTTTGTCTTTTAGAGAAAATTTATCCTCTTCGTCTTTGAGTTAAGAATCAGGAAACTGAAAATTATCATGCCCCTATTGTAGCAAAAAGAATCTTCATAATGTTATTGAGGATTATAAGGATGTTTAACTTCATCCAATCTTCATATGGGTCACAAGATCAATGGAAAGGGAGAATTTTCACACCATGACTTTGATGTTCAAGATGATGAGAGAGTTTTATCGACATTATGCACCTATGTTTACTAGGAAGGGAGGTCCCAATGAAGTTGAGTTATAGATTGAGTCATTCAGTATGATCTTCAAGTTTCTTAATACATTCACAGATATAAGGGTGAATCTTGGGGCATATATTCTTTATGGACTATCCAAGTGTTTGTGGGACAAAATTGACCATGTTTGGAAGAAGAAAAAGTTATCCTAGAAGAACATCAAAGGGAAGTTCATGAGACACTTCTATTTAGAGACATCGAGGAAAGACACAGATCATGAGTTAAAGAATCTGAATCATGAGAGAATATTAGTGATGAATTTTGTTGAACGTTTCACAGACTTGCAGTGAAATACACTATCTTTAGTAACTGGTAAGATATATAGGGAGATAAATTTATTATATGGGATTCACTATGATATCATGTCACATATGAACATATTTATCTTTAGTATTTTTTTAGATTTGATTAATCAATCACTCATCAAGGAATTTAATTTGAGAGAGTCCCTAGGAAATGTCCATGAAATTTCCTTAGGTCAAAATGAGATATATTATTTTAGGGGAAAGAAGTGTTTTTATGATTGATTTTTTCAAGGAAAAAAAATAAATGATCAGATAGGGATGTGGGTAACCATCGAAGGACTGTGTCCCATTATAGTGTTATTAGTAGGGAATGTTGGGATAGAAACAACTTTGTTGTCCATACCCTACTTTGTATTTCTATATTATAGTAGGCTAGGTCAGCATCAGAGGTTTTTTAGGGGAATTCAGTAGCATGGTAGTTTCATGGGATCAGGATAAGTACTAGAGTCTTGGAAGGGCTCAGATTCCCCTTAGCTGGAATGTAGCCATAATTCCGCTGTATTTTCAGGTCGAGGTACGAGATGTGGTACCCTATTGTAGGAGTAAATGTAAAAGAAATAGTTTATAACCTAGGGGAGCCATTTTTGAGCCCAGTTCACAGGGTCAAGTATTCCTCCCACTATGGATAAACCTCATTCTTGTGGGAATGTTGGATCATCCAACATCATAGGTATGATTCTTGTACCATATACCCTTTCATGTATTTTTTTTGATATTAGGGAAACAAATTCATTTTTATATGCCCTTTTTGAAACTGGTTTGGGCTTCGTAGAGGAATGCAAGGATTTTCTTTTGACCATTGATACACTGTTTGGAGGGAATTAAGAGAATATCAAACAATTCAAGGTGTGTCCTCTAGAGATTGGTGATAAATATTTCTTTTGGAAGCCATTTTTGATTGAAATTGCTAGTTTTAGTTTGATTATGGGTATGGGTTGGTTAGATCTCTACCAGTCTCATACCGATTATTGCAAGAGGAGAGTTACCTTCCTATCTCCAGAAGGACGAAAGTATTCTCAATAGGGTGAAAGGGTTCTTTAGGATTATCATGTAGGATCAATTCAGAGAACATTGGATTTTCATATAACTTATATAGAAATCATAGTTATAGATGATAGTGGAATGTAGCATGATACGTTACCTCCAGTGGTAGATTGTTTTCAGGATGTATTTTAGGATGAGTTCTATTTCCTATCACCTGAGTGGGAGATCGAGTTCACGATCGATTCAGTTTTGGGTGAAGATCCAGTTTCAATCCCACCTTATAGGACAACACCAACCAAGATTTGTGAGTTAAAAGATTAGTTGGAAGATATGGAAGCAAAAGGATTCATACATCCTAGTACATCACCTTCGGGTTCTTAATTTCTTTTCACCATGAAGGATTTTGGGACTTTTGGCTCATGTGTGGATTATCATAGACTAAACTAGATGACAATAAAGAATCTGTATCCCCTTCCATGAATCAATGATTTATTCAATCATATTTTAGGTGATAAAATATTCTATAAGATCAATTTGAGATTATGATACCACCAGTTTATTATAAGACCATCATACATACCTCATACTTCGTTTGGGAGAATGAATTGATAATATGAGTTCATAGTGACAGTTTTCAAGGTGATATTTGTTCTTTGTAAAGGGCACCCGCTACCCCAAACAATCTTCATTCTTGCACAATATGTCCTCATTATCCACATCAATAGGAACTTATTCGGGGGGGATAATTTTTTCTATATAGAGGTTAGGTTCACCACAATAGTATATCGAATATTTTTTAGGTAGATGGTAAAATAATTTTCCTGAATTTTAACTAGATGTCGATCAGAGGAATCTTCGAGGTCATTAATTAATACAGTAAGTGGAGTGGTCAAGTGATTAACTACTCTAAGAGTAAATTTTTTATCTCCATCAGGTTCTCAGATTCCCGTGATTTCTCTATATTTAGTTATATGATCATATATTGTGGTTAGTTCCCCATGGTTTATTTGGGATCCACTATGTCTCCAAGAAGGCTTCAAATCCATCACTTTGACTAGCTTCTGAGAAGGATATCAAACAGAATTTTAAACTGGAAAACAGGTACCTATATTTTTTTGGTAGGAATACCTTCATTAAATGTGTGTCAGAATATTTTTTGGATCATGATTTATCTCCTATTACGATCCCTAAATGGGTGATTCAAAACAATGATTTCATTTTGGATTCATTCTTATGGGATGCTTAATCTTATGGAAAACTCCACCGGGGTTCTTGGGAATGGATGGTAAACCTGTTTAAAGAGGGGGGATTAGATTGAAGAATATGAATGACACTTTATATTTTATGAATGCAATTATAGGTTTGGAATAATTAATAGAATAGTCTCTTTGGGAGAAACATATGAAGGACACACATAGGGATGAGGTGGGAGTTGTGGGGGTAACTCATACACTATTTGGCATGTGGTTTATCCACGTGTTTAGGTGCTTCAGGAGAACACATACTGGATTGTAAAAAGGGGAAACATTTCATTCTCATTCCATAAATGGATAGGTTCTATCATTATTTTCCCTACATGCTTGGCTCCTGAATTATCCTTCTGTAATGCCAACTTATATCAGAACATCATTGTTTATATTTACTATAGAGAGGAGATGTAATTATGACTCAATTGAATCCATCATCGAGTAGGATGATTTCATTTTCACAGCCTCCAAATATATATTCCTTTCTATGAAAGAGTATGGAAATGTGGTTCATCATTTTGAAAAATTGGATGTGAGGGGGGAGACCCAATAAAGGAAGGATGTACTGGAAAAGATCAATTTATTCTTATGGAGAACTTGAAAACATGAAATTTATAGCGACAAAAATGTTCAATGCATGGGAATTAATTTAGACTCTCAATGCTGATGCTACAATCAAAGTAGGATGGAGAACCATACTCATATATCCTTTAAAATATAATTGTCCTATGGCCTATGGTTATATTTTATAGATTTTATTGGTTTTTATTATCCTAATATTAGGGTTCACAATATTTTTCAAGATATCGTTCCATGGAACTGAGGTTCCAGGTCCTGAAATGAAGGAGAGAGTGGTAGTTTTTCTTGGAGGTTACTAGTGCATTTGGAGGGAGAGGAACTCTTCTTAGTTTTAAGAGGCTCATATATAGGGAGAAGTTCTGGTAATCCAAATTGAATTCAGTATTCTTGATATGGTTAAGATTCTTAAGAACTGAGAGGATTCTCCCACGTTCAGGCCACCTTGCGCTAGAGTCCCGCCTATTCTTCTCAATACCATAAGTGGATCTGGACATTGGGTGCATTGTCACCACCACACATTAGGTCTTATATTGAATTCCAATGGGTCCTACATCTCAGGAATGGGTAATATAAGTCGTGTGGTTTGTGAGTCAAGTGGATCTTTAAGTCTAGCATTCAAAATTCCCTTTGTATAAGGCCACTCTCTATAGGTGAATGCTTCATCCCACCTCACAGGACATTATGTGTGTGAGTAGTGGAATATTAACCTGGAAGTAGTGTAAACAGTTTTGATACTTCTATTAAATTCTTTGAAATATACTGTAGTAATTCCCTAGTCTATCTCTTATATAATTATAAGGTGTTAGATGTTCAACAATAGTTAGGTGAGCATCCTACACATTTGGAGGGAGGGAAAAAAGGCTTCTAATTTTTTTTTGCTTCTATGATGTCCCACACTACAAGAATGACATTATTGTCTAGTTTTCACTCAATTACACCACAGGTAGTGAGCATAATTAGAGGGAATTCAATTGTATTATATTATTTTAGTCCACCCTAACTTTTTTCTTGTTCTATCTTGTTCATCAGCATTTTAATAAAAATATTTATTTTGAAGTAATCAGTTTCTAGATTAATAAATTTCAATTCATGGGCCATGTCATCTTAGAGGAAGGAGTTTTGGTGGACTCAGAGAAGTCTATAGTAAATGTATCTTGGGAGAAACCCAAGAGTATCTTTGAGATTCAGAGTTTTCTCGGATTAAAATTTTATTATCGGTTCTTTACCAAGGAATTATCCCATATAGGAACATCAAATTCTAGGAAAAATAAGAAGGGGGTGATTTTTTTATTGGATTATTATTAGAGAGATTTTCATAATTTGAAGTGAAGGTTGACCTCAACACCTTTCCTCAATTTACATATTTTAAGTAATGAATATATCATGTAATATGATGCAACTAGAGTTAGACTTGAAGAAATTTTGATGGTGGTGGATAAATTAGTTTCTTATAGATCTATAAATCTAAGAAAACATGATAATAAATAACCTAATCATTATCAATAGTTAGTGAAGTTGGTACATGCCCTGAGATTATAAAGATGGTATACTTTAGGTGAGGGGTTTGTGGTGTACACAGACATTGAGAGCCTCAGGTAATCATTTTCTCAGCAGGACTTGAACCATCATTATACGTGGTGTGTGAAGTATCTATAGTATTTCGACATTGATTTGGATTATAAAATGGGTTATAAAAACATATTTTTATAAGGCTTGATCTATAAGACACAGACATAGTCAGGTTTGGAGTCTTGTTTCAAGTGGTGGATGAGGGCACTCATTATAGACATGCATCTAGATATTCATGAGTCCCTAAGACAAGTGAATATTAAATAAACATCTATAACACCTATTCTTATTTTTTGATCAAGATAGAGAACTTATCTAATATAGAGGTATTAGTTATGGTATATATATTATATAGTGGGGAGACACCATCAGGATGGTCTCTTGGAAGCTGTAATTATCTTATTTTATGTGGCATATTATGGGTTTCTTAGGATTATAGAAGGATTTAACGAGATATTTTCATTCTTATAGACGTTATGTAAAGCATGGTTTAAAAAATATGTATCACTACCTCTATATAATGTTCTATTGGTCATTAATGAATAAGGATGTATCCGGATTTTTTGTGATATGTTACACTGTTAGCAAGGGAAAGACAAGTGTCAGAGGACTACTAAGATTTTGTAGTCTTTTCTGATTCTATAGTGGAAATTGGATGATACCACTATGGATTTTGTGATCAGATTAACAAGTACACCATGAAAGAATGATTCTGTATGGATGATCATGGATTGACATACAATGGTTTCAAACTTCATCCCTACCAGGGAGACCTTCACCATTGATGATCTAGGTATTATTTACATGATTGATATAGTTTAGTTTCATGGTTTTCTTAGGAGTATCATTTATAATAGAGATCATCATTTAAAGTCATGGTTCATGTAGGTTAATTAAAAGAAACTGGGATCATATGTTATTTTGATCAAATCCTACCATCCTTAGACATATACTCAAATCTGAGCGTAACATTCAAATTCTGTAGGATATGTTATGGGATCATCATACGAAATTAGTTTTGTTTGAATATAATAAAGAGATTATAGTAATTTATCCAAATTGAACCTTTCAAGGATTTTTATGGTAGTCCACATCGTTTTCCTCTTTGATGGTTAGGTATAATCATCGTTTGTTGAAACTAGTCTCATGTAGGGGAAATTTGAGTAGGTTCAGTAGATTCAGAGGTAGTTGGATGCCACAAAAAGTAGGTTGAAATCGTATGATGATCATTAGAGATGGCCTCTGAAGTATGAGGCTAGTAATTTTGTTTTCCTTCAAGTTTCATCTAGGTTGGGTCAATGTCGCATCATGAAATAGGAAAATATAACACCTATGTTTTTTCTTCCATTTGAGATATTAGAAATTTTTGGTCAAATGGAATACCAAATGGAATATCCATAACCCTAAAGTCCCATGTATGATGTCTTTCATATGTTGTAGATTTATAGATATCATTCTGAACCTTCTCATGTGGTAGTAATTGAGGATGTTGAGCTTTAAATAAGTAAATAAGTACTACCTTTAAGGTTTATTTGATATGAATTGTGGACCATACTGAGAAGTATCTATGGGATAAGTGAATTGGTAGAATGGGTTTTTTAAGGAGGATACATGGGATAGGGAGTCTAATATTGATGCATAATGTCCAAACTTGTTCACCATGACTCCATAGTTATTATTGGTGAATATCATGAATGAGATGTTATATGGTGGGGAGATTTTAAGATCTTATATTTTTAGGTACATCTGTCTTTTGTTTTTTGTTAAAACTCTTTTAGTTTGGTTTTCTTATCATTAAACCTTGGTGGTAAAGTCTCATTCTGAGATAGAGAGGTTTTTTGGGTAAAATGACATAAAATTTAGGGAATTTTTTTTATTTGAATTAATGGATTTTTGGTATAATAATTTTAAATGGGATTATAAGGGTTTTATTTGAGTTTATAAGGATTTATATGACATTCGATATCTTATGTAGGTTCTTGGTCTTAAAACTATCTGTGAAACTTTTAAAATCTATGTAAATGTCTAACCAGTCATGTTACAATTTTGGAAAAGATGTTGGGAAAGGGTTACCTTCCAATAATGGTTTATAGTATTTGAGCTGATTACATGCCATGAATCTACATTACACAACATGTAATTTTATCTAAGGTGAAAATTCACTAGAGTTGATGTGAATTTCAATGTAACTCTTTTATCCAACATAAAGAATGTGAAAGAGGGTTACAAGACAGATATTTCATATTTTATTAGTTATATGTGGTTAATGTGTATTATTTTTAATTCATTAAGTGAATAAATATCCTACCTTAAACCATAAGGCATTATATGAGATTTTAGAATCCATCCATCCCTTACGGATGTCCTAAACAGTCATTAGATCCCTGGTCAATTTTTTTTCTTTAGATTTACAATCTCTGTTTTTCTCTAGTTTTGGTGATAGAATATCTATATCATCGTTAGTTTTGGTTATGATCTCACTGTGGTGTGATCAAGGTTCCTTCATGTGATCGTTTTCCCCTCGGTTCTTGTTAGTGATTTCTATTGGAAGTATTGTGTTGATCATCGTTTTATGGTAGGTGATATAAAACATAACCCTAAGGTCTATTTAATTTATATTTTTTTGAAAAAAAATATTACACCAACATAAAATAAACACTAATTAATGAATGATTAATGAGGATAAATCATGACATAGATTATCAGTTAGATCCCATTGTATTCAATTGATGTTGTGACCTAGCCTATGGTTTCCCATTGGGTGAGAAAACCCTTGAATGATAATTAATTTTTTAATGGATTAATGTGTGTTTATAAAAAAATGGGAATATAAGTGATTTATTGATATAGAATCACTCTGGTAATTGAAAAATATTTATTGAATTGTCTTTTTATAATTGATATAAAAAACATTTTTCAATCAAAAGATAAATGGTAATTTTCAGAATTACCCATTATGTGTTATGAAATTATTTTGTGGAATCCTTGATATTAAGACATGTTTAGTGATAGATGTTGAAAATATTATATAGATGAATTATTATAGTTTCATGCTGAAATAATTACATTGCGGTCTTGGCCTAGTTTGATGCTGAGATGCTTGTATAGTAGGCTCAACCTTGTTTTATGCTGAAATTATTATATAGTGGTATTGGAACAGTTTGACGATGAAACACTAAAATAATGGGCTATTACTGGATACTAAAATATTTATAAAGAGTACTTTTCCCAGTTATTTGATTGTGCCACGGTTTTTGGTTATGGTCGACATGGTTTTGCTACTTGCTCAGTGATATTCTGGCACGGTGAAAAATTAGATTGATTGATGTATTATATTAATTGATTAATCAATACACATATTTATAAATTTAGTTCATGAACATATTATTAGACATATTATTTTTATACATTAAGATTTCAAACTGCTGAGTTTTAATCACAGCCTTTACGGGTATCCATATGGTACCTAAGAAAATTACATAGAAATATGTTTTGATAATGTAAAGGGAACTTGTTTTTGATTTTTGTTTGCTGAAGGGATTGAATTTTGAATGAAAGAAAGACCGAGGGTTCAAGATTGAGAAATTTTGAGTTTATTTGTTTCAACTAGTTATTTTATTTTTATTTTATTTTAGTATGAAAATTAGATACATATCATTATGTCATCACATTACTCATTATTATTGTTTATTGGTTTCACATTTTACTTATCAGTTATATGTTTTATTGTTTTCACTATTATCTATTACATTGATATTTATTTATATTATTTATTTCCCCAATGTTATAAATTTGAAATAGGGGGTATAGTCTCAACACTATACATGTCACACCCGCACCACTAGTCAACAACCTCTAGATTGTTGGGAGGTACACTTGAGGTCCTCTAACCAACCATATTTGGATATATGAGAGAGTTTCGAATTAGGGGACAATACAAAAGTGGGAGAAATGTTCTATTTTTTACTTCATGAGGAAATATCCATCATATTTTAGTGGTTCCAATGATTGAATCGTCTTTATGAAATGGAAAAATACCAATGAAATGATATTTGACACTCTACACTATTTAGAATATGAAATATTTATTTTAGAAGTCTATCATTTTGAAGGTGAAGTTGATCAACAGTCGAATGTCTTCAAGAACGCTATGAAATAGTAAGAAATTAACTCTATGGATTTGTAAGAGTTTAAAATATTATTATTATTATTATAAGTAATTTCTTGATATTATTAATATGAAAAATAGAGAATGAATTACCTAATATAAATGATAAGGATGGTGAATATTTTATTTCCCATGATGAAATTTTTACAAGACCTGGGCGGTATGTTATGGGTATTATAATCCATCCTAAATTTAGTGTTGATCAACTATTAAGTGGATTAAAACCAAGCCTCTAAAGTGATTTATTGATAGCGGAATTTATTATCTATTTTTAAATCATTTGATGTTCTATAAAGGTGACAAAATATATTGGAGTTACCCATCATTCACATGAATTTGTTAAGAAAATAATGATAGAATTTAAAGGGAATGGAAAAAACTAAGGATTAAAGAAGATGTTATTTCTTTTATGGTTGAATTGTTGTAGGAAATATTTCAGAAATTATGTTAAGGAAAAATTAATTGTTTTAATTATAGTAAGGATGTTCATCAAGAAACTTAATTATGAAGTGATGGGAAGAAGTCATATAATTATGTGAATACAGAAAAATCTCCACATAATAAACCAACCACAATTCAGTTTTTCAAATGAAAATTTTGGTAATTATTCTATCTAGTTCTCAAATCCATTGGTTAATGATGATGATCAATTTTAAGAACCTTTTAAGCTGAGAGACCAAGGGAAATCGCATGCGATCAATATTTTAGATGGGGGGTTAGTATTGTTGTGGTGAGAGATATACTTACAATATACTCTAGAACTAATAATGTCTTAGTTGATTCTAGATCCTCCCACTCATTTATATCTGAAGAATTGTCTTTGGTTATTAGTATTCCACATCAATTATTAGATTCTGAATTAAAAATGAAAACCCATAATAATATGATGATCACATATCATATTCTATGATTATTTTCTAATTGATTTTCAGGTTTATTTTATTCTTGTAAATGTCATTATTATCCAATTAGTTTATTTTATGCGATTCTATGAATTTATTTCCTTTAATTATGTTGATCTCATATCAATTACTGAGGAAGTTAAGTCTCATTTCATATTCCTAATGAACCTATGATAATTTATTGGTGTGAGGATGAATATGAACTTCCAATGGAAATTAAATCAATCTTGTGGGTATTAATTCCTATCATTGATGGCTATTTATCTTAGATGGGAAGGAAAAAAATGAACATAGATTATATTCTTATTGAGTGGGAGTCTCTTGATGTCTGTCTAGAAAACATGTATAGAATTTTTCTAAGTCATGAAGCTGAGTTTTCAATAGATATCATACCTAGTGTTACAACTATTTAATAGACTAATTAAAAAATGGTCCTAGTTGAGTTTTAGCAATTCAAGAAGAAACTCCAATGGAATATTGATAATGGATTTATTCAACCAAGTGCATCACCTTAGAGTGTACCAATACTTTTTACTAAGAATAAATATGGATTAATTTGACTCTAAATTGATAATATAGGAATTAAATTTATCCCAATCAATAGAAAGTATTCTATACCACATATTTATGATTTTTAAACATAAATTAGGATCTAAATAATTTTCCCTAATTTATCTTGAATATGAAAATAGTTTGTTAAGGCTAAAAAGTGATGTAATACCCATGAAATGTTTCGGTATGAGGTATAATTACTATAAATTTATAGATATTATATTTCGTCTTACTAATTCACATAATATATTAATTTATTTAGAGAATATATTTTTTATATATTAACTTGATCTATTTCAAGTAGTCTTTATAGATTATATTCTCTAATATTCAAAGAGAAAGTAAAATAATGACAGTCATTTGATGATTTCCCAAAATGCCCTGAGGAAGGGGAAACTAAATTAAAAATTTACATAATAAGAATTTTGGATAAAATAGTTTAATTATTGGTATATATAATCTGCATTAAGGGTATATCAGTGGATCCATAAAATCTGGAAGTTATTGAACATTTCCCTAAACTAACCACCATGAAAAATATCCTTAGTTTTCTTGGATTTTTTTGGATATTGTCAGTGTTTTATGGATAACTTCTATGTGTTTTATAATATTATAACTAAGTTTACTTAAAAGGAGTAATAGTAATTATAGGAAAATTAATGTGAGAAAATTTTAAGTAACTAAAGAGAAGGTTAGTCTGACCACTTATGTTCACATTACCCTATAGTGGAGTAGGGTTCGAAATCTATAGTGATGTATCCAAGAAGGGTCCGAGATGTGTTCTCCTGAAGAATGATATGGTTATAGATTATAACTCAATAAAATTGAATTTTCATGAGAAAAATTACCTAACTCTTTATTCAGATTAATATATTCTATTTTTGGAAATAAATATATTTATGAATTATATTTATAGTTAAATATGTGATATATATAATGATCATAAAATCATAAAAGTGTATATTCACTCAAAAAGAGATGAATATGTGTTGCAAAAAATGGTTGGAGCTAATTATTGTGTGCAACTTCTTAATACATAATCACCCAAGGAAAATTAATAGGGTGGCTAATGCTTTGAGTTAAAAGAATCATTATAGATTATTTATGATGAAAATAAAATCGATTCAATATTTATAGATTTGAAAATGATGGATTATAAAATCTTAATAGAAGGGGGGAAATATTATATTTCTAAAATGAATTTTCTACCCTTTATCCATGTAAGGATTAAATAATCACATAAGAATGATATGGAGCTAAAAAAATAGATTAGAAATGTTCCTGAGTATAACCATGATTGTGGTAGAACGATAAGGATCAGGAACTGTGTAAGTGTTTCATCTATAAAAGATTTTAAGAAGGTTATATTAGATAAGGATAATTGTTAATAAATATATCTTCACCAAGTAAATATATATATATATATATGAAAGAGTATTTCTGGTGTGAAAACAAGAAGAGAGATTTGGGCTTCTATGACACTGCTGGTCTGATCCGCGGGCGTAAGACCGGATTGCGACGATTGTCGCATTGTTCACCGTAACAATTTACGGAGCATTCAAGGATTTTCTCTTGGTTGTGATTTGTTTTCCTGTTGTATTTTCTCAGCATGTGGATGTTGTCACCTGATTTGCAGTGGCTAAGTACTTTTAGGGTCTGTGAGGGTTTCCTTCAGCGGTTGGGGTGGTTGTAGTGGGGTTTTCCTTGTTTAATTTTCATGGTTCTATTTGATTTAGGTTGTGAAATGTTGAATCCGACTGGTATCAATGGATTTTGGGCTGGAGTCACTTTTATTTGTGCTGGAGTTTTTTTATGGTGGAAATGATGAGGAATGACAGTAAATGTGGTATGTGTTCGTTGGATCGACGTTGATGGTGGTGATAGAGAAGCGGCACGAGGAATGTTGTTTGGGTTCCTGTATTCCGAGAAGGTTCGTGATGACATTGGCCAGACTATATTGTCTCACTGGCAGCATGCTCTAACGTTGGCTCCACCATCGTCCTGATATAAATGGTGGCGTGTGGTGTTCTGGCTTGTCTCGTCTGCGGTATGATTGGTGGTGAAGTTGGATTTCTCATTGACATGCTACTTGAGGTGGTTGTGCGGATCGAGGGGGACACGTGGTTCATGTTGTTTTTTAATTTTGAATTTCTGAAGTTTTTTTGCTTTTTGATGATTTTCTATTTGGTTGTGAGGTTACCGGTTATCCTAAACTGGATTTATGAAAAAAAAGATTTCCAGTAGATATGGAAAATTATTTATCTCAATAAATTGTAAGTTAAAAAGTTAAGGCTAAGAGAATAAAGTATATGGATATGTTATAACCATTACCCACACTAGTATAGAAATGGGAAAATACCGAAATTTATTTTTTCATCTAACTCCCAAAAACAACTAAAGGTCATAATACTATTTGGGTTGTTGTTGATAACCTTAAAAATGACATCACACTTCATTGATATCAGGTAATTTATATATCTTGATCATATTTCCATAATATACGTTAAGGAAGTGGTATGTTTTCCTAGAATACCAAATTCCATTATATCTAATTAGGATTTGAGTTTTACCTCGATGTTTTAGAAAAATATTCAGAAATCTGTAGATATTGTGTTAATTTTTTTACTACTTATTATCCCCAGATAGACAGACAATTTGAATGACCCATTAAAAACCTATAAGATATATTGAGATGATATTATGTGAATTTAAAATGTGTTTGGGATCAACACTATTCTATTGTAAGATTATGTTATAAAAATATCTTTTACCTGATCATTAAGTTGAATCGTCATGAATCCAACTACAAAAAGATATGTAGAACTCAATCACACTACGATGAATTTTGATAAGGAAATCAATTGGGACATAAGATAGCTAAGTAAATGGAAAATAAAGTTAGACTTATTCAATATTTCAACTAGGTAGTATAGATTCGATATAGTTGTTATGCTAATAATCATTAATGAGATATGTAGTTTTAAGTAAGTGAGAAGGTGTCTCTATGAATTTATTTATAGAATAATTTTATGATATTATAAAAGGAAATTTGATCTCTAGGTATATTGTAACCTTTTATAATATTTACCAAGTAGGGATGGTAGATCATTGCTTGACACTCCCCCCAAACATCTCTTAGTTTCATGATGTGTTCTATTTATTTTGAAGGATTAAGTAAGTACATGATGCTTCACATGCACTAAATTCAGAGGAAATAACATTAGAGAATGATATTTCCAATGATGAACAATTAGTAAAAATATTGGATTATAGAGATAAGGTTACATGTAACAAGACTACTCACCTAATTAATGTTCACTAGAGGAATCCAAAATTTAAAGAGGCTATATGGGAACTCGAGGATGTGATGAAATGGATAAATCCACATTTTTTATATTAGATTATTGAAATTATTTAGGGTGAATTTTTTTTCCAGGGGGTAAAATATTACTTGTAAGGATTTTATGATATATTTATCTATAAATAATATTAATGTCATTGATTGCTTCTGATACATGAAACCCTAATTCTAAATGATCCATAATATAATATTATATTACAACATAGCCATTAAATTGGATAGTATTAATATAACAATGTAAATTTTGAAAACTATCTTGTTTACACAATAAATTAATTGGTATCAATTCATTAGAAATGAAAAAAATCATTTGAAAGTAAGATAATTTTTTTAATAAAAAAAATATTTTTATACATGTAACATGTTCTTATATTAATAAATTAAATTAGTCACAATTGGTGAATTATTTTAATTTAATTTTTAAATTATATACTTATTCAATTTTTATATCATTCATTTAATATTTTTTCTATGTATGATATAATAATAAATCCCATTTTAAGCGTAAAATGTATTATTTTCCTAAAAATAGCTTCATTGTATTTTGTGAAAATATTTTATTATTAATTTTTTACTATTTTAGAAAAATTATTTGGAAAAATAAAAATAATTTTTGAAATCATGATTTCAAAATTGTCTTATAGTTATTTTCTAATAATTTTATGAAAAGGATTATTTTTTACATGAATAGTGAAAATACTAATTTTTATTGAAATTGCCTTTTCCATTTAAAGCATTTAAAAAGATAAAGTTTATTTTAAAATGATTTAAAATTTATAAATAATTAAATTATTTTTTATTATTATTACACTTTAGGTCATTTTTTTAATTTTATGTTGAATTATTAAACAAAAAAATTTATAGAGAAGAAAACATTTTCTTTAGAAACCCACCTTTCGATGCGTTCGGGGGTTTAATTTTATATGAAATAATTTATATTATATGAATTGAATTAAGAAAAAATATTCAATATTTTCAGTAAATAGAGTTTATATTATTTAATAATGATAACTTATTTTTTTCATAATCAATAGTAAAAAAATTAAAAATTTATTACAGTGGTTAAAGTTAAAGAAGGTTTACTGGGGAATTAAACTGAAGATATATAGGTTAAAATGACATAAAATATGTCTAAATTTTATATTATGATCATATTTAGAACCTATATCATCAAATATTATAAAATGGTACTTTTTGATTTATTTTTCTAAGAAAGGGGCTTGCAATTCTTGTAAAACATTGAAATAATGCATGTGTGCTACTCACCTCAATTATAAAAGGATACCCAATATCATCTCCTATCCACACATAAATAGCATTTTGGTTATTCCATTACCTACCCAAATCTATTACTTTAATCCCTTTTCAGGACCTAGACTCCCTATTTTGACAACAAATCCATTCGTGGAAGGCTTCAGGTATAAAACTAATGAGGTTGTTCGAAGAAGAGGTCCAATTCTTAACCACACATTTTCATTTAATATTTATTATGCGTACATAAAATATTATTTAAATATTTAAAAATAATAACAAAATAATATTAAATATAATTATATGTTATTAAATTAATTTTGATAACTTATATCCATCTCATATTCCATCAAGTGGGAAACAAAATCGTTGATCTTGTGTATGTTGCACTGCTGCCTCACGGACCGATGTAATTCATTTTTAATCACCGCCTTTAATGGATGAATATAATGATGGATTTAAATTTTATATATTATATTTGTGAAACAATTATACTTATTGAATTATAATATCACATCTACCTTCTTACCTTCCTATACACTGGAAAATTATAATGTCACTCATGCGTACATGTGGACACTGCCTCCAAGAAGCGATGTGATTCATTTTTAACTTCCCTTTTACATGGATGGAAATAAGGATATATTTAATGAATATATATGATAGATATGATATAAAAATTATTCCTTAAAGGAAAATTAATATTTTCCTATCTTTTTTCCATCCTTCAAAAGGTGAAAATAGTGTTAATGTGTACATACTGCTTACCATCTCCGTGAATAGTGTAGTCTATTTTTCTATCTCTAACCTTCAAGTATGAACATATATATATATATATATATATATTTAAAATTCTAGAAATTATGTAATCATGATCAAATTATAAGTAAAAAAACTACCAAGAAAAAACATACATGAAAAATGAAGAACTTATCATTTGAAACAGTGATTTTAATGAAGATTGGTTAACACATGGTTGATACAAGGTTATAAATAAATCATATATGATATTATATAAATGATCTTGGTTATATAATATATTTATAAAAAAATATATTTATTATATATGAGGTTCAAACACATATTAATAAATATCAGGAATGAGTTAAGGGATTTATGTCTCAATCCAATTTTCATCGGGATTTTTTATTCTTGAAATTTTATTAGGGAAATTATATGATAGTTATCAGATTAAATAATTTAATTATTAATTTAATATATTTAATTATTGAAAATAAAATTTTCCATTAATTTTACTCTATATATCTACTCAAGATTCTATAAGAATATTTACATATAAAACCCGACTATATTTCTCTCTTCGGTCAACGATCCTTTAGCTTCTATATATATGTTTTCTAAAATTTTATTCAATAATTTTTATAATACTATACTATGATTAGTTAAACTTATTTTTACTTAGTATTTAATTTTTAAAACATTTCTTAAAATGAATCCTCTTATAGTTTTCTGAATGAGGTACTTTAGACTATTTACCCCAAATATGAAAAGAGTCATTATTTTAACACATAAAGAAAGAACCCAATTTTCTATTGACTTAACCTCTAAATGAATTGAATATTAAATTAAAATATTACAAATTTTGATTCAAATAAATTTTTCCTTCATATTTGTGAACTTTAAAGACTTAAATTGGAGATTTAAAAGTATACAGGGGTTTTTTACCCAGGATATGATCCAAAGATTCTATTTTAATTCTTTCTCAATATGTTTTATGATTATTATAACAAGATATTTATAATAACCATTAATTTTTTAGGACTTACTCTATGATGGATTGACAAAAAAATTTATGAATCCTGTTTCTTTTTCTTATTTTATGATATGATGAATGTTTTATGATATTATAGAATATATAGGTATATTTTTTATTATGTGATGGTTGGGACCAAAATTATATATCTCTATAAGGAATTGGTTAAGATCTAATATCTCATGAGATAACTATAGGTAACATGTCGATATTCTTAATCTACTATGGGAATCAGTTGTTGATATCTTATCCATTATGATATAAGAAATAGTGTTGATTCTTATTTGATTATAATTTGATTGTTATCATATTTAACCTTCAAATAATAAATGGTGTATATACTTATTATCATTCCACACTTTTATTAATTGACATATGGTTTATGATTGGTTTATGATTATTTTTCACTCTTATAATTTATGTCTTATGAAATGATAATGTTTTATACCATGACTCATGTTTATGATCCATGATATATTGGGCATTTACTTTTTTAGTTATATTCATGATATAATACCTTTATTATTATCTTATTATTTCATAACATTATTGATTGATTCCTCCCATGTTTACCCTTATTAAGCATATGAGCTCAATATTTCCAGTGTTTCATTTACCCCGGTTTTGAAATATGGTTTATGTAGGGTAATTAAATGAAGAGTACTATATGAGAAGATAATTATGGTTCATGTTAGATATCTTTCATGAAATATAAATATTATATATTCAATCTCCGAAGACACTAAAATTTTATCGTCAATGAATTTATATTTGTGAAATGTGTTGAATATTATTCTAAAAATATGTAATATTTATGTGTGAAAATTATTTTTCTCTATATATTAAAAGAATGGCAGATAAATTTTTTAATTTTCTTTTATGTAAAATAATTTAAAGGTATTAATAAATGAAACATCACACCAAAATGAAATATTTTTAAATACATGAAGGTATAGTTTGATGAAATCTCATACATTGATATATAGTTAAGTGTATTGTTATTTTGAAGCCAAATTTCACAGTTTTATCTATTTTCTACCTATTTTACCTTTACGTTAGTGACAAATTTTTTATTAAGGTTACTATTCATTATAAAAAACAATAATTTTTACCTATTTAAAAAAATGTTTACATGTTTATTAAAAAATTAAAATCTATTTTATAAAAATTCAATTCTTATATTTCAAAGAAATTACTTTTATTATAAACTCATAAAATAACAAGAAAAACTGTTTTCTATAAAGATGAATTTTTAATTATTAAATTGTTTTATACAAAAAATAAGCATAATATTTATTTCAATTAAATTAATTTTAATATTATTAATCAAAGGTAACTTTTTATATTTTAAGAAGAAATTAAAACAAATGTTACTTTATTAATAACAGAATGGCAATTACAAATTACTCCAAAATTAGTATTTTTTAACTATTCATAGAAAATTTAATATATTATGGAAAAAATTCACAGTAAGGTAATTATGATATAATGATATCATAAAAGATATCCTTTTATAAAATAAAATTTATAAATATGTAACAAAATATTTATAATATTTTCTAACAAAAAGGAATAAAAATCCTTTGTGAATAATACATATTTGTAATGAATGAAAAAAATATCATCCAAACTTTTTAATCCATCTTTTCATTTAATCATTTATAGGATAATAAAAATGAAATAAATTTATAGAATAAATTTTAATATTGAAACTGAATCATTACCCAAATTTTGAAATTCTATAAAGAACAAGTTAATAAACTCCATCTTGGTTCCATATTCTTCACATGAATAAAATCCTTTAGTGAAAATCCATCGAGTTCCAAATTATATTTTATTGCCATTAATTGATTTCTACACCTCTATTTATGTATTCATGGAATATCTAGTTTTATATTTAATTTTCCTTGGAATTATAACATATGAGATCTAATTTATTATAATTATTATTATATTTATAATATGCTTTCATATTATCTATAAATGATTATTTTCTAAATAATATTTTGAAATGATTATTTATTTTCATGTATTTATAGTCTCATTCAAAAAATTGAGATACATAATTTTATTCACATCTATATATCTCTAAATAAAAAGAGCCAAATGAAACAACATTTACATATTTTAATATTATACCATTAATTTTGGTTTATTATTCTTAATGTATGTTCTTGAACTCCATTTTTAATTTTAATAGTGATACAATGATTTCATTTTGTTTGTACACCATGATGTTCTTGAATTTATCAATAGACATCATCATGCTATAGTAAATATATAGATTATATTTGAGAACACTTTACCAAAATGATCCAGGATCAGGGAAAATATGGTCCTAATATTTATTAATAAAAATTTAAAACATACACGGTTCAGAATTACAAGGTAGTTTGCAAATACATGAGTGAACCATCACTCTCATGTTATCATCAACCAATGTAGTGAAATTATTTGGACCTCTGAATGCCCACATCATACTTATTTCCATGATTTCTTTCTTTGATAGAGCATATTCCCCTCGATTGACTTCCCTATAATTATGGGAGACAATCAGGTTAAGTTGGGTAATATGATTAATACAATAAATTCAGTGGGATTGAATTATCCATGGGAAATTTCTAGTTCTTACATTGAGATCCATGACAACAGTTTTAGAGTATGATTTAATCCAATGGTATTCCACTTGTGTTAGAAATCATGTTCAAAAGCATATATCATCACCCATAATTCTACTTTATATCCTGTTCTAATAACAATTTAATGGTGAATGAACCCTTTGAAAAAAACAAGAAAATTTTGAAAAATAACTCCAAAACCAGATGGTACAGAGGACGCACCATTAACATTGACCTTTATCCAAAAACTAATTGATGGAATCAACGGCAACAACTTGTGAACCAAGGGATGCTTTGATCTTCCTAAAACTACCAAAAGTATGATAATTTTCAGATAATACAAAATATTATGAATTTCCCTTAACTATACTCTTGTGGAAGTGTATACCTCTCTATAAATGACCACTGCACTTTTGTGGATGGATGGTTCCTGATATTCTAAAAACCTACCATTTCATGCGCTCTAAATTGATGCCAAGATGGATTCTAAAACTGTGAGAAAAATGTGTTGGATGAGGTCCGTCTACCTAACGTTATCGAGTAAATTCATGTGCTTATATATGTTCCAACCTGCATTAAATTATTGTCCAAAATCATGGGATTCCTAGTTCCACATCTCCCTAAAATATTAAATGTTTATTAAGAGATTTTGGGTATTTTCCTCAGCTCTTAAATATGGATGGATGGCCAAGATAATGTATTTTTTAACAATCCTTATTTGGTCATGTGTTGGGAACTTATTTTTCAAGATTATCCATATAAGAGTAAACCATTCAAGCTATATGAAGCTAACCTTGAATTTTGACATCCATTATGGTATCATGGTTTTAAATCTCAAATTTCATCTTGTAATAGTACATGGAAATGAACTACCCATTGTAATTAGGTATCCACACAAGTGTATCAGTATCCATGAAGGTGTGATTTTAAATTTTCATTTAAAAATATTTCGGGATAAAATCAATACAACTATTATGTGTAATAAGTTCATTAATTTTCATATAAATTATCTCAGAAGGGATGATCAACCAGTATTTGAGTGGTTGATCAAGCCAACAAGTGTTCCAAAAATTAATATCACAATTCCTACTAGCCATCCATTTGGTGTTTTTGATGATTTCATTAGAAGACTGCCTTATTGGGGGCCAAAATGATGATCTAAGGTTGTGTGAGTATTCATACAACAACATCCTCTTGAACCTTCTTAATAATAATTCATAGGAGGGTCAATAGTGGTCAACAGTTTCCATATAAATTTACCAATTAGACCATCACTAAATATTTTGAGGTCTTTGATACAAAGATACCCCCCATTTATATGGGTTTGATACATTCCTTACATGATATAGTTATCCACCTTCATTTATTCACATACCCAACCTAGGTAAAATTACATATCACACACTATAGGTCCTTGATGAGACACCTTGGCCACCTATCGATAGAGAATTCATAGAAAAATTTATAAGTGATAACTGAATTAACTAGGAACACCCTCCTTACTTGAGATACAAACTTCACATTCACTTTAAAAAGTTGATTGTCAATTCTAGAGCTATTTACTCTATGAAATTGGATTTTTTTACATTTCCCTAAAATAATGGGACACCACGGTAGTTAAAAGGGGGGATCCTTTTCTCACCCTAACTATTCAAGTGATCATGTTCTATTTCCCCATTAATAAACCATCACTATGTATAATAAAATATTTTCTCTAACTGATAGTTTTCCCATAAACTTCCTCATGCTAGGTAAAGGGATCCTGGATGGTAGATATGGTTCTATTTGAGTATTTCTCAAATAAAATAATTTCATCAACATATAACAGATGTTATGGAATGAGATCATTCCTTGAAACATTAATTTTATTTTAGAATCCCATAAGAGAAATATCACACATTCACCTACTAATGTAATATTCAAAAAGATAAAAGAGATGTACTGAGAGTGGATCCCCTTTCCATAAACTACTAATTCAAGTAAAATGATTTATGGGATTCCCATTGATTAATATAGATATATTCATAGATGAAAGAATAGAGCTTATCAATATCGAAAAGGTTTCTAATAAGCCACATCTCTTAAGGGAAGTGAGTGGAAAACTCCATTTGATGGTTTCAAATGACCTAGATATATCTATCTTGATGGAAAAGATCCATTAATTCACCTTTCAAATTATAATGTTAACAATTTATAAGGATGTAAAAAGACAATTATGAATTTAACTTCGAGTAAAAATACCATACAGATTTGGAGTAATGATATCCTTGATGATTCCCCCCATCCAAGATATCAATATTTTACTAATGATTTTTTGGATATTAATCCCAAGGGAGATTGGTCTAAAATCCTTGATATAAACTTCATATTTCTTCTTGGGAATCAATGAAATAAAATTTTAATTGATTCCATATAGAAAATAAGCATGAGTGAAGAATTTTATTACTGTACTTACTAGGTCATCATATAGAATATCCCAATAAGACATGAATTATTTGTTTATAAATCCATATCATACTTTATAATTATCCATGTTGAGAGAAAAAATATATTTCATTATTTCATCACTATCCATTTCTATAACAAAACTTCAGTTCTGTTTTTCATAAATGTAGGGGAATATTTTTCCAATCATCATTTACGTATTTTCCAGCCCAAAATATACCTAAACTTAACTAAAATATTCAAAGACAACATTTGAAACTTGATTTTCAATGGTTTAAAAACATCCATTAATGCTGAGGATAATATTTCAAGATTTTTATCACTTCTAACTATGAAAAATGTGGAAGAATTTTGAGTTATTATCTCCTTCCATCAACCATTTTACATTAAATTAGTTCATGTAAAACAACTCTTTAATGGTTAAAAAGTTATCCAACTATGAGTGAGCTTTAAATTCCTCTATATAGGTGAAATTATGACTATTATTCCTATCATTTATGATTGAAATATGTTTTTATCATTCTAAATATAAAGATCATGCTTTGAGAAGAATCTTTTTCTCCACTCCCTCATGAGTCTCTCGGTGGGTTTTATTTTATCACTATTCCTCTAGAGTAGGCTTCCCATTGTTCCTTACCTATAATAATCTAGAACTAGTTCCCTACACCTTGGAATAACAATCCATATATTTTTTAAGATAAGTGGGAGAGATCTTTCCCTTGAAATTGTTGATAACACCACAATTTTAGGGTTATGGTTTGAGTGATGTTTGGGGAGGGTTTCCCCAGAAAACCCACTATAATGACTCATATCATCCTTTTTTAAAAATAATTGGTCAATATTTCTTACTGTACTTCCATTCAAGGTGTACCCACTCTAGGTAAAGTCATCTCCAAAAATTGGGACCTCAACAAGATTACACGAATCAATAAAAGAAGAAAATTCAACATCTACTGTCCTATTGAAATTTGATCCATTTTTTTCATCCTGTTTCAAGAGAGTGATAAGTCACCCATGCTCACCCACTTATGATCAAAATTTGTAGATATTCCCTTAATCTCCCACCAAATGTCTCTAATATTGATTTATTTTGTTGACGCATACATAATAGAAAACTGAATAGTGGATCATGAGTTGTTGGATGTGAAATTTATAATTTTTTATGACATGTAACAATTTGAATGATTTTATTCCTACTAATCCATAAATGGTCCATTTAGTAATTTTAGAGGTTCTAAGATAAAACATTGTATCCCAAGGAAGCCCATTTAAATGTCTTTAGTTTCTAAAATATGATTTTGGGTTCTACTATTACAGTAAAAGAGCTTCATTATTTGAGGGACTTTCTCCTAGTTATAGAGACTATATCCTATAAAATCATAGAATGGTCCTCCCCCTTTCTCATTATATTTTTATTCATTCACTCCAATAGGATTACTTCCACTTATAATCCCTCCAGTATTCCATATTATCCACTATTACCATGGTCAACATCCTGTACATAGGTTTGAGCATCCTCATCGCCATCACCCTAGAGATTACCACTCAATGAGGTGAACCTATATATAGAGTGTATAGGTTCATATGTTTCTAGGATCACAGTTTTTTTCCCACCATCGTTATTGGGAGAAAACTATGAAAATGGTTATAACATATTACTGATAATATTATGTTGGTAAACCTGAGTTTCATGATGAGAAGAACAAGATGTTAACTCTAATTGAAATTTCTATTTATCCCCATGGAAAATATTATAGGTGAACCTATATCCCTAACCATCATATATTATTCTGGTTTATCTGTTCCCTATGGAATTATCACATTCTATTTTTCCTCTGCACATCCATCCATTTTTACCTCTGTAAGAACATCTGTGATTATATTATCATAGCGGGTCTACATCTCCTCTACAAAATTGAGTGGTGGTCATTCCTATGTAATGCCTACATATTATAATGTGTGTCCAGTTAGAATGTTATTATGCTAAGGCACCACTTCTGAAAATTTTATATGGGTTCCATCAAGAGGTGATCCCACATAATGATTTCTATTAGTTACACCTGGTTTATAGATCTCTTTAATTCTAGAGAAATTATCTTTAGGCATGACATTAGTTTCTATATCATAACTTTTATAAGGAGAATAATCTCTATAGATAGTGTGAAGTCTCCATCAGAGGCCATGGTTGTCTTCCAAAGGAGAATTCTCCATATTTTCGAAAGGTTTCTTCAACTGGTCAGCCTGCACATCCTTAATGGGATCATTGTGGGTGTCACCAGAAGAGGTATGAGGCTTTTCAGGAAGCTCAAAATTTACATTTATAAGCTTCTCTATCACATATAAATTCTATGGTTTGTCTACATTATAGGGTCCAGTAGTAATGTTGTTAGTTGGGAAGGGGGGGGATTTAAACATTTCTTTCCTACTTCTACAATTAGAAGCGTCATATCCTTTCATATTAGAGAATGAAAAATCCATTTCCAGGTTGGATTCATCCAAAATATTCCCAAGGAAAATATATGTTATAAAAAAAATTGGTTTCTTTTCATACAAGATCATTAGTTTGATGGTATTTTCTATGTGATTAACACCACATACTCCACATGGGTGTTAGACATATCGACTTCCACTAGTATCCTCACATATTGTTCATATCTCAGGTTTTCAGCTTCACCTTGAATCCTAATTGGATTCCCCATGGAAAAAGATATATCCTATAGGATATGAGGATTCCAATATAGCCAATTCATCTTGAACATGATAATCCATACTTATTTATGAGTGTTTTTTTACCGTGTCTAGGTTGAAATTATTGTCTCATTACTATATATTTATAAGAAACTAAACCTTAAGGATAATGACCCAAAGCTTCAAGATCTTTATTGTGATAATAATAGGGGAATACTATGTGATAGTACCCTTTCCATAATTCCATCATCATCATCTACTCACCAAACTCTTAGATCTCAAAAATCCTCCTCTCTAATTTAATTTTAGATCCATAACTTCTCTCCCTTCTATAATAAAAATCTTGCAATAATAGTGTACCTACCAAGATTAACTCTTTCCTCTGCCACCTAATGATTGTATGATACATGTGTAGTCAAAGATTTTTAAATTATTCTCATGAGGGTAGGAAGATAAATGTCCAAGAAGAAGGGGTTACCTTTATATTTCACCACTTCTGTGATATTATTATTTGAACCGATAACATTATCCAAATAATTATTTTCCGTATTCAATGTTCTACCCTAGTAAAATTTTCCACTGTTTCACCAAGTGTTCTCACTCATTTCACAATGATTGTGAATGTGTGGATCATTTGATGGATTGTCTCATGTTCTTTGATTTTGATGTCTTGAAATCAACCCTTCATGTTAGTTTATTTATATTGTACAGTGTAACATGATAATTATAAAAATATAGAGATCCATTTTACATATTGATAAATGACTAACAAAATTTATAAAAATCGCACAAAAAAGGATATTTATGATTTTATAATTGGGAACATATGTTGATTTATCATTACCAGTGAGATATTCAGTGCTTTTCTTAGGTAATTTGAAATTTTTTACTATTATGGTACAATGGTAAATTATCAATTTATTGAGGTAGGATTCTATTATTGATTCCCAATACCTATATTCATTTCCACTAAAGAAGGGTGGTTTCTAAGGTATCCAACTATTATTTGAACCTTGAAAAATCTTCTAAAATGATCTATCCATTACACTATTAAGTTTAAGATAGGTTTAGTAAGGAAAACATATAAAAATTAACACGTGATTTGATTCCAATCAAAGGGTACAATATAGTGATAAAAGAGAGTTAAAGGGAGGGGAGAGTTAACTGAATTTTAAATAAAGAAGGAAATATAGAAAATAAAAAATACAAGATGTTTTTATATAAATTTAGATATTAACAATCCAATATCTACTATTAAAACCCATATACTCATTTTTATATATATTATTCACTAAAACAACCTAATATTTCAAGGGGAGTAACAAATAATTAAAATTTTCTTTTCTAAAGGAAACAGAAAAAAAACTTTAGAATGAGATTCACAACCTAATTAAAAATAGATACATTTTATGGAGGAGTTAGAAATATATTATTAATTTTATGGGGGAAAATTATAAAAAAATTTGTAATTACCACTAAGTGGAGTTAATATTAAAAATAAAATCCCAAATTAGAAAACCAGAAGAATAATGAGGAAGTCTAAATGTTTTACTAACTCGATCAAACATTCAATATTTAATCAAATATAATGAATCACCCTCATGTAGTGTATCAACAAAATAATACCGAATATTAGTTATAAATCATGTTTTTTATATATGAGTTTCTCATATATTCATTCCTTAATTATATAACACCCCCTCATATATATTATACCATGGGAATCCTTTTCTATTAATTTACAATAGTTATACATATTATAATTATAATAATATTTCAAGCATAAGTGAATAATAATGTTACACATGATTCTTATAATGATCAAATATTTCTTTTTAATTAATCATAAGTAATACATTAACATTCCAAAATAAAATCTTTGAATAATGAACTGTATCAATGTACATTAACATTTTGTTAAAATAATTACAACCATTAAAAAACAATATCCATAATAACCACCCATAAAGGACGTTGTATAATTCATAAAATATTATGATATAGATTCCTTCTTACCTTCAAAAATTTGGATATTGGAAATAATTTCATAGATTACCTATCATACATAATTGATATCAGAATACTAGTATTATAGGTCTTATTGATGCACTCTCATTACCATAACTGATCACGACCACTTATCAATACATTTTTCTTGAAATGTAGTCTCATGTTTCTTATTAATAATACATTATACGTTCAATGTTTCCACATTATCAATCTAAATTAACCATTTTAATCATATAGTATCCTCATGATAGTACTCAATATTATGATACCATAACACTTTCTTAAGATTTTTATAATAACTAATGTGAATTCTTGACAATAATCCATTCAAAATATCATCAAATAATAATAAAACACTTCTAAAAACCCTATTTTAATTAATTCATGATTTATTGAATGGTAAAAAATGAGAAAAATATTAATTTATATTATTTAGAAATATTAAACTAATGAATAAACAAGTTATTGTGGAATTTAATTCATTGTATAAACATTGTATTTAAATGTTAATCATTTGTATGGTATTGAAATGATTTTAAACTTGACTTCAAACATCAGAGATAATTCAAGAGGTGGTGGCATGTAACAGTAATATGTGTCTTTAATTATACGAGAAAACATATCATCAATCCATGCTTGTAATATCTGAGTAATTTTTGGAATTAGTTCCATTTAACAAATAAAAAATTTACATTCAATTACCATAATATTAAAATACATAAATATTAATAAATATCTTATCACAAGATGAGTGTTCCTCTCTATAACAATAATGTGATAATTTCCAATATATATCTTTCACATATAAATGTAAAAATTGTTCCCTACTTTAATGATAATCATTAAATTCTATGATAATAATATAAAACATATGGTCAATTGTTAAATTAAATTTCTGTTATAAGATAATGATTATGGTATATTATATGTATTTTGAGGCTTATAAGTTATTGAGTCTTCTCCCCATGAATGATTTACTTGGAAATCTCTAGGAGAAGAGGTCACAAGTACAGTACCATTAATAAAAATTCCATATGTTATATGTTCCATAGAATTTTTATATCTGTTAACATTTGTATTGGTCTTTATATATGAGATTATTATTAATGTGTGTCAACAAACATATAAATTAATATATTGATGAAAAGAGTAAATAGATATAATCACAGTGATTTAATACACATTGGTTGTGATAAAAGTGAATAAATTCATTGAATAAGTCAAAAAAGGATCTTTCACTTCCAATAATGGACGTTTCTATCTCTAACCATTCAATTAAAATTGAACTATTTGATTAAAATCATATCTATCCTAGTTTTTTGGTAAGTAATTTTGAAGTGATGAAAGAAATATATATCCAGAATATTGGTTTATAATGAAAGTATGTAGCATTCTTTATGGAATATTGTGACAAAAGGATTACATTACATTTAAAGCATTTATACGATGACATTTTCATTGCAACATTAACTTCTATCTCAATGTGTTCCTTATTCCGATTCAAGACTATAATATTTGGGATTACTCCAACATTCCTAAAGTAGTAGATTAAGAGGCATAGAGGTTCATTCATTAAATATACACCTAATCTTAGTTAAATTAAAAGTTAATTTAACATGTAAAATAAATATTTTAATCCATACATGGGAATAAAAATTATTCAAGGTCTATTGATTTGATTAATTCAGTTAATAGTTATTCAGTTAAAAATTTATGTTATATGAATATTATATATATGGCCTTCCACTTTATGGATTTAATATTTTTTCACTTATTTATTGTTTGGAAGGTAATAAATAATATTTTCTTTATTAGAGAAATATTAATATAGTCATAAAACTTTTATAAAAAATGTTTTTTCAATAAATGATGATTATAATATTTAATTATTTTTTAAAGAAAAAATATTGTGATATTTACTATCTTTTTTAAATAATTATTATTTAGGGTTATGTAAATGTCAAAGGGTATTTATTGGTTGAGTTAACGACCAAGGTAAAATGAAATATTTTATTTAATATTATTTAAATTAATATTAATTTATTTATTTTGAAGATGATAGTTAAATATTGAAGAGTTGAAACTCCTCATGGAATATAATAATAATGTTGTTATTATTATTAGATATGGGGTTCTCATCGAATAAATAAATTAGTTTTGGGCCTTTTGGTAGTTACTAATTATCGAACCCTATGTGTATAAACAAACATATAAAATATATAGGTTTATAGGAATAGTTTTGAATAGTGATATTATCTCTAGATGATTCTCATGAAGTCCTAGTGGGAACCCCTCAAGATTTATTCTAAGAATGAGAGTCAAATACCTTCCTCGTCCTTCATAAGATTAAGATAATAAGAAAGAATATTTCAAGACTGAATGGTTTCTCATTATGATCAATGTTGAATGAGAAACAATACTTGGTTACTCCATGTTAATACATATAGTTTTAATGAATTAATTTTGAGATCTGTGGATTTGGTGCGGGTATCTTAAAAGAAATTCTACTTTGTACTCATAATCGTACTGATGGTATGACGTTATATTTGATCATATTCATAAATAAGTAATGAATTATCAAGATGAGGAAATTATTGTTATAAAATACATGTGAAAAGATCCTCTATTTGAATAATTGTTGGTTGCATACATCAGGTTATTTGGATTTATCAAATTAAAATTATGAAAAAAAATTTATAATGGGCCCAAATTCTTCTACTATGTTCTAGAATCATGAATTGTGCTCAAGGTAGACAAATATTGATTAATAATTTTTTATTATATTTATATTAAATGTTTATATTCTTAGTATAATTTAATTTCCCTTTTTTATATTATTTAATCCTGAAATTGAAAGAACATGATTGTTCAGTTTTTTATGAAAAATAATACGTTATAAAAAATTAAGGCATTTGAAAGAACCCATATAGAGTTGATAAATATTCTATTAATGTGACATAGTTACGTCACATGTAACTGAAAAGTATATTTTGTCTGTCAATATTCATCCACACAACGATGAGTTATGCATATCATAACACATCCTATGGAAGTTTGGTATTCTGCAACATGACATGCCTCATATTGATTTCCAATTGTGTGTAGTTGGCCTATAATCCATGAAACCCCGCATATATTTCCTCATTAAAAACCAGAGATTTCATGTGGTCAATGTACATTTCATGTCATTTATTCACACAATAGATTGACTTTCAACTGAGTGAAATGACATTGTGTTATATAAATAGTGTTCAGTGGGATAAATACACTATGTAACATCTAAGAACCCACATGGGATAATCACAAAGTTCCAAAATGTTTAGTTTTAGGGGAAAAAGAATCATTGATTTGTAGTCTGTTGTACCAATCATTTAATTAAAAATAACTAATAGAGGGTACATTAAGATACCGATAACTTGTGTTAGAAAAACAAGTGTAGAGATCAATTAATTAAAGAAAAATAAAACTACATGCTCTGTATGTAGTTATACATTACGTGTAAGTGGGTTTTCCACATGAATTACAAGATAAGTGATTTCAGTAGGTCATATGTGATATTAAATGATTTAATAATGATTTTTTACATTATTATATAGACACAAGATGTTTATATTTGATATACATGATGTGTACTTCACCGACATCGCCAATAGTACATGCCACATATATACCGACATGTTGTGTGATAAAACATGCTATATATACTATACGGATATAACCATATAACAAACCTCCATGTATATAGAAAAATTATGTTTATGAATACATTACATGTAAGTAAAAAGAATATGGTTAGGACCACACATAGTGTTAGTCACACACCATGTCATGTGATAGTACAAGACATGTAATAGTTAAAAACCAAAATAAGTTTCAGTGGAAGAAAAAGGATACACATAAATCCACCTAGCATACAAAAAATTTACTTAATTAATTTTAAATTACAATTATTTTATTTGAATAATTTAAAATTAATGTTTATTGGAATCTTAATGAATATTTTGATGGTTAATTATGAAATAAACAAATAATTAATAATGTAATTAATATATTAATTCGAGAAATTTATCTTCATAAAGTATGATGTGAAATTAATTCTAGAAGTAGTTATTTTATGACTTGGATGATATTAAAAATGATATAGTTGTTTATATGTTACATTTTTACATAATTTAATTACATATTTCCTGAACGAGTTTTTGTGATAAGTTTATTACTAAATTAAACAAAATCATCTGGGTATCATTCATTCAATAATTTTATATATGGTCCTATGTGTTTATGATTAATTTTACTTAACCTAAACACATATTTCCCCTCACCAATTAGTTATCAAGAATATTTAATGAAAGGAATACATTAGGGAGATAACATGTCTCAATACCAATCAAAAGTAAGACCGATTAAGGATAAACATAGGTTAATGTTGGAATGTTAAAAATGATATTAGTCAGGATCAAGTAGTTATTAGACTAATTTTCAAGGCTTGTGTTTTATTCTACTCAATAAAACTACCACTAGTTGAAAGTTGATGATTATATAAAATATTTATTTATATTTTTTCAATGGAAAGTTATTTTTTATTTTTTAAGTGACATTTTTATTTAAATTTAAAAAAAATCCTTTAATGTAATGGAAAACGTAAAGATGATAAGATAATATTAAATACATTTATTATTTCTAAATTATTTTATCATAAATGTCTTATTATTTATATAATTTCCATATAATATTAACATATATATATAGGAAAAAATAATTATTATTTATACATATCAAATTAAAAATACCTTAGAAACATATTATGTTATAAAAGTGTTTAATTAATTATGTTTCAATATGACCAAAATTTTATATATGTTTTTGGTGAAAGATAAAACTAATTCAATTACCGAGGAGTTATATCAATGTTTTTAGGTTTTCTTTTCTAGGATAGGATGATGGGTTAATTACCTAAGCAATACATTGGGTACCTTGTAGGAACTTTTTAATGAAATTTTATCCAAGGATTGTAGGATTAGGGAGTCCACTAAATTGATCAAGGAATTCTTAATTTATTATAGTCCAAATACAACATACCTAAATAACATTAAATATCTTTTTATTCCCAATTTTAAAATATGGGATGGGTAATAGTTATCCATTCCAAAAAATATCCATATGACATGATATTTTGAATCTAATGGATAGGTATATCAAGATTTGATTTGATAGTGGGAGTCTAATAAAAATAATTTTCATGTTACACCTAGTAACGAAGATAATGTAATAAAATAATTTTTACTTATTTTATTAAATAGAATATAAAATCATGATAACGGGATGATCATTTATATAAAATGACTGACAACATAAATTTCAAATAGAGGAAAAATTCATTTATACATTACACTATTACTATGAAATTTGTATTATGTATTGCAGTTTTCTATTCTTGGATAGACACCTCAGTGTGTGAGAAAAGGTGAGAAGGATACCTATAAGGGATTTAGGGAAGTTATTTCAGATGCTCATTATTTTATTTATCAAATATTTCAAGATATAAAACTATGTAATATATATAAATATATCCCTAAACCATGATATCTCTACTCTTATCTCTTGATTAGGATAAATACAAGATTAAGAAAAATGTGATTGTTACAACACTATATCATGGTAACCTAGAATATGGGCATTGAGCTAATTATATTTCCTTAAAAATGATGAATTATATTCGTCAGTAAATAATTTTGTTATTATATTTGTAGAACATGTTGTCAATTAATCTTATCGTATCATGATTTTGATCTTTAATCCTCTATATTTATCTATAACTATAGAATGAATACTATAGAAAATTCAGTAATAAATCATGTTTTCATAGATCACCTTATAGATAAGGATTCATGGAACCATGGTTTCTCATCCCTTATAGGGAATAAAGTGAAAGACCATGTTGAATATCCCATGACCAATTCAAATTGAGTGGTGGATTTACAATATCATTCCATGAGATAAATTATTCAGAGTTAGTTTGGTGATAAAAAAACTAACCACTTCATAGGTGAAAAAGAAAGGTCACATAAAAGAACTTAATTCCATTGAATAATAAGTGATCAAAAAATTATACTTCATGTATATTCATACTTGCATGAAATATTTTGATTTTACTTCTAATTTATTAAATATAGTATGTGGTCCATATATTTTAATACATATACATAAACCATGGATTTTAAAACAAACTATAAGAATTAGTACAAAGATAAACTTATAGAATAAAGTAAAATTATTATGTTATTAAGTAGAAGCATAAATTGTCATATTTTTAGGGGCATAATTCTTGTTAATCTATTATTTTTATTTACTGCTACTAATTTTTTTTCATAGTGTTGAGTTTGAAATAATGATACAATATTTCATTTTCTAGAATAGTTCTATTTATAGAACATAAAACTTATTAGATTAGGGACACTTTAATTATAAACATATATTATCAGCAATGTATGATAAATATTAAATATAATACTCATACCCATTAGTGGAAGGATAATTTGTAGTCAAGTAAAACATGAAGACATTGCCATGTATATACCCATGAGAGTGTCTAGGATTTTAGTAGACAGGACACTTAGGTGTCTTGTGTATATAAATATTGATTTTTATACTAATAAAACTTTATAAATAAATTTAATCACAAAAATATTCAAGAGTTAATTATGAAATACCATGTGAAAAATTAAATATTCAAGTTAAAGGTAAATTCATAAACTTTAATATATTTCTATAATACATTTTTGGAATGATCATTAGAGATTTGAATACATCTGGTAAAATATATTATATCCTATTATCGAACATATCATTCATACCTAAATCACATATTAATTAATAATTTTAATGTAGAGAGATCATACTCTTAAAAACACATTTCATTATACACATAAATCATGCTGTGATAATAAAATGATGATCAATGATGAGTCTTATATATATATATTAAAAGTCTTATATAATTCCATTAATGGAATTTTTTGAAATAGTAGTGTAACAGCTAACCATATGTCTAATTTATAGAATAATAAAATCTTATTATATGAAAGAAATCCAATATGTATCAAATTCATTTGTTATAATGAGAAATTTTATCTAAAATTTTGCATTACCTTTAAAATTAAATCAAGGAAAATAATATGTTCATCTATGTTAATTATATTATAGATAAATGGGATAATTATATCACTAGGATATAATGAATGAAGTTTATATAGACTATATTTCTATAAGAGGGATAAACATATATTTTGGGATAGTGGGATTACACCAGACTTAAATGAAATCTTGGTATTTAAGGGATATTTTTTGTCATAGGAACAGTAAACTATAGAAGACATAATGGATGGAAATATTCTAGAGACACATACTATATATTAATGTTAAATCCAAAGTGGTGATTTTATATTCACCAATATTTGTAATATATTATTTATTATGAACAACGAATCATATAAGTAAGGAGAAAATGAAAACATTCAATGATTGTCAAGGTCATTCAAATTCAGAGATGAATTTCATTTCCCAAAATCTAGTTTATTATTTTTGTAGTTTTTCTAGTTAATGTAAATATATTTATGGGTATTCAAAAGAAATGATACATAGATGGTACAACATTGAAAAAAAAATGTTTAGTTGTTTACTAATGGTTTTAAACAATTCCTAAACATGGTATATCACAAATCGTATTATAATTTTCAAACTATAATCAATTGGAATTATACTTTTCATAGAATATTCATATTACCATTATATTGGGAATTTGATTTCACGTCAACCTTCCTTGTTGGAAAACTGGAACATATCTACTCGATTTGACTAGAAGGGCTGGGAACGACATAGAATGTCAATATGGTATGCATGTTGTGACCATACAGTCCTAAATTTACAATTTAATTGGGTTTTATATGTTACATTTTTTAAAGGGAAGACCCTTGATAACATCTCAAGGAGTGTTGGATGAATAATGTGTATATTTTAGATATGATTTACAAATGAGTAAATTGAAAATTATGTTGATTTTGAAAAATGATTCAAAATGAAATAATATAATTATAGTTTTTAATATTTGAAAAATAAAAGTGAATTTTAGGAGAAATAAAAGGAGGTGATTATTACAGTTTTATCACAATATATTTATATTTCATATTTCTATAATTACTTTTATGTTTAGTGTAACCCTTTGGTTGTGGTAAACATGAATTCCAATTGCCCTTGAAGACTCTATAGTTATGTGTGTAGACCCTAACCTTAACATAAAAATTATATATACAAGATAAAAAATTATATATTCAATAAGAGCATAAAAATTAAATTAAAATGGTGGGAAGGAAAAGGAAACTTTTTTCATCCAACTATAACAACAAATTTCACACACTCAGTATATCACATTGATCTGTTAAAAATAAAGAGCATTTTTTCACATGACTCAAAACATGAATTCGAATCTGAAATAATGTAAGATACAACTTAATTTAAATTTTAAAACCCAAAATTAATGAAAACTAGGAGAAAATATATGTTACACAACTCACTTCATAAGTGATTATCTATGTCATAACTACCCCCCAAAATATAGTTCTTTTTAAATAAGGGGACATGGCTCATATGGAACTTCAACTTCATCTTTGATCTCTATATATAGATACAGGGATCTAGAAAATCTAGTACAATGATGGGACTCATTTGTGTATCTAAAATTATACAACATCACTCCTTGGTCGATTATGAAAATTATGTTCCCAATGTATCTTTATAGGAAACATTGAAGGTGATTTTGGAAACCATGTTATTAAATACCCATTTCGATTTACAGTTTGATAGGGAAAATCCTAATCTCAACATTAAAAAAATGAATAGTTTTTTCCCATAAACATTAATATATTACTATAAACATTTGAGGCCATTTTACTTAATCATTATGAGAAATTTTCAACATACTAAGGATTACTCTTTACATAATGTATTTTTGGTTTTCTGGATTTATGAATTCAGTTGTTCTATTGGATAGAAGAATTAGACGTGGGATTCTTCTAAATAATTGTTAACCACTGAATTTTCGATAATCAAAATATAATTTACCACAAATTATTTGATATATTATAAAAAATAAGAATATTATAGGAAATATGTAGTTTTTCTTCATGCAATTTCTTCTATTTTCCTTTATCATCATCCCAAGATCCCCAACTCATATAATCCTATAATGGAAACAAAAAAAATGTATAACATTTACAAATTTAAAATATTTTATGTAAAATTGTTAAATCAAATGATAATTGAAATATATTATTATTTTTAAAATTTATTGTTAGAGATAGTTTTATAATTTGGTATAAGGGTGAAAATGAATAGTTGATCATTATGTGATCACATCCCTGTACCTGAACAATTTCACTCCAAGGGAAATCACATTTTAGAAAATGATAAAAGTTGAGATTCACCTATTCATAAATATTTACCATTCCTATTAAATTAAAATCAAGTTAGGATTTTGATAAAATGAAGAACCACACCCAAGTGTTAATATAATTCTTCGTACAAATTAGTGTCTTAAATTTTGTATCAGAAAAAAAATTGAAGGAGATGTATGATATTATTTATCATAAGAAATTTTTTGGTCAAACATGTAAATAAATCCCTTAATGTGGGTGTGATGGCCATTTCATGCCATTATTGACACTTTCCATAATGTAAGTATAGGTTATTTAAAAAAAATAGTTTTACCTTATTATTTTTATTAATTTTTCATGAAAACCTTTACAAAAAGAAATTCATAAATCAATCACATATTAATTCCTACAAGTAAGAATAATTTTTTGTCCATCCTATTTTTTTATTTATTTTTTATTATTTATTTTTTATAATTTATTTCAACATAGATATTAAGAATTAACCATAGGTCAATCATGTATAGTAATTAAACTGATCTGATAAAGAAAAAAAATATATAGAAATAACTTTATAAAGTTGAATAACATTAATTATATCATAAACATTCAATTATTCATAAAATTTTAACATTTATTTGTTGTGTAAAATGAGGTGTCAAGATAATAAGTTATATGATTTTTCATAAAGTAAATATATAGAAAGAATCAATATCTCAATGTTTTTATAGAGATATAATCATTTATATCTTTTGAATGTAACAACATTTACATAAAATAATAGTTTTATATTATTCTATAGTCAATATCATATTCCATTAGGGAAATAAATTTTATTTAAATGTTAACTTATCCTGGAAAAAGATAATTCTTCATTCATTTTCAATAAATACCATAATTATATAGTCAATTAAATTGTGTATTCTAACACAAAATGAAATAAATAAAGAAGAGGGTGGGGGTGTAAAAATATCATGAAACGTTGAAAAAAGATACGAATATCAGAGATTATAAAATGTTCAAATGAACTAATGAATGGGGGAAATGTAAAAATAAAATATAGTGAAAAAAGTTAGAAATATGGATGAAATAAATCATGAATTACTCAAGAATATATCTACGCTACAACCAGAGTGTGTAGTCTATTCAATGTAAATAATGATAAGTTAGTAAGAGGATTAAACAAGGTGATTTTAACTAATATTTATCTTATTTAATGGTTAATGTGATGAACCTATATTTCAATTCTTATATTCCATAAATAAAAACTTTTCTCAATGTAATTCTTTACATGAAACACAAAACTAAATTTAAAACCATGATATATTTAGGTAATAAAAAAGTATTAAATATGATAGTTAAAATCATGACACAGAATTTGTAGGTTTAAAAAGAAGTTACCCAAAAATATGTGTATAATGAAAATATAGTTACATCTAATAATTTTTAAATGCATTTAGTATTGTTAAAACTGTGAAGAAAATACATTGTTACACAAAAATATATTTTTCTAAAAATGAAAGTTTATTTGAATAAAGTAAGAATATTATTATTTAATAATGATAAAATATATTGATATTATATTACTAATAAATTTATATTATTTTTTTGGAATAAAAACAAATGAATAATAAGCATTTTCAGAAGTTATTTTACAATATGATATATTTCCACTATATATTGTGATTTTATTTAAATATTGAATTTCAAAATATTAGAAAAATAATTTTACAAAAAGAAAAATATTTTTATATTAATCATAATCAAATAATCTTATGAAAACGTTTTAGTATTTTTCTAAAATGTTTTGTTTTTGTGTGAATTGTGAAATATAAAATTTTTACTATTATGGTGACTTTTATTTCATGATTAGTAAATATATAAGATATAGATTTTAATAAAACATTTTTCATAGAACATTTTTTATTTATTAATTTAAATTATCAATTTCAAATTATTATTATAGTTTACAAAACTATGATTAATATTTTATAACTCCGATAATATTTTTATAAAAACTTGTTTTAATACATTATACATTTATTATATTGCAATTAATTTATAACACTTTTAGAAGTAGAATCATAAAAAAATGGATTTAGAATTTATAATATTTTTCACAAATTATGTATTATGTAAAACACTATTTTGGAGATAAATATTAATTTAGATTGTTTAAATATCAATAACCATGGAAAAAAATTATTTTTCAAATAAAAATACTTTTCAAAATATTGTGTATTTTTATTAAATTAAATATATATATTTTAAAACCAAACTCTAATATGATGTTTATAAATATATAAAAATTAATTAATTCTCTTATAATTTTTAATAAATGTTAATTATGATTAAAAATTATTAATTAATTTAATAACATTTATTCTATAAAAACATATTTTTTTCATCATATTATATGTTTTAATTTGAAAGATAATTTTATCTTATTTCATAAGATTTTAATATTTTCGAAAATATATATATTTTAAAAATAAATTTATTATTTTTTATATTTTTCATTACAGGAAACACCATGTTTAGATTTTATAACACCACTTTACCATTCTAACAGGTATATCTTAAACCTTATCATGGGTTTCCATTTCATTATTTGGGTATGGGTTGAGTTTGGATTGTGAGGATACCTGTAATGGTAAAGTCTGACAGTTTTTGATTTTTTTTCAATATTAAACATGGTGTTTTTGTTACTCCCAAGATATTAGACACTATAAGACTATGTTACATACCATGTAACTGCTCCCAAGTGCAAGGCATGAAGTGTGGTTCACAGTGTGATGGGTATGTGCCATGAATTCCCTATACACAATATGAAGTATTACAGGTCATTTTTTAATTTGTAATGGTGGGGGTTTCATTAGTTACTAATCATAGGCATTACAATACGTGAATAGGGGTTTCATGTCATGTAATACCATCACTTTTAAGGGGAGTTAGAAATTCGACGTGTCTTCACTATTACAGACATTAAAATTTCATGACATGTAACTTGATTACATGATGTGTAATTCCAAAACTATAGTGTATAAAATGTGGAATTTATCTTGGTTATTTTTTATTCACTCCACTCTAATTCCTCTTCTTTGGACCAAAATCCATCTCCAGTTATTCAAGGATCCTTCCAACCCATATGGATCCATTCCTTTGGTGATCAGTCATCATTGCTTTGGCAGGTGATATCCGAGTAAGCCTTCTTTATTATTCATGATATATATCTCTTTCTCTTCTCTTGGATTATATTTGTTATTGATTGATCTATGCCATGTGGTGTTGTATCTTCTTCTAGGTTGGGATTTGAGGTCTTCTCCACCTTTGTTCGCATTAACAGGTGTTGTTGTGATTGTTGAGTTTCTGGAAGAGTTAAGTGGTTCCTTCCCAAATTTCCAAATAGATTATTCCTAAATTACTTGATTTATTTCAATTTTTTCTTGAAATTCAATTAATCAAACGTGATTTCAATTAAATTTATAAAATCCCATTTCCAGTTAATTAGAAGATACAAAATAGTTTTTTCAAAAAAAAATTGGAAGACCCCAATTATATTGAATTAGGTTGTGTTTATGGAAGTTCGATGATTGAAATTATTGAATTTAAATTTTGGATTTGATAAAAATGATTTAAATTTATTTTTTCAATTTAATTATGTAAAATAAATTCTTAAAAGGTTGGAATTGGTTTTGAATGGTTTTCTAACTTGTGAAAATGTCTGAAAATGATTTGTTGGAAACCCACTATTGTTATCTTGTGAAATGTGCATTTTTTTTATTAAAAACCATTTTGGGTTTAAAAGAAAAAATTGGCATTTTGAAATGAAATAATTGTCTTGAATTTTATAATATTATTTATTAAAATAAATTTCCCATAATGTAAGTGCACATAAATTCCTTAGATATTTGGTGACTTATTTGGATACACTCTACGCTATTACAATGTTCTGAAACATACGTGCAGTAGGTAACATCCCTGAAGGGAAGGTGATGAGTCACCACTAGCTAGTATCAGGGGGACATAAGTATAATAATTTTGATGATACAACATAGAGAGTGTAGAATCCTATAGGTGGTTAATACTCTCATACCTACTTGGAACATGACCATGTTGTTCGCTTGTTTATTTATATATGAGATATAAATGTACTCTAATGTTGTATAACTACTTAACATTCATTTACTCGATTTACATAACCTATTTTATATAATTTTATTTAATCCATTATTTTTAAAATATTCAATCTCTTATAAAGTAATTTATATGATTTAAAAGTATTTCCCATCATTTTGAAAATGTATAGCATATTTTTTAAAATATGCTTATAAATTGAAAAACATATTTATTTTGTAAATTGAAATATTTTATTTGGATAATTTATATTTTGAATTTGTTAAAGAATCCTTACTGGTATCCTATGGGGTGTAGGATAACACCCTAATTTTACCTTTAGGTGTTTGTAGACTTCATCCTTCTTAGATCAGGAAATGGGAATGGATCTCTTAAAGGTGGGTCCAGCTATTGAGCTTTAGACATAGTGTGTTGTTTTCGTAGAGACCGTGGGGATATTTCATCTATTTGTAGTACTTTGGTTGTAGTACTTTGGGCTTTTTATGCCTCATTTTATTTTGGTATATTACTCCAAGTGGAGTTTTCTTGTTATGCATACTGTCTTGTTTATTTTTTTCCCACTATACTTTGTGGAAAATTTGGTGCTACATAAAATTAATATGATGCTAGTTGCTAGTCACGGTACCATGGGGATTGAGAATGCCAATTGGGATTTGTTAGGGTTAGTTCGGTTACAACCTTACTAGGGTACTCGAGCTAGTTTGTGACAAATTGGTATCAACATTGTTTGTTCTTATTTTGTCTTAAAGTCAATACACATTTTTGAAATTTTTTTGGGAATTAGGAGGTAGTTGTGATTGAGTCCCTGGATAGTTCTCACTACAATGAAACTTAATTCTATAGGTGTGGATATGAAGAGATATGTTATAGATTAGTTCTATTCTTTTCACTATTTAGATTTGGATAATGTGAAATCCAAATCCTGATTATTCCTTTGGTTGTTAATAATTTATCTTGTTACTTAGTTTGAGTATTAATATAAGGTATTCCTTTTACCCATTGATGTTGTGTAGTATCATGCCTCTAAGAAGGCATAAAAATTAGATCCAAGAGTAATTTGATACTAAATCATAGCAAGTGAATCCTCTGGTGGACCCAAATATTATTAAGATGATCTTGCATGTAGTCCATACTCTGGGATAGTCAACACCTCCAATCCTGATTCATGGTCCACCTATTGATCCCCAAGGGGATGCTCTTAAAAATAATTCTCAAGAGTTCCTTCACTATATGCCACTAGTTTTCAAAGGCTCCACTAACCATCAACATGATGATGAATGGTTGTTTAATATTGAATATATTGTTTTGAGTTCTTAAATACACTAGATATGATTAGGATGAAGTGTTCCACCTTCGTGTTGGAAGGACCGAGCAGGAGATGATGGGACACAATGGTGATGGTCTAGAAACATGGGGTCTTAGAGTAGAAATATTTTAAGGTTATGTTCACCCACCAGTTATATTCAGAGTAAATTATGTTGTCTAAGGATGTTGAGTGTTTCAATATTGAAAAGGCCAATAGAACTGTGACTGAATATTCAAATCTCTTTACTGATCTAGTGTAGTTTTCACCTGAGATAGTATCTAATGAAATGATGAAGGCTTGAAGATTTGAGTTGGGACTTCAATCAGATATTCATTCTCAGGTTTTCTTGATTATGTTTCCCGCATATTCTAATGTGATGTATAGGGTGATGATGTTTGAGATGGACCTACCAAGAATTTCAGGTTTATCGAGAGTTTCTTTTCCCCTTAGTAGTCTGTCAGTTAATTCAAAAGAATACTTAAGCATGATGATTATTGTGGAATTTCTTGATGGAAGGGTCAATCCATATGTTCTATAGTACCAGGATATATTTATTTTGTTTTCTACTAGTGTGGGATCCAAATAAATTATAAGAGGGTTTTCACTCAGGCACCTATGAACTATATCTCTTACGGACATTTGTGGAAATTGTAGAGATTATTCCATCACTTCTTTACTCTATGTAGTGGAATAGGATCACAAACACCCCTAAAACTATAGGGTAATCAAATGCTTCACATATAAATGGGTTCCATCAACAGTCATCCGGAATGAAGCTTCATCACATATTGGAAGAGTCTCTAGAGGAAGAAGACACGGGCCCATCAACTGTGAGTGGTACCATTACTATAACATCATCATTAGTGACTGATATTTTCGATACTTCTTCATTTCATTCAATTATTTAAAATCCTATTGTTAATCTGATTAATCATCTTATGAATCTTTTATCTTATGCCATATATATTACTACACCCCTTGTTATGAATAAGGAATAGGGTCTCCATAGCCTCGCATGTCTATCAGATGTCATGTTTTCTTGGAATTTTTTTTCTCAACATGAAATATATTGACATAATTTTCAGTTTGGATTGGATTGTTACCAATGAAGATTAGATTGTCTATCATATTAAACAGGTCTACTTTACTACACCGAGTGGTGTATCTCTTGTCTTTCAGGGATACAGGGACCCAAGGTTGAGAAGATCCAAACTTTCTTATCTGGAATTAGGAAAAGAGATATCAATGTTTTATATTGATCTAGAGAAGTATTCAATGAGTGGTGGTCTCCCTCTAGTCATCATTGAGTTTACCAATGTGTTTCCTTTATATTTATCTAGTCCTTTATCAGTTAGAGTGGTTGTATTTTCAATTAACATAATGCATGGTACCCATCCAGCTTCAATTCCCTCTTACTGAATAGCTGCAGCTGAATGAAAGAGTTGAATTCCTAGTTGGAAGATCTTCATGAGAGAGGTTTTATATGCTAGATTGTTTCACCTTGGGGGGGTGCTAGTTATCCTCTCTAAGAAGGCTTCTAGTTCAATTTTCTTATGTGTTGATTAAAAAATATTTCAATCGAGTTATGGTAAAGAACAAGTATTTGTTTCTACAAAATGATGATCTGTTTGATTAGTTTAAAGGTGGGGAGTAGTTTTCAAAGATCGACCTTCAAGATGGTTACCATATGTTAAGGATAATGGAATCTGACATTTAGAAAACTACCTTTGATATTATGTATGACCATTATGAGTACATTTTAATGCCCTTTGCTCTAACAAATGCTCTTGCAATTTTCATGGATTTAATGAACAGGATTTCCCACAAATATCTGGATACCTTTGTGGTTGTATTTGAGGAAAAACATCCTCTTTCAATCTAAATATAAGGAAGATCAAGGGCATCATTAGATATTTGTTTTGATTTTGGTGAGAAATCATATACTTTATGCCATTCTTTAATTGTGTGATCTATGGCTTATGGAAGTGAAATTCTTAGGACACATGGTGTCTGATCAGGGTATATTAGTCATTCCTAAAAATATGAAGGCTGTTTTGATTTAGGAGTAACCACAAAATGTATTCAAAATTTGGAGCATCTTGGGCTTAGCTCGATGCCACTGTAGGTTAGTGAAGGGATTCATAAAGATGGATTCTATGATGATTGATCAAAAATGGAAGGGGTGATGTTTTCATGGGATAATAAATGTTAAAATTATATTCTTGAGTTGAAATATATTTTTAATGTTGTGCTGGTGTTGACTATTCCAGATGATGTGAATGGCTATGTGGTCTTTGGTTATGCATCGGGTCCAGGCTTGGGTTGCATTCTTATAGAGGGTGACCATGTAATTGTTTATAGATCTGGTCATCTTAGGAAACATGAGAAGAATTATCCTTCCAATGATCTTGAATATGCATATTTGATGTACACACATTAGAGTTTGTGTAATTAACTTTATGGAGAAAATTTTACCATGTTTTCAGACCACAAAAGCCTGAGTTATATCGTCTCTCAAAAATATTTGAACCCTTTCCAGAGGAATTGGGTAGAGTATCTATAATTGTTCAGATTTGAAATCTCCTGTACCCCTGGGAAAGGGAATGAAATTCCAGATGTGTTGAGAAAGATACTTCAAACCCAGGTGGTGAATGAATATTTAGAAGATTATATTTCAATGGAACTCTTTACATAGTTGCATATTAAAGTTCAAGAGAAAGGGGATGAAGTTTCTTCATCCATCGTTTTGTTAAAATATTATCTTATGGAGATGATTCTTCTAGATCAAGAGCATGATTATGAGCATCATAGCATTTAATACATTCTATATAGTAAGAAGATAGTTGCTCAGTGGTTGTTCTCCAAAGACAGTCTTCTATTCTATTAAAACCTCTTCATTTTTTAGTCAGTGGAAAGAATGTTTTTAATGGTGGATTTTCATAATTCCCAGTGGGTTGTGAACCTAGAAACCGAAACGTTATTCAATGACATATGATAGTAGTTTATAGTGGCCCAATATGATATGGTGAATTGCTGAGTAAGTTTCTGGTTTCTATACATGCCAACAGGTGAAAGCTGAGAACCAGAAACCTCAAGGTTTACTTCAGTCACATCTTATCCCTATTTGGAAGTGGGATGAAATATCTATGGACTTTCGGTTTTTTTCCTAGTACCAGGAGAATGAATAATGTGATTTGGATTTTTATTAGAAGAATAAGAAATATGGATCACTTTATACCCATTCAAGATACATCCAAAGTTGAGGAGTTAGGGAATCAATTTGTGAAAGAGATTCTATGTTTTCATGGAGTTCCATATGCTATAGTCTCTAATAGAGATACTCATTTTACTTCTCACTTTTGGAGAGGACTTCATGAGGAACTCAGATCTTATGTTTGTTTGAGCATGGCCTACCATCCCTACTTGGATGGTCAGACATAATTAGCTATACAGATTCTTTAAGATATGCTTTTGCTTGGGTTCTCAATTTTGGTGGGTCTTTGGAAGATCACTTGGGTATGGTTGAGTTTCTGTATAAAAATATTTATCAGTCCTCGTTTAGAATAACAACTTTTGAGGTCGTGTAAGGATGATCTTATAAATCTCTATTGTGCTTGTCATAGGTTGATGAAAGTTTCTTTGTTATAAAAATCATGGTGCAAGAGACGATAGTAAAGATTTAGCTGATTCTTCAGAGGATGTAGGAATGAAAATTTTGATATAAGTCTCATGCTGATTGATGTCAGAAAACATTAGAGTTTTTAGTTGGTGACTAGGTATTCTTGATGGTTTCCCCCAGTTTGGTTATCAATGGATTATGAAGAATGGTAATATTTATCCCTATTTTGTTGAACCTTTTGAGGTTTTTGAGATGGTAGGGAAGTTTTCTTAACATTTAGTACTCCCACAATAGTTGATGTTGATACATAACATTTTCCTCATATCACAGCTGAGAAATTTTCTATCTGATCAATCTCCCGTTTTGAGCTAGAGTGATATTGATATGGAACCTCATTTATCCTCGACAGAATGACCAGTTAGAATAGTTGATTCTATAACCAAAGTAATTCTTGGTAAGAAGATACCTATGGTTCGTGTGTTACAGAAGCATGGTTCTGATAGTCACAAGATATGGGAACGTGAGGCCCTAATAAGAGAGAATTGGCCTTATATTATTTGAATAGAAGATTCTTGATAGGATTTCTGGGGACAAAATGTTTTTATGGTGGGGAGGTTGTAATATCCCATTACTGTTCTGATAGGTATATCCTAAAAATTTCATGGTTTTATTTTTCATTAATTTTTTAGGGGTTTAGTTTTGATTGGGTGGATACACATAATGTTAAAGTCCAACATTTTTTCGATTTTTCAAATTTAAACAGGGTGTTTTTGTAAACTTCCAAGATATTACGCACCATTTAACTAGGTTACTTTCCATGTAACAACTTCCATGTGAATTCTGTGAAGCGTGGTTCACAGTGTGATAGGTACACACTATAAATTTCCATTACATGTCATGAAGTATTTTAAGGTATTATTTTAATAAGTAACGATGGGGGTTTCATTAGTTACCAATCTCAAGAATTACATGACATGAATAGTGGTAACATGTCGTGTAATACAGTAAATTTAATGGGTGTTACAAATTCAACATGTCTTCACCATGATGAACATTAAAAAATTCACAGTGTGTAATTGGATTACATGTCATTTATTTCCCTAACAACAACCTATAAAAGGAGATAGTGTGCTTTATTATTTTTCATCTACTCTCTAATTAATATTTCTTTGACCCGAAGCCTTCCCCAGTTATTATTGAAGACTTATATTGCTTCCAGATCCATTTTTTTGGTGATCAATCATCATTTCTTTGGTATGTGATATCTGGGTAAGCATTATTCATAATTATTTATCTATCTATATTTATTTTCTCTTGGATCATCATTTTATTTATAGATCTATGCCCTATGGTGTTGGATATTGATTTTAGGTTGTCTCTTCAGGTCTTATCCACCTTCGTTCTTATTGAAGGGTGTCGTTGTGTGTATTTAGTTTCAAGAAGAGGTAGGTGGTTCTGTCCCAAATCGCTAAATTGATTATTCCAAAATTTATTGATTTATTTCGATTATTTATGTAAATTAAATTACCCAAAAATTATTTCAACTAAATTGATAAAAATCCAATTCTATTGAATTGGGATATTTTAAATGGTTTTGGTATGGAAATTTGGAAAACCCCATATTCCATTGAACTAGGGTGTGTTTATGGAAATTCACTAATTTAAATTGATGAATTTAAATTGTGGATTTGATGGAAATAATTTCAATAAAATTTTTTAATTTAATTGAGGAAAATGAATTGTGAAAAAGACGAAATTGGTTTTTAATGAATTTTAAACTAGTCAAAATGGCTTAAAATAAGTTAATAGAAACCCAGTGGTTTTATCATGTGAAAAGAGAATGGTTTTTTTATTCAAACATATTTTGGTTTTAAATGAAAAAATTGGCATTTTAAAATGGAATAATGGGATTTAATTGTATTTTAAGTAGTCTTAAAATAAATGTTTGATCATGTAAGAGAACAGGAAAGCCTTAGGTAGTTGGTGAGTTATTTAGATACATTGTACGCTATTACAACATTATAAAACATACTTGTGGCAGGTCACATCCCTAATTGGAGGGTGAAAATCGCCTCTAGCCAGCATTAGAGGAATATGAGTATACTCATTTTTCTAAGATCAATTAGTGAGTTAATAATCCAATATTTGGATAATACTATCATACCTACTTGGTTGATTACCATGTCGATGTTTGTTTTTTTATTTATTAGATATAAATGTATTTCAATGTTGTACAACAATTTTACATGTATTTGTAGGATTTAAATAAACAGTATTATGTAACTATTTTATTTAAGTCATTATTTTAGAAATACTCAATCTCTTGTAAATTAATTCCTCTAATTTAAAAATATTTTCCATCATTTTGAAACTATATAGTATGTTTTTTTAATATGATTTTCAATTTCCTAACCTATTTATTTTTTAAATTAAAATATTTTCTTTAGATAATATATATTTTTCATATGTTATAGAATATTTTCTGGTATCCTAATGGGCATAGGTTCACATGATAATTTTTCCTTTTAGTCATTGTAGTTTTCCTCCTTCTAGGTTCGAGCAAAGGGAATGAATCTCATGGAGGTGGATCTATCTACTGAGATTTGGAATTAGTGAGTTGTGCCCTTAGAGACCTTGGGGTTTATTAAATTATATTTAGTACTTGGGTTGTATTAAATTGGGAGTTTTTATACCTATTTGTATTCTAGTACATTAATCCCAGTTGATATTTCTTGTTATACATACTGTATTGTTTCTTTTTCTTCATCTATGTTTTGTGGAAAATTCAATCTCACTTACATGTTTTATAATTCTAGGTGCTAATCATTGACCCGTGGGGATTAGGAGTACCCTATGGGCTATGTCAGGGTCGGTCTAGTGATTGGGTTACAAGGGTACCTAAGAAGGATCTAGAAAACAATCATTAAATAGAGAAATGATGTAAGCTTGTGTTACATACAACATTGTGGTTTGCTTTCATTACACATAACATTGAGTTTATGTGAAACATGTAAAACTATTAACATATTAGTATCTAATATGATAGTTATCACATTGTCCTTTGAAAGGGGGTAGAAATAGGATTAACTAAATGGGGAAATTATATGGTTTTCATGTGTATATATAATGAATTATTTCATGACTAATTAATTATAAATGAAAATAAAAAACACTTGAAAACAATGGAAATATTTTTATAGAAAAATATTTTTATGCCCATAAACATGTTTTTTCATAATAAAGTATATCAATAAATTTTGGTGAATTAATTTTATGAAATATAAATGTTATATAATAAATTAAATGTTATTAAATTCCTCTTAAGTTTTTTCTAGATAATAGATAAGAATAGATGAAATTTTACCCTTAAAAACTATTGTTTTCTAAAAATATTTTTTCACCCTATAAACTCTTATATTAAAAGTAGATATTTCCAATTTTAGAAAGATTATTTTAAAAAATATATATAATTTTTAAAAACACTATGTAAAAATTATCCCTGAGTGAATTTTTCATAATTTTATGAGAAGATAATTTAGTAGACGAATACTGAAAAATAATAGGTTTTATTAAGAACTACTATTACTTTTAATGAATTTAAAAAAATAAAAATTATTTTCATATTTTTTAGAAAGTAAAAGTAGTTTTATTATATACCTATTAATCTAATAAAGTTTATTGGAATCAATTAGATATTTAATTTTAGACTATAATATATTTAAACTCATGAATCTTTTCTCTTTGAAAAAATCACTTTTTGTTACACCTTACGGATTAATTTTAAACTAATTTTCCACTTATATTAATGAAATTTGGAAAAATTGATTCTATATTTAGAATCTGAATAATTTAAATTTTCTTATAAGTTCGAATTAATTGTTGAACATAAAGAATAATAAAAATTGTAAAATTTAATTTTCACGATTAAGGTGTAAATGGATTTACCGGGGGTTAAACAAAAAAGTTAAGTGGTAAAATTAAAACAAAAATAACTATTCATATTTTGAACTTATCACCACTGAGGTTTGGTAATGGAACAAACTGAAAAAGTTTTTTGAAGAAGTGGTAACATACCAAACTGATATTTTATTTTATTTACTTTTCCAAATCATTAAATTATTACTAAAACATGCTAATATTATAACATCAATATCTTAGATATAGTTAGATGTTATTATTTAAATGTAATAACATAAATCCTTGTAATATTCCTTCAAATGGTGTACAAAATCGTCATTCATGTGTACGGAAGACTACCACCTCATGAATCGTTGTTATTTGATTTCCATCACCACCTTAGTAAGATGTATATGATGATGGATTTAATGTCTATATATGAAATTTATGATATTATCATACCTATATAATTATAATAACACATATACCTTTTTTTCTAACAACTTTTTGCAATATAATAATAGGCCTCGTGTGTATGGCGAATTACCGCCTCATTAACTGATGCAATATTTATTTTTATTTTTATTTTACTTAGATGGTATTAAGGATATATTAAATGAATAAATATTATATTTTTAATATAGTTATACTTATAAAATTATTATATCACATATACCTTCTTACTATCTATTCTATGTGGGATACGATAATGTCGTTTGTATATATAGCCGACTAACACATCACGATGCGATGTGATTTATTTTTCACTATGGATTTAATGAAAGGTAATTAGATAAAATTAACAAATATATGTGATATATATGGAATAAAATTTATTATTCTATGGTAATCTATTATTTAACTTTCTCTCATTTCATTTATTTTAAATATGGAAAACATTCTCACACGTATGTATAACCAAAAGTCTCCTTAAATAGTGTATTTAATTTTCTATCTTAAAATTTTATAGATTAATATAAGTAAATATATAATGAATATAATTGAAATTTATTTCATGTTTTCGATTCAATATATAATGTAACCATTATCAATGTAAGAGGACCAAAAAAATAAAAAATTACATGAAAAAAGCGGTTATTACCTGAAACTTTATTTTAACATAGAATTGTTAATAGAAGGGTAATAAATAGCCATAAGTAAATCATATATAGTAATATATATAGTTATTAATCCATAATAGATGTATACTAATCATATATTTACAATATAGGATATTGTAACATGTATGAAGGAAGTCGATATTTATGGTAAGAGATTTCCATCTCGCTTTTATTTTCTGGGAGAAAAATTCCATATTCACTGTGTATTTATTTTATGTCGTGTATATATTTCTCATTAATTTAATTTATGAATATTCTTATAAAAATTATTTTGATTTAAATATGCACTTTAGTATCTCTATTTCATGGCATTTATGATTTCATTTCTACTAATACAATTAGTGATTTTTGTCTCAATTTTCCTTCATTGACATATATGTTGTGTTTTGCACCTATCTTGTTTTATAAGGTGTATATATAACCCATTTGTCATTTAATACTACATATTTATTTTTTCTATTAATTTATTATGTTTAATTTATTATTATTCCTTTATATAGATTATAATTCAATGATACCAATTTGGTAAGGGTTTTATGATACAATTACATCAATTATTCAGATTGTTTAGGTGTATGCTTCCAATGATGAGACATTATAATATATATCACAAGAAACACATTAAATTTACTCTATAATGTTTATTTATTGATAATAAATTCTTTCCTTTAATTTTCATCTCTATTTGTACTAATGATTCCAAATGTATGATTTTAAATAAAATACACTTAATTTCTCTCTTTGGTCAAAACACATTTTTTATCCATATACCTGTTTTTTAAAAATGTTTTCAAAAATTTTTTAAAATTACAATAGAATTTTTAAAAGTCATTTTTACCATTTCTTTAATTTTTTTTAAAAAATCCTCTCAATGTAATCTTCTTGTCATTTTTGAATAACATCTATTGGTATTTTACTGAAAATGTGAAAGGAATATTTGTCTTAACATGTACAGTATGAACGGAATTTCCTGATTTCATAACCATTATTTTCTTCAATATATTCTATATAATATCTCAAGGAGATTTTAAATTAATTTTATTATTTAATTATATTAATGAACTATAAATTTAAAAAAACAATGAATGGGTATTTTCCTCAAGAAACGTTCCATGTGATTTTTCATTCAAAATAATTTCCCATATATGTTGACATCCTTTGAGTTTAATTATGATTTAATGGGGATATAATCCAAGAATACCATTCTTGTTATTTAAAAATTATTTATGTTTATAAAAAAAATTATTCTTATGATTACAACTTCTTTTTCCATAGGATATACCAAATTGAAATACTCATGAATCCTTCTTCTTTTTATATGGGTCATATCGTGATTAAATTCATATAAAACCTGATTTATTTTCTATAGGTTGTTCTTTTATGAAATTGTAAATTGATTATGAAACCTTTTTATTTTCTATAGGTTTTACTGTGACTAAATGATTTTAAAAACCATATCATTTCATGGGTTTAGATATGTTTAATTTTATATGATATTGTGTCACTCGAATGTATGATTTTATTTGTGTGATGGGAGAGAATTATTTTACCTCAAATGCAATGGGTAAATATTGATATGTGATGAGATAAATGGGGATAGAATAACGAGTAAACCTAATTAAGTAAAGAACTCTATCCATTATGATAGTCTTTGGAGTGAACCTTGACTACTAAGATGGTTTGGGGTGTGAATCCATTCCACTATGATAGTATTGGAAATTATCCTTGAACTACTATGGAAATTATTTTATATGATTATGTCAATGCCAAAATTTATTGACTTATTACAATTTTATGTTATTGTGGTTCATGTTCCTAGAATCCTTGATGATTCATTTCTTATTAACTAAAATGATTTATTCCATGACTCAAGTTTATAATCCATTATTTGAAGGTTGTGGTTTTAAAATGTTATGATCGTGTTCTCATACCCTTATTCCCATGTTATTCTTATTTTATCATTGATGTCTCTCGTTATTTACCATACTGAGAATCTGTGCATACCTATTCATATGAATCCATTACTGAGGTTATGATGAAATTTATTATGTGTGATATGTCTAAGAAGGGTGTTAGTCGTATTGATCTTAGTGGGAGATTAATTAGATATCTTATGAACTAATTATTTATGTGTACATGTTTCCAAAGTTGTTATACCTTTATGATACTCATGCATGTGTTTATGTAATGTAAACAATAGTAATTTGTTAGGATATAAAATCAATGTATGAAAATCCTAGTTTGTTATATATTTAAAAATATAATTTTTTAAATAGATATGAAATATAGATTCCTAACTATGAAATTTAGTAATAAGTGACATACTATATTTTTGTTAATAAAATAAATATTATGATTTATTTTTAATCAAGACTAATAAGGGTATAAATGGGTAAATAAATTATCATGAATTGTTAATGATTAAAATGAAACTTATACATTATATAAAAAATTAGGTATTCAATTAACACCTCAATATCTCATTTATCATTTCTATACCTAACAAACTCAACTCATCTAATCTAGCCAACACCCATTTATTCCTTTCTTACCCCTTACAAAACTATAGTTTTCTATGGAAAAGCAACTCATTTTCACCTATAAATGGAGATAACTACCACCGTATCACTAATACCACTCCACTATAAAGTAATTAATAATGAATTTCACTTAAATGTCCCTCTACATTGTTCTACAAAGTAAATATTATGGATTTATAGAGTCATACCTAGGTTTATGAAGCTACTTAGAATGGTAAGAGCTCACCTCACCCCCTTATTGATTCAAGTACTAATTTTATGATAATAGCTTTTAGTTTTTATTTATTATGAATTAATATATTCAAAATCAACCATTTACTATCCAAATGTTTCTCTGTTTATGATAGAATATCCTTACCACTCATTAAATGAAATCAATAATAACTTTTTATAAAACCAATAAAATTTTTGTATCTGCCCTCATCCTTTCAATTTAAGAACTTATTTGGTTTTAAGACCTTATTTTTCCCTATTATTATTCATCCAAATGTTTATAATCAATAAATATATAAATTAATGAATTATTATTTATATGATAGTTTCTTTATAACTCATTAAACACATATCTTATTCACTTTCTTATAGTAATCATGATTCAAAAATCATTCTTTTATTTTCTATCTTCAGGTTGTGAATACTCAAATATAAAATAATTCAGAGCTATTAATATAAATTATGATTAAAATTAGTTGTAGATATGAATAGTTTTTTAAATGTATGAATAAAATAGTTATTATTTTTATACAGGAGGCTATATCATGGCCTAGTTAGTTGACACTAGTTTTTATATCAAACTCCACTCTTTGAGATGCATTTATTTTATACAATATATATTCTTCACAATGGTGTAAATAAACCCCATTTTATATTTTTATCACTATTTCATTATTTTTTATGATATTTGATGTTATATTTAATTTTATACCTCTCATAAGGTTTTGATTCTATAGTTATAGATCGTAATGGTTTTCATCCCAATTTCGCTTCAATGAGACTTTTTTAATCTTTTCACCATTCTATTATCCTAATAGTGTATATAATACCCAATAATGTATTTTGTAGTAATCCATAATTAAGTCAAGAAAATATTAATATCCATACGACTTTAAATCTTCCAATGACTATTGATTCAATATTTACTAAATCAATAATGTTTTTGAAAACTCAATTTCCTTTTATTGAGGTATACTCCTCTTAATTGAAAATTATAATGAACATTTGGTTTTAATCATCCTTGTGATGATATTATGTAACAAAACCTCCATATTTTAAGGGGAATTCTATTTTATATCCATTTAATCGTAAATTATGATTCATTTATATAATTTTTGATTGCTAAGATTAATTTCTATATTTTTTTAATGAACCATTCTTTTCCATGTGCATATTTTTCATTTTCACCAAAGTTATCCTGATTATTTAGAAATATATTGTGTTCTATATAATTTGATTCCAATATATCTCATTTACACTTTTTTAAAATATATTTTATCAACACTTAAATTTTTTTGGATCTCACCAAAAGAATAATTGTTTTTTATAAAAGTCTTTTAATATTATGAAATTCTATTTTATTTTCAAAACCACACACTCCTATAATATAAAAATATTCTTTCAAGAAACATATTTTGAATAAAAATTGTTTTGAATGACTCTTTTAAAAATTATAAAATATATTTTCAAAATTATTTTAAAATATATTTTATAAAAAATTAGAAATAGATTTAAAGAAATAATATTTTGAAAGTTTTGCACATAATTTCTTCCTAGTCTTTAAAATATTTACCTAAAAAGGATTTTTTTTTCCTTGCTTAACCATACATGTTCTCTTATTATATATTTAATTTTTGTGAAGAAGATATTTTTATCAATTTATTTTATTTTTCAAGTTATTTTATGATATATAATTTTATAATTTCATAAAAACCATTTATTTACTATGGGTTATTTTATGATGTAATGATTATTTTCGAAGTGTCACACAAATTTAGGAATTATAGGATGAGTGGAACCTATATATTCATAAAATTAATTATGTAATGGATTATATATTATGAGATAGAAATGTTATGTGGACAGATTAGTGAGTATCTCAGTTCAGAAAGGGTGAGTGTAAAATAATTTAGCTCTACTGAAAATTTTATGTGTGAGCTAGTTAACTAGTTGCTAGGATCACAAAGGGTGAGTGTGTTGGTGTTTAACACTATTCAAAATTTTCCATTTGAATTTTTTGGTAAGTATCTAGGTTTACAATGATATGAAATATTATATATATGATTGTTTCAACCTCTTTACTATGTTCCAGGTCTAATGTAATATGCTTCATTTTTTATCATCTATTAGAAAAAACTATAATCCTTTAAGTATATATTTATATCTCTCAATATTATAAGTACCACTTATTTATTTATTTTCTATTAAATAATATATTTTTTACTATTCATTATTTTTTTTTCTTTTTTATAATATAACTATTATGGCCTTTGATAGGTTATCCCTTATTGAATATTTTTTCACACAGATCCATAGGTTATAACTTCCCTAGAATTTGAGGATTTTTTGTCTCCAGGAATGTTTTTGAGGGGATTTAGTTTATGGGTAAATTTAAATATCATTTAAAATAAGCTGTTTTTAATTTTATTATCCAATAAACTAAACATATTGATCCTCATGTTTGGAAAATGTTATTTAGATTTATTAATTAAATCACCGTATCAATGTATTATCTATTTATGTTTTTCTTGGACCACTTTGGTAGGTATAAAAGGTAATGTTTAGGTTTTTTGGAGGTCATATCAGCTATATTTTTTTAGGGTTAGAGAGAAACAGTGAAAAACCTATAGATGAGTCTATGTATAGGATGATATCCTAAAATATTGGCGAGGTGTTGACTATTTAGTTTTACAAGAGAAACATACATGTCCCTATAATGGAAAGTGGGAGTTTTGTGGCATAGAGTCAACTAAGGTTAATCCCCATGAAAAGTTTTGGAAGGGTATTAACTTAATAATCATCCTAATTCATAATGAGTGGGCTTTAGAAAACTACCCTAGATAGAAAATTGATGGGGGTATGCTATGGTAGATTATATACACTTTAAAAAAAATATAATTAATGAATTATCTCCAAGTTACATTAAGTTATTATTCAAGAAGTGTAAGATAATATAACATAAAGTGACCTAGGTTAAACTAATATTGATATATATTAAAATAAATAATAATTGTCTAATGAAAAAAATTAAATAATAATATGTTTTTATATTGAACTACTTATATAATTTTCGAAATTCCACATTATTGTTAATATTTGTCTTACTCATATCAACCCCTAGTGTTTTAGTGATGGTTATAACTAGAAGCAACCATGAGAGAGAGAGAGAGAGAGAGAAAATGTAAGATTACCACAATAGACACCCATAAAATATGAATTGGAATGACAAACCTAATGATTATTTCATACAAGATACCATGAGATATGATTAATAATTTGAACACGATCAATGTCAAAGACAAACCGAATAAGTGAAATATGGAGTCCCAAGAATGATCTAGTAACATTGATGATGAATGAAAAAAGGATAAATTTCCAATATACCAAAAATATAGAAAGAATCACGAAGGTAATTCCATTAAGTTTTCTAGAAGATGATTTTATTATTTAAAATGTGGCCATTAAGAATTAAATTTGTATATGATAATAAATATATTGGTTAACATGATTTAAATAAAATGAGTTTATCCTAAATTAACATTAATAATTCAAGGTATTATGTGTGGGGGACATTGTAATAATCCAATTCATTTCCCTAATCCAAATACTTATGATGGAGATGAGAATATGTAACCGTTAGGACCATGAAGACAATGGAATAAATATTTAACTAGTATTCATGAAGTGGATCATGATATTTAAGGTACACATACCATTCAGTATGAATTTTTATATGTCTTCTTGGAATATGAATTTTAGAATTACAGTATCTATAAAAAGTTTTCTAAGATCATTACATAACCACCCTAATTATTTGAATATCAAGTAATTATTCTAGTGGTATAATTATTCCATTTATTTTAAATATTATAGTAATGTTCCAATTTTAAATATTATCATCCTTCTTTATGATAAATTTAATGTGATTTTACTGCTGGATATGTTACCTCCACTTGAGGGAAAAAATTATAGATTAAGAAAAAAAATATAATATTAAAATATGATATTATATAAATGAATGGACAATAATAACCACCTTATATATATAAATTATATAATTTGGATTATGATATAGAATAATTATAGACTTTTTTCAAATGGTTAAAGAAAAACTAAATGTTATGGATAAAACTATAATGAGGAAATGGATGTTTTCCAATGTTCGTAAGGTTAATATCTCTGTAGAAATTATATACTATGTTGTATATATAATTTAAGTGTGCTTAGCTATATCATTTTGAATGTGAAAATTAAATTTTTGAAGCTTCAATTTATTTAAGGGGAGAATATAGCTACATAAGATTTTAATATATATTTTCCATACAAAAAAACATTGTTTGATAAAGTTCCCCACACACAACATCAAATTAAAATGGGGGAAACAAAATATAACTATGACATAAAAAATAATAAACATAGTCATTAAAACATAGAATTTATATTAATAGGTTCAGACAAGAGTAACCAAAATATAAAATATGTGTATAATGAAAAATAAGGACCACTTATAATGCTTATTAAATGTAATTACTATAGATGTAATAATTATGAAAATATTTTTATGCATAAAAATATTTCTTAAATTAGTATTTTATTTCATTAAAGTACGTATGTTATGATTAAATAATAATAAAATATATTGATAATGGATTACAAATTATTTAGTTAGTAAATTACATAATGTAGAAAATATTTAATTTATAAAAAATATCTTTTCAAATATGAACAATTTTCCTATATATTTTTGGAATTTATTGAAATATAAAATTTTTATACATTATACATTTTATTTCAGAAATTTAATATCCTTTTTGGATTAATCATAAAAATATCTTCTTAAGAAGAAATTTTTTATTTTTTTTGAATCATCTGATATTTATTTGAATACTATAGTATCTTTTTGTTTATAATTTAAAACCTTTAATTCCATAATTAGAATCATATCATAAAATAAAAAGTTATGAAAAAATTATCCTGAAAACGTATTTATTTAAAAATTTGATTTATACATTTTGAAATAATTATTATACATTAAAAACATGTGATTAATATGTTATAACCCAAGAAATATTTTCATAAGTTTTTTTAATGCACGATACATTTATTATATTTACATTAGTAATTAACACATTTAGAAATTAAATAATAGAAAATTCAATTAAAATTTAAAATAAGTAGGTAAAAATTTTATACTACCTAACACTATTTTTTAAATAAGGATTAAGTTACTTAGTGTATATATTATTCTCCCTTATAAAACTACTATTTTTTAAAGAATAACAAATTTCAAAAATTTCATAAATAATATTTATTTTTTATAAATTAAATTTTTATATTATAAATTAAGACACTGATTTTATTTTCAAATATATATAAAAATGAGTTAACACTCATATAATTGGTAATGTATGCTAAAAAATATCAAGAACTCTTAATGAATAAAACATGTTTTTTTATAAAAATATTTTTCTAATACATTACATTCTTTGATTTAAAAACAATTATCATATTCGGAAATTTAATTTTGATAATGTTATCCCCAATTTGGATTTAGAACATTTAAATTTGGATTAATGTCTTACATTATGTTTTTAGTAATATAATAATTAGCATGATTAATTTTCAATTAAGATTAATGAGGGTAAAATTGGGTAAATAAAGTATCTTAAATATCTAAGGATTAAAAGGTCACTTAAAAATTCTATAAATAATTTTTAGGTATTATATTCATACCCCCATTTACATATACCATTTCTATACCTAACTCACCTTACCAACCTAATAGCCATGTGATTTGTTTTTTTACCCCTTACCTTGCTATAATTTTCATTGAAAAAGACCCTCTTTTTCACTTATAAAAGGCATTGAGTCCCACCATATCTATCACCCCAATCCACCCCAAAGTCCATTATATTTAATTTACCTACACACTAACTCTATAAATAACTTAAATGGAGTTTATAAGGGTCTAATTATTCCCATAAATCTTTAATAATCCAGTTAGATATCTAATGGATCTCATACTTATCTCTTTGATTCATGTATTTTTTGTGAAAAACCCTTTCAGTTTTAATTGATTATTATTTATATGTTTCTAATAAACCCATTATAATAGAAATTATTCCATATTTATAGTATAATAACCTTTCCTCTCAATTCAATTATTTCGGTTATATTGTTTTTTATTGATGTTATCAATCATATATTCTCTCCCTCTCTTTTTAATTGAGTCACTTTAATTATTAAAAGCCTTTAGGTTTCCATGTGATTATGTATCCACATTTTCATTATAAATAATTTAAAATATTAATTATATATGATTAATTAGATACATCCTTTCTCACTTACTAAGCCTATTTCCTAATCTGTTTACTATAGCCATTGGTCTTACAAAATCATTCCTTGATTTTCCATATTCATGTTGTGAATAGTCAACTATAATATCATTACAAGGTTTCCATATAATTGACGTTTATAAAGGATTATAGATATAAAATTTTTATTATATAAGAGACTAATATATTTCTTTTTTTATAAAGAATGGTAGATCAAGGTCGAGTTAGCATAAAAACTAAAGTCAAGGGGTTTCATCTAAAACTCATCTCTTTGAGACATGTGTGTCTTATACACCATGTTTTATTTTAAATGGTATAAATACAAACAATATATCATATTTAAATAATTATTTTATTTTTTATCGTGATATTAAATGTTATATATAATTTTATATCTCTCATTGGGTTTTGTATCAAAATTTACAAAGGTTATAAGGTGTTTTCATCACAATATCTCTTCATTGAGACGCATTTTAATTTCATACACCAATTTATTATCTCTATGGTGTGTATAATTACTATGAATAAAGCTTTTCATATTTTATGATTTACTTAATGGAATTTATATATCAATATAATTTTTAAACTTACAATTAATTTTTAATCAATTTTTAATAAATATATATGGGTTAGGATAACTCAATCACCTTTCATTGGGTTATACTCATATTTATTGAACCATCTCATTAATAGTTTGTTTTAATATTACAAATGAATATATAATATTAAAAACTTTTGGGGGGGGATTCATATTTATATCCATGAATAATTCTATGATTGTTTCATTTATAAAATGTATGATTTGTGAAGAGTAATTCCTTCACTTTCAGATGATCCTTTCTTTCCCATGTTCATATTTTCCCACTCCACAAATTTTTTCCTTATTATATGGAAGGATATTATGCTTTACCTATTTTTACACTCATATTTCTCATTGATTGTTTTTAAAAAATAAGTATTATAAACTCCTAAAATGATGTGGGTTTGGATAAAAATAAAATATATATGGAAATATTTAACTTTTAAGCTCCTATATCTTTTTTTATAACCCAAATTTTATCACAAAATAAAATTATTTATTAATAATACATTATTTCAATAATTATTGTTTTGAATTTTTATTTTAAACAATATAAAAAATATTTCTGAAATTATTTTAATCTTTGTTTTAAAATAAATTTGAAAGCATTTTAAGGAAATATTTTTATAAAATTTTTACGTTCAACTTCTCATGTGTCTCTAAAATATTTATCTATAATAAATTTGTGTTTCATGATTCACCTTTTTTATCTTATAATTTATTTCATTTGGGCGAAGAATAATTTGGTATCATTTTATTTTATTTTAATCTATTTTATGAGATATTGTTGGGTGATTTTCTGAAATCCGTTTTTCTTTCTCTAGGTTATTTTATTATGTGATTATTATTTCTAAAGTGGCACAAAATTGTATGGATTATGAGATAGATATGAATTATATCTACATCCAATACATTGATTAAATGCTTATATCTATAGATATAGAAATGTTAAGTGAATATGTTGTTTCATAACTAGGTTCACAAAGGGCGATTGTGATGAAGATTACCTCTACAATCAATTTTACATGTGAATAGGTTAGAAAGTTTCTATAATCGCAATGGGTGATAGTAACTGTGTTTATAACAACTCAAAATGTTCCATGTGACCAGGTTGATGGGTAACCATGTTCATAAAGACATGTATTCCAATATTTTTTAGAGTTCCACTTTATTTCCTATGTTACATGTCTTAAGTTATTTGATTCATGTATTATTTTCTCTTTTTATGGTAAAAGAGTTATCCTTTGGGATAATATATATATTTTTTTATGTTTGAAACTTGTTGATTTATGTTCTTTTGAATCAGATATTTTTCCTTATTCATGATTTCCAACATATTAATTATCTATTAATTGTAGATTTTGATATTCTATCCTTTATTGAGATTTAGATATCATAAATTATTATTTTTTCCTATCACAAGGATTTTTATAAGATTATATATCAGGAAATTTATAATAGGGTGTAGTTTATTGACAAATTTTCACATTATACAAAATTAGTGTTTTTTATTTTTTGAATATCTAAGACCCTATATTTATTGATCCTAGGGTTTTGAAAATGATTTTGATATGTATTAATTAAATCATGATATCAAGGTATTATCCATGAATGTTTATTTTAGTACTATTAAGGGTGTTCATCCACTTGGGACTCTTGAAGGGTTTCCTGGAATTTATCTGGCCTCTACCAATTGATAATGAATTTCTCTTGGATTTTTTAATTTTTAACATGTACAACCCCAAAAGGATAGGCATTAGTTGCTTTATATATTCTAAATACAAGGGATCCATTCTTACTGTGGTTCAAATTGAGTGTTTAATTGAAAAGTAGAACATCCATCCCATTGTGAAATTTTTTATAAAGGATTCATTAGTCCTAAGAAACCATTGACCTATCCTTATAGATTCTGGATTTCTCAAATGGGTCTTTTCACATTTCATCCAAATTTTGAATAATTAATTTCTTATACTCACTAGTATCTGAGTCCTTCATATCACATTTTTTAATAACCCAATATAAACAATGCTCTAGCACTACTAGGAGGTGATATATTTTTCCAATATTGACCCCCTAAGGTGAAATTACAATGGGGGTTTTAAAAACATACAATATGTCCATTGTATATCATCTATGTGTATACTCTAATCATTATTGTTTCAATTATATCATTATTTTTTAATATTTTATTAACTTTTAGATTTATAATATAATATTTTATGTTATTTTGGGTTATATTGGAGACTTTATGAATTACCCCATAGTTATAGAGTATTTTTTCATATTGAGATGAAAGGAAATATAACCCTCATAATTAATGATAAACCACTATAAACCACAACAATAATTTTTTGAGATTATAGTACTTAAACAACCAGACAATATGGATGAGTCCAAGTTGCATTTTCCTCCTCACATTTTGAGACATAATCAATATCAATAATTAGATACAAAAATTCAAAATATTTGGTAAAGGGTACCATGAATTCAATACCCCAAATAAATAATTTATCATAGAAGATCATGGGTTTATGGGGAATCTCATTCCCCTTAGATACATTTCTTGTACATTGGCATCATGAACATGACATACAAAATTGATGAGAATCCCAAAATAATGATGGAAAAAGCATACCAAAGTTTATGAAATTTTGGTTAGTTCTTGGGTGAAAAAATTTACCACTACATGAAAACGTTTTGAAGAATGTGAGGGTGTATATGAACTCCAATCCTGGTTCACATCATCTTTCGACTTGGTCATTACTGGTTTTATTTAAATTGTGTTCATCCAAAATGTAATACCTTAAATCAATCCTATGTTTATCCAGTTGGGGTTTATTATATTCATGAGGGGTATGTTAGGAATCAAAAATGTTCAAAAATTTAGAAAACCATGGGATGGTATCATGAAAAATGAAGAATTCCTTATTAGGGAAGGTTTCTAGAACATGTGCTTTATCAAATGAGATGATATTGAGATCAATGGGGATACATGTGATTTTGGTAGAAACTAATATTTACACTCCCCATTTGTACTGAATAATAATATCATACTATTTATGTGGTATCAAGCATATAATAAGGATTATATTAATATCATACTTCTTTAATAAGTATGAAATTGTATTGTGGCCATAAAACACTGCTAATTTAGACCCACTAAGATGTGAATGAAATTCATCCATAGAAAACACTATGGAAAGTTATTATTTTTCAAATATTATATAGTTCAATTATTTTAATTATAGAGTAAGGTGTGGATATGAAATAACATGAGAGGTAAAATCTGTCAATTATAAAAGAACATCCCCAACAAAATTGTTTGAGGGGTCATACATGATTTCAAAGGGTGGATCTATAACACCCTGAGATTTTATGAAATATATTTTTTCTAATTAATTTAAATTTTTTAATATATTTCATTACACATAATACATATATTATATTTCATTATACAGAACACAAATTTTTACTTTCATTTATTGTAATATAATGTCCCTTTGATGACTTTTGTAACACACAATCTCGAGTTATAGTGAAAAAAAATATACTACTATTATTATTTATTTAACATAATGATTATCACGTAAATATTTAAATCGAGGGAATGAATATGATTGAAGAAATTTTTAAATCATTTTTTATAAATGTTTATAAAATGAATTTATTTGTTTACCAATTGATTATAAATAAAAATAAACACCAACTAAATATAAATGATGTGATTTTATGAAAAAAATTATTTTTATGACTAGAATGGAAATTTTTCATAATAAATTAAATTAATCACTCTCAGTGAAAGATATTTATAAAATTTATATGTTATATATCTAATAAAATATTTTAAAATTTATTAAATAGGATTTATAGGGTTAATTAAGAATAAATCAAATTTTCATTATAAAAAAGATTTTCATTTTTAAAATACATGTTTTCTCTATTAATGGCACACCTATATTAAATATAATTTTTGAAATTTTTTAATTTTTATATTAAAAAATAATATATTTTTTTCGAAATCAATATATCAAATTTAATTTGGGTGTAATTTTGGTATTTTATGAGTACTTTTATATTTATATGAATAATTAATAATACTGGATTTTAATTAAAAATATATTATTCATCTAAATAATTTAAATATTTAAATTATGTTTCTAATTGGATTTAATGTATAATTATTTCAATTTTATATCGTCTAAAACAATTAATGTCATTTTTGACAATCTCACAATTAATTTAGATATACAAAACTAAGAAAACTTTTGAAAATTTTTACTTTAAAAACACGCCTTGTCGTCCTATCAGTGGAATTAATTTAAAATTAGTTTATACCAATTATATGATAAGAACTTTGGAAAAAGGATTAAATATTTTTAAACATAATAATTTATAATGTATAATAAGGAAAAATTATTTTTTGACCATAATTATTAGTAAAATTAATTAAAATTAATTAAAGTGATTATGGAAAAAAGAAATTAATTAATGATTGAAATTGGAAAAAAAGTGTAAAAATGACCCTAAACATATCTAGTAATTTTTTATGGACATATATAGACCTTTACACCTATATATATAAGACCCAGTTTTTAAATCATTGGTAACAAGTAAAACATGGGGAGCACTCAAATCCTTTCAAGAATACACAATGTCTCCTATTCTCCACATATAGAAGGCCTCCTCTCCTTATCACTTATTCAAAACTATAAATCCATTTCTAACATAGAAAAACTCTCAAAATAGGGTCTAAAAAGCCATCCCATCACCCTATAAACCTAAATATGGTCATAAATCTAACCAATGAATCAATTTGGCGCAATCCAAAAGGAGTTACCTGAAAAAGTGGTAACATTTTTCAGGGTGAATTTTTGTTTAATTTACCTCTCAACCAATTAAATAATTAGTATTATATTATTATATATTTAAATCAGTATTATAACAAATAATATATGTTTTGTGTTAAGTTTTTTACTGAAACCTACACCCACTTCTGTTAAATGGAAAACAAAATTCCCATTCGTGTATGATAAACGGCCACCTCATAAAAAGACGACATTATTTTCTGATTTCCACCTATAATGGGTGGGGATTGTGATGGTAACATTGTTTTTATATGATATAAATGAAATTTATGTTGTATTAATACTTTTTAAATTTTTATATAAAATATTCCTGCATTATTTCCATTGTGTTTAAATACGATAACATCATTTGGGGACGTGTGGACGAGTGCCACCTAAAATGAAAATTTGATACATTCACACATTACATGGAAATATATTAAGGATCGATTTGATTAAAAATATGTGACATAAAAAATATATGTATGATATTTATGACATAATTTTATTTTTTAAATATTAAATATTATTTTTTATCACCCATTCACTCACTAAATATGTGATAATAATGTTTGTGGATGTATTGACCACCGCCTCCTCGAAGTGATGTGAACACTTTTAAGTCACAAGAATTATAAATATAAGTATATATGATTAAATAATATGGTATTTATCATATAATTATTATTATTTAAAGATAAATTTTACTTACCTTCTTTCCATAATGATCATTGAAAAATGAGAATGTTACTCGTGCCTATGTACGACCTACCGTATCCATGATTGAAACATTAGTTCATTTTTCATTACAATAATTAATTATTGTATTTAAAATTATAATTAATTTATAAATATGATAAATATATAATAATTAATATTCTTTATATGTATATATAATGAACCATTTGACCATATTTGACCTACCAAAGTCAATTTTGACATATAATTTGAATATGTTCAAAACACCAAACGTAAATTTAATTGTTTAAGTAGTTGTTTAAAATAATTTTATAAATTAAAAAAGTAATAATAATATTTTAAATGGTTATTAAACAATTAATTAATTTATATTAGTTTATTATTCATGAATTTGGACGACAAGAATGATAATTTGGGCTAAAGGTAATGGATTTCATCACAATTTCATTATATTAAGTCATATTGTATTGTTATGGACCTTATTTATTTTATAGAGTGTATATAATTCCCTATCACAATTTATATGATGAATGTAATTTTTTTAGTTATATTAAAATATTTAATTTATTTTATTCTTTTGTTGGGATCTCAATTCATATATTACTCAAGTAGTAAGGGATTTCATCTCAATTTCATTTCATCGAGGCATACTATATTGTTACACGCCTAGTTTCTTTTATATGGTGTATATACATACCTAATATAGGTTATATCATTAATTTAATCTAATTAATTATATTAAATTATTTAATTTGTGAAATTATTTCATGGGGATCCCGATTCAAAAGTTACTTAAGTAGTTAGAGATTCTTGTATCACTTTTAATTTCATGAGGCAGACGTTATAATCACCACTTATTTTTTTGTGGTGTATCTACTAAAACTTAAGATATATTATATCATGAATTATTTTATATTCATGGTATTTAAATATTTCATTTGATGATTATTACTTTTGGGGTCTTTGATTCATATGTTACCATAGTTGAAAGGGGTTTCATCTCAATTTACGTTATATTGAGTCTTAGTTATTATTATCCACATAGTTGATTTTATATACTGTATCTACTACCATTTTTTACATGTTATATCATTAATTATTTCATCTTCATGGTATTTAAATGTTTTATTTTAGTTATTATTCTTTAATGGGTTTTCCAGTTTCAATGTTACCAAATAAATAATGTATTCTAGTCACAATTATTGTTCTTTGTGACATTTGTTATGATATAGACCAATATTATTTTATAAGGTTTTTATACTTCCTATTTGATATTTTTTATCACGAATTTTTTTATTCACATGATATTATATTTTTCATTTAATTTTATTCCATTCACGGGGTTAATGATTTAAATGTTTCAAAGTGGTATGGGGTGCTTTGGAATGCTTAAATATTATTTTCTTCAAGAACGTTTTAATAATATTATAAGTTCATTTCCATTAATAAAATGCAACAACCCTTCCTATTTCTTATCTTATAGAGGCATATTTTTTATTCATACCATACTAATTAATTCTTTGTGTAGATTATTTTTTAAGATGTTGTTATTTAAACCATTTCTTTTCTGCGCGCAACACATGTTTCAAAGATATTTTTATTGAACACATTTCATTCCCATGGGCTAATAATGTTTTAAAAATATTTTTATATAACCCATCTATTTTCCACAAGTTAATCATGTTTCATTGAGATTTAATTGACCCCATTTGTTTTTCATGGGTTAATCATATTTTAAAGATATTTATTTCGAACTCATTACATTTCCATGGGTTAGCCATATTTCAAATAGATTTTTATTGAACCAATTTATTTTACATTGGTTAAAAAGTTTCACATATATTTATATTAAACCCATTTTTTTCTATTGTTTAATCATGTTTCAGTGAAATTTTTATAAAACCCATTTCATTTCCATGGGCTAATCATGTTTTAAAGATATTATAATTGATCCCATTTCTTTGTTATGGGTTAATAATGTTTCGTAGATATTTTTATTGAACCCATTTATTTTCAATGGGTTAATAATGTTTAATTGAGATTTTTAGGGAACCAGTTTCTTTTCTATGAGTAAATAATGTTTCAAATAGATATTTAAAGAACCATTTTATTTTCTATAGGTTTATCATGTTATTAAATGGGTTATTGGTTTCTCTAATGAGTATATAAATTCTTTTTCATGTGATGATGTTGCAATGGTAATTGGAAATTTAATAGGTGCTTATATGGTAAACCAAGGACATGTGGTTTCATGACGATTCAACGATGTGTGGGTCTATGATACCCCTCCAATTCCTTAGGTGCATAATCTAGTCGTATGTATATTCCATTTGTAATATTGATATGTATATAAGTTGACCTCATAGATATTCCATTTATAAGAGTGAAGAGTATAACGATGTTCCGATATAACTTTATGTGTTTCTTTATTCTTAATATAGGTTTATAATGTTTATAATGATCACGATTTATATCACATGGCTCCAGATTGTTGATTATGATGACTTCTTTCCTTTTCCATGTTTTTATATTTTATGGTCCATGTTTTTATGGGTATGGGTTATTTTATGATTTTCTCATTCACTCTGATTATGTCATCATACCCTTTTTCACTCATGTGACCATTGATGAAATTTAATTTTTAATGCTTACTTTTTCCCTTATTGAGCATTTGAGTTCACCATTCTAATGTTATCTTTTCCCCAGGTTTTAAATAATTATGCTGAAAATTTTATTACTATAACATATTTTAGAAGGATAATGTTAATGAATTATTATAAAATAATAAAACATGGACATAATAGGAGATGATGTTTAACATTATGAACCGGTTTTTTATGTGTCTAAGTTGAATTGAATTGTTTGTGTAGGATTTTGATCTATTTCCTTAAAACTATAAACCTAAAATATCCTCCAGTATTTAGGTGATCCTCATTTTTCATTTGATTTTGTAATGTTTATATAGAAATTTTAGGTCAAAATTAACAAAATCAATGATTGGAGTGTAATGTTCTATATTTTAGCATAGGATCCGAGAGTATAGGTCTTGAGCTATTATAATATTCGACCTTAGTGGTTGGATAATTCAGGGTTAATTACTACACTCATTCAGTTCATCAAATTATATTTAATAATTGTTTCATAAAAAACAAGGCTCACATATTTTTCTAAAAGTTTAGACAATAAGAGCCTAGTTTATCTATTTTTTTTAATAAATAGATTAAAAAACATTCATTTCCAAAAAATGAATGAACATCCCATACATAATTAATATTTTGTAATAAAGAGATAAAATATATTTTTTTACTTATCAACTATTATTCCCTCCCTTGAATAAACATATCCAAAAATAATTCCTCATTGTACTATAAAATTAAAATATACATAATTAAAATCCATATTTTTTTCAATTCCTCGATGAAGAAAATATGAGATATTATACAAACATTCAAAAAAGGATGAACCAAAAATACTGAAATAATACATACAAACTCCTTGTAATAATCTATATAATCTGAGATAATACCAACCATGCAAAAAAATAACGTAAATCATGCATTACATGGGTAGAATGATATCGTCCTATAAAAAATGTTTCAAATGGGCATGAAAATGTCATATTATTTTTATCCTTAGGGATAATATAAATCTAATGGAATATAGATAAGTCATCAAGTAAAAAATAATTAGATAATACTACATAATTTTAAAATATTTTTTCAATAAATGGTAATGTAAAATCTTTATTTATATAGAAATAGTTATTATTTCATTAGTATATATAGTCATTCATTAAATTTTTACTCTTTTGGGACTGAATTTTTTATTATCATTATGAAAAAATATATGAGAAGTTTTGGAGTTGGTGTCCTAGAACCAACTACTTTGTAATTTATGATGAACATGTATTAATAAAGACTTTATCACATCATGATTTTTCTTCTGTGTTACAATGCATGTGATAATGTCCTAATGATAGGTGTTGCGCTAAAGGGTCATAACAGATCCCTGGTATGATGAGAACCTAAAAGTTCAATAACAGTATTCTTGAATATATATTCTATGGTCAGATGATTTTATTTGAGGGAAACAAATAATACAGGACATTAGAGGTGAGAACTCATAAAACTTTGAGGAGCATTCTCATGGTGAGAACCCTTGGTAATATCTTGGAGGATATTATGAGAACAAGACCCTCTAGTAGAAAATACACATTTCATAGTGTCATTGGATTTTCCTATCTGCGGAGGTGTGTATTAGTCCTTATACTTTAAGATTATTATAAATGGGTATTAAAACTCATTATCTTAGATGTATTGATGAAATCTATGATGATACACTATTTTCAGTGAGGTAGGATATGTTTGGTGTATCACGAGTAACACTGGATTAATAGATGATGTGAGAAAATATTTGTCCCTTCTGTTCCATAATAGAAATTGGTATCTCATGCCCTTTTATGGAATTGATATAGCCTAAATAAATCGATTTCCATAGTGAGTAATGTTCAAGTTCAATTCTAGGAAGTCAAATAATGAATAATCAGGCACATGGGTTGATGGAACTAGCATTCAACCCGTTTGATTAGATATATTGAGACAACGTGATTACATTACATGGTAAGTGTTTGTAGGTGGTGACTCATCAAATAGGTATTAACTTCTTTCTCTATGGGTTCCTTGGTGTGTTTCTAGATGCTAACCTTGTACATTATGTAGGCTCTTCCTAATTCCACTGAGAGATAGGCCTAGAGGGTCACACACTAAGAGTGACCAAGTATCTCAGTAAATATTCATTTTAAAAGTTGAATAAATATTATTCCCGATTTTTGTTTAATAATTATTCAAGGATGCATGATCCCATTTATTTCAACACTAGTTATTCAAGATAATATATTGTGGGTGAAATAATATATTTATTATAAAGTAATGAAGTGATATTTATTTAATAAATAAATAGCCATTATTCAAGGACTAATAAATGTGGTGCTGGAAATAATGAAAAAGTAAAAACACAAGTACACGTCGTGTATATTAATATACATGTTGTGGAGTTCATATAGAGATTTTTGAGAAATAATATTACTTATTTAATTAAATAATAGTAGGTGTAATTTTCTTGGTTCATGTTAAGTAATAATAATAGTCAAATATTATTATTAGACATGGGTATTACTAAGAATTAAATGAAATGAATAAATGATAATGGGTAATTAATTCATTTTATTATTATAATTAAGTATATCCCAATTATATTATTCTAATTTTCCTATCCATTCTTTGCGGTTGTGCACAACAGATCGGGAGAAAGCTCTCGAGCAAAGAGAGAATTCCTTTCTTCCAAGAACACTCCCATGTTACAACAGAGATCTTCCTCCACTGGATCAAGGAGAGTGATTTGGAAGCGGCTCTCAAGGAAATCAAAGACATACATTGCAAGAGAAGTCTCTTCCATGATCTCATCCAATGATCTCCTCATTGACATCCAAATATATGTGGAGAACATGTGGATCACCGCTAAAGGAAGCCTACACTTGGATTCTACGATGCAACAATGAACCACATCAGATCATGACCAGAAACATCAATGAAGAGATAATTTCATCCAGGCAATTCTTGTATTTTAATTAATTTAATAATATCTGACATATGATGATCCTCTCCATGTTTCTGATACTTCCCTCTTTTCTTTTGTTCTTCCTTATATTTCGATGATTTGACATTTTATCATTTTGAAGGATCTCAAATTGATCATTGATAATGGAAAAATTAAAGTTGGTTACACCCATCCATGCACTTATGTTACACCAAGAACCTAAAATTGGTATTAGAGGGGTTATATTGTTGATTATAATTATTTATTTTTTTATTGATGATTTAAGAATTTAATAATTTAGTTGTTTCAATTGAATTTAATTGTTCTGTAAATATTAATCTCGAGATATGTTCTTCCTATTTCATTTATTGTTCACCTTATAAAAACATTCCTTTTTTAAATTTTGATTAAAATAAAATATAGGATCTCATCTTGGGGTGAAAAAGATTCCTGGAAATACAACATTAGAACACACAAAATGTATTCAGTAGTACACGCTGTGTAGTCAATGTTCAATGCATTAGATTGGTTTTCCAAACAAAGTTGTGTGTGGGAGTTTATCTATGTCTTAAATGACTCTATGTGTTGATCAGGAACAGGTGGCATGTGGTTTCTAGATTAAATGCCATGTGGCCAAAAACACACGGTGTGTAGTCCCTTTAGGTTAGGGTTAGACCGTGTACCCTGTACATGGCTTGCTTGGCTGGAGACCGTGTAATGCAGACACTACACAACGTGTGGCCAACTGGACATGTCATGTATTCTGAAGCTTTTTGAAGTACACTCACACACCGTATCCCCAGGCATGTACTTTGGATGGATAGTGAAAGATAGTACACACATTGTTGTTTGAACTACAGAACATGTACTCATCCAAATTACACAGATTTTTTAAAATTTATTATTATATTATACAAATCCTTGAGACATGTACCATAGTGTGGGCGTAAAGCTGAGGAACAACACATGATATGTGTTATATGTATATATATGTCTAATTTAACATTTGTGTAATGTTCATTTCTACTCATTAAGTAGTTATGAAAAATAATTCACCAGGTTACCTCCAAGGTACAAGTTACGTACAAAGATAATTTTAAATGAATTTATTTGTCTAAAATTATTATGGATGAAAATATAAATGAAATTTACAAAAGGTTTTAAGATAAAAGGATTGATTAATTAAATATAATTAATTCATTCAAGAATGATTTATATTAAACAATAACGATTAATAAATTGCATTCTAGTTTTACTTATGCATAAATATTGTCCAAGATATAAAAACGTGGATATTTTCCTTTAATTTATTTATTTAGATTAAAATTTTTGGTCTTTGAGCCTTATCCTCATTAATATATTGGTCATGTGTTCCCACAATTTTTTTTATGTAAAACCCCTTTTACCCCTCACCTATGTGTGAGATAAAAGAATATATAATGGATTGACCTCCCAAGATAGTGGAGGCATCTCAAGTTAGGATCGAAGGCGAAACCAATCTCTGGAGATACATAGGTGGACATGTGTAAAGATGTAGACACGAACCCAAAAGGTTTAAGGTGATTCTTCTCTTGGTATTGGGTTAGTTTATCAACCACTATATAAACTAACCAATGGAAAAATCTCTTGATCATACCATTTATTTTATTTCTATCAGTTGCATGGTTTATTTATTATGGGTTTGTTGTTGCGATCACACAATTAATGAATTAAAAAAGAACTCACGATGGAACTAAAATAAGACTGGATTATGCGTAAATATTATCATAGACATGGTTAATCACTTAATTATATCACATTTAATATTAAAAATCTTGTAATAAAAGATAACAAAATGAAAATTACATATAATGATAAAATACCTCAAAGAAATATTATGTCGCTATAGTCTTCCATAGTCTTGGATTGAATCGAACCATAGTTCAAAGTGCTTGAAAACCCCTAGTTGGGGTGTTTTCAATTATCAATGAATTTTAATTCATGGTTTTGGGTATGCATGACTTGGTTCACATCAAGGGTTGACTTCCACAAGAGGACATGGTATGACCAAAAGGCAAAGTTTGAGGAAATCCAAAATAAAAGGATTTCTGGATTGGGGAGTCCTCTCAGTGGATCAAGGAGCTATGAGTTAGTTCAATTAGAATTTGGAATGCTTACTTAAAACCATTCAGGTTGCTTGATGAACCCTAGTTGTGGTCATTCATAGGGAAATATGGATACTTCCACTAGAATATACGGGCAACATAATATTACAATGTCAATGGTGATAGAAATTTTATTTCAATAAAATAGTGCAAGAATAATATGTATTAATTTATTTATTTATCTCAGTTTTATCATGATAAAGTAATGAATATTTTCTAATATGAATTTGTAGAAATAGAATGAAAAATGGCTTCAGACATATCACTATGAACCATACTCAAGAAGGAAAACCTTCTCACTGGCACCAATTTCCAGGAGTGATAGAGGCGTTTACGCATCATCCTTTTCCATGATAGGAAATGGTATGTGCTGGAGGATCCTTTCAAGGTGAACCTCAAAAAGAGGTTAGTGATGAGGAACTATCTCTCTATATGAAACATGTGTATGATGGCAAATATGTCTGATGCTTCATGCTATCAACCACGTATAATTTTCTCTTGAAGCAACATGAAAACATTGATGCATTGAGGATGATGCCTCACCTTAAGGATCCCTATCAAGAGAAGATGAGATAGGAGAGATATGATATCTAAAACTTTTTATTCAAAACTAATCTTGGAGATTCTACACCAGTTGGGCCTTATGTAGTCAAATATTATTGGATACATTGAATGCATTGACATCTTATGGATTAAGTTCCTAGATGAGTTGTGTACAGATCTCATCCTATCATCACTACCCAAGACCATCTCGAAATTTATTTTCAACTACAACATGAACAACAATGAAAAGATTCTATTAGAAATTATGACATTAATTATCTAAGTAGATGATGACATGGGGTGTGACAAACCCGCAGTCCTTATAGTGAATAAGAAAAGGAAGGACAAGGGAAAGGGGTCAAGGATTCATAAACAATCTGAAGCCACTGAGAATTGCCCCTCGAAGAACTGGAAGCTCTAGATACAGGGAAAGGAATGGGAGGTAGTATGTTTTTCATGTCGAAATCCAGACCACTAGAATAGGAACTCCACCCCAAAGCATGGGGATTCTAAAGGTGTGTTCGTTATTGAGTGTAATATTTACATTTCTACACATTGGGTATTAGATAATGGTTGTGGGTCTCAAATATATATTCAAATTTTAGAAACAAGTATATTTAGAATTATTACTAGAATAGAGGTGGATCTTCGAGCTGCCAATGGCATGAGGTAGGCTTCAATAGCCATTATCGATTACCATCTCTCATTGAAAATTGGGATTCTTTGGTTTTATATAACTATTATTATGTGCCTAGTGTTACCAAGAACAAAATTTCTATATCATGTTTGGATATGGATGGATTTATTTACAATTTTTGAAATAAGTGTTACTTCTTTTATTAGAATAACGTATTTTATGGTGTGGCACATTTATATAATAGTTTTTATGAATTAAATTAAGAAAACCAAGTATTGGAAATTGATAATGAAATAAACACACATGAATTATACAATAGCCAATTGTGGCATCACCATATTGGTCATGTAAATGAGAATTGCTTGAAAAATCTCTACCAAGATGGTTATTTAGACTCCACTGAGCTAAAACCACTTGATATATATCACACTTGTTTACAAGGAAAAATGACCAAGCTGCCTTTTGGTGGACAGGGTAAAAGGGACACATATCTTATAGGATTGGTACACATGGATGTGTGTGGAGCATTTCCAGTAGAAGATAGAGGTGGATATTATTACATAATTACTTTTACTGATTATTTTAGTAGATATGGATATGTCTACTTAATGAGGTATAAGTAAGATCCCTTAGAAAAATATATGCAATTTTATAATGAAGTAGAGAATCATCTAGGAAAGAAGATAAATAAGCTTTGATCAAATCGAGGTGAAGAATATCTAAACCAAGTGTTCATATAACTTTTACAAGAGTCTGAGATTATATATCAACTCACTCTCCCTTATACACCATAGTGTAATGGTGTTAGTGAAAAGAGGAACCACACCTTGTTGGAAATGGTGAGGTTGATGATGATTCATGTAGATAATCCATTATCGTTTTGGGGATATCCATTACAAACAGAAACATACACATTAAACTGTTTACTAACTAAGGCATAAAATGGGATTCCCTCCATGTTATAGAATAAAAAGATACCCATTTTCTCATACACATGTGTATGGGGATGCGAGACATTTGTTAAGGCGTTCTCATGAAACAAATATTCACCCTGAGGTACGAGGTGTATCTTTATAGGATATCCCAATGAAAAAATGATATTACCTGTGTAACCCTTTAGAAAAGAAATTGATTGTCACTGTAAAATCTATATTTATTGAGAGAGAGAATAACCTCAAAAAGGATAGTGGGAGAAAGATTGACTTCGACGATGTTGATTCTCAAGATACAGAAGAGCTAGCACAGGAACCAATTCCACAGGTCCCTGTGGAAGAGGTTCCAAAAACACAAGTACTGCGTAAGAGCTGAGGAGAGGTAGGAGAACCACATGGATTTGGATTCCTAGTCACCAATGATTATGAATTATCATTTTTGGCCAATGATGAACCTATCTCCTACAAGGAATTAGTAGGGATCTCAAAAGTTGAAAGATGTCCAGAAGCTATTTATTCTAAGATAAATTCCATGTATCAGAACAAAGACTATGTTCTGGAAGATCCAGTTGATTTAAAGCATGTTGGATACAAATGGTTATTCAAGAGAAATATGAACATGGAAGGTCATGTTAGAACCTATAAAGCAAGGCTAGTGGTTAAAGGATTCAGACAGCGTCAAGGAGTTTACTATGATGAAACCTTCTCACTAGATTCCATGTTTAAATCTATAAGAATCATATTGTTCATAACAGATTACCATGACTATGATATTTGGAAAATGTATGTCGAAACAACATCCATTAATGGGAACCTCTAAAAAGATGTCTATATGACACAAACATAAGGGTTTGTGACAACAGGTGAACCCAAATGAGTTATAAAGTTCCAAGAAATCCATTTATGGATTAAAGAAAGCAGCCAAGTCATGGAACATTCAATTTGATGAAGCCATAAAGGAATTTGGTTTCATTAAGAATGAATGTGATCCATGTGTTTATAAGTGGTTTAATGGGAATGATGTCATTATAATAGTAGTATATGTTGATGACATATTACTTATTTGAAATGATGTACCAGTATAACAGTCAGTTAAGGACTGGTTGAACAAGTGTTTCTCTATGAAAGACTTAAGTGTAGCAGCATACATTCTAGGGATCAAGATCATCTGTGATAGATCCAAGACACTTTTTCAACTATATCAGGGTACAAAAATTGACCAAATACTAAAGATATTTTGTATGGAAGAATCCAATAGGGGATTGGTTCTAGTGTCACATGGCCTACATCTTTCAAAAGAAAATGTTTCCTCAGACACAACCGGAGAAGGAAAGGATGAGTAAGATCTCATACACTTCGGTTATAGGATCCATCATTTATGCCTTGTTATGTACGTGGCATGATGTAGCCTATGAACTGATCATGGTTGGAAGATACCAAGCAGATCTAGGAGAATAGTATTGGACTTCTGTTAAAAATATCCTTAAGTATCTGAGATAAACTAAGGATATGTTCCTGGAGTATGGAGGAGACGAGGAGCTTTTCATCAGAGGGTATGATGATGCTATTTCTCAGACAGATCAGAATGATATGAGGTTACAATCATGATATGTTTTTTTGTCTTAATAGAGAAGCTGTGAGTAGGAAGAGCTCAATGAATCCCATTGTTGTCGATTCTACAGTGGAGTCTGAATATATAGAGGCTTATGATGCAGCCAAAGAATCCATCTAGATTTAGAAATTTTCTAGGAGCTTGATGTGGGGCCTAGAAGTAAAGATCCTATCACATTGTATTGTGATAATACTACTATGGTGGATCTTGAAAAAGAACCAATGTCACATCAACTAAAAAAGAACATTCTCTGGAAATATAACCTATTATGAGATTTCTATCAAAGGGGTGAAGCATTAGTGAGCAGAGTGTCGACAAAAGAGAACTTGGTAGACCCCATAACTAGATACCTATCTTAGAAAAAGCATGAATATCACATGAGAGCTAGCTTGCTAGTGGTTGTTAGCTGTTGGATCTAGTACAAGTGGGAGTCTGTTAGAGTTGGTGGCCTAGAACCAAAATCTTTGTTCATTATGATGAACTTTTATTAATAAATACCTTATCATGTCTTGATTTTTCTTCTATGTGACAATGAATGTGATAATTTCCTAAGGATAGATGTTGCACAAAAGGTTCATAGAAGATCCCAACTATGATAGGAACCTTGGATTTCCATAACCCTATTCTTGAATATATTTTCTATGACTGGATGATGTTATTTGAGGGCACAAATAATACAGGCAATTAGGTGTGAGGACACATAAAAATTTGAGACACCTTCTCATGGTGTGCGCCCTTGGAAATATCCAGGTGGATATTATGATAATGAGACCCACCAATAGGAAATCCACATTTCATAGTGTCATTGGACGTTCCTATCTACTGATATGTTTATTGGTGCTTAGACTTTATTGTTATTATTAATGGGTATTACAACTCGTGCACAAAGAGGTATTTATGAAAACTATGACAACACAATTTTCATAGTGAGGTAGGATTTGTTGGGTGTGTAAGGAGTAATACTGAATTAATAGATAATGTGAGAAATGATTTTTCCTCTCTATTACATAAAATAAGATTATATATCATGACCTTTGATGGAATTGATATATCCTAACTAAATCAATGGCCATGGTGAGGAATGGGTAAGTTCAATTCCAGGAAGTCAAAGAAAGAATAATCGAGCACGTGGGTTGAATGCACTAGCATGCAACCCGCTTCATTCGAGATATCAAGAAAAATGGATTACATTACATGGTAAGCATTCCTAGGAGGTGACACATCATTTCAGAGTTACCTTATTTAACTATGGGTTCCTTGGAGTGTTGCTAGACGCTAACCTTGGACTTTAGGTAGTCTCTGCCTAATGGCACTAAGAGAGAGGCCTAGAGGGTCACACACTAAGTGTGTCCAAGTATCTTAGTTAAATATTCATTTAACAAGTTGAATAAATATTATTCCTGATTATGGTTTAATTATTATTCAAGGATGCCTTATCATATTTATTTCGACACAAGTTCTTCTAGAAAATATATTATGGGAGAAATAATATATTTATTATCAATTAATGTAACGAAATTTATTTAAGAAGTAAATAGCCATTATTCAAGGTCTAATAAATGTGGTGGAAGAAATAAAAAAGAAAAAAAAACAAAATTACACGTCGTGTATATTAATTTACACACCATGTAGTTAATCTATGGATTTTTGAGAAATAATATTATTTATTTAATTAAATAATATTAGCTGTAATTCATTGGGTGCATGCCAAGTAATAATAATAGTCAACTATTCGTATTAGACATGGGTTCTTACTATGAATTAAATGAAATGAATAAATTCTTTCAGGTAATTAATTCATTTTATTATTATAAGTAATTAAAATCCCAATTATATTATTCTTATTAGCCTAGAAATTCTTCGTGGTTGTGCATAGAAGATATAGAGAAATCTCTCAAGCCAAGATAGAATTTTTTTTCCTCCCTGAATGCTCTCAAGTTACGGGCGAGATCCTTCTCTATCGGATTAGGTAGAGTGATTTGGATGTGGCTCTCAAGGGGATCAAAGTAGGAAATTGCATGTGAATTATTTTCCATGATAGCACCCGAAGATCCCTTTGATGACGTCCATAGATACGTGGAGCACTTGTGGATCACTACTAGAGGAATCCCACACTTTGTGTATGTGACACAATGGAGGATCACATAAAATCACGATAGGATACATCAATGAAGAGATAATTAAATCAAAGTAATTCTTATCTTTTAATTCAATTAATTATAACCAATATATAATGTTCTTATCCATGGTTCTAGTACTTCCCCCTTTTCTTTTGTTCTTAATTCTATTTTTAAGATCAAACATTTTATCATCATGATGGATCTCGAATTGATCATTGTTAACAAAAAAATTAAATTTGGGTACAACCATCCACGTGCTTCCGCTGGGCCTGGAACCTACAAGAATTTCTATTAAGCATAATTTATATTTGATTAAACCATGTACAATTTGAGATAATATAAATGACATTATCAGCTAATAATTTTATTACATCCTTGTGAAAAATTTCATAGATGGTGGTGTTTAGTCTCCATTGTGGTTTTATAAATATTTTAGCTTCATCTCCATAGATAATGTTTTCATGTATATAGATGGAATAATTACAGGGATATAGTGCAATATCTATCCAATTTCCTTTTAACATTCTCTAAAAATGTCCATAAATTTAATTGCATACACTATAGAGAGGTTATTTGAAATAATGTATAGTATTTGTTCAACATCCTCATGGAATTTATATTTTAACTTACATGGAAGTGTCGTCCTTTAACTTGAATTAGGGTTGAGAATATATTGTAATGATTTTGTAGGAATAATCTCGTTTATACCATCCATATTGTCATTTTATATATAATCTATTGAAGAGTAAATATAAATCTTAATTACATAATCATTGATGGTTTCCAAACTACCACGACATAAGAAATAATTAATATACTAACAAATGTTGATTTTTTATCACAATTATAACAATGAACACATGAATCATTCTCTATAATTTCTATCAATAAGAAAACTCAGTAAGGTGATTTGGTTAATGAGGTTATGTTTTTATGGGGAATTATAGTACATAAATTAAATCAGTATATAGAGTGGTATGATCTTCATAGCATTTAATCATGTAATATTTGATATTGAAGTGGCTAAAGAAACAAAAAAATTGTTGATATTATACCATTTTGTACATTAATTATGATTTTGTTAGTTTTAAAAATGTGATGATCAATTTTATTGGTGTATGTATATTTATACTATTAGCTTACATTTTATTTTCAATAAAATCACTAGTAAAAGGATATACTCTTGCACCCTAGTGTTATGTGTACTATTTTGGTTCACTATTTGAAAAAACATTCTAGAAGTCATTGGATCGCCAATCATCAATGAAGAATAAATAGACCAATGAATAAAATGTATAATTGAATCCCAATAAATAATGTATTTTGAAAATAAATATTCCCCTAATGTACTTGGAATCTTGACTGTTCTATGACCTATCAATTTAGTAGGAAGTGATGGATAAATCAATACAGAAATATTTTACACCAATCTTACCATTTAATTACCATAATGCGGCCTTCATTGGTTACACATCTCCTATAAGGAATTTTTGTATCATTTAATTTTCATCAAAATATAATATAATGGAGTGTTAACCTACACCATTTTAAGTGCTTCCAATATTTCATAATCATGTTTAGTTTCATTTGGTTCCCTTGGTTGATTGGCCCTTTGGAGAAATGTACATGGATTTTCTTTGATATGGGTAACTCAACATAAACTCTATTTTTTATTATATGAATTCCCCCAATAATTATTTTCCTACTTTGGATATTTAGAGAAGGTTGTAATGGTGGTTTCATTGATAGTGTATAGCTCCAATAAAAGTTCCAGTTTGATGTTGAGTTTCTTACCACTATAAATGGTGATAAAATTGAAATTTATCTTTTCCCTTGGGATGATTATTGGTTGACATTATATATTCCTGACAATTGAAAATCGATTTCACCAAAAAAAATTAATTTTTACTAATTGAATTTTTAGTTCTTGGTGAGTTTCATTAATTATTTTTGGCTAAGAATAGCTTATTAAGGGGGTTATTGGAATGACTACCCTACCCTAGGGTGGTCCATGATGGTTTAGGTCGGTTGATATTTCACCATTATTTACTATATGATTTTTCATCTATGAATCTAGTTTTGGATGGGTAATGAAAATTATGGATAATATATTGGTTATAGGGGTATCTTATAAAGATAGCCTCACAACTCTCAAAAGGATCTTATAGAAGAGGGAATTGGTTCGAATAGTGGGTTTCAATGGCCCAAATACCATAGTGATTTGGAGGAGGAGGATATGATTTCCATTAGTAAATATAATGTTCATGAATTAGCATACTACACTCTTCAAAATTCATGTCCATCTTCTTCTAAAAATATGAACATGCACCCCATGGACTACTCTAATGGGTACACTGGATGACGAACCAAACTATTGAGTATTCTACACCATATTTTCAATGAGTCTTCTTATAGTAATAATTGAATTACCTATTATGGAACCACTTATACTAGCATCAATCATATTATAATCAGTGGGTTTAAAAATTTATAAAAATATTATATTAAATGTTTTTCAATTATTTGGTTATGGTGAATTAATTAAAAATTTTATTTAAAATGTTCCCAGTATACATGGATTTTTTCACCATTATATTTATTTATTTAATAAATTTTATTCCTTATTTTTTTAGTTCATGATAATAGGAAGTATTGTTCTGGAAATGGAATTTTTATGTCCATCTATCCTCTAATTAGGGTGTTAATATATTGAACCCAATGTTTTGTAGTTTCTTCTATAGAGAAAGAGAAATCAATATGTTTTACAAGTTCCTCATCCAAATTTACTGGTATTAATGCTAATTATAGAGTATGAAATTACTTTAATTTATTATGTGTAACTTCTCATAAAAGTCCAATAAAATTTCAAAATATGATAATCATGATCTATTTTAGTTCAAATTTTTGTTATTAAGATTATATTTAAATATAAAAAGGATGAATTTCAACATTATGTGAGGTTAGTTATTATAATATCAAGTTATTTTCTACCATTTTATATAGTTCTGATTTAGTTTCAATTTTGGTTCTCGTAGAATTAGGGTTTATCATATGGTTGTTAATGGGTTATATGTCCTCTATTAAGAAATCATTTTTGTGCCTTAGCATGACTCAGATCGCATATTCTATAGTGTCGGATGGAAAAGATGAAGTTTATATTGAGAAGAAAAAACCATTCATATAACTTACACATAGAAAAATTTATAATAGAATAAGTTATATAAATCAAGACTATTGGAAGGATATATTCATAGAAATTATAGAAATATAATATAAAAAAAACACACACTAAAAACTAAATCAATCCCCACAAATGGTTCCAAAATTTGACCATACGATCATGATGTAAAACATTAATTATTTTTGTGAGGTTAAACTTATGTATGGGAGACCCCTGGTCATCTATCAATGGGTTTTTAATGATTAGTATGTTCATTTTACATAATAATTATTAAATTAAAACTAAAAACTGGAATGGTTTTTTTTAAAATGTTTCAAGATGATACAATGAATTAAAAGTGTTTAATAGTAAGAAAATATAAGTGGTTTAAAAAATTAGAAATATGCTATCATTATAATTTTACTAAAAAAATATCACATTTGTTATTATTAAAATTTTATTTAATGTCTGAGTTTGTATTTGGTTGAAGGTAACCAAATTCTTAATTAACCTACCATAATTTATAACAATTCGTATTTATCCAAAAACTCGATATAAATAACATATACCTAATGAAAAAAACGTATAAATAAAATAATACATTCCAAAAAATTTGATATCATAATAATTTGTTAATGTAATTGATTTTTAAGTCTAAAAAAAGAAATAACATGAGTTAGACACTCAAAATCTCATAATGATTAGTTAGAAATAATGTGAATTCCAATAAATTTAATGAAAAAAAGAATTTAATTTATAAGAAAATGAAATATAAAAGTAAATGAAATGTTTTTAATTTAAAATTACATGAAACTAGAAGATAATATTACTGAAAAAATTCCCTTTACATGCATGTATCTCTATAGTATACTTTTCCCAAAATTTAACCCTCCATCAAGAGGACGAGAAGGATCATATGGAACTCCTCCATCATAATTGATCTTCCTATGATGATAGGGAGATAGAAAACATATAATATTAATATATTAATCTTTTATAAATCCAAAAATATCAATAGTTAACTCCTTGTTCAAACATCAAAGTGAGGGGACCATGGGACCCTTCTATAAAAAATGTGGAAGGTTGTTTTGGGAACCCTATTTTTGTAAAACCAATGTTAATTAATATTGGGATACGTATATTGAATAATATATAAATTTTAATTTATAATTATTTTTTGGTCATCTATAGTGTTATATTTCAATAATAATTCTAATCTATTTATATTTTTAGATGGTATAAATTATCAGAATAATGAATATTACTCTTGGCATTGACTACTTTGGATTATCTAGATAGATTAATTTTGTTGTGTTACTATATAGATTAATTAGGCATGGTTTCATTCTTAATAATTTTAACCCACTTATTTTTTTATCATTTTAATATTTTCATCCGAAATATATAGTCAAATTATCTATAGTTTGAACTTAAATGTACATGTGTTCTTAGGATTCATGCAGTTTGACCTGTTTTTTTTTCAAATTTACCTTAGGCTCTCTAAATAATACTCTCTTATAATGAAAACAAATCAAATCATATAAAATTTAAAAAATTAAAATTAGTTAATATTAACTAACTGAATCAAATTAGAATTAATTTTTTTATTATATTTGTAATTTATAGTAAAAAATAGTTTAACACAGTGGTATGATGGTGGAAATTAATAGTGAATCACCATGTGATCTTGTTATAAAAATCCTTTTAGATTAAAGATATCATAATGATAATATAATATTATTTTTATTTAAACTACTAAATATTTTTGATTTATTATTAATGATCATGATCAATGTGTCTATAAGTGGTTTGTGGGAGACCTATATTTTTCTAAGGAAAATATGTTTATAAAATATTAATAGAGGTTGTTTAGTACTATAATTAATTAAAATATGATCCAAAGATACCTTTTTTTTGATAAAATAAATTTAATTATAATTTTTTCTAGATTTTTTATTAACCCAATTGTAGTTATAGGATTCCTTGATGAATAAGAAGAGAAATATAGTATTAAAAACATAGTTGTCACTAAAAGGGTGTTGTATAAGGGTGACATGATTTACCCTTACACAAATAATTTTTATCATGAAAGGGTAAGGGGATTTACCCACACATAGGTCACCCTCCAAAAAATACCCTTACAAAACTGTTGTTTTAACATTTATCATCCTTTTAAAACACAGTATTATACTTAAGCAACATGATTTTACCCTTAAACAACTTATCTTCTCTTACATAGTGAAGGATTACACTTATACAATAACCTTACATGGGGTTTTACCCTTAGGAATGAACCTTACACAACCTCTCTACCTTTAAATAGCATAGAGGAATTTTACCCTATCCTTATATCATGGGCTACATACCTATATGTACCTATTATAAATCTAAGGTTTCTTGTACACAACACCCCCTATATATAGGTTAATGGTTATTACACTTACACAAACACCATGATAAATTTAAGAGTTAATGTTAATTTAAAAATAAATTAATATATATTTAAAAGACATCATTAAATTAAAAAAAATGGATCTAATAATTACAATGATTCCTCAATGCATTCAAAAGTGAAAGAAATATAATGAACCAAAGAACATTCCTATAAGAATATATCAATATGTTATTATTATCCCCACCACAAATGATTTTATCCCCGAGAAATCATCCCCAAAAAACACCTTATCAAATATATGAGTCCTCTATTATCTAATCTATTACTAAATATCCATTTTCTAGTGTGAATCATAACCATATTTCTATAACACCTAAATAAGGGGGGTGCATTTTCCATGCTGAAACATTATCTGAGAATCAACAATCTAAACTGATTACTCAGTCATTGATAAATCAGGTTACACATACAAATTCTCCTAGACTAAGACCTTAGATATATTGGAGAGATATGTTATATGATGTGAAACATGGATCATATTTTGGATTTATTTCATCTAGCTGGAAAATTAAAATGGCAAGCAAGCTTAACAATATTCTCAAGTACCTAAAATGGTCCCATGTATCTTGGTGATCACTTCACCAGCTTCACAATCTGTCGATAAACTAACCATGGTAAAACAATTAAAAACACTAGGTTACCAGAACAAAACTCTAAAGTTCAATGATGATGATTAGTATAGTATTTGTAACCACTATGTGTTCTTACGAATCACTAAAGAATTAAATATATTTTTTCCCTATCTCCTTGACCAAATTATGTCCCACAAGGGAAGCCCCACAAATCCTCAATAAACAAATTGGATATTTTCATGGTTTTCCACAAAATTCCTCAAATAGTTACATCATGATTGTATATTAGAAGCTATTAGTATATAAAAACTCAAATATTAGAAAATGGATATCTCAAGCTCCTCCAATATCAAGGATAGAAGCACGTGACATGTCCTTAAGAATAGAAATTTCAAGATTTGTCTAGCCATCCATTTGATGATGGTATGTCGAGATCAACTTTACCAAGGACCCCATATCCTCCTAAATTCCCTTCCAGAAAAAAGAAATGAATCATTATCTATATGAGAAATTATATCCAAAGGAAACCCATAAAATAGGAATATCTCTTGTAAGTACAAATTTCTCAATTCCTCAACTATGCTGGTATTATGAATCAAAATAAAGTGGATTTATTCATTAATTCAATCCCCAAACATATCACATTTTTTCCTTGAGAGATTTTTTCAGTATCAAAACAAAGATTCCATAGATATCTCGTCCCACTTCCATTTTGGAACTATATGTGGATGAAGAAAAATCAGAGTCTTTTGATTATCAAGCATAGCCTTCTGGCCGGTATAGCAATGGGAAACAAAAATTAGGAATTTATGGTTTCATATATTGACACAAAATATTAAACCACATATCATAAAACGTTGTTTTGGTGCTTTGTAGTGCCTTCCACAAGGAATAATTGAATTCTACCATCATAACCTTCTACAACGATAAAGGAATGAAAAAAATGATTTGGTAAGAAACTGATACACTCGAAATGTAGAGATGACTCACCAATGGTCTATAAACCATATAAAGATTCCATAATTCCATGAAACTCATTATCTAGATGGTGTTCCTAAATAATCACCTCGAAGAGTGAGAACGTGAACTAGACACATGCCATTTTAATACTTATAGACTCAAAAATGCATATGAGCATAGAGGGCCATGAAATTCAACTCCTCAAAAAACACATTCATGTACTAGGATGGAATTTTCCTACTCAAATCATAGGTAATGACATTCCCCTTAATAAAAATGTAGGACATATCAAAATCAAAACCATGTAGGTACTTCACCCACCATCAATGTCAAAGGTTGAAATATTTCTGAAAGAATATAAAACTCAAGTATTTATGATCAGAGTAAATGGTAAAAACATCTTTAATAAGATCATGTAATCGTGTTTTTAGAGTGTTTATCATAGTAGGGAGTTAAATATAATGTGTGGGATAATATTATTCATTAGGTTGAAGATAACGTGAACCATATGCTACCACATGACCACCCTATATAAGAACACACCCCAAACCTAAACCTGATGCAAAATAGAAGACCATAGAGAACTGACTAGATTTTGGAAGAGTCAAAAGAAGATTTGAATTCCACTGCTCATTCAAATCATCAATGAATGTATGAAATTTATATAGTAATAATAATTACTCCATTTTGATTACTATTTTCCATTAGAGAAGCCAAATTTGATAAATACTTCACATAATGGTGATACTACCTTAAAAATCCCTAGATGCTCAAAATATTAAAGACATTATATGGTTCCTACTATGTCATAAAATATTTCAACTTATCATGAATGATTAAAACACTATGTTCAAAAACCATTTTCCCTAAGAATATTATATCCCTTATCCAAAAGTATCATTTATAACATTTTGAAAAATGTTTTTGATTTTCCATGATATCTGGTACTTCTCTCATATGATGTACATATAACTCAATAATCATATATTAAATTAATAATTTTATCATAAATATAACAAAAATGGAATTGAGGGACTCATGGAAAATTTTATTCAACAGTTCCATAAACACTATAGAAGCATTGGTTAGAACAAAAGGAAAAACAAGGTACCCATAATGGACATTCCTTCTTCTAAATTAGCCATCGTAATAATAGATTCATTGATCCTATACTTGTGATAACCACTCCAATGATCAATATTTAATAAAAACATACCCCTTTTCATCAAATCAAATAAATCATCATCCATAGGAAATAGAAAAATATTCATAACTCTGACCCAATTAATCTTTTGAAAATCAATAAAAAGGTTAAGGTTACCATTGGATCTCATAAAAAATCATTGGTGCTGCCAAATTACACACAATAATTCAGATTAATCCCTTGAAAATTAGATAATCATATTGAGTTTTAAATATCGTTAATTTAGTGGGTTCTGTATGGTAAGATAGAATATAGATAGTTTGATTACTTGGTTCCAAGTATAAAAAAATTCTACCTCTCTCATTAGTTAAAACCAAGGAAAGTCATATGGAAACATATCAAGAAACTCAAAAAACACTGGATGAAGTTAATTATATAAAGGATCAAGATCGAGTTCAACAGAAAACATGGATCTCAACTTTCCCAACTCTAAAAGGGGAGGTTCGGCTTGACTCGACCTTGTGTCCCATTCTCCAGAGAAAACATGAATCCCTCTATTAGGGCCAAAAAAAGAAAAAAAATAAATGATAAAATTAGATATGAGGTTTATTAGTGATCATAAAATTACTCCCATGAATGACAATAATTTTTTTAATATATATAGTAAAAATTAAGAAGAATGATTAACTTCTGATAAATAAAAAGAACACGAAGGACATCAGATACCCTACACTTTCTTCGTCCTAAAAGGTTTAAAAATCTATATTACATAAGTCATGGGATCCATATATTGAATTAAAAATTCTATAATATAAATATATATAAAGGAATGAGGGGATCCCATATCAATGATGATGTCAACTCGACAAAGCAATCATAATGGTCCCTCTAACTATCATTGGACCCACATCCCTATCCATTGGAAAATCATCCACTATGTGGAGAAGATTTATTTTTGGTTCCTGTGGCTAGAAACACTATTTTCTAGAATCATATTACTATGATATAAATAATATCAATAATTACAAGACTATATCTCTATGAGAAGTGGAAAAAACATGAAAAAACATGAAAAAACATGAAAAAACAAAAATATATTTCATTAGTGACCACAAGATCTGTAGTTATTTAGCTCCTCCATGAAAGAAAAATTCATGTATATAACTTTTACATATATGAAACAATTTGTTGAAACTTTTATATATACCATAGACCATGAAGTTTTTTTATTATACGAATATATTTTTTACTAATTCATCAATATTGCTTCCTCTTTCCATTGAAGGGACTGCTGAGACTTCCACCAGGAGTAGGAGGAACTATTGTCAGCTCTGGATTCCTATCTAAGTGAAGTTACACCATAAAAGAACTATCCATGGAACTAAAATATGAGGAGATCTTCTATAGAAAAAAATGAGATAAAATATCTAGTGAAATACCTATATCAAAACTCTAGACTTTTTAATTCTTAATTGAAATCATGTCAGGATAAAAGTGAACAATTTCGGTAAAGTGGTTGGTATAATCACACATAGTTAAATTTCCTTGCTCTAATTTAAGTAACTTTATTTATTTAGACAACACCATTAGATATATATTGAATTATTCTATAAAACTAACACTAATTTCATTCAACACCATGTTCAAATTCTTAATTATTAAAACTATCTATTCCCTCTATATTTTTCAATTCCATTAATGTTTTAAAGAATCACATTTAACATTAACAACATTTGGAAATTCCAAGAACTCAAATAGATACTCAATTTTCTTTAACCACTCATCCTCCTACTGAGGATCACTATTACCCTATATAGATGGTGGATTGAGGTATAAAAACTCCAAGGAATGATCTATTGTAACATTACTCTTGTGTAAAACCTCTGCATCATAAGTAATAATATGTATCAGTACCTAGCAGAGAGCATATACTATATGCACAAAATCATTGACATGTTTTTTACCAACTGGTGGTTTCTCTTGTTGTTGTTCATCAATGATCCCCAATTGAGGACTTTTCAATTATATTCTTGGAGGAATGGTATTATAGAACATCAATATATGACATGAGAAATGTCAATAAATTGACTTGATATCATTAAATCTGTAAAGAATAATTCAATAATGATATATAAAATTCAAACTAGAATCCATGGAAATTCTAGAATCAAAACCCCAATTTACCAAAAGGCCACATTTTCCATGAATACTAAATACTTTTTACGATGAAATAAATCTAGTACATCAGTTGTAACATACCCCTTATATCCTAAACTATATAGAAACATTAAATAAGGGGATAGAATACTTGTGATACTAATTTGTCATTAAATTACATGGATAAGACACAAAACGGTACCTAAGATGACTCAATCAAGGCCCGAAGGGAATTACTGATCTGAAGGGGATAACGACAATAACCATGTCCTTAGTAATAGAATATAGGGAATGATTTCACCATATGAGAAACAAAATAATCAAATTATGCATATAAGAATAAACAAACTACTCAATATATCAAACATTACTTAATAATAATGGTCCCACAGACACCCTAAAAAGTCCCAAAAATAGTAAGTCGAACTACAAACAACAGGTGGATAAAAAATTTATCATGTGTTTTAAAATAAAATGGTTCGAGAATTTAGGTAAACCCAATATCATCGGGTGGTGATATACCTTCCATGGAACTGATGTAATAAGATATAAAAACACCAAAGGCAATAGTTAAGTGTGAGGTACAAGCCCAATAGGACTTCACCAATCATTTCATAAGTAATTCATATAAAATAAAACATTTATGCTTAATTATAAATAAAACAAGGGAAGAAATATATTTTCACAATTCATATAAAAAACATGCATGATTAAAAATTTAAACCTTCAATAATGAAATAGTTTCACATAGTATTTTCATCAACAAATTCCTTAATATAAAATTTATATCAAAAAAGGCTTGAATAAAAATATCTATCAAAACTAACATGAATAGTAATTTAATCATTTTTTAAGTCATCCATACTTGGCTATAGTCCCCAGGTATTAGTTATTAAATTCATGTTATTAGGTTCTCACAGTCTCGCTGAATTAGGACATATTGTGTGCACGCATCCCTAGACTCAATCCTATGATGAATAAGAATGCATTGACATCGAATGAATCCCTAATGTTACCCTATAAGGTAGTTTACTAACATATTCATCACCAAATCATGTGAGTCATATATAATCCCTCACAAACAAATCAAGGACCCATGTGAATCAGAGTATTCATAAAAAATCATGGGGTTATCATTTCATTTAAATAATTCACAAACAATTTAAATACATTTCACTAATTGAATAAATCTACATGTTTTAAACCATTCCTTCAATTTCAAAAACCCTACTCAAATGTTTTTTATCAAATCTAATTCAATTCATTTAAAAAAATATATTAATCAGTATTTTTCAAAAACACATTCCCATTATTTCAAAAATAAACAATCAAATGTGTTTTTAAGAAAATTCATCAAATAACCTCATTTAAAAAAAATATTGTGTCTTTCAATTTCATCAAAATCATATAAAAATTGATCATTTCAATTCAAGAATATTTTTTGAAAATAAATAATTCATTTTCAACACCCATCAAAATGGGTTTTTAGTACATACCCCATGAAAGCTATAAATTGATTATAAAAGAAACAAATCCAATATTAAAATAAATAAGAAATATTTTTTAGTTTAATAAAGAGTTAAAGTATTGGATATATTGAAATTTCCGTAGAAGATAACATACCATAACTAAAATATCAGGAAACCCAAATGAAGTATTTTTATTAGGAATCAAGAAGAAATCCCAACCACATGATTAAAGGAATACAACGACGGAACTATTTTTTAGATCATCCCAAAGATGATCAACCCAAATTATACTATAGAGGCTAATAAAATAAAAGTAACATCAGTTTTGTTTTTTTATTAATATCACATGCATTATAGTTTACATAATTAAAACCCTGAAAAAAATATTATTCAATATTAACTTTTAAATTGAATATTGAAAATGGAGGGTTTAAATTTACTCCAAATAGGATTTACAACCTTAAATATGTCAAAATAAAATAATGCCAATGTTTTATATATTTTAGATTGACCAAAATGGAATTATAAGAGTTCTAGGAGAGGAAGAATAAAAATATTTTTTAAAAAATATATTTTCTATTACAATAGTGTTTTGCATATGTAACATGGCTTACCCTTGCGTAACCCATTTTTGTCTCATAAGGGTAAAGGGAATTTATAATTATGCTGGTCAACCACCCAGAATTCCTTATAAATAACTCAGATTACCCTTATTTTAACCTTAAAAACAAAGTATTTCCCTTACTCTGCACAATTTTACACATATACAAGACCCTTATTGTAACTTCCGGGATCCGAATCCCACTCAACTGGTGCCCCATACCCGGTTGGCCACATGGACTCAAGCAAATTTCACCAAATGCCAGAGGATTCCAACTAGCAGCAAGGGACTAAGGTGAGATAGTGGGAAAACTATACCCTCATTCGTAGAGCATAACACAAAGGAATAAATAATATCAAATAGTGGAAGCAGTAAATAATATACAATGGTAATAAATAACAGAAGACTGGTAAGATAATTAACCAAGAATTGTTCCATACAAAATATGATGATTCATGTTATATGTTATAAGAAAGTAGTCAAAACAATTACGTTGTAGTAATACACAATATATCTCTGAAAGCACAAAAGAAACAAAAATGAACTGGGAAGCATTGAAATCCTAGGCTTGGTACCATTCTCTCTATCTCCTAAACAATATCTCATGTACTTGTAGAAGGGATCATTCCCTTATCGACACCTGCAGTCATATAATCTATTTGGGCCCAAAAACATTACACAAATAGGGTGTGATACTAAATCCCAGTAGGCAACCACCCATGGTCTGTTCCAATCTATCACTGAATATATATAATATTCAGTGTATAATAGTGACATCAATAAATAGTATGTACTCAGAAGTAATTACAAAAAATGCCTCAAAATACAATGGGATCATGTATAGGTGAAGACCTAATCCAAGATTGTGATTTTTCTTGGTAGAAACATCATTAGTCATTCTATTCCATTATTCAATTCCACTAGATTATATAAATGTCTCACGGTTCACCTTAGGACTGATGACCCCTCGTATAAAAGTAACAATCTATTCGTGACATAATAATCATTTAGTAATTTTCCAATAGATCCCAACCTTGGTATCCCTCACTAGATCCAAGGTTTACTCAACATTTTAAAGTAGAATTAATGATCCCAACCGTACTATCTGTGGCTCACTCACGACCTTTACATAATTAACCTCTTAAGCCCATCCATTATCTTTTAACCGAGACATTGGTTCACCAATGGTATATAAGACGTAATTAATCACATGATCCCAACCCTGTCTTTTAACCTAGATAGTGGATCACCCATTTCTAATTATATCCTTTTATCATTTAATTCAATTATACATTTCATCTCAAAATAAACACATGTGAATTAAACTATCACATGGATTTAACATAATAAAATCACATGGGCACATTTTAAATAATAACCAACACATGTGAATTAAACTATTTCATGGCTGAACAAGGGTTACTCACATAGTGAAAACATATAACAATCCTATTATGCAATATAAACATTTATAAGTCTTAACATAACATGTATCTAATGTAGGAAATTAATATAATGGGAAATACATTTTTTAACAACCCAAGAATGGGAATTTAAGCCAAGTCGCTTAGGCATTGTAGGCCAAATGTCCATCCAAGGTAAATTCACCCATGGGGTAGCCCTAAATCAAGGTTCAAAACCCTAAACATGATTTAAAATCATCTAATTAATTACCTAATCATCAATAGGCAATAAAAATATTTTTTATTTAATTAAGAGACACCCTAAAATTGGGTTCACAACAATCAAACATATATAATTAGCTCAAAAATTGGTGAAAGGAACAAGAAAAACTACCTCATGTTTGTATTAATCTCCTCATCCAGTTTCGAGCTTTTATTTGACCTTGAACAAGGTAGATCTACTAAATGAGAAAAAATTCTCTACATTTGATAACTCGATTGAGAGAAAAAATCAGGAAGAAAGGATCATGTGGCATTGATTACTCATCGAGGTATTTCCAAAGGATCCTATGTTGTTCATATCAAAGATCATATGACTAATCAGGAGACAAACCCTCCTTTAGATTTTCTGGGAATGACGTATGCTGAAAATGAGTTGTTTCTATCCATCTAAAAAATTGACACTATTTCCCAAATTAATTTTTTTTAAAGTACATAGAATGTACTTGAGACAACACGTAATTTATGTACAACTCCTGGTCAGACTATCACATGGTCATGTATTGGAATTACATGGCATGTATCCCTCCATACAGGGCGTGTACATAATGTACCTAGCGTGTAGTCCCCAGTCATGTCGTGTAACATACCCACATCTATAACATAACCTATTTTCCCCTATTTTCATAAGTATAAACTAAAAATTAAATATCTCTACCTAAAAGGAAGAACATAGTTCTAACAAATTTCCCCCTTAAAGTAATTCATCCCCGGATTTCCCTTCCTAGAGTGATGAAGAAATATCTGATAACAACTCCAACCACATTGATTGTACATCGTCCTCCCTCTCCCAAGTCTCTTCCTACACTTGGTCGTGAAAACGTAGCACCCATACGAAGGTAATATACTGGCCATGGATGAACATTGTGTAATGATCCACAATACTAATGCGAAGCTCCCCAAAGGGAACATATTCTTGCAACTCCACTTCCTAGGGATGAATGGTGTGAGATGGGTCTGAACTGTAATGTCATAAATGATAAATGTGGAAGACAACATGCATAGAACTGTACTTATGAGGTAACTACAATCTATAAGAACCATCTCGACCCTCTCCAAAATCTCAAATGGACCAACGTACCTCAGCAAAAGCTACAATGTCTCCTGATCTTTTTATGTCCCATCCCAGGTGCAACACATTGGAAAACTAAATCCTTGACCTATAACTCCAAAGTTCGTTGACAGTGATCAGCGTAAGTTTTCTGATGAGAATTCATAGTATCCATCTGCTTCTGAATCAACTAAACCCGATATGTGGTCTCCTGGACCAGACGAGGTCCAAACATCACTACCCCTCCTACCTCTAACGAACACATGGGTGATCATAATGGCCTACCATAAAAAGCCTAATATGGCACCATCTAAATAGTATCCTGGAAGCTATTATTGTAGGAGAACTCAACAAGGGGTATGTGTGCCTCCTAGAAACCCCTGAAATCTAGGATGAATCCTTGAGGCATGTCCTTCAACACCTGAATCATGCACTCTGACTGAAAATTTGTATGGGGGTTGTATTTTTTTCTCAGAATCACCTTAGTACTTGAAATCCCTATATCCATTTCTAGAAATGAGAAGTAAAATGAGAATCCCTATTTGAAACAATAGAATGAGGAACCCCTTGTAGTCGTATAATCTCCTAGATGTTCAACCTCCCAATATGATCAACAATGAAGGTTTCATTGGTTGGTAAGAAATGTGAAACATTTGTAATCCTATTAACCACAAACTATACTACAACATTATATCGAGGTGACCTCAATAACCCAGTCATAAAATCCATCACAACATCATTCCATTTCCTCTCAGGAATGGGTTGTTGCTAAAAAAGTCTTGTTGTTCTTTGGTGTTCAATCGGCACCTGCTCAGAGGTGGAACATCTCATGACAAAACCAGCTATGTCTCCCTTTATACGTGGCCACCAGTACTGACAGTGTAAATCTTGATACATCATGGTGGAACCAGGATGGACTGCCCAAACCGAAGCAATGCAAATCCCGCATCAACTCCTCACACATTTCTACCAAAACCTATACGTGACCCTGTAACCACAGAACCTCATCCTCGCCTATGGTCCCACCATAAGTCGGGTTCTCTCCTAACATACTCTCCCATAGATCTAGGCATTCGTAATCCGATAGATATTTCATCTTCACTCATACTAGTAAAGTAGAGGTAACACCTAAGGCTGTAATAAAAGTCTACCACTACCTATTGTGCACCTCTAGATGCATCTCAAAGAACAATGACATCAGCTTCCACTTGATACTTCCCTAATGCACTTATTTTATCCGAGTCATCCTACTTCGTGCATCATCCACTACATTTCCTATCCCATGTGTGTATGCAAGCTCTTACTCAAAAGACTAAAGGTATTTCATCCACCTTTTCTACCTCAAATTTAGGTTGTGATGAGTAAAGATGTACTTGAGACTTTTGTGGTCATTGTACACCACAAAATGATCCCCAAATAAGTAATTTCTCCAACAATGTTAGGCATGAACAACCATGGCTAACTTGAGATCATGCATTGGGTAGTTCCTCTCATGTGGCCTCAACTGTTGAGACCCGTACACAATGACTCGGCCCCAATACATAAGCACTACTCCCAAACTGATACCTGATGTGTCATAGTACACAGTGTAACTCCTTCTCAAATCTAATAAAATCAGTGTTAGTGCTAATGTTAATATCCCTATTAGCTCTTAAAGGGTCATCTCACAAAAATCTGACCATATGTACATCACAACCTTCATTGTAAATCCTTTAATCGGTATTCATACATATAAGAAGTCCTGTATGAATCTCCTGTAGTAACCATCCAGTCTAAGAAAACTCTGCACCTCAAATACTTTCATGGGATGTTACTATGTAACTACTCTCTCAGCATCTTTGGGTCCACTGATACTTCTGTTTTCAGATGAATTGACCTAGAAAATGAGTATGATTCATCCATAAGTGGCACTTTGTGAGCTTATCATATAACTAATTCTCTTACAGTTTACTCAAAATGATACTAAGATGGATCAAATGATCATGTCAATTGTAATAATACACAAGGATGTCGTCCATGAAAACCATCACAATAGAATCCCAGTAAGGATGGAACACTTGGCTCATAAACTCCATGAAAAACAATATTATATTCATGAGACCGAACAACATAACCAAATACTTATATAGCCCAAAACAACTATGAAATTCTGAATGAGGTATGTCTGTAGGTCTAACGTGCACATGGTGATAAGTAGATCTCAGGTCAATCTTTGTGAAAACACGAGCTCCCTAGAGATAGTTGAAGAGATCACCTATCCTTGGTAGAGGATTCCAGTTCGTAACATTAAACAGGTTTAGATTTCGATAATCCATGCTTATCTTGAGGGTACCATCCACCTTTTTCGGAAAAAGGACTGATAAACCCCAAGGAGAAGTACAGGGTCAGAAGAAACCCTTAGCCTCCAAATCCTCTAGCTGACTCTTGAGCTCTTTCAACTCTACCCTAGATATAATATAAGTAGGAATGGATACCGATGAAGCTCTTGGTACAAACTTGATAGAGAACTCTTCCTCTCTTACATGAGGTAAACGTGAAAAATTTTCTGGGAAGGCTTCCCTGAAACAATCAGCCACTGGAGGAAAATAAATCTAACGTGTCCCATGGTCGTCCATATAGAAACTGAAAATATGTGCTATCATTCCACTCAACCCATGATGCTCGGGTCTATCTCAGCTCTCTAGGACATCCCACTCACCATTGTGTAGAAACGATCCACCCTATGGTGATATGAAACTCACCCTGTAGTGATATAAATTGATAAAGTCTTAAAAGGAGAATGACCAATCAATTCCAAGTAGGAAATTAAATCTTGTCATCTCGAGGAAATAGAGATCCCAAACTAAGTGGTCCCCACCAATCTCAATGGGGGACTCTGTGAACTGTCACACACACATCATTATGATCCGTAATAGTGTATCTAGTTTAATAATATCATCAGAAATGAAAAAATAAGGCCATAGTCTCTTCAAAGTAGGAACATATATGAAACTAGGTGAATCCCATGTATAAAAGATTAAATAAGGTAAACCAAAGGATACTAGAATAATACCTCTAATAGTTGAAGGTATGTGATATTACTATATTTGGGTATATTGCACTACATAATTCTAACTTGTAACACATCCCTGAGACTCTATTTGGATACCCTAATTTAACCTATATGTTTGTTCATGAGATCCTATGGTATGGCTACCATGACCATGACCATCACCTTGGCCTGATTGGCCTAACGTTTTCTAGTTCTCTGACTAGTTAGAAGCTATTGACCCTTCTCCTGAACAAGGAGTTGGTGTAGACCCTCTCTCACTAGATGCTAGTGGAAATGTCCTGCATAAAAAAATATAAATGGAAAATATTTCCCAAAGAACATCACTTGACTAGTTCCATTGGGCTCTGAGGTTTAGTTTTCCAAATTCTTCCAAACATGGAGAACCTCACCCGCTTACCGAAAGAAACATTCCGAGTACTAGATTCACTATGTGTATGATTCATATGATGCTTCCTACTATTAGTCGAAACATTACTTGATGTTGGGGATGAACCGCCCATGGTTGATCATCTAGATTCCCTCTGATTCTTATAGGTAATAATCACCTATTTCACTATAGAAAATACAGTAGTCAATTGGAAGATATTCATATGTGAGAGGATGTCTTACCAGAGACCGTCCACAAATCTCCTAGCCTCTGATAGATCAAAACCCATTAGAATAGGTGTGATGCACTAGATCTTAGTAATGTAGTCTGAGTAATCCATAACTGATAGAGTTCCCATCTACAAATTCATAAACTCAAAGGCGTTTTCAGCCCTCAGCATCTCGGGATTGAAGTAGTTATAGTAGAATATCTTAAAATATTCTCATTCCATGTCCGGATGACACTCTATCTGTACAGTAACATCCCAAAACCTCTTGGATGAATCACACATCATATAATTCTTGATCTTGACCCTCCTTTCAAGAGGTTTCCCCATATTCTTGAAGATTGGTTACATGGCCTATAACCATGACTCTACAGAAAATGGCCCAACTTCCCTGGAAACCCTAGGTAGATACTGCTACTAGAACACTCAAGTTAGTTATACAATGGACAAGGTAGACTATGGTTCTCCCTGAATGGTTTTCATGAGCCTCATAAAGCATCATGGAAAGGTGAATCAGCAACTTCATCTAGTATAACAACTGGTGCCACAACATGCACAACTAGAGGGTCCACTAATAGCCCATGGCCTACCACCTCTGAGGTATGATCTTGTTAACTCTCCACGCACACAACTGGAAGTCATCAAGGAGGTATGAGTCTACAAGGTTAAGTACACACCTCAGTTCAAGATCATCAGCATTAGTAGTTCAAGGGCGCAAAAGACAAACTGTAGAAAAAAACCTCCAAAATTGAAAAAAAGGAAGAGTACATGGATTGTAGTGACATTACATGGTGTTTATAATTAATCTCTCACATGAGAATGTAACTCCACCTACCTTGGTCATGTATTATTCCTTGTTACATGGCGTGTCAGGATAACATATGATGTGTACTCACGTATTCCCTTCTGGTAATGTACTTACACATGGTCGGCGTCACACATGGACTGTCTAAGTGAAACTACATAGCGTGTATCTACTGTACTCTACATTCACTAAAAAACCTAAAAACATGTGTTCTCCCTCACATGGATAGACACGTGGTCAAAAACCACATATACCGTACTCATAGTGCATGACATGTTCTTATAAAGTTCATTTCTTCCCAAACAGAGGAAACATGGCATGTGTTTATATCATTGCATGTCGTGTTGTCTGGGTTTTCAGAAAGTATGCTTATGAAATATCCCCATAACCCTTTCTTTTTGAAACTTAAATCAATTTTGTGCCAAATTCAAATCTAAGTGGGCCATAAACCTCGTGAAACAAAGTTTGGGATCCATATATAGCACATAAGAATACAATATATATCTCATTGCTGAAACATAATCCACCAAATTATGATCCAGGAGGGACCATACTCCTTAGGGGCCTATATTTGGAATCCATATAATTTAACCATAACACGCACCAATACACATATAAAAATAGAAGGAAGATCTATCACGGTACCTATCATGACAACATCCATATCTAGCATGACATCTATCACAATAGCATGCAATCAGAAATGCTCTATAAATGTCATGGAAATAATGCATTGCATGAGATTTATAACAAGTTATTATATGATTCATGATATGTAATAACCTCATATAATTAGGTTGAAACTAAATAAAACCATAATTATATCAATAATAACATCACAGAACATGTGTGTCACCCAACGGTGAAATCGAATTAACTGTAATAGCTCGAAATCCAAAGAAAAATTCAATTCGAGAAAATTTTAAATTTCCCTCTACAAGAGGTAGCTACTCCCAGGAATAGATAGTTAAAAAATTCCACTTACTTTATATTGAATCAAAATATTAAATCAAACTGGGAAATAAATCATATGATACCACTTTGTAACGTCCCAGAACTGGATTCCACTCAACTGGTGCCTCATACCTGGTTGGCCACATGGCCTAAAGTGCATTTCCCCAAACGACAAAGGCTACCTACTAATAGCAAGGGTCTAAGGTGTGATAGTGGGGAAACTATTCCCTCATTAGAAGAGTGTAACATAGTAGAATGAATAACATATAGTAGCATAACAAGTAAATAGCATACAACTGAAATAATCAATTTAAGACTAATAATATAAATAACCAAGCATTGTTCCATACAAAAAATGATGCATCATGTTATATGTTCTGTTAAATAATCCAAAATAATCACAGTATAATAAGGGAAAATATATTTCTTAGTGAAAAAAATAAACAAAAATAAACTAGGAAACATTTCTAGCCTCAACTCGATCCCATGCTCTATAGATCCAAAACAGTATCCCAAGTACCTGTAGAAGGGTGATTTCCCTTATTGACACCTGCAATTATATAATCTATTTGGGACAAAAACATGACCACATAGGGTGTGAGACTAAATCCCTATAGGAAAACACCCATGGTCTTTGTCAATATGTCAGTGAATATATATAGCAGGAAGTTTACAATAGTAAAAGCAGTAAATAGTAGGTACTCAAAAGTAAGCATACAATATGCCTTAGAAGACAATATAATCATGTATTGGTGAATACTGAATCCGATCTTGTGATTTGACTTGGCAGACACGTCATTGGTCATTCTATTTCATTATTAAATTCCATTGGATTGTATAGAAGTCTCAATGTCTAGCTTAGGGCCAAGCATCGCTCGTATAAAATTAACATTCAACTCGTGATATAATAACCATTTAATCATTTTACAAACAACCCCAGATAGGGTATCCCTCAATAGATCCTAGGTTCTCTCGGCATTTTAAATAAGACTCAATGAGCCTGACCACCCTATATATGGCTCGGTCACATCCTTTGAATAATTAACTTCTTAATCCCATCCATTATCTTTTAACTGAGACAATGGTTCAACCCTAGTATATAAGCTGTAATTAGTCACAAGAGATCGATCATGTCTTTTAACCGAGATTGTGGCTCACCCATTTCTAAATAAACCCTTTAATCATTTAAATCAATTACAAATTATATATCAAATGCAACACATGCTAGCTAAACTACCGAATGTATTTAACATAATCAACTCCCATGGGAGCAGTTTACATAATAACCAACACATGTAATTTAAACTATTACATGGCCGAACAAGGGTAACTCACATGGGAAAAACATATAACAATCCTATTATAAAATTTAAACATTTAAAAGGCTTAACATAACATATATATCATGTGGTCAATTCATATAAAGATAAATACAATTTTAACAACCCAATAATGGGAATTCAAGTCAATCCTCATAGGCATTCTTGACCAAATGGCCATCATAGGGAAACACACCCATGGGGTGGACCTAAATAAAGGTTCACAACCCCAAAAGGATTTTAAATCATCTAACTAATTACCTAATCATCAATATGAAATAATAGTGTTTATTATTTAATTAAGTGACACCCAAAAAGTGGTAGCACGACACATTGGTATATATAATCAAATCAGAAATTGAAGAAAGGAAAAAGACCACCTACCTCATGTTAGTATGACTCTCCTCATCTAGTGTCAAGCTTTGATTTCACCTTGAATGGGTAAGATCTGTAAAATGAGCATAAATGCTCAACCAATGATAACTCAATCGACAGATGAAATCAAGAAGACACACACAAGAGGAATCAAGTACCCACTAAGATAATTCCAATGGATCTGATAGTGTTCGAATCGGAGATCGTACGATGAATCGGCAGCCAAACCCTCATTCAGATTTTTTGGTTGCACCACACATCAAAAAGTAATCTTTTCTATCCATATTGAAAAATTACGCTGCTTCCCAACATAATAATTAAAAAAAGTACATGACGTGTACTTGAGACTACACACTCTGTCTGTACAACTCATGTACAGACCATCGCATGGTCATGTACTAGGATTATATGGTGTGTAACCCTCCATACACGGCATGTACATTAAATCACATGGTGTGTAGTCCTCAGTCACATTGTGTAACAGGCCTACAACCATCATGCGACCTATTTTCCCCTATTTTCAAAAGTATTAACTGAAAGTAAATATTTTTACCTCAAAGGAAGAACTGGGTTCTTACACTTACACACCCTATCTACACTTATATAGTTAAATTTTACATTGATGAAATACCCTTACTCAGGTTGGTACCCTTATGAAAGACCCTTACAAATCCTCACTACCATTACATAGTGTATAGGACATTCACCCAAACCATATGTAATGGGTGACTTACCCTTACAAAACCCTTATAAATCCATGGATATCCTTACACAACTCCCTATTTATATAGGTAAAAGGGTATTATCCTTATGTAGACACCATCCTCTATAAAAGGGAAAATTCTAACTTAAATTTTATTGAATTTATATTTAAAATAGTTCATCAAATTTAAAAAATTAGGTCTAGAAGGTATAACAAGCCCACAACACATCTTCAAGAGAATGATACATCAAGGAAAAAAGAATGCAACTAAAAGAAAGGAACTGACTGTTGCAATATACATGGAAAATGTATTAGAAAATATATGATGGAACAATTAATGAAAAAATTGTCTCCTATATGACATTGCATTAATTCTCACCATGTTACTGTGTGAATGAAAAAGATGGGATTCTTATGGGGAATAACATTTTGTATAACAAATATTAATTTTGAATATATTTCATATTCATTGATATGTTAAGAGGTTGATATTTCTTATGAGTAAACCATGATGGGATGATATCAATTGAAACCAAGAGAATTGCAATTTTTGGAAGTTGTAACAATCAAATAAGACTTGAGAAATTATTAATGGATGAGTTTCTAGTTATTGGATAATATTAAATTATATTTTCCAAATGTGATATAAACTATAACTCATTCAGTTCTTTTAAATCTATTGTACTAGTAAGGTTATGGTAGTAATAAAGACAAACATATAACAACTAATAGTTCCACATATAAATAGACCTAGTATCTTATAACTTATGATGTATCTTGATAAGAAGTTTGATAGTTTATTTTATTCTTGGTTATAGTTTTATCCATGATTCCAATCTTTGAAAAATTAAAAATGGAAAATATTGTGTGAGATCACCAGTTTAGGGGTATTTCTCAAAGGGGTGAAGTCATAGTAACAAAAATAGCCACTAGAATATGTTCAAAATAGTAGTAATAACCATACATAGTAGAATAATGATTATGATGTGATACTTAACTAGTCATTTAATAGTTTGGTACAGTGATTATTGGAGTTTTTTAGAGTTGATTCCATAAAACCAACTCAATTTTAACTTTTTATTACCAAAAAATTCAAATACCAAAATATTAATAAATATCATATCACATGATGAGTGTTCTTCTTGTTGGTTTCAGGAACAATAAAATCATGAGGTGGTGGGAGATATATTAAAATTTCTTTTTATAATGATTACCCAAAACCATGAGTGAGGATTTCTCACATCAAATTTATAATAAATATAATTAATATCTAATGAAATAAATACCTTGGATTAGGAACTTTCTTCACTGATGAATTCTGATTGTCTGAAAGGACCCATTCGGTTTTCCTTCATTTCCCTATAAGGATCCAAGGTTATAATCCCTATAGAAATGATCCACACATACTCCATTGATATCTAAAAAACACCACTCAATCTTCATATACTAGCACGGTGAATCAAATATCATAAATTTTTCATTCTTGATCACTCATTATTTGTTAGAAAAGAAATATATCTTCTATTTTTAATTCTTGAAAGGTAGACCGAAGGAGGTTTTAAGAGATAAATCATTGTGGTCAACAATTCTCTATTATCAATTTTTTTATACACTATATACAATTGAATTAAATTTCTATTTTTAGAGCAAGGGTTTCGGTTAAATTATTATTTAATTTAATGATGAGAATTCTGTAACATATAAAACATTTAATAAACCCCATTACATGAAGTAATATTATTATTATTGATTTTGTGGTGCTCACCAACATTCATAACTTGATAAATAATATATATGATCTTGTAAATTATTTTTTATCACCATATGTGGTCTAGGTCTATTCAAACTCCTCGTTATTTATTGAACACCAAAATAAATATTTTATTCAAGAATAATTATTTCATTCACAATCCATCAAATAAATATTTATTGAATTTTTTTAAAAATAAAATAAATATTTAACTCACAGTCAAGCTAGTAAATATTTTATATATATTCAAGTAATAAAATAAATTATTTATAAATAAAAAATAATTATATATTACCTTATGAATATTATCAATCAATAAAACATGAATAAAATTAATCCTTAGTGTTGGGAATTATATTTATTTTAATAATTAAATTATAATAGAATTTAATCGAGATCATCAGAATAACATATTTTCTGACCCCTATGATTCATTCTCAATTGCATTTGGCAGACTTTCATAATGTAAAATATTAATATCTAGTAAAGGGTCAAGGATCCAAAGAGAAAAACTTAATTTTTCAATGATGATAACCACCTACAAGCACTCACTATGTAATATAATCTATTATCACAATATCTCATCAAGAAGGTTGCACATCAGTGTCACCCAGATATATGATCGATATATCTTTATTTGACTATTGTAAATAAACACATCATTACACCATGTTCTGGGAATTCAATGAGATGGTTCTATTCCAATAAAAGTCTGAGATATCGGCTTCCATAAAGATAGAGGTACAAATCCTTCCTTTACTTATTCATTAATGATATTTCATTCGTGACTCATCCAACGTATCCAAAATCACTATTAGATTTTATCACCATGGTTTTTGAAATTCATCTATATACACAAGTTGTAAAATGAATTTATAATAATATCAATATCTATGGACCGTCACACACATTCGTAGATTGGAATAGCTAATGAGTAAAAAGCATGTGGGATTCCTATGGGTGGGTTTGTTCTCATAATCTCCAGCTATGAAGATTTCCAATTGACAACATCATGAGAAGAAGACTCATATCCTTTTGAGTTATTTCCCATCGTAGTACTTTATCGAACTGTAAAATATTATTTAAATATATCATCATATAATATAAAGGTTATCATCATAGCAAGGAACTACTATGACCATATCAATGTGATGTATACTATATAAAATTATTATAATTGATTCGTGCAGAACAATGAATAATATATAATAAGAAGTTTTATTAATATTTAATCCATCTAATATACATGTAATCAATGTACAAATATATGGTCCTTGGAATGAAAACTCCAAAAAACTCCTACTTGGACTAGAGCCAACTGCCTACAACCTTTAGTATGGTAGACCTCACATGATAGTCATGTTTCTGCTAAGTCAAGTCTTTAGACAAGGGGTATTCCATGTTATCTTCCATGTAAATACTTATCACCCCACTTCACCTATCTAAGAAAAATCCCCCAATAGATGATACTTCTTAATTATGTTCTTCATTCACTAATGTGACCTTGGTTCTTTTACAAGATCCACTACTACGGTATTACAACAATATAGTGTGACATGATCTTTACTACTAGGTACCATGTCAAGATGTTGGATAAAGATTCACATCCATATTTATTCATTAGCTACCTCAAAAGATGCAATATTCTTAGAATCTACATTATAATCTACGAAAATATCCTTCTTCAATCTCTCCCAACTCATAGTAACTCTATTCAAAGTCTAGATGCATCACATTCATGACTTCATTCCATATTTATCAGTTTACAAACTAGCATACACATTTCTTACAAATAGTAGTTCCTCATCTAATCCATAAATGAGGAACATATCCATAGTACACCTCAGATATATAAATATATTCTTGACTTCAATCCAATGGAGGTCACCAAGAATGATGAATGCCATGTGATGCTGGAAATAATATCCTCTTGGATTTTTTCATACCAAATCTATTCAGTATATTATCAATGTATGTACATTGACATAGGATGATCAACCTCTTTGATCTATCATGATGGATATTGATCCAAAGAATATATGATGCCTCTCCCAAGTCCTTAATAGAGAATAATTTATTCATCCATGCCTTAACAAATTATAATATTGGTATTTTATCTACAATTAGTAATATTTCATCAGCATATACTATTAAGAAAATTAGTACACTCCCAATAAACTGTATATAGATTTATAACATTCATTAACACTTTACAAATCCAAATTCGATTATGGCCTCATAAAATTGAATATTCCATGATCTGAATTCCTTCCCTTTTAAATAATTGGATATTTTCAACATTAATTCATTTTTTTAATCCATTGGAGTCACAAAACCTTCATGTTTTTTCATATATACAACATCCAAAAGGTTCCCTTTATGGATGTCTATTTCAAAATACCTTTTTCAAATCTCATAATCATGGAAAGACTCAATGGAAATATGAATTTTTACAGACATAAAAATTGAAACTGGTGAATATGTTTCAACATATTCAATACCTTGACATTTATTAAACACTTTTGTAATTTTTACCGCCTTATTAATAATAATTTTTCCTTCCAGGTATAGTTCATTCTTGAATACACAATTGAAACCAATATGATTTACATCTACTAGAGGGTCTACCGAAATTTAGACCTTGTATTAGTACATGGATCCATTTCAAAATTCATGACCTATTTCCACTTTGTAATATATTGTCAACTTATTAGTTCCTTATAGGTTAGACAATTATTCTAATTAACTAATAACAATTCACCCTATGTGGGCACTAGAAAACAATGTTTTTTATTATTATCTAGCCTATATAGTACCCTTATACGATAATTGTGTCTCTGGAATAATTTCTTCTTCCTTGGGGATTTATGGAATTTTTTTCTATAAAAACTTGTGTGTATCTAATGTCTATATTTCATTGAAGTATATCATACTACCACTATCACTTTGAGAGATAAGACCCTCTAAATGAAATTTGGGATGTCTTTCAAACAAAGTTTTTTTAAATAATATATAGGTAAGATCCTTTTGTTTAATTGGGAAATAATATAATGGTACACTTTGTGACTTTGGGTAAAATCTTGTTTCTTGAATAGGACTTAACAAAATCTTTTCAACCTCACACATGTAAGTAAGAAAACATGGGTTTCTCTCCATTCCATAATTGGAATGGTATATTGTCTATTTCATTAGTTAGCACCCATTTTAGTTTGTATGATGTTGTTTTTTACGTGTATCCCCAAAAGGAATATGGAAGACACACATATCTCATCATTGATCCCTCTTTGTATAATACAATATGGATCCTCCTTTCTCTTACACCATTCCAATGAGGAATATAAGTAGCATTGAGTTGACATAATATGTTAAACTCCCATAAATCTTCAATGAAGTCTTGATTAAGATATTCTCCACCATGGTGTGATTGAAGTTTCTTAGTCTTGTTACCATGATAGTTCTCAACTTTATCCTTGTGTTCCTTCAATTTATCAAAAGAAACCAACTTATACATCATTTTGTAGACATATCCATATCTACTAAAATAAATAATAAAAGTAATGATATTTGAGTATAAACCCCTAGACTTAGCAAGAAATAGGCTATAGACTTCGATATAAAATAACATAAGAATCCATTTATCCCTTTAACATTTCCCAATAAATGGATCTTTGGTTATTTTTCCTTGTAAAAATGCATGACATACACCAACTGGTTTTTGTTCAAAAAAATAAACACAAATCTTGATGTAATTTAGTCAATCATTTTTTCATTTAAATAAACTAGCTAGAGCTTTAAAATTTGGTTGTGGTATGATCTATGCGATGTAACTTCATTATGAACTTCCATTACTTGGTTCATGTAATCCAACACATAAATATTGTTATTTAAATGTGACTTACCAAAATAAATGTAATTATTATAAAAGATGAGAAATTTATTACCAAATATGAAAATAAATCCATATGTATGAGGTATAGATATAGAAATAATGGTTTTAGTAACTAATGGCTCATAATAACAACCCTTTAAAATCAATATCATTCTAGTAAAAAATGTAAGATTTTAGTCATCGATAGCTACAACATAAAGTTTAGCTCTGTTGGATTCTTGTAGATCCACCTACCCATATTGATGGAGTTTATATCAATAAAAAATTTGCATCAGTTGAATGACCTGAAACTATAACCATTTTTATTTCTATTATAGAAATAAATAATTGAAAGATCATTCCAATGGATGTCAGGTAATCCTCCCTCAATGGTGAATTAGTGGCCGATGTATACACAGAAGAAACCAGTGTTTTATTTTTAGAGTAAGATGATTGTTGTGTTTACAAATTAATGAAGTCTTTATATGGGAGAACATAAGACCCAAGATCTTGGTATTCTAATATTGACACAATAATGAAGAAGTATTATTTAATAATTGGGATAATGGATAGAAATATTTACATCAAAGGTGATAAATATGGGTTTCTCTTTTTCAATTTATATACCTGATATTATTTTTATAGGAAATAATAGAATAGTCTGTAGAGAATTTTCTAAATAAATGAAGAATAACTTGGAAATTTCCATTCTTGATGAGATGAGATACTCTCTTAACTTAAATATTTCCAAATAGAAGGATTATATTTTTTACTCTCATGAAAATTACTGTAATGAAATTTTAAAAACAATTTTTAATGGGGGGGTTGATGCCAATTTCTATACAAATAACTATAGGAATAATGTTATAAAAATATGAACATGTAAATGGATTTGATCTAAAAGAATCTTGGAATATGATTAGTAGTTTACTTTACATAACATCTTCAAGAGTATATATTGTATATGATGATACATTTTATTCAAGGTACCAAAGTGCACCAGAAGAATATCATTTTTTGGATGTAAAGAGAATAATTATAAACATTAAAAGAATAATATATTTTTGGTTGAAATATAATAGCAATTGGTAGCTTGATTTTTTAGTTATTCAGTTACATATTGGATAGGTTGTGTTGATGATAGGATGTCAACATCGGGTGTAGATTTCTTTATTTTAGAGAGATATGTTTGTTGGAATTAAATAAATTATCATTTAGTAACCTTAATCATTTTTGAGGATGAATATCTGGATTCCACTCATGACTAAAAAAATGCAAAAGAATACTCAACTATAAGATCTTAAATTCAATGTGACATTGTCAATATTGATGGAATGTGATAATAAAAGTGTAGCTAACCATTAAAAAGTATCAATATCATAATTCATGGTCCAATAACATTAATATAAAATATCACTTTGTCAAATATATAATGGAATAGAATAAATAATGATCATAATTTGTTTCTATAAAGGATCATATTACATATGTGTTCACTAAGACACTCTCAAAGGAAGCTTTCTAGAAAATGTGTTTAATGTAAGGTGGTTAACCTTACTCATTACAAGGCTAAGGTATGGTGTTCTTATCCCCTCCCTCTTCTTGTGTATCGATTTTTTGTAAAAGGGTTGCAATAATTGATTTCATAAATATTTCATTTATGTTTATATTTCATTTTTTTTTCAAATGTGGAGAAATAATATAGGTTGATTATCAACTGATTTTTCTTATCCATTACGTGAATCATATATTTAAAGGGAGTTATTAATGGGTGTAAGATTTTATTTTAATAATTTGTAGCTGCATAAAAAATTTATTGTACGTTTTTGTAGGAATCATTCAAATATAAAAGAATTTTTTTTGTAATGATGAATTTCAGTTGAATGGTTTTGAATCTCGAGTTTGGAAAGATTCTTATAGATCACTATCAGATGGAAAATGTGGTATTATTCATTTAGTTTTATTTTCTTTCTATACCAATATTTCTCACATGATCTTAGTATTAATCGATATTTATCTATTATTATAATTATTAAATTAAATTGAAATTTATGTTCCTTAGTTTTCAAAAAAAATCCAAAGGATGTTATTTTTTAGACCAAAGGAACTTTGATTGTTATTTCCTTTGTTGAGGGTGGATATTTGGTGAAGATGATATGATTAATCATGTTTTTTTGTCAATACAGAGAGCATGTAGAAAGTAAGGAAATAAAAGGATACTATGTGATGTGTTATTAGTGCTTATATATCATGAATGAAGTTCATGATAAATTTTGTATTCTAGTTTAAGTTTACACGATCGATGTAGTGGACCATGTCACAGTGCAAGGAGCACGTCATAGTATCAGTGACCAAAACATAGTGCGAATTCCACACAACTGAGATCATCTAGTTGGATTTCATAAATTCAAGAGAATTTGGAACTCCCATGATGTAACCACTTAGTCACACCATTGTGAAGGTTGTTTCAGTTTCGTGAACCATTGGATATTTTTAGAAAACTATAGTGTAGTGTGGTATCTATGATGCAGTTCTTGGCAATTGGTTTTTCAGTGGTTATATAATTTTTGGGATCTTCATATCGTAGTCCAATAACCATGTCATAGTCATGAAAATTGAATAATACTATGCCAAAACCACGAATACCATGTTGCAGTCCAGATATGTCTCAATTTCTAAGGTTCTAAAATGTTTGAGCCATCCACATCGTTGAACCTAAACCAAAACAAAACCTTGTATGGATGTTATATGAAAAATGTTGAAAACTACAAGTCTATTTCATAACCCCCCTAGACCACATTGTGGAAGGGCGTTTCTAGTAAATTTTTAGGGTCCCTGTTTAGTTGGAAACATATGATGAATCTGGTTGTTATTTGTTTATATAATAACTACCAATTACAAATTGGATGATATAAAAATGTTGAATTAACATATAAAAGTCAAGTTTGAAATTGGAGTCAGTTATTTGAATTTTAATTTCAAATTAAAAATTGAATATTAAATTAGCTAGTTTCTATGCATGATATGTGGGAGTTATTTTTTATATAAAAAATAAATAATAAGTGAAGAGGATGGAGAAAATAAGAAGAACATTTTATTTTTTTTCATATTTGGAAAATGGGGAAGAGATAGTACCTATGTTTTTATAGGATGAAGATGAAGAAGTGGGTCAGTACATGATCATTTAAGTACTATTGTTAGAAGTATTTTTTATACCAAAAATTATGTATTATTATTTCAGGGCAGTATTCACTAACACGGTAGAGAGACTTGATGTAATATGAATTCAAGGATAAACCATGTAGTTTTTACCTACATGTTGAATCTAGTGGATCGTATGATCTTATCAGAATCCAGATCATGCTAGGGATTATCCTTCTCATGTTGATCGGTTCTCCTTATAAGTCTATTTTACCCTTCTTTTGAGTGTGTGTGTGTTGAATAGTGATCAAGCTTCACTTTAACCAGTGATGATTGTTTTTTCCATAAGAAAATATAAATGATTTGGAATCTCTATTTCACCCCTCCCTATCCTTGATTCCTTATTGATCCATGTGGTACCTTTTAACTAACATCATCCATGACTCGAATAATCTTGTATTTAAATTATAATGTTAAATACCATATTTTATTGTATTTAATTATTCACCAAAAATTAAAATATTTGATAGAAAACCAAAAATGAATCCAAACATTTTTTTAACATGTAAATTCTAATTAAATACTTTTTATAAAAATAATTTCCTAAATTAGAGAAATATAATTGTCAATTAAAGCCCTCAATTATTTTAAAATTATAAATTTTAATATTATGATCAATTTAGTGTACCTTTAAAAAATTAATTAAGATATCTTGAAATTATATTACCATTTGGATAAATGAATTATATTAATTTGTAAACTAATTTTATGAAAATTTACATTATTTAAAATAATTATATTTTTTATAAAAAAGAATATAAAACATATATGTTTTACAAAAATATAAACAATTACTTTTTCAATTTTAGAATATTTATTTACATGTGTTATTATATAAATATACTCTATTTTAATTTTAGTATTACTAAATTTTATTTTACACTTCTCCAAGTGAAGTTATTATTCAAATGGTCTTGCTACTATTCTTAACTATCAGGTCAATATTACAATAGTCATATTACGATTAAATCGGCCAAATTACTACCCCAATGTCCATATTTATAACGATCATAAGAGTTCCCAACTTTCTATAAATACCTTATATTTCATTCAAAATTTATTTAATTCCATTCTATATTAAGGATATATATATATTAATGTTAAAAATGAATATTTCATTACTAACATTCTCCTTAACTTCTACAGTACTGTTTGTGAGTGTGATTATTCTATGGGATCAAGGAGACTAAAAATTTCCTATTATTGTTTTATTTTTTAAAAAAAGTCATCCCATTTTCAAACTTATAGTTATTTTGTAGTATTTATTCTATAAATTATGTTTTTATATTAATAAAATATATTAGGTTTTTTCATATGGTGAATGTGAATTATAATATATTATTAAATATGACACAATTATATATTCATAAGGGAAATTTCATTGATAATATTTTTTTCATTATATATGATGTACTCACAACCTTTACATGTTCTCATAGAGAAGCATCTAGACAATGTTTCATATGACCTAGTTAATGGAAAGGAAATTTCTTATGAAGAATGAGTATTTTAGAATATGGGTGGGAAATGCACATGGGATGTATAGTCAGAATGGATACTTTTAGAGTTTTTGGTTGGATTATTGATTTGGTTCCCCAGGATTTCCAATATTTTCCACATGAAGTATTTTTCATTGAGTCTTTCAATTCGGACCCCTTAGTGAGTTTTTGGTTAGATTTATTTATGTGTAGTGTTTTTTGTTCTATATATGCACATTTTTTTGTATTTAATGGATGTTTTTATGGATGTTTTAATCTAAAAGTGTGATCATATAAATATTTAATCATGAGTTAACTAAGTAATCTTTCAGAATGCATCCCCTATAAGGCACGTGAAATATATGATTTTTGGGTCCAACTACCACTTAAGTAATGTTAAAATCATTGAATTTATTTTTATATATTAATCATTGATTGTTTAAATGAATATAATGATAAATTTCATCCTACATTTTTTATCACTCATAATTTATGACATCCTTTGTTAGTCAAAAGGTAATATTATCATATTATGGATGTCTGAATCGGGTCTATTTGGGTAAACCTGGATATATTCCTAATCCAAAATCTAATATAAGAAAGATGATACAGCACAATCATACCAAGTAGTTATTAAAGAGAATAATTTATTATATCAAACAACTATAAAGAGTATACTATTTTTCAACACAAAACATGTCATGTTTTAAAGACACTGACCCACACAATTATGAATCCCAAACTTTACCATCCTTTTCTAATCAAGTTTTCATAAAATTCTTGACCAAGTAATAATATAGGATAAAAAATAAGTACTTATTGTTTAAGTTTCAAGCATTGGTCACCCATTTTAGTTCCCATGTAAAGGTCCGATAATACAAACCGCATGAGAATTTGTGATTTATTGATATTTATTTAATATAACCCACCTATAGGATTACTCATGACCCTAATAGGTATTAATAAATATTAAATAAATCAAGAGAATAATTTTATAAATTAAATTAAAAATTTATAACATGTTTCACACATCCCACATTTCATATGACACACACCACACATCTAAATAAAAAAAGAACATGAATTACCAATTATAGGGGTATATCAAGGTCTTACACTTTAGAAACTACAAGATGATTTGGACTCAATAATTTGAAATTAGAAAACATGACAAAACACCCACATTAGGGATTGGTTGATGATACATGATTAAATAGTTATAAAAAATTTGAAGAGATATAAGAGGAGTGTTTGACTCACCACTAGATCTCCCATTCAATATACAAGATTCATATTACAGAAAAGATGATAGAAATCTAACACTTTATATAAAAAAAGAGTGGGAAGAGAGTGTAAGGGGTTAACACTTCTCCTAGAGACAAATGAGGGAAATAATCATTTTAAAACTTTTAAAACCCATTTACATTTATTTAATTTAAATTTAATGAAAAATAATATTGTTCACCATAAAAACACACATAACATTCAATGGAACAATAGTGGATTATAGCAATTAACATGTAGTCTAAGAAGACCCACAGTAGAAGTGGTAGTCCCATTACCTCATTCATCAAAACCTTGGTGGACTCTAACTAATATTTCATGTGAAAATATATTACTATATTTATTTTTTAAACTCATCGTGTTTCTACAAATCATTAGCCAAAACTCCTTAAAAAAACTCTAACACTAAAATGATTCCAAAATAAAAAAGTTTTAACAAAATTCATATTTAAGGTGTAGCACTGTAATATATTTGGTTTTATAGCCTCCATTCTATATAGTTTCTAATCATCAACATTCACTATAACTTATCAATAATCATCATTAGTGAAAATATCTAACAACATCGTCTTCATATAGGGATCCTCCTCTAACACCTCATCTTGGACATAGATTTTGTACAACCACATACATATTAGAGGGAAAATATTTCTATAAAATGTATTACCACTCTGGTCTAAAATTTGAACAAATTATTCTTTGAATGATACATCATGTTTCAACTTCACATGTTTAATGTTGATCACATGAGGGAAGCTAAGATAATATCTATTAAGGTCATATACATGGAATACATCATGAATAGAAACATGTATCAGGGAATTGAAATCTAAAAAAAATTATTGATAATATTTAATGATCTATAATATCCCATGAACATTGGTAAAAGCTTCACCTACTTATAAATATGATAGTATCACAAACGCAGTGAAACAAGATAAAAATTATAGATCTTCCTACTCACACCTGAAGTGGAATTGTATTCTATCATTATAAGATCTATTTATAGTATGATTGGTCACAAACTAATTAATGATAAAATTGTTTACTCTGATGTCTCCAAAACAATACTCATCCTGGTAAATAGATACTCCCTTGCCTCTAGCTATTAAAATGGTGGTCAGATTTACCAGCCCAGTAAGGACTCTAATGGTTCTATTTGAATCAATGTCCAGTAACTATTATAATATTTCAACTATTTGATTTTAATATAGTTTTCCCATAAAATAAAAAAATAATAGAAACATGACGTTAGTATGTCCTCCAACACCCAAATAGTAAGGTAAGGATACCTGTTGGTCTAAGGATGGTATGTAGTGAAAATGTTTTCCTATATATCACAGTCCTTATATAAACCCCATTACAAGAGTGATGTAAAATGTTAATTTCAATTTGAAAATGATTCCCCTCAATATCACACAACGAAGAACTATCACACAGAGATATATCCAACCATTCCCAACATTGAAATTTGTGTCCATAAGTTTTAAGAAATGTGATACCTTCATAAAATTGTGCATAATAACTCATACCATATGAAAATCAAGAGATGAACATTCGAATACTATCATGATGTTCATGGTAAAATAAACCAACATCCACTTGAGACTATGCAATGAATGATGAAGACATGTAACCGATGTTTAGAATTTGTGTAGTGAATTGACCCCAAAAATCCCAGAGTTTATGTCTTCTACAAATTACATTGGTATTGTTTTCCACCAAAATGTGTGCTACGGGAAAATACACAAAGAGGAAACCAATTCAAAAAGTTCTACTTCATGAAGCTCGTTCGCAAACCCCTTTTTCACCATGGCCTTCACAGAGCCCCATAGCACAGCGGACAACTCCAAGCTGAATCCCCCTCTATGGTCGTCGTAGAGTTAAAGAGGCAGGAGGATATATAGTTTCAACATAGATGACCGAAAGCATAATTCCATAGAAAGAACCAGATCACCTCTACGATACCTTAGAACTTGACAAAAGCCTCCATGAGCTCTACAGAGGGAATTAAGAAGGGATCTACATGGAGGAGGGGATTATGGTCGACTCCACGGTTACGGAAAACATGACGCAATCTGTAGACGATCACATAGTTTCATGTGGATTCACAATGATATGTTAGAGATTCACACTACCTCTTGCTTATAAATATCAGGCTCCCCTCGTACCCAAAGGATGGATACCCTTACCTTTCGCCTTCTCAACTCTAAAATTGAGAAGCAACCTATGCTCTATGAGACATTGAAAAAAACAAGCTCCTCAACATACTTGGGCATGGTGAAGTGCCTTCCCTTAGATCACATACAACCCCTCTTCATGTAGGGATTCCCTTCACAAAGCCCACAAGACATCGTAAAGGAAGAAGCTACCTAAGGATACTTGAGTCTTTTTAGAGTATCCATGCTTCACAAATTACATTCTATACACATGTTAACCACATACTAAGGCAGGGTCACTATTCTTCATAATGTACATTTTTTCAATGTGTTGTGATTTGCAAGTCATCCATGCTCTATGAATTCCTACTCCATGAAATCATTTTCACTTCGCGAAGCACCCTCCATATGCATGTATACTCTATTACTAGGCTAGGACACCCTAAGAATACCCACTCACGGAGTCTTTCCACTCTATGTAGCACTTGATATTGGAAATATGCTTTCATGTGGCCCCTTTTTCTTCATAAACCCAACCCTCTTACAACCATCTAGTTTTGTGAAAATTGATTTCAAGGTCCCTTGTGCAATGAATCATATTTCATTGCTTAGATTCATGCTTCTATGCATAGGAACACTAAAGTCTATTTCTTCTATGCATAGCCACATTAAGGTGATCCCCTCAATGGACCACTACATAGAATTTCCTGGCAATGGAGTTGATGATTAATTCCCTTCCCCAAGGGTGGGTGGGTATAAGTTATGTAAGTCCTAGGTATGAAGATTGAACCTACCTCATCCGATGTGGATGACGTTAAACTACCAAGCATTCTATTCCTCAGCACATGACGTTAAATTGTAGGCTCGCCTTGTGAAATGCACATAGGGTACCTCGCATCATCGATTTCTTATGCTCAATAGTCTCCACGAGAGTGATTTCATTCCTCACATGGATGGAGATCCTCTTTACTGGAGTGGCATCTGTCTGCTGGGAATGGAAACCATCTTGGTGTAAGCCCCTAGCCTTTATTGTATGAGGTATCATCCCTTCTCCCCCTTTCTTCTTCAGTACACAAAATCTATAGGAGATAAGGGCATAGGGACCTTTGATACCCTATCCCTCTCCATTTGGGATTTGTCACCATCAGGTCTCCGTCTTGGAGTAAGTCTCAATATCCATCTACTTGGGCCACTAGCCACACGTAAGAACCTCTCTATTCCTCGTGGACGCACTTTTCTATATGTGATGGTTAGGTCTTTGTTTCATCTTGTTTCTCACACTGAAAATGAATCACATGGGCTTAGAGTAAGCACTGAACATGAAATCATCCCTGGAATACCTTATCACATAATCCCTGATCCCCATTTAAAACTACATGGACTTTGATCCTTTCCCTTTTTGAGAAAGGTATATAGGAATCCATCCCAAGGTTCAACCCCAACACTAACTTGTCCCAAACACTTCATGTTGGTTCACTTTCATCCCATGTGACATCAAATTATATCCCCCATTCTAAACTATGTAGACTTTGATCTGTTCCCTTTCAGAGAAAGGAACGTAGGAAGCCTCTCTAAGGTTAAATCCCAACACCGATTGGTCGCAACCACTTCACGTCAGTTTACCCTCTTCCTGCATGACGTTAAACTGTATACCCCTTTCACCCCACACAATTTTAAACTGTATCCTTTCAAACTACGTGGGTTATTATCCCTTTCTCCTAGGTAGGGGATGTGAGAAGCCTCCATAAGGATCAAATCCATCCAGCGGTAAGCTGTTGTAGTCCCCCAACCAGTAGTAAGCCATTTCAGTTACCGATTAGCGGTAAGCCATTGTGGTCCCCTATATTGGGACCTATATCTCTGGTCCACTCCCTTGGCGTTAGACCATCCTGGGCTTCTAACAACATGTAAGCCCCAACATAGCATCAAGTCATTATATTATGTGTAAACCCTAATTCCATAACCTCATATGGAACTACATATAATTTTATTCTTTTCCATGGGGATATGTAGGAAGATTCCCTGAGGTTCAAGTATATCACCCATTTCTTATACTGGTCTCTCCCTTGAGCCTCTATTTTTCAGGAGGTCCATGCCCCAAACCAGAGGATCCACTTCCTCTGGGTCCCATCCATGCATCCATTCTCATGGTCCAACTCATGAAGTGTCTCATTTCCCCACCGAACTACATAGAAATTGATTCCTAACCATGGAGATATGGTGGATGCATCCACGAGGTTCAATCCAAATACCTTCATCTTCTTCGCGTCAGTTCCATTTCATTCTCCATCCCATTCAATCAACCATTCATCATCCATACTCGTGTTACCCAGTCTGCCACATCCTTGTGAGATCATGTTATCCTCCTCATCATTGCTCCTTGAAGTACCCAGTCCACTAATCACGTGTAACACCCAGTGTTTCTTTGGGTCACTGTCATCTGTGTACACCTCGATTCATCACCAATTCAAACTACACGGGTTTTAATCCCTGTCTCTTGAGACATGGTATGTAGGAAACATCCCTGAGGTTCAATCCAAACTAATGGAAACCCATAGTGTCCCTTTATAGTGACCCAAGATTTCTCAGATCCATCTTCACTGGACGTTCTGATCCACTCATCTAGTAAACCCCCATGGTACTCCCTCTTGGGGATGAACCCATTTGATCCACTCCCACCAGTGTTCTGATCAGTCTGATCTATCACTGCAAGGAATTAAACTCGCAACATACCCTCTGTTAAACATAGGAAGCTAAGTAAAACCTTAGAGACATGCCTATGGGATATAATTCTCCACAATTAACATGGGACACCTCAGGATATCGCACCCTTGAGAAGCCCTGTCATAAGGGGATGAAACCCAAACACATTAGTGTTTCAGCATCTAGACACGCTAGTGATGTACAATGTGACTATTACACCAACCGAAGGTTACAGCCCTGACATGAAACCTTGGAATGTCCTGACATAAGTATTATAATTAACGGGTTTCCATAAAAACATGGAATTGATAAGAGTTTGACGAACAACATCTTAATCTTTTAGGGAGACCCAGACTAGTTGATGATTTCTGAAGAAGTATCCATGGAAGGAGAAACCGACATCCCATCATCCTATTTCGATCATGGAGAAAATGCACCTAAATAAGTGATGGATGCCTTCCTCCTCTAAAAAGTAGGAATGAAGGGAAACAATCGGTGCATCCTCCAACAGACGGATGCACGCCCCGACGAAGTCATCAGGAATAGAAATGGCGAACCCGACATGATGTCATTCTCCTCAATGTAGATATTAGTAGTGTGTGATAGATTAGTGGATAAGCTTGTTACTGGATCCAGTTATCCGTTGCTAGGTCCTGCCAGGAAAATAGTGGTCCTGGCGTGAAACTCACTAAAGATTGGGGCAGTTGAACATTGGATATCCCAGTCTGCAACGTTGTCTGCATGGAGCATTCATACCAAAAATGGCAGAAGGGACGATGATGGGGTACTGGGAATCAAATTTCGCCATTGAAGCAATAATGGTTGAATATCCCTACTTTGCAGGACCCAATCTATGACAAGAAACTGATAACCACACACCCATCGATGTAGGGGAAAAGGCAATGTCAACGCAGTAATCTCGTGTGGCCTATTCTCTTCTACAATGGTCTCTATATCCACAGTTGATGGGATCCCACACAACATCTCCCTATCTGAACTCATTCAGGGGATGGTGATTAACGACCACATTTGATGATATAAAAAAGTGGTGATTATCCCATCCCAGTATATTACCCAACATGAACTAAAGGATTTTGCGTCTTGTCGTCACTGCTGCCCCCAAGAGCTGTGCAGGGAGTCACCGCTCCCCACTCCAACCTACAACCATTTCAGGAGCCTCTCCCCAAAATGCTTTGGCGACTCGCTCCCCTATGCTAATGAAGTGAGGTAAGTCTGGGCTAGTAGAATTTTTATCCCTTCCCAAGGGCCACCAAGGAGGGCTTCCACCAAGATGTTTCAGAACCTCCACTCATCCCCACAGATTGAGGAGCAGGTGAGTTATGCACATGCACCACCAACTCAAGTCTAGTTAACCCGATGCCAATGTCGGTAAGCTGCGGAGGAAGTCCGCAAGGGGGAGTCATCATCAATAGCTACTATGGCCCATTCCACCACCAACATATAATTGAAATGACCCATGTATTCTGAACAAGAGAACTTATACACCCAACCCAGATTGAGGCCCCAACCACCCCATAGGTAGGTTGGGACAAGTCTCTTGGTCTCCAACACAGGTGGCATCCATTGTGGGCCGACCCGCGGCGATGACATCCAGTACAAAGGTCCTCCCCGTGCCACTACCAATGAGATTTTGGGTCCTCCTTGCTCCCAATCTCAACATGGAGGTCCTCCCCATGCCCCCATCAGTCTGAGCGAAGGTCCTCCCTGCCACACTGACATCCATCATGGAAGTCTCTTCCACACCCATGACCTCTAGTATGGAGTTGTTCCTCCTCTCACAGGTCACCGATACAAATATCTTCTTCGTTCATTCAACCATCAGTGTTTGGGTATTCCCCATATTCTTATAGAAATTGATGAAGGTACTCTTAATCTCGGTAATCAGAGATATAGAGGTCTACCTCACATCATTGGCAATAGTGCATAGGTCTTCCGTGTGTTCAGTTTGACTAGTATGAAGGCCCACTCGTACCATCACTTCTAAAGGAAACAAACATGTATGTACTTACCATGTTACCACTAACTCCAGCGGATGTCTTACCCACTCTAACACTTCATATAAAGATCTCTCCACGTGCCAACCAGTGGACATGGGGGTCCTCCCTATGTCCCCTATGATATTTTTCCTGGTGCTCCTCGCACACCAACTCACCTAGGCAGAAGTCCTCTCCACCCCAACATCAATTCGGGAGAAGTTCCTCATTGAGTCGGAAACTTACCCTATCCCAAAGAACCACCCTGGGGTAGTAGGGCAGGTCGTTTCCTTTATAAGAAGAATACCGAGGAATTTAATACCATGATAAAGCTCGTATGATTCTCAGATTCCAACACAAAAATCTATTCGATAATGGAACCCTAACCCTAATATTCTGTGTCAAGGGTTGGGGCAGGAACAAGGCATATAAGCTTCATCCTTCCGAAATGTGAGGTCCACTAGATTCTCACCTACATCCAAAGGTACATTCATGAAGAGGAATATTTCACCTCTTTCTGGGGCTTGGCCATGAAATCCTCCATATAGTCAATATGATCATTCTCTACCTCAACCAATGATCATGGAGAGTTATTCTAGGGACTGATAGAGGATAAATAGTAGCCTAATCCACCATCAGTAACTGCAACCCCTACACAGGATGATACAATCCCCAGTCCATCTTACCAAGATGTGGTGGTGTAATCATTGCATTCTTATGAGGATATCCCAAGATTTGGCTAATTGTTAGCTCACTCACTGTGTTCTGCAACGGCCAGACTACCATCACAATGGTCTTCTTCAGTACCATTACAAGTACCTCAACCACCGCTAGTTGATGAAAGGGGAAACCAAGGGACCGATCCCAAGTCTGAGTTGAGGAGCTTGTGGGGCATCCTTATAGCGGACCACTTCCTAGAGATGTTATGTACAATTCCAACCATGAAATTTAGTTTTTCGGAATCACTTACCTAGTAGGAAGTCACATGTTCTCACCAAACCCTCTCATTGATGCACTTCATACTTCTTCATCAGTAAATGGATTATCCTAGGAGTCAGGCACACTTTGATGATATTGGCCAACAATTTCGCATGGTCGACTTGGTTGCGCTCCCTATGGCCCGACATCCTAAGTCACCCAGTCTCCATCAGACCCTCCGGTAGTGGTGCATCCAGAGCTTTAAAGTGCACCAAAATATTATAAATGTGGTTTCCCCCCATGTTCAGGTCCATTCCAGGGGGGAGTATGCTTCCCTTCATTTTAGTTCTATTCAGCGCCAGCCTGATGTGCCATGAGACATTAAGGATATGAATTTAAGAAGATTTGCGGTTAACATTGTTGATCTATCATAGGGGGATAATGAGAAAGATATCCACGAATAAAACTTACCACCTGAGGGAGTTACACACCTATTGGATTCATTGGGAAGGATTAATCTCCATCAAAGAAATGTACAGGGTCTTATCATACCCACCGAGTCATTATCCCTCAGCCAGAATCCCAATAAGGGCAAAGAGAATCTTGGGGTCATCAAACCCTCTAACCCATCAGGATCATTGAAGAATAGATAATATGATCCTAAGAATGCTATGTTGCATCAATAACACATAGAGCATAAAAATATGATCGATGAAATTCTGGTAGAACGTGTTGTGAAGCGGCGACCAGACTACGGTGATCCTCGATTGGGGCAGCAAGGGAAATTACAACTTCCCCTCGGCGAGTTGCCTTTTGGTGACCCTGACCATACTTCCCACATAGACAGGATATAGGCTGTAGATTATGGAAGGAGTGTGTGACACGTCTTTCCAAACCCACTCGAATTGTGTGGTAACCCTCCTCGGGACCCATCTCTGGTCTCCCCCTAGTTGCTCTGTAGGTCATTTGACTACCTGCCCCATGATCATTTGAGAATTCTTATCATGTTGAAGAACCTTCCCACACACCGGTGTTTAGGGATCCTCTTCAAGATAGGAACCCAAATCTGGATAATCTAGTGGCATTGCTCATTGCTTGCCTCAAGGCATTGGAAAATTGTCAGGTAGAAATTCCGCCTAATGACAAGCCATATCCGTCATGGGTAAATTATATACCAGTTCCGCCCAGTTTTGAGAACCCTAACTTCTCCCCTTTTAATGGGATGGGTGATCAGCTGTAGCATTTGGCCCACTTCATCTGAAGGTGTGGACCAAAGCTGGAAACTCCAACATAACAATAGGCCGCCAAACTCTGGTGTTTTGTAAAAACATCGGAAGGGCCCAAGTTTGTATGGTATAGCTAGCTACCCATTTAGTCAACATCCAATTGGGATGATCTTCATAGGTAGTTTCTTTACCAGTTAATATTTACAACCTGAAAGGAGAGTATTGCAGACCTCTTGAAGTCCAAGAAAAGGCATGACGAGCACATCTCGGAATTCATCGCCCGGTGGAAATGACTCACTTAGTCCTTGGATATGCCACAGACCGAGGAACAGGTGATGAAAATGTCTTTTGGGAATGTCAAAAATGAACTGGTCTTATCTCTCATCACCTAATATTACCCAAGGGGATTTTGGGATTTGGCTAATATGGCCCAACACCTAGAGGAAGCCTTGCTGCAAGCCACACAGGCACATATGTTGCCTCTTGTAGTTCCTGCGATAAGGGCCACTAAGGCTGATCCCACCACAGTGGCCCTCGTCCAACTAGAGTTATTACTAGTGGAGCCACCTCTATAGCCTTGCAAAGGCTCTCCACCTCAGGAAAAGCCTCTGGCCCAGCAGTGTCCACCTCAGAATCATCAGGCTCCCCCACATAATGCACTGTCGCTGCCTAAGATAGATAACTAGGTTCCACCTCCCAAACAGGCTCATCTAGCCCCTCATCAAGGCCAGCCTCCCATAGCCCCTTTCCCAAATGGAAGGAACCGGACCTACTAATTTAATGAGGCTTAGGTCCCCAGTTATTTTTGGATTTCCTTTGAATATGGAATCCTATGTTTGTCAGAATATAGGAGGACCGAAGAGGCAGATCTCACTGACCTCCCAAATTGCATCCCTAATCACTAGATCCTAGTGAACACCCTCAAGTAGTGCTATGTGTTTAGATACTAGCTTCAAAAAAAGGTTGATAACAACATAGTCAGGTTTGGCCCAGCACTAGTGTAGGTTGCATGTGTATTCGTATAGAATGACAGTGATATTGACTGTGAAGGTGAGTGGCATCAGGTTCCTAAACACGTGTCTCAAAAACATGACAACTAGATGGCTCTTAAGGAATTTTCCCATGCCCATGGTATTATATTTGGACGTTTTAATTGACCGGAGCCTTTAGAAGTCATTGTGTCATCTTCAACCACAATTTCTGTGTTGGCGTCTCAGCTTTCCTTCTCCTAGAAGTGAAAGCATCAGAGGCGTAAGGGAAAACAAAGTCCCCCACCGATGCCATCATTATCACGTACTCTCCATGACTTTATTCCCCTAGAGATGATGATTACCCCCAAAATCCATTTAGTGGCAGAGGATTCTTCAAGTGATGGTCAAGTGTATGTTTCAGTTAACACTATGGAGCCGTTAAACCCCTACGTGATTTCTGGCAATGAGGAGCACCAGACAAATCCTCCAAATGTCCACAATCGCTGCCAATGTTGATGGAGCCATGGATATATGGGTCATCATAATTCCACGAAAAATATATCCATCTTGGTTGTGCATGCCACCGAAACCAGAAAACATGCCCAGTGTAGAGCTCAGCATGCACAACCTTCTCATCCGATTTCATCGGGCCTGCCTTCACCGCTGTTTGTGCTGCTTTATCAAGTGGAGCCTCCAAGACCGTGCTGTGATCATCCATGTTCTATTATGGGATAGTATCAATCATATATCCCTTATATATTATTATCTCTATGAGTTTTAACTAGTGAGCCTTGGGACAATCACACCACCAGTCGGCTGTCGATTCAGTTGTAAGGGCTCACCATACCTCCTGCCACAGAACGACCTCCCGTTAGCAGAAGTTAACACCTAAAACCAAAGTATGATGTTCTCAAGTTTTTTTCCAGAATTCTTATGAGGATATATATCATCAAGGCCTTTCTCTTATTGAAGTATATGTGTGAAGCCCTCATAGTGTATTTAAGAATCCACTTCCAGTTTGAGAGAGAGGTTGCAGCCGCAAAAGCCTTCCATTCCGAGACAGGCGAGCATGCATAATGCTAGGCCATCATATCTTTCTCTGGAAAAGTTGAAGGCTCTCCCATATAGGGACACATCTTACCACTATACAGCACTGGCCACTTCAATGGCGTGGAGGTTCGTCTGTCTTATCGACACATGCTCTGGGATAAACCTTATCCTGACACAAAAACTTTGTAAGATGGGGTTGTCTGAGGCTTATCTGAGTCCCTCTGACATGCAGATTCAAGTTTATGATGGGATGGAACAGACACTGATCGACAACATACATCTGAATACCCAATTCGGTGACCTATTTTCCATCACTGAGATTAAGTTTTTCGCACAAGACACCACCTATAACTCGTTGATGGGAAGTCCCTGGCTCCACCTGCACGTGGTAGTCCCTTATTCATATCATCAATGCCTTATGTACTCCCTTAATAGTCGATTAGGTGTAATCCAAGGTGATGCATCTCCCTTTTACTCTTGTGAATCATGCTATATGGACACTTAATACTACAAGGGCAAGGAAAAGAAGATATAGGATAACGAGGTTGGAAATGATATGGCTGCAACTGACCCTTAGATAGACTTATATGATGCCTACATTTTTCTGATCCACCGATTGGAGGCCCTATCTTGAACATGGGGAAATGATTTTTTGTCTATAGAACAAGGGGGGAGCACATTCACATGTATAAGGGGCACTTGGAAATCACCTCATATTTATATAAACACTATCCTTTGGTAATATCAGATCCCTCTACCCCCATAAGGTATCGGGATGTCCATCCCATGGAAACAGTGATACACCATACTTTCTTGTTTCACTGGGCTGGGATAAACTGGCTCAAGATGATGTGACATCATTTTTTTGACATCATCAAGCATCTACCCTTGGGCCAATGGCCGGATGGGATCGGGTCGATAGATTTCATCGCTATGGTTTCAGCGGTATAGGAGTCCCCTGATGTGATGTCCACCTCTGCCCAAGCTAGCACCAGCATCCCATTATTATCTGTTGACTCAGAATAATCACCTCCCATTGAGGATCCCTCATCCATTTATGATGAAGAGGATTTAGAGGATGATCCTCCCACTTTATAAGATGGTGTTTCCACCATAGTCGATGAATTGGTATAGGTGAACCTCAATAACGAGATGGATCTGAAACACACATTGATCAGTTATTATATGCATGAAAAAGAGAAACATCGATACATGGAATTTATGAAGAACCACTGTGATTTATTTTACTAGAGTTATGATGAGATTCCAGGACTAGATCCACAGGCCACCATCCACTACCTTGTTCTTCCATTAAATCATTGCATGTTCAAACAACCTCCAAGAAGGATGAACCCTTTTCATAGTGCCATGGTCTAAGATGGGGTTGATAAGCTCATCAGTGCCAAATTAAATAAAGAGATCCCATACCCAGATTTTTATCCAATATTATGACTGTAAAGAATAATAACAGACAAATCATAGATTTCATTGACTTCATAGATCTCAATCATCACAGTCCGAAGAATCATTTCCCCCTTCTTGCAATAGAACTGTTGATTGATGCCACTATGGGGTTCTAGGATCTCTCCTTTATAGATGGGTACTCCAGATAGAATAAAATCCAAATGACCCATTATGGTGAAGAATCTATAGCCTTCAGGGTACTATAAGGTACTTTCTACTACCAGGAGATGCCCTTCGGTCTAAAGAATGCATGTTCCACATTTCAGGGTTCCATGCATCACATGTTTAATTTTATCCTCACAATATTGGTTGAATGCTACATGGATGATCTGGTTTTCAAATCTCCATAGCACGTAAGACCATCTGAAAGATCTCGAGAAAGTGTTTGGATTCCTCCGATCCGGCCATCTGAAGATGAAAACCTTGAATTTCACCATTGGGGTCACTTTAAGAAAGTTTCTCTACTTTGTTGTCATATACAAAGGCATCAAGATCGATCCAGATAAAATAAAGGCCATGTGTCAGATGTCTTCTCTGAGAAATATTCAATATATTTGATGCTTTCAAGGCCACTTAGCCTATATAGGCTGATTTGTCCCAAATTTGGATGGAAAGTGTAAGCCCTTTTCTTGGCTCATGAAGAAAGGTGTAGATTTATAGAAGGATGATGAGTTTCAGACTGATTTTGATGAAATCAAGCATTACCTATTATAGCCTATGATCATGATGACACTTGTTTCCAAAAATCTTTTGGTCATTTATATTACAACTTCAGAATGATCTCTTGGCGCCCTTCTTGCCCAAAAGAACAATGAGGGAATGAAGAACAATCTATACTTTGTCAGCTGAATTCTCCGTGATATAGAGACCTAATATTCCTCTATCAGGAAAATATACCTTATGCTGGTATTCATAGGGTAGAAATTGTGACACTACTTGCAGCATCATGAGATACAGCTAGTGTCCCAAGTGGATCCGCTGAGGTGAATTCTGATTCACCCCATATTGGAGGTCCTTCTAGCTCAGCAGGAAGTAATCCTATAATAGTTTGACATAATGTTTTTCCCCTAGAAGTCCATTAAGGGGAAGACATTGGAAAACTTCCCTGAAACCCATCCATATCCCATGGACCAGTATCTGAATCTTTATTTTCCCAATGAGGCAATACTCTGGGTAGATCAATCCATTCTATGTTGGAAAATTTACTTTGGTGGTGCTTCCTAAATCCCTACCGATAGAAGACTCAATGATCCCCGACTCAACAGAGTTGGCCTAGGTAAAGTCTTCATAATGTCATCCCAATCTATTCTACTATATTCATTCCTATAGTCAGAAGGTTGTACCAACAATGAGGTAGAGTATCAGGTTCTCATTACTAGTATAGATTTGGCCCTTGAGATTGATTCTCCCTACTTACAAGTGAAAGGGAACCCCAAACTAGTCATCAAACAGATCAACAGTGACTATGTCGTCTGGAAGCTAGAACTCATACCATTATTAGAGCATATTCTCCAGTTGATGGCTCAGTTCCCATCTTGGCCAAAAGTTACACATGTCCCTCAATCCCAGAACAGTCTATCCAATGCATTGTCTAGCATGACTTTCTCTCTTGTGGAGCCTGATTAGGATGAGTTAATTATCCATGTAGCGCATCATAGAGTCATCACTATGGTTACTCCAGATGGAGACGATAGCCCACAGATAAGCCACCTTACTACCGGAGCCTCCACTTCAGGACCCCCCAAGTCCCCTGACCACAGTGTTATAGGTGAATCTCGACTGGAGGACCCCCTTTTTCGAGTATCTTTAGAATGGTAATCTTATAGGGGATCGAGCCGAGCGTAAGTAGATCTGATGTGGTGCATTGCAGTTTACCCTAAAAAGTTTTCCCAGTCTTGGTTAGATTTTATACAGATGTGGGTTTGATGGTATTCTCATTTTTTGCATTTAGGGTGGTGAGATTTCTCAAGTCATGCTGTATGTTCATGCCAGTCCATGGGGGGCTCATAAGACTAGGTAGAAACTATCGCACCAGATCTGGAGATTGGATTATTTTTGGTCCAGTATGATCTATAATAGTATCATGTTTTCCAATAGGTTCCATGCATTCCAAATCCATGACAAATTTTTTCATCTATCGCATGAGCCTCTCCACACTACCTAGTACTCTTGGCCCTTTTCATTCTAGGGACTTGATGTTGTTAGACCATATCCCTCGGTGACACCTCTCCAATGAAGATTCATCTTGAACACTACAGATTTCTTTTCCAAATGGGTAGAGGTAGTTATTCTCAAGGAGCTCAAGGCCCATTATATCGTTGAATATTTGTGCTCCAATATCATCTATCAATTCAGAGTCCCTCACTCCATACTCACCGATAACGGCAACAACTTCCTTACAGCCGAACTGAAGAAGTTTTATGCCAAGTACTACATTCATTCTTACCATACCTCCCAATGTCACATGAAATAAAATGGGAAGATCTAAGTGTTTATTTAAACCCTCTCTAAATTTATACAAAATATTGTTTTTTAGAACAAGAAGAGTTTTCCAGATACACTCCCCAACGCTCTATGGGATTATTGAACAACGACTCACAATTCCACTCAGGTGACCCCATATTCCCTAGTGTATATAACAGAGGCAGTCCTGCCAATTGATATTAAATTTCCTTTATTGAGAACAACTATCTATGATCTACAGACACCAAATAAAGTATCCAAAATCCATTTGGATGAACTAGAAGCACTCGACGAGAACATGCTTCGTGTCCTGCATAATCTGGAAAGGCATTAGAATAAGATAGCCAAAGCATTCAAGAAGAAAGTTTGCCTTTGCTCTTTCTTGCACAGTGACATGGTGTTAGCCCTGAGAACACTTATTATTCCTAACATGAAACAACTGATATTGGTGCCCATGTGGTAAGGATCTTACATCATTAACAAGGTTTACCCCAATTGTGTGTACTCCCTGGTTACCGTAGATGGTGAGCGTATAACTCCTCCCACAAATGCCAAATTCCTCAAGAAGTACTTTTCTTGAGTAGGCCATGGTCTTAAATTACCTTAAACTATTCCATCCTACATGAAGTTAAATGTCTTTGTCATCCTTCATGACATTAAAACTTTAAGACGAAGGTATACGATTACGGCCCGAGTTATATGACCATAAACTAAGATCTATAATGGTCCCACATGACTTTAAACTATTTCTTCTTAGCTGGATGACAATAAAATTCATGATCTGTCTGGGCTAAAGGATTTAAAACTACCAATCACTTGTCCCTCATGCGGATAAAATACAAAATGGTCCAATATCTATGACCTTAAACTAAGATCTCATTCAAGATATTAAATCCCATGAAGCTAAGGGACAACTTAAAAAAATATCTTAAAGACCATATGGCTCTCAGATGGGGATATAAATAAAAATTTATTTAACACCCTTAAAAGGGATCAAAGATAAAATAGTCCTCTTTCCCTCCTTAATGATGTATGTATAATTTTGGAGTAAATACATGAGATTTAAAATCATATTTTCTCTTTTTACAGAGATCTCTTCAATGGACCCCTAAAGAGTAAAATGTTACAGGAAAACCATATTCGAAAATTGGTCATTTAATAAGATAACCTTCTCCTTACCTCAATTACACTGGAATTAGAAACCAAGGAGGTAGTGTTTGGGATAATCAGGGATAGACCTCTAGGTCCATATGGGTTCAAAAACTATTTTATTGAAACCTATTTCGAAATTATTCAAAATTATTTCCTCGAACTTGTTAAACATTTTTTCTAGGGTGGTATTTTTACTTAGGGGTTCAATGCTCAAATAAATCACTGTAATCCTGATGGTTGAGAATTTCAGTGAGAAAAGATAATTTTAGCAAGTTTCATTGGTTAACACACTTTACAAAGAGATTACAAAAATTCATTCAAATAGGATTTAAAGGATATCGAGGAAAATAATCATTAGGAATCAATTTGGCTTTGTTAAAGGAAGGAACACCCAGGAATTATTTCTCACTTCCTCAAAATGTGTAAACCTTATCAAAAAACGTTTTCTAGGAGGAAATGTTTCTCTAAAGATAGACATAATTAATTCATTTTATTTAATGGATTGGGGATTCATAGGAAGAGTTTAAAGAGGGTTTTCCTTCAGAATGAATTTCATCCTATGGTTCAAGGAACTCCTTGATTCGGCACGTGTCTCTATCCTTATCAATGGATCATCAGAGGGTTATTTTGACTTGATCAAGAGGGTTGAGATAGGGAGATCCACTTTCATCATTTATTTTTTCCATTGAAGAGGATTGCCTATGTAGAATACTCTTAGATATGGTTAACAAGGGTGATTTAAATACCATCAAAGCAGGATGAGGTACCACTGTCACCTATCATTTTTTATTTTTTGAGGACATCTTCATTTTCATGTAGGGAGAGAGGAGGAACATTAATAATATAAAAAAGGACCACCAGCACTTTGAGAATGTCTTTGGTCAAGAAATCAACTCGGAAAAATATTTTATATACTTTGGTAAGAGAATCATAGATTCAAGAATGTTATGTCTTATAAATTTATTTGGACTCAATGAGGGATATATTCCTTTTATCTACTTGGGCGTTCCCTTGTTCTGGGGAAAACCCTGAGATACATACTTTTCATATATAATGGATCAAATTAAAAGAACTCTCGCCTCCTGGAAATGGAAATCTTTATCAATTTCAGGCTATATATGCCTTGTTAAACATGTTTCCATTTCAATAAATGTACACTCTTTTATGTTATATCTTTGGCCGATATCAATCCTCGAAAATCTCATCACAAGGATGAAAAAATTTATATGGAGTGGAAGTGTACTAGAAAATAGAATTATACCTACTTTGTTGAAAAGGTGTTGTCTGCCTTAAAAACTTGAAGGATTAGGGATAAAGAATCAGGAATTTTTCAATAAATCCTTACATACCAATTTCATGGGGAAAATCATCAAAAACAAATCCACTAACCTGGGAGTTCTTGAGAGTTGATTTCTGGATAAACTACATTATAGAAAACAAATTTGTCTTGAATCCTCGATCTGGCATGGCATCAAACTGGTTTTTCAAAAGATAATCACCCACTACCAATGGATTGCTAGTGCTCATTCATCTCTAAGAATATGGTATGACAACTGGACAGGTGATCCTCTTATTGACAAGTTTAATGGTAAGGGAAGTGGTATTAACCACAACATAAGGATCACAGATCAAATGGAAAATATGGAAGTAGTTCCTGATGACATTTTCTCGATTGTGGAAAATTATGACTTCATAAACCAAAAGGATATGCTCATATGGAAAGTTTCCTAGAATGGTAATATAGACTCAAAGAGCTTCTATATTCATTTGATTCATGGGTACATGGAATGTATTGGTATCTGGAATAAGAAATGGATTCCCCCATTAAGGCATACACTAATCTGGTGGCTGTTGTTAAAAAAACTCCCAATGGATCTAAATCTCCAAAAATTGGGCATTTACCTATGCTCCAAAACTGTGATATGAAACCATCACAGAGATGATGTTATCCATATGTTCATGAACGGAAACACGACCTCAGTTTTATTGCAGAATTCACTCTAATTGTTCAATATTCAACTAAATTGAGAAGATTCTATATTATCCCTACTTTTGGACATCCACATAGATTATAAATCAAATTAGATCATGATCCTCCTTCAAACTGAATTTTCTAAACAACTTCAATTCATTTGGAGGAGCTGGAATGACATCCTCCACAACAAGTCGCAATTCAATGTTGACCTATCTAGGAGAACTATTTTCACTTCTTTACAATCCTCCAATTGACTACATGCTGAAAAATGTAGCAATACTGTCGAAGATCACCTGGTTCTCATATGACTTTGGATCCCAGTCAATTTTAACATCCCTCGTGGAAATTTAGACGTCTCTTGGACAAACCCCTTTTCTGGTTGGATTCAATGCAACATAGATATAGATATAGAGGTAACCTAGGCCCATCAGGGTATGGTAAAATCTTTAGAGACTACAATGGCGATGTGCTTGAATGCCTGTAAGGTTCTTACGATCACTCCACTGCACTCGAAGTTGAAATGTTGGGCATCATAATGGTATATGATCTTTCTAACAAATGATTATGGAGTTCTCTTTGGTTAGAATGTGATTCCTCCACTCTTGCGAAAGAGATAATATAAGTACAAGTTCACTTATCTTGGAAGATGATAGCAAATAGGATCAATTGCATGGAATGAATTTCTCACATGAACTACTTCATCACTCATGCCAATATGGAAGCTAACTACATTGCAGAAGGGCATACAAACAAAGGTGTCAATAATAAAGGATGCAACTACTCCCCCACTCTGCCAGATGACCAGGTAATTCTCTTAATCCATGGTAAATGAAAAATATCCTCATTTAGACTCATGTAACATTATTTTCTATTAATAAAAGTGCCTCATTTCTCACCTTTCTTAAAAACATATTATTTTTTACTCTAATTATTTATTTTTATAGATGATATTTTGTTATTTAATAATTTTTTTATCTGTGATACTGAGGTATAATATCCCCATATTACCACCTAATCCCCCATTTCTATTCTAGATAATATATCTTATAGGGAGGCATTCCTGAGGTTAAATAGCGACTATTGGTCTAAGAAATTTATGATTAGTCTTATTTGATGAGATGTTACAAATTGGATTCAAATATTTAATTTTATTTTTTTTAGATTTTGGTGAGATTGTAGAAAAGTGATACAAGAATGTATTAGATCGTGTAATGGGCTGGAACCTAGAGAATTGAGAAAATAATTTCTGATGTAATGCTCAGGATAGCACGGATATGGGATTTTTATTCTTGGTTTCCTTTTCTATAGCTATTTAATTTCAACTAGTGTGAATCATCTAGGCTTATAGACTTATGATTTAATAGATTTTTTCTCTTTTAAAAATGAAATGAGGCCTGTATACATGCATCATTCATGGAATAATATAATTTCATGATATATTTATAATTGTGTGTGACTTATATCACAAATGATAGAGGGTTCATATGTTCAATGAGTTAAGAAAAACATATATTGTGTTTTATCATAAAACTTGTTTGTGGAATTATAATCATCTGGAACACAATATATTTTATTATAACAATATGCCCTGTGGACTGTAAAGTGATATAATATTTGATGGAAGCTACACAATCCCTCTATGTGTGTGATGTATAGTTACCCTTAATTTGATAATATGTGCATATGATTATTTATTGATAAACACCTAGAAGGGGAATGAAAATATATTTTGTAGTTTAGTGTTCCCTAAACAACCTATATGGGGTTATCCCATTGATATTTTTGGTATAATGTAACATAGATAAACACTCTATATATGGGTCACTCAAAATAGGTCAACTTCAATGATGTCATTATATGTATATGTAAATGAGATCACAGTCCTCTAGGGGGTACACTCATATATAGATACAGAGTGAAGATTAGTGTCATTGTAGGCCAGGGAAGAGAAATTTGATTAAATTTATGATCTGTATATGAAAACCTTAGAGAGAGAAGTTAGGAACATAATTTGTCATGTGACACTTGAGATAGGAATGGGGAGTTGTTTCATGTGGGCAACAAATTTGTGAGATATGACCTCTAGGATTAGAGGATGGTCTTATTTCCTTTGAGATGTGACTATGGTTATTGGTGATATATATTATGGTTGAGATGAGATTTTATATACAAGGGTTCCCCTAAGGGATGGGTTAACCTATTCTTGTGAGTGTATTATAGATGAGAAGCATGGTAATATACTTCAAGTTTTGAAATTGTTGCAATTAAGGTGATATTAGTTTTATGATATAGGCATGGTGATGCCTTAGATATTTTGAATATGAAAGAAAAAGTGGTGTTTCAACTATGGAGGGAGGACTTGTATGTGTGAAATAGTCAATAGGTTATAGTATTGTGGTATTCCATCTATTCTTTGATGATAAAAACTGGAGGTGTTTTAGTTCTGATGTTCAGTTATGATATATAGGATTTGTAGGATTTCTATCCATGGATATATTGGATATGGTTCCCGATGAGATAGTGGTTTATGATCCCAGATGGTAAGATCTATTATGTATAATGGATGGGTATATACTTCTATTTTATGGAATGAATATTTTTGTGATTGATTTTATGATAGTCCATAACATGGGTGGATGCATCGATTTGGAAGATGAGTATCATGGATGCTTTTTGTGGGATGATAATGACATGCATGAGATGATTTTTTGGTTGTTTTAGATTATGAACCTATGTTTGATATCATGTGACACATATTATAGTGTTTTGGTTTTTTTTGGGTGGTACATGTTTGTGATCCCACGTATTTTAGATGATTTCACGATGGTACATGTCAGTTATACATTATGTCATCAGAGTTTCAATCAGTGTGTAATCACATGCAATCTAATGAATCATCAAATTAAATGGATGTTGTATGATTGGTTACCTGGTGTAATGAACCTGACCCCATTATAACTTAGATGGTGTCTACTTTATTACATTGGCATAAGATATAATGAATCACATCATGAATGACTAAATAATTCAGGATTCTTGGTAAATTATATACATAGATGATTCCCATATTACATTTTAAAACACATATTACTATATTTGTTTTGATAATATAATTATTCCCTCTAGCATATCTTTTCATATCATTCTTAGTAAACTTCACTGATTATTGTTAAGGGAAACAAAATAAATTTCAGCTCAAATTCTTAGTAAGGAATAAGTACATGAGAAGCTATAATGAAACAATACGAATAATCATGGAAAGGTAAATAACTTATAACAAATTCCAATTAAATAATCTTACTAGAATAATAAATATTTCAAGGTAAATTACAAAAGAACGCATTTCATTTAATCAATAATATCACTTTCGTAACTTGATGGGGAATAATAAATATTGAAATGTGAATAACTAGAAATTAATTAAATTTAAGAAATATAATGAGAATAAAATTAATCTAGAGATAATATCATTGTGAAAAATATCAAATATAATAATAAATTAATTATACATGAATAAAATTTTAATTATTGGATTTCATGTTCTTAGGCATCATGATATATCTATTTTCATGATATTTCTTAAGATATTTTAAATTTATGGGAATGTTTACACCAGAAAATCATTTAACTTAGGCTATCCAACTGATTCAACTCATGAAACTACTATTATGTCAATAATCTAGGTGTAGCTAGTCCCCACTAGTTTTTTCATGTCCAAATCACTCATCTCATATCTAATATTGAATTTAATTCATGAAAAATATCACTTATCAACTAATATCTTTATTGAGTACTGAATATGAAATTATCCATATCAACCCAGTTAAACAAATAAGTTTACATGTAAATAACCATATGTGGAAATGATATATGGTTCAATAAATAATAATATCCATGATCAATAATGTGGATATTAAGGGAAAATTTAAAGTCCTATGATCATAATAAAGTGGACATTCCAAGGGAAATTTAATGACTACAAAAATGAATCAAGAAAGTGAGTTTCAATACTTTATTTACTAAAAAATTCATATACAATACATATAATGAATAGTGATGGTATTAATAAAACATATCCATAGTATAGTTGTAGGGCCAAGAAAATTTCCCAAAGGGAATTAAATACTTCTATAAGAACTTTTTAGAAGGATGAAAGCATTCCCACAGGTCCAGTAAGGAAAATGAATGAAAATTGAATTGCGAACTTGGGAAGAAACTTGAAGAAATGGACTTTCTCAAGATCTTTAAGCGACCCAGGAACCATCACCAGGAAGGGTTTGCAGAATACATGAATCAAGAACCACCGATACATGGAAGGACCCATGAGGCATTAGCCTATAGGGTGATGGACAGTGAACCAAGGAAGCTGTGAACTGCATCATTAGAGGAATAATGACATTTAAGGACATCCTCATACCATCCTGAGAACTCAGTAGTTCACAGAAGATGTAACTCGGAATGATTATGAGAACCATGAATCATGAATTGTAGCCTTCTCAAACCCCTGTTGACCAAGTCTTCCATGGATTGAGATACATCTTCATGGACATCCGTAAATGGGGCCAAATTCCAATAGATATGAGTTCCCCTAATTCTCTATAAAAGGAGAACATGAGGAAGTAGAAAATTTGGTATGAAGAAATTTTGGAGGGGACCCTAGATACTGGAAGAATGAATTTAGAGTGGATTCTGACTTTGGTTTCAAATCATCGCCAAATTGAAAACTACAAACCATGTTTCCACAGGTATAAATAGCTACGAACCATAAAAAGAAGAAATTAATAATAATGTGTAAACTGAGAACCTAATTGGTGTCACCATGAACCACAAATTCCTCTCAGATGAATTCCCCGCAAACTATAGGATCCTAGACCCTCCTTCTACCAGGCACTCTGTATAGTGTATCACTATGCAGATCAAACCCCATGCCACGTACTGCATTAGTATGCAAATGGAACATGAAGCGGTGTGGAAGACCGCATCTAGGACCATGTACCACATTGGTTTGTGGTGGTCCATGCTCAATCCCACCTACTTCTTAGGTACGTGAATGGACCCTCTACACGCATACCACTATGGTATGCAAAACTACCCCCATTGCACATGAGGAAAAAGTATGAAAAATAGGGTAGCTTCATGTGTCCTTACTTCCAACTCTAATATCTCTCCTCCATTACTGTCTAGTCCTCCATAGATCCTCTGCTAACTAGTCTATTGGTATTAGGCCAAAGCCTCCTCAAAATCCACCACACCCATGTGATGAGATCATTTGGCGCATTAGCATTCCCCTTTGAGTCTACATACCCATGGAAAGCAGAGTCACGAAGGAATCCACCACAATTGTTTGGACTCTTGGGATGTCTGTAAGTCTACATTCCTATGGTAACCAGGATTCCTACCAAAGGATTCTAATGTGAAACTGCCCATTCTAGGGGTCAAGGGCGATCAATTTATTTTCCATTCAATTTGGAATGTTGATTAGTCGAAGTAATCATGATCGATTTTCCTTTTAAAGATAGGAGATATTCCTCCCCTTTCGCAAAGTACCTTCTGGGGAACTCCCATAGAGGTAAGTCCCAAACCTTCTGAGAGTCTATCCCCATGACCCACAATGTCATCCCACATTAAAGGTTCCATCACTCCATGCCCTTTACCACCATCACCTCAGTGTCTTCTACGATAGGACCTCTCTCTCCAATTAGTGGGAGAGAAGGTGTGTGGTTGGTTGAATCTATCACATCCTTTTGTTTCTCACATCAAGTATGAATTACATCAGCTGGAAGGTTAGTGATGATTACAACATCCACACAATCACCCATCCTAAACTATGACAACTCTGATTCCTGTTCAAACTTGGATATGTAGGATGACTTCTTGAATGCCCGATCTCAAAACTGGGTGCCCTTCCAAAATGGTTCACTCATTCATGTTCCCCTCAAATGGGAATCTTCCATGCATCGGACCAAACACATCATGAACTATGAGAACTATGATTCCTATTCATAACAGGATATGTAGGATTCCTACTTGAAGTATAGAGCTCAAAATGGGGTGTCCTTCTGAAATGGTTCACCCATTCAAGTTCCCCTCAAATGGGAAGATTCCATGTGTAAGCCCCAACCCATCCTGAATTATGAGAACTATGATCTATATTCAAACCTGAATATGTAAGAATCCTACATGAAGTCTTGATCTCAAAAGGGGCCACCCTTCCAAAAGGGTTCACCCAATAATGTTACCATCAAATGGGTTTCTCCCATGTGCAAACCCTAACCCATCCTGAACTATGAGAAACATGGTTCCTATTCAAACCCGGATACATAGAAAATATAATTGAAGTGCCGAACTCAAAAGGGGAAGCCCTTATAAAAGGGTTCAACCAATCATTTTCCCCTAAAATGGGAAGCTTACATGAATAAGCCACAACCCATCATGAACTAAAAGAATTATGATTCATGTTCAAACCAAGATACATAAGAAGTTTTCTGATTCCCCAAGCTCAAAGGGGTACCCTTCCAAAGGGTCCCACCTCAATTATGCCCCCAACAAATGGTCCTCCTCCTAGGTATCATCCCTAGGCCAATTGAACAATATGGGCTATGATCCCTCCCCAAAGGATATACAGGTATCCCATCTTATGGGTTCTATCCCAATATCAAAACAACTTTTTACCTCCTAGATAACGATAACAGCCAGAACACCTTATTGCCTGGCATAAGTTATCATTACCTCTATAGCATCAAATCCATGTATATCCCTGATGATCCTGCAAACTAAGAGTAACCCATGGATACAATCTATGGTAATGAACCAAGGATTCACGAATATATGAACATGACTTCAATCTATAAGAGATTCTAGGAATATGAAATAATTCCACCTAAAAGGGTGTGATGAGACCGACCTCCCATCCTCCCAACCAATGGAGTCTTTAAGTTTCATTGGCCAACTTTTCAACCAATGAGAACCCACCTTTGGAATGTAGGTCCATGAATAATGGATACCAAGGATGTTGGGTGTTTCTGGCTCCAAGAATAAACCTGTTGGAGACCATCCAAGGAAGTCATATCCTAGGAGGATATATTTCAGAAATACTTAACCTCATACAATCTTATGCTGAGACCATTCAACTATGGAACCTCCTTCATAATTCATAAGGGATAAAATGCCAAATCCCCGCAGGATCGATCCAATTCCCCCAAAAGGGTAATGAAACTGATCGGGTCAAACCAAATATGGTGATTTGAAAGTTTCTATAATAATGGATGAATGGTCATCACCCATCAGACGATTCTTTACAGTTTCCCAAATCCATAAACGTTCCGCCTTAGAGGTAAGGAAAATACGGTGAATCCGATGTGAATCTTCAACCAATGTGGCTATTATACCCCATTCAAGGCCCTTCACCTCACAGAAATAAGAAAGGGGGAAGGGGGTAAAGCTAAATAGTCCAATATTCATGTGTTCAAGAGATGATAATTCGATGGGGTTTTGATTTTTGTGTATGTAACATATATATATTTTAGGTTTTCATAGACCATCCTTCGATCCAATTAGAATCCCAGTTACCAATTCAGACACCTCCCTCAGTGAACCCACAGGTGGCAGGGCCCCCAATAAAGTGCAGGACCCCCTCGCCAACTCAGTGTCCTGAACATTGGGTATCCAACATGCTGATTAGTGTGTACCACCAAAATGGTACTCTCACTATAGTGGAGGCCGCATGATGAACCCTCAAAACTGCAAAAGCTTACCAGCCACCTTCTCAGCTGCAACCGACACCCCAACACAAGGCAGCCCCGGTGGTTGTCTTGAACAGTTTAGGGAGCCTGTCCTTGGAGCATGAAAACAATTACCTCCCTTATCTCAGGGAGGCAGATGAATTTGATGTCGATGGCTTCATCTCAACTACACAAGGTTCCTACTTATGGGACCTTTCCAGAGAGCATCACTTTCAAAAATTCCCAAACAATTTTCCTCACTTTGAAGAAGATCTTATGTTGAGGGAACCTGCTATAGTCCATAAGACATGCCCCCATGGGCCACCCACTGAGGGAAGCATACATATAACCAGGAACACGATATCACTCTCATTCATGAGGAGGAACTCCTAATGTAAAAATGTGGCAGTATTCAATGGGAAGACATAAAAATATACCCCAACACTAATTCCCACCACAAAAATAGGGTGGCACAATAAGAGCATGTCCACATTCCTGCCATTGCTCACTGGTCATACCATTCAGACAAAGTGTAAAATTATAGGTAGATGCAGATATCTGACGGTGCACAAAAATCATTTCATCCAAATAGGATAGAAACCAACTATAGGTAGGAATAAATACCTTCTGATGCATATTAATCATGCCATGTAAATAGGGTTAAAATAAAATATGAGCAGAGTAAAATTCATCTGGATTCATATAAATCCCATGAGAAAAATAAAGTGGGAAGTGGGAAGATAAAAATTCCCACTCAGGAATATGATGCCCACAAGTCAAATACGGTGGCAACAAGAGAAGAAAATTGGAATCAGACTCGTTCCACTGTCATGGCATAGGAGAACTTCTGGTATCTACTTGAAACCTATAGAGGACCAACGCAGGCACAAAATCCTGATCGGAAATCGAAATGGGCCTTCATACATGTTTCATCCAAAGATGTATCTCATAACATCTTGGAAATGATGGAAGATCAGACGTCGATTTCAGAACATATCCTTCAAACATTCCATGATATCATTGAATCAGTGGAAAAGGAAAATAACCAAGCCCATGACCTGGTTTTCTCGAATGTAATTAATTACCCGCAAAATGGGTTAGTCACTTCAGAGCAGATATGCATAAATACTCTAGTCTAGGAGGGTCGGCGGTAATATCCCATGATATAAAGACAACCAGATCAGAAAAAAATACCCATTCCAACGGTGGGATGTCGAACCAAGATGCTGGCTTCTCCAGGGTAGGCATATATCCCCAGGAAAACCCAAGATGTTTATCTATGTATCCTGGTGACATAATAGGACTCAAAAATATAGGGAATCGTATATGAAGTTTGTTAACAACAATAGACATCCTCGGTTAACTACAAGAGAGCACCAAAAAATGAAATGTGCCAAAGGTAACTAGAAAATGAAGAGCACATACATGATCTTTCTTTGTTGGAAGTTGGAGTTCTTGAAACCCGCGAGCATACATCAATAATGTCTCAAGACCCAATCAGTCTATTAACAGATTATGGAATTGGTAGTAGCATTTGTGAAGTCCCTCCCCATAATATTTATACCAGCAGCTCTAAAGTTCCTCCCGAGAGCACCTAGAGGGGCTTACTCTATGGGTCGTGGATGAATGATCATGAGAGACTGTATCATGATGTGTGTCTGGGTAGCCCTCCCCTTGACCTAAAGATAATAAATAAAGAAGGTCCTACCCTTTCCATCATCCGCCATGATGTTCCTCCCCATGGTATACACTACAGATATTCTTCTCCTTGCAGTCAGACATCAAGTCGCGATGGTAGTCCTCGCTATGATGACAGTCATTGTAAAGGACCTCCCCGCAATGAAAGTTTCTATAAAGTCCCTCCATATAGTAACATAAAGTAACAAGAAGGATCTTCCCTCATTACAGTACATTCTGAAGGCCCTCCCTGGGATGTACACTGCATAAATTCACCCTACAGCCATATATCAAGATGTGTTAGTAGTCCTCACCATTATAGTAGTCAATGAGAAGGTCTGCCCCTCAGTGAAATCAAGTTGCAAGAAGTTCCTCCCATTGTTGAAGTGAACCTTGAAGGTCCTCCCCAGGGTATATGGCATAGGGACACTCCCCATATCCATGAATCAAGTTTCAATGGTAGCCCTCACCGTTGTAGTAGAAACTGCAGAGGTCCTCCCTGCAATAAAAAACTCACACTGGAATGAAGGCCCTCCCCTTTCTAAGACAAATTTGAGAAATCAATTATTTGATGACATGCTCAAAAAGGTAATTTAAAACATATCAAACACTTTATCTGTAATGAAGGATATCCTTTCTCAACCAGAGTACTATATGGGGCCACGCTCATCATCTAAGCCACCCCTACACCACTCACATATCGATGAGGCTCCTAGAATCCCTACAGCTTGGAAAAAAATCATTAAGAAGTAATTAATCTGTGCATATCAAGTATATGATTCATCATAATAATGAAAACATTATATGTTCCTAGTGAGAAGAAAACTAGCTAAGGGTAATATACTAGTGTTGTATTGGCCCACAACCACTTCCCACTTTGATATACCAATGTATTTTTCTAAGGAATGTATGTATAATATTCAACTCAATATCCAGATGACTCTTCGCTAGCTAAAATAAAATTTCTTACCATATATAGGGTATGCAGACCATGTCAACATATTAGGGGAGATTCATCATATAATTGACTTGGAATCCCTCTTTTTCACATGGAAGCCACGATTAGAAATACGAAATAAAATCCATGAACTGGATTGCCTCCACGCACAACACAAGTTATGTTTCATCATCGGTGATGCCCCATCTGGAGTTCATATCTTAGGATGGGGGGAACATGGAGCTCTACACTTCACCCCAGATTCCATCTAGTAGACCTCATTAGAAATTACATCTTGCAACATCATTTACCAAAGGAAGTAATCAAATGAAATCCTTTCTCAGAAAATATGGGATACTCAACAAAAACCATCCCAGAGTAAGTCTCAAAAGTGTCAGGCCCAAGGACATCAATCCATTTAAAAGCTTCTGATCTAGGAAACTGAGAACATCCATCAGACTTCCTGCTTAAGGGAATCCAAATAGAAAGTAGTGCTTATTTCTTCAAAATATAATAAATCATGTGCAGATCCAACACTATACTCGTCTCACATCCGCACAAGAGTGCATTAAATCAAAATGGCGAAAATAGTGGCATATACCACCTAAATATAGTAATAGACCCATCCTATAGGGTTGGGGGAACTTTTAACTCAAAATTCCCCCGTATGACCAACAAATCCAGGTCGTAGTGTATCGGTGGAAGAATGGGAGCAACCCTAGCCAGAAGGGTTGGTAGCATTTTTTCCTCATGTTCATGCACATCGGATGTATGTCTTCTCCCATCTAGGATGAATGATGAGCTGAGAGTTCACTTGTTTAACCCCGTATCATGGTTCATAACCTCCGAGATGATGGCACATTGTGAGGTCAGATTAGGGCACTGTTTAGGTCATTTTTTACCAAGAAACATGAAGAATACCGCAGAATGGAAGGAGAAAGTCCAACAAAGAATAAAGAAATCTTTCCTACCATTCAACACCATGTACACCACCCCCCATGAGGTATGAATCAATGAACATGGTAAATGTCAACCTCAAGGATCTCAAAGGAAATGATACAAAGGAAGAGGATTCAAGAGACGACGGTTCCCTCCTAGAGGCATCCCACACTGAGCCTGATGGTGTGAATTCCCCGAACCAGAGAGCTGCCAAAAATTTGGGCACCCCTAAGTTAATCTTTCATTACCTCCTACATGAATCCCCAATAAGGAGAAGACTAAATACCATGTCATCTATAACCCACCTCCTCCTCCCCCCTAAGAATTTTCCCCTCAATCTCAAGGAAAGATTCATCATGTAGGATGAATAAATGAAAGATCTTGGGTGAATCAATGAAGAGATGCATCGCGGGAGCTATCTTGTTGGATGAATTCCTCAAGAGAATGTCAACAAGTGTTCCCAATGAGGTGACCCTGCCACAGGGAATTATCCCAATAAATGAAGTTAAGCTCGGGTTCCCATCCAATCCAACACTTGGACCATCAACCTACTTAAATCCAGCCCCGGGCGGACATTAAGAATTCCATACACTAGGAATGAAGCTAGATTATATTCAGGAAAACCCACAAATGATACCCTCCGCTAGGTATACATCCCAAATTACAGTAGTTCCAGCATGTCCAACTTTTTCCCCTACTGCACTCTCCCAATCTCACATCATGTAGGATACACATCAAGGGATCTAGAGAACACTCGACAAACAAATAGCTCGACTAGAATCCATGGAAGGGAGATGTGCTCTGATAAAACCAGAGTAAAATCCCTACCCTATTTGGGTGAAAAATGTTCATCCACTGCCAAACTTTGGGGACCTTGTATTCCTAGTTTTCAATGGCTTAGGGGACCTGGAACAAAACCTAATGCACTATGACTCTTACTGTGACCCCATGATGGGCACGCCAGAGTAGCAAGAAGTGGTGAAACTTAGGTTCTTCATACAAACTCTATAAGCTTAAGCCTTTTTGTGGTATACTAGCTTTCCAGCTAACTAAATAATAGGTTGGGAGGACCTCTAGCAACTTTATATCTTTTATTTCAGTTTGATATTTCCTAATACAATAGTTAATGATATCATGAACTGCATGCAGCGAGAGAATGAAATAGTTTCAGACTTCATCACCAGATTGAATGGCCGGGCCTACTCCTTGAACAGATCACTCCCCCAGAATGAAATGCTCTCTATGTGAAATGATAATATTTGTGATGAATTGTGAACACATCTCATCCCAATTAAGTACACAAGTGGGATATGAGATTTTGCCGCACTACTAGAAATCTAGGCTTTTGAGCCCCTTTACCTATAGCGACCGCAAGTGGCGGTCGCTAGGATTCCCCAAAAATGGGGCTTTGGTGCCCCCTGAACCCTCCTCCCTCCTCTCGCGAAGTGCCCCCCCCCCCCCCCGAACCCTCCTCTGCCCAGCCTCGCCGCACGCCCTCCTCGTCGCCGCACTCCCTCCCTCACCTCCCTCCCCGGTTGGCGCACGCCCTGCCCCGCCGCTGCGCACCCTCCCTCTCCGCCATCCCCCATCGCCCTTTCGGCCCCCGCCCTCCGCCGGCCTCCCTCCACCCTCCGTCTTCTTCCCTCTGCCGCCCCGCCCTCCCCCCTCCGCCGGCCGCCCTCTGGCCACCCTCCGGTCGCCCTCCGCCCTGCCCTCCATCTCCTCTGGGCTTCCTCTGCCTCTGCCCTTCGACTCCGGCCGCCCTCCGCCCTGCGGCCTCCCTCTTCCCTCGGGCCTCCCGCCACCCACCTTAAGCAGCCCTTTGGCCGCCCTCCGGCCTCCCTATGGACTCTGGCCTCCCGCCTCCGGCCTCCAGCCCCTCTGACCTCTAACCCCTTTGTGCTCTGTCCTCCAGCCTTGGCCCTCCGCCCCCTCGCCCCTCCCCCCCTGCACCCCAAACAACCCCCCCCCACACCCTGCCAACACCCATCCCCTCCATCTTTGTCCCCTCCCTCACCGCACCACCTCCACCCATCCCCTCCTTCACTTTCCTCTACCCTGTCACACTGCCGCCACCCCGGTCCCCTCCCTCCCTGCACGACCGCTACTCGTCGCCTCACCTCTACCGCCCGTCCACTCTGGTTCCCCCTATCCTTGGTCCCCTCCCTCGTCATCCCACCCTCGCTGCACTATAGCCACCTCACCGCCTCCTCTCCTCCGGCTCCCCGTCTCCGCCGCCGCCCGTCCCATCCCTCGCCGCACTGGCTCCAGCTCCAGCTCCCCTGCGCTACCTCTCCTCTACCTCGCAACACCGCCTTCGGCTCCCCTCCCTTACAGGTTTGTAGTGAAATCAGGTATGACATGGGCTTTCACTTACATTATTATTTAATAAACAGTTCACAAACAATTAATTAGTATTTATTTTAAATATATTTGATATGAAAAATGAAAATGTAATATGTCTTGTGTAAAGTTTTGTTATAGGGGTCTTATTATGTATAATAGTTGGATTGATCTTCCAAATCGAACTTCTAGAGAATATTTCAATGGAATTATGCAATTTATTGACTTCACCAGAGGATTTGAAAGTGACTATATTAGTTTTTCATGAAGAAAATGTGATAATAGATATCAATTTACTTGAGATACTATGAGGGAGCACATATTCTTTAATGGATTTCGGAAAAATTATAAGAGTTGGACTCATCATGGAGAAGAATATGTTCGTTGTCAAAATACGGATGTAGTTCAGAGGGATGTTGATGCAAGGATGAATGACCCAATGCATGAAATTCTTAATGAAATGGTACGTGGGTTGGATCCTGGAGGCATTGGCATCCAGAATCTTGAGACCGGTGAGATAAATCTTCACTCTGGTGAAGATCGTGATTCAAGGAAGTTTTATGAGTTAATTTATGATGCAAAAAATAGAATTATATCCTAAATGTACTTCTTACAATAAATTGTCATTTATCGTGGAGTTGTTGCATTTGAAGACTTTGAATCATTGGTCAGACACATCATTTGACATGTTGATGGTGTTATTAAAAAAGGTTCTTCCTGTCGATGTTAAGATTCCAGAGTCATATTACCATGCTCGTAAGCTGACAGAGAACTTAGGTTTTACATATGAGACCATAGATACATGTGTAAACAACTGTATATTGTTTAGAAAGGAAATTTCCCATTTGGATATTTGTACGGTTTGTGGTTCTTCTAGATGGAAAGCGAACAGGGGAAATCAGACTCATCAATGTCAGATTGTGATATAGGGGAAACCAATTGCCGTAAATAAAATGTGTTACTTTACCCTTAAACCGAGGTTGAAAAGATTTTTTATGTCATATAAAGTTTCTAATTTAATGAGATGGCATGCAGAAATAGTTCATGAAAGTGATATGTTAACCCACCTGGCAGACTCTCATGCATGGAAGGATTTTGATAAGAGACATCACGACTTTGACAAAGATGTTTGTAATGTCTGATTGGGATTTCCAGTAGATGGTTTCAATGCATTCAATTCTATGGTTGGTGCAACTCATAGCACTTGGCCAGTGGTGTTGGTTCCGTATAATCTTCCTCCATGGCTTTGTATGAATCAATAATTTATATTACATTCCACTCTTATTGATGGACCTAAAAGTCCAGGGGATAATATTGATGTTTACCTTCATCCATTAATTTATGAGCTGAATGAATTTTGGGGCGATGGTGTGATGACTTATGACTGTGAAACGAATGAAATGTTCAAACTGCAGGCTGCTTTATTGTGGACAATCAATGATATCCCAGCTTATACAAATTTATCAGGCCGGAGTACGAAAGGTGAATTTTCTTTCCCTTGTTGCAACAAAAGTAAAAAATTTGTATGGATTAAGCATTCAAAAAAATGGGCATACATGGGTCACAGACGTTTTCTCCCCCCTCAGCACAGGTTCAGAAAGGACAGAGTGGCATTTGATGGTTCTAGAGAGTTCAACCCAGCACCAAAGGTCATGACAGGAGTCGAAATGTTATCACAGATTGAGGAAGAAAACATCTGCTTGTTATAGGAAATTCAGGATTTGGTGGCTCCTCTGGTACGTAATATTCGAGCTGTGGGTAGGCAGCGCAGTCAAAATTGGAAAAGAAAAGTATTTTTTATATTCTTATGTATTGGAAAACTAACATGCTGAGGCATAATTTGGATGTCACGCACATTGAAAAAAATTTCTGTGATAACATATTGTGGAGTATTTAAGGTGTTAGTGGAAAATCAAAGGACCATGTTAATGCACACCGTGATTTGGAAGAAATGGGTTTAAGGAAACAGTTGCATTTACAGTCAATTGAGGGAAACAAGGCATATATGTTTTCTGCACAGTATACAATGACTACAAAGGAGAAAGAGACATTTATTTCCATTTTGTAGATGCTCAAGGTTCCTGATGGTTACTCTTCTAATATTTCAAAGTGTGTGAATCTGACGAACAAGAAATTTCATGGTTTGAAAAGTCATGACAATCACATACTACTTCAGCAGTTGATTCCAATCGCAATTTGTGATTGTTTATCCCCCAATGTTGTTCAGTCGTTGATTGGGATGAGTAATTTTTTTAGACATATTTGTTTAAGAAATCAATGAATGAGTGATTTAAAAAGTTTACAGGACCGAATTGTACATACACTTTGTCATGCTCGGTGTGAGAAACAAGAGGTTGCAAGGACCTGACGATCACGTCGCGAAGGATGCGTCCGTGAGGAGCGAAGAGTGGCTTACGCGTTAGGCGGCCCATGGTGCTGGGACTTACTCCAGGATGGAGGCCCGAAGTGCGACGAAGCGCCGGAAAGAGGGACCTTGGTCCAATGATGGGAGGTGCCTTGTTCCCTATCACGCCCTCCACTGACCTTGGTAGTGGGGAAGTACGGAGATGAACGGGTGCAATCATCCATACGAAAGGTTAGGGGATTACGCTCTGAGGCAGCCCTTCCCCTACGAACATACGCCACTCCGACAAGGAGGATCTCATTCCATGTGCGGAAGAGTTCCATTCCCGTGGAGACGAGTGGTGTAAAGAATGTTCGATCTGGGGGGACCCTTCATGAGGGAGACGAGGTTGGGTCACAGTTTAATGTCATGTGTTGAGGACGTGGTGCTTGGCAGTTTAACGTCTTGCAGCTCGAACGAGGTGGGTTCACTCCACCCCCCTAGGACTTACATAACCGGTACCCTCTGGTCCTTGGGGAAGGGAAGGTACCAGTAAGGCCATGGTTAAGGGGGTTCGTGGAACGAACCATCGAGGGGTCCACGTTAGCGTGGCTATGCGAAGAAGAAATAGCCGTTAGCGTGCCTATGCGAAGAAGAATTAGGCGAAGCAATGCTACGCCTGGTATTGTCCACGGGACTTTCAAATCACATCGTGCAAACCTGGAGGGTTGCACGGGAAGAGGAATCGCTAAGCAGAGGAGTGTGCTTTGCGAAGTGGAGTGCCTTGGCCTTAACATGGGGCATAGGTGTGAGTGGAAGGTGCTTTGCGAAGTGGAACAGTGTTCGCGGAGCACTGCCTCGCGAAGAAGGGGTGCCTCGCGAAGTAGGGTCCTGCGAAATAGTGTGCTTCGTGATGTGTAGCGATCCTGCCTTAGCATCGGGATCACTAGCATGGGTTGGGTGTTTCGCGAAGCCTAAACGCTCTGTGGCTGCCTGGGTTCCCTTGGAAATCCCCTTCCTCCGCGAATTCCCTTGAGCTTCGTGAAGGGTATCCCTCTCGGAAGAGGGGCTCAAAGCGAGACAAAGCAGAGGCGTCTCGTGAAGTAGAAATACCTCACGGAGCTCATGATTCCCGGGGCAAAGAGTGCTTCGCGATTCGGGAGAGGAGAAGCCGAAAGGTTGGATTGTCCGTTCCGGGACTCAGGGGGAGTCCAGTATTTATAGGGAAGGGGCGCCGCGAAGCAGAACTCGCGCGCCGCCTTCGGTGCTTCGCGGCGCGCTCGCGAACGTCAACGTCGTCCGCGGAGCATTACCACCTCTGGAGCTTCGCGGCGGCTTGCGAACGTCAAATGGGTTCACGGAGCATTACCGCCTTAGGAGCTTCGCGGTGGCTCGCGAACGTCAAATGGGTTCGCGGAGCATTACCGCCTCAGGAGCTTCACGGCGCCGCCATGGTCGGGGCGCTTCGCGACGGGGCTTCGCGGCGGAGCTTCGTGAGGCAGCGTGCTGGCCTTCTTTTTTGTTCCTTTCTTTCGAGCCACATTTTTGGCGCCAACAAATGCCCCCCCTCAGACTTGGAGCCACGGAGGGCGAAGGGTCGAAGTCTGAGGTAAAAATCGCCAAAATTGTCGGTGGTTCACGAAGGGAGCCCGCGGTGCTGACCGGGGCCACAGATCCGGACGCGCCGCGATGCTCCGCGCGGGTGAGGCGCACCGCGATGCTCCGGGGTCGCCGCCTATAAATAGGGGGTCCGACCTCTTTTGTCTTCACATGCCTTCCTTGTATTTTTGTGCTCTCGACTTCACGAAACTCCGCGTACTTCGCGACAGCCCTCCGCGAATCGAGCTTCGCGGCGAACCGCGGGTCTCCGACTCCGCGTCCGCGCCAAGCGAACCTCTGTTTTTCGGCCTTGGCCAAACTTCGCGGCTTGGTCTCACGACCGATCTTCACGATCCGGCTTCACGATTAAGCTTCACGGTCGAGCTTCGTGATCCAGCCGAGAGAATCTTTTCTGAGTGTCAGAGTTAAAATGGCCCATCAAGAGGTTGTATTGGGGGTCCTTGCAGATACTGCTCGTCGAGATGAGATGGCCAACCGTCCAGGCTTGGGGCAGATGATCCGGAGCCACTCGGACCACACTTCTTTGATAGATCTGCTCTCGGAGGGTCAGAATGATTATCCGCAGTGCAAGAAACTACCGTTGTACGGCTTCGGGCTGAGGGATGACGTCTTCATCCCTGAGGTGAGTAGGGATGAACCAGCTTGCTGGTTCAGGAGCACACTGTGCCAGCACCAATGGTTCAGGGCGGCCGATGGTCATGCGCGGGAGGATTTCACACCCGTTACCGCTGACTGTCTCTACAACCATGTGAACGACATTGACGGGAAGCCATTGCTGTCGGAGACTTCCCCTCCCCTCTACCATACCATGCTGAAGGCGTCCTTGCAAGATTCGAAGAAGGGATGGTCCGATGAGTGGGACCTGCGCCAGGGTGGAAACTTTACTAATGACTGGGCCTGGGCCTACTAGGTAGGCGCCTCATGCGAGGCTTTTGGGGCCGAGCTGAGGAGAGTGGGGTTGTATGAAGCGGCATGGGCCTCCCAATTCCACATTTACCAACCGAAGCAGCTAATGCCGGAGTTGCTGAGTAGATGGTCATCTAGGACCAACACTTTTCACCTGCATCACGGGGAGGTGGGCATCAGCCTGTGGGATGTCCACCAGATTTCTGGGGTCCCAATCTTGGGGGCCATGTATGATGAATTCCTACCCGTTTTCAGCGCGTGGGGGGATGCGGAGCAAATGCCGCGACTGGCGTCGGCACTGATGGCACTTGTCCCTGGAGGGGACAAGGAGGCAGTGAGGGATGTCCCTTTTAAGAGATGGTTCAAATGCTTCCTGAATTTCCCAGAGAATCGAGAGTTCCCTCTGAGGCCTCGAACTTGTCCAAGGGCGGCCCAACGGGGCAAGGGCACTCATATTGGCGGGTCTTGGAGGACAGCCAATGGAAGACTTGGGGTTTCAGTGTCAGCACTGAACAACAGCCGATAGTCAGGCTGGCGGCGTTCATCGGGGCTCTCATCTGTGGTTGGATCCTATCGGTGAGAAATACAAGCATTAGGGTATGGCCCAGCTCGTTTATCATGGCGTCGATGTTGGCCATGGGGCAGCGGATCAACCTGGGGATCCCGATACTCACCAAACTGTACAGAATGCTGCGGCACATTAGCGAGGTCAAGAAGCCGCCAAGGATATGCAGACCCTTTCACCTCCTGTATGGGTGGATCGCAGTGCAAATCAGGGGGATTTACGAATATCCAAACCCCATTTCGCCGCCGGGATCGAACATTCGCCCCTCCATCCTAAACGCGGTCGGGAGCTTCCCGGTCAAACTGGCTGTTCCGATGGTGTTGAATAGGGTGTGGAGGGCGGACGAGTTCAACTTCCATCCCTTCCCATTGCCGACAGGGATGCTTACTGATGACGGACGGGGAACGGAAGAACATCGGGCTTACCTCCTGGCCTTCCGAGGTGGAGTTTTGGTGGCACGAATAGATCGTGAGCCACTTTGTGAACCGTACACTCCGTATCGGTTTGCGAGGCAGTTCTGGTGCCTCCAGCGGCTGACCCCGCAGGTCTACTGGGAGGTGCGTCACGAGGAGTACCCGTGTGTGATGAGGCAACTGTGGCTCATGTTCACATGGGAAGATGGAAAGATGCGGATTGCATTGCCTCCATCCACCGTCGCCTTCGGATTAGTGAAGGAGTACACCATCAGTTGGGAGGCCGCTTATCCGGGGGAGATGCTGAAGCAACCAACAATCCGGGTTGGTGATGGTGGGCCTCCTCTATCTCGAGGTCGGGGTCGGAGGGCAGCTAGGGCCGCTCGTGGCAGCGAGGTTTCCATGGCGGCGAGACCCGCACCGGCCGAGGGTATGGTAGCGGCGGTGGATCCGGTGATTCCGGGAGAGCAGGGTCATCCGGAGGGGCGGCCACCGAGGGGATTTCGTAGGATATCCAATCAGGCTCCGAGGAAGCGCCTGCGTCACATTGACATGGCAGAGGATGTCGTCTTCCCGGAGGCTTGGGACATTTGGGATGTCAACCGGCAATTCCTTAGCCCATCTGAGATATGGGCCCACCTGAATCGCCTCGGGATGGAATTACCAGGTATAGGCCCAGTTCGGGCTGGATTCATGGCGTCTCCGGCGGAGGCAGAACAGTACCTGGAAGAGCTGGAGGATTACGTCCACTCCAGTGGTGTCCCTCGCCCAATGACAGACCGGGTGAGGGTACTGTTGAATCAGACGGCCCCCCCACAGTTATCGGCTGCCGATCTGAGGGAGTGCTTCCCCTTGCCGGAGGAATCAGAGGACTCCTCTCGGGAGGATGAGGCTGGAGGAGGGAGCCCGCTAGAGGAAGGCGAGGTCGGAGACTGAGGCTCAGAATCCGACGAGTTCGCGGAGGCTCTCGAGGTAGCATTCCGAACTTCTCTCCTTACGATCTGTTCTTGGGCCCCTATGGACTTCTCACCAATGTTTGAGCCATACAGGAGGAACTTGTTCATAGGCCTCGTTCTCGCTCCTTGGCGGGTGATGATACAAGACCTTCAGAACCCGCGCTTATGGCTGCGTCCAGTTCCGCGTCTGGTGGGACCAGGGTGCCCGAGGTGGCTCCTCCGGAATCTCCAGACCTTCCAACAGTATACGGGGGGCCTCATCTCGGGGTCCCATCAGTACCGGCTCAGGAGCATCGCTCGGAGGTCGATCTTTGTAAGTCTCCTCCACCGGTCTCCTCGTTGCCACATATAGACCATGCCAACTAATGTTCATGTCCCTCTTTTTCGTACAGTTCTTCGACTAGCGTGGGCTGCTGCGGCAAGGCTGGTCGGGATGTCTGGTGGCGTCCCTCCTAGGGGAATGCCAGTAATGGTGGCAATAGTCCCTCCATCTCCTCAAGCCACGCCGCACATCATTACTGGTGGGACCACCAGCAGGGCCGTACCCGAAATCATTGAGGTGGACTCCGAGGAAGAGGATCAACCGGTCGGTCCCAGTTCTGTCGCGCCTGCTTCGGCTCCAGGTGTCGCACTGGATTCAACACCGGATGTTGATCCTTCCGAGGATTTCCTGCGAGCGTATCCCGCGTACGAGCCTGCCAATCGCGCAGACTGGGACGAAACGGCCTCCGATGAGGAAGACAACAGCATAGTCTGACGCCGGTCGTGGAAGCTGATCGCGCGCTTTATCAAGGACACTCCCTAAGCACAATGGCTGGCCAAAATGGATAGGCTTCGCTCGCGGTTGCGCGAACTGTGCGCTGGGGGAGTGGATGACCAACGTCCTTACGTACTCATTCGAGATCTTATGGCTGAGAAAATCTGGGAGCATGATCGTGGGCTCAGCGTGGGCTGGCAGCGGAGGAAAGAGCCAACATTAAGAAGCTCCAGGAGGCTGAAGGCAAGGTTCAACAGATGCAGACCCGGGAAGACGAGCTTTCAGCCTCTCTTGACGCACAATCTGAGCTGGTCTCATGGTTGAAGGCCCAGATGGCCGAGGCAGAAGAGAATATGAGGCAGACCTCTGGGAAGATGGCCTCCGTTCAAGCTGACGTAGAGAGGGCCAAAGTCAGGACTGAAGAACTGCACCCCGCCGCTGCTGAGGAGTAGCGGGAGCTAGTTCAGCGGCAGCAAGCCTTGGATGCCGCAAGTCAATGGGTGACGGAGCTTCAACGCTCTTTTGACGAGGTCAACCCGTCCATGGGGAAAGTTAACCCCAGATTATTGTAGCAAACCCAAAACCCTTTATTGGTACTTTCGTGCTTTCAAATTTTACCTTTGTTTTGAATGCCGTAGCATGCACGATTTCCACTGTTGAATTGCCTTGTTACAGCCCTACAATGTTTGCGGGACGTTCGACGCCAATTCCCCAAGCCCACGTGGGTCGAGCCCGATGTCCGGGATTCGGATTACCAGGCCGGATTTCTGAGAGATTGCAGAGGCTTGATGGGAGAAGGAACTTTCAGGATGGACGAATTACCGTTTCTTCAACGTGCTCTTATGCACGAACGGGGCAACGCCAGGGGCGCTGAAATCGGTCCAAACAGATGAAAATGGGAAGTGTGAATCACGATACCCAAGATTCGGAACACTGTGGGGATGGCGTGACAATAAGGGACAACTGTTAACCTTGGAGGAGAAACGGTACCCTTACTGCGTTAGCCTGTAATGGGGACAACAAATGAGGGTCGACCGTTGACCATGTTCGAAACACGGGACCATGTCACAAATGTTGTTGATCAATCCTTCGGGACTTTGGCCCAGGACAGTAGGCGGACCATAGGTCGAACATCCATACTGTTAGGGGGTCCTTCCAAACATGACCAGTCTTCCGGAACGTTGGCCCAGGACGGTAGGTGAGCTGAAGCGGCATGAGACCAGGCCGTTAGGGGGTTCCTTTAGACACGAAAGAGGACGAGGATCCGAATAAGGGGCACGCAGAGCGTGGAATATGGAGTGATGGTCTATCCGAACAGAATCCAACACTTAGGTAGTTACACCACCGTGGTGGGAGTACGTCAGATGGGCGTATCGGTTTGATCATGGATCATTCCTTCTTTGGGACAGGGCTTCTCTGGCAAGGGGATCTCTCACTTCCCAGTGGGGTCTTGGGGCATCCTGAACTTGTTCAGGGTAGAACCGCAGTTTATTGTCATGCGTTGAGGACACATAGACTCCTGTAGTTTAACTTCATACGATAGGACGCGGAATAAAAGGGAAGCATGTGGCGCGGTAGATATAAAGTCGACGTGAATTTGGACTTGGAGTCCAAATCACACCACATACCCCTAGAGGAAACTCTTCAGGTCGAGGGACCAAGAGTGAGGATTGGGCTGGGCCCGAAGCAAAGTGGCCGAACATTCCTATGTACCCCATGAGGATGGTTATCAAGCCATACGTAGTTCTGAAAGTGCATTTTAACGTCACGCAGGACGATGAGTAGCCCGACTGTGTTGGTACACATCCTGCCAAAACTACTAAGCCCATGTGAGTCGTGCTCGGTGTGGGAAACAAGCAGTAGTGGTGGGAATTTCCCGACACAGAGAGGGACAGGTTAGGGCAAAGGGACGCTCGGTGAATCCCGACCCGGTGACACTAACACGATCTTGTGGCGTACCTAGATGCGCGAAGAGAAAGAGCTGAGTATGATGGAATTCCACTTGAACATGGGGAAGTGGAAATGTGTGAATCATGGCGCTCGCGATTCAGATCACTTATGATGGCGGTGTGACGATAGAGGATAATAGCTGACCATGTTCGCAACATAGCATCCTGTCGTGTTAGCCTAGAATGGGGACAGACAAATGAGCATCGACTTCTGACCGTATTCACAACGCGGGATTTTATCGATTTGTTGTCCAAAATCCGTAGGGACGTTGGCCCGAAACGATTGAAGGGCTCTTAGGTCCAGCATTCATGGAGAGCCCTTAAGCCTAGTATCCATGTCGTCCGAGGGTCCTTTTGGATGTGGAAGAGGATGAGGATCCAAATAGGGAGCTCACGAAGCTTGGTCCTGGGACGAGGGGAATGTCCCTGTAAAAATCCCACACTTCGGGCTCTTTGTCAAAGCACATCTGAATACGGCAACGAAACGTATTAGAGAGAGGGAGCAGATTCCTTTCCCTTGGGGGGATCTTAGTTTAGGGTCATAGAATTCGGACCATGGGTGAGAGGAAACATAAGAGACACATGGTGGAGTAACTCAAACACCTAGCGTGAATGGGAATAGGAGGTGTGTACGGCGCGGTGAACAGCCCGACATGAATGAGGGCACAACCCCATATCACACCACGCAACCTCCTTGGGAGAGTTTTTTGGTCAACGAACCGAAAGCGAAAATTAGGCTGGGCCCGCGGGGAAGTGCCCGGGCGCTCCTACGTATCTCATGAGGATGAGAATCAAGCCATACGTAGTTATGGTGGGTGTCTTTGACCATAAATGGGTAAAGGGAGCAGGGGACGCATGGCGTCAAGACCCAGCGTGAAGGAGGACATAAGCCCTGCTTACCATGCGTTCTCTGGGGAAATGTTCGGGTCGAGGGACCGAACACAAAGGTTAGGCTGGGCCTGCGGGGAAGTGCCCGAGCGCTCCTATGTATGTCATAAGGATGAGAATCAAGCCATACGTAGTTCTGGATGGTGACATGGTAAAATACCAGTGCCAGGGGAAAAGGGGAGTGTGGGCGTGGCCCTTGCACTAAAAGAAGTGGAATTTGATGTATCTTGTTTGTTCTTTAAGGTGAATGGTTTTTTTTGTGAAGCGATAGGCCTAGAATAGTAGGTTGTGATGTCACCACAAGGATCAAGCCGTGATGGGCATTGACAAATGGCATGGCACGTGACCAATACCCAACGTGATGTCCTCTACAACGAGGTCACCACAATGCGGTGTCGTTTTTTGTCGTGCGGCCAGGACGATAATGTCACAGTTTAGGGTCGTATGATAGGACCAAGCATGCATTTATCGTCATGCAGCGTAGACGTAGCAGAGACGATGCTAGGTGGGAAATGTGCGTAGTGTTATAAAACACAATTGACAGAGACATGATCCCACATCAAATTGTACTCCATTCGGAGAGGGAAACCTTAGGCCGACGGGCCTATACAGAGGTGAAACAGGGAGAGAGACTGGCTTCTTGAATGGGTTGTACCCAGAGATAGGGCTTCTAGGCGGTCCTACATATCCCATGAGGATGGGAATCAAGTTGAACGTAGTCCCGAATGGATCTTAGTTTATGGTCTTAGAGCTCGGACCATGGGAGCCCCAAAGGACGCCAGATTGCAGCTTTGTCCCCCTGACATGCAAAGGTGCACTGAGGGATAGCGCATAAAGTGTCAAGATTCCACCTGGACATGATGGGGTGGAAAATGATGTGAATCATGCAACCAACATTCAAGGACTGAAGGGGCTGGCGTGACGACAGAGGATTACTACTGACCATGTTCACAACACAGCATCTTGTCGCGTTAGCCTGAGATGAGGACAAAAAAATGAGCATCGACCGCTGACCATATTCGCAACGCGGGATTTTATCGATTTGTTGTCCAAAACTCTCAGGGGCGTTGGCCCGTAACGGTTGGAGAGCCCTTGGGCGTAGTATCTAGGCCGTTATTGGGGGTCTCTCCGGGTGTGAAAGGTGATGGAAGCCCGAATGGAGGGGAACACGAAGCTTGACAAGTGGAAGGAACTTGATCAAGTTAAATCTGACACTCTTGGTCCTAGACCAGAGTACTCTTAATACATGGGTGAACCACTGCAAGGAGTCAAGGGACTCAACTTTGAGGGTGATCGAGAGATGGCAGGTTCCCGGGGGAAGGGGTCACGGTGCCCAAAACCTTGTATCATACCTACACATCCCTCTCCTGGAGAGGGATAGGCCAAGTGGCCTAGGTGACCGGGAAATCAGGAGATCTCCAAGAGGTGGGGCTGGACCCGAATTTTAGACATTCAGGTGGTCCTACGTATCCCATGAGGATGGGAATCAAGCCACACGTAGTTCTGAAGGGTGCCTTTTAATGTCATGCAGGACAAGGAATAGGAGGGCTAACTCTCAGAACGGGGTACACGTGGTGCAGCTGTTGCAACCCTGACGTGAATGAGGACGTAATCCTACACTACGCCACGCGGTCTGGTGGTCGGGGTCCCAATGGTAGGACCCAGGAGAGGTGAACTTACTGAACTCAAGCTATACCCAAAGATAGGGGGTCTTGAGCGTAGTTCCAGCTGAGAGTCTTAGTTTATGGTCTTAGAGCTCGGACTGTGGATGGTGACGACTCCCGAGTAAGCACAGATGTCAACCCAATCCCTAAGCCCACGTGAGATAAACTCGGTGTGGGAAACAAGGGGGGTATCCTCATCGCAATACTTGGGGCGTCCATCAAAGGGGAGTCGGCAGAGAGTTCTGAAGGACACTTTTGATGTAGCTTGTTCCCCCAACGCGCAGACGTGCACGGGGGAAAAGTACCAAGAGTTCCGAGACTCTACTTGGACATGATGAAGTGATGAAGGGTGTGAATTGTGTACCCAACATTTGGGCTTAATGGGTTGGCGTGGCGATAGAGGAAAAATGTTTACCATGATGGAAACATAGCATCCAAATCGCATTAGCCTGAGGTGGGAACAACAAACGAGCATCGACCGCTGACCATATTCGCAACGCGGGATTTTATCGATTTGTTGTCTGAAACCCTCAGAGCATTGGCCCGTAACGGTAGGAGAGCCCTTGGGCGTAGTATCCAGGCCATTTTTGGGGGTCCCTCCGGGTGTGAGAGATGATGAAAGCCCTGATGCATGGATACGCAAAGCCTGGAAAGCGGGTGCGGACGTGTCCGAGTAAAGCTTGGCATTCCAGGTAATAAACCAGAGTACTCTTAGGCACATTGGTGAACTGCCAAAAAAGGGGTCGACGAAACAGCTCAGTAGGGGGGGAACATGGCGTGGTCATTACGAGACCGTCGTGAATGAGGACATAATCCCACACCACACCATATGATCCTCTCATGGAGGAAGGATAGGCCAAGGGGCCAAGATGGGATGAGGATTCCCGAGAGATGGGGCTGGACCCGAATCTTGGACATTCAGGTGGTCCAACGTATCCCATTAGGATGGGAATCAAGCCACACGTAGTTCTCTAAATGTAGTTTAACGTCATACGGGATGAGGAGGGGACCAATATACCCCTAAACAAGGGAGGTGTATGGTATGGCGAAGAAGCCAACGTGAATGAGGACGAAGTCCTATGTCACACCACACGATCCTATAAGATAGGACCTGGGCCGTCGCCCGAAAAGGCCAAGGGGCCTGAGGCTGAGCCTCGGTCAGGAAGGCCTGACTGGCTTGCAGTTTAACGTCTTGCAAAGAGGACGAGGGGCCAGGGGCCCAAGGAGGCCAAGGGGCCTGAGGCTGGGCCTCGAAAAGGGAGGTGTACGGCATGGTACATGATCCCGACGTGAATGGAGGACATAATCCCACACCACACCGTACACTCCGAATAAGAGGTGACCTGGGCCGGGGGGGGCCCAAGAAGGCATTGGGGCCTAAGGTCAGGCATCAGTTAGGAAGGCCTGACAGGTCTGCAGTTTAACGTCCTACATGAGGACGAGGGTCGGGGACCCGAGAAGGCCGAGGGGCCTGAGGCTGGGCCTCGAAAAGGGAGCGTACAGCATGGTGAAGAAGCTGACATGAATGAGGACGTAGTCCTATGTCACACCGTACACCCCTATGGGGAATTGGGGCCGTGGGCCTGATACCTAGTACCACCCAGGGGAAGTTTATCACCTCGGGATGGGGCGGAATGAATCACTGCACTTGATGTCTGGGACATCTGGGGGTGGACCCGAAGATCCAGGACACTGTTGACCATGTTCGAAACACATCGTTCCTATGGTGACCCTATATGGGAGCAACAAATGAGAGTCAACCGCTGACCAAATTCGCAACGCGGGACTTGTATCGGCTTGTTGCTTGAAAACCCTAGGGGGAATTGGCCCGTATCGGTAGGAGAGACCTCGGGGGTAGTATCCAGGCCGTTCTTGGGGATCCCTCTGGGTGTGAAAAAAAAATGATGGAATCCCATTCAAGGAGTGGGAGAAGCATAGCTATATCCATCCACGAAAGGGGAGAACACCTCCAGGGGGGAATGTGCAGCCGGGTCGAGGCTTGCTCGATGTGAGTTGGGGAAAAAGTGTGAACCCTGCCATGTCTTGACCCGAGGGGAAGATTTTGGCTTTTGGGCTGGGCCAACGGACAAAATGTCTGGGCGTTACTACGTATCTCATGAGGATGAGAATCAATCCATACGTAGTTCTTGAAGGCCATGTAGTTTAGCGTCATGCGGTGAGGATGTGGAAGGAATAGAAGAACGGGAGTGGGCACATGGTGCGACCCTTACAATCCTTGTGCGAGCGGGGTTGCATGGGTGGGGCCAAGAAAGCCTACTCCCTGCTACACAAAGATCCTCCGAGGAAACAATTCCCAGGGGGAATAGTAGAAGGGAAAAGCTTGGGGATGGGCTCAAGACGGGGTGTCCGAGCATTCCTACGTATCCCATAAAGATGGGAATCAAGCCATACGTAGTTCTAGAAATGCAGTTTAACATCATGCGGGACGATGAGAAGCATCTCATTAGGGGATATGTACAGTATAACGAGTAATCCGACGTGAATGAGGACGTAGTCCTACACCATACCGTACAATACCACAAGAGGGTAGGTCGGAGAAAACTAGGGGGCTTGGGGCCGGACCGCGGTCAGGAAGACCTGACCAGCTTGCTGTTTAACGTCTCGCGGTAAAGACGGGGGCCCGGGGCCCAAGGAGGCCAAGGGGCCTGAGGCTGAGCCTCGGTCAAGAAGGCCTGACCGGCTTGTAGTTTAACGTCTTGCAGTAAGGACAGGGATGCAGTTTAGGGTCGTGCGGGACCATCTCGCAGTTTAGGGTCGTGCTGGACCTTCTCGCAGTTTAGGGTCGTGCTGGACCTTTTTTTCCCTAGGAAAAGTATCGCTTGAGGAACTTGGAATTGGTGGGAGGGGTTATACGCTCTTCATCCGTGGTCACCAAGGAGTATGCTCCATTGGGGTAAACTTTATGGATGATATAAGGCCCTTCCCATTTGGGTTCTAACTTGGGCAGTTTCCTACCAGGAATCATTGGCGCTCGAAGGGACAGTACCAGGTCGCCCTGTAGAAAAGAGCGGAGATGAACCTTCTTGTCAAAGGCTCTCGCTATCCTGTCCTGATGCCTTTCCAGATTGTGCGGGGCACGAAGCCGGTTCTCGTCCAGTGCTTCTAATTCAGCCAGACGCATCTCGGCCACCTCATCTGGTGTCTGGTGGTCATAAACTGCAGTGCGTAACGACGGCAGCTGGATCTCAATGGGTAGGACGGCCTCAGCTCCATACACCAGGGAATATGGGGTCACCTGTGTAGAGTTGCGAGTCGTCGTCCAGTAAGCCCAGAGGGCATTGGGGAGCTTGTCCGGCCAACTTTTCTTGTTCTGACCAACCATCTTCTGTAGAATGTTTGAGAGGGTCTTGTTGAACGCCTCGATCTGTCCATTCACCTGCGCGTGGTAGCGGGAGGTATGGTTCGACCAGATGTCGTACTTAGCGTACAATTTCTTCAATTCAGCTGCTCGGAACTTGGTGTCGTTATCGGTGAGGACGGCATGAGGGACTCTAAACCGATGGATAACATTGGAGCTCACAAAGTCAACGATGGAACGGGCCTTGACCTCTTTGAGGGGAACTGCTTCTGCCCACTTGGAGAAGAAATCTGTAGCAGTCAGGATGAACATACACTGGCGGGCTGTTGCCGGTGGATACGGTCCCACTACATCAAGTCCCCATACCGCAAACGGCCAAGAGTACTTCGTGGGGTGGAGGGGCTCCGGCGGCCGATGCAAGAAGATGGCATGTGCTTGGCACGCGTGGCATCTCTTGGCATATCCAATACAATCGTGGATCATAGAGGGCCAAAAGTACCCTAACCTCCGGATTTGATGGGACAGTTTCGGCCCAGCTTGATGGGCGCCACAGGAACCGGCATGAACCTCTTGCATAACTTGAGGTATCTCCCCTCCCTGGATGCAACGGAGGAGGACACCATCGAAACTCTGCTTATAAAGGATCTGTTCAAGACTGAGGCCGCTATGGAGGGTAAATTGCAACGCGCGGCGTCAGATTCGCTCGCGTTCGGCCCGGTCGTCCGGGAGTTGACCATTTTGGAGATACTCGACAAAAGGTGCTCTCCAGTCGAGGGTGGTTCCAACCACTGCGTTTGATGAACCCGGGACTCCCGATATGGAGGGTCCGATGGTGAGATGACTTACCAGCAGGCTATCACGGTCCTCTTGGGTGACGGGGGCAATGAATCTCCGGTGGGCCACTTGTATGACCAAATCATCTTGCTCAGGTTCTGCGAGCGATGCAGCTAAGCCAACCAGGGCATCTGCTTGGCCGTTATGCGACCGTGGGACATGGGTAACCTCTGGTCGAGGAGAGAACTGGGCCATTAGGCGGAGGGCATACTCCAGAAACGGTGCGAGCTCCGGCTTCCTGACAACGTAGTCGCCATTAACCTGTTTGATTACCAGCTCGGAATCTCCCTTCACATGTAGATGGGGCACATGGATCTCAAGGGCCAACTCGAGGCCGGTGATGAGAGCTTGGTACTCTGCCTCGTTGTTCGTATAGCCTTATGATAATAGGAACGAGTATGGCGGATGGCTTGCGTCGGGGTAATGAAGACAATACCCAGGCCCACTCTGTTGAGCTTGGGATCGTTGAGCCTCCTACCAGTGGGACTCCAGGAGGCACCGTCGAAATGCATTTGCCAACACGTGACAGCATGATCGACTGAGAGGATCATCTCATCAGGGAAATCCAGGTCCAGGGATTGATCTGTAGAGGTTGGATGGGCAGCTAAAAAGTCTGCCAACGCCTGTCCCTTAATGGCCTTCTGGGGTACAAACCTGATATCAAACTGCTGGAGAATCACTGCCCACCGTGCTAGTTGGCCAGTCAGCATGGGATGGTTCAGGATGTACTTCAGTGGGTCTACCCGAGAGACCAATTGCACCTCATGGTGCTGCAGGTAATGTCGCAACTTCTGCATGGCGAAGACGAGCGTAAGACAGCTCTTTTCGATAGGGGAGTATCAGATCTCCGTATCGAGAAGCATGCGGCTGAGATAGTAGAGACTATTCTCAGTACCCTCGTTGTTCTTCTGGGAAAGCAGCGCACCGAGGGATCTCTCCAGGGTGGTCACATAAAGGACCAGCGGCTTTCCGAAGATGGGTGGCATCAAGACCGGAGGTTGGAGCAGATACTGCTTGATTTCCTCGAAGGCGGTCCGACACTCCTCATCCCAATCGTAGGCAGCGCTCTTCTTCATGAGCCGGGAAAAGGGCTTACACTTGCCGACCAGATTCGTAATGAATCGGTGTATATAGGCTAAGTGGCCTTAAAGGCCTCGAAGCTCCCAAATGTTGCTCTGGGGAGGCATTTGGCTGATGGCCTTGATCTTCTCCGGGTCGATCTCGATACCTCGGTATCTGACAACAAAGCCCAGAAACTTCCAGGAGGTGACCCTGAAGGCACACTTCAGCGGGTTCATCTTCAGGTGATGGGAACGGAGGAAACCAAACACTTTCTCAAGGTCTTCGATATGGTCCTGGCACTGGCATGATTTGACTACGATGTCATCCACGTAGCATTCCACCAATGTCCCGAGAATCGGTTTGAATATGCGATGCATGGCCCTCTGATAAGTGGCACCTGCATTTTTCAAACCGAATGGCATTACCTGGTAGCAAAAGGTACCTTGGGGAGCCCAGAAGGCGGTGGAATCCTCGTCTTCGGGGGACATCCGGATCTGGTTATACTCAGAATACCCATCCATGAAAGAGAGGGCTTGGAACCCGACCGTGGCGTCAATCAACAGTTCCATCACCGAGAGTGGGAAGTCATCCTTTGGGCAGTGGCGATTAAGATCGCGGAAGTCGATGCAGACTCTGATCTGCCCATTCTTCTTCCTGACTGGCACAATGTTGGCAAGCCACTTGGGGTACTGGACCTCCTTGACGAAGTTGGCTTTGATTAGCTTGTTGACTTCGGCCTCAACCATAGCACCATGAGAAGGGTGCATCTTCCTGGGAGGTTTCTTAAACCCACGATGCTTTGCTGGGAGGCCCAGGCGGTGAACGGCTACCTAGGGATCTAGCCCTGGCATCTCGTTGTAACTCCAAGCAAACACATCACGGTGCTGTTTGAGGAAGTCCACGTATTGTCGTCGCTCCTCGGGGGACATGGCTGCACTGATCAATGTGGGTTTCGGATCTACCTCGCTACCAAGGTTCACCTGTACCATTTCATCAACCGTGGTAGAGACGCCTTCTTCAAAGGCGGGGGGAGCATCCTCCAGGTCTTCCTCCCCACCTGTGGGGGGACTTCCCGCGATGGAAGATACTTCTGGGCTATCAAAATCCGAGGGGCAGCTGGCGCCGTCTTGGGCAGCAGCGGTCATCACATCGGGAGACTCGCTTGCCATCAAGACCATAGCAATGAAGGCAGTCGATCCTATCCCATCTGGCCTTCAGCCTAAAGGGCCACGTTTGATGATATCAAAGCAGTGGTGACGTGTCGGCCTGAGTCGGTTAATTCCAGCCCGGCGGAAGAGACACGTATGGCGCACCGCCGTTGTCATAAGTTTGACGTCCCGGTACCGTACAGGGGTAGGGGGTTCCGGGATGACTTGAGCCTGGTTGATGTAGGAGTACGAGGTGATTTTCCATCGTCGCTTGGACACGGGAACATGCCTTCCTTGCGTACCTGAAACAACAAAACATTGCCCCATGTCCGGGGTCGTGGCCTCCAACCGGTGGATCGGGAGGATGTAGGCGCCATCCATGCTTGCCCAGGGGTCACTTGTGACTGGGGCGGGTTCATCCTCGCTTACAAGGATTTGCTTATCCTTACTTTTGTAATAACCCGCATCCAGATAGCGGGTCTCACAAGAAGCGAAAGGGGACGCGTCTCCTTGGAGCACGCCTACTCGACCGTTGAGCGAGTACTTGAGGAACTTGTGATACGACGAAGGGACCGCTGCATGCAGATGGAGCCATGGCCTACCCATAAATGCGTTATAGACGGTGTCCTGAGAAACAACCATGAACTCGGTGCTGGTAATTAAGCCACCGAACTGAGTCTTCAGGTGGATCTTGCCAACTGGGGTTTGCTCTGTCCTATCATACCCCTGGATCCTGAGGTCAGAGGGGGTTAAATCACCTTTGGACAGACCCAGCTTTCGCAGCGTCTGGGTCGGAATTAGATTGATTCCGGAACCTGTGTCAACGAGGCAGCGGCGGACTTCCACACCGTTGAAGTGGCCAGTGATATACAGCGGGCGAATGTTCCCCTGTATAGGAGGGTCCTCATATTCACCTAAGAACAAGATAACCGCCTGAAATTCAGCATTTTCAATCGTTTCGGTATGGAAGGCTTCTGCAGCTACTACCTCCGTATCGAACTGGAGGGGGCTCCTTAAGGCCTCGAGAAGTGCCTCGCGCATTTCAGATGACAGGCGAAGGGCCTCAAGGATGGAGAGCCTCGCCGGAATGCCGTCCAGGTGCTACAGCATCGTACTTTCGTGCCAAACGCGAGCCTCTACTTACAGGAGGTCGTTCGGCATTTGGAGGCACAGAGGGTTCGGCTGGATGAACCGGCGATTGACTAGTACTGGGTACACCTTGCTGCCTACTAGTAGAAGCCTGAAGAGTAGTCACCGGACCAGGATCGGACAGCGGAGGCTAGCCTGTAGGCGGGCAAGACTGACTGTGATACGGACGAGGCGGCTCCCCCCGATCCAATAGCACGAACGACGGTGGAGGTAGAGCCGAGGGTGTTAGATGGGTCTGCGCGTGCTGAGATCTGCGCTGAGCCTGCTGCCTGGTCTCGGTAGCATGCACGGCTTGGCCACAAGTGCCTGCTGACGTGCCTCGATGACCGGCGTGATTGCGATTCCGCTGACGTTGACGTTGGCTGGAAACGTTGGGGAGGTCTGCCTGGAATTCCCCCTCATCGGGGGTCATATAGGGCTTTACCAGCTCCATGGTGTTAACCGAAGCGTACCCTTGGCTATCGCTCGAGGAGTCATCCACCGCTGGGAAGATTCTGGGAGGAATCCCCATTTCAGGGGGCATAAAGTCGCCGAGAGTGAGGGATGACGACGGCACAGGCGGTGCACGTTGCTTCTTCTTGCGTCGCCGCTGCTTGCCCTTTTGGGAAGGGGCCGACTGTGAAGATGATGCGGAGGCACCGGCTACTTCTTCTGAAGGTTTCGACTGCTTCAGGCGCGCCCGGATGATACCATGGGCACGGACGACGGTTTTTCGAGCCATCCAATCGTCGTATTTCTAGGATCCACGGCTAGGGACCTGCTACCACTCACCTTCGCTGTCGCTGCCGATTTCTGATCCTGCAAAGACACCTACCACTTGCGCTGGTGCTGGGCCCAACTTAACTATGTTGTTGTTGACCTGGTCTTGAAGCCAGTCCTTAAACACATAGAATTGTTTGAGGGTGTGCCCCAGGATCCGATGATAAGGGCAATAGTTGGGGTGATCAGTGAGATGCCCCTCTACCGGCCTTCTGCACTCAGGCAGGCGCACAATCCCTTGCTCTAGAGCACTTCGGAAGTAGCCAGGGACCTGATTTTCGTTGAACGAATAGGTCTGGTACGTTCTTTCCGGATAGGGGGCCCTGGGGGCCTGGCCCTGACGAGGGGCCGGAGGGGCCTGCCGAGGAAGCGGCGCCTGATTGTCTCGCCTAGGTGGCGATGGTGCGTTGCGCGGGGGAACCTGTCGGTTCTGAGGTGGTCGTTGCTGGGCAGGAGCCTGTGCTTGAGGTGGAGGACCTCTGCGGGGTTGCGGGGGTGGTGCCGCCGGCAGCAACTCCAGCTTCCTCGGGGCTTCTATTTGAGCCACCGCGGAGGGTTCAGCCCTGGCGGTCCTCCTGGATGGGATCATAGGGGGCAACAAACGTGCCTGACTATCCTGTTGCAGGGCTTCCTCGAGGCGCTGGGCCTTATCCGAGAAATCTCTGAACCCTCCAGGGTAGTTATGGGTAATTAGGGAGGGTAACAGCTCTTTCTTGACGTTCCCCACACACATCATCAGTAATTGCTCCTAAGTCAATGGCATATCGAGGGAATACGTAAGTCCCTTCCACCGGGTGATGAAATCTTCTACCTGCTCATTAGGGCTCTGTTTGCACTTGAAGAGGTCTGCAATGCTGGTCTTTCATGTGGTGGAGCTGAACTGGTATAACAACTGCAGGCGAAGATCCTCCCAACCAGTCACCGATCCGATAGGAAGCTGGTTGTACCAGACGAATGCCGGACCTTCCAATGTCTGTACAAAACATCGGAGTTTGGCGGCTTCTTGCTAAGCCGGGGTCCCCAGCATGGGGCCACACCTAGAAGAGAAATGAGCCAAGTGCTGGGGCGGGTCCCCTGTCCCGTTAAAAGGCAAGAAAGTGGGGTTCCCAAAACCCGGAGGTGCGGGCATATCATCCACCCACGCGGGATAAGGCTTGCCATCCGGTGGGACCGCCACCTGCCGCGTTTCCAACGCTTCGAGGCGGGCTATGAGCGCCGCGATAAGATCCTCCCGGTGGGGGTCCCTGTCTTGATGGGGATCCCTAACCACAAGTGCATTTCCAGGTTCTTCAACACGGTAGACGGCTTCGGCCGCTCGTGGGTCAACTGGTTGGACGGCCTGCGGGGCGACTGGGGGAACCCGGATTGGATTCTTCATATTGCCCCGTCGCTCTGGGGGATTTGGCGAAATGTATCGCGCCCTCTTGCCACATGTTCCGGCTTCTGCCCTGTCTGCGGCAGTAGCATGATCAGGTTTTCCCGGAGGCATCTCACTGGGGGGGAATTGTTCCTGCCCCTGCTGCCCCGGCCTGGGATTACCATAGTCGGGTCGCCGCTCTGCGGCGCGCTCAGCCAAGAGTTCGTCAACCAGCCTCTTCTACTCAGCAAGATGTTGGTGTAACGCGGCCTTCTCAGGATCCTCTTCTGTCTTCTGCGCAGAGGTAGACGGGTCAGAGTGCTTGACAGCTCCGACGTGCTCCTTACCCTTGCCGGTGTTTCGACCAAGTACCAGCGATTCGGTGGGTACGGGGAGGCCTAGCAGGTTCCTCTGCTGATGGGTAACTCTCCCTGATGGGTCGAGCAGTGGCGGTACGCCCTCAGGTGGTAAGTCTCCATCAAGGAATTCAAGCTCATCTTCCTTATCCACAGCGTCGGCCATGTGGACTGCGACCCCTCTTGAGGGCATGTCCTCGATGTCACATAGAGAATCGGGCTGCCGTCGAATAGGGTCTAAGTGGAGAGCGGCATAGTGTCCCCAACCACGGACTTGGACATGGGGGGTGGCTTCCCAGATGATTCTGCGGAGTGCTTTAAGACTCTGAACGCATTTTCGTTGAAGGGCGCTCTGGTGGCCTGGCGACTCAGGGTGCTGGGCCACAAGGAGTGCGGCTGCATCGATCAGGCGGCACTACTCGCCGATTTCTTTGAAGTGCTCTCGACTTCTGGGGTACACCACCCGTTCATAACGGAGGCGGAAGTGTGTCTCCCATAGGGTTTGACAAAAACACCCCACTTCTTCAGGGGTAAGAGACTCCGGTACGCGAAAATTCAGTGCTGCCGTCGGCCAGAACTTCTCCGGGAAGTAATCCACTGCAAGAATACTCCAGAAGCTCCTGGGCTCGGACTCAGGGTATGGCCCTGTGTTTCCCCACTCATCGACCGGGGGCGGCTGAGGAACCGGTAGCGGTACCGAGGCGGACCTCTGGGATAATAAGCTCGGCGGTGGAGAATACGGCAAACGAGCTGACTGGCCGCCGAATTTCGGGCCATCCTCCAAAGAGTGAGGTGACCTGGCCAAGATGTCACGATACGACGGGCTGATAATCACAGCTTCCGAAACAGGAGCCGCGGCCACCGGCGACAGGTCGTGTCGTCGCTCTACCATCGTTGGCCCCCAAAATAACTCTCTGTGATCTCTGGTAGAGGTAGAGGGCTCTTCTGGTGAAAGAGGCGGTGATTGCGCGGTCGAGACCTGTGGAATTCCCAGGATTTCTTCCTCCTGGATGTACCTGCAGAGAGAGATGGGAATCTGGTAGACCTCAAATTCTGGGAGAATGAGGCTAACGCGTCTGGTTCCTGCCCTAGTCCTTGATACGGATGAGCAGGGAGAAGGTTCCATCGCTGAATCGCATTCCTCTTCCGAGTTGGAGAAGTAGGCAGGTTTGATCTCCACCTGGGCCTTCCCAAGATTCTTCTTGTGGTGGCGACGACCCGCTCTTCTGCCCCGGGGCGGCTCTTCGGGACAGGGTTGATCCTTATTAGGCAGCATCGGGGCGGCGCTGGCGCCGTGGCGGAGAGGGCCCCCACTCGAGATAGCCGGGGTGCGAGGGGCACCGGGGCAAATGTCGAAGGGTACATGGGGAGGACCTCCATGAACAGTACCCATGTGGGCGGGGCCTCTGTTGGCATCGACAGGAGCATGGGGAGGACCTCCATTTCCGATGCGAGTGGAGTGAGGCTGACCGTCACTCCTCGAGTTGCTGGGGCGAAGAGGACCTTCGCCGGTTGCAGAGAGGACGTAGGGAGGGCCCCCACGTTGGAGAGGGACCGGATGGACAGTGCCTTCAGGATGGCGGCCGGGGGTAGGAGGATGGACTCCATACCCTGTATAGTGGGTGCGGGAAATGTTTCCGCGCTGAGGGTCACTGCCGCGGGGCAGGTCTTCCTGCGGGATGGGGGTAGCACGAGGCATGCCTCCATGAAGAACCTCGAAGCGGGGAAGGCCCACGCTCTGTGGAATAGTGGTATGGGGAGGACCTCCGTACGGGATGACATTACCGTGGGTTAGCTCGTGGCGATCACCACTTGGGCCTGCAACCCGGAGAGTCAACCCAGCCTGCCCGTGGGGCGGTTGGGGTCTTGATCCTGGTTGGGTGAAGGAGTGCCCCTGCTCAGTGTATGCAGGGGCTTCACGATGCACGTCGGCGGTGGCTCGGGCCATTGTAGCTGTCGATGTCGACGCGCCCGGGCGAGCGTCCTCAGCCCGGGCCCGGCGCTGACATCGGGTCAGGCGAACGGGTGCAGGTGGTGCAGGGATGTAGCCTGGCTACTCTTCCTGTGGGGCCGAACGGCGGCGCTGACGCGGCCAGGCGGGAGCTCTCACCTGGGGCCCTCGGGTCATGGCCCTAAGCGGACTGAGCCGGACGGCGCCCGCCTCTTCAGCGTAAGGCGAGGAGTCGTCAAGGCGTTCCGGAGACAAGCTCCCGAAACGGTTGCATGTTGGGGTGGGGAGCAGGGGCTCCCTGCACGGCCTATTAGGGCCGCGTTGACGGCGGGGCCTGGAGGCCTCCAGGTCCAGGCGGGCCATATCCCGGGTTGGGATGACCCCTTCTTCCTCATACCTGCGCACGAGGTTGTTGATCACCCTTCGCTGGATGACTTCTGATGGGGAGAGGGGGCGTGGGCGCCCCGTATTCCGCGATGTGGCGGCCGTCGTGGTGGTAGCGGTGCTACGTGGGGTGGCCGTCGTGGTGTTGCCCCTGCCCCTGCGTGGGCGAGGAGCGGATGGTGACCGCATCTCTGTAACAGCAACCTGGTTCCTGGCAAACGAAGGGATCAACTCGTCAGTACTGAGAGGAAAAGGATTGACAGCCAGTGCCCCAGCGTCCTTCCATTCTCCACGTCTGTAAGAAGGATCCACACCAACACGCTGCAGAGCGGAGTGCCCCACGTTATACTGCCCCGACTTCCGGTGAGTTTCACGACAGGCCCGCTATTTGCTTGGCGGGACCAGGCACCAGATATCTGGATCTGGTGACACGTCAATCTACTGGTGTCTCGAACGCTAATAATCTCCATATTGAGGAGAAGAACTTCACATCGGGTTCACCATTTCTGTTTCCGACGCTTTCGCCGGGGCGCGCGCATCCGTCTGTGGAGGACGTGCTGCTTGTTGCCCCGCATTCCCTCTTTCCAAAGGTGGGCGGCATTCGCTCCTTATTCAGGGACATCTACTCCTTGATCGAAACAGGATGATGGGATGTTGGTTCTTCCTTCCGTGGATTCCTCCTCAGAACTCATCACCTAGTCCGGGTCTCCCTCATAGATTTAATATGTAGTTCGTGAAACTCTTCCCAGTTCCATGTTTCCATGGACGCCGGTTAATTACACTGCTTCTGTCGGGACATTCCAAAGGGTACAGTCAGGGCAGCAACCTTCAGTCAGGTGAGTAGTCACGTTGAGGCATCAGTAGCATGTCTGGATGCTGGGGTACCTGGCATGTCTGTCTGTTATCCTTGGTAACAAGGCTTCTCGAGGGCGTGGAGGCCCGAGGCATCCCACATTGAGTGCGGGGAATTATATGTCACATACACATATCTGAGGTTTTCCTCAGCTTCCCGTGCTCAACACAGGGTATGTCGCGGGTTTAACGTCTAGCGGAGACGGATCAACCCAACCAGAGCATTAGCTAGGATAGATCGGATTGAGGGATCCTCCTTGAAGGGATGTCGATACCGGGGCCAGCCCATGGATGGCTGTGAAGAAGAGCGCACCGACATGGTCTCACCGGGATGAGATGGTCCGGGCGAGAATCAGGACGGGTGATATGTTGATGAATAGAGTAGAGGGAGAGTGAAATGGGACCATCGCAGGGGCGACGGTGAAGTTGGGCTTGAGCCTTGACGAGGCTTCCTACGTATCCCCGTGGCAGGGAATCAAAGTCCGCGTAGTTCGGGATGGTGCCGGTAAATAGACGTGAAGCTGGACCTTAGCCCGATGAATGTCGTCAGCGAACCAACGTGAAGGTGGACCTTGGTCCGATGGGCATCGTCAGCGTACCGACGTGAAGGTGGAACTTGGTTCGATGGGCATCGTCAGCGTACCGACATGAATGTAGACCCGTGGGTCCACTAATGGTGGGCTTGAACCTTGGGAAGGTTTCCTACGTACCATGCCTTGATATGGATCAAAGTCCTCGTAGTTCAGGGAATACAGTTTAAAGTCATGCGGGACGATAGTGAACCCTGACGTGAATGAACGACGGGCGGTGGGTGTCGGCGAACCAACGTAAGTGAGGGACCTTGGTCCGATGGGAGTTGGTCTTGAACCTCTGGGAGGATTCCTACGTACCATGCCTTGACATGGATCAAAGACCTCGTAGTTCGGGGTGGTCACAACGACTTGCTGTCGGACTAGAATTGCAGTTTAACGTCGTGCTGGATGTCGGTAGAACTAGACGTGAATTGGATGATGGGTGGGCTTGAACCTGGTGGAGGCTTCCTATGTACCACGCCTTGACATGGATCAAAGACCTTGTAGTTCATATGGGGCTTTGTCGGTGGACCGACGTAAAAGTGGACCTTGGTCCAATGAGTGGTGGGATTGAACCTCTGAAAGGCTTCCTACGTACCATGCCTTGACATGGATCAAAGACCTCGTAGTTCAGGTGGGAATGGGTGTGCAGTTTAATGTCATACGGGACAAAGGGGGGGTACAGTTTAACGTCATGCTGGACGAGGGCGAAACTCGACGTGAATGAACGACCGAGCAATGTGGCTTGAACCTCATGGAGGCTTCCTACTTACCATGCCTTGACAGGGATCAAAGTCATCGTAGTTCTCTAGGATGGGTCGCAACGGCTTACCACTGGACCAGAATGCAGTTTAATGTCATGCTGGACGGGGGTGATACCCGACGTGAAATGACGGGTGGGCTTGAACCTCATGGAGGCTTCCTACGTACCACACCTTGACATGGATCAAAGACCTCGTAGTTCTCTAGGATGGGTCACAACGGCTTACCACTGGACCAGAATGCAGTTTAACGTCATGATGGACGGGGGTGAGACCCGACGTGAAATGACGGGTGGGCTTGAACCTCATGGAGGCTTCCTACGTACCACGCCTTGACATGGATCAAAGACCTCGTAGTTCTCTAGGATGGGTCGGAACGGCTTACCACTGGACCAGAATGCAGTTTAACGTCATGCTGGACGGGGGTGAGACCCGACGTGAAATGACAGGTGGGCTTGAACCTCATGGAGGCTTCCTACGTACCACGCCTTGACATGGATCAAAGACCTCGTAGTTCTCTAGGATGGCTGGTCAGGGTCGGTGCCCACTCTAAGCCCATGTGAGTCATGCTCGGTGTGAGAAACAAGAGGTTGCAAGGACCTGACGATCACGTCGCGAAGGATTCGTCCGTGAGGAGTGAAGAGTGGCTTACGCGTTAGGCGGCCCATGGTGCTGGGACTTACTCCAGGATGGAGGCCCGAAGTGCGACGAAGCGCCGGAAAGAGGGACCTTGGTCCAATGATGGGAGGTTCCTCGTTCCCTATCACGCCCTCCACTGACCTTGGTAGTGGGGAAGTACAGAGATGCACGGGTGCAATCATCCGTACGAAAGGTTAGGGGCTTACGCTCTGAGGCAGCCCTTCCCCTACGAACATACGCCACTCCGACAAGGAGGATCTCATTCCATGTGCGGAAGAGTTCCATTCCCGTGGAGACGAGTGGTGTAAAGAATGTTCGAGCTGGGGGGACCCTTCGTGAGGGAGATGAGGTTGGGTCATAGTTTAACGTCATGTGTTGAGGATGTGGTGCTTGGCAGTTTAACGTCCTGCAGCTCAGACGAGGTGGGTTCACTCCACCCCCTAGTACTTACATAACCGGTACCCTCTGGTCCTTGGGGAAGGGAAGGTACCAGTAAGGCCATGGTTAAGGGGGGTCGTGGAACGAACCATCGAGGGGTCCACGTTAGCGTGGCTATGCGAAGAAGAAATAGCCGTTAGCGTGCCTATGCGAAGAAGCATTAGGCGAAGCAACGCTACGGGTGGTATTGTCCACGGGACTTTGAAATCACATCGTGCAAACCTGGAGGGTCGCACGGGAAGAGGAATGGCTAAGCAGAGGAGTGTGCTTCGCGAAGTGGAGTGCCTTGGCCTTAGCATGGGGCATAGGTGTGAGTGGAAGGTGCTTCGCGAAGTGGAACAGTGTTCGCAGAGCACTGCCTCGTGAAGAAGGGGTGCCTCACGAAGCAGGGTCCTGTGAAACAGTATGCTTCGCGATGTGTAGCGATCCTGCCTTAGCATCAGGATCACTAACATGGGTTGGGTGTTTTGCGAAGCATAAACGCTCCGCGGATGCCCGGGTTCCCTTGGGAATCCCCTTCCTTCGCGAACGCCCTTGAGCTTCGCGAAGGGAATCCCTCTCGGAAGAGGGGCACAAAGAGAGACAAAGTAGAGGCGTCTCGCGAAGTAGAAATACCTCGCGGAGCTCATGATTCCCGGGGCAAAGAGTGCTTCGCGATTCAGGAGAGGAGAAGCTGAAAGGTCGTATTGTCTGTCCCGGGACTCAGGGGGAGTCCAGTATTTATAGGGAAGGGGCGCCGTGAAGCAGAACTCACGCGCCGCCTTCGGTGCTTCGCGGCGCGCTCGCGAACGTCAATGTCGTTCGCGGAGCATTACCGCCTCTGGAGCTTCGCGGCGGCTCGCGAACGTCAAATGGGTTCGCGGAGCATTACCGCCTCAGGAGCTTCGCGGTGGCTCGCGAATGTCAAATGGGTTCGCGGAGCATTACCGCCTCAGGAGCTTCGCGGCGCCGCCATGGTCGGGGCGCTTCGCGATGGGGCTTCGCGGCGGAGCTTCGCGAGGCAGCGCGCCGGCCTTCTTTTTCATTCCTTTCTTTCGGGCCACATTTTTGGCACCAACAATATATATAAATAAAAAATAATATTGTAAATAATTACATAGAGTGATAGAGATCAGTACTCGCAAAAATGTTAATGAACAATAAAAAGTTAAATAACTAAAAACCAAATATATTTTATGATTTAAAATACCATTTTATTTATCAGATATGAATGTAATAGGGAAACATTTTTTATTCAATATGTTTTTTATTAATTTTAAAGAATTATAATATTGTCTATAAATATGTGTAAATATACTTACTTTGTAGATTTTCATTTCATAATCAAAATATTAACCTCTTGTTGCACTTTGGTCAATTTCCAATTTATCACTTACCTCATGAAATGAATATCCATAATTTATTTTTTTATCGATGAATCATTAAAAATCACCTTTAATGTATTGAAATATCTATAAAAGACTGAAATGTATTTTCATTTGTTACTAACTATTTTATTAAAAAATTCCAGTTAACACAAGTTATTTAATATCATACAGTAATATCTAAACCTAAATAATAAAAAAACTAATTCAACATTAATATTTATCCATAAAATCATCTAAGAAAGAAGAATAATATATTAACTATAACATCACATAGTCTAGTGTTAGGAATAATACACTTATCTCTTCGAGTGTGGATTTAAGCTCTATGAACTTTTCAGATGCGGTGAGTTGTCACCTAATACAATGGTTTTCATTTTTATAAAACTATATTAATATAATTCTTATGATTCTACCAAATTGTTATGACACATAATTATAATGAAATAAAAGATAATAATGACCTTAATGGATTCCAGTATATTTTATATTTAGTCCAAAAAATATTTGAATGGGTTCTTCCTCAATTAACTCTTTCATAAACTAAATAAATGGGTCATTTTACCATAATCATTTTTTAAAAATTATCCTTAATCATGTTATATTTCCATATTTTTTTCAAAATGGGTGTTTATGATGTTGAACTTATTATCAATCTTAGACTCATAAAACCATGTTGTTATCAATAACTATTACGTTAATAAATAAAGTTATACTTCTGAAATTTTAAACAATCCTTAGATAATTCATAATTATTATAACCAAAATACCATTGGTAAAAAACTTCTTAAATTTAATTCCTGAATCTAAATAAATAAATACCTCATCAGTTTTAGTCAAACATAGGTCCATCAAATGTATAAGAGTTAACATTTAAAATAGAGCATTAACTCGGAAAATTCTTAGGTTCCCTACATTTAAGAAAAATAAAAATAAATGGATCCTTTGGATGAAATTTATATCCTTCAATTATAATATTCATTTTTATCACGAATTCATTTAATTTTGTGTTTATCTTCTACACATAAGCCATTTTCTAATTCCTTTTAGACACATTTATAGCGATACCCTTCCACAGATTTGACATGAAGAAAATTGATCCTTCTATCCATCATGGTCACCACCACTAGAGAACATTGGGAAATACATCTATCACTTATTTTGTGAGTCTAAGAGTTGGTTAATATATAAGTTGTTAATCATATTTTAGGATTCCTTATTAAGACTAATAATGATATCTTTCACTATTTCCATCATCCCATTTGGTTTCTCATTTTGACCTCATTGTATTTAATATTCAATGTTAACAAGATTCTTTTAGGTTCCATCCATTGAATAAAACCAAAAATCATAGTGTGAGAAGCAATAATTATAGATTTAAAACAATATAATTATGAAGAATAATTTATAGTATTTATAAATCATGAAACATTTTTCCAATATAATACACTATAGTTTTAACCTAGGTTAATCATTTTAATCAGCTATTAAAATCCATCATAATGATTTATAAAGAAAATATGAATTATCCTTAGAAATTCCCATGGGAGTTTCAAACCAGGTGCACAATAAGGCATATTTTCATGAACCAGGTGATGACCTGGTCAATCCCAATGTGCCCTTTTTAGATTTATTACCCCTAGGTACATCTATTCCAGAACCACTTCTATTTACAGTATCTCTACAAGAATGTTTTTATAGTATTATCAGATAATATATACCTTACATAAACCTTATGATGTTATTATATAATTATATTAAATTTTTATCATAGGGTTATATCCCCTAATATATCTTTTCCTAAATATGGTTCCCAAGATTTCTACTAAACATCTGATGATTCCAAATGTAATGAACCTGGACCCTGTATCCTAGATTTGATGTTTTTTTTATTATATTAGAATAATATACCTAGAATCACATATCAAAGGATTGAATAGTATAGTATTCTTGTTAAAATCAATGCAAAAAGGATTCCAATATTATATTTGAAAACAAAAATTAAAAAAATAATTTGTTTTTGAGATTATCATTATTCCATAAAACATAGATTTTCCTATCATTATTAGTAAAATCATACATTTATAGGGAAATAAAAAAATAAAGTTGAGATTAAATGATCAGTAAATGGTATGTATAGTGGAATCTATCATAAATCAATTAACATAGTCATTTAATGTTAAATAACTAAACCCAGAAACATTTAAATAATTTTCAATCGTAATCAATATGGAAAGATAAATAAATAAAAACAAATTCAGTTTAATCAATATATTGATTGTTATAACAGAATAAAGAATAATAAATATTCCATGTTAAGTAATAGAAAAAACATTCCATTTAATCAATAAACTATGAATGAAATTAATACATAGATAATATCATTGCAGAAAATTTCATGTATTTTAATAACTATATTCTAAATGAAGTAAATGATTAATTATTGGGCTTCATCATCTCATGTGTTGTGACACCTGTAGTATCAATACCTTTCTCAAGAAAGTTTAAAACTGATATGTAGGTATGCACTGAAACCCCATTAAACAAAAGCTAGACAATTGATTTATCTCATGAGATAAACAATACATAGAGGGGATATATATAACCAGTCCCCATCCACATCTATAGGTCCAAATTATTCTTCATATATAAAATAATTAATTTAATTCATGAACAATATTCCTTTCTAAAAAAAATTCTATTCAATAAAGAATATAGATTTCTTAATAGTTACCAAGTCAATTAAATAACATTCAATGTAAAAAACCATTTATGGATATGATAACGCTTTAAGGAATAGGTATATCGATGATAAATAATGTGGATATTTTGGGGACATTTAATGTACAATGATCATATAAATATGAATATTTCAAGGGAAGGTTATTGACTAAAAAAATTAGTCAAAAATGTGAATGATAATAAATTCATTGGTCAAAAAGATCACAAACCATACATATAAATAATAATAATTTTATCAATATGATATATCTATAATGTATTATAAATAAAATTATGGGCTTTCATTGAAGAATTGAAATAACATAAAATTCCTTTAACCACATTCTTCATGAAAATATCCTTTCAACTTTGAAAATCACTTTTTAAAACTAAAAAAATATTGAATAATTGGGAAAAAATTATTTTAAAAGTAACGTTTTAAACTTTTAAATTAATATCAAAATAAATGAGGGGTCACGACCGAATTAAATTCCATATATTCTGTATAAGTTAAAAAATATTCCGTTCACACTATTGAAAAAAGATTGCAAATATAATCATTCAGAAAGCAACAAGAAGATTATTTTAAAAAAATTAAATCATGGATAAAAATTAATTTAATAAATATTATTGTTATTGTAAACAAATTTTCAATTTTTTTAAAAACATGAATCGGGAATAAAAATAATTTTTAACTGAGGAGAAAAATGAAGTCAGATTTTATTAAAAGAATTTTATAAATCATTTTAAGATCCAAAGAGTGGGAAAATGGTAATATTACTTGAAGAAATAATAAATAAAAATGGGATAATAAAATTGAAGGGTTTTATTATCCAGTTATCAAATAATTTCATCAATGTAAATTCAATCATAAATAATATTGATTAAAATGATATTATAAAATAAACCCTAATAATTATTATAACTTTGAAGTAAAAACTAAAAAACATGAATTGAATACATGTAAAAATATTAATCCATGTAACTCAAGTATAAATACATTAGAATATATAAAAAATTAATTACACATGTAATCAATGAATATCAAATACAATGAAGAAGTAATATGACCCAATGAAAAGAAATTGAGTTATGAAATTTCTAACCACTAAGTAGTTTTCAATTCAAATCCTTAGGGATGAAATAATTTTGTTTGAAACATAAAATACCACGAAGTATGAATCTTTTATAGTATTACTTGTTAATTGATATGCATATACACTATATAAAATAAATTAATTTCATAATAATAAAATATGGCTCAATTAATGGAAATAGAGATGAAGTCCCTCACCTCAATAATCCTTTGGTTAAACATGAATTAAAATCATGTATAATGTTTTTAAAGATGTTATTAATTTCTAAAGTAAACATATTAATATTTAAATTATCATATAATATCCTCTTATAACATTTTATCGCTTGTTTATTAATAATATCTCATTGTTTTCATTATTTTAGTTTTTTATTTTTTTCACAAGAATGTTTCATCAGGAAAGTTCAGGTTCTTTTCTATAGGTTATAATTACATCATATATAGAATGCTATTAATTTTTTAATTATCATATTTACTCATTATATACATTTCTATAATCGTTCTTTACGTTTGGACATGGAAAATGAATCGCGCCAATTACACATGAGGGATGATATCATTCCATTAATGAGTGAAAGGATAATGAAGTGTGTGGTATATTCGACTCTAAAAATCAATAAAATCTCATATATATCATAGATATTTATTAAATGTATCCTTATTACCTTCCATGTAAATCATAATAAAATAATTAATCGCATCACTTCATGTGGCGGTAGTCCTCCATACACACGAATGACATTGTTATATTTTAAATGGAATGGAACATAATAAGATATATGTTATATTAAATTTAAATAATTTAAATAATATCATAAGTATCATATTCATTTTTTAAATCTATTGTTATATCTATCCTTCAATGTTTATGATATAAAACAAATTACATCGGTTCGTGTGGTGGTAATTCACCACACACATGATCGACCATTTGATTTCCCTTTTGACATAGCATAAGATAGATATGGGTCATGACCATAAAAGAATAAACTATAAACAAACAAAATATTATGAAGATATTATATAATAATGTTTGAATAATATTTTAATTATTTCTATGATGAAACAAAATTGAAATGCTCTTTTAAAAATATTACCTCTTCTCCGAACACATCTTTTGCACCAATAGACATCCTAGATTGACTTTATGATAAAACCAATAGATCTATAATGTCATAAGGGTATTATGGAAGTTTTCTGGGAAGGTGTTTCCCAAAAAAATGTATTTTGAGGTGCCAATATGTGATGAATGGGGGTGACTTTCTATAATATGGGGAGAGGTCCCAGAAAGATGTTTTTAAAAGAATCAATTACACATAGGTTTTTATCATTATAAAATACTCTTAAATGATTCATAATAAAATATTATATTTTCTATTGTCTAAATATATCAATAAAATAGGTTTTGGAAATTTTTTTGTTTCATTGTAACCCTTATCTATTTAGATTAAACCTCGATAAATCATTTTGTACCTTAACCACGATAATTATTTTTTATGGATTTTACATTTTATAATTGTTAAAAATTATGTTATACTTATTATGTAATATAAATTATTGTTATAAAAAATATTTAATCCATTTTTCCTAAATCTATTCCCAGAACTGCAATAGTCTAATTTAAATTTATACCCACAGACACGATGAAAAACCAGGTCTTGAAAGCTAATATTCTCATAAGTATAGAAGGTTTTAATATTAAAATTAAATATTAAATTGATTAAAATGACATAAACTAGTTTCATTATAATATAATTGAACTAATTTTATATGAAAAATATTTTATAATATAAATTATCCATGAGAATTATTTAAAAAAAGTACGGTTTCAGATAAAAAAATCAATATCTTTCAATATTTATCGAAAAAGAAAATATTTTATAAAAATCCCTAAAATTCATCCTAATATAATTTGATATGACGATTTAAAAAATTTCTTCATTTTATCAAATAAATTTTGTAAATATGGTAAAAATTAATTTTAAATTATTTTTTTTCGAATGTAACTAAAATGTCTTTAAAAAAATACAGTTTTTCAAAATGTATTTCTTTTATTTTAAATGATTATTAATTTTTTTAATAAATATACTACTGTAATTTTATTAATTTATATATTAATATTTTTACCCTCCAATTTATCATCTAGTTTATAACTATATAATATTTTATGGTTCATTTAGACTTAGGTTTTCATATCCTACTTGCTATCAAAGAGGTTTAATGTAATGAAATGTATTTTGTGGGTTGCTTAAGATATGACTTTCAAGTTGCATACACTATAGAATTAAAAGTACTTTTTTATAATTTTAGAGTGTTACATGAGTACTACTATGAATATGATATGGGAATAGTCCCTTTGTGGAGAGAGGGGAAATCAAACATGGGATAGAGTGTCATTATACCATCAAGACAAGTGTATTCCCTGATAATTATTATCACAGTGGAAAGATATTAAGTCCTATTTAGGTTCTAATAATGGAGTGGTATAATGATATTAAAGTAGTGGGGATTAACCATATAACTTTAGAGGGTTTAACCCTTATTATGGATAAAATAAGTGTCATCCAATAATAACATTCTGGGTGACTTGGGAGAGAATAAATATAGGGGTATCCCAATAAAGATCAAGTGTTATTATAAAGTAAAAATCTAATAATTATGTGTGGTAATTTATTGATAATTTTCCATGGATATATGACCACATTTTGGTATGTTCATGGGTGTAAAGAGACCAGTCATTTGATGGTCAAGGTGGCTTTCTGATTCAATTATATTGGTGAATCCTATTTTGTCTTCTTCCTTAGTGAATAATCGAGTTGAAATTCAGATGTCATACCAGGTGGAGTATTTGTATTGGTGTTGGGATCAATATGGTTTTTATATGATCCAAGGATAATTATGATCCAAGATGCATCGATGCTCAGTGCGAGATAAGAAGAACAAATTTGGTTAGCTGAGTATTCAATCAAATAATTACACCAAAAGTTGGGTTTCAACTTTAGTGTGGGCATGTGGATCACTCCTCATGCCATTAGTGATTTAGGAATCATTTTAGTGTGGATTTAAATTCCCACAAATTTGTTTAGGAAATAGTTTTTAATAGTTTTCATCCTAAGGGGACCTGATTAATTTTTTTTTAAAAAGTAATTGGATAGTTAGAAATATTTTTTACTAGGCTATATTACTATAAGGGAGAATTATGTCGTATAACTGGCACATTTTGTTTTAGTATGTTGGTTGTAAGAACTGTGATAGTGATTCTAATCAATTGAAAACACATTTTTGTCTCAAGATAGACATGTGTCATTGAGTTCCATCTCAATGTTTCAATGGACGTGGTGGTGATTCATGGATTGAATTTTTATTAGTAATGCACCTCTTGATTTGAGATGTGAAACATAATCTCATTAGTGACTACTACTACTTCTCTAGGACAAGAAGTTCTATAATAGGGAGGCTATAAATGCCCATTATTTTATGAAATATTAAATTCAATATATTTTTTATTTTTTATTTCTTGTTTGAGTTTTTTTTTTTGATAACTGGTATTGAGATCAAAATCCCCAGTGTTTGAACATTTTGAAGTGATGCTTTTGGATGTTTATTGAGACCCTAAAGGTGTTTCAGTTGATTTAGGGAATTTTAGGGATAGTTTGGATGTCACTATAGCTTATTTTTTTTGTATGTGCCTCACCATAGGTAGTACCACACTATTAACTAGGATGTGGTACATCCCTGTCATGTGAATATGGGGGATTATGCCCTTTGTAACTATAGAGTAGGTAATTTTATCCATATAGTTTAATTGTGGGAAATGACCAAGGATAACACATTGTAGGGTTTGGAATTTTAGTAAACAAAGATGGAATAATTACAAGGTGTTTTGGAGGGTTTTGAACTAGATTGGGCATAATACATGGGAAACCCCTCCAAGTCATGGCACCCTAGAGATGGGAATTTTAGTGGCAGTTTTTTTCTAGGGGTTTACCCTATATTAAATGGGTTGGAACAAATATCCAAGTGGTTGATTTTTGTGAGAGTTTTAGTTAAGCTGGGTTCCTCATTGGAAACAATCATGTTTAAAATACTCTTTTGGGTATTTTTTTTATATTTTTTATGTGGTTTCCCCTATTGGAAATTGTGTGAATCAAAGTTTCATGTTTCATGTTGTGGTGTCATGTGAAAAGGTTGTGGGTTAAATCCTTTAGTAATTTTTCTAGGAATATCAGGGGTCCTCGTGGGGATCCTTATTGTGTTGTGACACTATCTTTATAATATATCTAGAATACTAATGATACTCATCAAAAATTAAAACATCTCACCCCCTTCTTTGGTCTCTCTCATTATATTTAACCAAGGGTGCTATGGGGAGCTCCCCCCTCTAAATTTATTCATTTCCCCTTGAAATGTTTGATATGCTTATATTTTCCCTATAGTTTACTCATGGTGAGATCTACTCTACATTTAATTATATTTTCCTCTTGTTCAAATTAATGTATCATACAAACCATCTTAGGTTTGAGTGATGATTCTACTAGATCATGGTGGAGTCATCTAAATATAATGATGATTTTTCACAACATAGATTGAGGATATCCTTTAGTTAATGATAACATGTTGTTTTTGATTATTTTCATGTATGTTTATCACTATTTGATTTATTATTGGTTTTATTTAATGTAATTAAATTTTAAATTAAAAAAACATCATGTGATAAATATTTTTATAGAATGGTGCTAGGGGTTCCAAGGATATTTTCATTGTGTTTTTTCATGGTTTCAGTATGATTTGATGGATTATTTAATAATTAAAAGTTACACATATTTAAATTTATTATAAATTACTACATTTATTTTAATACTTATCTAATAATTTTTAAAATTAATATTGGTCCTCAAGACTTTAGGTATATTCTTGAGAGTTGATGTGATGCTAGGAAGAGCATGTGCGATGATGGATGAGCTTGGTTTGAAATAGAAATGACTCTATGAATGAGTTAGGTATTCCATGAGAATTCAAATATAGCGAATTAAAATATTTTTATTCATGTTATATGTGAACTCAAAATTGAAGGGGATTAAAATTTTATTTAAATCAATAGTTTTGTACTACCAATGGATAAAATAAAATTTTAAGGGCCCTGATTAATGCATGAACCCTTGTGTATGAGATATCCTATGATGGTGATGGTCAGGATTATAAACATGTTCCCTTTGTTATGTTGACTCAATAATGGTATAACTGAAATGGTGTGAAGTGAATTATATGTAACAGAACTAATGATATAATTTTTTAGAGGCCTCTAAGTAGGGTTGAGTGATGAATTGAGATATATGGCCTAGTAATTGGCAATGTGGAAACTGTTATATTCCTTAAATCCTTCAATCAAGGTGAGATGATCTTAGGGAAATTTTTTATCTCTCATTGAGATGAGAGTACTATGGTGGGTTTCCCCATGGTGGACTAAGGATTGGTTTTATGGGGGACCAACGTGAGATAACTTAGGAATTTAGGTGTGATCTACTCCATCGCTTGAGAGTGACTCCACTATGATATTAATTATGATTTTATTTAATATGTGATATGATTTTAATGAGGCTAAGGGGAATTATTCTTATTTATTATAAGGTGTTTTACTAAGATATAAATTTGAGATCTAGGAGCCCATATAGGGTGTATGTGTAATGATGAGACATAATGGTCCCTATAGGGTTCCCCAGTACAATATAGAATCAACATGAAAATATATGTATAAATTATTTCATATGTCACCTTATAATCTAAATCTCTAATATGATCCAAATATGTATAGTGAGGACTAGATTTTGAGATGGATGGTATAGAAACACAACCCTATAGGTTTACATTTATAGGAAACCTAGGGAGTACCTTGGAGTTAACATTATGCATTATTTATTTGTATTAATGTTGAGAACCTAGGATCTAAACATATTTCCTAATGCTATGGGATTCATGGGATACTCCCCTATATCTAAAATTCATGCTCTCTGTGATGGTGTTCATGTGTCTCTATATATAATCAAGCTATATATTTAACATTACTAGAATCCTTTGATACTCCATAGGATCTGGTAGACTCACTTGAAATATATGGGTTATCAAGGATTATACCTGGGATCTAGGTAGTGTACTAACACAGTACTATATAACATAGATGTTACCATGATCCAATGAATGCAACTCATATATATTTATCTCTTAGGGTTATCTCTTTAGAAATAATATTCATTATTATTTCTAATAGATTTCTAAATATTACTTCCTAGGAACGGCCTTGTGTCTCAAATAATTTTATTACATAGGAATAACATCAAGGAATCATTACTTTCACCAGCCATGACATGGAAATTGGGTCTATTATAGGTCTTCATGATCATGTGACATGCCTAAATACACTTCAATACTGGCCAAAATATGTATAGTTGATGCTGAATGTTGTGTTACAACCTATGGATCTATGGTTATCTATTATTTTAGTATACATAATTTATTTATTTAAATGATCATATAACATGCATTAAGATCATATTTAATTATTATTGATGAGGAATTTTTTTTTTGGTGTTTCACTTAGTTTTACTCACACCCAACATGGGTGACCGTTGAACAAGGGATCCAGAGAAGATATCACTTATAAGGGGTTCAGATATGGAAGATGCATGAGATTGGATAATTATATAAATAGGTTGGATAGAGTTAATAGATGGCTGATATGGGGATTATGGATGTCTTTGGATCCATGTAATTCTAATTATTTTATTTATTTCATATATTTGATTAACCTAGTTGGATATTATTCATTTTATACTTGCAAGAACATGGGTTTTTATAATGATATGTTTCATTCAATTTGTTATATCATGGATCTATTTACTTATTATTTTTTACTATGGTGATTAGTTATTGGGGATGATGTTGGGTTATTTATTATAATTTTCTCTCGAAGTTTTGGGGTGTAATCGACCCATGGTACCAACATAGACCCTCACTAATTGTCAATAACTCTTAGTATATAGTGAAGCATCCTTGAGATAAAGTGGGGGACGCTAATAGGGGAACTAGATGATTATTCAGTGGTGGAATGATGCTAAAAAATAAAAGTAATACATAAAATAAAAGTGAAGATGGAATTAAAATATTATTAAATGGTGAGATTAAAAAACTAAATTCATCCCCCTAGGTAATTATTGTTGAAATAGAAAGGGAAAAACTTTGTATAAAATAAAATAATTTGACCTATCTACACTAGCTAGTTAAATCATAACAATTTACCTTTTATACCATACTAGTTAATCCATGAGAAATATTTTTTATGGTTAGATCCCATGATTTTAATGGAGTGAACTAAAGTTGTTTGGTATCAATGAAACTTATTCATATAAAAATTTTGGACTTCAAATCATATCTGATATTTTTGAAATTCTATAATAAATCATCTATATAACCATATCTTTTGAGTGTAAATAAGAGGTTAAATCTAAAATTAATTATAATTTCTTGAATTCCCTTATTTTTGTATTTATTCTTGATTAATATAAAATATTTTTTCAATTTATAACATTCTATTATATTTGGAAAACTATTGTTTCTCTTATAAAGGTGATGAAAATTTAAACTTGTTAATTTATAATAAATAAAATTTATATTTTCATAATTTTATGATCATTAATGGTGAATGTATTGAAAAAATGAATTGAACACTGAATGGGATTTTGAACAGTGATTCTTCATTGGGTGATATTATACCAAAATCTAGTAAATCATTAAATATTTGGAGTGTTTTATAAGCATGATGGAGTTTAAAATCTACTTATATAATATATTCAACAACTATAAAAACATTGGAAATGAAAAATATTATTTTTATTCTTACTATATATAAAGATAAATTAAAATTTGACTTTAGTAATCGCAAGATAATTATTAAATAAAATGTTCTACTTAAATTCTATATATAAAATATTGAAAATAATGTCAAGGAAATATCTTCTTTCTGAACTCCTGAAGGATAATCAAGTAGATAAAATTTATGATATGAACATGCATAAATTGCTAAAGATAAAAAATGGTCTACAAAAGAAAAAAATTGAATTTGAAAATCCTGTAACTAATTTAATATGATTAATGGAATTAAAAATGATTTCAAATACTATTACTATAAAATGTTTAGATGTATAAATCATGAATTTCCTTAATATAAATAATATAAGAAAATAGAAATAATTTTTTTTATAAAAACATATACATCAAAAAAGGAATATATGTGATAATATATAATTAAAATTCATTAATGGATTCATGTAAATAATATTGTTTCAACTCTATGGAATAACCATCATATTAGAAGGCTAATATTTGTTTTAAGAATCAAAAATAATAATTCCATTCTTTTTTTTCTCACTTATACCTTAATCTGATGATTTTCATTTCATGAACATAGACAATGATTAACTATTCATGTAGAAAAATTTTATTCTTAAATAAGTATCCTAAATAAATTATAAAAACTATGATAATTCAGTTTTTGAAAGGAATATTTTATCTAACTAGCTCATAATATTAATATCTAGGTTTAGTAAAAAAATCCCCATATATTATGGTAGAAAACATAAATGATTTTTGTTATAATTTTTTTAATTTAAAGTTTATTTCTAGTAATTTTACTTGAGGTGATTAATACCTAAAATAATCATTGGTAGTCAAAATCATGTTATAAGAAAACACATAATTTTATGTACTAAAAAAACCCAATGTTTTATTGGGAATATTTTTCAGTTAGATCTAATAATATTGGCATGTCTAATTTTTTTTCAATATAGTATTATTGGAATTTAATAATTTTACTCTAAACTATCCAAAAATATATGTTATTAATAATTCATATGATTTTAAATATTTATATAATTCAATGGATAATCTTTTTACTCAAAGAGACTAGATCGGAATACCTAAATCTCTAATTAATATTAATGTAGGATAAAAACAATGTGTAAAAATACTAACTTGTTTGAAATTATTATAAGGAAGGACAAATAAACATAAATTCTAAATGGAAAATGAATAGAATCCTATTATAAAATAAGACTCAATAGTTATCAAATTTATATTGTCTATCAAAAATTGATTGAGGTAATGTAACATACATAGATAATTCTAAAATAATTTATTTTATATGTTATTTATTATAAATCCAAAATCAGTGCTTATCAATAATTTAATAAATATTAAATGGTTAAATCACAATCTAATAAATATATCTTTTAACTATAATTATTGTTATTATATATATTTTTATAACAACACATGTTTTTTAAAATATATTAGTCGTGTTTAAAATACCTAAAACATAAAATCTCTATTATTTAGATATTATTCAATTTTTTAATAAAAATAAATTTTGTGGGAATACATGAATTAACGAATATTAGATTTTTCATTTAAGAAAATCATATTTTAATGTAAATTATTAAATAATGTTATTTAAGAATAAATTTATTCTTTATTTCCCTAAAATAAAGTTTATTAAATTTAGGTTGTGTGATACCTTTAAAATTCTAAAAATGTAAAAATAATCATTTAATTAATTCGGTGATGTTTCTTATTCAATACCATTGGAACTTATTAACTTAAATTTTATTTTATATCATGAAAATAAATCCTTAGATGGAATTATTTTATTTTTATTTTGGTTGATATTTTTTTTATATTTAATCATATTTAATTTCTGTGGAATAAAATTGAATCTTCTGTAGCATTTATGAAAATCTATAAAATATTTAGAAATAAAAATACATAAAATTATTTCCTCAAGAAAAGATCATAGTGAATATTTTTAAAGTAACGAGTTTAACTAATTTTTTTAAATAATAGTATTAAAAATAAAGTTTTTATCCTCAGGAAACCTCATAAAAACAGTTTAGGTGAAATAATGAATAATAATTTTAAGGAAATTTGAAGAACAATGTTTTCTCAATATTACTTACTAGATATTTTTTTGGAAAAATGTTGTCAATATATTTTTATATGTCATAAAATATTTTCTATAAAAATTATTTAATGGAAAATCTAGGTGATTTATGAAATGTAATAGGGATAAAAGATAGATATTTTAATTTTTTATTTAATGACCATACCTTGAATACAGAAAATAATATTGATGAATTTAATAAAAAAAATGATGACTTATTCTTTCATAGTTACTATAATACATCTAAATATAATGAACTATTCAATAAAAAATAATAAATTATAGAATAATAAAATCATGTGTTGTTTGATTAAATTGTCCCTTTTACTCCAAATAAAACATCAATCGATAACTATAAATATTCTATAAAAAACAAGAGACATGATACTCTGATCAGCCCAATGAGGGGTGGTAATGATAAACATATTCATATTCAATGAAATTATAAATTGACAGAAACCTATGAAACTAATAGAGTACTACATAGATAGCCTAAATCCTCAAAAGGTTATCCATTATATTATTTTATTGTTTGTTTAGATGGAAGAGTTATAAGAAGATGAAATTCTTGAAATATAATATCTTTTTCTACATTTATCTTATAGATTTATACTTAGACAAATAAGGAACCATTGAGTGTGGTAATACAAGTTTTAAGAACTAAATAACTTTTTGTTCAATTTGATTGAGATAAGTTATTATAATTACTTCTGAAACCCTCTAATCATGCTATTGTTGGAAAAATTGGATTTTTCGAAATTTACATGCATATAAAGGGGAAATTACTATTAATAATACAATTTTGGTAACTAAAGGCTATAATATAGAATAAGATATTTAGTATGAAGAATCATTTGAAACCATTGTTGGGTTAAAGGCAATTAGGATTCCCCTTATAAATCTCATATGAATATTATAAATTTTCATATGTTTTTCAAATAAGATTTTGTAAATTATTTTTTTATAGGAATATTATGTTAAATAAATTATTTTCTTTGAAACTAAAATTTTTATAAATAAAATTTTCCTACTTAGAAAATAATTATATGGTCATAAACAAGTACAAGTATAATATAATGGATGAATTTTTTCTTCTTATTTATAATATATTTTTAACTAGTGGTGTAATACCATACATTGATTGAGAAATAATTATATTTATATACATATCATGTTAGAATAATTGTTAATGTTGTGATTTTTTTCAAAAACAATATGTTTTTTAAATTTTATAAAATCATGAAACAAGATAGTACATTCTGTATGATGGGTGAGTTTAAAAAATTAATCATTTGAAAATCATTCAAAAAGACATTGGTAATTTTTTAAATCAAATAATGTTCACACTATAATTTCTAAAAGATTTATACTTTAAAAAAATAATTATAATTAAACTCTAATGTGTTTTAGTATTTAATATGATGTTGATTTATTTTTGAAAATAGTTGACTAAAATTTTATTAGATAAATAATTATTGTCTTCTCATATATTACTACCAGTAAACCAAATATCATATATGTTGTGTTTATATGTGATATATTTGAATTTAATTTAAATTATTGTCTTCTTAATGATTTTAAAATTATTTTATGGTAACTTAAGTGTTTTTTTCTCTTAGTTAATTTATTAAAACCTATTTTTTCATAACTTCATATTTTAATACTGAATTTGGGCCTTTTATATTATATACAAACATATCCTTTGGAATCTATCATTTATAGGGAATATAATTGAATTATTATTCAGTAATGAAATAATACTTTGTTTCATAGTGTATAACTAAATATAAATATATTGAAACTGTTAGTTGTTCTGATTAATTGTAGTGGATTAAATACATTTTGAAAGACTTTGGATTTATTATTATGAATATTCAAAAAAAAATTTGTAACACTGGACAAATAAACAATATAAATAATCTTATAAACTATTATAGTTCTAAGATCACTAATATATTTCATCATTTATTAAGATAAAATCCTCATAAATACTGATATATCTATTTATTTGGTTAACACTGAACATTGTTTTGTTTATCAATTAGTTAAACCCCTTTCTTAAGATCATTTAGATTTATTAGAAGTGTATTGGATTTCTTTAAATTTAACATAATTTTTTATTTTTTATTTATATTATTATTTTTTTAATCTTCTATATTAATAATATTTTTCTTTTAATAATACATATTATTCTTTTTAGTCACATGTTTTGGAATTTTAATCATATGTTATGTGATATGTAATATTAATTTATTTATATTTGATTCATAATGTTAATAATTTATTATTAAATATTAATATCCAAATATGAAATATTAACAAAACAATTCATGATTTTTTTTGTTTAAACTCATGTTTCTAAGATTAGTATTATTATTTTTAAACATCATTTCATGCGCTATTTGAAATTATTGTTTTGTTTATCTGTTTAAAAGTTTATTCATTTAAATAGAAACATAAAATTTTATAAAAACCATTGAATATTGATCTCAAATCTAAAAATTAAATACTAAAGCTATAAAATATTGATTCATCATAGGAATAATGAATGTTTTGCATACTAGTTCTTCTTTAGTGATTGTGACGATGATAAAGACTGATTATTCAAAAATTAGAGTCGTCAAATTAAGGATATTGATATTAACAGTATAAATCCATGGAATGTTTTGAAAAATAATATTTTATATTTTCTTGATTGGGATTAGGTTTTTAATTCCAAATATAAAAAAAACTATAAGGAAAGTGATATAATTTCACATTAATTCATATATTATATTTGGGAAATTTTAAGAGTCACTGCAGTTCAAAGTGAATGGAAAATATTTTACTTTTAAAACTACTAAATTTTACAAACTATTTTATTATCCTCATGAATGGTTTTTCTTATATAGTTAAATAATGGTTAGTGATAGTGGTTTTATCCTGGTATAAAATATATTCTAATTTATGAAAAAACTATAGTATAGGAAATATGGTTATAAAATATGCATCCTAGGTTGAAGGTTTTTGAAATATTTATTCATACCTGATTAGTCTAAAGTGTTAAAAAAATTATGATTTATTCTTAAATAAAATGTACACTGTAATTTTTCTTATGTGAAGATAATGAATTTAAGTAGATATATGTTGATGTAAAAGAAACATTGCAGTCAAGGAAATAATACGTCAAACTTTTTTCCAAATTAGAGATTACTGAATTTTTTGTTTGAAAATATTTATGATAAATATAATGAGATCTTAGATATTAATTTTTATCATAACAACATTGTAACTATTGGTTTTTAATGAAATATCAAAATATGAATACATCATATGCACTTTCCAAACCTGATGTGATTTTAGAAATAAATTTTGAAATATTAAAATAGTTATTGAGAGATATTGAATGTTCTAACTAGAAAATGGTAGAATATAGAAACTTCTTGAAAAAAAATAGTTTGTTGAAAATTATCCATACATTTCTTTTATTTGATGATAATTTTTTAGATGAAATGTTAAAGAAACTTTCAATGAAATGGGAGAACAGGATTAACCCATTTTATACAAATACTATTTATTTGGTTGATATAAATAAAATAAAAGGTTTACATAATTACATTTATATTAAATATTTTAAATCATATATTATTTACAATAATAATGAAATCATTTCAACAACAAAAATAATTAGAAAATAATTTTTTTTCTCAAAGTAATGAATATCCATGTTATAGTTCCCCAAAAGAAAAAACCAAATTCTTGAGCTCAACTAAAAATTTATTCTATACTATACAATTATTTTCATGAGAGTGTCATGGAAGAACCTAATTTTTAATAGAGAATGGATGTTTAAATAGTTAATTAACCTCCACCAAATTCATTAGGTGACATTATAGTCATGACTCCACATCAACAAAAACATTAATACTATTCCCCTAAACAATTAAACACTAAAAATAATGCGCTTCCATAAAAAAATTACACTTTTAATGAAATGTAATAAGGATCAAAAATAAATACAAAAATACAAGAAAATTATAAGTTGGATAATAAATAAACCACTAGATGAAATATTTTTAGTAGATAAATATATTTATTCATTTGGTACCAATATATTTACCAAGCCACAAAACATTATTTTTAGATACATTATCCTAAGCCTTTATAAACCAAATAATATAATCCATAAAACTAGATCCATAGGCCAAATGATTCCAAATTTCCAACTTTCGTACTTTTTTAATATTTTTTTGTTTTTATAAATTTCTAGTATTCAGGTTTAATACAATTCATTCTAAATTCTCATTCATTTTTTTTATCTTTCACTCAATATATAAATATATTAGTGTGGGAAAATATATATTAATTATTTATATCTAATTTCATTTTCATATAAAAAATGGGGTAGAATGATACTACAAATAATAATTTTTTCCTATTCTCTTTGTTCTCAATATTTTTAAATGATTTTCTAAAATTAAATATAAAATTGATTATTACATGATTTTATGGATATTATGATCAATGAAAGGGAGTGATTATTGAGTTTTTATTCGTACAGAACCCATTTTTTATTTCATTAAATATTTCAATTTTAGTAAATTTCATGTTACATATTTTTTATTGAATTTATCATATAAATTTAAATTACATGTATTTTCTAATAATTATTACAATTTACTAAATGTTATCTATTGAAAATTTATTCATATATATATATGGAATGTTTGAAATTAATCATACATTTGATTAAATTTTAATGTATTTGATTTAATGAATGTATTTAATAATGATGGTTATGTTTATTCATGAGAAAAATCGTATTTTAATGTTTCTTTTATACTTATAAGAAAGGTAATGATTGTCATAACTATATCGAATTTTATGTGAATAAAATATTATATACTGACTCATATTCAGGCTTTCCCTTATATGTTGAAAATTAGCTTGGTCTTGAATATTACTTATAAAGAAATTACTTGAATTATTCCAATGAATTCAAGTATATAGTCTTACATACAAACAAATTCATTTTTATTCATATGAATTTTTTATTTTGTATACTTCCAAAATAATGATTAATCCTATGTATAAAATCGATTTGAGAATAATTCCAGATTTTAAAAAGGACTCAAATTCAATTTCTAAAGACATTTATAGGTAATTTTCAGTTAAAAAAGTAAATTATCATATTGGAATGATTTTTTTAACAAATGAATGATTTGAGGAAGAGATTGACCAAATGTATTTTTTATTATTATATCTAGAAATTGATGTTGCTATAATATCTAAGAAGGATCATAAATTTTGGATGAACACAAAGGCGAAATATGTACTCAATTAAATTTAAATTTATTATATTTTTTATTATTTCAAATATAATAAAAAAAGAGAGATAAATCCCTCACATGACTAAACACAATAAAATGGAAAATTAATACACTATTATAGTTATTTATTTATAATTCTATATGTTATACTAGTCAAGATTGTTTTACTATATAATTAAGGGACTAGAAGAATATAAATAATGGAATCTTATTGTAGTTTTATGTTCGTAAAGAATTCATATATAGGTGTGAATTGTTTCATAGAAGTACTTTATAAATATATTTTATTCTAAAAAATAATCTTTATCTCTTAGTTTTTTATATACACAAACTGTACACTACCTATAACCACTCAACTCTATTATTTTCAATTTCCAATAGATCAAACTTCATTTTATTAGTGTGGTGAGTCCTTATAAGAATAATGTTTTTTTTAAATCCTGGTTGAATACACCTGTAATAGGTAAAAATAAAAAGTTTTATCTACTTGTACTCAGCTGTGAGATATATTGGAAAAGAAACTGAATTGAATCACCATACATGAACTGAGAGTTGATGGATTGAGTATTCGATGTTTTAAAAAACCCAAAAATAGAGTAAACAAATATTGTGATCTATCTTTTATTATTTATATTATTATTCTATATTTGTTATTAATTCAGTCAAAATATTCATAATAATATTGAAAATAAACATTATTTGGTATTGAAAATTGAAATTTAGGATTAGAATTAACCAACTCTTTAGTCATTATAGAAAAACCCTGGACTGGACATTTAAATTTTCTTCAATTCTCATAGTTTATGATGGTTTTGGTCAAATTATTGAAACCTTAGAAGATAATGTCTCAACTAAAATATTCATATATTAAGTAGCAATATTTAAACTCATTAGCATAAATATCTCAATGGACTTTTGAATTTGATCAGTTAGTGATGGTTGGTTTTGTAAAGTTTGTAGAGCTGACCCCACTTATTTTGTAACAATAGTAAAGGTATAAAAAATATATTTTCTCCAATTCCCAAAATGGATCTAGTAACAATGGAATCATATATACACTTGAAACTAGGCTTTGATGTGTTAGAAAAAAATCATCCTCAGTTTCACATGATATATAGTTGAAAGAAAATATTTGAACAATATTCTATAAAAGTAGTTTATATCTATCTATTACCTCATTCTTAAAAAACTACTATTTGAAACATATCTATCCTCCTAAACCATTATATTTTTAAACTTTAAAATCACAAGCTTCTTTATTTTTACCATCACAATAATTGATTATCTATATCGAGTTTACCTATATAATTTATTCCACTTCAATAGTAAGTTTTCATTGAGTTTTAACAATCTTATATGAACTTTACTTACTTAAACACTCATTCCATTTTGATGTTGATTTAGATATATTATTATTTTGGGTCTGAGTTATTAAACCTTTATCTTTATAATAATAAGATTCCACTACATGATCTTTCATAACAACCTTGTTTAGACCTCTTACTACCTATATATTTAGGTACATATGTTAATATGAATTTAATCTTATCTAATACTTCCTGAATGGTGTGAATGAGACATTGGATTTTTTAGTTTCAAGATGACAATTAATAAAGATCATTGTACGAGTGAATTCTAACATTAATTAATTTAAATGTTTTAATTAGAAATCTAAATTAATCCATTTCTATTCAAAGTTATATAAATATATTATTTTCTTTTTAGTTCACAAAATTTACATACATCTCAAAATCTTGAAATATTCATTCGGGATTACTAGGTATCATCCTTCAATTAATTGATTATATCTTCAAAATAGATATTTAATATAAAATTATTTGGAATATATGGCTCTACCTTCCAATTATTTATTTTCAAACATTCATATTAAACTATATATTATGACACTAAAATAGATCTATGATCTTGGACATGTTGGAACCTAGGTCTTGACATTCCAATTAGTGAATTAAGTTCCTCTGGAGGTTTATATTCCTTATAAAAACATGTAACTGCATCAATATATGTTTTTATCCATGGGTATCATAAAATATGAAAGTTCTATAATTTTAATTTTCCATTGTAGCCCTCCTATTTAAATATATTTCTAGTATACAATATATACTCTAACATTAAATATATATAGAAATATAGAGAAACAACTCATAAATCAATGCTATATTTTTTATTCAATTCTCTTAATAAATTGAGGTTATCATTTTAAGAATATTTATGATCATGATAAATGGATTCCTAGAAATCATGAATATGAATAGGTAGTAATCATAAAACATCATATGATCATAATCACAAAGACATAGTGTTATTAAAACCAAAATAAAATTTTTACTAATCTTATTTTCATTATCAAACAAAAAACATCCATGATCAATAAATTATAGTCATCACACATAATCTCTTCTAATATTATTCTAGTGAAAACATGTCCACTTAATTTTTAACATTGAAACTGATAGATAATCTTTTATTATTCTCCATCATTAAAAATATCTTTAATAAAAAAATTATTGTTGATATATACTTCATATACCACTACTCCATTTTCATTGAATTCCATTAAACATATTTTGAAAACAATCTATTTTATACTCATTTGAATATTTATATTCACTTATAAAATCTTAAAACACCCCATTATTCATTATTTTAAGTCTCAATACAGACCATGTCCAAAATGTGACCAAACATAATCATAATTATTATCTAATTATTATTAAAATCCTCAGTAACATTACTACTATTATTTTTCTATTTCGAAGATAAAAAATTATTAGTTTTTTTTCCTCTTCTATGGATATACCAAATAAACCTTTAGATTTCTATTTTTGATTGGTGTGAAAGGATATTCCACCATAAATGTCTCTATGATAGAATCCAAAACCATAAATTTTTTCTCCTTCCTCTATTATTTAAAATAACAAAATTATAAATTGAAAATGTGTAACAATGAAAATTCAACCTTCTTCAGTGAAATTTTCAGGAATGTGAATAGAAATTAAAATACGATGATACATCGAATGATCATTAATTTACCTCTATTTACAATAAAATCTATCAAATATTAATAATATATCAACTAATTATTGAAATAAAAAATATTCACATTATAACATTTGTTTAGTGATTCTTGAGAAAATAGAAAATATCAATGTTTCTATAACCTATTAGATCATGAGACTAAATTCCAACACTAACACAAAAAATCATAAATAGTGGATTAAACATAATTTATATGATAAAATTCCATGTCTCTTCCTTATATTTCATCGGAAGGATAGTTAAATGTTGATTTTCACTTAAGATAGTGTTTCTACATAACATATCCACACAAAACTTGTCAAAAATTCCTCTAGGTTATATTATAATCTCATTTTCAAACTAAATATAATATTTTAATTTTTATTTAATGTCATGATATGACTTGAGATAATATTAATACAAAAAATATGTTTTTTGTTAATGTAGATGATATTATCATAGGAAATACAGGTACCTACATTTCTTCAAACACTCTCTTATATACCAAAGCTAACTATTTTCAGAAAGTATTATTATGGTAAAAAAATATACAATATTTCTTATATGGTTCTAAGATAACATTAATTCAAAAAAATTGAAATTTATAAAAAAAATTACTGAATAAAAAATTCATTTATATAGACTTTGTACTGTGATTAATTTTGATCCTCTAGAACATATAATAATAAAATAATTGTAAATATATATTCCAATTATTATTTAGTATGATAACCAACTAAAGTGATATAATCCTTCTACCTAATGTCTTGTATTGAGTGATATCTATGTTATATATTCCTGGATAATGAATTTTGATCTGTATTCTTCAAATTTGATATTGAAAATAAATATCACATGAAATTAGTATTCCGTCATAGTTGATTCCAAAAATAAGTAGAGTTTATAATATCCACAATTTTTTTTGCACAACTATATGTGGATCCCATATAAAAAACTCCTTTTGTTGATAAATAAATCAAATTATGCTTCTTAAAATTATATGTAAATACACTTTTATAAGGAACATTGTGAATTTAAAATTTTAAACAACTCATTAACTCAATAGAAGTTTTTCCCTGATAGAATAATCCATGATTTAAAGAACCATTCACATATTTGATAGTAACTTTTAACATAATTATAAATCCTTCTCTAGGGACATCATAAAACTAATCACTCATGTAAACTCTGTACATGATATCGGGTCTATAGGCTATAAAATATATATGAATTTAACTTATGGACCTAAAAGTCTTATGCTCAACTGATTTTCTTTCTGAATGTGTATTTAATATAACTAAATTACTCGTGGGCTTTCTCAAGCTATCACTTAAATCCAAACTATATTCATTCTCAATCTCCTTAAAATTTTATCATTGATTTAGAAAAATCCCTTAAAACCCTGAATAAAATTTAAAATTTCCCATGAGACTACTCTCAATATGAATAGACATTAAATTAAAAAATTCATTACAAAGAACCTCACCTGATAAAAAAATGTTAATATTATCTAAAAATATTTGAACATCAATAATATGTTTATAATGCATCTTAATGACTATTTTTGTATACAATTATCATTTAGAAAACACATTCAATAAAATAAATTTTGACATCCTCCCCTAAATTTCATGATGTTCTATTTCAAACCATATAAATATATAATAATATGAAACACATTAATTAGACTAGGTTTATGTTTAAAACTATGAGGCTATCTTATTTGGAAATTTTCTAAAATTTACACATTCACAAATTATTATTCAAATCCATCTTATAATTCATGAAAATTTCCCACCATATCATTTTTCATTATCTAAATTATATTATTGAGAAATCATATTTTATTTATTCCTTTCAATTGATCCAAAAGAAATAAGGTTATTATTAAAAATCCCCGAAAATATCTTCATTTATTGATCTTATCATGGATTCACTAAATCCAAAACTATATTCCTTATACACAAATTATTATTATAATTCCTTTCAAATGAAAAATTATGTTTATTAAATTCTTTTGAAAAATTATATGTAATAATGTTTAAAATGATAACACAATTTTCTTAAATATTTCTTATTGTATTCCTCATTTTCACTTTGGAATCACTATATATATAATATATCTCAATTGGATGATCCATATGAGTATTCTCAATCTATGATGAATAAAATTGTGCTTCACATTAACAGGTTCATATTCTCTCTGACTACCAAAAATTATTAACTCATCCAGATTGATATTTATAGGGTTCTATTCAATCTGATCTATAAATATTTATTTCTATAATGGATCATTCTCATCAAACATGGAAGTTAAAAAATTATTTCATGATCATTTTTCACTAATTAAAAAATCTATAAGATTTAATGTGGTTAGAATAACCCATAAGGATACCTTCAGTAGACTTGGTATTGGACTTATATAAATTATGTTGTACCTCTCGTACCCCTTGTGGTTTAATTTTCATGATCACAATCACTCTCTTTTTTATCTAATCTTGTTTTAAGTGTTTTTGGATGATAGGCATGATTTCAGGTTGCCAAGGAATTGGGCCAAGAAAACCAGAAGGCAAAAGTGGACTGATTTCAGTCCACAGGGCAACCGGTGGATGACCACCGGCCAGCCGGTGGAATCTTGACAGAAGGCATCCCCTCTGTCCAGACCACTGGCCAACCGGTGTCCCATCACCGGCCAGCCGGTGGAACCCAGACAGAAGGGACACCTACTGTCTCACCACCGGCCAACCGGTGGCCTCCTCACCGGCCAGCCGGTGGTGCCTGGGCAGAAGGCCTCTCCATTTTCCAAAGCACCGGCCAACCGGTGGACAAGCACCGGTCAGCCGGTGGAGCCAGTCAAACTAGCCGTTGGGCTTTGACCAGACCTGTACTTTTGACTCCCAACGGCTCCGAAGACCTCTCCAACGGCTCCGAAGACCCCCAAAGGCCATTTAAGTGTTCCTCTTCTATAAATAAAGGACTAGGAAGCCCCGGAAACACAAGTAAGCCCACGGGAACATTTTTCAATCATTTGGCGAACCTCCGACGGATTCCTTCAAGGAACCTCAATTCCTCCAACCCACTTACACATCCAAGGAGCACCATCAAAGAATCTTGGGAGCGCCCTTCATCAACTTCATCAATCCTTTGACGCCCAAGGCTTCTCCTCTTACGGTTTTTCATTATTTATCTTTTTGAGCATCAATTTGGGTTTGTGCCTACAAACCCCCATTTCTTTTATCTTCCTTTTGTTTGGGTTTTCACACCACCTTCAAGGTGTGAAGAGGTTAGTCAAGCCTTCCCTTTAAAAGGCTTGAGTCATAGGTGAGCTAGCCTTCACCTGTAAGAAGGCTAGTGGCTTCTTGCTCAACCATTAAAAGCAAGCTGTAATAGGTTCTAGACTACCTTAAAGTCTAGTGGGTTTCTTGCTAAAACCATTAAAAAGCAAGCGGTAGTAAATCTCTCAACGGTTGAGTTGGGAGCGGAGACATAGGCTTTGGTTTAAGCCGAACTCCGTTATCAAGTTTTGTGTCTTGCCTCTTTTATTTCTGCTGCACCTTTAACTTTGTTTTAAATTCTTAATTATTTTTAAAAAGTCAATTCACCCCCCCTCTTCCCATCACTCTCCGACCCAACAATTGGTATCAGAGGCAAAATTTGAGTAATACCCTAACCGGTTTCAAATTCAAGATCCATTGTGATGGCTTCATCTTCTTTCGCCCCCGAAGGTTATTCTTTGGGTCGTGCTCCATTCTTTGATGGAACCGACTATACTTATTGGAAAACCCGCATGACCACTTTTCTTAGAAGTATAGGTTATCCTATTTATAGAATTGTCATGCATGGTTACTCTCTCTCTTCTCCCGATGAATCCAAATGGACTCAAGCTGATATTAAAAATTTCGAGCTTGATGGAAAATCCATGAACGCTCTTCATTGCAGCCTTGATCGTAATGAATTCAATCGAGTTTCCACATGCAATTCATCTCATGAAATCTGGAAACTATTGGAGGTTACCCATGAGGGGACCAACAAAGTTAAGGATACTCGATTGGATATGTACTGTCAAGATTTTGAGTCTTTTACCATGCATCCATCTGAATATATAACTGAAATGTTTACACGTTTTACTGATGTTTGCAATGGGAGAAAGTCCCTTGGTGATGATGTGTCTGCAGAAACGATGGTCAAGAAGATCCTTTGGATCTTACCAAGCACATGGGCACCGAAAGTCACGGCAATCCAAGAAGCAAAAGACATCAAGAACATGCCGGTCGAAGAGCTCATCGGATCCCTCATGACCTACGAGATCACCATGAGGAGGCAAGCTGAAAAAGAAGGCAAACCGATCAAAGTTCCAAAGTACATCGCCTTCAATGTTCAAAAATAAGAAACCTCCTCCTCCTCATCGTCTTCCTCTTCAAGCGGCGATTCAGAAATCGAGAACCTTGCCCGCAAAATGCACAAATTCATGAAGAAGCACAAGAAGAAGAAATCCCGCAAGGCTCAACCCAACGAAAAATCCGAGCCCGAGGTAACATGTTACGGGTGTGGCAAGAAAGGCCATTAAAATCCTGATTGTCCACTCAACAAGAAAAAGGCCAAGCAAAAGGAAAAGAAGAAGGCATTCAAGACCACATGGAGTGATACCTCCACATCCTCCTCCTCCTCCTCCTCTAGTGACAACGGTAAAAAATGCCTAATGGCATTTCCTGAGGTAACCTCTTCCGACTCCTCTTCCTCTTGTTCTTCAAATTCTTTCAATCATTTATCTTATGAGGATCTCCAACATGCAAGAGATCAATTGGAGGAAGGTTTTCACGAACTTTCTTCCAAATTTATTGCTTTAAAAAAGAATTTCAAAAAACTTTCTTCCGAAAAGGAACAACTTCTCAAAGAGAAGGAAGACTTGTCCCTCAAGATCCAAAACCTTCCCGATATTGATTCTATGGAATCAACAATCAAGGATTTAAGGGAATCCCTAGCTAAGTTCACCGAAGGTGAACATAACCTTTCGAAGCTCCTTGGTTCCCAATGCGTATCTAGAACCACCCAAGGGCTTGGCTATTCCAAGCAAGCTTCCTCTTCCCATGCTCGTACTATTTTTGTAAGGGGGAGCTCCCAATATAAATTTTGCAACTATTGAAAAAAGATCGGGCACTTAATTTACGAGTGAGACTGCAAAAATGCCCGGTATGGAATGCCCAAAACCATTTCCTTTAACGATGAATTTCATAGGAGAAGACCCGCCACAAGACAAGTTTGGATTGAAAAATCCCTTTTAGCGAGTCTCTCCGGACCAAAATTTGTCTCAGTTCTAAAATCCTCTCCCCGGTGATTTGTTGTTTTTATTTAGGGGGAGTTAGGATCGTTCAAACCTTTTTGCGTTTTTTCAAAACATTCAATTCAAAACTTTCAATTCAAAACTTTCAATTCAAATTTCAAAAATTTCAATTGGTTTAAAATCTCTATCTTGTTTTTTCAATCCTTTCCTTCAATCAAATATTATGCCCCGTGCTATTTTGATAATCACAAAGGGGGAGAAATTCTTGGTTGATTGGGGGAGAAATCATTCTCTCATGCTTTTCTTTACTTTTTAATTTATCCTTTAAAACATGCCTTTCATTTCAGTCTTTTACATTGTTTGTTTTGGTGATTGTGATCATCAAAATAGGGGGAGATTGTTGTACCTCTCGTACCCCTCGTGGTTTAATTTTCATGATCACAATCACTCTCTTTTTTATCTAATCTTGTTTTAAGTGTTTTTGGATGATAGGCATGATTTCAGGTTGCCAAGGAATTGGGCCAAGAAAGCCAGAAGGCAAAAGTGGACTGATTTCATTCCACCGGTCAACCGGTGGATGACCACCGGCCAGCCGGTGGAATCTTGACAGAAGGCATCCCCTCTGTCCAGACCACCGGCCAACCGGTGTCCCATCACCGGCCAGCCGATGAAACCCAGACAGAAGGGACACCTACTGTCTCACCACCGGCCAACCGGTGGCCTCCTCACTGGCCAGCCGGTGGTTCCTGGGCAGAAGGCCTCTCCATTTTCCAAAGCACCGGCCAACCGGTGGACAAGCACCGGTCATCCGATGGAGCCAGTCAAACTAGCCGTTGGGCTTTGACCAGACCTGTACTTTTGACTCCCAACGGCTCCGAAGACCTCTCCAACAGCTCCGAAGACCCCCAAAGGCCATTTAAGTGTTCCTCTCCTATAAATAAAGGTCTAGGAAGCCCTGGAAACACAAGTAAGCCCACGGGAACATTTTTCAATCATTTGGCAAACCTCCGGCGGATTCCTTCAAGGAACCTCAATTGCTCCAACCCACTTCCACATCCAAGGAGCAGCATCAAAGAATCTTGGGAGCGCCCTTCATCAACTTCATCAATCCTTTGACGCCCAAGGCTCCTCCTCTTACGGTTTTTCATTATTTATCTTTTTGAGCATCAATTTGGTTTTGTGCCTACAAACCCCCATTTCTTTTATCTTCCTTTTGTTTGGGTTTTCACACCACCTTCAAGGTGTGAAGAGGTTAGTCAAGCCTTCCCTTTAAAAGGCTTGAGTCATAGGTGAGCTAGCCTTCACCTATAAGAAGGCTAGTGGTTTCTTGCTCAACCATTAAAAGCAAGCTGTAATAGGTTCTAGACTACCTTAAAGTCTAGTGTGTTTCTTGCTAAAACCATTAAAAAGCAAGCGGTAGTAAATCTCTCAACGGTTGAGTTGGGAGAGGACACGTAGGCTTTGGTTTAAGCCGAACTCTGTTATCAAGTTTTGTGTCTTGCCTCTTTTATTTCCGCTGCACCTTTAACTTTGTTTTAAATTCTTAATTATTTTTAAAAAGGAAATTCACCCCCCCTCTTGCCATCACTCTCCGACCCAACAAATTATATATACTTTCAAAAAGGAAAACATTACATCTAAACACTCTGAAATATTTAACACTCATTTTCATTCATTTATGAATATCAAAAGGAGTATTTTTAAGAATTTTTCTTGAAAATTTCATATTAAAAATATATTTTATGAACATGGTTTTCTTATAAAAGTATATTTAAACATTACTGATTTAATATAGTTATTTTTATCACCTAAATCATTCAATTTATTCTCTTTAATGATTTATTCTATTTTGGATTATTTAGTGTTGAGAATTTTTTGGCAATATCCTTTATCCAAATTTTTTTTTCTTAATTCCTAATTTTGGAACTCACCTCCACAATCAGATTTAACTAAGGTGATCATATAACAATTTTCATTCTACAATGATTACATTAGTAAAAAACATAGAAACTTTTCAATATTTTGATCCAATATTTCAACCTAAGAGAATCAATAGAATTCATACATAGAGATAAAGGTACACTTCACTTACTTTCTTAACATGAGAGGATATTTTTATGACTTTTTATTAATACATGTATCCAAAATTTTATTCTCATCAACTTTATGTTCATGTAGTTGGATCTCTTTATGTTTCCTTGTTAGATTTTGTGTAAATATAAAATTGAAATGACAAAGCCTTATATTCAAATGTCTCTTATCTTCCTAGAATACAGTAAGTAACTTAACATGTTTCATTGTTAGCTTATAAAAATTAATGGTATACGTAAGATCTTTATGGTTAGAATAAAACAATATAAAATCATTCTTAATAATAAGTAATTTATCATCTTGAAATTTAGTATGCATTCCATCATGAGAAATTTAAAATATTTTAAAAATATTTCTCTATAATCAATATATATATATATAATTATTAACAAAAATATAATTAGATAAAAAACCATTCCCATAACCTTTAACAATGTCCTTTGAATTGTCTCCAAATGTGATAGTTCCTCCATCACATCGATTAAGTGTTTTGTTGAATGATGGGTCTCTATTACTATTCCATGATCCTACATATTCCATATTTTCATATTTACTATTTCAACATTATAATATATTTTCCAATAAATAATAAACAATAGAACATGATGGAACCTCCTTATTTTAATGCCCACCAATCATTATTATTATGTTTCCGTCAAGTTCGATTTTTTATGATATTCAATATTATCCAATGTAATTATGTGATCAAATTTGGTAAAGTGACGATATACCATTATTTTAAATAGGTCAACTATTGGAAGTGATAATCTATTGTTAGTTCAATCAGATCTACTGATGGACTATATAAAATCAGACTCTACCATCGATGGATCTACTATTGAGGACATCTATCGGAATTTCAAAAAATCTACCATTAGTTCAACATAATCTACCAATGATCTACATCATCCACCGAATCATATACCATTGGAGTTTTGTTATCACCAGACTTGATCAACCACCATAAAACAACTATCAACAGAACTGAGCTACCACCAAACCTTATCTACCACTAGACCAGATGTACCTCAAGATTGTATCTACCTTCATAATATTTCTTACATCATACTAGATCTAAGGTTGATCATATAAACTATTACTTCATATTATATATCATTTATATATCTACCATTAGACCATGATATGGCTAGTCTGATAGACCTCTAGAAATGATCTACCACTAGAATTTGGAGTGTATAACTATCTGTGAAAAAAGAGTCAATATTAGTAGTACAAAAGTGATACATGAATAAAGATTACTAAATTGAAATAAAAAAAGGATTTCTATGGAATTTTTTGCACACTCAAATAAACTTTTTCAATAACCTCACTAAGACAAATATGACAACCTTTGAATAACTAAATAAATTAATAGGAATAAGTACCAATTATTTCCATAAATAAACATTATATATTTCTTTTTATGCATTACCTTTGAGTTGTGTGTTGTTGTACTCTGTATATTTTTTGACACTATCTCGTATACCAAACTAAAATGTGTTTGAAACACTTTCTAAACGTTTTTATTTGAAATACCCATGAAAACACTGTAAAAGGTTATATATAGATGGTATTAATTCCCAATCCATGTATAGTTATAGATGATACATTAATCCATGATTTCATTGAGTATTGTCTATTGAAAAACCTGATATACTTTTTGGATCTTGTATATTGTTTTATAAAATTCATTGTGGTTGTTTATTTCCATGGAAGGGGGATTAAGACTTGTTTTGAGACTAAACCCCTTGTTTTATTCCATTAGGTGTTTTAGTTTTATTTTTCTATATTTCACTATCAAAACAGTATGTAACACCCCAAGATTTCATAGTATGTTATCTCTTTAAAGAAATTCAATAGCTTGCGCTACATGAAACACCGAGTTCAAGCACACCACGACTTATCAAACTAGCCATTAAAAAGATATTGTGAATACTATTAACCACATTTTAAATTATATATATCTCTTATATAATTTTAAAATTCAACTTTTGTGTTTTTTAGACATAATATAAGGACACATTCATTTTTTTGAGATAAAAAAGTATTTTTCAAAAAATTTAGTTTTTCCGCCTTTTAAAGGAAAACCCTTTTTAAATCCAATATTTGAAAATTTAATATATTTAATTTAGTGTAATTAAATTCCTCTTTAGAATAAGGACATAAAAATTTAGTTTGGATTATTTTTTGGAACTCTTCTGATAACATTCAAATTTTGATGAATAGTGAAAAATACTAAATTATAATTAAAAACAACTTTTTTAATAGAAATAATTTATAGTGTTAAATTATGAATTTGAGTGGTATTAAACTATATTTAGATTATATTTTTATCATTTAATATATATAGGTCGTTATAAGTAATTTCACATTTAAATTGGACATTATCAAATACCAATCTTTTGATAGTTTATACTTTTTTGAAAAACAGCTTTTTGGTTTTGACAACAAGAATTAAATTTAAATTTATTAATGAAACTTATGTGTTTTTAATTTGGTAAAATATACTTAATTTTTGAAATCAGAATATTAAAATTATCTTAGGGTAAATGTTTGGTATTTTTCTAAAAACATTCAATTTTTTAAGAATAGTGAAAAACACAACATTATTGTTTAAAACTAACTATTATTTAATTTGTTATTATTTTTTATTTAAATTTATTTTTAATTAAAAATAGATAAATAATAACTATATTGGTACAAATTAATTCATTAGAGTCATTTTATATTAAGATTAGATATATAAAATTCTATTGAAGGTTTTAACATCTTTTACCCACCTTCTTGGAACATTTTCAAATTTGCATAAAACATAATTTTACTACTTTTGTGAATTGAATTTAAAAAATACTAGAGAAAATATTGATATTAGTAAGTAAAATTTAGTTCAATATGATGAAAATAATGTTTGGTGAATAGTAACTTTTGAATTTTATTTAGCACGGTTAAAAGTAAATATGGTATTTAAATGTAATAATGATATTATAATTGCACTAACATGTGTCCTAATTCCATTGGATAAGTTTATTTAGAATAAAATGAACCTTAGGAATAAAATATGGTCCTTTATTATCCGCTTTGATTAGATTAGGACATTTATTATATTTTATTTAAAGAAGTGTTAAAAGAGTTAAATTCAAATTTTAAAAATAAAAACATTTTTTAATATAGGGTCATAAATAAGATAATTTTGACTATTAATATTTATTATAATTCTAAAAAGATTTACTACATCTTGATATTTTATTTATAATTTTTAGATATTAAATAATTAAATTTATTTATGACACATTGATGATTCAGTAATTACCTTGTTAATGAAAGATTAAAATTATAGATATTATAAATATCAACATAAATGTAAATTGAGACTTTTGAAAAATTACAAAAATTTTATAGGTGAATATAAAATGATAGGATTGATTCAATGTATTTTCTTTTAGTAATCAAGTTGTGATGAATTTATCATAAAACAAATACTAAATAGTGTCAAAATACATAAAAATGAGTTTTTAAATGATATAATATTCCTTGAAATCTAAGATATGGACAGAGGACTTATATAATGATATATATGTCAATAATGAAACACTTTTGGTTCTATTTTCAGTTTATAGTATGTTTATTAACAGTGTAATATAAAAATAATATAATATATAATAAAAGATAAACTATTTAACTAAAAGGAAAATCTAAAATATAAGGTTAATATGGTAACCCTAAACTTGTCATAAACCTATTGGTTGAGATTATTTCGACCCATACTCACCTTATCCTCAAAATAAATCCATTTGGATTCATTATAAATTGAAAAATATTTTATAATAAAATAATATTTCAAAATGTTCTTAAAGTGACACTCACATCTCTTATAAAAAGGTACTGATCCTTCTCTCAAAATCACTACTCAAAAGCCATTTGTCTCGGCCAAACGCTGCTCAAATATCCTAGAAATAACCCTCAATTCAACTTACAGGACTTACATTGATAATAAAGCCAACCTAAGAAGTCCTTTTGATCAAATCAAAAGGAAGCACCCGAAGAAGAGGTAATTATTTTATCACTTTATTCAAAGTTATTTTTTTCTTCCACTTCCTCTTTCATTGTTGTTTCCATACAAAAATAATAACTAAAATACCTTGTAAATAATTTAATTTTATGATAAATATGGTACAAACATATTCATTATTGTATCCATCCTATAAATGACAATGTCACCATACATGCGTATGTATGGCTTACCGTATCCACGCCATGGTGATGTTTGTTATTCAACACATCATTATATGGATGGGTATAATAATGAGTATAATTTATTTAAATAATAAATATAACATGTTAATGATTATTTATATAAAATATACCATCCAATTATATACGATTTCACCATTAATAGAATGATATTGTTTCTCGTGCGTACGTATGACTTACCGTCTCCACGACGAGATGAGATTCATATTCAATGATCACCATTGAAGAATTTTTATAAAAATATATATATTGATTAAATATAATATATATGAAATAATATTTCTACTAGAATAATATATATTTATATAGATAAATATAGGTCGTTTACTTACTTCCATACTATAAGATAAGAGAAAATAAACAACGTTCATGCGTACGTATGGACTACCATCCCCATGAACGGTGTTTCCATTTCATATATATATATCTATTATGAATATTTATATTCTTAATATATATTATATTTAAATAATGTTTTATATTCTGGAATTATGTAAATTATGATCTATTTGATACAATCAAGAATAAAAAGTTAAAACACATAAGATAAAGAAAATGATTGTTACTTGAAATGTTACTTTAACATGGAAATTATTATTAAATGGGAAGTTTAATATCATAAATGAATCATATGTCATATCATAAATATTAATATGGTTCTAGAATAATTTTACAACATACTATGGTCATTATACAAGAGGTAAAATGTACCCTCGACTAAAGAAACGAACAAGGTAAAGGTTAATTCATCAATCTCATTATTATTTGAGATTTTTTATATGTATGTTTTACGAGGACATATTTATTATTCATGTCCATGTTTCATAAAATATTTTTTGATATGATTATTTTTGAGGTAATATTTAACTAAAACATCATTTTAAATGTATTAAATATTTATTCTTTTAAACTATTCTCAATAATGTCCATGTTTTAAAAATGGGTTTTAAGGATTTATTTATATGGATTTGAATGTTTTAAAATTTTAATTCCTTTCAAAAGTTTCAAAGTGGGATGAGACATGTTGACTAAAAAAATGTCTTTTAAATGTCTACCTTTCTAAATTTTCTGACATTTAACTATTTTCATGAAAAATTGAAATTTATCTCAAATATTTTTACTAATCATTTTCAACTATATCAACATACTTTTTGGATATTATTCTTCATTGTGGTTTATTTATTATAAATAAAATCTTAAATATTGTATTTAATGAGTGTGAATTTTATATTTTTATTCCATTCATGATTTATGGTTAATTTATTGACATTTCATACACTAGTTTTAATACGAATGTCTCTGTTATTTTTTAATATGAGGAATGCATTGGACTTAGTAAGTGACGGGTGGAGCCCACTATAGCTCCTCGATGCATCGGTAGGTCTCATGAGAAAAACTAGTATCTTGGCACAAGGCTTTGTCAAAATATTTATTTTTATTCTTGGCACAAGGCCTTGACTATGTGGTTATGATGTCCGACATTATGCATTCCTTCACTATGAAATTAGTTATTAGATGTGATTATTCAACTAGTAGAATATCCTTGTTCATGTTTATATGGTAATGTATGATTTATTTTTTCTATATTATGTTCTAGATTGTGTTTAAAAAGGCTTTTTTTAATTATTACACGTCTTTCCATAAAAGTTTATAGATTCCGCTAAATTATTTACCCTTACAGAGCATCTGAGCTCACCGTTTTCTTATGTTTTATTTTCCCAAGATGCTATGAAATGTATTATGATTTATATGCAGGTTTAATATAGAATAATAATAGAATTATAAATGGATTATTTATGTTTTGTGTGAATTTTTAATGTAATGTTCAAGTATGTAATCTATTTTCTAAGACTTCTAAACTGATCGGTCCTTCAGGACTTGATTCCTAGTAATAATGCCAATGTATTAAAATAATGCATCAGCTATGGGCTTCTTGGGTTGGGGCGTTATAGTTGGAATCATAGGATTTTTAGAAATAACCTTGAAAACTATATTTAGATAAACATTTATTAGGGAACATCACCCTATGATAGACTTGGAGGATTAGTATAGAAGAACATCCAAAAATTTTGGTAGTGTAAATATTATGCGGTGTTCCCAAGAAAATACATCCCGATATGGATACAAAAAGGCAGAGGTGGCTCTGGAATAGATGTACCTAGGAGTGAAAACTCCGACAAGGTGTTTTGGGCTTGAACCGGGGTATCCTGGTACATGAAAATGGGCCTTGAGAAACTCTTGGTATTGTCACTTATGGGGGATATGCTTAGGATAATTCTCATTTTCTTTACAAACCATTATGAAGGATTTATGAGTAACTACTTCCCCAAAGAAATAATTTTATTGATTATGAATTATATACATAAACATTTCAATTAAATTCAGTTATTTTACATGTTTGTAGTTATTCATTGTGATTCATAAACTAACCTAGTGTATTCCATTGTTTATAAACGGTTCCCAGTAGAAGGAATGAGAACTCCAGTAATACACATGATCGAAAGAGTAAGAAGGGTCATATCATTCATGGTCTTAAACCAGTATTTATAAGGGAAATAATCTCCTACGTATTCTCATTGTATTAATAAATATTATCTTGTGTTAATAAGATAAGTAAAGAATTATCTGAGTCCTATGTATTTGAAGGGAAGCCAGAGAAGAAAAGTATGGTAGAGAGAAAGATGGATAAAGGGAAAAAGGGAAAGAAAGATTTTCCCATATGTGATAACTATGGAAAGAATAAACTTGGTAATTTTGGGAAGGGAATGGATTTTATTATAAGTGTGGAGAAAAATGGCACCAGGTACATGATTTCAAGGGTAAGAAAAATGTTGCAAATGTATAATGCTTCATCTACAAGGAGTTGGGACACTACGTGAATCAATGTCCCAATCATCAGAGCATACCCCCAATGATTCTATTGGATAAGAATCATGTTATTATAATACCACGGATGAAGAGAAATAATTGGTGTTCTTATATATTTATTAAGGAATTATGTAATTTGAGGGTTGTATCAACAATGTACTGGTTATATTAATTATGGAAATAAATAAGGATTGTACTGCAGTACTATTTCATTAAGGGTTTGAGATTATATGATACTATGAAAAGTGACTCAATAAAAAGTTAAAATTTTTTGAAAATACACGGTTGAATGAAATATAAACCTTAATATTGTTCTGATACAGATGTAGTTATTTTGGAATAAGAGATGGTTGATTCGGATAAATTATATTAGATATTCTTGACTACCTTGGAACTGATTAATGGTTTGTTAATTACATCATTGTTGAAGTGTTCGATTTTTTTTGGATATATGGAATATATATAGTATTCTATAAGGAATAATGTAGAATGAATGTAATTAATACGTGTTTATGTTAATTCAGGATGTTACCATGTTTTAAGATAATACATGATGAAGGTACTCACATTTTATTATGTGGAAAAAAGAGATCTTCATTATGTTATGTTGAACATCTTTATAATTTTTTTACAATGAGTTTGGACACACGTATTTTGGATAAGACTATTGGTTTCAATGTACTACATAAATTGGATACCATTGTTGAAGGTTAAAAAATGTATTAAGATTATTTTTTAATTTGTAATAAAATGGACAACTCGGAGGTCGGGAAACAACCTGTTGCATCCGGCACGACCGCAAGACTTGAACCTGCAACTGAAGGGCAACAAGGGTGCATCACCTACCACTGGCCTACATGATGTCGTAGTTTTTATAATGTAGTTTTTTTAAAAGTTCTGAAAGATGAATTATAAATTCATTTTTTAACCCTATGTGATTAGGATAAATAGAATATTTTTTTAGTTCTATAATCATTTGGAGTGAAAGATGTGCTTCTAGTAAAAATTAGTTAATGTATGGAAATATACTTGTCAAATATTTTCTTCTTATTATTATTATATGAAGAAATTAATTCTTAAACATTAGGGAAGGTATATCAAAACCAAAAATGTGTTATCCTAATACCTTATTTTTTGTTGACCCGATGATACATTAAATCATCATAAATTGATGGCTTTGAGACCCTAAATTTTACATTTATTGTTCTCTTAATTTTGATTGATGACCTCAATAACTACCTATAAATATTTAAATTTTATCTCCAATTACATGTCTATAATTTCCACTAATTTTCTTCTATTCAAAACCCCAATTTGGAGGTGAATTTTTCATTTCCCTTTCCCTCTTATTAAGACTAAATTTTATTAACACTATTTTCGATGTGGGTTTTCCACAAAGAAATTTTCTACTTTCAAACTTTTATTTTCTAAGAACAATTTAAAATTTTGAGGATGTTATTTGTTGAAGGAGGGGAAAATGTAACACCCCAATAATTCATAGCACATTTTCTCTTTAAATTAATTCAATAGCTTGCACTACATGCAACACCGAGTTCGAGCTCGCCATGACTTACCAAACTAGTCATTAAAAACAGGTTATGAATAATATAAACCACATAATGAATATTATATAAATCTTATATAATTTTAACATTCAACTTTTGTGTTTCATAGACATTATATAAGGACAAATTCAATTTTTCAGATAAAAGATGTTTTTTTCAAAAAATGTAGTTTTTCCAGCTTTTAATAGAGAACCCTTTTTAAATACAATATTTGACACTTATATATATGTAATTTAATTAAAATAAATTAATATTTAGAATAAGGAAATTAAAATTTATTTTGGATATATTTCTAGTACTTTTCTGATAACTTTTATATTTTGATGAATAGTGAAAAATACTAAATTTTAATTGAAAACAACTTTTTTAAACGAAATAATTTATAGTGTTAAATTATTAATTTGATTGGTTTTAATGTATAATTATACTATATTTCTATCAATTAATATAATGTAGATCATTATATGTAATTTCACATTTAAATTGGACATAAACACATGTCAATCTTTTGATAGTTTTTACTTTTTTAAAAACTCGCCTTCTGGTTTTGAAAATGAGAATTAATTTTAAGTTAATTAATTAAACTTATATGTTATTAATTTGGTAAAATATACTTTATTTTTTAATTCGGAATATCAAAATTGTCTTAGGTTTAAATTTATATATTTTTCTGAAAACTTTGAATTTTGGAAGAATAGTGAAAAACACTACATTATTGTTTAAATCCTACTTTTATTTAAATAATGATTATTTTTTATTTAAATTTATTTTAAAGTAAAAATAGATACCTAATACCTATATTACACCAATGAAATTCATTGGATTCAATTTATAAAAAGATTAGATATATAAAATTTTATTGAAACTTTTAACATCTTTTACCCACCTTCTAGGAACATTTTCAAATTTGCATAAAACATAATTTTACTGATTCTGTAAATTGAATTTCAAAATTCCAATAGAAACCATTTATATGAATAAGTAAAATGTGGTTCAATAGGATGAATCTAACTTTTTGTGAATAGTAACTTTTGAATTTTATTTACCACGGTTAAAATTAATTAGGGTAATTAAATGTGAAAATGATATTATAATTACCATAACACAAGTCTTAATTCCATTGGATAAGTTAATTTCGTCTAAAATAAAACTTATGAATAAAATATGATCCTTTTTTATCCACATGGATAATATTAGTACATTTATTATATTTTATTTAAAGAAGTGTTAAAAGTGTTAAATTCAAATTTTAATAACTAAAACATTTTTAATATAGGGTCGTATATATGATAATTTAGAATATAAATATTCATTAGAAAGATAAAAAAATTTCTATATCATGGCATTTTAGTAATAATTTTTAGACATTAAATAATTTAATTTATTTATGACACAAGGATGATGGAGTAATGACCTTATTAATGAAAGATTAAAATAATTGATATTATAAATATCCAAATTAATGTAAATTGAGACTTTTGATGCATTAAAATAATTTTATAGATGCATATAACATGTTAGGATTGATTAAATGTATTTCGTTTGAATGAATCTAGTTGTGATGACTTTAACAAAAAACAAATACTAAATAGTGTCAAAATGGACATATATGAGTTTTTAAAACAAATACTAATCTATTAAATGATATAATATTCACAAAAATATAATACTCATAAAATGGACATATATAATGATAGATATGTAATTAATTAACCACATTAGGTTCTATTGTAATTTTATAGTATGTTTATTAACCATGTAATATAAAAATACCAGAAGACACAGTAAAAGTTAAACTATTTAACTAAGAGTTAAATCGAAACGATAAGGTTAATATGGTAACCTAAACTTTTCTAAAACCTATTGGTTGAGAGGATTTCGACCCATAACCACCTTATCCTAAAACTAAATCCATTTCGATCCATTATAAATCGAAAAGGATTTTATAATAAAATATTATTAATGCTTTTCCTATAGTGACCCTCACCTATCTTATAAAACGGTAATTCCCCTTATTTCAAAATAAATCCTCCAAATCCATTTGGTTTGGACAACCACTGCTCAAATGTCCTCTCAAATACCCTCAATTAATCCTACATGCCTTAATTTGATCATAAATCCAAACTATCGAGCCATTTTGATCAAATCAAAAGGAAGCACCCCAAGAAAAGTTTATTATTTCATCACTTCTTTCATTGTTCTTTTCTTCTTCCACTTCCTATTTCTTTGTTGTTTACAAACCAAAATAATAACACCAGTACCTTCTATATACTGTGATGTTATTATAAATATGGTACAACCATATTAATTATTATATCCATCCTATTAATTACAAAGTCACCATACACGTGTACATATGGCTTACCGTCTCCACGTCTTGGTGAAGTCTGTTATTCAACACTTCATTATAAGGATGGGTATAATAATGAGTATAATTTATGTAAATAATAAATTTTACATGTTAATGATTCTTTATATATAATATAACATCCAATTACATTTCATTTCACCATCAATATAATGATATTGTTGCTCGTGCGTACATACAACTTACCGTCTCCACGATGCTATGTAATTCATCTTCAACGATCACCATTCAAGAATTCTAATAAATATATATATTTATTAAGTATGATATATATGAAATAATATTCCTAATTGAATAATATATATTTATTTAGATAAATATATGTCATTTACTTACTTCCATACTATACGACAAGAGAATAGAAACAATGTTCATGCGTACGTACGGACTACCGTCTCCATGATTGGTGTTTCCATTTCATATATCTATCTATAATACATATTTATATTCTTAATATATATGATATATAAATCATGTTTTATATTATGGAATTATGTAAATCGTGATCTATGTTATGTGATCAAGAATATCAAGTTAAAACACGTACGATAAAAAAAGCGATTAATACCAGAAATGGTACTTTAACATGGAAATTATTATTAAATGGATAGTGTGATGTCATAAATGAATAATGTATGATATAATAAATATTAATATGGTTCTTCTATAATTTCATAACATAATATGGTCATTATACAAGAGGCTAAACATTTCCTTAACTAATGGAAAGAACAAGGTAAGGGTTAATTCCCCAATCTCATTATTATCTTAGATTATTTATGTGTATGTTTTACTAGGACATATTTATTATTCATGTCCATATTTCATAAAAGAGTTTTCAAAAGGATTATTTTTAAGGGACTCTTTAACTAAAACAACGTTTTAAATGGTTAAAATATTTATTCTTCTAAATCATTCTCATTAATTTCATGTCTTTAAAATAGATTTAATGTTTTATTTAAATTGACTTGAATGTTTTAAAATGTTAATTCCTTTCAAAAGTTTCAAAGTGGTATGGGATAAATTGATTCAAAAATGTCTTTTTAATGTATTACATTCTAAACTATGTGACTTTTAAATGTTTTCATGAAAAATGGATATTTCTCACAAATAGTTTTACTAATCATTTTTAACTATGTCAGCATAATTTTTGGATTTATTATTAATTGTGGTTGATATATTATAAATAAAATATTCAATATTGAATTTAATGAGTGTGAATGTTCTATTTGTTTACGATTAATGATTTATGGTTAAAGTATTGACATTTCGTATGCTAGTTTTAATATGAATTTTTATGTTATTTTTTTCATATGAGGAATGCATTGGACTTAGTAAGTGATGGGTGGAGCCCGCTATAGCTCCTAGAGGCATCAGTAGGTCTCATGAGACAAACAAGTGTATTGTCACAAGGCCTTGAAAAAATATTCATTCGTAGTCTTGACACAAGGCATTGACTATGTGGTTATGATGTCCAGCATTATGCATTCCTTCATTATGAAATTAGTAATTACATGTGATTATTCGAATAGTAGAATATCAATGTTCATGTTTATATATAAATGTATGATTTATCTTTTCCATATTATGTTCAAGATTATATTTAAAAAGGCTTTCATTTTTTATTACACAGCTTGCCTTAAAAGGTTATAGATTCTGTTAAATTATTTACCCTTACTGGGCATCAGTGTTCACCCCTTTATTATGTTTTATTTTCTATGCATTCCAATAAGTGTATTTTGATATATATGAACATTTAAGCTAGAATAATAATGGAATTATAAAAGTATTATTTATGTTGTGTGTGAATTTTTAATATAACGTTCAGGTATGTAATCTATATTCCAAGACTGCTAAACTCATTGGTCCTTCGGGGCTTGATTACTTAGAATCATTCCAATATATAAAAATAATGCACCGGCTCTGGGATTCAGGGGTCAGTGCGTTACATAGTATATTTTCTTAAAATATGAAACAAAACATTACATTAATAATTAGTCTTAATTTTTTTTATGAATATTTTATGATTAAGTAATTTTATTTCAAAAGTAAATATGATTAAATGATTATTTCAACTAATCCTTAATCTCACTTTGATAAATTATTTAAAATACCAAACATATATAACTATACTATCTTCATTAACTTGGAATTTTTATTAATTTGAAAGATTTATTTTTAAAAATAATAATATAAGTTATTATTGGGAATTCAATTCACCCCCCAATTTAGTTAATCACTCCAACCAACATTCGTTATCAAAGGTTTTCAAGTATATTTTAAAATGTGATTTAGTTGTATTGTATATATCTTAACATTATATTAATTTTAAATTTCTTTTTTATGGATACTAATATACACGAAGGAACTGCCATTAAAATACCTCTTTTTTTTAATGGAACTAAATATAAACAATTGAATATTAAAATAAAAAATAATTTAGAGAGTATGGGTATTCATATTTGGATAGTAATTGAGGATTAATATGATAAACCTAAAACTACAATATATAAATGGAGTAAAGTCACTAAAACATAATATGAAAATAACTATAAATCCATTAATTATTTATACTCTCCTTTAGGATATGAAAAATGTAATAGAATTTATTCTTGTACCATTGCTTTTGAAATTTTGTGTAACACCCCAAGACATAACAATATTATCATTTTTGAATAAAATTAATTTTATTTCTTTCTTTATTTTTATGTAACACCATGTTAAGAATACACTACACACAACAATGGGTTGGCTTGCATTACATGCAAGGCCCAATTTTACTAAACAATAGTATATTACTAAAATATTATTATTTAATATGATATATAACCTAGCCATTAAATTAGAGGTTATGAATAATATTAAACAAATTTTGGATTTTATATATTTCATATAATGCTGACGTTCATATTATGTGTTTCTTAGACATAATATAAGAAGAAATTCATTTTTTGGTTAAAGAAGTATTTTTTCAAAAAAAATGCAGTTTTTTCACCTTTTGATGGCACACCCATTTTAAATTCAATATTTTACACTTATATATATTAAATTTTAAACAATAAACTACTTATTTGGAAGAAGGAGATCAAAATTTATTTTGGATATTTTTTTATGTTTTTCTGATAACATTCATATTATAATGAATTGTGAAAAATACTAAATTTTAATTTAAAAATCATTTTTAATCGAAATAATTTATAGTGTTAAATTATAAATTTTAAATATTTTAATGTATAATTAGAATATATTTTTATCATTTAATATAATGTAGGTCATTGGAATTATTTTTACATTAAAATTAAATATAAACACATGTCGATATTTTGATGGTTTTTACATTAGAGAAACTCCATTTTCTCATTTTGACAATGGGAATTAATTTAAAATAAATTACTATTACTTTTGTGTTTTAAATTTTGAAAAATGGATTCCATATTTGGAATCAGTGAGTCTAAATAATGTTAATAGGCTACTTTTATTTTTAGGAATGAAAAATAGTAATTTTAGTAAAAATTTTTTACTGCAGTTAAGGGTAAATCAGTTAATTATAGGTGAAATGAATATTATAAATTAGCTTAACACTTATCACAACCATATTGGATCACTACACTCGACCCTTATCATCTATGTTTCGAAATGGAATCACTTAATAGCCACTTACCCATGAATAAGAGATTAATATTGTTAAAGTCAATGAATGTGACAAAATGTAATTCTTTCATTGTATATATGTTTATTAATTTTAATATTAGGATAAATAAAATGTTGGTAAGAGTAGAGTACTCAAGAGGGGGGGGCGTGAATTGAGTGTCTATAAATGTTTTTGTAAAAAAGTATTGTCTGATGTTCCCCCAATATTTAAAACTCAATTTTCCAGTTTTCTAGTATTGAATTTATAAGAGCATGATTGTTCGATTAATTTCTCAAAAGGTCAATTAGTTCTAAGTTCAATGAATTTGATAATTAGTATAACTTTTTAAAATAATCTAATAAGTGAATAATATTATAAACACATTCTAAAACTAACTATTAGAGTTAAGTTAAGTTTTGTGAAATATGTGATAAAACAGAGTAAAACTAAAAGGTAAAAACACAGTGGATATAGAAAAAGAGGTTCAGTCTCAAGTAGAGACTTAATCCTATCTCCTACCACCAAGATGTTTAAAATAAATAAATAGTTTGATCCACACCCCAGATTGGGGTTCACAACAGCACACGAGTTATCCAGTTCAAAAGACCTTTACCACAGTTCTTCATTTGTAGAATCTAACAATCCAAACAAGGAACTCTTACACAATTATTTATGGGATTAAATAGGTGTAAGTAGATATGAGTGAAAGGATGTCTTGTATCCTTCAATTTGATACAAGAGACAGTGTTTTCTTAACAAAAATATCCACACACTGCTCAATCATATGTAAAAATTCACACAACAGAGTAAAAAAAATAGAAATTATTTAGAAGGCTATTTTCGTCTTGATATGTAGCTCTGGACTACACATATATAGTTTATATGAAGTTTGAGTCCTCTTCTAGATGTTTACACAAAAATAGAGTGTTGTATATTGGCTTCCCGGTACAATTATGGTTTGATAGGTATATTCTTATCATTCTTTAGTATGATGAAGTAGTTTGTCAATTCAATGTGAAACTTGATTGAGATCACCTCTTGTGTTATTCTTTTATTCTTGAGTTCATAGTGGGTGAATGAGAGTTTCTTATGTTCTTCAATATATCTCTTCCATGTAGGCACGCACCACCACCACCAGAACCACCTTATTCGGTCTAACTTATTTCTTTTAAAAATGCTTCTTATTTTCAAGGGCTAATAAATATCATAAAAATTCCACATGTATAGGTTCATAATACCTCGTAGTGTCTGATAAGAGTCTTACAAAGGATTATAAAACATGACAGTATCATCAAATGAAACAAATATGACCATTGGAAATAATATTAATAAAGGAAGAGTTAAATAGTCTATCGGTGACTTGTCTGTTGGTGTGTCCTTCTGTCGGTGTATCCTTCTGTCAGTCTTTCCAGATATTAGTGACTCATTACATTGGTCACTTTTTTAAATGGTGATTCCTTCCTTCTGTTGGTGATATTGTTGATATATTGATGAATGATAAAAAGTACACGGACTCAGCCCTATCCAAAAAACAATCAATCCACACTACATGGTAGGGTAATCAGGTTCCTTCCCGTTATTAGAAGTAACAATGGATAGGACAGAAGAAGGAGTAGGCTGAGAAGAAAGAGGACCTGAAGGTATTTTCAAAAGAGGTAGGGGGTCCTTTAGAAACTATAGAAGCTAGGGTAGGTCTATGATGAGAAATAAGTCGAGGCTGAACAGGCTTGTAAAGATGGGTCTGATCTGAGATAAAGCCTGAGAAACTTTCATCTAAGACTGAGCAGGCACCAAACCAGTAAGGCCAAGTGGTGCAATAAGAGTCACTGTAATGGATTCCCTTTGAACATGTATATATGGTTTAATAGCTTAATTAACTCCTCAATTATCTCTCCACCATATTTTATTAACTTTTCAAAATCATATTGTTTTCTATGAACATGTAAAACAAGTGAGTGAATTCACTCATATTCTGAATTTGATCCTTAAAATCTCTTTTCACTAGAGGATGAGTAAGATTGGTGGCCAAATACTTAAATAGATTATTCATTTGATGCTTTGTGATGAGTTTGGATAAAAAAACATTAATCCTCTTGGTCATATCTTCTTGATTTTGTGAAGCACTCATTATATAATAATTTACATGATGTTAAACCTTATCTGAAGTGTCCTAAAACAAGGCCATAATTGCTATTAAAGCTTGTAATTCTACTTTCAAAACTGAACTGCTAGTGGAAAGATCCACAGATTGTGAAGGCTAAACAGTTGGAGCAGAGGTTGAAGCAAGTACAGAGGAGGAAATTCCCTTATCTTCTTTTCTTATCTTGTCAAAATCAAGATCTTTAAAATGAGATACAAGATTCTCAAGTTATTTCATAACGGTTTCCATTTTATTTCTATGATCAGTGGTTAAAGCATTTATGCTAGTGGTTAACTTATTCACATCATTCCCAAGCTTGGTTTTTCTTATCACAATTTTTTCTAATGTTTTAATCAAATTTGGTAGAATTTACTTTATCACCATTTAGGAAACTGAAGCAGCATCACCTTGAGACACACTGGATAAGGTGAGAGTAGAACTATAATCACCAGTTTGCTTTACACTATGGATCGTAAACCGAATTGATTTCAAATTTTCATTTAGCTTAGTGTTCTCTCTCATAGCTTCATCACTCTCGTATATTATCTGATATAGTACTGAGTGTCTTATGTATGAAAATATGTCTTGGTTGAATTGTTCAAAATCAGCCATAGTGACATAGTCACTAGAAGAGGTCTTAGACACTGGTTCCCTTGAACTAAGGGAAAAAACTTCATCATATGAATCATCAAAATCTAATCCTAGTGCCACATACACAGGAATCCTCAACCATTCGTCCATAATACAAGAATACAAAGGAGTAAGGGTATTATGAATTACTCTTACAAGTTGATGTTCTTCATTAGTTATAGTTACACTTCCTTGAGGTTCCCTCTTAGTGTCAGCTTTTAGGGCAGATTTCTCCCCCTCACTCAATGATTCCTTTTTTGGTTGTTTAACCTTGTGTAGATTTCCTTTTCTAGTATATATATCTTGAGAAACTGGTTCATACGGAGAAACATTGTCTTCTTGAAGAACACCCTCATCAAATGCACCAGCATTAGTTTCAAAAACTTCCACACTAACAGCATCTATATTTTCATCAGGATGATTAGATTCTCTATCACTGCCAAATTCACTAATTTCTTCATTATCACCATCGTCATTATTTTCATTTCCATTTTCATCATCAACTTTCTCATATTCTTATTCCCTACCTGATTTTGAATCACTTTAACCATGATCAGCTTCATCTTATTCATCTTCCTCTTCACGAGATTCACTAAAATATTATACACTTCCTTTAACTTCTATTTCATCACTTCCAGTAGATTTTAGAATAGGTTCATGAGAAGGTAAGTCTAAAGGTGGAATTGGAGGTCCAATAGAATCTCTTTATGTCGGTCCAGTTGTGTCTGGTCCCTTCTATCATCAACTTGTGATCCTAAATCTCTTACAAGAGTAGCAGGCTCCTCCTACTGATCTGAAGAATATATTAATTTTTAATCTAGACTAAGGCCAGGATCCACTAGATCCTAATGTCTAACTGGATGATCTATAATATTTACCTTTTCATACAATATTTCTTCCTCACCAACACATTCCATTCTATATGGGTTCTAGTTAATTTTTATTCTATTATAGATATTAGAACATAAACAGATTTTCCTACATTCACTAACTACAAAATCATCAACTTCACTAACACAGCCTTTCTCCTTTAGCATTACTAAAGTCATTCTGGAATAGAGAAGATAATTTTACTTACAACTGTGTTTTATTGTCGCATTTATGTGCACCATAAGATATCTACATAGACTTCATTTAACTCTTTATGTATAAAATACACTAAGTATATATCCTGATAGTTGAGAGAAAAAATTCCCCTTTCCTAGGACAAATCTAGTGTTAATAAACATAAATAAAATTCTGAACTCACCATTTAATTCTGATTCCATTGGTCTTCTATGTTTCTAATTTCTTTCTAGCTCTTTTAAAGCTATATCATAGAAAAAGAATTCACATTTGGGTGGAGAAGTACCTTGGTAATCATCAAATATAATTTTATAATGAACCTTAAGACATTCAGCCCAATTTCTTGAATAGAAAGAGATTCTCTTCCCTTTTACTATTGACATCACCCAAGCAACATCACTTCCTCCAAAAAAATGTTCCAAAATCAAGTAAAATTCATATACTAGTATTAGGTAGAAAACTGTCTCATTTTTCGAACCAGTCAAGACATCCTTTATCTTGTGGCACCTTCAACAATAAAGACTTTCCCTCTAAGAGCCATTCCAACAGAACTTATTTCTATGAGATTACAATATGGTTTTCTAGATTATGATTTATAGGACATCAAGGTTTTCTTGATTCATTATTCTGTTTCTTAGAAGCACGAGACTCACCCTCTTCAAGATCTTGCTTCACACGCTCCATTCTAATCAGCTCTTTCTAGAGGTCAGAAGGTGAAAAGTTGATGGAAGAGAGAGAGAGTAGCGGTCAAGAGAGAGATAAAGAGAGAGAGAGAGTAGTGGTAAAGGAGAAGAGTGTATCGATTCAAATTTATATCATTTTAGGATTTTGAAATTAAAAAATCATGAAATCATGAATTGAGTTCAACAAAATTAATGAAACAGTGTTTTTTGGATAAAAAAATAAAACATAATAAAATAGTGATTCATTGGTGTCAGCATGAAATATTTTGCATAAAACTACCAATGTAGGCATGAAAATAGTGTCATCCTGAAAAAAATTTCAGTGTGACAATGGTGTTGGAATCACAATGATATCTGTATGACAACGGTGTTAGCATGAAAATGGTGTCAACATGAAAACTTAACTGAAAAAGATCAAAGGAAAGGCAACAAAAGGTGTTACTGATTAATTGTTCCAAACTCAGGTCTGATTTAATTCATTCTTTCATGGTTCAATGGATTAGTTAATATGTTAGCAAGATTATATTTAGTGACAATAAATTCTAAAGTTATATCACCATTTTTATAATGATCTATCAAAAAGTGATATCTAACATCAATATTTTTTTTCTACAGTGAGAAACTGGGTTCTTATAAATGATAATAGCACTTGTATTATCACAGTTTATAACAATATTTCTAAACTGATATCCATAGTCTCATTGAGTGTGTTTCATCCACAAAATCTCATCACAACATCTACCAATAGCTATATATTTATCTTTAGTAGTAGATAATGAAACCTAATTTTGTTTCTTACTACACCATGAAACCAAAGACTTTCACAAAAAGAGACATTTCTCAGAGGTGCCCTTTATATCTAACTTGAATCCACCAAAATCAGCATCAGAATAACTCACTATATCAAATGATTGTCCCTTTTGGTAAAAAAACCTAAATTTATAGTATTTTTGAGTTATTGAAAAAATTAGAAACATTTAATTGATATTATTTGGGATTATCTTGAAAATGGTCACACTTACATACACTAAACAAGTCTAGTAGAACAAACTTCCAATCACTCCTCTATACATGGTTTGATCAATAGATTTACCATCTTCTATAAAGATCTAACATACAAGTATTACTCATTGGAGTGTCACTACTTTTAATTCTATAGAATCCAAATCTTTTCAAAAGATATTTTGTGTATTTACTTTGATTTAAAATGATACCTTATTTATTTTGAAAAATATGAAATCCAAGAAAGTATTTTAGCTCACCCATTAATCACATTTCAAATTCACTTTGCATCATTTTTGAAAACTCAATACATAATGAATTTCTTGAAGATCCAAAAATAATATCATCAACAAAAATTTGAAAAACAAAAACATCTTTATAAATTGATTTTATAAAAAGAGTAAGACCAACAATTCCATTTTTAAAACCAATGGAAATAAAAAAAACTACTTAATATGTCATACCAAGCTCATGGAGATTATGCTAAGTGATATAAAGCTTTTTTTAATTTTAAAAAATGATTTTAAAAATGAGGGTTTGTAAAACTAGGGGGATGTTCAACAGAAACATCCTCAACTATACACCGATTTGGGAATAACCTTTTAACATACATTTGATAAAGTTTGAAATTAAGATGGGTAGCATAAGAAAAAAGGATTCTAATGGCCTCATGTCTAGAAAAAGGTGTATAAGTTTCATCATTTCCAATTCCTCCTTCTTGACTATACTCTTGTGTAAACAATAGAGCTTTATTTCTAACGATATTACTAGATTCATTTTTTTTATTCCTAAACACCCATTTAGTTCCTATGGATAATGTGTGTTTGGGTCTACCAACAAGTTTGAAAACATTATTTCTAAAAAATTCGATAAGTTCCTATTGAAATGAAATAACCCAAAATTCTTCTTTAATTGTATCATTGGTATTTTTAGGTTCACGATGTGATAAGAAGGATTTATGTTATACCCATTTTCTATGAGAAGATATAGTTTGTGTCCCTTTATCTAAGTCTCCAACAACAGCATATAATGGTTGGTTCTTGAGAGTTCAAGTTGGACTATAAAATGAGGTCCGTGTAACATCATGTTCATATATAGGTCTAGGTTTATCATACATAGATTCTAAAGAATTTCTAGAACGATAGGATTTAACAAATTATTGGACAAGACGATTAGATGATTTTACATTTATGTCTTGGTTTGACATATCATCTTCAAGGTTTACTAGAGAGTTCTTAGGTTTATGTGGATATTTTTAATCAAATTTGATATGCACATATTCTTCCACACACTTGGTTCTTTTATTAAAGACTCTATAGGCTTTACTAGATGTTGAGTAACCTAGGAATATTCCTTCATCACTCTTGGATGCGATTTTTCAAGATTATCCTTAGATTAAGAATATAGACATTACAACCAAAAACATTGAAATAACTAACATTGGGTTTTTATTATTCCACAACTCATAAGGAGTATTCTTGAGGATATGCCTAATTAATACTCAATTAATTATCTTGCATGTTGTATTTACATTTTTAACCCAAAATTAAAAAAGTAGGTCATATTCATTAAGAATTGTGCTAGCTATCTCTAGTAATGTTTTATTATTTGTTTCTAAAACTCCATTTTTGAGGTTTCTTAGGGGAAGGGTTATTATGACTATGTCCACAGTGTCAGCTAAAAGATTCAAAGTCCTAATTTTCAAAATCAAATCCATGATCACTTCTTACAGATTTTATTCTTAGTACACTAATATTTTCCACTATTTTAGAATACTTGGTGAAGTACATACATGATTCACTTTTTTGAGATTAAAAATAAGCACATGTATACCTATAATAGTCATCTACATGAACATAAACATAGTGCATCTCATTTAAACTAGAAACTCGAGATGGTCCAAAAAAGTTCCTGTGAACCAACTCTAAAGGTTGAGAAGTTGAAACTTCTTTCTTTGATTTGAATGATATCTTGTGTTTGTAACCTTTTGACAAGGATTACAGAGTTTTTAATTTGGAAACTCATGTTTGGGTAGATCCTCTACTAGTCCTTTTCTTGTAAGCATTCTAAAATAGTGTACATTACAGTGTCCTAATATCCTTTTCCAAATCCAAGACTCTTTTTGAAAGGTACTTAAAAAAGAAACATTTTGAGAAACTAAAGAATCTAAGTTAACATAATATACATTTTCATTTATAAAAGTTGAAAATACTATTAAATTTTTAGAGTTTAAAACATTGAAAGTTTCATTTTCCAATTTAACATGAAATACATCATCACATAATTGTGAAATAATAAGTAGATTATACTTCAATACATCAGCAAAAAGTACATTTGAAATTAAAACTGAGTTAGAGTTACCAATCTAGGCTAAGACAATTATTTTTCCATTACCATTTTCACCAAATGTGACATATCCACCATCAATCCTTATTAGGTTCATGAAGCTTGAATAGTCTCATGTCATATGTCTTGAACATCCACTTTCCAAGTACTACTGACTCATGTAGGATCACTATAAACATTATTCCTACATAAAAATTAAACAAAAATATATTTTGGTACCTAGACTTGTTTATGTCCACAGATATTAGTAATAAATGCTTTAGGTACCCACATCTTCCTTATGGTTTTCTTATATGCATAATGTAACTTATTTGAAAAATAGACTCTATTTAGTCCAGAAAAGATAGAAGTAGTAAAGGATTTCTCAGAACTGGAACTAGCATAATAATTTTTATTTTTATGTAGGAAAACATATTTTCTAGATTTAGTTACAAAATGTGATTTAGATATGTTTCTATTTCCTGGATGATATCTAATACCATATGTGTATTTAGGAGATATATTTTTACCAAGAATTTGAGTAAGATTCATTTTCCCATTAGTAAACTTTTCTAGATCTTCCTTCAATTTCTCATTAGACATTTTTAATTCAATGTTTTCCTTGAGTAGTAGAACATTCTTATCATTTTGATTAGTAAGTTCAGACATAATAGTTACAGTAAGAGAATATTGTTTATATAAATATTTATATTTATCTTTTAGTTCATTACATATTTCATCCCGCATGTTACAATACTAAAAAATTCCATCACTTTTCATATTTTTATACTCATTTTTATTTTTAGAATAATAATAATTTTGTACAGGAAAATCTATGGTTACCTCAGATTTTTTTTCATAAAAAATATATTTTTCATGTGCTCTTTCTCATCATGAGATGATGTTGATTCACTAGAGCTATCCTCAGAGGCACTCGAGGTGTCATTCATACATTTCTAATAATTATTTTCATTATTTTTATACTTCTTTTGATATTTTAATTTTGGACAGTAAGGTTTGACATGTCCTCTCCTCTTGAATTTGTATCAAAAAATCTCCTCTGATTTGTTATTTCTTTTCCAGTCCTTTTTCTAGCTACCCTTATTATCATATCTTCCTTTATAATTGGGCTTCCTAAAAGAATTCTTTTTTAAATAGAATTTCTTGAATCATCGGGACAGCTAACCCATCTCATAGTCACTATTAGATGTTGATTCATCATTACTAGAGCTTTTAACAGAGGCAATCACCTTCTCTTTTTACTTATTTTTTTTTGTAGTAGTCTTTAAGGATACATATTTTCTCTTAGGTTCATCATGTTCTTCTTTGTTGACTTTTAGCTCTTCCTCATACATCAAGTATTTTCCAATGAGTTCTTTTATAGGTAGTTTACTGATGTCACATGATTCTCTAATTGAGATATAATTTTCTCTCCATCTATTAGGTAATCATCTCAGAATCCTCATACTTTGTTATTTGGAAGTAACATATCTTCCAAGAGAGATCATAGTTTTCAGAATGTCATTAAACATGAGATACATGCCAGAAATAGGCTCATCAGCCTTCATATTAAAATTTTCATATTTAATAGTGTATGTGTTAAGTGTCATTTACATAACACTAGAAGTTACTTCACGTGAAATAAAAAAACAATCCCAAATTTCATGGGTTGTTTTGCATGTAGAAATTCTGTTAAATTCCTCATCTTCTAAATAACAGTATAAGGCATTCATGGATTTTGAAATTATTGTTATAATATGTCTTAGTTGTATCATCAAAAGTAGTTTTATAAGTATAAATAATATTATATTCATCAATAATTGAAGACCAAATTTCAAAACCCATACTTTCTAAGTGCATTTTCATTTTAATTTTCCATTGTAAAATTTTTTTTCCATTAAATAATAGACATATTTTGGTAGAAGCACCTTCTAGTATATTATCAGTAATAAAATTTTAGAACATGATTTTAAAGAGATAAAAAACTAGTATTGAAATAAATTTTATGATCTTTGAAATAAAACTAAAATCATAGTTGAAAATTTTGAAAAATATTTGAAAATGAAAATTCTGAAAATCATTTGATACAAAAAAAAATTCAAAGTAGAGTACTATATAGGGGGTAAATTGAGTATAGATACAAATTTCTATTAAAAATTATTGTTTTATGTTCCCCAAGTATTTAAAATTCAATTTTCTAGTTAGCTATTATTGAATTTATAAGAGCCCGGCTGATCAATTAATTTCTCAAAAAGATTGATTTGCTCTCATTTGTATCAATTTGATATTTAGTACATCTTTTGAAACTAATCTAATAAGTCAATACTATTATAAACACTTTATAATACTAAATATCAGAGATCAATTTAGTTTTGTAAAATATTTGATAAAACAGAGTAAAACTAATAGGTAAAAACACAGGGGATATAAAACAAGAGGTTTAGTATCAAGAAAAGACTTAATACTACCCACTTAGTGATCACCTACCACTATGTAGTTTAAATTAATAGATATTTTTATCTACACCTTGGATCTGGGTTTAAAATAGTACACATGCTATCCAGGTCACAAGACATCTACCACAGTTCATCGTGGGTAAAAGCTTCTAGGTCACACAAGGACCTCTTCCACACTTATCTGTGGGTGTAAATAGGTGTAAGAAGATATGAGTGAAATGATATCTTATATCGTTCAGTTTGATACAGGAGACAGTGTGTTCTTAACATACAGATGCACACACCGCTCAAACGTATGTAAAATTGCACACAACAAATCAAAAAAATATGAGAAAGGATTTATAAGGCTCTGTGTGTCTGGAGATGCATCGCTAGACTCCTTAGATGTAGCTGAGATGAAGTCTGAGTCCTCTTCTAGAAGTTGACACAAAAATAGTTTGTCGTATTCTGTCATCCAGGTACAAGTATGGTTCTGCAGGTATATTCTAATCCTTCTATGTTATTTTTTTTCTTCAGTTCATAGTGGTTTCTTGAGAGTTTCAAAAGTTCTTAAGTGTATCTCTTTCACGCAGTTATGCACCACCACCACAACCACCTTTCTCTGTCTATCTTCTTTCATTAGAAATGCTACTTATTTTCAAGGGATGACAAAGAGCTTTTAACATCCACATGTATAGGTTAATCGTACCTTGTACTGTCTGCTAAAATTATTAAAAAGTATTATAAAATATGTATGTATCATTAAATGAAAAAATATGTCTGTTATAAATAATATTAATAAATAGGGATTTAAACAGTCTATTGGGGACTTGTATATCAGTGTCTCATTCTATCAGTTTCTCCTTCTGTCAGTCTTTCTATATATCAGTTGCACATTAAATTAGTGACTAGTTTCAATAGTGATTCCTTTCTTCTTTCGGAGAGAGACTTGATCTATCAGTGTCTCATATCAACTAATAGTGAGTCCTTACATCGGTATCACCATGCAAGGGTCCGTAACTTGGAATGATTGTAGTTCATCTATATCGGTGAGTCATATGAAATGGTGAGTCATCTGTGTCGGTGTCATTTGCAATGGTGAGTCATCTTCCTATCGGTGTCATGTGTAATGATGAGTCATCTGCCTGTCTGTGTCATGTGAAACGGTGATTCGTTCTAATTGTGTAAACTTCACATACATAGAACGTATGTCTGTTTAAACTATCTATCAGTAAGTCATATGTATATTGTAGTCATCTGTCTATTAGTGTCAGTGACTCACACTTAGATAATTTTTAGATGTTATGTCTATCTTACAATTATATAATGTCAGAGAGTGTTAATACACATAAACACATATAGATAATTAGTTATAAGCTTGTTTAGTCTTAAACATAAATTAATAGTTATATAAATGAAATGATAAGATATTCAAGATAATTCTTTGACATATTTTTGGATCTTACATGAGATAAGATATGTGTTAATATATGACATGATTTTTTATAATTAAAACCATTATTTTCAGAGATAGTGGGTAACAGTATCTACAGACTAACACGTGAGATAAACTCGACTATAGGTAATCGATGGAAATATAAAATAATTAACTAAATCATATAAATTTATTAATAATTTTTTGAGATTAAATAATTTCCATTAATGATGACACAATTGTGATGCAAAGATTATTTGTTTAATAGGAATATCTAATAAATCATTTCAAAAATATTAAATGAAATATAATTTGATTTAACAAAGCTTATCCATATATTTTATATGTTTCTATGACATGTTATGATTATATTCAATGTTTTTTTGAGGTTATATTATATTTTGATTTTATATAATGTCAAATAAATGAATAGTGTCAAAATTGACACTAATGATATTTAATAAAAAATACATGGTATTAAATTATTTAAAAATTAGAAAAATATTTAAAAATTTAAAATTTAAAATTATAAGTTTTAAAATTTTATAAAGTTTCCAATTATGGAAAATTGGCACCATATAAGTAAATATTTATAACTATTTAATATTTAAATATTATTACCACAATTAGAATTAGATAGATTAAATAAGGATAAATCAAAATGATAAGGTTTTAAATAAAATAAAAACATATCAAAATTTTATTATTTGAGATGATTTCAACCCATACACATCTTATCTAAGAAATAGTCCACTTTGGAGATATTTTAAATTAATAATTAATTTATATTTATTTAATAGTTTTGGTATTTTCAAATCTGCCTCTCCCCACTCTTATAAAAGGGCACATCTCCTTATCTTTTAATTACACCTAAATAGCCCTTTTGCTCTAACAACCCTTTCCTGTTTCCTCTCCTAAATTACCTCACTTCATAATATAGGCCACACATTGGGTATAAATGCATCATATAGAAACCTTTTGTGAAAATCAAAAGGAGATACTCGAAAAATAGGTAACTATTTTATCACCTCTTTCAAAATTATTTTCTTCTTAAACTTCCTCTTCCTATGTTATTTCTATATCAAAGTAATAAATCAAATATCAATTGTATACTAATATGATATTATAATTATGTCACAACCATAATAATCATTTTATCCATCATATTAATAATAATATCACTATGCATGAGTATATACATCTTATCATCTTCATGTCGTAGTGTAATTAGATATTCAAAAATAATTTGTCTAGATGGGAATAATGATGCGTATAATGGATTTAAATAACTAATATAACATTATAGTAATTTTTTATAATTAATATACCATCCAATTTGGTAAAATTTAACCATCAAATAAATGATATTATCACTCGAGCGTATGTATGACCTATAATCTCCATGGCGTTGTGAGCTTCTTTCTCCATGTTAATTATTCAATTATGATTATAAAATTTAAATGATGAATAAAAATAATAATTATGAACTTAATTTCATTCTTTATATGAATAAAATATATCCTATTGATAAAAAACATGACTTACATGACAAAATAGGAATGGGATAAAGAAGTAGTTAACACCCGAAATAATGGTAATGCTAAAATATTATTAAACAATGATAAAATAGGATCATATATGGTATTATAATTATGTATATGGTTCTAGTATAATTTAATAACATAATTTAACCAATATACAAGAGGTTAACACACCCGCTACTAAGGGAAAGTACAAGGTAAGGGTTAATTTTCCAATCTCATTACTATATGAGATTGTTTATGTGTAATTATTTATTGGGAAATATTTATCACATGTGTCCATGTTTTTGGAAAATGTATCAAAAAAAATTTGATTTTATTTAAGGTAAAATTTAAATGAAACATCATTTGGAATTTTTTAATTATTTATTCTTCTATATCATTATCATTAATGTCCATGTTTTCCAAAAAAATTAAGGATTTATCTATGTGGACATGAATGTTTTAAATTATTAATTCCATTAAAAAGTTTCAAGTTTTATGTGAGACTTTGATTCAAAAAACTTTTTAAATGTCTCCTTTTATAAATTTTGTAACTTTTAATGTTTTCAATGTAAAAAAGGTATGTTTCTCCAAAGGATTTTTAATGGTTTATTTAGATTATTTTCATCTATGTAAACATCCTTTGTTGGATTTTATGCTTAATTGAGATTAATTTTTATGTATAAAGTATTCAATAATGTGTTTAATTTTTATGATATATTTTATTGTGGATGTTCAATTTTGATACCATTCATGTTTTATGGTTAAATTATTAAAATTTCCTATTCTAGTTTTTATAAAAATGATTATGTTATGTTTCACCCTTTTTTGTATGAGGAATGTATTGGACTTAGTAAGTGATGGGGAGGGTCTGCTATTTACCATCGATGCATCAATAGGTCTCATGAGACAAACTAGTGTCTTCAAACAATTTCTTGATCGTATGGTAATGGTCATGGAACAAGGCCTTAAATGTATTCTTATGATGTCCGACATTATGAATTTCCACATTTTGAGTTTTTCTATTAATATTACATTGAGTATTCGACTAGTAGAATATCCATGTGAATGTTTAAATGGAATTATTTGATTTATTCTAGTCATATTATACTGAAGATAATGTTTTAAAAGTACTATGTTTTAGTTTTTTAACTTTTATTAATATTTTATGCCTATTTATGATAGCATCATCTATTTTTTTTATCATTACTAAGCATCTGAACTCACCCCTTTATTATGTTTTATTTTTATAGTATTTGAAGAAGTGTATTTTGATTTATATATAGAGTTAAGCTAGGAGAATAAAGGAATTATCTAAGAATTTTCTATGTTTCATTTAATGTTTTTAATTTTGATGTAATGTTGATATATGTAATCTATTTTCCAAGACTAATAACCTGATTGGACCTTCAGGATCTGATTCCTTGTAATCATCCCAATTTATTAAAATAATTCTCCAGCTCTGGTATTATGGGGTCAGGGTGTTACATTTTGTATAAAAAGAATATTTGAAATAAATTTAGAATTAGATTTAGAAAACTTATACTATGGATCATAACCCTATGATAGAATTTGAGGATCAGTATAGAAGAATATCTAAAAACATTAATGTAGAGATTATTTGGGAAATTCTATAAACAAATACTTATCTGGATACTACAAGTGGATGTGATTTTTGAAAAAAATTCCATAGGAGTAATAACTCTGACAAGGTGTTCCGGGCATGACTCTGGGTATCCTACTACATGACAACAAGCCTTACTGCACACTTGGTTTGACACTCCCTGGGTATATGATTAGGAAAATTCATATTTTCTTTATAAACCATTATGAAGGATTTATGAGTAAATATGTCCCCAATGAAACCATTTTTATGATTATGAGACTAGATATGGGTTAATCTCCAATTAATGATGCCAATTTTTCTAGTTTTTAGATTATAAACAATTATATGTTCTAACCTAGTCTATGTTTCCAATTATAATTGACACCCAATAGAAGGAATGAGAACTCTAGTAATACACATGATCCAAAGAGTAATAAGGATCATATCATTCATGGTTATAATCCAATATTTCATAGGAAAATATTCTCCCACATATTCTCATCATATAAATAAATGGTATCATGTGTTAATAATATAATTAATGAATTATCTAATTCATATGTATTTGAAGGTAATCAAGAGAAGATGAAGATGGAAAAGAAAAAGATGGATAAAGGGAAGAAGAGAAAGATAGATTTTCTCACATGTGATAACTATGGAAATAATAACCCTAATAAATGATTGAAGGGAATGTGAGTTTATTATAAGTGTTGAGAAAAATGACTCCAATTTTGTGATTATAAGGGTAATAATTGTTTTTCCAATGTACAATACTTCATCTTCAGGGAGAGGGGACACTATGAAAATCAATGTCCCAAACATCAGAGTATACCCCCAACTGAGGCTATTGGATAATAATCAAGTTATGATACTACAATAGATGAAGTGGAATGATTACTGTGCTTATTATGTTATTGAATAATTGTGTCATTTTAGTATTTTATCAATTATTTACTACTTATATAAATTTTGAAAATAAATAAATATTGTAGACCAATATTATCTCATTAAGGATTTGAGATTGTATGGTACCATGTAAAGTGACCTAGTTGCAAGTTCAACTTCTTGAAAAATATATGGTTGAGGGAATGAAAACACTAAATATGTTTCTGGTACTGATATTATGATTTTGGAATAACGAGATGATTGATTTGGATAAAATATATTGGATATTATTGACTAACATTGAACTAATTAATTATTTGTTTATTCCATCATTATTGGAGTTCACAACATTTTTTTAATTAAGGAGTATATCCAGTATGCTATTTTTTACAAGGATTTATGATAATTTAGGATATTAATAGGTTTTAAGAGAATACATGATGAATTTAATGTCCTAAAAATTCAATGTATTTTTTTTAATTATATCGATTGATTTCGAGAACAAGTGTTGAGGCGGAATGCGCTTCCAAGGCTCGGAGTGCCTGGAATGATTTTTCGAAATATATTACGTTTTAAATAGCGCATGTGAGTGGTTTTCTAGAAAATTGTAATAACACATAAATAGGTTCCCGAACCAGAAATTTTAGGGCACCAATGCATTCAAGATGGAGGGTTTACCCTAATAGCATCTTATGTTTAGTCGGCACATGCCTCAAGTGAGAAATTACAAAAATGACATAACCGTAAATAAAATAATTAACCAAAATTATTTTCTTTTTTTCAAATGATTATAACTCATGAATGGAGACACATATTGAAAATATGAGACCGTTGCTGAGCTCATGAGGGAATGACTTACTTAGGAAGTGCCTAACGTTGGACGGTGAAGCCCAACAGTGGATGTTAGTTTTTGGATCTAAAAAATAATTAAAAATTATTTTATTGTCAAGTCCTTATAACTCCTAAATTGTTAATCATATTGGAAATATGAGAGAAATGTTGAGCTCGTGAGGGCATTTTTCCCTTAGGAGAAGCTTAAACTTGACCAACGCAAGTTGAGGGTGAATGATAGTTTTTGTAACTTTTTTAGAAAATTAAAATTGCATGCCTACATAGTTTTGGAAGCTCTTAAATAGGTGCTCGGAATGAAAATATGAGGGAACTGTTGCATCTAGAATAATGACATTACCTATGAATAGACCTAACCTAGATTGGAATGGGGCGAGGGAAACAGTTAATTTTCAGACCATTCAGAAGAGAAATAAAATAAATTATAAAGTTGTTTTATTTTTTTTCCTCACCGTTGAGTGGTGGAATGCCAGCACTACGATGAGACAATGAGGAGATGTAGAAAATCATTAAATGGATCTCATTATTGAGCCTCTTTAATTAAAGTATAACAGAGAATTTGTTTCATAAATGAAACAGTGTAACAATGTGACGACGCAACGTAACAAAAATGTTCCGACACGTTTATCTTTTAATGAGATAACGGGTTAGAGAAACAGTTGGTGATTTGAGAATTTCTATAACGAATCTAAAATGAGGAATCATCTCCAACGATGAACGACGAATGCATTCTCCTTCCAAACTTCGAAGTTTCTCTAGAAACGTGGGCAGCCGATCAGGAAAATAGAACAACGGCACACAACCCCACTATTCCCCAACCAATGTCTATCCAAGGTAGGGGTTTACTTTTTGTGTTTTGAGTTTCCTCATAATTCATTATAAAAAAATGAGTGCGGATCAACCCATGAATTGGTTGCTCCATAGATCACTTGTTCTTTCTAGAGGGTGATCATTCTCGGGGTTTTGCATCACTGCTAAATTTTTGATAGAACCTAAATATTCTTCCCCCATGTTTTAAACTCTAATGCAGAGGGTGCGTTCCGACACAAAAAAATCCTAGGACCCTCCCCCACTTTGTGTTCTTATCCATTCTTCATGGAAGGGCCACCTAGTTGATGTGAAGAATTTTTGGGCCGTAGAAGGGAAGACATGATGCCCATAGAGGTCAGAGGCACATACGGTCTGAAGAACAGACCACCAGAGTGGACCTGGTGGTTTGGAGAAAATTCTACCGGTGTGCCGGTGGTAGTGGTTAGGCGGCATCATTCCATGATGGTGCGCCAAGGTGCGATGAGGATGACTCCAGCCACAACGGTGTAGCAGGAGCTACCGACAATGGGCCAATGTCTGTTGGATTGGGACCCGGTCACCTGACTATGTCGGAGGAGCAAACCATAGATGGGGTAGCAGTGGGGTGCTCTAGCACGTGGTCTAGTGGGAACTACATGCTAGACAAAGGGGTGGTCGGCTTATCTATCCATGAAACGCATGAACCCGATGACACCTTGTGTCCCAGATGGAAGAGAATAGCCCACTATGGATGTTGGGATGGGGGTGAACTGGGTCGCTGAGCGGCCCGGTCTGGAGTAAGACGGACCACTATTTCATGTCGAGCCGGTGGGATAAAACCTTCTACTAGGTGGCCTAGGCTGGGAAGGAAAATTGTCCCACCAGTTCGGGTTGGGCATGATAAACCAGGGTCACTGGGAGACCCAGCAGGATGGGCCCAAGAGAAAATCGGTTCGAGTCCGAAAAGGCCCAATGGTTCAAATCTAGTAGCAAGGAATTACCAGGACAATCTAGATTGAATCGAGTTTGGTCATGTGGGACCCCTAGGCCGGGTTGTTCAAGTCGGACCGGCCTCGAACACAACCGGCCCCTGTTTACTAAAATTCTAATATCATTCAGACTGAGCGTCCAATTGACAATCCGTTTTCAGCATTGGAAGCCTCCCGACGAGGCAAATATTTTGGATTGATCTAAGAAGGTTTTCATTTATGTTGAAATATAATGAATGGATTTAGGAGTGGATTGATCTAAGAAGGTTTTCATTTATGTTGATCAAGTTCATTATGTGCCGAAATCTTGTGGTAGGCCAGGACCCGCTGACTGCTAATGAGGGACCCTATGTGGATCGGCTACAACCAAAAATTTGTAGATCAGATACAAGAGAACCTATGTGGATCATCCACAAGCGACCCTGTTTGGATAAGCTTCGAGTGGCCTTGTGTGGATCAACTACAAGCTGCCCTATGTGGACTAGCTATGATGGCCTAAGTGGGAAGCAGCTCCATGTGACCAAACAAACCCACAATACTCATCAAGGATGAGTACCTCAGAAGTCCAAGTTGTTCAGTGTTACCACTGATATTATTTCTTTCTATAAATTATAATATACCTGTGTGAGCTGACAATACCTCATGTATACTTTCCTTTGTGTGCTTTCCTTTATGTGTGAAATTTCATTGGCTGAGTATATATAGCATATGGATGTCAGTAGTGGGAAAGTAAGAAACCAAATTCAGTCTCAGAGACGTGGATGAGTATGAGGATGTCTTTCTAAATTGTGTTCCAGTACCTCCACCTCATATAGAGAAATATTTATGCATTGATCTATACCCTGGGCGACACTGATATCTACACCTATATATCTGATGGATTCCGTAGGGCTCCAGCACATTAGGGTATAGTAGGAAGACCTGTAGAGGAAGGGGTTTGTAAGGCCCTGTGTTTCACCGCATGGAATCCCCAGTGTTGTTTTCCAAGAAAAAAATGGATGCTTGATGTTATGCATTGATTATCAGCACCTGAACCAGGTTACCATGAAGAACATGTATCCTCGACTGAGGATTGATGACCTCTTCGATCAGTTGAAAGGATCGAGATGGTTCTCGAAGATAGACCTCACCTCAAGCTATCACCAGCTTCGAGTACGATATGGGGACATTTCAAATACATCTCTCAAATGTCTCTATAGCCACTATGAGTACCTAGTGATGTCTCTTGGCATGATTAATTCCCCATAAGTGTTTGTGGGACTCATGAACTAGTTATTCTATAAATACTTAGATCGGTTTGTAGCGGTCGTCATTGATGACATCTTAATGTATTTATCATCTGAGTAAGATCATGTGATATAGCTGAGGACAGTTCTAGACACACTTCGAGAGCACTAGCTTTATGTAATGCTCTCGAAAGGTGAGTTTTAGATATGAAAGTTCCACTTTCAGGATCATGTCATCTCCGAGGATAGATTTGCGGTGGATCCAGCAAATATTGAGGTGGAGCTTGCTTGGGAGAAACCCAATAGCGTTATTGAGGTGCATAGTTTCCATGGGTTGGCTGGGTACTATTTGAGGTTTTCACTTGAATTCTATAGAGAGGTATCACCGATGAAAGTGTTGACAAAGAAGGGAAAAACCTTCATGTGGACAAAAGTATTCCAGAATATCTTTCATCAGCTAAGGCAGAGCTTGATGAGTGATCTTATTTTGAGTTTGCTGGAGGAGGCTGCTGACTATGTGGTGTAATGGGATGCATCTGAAATTGGGTTTTGTAGTGTCCTAATGCAAGGTAAAGAAATGATTTCTTATGGCACACGACAGTTGAAACTGCGTGTGAAGAACTATGCGGATAATAACCTTTAGTTGGAAGTGATATTCTTCGTAGTGAAGAAGTGGAGACACTACTGGATGGGTGAAAGGTTCTTCATCTACTCTAACCACAAGAGTCTCAAGTATATATTTTCTCAAAAGGGTTCTAAATTAGAGACATCGACGTTGGATAGAGTTCCTCTAGGACTATGTCTTCGAGATAGACTATACACCTAGGAAGGGGAATGTGGTGGCAGATGCTCTCTATAAGAGATCGAGTTCACAACTACTGAATGAGGCCTCAGAGTAGTTATCCTCACTTCAAATATCCTTTTTGGATAGAGATGAGGTATCTTATCTTCAATCGATAGTGGTTTCCCCACCACTCTTAAAACATGTAAGGGAGGCACAACTCAGAAATTACAGATGCGAGACCACACATTCCCAGATTTCCATAGGGAATTCCCATGAAGTATATTCAATAGGTGGGAAGCCTTTCATCCTTTTCAGAGGACGCATGGTTGTAATAGTGTCATTAAAAGAGGAAGTGTTGAGGGAGTTCTATACATCCTCTTTGGCTGTACATCTTGGTGTGGCGAAGATGTACCAGGACCTCCAATATTAGTAATGGTGGTCGGGGATTCAAAAGGTAGTGAAAGGGTTTGTCTTGAGGTTCCTCCCCTCTCAGCAAGTGAAGGTAGAGTAAAAGGTTCTAGAAAGTTTGAGACGACATCTTTGAGGTACCATAGTGGATGTGGTATGGAAAAAAGAGGGACTTAGTGGTCAGATTACCATGTATCTATAGGGGGAACAATACCCTCTGGGTTATCATATACTGACTCACCAAGTCGGATCACTTCCTACCCATTCGAGAACAGAGTTCAATAGATAGATTGGGGCACATCTACATGTAGGAGATAGTTTGACTCCGTGGAGTCCCATTTATGATAGTCTCATATGGTGAGGGACGTTTTACATCCCGATTGTAGAAGGGATTACATGAGGAATTTGGGACTCAGTTTCACTTGATCACAGCCTTTCACCCATAGACAGATGATCAGACGGATCAGACCATACAGACCTTGGAGGAAATTCTTCATTCTTGAATTCTTAATTTTGGTCACAGTTGGGAGGACCACATACCACTGGTAGAGTTTTCGTACAAAAATAGCTACCATTAAACCATCTGTATGACACCATTCGAGGAAATGTACGGATGACCATGTATGTCACTGTTATGCTGGAAAAACATAGGGGAGTCTGCACTCATGGGTCCAGATATGGTACATGATACCCTTGAGAAGGTTCATTTCATCTGAGAGGGGATGAAAATTGCACAGAGCTGACATAATTCCTATTCTGATAGATGATGGGGACCTTGGAGTTTTAGAAGGGGGACCGCATATTCTTATGAGTCTCTCCTCAATGAGGGATACAATGATTTGACTGGGGAAAAAGTTTCCTATGAGGTTCATCGTCCCTTTCCAGATTCTGAGCAGAGTAGTTGAGTTTGGGTACCCCCTAGATCTTCCCCCACAGATGAACCAGTTGCATGATGTTTTTAACGTGTCACAACAGAGGAGGTACATGCATTATCCGTTACACGCCATTGACTGGGGTGAGTTGGAAATTGATGATGGGATGATTTTTAAAGAGTTCCCAGTGCAGATAGATGATCAACAAGATTGGGTCCTTAATGGATGGTTGATTTCTCTAGTGCGCATTTGGTGGTGTCACAAGAATATCCAAGAGAGAAAATGGGAGTGGGAGGCTCAGATTCATGGTCATTACCCCCATTTGTTTGTTAAGCCTTGTTTTGGATTATAGGGGTGTGAAGCCCTAAATGTGGGGATAATGTAATGTCTTGAAAATACCATGTAATTTTTTTAATTATATACAATTATTTTAAGACCAACCATTAAGACTTCGTGGGATTCTGAGGCCCGGAGTGCCCGAAATGATCTGTTGAAAAATATTAAGTTTTAAATAGAAAACATGAGAAGTTTTTATGAAACAGTATAATAACTATTAAATGGGTGTCCAGATCAGAAACTGGAGGGCACTATTGCATTTAAGATGGCATGTTTACCCTAGGCGCAACTTAAGTTTAGTCGGCGTAGGCCTCCAGTGAGAAAACCTAAAAATTGCATAACAAAAAATAATATTATTAAATAAAATTATTATATTTTATTTTAAAATTATTATAAATCACCAACGGTGAATTGGATTGAAAATATGAGACCATCATTGAGCTCTTGAGGATATGATTTCCTTAGGCAAAGCCAAATATTGTGCAGAACGATCCAATAGTGAATGTTAGTTTTTTGTTGTAAATAAAATAATTAACAATTATTTTATTGTCAAATCCTTATAAATCCTAAATGGTAAAACAGATTCGAAATCTGAGAGTACTGTTGATCTCATGAGGTAATTTTTCCCTTAGGTAGATCTTAACCATTACTAGTGTAGGTCGAGGGTGAAAGAAAGTATTGGGAGCTTTTTTAGCGAATTAAAATGGCGTGGGTGTGTAGTTTTGGAAACTTATAAACGGAAACCTGGATTGAGAATACGAGGGCACAGTTGCATACAAAATTTTGACATTACCTATGAATATACCAAACCTTGAATGGCGCAGTTCAAGATAAAAAGATTATTTTTGGACCATTCAGAAGTGAAATAAAATAAATTAAAATGTCATTTTATTTTTTTCTCTCACCGCTGAGCAGTTTCACGTCAACACTATGGTGCGGAAACAAGGTGATGAAGAAACTCATTAAATGAATCCCAATAATGAGGCTCTTTAACAGAATAATAACACAGATGTTGTTTCATAAATGAATTAACGTAACAACGTGACGATGCAGCGTAATAGAAACATTGCGACACATTTCTATTTTAACGAGATAATGGGTTGGAGAAATAGTTGGAGATCTGTGAATTTATCTAATTAATATTCAGTGACAAATCCTCTCCAATGACATATGAAGAACACATTCTCCTTCCACCCTTAAAATTATCACATGCAATGTTGGTGGCAGATCAAGAATGGAAAACGAATATGTGTGACCCTGCTCTTCCCCGAACAACGTCTATCCTAGGTTGGGGTTTACTTGTTGTGTTAAGATTTTCCCCATTATTCATTCTAAAAAACCAATGTAGATCAACCCATTAATAGGTTCATCTAGGGGTTTATTGTTCTAGCGGGAGGGTTCCCATTTTCACGGTTTTGCATCGGGGTAAAATTGTTGATAGAACATAACTCTTCTTCACACTCGTTTTAAACTCTAACACAGAGGGTGAATGCCGACACGAACAAGGACCAGGTTCCTCTACCTTTTTTGTTTCTTGTGCGTTCTTCATGGATGGACCTCTAAGTTGAAGGAGAAACATTTTTCAGACTGTAGTAGGGAAAATGACACCCCATGGAGGCCAGAGGCACAGACTGTCCAAAGAACGGACCTCCGGAGAGAACTCGGTGCTCCGTAGAAAATATTATCGGTGCGTCGGAAGCCACAGGCGGGTGGAGGGGCACTGAGGATGGCTGCGGTAGACTCTGGATATGGTGGGTAGTAGGATCCATGATCGACTCAAGCCGTAGCGGTGCAGTAGGATCCGTCAGTAGCGGGCTGGAAACTAGTGGAGAAGGATGCGACCACCCTGCCGTGTCGGTGGAGTGGGCCGCGGCTGGGGAAAGGGCGTGGTACAATGGGACATGACCAACATGGACCGTGTGTGGGAAAATAGGGTGACCTGATGAGCTGGAAATGGCACACATGAATCAAACACCACCTGGTGTCTGGGATGGAGGAGACTGGCCCGCAGTTCAGGCCGGGCCGGGGGTGTGAACCAGCTGGAGTAAGCTGGCACACAGTTGTGGGTCGGGCCAGCAGGATAAAACTGGTCCATTAGGTGGCCCGAGTTGGGATGGAAAACTGGCCCTCCAGTGTGGGTCGCGCTGAATAAATCCGGGTTACTAGGCGACCCGGCTGGCTGGACCCACGAGAAAACCAGGCCGGGTCCAGCAAGACCCAATTGGCCTCGCCCAGTATCCAGGCCGCACTGGTCCAACCAAGGCCTTAATGGGCCAGGTCGGGAAGACCGAACCTGGTCAGGTCATGCAGGAACCCCGGGCCGAGTTGGTCGGGTCAGTCCGAATGGGTCGGACAAGGCCGGGACACAACCGACCCATATTTACTAAAACAATAATATCTTTCACGTCGGGTGTCCGATTGATGATCCATTTGTAGCGTTGGAACCCTCAAAACGAGTTGGTTCTTTTGGAATGCTCTAAAGAGGTTTTCATGGAAGTTCAAATACGATGAATGGCTAAAGGAGTGGATTCTACCTGAATCAAGCCCTTTAAGTGCAGAAATCTGGTGGTTAGTTGGGACCCTAAGAATATTGACAATAAACATTGTGTGGATCTACTAAAAGAGACCATATGTGGATCCACCGAAAGAAATATTTTTTGGATCAGCTACAAATGACCATATGAGGATCATCTCTGAGTGACCCTGTGTGGATCAGCTACAAGTAACCCTGTGTGGATCCGCTCCGAGCGACCCAGTGTGTATCAGCTACAAGCATCCTTGTGTGGACCAGCTATGATGGCCTAAGTGGAAAGTGGCTCTGTGTGACCCTGACGACCGACCATACTCGTCAGAGATGATTACCTCAGTAGTCGAACGTGTTTAGTGTAATGAATAATAGTCTTTATTTTTATACATTATATTATACATATGTGAGTTGATAGTACCTCGGGTACACTTTCCTTTGTGTTGTCTTTCTTTTTATACTTTATATTATACATATGTGAGTTGATAGTACCTCGGGTACACTTTCCTTTGTGTTCTTTCCTTTGTGGTTTGGGAAAGCTGCTGAGTATTGTGTTACTCACCCCTACACTGGCTTCTCCAGCATATGTTGTGTCATGTTCTGGTGATTGATGATTCGATGGAGACCTTGGTGGTCTAGGACTAGGTGGTGCTATGTGAGATGGGATGGACAGATTCTTTGACAGAGACCTTGGGGTTCCAGGACCAGGTGGTTATCAGTGAGACGTGGCAGACAGATGCTTTGACGGAGACCTTGGTGGTTCGGGACCAGGTAGTGCTCAGTGAGATGGGATGGACAAGCGTATATATATGGTTACAAGAAACTACCCTTCACATATCCTTCAGGTGGGGTCTTGTGTGGAAGGATCGGGGCATTTTTACTTTTCTTTGTGGTTTTGGGCTTTTATTATGGCCCCTTTGTACTTTTGGTTTTTACTAAATTCTCTATAGTTGTCTTAGTGATATTTGTGGTTTAATTCATCTTTAATTTATGCAGTTTGATCTATGTGAGTGTGTATAGGATTAAAGTCAAATTCCTTCCCTTTTTGGGATATTCATATTCGGTGCTAGTCGGCATCCCCTGGCCTATAGAAGGTGGGTTTGGGGTAGTCATAACATGGGCCCTAGGGTAAGGGTCGTGAGAATGAAGTAATTCACGTAACGAAATATTCATTATGTCATGTGACTTTCCTTAATAATTTTTGGATTGTGAGTTTGGTGGGATGTATATTGGATAATCATAAAGGCTTGAATGAATTAAATTAGATACTGTATAGTATTATTTAAGGTTAAAACATTTATTAAGATTATTTATAGAATGTAATATTTTTATGATTTTTAGAAAAGGACAACCCACAAGTCGGACAGCATCCTATTGTGTTGGAAAATCCTATGAGAATCAAACCCACAACCGAAGTGTGACATGGAATTATCTTCTACCACAGGCCTAGAGGAAGTCATTGGTTAGTATAAAATAAATTTATTTATTTAAATGGCACAATTTTACATTTTTAAACTTATATGATTAACATAAATAGAATATTTTTTAGTTTTTTTATCTTTTGAAGAGAAAGATGAGTTTGTGGTAGCAATTAGTTAATGGATAAAACATTACATGACAATTAAGTATGCTTCCTTATGTTCATAGTCTATGAAGTAAATTAATTATTCAAAACTAGGGAAATGGTCATAAATCCAAAAATGTTTTCCTAGTACTTTATTTTGAGATGAATCAAATGGTCCCTTGTATCATCGTAGATTTATAGCATTCTAGTTTTTAACTTTCTCCAAATAATGTTCTCTATCACTCTCCATCAGAACTTGATGGTTACATTTTTGTCATGTCCATGTTTTTCTATATAGAATCCCAGTATGTGTTATCTCTAGTAACCTTAATTGTTTCCTTTATTTATCTTAAAATGGTGGCCTCATTAATTCATTTTACAATGTGGTATTTCAATAATGATAGTTTTAAAATTCCTATCCATATTATTGGATTCGGAGTTCAAATTATGAGGACACAATTTATTGAACAAGGGTAGATTGTAACACCCTAAGACTTTAAAATATTTTCATTTCTGAATGAAATTAATTTTTTTCTTACTTTCTTTTTATGTAACACCGTGTTAAGCTTATGCTACACATTACAATGAGTTGGCTTACATTACATGCATCAATCCAGTTTTACTGAACAATAGTATTTTAATAAAATATTATTATTTAGTATGATATATAACTTAGATGTTAAATTAGAGGTAATGAATAGTATTAACCACATTTTTAATTTTATATATTCCATATAATTTTTACATCAATATTATGTCTTTTTTTTGCATAATATAAGAACAAATTAATTTTTTTTGTATAAAAGAAATATTTTTCCAAAAAAATGTCATTTTGTCACCTTTTGATGGAGAACCTATTTTAAATCCAATATTTGACACCTTTATATATTTGAATTGACAAAATATAATACTCTATTAGAATTAAGACATAAAAATTTAGTCTGGATAAGTATATAATGTTTTTCTAATAATATTCATATTTTGAGGATAGTGAAAAATACTAAATTTGAATTGAAAATAACTTTTTAATAGAAATAATTTATAGAGTTAAATTATATATCTGAATGGTTTTAAAGTATAATTAGATTATATTTTTATCATTTAATATAATTTAGGAAATTTTAATTATTTTCACATCAAAATTAGATATAACACATGTCAAATTTTGATTTTTTTTAATTTAGAAAAAACCCATTTTCTCGTTTTGACAACGAGGATAAATTTGAAATTAATTACTGCAACAATTCTTTTAAATTTTGAAAAATGTATTTATTATTTGGAATCATTGTGTATAAATTTTTTTAATAAGATAGCTTTATTTTTAAGCATTATGAATTTAAACTTTAATAAAAACAATTACAACGGTTAAGGGTTAATCAGGTAATTAAAGGTAAAATTAATATTATAAATTACCTTAACAATAGTCGCAATCATATTGGATGAAAAAATTATATCCTTATCTTCTATGGTTCTAAATATAATAACTAAATGGACACTTACTAATGAATATGACATTAATATTATTAAAATCAACTAATGTGACAAATTGTCACACTCTCATTTTATATAAGTATATTAATTTTAATATAGTTATAAATAGTTGATAACAACAACTATAAGTAGTATTTGGAAATATAAAACAATTTCATACATCATAAATTTCTATTTTTAATTTTTATTGGTTAAATAATTACCATTAAGGATGACACAATAATGATACAAATATTATTTTATTACTAGAAATATCAAATAATTGATTTTAAAAATAGTATAAGAAATATAATATGAATTAATTAAGGTAGTCAAAGAATTTAATAGGTTAATTTGACCTAGTATTAGTATTTATAATGTTTTTTTATAAGATATAATCTTGAGTGGAATTTAGTTAATGTCAAATAAATGAATAGTGTTAAAATTGACACTATTGATATTTAATAAAAATAAAATATTAATAGATTATTTAAAAATCATAAAGAAATTAAAATTAAAAAGTGAAATTATAAGGTCCAAAATGTCATAATGTTTCAAATTGTAGGGAAATTGACACCACATAATTTAATATTTGTAACCATTTAGTATTAGGAATATTATTACCACAATTACAATTAAATAGGTTAAATAAGGATAAATAAAAATGAAAAGGTTTAAGATAACATCAAAACATGTCTAAATTTTATTTTTTGAAAGGCTTTCAACCCATAAAAATATTATATAACAAATAATCCACTTTTCAGCCATATTAATTTAAAAATTAATTTATATTAATTTAATAGTTTTGGCATTTCCAAAGGTGTCCCTCCCCTCTCTTATAAAAAGGCACTTGTCCTCTTTTAATAACACCTATAAATCTATTTTTATTGGCCAAAACTAGGACATTTTCTAACCAAACTTCCCTAAATTTATTCTAGAGGCCACACATGGGGTATAAATCCATCATTTGGAGACCTTTTTTGAAAATCAAAAGGAGATACTCGAAAAAGAGGTGATTGTTTTATCACCTATTTCAAAATTATTTTCTTCTTCTACTTCATCATTCAAATTTTTTACATATAAAAGTAATAAATCTAGTATCCACCATATTAGTAGATGTTATTATAAAAAATTTACAACCATATTCCTTATTTTATCCATTATATGAATAACAATATCACCATGTGTGCGTGCGTACAGCTTATCGTCTCTATGCCGTGGTGTAATTTTTTATTCAACAATAATTTATTCGGATGGGTATAACGATGAGTATAATGTATTTAAATAGTAATTATAACATGATAATGTTTCTGTATAATTAATATACCATCCAATTCCACACCATTTAACCATCAAGGGAATGATATCGTTGCCAGTGTCTACGTACAACTTACCATCTCCACGATGCGGTGAGATTAATTCTCCACGTAAACCATTCAAGATTGATTATAATATTTATATGATGAGTAAAAATTATAATTATTAGCATAATTTCATTCTGGATATGAATAATATATATCCTATTTATAAAAAACATGACTTACATAACAAAATAGGAATGGTAAAACGAAGCAGTTAACACTTGAAACAATGGTAATATTTAAATATTATTAAAAAAATCTTAAAAGAGGTTCATATATGATATCATAAATATTTATATTGTTCTAGTATAATTTAATAACATATTCTAACCATTATAAATTATGTTAACACACCCACAAATAATATAAAATACAAAGTAAGGGTTAATTTCACAGTCTTATTATTATTCGAGATTGTTTAGGTGTAAGTATTTATTGGGAGATATTTAACATCAATGTCCATGTATCATGAAAATGTTTTAAAAATTATTATTTTTAAGGTTTTATTTAAGGTACTCTGTAAATAAGACATCATTTTAAATGTTTTAATGATTTACTCTTCTAAGTCATTATCATCAATTATAGTCTTTTCAAAATGGTTTTAAGGATTTATTTATGTGGAAGTGAATGTTTTAAAATGTTAATTCCTTTAAAAAGTTTCATGTGTTATGGAATACTTTGATTGAAAAACGTCTTTTAAATATCCTATTTTATAAATTGTCTGAATTTTAATGTTTTCAATGTAAAAAAGTGATATTTCTCTCAAAGAGTTTTAATGATTTTATTGGATTATTTTCATCTATGTCAACATCCTTTGTTGGATTTTATGCTCAATTTTTATTGATTTATTATGATACAATATTCCATATTGTATTTAATTTCTATGATATATTTGATGGTGGATGTGCTATTTTGATACCATTCATGGTTTATGGTTAAAGTATTATAATTTCATATGATGGTTTTATTATGAATTTTTATGCTATATTTCACCGTTTTTATATGAGGAATGTATTGGACATGGTAAGTTATAGGTAGAGCCTGGTATAGCCCCTCAATGTATCAATAGGTCTAATGGAACAAACTAGTGTCTTGGAAGAAGGACTTGATATTATGGTGCAACCTTCTGCTTCGTTGGGCATGGGAGACAAACTATAATTTATAACCTACTTACTAATTATAACAGTGGAGAGATACGGTCGAACCACAAAGAGGCCTAATGTTATGTTTGGTGATCTACTAAATTAATAAAACAAAAAAAACACACACTTAAACCAAAAAAACTAGTTGGTGGTGGTGAAGTGGAGTGATTGAAAATCAGTGGGTGAGGAAGTGATGGTGAACTGGTGAGTGCAAGGTGGTAGTACAAACAACATGCATATAATGTGTAGTGGGAACAAGCATGAGTAGTCAATATGATAGAGAAGGGAAAATCAACTGGAGGACTTCAATATTGTCCTCTCCTTATTTATGCATCTAATTCAAATGATCTAGATCTGATTGAAAGCGGTTGGCTAGATTTTTTGTCTAGAAACATTTGACTAAATAAACTCTACAGTTATCTCAACTATAAAAATCATTCATTCAAGAAATGGTTAAAAATCAGAATTCAGTGGGTTTAACTTTTCATTTGAACTCAGTGATTTTCCCTCTCTCTTGATCTTGGATAACTTTTTAGTTAAATCCTCATGTTGGAAATAGTTATAAATTGGTTCTAATCAAGATCAGTTTTCACTGCTACTAGAAATTTAAAATAAAATAACTGTATAGAGGGTGTAAGAAAGAGAGATATATCCACTAGAAAATGAATGCGTAAAAAATAGATCTACAACTCTAGACGGCCATCCAATTACCGCAAGGACTATTAGCCTAGAATCATGATCGACTTCAACAAATTAAAAGATTCAAACACAAGGATGTTCATAATGAAGGAAAATTCACAAAACAGAGTAATGAGAAACATATTTGTCTCACTTCTTGAACTCTAGAAAGCTGCAATTCCTATTACTCAATGGTAGATGAGGCGCTGGAGTGTGCTTGATGTCCCACCCTAGGAAACAATATGTGGAATCATGTTCTGATGCTCCAATGCCTAGAATCTCCTCCTTGGAAGTGATGAAGACTCGAGGGATCACCAGATGGCAATAAATGGATGATCGAAGTGGAAGTATGAAGTCAAAGTGGAGAAGTCCCATTGAGTCCTGATGAATGCTCATTTGAATGCCCACTCACCCTTTGATGAAAACCGATGACCTAGTAATCTAAGTCTCTATAATCTCACCTGAAGTGTTCCTCTACCTTCACGTGGAGCTTTAATAGTTCTACTTCTTCTGTGTTGGTCACTTGAGCAGTTGCTCCTAACTGAATGAATGGTTCATGTGCGTTGAGCCACAACCCTCCCCTTGCATGGAAAAACAAAAATACATGTTAGTCGTTAAAAAGCAAAAATTATATATTTGAACTATATATTAATATCACTTCTTGAAATTAACGAAAATACATATAAATATATACATTTTATAATATCTAATATTTTTATAATTAATATATGTTTAATAACTATTATTTTTATTTAATAATATATAATATTATGATATATAAAAGTATATATACTATTATTAATATAATTATTATAATTATTGTATAGTATATGATATATGTATTATAATATATATATAAAATAATATGTTATAATAAAATAAGACAAAAACTAAAAAAATAAAACAAAAGATGAAATGGTGGAGGTGGGGTTCCGGAAAGTTGAAGAAATGGTGGGGGTGATCGGGTTTCCGGTAGCGCATCGAATGGAGGAGGGTAGAGCAGCGGTGCCAGGTGAACTGCGCGAAGGAAGGTGGCGGGATCATGGTGGGAATCGAGCAGATTCAGCGGATGGTGGAGGCGAGGGTCCGGGATGCTCAGTTCATCTCGCAAGACAGCAGCTCGGGGCTGAGATGGTGGTTTGGTCCAGCGGAAAGCCAGGAGGCTCTGGGGAAGAAGATGGGCGGCGCTAGCGGCTTTGTAGGAGGACGCAGCGAAGGCAGGGGCGAGGAGCTGTGGAGAAGAAAGGGAAAATGGGCAGGGGCGTAGGGATAGGTCATGACGTGTCTCGAAACATAGTGAAGTATAATGGGATTTCAGCTTTGGGTGGCGCTAGGGGTTTGGCTTCGACGGACAAGCGGGGCCATGTGCAGATGTGGCACGACGAGGCTTATCTAGGAGGTGGATAGGGTGGATCATAGGGTTAGAAAATCTGGATTGGATATCCTTCCACTTCAATTTTTGATTTCTTCAGATCTGGAAAAGTGCTCGTGGGTTTTGTATTTCTCTCAAAGTTCATCAATATGATTTTGTGGATATTGCATTTCTGGATTCTCTGGTGCTGCATATATTCATTGATTTCTGTTGCTGTGACTGGTTGTAGTCTGGAGGAAGTGATGTGGGTGGACGGATGGAGGCAGGGAGATGGAATGGAGGAGGGAAATGGAAGGGATGCAGGGTGACGGTGTGTGAGTGCTGTTGTGTCACTCTAATGTAACAGTGGCAGGAAGAAGGGAATGGTGGAACCGTGAAGGAAATAAAGGGAGTGGTGTGGAATGATGCCACCGTGAGGTAGATTTGGCACCATTTCTCTAATGAAATGGTTCCACATCGACGTACAAGATGAGATAGTGGCACTATAACAAGGGAATTTGTGGCACCGTAAAACCCACAAAACTTACACAAAATTAATTAATTTAAAGAAATCAATAATTTACTAAAACTAAAAAAACAAATTAATAACTAAATCAATTAAATTAACAAATATAATTAAAAAACAAATAAAAATAGAGCAAAGTAAAATTATAAAATTAATTGTGTATTTTTTAAAATAATTAATTTACTTTTATTAAATATTATCAAAAAATTGATTTTAAACAAATTAAAAAATTTAAATTTACTAATTAATCAAAAAATTAATTAGTTAAAGAAATTATTAATGAATTAATTAATGAATGAAAATATCATTTGAATTAAATTCAATTTTTAACACTAAAATAATGTGAGTTATTTATTTAAAGTTGAAAAATTATAATTAATTGAATATGTGAATTTATAAACTAATTGTTTTAAAAATAAAAATAAATGAAAAAAATAAAATAATGAGAAGAATAAATATTTGTATTTTTAAAGATAAATGAATAAAAACCTAAATTTCAAATTAACAAGAATTATTTAAATTAAAAAAATAAGTTAAAATGGAAATAATGAACACTAAAAACACATGATTTAAAATAATTTTTTTTAACTTACATAGAAAATACAAAAACACAACAATAATCAAATATTTCATAAAAATAATATTTTGGATTTAAAAATACACTAAAAATACAAAAAGTATGTGGTAGAGAATGTGAAAACATCACCACATCATATGGTAATAGTCTTACCATGAGACCTTGATGGTATGGTTATGATGTCTAACATTATGCATTTCATCATAATGAGAATAGTTATTGATAATACATGTGATTATTTGACTAGTATAATATCCATGTGAATGTTTAAATGTAATTATTGGATTTATTCTTTCTATATTATGCTAAATATAATGTCTTAAAAGGATTGTGTTTTAATTTTACACATTTATTAAAGATTTTATGCTTATTTATGATAGGTTCTGCTATATTGTTTATCCTTATTGATAATTTGATCTCACACCATTATTATGTTTTATTTTTCTAGGTCTCTAAGAATTGTATTAAGATTTATATATAGGGTTATTCTAGGAGAATAGTGGATGTTTCAAAAAATTATCTATTTTTCTTTTTATGTTTTAAATATTAATGTAAAGTTCATGTATGTAATCTATTTTTCAAGACTGATAAAATGATTGGTCCTTCCGGATTTTATTCCTTGTAATCATGCGAATGTATTAAAATAATGCCCCAGCTCTGAGATTTTGGGTTCGAGGCATTACATTTGGGATACTTTAGTAGTATCTCATAAAGGAACATCTAATGTTAAGGAAATTCATTTAAATACCTGCACAATTAAATATGATACCATTAAGATGAAACATTATGAACCTATTTACCATATGTATCATATGTTTAATGAGATTGTGAACATGATGCATTCAATGAGAAGCCCAATTCCTAAAAAAGATCAAGTGGTGTACTTATTGATATGTTTACCAGGAGCATAGAGAAGAACTTCAGTTTCAATTTGATATTATTGTGATTTATGGAAGTTACCTATCAAAGAGATTTTATGAAAGTTAATGATCTATGAAGATGAACTCAATGTAAAAATAGAATACAAATTTGAACCAATGTGGAAATCGGTAGCCTTCAAAAACATTTCTTCAAAACAAATGGATAATGTCAAAGAAGATAGCTCAATTTATAAATATTCTCTTGTAGAAAGTGATGAAGAAATGGCCCATTTTCCTATAAGATTCAAGAATTTCTATAAAAGGTAGGAGTTCTTTGTAAAAATTATTTATAAAGGAAACCATGATAATTTATGTTATTTGAGAATGGATTGGAATACAGATAACACTAAAAATGAGATATTCTACTATAAATGTAATTGAAAAGGTCATGTAAATGTATATTATCCTAAGTTAAAATTTAATAAGAAATATAATTATAAGGATAATAGGTATAAGAAAGATATGAAGAAAACATAGAGTGATTCAGAGGATAGATCTGGGGAATTTCAAGAAAAGGATACAACCATTATAGATATGACATGTGTTTTGTGATGAACTCATCTAAAGTGTCTAGTATTTTTACTACATGCCCTATTCATAATTATAATCACTTGAAAAACAAAAAATATGAAGAAAATTTTTATAATGAATAAATTTTTGAATACTATAATATTTTGGAGGATACATTAAATGAACTCAATAATAAATATAAAAATTTAAAGAATCATTATTTTGTGACTACTTGATTAAAAATTGATCTTACTATAGAAAATTATATAAACTATTAGTTGCTAAAAGAAAAAATGATTCAATAATATATAATGAGAAATTTAAGAAGGATCCAGAAATATTAAAAAATGAAAAACATACCTTAACATAAATTCTTGGAAAGAAATAAATGCCTAAATATACTAATAGAATATGATATCATCCAAGACATTTATCTCAAAATACTGAAGCATGTACCTTTTTGAAAATTATTCTAAGACTATAGAAACTCATAGTGGACTAAGAATTAATAAATTAAGATGGTATCATAGTTGGGAGTTTTAAAATCAATATTTTGAATAATTTTCTTCAAAAAATGGCTATAATCATAACTTTTATACTATTAGGATCCACAGAAGAATGGCTTAATATAAAGGATAAATATAACCATTCAATAAAGTTACCATTCTATGATAAATAAGCATGACATAGTTATTTGTTACATAATCAATAGATTCATTATAAACCTATTTGAAAGAAAACTCCTTATAAATTATCTAATGGAAGGAAATTGATGTTTAATTACTTTAGTGTTTTTCATTTTGTAGTCTTTATTCTTAATAGTAAGGATATTGTTGATAAATATTCTTCCAAGAGTGATTGAGTAATTTTCCTTGGATATTCAACATCTAGTAAATCATATAGGATACTTATTAAAATAATTAATATTGTGGAAGAATATGTATGTGAAAATTTTTATGAAACATATACACCTGAGACTTAGACCCCCTTATATTACCTTGATGATGATATTCCAAATATGGAAATAAATTCCAATCCTTATGACCGTTCTGTGAAACAAGCAGAAATATCATCTAATTTGGATTAACATACTAAACCAGAACCTATAGCGGACAATGAGATAATTGACCGTTATTTTACTAGAACTATTATGACTCATAAATACCATCCATTATATACTTTATTCAGATATCTAGATATTGGAATGAAAACTACTGGTTCTCTTATAAATTTAGTTAAACATTAGGATTTCTTGTCACAACTTCAACCAAAGTACATAAATGATTTAATAAATGACATAATTTGGGAAATGGAAATGCAATATGAAAATAATAAATTTTAAAGGAATAAGGTCATGGAAATAATAAACTAGCCTTTATTACATGATTATTACATAATTTTAAATATAAAAACACAAAACAATTACACAACCATGATCCATAGGTTTTATGTCTTGGGGAAATTAGGGACATACAAAAAATTTACATAATAAAGCATAAATATTATTTAATTCAATCTTCTCTAGAATATTATTATCCCTTGTATTCACCTTATAAAAAGCATTCACCTGAGGATATTGATCAAAAGAAGGGGTAGGATAAAAGCCCAGAAAGAGGATGAATATGATACATGAAACATAGGTGATCATAAAAATCATCATAACATCATAATCATGAGAGGAAAATTAGATAATGGAAAGGACTATGTAAATTCATAAAAACAAAACATCATGTCTTAGTGGTCAACTACCACACATAGTTGTGAAAACAAGCATCATGTTCATTTATAATATATGTGAATCATCATAAAGTCATCATTTTGAACAATTATAGCATCATGTTCATGCATATTTCACATTATATGATGAAATTAATCATATTTAACTAATGAATTGGGGATCTATATAATTCTGGATGCACCTATCACATCCTAACACTTACATAATCATTCATGCCACATAGAGTGTATAACAATAATTGTGATAAAACAACCCATGGAAAAGAAACGGGTTTCATGAGAATTTAAAAAAGAATATCTTAATTAGTAAACATTGGAGTTCCAAAAATAAAAAGGGAATAACATAATTGGTATAATAATCATCAATATTTAGTGAAGAAGGAACAATCTAAAGAGATAAAAACATGTGTTTTTAGAAGGAAGATTTCTTTTGGAAAAATATTTACATTTTTCATAAAATCATATTGGAAGAATGTATATCCAAAAAAATAAAAGGGAAGTATAACAAGATTATATTTTATTAATATTAAAATAAAACACATACAAAAATTTCTCATGAAAGAGGAATAACCTAAAGAAAGGAAATTGGGTTTGATAATTCCCTTACCATATGTCCGAATTTTTTTTCTTTTTAATATCCTTAATAATAAAATTAAATTTATTAATTTGAAAATAAATAACCCATTTTACATTTATTTTATTTATTATTACTTTATTAATTTCATTTATAGACTTTTATATGAGTTATAGTATTCCAATTCATCATTCGAGAGTGTCCGTTTTCTTTGTTTTCATGATTGGTTCGCCTGTTTATAGGTATAGAAGTTCATATATAATAAGAATGATTATATAGAATTTAAATTATATGTTATTAATGAACTTATAGAAGATTAAATGATCCTAAAAATTATTTTTAATATTATATGAAAATTAATCATTAGATAAGAAGTTAATGATAATTGTTTTAGGTTAAATTTTGTGGTTTTTGATCACAATAAACTAGTTTGGTTTTACCATTTAGTATTATGTATATATATCGTATATAGAACATAAAAAGGGTTATAAAATATATTTTAAAATATTTTTAAACAATTATAATGTATTTATGATCTCCCTTGAAGGTGGTGATGTAAAATGAAAATGCATCATCCGTGATGGGCGTAAATCGACACATCACAGACAATATTTTCATTTTTAGAATAAAAGGGAGAGGATAATAGGGTTGATGATGGATTATTCGATTAACATAATAAAATTACTGTATATATATGGTATTGAGGTTATCATTCCACTCAGATAAAGGTATTTTAGTGAATAATAAGAAAAATAAATAAATTGAAATGAAATTAAAAGAAAACAAAAGAGGATTTTTACCTCTTGATTTTATCATCATTGAGAACCTCCTTAGGGAAAAGGGTTTGGTATTTTGATGAGAGAAATGGATCGTAGAATTATTTTAGTGTCTTATAAGGAGTATTGTGTAGAAATTGGATAATTATCAATTCTTGGAGGGTGATAATAGAATAGGTGGTGAGGGAGGATATTTATAGGGGGAGATGGGTGTTTTATCATTATTGTTTATTAGTTTATTATTTTTGCTTAAGATTGTGAATATATTATGAATTATCAATAAATATATTAAAATAATGAAGCAGGGTTCTATATTTTTATTATTACTTCAGAAATGACTCAAGGAATAGTTTATTTAATTTATAATATATATATATACTTTAAATTACCATATTTTACTATTCACAAAAAAATTCTATTATTTTAGAAAAAATTAAAAAATTCACCCTAACCATTTTTTGAAACTTATAATTCGAAAATGAGAACCATTTTATGAAAATAATTTTCTAAATATGAGAAATTTTATTTTTATATAAATTAATCATTTACTAGAAAAATACAGATTTTCAAATTATAACTGATTCTATAACACATTGAAAAATTAATTAATATCTCGAAAATTATCTTATAATCATAAGACAAAAAAATATTAATTTATGAATCTATTTTATGGAGAGAAAATTTCTTTTAAGTAATTATATTAGTTCTAAAATTATAAATAAATACTTATGTTTTATAAAAAAACAACACTTAATTAATACATTTTATAATATTTATTTACTTATACCGTGATATATTTATATGAAAATATCATTTATAAGATACCTAAATTTTATTTATAATTTCATGGATGAGGTTAATATTCAATTGGATGGTTTACTATTCATAAGTATTATATTACTATTCCAAAGTTCAAGCTACTATTCCATTAGTATAGGTTTTTTAACTTCTAGAAGTACCAATTATTTATTTATAAAGTTTTTATCGTATTATCTAAGTGATTTTATGGGATTTATATTATGTGGAATAATAATAATAAGGTGAATTTCATAGATAAAAATTTGGGTCATTACATTCTTCTGATCTTATGAAATTTCTCCCTCGAAATATCATTTTACAACTAAGTTGATTACAAGTGAGGGTACTTCTCCTTCATCCCTTCCTTAGGATCCCATATTGACTCTTTGTACATATGTTTCTACTATAGTACTTTGACTAGGTGAGTAATCTTGTTGCGTAGAACTTTATCTCTATGGTATGATATCTACAGTTGCTACTCCTCCTAAGAGATATCATTTTCAAACTGTATCTCCTTTGAATTCAATAAATGTGATGGATCTGGTCTGTACTTCCTAAAGAGATATATGTCGAATACATCATGTACTTGAGATAAGGTAGGAAGAAGTGATAGTCGATATAACATATATCTCACATAATCTAGAATCTTAAGGGTTCTAATGTACCTGTGAGTAATATTTACTTTCTTCCCAAATCTCATGATCCTCTTTAATGGAGATGTAGGTCTCATCAATGACTTTATTTATTGCTCTTCTGAAGAATTTGGGCTCTCTTGATGTGTTGTTGAATGTTTTTCACCTTCTCCACCACTTCATCAACCATTTAAGTCCTATCAGCTTACATTCATCGAATTCATCCCATCTTTCTATTGTTCTACATCATTCCCCATAAAGGGATTCATATGGATCCATTTGGATTCTCGATAGGAAAATGTTATTATAATAGAACTCATACAAATGTAGATATTAGTCTCATAATCCATTAAAGTCCATAAAACATGCTCTCAACATGTCTTATATAATTCAAATATTCCACTCAGATTGTCCATTAGTTTGAGGGAGAAAATCCTTAATTAATTTCATCTCAATTTTAGGGCATATCAGTGACTTTTTTAGAACTTAGAGAAGAATATCATATCTCGATCAGATACAATCAAAAGTGGTACTCCTTGAAGTCTTATCACTTCTCTAATGTATATATGTGTAATTTAATTCGGTGAGATGTCCACTTGAATTATGATAAACTGTTCTGTCATTGTGAGGCCATCCACAACAGACCATACAGTGTTGTTTCCTCTGGATTTCTTCATATGTCCAGTGACAAAGTCCATGGAGATGTTTTAAAATTTCTATATTGGTATGGGTAATTAGTTCATCATCCCCTTATGATTTTTTCTTTCATCCTTCACTTCCTGACATACCAAGTACTTTTATGTATATTCATCGATCCCATTTTTCATATTTTCCAACCAATAGTTTTCTCAGATATGTTTATAAATCTTTAAGGTCCCTGGGTGAACAGATATGGTTGATCTATGTGCATCATTCAGAATATCATTCTTTATCTCTAGATAAAATTTCAAACGTAGTTATGAACCAAATATTAAAATTCCTTCCTTTACAATTTTGATCTTTGGGGATTTTCCCTTTCACATGGCTTCCACCATTTACTAAATTTCTACATCATTTTAATGAGAATCATTTATTTTCTCCATGAGTGATTATTGAGAAATCATTTGAGAAATTATTTATTATGTTCCTTCCTTAATGATCATTATGTCAAACAATTTCTAATCTATGATGACTAGATCATTATTAGTTCTCATCATAGATAATGTTCCATGAACCTTTCTACGTAGAGCATTCTCCACCTTATTTACATTGCCAGGATGGTAGTGTATTGAGCATTCATAATCTTTGATGACCTCTAACTATATTTATTATCACATATTAATCTATTTAATATAAATATATATTCTAGGATCTTATTATCATTATGTATTTTACACTTCTACACATAGAGATAATACAACTAAATTTATTCCTAATACATATCATATATGGGATAGATTTGAATGTGAATTTTCAATTGTCTTAAACAACTATATATCATTTTATCATTTTTCATTAGTAAACATACTATGTCTTTATTATAAGCATCGCTGTATACCAAAAAGGGTTCCCCACTTATTTAATGTGTGAGTACTAGTGTGGTGATAATCCTCTTTTAAATCGTTGAAGTTGTCTTCACATTCACTAGTCCAAAAAAATTGTCTCCCTTTCAATCTAGCTTGGTTAGAGGATTTTAAAACCATGATAATTTTTTCCTAAATCAGAAATAATACCTAGAAAGACCATGTAACTACAAATCTATGTTATAGATATTGGATTCGTCTACTCTTTTATTTCCTTTATCTTGGATGGGTCCCCATATATTCTTTTGTTGGTGATAACATATCCCAATAATTATACTTATTCCCTAGATAACTAACATTTAAAATACTTTGGAGATATCTTTTCCCTTCCCAAGGTCTTTATAACTGTATTCAAATTCTCCTCACGTTCCTCCTTACAATTGGATTATATCTGAATATCATCAGTAAAGACTACCACAAATTTCGCGAGGTAATATTAAAATACACTATTAATTATGTCCATGAATATTGTGGGATAATTTGTGAGTCTAAAAGGAATAAATATAAACTCATAGTGTATGTACATTGTTCAAAAGTCAGTCTTAAGAATATCTTCCTTCCAAACCTTTAATTAGTGATATCCCAACTGAAGGTCCACCTTAGAGAAATAATTGGACCCATGTATTTGATCAAATAATTCATCAATTAGTGGAAGGTAATAATTATTATTCATCTAGATTTTGTTTATCTAACTATAATCAATGCATAAGTGCATTGATCCATCCTTCTTATTGATGAAGTGGACTGGTGCACCCCATGGTGAACCACTCAGGTGTATAAAACCCTTGTCTTGATTCTCTTGTAACAGTATCTTATGTTTTTCCATCTCAATGGTATTCATTCTATAAATTGTATTTGATATATAGAGAGATATAAAAATAAGTTTAGTTGAGAACTCAAACTCTCATGTAGAAGGAATATCAGGCAGTTCTTTAGGGAACACATTTGTATAGTCCCTCACAATGGGCATGTCATCGATCATGATTATCTACTTTATCTTAATCATTTGATCTAGACATGATGGATCGTAAGGTATTAATATCCACACTTTCTATTATGACTATTAAGAAGATTAATCCTCCTCCTAACACTTTTATAGATTTTGAGGATTCATCTAGACGTGAAGAGTGATCTAGCTTTCTTGAAAGTTGATGTTGGATTTGTATAATGATAAGAAATCCAAGACCAATATAGTATCAAATTAAACCAATGTATGTATGACTGGATTTTATATGAATTTCAGTCCATAAACAATAATTGAATAGGATTTATATACCTTGGATACAACAATTGACCCATTTTATATTCTCACAAATAACTCAACCTCTATATTTTGATGTGGTGTTGTAATAGTTTTACTAAACATTAAATATATGAAAGAATTCATAGAACCAGAATAAAATAATATATTTTCTATTATTGAATGAATAACTAGAATACATATCACCACACCATTTTTTGGATCCACCTCAGTAGTAGTGATGTCATATCCCTTCACTTTTTCATTTGGATTTGGTGGATACTGACACAAATTTCCCTAGAGAACTCAATGTTTAGTTCACTAGATTATATAGTTCCCTTTCTCACTATAGTTAAAGTAATTAACCATAATATGGGATCTCCTTTCATCCAACACATTTTCCTGATTCCACACATATTTTTTTTTTCTTGAGCTTTTGGACTTCTCTCCCACACTTATAGAATTTCCCCATCCCATCAATACAATTCCCATGATGCTTCTTACCACATTTTTTACATGTTGGTGGCTGAGATTTCCTTTTACATTTGTCATTAGATCCCCCAACTTGAAACTCCATTTTTCATTTCATATTACCATACCCATGGTTCCATTCCCCAAACTCCTTATCTACTTTTAGGGAACATCAAAAAACATCATCATAACTTCTAAATTCTCAAATTGCTAGTTCAGTTTGAAAGTGTGGTTTTAAACCACTAGAGAATCTTTAAAGTTTTCTATCATTTTTGATAACAAAACCCAAATTATACCTTAGAAGCCTTGTGAAATTAGCATTGTATGCCCTGAAAAATTCACCTTCCCTTTAATTCTTCTCTAAGAGTTATCTCTCCGTTTTTTTATAAAGAGTTTAAGGGAAATACTTAATATAAAATATTTCTATAATGTATTTTCACTTCATCTCTTCAAATTATTACTTTGGATTGGTGTTATTAATAAAAAACCACCATTTATTAACATCCCCATCAAAATGATAAACCGACAGAGTTAGATTCTCTATCTTAAAATAGTGCAGAACAGAAAAGGTCTTCTCTATTTAGTTATTCTTCTATTCCATGACTGGTGGATTGGACAACCAACTAAACATGTGTTGCCATTTCCACCTAAAATACTCAATAAAAAATGTTCACTCTAAAGTGAAGGTGGATGTTCCACATTATTCTGGTAATTATTCATTTCAAGAGATAAATAGGTAAGTATCACCATGAAATTTTGAACTCCACCTCCCAAAGCATTGGTGATATCATTCGAGTAATCAATTTATTGTCCCTCGCATGGATTATTGGCCTAGTTTCTTTTTCTTCCGACCATTTTTTAAAATATAAATGGTTAGATCAAAACATAATTCAATAAGACATGAATAAATAATTTATTACTTTGTTAAATAAAATCTAAATCTATTTATTTTGTGATCCCTATGTTTATAATTTTTATAAAATAAAGATTCTTGGGTGATTAATTATAGTTAGCCTCATATTGAGGGTTTACACAATTGTTATATAATCCTAATTCCCAAATTAACTAAACAATGTCCTAATACCAACTCTAACTACCCTCACTTTATTACATTATTACAACGTAATTTTAAAGATATAAAAAATAAAAGCGTTACACAAATAGGTTCCAATGGTTTAGTGTCTTGGTAAAATTAGGATCGTATTAAACATTTACATAATAAATCATAAATATTATTCAATTTTTTCTTCTCTAGCTTCTTATTTGTCCTCATTTTCACCGTAGTACAAGTATTCACCTGATGATATACATCAAAATAATGGGTGAGATAAAATCCCAATAACAGGATGAATAATTGACATGATACATGGGTGATCCTAAAATCATCCAAACATAACAATATGAAAAAAAATAAAGGAATGTAATGTGTAAATTCATAAAAATGAAACATCATTTATTATTGGTCAAATACCACACATTGTTATGAACAAAGATAGTATCATGTTCACACATAACATATGCACATCATCATAACATCATAATTGTGAAAAAATATAAAACCTCGTTCGTTCATACTTCACATTATCTCATTAGATATATCACATTACCAAAATCATTGGAGAACTATATAATTTTTAGTTCACCCATCACATCCTAATATTTACATAATCATGCATGCCACGTATAACAATATTTTCCATAAAACAACCCATTTAAAAGAAATGCATTTTATGAGAATTTAATAAAGAAAAATTTCATTAGTAAATATTGTGGTTTGAAAAATAAAAATGGAATAACATACTCGGTATAAGAATCATCAATTTCAATGAAGAAGAAACAATCTCAAGAGAAGTAAAACATGTGTTTTAGAAGGAAGAGTTATTTTGGAAAAATATTTACATTAGTCATAAAATCAGATTCAATGTATATATATCCTAGAAATTAAAATGTAGAGATAATAGAATTATATTTTAGGAATATTAAATGAACATTCATACTAAAATTTGGCATGAAATAGGAATAACCCAAATAACGGAAATTAGGTTCGAGAATTCCCTTACATTAAGTATGAATACTTTCTCCACTTTAATATCCTGGATAAACAAATTACTTGACAAATAAATAACCTATTCAAAATTTAATTAATTTATTATACATTTATTATTTTCATTTATGGACTTTTTAATGATTTTTAGTGTTCAATTTCATCATTCAGGAGTGTTCATTTTCTTGGTTTTCATGATCGGTTTGCTTGTTTATTAGTATGTAAGTTCATGTATATTAAGAATGATTATACATAATTGAAATTATATGTTATTAATTAAATTAATCAATATTAAATTATATTAAAAATCATTTGGATATATGGTACGAGGATTAATCATTAGATAAAAAATTAAGGATAATTGTTTTAGGTTAATTTTAGTGGTTTTCAATCAAAACGAACTCGTTTTGTTTTATCTTTTAGTATTATGTATATATGTTAGTTATAGAACCTAATAATGGTCATAAAATTAACTATTGAATCTGTTAAAATATTATAATGGTATGATTACCATCCATTAAGTTGGTGAAATAATATGAAAATGCATGGTCTATAATGGTAGAAAATTGACGCATCCTAGAAAATATTTTCATTTCTAGAAATAAATGGAGCGTAAAAGAGGTTATTTGATGAATTATTAATTTTATATAATAGAATTACATTACATATAAGATAATTGAGTTTTCATTCCAATTTTTTAAGGTTATAATATGGGATAATAATAAAAAAATAAATTGGAAAGAAATTAAAAGAAATGAAAGAGGATTTAGCCTCTTGATTTTCTCCTCCTTGAGAACCTCCATTGAAAAAAGGGTTTGAAATTTTAATGATATTGATGGATTCTAGATTTGGGGGAGGGTATTTGGAATAGGATTGGGAATAAATTGGACAAGGCTCAAATCTTGTAATATGTGAGGAGAAGAGGTGGTGAGGGGTGGTTTTTATAGGGGAGGTGAGGGGTGTTTTCTCATTATTTTATTCGTTAGATTATTATTTTGGATCAAGACTATCAAAAATTTGATAATTATAAAAAATATATCAAAATAATAACGTGGATTTTTAGATTATTTTTATTACATAAGAAATGAATCAATGAGTAGTTTATTTAATTTATAATGAATATACACCATAAATTACCGCATTTTACAATTAAAAAAATTGAAATATTTTTTATAAAATCCTAAAAAAATCACCCTAACAATTTTTTAACATGTATAATTAAAATATGGACTCCATTTTAATAAAATAACTTCCAAATATGAGAAATTTAGTTTTTAATTAAAATCAGCATTTCCTTATAAAATTTAAATTTTAAAATTTTAATTAATTTTTTAACACATTGAAAATTAATCAAGGTCTAAATAATTATCAAATAAATATAAAAAATGATAATTTATGAATATGATTTATTAAAATATATATTTTTAAATAATTTAATTAATTATAAAATTATAAAAACATTTAGGTTTTAAAAAAATACAAAATTTAATGTATATTTTTTAATACCATTATATAATTATATGTTACTATAATTTATATTCTACCAAAATTGTATTTATACTTCCATGGGTGAGGGTACTATTCAATTTCTCAATTTACTATTCATAATGGTAATATTAATATTAAAAAGTTTAAGGTACTATTACATTGGTATAGGTTCTTTGACTTCTAGAAATAACTCTTATTCCATTCATTATTTATTTATAATGTCTTTATTATGTTATCCAGGTGATTTTATAAGATTTATACTATATTTTATAAGTATAATAAGGGAAAATTCATTGATAAAATTTTGGGTCATTACATGGGAACTAGTTGGTAGACCTAAAGGCTACCTGACTATTGGAACTAAATGGGTGTTTAGAAAAACAAATTGATGGGGAAATCACTATATTTAGAAGAAAAAATATATTGGTTGCACAAGGGTACAATCAATAAGAGGGTATTGACTATAGGGAAACATTTTCACCAATGTCAAGACTTTAATTCATTAGAATACTTGATTCTTGTACAAAATATTTTAATTTAAAACTATATTAAATGGATATAAATAGTGAATTCTTAAATGCATATATTGTTGAGGATGATTTTCCTGAACAATTCCTTGGATTTTGTAATTCACATTTTCAAAATCCTAATTTCAAATTAACTAATTTTATGTATGGTTTAAAAAAAGATAATAGAGCTTGGTATGATAGGATTGTCACTTTTAAAATATGTAGTTGTTTTTAAAAAGGTATAGTTGATCCTACATTATTTATAAAAATAATTTGAAAATATTTTTTTGTGGTTCAATTTTATGGTGATGATATTATTTTTGGATCTTCTAAAAATTATTTTTTTATTGATTTTTCAAAAATGATGAAAGGTGAATTTGAAACTAGTTTAATGAGTGAGTTAAAATTTTTTCTTGGATTTTAAATTATTTAAAACAATGATGGATTGATTTTAAATCAAAGTAAGTATTCTAAATACATTCTAAAATAGTGTTGTTTTCAACGGAAAAAATTGCGATACTCCCACGAGTTCAACTTGTAATATTGATCTTAATGAAACTATAAAGATAGTGGATCAAACCAATTACAAAGTTATGATTGGAAGATTTCTATATTTAACTACTAGTTGACCAGCTATTATGTTCTGTGTGTATATGTGTACCCATTTCCAAGAAAATCCTAATTAATTCCATTTACTTGATATTAAAATATTTTTCAAATACCTCAATCATGCAACCAATTTAGGAATATTATATTCCAGAAGAATTTAATTTTATTTAATGAGTTTTTCAAATAGATATTCTTGTGGTTTTAAGTTAAATTGAAACATAACCTATCTAACATTCCAACATTTGGAAAAATCGGTTGTATAATGGTGTAGTAAAAGGAAAAATTATGTTTCATTTTCTACTAATGAGGTTGTGGGTATAGCTTTATGAAGTTTTTTTTGTGATTTTTGTTTTATTAGAGACAATTTTCTAGATTATGGGGGTCAATTTAGACCTGTACCAATAAATTGTGATAGCACAAGTGTGATAAATAATTCCATGATTATCATATATCATTCTAGGATAAAACACATTGATATAAGGAATAAATTTTTGAAATATAATTTCGAAATGGTTATATAATTATTTAATTAGTATAAAATAAACATCAGGTTGCTAAAACATTTTACAAAGCATTTGAATTCTGATAGTTTTAGATATATCAAACATGATCTCAGAATGATAAATTTGGTTTAATCATTTATATTTTAAAATAAATTGTTATAATATCCAACATTGGAAGATCCACCATTGGTGATCTAACACTGTTTATCCACTATTGGTGATCCACCATTTGGAGATCTACCTTTGGTTATTTACTAGAAGAGTCTCTATTCAATTTTATACATGTCCATTTTTTATTAATATTGTTACTAGAATTATCTATATTTATTTTATTATATCTTATTATTTTAAATCCCTAAATGATGAAATTTAACAGAAAATTTTATTTTGGGAATAATATCACTCATTCCTCAATTCAAACCAATATTTTTCCTTTCTATCCTGACCTTTAACCTTCCTTGCAATCATCCTCCTCCTTTTGATTCAGTACAATGGTGAGAGTGGGGCACCCATTATTTTTTTCTTCTAAATTATAGCCTCTAGAAAATAATATCAAAGATAATCTAGTCCCACTACATTTTTCAACTGAATAACCTACAACTCTGGTATTAAGTATTTGTTTCCAAAAAAGATATAAAAAATGAATGGATGATGTCAAGAAAGTCATTAGTGATAAAGGTGATTCCAGATCAAGGATGGTTGGTATGGTTTTTATGGAATGATAGACCATTATTTTCTAGGTTGGTTCAAAAAATTTACTAGTATGAAGAATATAGATTTGTGGAGAATAGATATGTGATAATAATTATGTTTGATGGAAAAAGGTTCAACTTTTATTCGATGTAGTGGTCCAGATGCACCAATGTAACTCACAGAGGTATAGATAATGATTTTCAAGGTTCCATACCAAGTAATAGTGATTTTATTGTATTTGAGAATACTATTTTGGAGTTAACAGGAAATGGTACACTGAAAAAACCTACTACTACATAGCTTTATTGTGGGTGTACGATCTTATTTATATTAATACAACACATTCTATGTCTTATGAATGGGTAATTTAGCATAATGAAATTCCACAATTCATTTCTTTTAATCCTTATGAATATTGGGATAAAATAAATCTTTTCAAATATTTAATGGTACATATTATGGATCTGATAAATTCTTCTTATAGATCAAACTATTTTTTATATCTTAAGCTAATATCATCCATGTTGGAATACAAGGTCTTGGTGGATGGTAATGAAGAAGAATAAATAAAATATTGTGGTTTTTATTTGTGCACGTTTACTTATAAGAGGATGAGGTTCAATTAGAATCCATTGGTAAAGAAATGGGTTATGGATAATGAAAAGTTATATAATTATTTCAATCATGTGAAACACCAAACAATATATAAAAATATAGTTTACATTAGCTTAGATCTAGATGATTTTCTGTTTTATTATAATGTGGAAGTGGAATAAAAACACGATGATGTTTCAAATGAAATACCAGTAGCTATTTTAGTTGGGGAAGGGAGTGACCCAGATTTGTTAAAGTGCCCCTATGTTTCCTATGGAGCTGTTATCCCCTCTGTTTCTTTTCCTGAAATTGATATCTTGGTTTGTGAAGGTAAAGTAGAGGAGACAGAAGTATGAGGAGAAGGAAATGTTCAGATTTCTTATTAAACATCAAGGAAGTAGTTGAACATTCATATGGTTAATATGTATTTTAATATGGGAATAGTGATGATGATGATGATGATGATTAGTGGGAATAGTCACAATAATCTCTAGTTTTCTCTACTTCAGGTCAAATTGGTGATGATGTGATATTTTTTGAGTTTCAACCTATTTTTTAGGTTTACACAATTATAGATAAATCTATATCATTTGTTAAGGGGGAGGAATCCCTAGGATATTCTAGTTATAATTTAGTTTAAATAGATAAACCGTCTATTTTAGTGACTACTAAGGATGATAGACCATCTAATGGGGTTCTATCTCGTGGTTCCAAGCTACAATGCATATATGACATAGATAATATTTTCATAATTAATTATATGTTTTAAATGATTTAATCTCTTCCCATTAATCAATTTGAGCTTATTTTCATCAATTCGTGATTTTTGGTGAGTTTTGAGCTTAAGTGTGAAAATTGGTTAATTATGGACATTTAACAGTTTTTATTCACCTTGGAATTTCATGCATATCTACTACAATATTCATCCAATTTGAATAATTACTTTTTTTAGGATGGAATGGCTCATGGACTACAAAATCTTCTTCTAGACCAAGATCCAATTCTAGCTCCCACATGCCTTAAAAAATAGTTCAATGTGGACACATAATCTAGCCGGTAGAGTGAACATTGCCTCATTCAAAAAGTCATATCTCATGCTACCAAACCTCAAATGAAATGATTACACTTTTGTTCAAAATATTGACTCCATGAGAAACATTAACACTAAAAACAATTGAGAAAGGAGTTAATTAAGGCCAACTTTGAATCAATCAAAATGGGGTTGGTGGAATAGTGTTTGTCAGGCAGTAAAAGTTAGGTCTAGTATTTCATCCATAATGCATTACAAATGACTCAATGGGATCTGATATGTTGAGGATAGATGGAAAACTACATTAAAAACATTCTATAAGAAGGTACCTCTACCTCATTCAGCAAAAGTGTGGGATAACCGAAGCTGAACTTCTGGTCAACTTAATCTGGAGGAGAAAATTGTGTTCTTTATTTTCACTTCTTTCTTCTTCTTATTTTTTTAATGCCTTCATCTTCCTCATTATTCTCAATTACCCTTACCATGGTGGGTTAAACAAATGAGGTTATTGGGGGAGGGATGTTTTTATATTTTTAATGCTTTGAGTTCATACATTATATTGAATAAAAATTATCTCTCTTCGCTGAAGTTGTTTTCAAATTCTAAAAATAGAATTTATTATCTTATGTGATCGTATTCGATTTTATATTCTGTTGTTATTATTTTTTTATAAATGAACATTTTTCTCCCTCCATTAGGTTCTGGTCTATATTCAATAGAATAATATTAGGGCTTAGTGGTGAAGTACTTAGCGATCGCTAGTATGTGTGGGAGGGGTGGTGAATATTCATGATTATTTAGGATAAACAATACTCGATTGGGAATTTCCTAATATAATTGGGGGTGTTCACTAAATATCTACCACACAACAGAATAAGTTTATACAAAAATAGAATTTTGATAAACCATTAATCCAAATAATTGAGGTGAAGTAATTATGGAATCTCACTGAAATCAACTTAGTAGAGGAGGATTGAATAAAATGGAACAAGGATAGTATTGAAATTATAAAATCGACCCCAACTTTATCACCCATCTCATAAAATATTTTTTTTAAATCACTTGAATTATATATTTTTCTTGAATCAATTCCTTAATTTCTTCATTGTTTATTATTTATCTCTTTTATTTCAAAACCAAACAATTACATAAACGCCCAAATTTTTTCCTATTTAAAAAGTGAAAAACTATTTTGTGTGCACTCCTCATCGGGAGAATACCTAGGGAGAACCACTAAAATATATATAGGTAATTTAAATAAATTTTTTTCCATGCTCATGAAAGGCGTGTGTCAAAATTGGTGCCACTGTTAGGGAGGAAGTTCCCTAAAATATAAAAACTAAAAAAACATTCTTGAATGACCCGTAGTTCAAATAACCCTTTAGTTGAATTTGATCCTAAAATAGATCGTACAATAACCCAATTGAGAAAAAAATTCAACGAGAGTTTGAATAAATACACCTCATGGATTCAATTGATAGTTCTAGTGATCACTCCAAACCTACAACAATGGATGATAATCCCAATCAAACACTCCGTGATCTTTGTACACCTCAATTTTCTAATCAAAATAACCAACTCACTATCCATGACATAGAAAATGATTTTGAACTACGCATTAATATGATTCAAGTGCAACCAAAATTTCACAGTCTTGGAGGTGAAGACCCAAATTGACAAATCCAAGAGTTCACCTATGTCTTCTCCAACTTCAAACCCCGAGGAGTCACAGAAGAGCAAGAAAAGTGGAGGGCATTCCCCTTCTCACATGAGGGAGTAGCAAAAGAATGGTTGTACAATATCAAACCAGGGGAGAAAAAAATTGAGGAGATCTCAAAAAAAGATTCTTTCAGAGATTTTCCCCTACATCTAGGAGTACAACAATAAAAAAATAAATTTATGACATACATCAATCGACTGGAAAGACTCTCTACAAATACTGGGAACGTTTCAAGAAACTTTGTGCAAGCTGCTCACACTAAGAAATGGAAGAGAACTGATTTATTGTGTTCTTCTAGCAAGGATTGCTTGAAAATGATCTCAATTTACTAGACACCTCATTTGGAGGAACCTTGATTGAAAAGTCGCCAATAGATGTCAAATACCTGACTGAGAAGATTGTGCAAAACTCACAGCAATTCAGAACTAGAGGAACAAGCACTAGAGGTATCCATGAGGTAAGAAATTTCGATTTATCCTGACCCTTACATGAAGAAACACTTAAAGAAATGAATATTGTGATGATGCAACTTGCTGTGAACAAATTGAAGGAACAACCAGGCCTGAATCAGGTATGTGGTTTATGCTCTTCTAGTTATCATTACACTGATCAATGTCCAGAAGTACAAGGAACTGAAAATTGTGAAACTTCCTATCAAGAATTGAAAATCCAGTAAAATCAACCACATCAACCCCAACAAGGATATGGATTCCGATATAACCAGGATAGTCCTCCATTTCAAAATCAATACCAAAATCAACCTCCATTCCTGCAGCAGCAATCCCATAATCCTCCACCATTCAAACAAGCCTATAAACAGCCATACCAGCAAAAACCATATGAACATCCTTCAATAAGTTCTCATAGAAACCACCAAGAAATGGATATTGAAGATATAAAGAAGATAGTGAAATATTTAGATAATAAATTTGACAGACTTATGGATATTCTAACCAAAAATCAAGGAAAACTCCCAGCATAAACAATTCCAAATCCCAAAGAAAGCGTGAGCGTCATTACAACATGAAGTGGAAAAGTGCTAATGTCATCTGACAAAAGTTAAGATGGTGATTCTAAGAAACCTATTGAAGAACAAAACATTCAACCAAAATAAAGATACCAGAAAAACAAAGGAGATAGAACCGGGTTTAAAAAGGAAAGGCTAGAAACAACCTTTCAAAAACAACAAAGGGAGAGGAAGGATATCCAAGCACCATTACCATCTTCATTAGTTGAGTCAAAGAAGGTTGAAGAAGGTAGAATTCAAAAATAAATTCAAGAAACTTTTTAGAATGTTGAGATCAATATCTCACTACTAGATGAAATCAAACAAATCCTTAAGTATGCAATGTTTATGAACGAGCTATCCACAAAAAGAAGGCGACTAGATGGAAATGAGAGAATTAGCTTAAGAAGAAGTGTATCAGCACTGATCACACCGATGATACCAAAAAATTTCAAGATCTAGGGACATTATATATTCCTTCCACTATTGGTTCTTTAAATATTACTGAAGAACTATGTAATTTAGGAGCTTCAATAAATGTTATTCCTTACTCAGTATTTTCATCCTTGCAGATCGGAGAACTTAAACCAAGTCTAGTGGTGGTCCAATTAGTAAACAGATCAACCGTTTTCCCAGCTAGAGTTATAGAAGATATACTCGTTGGAGTAAGTGGATTGATCTTTCCAGCAGACCTTTATGTCCTTACCATGGAAGAAGACAGAGCTTCAGGCCACTCTCCCATCATCGTAGCGATACCCTTCCTTAAAAAATCAATAACTATCATCAATGTCCATGAAGGAACAATCACAATGGAACTTGGAGATAGTACAATACACTTCAACATTCTTGATGCAATAAAGCATCCTTCCAGTAATAACTCACTTTATGCGATCTCCCATGAAGATGGTATATAACCAATTGAAGATATAGGTATGATTCTTGACTTCTTATCATTAGGAGAACATTATTCATTTGAAAATTTCAATTCCCAATAACCTGAAAATCCTAATATCATGTTAGAGGATGAGGTAAAATCTGATTTTTTTATGATTGTTTAAATGAAAATGAGATGATACCAGAGATTCCAATATTAGGAATAGGAAACCATAATTTAATGTCATCCCTTGAACAACCCCCATGTCTAGAACATAAGACATTACCAAGTGATTTGAAGTAAACTTACCTAATGGAAGGAGAGAAATTGACAGTAATAATTTCCAATAACCTATCCCATTCACAAGAAGAAATTTTAATTAACCTACTCAAAAGGAATTTTCAAGCTGTTGGATGGAGTTTAGGTGATATACCCGGAATCAATCCCAAGGTCTAATCTCATAGAATATTTTTAGAAAGTGATTCCCGACCAGTTAGACAACCTCCGAGAAGACTTAGTCCCACAATCATAGAGGTTGTTAAGAAAGAGATAGAGAGATTGCTAGCAGTTGACATCATTTTTCCAATCTCTGATTCTCAATGGGTTAGCCCCATTCATATAGTCCCAAAGAAAACTGGCCTAACAACTATCAAAAATGAAAGAAATGAATTTACCCCCATTAGAGTACAAAATAGCTGGAGAGTGTGTATAAATTATAGGAAGATAAATCAGGTTACTCGAAAAGAACACTTCCCCATTCCATTCATCGATCAAATGATAGAAAGGTTAGCTGGAGAAACCCATTACTGTTTTTTAGATGGATTCCTAGGATACTTTCATGTACTGATTGCACTAGAAGACCAGGAGAAGACAACCTTCACTTGTCCATTTGGTACATTCGCCTACAAAAGGATGACTTTTGGGATATGCAATGCCCGAGGTACATTTCAACGGTGTACGGTGAGTATTTTCTCAGATCATATTGAGAACTTCTTGGAGGTATTTCTTGATGATTTCACAGTTTGTGGTAATTCATTTGATCATTGCTTAGGAAATTTGGAAAACATTTTGAAAACATGCATTCAAAATAATATTGTCATAAATTTTGAAAAATGGAATTTCATGGTTGAAAAGGGAATTGTTTTGTGCCACATAATTTCACAAAATGGTATAGATGTTGATAAATCAAAAGTTGAAGTAATAAATTCTATGCCATATCAAACTTGTTTAAAACATGTTAGATCCTTTTTAGGACATGATGGATTTTACAAAAGGTACATCAAAGATTTTTGTAATATTTATCTCCCTCTCTCAAGATTACTACTAAAAGAAGATGACTTTAATATTGATTATGCATGCAGAAAGTTGTTTAATGAACTAATGCAAAGGTTGATCACACCTCCAACAATGCAACCACCCAACTGGGATTACCCTTTTGAGTTTCATTGTGATGCATCCAACCAAGAAGTGGAAGCTGCTCTATCACAACGAATTGAAAGAAATCCTCAATTCATATCATATGCATCAAGGAACTTGGATGCTACACAAATCAATTACACAACCACCGAGAAGGAGTTCCTTGTAGTTGTATTTCCACTAGATAAATTCTGATCTTATCTTTATGGAACTAAAGTTGTTGTTTTTTCTGATCATGCAGCACTCAGGTATTTAATGAAAATGGAAGATGAAAATCCAAGGATAGTGAGATGGATGCTACACTTACAAGAGTTCAATTTGGAAATGAAAGATAAAAAGGGAAGTTAAAATCATGTGGCTGATAATCTAAGTTGACTACCCCACACCGCTGAAGGAAAAATCCCAAAACAGATCCCACTTAATGACAAGCTTCCTAGAGAATAACTCTACATCATCAACAGTGAAGTTCCAGGGTATGACAATATGGTCAATTCTCTGGTAACTTCTCAATTCCCATCTCATTTAAATTCCCACAAAATTCTAAAGATGAAATCTGAATTTAGATATTATATCTGGGACGATCAATTTCTTTGGAAGATTTGCAATGACCATGTAATAATAAAATGTTTGCCTGAAAGTGAAATTAATTTTGTCTTTGATTTTTGTCACATATTAGCTTGTTGAGGCCACTTTGGACCTCAAAGGATAGCAAGTAAGGTTTTCGAATCTGGATTTCATTGGACCATCCTTTTTAATGATGCTCATGAATTTTGTAAAAGGTGTGAAAAATGTCAGTTTTCTGGAAATATTTATAAGAGAAAAGAAATACCCTAACAAACTCATAATTTTTGTGAAATATTTGAAGTTTGGTGAATTGATTTTATGGGCTCTTTATCAATGTCATTTAGATATTATTATATCTTGCTTTCTGTTGATTAAGTTTCCAAATGGGTGGAAGAAAAATCCACCAGGACTGACGATGCAAAAGTTGTTTGTGATTTTGTCAGGACTAACATATTTTGTAGGTTTGGAGTACCTAGAGAAATCATTAGTGATCAAGGGACTCACGTTTTCAATAGGAGAATGGAATAATTACTGAAGAAATATGGGGTGCATCATAAAACATCAACTCCCTATCATCCACAAACTAATTGTCAAGCTGAAGTATCCAATAGGGAAATAAAAGGAATTTTAGAAAAAACTATTAATCCATATAGGAAGGATTGGAGCCAAAGGTTGGAAGACACATTATGGGATTACAAGATATCCTATAAAACCCTGATTTTAATGATTCCATATAGAATGATTTATGGGAAATGATGCCACCTACCTGTGAAATTGGAACATAAAGCATATAGGGCTGTGAGGAAGATAAATTTGGATATTGAAAGTGCTGGGAAGGAGAGAAGATTATGATTATAGGATCTAGAAGAAATAAGAAGGTAATATTTTGAAAAATCTAGGATTTATAAAGAGAGAACAAGAGTGGCTCATGACAAGTTGATCCAACTGAAAAACTTCCATCCCAGAGACACGGTGCTGTTATTCAACTCAATAATCAAGTTGATGCCCAAAAAACATCATTCTAGATGGGAAGGTCTATTTATAGTTACTCATGTATATCATTTTGATACTATGAAAATTATGAAGGATCATGAGAAGAATCCATTCACTATTAATGGGAATCGGTTGAAAAAATTCCTTGGGACCATGCCATCAGAGCAAGTGGAGGAGATCATACTCCTCCAACCTGTTTATCAATAAACCCATCAGGTTTTACCTCTACTTAACACTTTCTTTATTGTTGTGATTTGATTTAAAATCTTCTTAAATTTTTAAATCAATTGGAATGCATTGCAGACACTGCATAATCTAAGTGTGGGGGAGGGAACCTTTGATGTTTAGAAATTTCAATTTGTTTGTGTTTTTTCTATTTTCAAAAAAAACGTGTGTTTTCAAATTTTTGTGTGTTTTCAAAACTTTTGATCTGAAATGATTATCATCACAAATTTTGAAACCCATTTCAATGTGTGAAAAAATTTATCCCATTAAACCGATCTTAAATGAATGCTGAAAATGACTTTGTTTCAAGTTCAAATATTTGGAAATTTCATGAAAAGTACTCCGATTTTTTAATCCCATGCCACAATTCAATGTCATTATATTTGAAATCACTTTCCTGTGAGGCTTTTGAACCCAATTTTCATATACTTTTCATTCACCTCATTTCTTGAGAGAACCATACCATGCTTGATTTAACCATAATTTGATTTATTCCTACCAAAACGTGAGGGTTTGAGGAACATGTGTTTTAAATGATTTAGGCGTTTCTTTGATATTAATGCCCCATTTTCAAAATAATTCTTTTTATAATGTCCCACCATGCACATTTAATCCTTGAAGCCCTTAGAATCCATGAATATCCTGTTAGGTTAGCCACATTACAAGCCAATTTTCCCTATCCAACCTGCTCTTGAAGTGAAATTGCATAATCTAGTTGAACTTAAGTGTGGGGGAGCTGCCTTGTAATGTGCTGCCTCATTTGGTGAAACATTGGGTGGAAAATAAAACATTGAAGATATGTTCTTGTTGCTGAAAAAAATCATTCTGTTGAAATTTTTTCCTTATTTGGAGCTTTCATGTAAAATCATTTGTGCCTTTCTAGAGCTACCAATGAAAAAAGGAAAGTTCTACCTATCTGGAGCTTTCAAGAATAATAATGTTTGAGATGACTGATACTTTTGTTGCTGAAATGATGAATGGTGTGTAATTTCACTTATTTTTCATACTGATGGAGCTGATTTTCTACTAAGGTGATTGAGTATGAAACTGTACTTGAGTAAAAATTAGAATAATGCAATTTTTCTTCAAAAAGAGCCAAGCACTCCTTATTCGGACTCAAAATTTTTCACATCTAAATATAACCAACCTGAAGCCACAAAAAGACCTTGAGAAGTCCTCATGAAAAAAATATGTCCTTGACTCATATCAGATGGAAATTTAGGAATTTATCAGGCCTATGGTGACCCTTGCATTAGTATTGGATGAGAAATACATTGTTGTAAATTGATATTTGTTTGATGAGAAAATAATTCATGTTTGGTAAGTGTTTTGTGAGCGTGGGAGAATAAATGAAGAGGAAATATATTTAATAAACTTAATTTAGAACTTTAAATAATGGTTTTTTATGAGGCATGATATTTTTTGATTCTTGGTGTCAAATTGTTAGATCTCATGGATTTATGTTTTAAATTTGCATTTATTTAATATCGATGTTTACTTGTCCAGGAGTCCAAGTGATAAGTGGGGGGGAATTGATAGAGATAATATTTTAATAATTAATTATATGTTTTAAAATAATTTAATCCCTTCCCAATAATCAATTGGATCTTATTTTCATCAATTCATGATTTTTTGGTGAGTTTTGAGCTTAAGTGTGAAAATTGGATAATTCTGGACATTTAACAGTTTTCATTCACCTCTTTATTTCATGCATATATCCTAAAATATTCATAAAATTTGAATTATTCCTTTTTTGAAGGATGGAATGGCTCTTGGCCTACAAAATCTTATTCTGGACCGAGATCCAATTCGAGCTCCCACATGCCTTAAAAAATAATTCAATGTGGACACATAATCTGGACGTCAGAGTGGATATTGCCTCATTAAAAAAGTCATATCGCGTGATACCAATATTCAAATGAGACGATTCCACTTTTTTTTGAAAGAATACTCCATGAGAAACCTTGAAACTAAAAACCATTGAGAAAGGAGTTAATTAAGGCCGACTTTGAATCACTCAAAATGGGGTTGGTGGAATAGTGTTTGGTGGCCAGTAAAGGTCAGGTCTAGTATTTCGGACATAAATCATTACAAATGGCTCCATTGGATTTGATATTTTGAGGTATGATAGAAAATTTCATTCCCAAAATTATATAAGGAGTAACCTTTGCCTCATTCGTCCATAGGGTGGTAGAAACAAAGCTGAACTTCTGGAGAACTTAATCTGGAGTAGAAAATTCTGTTCTTCATTTTCACTTCTTTCTTCCTATTTTTTTGTAATGCCTTCATCTTCCTCATTATTATCAATTACACTTACCATGGTGTGGTAAAAATAGGAGGTGATTGGGGGATGGAAGGTTTTATATCTTTAATTCTTTGAGTTTTTAAATTTTATTCAATAAAAACTCTCTCTCTTCTGCGAAGTTGTTTTCAAATTCTAAAAGCAGAATTTATTATCTTATGTGATAGTATTCGATTTTATATTCTTTTGTTATTATTTCATTGATAAATGAACATTTTTCTCCCTCATTTATGTTCTGGTATATATTCAATATAACAATATCATGGCTTAGAGGTGAAGTACTTAGCGATTGCTAGTACGTGTGGGAGGGGTGGGGAATATTCATGATTATTTATGATAAAAAATACACGATTGGGAATTGCCTAATATAATTGGCGGTGATCACTACATCTATATAACACAATTAAATAAGTGTATACCAAAATAGAATTTTGTTAAACCATTAAACCAATGAAGTGAGTTGATGTAATTATGGAATCTCACTAAAATCAACTTCGCAGAGGAGGATTGAATAAAATGGTACAAGGATAGTATTGCAATTATAAAACCGACCCCAACTTGATCACACATCTCATAAAATAGTTTTTTTAAATCACTTGAAATCAATATTTGTATTGAATCAATTACTTAATTTCTTCTTTTTTTTATTTCACTCTTTTAATTGAAAACCGAACAATTACAAAAACACGAAAACTTTTCTCTATTTAAAAAGTGACGTACTATTTTGTGTGCACTCCTCATCGGGAGACTACCTAGGGAGAACCACTAAAATATATATAGGTAATTTAAATAAAATTGTTTTTCCATGCCCATGACAGGTGTGCGTCAAACTTGGCGCCGCTGCCGTGGAAGAAGTGCCTCAAAACACAAAAAACTAAAAAAACTTTGTTGAATGACCCATAGTTCAAATAACCCTTTAATTGAATTTGATCCTAAAATAGATCGTACAATAAACCAATTGAGAAAACAAAATTCTCAAAGAGAGTTTGAAGAAATACACCTCACAGATTCAAGTGATACTTCTAGTGATCACTCTAAACCTACAATAATGGCTGATAATCACAATCAAACTCTGTGTGATCTTTGCAGACCTCAATTTGCTAATCAAAATAACCAACTCACTATCCCTGACATATAAAATGATTTTGAACTACGCATTAATATGAATCAAGTGCTACCAAAATTTCATGGTCTTGTAGGTGAAGACCCAAATCGACACATCCAAGAGGTCACCTATGTATCCTCCAACTTCAAACCCCGAGGAGTCGTAGAAGAGCAAGTAAATTGGAGGGAATTACCATTCTCACTTGAAAGAGTAACAAAAGAATGGTTGTTCAATCTCAAACCAGGGGAGATAAACAATTGGGAAGATCTCAAAAGAAGATTCTTACAGATATTATTCCCTACATCTAGGAGTATAGCAATAAAAAAAATTATGTCATACATAAATCGACTAGAAAGACTCTCTACGAATACTGGGAACGTTTCAAGAAAGTTTGTGCAAGCTGCACACACCACGAAATGGAAGAGAACCAATTTCTTGTGTTCTTCTACTAAGGATTGCTAAAAAATGATCACAATTTACTAGACACCACATCTGGAAAATCCTTAATCAACAAGTCACCCGCAGATGTCCAGGCCTGATTGAGAAGATTGCGCAAAACTCATAGCGATTCAGACCTAGAGGAACAAGCATGGGAGGTATCCATGAGGTAAGAAATTATGATTTATCCTCACCCTTACTTAAAGAAACACTTAAGGAAATAACTAGTGTGATGTGAAAACTTACTATGAACAAAGTGAAGGAACAACAAGTCCCGAATCAGGTATGTGGTTTATGCTCTTCTAGTTATCATTACACTGATCAATGTCTAGAAGTACAGGGAACTGAAAATTGTGTAGCTGTAAATAAAGAAAGACAAATCCATTAAAATCAACCACGTCAACCCCAAAAAGGATATGGATTCCTATATAACTAGGATAGGCCTCCATTTTAAATCAATACCAAAATCAACCTCCATTCCATCTGCAGCAATACCATAATACTCCACCATTCCAACAACCCTATAAATATCCATACCAGCAGAAACCATATGAAAAACCTTCAACAAGTTCTCATAGAAACCACCAAGAAATGGATATTGAAGATATAAAGAAGATAGTGAAAAATTTAGATAATAAATTTGACATCCATATGGATATTCTAACCAAAAATCAAGGAAAACTCCCAGCACAAACAATTACAAATCCCAAAGAAAGCGTGAGCGTCATTACAACACGAAGTGGAAAAGTGCTAATGTCACCTAACTAAAGTGAAGATGATGATTCTAAGAAACCTAATAAAGCACAAAACATCCATCCAAAAGAAAGATACCAGAACAACAAAGGACAAAGAATCAGTTTTAGAAAGGAAAGGCCAGAAACACCTTTGAAAAAACAACAAAGGGAGAGGAAGGATATCCAATCACCATTCTACACTCCATTAGTTGAGTCAAAAAATTTTGAAGAAGGGAGACTTAAAAAAGAAATTCAGGAAACTTTTCAGAAAGTTGAGATCAATATCCCACTACAAGATGCAATCAAACAAATCCCTATGTATGCAATGTTTCTGATGGAGCTATGCACAAAAAGAAGGCGACTAGATGGAAATGAAAGAATTAGCTTAGGAAGAAGGGTATCAGCACTGATCACACCAATGATACCAAAAAAAATTCAAGATCCAGGGAAATTCTATATTCCTTGAACTATTGGATATTTAAATTTTACTGACGCACTATGTGAATTAGGAGATTCAATAAATTTTCTGCCTCACTCAGTATTTTCATCCTTGCAGAATGGAGAACTAAAACCAACTTGAGTGGTGGTCCAATTAGCAAACAGATCCACTGTTTTCCCATATTGAGTTATAGAAGATGTACTCATTGGAGTAAGTGGATTGATCTTTCCAGCATACCTTTATTTCCTTACCATGGAAGAAGACAGAGCTTCAGGACACTCTCCCATCATTGTAGGGAGACCCATCCAAAACACATCAAGCACTATCATCAATGTCCATTAAGGAACACTCACAATGGAACATGGAGATATTATAGTACACTTCAACATTCTTTATGCAATGAATCATCCTTCCAGTAATCACTCACTTTATGAGATCTCCCATGAAGATGGTATAGAACCAATTTAAGATTTAGGTATACTTCTTAACTTCTTATCATTATGAGAACATTCTTCATTTGAAAATTACAATTCCGAAGAACCTGAAAATCATAATCACATGTTAGAGGATGAGGTAAAATATGATTCTTTTGATGATTTATTAAATGAAAATGAGATGATACTGGAGATTCCATCCTTAGGAATAGGAAACCTTAATTTAATGTCATCCCTTGAACAACCCCCATGTCTGGAACTTAAGACATTACCAAATGATTTGAATTACACTTACCTAATGGAAGGAGAGAAATTTCCAGTAATAATTTCCAATAACCTATACCATTCACAAGAGGAAATTTTAATTGACCTAATCAAAAGAAATGCCCAAGCTTTTGGATGAAGTTTAGGTGATATACCCAGAATCAAACCCAAGGTCTGCTCTCATAGAATATTTTTAGAAAGTGATTCCCGACCAGTTAGATAACCTCAGAGAAGACATAATCACATGATCATGGAGGTTGTTAAGAAAGAGATAGAGAAATTGCTGGTAGATGACATCAGTTTTTCAATCTCTGATTCTCAATGTGTTAGCCCCATTCATGTAGTCCCAAAGAAAACTGGCCTTACAACTGTCAAAAATGAAAGAAATGAACTGATCCCCATGAGAGTACTAAATAGCTGGAGAGTGTGTATAGATTACAGGAAGTTAAATTAAGTTACACGAAAAAACCACTTCCACATTCGATTCATCGATCAAATGCTAGAAAGGTTAGATGGAAAAACCCATTACTATTTTTTAGATGGATTCTCAAGATACTTTCAGGTACCGATCACACCAGAAGACTAGGAGAAGAAAAAAATCACCTTTCCATTTGGTAAATTCGCCTAGAAAAGGATGCCTTTTCGGTTATGCAACACCCCTGGTACATTTCAACAGTGTATGGTGTGTATTTTCTCAGATCATATTGAGGACTTCTTGGAGGTATTTCTTGATGATTTCACAGTTATTGTTAATTCATTTGATCATTGTTTATGAAATTTGGAAAATGTTTTGAAAACTTGCATTTAAAAGAATCTTGTCATAAATTTTGAAAAATGTCATTTCATGGTTGAAAATGGAATAGTGTTGGGACACATAATTTAACAAAAAGTGATAGAGGTTGATAAATCAAAAGTTGAAGTAATAAATTCCATTCCATATATAACTTTTTTAAAACATGTTAGATCCATTTTAGGACATTTTGGATTTTACAGAAGGTTCATCAAAGATTTTAGTAAGATTCATCTCCCTTTATCAGAATTACTAATAAAATAAGATGACTTTAATATTGATTATGCATGCAGAAAGTCATTTTTTTAACTGAAGAAATGGTTGATCACACCTCCAATAATGAAACCACTCAACTCAGATTACCCTTTTGAGTTGCTTTGTGATGCATCCAACGAAGCAGTGGGAGATTCTCTATCAAAAAGAATTGAAAGAAAGCCTCAAGTCATATCATATGAATCATGGAACTTGGATGCTACACAAATCAATTACACAACCACCAAGAAGGAGTTCCTTGCAGTTGTCTTTACATTGGATAAATTTTGATCATATCTTCTTGGAACTAAAGTTGTTGTTTTTTCTGATCATGCAGAACTCAGGTATTTAATGAAAAAGGTAGATTCAAATCCAAGTCTAGTGAGATGGATGATACTCTTATAAGAGTTCAATTTGGAAATTAAAGATAAAAAGGGAAGTGAAAATCAAGTGGTTGATCATCTAAGTCGACTACCCCACACTGCTGAAGGAGAAATTCCAAACTAGAACCCACATAATGATGACCTTCCTGGAGAAAAACTCTACATCATCAATAGAGAAGTTCTATGGTATGTCAATATGGTTAATTATCTGGTAACATCTCAAATCCCATATCATTTAAATTCCCACCAAATTCTAAAGATGAAATCTAAATATAGATATTATATCTTGGAAGATCCATATATTTGGAAGATTTGCAATGACCAAGTAATAAGAAGTTGTTTTCCTGAAAGTGAAATTAATTTTGTCTTTGATTTTTTTCACACATTAACTTGTGGAGGCCACTTTAGACCTCAAAGGATAACAAGGAAGGTTTTAGAATCTGGACTTTATTGGCCCACCCATTTTAAATATGCTCATGAATTTTGTAAAAGGTATGAAAAATGTCAGTTTTCTGGAAATATTTCAAAGAGAAATGAAATGCGCCAACAACCACATAATTTTTGTGAAATATTTGAAGTTTGGGGAATAGATTTTATGGGCCCTTTCCCAATGTCATTTGGATATTATTATATCTTTCTTTTTGTTGATCATGTTTCCAAATGGGTGGAAGAAAAAGCCACCGAGACTGACGATGCTAAAGTTGTTTTTGATTTTGTTAGGGATAACATATTTTGTACGTTTGGAGTGCCTAGAGAAATCATTAGTGATCAAGGGACTCACTTTTTCAATAGGATAATGGAATCATTGCTGAATAAATATGGGGTGCATCATAAAACATCAACTCCATATCATCCACAAACTAATGGTCAAGCTGATGTATCCAATAGGTAAATAAAAGGAATTTTAAAAAAAACTGTTAATCCAAATATGAAGGATTAGAGCCAAAGGTTGGAAGAAACATTATGGGCTTACATGATAGAATATAAAACCCCGATTGAAATGATTCCATATAGGATGATTTATGGGAAAAGCTACCACCTACCTATGGAATTGGATCATAAAGAATACTGGGATGTGAGGAAGATAAATTTGGATCTTGAAAGTGTTGGGAATAATAAAAGATTAAAATTGCAAGATCTAGAAGAAATTAGATGGGAAGATTTTAAAAACACCAGGATTTATAAAGAGAGAACAAGAGCGGTTCATGGCAAGTTGATCCAACCAAAAAACTTCCATCCTGGAGACACAGTGGTGTTATTCAACTCAAGACTCAAGCTGATGCCAGTTTAAAATTCATTACATATGGGAAGGTCCATTTATAGTTACTCATGTATATCGTTTTGGTGCTATGAAGATTATGAAGGATCAAGAGAAGTATCCATTCACTATTAATGGACATCGATTGAATCGTACTCCTCCAACCAGTTTATCAATAAAACCATCAGGTTGTACCTCTCCTTAACAGTTTCTTTCTTGTTGTGATTTAATTTAAAATATTATTACATGTTTAAATCAATTTGAATGCATTGCGAACACTGCATAATTTAAGTGTGGGGGAGTGAACCTTTGTAGATTAGAAATCTCAATTGTTTATGTTTCTTCTATTTTTCAATAAAAATGTGTGTTTTTCAAATTTTTGTGTGTTTTCAAAACTTTTGGGCTGAAATGATTATCATCACATATTTTAAAACCCATTTAAATGTGCTAAACAATTTATCCCATGAAACTGAGCATAAATGAATACTGAAAATGAATTTTTTTTTCAAGTTCAGATATTTAGAAATTTCATGAAATGTACTCTGATTTTTTAATCCCATGCCACAATTCACAGTCATTATATTTGAAATAACTTTCCTGTGAGGCTTTTGAACCAAATTTTCATATACTTTTCATTCAACTCATTTATGTAGAGAATCATACCATGCTTTATTTAACTAGAATTTGATTTATTCCTATCAAAACATAAGTGTTATAGGAACATGTGTTTTAAATGATTGAGTCATTTCATTGATATTAATTCCCCCTTTTCAAAATAATCCTTTTTATAATCGCCCACATAGTACATTTAATCCATGTAGCCATTAGAAGACATGAACATACTGTTAGGTTAGCCACATTACAAGAAACGTTTCCCTATCCAACCTGCTCTTGAAGTGAAATTGCATAATCTAGTTGAACTTATGTGTGGGGGAAGTTTTCCTGTACTCTGCTGCCTCGTTTGGTGATACTTTGGGTGGAAAATAAAATGTTGAAGATATGTTCTTGTTGCTGAAAAAATCATTCTGTTGAAAGATGTGCCTTATCTGAAGCTTTCATGGTAAAGAAGTTGTGCCTTTCTGGAGCTTCCAATGAAAAAAAGAAAGTTGTTCCTATCTAGAGCTTTCAAGAAAAATAATGTTTGAGATGACTGATACTTTTTTTTCAGAAATGATTAATGGTGTGTAATTTCATTGATTTTTCATAATAATGGAGCTGATTTACTACTAAGGGGAGTGAGGATGAGACCGTACTTGAGTAAAAATTAGAATAATACAATTTTCCTTCAAAAAGAGCCAAACACTCCTTATTCCGCCTCAAAATTTTTCACATCAAAATCCTACCAACCTGAATCCACTGAACAACCTTGAACAGTCCTTATGATAAACATATGTCCTTGACACATATAGGGTGGGTATGTAAGAATTCATCAAGCCTATGGTGACCCTTGCATTATCATTGGATGAGAAAGAAATTGTTGAAATTTGATATTTGTATGATGAGAAAAAAATTCAAGTTAGGTAAGTGTTTTGTATGTGTGGGAGAATAAATGAAGAGGAAATATATTTAATGAAATGAATTTAGAACTTTAAACAATGGTTTTTATGATCCATGATATTTTTTGATTCTTGGTGTTAAATCTTTAGATCTCATGGATATGTGTTTTAAATTTTCTTTTATTTAATATAGATGTTAACTTTTCCCGGATTCCAAGTGCTAAGTGTGGGGGAATTGATAGAGATACTATTTTCATAATTAATTATATGTTTTAAAATGATTTAATCCCTTTACATTAATCAATTTGAGCTTATTTTCATCAATTCATGTTTTTTGGTGAGTTTTGAGCTTAAGTGTGAAAATTGGTTAATTCTGGACATTTAACCATTTTCATTCACCTCTATATTTCATGTATATATCCTAAAATATTCATCCAATTTGAATAATTCCTTTTTTAGGATGGAATGGATCATAGTCTACAAAATCTTCTTCTGGACCAAGATCCAATTTGAGCTCCCACAGGCCTTAAAAAATATTTCAATGTGGAAACATAATATGGCCGGCAGAGTGGACATTGCCTCGTTCAAAAAGTCATATATCATGATACCAAACTTAAAATGAGATAAATCCACTTTTTTTATATATGACTCCATGGGGAACTTTCAAAATAAAATCTATCGATAAAGGAGTTAATTAAGGCCGACTTTGAATCAGTCAAAATGGGGTTGGTGGAATAGTGTTTGGCGGCTAGTAAAAGTCAGGTCTAGTATTTCGGCCCTAACTCATTACAAACGGATCCATTTGATCTGATAGTTTGAGAATATATGGAAAACTCCATTCCCAACATTATATAATAAGGGGCCTCTACCTAATTCGGCCAGAGGGTGGGAGAACCAAAGCTGAACCTATGGAGAACTTAATCTGAATGAGAAAATTTTGTTCTTTACTTTCACTTCTTTCTTCCTCTTATTTTTGTAATGCCTTAATCATCCTCATTATTCTCAATTACCATTACCATGGTGGGGTAAACATATGAGGTGATTGGGGGAGGTATGGTTATATATTTTTAATGCTTTGAGTTCATACATTTTATTAAATAAAAACTCTCCCTCTTCTGCGAAGTTGTTTTCATATTCTAAAAATAGAATTTATTTTCTTATGTGATCGTATTCGATTTTATATTCTGTTGTTATTATTTCTTTGATAAATGAACATTTTCTCCCTCCATTAGGTTCTTGTATATATTCAATAGAATAAGAACATTTCATAGTGGTGATGTACTTAGCGATCCTTAGTACGTGTCGGAGGGGTGGTGAATATTCATGATTATTTAGGATAAAAAATACCTGATTGGGAATTGCCTAATATAATTGGGAGTGTTCACAACAACTCTATCACAAAATGTAAGAATTTTATAACAAAATAGAATTTTTTTAACCATTAAACCAAAGAAGTGATTTGAAGTAATTTTGGAATCTCACTGAAATCAACTTAGTAGAGGAGGATTGAATAAAATGGAACAGGAATAGTATAGAAATTATAAATCTGACCCCAACTTGATCACACAACTCATAAATTAGTTTTTTTAAATCACTTTAATTCCATATTTTTCTTGAATCAATTACTTAATGTCTTCTTTTGTTTTTTTATTTCTCTCTTTTATTTCAAAACCAAACAATTACAAAAACACCCAAACTTTTCCCTATTTAAAAAGTGACAAAATATTTTGTGTGCACTCCTCATCGGGATACTACCGAGGGAGAACCACTAAACTATATATAGGTAATTTAAATAAAATTGTTTTTCCACACCCACGATAGGAATGTGTTAAACTTGGCGCCAATGCAGGGGAGGAAGTTCCTCAAAAAACAAAAAACTAAATAAACTTTCTTGAAATACCCATAGTTCGAATAACCCTTTAATTGAATTTGATCCTGAAATAGATAGTATAATAACCCAATTTAGAAAACAGAATTTTCAAATAGAGTTTAAATAAATACACCTCACGGATTCAAGTGATACTTCTAGTGATCACTCCGATCCTACAATAATGGTTGATAATCCCAATCAAACTCTGCGTGATCTTTACAAACCTCAATTTTCTAATCAAAATAATCAACTCACTATCCCTAACATAGAAAATGATTTTGAACTATTCATTAATATGATTCAAGTGCTACCAAAATTTCATGGTCTTGCAAGTGAAGACCCAAATAGACACATCCAAGAGTTCGCCTATGTCTGCTTCATCTTCAAACCCCGAGGAGTCGCAGAAGAGCAAGTAAAGTGGAAGGAATTCCACTTCTCAATTGAGGGAGCAATAGAGGAATAGTTTTAAAATCTCTAACTAGGGGAGATAAATGATTGGGAAGATCTCAAAAGAAAATTATTTCAGAGATTCTTCCCTACATCCAGGAGTACTGTAATAAAAAAATAAATTTATGTCATACATCAATCGACTAGAGAGACTCTCTATGAATACAGAGAACATTTCAAGAAACTCTGTGCAAGATTCACACACAAAGAAATTGAATAGAACCAATTTCTTGTGTTCTTATACCAAGGATTGCTCGACAATGATCGTAATTTACTAGACACCTCTTCTGGAACAGCCTTGATCCACAAGTCACCAGCAGATGTCAGAGGCCTGATTGAGAAGATTGCGCAAAACTCACAGCAACTCAGAACTAGAGGAGAAAGCACTAGAGGTATCCATGAGGTAAGAACATATGATTTATCCTCACCCTTACTTGAAGCAACACTTAAAGAAATGACTAGTGTGATGAGGCAACTTTTTGTGAACAAAGTGAAGGAACAACAAGGCCCGAATCCGGTATGTGGTTTATGCTCTTCTAGTTATCATTGCACTGATAAATGTCCAGAAGTACAGGGAATTGAAAATTGTGAAACTACCTATCAAGAAAGGAAAATACATTCAAATCAACCATGTCAACCCCAAAAATGACATGGATCCCGATATAACTAGGATATGCCTCCATTTCAAAATCAATACCAAAACCAACCTCCATTCTAGCAACAATAATACCATAATCCTCCACCATTCCAACAACCCTATAAATAGCCATACCAGCAGAAACCATATGAACAACCTTCAACAAGTTCTCATAGAAACCACCAAGAAATGGATATTGAAGATCTAAAGAAGACAATGAAAAATTTAGATAATAAATTTGACAACCATATGGATATTCTGACCAAAAATCATGAAAAACACCCAGCACAAACAATTCCAAATCCCAACAAAATCTTGAGCTTCATTACAAAACGAAGTGGAAAAGTGCTAATGTCACCTGACCAAAGTGAGGATAATGATTCTAAGAAACCTACTGAAGTACAAAATATCCATCCAAAATAAAGTGACCAGAACAACAAAGGAGGAAGAATCAGGTTTAGAAAGGAAAGGCCAGAAACACCATTGCAAAAACAACAAAGGGAGAAGAAGGATATCTAATCACCATTCCCATATGCATTAGTTGAGTCAATGAAGGTTGAAGAAGGGAGACTTCAAAAATAAATTCAGGAAACTTTTCAGAAAGTTGAGATCAATATCCCACTACTAGATGCAATCAAACAAATCCCTATGTATTCAAAGTTTCTAAAGGACTATGCACAAAAAGAAGGCGACTAGATGGAAATGAGAGAATTAGCTTAGGATGAAGTGTATCTGCACTGATCACACCAATGATACCAAAAAAATGTCAAGATCCAGGGAAATTCTCTATTCCTTGAACTATTGGTTCTTTAAATTTTACTAATGCACTATGTGATTTAGGATCTTCAATAAATGTTATGCCTTACTCAGTATTTTCATCCTTGCAGACCGGACAACTAAAACCAACTCGATTGGTTGTCCAATAAGAAAACAGATCCACCGTTTTCCCAGCTGGAGTTATAGAAGATGTACTCTTTGGAGTAAGTGGATTGATCTTTCCAGCATACTTTTATGTCCTTACCATGGAAGAAGATAGAGCTTCAGGACACTCTCCCATCATACTATGGAGACCCTTCCTTAAAACAGCATGGACTATTATCAATGTCCATGAAGGAACACTGACAATGGAACATGGAGATAGTACACTACACTTCTACATTCTTGATGCAATGAAGCATCCTTCCAGTAATCACTCACTTTATGTGATCTCCCATGAAGATGGTATAGAACCAATTGAAGATTCAGGCACGCTTCTTGACTTTTTATCATTAGGAAAACATTCTTCTTTTGAAAATTCCAATTCCCAAGAACCTGAAAATCCTAATCTCATGTTAGATGATGAGATTAAATCTGAATTTTTTGATGATTTGTTAAATGAAAATGAGATGATACCAGAGATTCCAGCCTTAGGAATAGGAAACCTTAATTTAATGTCATCCCTTGAATAACCCCCATGTCTGGAACTTAAGACATTACCAAGTGATTTGAAGTACGCTTACCTAATGGAAGTAGAGAAAGTTTCTGTAATAATTTCCAATAACCTATCCCATTCAAAAGAGGAAATTCTAATTCACCTACTCAAAAGAAATGTGAAAGCTTTTGGATGGATTTTAGTTGATATACCCATAATCAATCCCAAGGTCTACTCTCATATAATATTTTTTGAAAGTGATTACCGACCACTTAGTCAACCTCAGAGAAGAATTAATCCCACAATCATGGAGGTTGTTAAGAAAGAGATAGATAAATTTCTAGCAGCTGACATAATTTTTCCAATCTCTGATTCTCAATGGGTTAGACCCATTCATGTAGTCCCAAAGAAAACTGGCCAAATTCTAGAAAGGTTAACTGGGAAAAACCATTACTATTTTTTAGATGGATTCTCAGGATACTTTTAGGTACCGATCGCACCAGAAGACCAGGAGAAGATAACCTTCACCTATCCATTTTGTACATTCTCCTACAAAAGGACGCCTTTTAGGATATGCAATGCCCCGGGTAGATTTCAACGATGTACGGTGAGTATTTTCTCAGATCATATTTAGGACTTCTTGGAGGTATTTCTTGATTATTTCAATTTTTTTTGGAAATTCATTTGATCATTGCATAAGAAATTTGGAAAACATTTTGAAAACATGCATTCAAAAGAATATTGTCTTAAATTTTGAAAAATGTCATTTCATGTTTGAAAAGGGAATAGTGTTGGGCCACATAATTTTACAAAAAGGGATAGAGGTTAATAAATCAAAAGTTGAATTAATAAATTCCATGCCATATCCAACTTGTTTAAAACATGTTAGATCATTTTTAGGACATGCTGGATTTTACAGAAGCTTCATCAAAGATTTTTGTAAGATTTCTCTCCCTCTCTCATGATTACTACTAAAATAAGATGACTTTAATATTGACAATGCATGTAGAAAGTCGTTTGATGAACTAAAGAAAAGGTTGATCACAACTCCAATAATGCGACCACCCAACTGGGATTACTCTTTTGAGTTGCTTTGTGATGAATCCAACCAAGAAGTGGGAGCTGCTCTATCACAAAGAATTGAAAGAAAGCCTCAAGTCATATTATATGCATCAAGGAACTTGGATGCTGCACAAATCAATTACACAACCACCAAGAAGGAGTTCCTTGCAGTTGTCTTTACACTAGATAAATTCCGATCATATCTTCTTGGAACAAATGTTATTGTTTTTTCTAATCATGTAACACTCAAGTGTTTAATGAAAATGGAAGATTCAAATCCAAGGCTAGTGAAATGGATGCTACTCTTATAAGAGTTCAATTTGGAAATTAAAGATAAAAAGGGAAGTGAAAATCAGGTTGCTGGTCATCTAAGTCGACTACCCCACACTACTGAAGGAGAAATTTCAAACTAGAACCCAATTAATGATGAGCTTACTGAAGAACAACTCGACATCATCAATAGTGAATTTCCATGCTATTCCAATATGGTCGATTATCTGGTAACATCTTAAGTCTCATCTCATTTAAATTCCCACCGAATTCTAATGATGAAACGTGAATCTAGATATTATATCTAGGATGATCCATTTATTTTGAATATTTTCAATGTCCAAGTAATAAGAAGATTTCTGCTTGAAAGTGAAATTAATTATATCTTTGATTTTTGTCACACATTAGCTTGTGGAGGCCACTTTGGACCCCAAAGGACAACAAGGAAGGTTTTATAATCTGAACTGTATTGGCCCACATTTTTTAAAGATGCTCATGAATTTTGTAAAAGGTGTGAAAAATGACAGTTTTCAGGAAATATTTCAAAGAGAAAATAAATGCCCCAAGAACCAATTAATTTTTGTGAAATATTTGATGTTTGGGGAATAGATTTTATGGGCCCTTTCCCAATGTCATTTGGATATTATTATAACTTTCTTTCTGTTGATTTTGTTTCCAAATGGGTGAAAGCAAAAGCCACCAGGACTGACGATGCTAAAGTTATTTGTGATTTTGTCAGTACTAACATATTTTGTAGGTTTGGAGTGCCTAGATCAATCATTAGTGATCAAGGGACTCACTTTTTCAATAGTAGAATGGAAGCATTGATGAAGAAATATGGGGTGTATCATAAAACATCAACTCCCTATCATTGACAAACTAATGGTGAAGCTTAAGTATCCAATAGAGAAATAAAAGGAATTTTAGAAAAAACTATTAATCCAAATAGTAAGGATTGGAGCCAAATGTTGGAAGACACATTATGGGATTACATGACAGCGTATAAAAACCTGATTGGAATGATTCCATATAGTATAATTTATGGGAAAAGCTTCCACATACCTATGTAATTGGAAAATAAAGCATAATGGGATGTGAGGAAGATAAATTTGGATCTTGAAAGTGTTAGGAAGGAGAGAAGATTAAAATTGCAGGAGATAGGAGAAATTAGAAGGAAATATTTTGAAAACTCTAGGATTTATAAAGAGAGAACAAGAGTGGCTCATGACAAGTTGATCCAACTGAAAAACTTCCATCCCGGAGACACAGTGCTGTTATTCAACTCAAGACTCAAGATGATGCTAGGTAAACTTTGTTCCTGATGGGAAGGTCCATTTATAGTTACTCATGTATATCCTTTTTGTGCTGTGCAGATTATGAAGGATCAAGAGAAGAATCTATTCACTATTAATGGGCATCGGTTGAAGAAATTCCTTGGGACCATGCCATCAGAGCCAGTGGAGGAGATCGTACTCCTCCAACCTATTTGTCAATAAACCCATCAGGTTGTACCTCTCCTTAACACTTTCTTTATTGTTGTGATTTAATTTAAAATATTCTACATGTTTAAATCAATTTTAATTCATTGCATACACAACATAATTTAAGTGTGGGGGAGGTAACCTTTGTAGTTTAGAAATTTCAATTGTTTTTTTTTCTATTTTTCAAAAAAAAAGTGTGTTTTTCAAATTTTTGTGTGTTTTCATAACTTTTGAGATGAAATTATTATCATCACATATTTCGAAACCCATATCAATGTGTGAAAAAAATTATCCCATTAAACCTAGATTAAATGAATGCTGAAAATGACTTTGTTTCAAGTTCAAATATTTGGAAATTTCATGAAAAGTACTCTGATTTTTTAATCCCTTGCCACAATTAAATGTCATTATATTTAAAATATATTTCATGTGAGGCTTATGAACCAAATTTTCATATAATTTTCATTCACCTAATTTCTTGAGAGAACCTTACCATGCTTGATTTAACCAGAATTTGATTGATTCCTATCAAAACTTGAGGGTTTGGGGTACATGTTTTTTAAATGATTGAGGAGTTTCTTTGATATTAAATCCCCTTTTCAAAATAATCCTTTTTATAATGGCCCACCTTGAACATTTAATCCATGTAGCCCTTAGAATCCATAAACAACCTGTTAGGTTAGCCACATTACAATCCAATTTTCCCTATCCAACCCGCTCTTGACGTGAAATTGCATAATCTTGTTTATCTTAAGTGTGGGGGAAGCAGTCTTGTACTCTGCTGCCTCATTTGGTGATACATTGGGTGGAAAATAAAATGTTGAAGATATTTTCTTATTGCTGAAAAAAAATCATTTTGTTGAAATATGTGCCTTACTATGAGCTTTCATGTAAAAGAAGTTGTGCCTTTCTGGAGCTTCCAATGAAAAAAAGAAAGTTGTGCCTATCTAGAGCTTTCAAGAAAAATAATGATTGAGATGACTAATAATTTTTTTTCTTAAATGATGAATGGAGTGTAATTTAAATTATTTTTCATATTTATGGATCTGATTTACTATTAAGGGGTATGAGGAGGAGACCGTACTTGAGTAAAAATTTGAATAATGCAATTTTGCTTCCAAAAGAGCCAAACACTCCTTATTCAACCTGATAAATTTTCACATCTAAATCCTACCAACCTGAAGTCAAAGAACAACCTTGAAATTTCCACATGAAAAACATATGTCTTTGACTCATATCAGGTGGAGATGTAGGAATTTATCAAGCCTATGGTGACCCTTTCATTAGTATTGGATGAGAAAGACATTGTTGAAAATTGATATTTGTGTGATGATAAAAAAATGCATGTTAGGTAAGTGTTTTGTGGGAGTGGGAGAATAAATTAAGAGGAAATATATTTAATGAACTGAATTTATAAGTTGAAATAATGGTTTTTATGAGGCATGATATTTTTTGTTTCTTGGTGTTAAATTGTTAGATCTCATGGATTTGTGTTTTAAATTTTCTTTGATTTAATATCGATGTTCACTTTTCCGTGAGTCCAAGTGCGAAGTGTGGGTGAATTGACATAGATAATATTTTAATAATTAATTACATGTTTCTAAATTATTTAATCCCTTCCCATTAATAAATTTGAGAGTATTGGCATCAATTCATGATTTTTGGTTAGTTTTGAGATTAAGTGTGAAAATTGGTTAATTCTGGACATTTAACATTTTTCATTCACCTATGTATTTCATGTATATCTCCTACAATATTCATCCAATTTTAATAATTCGTTTTTTTAGTATGTAATGGATCGTGGTCTACAAAATCTTCTTTTGGACCAGGATCCAATTCGAGCTCCCACATGCCTTAAAAAATAGTTCAATGTGGACATATAATCTAGCCGGTAGAGTGGACATTTCCTCGTTCAAAAAGTCATATCTTGTTCTACCAAATATAAAATGATATTATTCTACTTTGGTTCGAAATATGACTCCATGGGGAACGTTCCTAATAAAAACCATCGAGAAAGGAGTTAATTAAGGATGACTTTGAATACGTAAAAGTGGGGTTTGTGGGATAGTCTTTGGCATCCAGTAAAAGTCAGGTCTAGTATTTATTCCATAACTCATTAAAAATGGCTCCATGTGATCTGATATTTTTGAGGGTAGATGTCCAACTCCATTCAAAAAATTCTATATGAATGGACCTCTGCCTCATTCGGCCAGAGGGTGGGAGAACCGAAGCTGAACTTCTGGAGAACTTAATCTGGAGGAGAAAATTATGTTCTTTATTTTCACTTCTTTCTTCTTCTTATTTTTGAAATGCCTTTATCTTCCTCATTATTCTCAATTACCCTTACCATGGTGGGGTAAACATATGAGGTTCTTGTGTGGGGGACGTTTTTATATTTTTAATTATTTGGGTTCATATATTTTATTGAATAAAAACTCTCTCTCTTCTGTGAAGTTGTTTTCAAATTCTAAAAACTGGTTTTATTATCTTATGTGATTGAATAAGATTTTATATTTTGGTTTTATTATTTCTTTGATAAATAAAAATTTTTATCCCTCCATTAGGTTCTGGTCTATAATCAATAGAATAAGATCATGGCTTGGTGGTGAAGTACTTAGTGATCGCTAGTACGTGTGGAAGGGGTTGTGAATATTCATGATTATTTATGTTAAACAATACCTGATTGGGAATTTCCTAATATAATTGGGGGTGTTAACTAAAACTCTATCACACAACAGAAGAATCTTATACCAAAATTGAATTTTGTTCAACCATTAAACAAAAGAAGTGAGTAGAAGTAATTATGGAATCTCATTGAAATCAACTTAGCAGAGGAGGATTGAATAAAATGGAACAAGGATAATATTGCAATTATAAAACTGAACCCAACTTGATCACCCATATCATTAAATATTTTTCTTTAAATCAATTTAAATCCATATTTTTTTTGAATAAATTCCTTAATTTATTCTTTTGTTTTGTTTTATTTCTCCCTTTTATTTCAAAACCAAAAAATTATGAAAACACCAAAAGTTTTCTCTATTTAAATAGTGACAAACTATTTTGTGTTCACTCCTCATTGGGAGACTACCTAGGGAGAACCACTAAACTATATATAGGTAATTTAAATTAATTTTTTTTTCCATTCCCATGACAGGCATGCATCAATATACTACCCTGATTCGGATGCAAAAGGTGAAGATGGTGATAATGATGACCTTGTAAGTTCACCTTATCATGGTGTAACTTCAATCCATGTTGATTAAAAAGACCCTAATTTATCTCTTGTATAAATTATTAATAACTCTTGATAATTGGAAATTTTTCCTTCAAATTCTCCTAATACTCATGGATATATGTATTTTGAGGTTTTTATACCTAAAATGATTCCATACCTCTAGATTCTCCTCCACTACATTCATACTGTGTTTCTAAGGATTATATGGAAGCGTTCATATTGAGAATTATTTCTAATTTCAGTTGATTTCTTTTATCCAAGTCTCTAAGAGTATCACACTTAGTAAAGAAGATACAATAAATATCATTGAGTTATATACCTTCCACATTCATCCTAATATGATTTTGAATATTCGTGAAGTGGATATTGAGAATACGATATTAGATAATGAGATGGAAGTAATAAAGTCTAACATAGAAGAAATGATATCCATCTTTATTGTAATCCAGGAATCTCTAGTGGATTGGTTTTATAGCTTAACTACAGATAGTTATTCTACTTCTGCTGCTCCACCAATTATATCTTCTATTGATAATTAGATTATTAGAGCTATTAAGAGGGATTATATTCATTCTATATTGTCTAATCTCTCTATATATCATCAATAGAATTATATCTATGGTTTTTCTATATACATGTTTATAAAATTTCTTTATCTATGACCATCAGAAGAGGGGTTATTATGTTCACCTCTATATTTTAATTCTTAAAAATCATGATTATTATATTTATGAAAAGTTCAATGTTTTATTATAGTCAATCATATTTTATGGAATTTTGTGGTCAAATTTGGTAAAATACTGATATTCTATTAGTTCAATTAGATCTACCAATGGGTTGTATCTACTGCCAGACTCAAGCATTAAAAGATATATTATTTATAACATCTACTAGTTGTTCAAAACACTTTTCATTATTTTAAAATAATTTATAGTTGAACTATATCAGCCACTTGAGAATCTACTATTAAAGTTTTACTACTTACAGAACCGATCTACCACCTGACTTGATCAACTGCTAGACCTAATCTACTATGAGACGTGATCTACCTCTAGACCTGATCTACCCCAAATCAGATCTACCACCAATCTAGATCAACTGTAAGACCAGACCTACTATCCAGATAGATCTACTACTAATCAAATCTATTTATAGTTTAGATGATCTATCATTGACAGATCTAGAACCGGACCACACTACTGTCAGGCTGTGATATCGTAAGAAATGATCTACCACCCATATGCTACAATTATTCTAACACTCTTATAAAAATAATTCTTCTAATGGATGGATTATGAAATTTAATTTTTTAAAGTATGTTTTGAATTTATTAATCACTTATTCTAAACAACTCCATGAATTTATTGATGAAAAAGTCAGTGTTTCCTGATTTAGTTCTTTTCATGAGGATCTTGGAATTTTTTATTATTTTTCATCAAAAAATATATGGACATAGATATATATATATTCTAAATATCTTCCTTATAAAGGTACACATGTGGTGTATGGAACTGTCTGTGGAAAACTAATCCATTATTGGATGTATAAAAGTGATTAATTCATAGAGATTATAGGGTATAAATAGAAGGATTTAACCTAACTCTATGATACTTTGTTTTCATGAACATTCATAGAAACTTGTTCTATATCCTCATAATGACAAATGTGAGGAACTTTGAAAATATAAATCTATTCATACCAAAAAAATCCCCCTTTTCTGATTTATAAACATTTTCTCTTTATATTTATGTTTTAATTTTGAACAGTGTGTTATTTTATTCTATACAGACCTCCTCCTATACCAAACTTAAGTGTGATTGACTCACATTGTAACCCTTTCTCTTTTGAATACCCAAAAAAATGTGGAAGAGGTCATGTGTAGCCTTTAATGTTTTTCATCCAATATATAACTATGGAAGAGTATATAAGCCTATACAACCCTATATTTTATGGATTTTAAAACCAAGTCTAGGTTGTGGATCAAATTTATTATTTAGTAAACTACTTAGAAGTAGGTTATTTCCAAGGGGGTGATTAATTCTCGTATTGAGACTGAACCCCTTGTTTTATTCCAGTGTTTGTTTTTGTTTTGTTTTTCTATATTTCAAAGTTAAAATAGTATCTATTATTAAAATCTAGAAAAACATTACATTGATAGTTTGTCTTGAATTGTGTTTATATAAAGTTTTTTATTAAGTAATTTTATTTTAAAAGTTAATGTGATTTAAAATATTAATTTAACAAACCCTTAATATTGTTTAAGAAATTATTTTAATGATAAAAATTATACAATTCTATTATTTGGATTAACATGGAATTTTAATTAATTTTGGGGATTTATATTTAATGTTTTCTTAACATAAATTTTTATTGGGAACAAAATTCTCCCCCAATTGAGTTACTCACTCTAACCAATAGAACGTTTTGTACCCATTCTACATTGGGTTTAAATTTAATATTTATTCAACCTTTATGTATCCACATTCATTTTAAAAAATATTAATAGTGAGGGTAATAAATATATATTAAAAATATATTATATTATATGGACCAAATACATTAGATTTTAAAAATAACATTAATAGAATAATAAACATACATTTTATATAAGAAACCTATATTATTTACATACTTCCATTATATTTCTTCACAATGATGTTCTTGAGTAACATATAAAATTTCACATTGTCACCAACACCATTTTTCCATTAATTCTATATATTGACATAATATTATCATAACAATCTATATCTTGAACAACAAAGGCCAAATACTCTTTTAAATTATCTATAACAAATTTAATCTTCCCAACTTTATTCCAAACGTCCTCCATGTCAATAAAACCACTAAATTTTTATTAGATGTTGTGTTTAACATATTTGTACTCTATTGATTCAATACCACATTTTCCTCATCATGTTTATGTTATTATCCTTGAATTTATTTTGTAAGATGGAAATATAGGTAATATCATTTGGAAATATATCAATATTTTCACTCAAATAATTAAAACCTTGGTTTTAATTCTCAGAATCATGATAATAATAATAATCAAAATCATAAACAATAATCCCTAATCCCATTTACACTTTAAATCAAGAAAAAATATTCAAACACCTTCTATATTTTTAAAACATCAATAAAATTTCATTCAGCACTACAACTTTATGATACATCTATTTTATATTTAAAATTTTTCTTGTACATCTTGTATTTTTTAATAATATTCAGTCATAAATAGTATGATTCGATATGTACTTTATTACATTACCCAAAACATTTGGTATTTGAAGTATTTAAATTATATCTTGTGTTTCTTATTCTCTTTTGTTTGAGATCATCTATTTATTCCCCCTTTTAATTCACTATTTATAACCTTTTTTCCTCAATATAACATTGTAAACTATTTTCATAAATTGAGAAACATATCTCTTTGTCTTTACATTTTATTATAATTTGATGAATTATTAGAAAATACCTTTATAAAATTAAAAGAAATTCCATTCCTTGTTACAATTTCTTATATGGGTAATTTTATTCAAATATTACTCATATTACAATAGAGAATAGACCATCTCATATAAAGTGTATTTTTTTAATTATTTATTTAATCAATGGCTACCTTCCTACCATAGAAATTATTTCTTAAGGATATGAGAACCCTTTAAACCATGAAATAATTCTCCAAAGTTTCTAATAATTAACTCAAACCATTAAAAATTATTATGAACTTATAAAATGGATAATTATGTGCCTGATTTTCTAACGTTATAATGTCTTGATACTCAAACCTATGATTACTAAGTTTTTATCGCTTCATCTTTTTTATGTCAAAATTCGTAACATTAAAAATTCTATAAAATTTTTCAACTAATTTACATGAAGATACATGACTAAATTTTTTTTATTTAATCTAACAATAAGTATATGTACTATTTTATAATTTAAAAAAAATATTATTTGTTTCATTACCAGTTAGTGTGTGAATTACTCAAATAGTTTGTATGTTTTTACTACTTAATAAAGACTTCAATGATATAGTTATTGAGATAAAAAACTATTATTGTATTCTGATAACTTTATTCATTATATTTAAATTTATAATGTTTCTGTGGAATCCATAAAAAATTTAAATCTTTACCATCCATAGATTATGTTACTACCCTTAAACCTTTTAGATTATAGGATATAGTGAATAAGAAATGAAAATATAAAAGATCCAACACATGGATAACATTTTTTGACCAACAAATTATTTTGCAGAGTTGTTAAGAGTGGGTTAGATTTTGATATAAATTGAAAAATCTTGACTAAAATATGAAAATAAAAAAATATAGGTATTTATAATGAAATAATCTTATTAGTAACTCATCTACTAATTTAGAGGTGTACATTATAGTATTAAGTAACTTTTACATGGAATTTAGAAATAAAATTACATCCTATTTTTTGAATGGTGGCATTACTAGAGAAAATATATCCTTTATTTTAGGTGGAAATCTTTAATTTAACAGATAAATTTTATGGAGGTATAAAAAATTATAATCATTATTTTTTATGTAAAAGTTTAAAAAAATGGTAGATAAACCACTTTGGAAAAAATAAGGAATCCAAAAAAAGTAGATGATCCACACTAAAACTATGAACCATTAATAGTTGTAATTGCATGATCACTTTTAGAAAAGTTGTTCAATATGATATAGAATCAATGTTATTTCACTAAGTGTAATATATATGATCATAATACATAACATTATTCAGTTTAAAAAGGATCTAGGTCCATTTGTTATTTTTTATATAGAAACTATTTCATGTTTCACTATTTCGTAAGAATTTAATATTTTTTATTCAACATTTCAAACCCCTCTGATTTCTATATAATGAAGTAACTACAAAATAATTCAATTCATATATCTTAAATTCATAATACAACATGTCCTTAACATTTCCCCATCAAATTACATTAAAATATTATATATAAAACCTAATAATATTTTTGTACCTCATATTTCATTTACATAATAAAATATTTTGTGTCCAATTCATTAAATTGTGTCATCCACTTAGTGTAGTCTATTGGTGTTCCTTGAAATTTTGTTAGAGGTTCAATTATCCATGTCTTGATGAACATAAAAATACATTGGATCATTAAACTAACCCATAACATTTTTCCATAATGCTTTCATGTAATAGTGTATTCTTATTTGACTCCATAATATTCTATTATTGAACAACATAGCTTATATATACTTATCGATATTTCATTCATGATAAATCTCTCCCAAACTAACTTTTAGGAATACATTCCCATACTGTCATTTACAAATCTCAATCTCTACAATTTTAGAACTATTTTCATTGGGTGAGGTAATCTTAAGATTACTCTTTATATTAAGATATATATTAATTTATTCTATTATGGATGGTACTTCAACTTCCATTATCAAATAAAAGACGTCAAAATTCTACAGTGTTTTAATTTTTTCATAATCTATATACAAACAAAAAAAATAATAAAATTAAATGAAAATAGTTATATTCATGCCAGTTTATAAATTTAATTACTAAGTAAAATTAAACAATTTATTTCCATTAATAGAGGATCATAATTCATGTTAAGTTGTATTGAGTTCATAAACATAACCTACAATATAGGGTTTGTTGGTGGTGGCCTAGTGTAGGGTTGAAATGCATGGTCCTATCACTCTAATTTACTATAATATTATCAAAAACACTTTTACCAATAATTTTAAAGCATACTTAGAGATGTAATTACACTATAAAACTTTGTTTCATCATAATAAAGGTATTATTAGATCATGGATCCAATAGGTTTAGGTTTATTTAATTATTTACTCTATTCCATTCCTGGAATGAATAAGTGAGTAGAAACTTATTATTCATCACAACAGGTCACATTTCTTGTGCAATATTTTTAAAGAGTGGAAATGGGATTTTATAAAAACGGGTCTTAATAAATTATATATTAATAATAATTTATTCAATTGTTACCAAAATAAATTACTATTCAAGTTTTTATCAATTATAATGAATGGGAATTTTATTTTGGATGTTTAATAATTTAGTAAAATTATGCTATGTTTATGTACATATTGAATTACAATTGAAACCATAAATAGGGGTAGGATTGTGATTTCATGGATTTTGTTAGATCCTAACTAGTAATGACTACTAAATGGGGAAAGAATAAAATTCATGGGATATATGATGAGATAGTTTGGTTTGTTACCACTAGAGTTTATGAAGTGTAAAATGAGAATTATGAGCTCTATGACAAAATATATGAAAAAATATAAGTATATAACTTAACTCGTTTATATTTTGGGTAATTTTATAATAATTATTTAAAAAAAACCAAGAATGGTTTTAGATTTGTAGAAACAAGACAGATTGATGATGTGAAATTTAGAGTTTTGGAGAAAAGATAATAATTGTATAGGGGTTTCCTTTATTACTTCGACTGTAAATATGCCTCATATACTAATTTTTATGAATATACTTGTAGGTAATTGAGGAATTCCTTCTAGTGAGGTGAATAGAGTGGTTTTCACTAAGGACACACAAATATGACAACCACCTACTCCCTAGAGTTATGGTAGCCCACAAAATATTTCCTACTTGGATGATAAGGTCCATAGTATCCCAATTCATGTGGAGATATATGAGGATAAGCTTGTTATCTTTAATCATTCATATTATATAACCACATGAATAGATTTTGGTTTATATTTGTATATACCAAAAGTCATGATGGTCAGACATCAAAATAGTTTTAGAACCTATTATATGATGATTCCATTATTTAAATCACAAATGTCAATAAATCTTGATAGTTCATAGAGATTCAACATATTGAGTTTTCTAGGATTGATAATTTAATAAATTCTCAAAATTCCTCTATTTTATAAACTTTTTACGCTATGATTTTATTTAAAAGGAATACTTACATAAAATGGGACTCTAAACAAATATCGTTTCTCATGTGAGATTATTTTGACCATATTTAATATTCTAATGTGGTTTGTAAGGCCCTCTTTACTGGGAATATTCTTCTAAAAAGGTCATGTATCAGGTATACTACATATTTTTTATGTTTATATTGTATATATTCTAGAAATAGAATTATTATTGATTATGAGATACATTATGGTGGTGAGGTGATAGATTATAGGGTAGGGGTTCCTCACATATTCCTTATGGGGGTGCTTCTAGAGAGTGGTTCATAAAGAGTCCTAGAGATGTTTAGTTGGAAATATTGAAAGTGATACCAGAGTTATATATATGACTATATTAAAAATTGGTGGAATTATAGTTGGGATATTCTTTATCCATTTATATGGAATGGTTTTGGTTAGAATCATCTATTTAATCCAATCTCAAGAGGATCAGCACTGAATGAAAATAGTGATGGCGGGCTGATAAGGGAAGGTGGAGTGCGATCTATAGAACTATAATACACTTCAATAAAGGAGATGGAGATATAGAGTAGTTTTGGTTATTGATAAAAATGATTTAGGTCAGATACATTCATATTGATTTCATTAGATCAGGTTTTAGTGGGTAACTATAATGGGAAATCAATATTTAGAGGTATCATTCACGTTATTTATAATGTTTCAAATTCCTTATTTGACAGTATTTTTACTGACAATTGTATCTCAAATATGTTGGTAATTAACTTGGGTATGGTATTGGAATATATTATAATGTTCCTAACCATGAAAATTCAAATTTACCACATCATTCTATGATGAATAGTGATCAAAATAGGTGTTACCTGACCTCAGGAACACCTCCTCATATACTAGAGGCTACCAACTAGTATAGGGGATATAAGGTAGTATCATGTGATAATATAATCGCATATAATAGTGTTTAGTTACATAAAATTATATCAATAAATCCTCCACAATAAATTATCAAATTATATAGATTTAATTAAAACATCATTATAAATAACAAAATAATATTAAAGGAAGAAATCATAGAGAAAATGATCACCCAATGGGACAATCAAATATAAAATTAAAATATATAATAAAAAATATTAGGCTATACTATACCTTAAGCCTCAAATATTCCCAATATTTGATCCCATATAAGATATACAACTTTTCCATGTTATCCCTTTCCTTTACCAAACATGATCCCATAATAAGTGAATTCTGCTTAGGTACCCAAGTGTCATGGCTTCCGGAGATGGGTGTGAATATAACTCAATAGGGATCCAAAAACATGTTCACATACATAAATGTTAAATTTAGTTTATACAGTTTATATTATTATAATAATAAAAATAGAATTGGGGAATCATAAATAAAAAATCACTATAGAACCTTAGGTTTTACCATAGAAACCCAATTGACCCGAACCTACTGCTTCCAGGGTGGGTGTTTCTCTAAGAATATCTATGACCATTCCTACCAATAAACCTACAAAATGTGGATTATTAGGAGTAATCCCTTGTATATCTAGTTCATTATAGGTATAAATATATCCCTCAGTGTATTGGTAAATCATATAGGGTTAGGATATAAGTTTTTATCCCATGAATCCTAGTAAATACATTATGTGAGTATCAAGATTTATAAAATATTATTTTTCCCAAGGAAATATCATATCTTAGGTTTAATATTTAATTCCTAGGTTTCATGGGTAAGAATGTGTAAGTGAATGTGTTGTTGAATAACCCATTATATGGAATATAGGGAAATAAATCATCAGGAATCCCTCTAATTCCAATGTGTACTGGGAAATCTAGAATTTAGGCTCAACAATCAGTACATATCATCCTAGGTTATCTAATTTATCATGTGTTATGAATGATTCCAAGGAATATATGGTGATAGACTAGTTTTATATTAGGATCCACAACCTGATAGGACCAGTTTGGGATAAACCTATCAGTGATAAGGGTGAATCAATGTTGAAGAATTGTGAAACTAATCCCAAATATTTTTCCCTGTACCTATTGACATATTAGGATCTTGATTCTATTATTCCCTTTTCCTTACCGCATGCAGTAATAGAAAGTAGTGAAAATATTCACCCTATATTTTTACAAGGTTCACCATTCAATAAGATAAGTTACGTCATTGTCATACATGGGAATGACTGGTCCATGGATTCTCCACTAAAATGTGATATTATATTACAATGGTTGACTAGGAAAACAATATTATAGTCAGTGTGGATACCTATACATGGATGAGGTAAATAGATAATCTCTTTCCACTTCATGTCCCTATTCTAGGAGGGGTAAGGGAAATAATCCTTCTTCCTGAACTAGTGATGATGTAGTCCAACTTACAACAACTCGCTGGATCTTTATACTGCATCTAAATATAGTCTTCTCCCTGTTGATAAGGGTTTACAACACCAATAAAGTCTTTCACCTATTGAGATATGTTGGTTATCACAGTGATACTTAATTCTTACTCTCTTCACTTGTTACTTCACTAATGTAATCCAAGTAAACAAACACTTCTTCTTCTGAAACAGACATGAAAGCTACACACTCTTCTTCTCCCGCTTCTTCAGTGTAAACCTTACTGCACTGAAACTCTCTCTTCTTCACACTTTCTCCTTTAAGGAAAAACCTACTACACTTAGATCACTTCTCTTCTTTTTTTTTCCAGAATCACAAAATGCCTTTGTAAATATCATATTAATGAATCCCATCTTAGTATATAATCATCACAATTATTCTACACTGAGTGATAATAAGTCTATTAGTGGGATCACTTGATTCTTATTGAATACACTATAATATGGAATAGTGTAGTGGGGTCTTCCCAAGCACTTGTTCACCTAAACCAGGAATTCAAAACTGTTGTTTCCAAATATCATTCCCAATTCTCCTTTGTAGAGCTCCTTCACAGAGAAGAGTGCTTCATAGAGCTAAATGCTTCATAGAGATCACTACTTCGTAGAGATCACTACTTCATGGATCTTTAGCCTTCACAAAGATCAGAGAATTTGAAAAGAGAATTTCATTTTTGGAGTAATCATCCTTCTTAGAGATTATAGCCTTTGCTTAACCCACAACCTCTGCAAAGAAAACTGCCTTCGCAGAGCTCACAACGTCAAAAATCCCACTAAGCCTTTGCAAAACAACCTGTCATTGCATATTATGTTGCCTTTTTAGTGAAACTTTCTTGGAGAATATTATTCACAATGAGAGAGATATAAAATTCAAGTTATGTCTCTCTACTTTTCTCAAGAGGTTAGGGGCCTATTTATATTCTTTTCCCATGACTCTAGAACCTTCTAGCCAACTCAGTGTCGCGTCAGCACCAAATCGAAGAGCTCCAAAATTTCTACTGAAATTCACTTTGTTTGAGAAGATCGATATATATTTTCTAGATTCACAATGCTCGTCGTAATTGTGAAGTGTTAAGTCAAATCCTTTACACTGCCGCAATTATTATTCTTATTTTATGCAGTTATGATTCTCCTTATTCCTTTGTACCACCACAATTTTCCTTCTTTTTCACCTCCAATATCACTTTTAAAGATCTTCACCTCTTTCATTTGAGAATCTTGTTTTAATCGCGAAGAACACCATAAAAATTCTCCATATCTTCACATAATCCACATTATGACACCTATATTTCATGTTATTCATTCCTTATCCATATTTTTATGAGATCTTAAGGAAATCCACTTTTCTCAATGTAACCCCAATTCCAAATTTTGGTCCTAAATTTTTTTGCAAACACTAAAAAAATGTTCCACCTTAGACACCTACTTCTTCAAGACTAAACATGATGATTGGATGTATATTTTCTCCCCCTTTACTTTATAATTATTCCATAATAAGTTCTCTAATCAACTTATGATCTTTTTGAAATATAAATTAGAAAAATAACATCAGGTTTACAGAGGAAAATATTATAACTTCCCTATCTTCCAGTAGCATCATTATTTCTGATCTCATGCATGGACACTGTGAATTTCATGCCCATGTATGTCCACTTCTCTATACTTATTAAACCATAATTACCTACTTCATAAAAATCATATTATTATCTTCTTCAAGTAATCTCTTACATGGTTCCCATGCAATCATGAAGCATTTAATGACCTTCTTCAAATGATCATTAACCATTGCCTTTTCAAACATGTATTTCAAAGGGCATCTCCAATAATCCTCATATAGAGGGTACATCACCATTCGTCTCCAATCATCCTCAGATGAATGATACTTCACCATTATTCATTGTTTTAAACAATTTTTAACCTTTGAAACAATTTATTTGAACTTAGGATCATTGCATCAATCGTCTGAATTGTAGACATGGAGAATTTCTAAACCGTGGAATCCAATTCTATATATCCCTAACAACTCAACAGGCATCATCACTTCAATCAATCCACATTCACTTATGATTTCCTTCTTCATTTTGACAACTATTGAAACATGTTGACAACAAATACAACTTATACACAATGTGGTCCCAACACCACCAAATCCTATGTGTCACTAAGAACCCATGATTTATATTACTCAAATTCTAGATCCTTTGAAAAAAACCTAAGCAATCCATAATGAAGACTCAACCCTAGATTCAGATACAAATGGAACACCCACAAAATTCTCTAACCTTTCCCGCACATTCCCTCTATATTGTCAATATATCGCTAGGGAATCCTAGGGGGTTCCCTAGGTCTCATCATATCCATGGAATCTTCAATGTCCTTTTATCTAAAATATATGTCTCTAGTAAATACACATCACTCAAAGGGAATAACATCCCTTAGTATCATCATGTTATCATTGAGGTATGAGGGGATTCCAAGGAATGTATTATAAGGGAGATGGATCAGATCACTTCCATTTTCCAGGTCTATTTTTTTTCAAATACCCAACATGTCCATCCATATCATCAGGGTCTACCTATAAATTACCCAACCCTAATATCCCAGAGTCAGCGGTAACATTATTGCATTGCTGCTCGAGATATCAATCAAATACCAAATGAATTAACAGTATAGTAGTCTTGGAAAACTAGATACATACATGAATTTTACAATACATTTGAAAACATAAAATACAACATAAAATTGTATTTATTAACACTATTATTCCCTTTATCAAATCACTACATATCAATCATAATAAACTTCATAGAATCCTGGAGAAATGATACAAAATAAAGTGGTGAGATACAATTCTCTATAAGGGTATGCCTACAACTGAATCTCTCTAGAGAAAATAAGGCATAATCAATATATAATTTTAAATAACTAAAACATGATACATTTAATGGATAACATGAACATGAAGAATATTATTTCAGGATAAATTTCTGATCCAAATAATTCCATATAAATTGTGACATAATCTTGAAATGTGTCTATGTATAATAAAACTAATCAAATAATCACATGGACATTATTTACAAATATCTTATTGATGTAACGTATAATGTCATGAATCATAACCATAATTTCAAGGAATCGTGCTAAGAAATATTATATAAATGGTTAAGACTTCTACCAAATAACAAAGTTAGTTTGTCTCGTGATACCTACTGATGCATCAAGGTGATATAGTGGAGACTTACCATCACATACTAAGTCTAATTCAGTCCTAATGTGAATGTCTTTTAGACATATTAAATATAAAACAAATTATTGAAATAATAAAAATATAGAATGTTATTACTATTGGAGTTGATTCCCAAAAACCAACTTATGTGTACTTTATGGTAAAAATTTATTAATAGTTTGTAATATTAATAAACTACTTATCACATCATGATTGTTCTTCTACGTGACATAGTATTTCATAATGTTTTAATATTAGCTCATGCACTAAAAGGTCATAGAAGTTCCCCACTATAATGACATCCCAAAAGTGTTATGACACTATTATTTAATATATGTTTTATTTCCTGATGATATAATTTTAGGGACACAAATGATATTGGCTATCAGGGGTGAATACTCGTAGTACTTTGAGGCACATTCTCACGGTGTCAGCGCATGGTAATATCTAATAAGATAATATGAGAATGAGACCCACCAGAAGTAAATCAAAATTTATATGTGTAATTGGATGTTCCTGTCTAAGGATTTGCGTATTTCTCCATAGACTTTAATATTATTTTTAATGAGTGTTATGAGTCACATACTTTGATGTATTAATAGAAACATTGACAACTGATGTCCATAGATATGTAGGATATTTTGGGTGTGTTTCTAGTACTAATTTTTAATGAATAATTTGAGAAAATATTTATCCATTTTTTCTTTAATGGACGTGAATATCTTAGGCCCTTTAATTAAAATGATATATCCTGAAAAAACAAGGACATGGTGTTCTATAGGCATGTTAAAATTCAATAAATTTAATGAAAGAGACATCAATCACATAGGGTGATGGCACCATCATGGGACCTGCTTGATTTGAGATATTGTGATAAAAGGATTATATTACATAGTAAGCATTCATGTGATGCAACATTTCAATATAGAATTAACTTTATTTTCTATGGGTGTTTTGGCATGTTTCAAGACACTGACCTTGGAATTTATGCTACTTCACCTAATTTCACTAAGAAAGAGTCATATAGGGTCACATTATATGTGTATCCAGAATCTTAGTTAAATAATATAATATTACTTAATATTTAAAATTTTGAATAAATATTATTCTCACACATGGTTTAATAACTATTCATATTGTCTTGATCACATTTATTCTATCACTAGTTATTCGAGAGAATATAATGTCAGTGGAATATTTAATAAATATTTATTCTCTATTTAGTGAATATAATATTATTTATTTATTAGTGAATAATGTGGTGATATTTATTAAATAAATAGATATTCATTATTCAAGGATCGATAACTATTTTTGAGGAATGGTGGACCAGGTTTTTTGGTCTGGTGAGAAATAATAAATATTGAATATTATTTAATTTAACAATAATTAATATAATTTTCAAGTAATGTTCATGTTGATAATAATAATAATAATTATTTTTATTGTTGTTATTTTATATGGGGTTTTTGGTTGGATTAAATAAATAATTAAGGGAACTTGTGTAATTATTTTATTTTATCCCTAGTGATATAAACCCAGTTTGTTTATTTTCTCATTAATCCAATTCATTTTTCTTGCTTCTGCACAATATATTTAGAGAATCTACTCACACCTAGAGGTCTCCCTTCTCTATGAACACTCCAATTAAAAGAGGGTAATCTTCCTCCACCTGATCAAGTTGATCTCTTTTAAAGTGGTTATTGAAGCGATCAATGGTCGACGACACAAGCACAATGATCTTCCACGATATCACCCATAGATTCCCTTATTGATGTCTAGAGATTCTTTAAAAACATTTTGATCACCACTAGAGGAAATCTATACTTGGTTTCTACAAAAAATGATTGTGCACCACATATCTGTCACCGGATTTATCAACAAAGAATGAATTCCAATAAAAATAATTCATTAATTAATTTAATAAAGTATAAATAATATGTGATGATCCTCTCTCCTAGTTCTTGTATAATTATCCATTTCCAATTTCTTTTAATCAGTTCCATTTATCATGGAATTAATCATTTTATAGATCTCGTATTGGTCATCTATTATGGAACAAAAGAAAATTTGGCCACCACCATCGCATTCTCACACTACATTTGGAACCAAAAAGTTCTATTAGAGTGGTCATATAATTATTTATAATTATTTAAAGATCATTGGTGATTTATGCATTTGAAATTTTGTTTTTCAATGCATGTTTAATAATTCTTTCAATCTGAATTGCGAGATATGATTCTTCCTCTATAGCTTCTCATATATCTAATCACAATGATTAATGTTATGATTAAAATAAAATCGAGGAACTCATTTGGAGTTGCCAAGGTTTTAGGATTGACAACATAGGACTACACACTATGTAGCTAAAGTTGGAAACCATGTAGTCATGTTTAATCCATCAGAATTGATTCAGAAATTAATTCAAGATCATATGCAATAATTATGCACTTTAAATGCACCGTGTGTTGACCAGAATAGACTTGCACATATTCAACTAGAGTACACGCAGTGTAGCCCATGTACATGGCGTATAATCCCTTTGAGTCTATGATAGGTCGGGTATTTAAATACACAACCTACCTAACTAATGATGTTTTAATTCAAATATCACATGGGGTGTAACCCATTAGATACAATGTATTCTCTAATTAATGAGGTAATATCTACACATTGAGTCCCTAGGCTAGTACCTTGGATTCAAGGTGAGATTTATACATTCCTTGTTCATGGATGTACATGGTGTGTAATTCTACCAAATTATATAGATTTAAAATTTATATATTATATTATGAAATGCTTGCGGAATTTTCTTGAATGTGGTAATTAAATTGATTTGACACACCATGTTATGATTCTATATATATATATATATGTATATGTTTTATTAATACATGCATAATGTTAAGATCTAGATATAATGGAGGAGTTGTATTATAGTTGTTAGTCTATGTGCATTGATTAATAACACATGAATGAGAAATCATTTAATTTTTGAAATAATTATGTTGATACTGTAACACCTGAGATTTTATGAAATATTTATTTTCAAATTAATTTAATATTTTGGAGATTTTACATTTCACAGAACACTAAAAATAGTTTATATTAAAGCACCATGTCTAGTTTTTGTTATATAGAACAAAAAGTTATCATGCACTACAAGAATCATAATGCTTAACATGCTCTATATAGAACACCGATGTTAGCATACATTACACTCAATATTGGGTCTCCTATATGGCTTAAGTAACATGCATTACCTTGTTTTACCATACAATAATATATTATTAAAATGTTATTATTTAATATAATAAGATATAACACAACCATTAAATTAGTGGTTATGAATATTATTAACTAATTTATAACAATATATAGTTTAGACAATTATAATATGAATTCACAGGTTACCAATTAATTAGAAATGAATATGAAAAGCAATTGAATATAAAAGTATATATTATTATTTTTATGGTCACAAAGTTATTTTGTCCTAATAAATTAAATTAAATACAGTTATTGAGTTATAATAATTTAATATATATTTTATATATTCAGTCAAATATTGTTTATTTTCATTCAATAGATTTTATAGACATGTGATAAGAACAAAAGTAATTTTATGCTTAAAATTCTATATTTTTATGAATGTAGTTTTAACACCTTTTAATGAAGAAACCATTTTAAATCCCAAATTTGGAATATTTATATATTTAATATATCAAAATAAATTTTATATTTTGAATATAATCAAAAAAATTATTCTTCGATAAATTTTTGGTATTTTTATTTAAGGTTTAATTTTTTAATGAATAGTTAAAAATACTGAATTTTAATTCCAAACTTATTTTTCATTTAATTCATTTATAAGGTTAAATAATATTTTAAATTAGTTTAAATGTTTAATTAGATCATATTTATATCAATTAATCCAATTTATGTCAATCTAATAAATTTCACTTTGATTTTGGGTGTTTTTACTTTGAAAACATGTATTGTGGTCCAGTATGTAGGATTAGATTTAAATTAATTTCTGCCACTTCTGTGATTTGAATTTCGAAAAAAGGATACCATATTTCTAATAATTATAATATATAATTTCTGTTATGTCTAAATTGTGTTTGGACCAAAAATAATAGTGAAAGTGATTAAAACTAATTACAATGATTAAGAGAAAAATTAGGTTAACAAAGTACTAAACCCTAATTTTAAGTCCCAAAATGACCTAGAATATTTTCCAAGAGACATTGGATGGAAACATTTTGACCTTATACTACCTTTTATTGAATTTTGTTCATTATGGGATATAAATGACATATGAAAAACGTGTATGTAATTACTTTTTCAAAATATTAATAGAGTGGCACACCTCCTCACCTATAAAAAGGACTCATATCCTCCCACTTCTATACACCTCTCAAAACACTTATATTCAGACAATATCTGATTAAATATAATCCCCAAAACCCTAAAATTATCTATAAATGCTCACTTCGGTAATAAAACCTTTCAAGGAATCCCTTTGGTGCAAATAAAAGGATTTATCTGATTAAGAGGTAACACCCTCCCTCAAGATCCGTTAGTTTTATTTCCTTTCTCTACATCCTCAACTCTTATTATTACATTATTGTATAAAAAATAGTATACGCAATAAAATAAAACTATTTCTTGCTAAGGGTTTGAGCGGTACATACAAACACTTCCATCTAATGGGTAATGAACACAATGTTTACATGTACAACGAACTACAAACATACGAAATGATGATTGGTCATTTTTTTCTTTACTACATCTCATGGTAGATATTATGATGAAAATTATATTTATATATAATATTTATGATATTTATAATGTATTTATTATTCTTTAAGTTTTTTTATAACATACCTTCATTATTTTCTTCTTTGTAGATATGATAATTATATTTTAGGAAGTGTAGACTAACGCCCCCTCAAAGCGATGTGATTCGTTCATACACTAAATGGAATGTATTAAGGAGGCGTTCAGAGAAATTATATGATATATATAACATTATATTGAAAATTTAATGATATTGTATATAAAAATATATACATATTTTATATTTTCATTTTTTCATTTAATATGACAATAAAAACGTAAACAATATTCCTATGTACGTACGAATTACCATCTCCATGAACGGTGTATTCCATTTCATACATCAATATTATATAGATTATTATAAAACAAATATACTTAATATAAATAATATTTATATCATTATTTAAATTCTACAAACCATGGTATAAGTATAAGGACAAAATATATAACAAATTAATACCCATGTGAAAAACAAAGAGAATATTACCCAAAGTAAAAACATAAAATAGGGTTATTAACAAGTGAGTAATATAATGTCATAATCAAAAAATATATGGTATTATATATAGTAATGGTTTTCTTTAAAATATTTATAATAAACTTACATTCATTATTTAGGTAGCCTGTATGAGTACGAAGGGAGTCAAGAAACAAGGTAAGGGAATTACATCTCATTTTTTATTTCTGTGAGATACATGCTTTATTCACCACCCATCCCATTTGTGTGGTGTGTATACTGAACATGGATGTATTATATGATTCTTATAAATACATATATGGTTATTTACATATACATTTGATAGTCTTTCTTTTATGGGGTTAATTTTTCAAAAGATACCAAATCAATAAAGTAATTTAGTATCAATTTACATTCTTTGCAACACCTGCCATGTTATGAACCTATATTCTTTCATGAGGTGTATATAATGGCTTTTAAATGTAATATCATTAATCTAATAATTTATAAGATATTTTAATCTTCTTTTAATTTCATTTTCTTACATGGGGTGTATGGTTAAACTTTCTACGTGGTAATAGTTTATTGAAATAATCTAATCACTTTTTTGAGATGGTTTATATTTACACTTATTTGATGAAATATTTTGATCCATATCTCAAAAAAACCATGTATTTTATTATTCTCTTTTTATTCATTATTTATTGATGTATTGAAACCATTTTTATAATATTTGGTACATAAGATAGTAAAAAGGTGTTTTTAAGAATGGCCAACTTTACCCTCTCTTTAATCGGAAATTTGTGTTTCCTCATAACCATGTTTTTATAAAATGGTTTCCAAGAATATTATATTATTATCCTATAATAATTAAATGTAATGTTATGCCTTTTTTCTTTTATAAATGTTTTAAATGAATCTTCTTGCTTCATTATGAACAAGTTATTTTCTATCCTTTTACTGTACAAAAGAAATGTTCTTTTTACCACTTAAGAAATGTATGAATTTACTTAACACAATTTTTATGAAGCTTAATTTTCATGTTGAAAATGTTTTCTTAACAAAAAAATTTTAAGAATTTTTTTTAAAAAATAATTTTATTGAAATTTCCTTCAAAAAAATTCAATATTTCTTCTTAAATTTTAAATGTGTTTTTCAAGTAAAATGTTTTTAAAATGTTTTTTATTATTCTTTTATAGGTTTTTAAGGAAATATTTTTTAAAAAAATTCAATATTTCAATAAAAATATTCAAGGAAACTTTTTTTCAAAATGTTTTTGTGTTTATTTTATAACTTTTATTGGAAAATTATGTTCAAAATGTTTTAAAGATTCATTTATATGTTTTAAAGTAAAATTGTCTTTAATTTATTTTAAATCCTTATTTATATGTTAGTAAATTATTTTCAAGGAACTAGTTTTCAAAACATTTTCAAGATCCTTTTATAAGTTTTAACATAAATTGGGGTTTTAAACATTTTACTTCTATTTTTATATGTTTTCAAATAAAGTAGTTTCCAAAACATTTTCAAAGATATGATTATAATATTTCAAGTTTATTTTCATGAAAATGTTTTTCCAAAGGTTTTTAATGTTATAAAGAGCCTTTTTTAATGAATAAATGATATTTTTATCAATAAATGTTTTTAAGAGATCATTGAAAATAATAACCCATCTATGATGACATCCGTTAGAGTTACTCGTGATTATCTTGGAAATAATTCATTGTATCCAATAATATTATTTCTTTTCATGTTCTATGTTTTGATGGCATAATGTTTGTGAAACTCATGTCTCTTCTGAAAGTTATATGTTTATGAAACCCATTTATCTTCCACTGGTTATATACTTTTGAAACCTACTTCTTTTCATAGGTTATTATTCTGATGAAAGGATTATGAAACATGTTTTTTTTCATAGGTTTACATATGATTACAAGTTTATGACACACATTTCATTTCATGGGTTATGATATGAATGTTTAATCATTGGTGGCACATGTATGTATAACTTATCCAAGAGTTCATCAAATATTTACGGGATTTTGTGATTTTATCCCAACTCACTCTACCTTATACACCATAGTGGAATAGTGTTAGTGAAAGGAGGAATCGTACCTTGTTAGGCATGGTATGGTCGATGATGGGTCATGAAGATCATCTAGTATCCTTTTTGGGATATGAATTGCAAACTAAGGTATAAACATCAAACCGACTTCCAACTAATGTGGAAAATGGAATTCCCTCCAGGTTATTGAGTGGAAGGAACCCAATTTTGTTACATACATGTGTATGGGATTTTGAGTTTTTTGTTAAGGCCTTATCAATAAAAATATATCACCATAATGAAAAAAGTATATTTTTTTTATGGAATCCCAAAAAAATTTAGATATATTGCATGTACAACCCCTTAGACAAGATAGTGATTTTCACAAGACAAGTCATCATTCTTCAAAGGTATGACATCCTGAAAAGGTATAGTGGGCAAAACATTGACTTTGATGAATTTGATCCTCAAGATATACAAGGGTTGGACCATGAAACAGTTTAATAGGTCCCTGTGGAAGATGTATTACCTGAAACCGATGTAATTTGTATGAGAATATAGAGGTAAGAGAACTAGAGAGATATGGTTTCTTAGTCACCAAAGATGGTGAGTAATTATTGGTTCAAAATAATGTATCTCTATACTACAAGTAAGTATTAGATAGATCTGAATATGAAATAGGGAAATAAGACATGAATTTTGATAGGGATTCCATGGATCAGAACTAAGTTTGGGTTCTGGTCGATGCGCCGGTTAATGTAAAGCCTATTGGATGCAAATGTGTATTCAAGAGGAAACATGACATGTTAGGTAAATTAAATACTTATAAAGAAATGATAATGGCTAAAGGGTTTATATAATGTCAAGGAATTTACTATGATGAAACCTTCTCACCAGTTACCCTGTTTAAATCCATCAGAATTATTCTAGCTATAAAAAATGATCATGACTATGAGATTTGGATGATGGATGTAAAAACTACATTCCTTATAGAAACCTTTAGGAATACGTATATATGACACAACCAAAAGGTTTTGTGACTCAATTTCATTCCAAGATGATTTTCAAGTTTCATAGATCCATTTATATATTGACGGAATCATCCAGGTCATGGATCATTCAATTTAATGAACTCGTGAATGAATTTGGTTTCATTAATAATGAATGTGAACTGTGTGTTTAAAAGAGGTTAAGTGGAAATCTGGCCATTATCGTATTAGTATATGTTGATGACATATTAATTATTGGAAACTATATAAAATCCTTACAATCAGTTAAGGTCTTTTTAAAAAATTGTTTCTTCATGAGTGACTTAGGTGAAGTAGCATATATTATAGGGACAAAATAATTCATTGTAGATCCAAGATGATGCTTGGAATAAGTCAAAAGTACACATATTGACCAAATACTAAAGGGATTTAATATGGGATAATCAAAAATGTAATTGTTTATAGTGTCACATGGTTTACATATTTCAAAGAAAATGTTTTCTCAGACACAACAAGAGAAAGGAGAAATGAGTAAGATCGCATACGCATCAAGGATAGGATCAATCACTTATTTCATGTTATGTTCTATAACTGATGTTTCCTATGCATTAGCATGGTAGGGAGATATCAAGAGGATTCTAGAGAAAATAATTGGAATTATGTTAAGGGTGTCTTTAATTATATAAGAAGAACTAAGGATATGTTCATGGAGTATAGAGGATATGAGGATCTATTCATCAGGGGTTATATTGATACTAGTTTTCATATATATTAGAATGAACTGATGTCACAATTTGGATATTTTTCCTTTGTCAAAAGATGAGCTTTGATCTCAAAGAGTTCAATGAAGCCAATTTTCGTTGATTCTATAGTGGAGTTCGAGTATATAGTGGCTTCTAATGTAGCCAAGGAAGACATTTGGATTCTGAATATTTTCTAAGACCATGATGTGGTACCTAGAAATAAAGACTCTATCATAGTGTATTATGATAAAACTGTACTAGGGGATCATGTAAAAGAGCCACAATCACACACACAAAGATTGAATATACTCTATAAGTATCACATATTGAGGAATTTATATTATAGGGGTGAAGTTATAGAAATAAGAGCACCGATAGAAGAGAACATGGAAGAACCCTTGACTAAAGGATAGTATTATAATAAACATGAATATCAGGTGATATCTACCAGACCAAAGGTTGTTAGAAGTTAGATTTAGTGAATGTGGGTGTCTATTAGAGTTGGTTCCCTAGAACCAAATTTTATATACTTTATGATAAACATGTATTAATAGTTTTTAATAACAATAAACTACTTATCAAATCATTATTGTACTTATGTGTGACATGTTATGTTATAATATTCTAATAGAATCTATCGCACTAAAAGTTCGTATTAGTTCCCCACTGTGATGAGAACAAGGAAGTGCTATGGCACTATTCTTTAATATATGTTCTATATCTATATGATATCATTTTAGGGACTCCAATAATATGTTCTATCAGGGGTCGAGACTCATAGGACTTTGAGTAACCATATAATGGTGTACAACATTAGTAATATCTAGTAGGATATTATGAGAACGAGTCCCACGAGTAGGAAATCCTAATTTATATGTTTCATTGGATGTTCCTATCTATGTACTTGTGTGTTGGTCCTTAGACTTTAATATTATTACTAATGAGTATTATGAGCCATGTACTTTAATGTATTGAAGAGAATCCTGATGAAAAATTTTCATAGAGATGTAGGATATTTTGGGTACGTCACGGGTAATATTTCATTAAATAATAATGATAGAAAGGATCTATCCCTCTTTTTATTTAACATATGTGAATATATTTGGTTCTTTGATGGAAATCATATACACTAAATAAATCTGTGGCGATGGTGTTTTGTATGACTGTTCTATTTCTGAAAAGTAAAACAAAGAGACATCGAGCACATAGTTTGATGGTACCGGCATGTGACCAGCCTGATTTGAGATGTTGTGGTAAAATTGTTATATTACACAGTAAGCATTCATATGAGGTAAAATGTCATTGCATCATTAAATTATTTATCTATGGGTGCATTAGTCTATTGTTAGACACTAACCATTGAATTTAGGATGATTTTCTTAATTACACTGAGAAAGAGGCCTAAAGGAACAAACACAAACTGTATCTAGAATCATAGTTAAATAATATAGTATTATTTATTATCTTGTAACTGGAATAAATTTTATTTCCACACGTGGTTTAATAATTATTCTTATTTTCTTGATCACATTTATTCTTTCAATAGTTATTTCATGGAATATAATGTGATTGGAATATTTCATAAATATTAATTTTATATTTATTGAATATAATATTTATTTATTTATTTTTAAATAATGTGGTGTAATTTATTTAATAAATAAATATTCATTATTCAATTCCCGATAAATATTGTGGAGGAATAACATACTGAGTTTTTAGTTCTTATGATAAATAATAAATTTTCAATATTATTTCATTAAATAATATTTAATATAATTCACAAAATAAGAACATGTTGGGAAATAATAATATTATTATAATTTTACATGGGGTTTTCTATAGGGTTAAATAAATAATTAATATAACCTTTTTAAATATTTTATTTTAACCCTAGCGATACCTAATCCCAATTATGTTATTTTCAAATTAATCCAATACATTTTTCTTAGTTTTGAAAAATGAATTTGGGGAATCCTCTCAAACCTAGAGATCACCCTTCACCAAGAACACTTCCAAGAACATAGTTCAATCCTCATCCACCAGATCAAAGGGAACACTTGGGAATCAGTTCTTGAAGTGATTAAAGGCGAATGTCACAAGCATAATGATCTTTAATGATAGAACTAAGATATTTCTTCCGAGATGTCTGATGATTCATAGAATATCTGTGGCTCACTACTAGAGGAAATATATACTTGGTTTCTACAGAACAATGAAATTTCACCATTGATCTATCAAAAAATACCTCAATTAAGAAATAATTACAATAATGGAAATTATTAAATTAATTATCAATAATATGTGATGATCCTCTCACCTTGTTCCAGCGTAATTATCCATTTCCTATTTCTTTTATTCAACATTATTTCTCATAGTGTTCACCATCACATAGATCTCATATTGATCATTTATTATAGAAAAAATAAAATTTGGGCACTTCCCATCACACGTTTCAGCTGCACCTAGAACCTATAAAAACATTACCCAATAAATAAACATTATCATTTCTATCCATGGTAATATGGAGAAAAGAATAAAAATATAAAATCCCATATAAAACTGATGATAAAAAATCTAGAGAAATGCTATGGATGGTATGATTACAACATATCACCAGTGGTTCATAATCATTATATGGGGTTTTTATGAATATAAATACTTTAAAAATGGTGTCAAAACATTCTTGAAGAAAATAACCTTTTTCCTTTAAAAGAAATTTCAAAAAATAAAAATTTCCTAAATATTAGGAAAATAATTTTCTTTAAAAAAACCTTGCATTTTTTTGAATGAATATTAAAACATTTTAGTGTTCATGATGGTGTTAATTTTGGTACATTAATAGTATGTTGAAACAAATATGGAATTCAAATTTTTGGTAAAACTCAAAAACAAACTCATTTAAAAAATGACAAAATGATTCCTTTTAAACAATTTTGTAAAATTTCAAACATGGGTAAAAATATATTTAAGAATAATTTGTATAATTGTAAACAAATTAGAAATATTTTTAGAAAACATGAACATAAAAGATAAATGATTTTTGACTAAAGAGATAAACAAATCCAACTTTTCTTAAAAACATTTTCTCATATATTTTATGCACAAAATAGAGTAAAATTGTAAATTTATATGAAAATTTAATGAATAAACAAATTAGAATAAAATATATTGGGTTTAAGATGAAAATGTCAAATAATTACTCTAATGTATAGTTTTACACAAATAATCCCTAATAATGATGATATTTTGAAATAAAACCTTACCAATTTAATAAATTATGAATTGTAATAACCTTGAAGGAAATTATAGAAACCCCAGATTTTCATACAAGGATATTATTTCATTATATATGAATATTTTATACATTAAACAAAAACATTCTTGTAGACTATAATAGTTTAGTGTATTTGGATACTAGGTATGCAATCATCTAATTTTGTGAATGATATTCAACATTTTCTATAAATATATTACCTTTTAGAACTCTTTATAAGTATACCCAATTTTAAAAATTTCTCCCTAACCTTGAGAAATAAAACATAATAAAGGGTGATCTATTATTATCTATAAGGGTAAAAAAGGGATATACATAATCATAATAAGAATATAAGGGTTTGAGAATATTAGAATAACATTTTAAAAACATTACCTCTATATAGAATATCATAATATTAGTCATGGAATAAATAATTAAATATAAAATAATATTAATCCCAAGGAAATAAAATAACATCATCCCTAATAGAAACAAATCGCCATAGGACATGTATACACCGAAGCATAGAAAACCATTTCTATAATGGCCAAGTCTCTCTACAAATGCTATCATAGTTGAATGGGTTCAATCCCCAAACCATCATATAAATCAAGGATCACTCGAACGAACATCAAAGTAAACAAATTCCCATAATTAAATTGGTTCAATCCTCATTCATATATAGTTTATCTGATAAAATATAAATATTTACCCAATGAATTGGTGGAATATATAGGTTACACCCATCACATAATAAAAATCATACATATGTGTATCAAAATATCATTAAACATTAATAATATCATAACCCATAAGATGAAAAGTGATTGATAAAAATTTCATCATATCATAACATGTTCAAAAGAAAAAGGTTTCATAATCATGTGATCTTTTCATTATAGAATAACCTATGAAACAATTTACAAATTTCATAAAAAATTTATAATGATATAATTATTTGAATAAAAATGAGTTTCACAAATATTTTATCCTCATTAAATATTTCGATAAATAATAAGAATGGTATCCTCGGTTCATATCCCCATAAAAGAATAATTTACACAAAATGATGTCATCTTAGAAAGAGAATTATTTAGAAAGATAACATTGAACATTTCATGAAGAAAATAACTTTTCTTCAAAAATAACTTTTAAAAAAATAAAATTCATAGCAAGTTTTATAAATAATTTTCATTAAAAATAACCTTACAAACTTATAACGTATCCTTTAGAAATAATTTACAACATTTCATTAAGAAAATATCATTTCCAATTTAAAAATATTTTTTAAAAATCTAAAACATTTTCAAAATCCTTAGCTTTAAAAATAACCATTTAAGCATATAATTGAACCTTTAATATTATTTAAAATATTTATTAAATAAAATATCTTTTCCCCTTTGAAAAAACGTTTTTTTAAGGTGTATTTTTAAAATCTATTTCAATCAAAATAGCCTTTAAACTATAAGTTAATCTTCAAATAAAATAATGGACATAATGACATGAAATTTCTTTCATCTCATACATGTTAAAACGAATATAACTTTCACATTTTTGGTAAAAAAAATAAGAGTTGTTGGAAACAACATGAAGATTCCATTAAAACCCTTTTTAGTCAATAATGGGTAAAAATTCCTTTAATAAATCATTTACAAAATTCCAAAACCCATTTTTAATTTTTTTTGTAAAATATTGTTTTGTAATACAATGTGTTTTAGACTAAATTAATAAATAAATGCGATTTTTTAAATAGGTTTGTTAGAACTCTTGAGTACATAAAGAGATTAAAATGAAGGTAAAACATTTTTTACTAGTATATATAAATATGGAATTACAATCCATGAGTTTATTGAGAAATGGTTTATAATATTCCATCATTGGAAGAATAATCATATGAAATCTTGACAAACAAAGAGATGGTAACATAAAACATTTACCACATTCGTAATATTGAATTGTAAGCCCCACGAAGAAATAACATTAAATGAAACTTAAAATATCACAAAAATAAATAATTTACTGATATTGCTTGAAAAGTGTCTATATATACACCACATAAAATAATATAGGTTCATAACATAACATATGTCTCAAGGAATGAAAATTGATACAAAAATCCATTAATTCTTTGATAACTTTTTCACCATAAGTCCCAATGAAGAATAAAATAAAATTAAACAATAAATATCATTAAAATAAAGATATTAATGATATAAAATTTTATAAGGGAATTATAAAAACTATACAAAATAAAAGAGTGGTTAATTTTCATATGTCTCCAATAAATAAAAGGAATATTAGAAATCACATACTTTAAGTCTAGACATCCTTCATACATGATCAAACATCTTCTACAATGAGTATAATTTTATTATAAATATATTATTGAAATATAATTATATATATTATAATATATATGATTTAATTATGACTATTCAATACAATTTTATTACCAATTCCATGTTAAAATCATGTTTCGGCTAATAACAACTTTTCTTTTGGTATATGATTTGATCTGTTATTTTCATCCATCTTACATTGATAATGGTTAAAAAATATCCATAATAATAATAATAAAATAATTATAAAATTTATAAATCTGTTACTCTTTTAAAAATTATCATGAAATATGGTTTTGAGAAATTAAGTATGTTATGATCCTGGAGATTGTATACCATATGTATGCATGAGGAACATTTCCATTTATCAATGATCATTATAGAATTGAGGAAACTAATATTTTATCATTATATAATGATAAATATATAATAAATAAAATATTATTAATTTAAATATACATATAAATAGTATCTATGTGGTGTGGGGATGAAAGGAGAGAGTCACATCACTTTAGGAAGGATGTTGTCCACACATACAGGAATGATGTTATCATATTTCTGTCAGTGCAATGGTATATAAGAAAATGAAATATTATATTTTTATAATTATATTAATTTCACTAATATAGTAATTATTTCATTGATATGTTATATATTCATTAAATATATACTTATTAGCTTTCATTTATAGAGTTAGTGAAAAACGAATCACATCTCTTCATTAGGCGGTAGTCTACCGTACTCATAAGTGATGTTATCATATCACCTGTGTAATATAAATTAAATAAATTTATATATTATATAATAAATAAATAGTTATAATAAATTTATAAATATCATATATATAATTTATATCTATAATAATACCCTACTATATGAGGTTGTTATGGAAAAATGAATGACATTGGTTCCGGACGCGGTAGTCTACCATCTACCGTACACATGAATATTGATTTCATAACCCATTTGATGGAAGTGAGTATATTTTTATGTAATTAAATTAACTGAATAACATATAAGTATATTAAATATACCTATAAATTATATCACCATCTTTTAATAATTATGGAAGGATGTTGATGAATAAATAAAATAAAAATGCATGCGGAAAAATGTTACCTCTTATTCGGGTAGCCTCCATTGGTTTTCAACAAAATACTTCTTAGGTTGGATTTCCACCCAAAATAGGGAATCTAGGATAAGTGGAGGAATATTTTTATTTAGTCTTGTTTTTTATGTAACAAAAGGGTTTAAAGGTTTAAAATGTAAAGTAGATGGGGTGACCTTTTATATGTGAGGTGAGTGGCACATTTGTATTTTTTTAAAATAAAAAGTTATACCCATGTTTTTCACTTGAAAAAGCATTGAAAATGTATTATTAAAGATAATGAGACCTTAATGGTATAATTATGGCTAGAAAATATATTTTACAAAATTATATAGGTCATTTTAACTATTATCGTTTTAGATTAACCCCTACCCCTAATAAACACATTTCCCTATTTACCATGATAATTATTTATCATAATTTTAATTTTTATGTTGGTAATAAGAAATTTAAAATATTATATGATAAAAATTAATTAAATTATAGTTTTCAATAAATTTTTACAAATTCAACTCTTGTAATTGGAATATTCTAATTTAAAATTAATCTCATGGACATGATGAGAAAGTGGAGTTTCAAAGAGAAAATATTCAAAATCATACAAGGTTTTTATATAAAAATTCAATATGAAAATGTTTCCAATGATGTATATTGAATTAATATATACATAATTAAATTTAGTTTAATTTAAAACCAATTTAATATATAATTTTACTTTATAAGTAATTTAAATTTAAATAATGTTTTAAATTAAAATTCAGTATTTTTCACTATTCATATATATTATTCTTTTTAGAAAACTGGAAAAAATTAACCCTAAAGTAATTTTGAAAATATAATATCAAAAATAAACATTATTTTCTCAAATAAATATTCTATATCAGAAAAAGAAAATTTAAATCAACTGTGAAAATAGAGATTAAACAACTTTTTAGAAAAATATTGTATTTAAGAATATAATTGGATTTATTCTTATATATTATCTAGAAAACACATAAGATGAATGTTACATTTCATTGAATGTGTAACATATAAATTTAATTAAAATCATTCACCTAATAAGATTTTTTTAATTTTTTGAGTTAAAAAGTTTTTTTGTTCATAAAATATTTTTTGAGAAAAATCATTCTTTTATTTAAAAATAATTTTTATTTCCATTTATATTTAATTGGATAAAAAATAATTAATTTTATATACATGTATAGGAAATATATATTAATAATTTTGTAAATCTTATTCATATATTTCATTCCAATGGCTTGGTGATAACTATCATGTTAAATAATATTATTTTCATTGAATGTTACTTTTGTTTAATCTCAGTGTAGTGTGTATCAGAAGATACACTCAGTGTTTCATGTAATAGAAGATAAAATTATTATATCATGTAACCAAATTTTTTGAAAAGTTTAAAATTATTTTTGAAAATATATTTCTCAAAAAAAATTGTGTTACATTCTACCCCCATTAAAACTATGTTTTCCCTATAAATTCTTCACTTTGCTACCAAATATTGAGGATAATACGACCACATTAAATCCTCAGGTTCCCACATAGCATCTCGAAGATGGAGGTTTGGAAAAAAACACATTTACCCATTTATTAGTCCCATTTTATAGAACATTCTCTATTGTATCCAACTAATTATTCCAAATAAGGAAGATCATGATCCATTAGTAAGACCTATGAGTTTAATAGATGTGATGATTTAGGTATATATATACTTAGGAGAAATAAAAAAATGCATCTTGAACCTAAGACAATTATGGTGGAAGTTTAATATCTAGGTTGTATTTTTCCCTTCTTTATTCTATGGAGAAATTATTAGAAAGATATTCTCACTAACTTCAAATTCTAGATCACATTAATGATTATCTGCAAAACATTTTTTTTCAAATTTTCCCATATGTGTTTCAGAATAGTAATAATCTTATATTCATTTCATTAGATAGCTCAAGACCTGATATATTTCATTCTATAACATCATTCTATTATGTTGGAGTTCTATACCTATTTCTAAAAAAATGATTCAAAAGGTGCCATTTGAATGCTATAGTTAAAGATATTATTGTATGAAAACTCTATATGAAGAAGGTGTTGAGTCTAAATACTATTTAATTCTATTCAATAAGATCTTAGGATATACTCAAGGGTTTTAGTTTTTTCTCTTATAATTACCATCTATACGAGTATAATACATATACTGAAACATGACCCCAAATAAATATATTTCTTAAAATTTTTCCAAAACATTGATGTAAACATAGAATCCCAATCATTTATAATTTTATGTTGTAATACAAGCAATCATTATAAAATAATTAATGAAATTATAAAAATCTTATCAAAATATATATTTTATCTATCATAGATAAAGTGTGATGACTTCGTATAGAGATTGGATATAACCCATGGAGAATTTTTCCTTTTAGATTTTTTTGGGGAGTCCAATGAAAAAACACATAGTGATGTCATCCCATCTATCTTTTATCATGGATAATGGATTGATAATCAATTTCGACCTCTGTCTCTTAGCATTTAATTGATGGAATAATAAAAATCAAGATACATATATATAAATATCTATCTTAATGGTTTCCCACCAAAAATAATATTTCATGTAGGCCAGTGGTAGGGTTTATACCATTTTCAACCTTTGGTTTTGGGTTTAAGCATCGAGTCCTTTCTGGATGAAACAGGATGTTTCCTGGATTTCCAGTTATCCTTTTTACAAAAAATATATTCATAAAACATTTCAAAATTTCAATAACACATAATTACATTAATGTGAAAGATCAGATAAGAACTAAAAGTAACCAATACATTTAATAATATTCCCATAAAGGCATTCCTTCTCAATGCTAAAGGGTTGTATTTTCATAAATCTCTCTCAAAATATACATAATATTGATAAAATCACAACACATAAAATATCAAATGGTGCTTCTAATAATTTGAACTAATTATCAACCTTAAACTCATAAACCCACAATGGAATCCAAAACACTTAATTAAATCCTATATTGAGACATATATTCTTCCAGAAATAATTAAATCCTTAGTTGTTTCATGATTCTTATAACCAAAATACAATTTCAAAAGTAATGCTATAACATAATTCTTGAATCCAAATAAAACATTACACCAATCCTTCCACTTCAAAAATTGGAATGGAATATGACCTTGCATTTAATATATGTTAATTCATGGGTTTGGGAATTGATTTGGATAATTCCCATGTATCTCATACATAATACATTGAACTCTTCAACAATTTTCCAATCTATGACCTTTTTTTCGACACAGATAACTTCTTCCCCTCCATTGAAGATATTTTTATAGGTTCTTATTCCCACCTTCATGACATGTCATAATCCAAATATTCTTTTATTCGTGCTCATTACCACATGAACATTCATAAAATTCCATCTTCAAATTATTTTATTTTTTAGTAATCTCATTGAAGGGTATGTTGTTAATCATATATTGTGATATCTTATTTGGAATAATCAAAATATCCATCTCTCCAGTTATTATCTAATTTTATTACTCCTAGTCAATGAATTTTCCATCAGATTCAATGTTAGCATGATTCCTTCTAGTTTGATCTATTGACTAAAACCAAAAAGCATAGTACGAGAAAAACAATTCATAGTGGGGAACCATATATTCATGTAAAATTTCTTATAGGATGTCTATATCCAGACACATTATTTTTAATCTAGAACACATTAGGTTTATCCAAGTTCATTCATAGTCATCATCTATTTTAATCCTTTGTAATAGTTCATAAAGAGATTGTGAATTTCCAAATCCTATACCCTAGGAGTGTCCAAGTAGGTGTATATAAATTCTTTTTATCATAAACTAGGAAATTAATGAGTCCATATCAATGTAACCTTTTCAATGTTATTACCATTAGGTTCCTATGTTCTTGTTTTACATCTATAAATAATATATATAATAGAATGTAATTACTTAGAAGCCACTCACTCTATCCATTGCAAAAATTATATGGTATTTTACTCTACCTTGACTCATACGTAGAATTATACTTTGGGACATCCCTATTCATATACCTATAAATATCTCTAGGGAGTTCACTAGAGTTTTATAATCCTAGTTTCCAAAGGTTAAATAAAAATATCCACGAATACTAACTGTATAAACCGGTGATTTTTATAGATGGATATTAATTCTCCTAAAATAATATTTAATACATTTCACAAACACATTACTAAAGACCATAATATTTTAGTTTCTTTTGATACTTGGTAAAAAATATTACAATTTTCTGAAATATATTCAACGTATTATATAAAGATATTGCCTTTTAGTACTCTTCATAAACATACCCTACTTAAAACATTTCTTCATAACCTGAGGAAACAAAACATAAGAGAGGGTGACCTTAGATACTTAGTAAAGATAATAAAAGTCAATACATAATAATAACAGGATAATAAAGGTATAATAACATGAGAAAAACATTTTAAAATCATTCCCTTCATATCAAATATCATAATATTAAGTCATTCCATAAAGATTGGAAGTTCATAAGACATGAATCCTAGGGAAATCAAAGAACATGATCCATGAGGGAATAAAAATAGCCTAAGATATAGAATTTTGGAATACACATAATTATAAAAATTATTTCCATAGTATCCAAGGATCACTACCAAGGTTATCATATTATAATGGGTTCACACCCCAAATCATCATAGCAACAAGATTCTCTCTGAGGACCATCAGAATATAAAAGGCCCCTCATTGAATTGTGCTCACTCTCTATTGCATTCTAGTCTATATCATGAGATATAAATCATTTCTCAATTGATCTTAGAGTGATATAGGTCCAACTCATAACAAAATGGAAATTATACATATTTGTTCCACAATATCATAAAATATTCCTCATACCATAACCTATGAAATAGAATGAGTTTAAAAACAATTCATCATATCATAACTCATGGAAAATAGAAATGTTTAATAATAATTTCATAAATTCATCATATCATAAAACTTATAAAATAAAGTGTGTTTCAATATAATTTTAGCATAGTATAACCCATGGAATAGAAATGGGTTTCATAAACATCTTGTCATCATAAACCATTTAGAAAAAGAATAAAATGTTATCCTTGGTTTATATATTTAGAAAATAATATTTTACACCAAAGGATGTTATATAAGATAGAGAATAATTTTGAAAGACCACATGGTACATTTATGGAGGATATAAATTTTATTTTAAAATCTCATTTTAAAAATAAATCTTTATAACATATTTTGTAAAAAGTTTTATTTAAATATATTCTTGAAATATTATAAAATATTATATAAAAATTTTACATATTTTTGAATAAAATACCCTTTCCACTTTGAAAATAATGTTTTTATTAAATAAAACATTTTAAAAAACTTTTGATAATAACCTATGAATCTTATATATAAATATTTATAAACAATTTAAAACATTTATTGACGAATGCAAACTTTTCTATTTGATGATATTTTTTTTAAAACACGAATATAATATTATTTGAAAATAATCATGAAAACATATAAAAAATGTTCAATTAAAATAATGGGCTTGAATGTGGGAAAATACATTCATTTAATACCTGTTAAAATGAAGTTATGTTTCACATTTTTAGTAAAATCAAAATGGGGATTGTTTGGAAAATGATATGAAGATTCATTTTAAAAATAATAATAATTTAAAAATGGGATAAAAAGTAATTAATTATTCATTTTGGGAATTATAAAACAATTTTAAACATTTTTAGAAACATGGTTTTGTAAGTAAATGTGTTTTTGACTGAAGAGAGAAATAAAGATAATATTTCTTAAAACAATTCTTTGGAAATAAGGAGTACATAAACCCAAAAATGTTGAGGGTAATGAATTAGTTTCACAATAAATAAGAACACGACAATATAATTAATTAGTTTCATGAAAAAGGTCTCATAATATTTCATCATTTGAAACAATGTCATAAACACGCCCGATAAACGATGAGATTATTACATAAAATATTTACCACATTAGTAACATTGAATTATAAGCCCCATAAAGTATTAAAATTAAATAAAACTAAAAATATTGAGATAATAAATAAATTCATAATATTACATTTCAAATGGATGTATATACACCTTGTAAAATATAGTTTCATAATATAACACATGTTTCAAGGAATGAAAATTGAGACAAAAATTCCTTACCATTTTGGTAACATTTTCATTGTAAGCTCTAATAATCCATAACATAAATTGAAAAATTAAATATGTTAAAAATAAAGATATTAATTATGTATAATATAAAAGGGTCAGTATGTAAACCATAAAAAATACACAATTAGTGAATTTTCATACCTCTCTCAGAAACCTCCTATAAGTTTATTATACACAATTAGTGAATTTTCCTCAACATCCTACACACACTTTAAAACCTCCTATATAATAAATATAAGTTTATTATACATATATTATAGAATAATAATTATATTTATTATTCCATATATGATTTATTTATGACAATTAATTACCCATTTATTACTTATTCCTTGTTAAAATCATATTTGTGGTTAATAACCTCTTTTTTTATATATGTTTTGATTTTTTATTTTCAATACTCTTACAATTATCATGGTTCCATCATCTGAAAAATATTTATAATGAATTAATTATAATATTTTAACATCAATAATAATTTTAATACCAATCCCGAATGATTGTTTTGAGAAATGAAGAATGTTATGATCATGGAGACAGTAGGTCGTACGTACACATGAGTAATATTTCCATTTTCCAATGATAATTATATAATGGAGGTAAGTGATATTTTATCAATAAAGAATGATAATAATATAACATATAAATTATTATTTCTATAAATATACTCATACATATAATTCATGTTGTTTTTTGATAAAAAGATATATTCATATCACTTTGTGAAGGCGGTAGTCCACACATACACAAACAATATTATCATCATTCAATTAGTGAAAAAACAAGAGAGAAAATGATATAGTATATATTCAGAATGGAAAATATGTTATCAATATAATAATTATTTCATCTACATTCCTCATATTCATTAAATGTATCCTTATTATTTTCTATGTAATGAGTTATTGAAAAATGAATCACATCACTTCATGAGACGGTAGTCTACTGTACACACAAGCAATTTTATTATATCCTATGTCGAATAAAAAGTAAAATGGTATATATAATATAATTAAACAATATGTATATTTAAAATATATATATATATATCACATATATACTCTCTATACATCATTATAACAAACCGTGATAAGTGGTAATAAAAAACAAATTACATCGGTTCGTGAGGCGGTAGTCCTCCACACACCCGAATGATGATTTAGTAACCCATTTGATGGAAGTGGGAATGGTCGTAGGTATTTAATATGACATACCAAAATATAAAAATATTTATGTTACTTATGATATTATATCATCATGTTTTAATAATAATTTAAGTGGTTTTAAGAAGAAATAAAATAAAAACACTCATTGAAGAATGTTAACTCTTATTCGGGTAGCCGCCTTAGGTTTGCACCAAAACCCATTAATGATGACTTTATACCAAAAATAATGCCTCTAGGATGATATTAAGGATGTTAGGAAGTTATTTTTGTGGTAATGGATGAAATAAAATGATTATATTCTGTTAATTAGAGAGAAGAGGAGTTGGGATTTATATGTGTGATGAGTGGTACACTAGTAATTTTTAAAATGAAAACAGTGTACCCATGTTTTTCACATGACCAAAGGGTCCAAAATTAATTATTATTGATCCTTATACATTATATAGTTCAAATATGTCTATAAAATATATTTTAAAGAATTATTTATGTCATTTTAACAATTATCTGTTTAGTTTAACCCCCCAGTAACCCAAATTTTATCATAAATGTGGTAATTTGTTTTACTATTTTCACAAGTAATTTGGTAAAAAAACTAATTTTACCTTATTATATAATAAATATAAATTCTATTACAAATTTGGAATCCATTTTTACAAATTAATATCTTATATTTGTTAAAATTTAATTGAATATTAATCTCAAAGACATGACGATAAAACGTATTTTCAAAGAGAAAATGTTCAAAGGCTTATAAGGTTTTTATACCAAAATTCAATATAAAAATTATTAAAATGACCTAAATTTTATTAATATATATAATTTAACTAATTTTAATTTAAAATAAATTTAAAATATAATTTATCTTTATAATTAACTTAAATAAAAATTATGTTTTCAATTAAAATATAGTATTCTTCACTATTCATCAAAAAATTAATCTTTTCGTAACATTATCAAAATTCACCCTAAGATAAATTTTACTTTTTTATTTAAAAAAAATTATTTTTTCGATTAAAATTTTAAAATTTTAAAAAATTATTTTAAAATTAAGTACATAAAAAGGAAACAAAACTTCTTTTTAAAGAAATGTGTTCTTAAGAATGTATTTTTATTTATTCTTATATATTGTCTAGAAAAAACATAATATGAATGTTAAATTTATTTTGAACATATAATATATAAATTTCTTTAAAATTATTCACACAAATTGAATTATTTAAAATTTATTTAGTTAAAACGCTTTTGTGTTCACAAAAATACTATTTAAGAAAAATATATCCATTGTTTACAAATAGGTTTTATTTTAACTTATAATCAATTGTTCCAAAAATAATTAATTCTATATACATGTGTAGAACATATATTTTCTTAATTTAGTAAATCGTGTTCATACTCGTCATTCCAAAAGCTATCTTATATCTATCATATTAAATAATAATGTTTCAATATTATGTTATATTTCATTTGAATTCAGTGTATCATGTATCCCAAGAGAAACTCAATGGTGCACGTAACACAAGGTAAACTCATTTCTACATGTAAAAAAAATAAAAAAAAGATTAAATTTCATTTTTAAACAATATTTAACAAAATAATGGTTTTTTAAAAAATAACTACAAATGAAACATTATATACTATGAATATAGTGAGATTAATTATATAACATATATAATGGGTAGTATATACACCCCACAAATTAAATAAGTGTTCAATATAAAAGACATCTCATAAAATTAAATGTGAGACAACAAACCCTTACTTCAGGTCTTATTTAATTTGTACATGTTCATAAATCCTGTATAATATATATATATATATATATGGTATACATATATTATAGAACAGAAAAATATTTAATACCGTATATGATCTACCTATAGTGTTTCATGACCTGTTTGTTAACAATTCTTTGTTAAAATCACTATTTCTGGTGAAAATACTTTATTTTTCTTGTATGTTTTAGTCTGGTAATTTTGGTCCTTTTTCATTGATTATGGTTCCTTAAATTCTATAATTTTACCCACAATGAAAATATAATATATAATCATCATATAGTTATTTATAAAAGTACATAAATTTTAGAGATGAAAAAATGAGTTACACCATTGATGGAGATGGTAAGACGTTTGTCCGCAGGAACATTGTTTCAATTTTTCGAACAGATGGAACATATGAAAGGTAAATAATATTTCACCTTTAACAATATATTATATAAAGTATTTAATATATGTAAATTAAATATACCTTTATTAAATTCTATGTAAAAATAAAATTAAATACATTTCGCATCACTATGTAGAGGCGATAATCCATAGGCACACATGAGTGACGTTAAATGTATCATTACATTCATACGTGAGAGGTGATAATGGAAAATGAATTACTTCATTTCATGAGATGACAATTCATCATACACATGGTCAAAAGTTTCATTTCCCATTTTATGGAAGGTGAGATTTTTATAGGTTATTAAATTTAATTTATAAAATTATATATGAGATATCTGTGTTTCTATTTTAGAATATTTGGAGAATATTTGGGGGGGGGGGGGTTAGAAGAATACGGAAAATAAAAATTCAAGGTTAAAAACATAACCTTTTTTCAAACAAGATCTTTAGGTTTATATATAAATCCTTTATATAATTTAATTATGATAAAAATTCCTCTAGGAATTGGTAGATTTGTACGAAATACATTATGATAGGTCTTGGTTGAACCAATAGGCTTTTAGAGTGTAAAGAGGATATGATAGAGTGTTATTTTATAAGTGATGGAGAGGAAAGACTTAGATTTTTAAAAAAAAATTGATACCCACATTTTTAAAAAGATGCAAGAATCCAAAATGAACCATTATATATAATTATATGATATATATATAGGAAATATAGATAAAAAATGTAAATTTGTAAAATTTTTAGGTCATTTTAACCCTTATATTCTTAGTTTAAATCCCGATGAACCCATTTTCACCTTAACCATAGTAATTAATAATTGATTTTTTTATTATTCATTATGAAAAAAAATTAAGTTGAAATTTTTATAAAATATTTATTGTTATGATTAAAAATTTTAAATACATTAAGTAAAATTAAATTCATATAAATGTATAATTTTAATCTAAAATTAAACCTGCATACGTGATAATAAATGACAAGCCAAAATACAATTAAAAAGTGTGAAAAATTTTTATATAAAATTTAAACATTAAATTTACACAAATAAAATAAATTTAATTGAATATAATATATTTTAAATAATATTAATTTTAAAATAGTTTAAACCTAAATGTATCTTTGTATGCATAATAAATGAAAAGTTAGTTTGTAATAAAAACTAACACTTTTACTATTCATTGAAAAGTTAATCTTTTTATAAATTTCCCAAAAAATAACTCTAATATAATTTTGAAATGATGATTTAAAAATAAGTTTAATTTTTTTATAAAACCTTTTATGAAATTTTCAAACATTATTTTTAAAGTGTGTGCGCAAATCACGATGAAATCACTTTATAGAAAAAAACTGTTTCTTCCAAAAAAAATCTTTTATTTTAAAATTAGTGTTATTTTATTGATAATTAATATATAAATATTTTATTTATTTAATACATGTTTAACCCATATAATGTTAATAAATTATTTAGTAATTTCATAACTACCAATTTAACAGCCAGTTTATAACAATATTCTATTTTATGATTCGTTTAGACTAAAGGTTTGTAGACACCATGAAATGTATTCCATGAAATGTTCCACAAATATTCCACAACTGGGCTTGAGAAGTTCATAGTGTGGCTCTCCATTTATCATGGGGGTCAGTGATGGTAGAAAAGGCATCGACACAAAGAGTCGGGACCACATCCCGATAGTGATTCCAAGAAGGGGTGTGGGGGTGCTGCCCCCGCGGTATGGAGATATTAATTGGGATAAGTCTCCAAAGAGGCACCCAAGGTTCCTATGTGAAAACACCTATGCACCACTATGCTGGAGATGAATGAAGGTTTTTTTTCTAATTCATCAAATCAGTTCCCCAGTTAATAAAAATCATCGACGTCGCGCAAGCCTACTTGGGTGCCACCCATCCGGTGCATAGTCACTTGTGCACCAGAATTCTAGCGCACAACCCACTTGTGTGACCAATATCTGTTCCCCTAGGGTCTTATTGTTTCCTATAAATAGAGCCTTGGGGCCTTCATTTGTACGGATGAATTTCCCTGAAGTTTAATTGTTGTTATGGTCTCCCTAGTGCTTCACCCAAGTATTTTGAAACTTTAAAGGTATTTCTTTAACACCTAAAATGAAGGAATTGAAGGAGGATCATAGAAATTAAGTCCTTTTAGGGTTTGAAATTCATAACACTTTTCACCTAAAGCACCCAACCTCTCTGAACTAGAAACACTTGTGTGACACCTATTCATATCAAAGAAACTTTAGCACCCCACTTTTGGGAATACTTGTGAATACTCTTGAGGGCTTGATTTAGGTCTCTACCAAGTATTAACATCCAGTTTTTTCATCACTCAAGTGGATATCAGGTCTCCCCAACCTACATTTTCACCCATAATTTCATGCAGGTACCTAATTTGATGCCCCTCTTTGATTCACCTACTCTCTTTAGTCTACATTTCGTGAATCCCTTTTCAAATCCATTCATGGAAAGGCTTCTTCATTATTGTCTCCCTTTTTTGAAAGTGATTCTGTTGAGACCTCCACCATAACATCATGACTTATCAAACCTTCAGGAAAGGCCTATAAGCATGACTCTTATTTGGGTTTATATATCTTTAGTTAGGGGTTTCCCACACTTGTTTCACAATGGGTTTAGGATTCAAGTAGGGTCTGTGGGTTTGTATATCCGCAGTCACATGGACCTTTCTCCCATGAACAATGTTGGTAATTTATGAGTTTAATGGATTTGGGTTTGGGTTCTATCCTCCCCTTTTCATCTCTAAGACCTATAACCTCAGGTCTATGGTAGGGAAGGTATGGATAACGCTTTATTTTATATGAAAACAAAGGAGAAGTCTTCCTCCCCCACTGATATCCAGTAGGGAATCTATCTTGGTGTAATCACCTAACCATTCAAGTAGGTGGTTGTAGTCTTTCTCCTCTCTACTCCTTTCACCTTCACTCCTTCCATATATTGGACCCTTTTCCAATGTAAATAGAATAGATGGAAGGCTCTTCACCTTACCCTCTTCCATGAACACCTCACCCTCATCCAATGTTGGCGCCATATGTGTGGTATCTTCCACCAGCGGAGGATGAACAATGTGGGTGCCTTTTTTGAATCTTTGAAATCATCTTGTTTCTCACACTGACCATGACTCATGTGGTCTTAGATATTTTTCCTGATCATATCATTTTCACAAGACTCTTGATCTATGAGAACTCTAATTCCTATTCAAACTAGGATACATAGGATGCCTTCTTAAAAGCCTGAGCTCAAAAGGGTACCCTTCCAAAAAGATTCACCCAATCATGTCTTCTCAAATGGGAAGCTTCCATGCATAATCTTCATCTTGAATGAATTATGAGAAATCTGATTCCCACCATAATTGGTATATATAGGAATCCTTCTCTGGGCCCAATCTCACTGGATATCCTTTTCACGAATCCAACACAAATTCCCTTAATCTGGGCATCCTCTGTAAGAGTAATCCCAAAATTAAACCCCAAAATTATCAAGCCATCATTTTAAGGATGTAAGACCAAAATAATTTATCTCAAAGTACTACACTCTCTTATGAGATTCATCGAACTATGTGGGATTTTATTCCCATATAAACAGGATACATAGGAAACCTCTTTGAGGTTCAAACCCAATACTTCAAATAAACCCTATCCTCCTTGGGCCATATTCCCAAAAAGGTTCTATTATTATTTGGTAACCCATATTCTTTCCAAGTCCCTTGGGATTCATAGACATAAGTCTCACACCAAACCTTGATGAAGAATATTTCTATTATATGTCCTTACCAAATGGAATTAAATTGTTCTGTAAGGTCCTTATCACATGACTTTAAAAGTTATGATGTTTACCATTAAGCGGCACTGAACTACGAGGGTTCTGATAGCTTTTAGAAGGATACATAGGTAGCCCTTTTGTGGGTACGATCCAAAGACCAAAACAAACATATGTCTCTATGGATGACAATAAATTCCAGATTTCCCCACTTAGTGGATTAAAAACCTGTATAATCATAACGATTATAAAAAGAATCTATAAATAGATTATAAGTGGATAAAATTGATGGAGAACCTCGAATACATACTGACATATCCATTAATTAACAACCTTGAATACATACGGATGATTCTAAATTTCAAACATGTTAATAAGTGATTGAAAATTCTAAGGGAAACCTATGATTTACTTGGTGAATTAACAAGGATTCACGAAAATATCTTAAATTTATAAAGAGAGTCCCATAGTAGACAATAATTCCTCCCAAAAGGGTGTGATGAGTCCAACATTCCATCCTCTTGACCAATGCATGTTCTTAAGTATTGTAAAGTTCAAACTTAATGAATTCCTACCTTTGTAAATAAGGTCCCTTTTTTATAAATAATTGTTGTATGTTTCCAGTTCCATGAATAAATCCAATGGAAACAGCCTTGAAGTAGTGATTCTTAAACTAGAACATAGGTTCCATGGAACCACGAAACAAAAATGGTGAACCCAACGTGATTCATTAACCAAGTTAATAATGTTACCCACCTGTCTGGACCCTATCAATTGATAAAGTAAGTCAATAAAAATGAATTAGTCACACATGTATCTATATAAAATATATTTCTTAATGGGGATTCTTTTTTTCATGTTTTCTTAGAACACTCTTCACTCCAAATGGATTCCTTCAAACATTCACCTGTGAATCCCCTGGATGCTGCTAAAGCGAAATCGTCATTCACTGTAAGGACATCATCACCCAATAAAAATATTTAATGTTGGTACTCCAATGTGCTGGTAAGGGAGTACCGTCAGCATGGTACTATCCCAACCTTGGAGGTTGCCCGATAGGCTCTCCAGGTTAACAACAACCCTCGACCATCCGAACAATGACAATCAATGGTCAAGAAGAAGATGGTTCTAACCAATATCTTCAACTGTTTCAAGTCCTTATCCCCAAAATGAAACAACTAGTACCTCCCATGCTATAGGGAGGTGTATCAAGAGGTCACTCATGGCCTCAATTCAAAAATGCAGGGGTCCTTCCTGAGGACTCCCACCAATAATTTCTGCCAGTAGAATTGTATGGTAGTAAACACCCAACATTATGGGTGTGTTGCCTCTGGACATTTGGCCTAGGTCCCTCAGACCGGGGATCACAAAAAGAACTTATGGGGAAAACATCTGGCCAATAGGGTGTATATTACTACAATTTCCCCCTCCAGAAATGTCTATCATCCAAAATTGATGGAAAATAACGAGCAGGCACACACACCCTCCTGTTTATTTCTATTTCCTAGAAGATTCATATGGTAACAACACACCAATATTTCTAGGAAAATCTAGTGGGGAATTGTTCACTAGTATATACACCTATTTACAACTTATCAGCCAGTCAGTAGGCCCGTCTAACTGCATTTAAGGAGGCCTTCCAATTAAATGTGGTGGAAACTGGTAAACAGGAACATACACCTATTTACATGCACCAATTATGCCAGCAGTCTCATCTTCTAGTATTAAAAGAATTCAGTAAACCATACATAATAGAAAACATCCATCAGGAACATACACCTTCCATAATTCATCATTCCTGCCAATTGTCTTGTTTCGAAGCACCCAGAGAAGTCAGTCGAAAAGCTCCGACGACAAACCTAGGGAGAACTCAACTCTTTACCCCCATAAAAGAGTACTTTCAGTATCCAATGACAGGAAAATAAAGATATAAGCAGGAACATACACCTAATCTAGATATGGAATGGACGTATATTCCTATTCCGGTCGTCGAAGTCACCAAACACATCGTAAAAATGGTGAAAGGGCACACACAAATTCTTTCCCGTATTCTGGATTCATGCTAGAATATCATAAAAACAACTTCAGAAGTACTAGGGTAACAGACACGTAACTCTATCCCCACACCTGGGATGAAACATTGGCATTCCATCGCAAAGCAGATACGTACCTTTTTTCTAGTTGAGGAGGGTTATGGGGAATACTCGACCATATCATACAGACAATAGGATCGGGAACATACACCCTTTCCAATTGGTGGTAATCACCTTGTTATGATAACCACTCCAAGGCATGTACAAACACTTTTCCCATGATAACCACTTCTCCCAGCAATATTTCCCAACTAAATGTATGAGATAATCCAAGAATGAGTCTCACCAAACACAGTTGGAAAATCAAGAGCCAATATGCGATATGGATCCTCTTAATGCTGGAGTTCTTAATGATATTAGACATTTATCTATTGCAGCTCAATATTATACCCTCTCATTACCAAATTATGGGAGTGGTAGTAGTAATTATGAAGTTCCCCATCATACACTTCATCATGAAGTCTTGATTCATGAAAATATGGTCGATCTGGAGAGCCTATCTTCGGATGAGAGCCACAACAACCCTATGTGTGTCCAGAATACCAAGGAGAAAGAGGATTTATCCCTTGATGTAATCCACCATGGTGGTAATCACCATGATGGAATTCACTAAGAAATTTCTCTTCATAGTAGTATTTCTCATTGTTAAGATAATTCTACAATTGACAATGTAGTAATGAGAAGTCCCTCTTATCTCGAGGAACTTACCAACACAAGTCCAGTCATGTCTGATTCCTTGTCATTAATAGGTGAAATACTATATCAACTAGAATACATATTAAGGGAATGGTCATTATCCAAACCACCTTTAGGTCATTTTTATTCTAATACAGTAGAGGAAAAAAACTTATTCCATTGTTTTTAATAAAACAACCAAGAAGAGTTTGTTTTGGTCATACCAAGTGGATAAACCTCTGGAAAAAGATAATGAAGATATATTGAACATGATAACAAATTTGGATAAAGGAGAAGTACCGGTCATGTTCTAGACTTTGGAAAATTCTCAATACAAAGTTCCAGAATTTATGGCAGAAGATTGCAGTCATGATGTTCACCTAACCTTATGGAAAACTATTCATTATTTAAAAACGAAAGTATTACCATATGATGAATATATAAGTCATGTTGAGGTAATATAAGGGTTTAAATGTCAAATTGACTTGGCATCTATCTCAGTTTCCCGACATCAAAAGGGTAGAAGAAATATAGAACCCTTCAGCATGAAAGCCTCAATGCACTAAAGAGGTTGCACCGGTTAATTTCTGATGACCCATATGGTGTTCAAATCAAAGGATGGGATGCACACAAAGCATTTCATTTCACTGTGCTCCAGAATCAACAAAGTTCTAAAATAGTGGTCTTATGCAATGTTTTTTTCCCACAGATGGATACAATCAACAAAATTTGTATGTAATCAAATGAACGCTCACGAACAGGCCTCAATTACCTCTCATAAGAGTCAGGCCCAAAGAAAGAAAATTGTTGAGTTGCTTTTTCATCAAGCATCTGAGAATATTCATTAGGCCTCCTTCTTAGAGGATGTCATTTATCAGATAACACAAATGTTTGAAATAGAAAAACTATTTTCTAAAAAGGTTGTTTGAGTGATTCTCGGATGATGCACCCACCTATTGTCTGAACAAAAATTCAAAAAATCCAAAGAGTAGGTGCATGAATCTCAGCCATAGCCGTTCAAGATGCACCCCCATCTTGTAGGGCTGGGGGATTTTTTAATTCAACCATCGAATTCAATAAACAAAATTAAAATGTTTGAAGATAAAGAATAGAAACAACCCTATCCTGCAAGGTTAGGGATTTTTTCACATCTACAATCCCCTCCTCGACAGAAGACATTTTTCTCCCAATTAGGGAAGAATCCACATAGAAAACGCACAACTGAACTTTCCAAGGAATCCATTTAGGTTACTGTCCATCAAACTATTCCCAGGAATCCAGTATATAAGATAATAGAGTCTTGTGGAAGATACAGAAGGATATGATCTTACCAAGATACTAATAGAATGTCATCAATGCATCATGCATCAGTGAATGTTATTAACACCATTGCAGAAGATAATACAAAAAATGAGTCTAGTTTAAGGGAATTAGAAGATGAATTTCTTATCTATAACATAGTACACCCTGAAGGAAATAAAGGAGGTGTGCATACCAGAAATCACAGGCTTACCCAGAATCTATTTATTCCCCCAAGTAATAAAATACCACCCCTTTGAAAGGCTTCTAACAAGGGTAAAGGTAAAATTCAGATCATGTCTCACTTTCCCACAGGAAAAGTTCAATCTATTTCACTTAAAGAAATATTTTCCCATCCAAAAATAGGATATTAAAGAGTTAAAATGACTCAATATCGAGTTACTTTGAAGAAAAATTTCTACTAGACACACTCCTTAGGAAGATCCTCAACGTCCACATCCTGTAGGAGCTCCTCATAAAATAGGAGTTTTGGTAACTATAGATGAGTATAATTATTTCCCTCCATTGGGTACATAGACAAGGTAGGATCAAATACTCCCTTATAGGCATGTTCTCATGGGTTATCCCAGAAAAATACTAGCAGCATCACTATAAGTGGTTTCTTTATTATTTCACCAATTCAAGATTCAATTGTTATACCTGTACAAGTCCTATCTCATTAAAATATTCCCAAAATGCCTTTGAACACAATCGAGGCATTAACAACTCAATTGGAAGTTATAGAGGAATGGTGTGTGCCAGTTCAGCTGGAAAAAGAGAGCTTACCTAGAATGGGTGGATCTGATCCCTCTCCCACCAAATTTGTTGAATACTACTTTCCAAATCATTAATGGTTCGTGAGATCCAAATCAACACTTAATGCATTTCATTTCTATTTTTTATCCCATGATGGGGACTCCTCAACAACAAGAAATCATAAATCTTTGGTTCTTTTTGCAGTCATTAGAGGGACCAAATGTTGTCTAGCATTCAAGTTTGTAATCTTGATCAATTACTAGATGGGAAGATCTTTGTTATAAATTTCTTCTTCAATTCAACTCATCGTTGTCGAAGAAAACAGATTTTGATCATAAAAATTTCAAGAAAAGGGAAAATGGAAGAGTTTTAGAATTTATTTCTCGATGTAATGGAGTAACATATTCCTTAAATCTTGAAATCCCTCAAGAAGTTTTGCTACTAATTTGTGTGGAAAATCTACATGATGAGTTACATGCACCATTGATCCCTATGAAAAACACTTGAGGGTTTTGAGACATTGCTTCCACATTCCAACATGTGGAGGATTCTATTATGGAAACATAATCTAAAACTCATGTAATTATATAAGCATTGGGAAAGAGAACAGGGAAAGTAGAGGCTACTACAGTCACACACAAGAAAGAACATGTGCCTGATTCTACTTCAAAACCTATATCATATCGATGAGATTCGCCTCTCGAGCATAAGCAGCAATGGCTAACTCATCAATATAATCAAATAGATCATATGAAGATATAGTTTTAGGAGTTAAAGAACAATGTTTATTCTTTCCAGGATGAACATGTTACTAGTTACTTCATATCAGATTTATAAAATAATTTGGTTTATTTTCTAAGGGCGAAGAAACAAAACAAAGAATGAGATGAAGATATTCCAAATTATTGTCTCATTCACCAGATTTTGGGGCATCCCATTATTGAGTGTTTTGTTTTTAAGGTCCTCCTAAAAAAATGGTAGACTATAAACAAGTGAAACTAAAAAGTTCGTCAGCCCTGGTAGCATGTGTTACTGCAACTAATCCAATGGAAGAAGGCGAATAGAAGGATTTCAAAGGTAGAAATGCACAGAAATATTTTAATTATATGATCAAGATAATGATAAATTTAACTCATATCATTCTACGAGTATAGTTGAAATAACTGATTGTGTAACCCGCCAGAATCACCGCATCCAAACCAACTTCATCAAAAGATTTGTCCTACAAAGGTCAATACTCAAAGAAGTGATGTGGTTAGAAGGACAAAGAGAAATTAGAATAATATGATCTTGTGTCAAGGAAAAAGTTGTCCTTGACATTGGTAGATTTCATGACATTTGTTTCAAAATAATTTAAACCGCCCCACCAAACGACACAACCAGAACCGTCCTATCAAGTGGAATTCTCACTAGATGATGAATTGATCTTTATTTTCATCAATGTTATCCACTTAACATATCCCTATGATGATAGTGATTCTGGTAATGATGAGCCTAAGTTCCATGTACCTAACTGGATGACTAGAGGAACAATCTAAGGTCGAGTATACAGGGGAATACATGGGTATTCAAGAAACCACTATTTTAACTATACCCTTGCTCGAACTGTATATTTGGTAGAAACTCTTGGGAGATCCCATCACTGGGATCAATAAGAACAAGCATATTCTTCCACACATGACATGTTAGGTCCTGAAATGATTATTTTGGAGGACCGATTAGTGGTTACACCATCTTTATCTGAGAAAGTAGATAGAACTAGTTAGTCTAATGTACCAAATTCATGATTATTTATAGCTTCTACTCTAACATAGGGTATATCTACATTAGGAAAATCAATATCCAGGGTGCCTGTAAAACTGCATCTCCATGATGGGTAACTCAGACCTCTGGACCAGAAGTATGATGCTTTGAAATAGCTGGCTAAAGTACTAGCTATGTTGTCAATTTTGGATGCCTTAAATTTATCAAAATATCTTTTAAAATCACATATTGAGGTTTTTTCAAGTCCTAAAGAGTTTAAAACCAATGTTTTTTCTACTGAGGTTTATCGTAGAGAGATTTATCTTTCAAAATTTCATGCAGTTATATCTTTTATGGACGAAGATGAAGATGATGTTGTACATGGACAAATTAGGACTTTGTATCAATATGGCAGCATCAATGACATAGACATCCAATGAGACTTCATTGATAATGGATCAAGAGTCAACCTCATTTCTATTTGTACAATTCATTGATTAGGCCTCACTAAATCGGACTTATCTCCTTCCACTTTAATGTTTCAAGGTTATAAAAAAATTGAGACAAAACTTTTGGGCGAGATTACACTCTGAAATCAGTTTATAGATCTTATGTCTAATTTAGATTTCATGATTTTTACTCAAGACACAGCCTTCAACATTCTACATGGAAGGACTTCGCCACATCAACATGCATCTATTCCTTCATCATACCACCAATGTCTCAAGTACTATTTCAATGGTCAAATCGGTACATTGTATAGTTACAAGGCTCTGTTCAAAACATGTGAATCTCAGTATATTAAGGTATAATTTTATCACACAATGGCAACAAGGTATTTGAAAAAGAAGGTAACCATAATCAATGCTCCAAATGGATTGGAAAAGATCTCAATAAACCCATTCAAACTTTTGAGTACAGATTATGTGTTTCCTATCAATTAAATTGAAAGGATAAAATCAAATCCAAAACCTCATCCAGTGACTTCCATATTTCCAATTGTGGTAATCGAGCCTGATAGCACGGGAGAAATTGTTGATTCACTGTGTTGTGATGAATGTTTAAGTGGAGATGTTTTCATTTCATCTTCTGAACTTCAGAAAGTCTCTAATTCATCAATCAAGTTTGAATGAGTAGTCTCGATACTAGGGGAAGACAAGGATGTTGATTTCCAATCCATAACATCCTCCGCAATACTCCATGAAGAGACTTCATCATCCGTAGGGACATAAATGGTGGCCTCTTCTTTAGGATGTTCAAATAATGACTCCTCCCATAGCTCGTAAAGTTTTGCTTCATCACTTACTATTCAAGTAAAAAAAGAAGAAGTTATGTATAAGAAAGAAGAAGAAGATCTCAAGGATGCTCCTCCAACATTTTAGGAAGGTATATCTACAGCTATAGATAAGCATGTAGAAATAAATCTGGGTAGAGAAGAAGATCCATGCCCCAATCTAATTAGTGTGGCCATGATTTATAAAGAAAAAGAGATGTATGCTTAATTTTGGAAGTGACCATGAGATATATTTTTTTGGAACTATATAGAAATTCTAGTCCTTAATTCTGATATGGCCACCCATCATTAGGGTTTTCTTGAAGAACATTAAGGATTTAAGTAGGCATAAAGAAGAACACACCCGACTGATGCCTCAAAAATTGAAGATAAAGCCGATAAGCATATAAAATCTGACTTTTTGAGGGAGGTCCAATATCGCAAATGGATGGCTAACATTTTCCCAGTGAAAAAGAAGAATGGGAAAATCAGAGTTTTCATTTATTTTAGAGATCTTAACTGGAATTCTCCTAAAGCTCACCTTCCGTTTCTGATCACAGAACTTTTATTTGATGTAATATTTGGATATTAATCTCTTTCATTAATTGATGGATACTCTCAATACAATCAAATCTGGATAGACCTATAGGTTGAATACTCTACAACCTTCAGATCCCGTCAAGTCTTGTTTTGATATCTGGTAATTCCCTTTGGCTTAAAGAATGGAGGTGGAACGTATCGACCATCCATGCACCATATCATCAAACCCTTCTTAAGAAATTTTTTCGAATGTTATGTGGACGATATGGTGGTAAAATTCAAACAAAATTCCAATAACTTAACTGATCTGGAAACCATATTCAATAAACTTCACCAACATAGTTTGAGGATGAACCCCTTAAAATGTGATGTCAGGGTAACATCAGGAAAATTCCACAACTTTTCTGTACATCATTATTGAATCTAAGTTGATCCTGAGAATACAAAAACAATAATTGATATGTCACATCCTCGAAAATTGAATGAAATAAGAGGGATTCAAGGAAACTTGTCCTATATTCAGTGATTTATCGCCAATATCGCAAGTCAGTGTTTACCCTTCACTAGATTAATGAAGAAGGGGTCATTTACTAATGGACTCAACACTGCCAAGTGGAATTTGATTCCCTTAATAAATATCTCTTGAGTCCACTAGTATTGATTCCACCTATTTAAGGAAGTACACTTATTGTATATTCGAAAACTTTAGAGCGATCAATGGGTTCCTTCCATGCCCAAAATAATGATGTTTGGAATGAAAATAGCCTTTATTATCTCATTTGAACAATGATTGACACAGAAACTCGATATTTAAGTATTGAGAAGTGTTGCTTAGAATTAATCTTTGTAGTTCAAAAATCAAGGCACTACCTACAACATCATGATTTCCACTTGGTATCTCACAATAACCCACTCAAATATATCCCTAGTTATCCTATTCTTACATGACATTTCACAATGTGGGCAGTTATATTGCAAGAGTTTGATATCCGGTTTGACCTTTAGAAGGAAATAAAAGGCCATGCTTTGGTGGGTTTCCTTACTGAACAACCATCTGTAGAAGATACAACATTGAAAACTAAATTTCCTGAGGAAGAGGTATTCTCTATTCAATATAATCCCCAAATATGGGAAATGTACATTGATGGTGCTTCTAGAAGTCTAACAGGGAAGAAAATAGAAAACCTTAGACTCAAAAAATTTGGTTTAGGAATTGTACTTATCTCCCCAGAAAAGGTAGTGTTTCCATATTCCTTCTTGTTGTAAAAAGGTGGGACCAAAAATGAGGAATAATATCAAGCTCTCATCACAGGCCTATAATTGGAACTTCCATAACAAGTGAACAACATAAAAGTGAAAGGTTATTCAAAATTGGTAATCCAATAAATCAATGGGGATTATACTATCAGAAAAGAAGAGTTACCTTTGTGTGATTATGTCATAGGGTTAACGGATGAATTTCCCTCGAATCTAACATTGTATTATGTCCCGTGATCACAAAATGACAAAGATGATGCACTGGATAAGTCAGCCAAAACACTAGCAGATCCAAATCAGGATGAGATAATCATAAGTATTTCCCATCGTCATATGGTATTACCTATAGTTAAAAATAGAATTGATAAAATTAATGAAATTATCCCTATTTCTGAGCTATATGGTCATGCCAAAATATAGATGACACCCATAATGGAGTACCTTAAAAATGGAATACTTCCACTAGATAGAGATGAAAAAGAACAGATCCGACGACGAGTGGCCAATTTTACTCTTTATAATAGTCCAAATCACCAGAAGACCCCCTACAAATGAGGTTTTCGTGGAATAATATTAAGGTTTATTGAAGAAGAAGAAACTGCATTTTTCATGAAAGAAGTACATGAAGAACCTTGTGGTGATCACCAGTTTGGGATAGGCTTTCTGATCAAATCTGAAGACATGGATACTTCTAACCTTCAATGACACACGATTTCATAGATTTCACTAAGAAATTTCAACCCGACCAAGTTCATGCCAACTTCATTCATCAACCCTTGGAGTTGTTAAATACAAATAAATACTCCCTGCCATTTTCTACATGAGGAATAAATTCCGTAGGACCTTATCGTATAGCCACATCTAAGTAATTCAGGTATATTTTTATTTATACTGATTTCTTATCCAAATGGGCTGAAGAAATACCACTCAATGAATTTGGAGCCAGAAGAATTATTAGTTAATTCAAAACTAACATCATCACTAGATTTTGTGTTCCTTATATTATATTGACAGAAAATATAACCAATTTTTATTATATTGAAGTTAAGAAGTTGAATCAGGAGCACAATATTAAATCCAACAATTCATCTCTCTATCATGCAGTGACTGATGTAAAGATAGAGGCTTTCAATAAGACCCTATCAAATATACTCCATAAAATGGGGGATAAAGATAAGAAATCTTGTCCTAATAAACTTTTTCATGCATTATGGGATATCAGACTACTACTCTTATTTCCACTTAGGAAAAACCATATTCATTAGTGTATAGAACAGAATTAGTTTCTCCAATTTAAATTCAATTTCCTTCACTCATAGATGCAATCTGTGATCAGTTTTCTATAGATGAAAAGTTTCAGAAACAATTTGATAAGCTGGAATGATTAGAAAAAAAAATATTGCATACTTTGCATCATTTAGAATTCTATCAGAACAGAATAGCATGATCCTTTAACAAGAAAGTTTTCCTCCATTCATTTCTTCAAGGAGAATTTGTATTAGTCCTCAGAACTCCAATGATACTAGGAAAGAAGGATCCAAATATTGAACAAAAGTTGGAATGAACTTATTCCATACATAAAGTCTACCAAAAATGAGCTTATTACAACTCCAAATAATGTGACATTCGTGAAGAAATACTTTGTGTAACTGAACACAATTCCTTTAATACATGAATCTAAACTACACAACACAATGTCTTCACTACATGACTCTAAACTGAACAACACAATGTCTTATATCCATGACTCTAAAATGCACAACACAATGTCTTTGTTTCATGACTCTAAACTGCACAACACAATTTCCTCACTGCATAACTGTAAACAACATTGAAAAATGTCATCATTACATGACTCTAAACTTCAAAGCACAAAGTACTAGTTGCAAGATCTTAATCTGCATAACAACCATACACTCCCATGATGAACGAAATTTTAAGGAATAACATATTTTTTCCTTATCTCACAATGTTAAACTACGTGACATCATCTGTCCTCATTACACGACATTAAACTATATGGTTAATGTCTTCTCTATTTTACATTAATAACTTCCATAAAAAAGCATAATTGAAATAATTATTATTCTTTTGTGGCCCATGAGTCCCTTTCTTCCCTATTTTGGAATCATATCTTCATAGGGACCTCATTTCAAGAAATACTTGTGGCTTGAGTCTCAACTATATGAGATGCATAGAGATGCATGGATTTCTAATATTCGGCCCAACACCAACCAAAAAACATTATTTCCTTTTCTCCTCGTGTATATGAACCATATCTATACAAAGTTTTCTTTCAAGAAACATGGTTTGGTTTTCATACCATTTTGTGTCTTAAATTTAACTATTCTTTAGAATGTGTTAAAAGCACCCATATCCCAAATTAATCTCAGTTTGTGTGAGAAATGATTTCTCAGGAACTACGTTTGAATTGATTTGCATCTATATGAGATACATAGAGAATCCTAGATATCCAATCTTGGGCCCAACCATGATAAAAAACCCTTTATTGTAACGCCCCGACCCTAGTTACCCAGAGTCAGTGCATTATTACATAACATTGTCATGATCACAAGAAAGATCAAATCTCGAAAGACCGATTGGTTTAGTAGCCTTGGAAACACTATATATATTCATAAGTTTTACATTACATCATAAAATGAAAAACTACTACAACAACATAATGTCTCCACAGTCCACACTATTATCCCCTCATAATATCCCTACAGGTCATTCATAACTTACTTCTTCACATCCTGGGAAAATAAAACATAGAAAAGGGGTGAGCTCAAATTCCCAGTAAGGATAACAATATAGCGGAACATTCAAAAATAATCATAAACATTTAAGGCAATGAATTACTAAAACAAAAGCTTTTTAAACTTGAACTTCAACATAGTATGGCAAAAGTAAAATGAAATAATTCCATTTACTTATTCACATGGATATTCTACTAATCGAATAATCACATGCAATATCAATAACCACTTTCATAATGATGGAATGCATAATGCCAGACTATCATAACCACATAGCCAAGGCCTCATGCCAAGACTACAAATAAGATTTTGTCAAGGCCTTGTGCCAAGACACTAGTTTGTCTCATGAGACCTACCGATGCATCGAGGATCTATAGCGGGCTCCACCCGTCACATATTAAGTCCAATGCATTCCCATATAAAAAGGTTTAAACATAACATAAACATTCGTATTAAAACTAGCATACGAAATGTCAATAATTTAACCATAAACTATGAATGGTATAAAAATAGCACATCCACAGTAAAACATATCACAAAAACTTCAATACAATATAGAAGTTTTGTATCATAATAAATCAACTTCAAATAAGCGTAAAATCCATCAAAGGATGTTGACATAGATGAAATCAAAACACTTTTTAGAGAAATATCTCTTCCTATTTTTGAAAGCATTTAAGAGTCATATAAAATAAAACAATTTCTTTGAAAATATTCTTATATTCCTGTAAGGAAAGCTTTGAAGATTTGTTAACGGCGGAAAATAACCGCACCCGCCGTATAAGTTAAAAAAACATTCTTACCTTAATTCTGTCGAAAAGGTTACAAAGGACCTTGTTTTGAAAACGACGGAAAGATTCCTCTTATAAAAAGTAAAACAAGGGTATAAATTACTTTAACCCATATTCTTGTAAATAATGAAAATGTTTTGAAATACATTTTTAAGAAAACATGGATGTGGATGATAAAGAGATCCCAATAGATTATTACATAAAAACAACCTCGGATAATGAAGAGATTGCGAAATAACCCTTACCAATTTTGTAACTTATGAAACATACAACCCATGAAAGAGGTATCATACAATAAATATGTAAATACACATAAATTATAGTGTATTACACAAAGAATATAATTATGGGCAGTACATACACCACACAAAAGGTGATTGTGGCAATATGGCATGAATCTCATGGGAATAAGGAGTGAGATGAAAACACCTTACCTTGTCCTTTTCCTTGGTTGGGGTAGGTTAACCTCCTGTATAATGGTGAAATAATTTTTATTAAATTATTCAAGAATCATATATATTAATATGATATCATATATGATCTTTTAACATTGATTTGTTAATAATATCTTTTAATTATCGTCATTTCGGATGTTAACTTACTCATTTTCTTTTATATGTTTTGTTACATAAGCCGTGTTTGTTATCGATAGGTTGTATCTAATTCATATCCAGAATTATATCAAGTCCTTAAACATCATTTTTAAAAAATCAAATGATAATTATACTTTAATAGATATGATGGAGAATGAATCTCATCGCGTTCGTGGAGACGGTAGTCCGTACGTACGCACGAGCGACAATATCATTCTTTTGATATTAAATTAATATATAAATGGATGGTATATCATATATACAGAATCATTAACATGTTATATTTATTATTTACATGAGTTACCCATCATTATTATACCCATCCAAATAATAATATATTGAATAGCAATTACACCACGACGTGGAGACGGTAAGCCGTACGTACGCACGTATGGTGACATGTTATTCAAAGGGTGGATAGAATACTGAATATGGTTGTACCATATTTATAATAACATCACAGTATATATATTATACTGGAGTTATTATTTTAGAATGGTAATAACAAAGGAAGAAGAAGTGGAAGAAGAAATGAACCTGGAAAAGGGTGGTGAAATCATTACCTCTTCTTCGGGTTCTTCCTTTTGATTTGATCAAAAGGGCTCTTAGGTTGGCTTTATGATCAAACTAAGGCCTCTAGGTTGTAGTGAGGGATGTTGGGAGAGTATTTGGGCAGAGTTTCGCCGAACCAAAAGGCATTGAAGGTGTGAAGAAATGGTAAGGAAGAGTGCCCTTTTATAAGAGGGGTGAGGGGCACCTTTGGAAAAGCTAGAAATATTAGTTTATATTAAATTCATATTCGGTTTCTAATGGCTCCAAAGTTTATTATTCAAAGGTTAAGGTGGGTATAGGTCGAAAAACACTCAACCAATATAATTTAGACAGGTTTTGTTACTTATATTAACCTTATCTTTAAGTATTAACTCTAAGTTAATTAGTTTCACTTTTACAATGTCTCTTTGTATTTTTATATTATATGGTTAATAAACTTACCATATACATCCAAGAGACACCCAAGTGGTCCATTAATGATACACCTATCATTATATAAGTCTCTTGTCCGAACCTTAGATTTTTAGGAATTTAATATCAATTAATAATATAATATTTATTTTAAAAACTCTTTTATGTCAATTTTGACACTATTCAATAGTTGATTTTTTGTGAAACTCACAACAGAATGATTACATCGAACAAATTTATTAAATAAATCCTAATATGTCATATTATCCTATAATATTAGTGTAATTCATTAAAAGTTTCATATTATATTTATTTGGGTATTTATAATATCAATTATTTTGATTTTTCACTATTATAGTAATTACTGCATCATCATTGTGTCATAAATAAATTAAATTATTTAATGTCTAAAAATTATAAATAAAATATAATTATGTAGGAAATCTTTTTATCTTTCTAAGGAATATTTATAATCTAAAATCCAATATATATAACCCTATGTACAAATTGTTTTTCTAAAATATATATGCTTGTGTCATTTTTGTATTCATTTTAACTTAATTAAAATAAAGTGTCCCTATCACCTACAAGTGGCACCATGGGGTCCCCAAATCGACCCAAAGATGCCTATGGTCGAAAATGTATCAACCAATAATGTTAGGACACGTTTTGGGGTAATTTAGTATTATTATAATATTATTTGTTTAACCCTTATTTACCGGATTTACCTTTAACCATGGTAAATAAAATATTTACCGCAGTAATTATTAAAAATGTCTAAAAATAAAAGTTACCTATTTAGACAATTTGAACATCTTGATTCCAAATATGGAATCCATTTTTCTAAATTCAAAACACAGAAGTGGCAGAAATTAATTTAAAATTAATTCCCGCTGTCAAAACAAAAAGCGTGTTTTTAAAGAGATAATAACTATCAAAAGATTGACACTTGTTTATGTTCGGTATAATGGTAAAATTATTTCCAATGAACAAAATTATAATAAATGGTAAAAATATATTCTAAATATACTTTAAAACCACTCAAATTCACAATTTATCACTATTAATTATTTTGATTAAAAAAGTTGTTTTTAATTAAAATTTAGTAATTTTCACTATTCATCAAAATATGAAAGTTATCTGAAAAGTACCAAAATATCACCTTAGGCTAAATTCGATACTCCAAATCCAAAAATGAAGTCCATTTTGAAATATAAAATATATATAATTTCAAAAAGTAGGTATTACTATTCATAACGGCTAGTTTGATTGATTGTGGTGTGTTAGAACTCGAAGTTGCGTACAACACACGTTACTGTATTATTCAAAGGAAAGCGTACCGTGGAAGCTTGGGATGTTTCATTTTAAATTTTTTGATGTCCTCATTTAGTCAAAAAGTTTAAAATATTGTATTTAAAAATTTTTCACTATTAAAAGTTGATAAAAGTGCAATACTGAAAATGAATCTGTTCTTACATTATGTCTAAGAAACTCATAATATGGATTCTAAAATTATAAGGATTATATAAAGTTTAAAATTTAGTTAATACTATTCATAACCTCTTTTGAATGGCCTTTTTTTGGTAAGTCATGGTGTGATTGAACTCGGTGTTGCGTATAGTGAAATTTATTGAATTATTTTGAAGAAATAACACACAATGAAATCTTGGGGTGTTACATTCTCCCCTCCTTCAATAAATTGCATCCTTGCAATTTGAAATTGTTCTTTGAAAATAAAAGGTTGAAAATAGAAAATATATTTGTGGGAAAACCCACATCGGAAATTGGGTTACTAAAATTTAGTCTTAATATGAGGAAAAGAGAAATGAAGGGTCACCACCAAATTATGATCTCGATTAGGAGAACATTGGTGGAAATTAGAGACATATAATTGGAGGGAAAATGTAAATATTTATAGGTAGTGATTGAGGTCATCAATCACAAACAAGTATAAAATTAAGGTCCTTAAACTCATCAATCTATGATGATTTGAAATACCACCGGTTCAACAAAACATAGGGTATTTGGATAACACATTTTTGACGTTTCAAAATATCTTAGTTGAAATCCCACATCGAAAAATGAATTAATGAGGCCTCTATTTAAAATAAAGAGTGGAAAGTATGAAGATTACCGAAAATAACACATACTAGGGTTCCATGTAGGAAAATATGGATATGTAAGAGAAATCTAACCATCAATTCTCTGATGGAGAGTGGTAGAGAACATGGCTATGAAAAGGCCAACAATCCCAAAGCCATAAATTAGTGATGATTTAAGGTACCATCTAGGACAACATTTTTGTTCTAAGTTCCTTTTATTAATGTTGAGGAATTTATTTATGAGATTGGCTAAGATCATAAGGAGATATACTTACTTTATAATTAGAGTTTTATCCATTAATAAATTTCTACCACAAACTCATCTTTCACTCTAAAAGATAATAGAATGTAAATTTTTTTTTCTATTTATACTATTCGTACAGGGTTCCAAAATAAATGAATTTATAATTCATATACCAGATCTTTTTAAAAAAACTACATTATTTAATCCAGGACATCTCGTGGGACAGTGGTAGGTGATACACCCTTGTCGCCCTTCAGTTGCAGGTTCAAGTCTCGCGGCCTTGCCGGTCGCGACGGGTTGCCGCCCAACCTCCGGGATGTCCTTTTATGGAAATCCAAAATAATCCAAACTAGAACTATCCAAAATACTTCTGTCCAAACTCACAGTCCAACATTTATAAGGAAGGTAAACATAATGTAGATCCTTTTTACCCCGTAATAGCATATGAATACCGTCATCATGTATTCTTTTAATACACTGAAACATCCTAAATTACCATATTCCTTATTTATTACGTTCATGCTCCCTTATTCCATATAGAATGCTAGATATACTTCATCAATCCAAAAAAAATTTAAGCCCCATCAATGATGGAATATACAAATCATTAATCAGTTTCAAGGTAGTCAAGAATATCCAATATAATTTATCCAAATCAATCATATATTATTCTAAAATCACTACCTCGGTATCAGAACCATATTATGGTTTATCTTTCTCTCAACCATATATTTTCTAAAAATTTAACCTGCTATTGAGTCACTTTTCTTTGTTCCACACAATCTCAAGTCCTTAATGAAATAGTACTGCAGTACAATCCTTATATACTCAATAATTATTATAACAAGTACATTGTTGATACAACACTCAATTGACATAATCAACATAATAACTCTAATCATTCCTCTTCATATGTGGTAGTATCATAACTTGATTATTATCCAATAGCATCATTTGTGGCATAGTATGATGGCTGGGACATAGGTTCGCGTAGTGTCCAAACTGCTTGCAAATGAAGTATTGTACATTTGAAACTATTTTCTTACCCTTGCAGTCACGTACTTTGTGCCATTTTCCTCCACACTTATAACAAACTCCCATTCCTTTCAGGAAAGTTTCAGGGTGTTTCTTTCCACAGTTACCACATATGGGAAAATTCTTCTTTTCCCTCTTCCCTTTATCCATCTTTCTCTCTTCCATCCTTTTCTTCTCTTGCTTCCCTTCAAAGCCATATGACTCAGTAAACTCTTTACTTATCTTATCAACACATGATATTATTTCTTCATATGATGATAATATATGCGAGACTATTTATCTTGTAAATTCTGGCTTAAGACTATAAAATATATGATCCTTCTTTCTCTTTGTATCATGTGCATTGCTAGAGTTCTCATTCCTTATACTGGGCGCCATTTCTAAACCATGGCATAAACTAGATCAGTTTATGAATCAAAATACATAATCCCATACTTATAAAACACTTAACATAAATTGAACTATTTATGGATATAATCCATAATCATAAAAATGTTTTCTTTGAGGAATTATATACTCATAAACCCATCATAATGATTTGTAATGAAAATGAGAGTTATCCTAAGCATATCCCCCGGGAGTGTCGTAACCAAGAGTGCAGCAAGGCCCGTTGTCGTGCACCAGTTCCCATTCGAGTCTAGCTCAAGGCGGTGTTTTCGGGTTTTACCCCTAGGTACATATGTGCCAGAGCCGCCTCTACCTGCTCGTATCCAGACAGGGATGTATTGCTCGGAAAACTCACAAAATCTCTACAATACCAAAATTCTAGGAAGTTCTTCTATACTAATCCTCAAAGTTCATCTTATGTCTACGTTCTCTAATCAGAGTTTATCTAAATCCAGCTTCCAAGGTTTGTACTAAACTTCCTCTGATACCAACTGTAACGCCCCGACCCTAGTTACCCAGAGTCGGTGCATTATTACATAACATTGGCATGATCACAAGGAAGATCAAATCTCGAAAGACCGATTGGTTTAGTAGCCTTGGAAACACTAGATATATTCATAAGTTTTACATTATATCATAAAATGAAAAACTACTACGACAACATAATGTCTCCACAGTCCACACTATTATCCCCTCATAATATCCCTGCAGGTCATTCATAACTTACTTCTTCACATCCTGGGAAAATAAAACATAGAAAAGGGGTGAGCTCAAATGCCCAGTAAGGATAACAATATAGCGGAACATTAAAAAATAAGCATAAACATTTAAGGCAATGTATTACTAAAACAAAAGCCTTTTAAACTTGAACTTCAACATAGTATGGAAAAAGTAAAATGAAATAATTCCATTTACTTATTCACATGGATATTCTACTAATCGAATAATCACATGCAATATCAATAACCACTTTCATAATGATGGAATGCATAATCCCAGACTATCATAACCACATAGCCAAGGCCTCATGCCAAGACTACAAATAAAGTTTTGTCAAGGCCTTGTGCCATGACACTAGTTTGTCTCATGAGACCTACCGATGCATCGAGGAGCTATAGCGGGCTCCACCCGTCACAAATTAAGTCCAATGCATTCCCATATGAAAAGGTTTAAACATAACATAAACATTCGTATTAAAACTAGCATACGAAATGTCAATAATTTCACCATAAACTATGAATGGTATAAAAATAGCCCATCCATAGTCAAACATATCACAAAACCTTCAATACAATATAGAAGTTTTGTGTCATAATAAATCAACTTCAAATAAGCGTAAAATCCATCAAAGGATGTTGACATAGATGAAATAAAAACACTTTTTAGAGAAATATCTCTTTCTATTTTTGAAAGAATTTAAGAGCCATATAAAATAAAACAATTTCTTTGAAAATATTCTTATATGCTTGTAAGGAAAGCTTTGAAGATTTTATAACGGCGGAAAATAACCGCACCCGCCGTATAAGTTAAAAAAAACATTCTTACCTCAATTCTGTCTAAAAGGTTAAAAAGGACCTTGTTTTGAAAACGACGGAAAGATTCCTCTTATAAAAAGTCAAACAAGGGTATAAATGACTTTAACCCATATTCTTGTAAATAATAAAAATGTTTTGAAATACATTTTTAAGAAAACATGGATGTGGATGATAAAGAGATCCCAGTAGATTATTACATAAAAACAACCTCGGATAATGAAGAGATTGTGAAATAACCCTTACCAATTTTGTAACTTATGAAACATAAAACCCATGAAAGAGGTATCATACAATGAATATGTAAATAAACATAAATTATAGTGTATTACACAAAGAATATAATTATGGGCAGTACATACACCACACAAAAGGTGATGGTGGCAATATGGCATGAATCTCACGGGAATAAGGAGTGAGATGAAAACCCCTTACCTTGTACTTTTCCTTGGTTGGGGTAGGTTAACCTCCTGTATAATGGTGAAATAATTGTTATTAAATTATTCAAGAATCATATATATTAATATGATATCATATATGATCTTTTAACATTGATTTGTTAATAATATCTTTTAATTATCATCGTTTCGGGTGTTAACTTACTCATTTTATTTTATATGTTTTGTTACATAAGCCGTGTTTGTTATCGATAGGTTGTATCTTATTCATATCTATAATTATATAAAGTCCTTAAACATCATTTTTAAAAAATCAAATGATAATTATAATTTAATAGATATGATGGAGAATGAATCTCATCGCGTTCGTGGAGACGGTAGTCCGTACGTACGCACGAGCGACAATATCATTCTTTTGATATTAAAACAATATATAAATGGATGGTATATCATATATACAGAATCATTAACATGTTATATTTATTATTTACATGAGTTACACATCATTATTATACCCATCCAAATAATAATATATTGAATAGCAATTACACCACGACGTGGAGACGGTAAGCCGTACGTACGCACGTATGGTGACATGTTATTCAAAGGGTGGATAGAATACTGAATATGGTTGTACCATATTTATAATAACATCACAGTATATATATGATACTTGAGTTATTATTTTAGAATGGTAATAACAAAGGAAGAAGAAGTGGAAGAAGAAATGAACTTGGAAAAGGGTGGTGAAATCATTACCTCTTCTTCGGGTTCTTCCTTTTGATTTGATCAAAAGGGATCCTTAGGTTGGCTTTCTGATCAAAATAATGCCTCTCGGTTGTAGTTAGGGATGTTGGGAGAGTATTTGGTCAGAGTTTGGCCGAACCAAAATGCTTTTAAGGTGTGAAGAAATGGTAAGGAAGAGTGCCCTTTTATAAGAGGGTTGAGGGACACCTTTGGAAAAGCTAGAAATATTAGTTTATATTAAATTCATATGCGGTTTCTAATGGCTCCAAAGTTGATTATTAAAAGGTTAAGGTGGGGATAGGTCGAAAACAACTCAACCAATAGAATTTAGACAGGTTTTGGTACTTATATTAATCTTATCTTTAAGTATTAACTCTAAGTTAATTAGTTTCACTTTTACAATGTCTCTTTGTATTTTTATATTATATGGTTAATAAAATTACCATATAAATCCAAGAGACCCCCAAGTGGTCCATTAATTATACACCTATCATTATATAAGTCTCTTGGCTGAACCTTAGATTTTTAGGAATTTAATATCAATTAATAATATAATATTTGTTTTAAAAACTCTTTTATGTCAATTTTGACACTATTAAATAGTTGATTTTTGTGAAACTCACAACAGAATGATTAATTCGAAAAAAGTTAATTAAATCAATCCTAATATGTCATATTATCCTATAAAATTAGTTTAATTCATTAAAAGTTTAATATTATATTTATTTGGGTATTTATAATATCAATTATTTTGATTTTTCACTATTATAGTAATTACTACATCATCATTGTGTCATAAATAAATTAAATTATTTAATGTCTAAAAATTATAAATAAAATATCATTATGTAGGAAATAATTTTATATTTCTAAGGAATATTTATAATCTAAAATCCAACATATATAACCCTATGTACAAATTGTTTTGCTAAAATATATATTCTTGTGTCATTTTTGTATTCATTTTAACTTAATTAAAATAAAGTGTCCCTATCACCTACAAGTGGCACCATGGGGTCCCCAAATAGACCCAAAGATGCCTATGGTCGAACATGTATCAAAAAATAAGTCTAGGATACGTTTTAGGGTAATTTAGTGTTATTATAATATTATTTGTTTAACCCTTATTTACCGGATTTACCCTTAACCATGGTAAATAAAATATTTACCGCAGTAATTATTCAAAATGTCTAAAGATAAAAGTTACCTATTTACACATTTTGAACATCCTGATTCAAAATATGGAATCCATTTTTCTAAATTCAAAACAGAGAAGTGGCATAAATTAATTTAAAATTAATTCCCGCTGTCAAAACAAAAAGCGTGTTTTTAAAGAGATAATAACTATCAAAAGATTGACACTTGTTTATTTTCGGTTTAATTGTAAAATTATGTCCAATGACCAAAATTATAATAAATGGTAAAAATATATTCTAAATATACTTTAAAACCACTCAAATTCATAATTTATCACTATTAATTATTTTGATTAAAAAATTTGTTTTTAATTAAAATTTAGTAATTTTCACTATTCATCAAAATATGAAAGTTATCCAAAAAGTACCAAAATTTCACCTTAGGCTAAATTCAATACTCTGAATCCAAAAATGAAGTCCATTTTGAAATATAAAATATATATAATTTCAAAACGTAGGTATTACTATTCATAACGGCTAGTTTGATTGGTTGTGGTGTGTTAGAACTCGAAGTTGCGTACAACACACACTACTGTATTATTCAAAGGAAAGTGTACCGTGGAAGCTTGGGATGTTTCATTTTAAATTTTTTGATGTCCTCATTTAGTCAAAAAGTTTAAAATATTGTATTTAAAAAAATTTCACTATTAAAAGTTGATAAAAGTGCAATACTGAAAATGAATCTGTTCTTGCATTATGTCTAAGAAACTCATAATATGGATTCTAAAATTATAAGGATTATATAAAGTTTAACATTTAGTTAATACTATTCATAACCTCTTTTGAATGGACTTTTTTTGGTAAGTCATGGTGTGATTGAACTCGGTGTTGCGTGTAGTGCAAGTTATTGAATTATTTTGAAGAAATAACACACTATGAAATCTTGGGGCGTTACATTTATTCCCTATTTAGGAATAAAAACTACATTGGGAATGTTTAAATAACTATGTATTGCTGGATTCTCATCCATATGAGATACGTAGTGAACCGAGGTGTAATTCCATGGTCCAGCCACAATATTCCCTTTTTTCATCAGAATCACTTCAATTCCTTGATGCATGACTCTAAACTACACAACATAATATTGATTCAAAGGAAACAAGGAAAGTATCCATTTTACATTTGAGTCAGATCTATGTAAAGGACTCTAAATTCATTACCAATATTGATTAAATTATTTTTCATATTCATTGGTCATTACCACCTTCCATATTTCACACTCTTAATCTTGAATTTTTTTAGATCTTCATAATATTTCTTATAGTTTCTGGTGACAGAGTTTCTAATATCTAAGAACTCTTTTTCTAACTATGCAGTACATGCCCCAATGTGGCCTTCCATAAGTTTCCTACATTACAGGTCTATTAGTCAAAATATTCCACTCTTTGGCTATGCAACATATGCCCCAGTTTTCCATGCATAATACAACACCCATAACAAGTTTTCCAATAATGGTAATTTCATTCTTGGTTAAAGTGTCTTTTTCTCCTTACAAATTTGATAACAATATACAAGAATATGTATTTTAAAGCAGTCATTCATATATATTTGTCCCATTACCTTTCTATCAATCTGAAATTCTTCAAGACCATGGTTTACACATTTCCCTCTCTATGTGTTAAATACAATATAAAATGATCATGGATCACTTGACCACACATCACATACTTCTTCCATTTCTGATCCTAGTATTATGAATTTAAAAAATATAGACACAATACTTCCTAAATTTGGGAGAGACCATTGTAGAAAACATATTCCCTTGATTCTTTGGAAATAATGATTGAAATACCCTATCTATATTCAGGTACCTTTCTTCATAAACCAAACTCTATGCTTTGTAAAATATTAATCTTCATAAAATTTCTTCAGCTTTTACCAATAGAATGTCAAAAATTTTAGAGATCTTTTTCCTGACTATGCAGTATGTTCCTTTAGGTGGCCTTGCATAATTTTCCTAAATAACAAGCATTCCAGTCAAAAAATGTTACTATTTGGATATGCATCATATTCCCCAATTGTACCGGCATAATACAATCCTGATAATGGGTTTTTTCAAATAATGGTAACTTTGTTCTTGGAAAAGTCTTCTTCTAATTCCTTTAGTCCTTTTCTCCAATATCATTATTCAGCTTCTGAAATTATAAAATCACATTTTACAATTCTTCCCTTCCATACCTAAATATGGTAATATATTTACAAACAAATAATCAATAAATTGGGAGATTCTGATACCTTTGGTCAAAGATAAAGACCTTAAATTAGGGCCACATAATTTCCTCGCTGTATGAATCAAAACATCACATTATAATTTATTCACTACATGACATAAAACTACATAGTATATTATCCTCATTGCATAACATAAAACTATACAGTACAATGTCTTCATTGCATGACTTCAAATTGCACAGTACAATGTACTCACTGCATGTCATAAAACTACATAGTATAATGTCTTCACTGCATGAATTAAAACATCACAATATAATTTCCTTACTACATTACATAAAACCGTATAACATGATATCAGAAATTCTCCTTTTTTAAAAAGTTAAACCATTCCTTATAAGTGGTTTTCCTATTCATGACATATTTCATCTTTGATGACACTTTATTCTAAAATCCCTTTCCATGGAAAAAACAACCAATGTGGTCTTGATTCACCCAAATATGATTTTCATTTTTCTATTAATAATAAAATGTTAAATTCATGAGAGATCATTTTGGTTGACAATGAAGTATGTGACCTGAGGTGGCCTTGCATAATTTTCCTACATAACAGGTCTGGTAGTCAAAAGATTCCACTACTTGGCTATGCAGCATATGCCCCAATTCGGCCTACATAATATAGCCCCCATAACGGGTTGGTCAAATAATGGTAACTTTGTTCTTGGAAGAGACTTCATTTATGTTTATACAAGTTTTATATTTGGTGACTATAAAAAATCATGACTCAAGATTCCCCTTGGAAATATTTAAAGTATAATAGAGAAATTGTTAGCCACTGAGTTTTCTATGGGATCTAATTTTAAAATTTATGGTCAAAGCTGTTGGACCTTAAAAAGTATCCATTTCTAGTCCCACATGCATGACTCTAAACATCCAACAACAAGATACGTGGTACTTACCAGATTGGGAACCCGCAAAGGGAACTATGGACAAAAGTTGAGTCACAGCTCACTAAACATACATTTATTTATGATTTAGGTAATATTGTGCAATAAAAAATCAAAAGATACAAATTTTGTGGGGTTTTATGTATAAACCTAGTAAAAATAAAACTATGCTCACTAGGCCCCATGGCTTATAAAAAAGTTAGAGCATCCTTCCAGATAGGAAGTAGCTCAGAATCTAACCAAATGATGTTGGAAGGAGTCACAGTTACCTACTTTTACCTTATAAAAAGATTCTTTTCATTCCGAATGAATCAAATTATGGGGGGGGGGGTTATGTAGACACCATGAAATGTCTCCCATTCACTTTTCCCCAAATTATTGTCAACTAGGCTTGAGACGTTCACAGTGTGACTCTACATTTATCATGGGGGTCAGTGACGGTAGCGGAACCGGGCCAAAAGGCTGGGACCGCAGTCCGGTAGAGATCCGAAGCAGAGGTGTGGGGGTTCAGCCCCTGCAGTATGGAGACATTAATTCGGATAAGTCTCTAAAGACGCACCCAATGTACCTGCGTGAAAACACATGCACACCACCATGTTGGATATTAATGAATCTATTATTATGGACAAGTACTCAAAGTGGGGCCCCAGTTATGCCAAATCACCAGTGGTGTGCACGCCTACTTGGGCTCTACCCATCTGGTGTGCAGTCACTTGCGTGCCACAATTCCGGCATGCATCCCACCTGCGCGACCAAGTTCCTTTCACCCAGGGTCTTATTTTTGCCTATTAATATACCATTGGGGCATTCATTTGTATAGATGAATTTCCCTGAATTCTAATTGTTGCTATGTTCTCCCTAGTGCGTTTTCCAAGTCTTCTGAAACTTTCAAGGTAGTTCATTAACACCAAAAGCATAGGAATTCAATGAGGATCATATGACTTAAGCCCTTTTAGAGTTTGAAATTCATAACACTTGCGTGCCTAAAGTGCCCAACCTCCTTGTACCAGAAACACATGGGAACCACCTATTCCTCTTTCAAGAACATGAGCACCCCACTTCTGGGAATACCTATGAATACTCTTGAAGGCTTCAGTCCGGTCTCTCCCATGTATTAACATCCAGGTTATTCATCCCTCAAGTGAACATAGAGTCGCCAAAGCCAACTTGTGCACCCATACTGATACGCCGGTGCCAACCTAGGTGCCCCTCTTTGATTCACCTACTATCTTATGTCTACAATCCATTAATACCTCATCAAATACATTCATGGAAAAGATTATTCTTCATTGGATCCCTTTTCTGAAGGAGATTCTATTGAAAACTCCACCAAAAACTCCTCAATTATCAAACCTTTGTGAAATTCACGTCATTGTGCCTCCTATTTGGGTTTGTATATCTCCATTAAGAGGATTTCCACACTTGTTTCACAATGGGTTTAGGATTTGTGGAGTGTTTGTGGGTTTGTATATCCACAGTCACATGGAACTTTCTCCCAAGAATAGTGTTTGGAGGTTTCCAGTTTGGAGGATTAGGGTTTGGGTTATGTACTCCCCTTTTGGTCTCTAAGACCTGGAACCTCATGTCTCCAGTAGGTAAGGTACAATTAACATTTTCTTTTCCATGAAAGTAAAGGATAACTCTCCCTCCCCTATTGAGGCCCACTAGGTAACCATCCTTGTGTAATCCCCTAACATTTAAAGTTGGAGGTTGCAGTTTTTCTCCTCTATACTTCCTTCACCTTTAGTCCTTCCTTAAATTGGACCCTTTTCCAATGTAAAGTGAATGGAGGAAAGTATCATTGCATCACCCTCTTCAAAATTCACCTCTCCCTTGTCCACTCTCACCGACATAGGTGCGCCCAATTCCACTAGAGGAGGAAGAAAAGTGTGGGTGACTTTGTTGAATCTTTGACATCTTCTTGTTTCTCACAAGGAGCATGACCCACATGGATTTAGGGATTTTTTATGACCATAAAGTTTTAAAAATACACTTTAACTAAGAGAACTATGATTCCTGTTCAAAATAGGATATTAAGGATGCCTACTTGAATGCCCGAGCTCAAAAGTGTACCCTTCCAAAAGGGATCACCCAATCATGTACCCTCAAATGGGAAGTTTCCATGCATAATCCACATATTGAATGTACTATGAGAACTATAATTCCCACCATAATTGGGATATATAGGAATAATTCTTAGGGATCTAGGTCAATGGATATCCTCTTTAGGAATCCAACCCTAATTCCCTTAATCTAGGAATCATCTTTAAGAGTAAGCCCCAAAATTAAACCCCCAAATTATCAAGGCATCTTTTTCAAGAAGTAATCTGAAACTAATTTCTCTCAATGGACTAAACTCTCATTTGAGATTCATTGAACTATGTGGGATTTGATTCCCGTCTAAATGAAATACATAGGAAAAATCTTTGAGGTTCAAACCCAACACTTCAAATCAACAATGTTCTCCTTGGGCCATATTCCCAAACATGGTCTAGTGTTACATGGAAACCCATATTATTTCCAAGTTCCTTGGGCTTCTTATAGATAAATCCCACACCAACCCTTGACTGGGCTTATTTCTCTTATATTTCCTTACCACATGACATTAAAATTTACTGTGATGTCCTTATCACATGACCTTAAAAGGTATGATTTGTCCCATTAAGAGGCGTTGAACAATGTGGGTTCTGATTCCTTTCACAAGGATATGTATGTAGCCTATTTATGGGTACAATCCCAAGATTAAAACAAACCTTTTACTCCCTTTACAACAAAAAAATCCAGATTTCCCCACTAAGTTTCTTAAAAACCAGTATCATCGTAACGATGATTAAAAAAATATCTAAATAGTACATGAGAGGATACCATTGATGGAGAACCTCTAATACATAAGGATATCTCCATTAATGAAGAACCTCAAATACATAGGAATGATTCTAAATTTCACACGTGTTAAGAAGTGATTGGAAATTACATGGGAAAAATATATTATACCTGATGAATTAATAAGGTTTCATGAAAATATCTTAAATTTATAAAGAGAGTCTTGGAGGAGAGAATAATTCCCCACAAAAGGGTGCGATAAGTTCAACCTACCATGCTCTCAACCAATTCATGTTCTTAAGTATCATAAAGTTCAAACTTAAAGAACGTCTGCCTTTGGAAAGCATGTCCCTTTTGGATAATGAAATGTTGGATTCTTCCAATTCCATCAATAAGTCCAATAGAAACCACCTAGAATCATTGATTCTTAAACTATAACACACATTCCAAGGAACCACGAAACTGGTTTGTGTGTACATGAAACTATCAAAGAGATTAAATTTATTTAAAAATAAATATATCAATAATTCTTTGGGTGTTACATTTTTCCCTCCCAATAAATATCTTTCGTGAAATTTAGATAATTTCTTCCCATTAAGATATTTGGGTGGTGTTCATAATAATTTGTTATGTTCCCACATCACCTCTATTGTCTTATGGTTTTTTCAAAGTACCTTCAATAGATGAGTTATATAATTCCTAAACATATGTTACTTATTTTAAAGAATCTAGATATGATCTTCATAGTAAAAAATATTGGGTTCCAATTTTATTTCTTCATAGGTGAGAACATGAGTTGGATCTGTCATGTACTTCTTTAATAAGGGACAAAGAGCATATCATGTACTTTAGAGAGACATAGTGGAATCGCTAATCCGTAATCCACATATCCAACACTTTATATAATTTCAAAAGGATTGATGTACCTGGGGATTATTTCTCTATCCATTTTTTACATTATAATTACCTTTCATGGAGGCAATTTAATGAAAACATGATCTCCTACTTGAAATTAAAAATATTTCATTTAGTTATCAGAATATCTCTTTTTCCAACCATGATCTACTTTGATAAGGGTTTAAATAGTCCATAGCTTGTTTGTTGTCTCCTTCATAAGTTCTATTCCAAAGATATTCCTTTCACTAACATTGTCCCAACAAGATTGAGTAAGATATCTCTTTCTATATAATGCTTCATACAGTGCTTTTTAAGTACTTCAATGGGAACTATTTTTATTATTTTAATCCATAAAAAGTAAATAAGAGTCCCACATACCATGAAATTATAGTGATCCTGACCTCAACATGTATTATAATGTTCATATAGACCTCTCAGACTATCGATCAGTTTGAAGGTGATAAGAAGTGATAAATATCATAATCCTTCTGAATACCTTACCATAATTTTGATGTCAATTATAGATCATGATTAGACACAACTAAAATATTTTCATCATGAATTCAAAAAAATCATTAATATAGATCTTTGCAAGGTTATTGGGAGGTGAATATTCTCTTATCAGGAGGAAATGACCGAATTTTGTGAGGCAATCAACAATAATCCATATTACATAATTCTTCCCATAAGTCATTGGAAATATAGTGAAAAATTCCATAGTAATGTCATCCCATTTTCATATAAGAATAGGTAGGGGTGAAATACTTCTCTAGGATACCATCTCTCAACCATGACTTATTAATAAACTAAACATCTTGAAACATAATTAATAATTTCATTCTTTATATTATCCCTTAAAAAAATTTCCTTCAAATCTGTATATAGCTTGGTTCTACCATGGTGTATAAAGAAATTCAATACGTGAGTGTCACCGAATAATTCCATTTTCATATTAGATACATATTGAACACTAAGTCTATTCCTTAACATAATAATCTCATCTTGAAAAACGAATTTGTTCAATTTACCGCCATTCATGACTTTAATTTTCCTTTGAAAATTCACATCATCAGGTTGAGAACATTTTATCTGTCCAAACAAAACTATTTTAGTAATCATATAAGAAATGAGTGATGTTTGACATTCCTTAATATTTCCCATAACCATCTTTATAGAATCTATGAACATAGGAACCCTCTCATTCATCATTTCTTATTGGAAATCATATCCATCTAGTTTAAGGGATATGTTCACTTATTTTACTTTCCTAGGTGGAAATGTACTGAGAAATTACATTCACTAAGATGCTCAAGGAAACTCCTTTTCCTCTTGTTGATAACTTTCTTTAAATATATGTCTTTAAAAATATTGTGATCTGTATATATCTCACACCTTTCACCATAGTGAAAATGTCTACATATATTCAAGGAAAATATTATGGATTCCAACTCAAGATCAGGGTTTTAATGGTTTTGTTCATGAATATTTACCTTCCAAGATGTATAAGAAATGAATTAATAATTATTCAAAATAGTAAAACCATATAACTTATTCAATGCATCACTATATATGACAAATCAATCGTTTCCATATGTTAAATTCTAAATTTTATCATTTTCCAATATCATTTTCAATTAATCAAGACATTTTCCCATTCCTTTTTCAATATGAACTTAACCACTTTGCGTGTAATCTTAGTTATCATCATAGACAACATGGTAAAATTTTGAACAAATAACCCATAATAACCTGAAAAATCAATTAAACTACATACCATTGTTATTTTTATTGGTATATACCATTCATGGACTACTGTTATCTTGGAGGGATCAACTATGATCCCTTCTTTTATGACAATATGGCCAAGAAAAGAAACTTTATAAAGCCCGAATTAAAAATTACAAAAACTTCCAATATTACTCTATTGTTCTAAGAGTCTTATGAATTATCCAAAAATGATTCTCATGATCCTCTAATCCCCTATAGTACAACAAGATGTCATCAATAAAAAATACAAAAAATCATCAAGATATTCATTGAATACTATATTCATTGGAACCATAAAGATTAATGGTGATTTATTAAATCCAAATGTAAGTATTGTAATCTCATAATGTCCATAACTCATATTAAATTGTTTATTTTTAATATCTTCTTTATTTACATCAAATTTTTGATACCCATAATGATGTTAAATATTTTAAAAATATTTATCGCTCTGATTTTTACTAAATAAATCATAAAATTTTGGTAGAAGATGCTTTTTATTTATTATAATATCACTATTTTTCCTATAATAAATGCATGACTTCATAGATATATTTGTTTTTATAATGAAAAGTACTGGGGATATCCAAGGTGAATCACTACATAAGATTAATCCATTATCATGAAACTCCTCTAGTTTTTTCTTAAACTCCACTAATTCCATATTGTCCATTCTATACAGAGTCAATGATATTGGTCATACATAGGATATAAAATCAATGTAAAACTCATACTCAAACTCTAGTGGATTACCAAGTAATTACATAGGAAATAAACCAGTATATTCCTATACAATAGGTACATCCTCATTCTAAACATTACCGTTATCATCTGTAGGGTGTGTCTGCTATTCTTCTCAAATAATCTCATTTATAATAGATACTTGGTGAAGATATATACATGATAGATATGATGAATTATTAGCTATAAAGACAATGAATTCCACATATTCATCGCAAATCATAATTTCCTTCCCTATGTAATTAAAATTTTCACCATAGTTTTAAAATCAATCCATACCATGAATTACATGAAAATCAGCCATAAATATAATAATGAATTCATCAAATAGGGAATTTTTATGTGTCATAAATGGAACCGAATGGCAAAAAATTATCTTGGTGAGACTTATTATGGTATTATATTACTAATGAATCCATTTTTATGGTTTTGAGGAAATATCTGATTTTCTTGGAAAACAAGGAAGACATAAAAGAGTTTGAGGATCTATAATCAGTAAATAATTGGTTAAATTTAAAGATATAACTAAGGTACCTTCCACTATATCCTGAGGAACCTCAACCTCAGCTGTTGTGATCACAAAATTATAGACTTGTTCTCATGTCCTTTTATTGAAAATTGTGTTAAGGTGTAGTGACTTGGGTTTTGGACCTATTAGAATTTAGAATATTTTTATTAATAATTCCAGAGCAAGGCATGAAGATGAAAATAGATTATGTGGCCTGGTGTGCCCGGAATTAATTTTATAAAAATTGTTGAGTCAATAAGGTTTACCTTATGACTTTTCCATTCCTTCTTGTTTTGAAAATCACAAACACCTTATCTTTAAGAAAATTTATTTTATAAGGAAAATCACTTTTATAAGAAAATTGCTTTTATAAGGAAAATCGCTTTTATAAGGAAAATCAATTTTATAAGGAAAATCGCTTTTATAAGGAAAATTGCTTTTATAAGGAAAAATCACTTTTATAAGGAAAATCGCTTTTATAAGGAAAATTTCTTTTATAAGGAAAACTACTTTTGTAACAAAAATTATCCTTATCATATTTTCATCCATATATTTCTAAAGTATAAGATTCAGATTCATTTCTCTATTCTCGGAATCGTTTGAAACTTTGATATGAAGCATTCCGTTTTAGGTTCCGAATTCTGGATGAGAACTGTAATAAAGTTCTACTCCGAATTCTGGATACGAATTCACATTATGAATTATGATGACGAATTCTCATTACAAATTTTGATGATGAATTCTCATTACGAATTCTGATGACGAATTCTCATTCCGAATTCACCTATTAAACAGAATCTGATCATCTTTGTTTTATACACTCCGAATTTATTTAGACTCTGAAAATTATTTTTGGTTAGACTTCGAACCTTCACTCCGAATTTTTTTGTTATACTTAAAATGATGTCGTACATTCTGTTACACTTGTTTTGTTATAAAACTATGTCGTACATTCTCTTACACTTGTTTTGTTATAAAACGATGTCGTCTATTCTATTATAAACTAACCGTTGGTTTAGTTACACGTGTACATGTCCCTCCATTTTTAAGGAAAATATGACCATTGGAAGGGAGGCTGACCTTGCCTATAAATGGGATCTCATTTGAAAGAGCTCAAGAGAAGAATAGAGAGAAGTTGATCGATCTAGAGACCAAACGCTGCTAAGGTGATTTATAGAGAGAGAAATCTTTTCATGCCTTGTGCGTACTGAACCGCTCATTCAGTTTTTTCTTCATGCGACTCCGAATGTTGGTGATTACATTCAAGGACTTCTGGGGATAGGAAGATAGAGGTTTCCAACACCTTAAAGTTGAGGGCTTCCTTGCTGAAGAAGACAGAGGTTTCCAACACCTTGAAGTTGAGGGCTTCCTTGTTGAGGAAGACAGAGGTTTCCAACACCTTGAAGTTGAGGGCTTACTTGCTGAGGAAGACAGAGGTTGCCAACTACCTTGAAGTTGAGGGCTTGCGAGGATAGCAAGACAGAGACTCCGATCTTCGTATCGAGGGCTTACCCTGGTGTGGGTAAGACAGACTTTCTTGAAAGTATAAATTAAGGGACCTTTATCTAAGGGTGTTGGATACCCTTCTCTTTGGGTTAAAATACTTATATCTTGTTACTTGTAGTTCTACTACTTGTTTGTTTCCTCTGCATATTGTATTGGAAGGAAAGTATAACTTTCTTATACTTCTTTACTTGTACTCTATTCCATTTAGATTCTATATTCTATAAGGTAGAATCTCATATTGTAATCTTTTGTTAAGTTTCAATTTCCGAAACCATATTTCCGAAACCTACTTTCAGAATCTCTTTCCAGTTTTAAGAAAGTTCATAGGACTTGAAGTTTATAACTTCATTCCTTATTACAAGTTTTTCATTTGGTTTTAAGTGGTGTTGTGAATTTTCTTAGTTTAACTTTGTTAAACTTAGCTCTTTCCTTTTCTTAAGGAAAACATAGTTATTCGTAACTAACTTTAAAGGTTTCAAAGGAATTTTTAAGGTATACAATTCACCCCCCTCTTGTATTTTGAGCATCTACATCATTATTTCGATCCTACATTTGGTATCAGAGGAGGTCTCTGAAATACTTGTACTCACTTATAAGTTTTTCTTGCTCACTTTATCATTCTGAACTTTGTCATTCCGAACTTTCTCATTCCGAACATTGTTATTATGAATTTTTCTTTTCTAACAAGTTTGTGTGGCGAAGGTTATTTTAAGTATGGAAGGAATTAATGTTGGTTCCATTGATAATCTAAATCCTACAAGACCACCAATCTTTGATGTTAATGATTATTAGTGCTGGAGATATCGAATGAAGACTTTTGTTATCAATACTGTAGTGGACTACTTTGTTATGCTTACTGGAGATTATAAAATTCCTGATAAGGAAGTTAGAACTTTTACTAACCAGGAAAAGAAAGAGTATCAACTCAATTATAAGGTACGCAATACTTTACTTTGTTCAATGACTAGAAATATATATATCCAAATTTCTTCTTGTGAAGCAGCTAATTGTATCTGGAAGAAGTTAGAGGCTACACACTTTGGAACTTCTAAAGTGATTGAAACTAGGAGAGCTATTCTTAGAGCTGAATATCATGGCTTCAATTTTCCTTATGGAGAACCAATATGTAAAGTTCAACAGAGGTTTATGACTATCGTCAATAGTTTACAGTCTATGGGAGAGAAAGGGTTAGATGATGAAGCACTTGTGGATAAGATAATTGATATCATGCCAAATGAGTGGGAATCCAAAAGAACTGCTATAGATGAGAACAGGAAGGTCACTCAAATTTCTCTTGATGAGTTATTTGGAACTCTTCTCCAACATGAAACCAGTATGAAGAGAGATGCCGACAACATCAAAAAGAAAAATGGTAGTGGTACTGTTGCTTTTACAACAACATCAAATCATATGAAAGCCAATACTCCTAAGAGAGTAACCAGATCCAAGTCTAAGAAGATAGTTGTTCAATCAGATTCTAGTGAAAGTGAAATCTATGAAAATGAATTAGCAAATCTTGCTCTAAGGATGAACAAGATAGCTGGTCAGAAAAATTTCCAATCCAAGTAGAAGAAAAAGGACAGGAAAGATAAGAAAGATGGAGAAGTTACTTGTTAAGAATGCAAGAGAGCTGGACATATTAGACCATATTTCCCTTTACTCAAAAAAAAAAGAAAGGAAATAAAGGCATTCATACAGGAACAGAAAGAAGTATTATAAAGCCAAATCTAAGAATGTACTGAAAGCTAGTGACACCTGGAGTGCCAGTGGTGGTGATTCTTCAGATGAATCTTCTGAATATGAATCTTCAGGACAGAAGAATCTTGGTCTTATATCCAGATTACCTATTGATAACCATTGTTTTATGGCTAAGGTATGAAATGCTGAATCATTGACCAATGTTTCATTAAATTCTAATGATAGTAAGTATTATAACTCTTCTGATGAAGAATCTGCTTCTGATGAAGAAAATACTTTACCTACTTATGAAGAAGTCTCTAGGTTTGATGAACTTCTTGAGATTGAGAATTCTAAACTCAATAAGAAACTTGATATGGAAAAATCTAGGAATTCTATTCTTACAAAAGAGATATCAGATCTTTCTAAAGATCTTGATAGGAAAAAATGATGATTTTTAAAGTATTTCAAAAAATCTTGAGGAAGAAAGTTCTGAGAAGAACAAACTTTCTAAAGAGTTATAAAAATTAATTTCTAAGAAAAATGTTTTCAAGGCTAGCTCTAGTTCTAAAACTAATGATATTGAGGAAAAAATCATGGTTATAAAACTCAAGTCCGAAATGTTTTCCTTAAAGAAGTGTTTATCAAAATTTACCCATGGTAAGGAAAATTGTGGTAAAATTTATTCCCAAATACGACCTTTAAGAAATAAATCCGGATTTGGTTATACCCATGAAAAACCAATTTTTAGTAACAATTATTTTGTTCCTCAAAGTGCCTAATTTTGTACTAAGGGTCAATGTGGTGGTCACTGGGAAAAAAATTGTTCCTTAAACAAAACCCAATCTTTAGGATTTCACAAAGCTTACTTTTCTAAGAAGATGTGGGTTCCTAAAATTATGTTATCTAGAAATCTTGGATCCAAACAAGTTTGGATTCTGAAAGTCTAATTTTCTTCTTGATTTCAAAAAAAATAAAGAGAGTACCAGCAAAAATACATGGTACAGGGATAGTGGATGTTCCTGGCACATGACTGGTAACAAAATATATTTTGAAAAGATTATCAAAATGAATGGAGGAAAGGTAACTTTCGGAGATAATTCTAGGGGAGAGATTGTTGGTATTGGAAATATTGTTCTTCTAGTTAAAACCTTGATTTCAAATGTTGTTTTTATTAAGGGTCCTAAGCACAACCTCATTAGCATAAGTCATTTATGTGATGAAGGTTACCTTGTGAATTTTAGGAATGATAAGTCCTTAGTTCACAATTCCAAGGAAGAATTTATTCTCTCAGCCAATAGGCAAGAGAATGTTTACACCTTAAATTTAGAAGACCTTAGGAGCCAAGATTTACCTTGCCTAAGTGCAATGGAAGATCATTCCTGGTTATGGCATAGAAGACTAGGTCACTGTAACCTTAGAAACCTATGTAAACTCTCTAAGAAGAAACTAGTTAAGGATCTACCGGAGCATAGATTTGATTCTTCTAAATTTTGTGATCCTTGTCAATATGGAAAGAAACATAAATCTAGTTTTAAATCAATAGGTGAAGTCTCAACAACTGATGCATTTCAGTTAGTGCACATGGATCTTTTTGGTCCAATACAAACTGGAAGTATTGGTGGCAAATACTATGTGTTTGTTCTGGTTGATGATTACACTAGATTTACTTGGGTTTATTTTCTAGAAAGGAAGTCTAAAGATTTTTCTTGTTTCAAAAGTTTTAGAGCTCAAGTTAAAAATGAGAAAAACCTTCCATTGAAAACTATTCATAGTGATCATGGAGGAGAATTTCAAAATTCTGATTTCGAAACTTTTTGTAGTAAAAAAGGTATTACTCACAATTTTTCAGCACCTAGAACTCCTCAACAAAATGGTGTTGTTGAGAGAAGAAATAGAATTCTTCAATAGATAACTAGAACCATGTTGAGTGAATATTCTATAGCCAGACATATCTGGGCTGAAGCTATAAGTACTGCTTGCTATACTATAAATCAAGTTTTGATTAGACCGTTTCTTAATAAAACTCCTTATGAGTTATGGAATGGTAGAAAACCAAGACTATCCTACTTAAAGGTTTTTGGTTGCAAAGTATTCATTTTTAATACTAAAGATAACTTGCATAAATTCGCATCAAAATCTATTGAAGGAATTTTCTTAGGTTATTCCACAACTTCTCAGGCTTATAGAGTTTTTAATAAAACTACTTGTACTGTTGAAGAAACAGTACATGTAAAATTTGATGAGTCTGATCCTTTTGTTTTTAAACCATCCCAGCCTACATCCTCGGATGTGTTTTCAAAAACTGATTGTCAACCTTTGATAGAAGAATCTTCTGATAAGGATAATGTTCAAGAAGATACTTCTGAAACATTTACCCCGGAAGACTTTCTACCCTATGTTGATGAACAAGCTTTTCAAAACCCAAATCAGGTGTTTCTTAAGAATCATCCTAGTGATAGTATCATTGGTGATGTAAATAAACCTGTAAGGACTAGAAGTTCCTTAAGAAATGAAGTATAACATCTAGCATTTCTTTCCCAATTAGAACTTAAAAGCAATGATGAAGCTTTAGGTGATGATGATTGGATCAAAGTCATGCAAGATGAACTAAATTAATTTGAAAGGAATAAAGTTTGGACTTTGGTTGAAAGACCTAAGGAAACTTCTGTTATTGGAGTAAAATGAGTTTTCATAAATAAATGTTATGAAAATGGAGTCATAGTATGAAATAAATCTAGACTTGTTGCTAAAGGCTATAATCAGCAAGTGGGAATAGACTATGAAGAAACCTATGCTCCAGTAGCCAGACTTGAATCTATCCGTATTCTACTTGCCTTTGCAGCATTATTTAATTTTAAACTTTTTCAAATGGATGTGAAATGTGATTTTCTTAATGGTTATGTTCAAGAGGAAGTTTTTGTTGAACAACCTCCTAGCTTTGAAGATACAAAACATCCTGATTATGTTTTTAGACTTACAAAAGCTCTGTATGGCCTTAAACAAGCCCCACGAGCATGGTGTGATAGACTCACTGGATTTTTGCTTCAAAATAACTATGTTAAGGGAAATGCAGATCCAAACATTTTTATAAAGAAAGATAACAAAAATGTTTTGATTGTTTAAATTTATGTTTATGACATCATATTTGGTTCAACTCAGCAATTTTTAATTGACTCTTTTGCAAGTCTAATGAAATCTGAGTTTGAAATGAGTATGATGGGTGAGTTAACTTTTTTCCTTGGTTTTCAAATTTCTCAAAAACCAGAAGGGACCTAAATATCTCAACATAAGTATATTAAAGATCTTTTTAAAAATTATGGTTATGACAACACTAAGAGTATAATTACTCATATTGGTACCTCAAACTCTTTAGATCTTGATGAAGCTGGGAAACCAGTAGATCAAACATCTTTTAGAGGTATGATAGGAAGTTTACTTTACTTAATAGCTAGTCGACCAGACTTAATGTTTTCAGTATGTTTATGTGCAAGATATCAATCCAATCCTAAGGAATCTCACTTAAAGGAAGTAAAAACAATTTTTCGCTACCTTAAGGGAACCATGGATCTAGGATTATTTTATACTTATGGAAATGATTTTGTTCTAAAAAGATTTTCTGATGCTGAATTTGATGGATTTATAATGGATAGAAAAAGTACATCCGGAACTTGTCATTTCTTAGGAGATTCATTAGTTTCTTGGTCCTACAAGAAGTAACATTGTGTAGCACTCTTCACTGCTGAAGCTGAATATGTAGCAGCTGGAAGTTGTTGTGCTCAAGTGTTATGGATGCAACACACACTCACAGACTATGGCTAGAGTTTTACTAAAACTCAAATTTTTTGTGATAACACAAGTGCCATTGCCCTTAGTAAGAACCTTGCACATCACTCTCGTGCAAAGAACATAGATATTAGGCATCACTTTCTTAGGGATCACACACAAAAAGGATATATCATTCTTTAGATTATCGGAACACAAGATCAGCTTGCTGATATTTTCAAAAAATCTTTGCCTTCTGATAGATTTGAATACATTAAATAGAAGTTAGGAATGATAATCGTAAGGTAATCCTTATTAATTAACTGTCTGTTGAAAAAGTCTCCTTACAGTAATAAACTCTTTTTCATAGGGGGAGTACATTTGTTTGTTAGAGTAACTAAGTTTTTTCAATGTCTGTTTTCAAACTTTTCGGAACTAAAATTACGGAATGGAAATTTCCAGAACTGAAATTTCCAAAATAGATATTTTTGTATAGAAAAACTCTGGAATGGAAATTTTCGCATTGAAAACTATCAGAATGGAAAATTTCATACTAGTATTTCCATAACGATATTTTCTTACCGATACTTTCATAATGAGTTTTTCATTTTTTTAACTTTTGTAATGAAATTTTCATACTGAAATCCTTATAATGTTTTTCTTACTAAGTTTTTCGTACTGAGTTTTTTTTTCATAGTGAGTTTTGCATTTTTTTCCTTAGTTATTTTTTTTATATTACCCATTAAGAATAATCCTCCTAAACCAATCCGAAAGGTATGATTTCCTTACTCAAGTTTTCATAGTCATACTTTACTTGCTGACATTTTCTTATATTTTTTTTTCGGATTATAGTTTTCTTAACTTTTTGTTTTAATAAAAACCTCAAAAGATCGGATTCAAGTTTTCTTGAGAATTGGATTTTAACCGTCAGATCTGATCTCAGCTTGTCACAATCGTTCTATCAACTGAGGAAGTTGAACCGTCTTCTCGTTGCCTATATAAAGGGGACCCCAAATGGTTGTCCCACATCGGTTTTCAAGCTCCAACATCCCGACGCTCTGCCTCTCCATTTTAAATCTGTTTCGAACTTCATCTTTCTCTGTTTCGAACTTCTCAGAGGTCTTCAGATCTGAATGTCTGTGGAAGTAGCTTCTCAAGACATGTCTTCCTATAAACCGTTTTCGAAGTGGTTAGTATATTGAGAAAGGTTGGTTCATCCAGATTTCTTCAACAAGTATGATTCTTTTATATCCAAGAATATTATGCTCAATGGATGGGAAGATGTTGCGGTGTCTAAGCCCGGGAATCAAGATGATGTTTTTTCGGATTTTCTTGTAGAGTTCTATGAGACAGTTTCCTTTCTTAAGGAAGATGGTAGAGAGAAGTTGTCATTTAAGTCTTATGGAAAGACTTATAAACTTTCTTATGACAAGGCAGCCAGCTTGGTAGGGCTGAAGAATGAAGGAGAAGCTGAGTTTATTTCTCATGTTTTGTCGGATTCAAAGGAAAGATTCGACAAGGAAAAGGCTTTGGAAACTCTCGGACTGTCAGATGAAAAGGCTCTGAAGATTACTTCTCTGTCTACAAATTTCTAGATTCTAGAGTTATGGGTACAAGGTCTTATAGTACCGAGAAAGGGTGACAAAGATAGTTTGAAGAAGAGCGAGATCTATATTCTAGATTTTATGATAAATCTGAGGAAGTTTAACCTGATGAAACACATTCTTATTACCCTTGAGAATGTTAAGAAAGGGAATTTGAGAGCTCAGATCATAATTTATCCAGCAATCCTCTCAAAGTTGATAGTTCAGTGCCTTGAGTCTTTCAAGTAGGCTTGCATGTCTAAGCCAAGAGTTTGCAAGATCATATTGGTGAGTGATGGTACTCTCAAAAGGATGGATGTAGATTTTGACAAGAAGTCTGGTCAGTTTATTGATTTACCTACTCAAGAAGAAGCGGTTCCGAAAGTTGCTGATCCGGAATCTTCTAAATCAGTAAAGAAGTGAAAGTTGAAGGAAGTTGTAGTTGAAGCAGAGAATCCCAAATCTAAGGAAGTTCATTCTGCACCTCCTAAACCGAAGAAGAAGAAAACTTACCCAGATGAAGTAGTTCCCAAGTTGAGGGAAATCAAAGAGAAGAGAGTGCAAGGGGAGCCTCAGTTTGGCTTGGATCCTACAGAGGCTAAGTCCTTGAAGGAAAGAACTACGGATGAGCTAGAAAAACAAGTGAAAGATAAGAAGCTTAAGAAGAAGATGTCTGAAGCTGAGGTGGTTCAGAATTTGTTAATGTTTACTGAGATGGCCTTCGGAAACATTCCTATTCCGAGATCTTTTTCTTTGGAATCTCTAACTGAGACTCCATGAAGAAACATTGTCACTCCGGAAGAGGCAGTTGCTAAGCATGTTGATGAAGTAGAGCAGATTGAGCAAGTTAAAGAACAGGAAGCAGTTGCTGAAGGAAGTGGTGACACCGGAGATGTTTTAAAGAAAGTAGATGATTATAAGGGGATACCTTCGGAACATTTGTCACTCTGAACCTCATAAGCTGAGTCTTCTAAATTATTCACTCCAGCAATGGTTGAGGAGAAAGGAGAAGAAGAAGTATCTTATCATGCATAGGAAGAACAACTTCTACACGATATTGCCCAAATGGAGAATGTAGAGGATGGTGCTCAAAATGTTGCTGATGAGGAAGACAATGTTTTTCAAGTGTCTGACAGTGAAAAGAGAACTCCGAAATAGGAATCCATTCCAAAAAAGGACAAGGGAAAACAACTTGTTGTTGATACCCCGAGCTCAGTGGTTGTAAAGAAAAGGGAAGTTGGTGATTCTTCTAAGAAGAAAGTTGAACATTTTGAAGAAGAAAATTCTCCAAGCAAAGTCTTGGATTCAGAGTCATCTTTTTTGGGGCAAGACATTGTTGTTCATTCATTAAAGAAGTTGGTGGGTACTATTCCGACTTTCTCAAGTATTGATTCAAGATTCTAGATGCTCCGGCATGCTTTGAATCAGAAAACAGACTCTGTATCCATGGTTATGGACAAATGTGTTGAGATAGAGGCTCAGTTCAAAACTTTCTTTGTTGGCTATGAAGCCCACAAAAGATCATGCAGGAGGATGACTAGTTGGTCGAGGAAGACTGTAGAAGAGATGAGGCTCTTTGATGAATTCCAAGATAATGTTAAGGATGCTTTTGAGACAGAAGACAGGAAGATAAATGAACTTACTTCATCCTTTGAAGAAAAGTTGACAGATGAAAAGAATTTAAAGATTCAAGAAGTCGGAGATCTGAATGGGGAACTGAATTTTGTTTCTCAAAACTTGATGTATGAAAGGGATCATCGGATTGAGTTTGAAGAAAAGTTGTTAAAGCAAGAAAAAATATTTAAGGCTCGGGAAGAAAAGCATCAATCCCTAGAAGAAAAGATTGAAGCTCAAAGTGCAAGAATTGTTGTGTTAAAAAAGCAAGCCGAGGAAGACCATAAAGACTTGAAGAAGATAAATACTATTCTTAAGGGTCTCATGGCGAAGGAAAAAAGATCCAAAATAGACAGATCCAATCTTTTGTTGTATCTAACGTTTCCTTGTTACCGAGATTTCAAACTTAATGAAACTTTCTGCTTGCTCGTTCCTTTTGTTGTTGTTACTAATTTTTCTGGTACTTTGTTATATTTTCCATTCCCTCGAATTCTTTTTGAAAATCACAAAGGGGTAGAAGAAAAAGAACCCTAATAAAAGGGGAAAAATAATCCTAACAAAGGGTGAGAAAGAAAACAAACTCTAATAGAGTTTATCTAAGTGGGACTTTTTCATTAAAGAAGACTTTATTTTTCGTAATGAAATGTCATTCCAGAAATCTAGAATACGATCCTTAGAGTTTCAAAGCCTAAGGGGGAGTTAGTCGTATTCATAAATATCCTTAAAGAAAAGGGAGATAAGCCTTAATGTTTTATTTCATCTTAGAACTTCTTTTTCGTAAGGATGTTTGTGCTTTCCAAAAAGGGGGAGATTGTTGAGTCAATAAGGTTTACCTTATGACTTTTCCATTCCTTCTTGTTTTGAAAATCACAAACACCTTATCTTTAAGAAAATTGCTTTTATAAGGAAAATCGCTTTTATAAGATAATTTCTTTTATAAGTAAAATCACTTTTATAAGGAAAATCGCTTTTATAAAGAAAATCTCTTTTTTAAGGAAAATTGATTTTATAAGGAAAAATTGCTTTTATAAGGAAAATCACTTTTATAAGGAAAATTGCTTTTATAAGGAAAACTTCTTTTGTAAGAAAAATTATCCTTATCATATTTTCATCCATATATTTCTTAAGTATAAGATTCAGATTCATTTCTCTATTCTTGGAATTGTTTGAAACTTTGGTATGAAGCATTCTATTTTAGGATCCGAATTCTGGATGAGAACTGTAATAAAGTTATACTCCGAATTCTGGATACGAATTCTCATTACGAATTCTGATGACGAATTCTCATTATGAATTCTGATGGTGAATTCTCATTATGAATTCTGATGACGAATTATCATTCCGAATTCTCATTCCAAATTCACCTATTAAACATAATCTGATCATCTTTGTTTTATACACTCCGAATTTATTTAGACTCCGAAAATTATTTTTGGTTAGACTTTGAACCTTCACTCCGAACCATCACTCCGAATTTTTTTGTTATACTTAAAATGATTTCGTACATTCTATTACACTTGTTTTGTTATAAAACGATGTTGTACATTCTGTTACACTTGTTTTGTTATAAAACGATGTCGTCTATTCTATTATTAACTAACAGTTGGTTTAGTTACATGTGTACAGGTCCCTCTGTTTTTAAGGAAAATATGACCGTTGGAAGGGAGGCCAACCTTGCCTATAAATAGGAGCTCATTTGAAAGAGCTCAAGAGAAGAATAGAGAGAAGTTGATCGATCTAGAGACCACACACTTCTATGGTGATTTCTAGAGAGAGAAATCTTTTCATGCCTTGTGAGTACTGAACCGCTCGTTCAGTTTTTTCTTCATGCGACTCCGAATGTTGGTGATTACATTCGAGGACTCTTGGGGATAGGAAGACAGAGGTTTCCAACACCTTGAAGTTGAGGGTTTCCTTGCTGAGGAAGACAGAGGTTTCCAACACCTTGAAGTTGAGGGCTTCCTTTCTAAGGAAGATAGAGGTTTCCAACACCTTGAAGTTGAGGGCTTCCTTGCTGAGGAAGACAGAGGTTTCCAACTACCTTGATGTTGAGGGCTTGCGAGGATAGCAAGACAGAGACTCCGATCTTCGTATCGAGGGCTTACCCTGGTGTGGGTAAGACAGACTTTCTTGAAAGTATAAATCAAGGGACCTTTATCCAAGGGTGTTGGATACCCTTCTCTTTGGGTTAAAAGACTTATATCTTTTTACTTGTAGTTCTACTACTTGTTTGTTTCCACTGCATATTGTATTGAAAGGAAAGTATAACTTTCTTATACTTCCTTACTTGTACTCTGTTCCATTTATATTCTATACGCTATAAGGTAGAATCTCATATTGTAATCTTTTGTTAAGTTTCAATTTCCGTAACCATATTTCCAGAACCTACTGTCGAAATTTCTTTCCAGTTTTAAGAAAGTTCATAGGACTTGAAGTTTATAACTTTATTCCTTATTCCAAGTTTTTCATTTGGTGTTAAGTGGTGTTGTGAATTTTCTTAGTTTAACTTTGTTAAACTCAGCTCTTTCCTTTTCTTTAGGAAAACATAGTTATTCGTAACTAACTTTAAAGGATTAAAAGGAATTTTTTAAAGTATACAATTCACCCCCCCTCTTGTATTTTGAGCATCTACATCATTATTTCGATCCTACAAAAATGTTATATATTTTTGTACTATACGTGTGGTGGGGGGTGTGTTATCCTTTAGAAGGTAGAACAAAATGGGAATATGAGCACATGGTTGCATCCGGAGGGTTCTGTTTACCCTATGTGGGGTGTAAACATTGCGGGCGCAAGCCTACTGTGAGAAAAGCCACTAGGGGCATTTTCCTAAATAAATGGAAAAGTTTATTTATGAGCATCGACTCGAATAACATCTAAACGGAGTCTCAGATCGAAAATATGAGTCTTCCATTGCGTTCAAAACGGTGTGTTTACCCTAAGGGAAACCTAATATCCTCCATGCCGAGAGGTCTGGTCAGGGGTGTTAAATTAAATGACGTTTTTAAATAAAAAAAGAAATAAACCCCACCCCTCACCTCCATCCTATCGCACCCCGGAACGGATGACGAATGTAACACCCCGAGATTTTATGAAAAATATTATTTTAATTTCATTAATGTCTTATGTTGTATTCTACACCAAGATTACCTAGCGCTATACGCAACACCGTATTAGCTTGCAGTATACGCAACACTATTCTTGGACCGTGTTACACACAATTTTGATAATAGTTATTCTACGCAACATTGAGTATATATATATATATATATATATTAAATGTATAAATGAAATATGGTTGTATTCTGTTATACGAAACAATGAAGGATTCTTTCACAACACGCAACCCTGACTTGGCTTGCATTACACGCAATCGCGACCTTCCTCGATAGCGTGTGTTGTACACAATACCAGGTTTTAATAAACAATGTTATATTATTATAATATTGTCATGAACTAGCCGTTATGAATAGTATTAACTAAAATTTGAATTTTATAACATTATTATTCATCTTACACATTTCTAGAACATGGTATAAGAACAAAATAAATTTTTCGGGTAAAATAAGTATTTTTCAAAAAAATGCAGTTTTGCCGCCTTTTGATGGCGCACCCACATTAAATCTATTTTTTGACATGTTTATAAGTTCAATTTGACAAAATAAAATTCTTCTTTGGAATCAAGAAATAAAAATTTACTTTGGATAAATTTTTCATATTATTCTGGTAACTTTCACATTTTAATGAATAGTAAAAACATGCTATATTTTAATTAAAAACAACTTTTTTCATCGTAATATCTTATGTGGTTAAATTATAATATTGAATGGTTTTAAAGTATAAATAGAATATATTTTTACCATTTAATATAATTTATGTCATTAGCATTGATTTTACCTTGAATTCGTAGGTTAAATCAATTCAATCTTTTGCAATGTTTTAAACAAAAACCCGTTTTTATTCGACAACGGGATTAATTTTAATTTAATTTCTGCAACTTCTGTGTATGGAATTTTAAAAAATGGATTCCATATTTGGAATCAGTGGGTCCAAATTTTGTTAATAAGCTACTTTTTATTTTTGGGAATTATGAATAGTAACTACGGTAAATTTTATTTACCATAGTTAAAGGTAAATCGGGTAATTAAGGGTAAATATAATATTTTAAAATTACCCTAACAAATGTCAAAATCCTATTGGATGACTAAAAGTCGACCCATATCACCTAAGGGTCGGATTAGAATCATTTAATGAACATTTGTCCCTGAAAATAACTTAATTATTATTAAAACCAAAGAAAGTGACAACATGTCACTCTCTTAAATTTTATAAGTATATTAATTTTAATTTAGTGACAAACTTCATGAAACTTAGAACATGAATAGTCTACAGAAATCTAATGAAATTATCTACATCAGATAAATTTATTTATAATTTTTAGGGATTAAATAATTATCATTAATTATGACACAATAGTGATGCAGAAATTGTTTATCTAGTGAAAAATCAAGAATAATGTTTTTTTAACTAATAGTGACCATAAAATGCACAAATACCTAACAAAAACTTATTGGACATGTAAATGTAAACCATAATCATCCAATGGTCGAATATTTGACCATTTGGTGCCTTATAAAAGCGATTAAGACACTTATATTATTTTATTTTAAATGATACCAAAGTTGTCACCTTCATAATTTAATAAATATAACAATTTAAATATTGTGATTTTAAGATGATAAATTAGAGTAAAAGTATTATTGTGAAAGGTAATATATTTATCTTCATCATAGAATTTTATTTTAAATTTTTATACAAAAAATAAGTATATTAAATAATTATACAAAAATGATGTAGTAATTATTTTATTAAGAGATAAACCAAATAAATGGTTTTAAAAATAATAAAATAAATATTATATGAACTATTTAATGTGATACACTAATTTTATAGATACATATGACCTTTTATTAATATATTAAAGCTTTTAGTTCGAACATATCTTCTGTATATATTTTATTTAAATTCAAATAAATGAATAGTGTCAAAATTGACACTATAGTTATTTTACAAAAATAACATATTATAAAATTGTTTAAAAATCAAAAAAATATTTAAAAATTAAAAATTTATTTTTATATGGTCTATAATGTTATAAAGTAAACAATTATGTAAAATTAACAACAAATAAGTAATTATTTGTTATAATTTAAAATTTAGAATTTTATTACCACAAATAAACTTAAATAGATTAAATAAGGATAAATCAAAATGATAAGGTTTAAAATAAGATCCAAACATGTCTAAATTTGATTGGTTGATGAGATTACAACCCTATCTCATCTAATCTTCGAATATGAGTCATTTTTGGAGGTTTTTAAGTGGGGTTAGATTTATTATAAATTAATATTTTTAAGAATTCCTAAGGTGCCCCTCTTCTCCCTTATAAAAGGGCACCTCCTCCCCCTTCTCCTCACACCAATTTGAGCACTCAAGCTCGGCCAACCCCTGCCATTTTCTCCTCTCCACTTCCCTAGAATAATCCTAGAGGTCCTGGTCTTCTTCAAAGACCAATCTTAGTTCCCTAAGTGAAGGATTCAAAGAAGCGTTCCAAAGAAGAGGAGCTTCGGACACGTACAAAGGAAATCAGACCTAAGGTAAGGGAAATATCACAATCTCATTTTTATCCGAGATTGTTTATTCGTAAGTATTTACTGGGGTGTATTTTATCATCCAAATCCATGTTTCATCAATATGTAATATTATTTCCATCCACCTACAATTGTTTAAATCCATTTTTACCCTTCGGTGAGTTTTTAGTAATATGTATGAAAGGAATCTTTTGTCGTTTTTCGTACGAGGTACTTTTTGACTTTTCCGACAAAATTACGAAGAATGTTTTTTTTAACTTATACGGCATGTATGGATTTTTAAAACATTATTTCCAAGAATCTTCCTTTACAAGTTTTCAAGTTTATTTTTAATCAACTTCTTTTAGTTTAATGTTTTATGACATGTTAAGAAAGGAAAAATGTTTTTAAAGAAGAAAGGATATTTTCCTCAAGAATTCATTTCAAGTGTTTTATCAAAATTATCTTCCATCTAAGATAATAAAGGGTTCTGTTTTTATCCCTATTATTACATTGATTTGATTATGTTGTGATGGAATTATTTTTATGAATTCCTTTATCTTATATGAATTGTTTTATGATGTCACGATGTTTAAGATTCCCATTTTTATTACATGGGTTATGAAATGATGTATGATTTATGATTTTGTGGCACACATAAGAAAGGATTCATTATAAGATGGGTGGGACCTATATCTCCCTCCAATGCATTGGGTAAAGATTTTATATCTCATGAGATAGACATGGCTGGAATGGTAGGTTATACCGGTTCAGTGAAACAGGACTGAAACGAGGGTTACTCGATTCAGAAAGGGACTTTGTCCACTAAGATAGTCTTGGCAATGAGTCATGACTAACAAGAAATGATTCTCTATGATTATGTGTGTATGCCACAATGTTCCATGTTTTATGTTATGATTATTGTGATTACATTTCACTGCCATAATTTATCCCATGTTATGAAATTATGCTCTCTTTTGCAGGTTATGATTTCCAAAATGTTATGTTCTTGTGAATATGATGTGATTGATATTTCTTTTGTTTACCCTTACTGAGCATTTGAGCTCACCCTTTTATGTTTTCTTTTCCCCAGGATATAAAGAAAGGTTTTAGGTAAAAAAAAAGGAAGATCTTTATGGGAGATGTTAAAGATCTTTCACCACGATTAGAAGATTATAGTCCGAGTTTCCAAAGACACTAAACTATTACGGTCCTTGTGTGTGTGTTTTTGTAATGTACTAAGTATTCCGCAAAAGTAATGTAAAGTCCATGTACATCAAGCTTCGGGTCTCTACAGTTGGTATCAGAGGAAAGGTTTAGTCAACCTTTGGAAACTAGGATGCGAGAACTTTAGTGAGATCCCTAGAGATATTTCTAAGGTATGTCTAGGGATGTCTCTAAGGTTTAGTATGCGTATAGGTTATAGTACTAGAATTACGCTAACGATCATAGAATTAAACCTAAGATGTTAGATATTGAAGTTACTCCCCCTTTATTATGATTTTTGCCTCTCACACTATTCTTTTGGGTTTTAGAAAATGGCTGGAAACAAGATGATTCACGATAATGGAGGATATGATGGACAATGGAATGATATTCTTCATAATGAAATGGGATTTGGAAGTCCAAACATCATTATTATGCCGAATCAGCAATCTCATAATATTATCAATAAAGTAAAATTTGGTAAGTTTCCTGACTCAGCTAATAAGAGAAAGATGGAGTTTCATGATGATCATAGAGGAAAGAAAGTTCAATTTCCCCTATGTAAATCATGTGGGAAGAGGCATCAAGGAGAATGTTTCAAAGGAACTGGAAGATGCTTTGGGTGTGGAAAAGAAGGACACAAAGCAAGTAAATGCAAAGGAAAAGGTTCAGTTAACAACATGGATGAGGATAATGGTATTGCTACGACATCAACAATGGTTAAATGTTTTAAATGTGGAATGTACGGGCATTATGCAAACCAATACCCTAAGGGAAAGTCTCATGAAGATAATAAGTATGGTCGTATGGGAAGTATTTATGTGGATGATGATGAAGAGACTACAAATGATATGTGAGATGAAAGAATTGTTGAATCTCGGTCAATGGTTTAAGAATGTAGTGGAATGATTACATGTTTATCATGTGTAATGTTGTATAAGTAATCTCATGGCACTATGGAATAAAGAGACATGTAAGGATTGTTACATTGTTGTCTGATTAATGTTACTAGTATCCATGAAAGGTTATTCAGATATTTTTGGAATGTAGATGATATGTGCATAATGAAGGGATAAGGATAAAATAAAATGTTTGATAGTATTCATGAGCTCATGACTGATATAAGGAGAAGGTTATATCATGGTTTGAGTATATAGAATTTTTGGATTTTGGTATGTGTAAAGAGTTAACTTTTGACAGCATTCATGTTTTCACTAAGGTTTAATGGGTATTCATATTTTTCAAGAGAATACATCATTAAAGTATTCACATGATTGGAATGTGACCAACAAGATATATGGGGGATAAATGATGGTATTCACATGCTTGGTTGGCGACATTTCAAGTAATCATTTTCTTTATACTATGAGCTTGGACCGAAGTATTTTAGATAAGCCTAAAGATTGTAATGGATTATGTTAACCATAAGTTAGTATTGTTTAAGTATAGAACTTTTTTTGATATTATTTATGTGATGTTATAGTAATGTAGTTTTAGAAAAAGGACAACCTGCAGGACGGGCGACAACCCATCGATTCGGACAAGGCTGTGGGAATCGAACCCACAACCGAAGTGCGTCTGGCCTTTATCGTCTACCACTGACCTACAGGAAGTCCCTGTTTAGTAGAAAACTAGTTTTATTATATTAAGCAGTATGATATGTGAAGTATAAGTTCATTTTAGGAACCATATATGATTAATCTCACTATAGATCGACTTATGTATATAATTTTTGCTAACCTTTTGTTTGAGACAGATGGAATGACCCGTCATTCTATCACATGATCTGCTAACACTTCACGAATAACAAATTCAACTTCATTTATTTAAGAGATGAAGTGGAAATTGTTCAAGGCACGAACAACACTGAGATTGTACCAAAATAAAGTAAGTATTTATTGTAATTCAAATTTTCAACTTTAGGGAAATGATCTTGAAAACCAAAAATGTTGTCCTAGTGCCCTTATATCCGATGAATCAGATGATAACCTAGATCATCACAAATTTATGGCTTTGTGATTACTAGCTTTTCCATAGCCATGTTCTCTACCACTCTCCATCAGAACATGATGGTTAGATTTCTCTTCCATATCCATATTTTCACCTATGTGGAAACCCAGTGATTAGTTTATTTGGGTAACCGTTACGTTTCATACTTTTGTTTTTTAAAGATAAGTTTGGGTATTCCTTTTTACGATGTGGGTTTCTATCAAAGAAACTTTCAAATAGTAAACCATTTATAACCCCGACGAATTTCGAGGGCGAAATTCATTTTAAGGGGGGTAGAATGTAACACCCCGAGATTTTATGAAAAATATTATTTTAATTTCATTAATGTCTTATGTTGTATTCTACACCAAGATTATCTTGCGCTATACGCAACACCGTATTAGCTTGCAGTATACGCAACACTATTCTTGGACCGTGTTACACACAATTTTGATAATAGTTATTCTACGCAACATTGAGTATATATATATATATATTAAATGTATAAATTAAATATGGTTGGATTCTGTTATACGAAACAATGAAGGATTCTTTCACAACACGCAACCCTGACTTGGCTTGCATTACACGCAATCGCGACCTTCCTCGATAGCGTGTGTTGTACACAATACCGGGTTTTAATAAACAATGTTATATTATTATAATATTGTCATGAACTAGCCGTTATGAATAGTATTAACTAAATTTTGAATTTTATAACATTATTATTCATCTTACACATTTCTAGAACATGGTATAAGAACAAAATAAATTTTTCGGGTAAAATAAGTATTTTTCAAAAAAATGCAGTTTTGCCGCCTTTTGATGGCGCACCCACTTTAAATCTATTTTTTGACATGTTTATAAGTTCAATTTGACAAAATAAAATTCTTCTTTGGAATCAAGAAATAAAAATTTACTTTGGATAAATTTTTCATATTATTCTGGTAACTTTCACATTTTAATGAATAGTAAAAACACGCTATATTTTAATTAAAAACAACTTTTTTCATCGTAATATCTTATGTGGTTAAATTATAATATTGAATGGTTTTAAAGTATAAATAGAATATATTTTTACCATTTAATATAATGTATGTCATTAGCATTGATTTTACCTTGAATTCGTAGGTTAAATCAATTCAATCTTTTGCAATGTTTTAAACAAAAACCCGTTTTTATTCGACAACGGGATTAATTTTAATTTAATTTCTGAAACTTCTCTGTATGGAATTTTAAAAAATGGATTCCATATTTGGAATCAGTGGGTCCAAATTATGTTAATAAGCTACTTTTTATTTTTGGGAATTATGAATAGTAACTACGGTAAATTTTATTTACCATAGTTAAAGGTAAATCGGGTAATTAAGGGTAAATATAATATTTTAAAATTACCCTAACAAATGTCAAAATCCTATTGGATGACTAAAAGTCGACCCATATCACCTAAGGGTCGGATTATAATCATTTAATGAACATTTGTCCATGAAAATAACTTAATTATTATTAAAACCAAAGAAAGTGACAACATGTCACTCTCTTAAATTTTATAAGTATATTAATTTTAATTTAGTGATAAACTTCATGAAACTTCGAACATGAGTAGTCTACAGAAAGCTAATGAAATTATATACATCATATAAATTTATTTATAATTTTTAGGGATTAAATAATTATCATTAATTATGACACAATAGTGATGCAGAAATTGTTTATCTAGTGAAAAATCAAGAATAATGTTTTTTTTAAACTAATAGTGACCGTAAAATGAACAAATACCTAACTAAAACTTATTGGACATGTAAATGTAAACCATAATCATCCAATGGTCGAATATTTGACCATTTGGAGCCTTATAAAAGCGATTATAAAATTTATATTATTTTATTTAAAATGATGCCAAAGTTGTCACCTTCATAATTTAATAAATATAACAATTTAAATATTGTGATTTTAAGATGATAAATTCGAGTAAAAGTATTATTGTAAAAGGTAATATATTTATCTTCATCATAGAATTTTATTTTAAATTTTTATAAAACAAATAAGTATATTAAATAATTATACAAAAATGATGTAGTAATTATTTTATTAAGAGATAAACCAAATAAATGGTTTTAAAAATAATAAAATAAATATTATATGAACTATTTAATGTGATACACTAATTTTATAGATACATATGACCTTTTATTAATATATTAAAGCTTTTAGTTCGAACATATCTTCTGTATATATTTTATTTAAATTCATATAAATGAATAGTGTCAAAATTGACACTATAGTTATTTTACAAAAATAACATATTATAAAATTGTTTAAAAATCACAAAAATATTTAAAAATTATAAATTTATATTTATATGGTCTATAATGTTATAAAGTAAACAATTATGGAAAATTAACAACAAATAAGTAATTATTTGTTATAATTTAAAATTTAGAATTTTATTACCACAAATAAACTTAAATAGATTAAATAAGGATAAATCAAAATGATAAGGTTTAAAATAAGATCCAAACATGTCTAAGTTTGATTGGTTGATGAGATTACAACCCTATCTCATCTAATCTTCGAATATGAGTCATTTTTGGAGGGTTTTAAGTGGGGTTAGATTTATTATAAATTAATATTTTTAAGAATTCCTAAGGTGCCCCTCTCCTCCCTTATAAAAGGGCACCTCCTCCCCCTTCTCCTCACACCAATTTGAGCACTCAAGCTCGGCCAACCCCTGCCATTTTCTCCTCTCCACTTCCCTAGAATAATCCTAGAGGTCCTGATCTTCTTCAGAGACCAATCTTAGTTCCCTAAGTGAAGGATTCCGAGAAGCGTTCCAAAGAAGAGGAGCTTCGGACACGTACAAAGCAAATCGGACCTAAGGTAAGGGAAATATCACAATCTCATTTTTATCCGAGATTGTTTATTCGTAAGTATTTACTGGGGTGTATTTTATCATCCAAATCCATGTTTAATCAATATGTAATATTATTTCCATCCACCTACAATTGTTTAAATCCATTTTTACCCTTCGGTTAGTTTTTAGTAATATGTATGAAAGGAATCTTTTGTCATTTTTCGTACGAGGTACTTTTTGACTTTTCCGACAAAAGTACGAAGAATGTTTTTTTTAACTTCTACGGAATGTATGGATTTTTAAAACATTATTTCCAAGAAGCTTCCTTTACAAGTTTTCAAGTTTATTTTTAATCAACTTCTTTTATTTTAATGTTTTATGACATGTTAAGAAAGGAAAAATGTTTTTAAAGAAGAAAGGATATTTTCCTCAAGAATTCATTTCAAGTGTTTTATCAAAATTATCTTCCATCTAAGATAATAAAGGGTTCTGTTTTTATCCCTATTATTACATTGATTTGATTATGTTGTGATGGAATTATTTTTATGAATTCCTTTATCTTATATGAATTGTTTTACGATGTCACGATGTTTAAGATTCCCATTTTTATTACATGGGTTATGAAATGATGTATGATTTATGATTTTGTGGCACACATAATAAAGGATTCATTATAAGATGGGTGGGACCTATATCTCCCTCCAATGCATTGGGTAAAGATTTTATATCTCATGAGATAGACATGGCTGGAATGGTAGGTTATACCGGTTCAGTGAAACAGGACTGAAACGAGGGTTACTCGATTCAGAAAGGGACTTTGTCCACTAACATAGTCTTGGCAATGAGTCATGACTAACAAGAAATGATTCTCTATGATTATGTGTGTATGCCACAAAGTTCTATGTTTTATGTTATGATTATTATGATTACATTTCACTACCATAATTTATCCCATGTTATGAAATTATGCTCTCTTTTGCAGGTTATGATTTCCAAAATGTTATGTTCTTGTGAATATGATGTGATTGATATTTCTTTTGTTTACCCTTACTGAGCATTTGAGCTCACCGTTTTATGTTTTCTTTTCCCCAGGATATAAAGAAAGGTTTTAGGTAAAAAAAAAGGAAGATCTTTATGGGAGATGTTGAAGATCTTTCACCACGATTAGAAGATTATAGTCCGAGTTTCCAAAGACACTAAACTATTACGGTCCTTGTGTGTGTGTTTTTCTAATGTACTAAGTATTCCGCAAAAGTAACGTAAAGTCCATGTACGTCAAGCTTCGGGTCTCTACAGTTGGTATTAGAGGAAAGGTTTAGTCAACCTTTGGAAACTAGGATGCGAGAACTTTAGTGAGATCCCTAGAGATATTTCTAAGGTATGTCTAGGGATGTCTCTAAGGTTAAGTATGCATATAGGTTATAGTACTAGAATTACGCTAACGATCATAGAATTAAACCTAATATGTTAGATATTGAAGTTAATCCCCCTTTATTATGATTTTTGCCTCTCACACTATTCTTTTGGGTTTTAGAAAATGGCTGGAAACAAGATGATTCACGATAATGGAGGATATGATGGACAATGGAATGATATTCTTCATAATGAAATGGGATTTGGAAGTCCAAACATCATTATTATGCCGAATCATCAATCTCATAATATGATCAATAAAGTAAAATTTGGTAAGTTTCCTGACTCGGCTAATAAGAGAAAGATGGAGTTTCATGATGATCATAGAGGAAAGAAAGTTCAATTTCCCCTATGTAAATCATGTGGGAAGAGGCATCAAGGAGAATGTTTCAAAGGAACTGGAAGATGCTTTGGGTGTGGAAAAGAAGGACACAAAGCAAGTAAATGCAAAGGAAAAGGTTCAGTTAACAACATGGATGAGGATAATGGTATTGCTACGACATCAACAATGGTTAAATGTTTTAAATGTGGAATGTACGGGCATTATGCAAACCAATGCCCTAAGGGAAAGTCTCATGAAGATAATAAGTATGGTCGTATGGGAAGTATTTATGTGGATGATGATGAAGAGACTACAAATGATATGTGAGATGAAAGAATTGTTGAAGCTCGGTCAATGGTTTAAGAATGTAGTGGAATGATTACATGTTTATCATGTGTAATGTTGTATAAGTAATCTCATGGAACTATGGAATAAAGAGACATGTAAGGATTGTTACATTGTTGTCTGATTAATGTTACCAGTATCCATGAAAGGTTGTTCATATATTTTTGGAATGTAGATGATATGCGCATAATGAAGGGATAAGGAGAAAATAAAATGTTTGATAGTATTCATGAGCTCATGACTGATATAAGGAGAAGGTTATATCATGGTTTGAGTATATAGAATTTTTGGATTTTGGTATGTGGAAAGAGTTAACTTTTGACAGCATTCATGTTTTCACTAAGGTTTAATGGGTATTCATATTTTTCAAGAGAATACATCATTAAAGTATTCACATGATTGGAATGTGACCAACAAGATATATGGGGGATAAATGATGGTATTCACATGCTTGGTTGGCGACATTTCAAGTAATCATTTTCTTTATACTATGAGCATGGACCGAAGTATTTTAGATAAGCCTAAAGATTGTAATGGATTATGTTAACCATAAGTTAGTATTGTTTAAGTATATAACTTTTTTTGATATTATTTATGTGATGTTATAGTAATGTAGTTTTAGAAAAAGGACAACCTGCAGGATGGGCGACAACCCATCGCTTCGGACAAGGCTGTGGGAATCGAACCCACAACCGAAGTGCGATTGGCCTTTATCGCCTACCACTGACCTACAGGAAGTCCCTGTTTAGTAGAAAACTAGTTTTATTATATTAAGCAGTATGATATGTGAAGTATAAGTTCATTTTAGGAACCATATATGATTAATCTCACTATAGATCGACTTATGTATATAATTTTTGCTAACATTTTGTTTGAGACAGATGGAATGACCCGTCATTCTATCACATGATCTGCTAACACTTCACGAATAACAAATTCAACTTCATTTATTTAAGAGATGAAGTGGAAATTGTTCAAGGCACGAACAACAGTGAGATTGTACCAAAATAAAGTAAGTATTTATTGTAATTCAAATTTTCAACTTTAGGGAAATGATCTTGAAAACAAAAAATGTTGTCCTAGTGCCCTTATATCCGATGAATCAGATGATACCCTAGATCATCACAAATTTATGGCTTTGTGATTGCTAGCTTTTCCATAGCCATGTTCTCTACCACTCTCCATCAGAACATGATGGTTAGATTTGTCTTCCATATCCATATTTTCACCTATGTGGAAACCCAGTGATTAGTTTATTTGGGTAATCGTTACGTTTCATACTTTTGTTTTTTAAAGATAAGTTTGGGTATTCCTTTTTACGATGTGGGTTTCTATCAAAGAAACTTTCAAATAGTAAACCATTTATAACCCCGACGAATTTCGAGGGCGAAATTAATTTTAAGGGGGGTAGAATGTAACACCCCGAGATTTTATGAAAAATATTATTTTAATTTCATTAATGTCTTATTTTGTATTCTACACCAAGATTACCTTGCGCTATACGCAACACCGTATTAGCTTGCAGTATACGCAACACTATTCTTGGACCGTGTTACACACAATTTTGATAATAGTTATTCTACGCAACATTGAGTATATATATATATATATTAAATGTATAAATGAAATATGGTTGGATTCTATTATACGAAACAATGAAGGATTTTTTCACAACACGCAACCCTGACTTGGCTTGCATTACACGCAATCGCGACCTTCCTCGATAGCGTGCGTTGTACACAATACCGGGTTTTAATAAACAATGTTATATTATTATAATATTGTCATGAACTAGCCGTTATGAATAGTATTAACTAAATTTTGAATTTTATAACATTATTATTCATCTTACACATTTCTAGAACATGGTATAAGAACAAAATAATTTTTTCGGGTAAAATAAGTATTTTTCAAAAAAATGCAGTTTTGCCGCCTTTTGATGGCGCACACACTTTAAATCTATTTTTTGACATGTTTATAAGTTCAATTTGACAAAATAAAATTCTTCTTTGGAATCAAGAAATAAAAATTTACTTTGGATAAACTTTTCATATTATTCTGGTAACTTTCACATTTTAATGAATAGTAAAAACACGCTATATTTTAATTAAAAACAACTTTTTTCATCGTAATATCTTATGTGGTTAAATTATAATATTGAATGGTTTTAAAGTATAAATAGAATATATTTTTACCATTTAATATAATGTATGTCATTAGCATTGATTTTACCTTGAATTCGTAGGTTAAATCAATTCAATCTTTTGCAATGTTTTAAACAAAAACCCGTTTTTATTCGACAACGGGGTTAATTTTAAATTAATTTCTGCAACTTCTGTGTATGGAATTTTAAAAAATGGATTCCATATTTGGAATCAGTGGGTCCAAATTATGTTAATAAGCTACTTTTTATTTTTGGGAATTATGAATAGTAACTACGGTAAATTTTATTTACCATAGTTAAAGGTAAATCGGGTAATTAAGGGTAAATATAATATTTTAAAATTACCCTAACAAATTTCAAAATCCTATTGGATGACTAAAAGTCGACCCATATCACCTAAGGGTCGGATTAGAATCATTTAATGAACATTTTTCCATGAAAATAACTTAATTATTATTAAAACCAAAGAAAGTGACAACATGTCACTCTCTTAAATTTTATAAGTATATTAATTTTAATTTAGTGATAAACTTCATGAAACTTAGAACATGAATAGTCTACAGAACGATAATGAAATTATCTACATCATATAAATTTACTTATAATTTTTAGGGATTAAATAATTATCATTAATTATGACACAATAGTGATGCAGAAATTGTTTATCTAGTGAAAAATCAAGAATAATGTTTTTTTTAAACTAATAGTGACCATAAAATGCACAAATACCTAACCAAAACTTATTGGACATGTAAATGTAAACCATAAGCATCCAATGGTCGAATATTTGACCATTTGGAGCCTTATAAAAGCGATTATGACACTTATATTATTTTATTTAAAATGATGCCAAAGTTGTCACCTTCATAATTTAATAAATATAACAATTTAAATATTGTGATTTTAAGATGATAAATTCGAGTAAAAGTATTATTGTGAAAGGTAATATATTTATCTTCATCATTGAATTTTATTTTAAATTTTTATACAACAAATAAGTATATTAAATAATTATACAAAAATGATGTAGTAATTATTTTACTAAGAGATAAACCAAATAAATGGTTTTAAAAATAATAAAATAAATATTATATGAACTATTTAATGTGATACACTAATTTTATAGATACATATGACCTTTTATTAATATATTAATGCTTTTAGTTCGAACATATCTTCTGTATATATTTTATTTAAATTCAAATAAATGAATAGTGTCAAAATTGACACTATAGTTATTTTACAAAAATAACATATTATAAAATTGTTTAAAAATCACAAAAATATTTAAAAATTATAAATTTATATTTATATGGTCTATAATGTTATAAAGTAAACAATTATGGAAAAGTAACAACAAATAAGTAATTATTTGTTATAATTTAAAATTTAGAATTTTATTACCACAAATAAACTTAAATAGATTAAATAAGGATAAATCAAAATGATAAGGTTTAAAATAAGATCCAAACATGTCTAAGTTTGATTGGTTGATGAGATTACAACCCTATCTCATCTAATCTTCGAATATGAGTCATTTTTGGAGGTTTTTAAGTGGGGTCAGATTTATTATAAATTAATATTTTTAAGAATTCCTAAGGTGCCCCTCTCCTCCCTTATAAAAGGGCACCTCCTCCCCCTTCTCCTCACACCAATTTGAGCACTCAAGCTCGGCCAACCCCTGCCATTTTCTCCTCTCCACTTCCCTAGAATAATCCTAGAGGTCCTGGTCTTCTTCAAAGACCAATCTTAGTTCCCTAAGTGAAGGATTCCAAGAAGCGTTCCAAAGAAGAGGAGCTTCGGACACGTACAAAGCAAATCAGACCTAAGGTAAGGGAAATATCACAATCTCATTTTTATCCGAGATTGTTTATTCGTAAGTATTTACTGGGGTGTATTTTATCATCCAAATCCATGTTTCATCAATATGTAATATTATTTCCATCCACCTACAGTTGTTTAAATCCATTTTTACCCTTCGGTGAGTTTTTAGTAATATGTATGAAAGGAATCTTTTGTCGTTTTTCGTACGAGGTACTTTTTGACTTTTCCGACAAAAGTACGAAGAATTTTTTTTTTAACTTATACGGCATGTATGGATTTTTAAAACATTATTTCCAAGAAGCTTCCTTTACAAGTTTTCAAGTTTATTTTTAATCAACTTCTTTTATTTTAATGTTTTATGACATGTTAAGAAAGGAAAAATGTTTTTAAAGAAGAAAGGATATTTTCCTCAAGAATTCATTTCAAGTGTTTTATCAAAATTATCTTCCATATAAGATAATAAAGGGTTCTGTTTTTATCCCTATTATTACATTGATTTGATTATGTTGTGATGGAATTATTTTTATGAATTCCTTTATCTTATATGAATTGTTTTATGATGTCACGATGTTTAAGATTCCCATTTTTATTACATGGGTTATGAAATGATGTATGATTTATGATTTTGTGGAACACATAAGAAAGGATTCATTATAAGATGGGTGGGACCTATATCTCCCTCCAATGCATTGGGTAAAGATTTTATATCTCATGAGATAGACATGGCTGGAATGGTAGGTTATACCGGTTCAGTGAAACAGGACTGAAACGAGGGTTACTCGATTCAGAAAGGGACTTTGTCCACTAAGATAGTCTCGGCAATGAGTCATGACTAATAAGAAATGATTCTCTATGATTATGTCTGTATGCCAAAAAGTTCCATGTTTTATGTTATGATTATTGTGATTACATTTCACTGCCATAATTTATCCCATGTTATGAAATTATGCTCTCTTTTGCAGGTTATGATTTCCAAAATGTTATGTTCTTGTGAATATAATGTGATTGATATTTCTTTTGTTTACCCTTACTGAGCATTTGAGCTCACCCTTTTATGTTTTCTTTTCCCCAGGATATAAAGAAAGGTTTTAGGTAAAAAAAAGGAAGATCATTATGGGAGATGTTGAAGATCTTTCACCACGATTAGAAGATTATAGTCCGAGTTTCCAAAGACACTAAACTATTACGGTCCTTGTGTGTGTGTTTTTGTAATGTACTAAGTATTCCGCAAAAGTAATGTAAAGTCCATGTACATCAAGCTTCGGGTCTCTACAACGAACCCCTCCACCTCTCCAACCGTTCTTCTCCAAATTGAGCAGTGGATGACTGTTTTCAGAGCCGATCATCAGCGGATCGAGCTCCAGTGCGTCGCAGGCGTCGTTCTGCACCTGAAGCTTCGGCGATCCTCCAACAAGTAGGCGTTTTGAGTTTCAAAATCCCGGATCCTGATTTGGATGTTTTTTCTCTGTTTTGAGCCTGCAGATCTATAGATCTGGTCTTGGGGGCATGCAGATGCCTTCAGATGCGCGTTTGGACACCCGAGGTGGCCCTGGTGGCCGCCGGCGGCGGGCCCCGAGAATGTCATCGGACCGCCGCAGGGGCGGCGGTCCGACTGCCATTTAGCAGCGACCCCGTATCGGGCGTCAGCTGCGCACATGCTGTGCCACGCTATGGTGGTGTGGTCTACCGGCCGGATTGGCCGGCGGCAGCGGCGGCAATGTCGGCCGGCGTGGGCCGGCCCTGGCCGATCGGACCAGCCGGTTCAGGCCGGTCCGACCCTCCCCTTGTACACGAGGGGTTTTAAAACCCCGTTTCATGCAATCCAATGGTCGGATTTGCATGCCGTCTGTGGCGACGCAACCCTGTAAATAAGAAGAACCCTTTTATGTGGGTTCAATGCATTCATAGTTTTTGGATCATGGCTCGGGAGCTTGAAACATCGAATAAAATAAAAATATTTTATTATTAGTCGACTTTAGGCCGTTGTATCATATACCAAGAGCGTCTGATTGATGTTCCATCAGTGAAATTGAGGCCTTGATGGTGAGGTGGGCTTTTCTCGATGGTTTCTGGGTGTTGGGACTGAGATTGGGGTGCGGTCCCCATGAGGTCGGGTTTGAGCGTTTACGGAGAAACACAACTTTCTCACCAAGAGTCTGATTTTGGAGGATGAATAGTCGATCTTGTGTATTTTTCAAAGATGACCGAAAATGGTGTGATCTGTTCGATGAGTTTCAAGATCGAGGTGTTCACCCCACCTAGGATAGCTTCAGTGAATAGTAATTTTTCACTAAGTGTCCATTTGGGACGATCGTATGACAACCCTGCTTTTATTACAAACTTAAACATGATTTCTTACATAAACCATTCACTTGATACAACATGGATGATCGATAGGTCTAGTGTCTTTGGGGCTTAGGATCCTTACATAACAACTTAAAACATGAAGTACAACATCTTTATTCAAAAATTCCTTTACATGACCACTATATTCCCTCGTACTTAGCATTGCATGGGATAACCTGAGGACATGCATAGAAAAAGGAGTGAGCTATAATGCCCAGTAAGGGAATAAACATGGAATACATGAGAAGTAAATTACATGTTAGAAAATAGGTATATCAATAGAGCACAAGAGAAACATGAACATAAAGGCCTTATAAAGCATGATAATCATAACATAGAAATGTGGAAACAACGCTTAACATGGAATTAGCATGAGCCAAGGCTCATTGCACATAGAGCATGAGTAAATACTCATTGCACATGAAGCACAAGTAAACCCTCTTTTCACTTTTATTATCATGAGTCAACACTCATTGCACATGTCGTATCATGATACTATACTTTACCCAATGCATTGGAGCGCTATAAGTGCGAACCCTTCTTAAACATTTCATTTCATTCAGATGTGTGCCACCTGGATCATAAAACATGGATTCATAAGACAAAATCATTTATTCCACTATAAAGGAATGTGGAATTAATAAATAAAACTTTATAATCAATAATTAAATGTGCATAAAGGTTAATACCCTTGATGGAGAAATGGGCATGGTATTCACTATACAATGGCATTGGCTTAGAAAATCAATTCGATTTCGGCAGCGTAACGACATGACATAAGAATTCATAAAAAAGGTTGATGAGGGAGAAAGGGGTTCCTTATCATATTTACATATAATGGATAGTAAGGAGGTCATATAGATACATGTCCCAACAATTGTAATGGAATTTAGGTTCATGATACAAAAGTATTGCTTGAATGTAAAATGAGGAGGGATATGTTCCTTTCGAAATTTGGCATAGTAACAGGTGTACATGGGAGGAATTTAATGAGAGAGAAAGGGGTCTACCATCATTAAAACATAAAGAGGTTAGTATTATGGAGGTGTGAAACCATACCCCAACATTCATAATTGAAGTTAAAATGGAAAAACAACTTAAAGAAAATTGGACAAAAATGAGAAAGGAAGAAAAACCCTTACTTAGAAGTGTGCTTTCAAAGGCTTGAGAGAGGCTTGAGAGAGGCTTACTGGGAGATTGGGGCACCTTGAGAGGATTCTAAAGATATTAGGGAATAGGTTGGAGGAAATCCAAAAGCTTTGAGTGAGGAGGAAGTGGGAGCTTGGGTGGGTTTATATAAGAAAGGTGAGGGAATTCTTTATTATTTAGGTTTGGGACCCCTTATATTAAATTAATCCAAACCACAAACCATCCCATGGTTTTTGCCTATGGTTTTTGGAAAATTGTAGAGGAAAACAATATTTTATAAGGCCAAGGTATGAACTTATTAAAATAATAGGGTTTCTTATGTGGAGCTGAGTCACACTTTCATGGAAAACAATTTAAAAAGACAAGGTGTTTAATAAGGCTTGAAGGGTCCATTAATGCTTTGAAAAGTTAGTCAAAAAAACCAAAAATCACATTATTTTAATGTTAAAACATATATTGGCTGAACATAAATCTTATAGTATTTTATTACATCACTATTGAGTCATTATGTTGTCATAAAACACATTATATATTTAAACGACATTTAAATTTTACCCACAAATTTGACTATCTCAGAAAATTATGAAATATTCAATGTTGGATAATTTTGACATCCTGATTCTAGAAATAACATTTATTTTATCTAAATAATTTTCTAAATATTTTAATTTTCACTTTTAAAATAAAAACCGACATTTATCGAAAATTCACAGGTTTTGAAAAAAATGACTTTCAAATCTTAATAAAAATTTCAATTGAATTCATAAAATTATATGATCATTTATATATAATAAAATTAATTTAATAATAATAATAATAATATTTTATTAAAATATTATTTAATTCAGAAATCCATTAATTTAATAAAATAAAATTCTTAATTAAATAATATCTAAAAACACTATTTGCACCTTTAAAACTATTTACAATTTATCAATAATGACAAGAAAGTATATTCATTACTATATACAAAAAATAATGTACATGAACATAGTATTAGAAATTTTTTATAAAACCCCTTAAAACAGCCGCATAAGACCTAATGGTAAGGTGTGAGATGTGACAAACTCTTGGGGTGGCTCGGATAACATCGCTCGAGTGGTAATTTCTATCAACATCCACTTTTCCTGTAGATGATCACATTCGAGCTTGACATGATGAAGCTTAGCTTGGGCTTGGTCAAGAGAGAAACCCAAAGATGCCACCTCTTTTCTGAGCTCTAACAAATGGGCTTCGTATGGAGCAATTCTACTAGATGAGGCCATCGCTTCCTTTGTCTGAGTAAATTGGGTTTGTTAAAGCCCTATATTTATACTAATCATGTGATCACTGTTCAACGGCTATAAAAGCAATGATCAAAATTCTTAACATAAAACCAATGAAGTTGACATTTTATATAAAAATTTTACATAAAGAGACATTTAATTAGATCAAGAGGGATTTCCATTAATGAAACTTTGGGTCATTACAATATTCCCCCCTTAAGAAATTTCGTCCTCAAAATTTATTTTTCTCACACTAAAACAGATGTGGGTAACTCAGCTTCATCATTTCCTCCAATTACCAAGTCGCTTCTTCAAACTTGTGGTTTCACCATAACACCTTGACGAGGGGCAATGTCTTATTTCGTTGAACCTTTTCTCTACGATCTAGGATCGTCACTAGTTTCTCCTCATAAGAAAGATCATCCTCCAACTGTACCACCTCAGAAGAGAGTACATGTGAAGGGTCCGGTATGTACTTCCTTAAGAGGGATACATGAAAGACATCATGTACTTTGGTCATGGTAGGTAGAAGTGCTAGTCTATAGGTCATATCCCCGACATGATCAAGAATCTCGAAGGGGCCGATGTACCTTGGACTTAACTTCCCTTTCTTTCCAAACCTCATGACCTTATTCCACAGAGATATGCGTAGAAAAACCATGTCTCTAACTATAAACTCAAGGTCTCATCGACGATTATCTGCATAACTCTTCTGTCGACTCTGGGCTGCCTTGATATGATGCTGAAGGGTATTCACCTTCTCCACCATTTCCTCAACCATTTCTGGTCCAAAAATCTTACGTTCACCGAACTCATCCCAACATGCTGGTGTTCTACACCTTTTCCCATATAGGGCTTCATATGGTGCCATTTGGATGCTCGAGTGGAAACTGTTTTTATAAGAGAACTCAACCAGAGGAAGATGGTGATCCCATCCCCCTTTAAAGTCCATTAATCATGCTCTCAACATATCCTCATGTGTTTGGATAGTTCGCTCGGATTGGCCATCAGTTTGAGGATGATAGGCTGTACTGATGTTCAGTTCAGTATTCAGAGCTTTTTGAAGACTCTTCCAAAACATAGAGGCGAATCTTGGATCTTAGTGAGACACAATAGATTGTGGCACTCCATGCAGACTTACCACTTCCCTGATATATATCTGTTCCATTTGATCTGAAGAGAAATCCTCCCGAATAGCAATACAGTGTGCAGTCTTTGTAAGACGATCCACAACAACCCAGATTTTATTGTTTCCTTTGCATGTCATCAGAAGTATAGTGACAAAGTCCATGGTGATGTTATCCCATTTCCATTATGGTATGGGAAATGGTTGCATCATCCCCTTAGACTTCTGCCTCTCTACCTTCACTTGCTGGCACACCAGGAACATTGATGTATATTCAGCGATCTCCTTCTTCATATTAACCCACCAAAAGTTATCTCGGAGATCTCAATACATCTTTGTGCTCCCTGGGTGAATAGAGAAATTTGAACTATGTGAATCATCCAAAAGTTCCTTCTTCAGCTCCAAACGTGATGGAACACATAGCCATTTCCCAAATCGCACAATTCCTTCTTCATTAACATTAAACTCCAAGGATTTCCCGTTTTTTATAGCTTCCACTTTTTCCTGAATTACCACATCATCCTTCTGAGCATCCTTTAACCTTTCCAAAAGAGACGGTTGAGCAATAATTTGTGAAAGGATTGATGATCTTCCATTCTTTATAATACCCATGTCCATCTTCATCAAGTCTAAGATGATTGGAACCTTTTCAATTATCCTCATTGATAGAATCGTTGGGTCCTTTCTACTTAGGGAATATTCAACCTTGTTCACTTTACCTGGGTGGTAATGTATTGAACAGTCAAAATCCTTGATGAGCTCTATCCATCTTCTCTGGTGCATATTAATCTCTTTATATGTAAATATATATTTAAGACTCTTTTGGTCAATATGTATCTCACATTTCTCCCCATAGAGATAATGCCGCCAGATTTTCAAGGCAAAGATCACCGCCGCCAACTCCAGATCATGCATTGGACAGTTTCGCTCATGGATTTTCAACTGCCTTGAGGCATAGGATATCACTTTATCATTCTACATCAGCACACATCCTAATCCCTTCTTCAAAGAATCACTAAATACCACCAAAATTTCCCAACCTGTGGGCAAAGTGAGCATGAGATCAGTGATAATCCTCCTTTTCAACTCCTTGAAGCATTCTTCGCATTCATCACTCCAAGAAAACTTTACTCCCTTTCGTGTTATCTTGGTAAAAGGGTAGGAAAATCATGAGAAATTTCTCACAAATCGTCGATAATATCCAGATAACCCCAAGAAGCTTCAGATATCTATTACCGATGTTGGCCTCGGCCATCCCTCAATTGCATCTGTTTTGGAACGATCCAAAAATATTTCATTGCTTGTCATGATATGACCAATGAATGAGACTTCCTTCAACCATAACTCACACTTTTTTTACTTTTCATAGAGCTTCTCCTTGCGCAAAGTCTCCAGTACAGTTCTTAAATGCTCCTCATGATCCTCTTTGGTTTTGAAGTATATTATAATATCATCTATAAATACTACCACAAATTTGTCTAGGTAATCTCTAAATACTCTATTCATCAAGTCCATGAAGATTTTTGGAGCATTAGTGAGTTCAAAAGGCATTACTATGAATTCATAGTGCCCGTATGTTGTACGAAAATCAGTCTTGGGGACATCCTCCTTCTTCACACTTACTTGGTAATATCCCAACCGCAAATCTACCTTGGAGAAGTATTGTGCTCCACGCAGCTGATCGAACAAGTAATCAATCCCTGGCAGAGGATACTTGTTCTTTATCATGATTTTGTTAAGTTCACGATAATCTATGAAAATCCGCATTGACCCATCCTTATTTTTGACGAAGAGGATTGATGCACCCCATGGTGAAGCACTTGGGTGTATAAACCCTTTATCCAGATTCTTCTATAGTTGTTTCTTGAGCTCTTCAAGTTCCACGACAACCACTCTATATGGAGTCTTGGATATTGGTAGTGCCCTTGGTATAAGTTCAATTGAGAATTCAACATCTCTTCTAGGAGGAAGACCAGGCAGTTCCTCGGGAAACACTTCAGCGAATTCCCTCACAATAGGCATTTCTTCAAGGATGGTTTTTTCCTTGGACTCAATCATCTGATCCAGATACACGTGCTCATAGGGTAGTAATATCCATTCTTGAGATGATGGAGCTAGATGAGATTCATCTTCCTCCTTACACTTGTAAAGAATCGGGGGTTGATTCTCCATATGGAGTGTGATTTCCCTCTCCCGAAAATTTATGTCGGCTCTATATAAGGAAAGACAATCCATGCCAAGAATTGTATCAAATTCCACCAGAGGGAGTATGATGAGGTTCGCTGGGAAATAAGATCCACATATTATAATAGGGGAGGACTTATATTCATGGGATGCAATGATTTCCCCATTTGTCGTACTCACCAACATCTTCACTTACATGATTTGTGGTGGTGCTGGGATTGTTCTACTAAACATTCAAGATATAAAAGAATGCATAGAACCTGAATCAAGAAGTATGTTCACTATTCTTGAATGAATAACTAGTGTACCTGTTATCACTTTGTTGTCGGGGTTCGCTTCAGCAAAAGTGATTGAAAAAGCTCTTCCTTGCTGCCTTGGAGGTTGTTAGTTGCCTCCAAAAACCCTTAGTTTAGGGCACTGATTTGAAAAATTCCTCGTTTCATTATAGTTGTAGCAATGAACAACATGTTGTGGTTCAAACGAAGCATTCCTCTCCTCTGTCGTGGCTGCGGGTCTTTCTTAACGATAGTTAACACCTAGGTGCCCTTATATTCCACACCTAAAGAATTTCCTCATCCCCTTGAGGCAATTTACAGGGTGCTTCTTTTCGCTCTTTTGGCAAGTGGGGTGCTGGATTTTCTTAGCACTGTTGGATTTATCCATCGGACTGCCAGCATTGAATTCCACCTTACGCTTCTTGTCCCCATGATACCCCTGTGATTCCCCGATCTCCATTTCGACCTTGAGGGCACATCGGACAATTTCCTCATAGCTTTCGAAGTCACGAATCACTAATGCATTCTGCTGGCTAGGCTTCAGCCCACCAAAGAAGCGGTAAACCTTGTATTTGGGGGTAACAACAAATCCAGAAGCGTATCGTGCAAGACTTGTGAAGTTTTCCTCATACGATCCAACATATTCTTCTTCTTTTTTCTTGAGGTAATGGAAGTCCCTTTCTATCTTAAGCCGGAGGGTGCGTGGAAAATATTTATCGAAAAACATCTTCCAGAAATCCTTCAATTCCAACGCCTCGATCTCCTCCTCAGGCTTCAAATTTTTGATTGATGTCCACCATTGATCAGCTTCACCCTCCATATGATAAGTCGCCAGGAGAGCCTTCTCTTGTTCAGAACATTGAAGGATGGAGAAGATCTTTTCAATGGAGTTGATCCTTTGATCAGCGATCGTGGGATCAGATGATCCACTAAAAGTAGGAGGCCTTTGTCTCATGAAGCTCTTGATAGAGAATTGTTCCTTATTAGGGGGGTTTAGACGTTCCTCTTGACCCGTGTTTCTATTCAAAGCTTGAGTTAGCTGAGAGAGAAGCGTGATAAAGTTCATGATTCCCGCTCCCATTGGATTGGGAATCTCATTAGTGCAGTCATCACACTGATCTTCACACTGGTTGTTAGCATGAGTCCTCATATTACCAGACATTGGCTGGAATAAAAGGAAAGTTAGGGGGTAACACATAAAGGGTAATCCAAAGACAAAAGTTGATGACTTAAAAATAACATTTTATTTCCTTAACTCATGAGTCTATAGGCTTCAACCTCGGCATTTCATGATCTACTTTCTAACATATATTCTTAGGTGCATTTTTTTAAATTCCCTTAATAAGGGTCCATACTAAACTTGTGAATTTATCAAAACATAACCCTCGGGCGTGTCGTAACCAAGAGTGCATCAAGGCCCGTTGTCATGCCTCAGTTCCCATTCGAGTCTAGCTCAAAGCGGTGTTTTCCGGTTTTACCCCTAGGATACATCTGTGCCAGAGCCGCCTCTACCTGCTCGTATCTAGAGAGGGATGTATTTTTTTGATAAACCACTTAATCGGTACTTACCAAAACTTAGGGATGTTTTTATTATACTTAGTCTTGTATCTAAGGTTTTACTAGGGTTTTCTAATCCTAATCCCAAAAATAACTAAACCTCCCTCTGATACAAACTATGACAACCCTTCTTTTATTACAAACTTAAACATGATTTATTACATAAACCATTCAGATGATACAACATGGATGATCGAGAGGTCTATTGTCTTTGGGGATTAAGATCATTACATAACTACTTAAAACATTAAGTACAACATCTTTATTGAAAACTACCTTTACATGACCACTACATTCCCCCGTACTTCGCATTGCATGGGATAACCTGAGGACATGCATAAGAAAAGGGGTGAGCTATAAATCCTAGTAAGGGAATAAACATGGCATAAATGAGGAGTACAATACATGTTAGACAATAGGCATATCAATAGATCAAAGAGAAACATGAACATAAAGGCATGACAAATCATGATAATCATAACATGGAAATGTGGCTACAACACTTAATATGGAATTAGCATGAGTCAAGGCTCATTGCACATAGAGAATGAGCAAATCCTCATTCCACATGAAGCATGAGTAAACCCTCGTTACACTTGAATTTGCATGAGCCAACACTCATTGCACATGACGTATCATGATACTATACTTTACCCAATGCATCAGATCGCTATAAGGGAGAACCATTCTTAAACATTTCATTTCATGCTTTAGTGTGCCCCATGGATCATAAAACATGGATTCATTAAAAATAATCATTTATTCCACGATAAAAGAATGTGGAATTCATACATGAAACTTTATAATCAATAATTAAAGGTGAATACCCTTGATGGAGAAATGGGCATGGTATTCACTACACAATGGCATTGGCTTTGAAAATCGGTGTGATTTCGACAGCGTAACGGCGTGACGTAAGAATTCATAAAAAAGGTTGATGAGAGAGAAAGGGGTTCCTAATGATATTTACATTTAATGGAAAGTATGGAGGTCATACAGATACATGTCCCAACAATTGTAATGGAATTTCGGTTCATGATACAAAAGTATTTCTTGAATGTAAATGAGGAGGGAGAAGTTCCTTTCGGAATTTCAGCATAGTAATAGGTGTACATGGGATGCATTTAATGAGAGAGAAATGGGTCTCCTATCATTAAAACATAAAGAGGTAAGTATTAGGGAGGTGAGAAACCATACCCCAACATTCAAAATTGAAATTAAAATGGTAAAACAACTTAAATAAAATTGGACAAAAATGAGAAAGGAAGAAAAACCCTATCTTGGAAGTGTGCTTCCAAAGGCATGAGAGAGGCTTGAGAGAATCTTCTTGGGAGCTTGGGGAACCTTATAAGGATTCTAGAGAGATTAGGGAAGAGTTTGGACGAAGTCCAAAAGCTTTGAGTGGGGAGGAAGTTGGATCTTGGGTGGGTTTATATAGGAAAGGTGAGGGAATTATTTATTATTTAGGTTTGGGACCCCTTATATTAAATTAATCCAAACCACAAACCATACCATGGTTTTTGCCCATGGTTTTTGCAAAGGGAAAAGGAAAAAAATATTTTATAAGTCCAAAGTGATAACTTCTTAAAATAATAGGGTTGCTTATGTGGAGGTGAGTCACACTCCCATGGAAAACAATTTAAAAAGACAAGGTGTTTAATAAGTCTTGAAAGGTCCATTAATGCTTTGAAAAGTTAGTCAAAAAAAACCCAAAATCACATTATTTTAATGGTAAAACATATATCAGCCGAACATAAAGCATATAGTATTTTATTACATCACTATTGGGTCATTATTATGTAATAAAACACATTTTATATTTAAACGATATTTAATTTTTACCCAAAAATTTGACTGTCTCAGAAAATTATGAAATATTCACCATTGGATAATTTTGACGTCCTAATTCTAGAAATAACATTTATTTTATCTAAATAATTTTTGAAATGTGTTAATTTTCACTTTTAAAATAAAAACCGACATTTATCGAAAATTCATGGGTTTTGAAAAAAATGGATTTCAAACCTTAATGAAAAATACAATTGAATTCATAAATTATATGATCATTTATATATAATAAAATTAATTTAATAATAATAATAATAATAATTTAATAAAATATTATTTAATTAAAAAATCCCTTAATTTAATAAAATAGAATTCTTAATTAAATAATAACTAAAAACACTATTTGCACCTTAAAAACTATTTACAATGTATGAATAATGACAAGAAAGTATATTTATTACTGTATACAAAAAATAATGTACATGAACATAGTACTAGCGATTTGTTACATAACCCCTTAAAACAGCCGCATAAGACCTAAGGGTAAGGTGTGCGATGGTGACAAACTCTTGGGGCGGCTCGGATAACATCGCTCGAGTGGTAATTTCTTTCAACATCCACTTTTCCTATAGACGGTCACATTCGAGCTTGACATGATGATGCTCAGCTTGGTCTTGGTCAAGAGCAAAGCCCAAAGACGCCACCTCTTTTCTGTGCTCCGACAAATGGGCTTTGTATGGAGAAATTCTACTAGATGAGGTCATCGCTTCCTTTTTGTGAGTAAATTGGGTTTGTTAAAGCCCTATATTTATACTAATCATGTGATCACCTTTCAATGGATATAAAAGAAATAGTCACAATTCTTAACATAAAAACAAAGAAGTTGACATTTTATGTAAATATTTTACATAAAGAGACATTTAATTAGATCAAGAGGGATTTCCATTAATGAAACTTTGGGTCGTTATAGATAGATTGGTCGATTCTGCACGTTTTTCCAAGTAGATCACAATGGTATGATCTGATTGATGAGTTTCGAGATCGTAGTGTGGGCCCCGCATGGGCTAGCTATAGTGAATAGTTCCTTTTCCACCGATTGTCTATTTCGGGCGATTAAACAGCCTATCTTGCGTGTTTTTCTACGTGGATCGCGATGGTGTCCTCGGTATCAGCCCTGAAGGTGTACAGTGTGGCATTGTGGTAGGTCGCTTGAGTTAGCGACGTTTGGACCAACAATGGTTGAGGGTACTCTCTAGGTTCATTCCTACGGGGGTTCGTGCGGCAACACAACCTTAGTATAAGTTTTTGATCCTCTTGATGGGATGTTTAATCAGTTAGAGTTACGACATCCCTACGGTGGGTCCGGAGCGGGATCCTCTAGAATTGTTTCCCAAGATGGGGTTCTTGGCATCGCTGTGACCACTTATCCACGGGCAGTGATCCCCTATCTAGCAGGTTAAACCCATAGGGTTTGTGGCATCATTGAGAATATGATCCCCTACATAGTGGGATGTGCTTAGAAGGGTTGTGGTATCGTTGGGTATACGATTCCCTACTCAGCATGTGGTTTATAGTATGGTTGTAGTATCGTTGGTTATACGATCCCCTAATTTTCACGTGGTATTAGTAGGGTTGGTGGATCATCGGTTCGATCTCCTACATCATGAGTTATATCAGATAGGGTTCTGGTATCATCGTGACCACCTTTACACGGGCGACGATCCTCTATCTGAGTGACGTGTTTCTGTCGAGTGCCATATTGGGTTGTGGTATCCCCCAACAGATCCTGGGAGTGATCCCCTATCTGTGAGATCAAAAAATTCCAGATCGGGTTGTGGTATCCCCCAACAGACCCTACGAGTGATCCCCGATCTGTGAGATCTTCGAATACCGGTCTGGGTTCTAGCATCCCCTAGCAGACACTATGAGCTATCCCCTATCCAAGGAGTTTGTTGTTTATGTTGTTCCAGCGAGTTTTTTCAGTGACTATATCCAACGAGCGTGATCTCTTGGGTGAGTGTCTGAGAAGTTTATGTGGGACCCGATGGAGTGTATCTCTTAGACTAGTGTCCTCTGGGATGACAATGATTCTGGAGTGTGTGCTCTCCTAGTTGTGAACCTTTGTTGGTGATGGGATTCGTACCTCACATGGATTGGTGTGTGAGCAGGGTATAACTGGATGTTCAAGGTGTATGTATGAGCGTACACTTGATTTGAGATGACTAGTTGTGTTTAGCTGAGGATGGCCATGCGATGGATTTTCTCTCTCATCTGGGTTCCCTCTGGTTGGGATGAGCGGACTGTTGCCTTTCAGTTTCTCTCTTTTGTTTTGGGTTTTTGGGGTGCCTACTAAGTATTGTTATACTCACCCCTTCATCGGATTTTGTCACACATGTCTGTGTCTTGTGCAAACCACATGCCTTTTGACGGTGTCCCAGGAGGACCAGGAACAGGCGCAGCTAAGTGGGCGGGACTGACCGAGGATTCTTACTAGAGCTGTGCCGAGGGGATTTATGGTGGTACTTTTTCCAGCATACCCCTTCTTCTGAGTAGGTTGGACGCTTTTGTGATTTTCCTTTGGTGGGCCTTGTTTTTCCATTTTGTACTTCTATTTCACTCTGGTTTGGGATAGTTCTATGCATGAATTTTATTTTTAGTTTTAATATATATCTCTTCACTGTTGCATGGAGGTTTATGTGGGTGCATGTGTACAGGTACCTTAGGCTAATGCCTCCCATGTGTGTGATAGAATTCTTGGTGCTAGACGCCAGCCCCTGGCCTTTTGGCAGTGGGCTTGGGGAGTTACAGCTCGAGACCAATTGGATTTGGTCGTGACAGAGTGGTATCAGAGCAGGTTCTACCTTTGGGATCTCAGAGCGTAGCTGTTCTAGTTGTGAGTTTGATTTTTCTTGCATAGCGGTAGTGTTAGGATGTTTCGAGTTCGGCTTTTAGGCCAGGGATTTCTGTGTTGGGGCGAAGGCCGACGTATCCATTCACTAGGACTATGATAACCAACCTTTTGACTGAGGACTTTTGGACACTATTCGGGGAATAACAGTACATGCATAATATAGGACTAGGTTTTTGGGTTTCCCTTGTTCTTCTTGAGTCATCTTTCCAGATATACTCTCTGACTATGGGGAATCTTGATTGTATTTTAGGATGCCTCCACAACAATATCCAACGAGAGTTATGGAATAGGATTGTGGCGATGATCCGCCCCTTGTAGATGTTTTGGATCAGGGCGCAGGTTCTGAGGCTGGACCTCTAGGTGGTCCGCCAGTTGATACAACACCTGTCGAGCAGCTGGATGTGCCGACAGTGCATGATCAGGTTGCGCGCAGGCTGAATGTGCTACAAGAATTCCAGAGGAAGTGACCTATAAGGTTCCAGGGTAATCCAGACGCCCAGCCAACTGATTACTAGCTTGAGCCAGTCACCTGAGTTTTCTGCCTAGTGAGGACACCTCCAGATCAGATGGTGGTCCTAGCGGTGAGCCTTCTATATGGTTCGGCCAGGTGATGGTGGAGTTTACTGATGTAGTCCAAAGATGAGGAGACACTCCCGTGAGAGGAGTTTTAGCAGCTCTTCCGGGAAGAGTTCTATCCAGTGATGCTGAGGTCAATGCAGATCTAGGAGCTTCTGGAGCTTCGACAGGAGGGCATGACCGTGTCGGAGTACTCAACAAGGTTTACAAACCTATCGTGCTACTCCCTGGATATGGTTCGAGACCCATTATTTAGGGCTCAGACCATCTAGCAGGGCCTACGGAGGGACATCCGGGTAGGTTTGGTTTCATTGTGTCTTCCCACCTTTGTTGGAGTACTGGAGCAGGCCCTAGTGGTGGAGAGATTTCTAGCTGAGCAGACCCCACCTGTTAGTGTTGGGCACATGAGAGCTAAGACCTCATCCGTCGGATTGGCATCTGGTAGACGACGACAGACTCAGAGGTCCGGACGTGGTCGACTTTCCAAGAGGTGACCCCAGGATGGAGGATCTGAGGCTCAGGGCTCACAGGACTCGTAGGCCAGTTTTGGTCAGCCACAGGAGAGGCGGTGTTACGCTTGTGATGGTCGGGAACATCTTGCAAGAGATTGTCCGACCCGTCATGCTGCTGAGAGGGAGCTAGTCGACAGACCGCCTTGGAAGAGGCCTCATCTCAAGCAAGGAGGTCCGCAAGGTGGCGGACGTGGTGACAGAGCTTGTGCAGCAGCAGGAGGTGGTTGGCGGTATCAGCTGCCACCACCCCCACCCGTAGGTGGTCCACACCAAGCTCAGGGAGCTAGTGGCTGAGGGCGAGGATAGCTTCATGCCCTAGAGTTTGTTGACCCAGAGGCTCCGCGGATGGATAGAGGTACGTCTTGTGTCCTTTATACTTTCTGCAGTAGTTTGATAGACATTGTTTAGCGGTATCCTTATTCTCTGTTGGTTGCTCGTGTTTTGTTCAGGGCGTTGGTAAGACCCCGTGTGGGTGTTATTTGGCATGCTTCGAGTGTATGAGGAAGAGGGAACCTTCCCCCACTGAGACATGTTTTTGTGATGCGATCAAAACCGTGTGGGCGAGTCAGTGCCACCCAAAGCGCATAGTGTTGATGTGTGGTGGATGAGTCCCTCTGACTTATGTGTTCGGGAAGGGTTGTTTGTTGGCGAAGTCGCTGTCATGGGAGACCCAGTTGAGAGTCCAGTTGCTTTCCTTGTGCTTATGGATTTTCAGGGATGAAAAGTTCGAAGGTGGAGAGGATTTAGCGACTTGGGTTTTGGACCTTTCAAACATTGGAACATTCCTATGAATAATTCAAGAGCTAGGCACAAAAACGGCGTGCGATTCCGACGCCCAGTGTGCCTGGAATTAATTTTATAAAAATATTAAGTATTTTTATACTATTCACATGGTGGGGGAGTGTTATCTCCAAAACGGTAGCTCATAATTGGAATCTGAGGGCACGGTTGCATCTGGAGCATTCTGTTTACCCTATGCGGGGTGTAAACTTTGCGGGCGTGGGCCTGTTGCGAGAAAAGCCACCAGGGGCGTTTTCATAAATAAATGGAAATGTTTATTTATGAGCGTTACCTCGAATAAATTCTGAACGGAGTCACGGATCAAAAATCTGATTCCTCCATTGCTTTTAGAATGGCACGTTTACCCTAGGGCGACCTAATTTTCTCCGAGCCAGGAGGTCTGGTCGGGGGTGTTAAATTAAGTGACGTTTTTAAATAATAAAACAAAAAGATAAAAACCCACCCTCACCTCCCACCTCTCTCACCCTAGAACAGAAAATGACCCCCCCCTCCTCTCCCACCGTTCTTCGCCGAATCGAGCCACGGACGACCATTTTCAGCGCCGATCATCAGTGGATCAAGCACCAGCGCGTCGCAGGCGTCGTTCTGCACCTGAAGCTTCGACGATCCGCCAACAGGAAGGCGTTTTGAGTTTCAAAATCCCGGATCCTGATTTGGTTGGTTTTTCTTTGTTTTGAGCCTGCATATGTGTAGATCTGGTCCCGGGGGTGAGCATATGCCTTCAGATGTGCGTTTGGACCCCCGGGGTGCCCCCTGCGGCCCTCAGAAGGTCCGCCGGTGCTGCACCGGTGCGACGGGCCGCATGAATGTCATCAGACCGCCGCAGGGGAAGCGGTCCTACTGCCAATTAGCAGAGACCCTGCATCGGGGGTCTTCTGCACGTGCTTTGTGCCACGCCGCGGCGGCATGGTCCGCCGACCTACGCGATCGGTGGCAGCAGCGGCCGGGTCGGTCGGTTCGACCCTCTCCTTGTACACGGGGGTTTTAAAACCCTGGTTTCATGCAATATAGGGGTCGAATTTGCGTGTCATCTACGAAAATGCGACCCCGGCAATAAGGCAAACCCTTTGAGGTGAGTTCGAGGGTTTCACAGTTTTGGGATCGTGGCCCGGGAGCTTGAAATGTCGAATAAAATAATAAGATTTTATTATTATTTGACTTCGGGCTATTGTATCTTCTACCCGAAGCGTTCGATTGAAATGTCGTTAGTGGAGTTGAGGACCTAATGGTGCGGCAAACTTTTCATGATCGTTTCAGGGTGTTGGGACTGAGATTGGGGTGTGGGCCCCATGAGGCCGAGTTTGGGCGTTTACGGAGAAACACAACTTTCTCACCATGAGTCCGATTTTGGCAGATGAATAGTGGATCATGTGTGTTTTTCCAAAAGAATCGTAATGGTGTGATCCGTTCGATGAGTTTCACGATCGAGGCGTGGGCCCCACCCGGGCTGGCTTCGGTGAATAATACCTTTTTCACCAGGTGTCTTTTTGGGATGATCGAGTAGTCTATTCTGCGTGTTTTTCAGAGGGGATCGTAGTGGTATAATCTGCTTGATGAGTTTCGGGATCGTAGTGTGGGCCCCGCACGGGCTAGCTACGGTGAATAGTGATTTTTCACCGGTTGTCTGTTTTGGGAAAGTAAACAACCTATCTTGCATGTTTTTCCACGCAGATCGTGATGGTGGCCTTTGTATCGGCCCTAGAGGTTCATTGTGTGGTGTTCTGGCGGGTCGCTCAGGTTTGTGATGTTTGGACCAGCAATGGTTGAGGGATCTCCCTTGGTTCGTTCCTACGAGGGTTCATGCAGCATCACAACCTTAGTATAGGTTTTTGATCCTCTCGATGGGATGTTTAATCAGTTATAATTGTGAAATCCCTCTAAAGGGCCTAGAGTGGTATCCTCTAGCATCATTTCCCTAGATGGGGTTCTTGGTATCGCTGTGACCGCTTATCCATGGGAAGAGATCCCCTATCTAGCAGGTTAACCTCGTAGGGTTTCTGGCATCATCGGGAATATGATCCCCTACGTAGTGGGCCATGCTCAGTAGGGTTGCGGTATTGTCGGGTATAAAATCCCTTACTCAGAATGTGGTTTATAGTAGGGTTGTGGTATCGTTGGTTATATGATCCCCTACTCAGCGCATGGTTTCAGTAGGGTTGCTGCATCATCGGTCTAATCCCATACATCGCGAGTTATACTAGATAGGGTTCTGGTATCGTCGTGACCACCTTTACATGGGTGATGATCCTCTATCTGAGTGACATGTTTTTTTCAAGTGCCAGATTGGGTTGTGGTATCCCCCAGCGGATCTTGGGAGTGATCCCTTATTTGTGAGATCTACAAATGCCAGATCGGGTTGTGGTATCCCCCAGCGGACCCTGGGAGTGATCCCCTATTTGTGAGATTTTCGAATACCGGTGTGGGTTATGGCATCCCCTAGTGGACCCTAGTAGCAATCCCCTATCTGAGTATTTTGGTGTTTATATTTTTTTTGCGAGTTTTCCTCAGTGACGATAGCTGATGAGTGTGATCTATCGGGTGAGCATATGAGATGTTTGTGTGGGACCCAATGGAGTGTATCTCTCGGACAAATGTCGTCTGGGATGACAGTGATCGTGGAGTATGTGCTCTCTTGGTTGTGAACTGTTGCTGGTGATGGGGTCGGTACCTCATGTGGATTGGTGCTGGAGCTGAGTATATTTGGATGTTCAAGGTGTATGTATGGGCGTACACCTAAATTGAGTTGACTAGTTGTGTTTATCCGAGGATGGTCACGAGATGGAGTTTCTCTCTTATTTGGGTTCCCTCTGGCTGGGATGAGCATACTGTTTCCTTTTAGTTTCTCTCTTTTGTTTTAGGGTTTTTGGGTGCCTACTGAGTATTGTTATACTCATCCCTTCATGGGCTTTTCCTGCACATGTTTGTGACTTGTGCAGACCACAGGCCTTTCGACAGTGTCCCAGGAGGACTCGGAACAGGCGAAGCTGAGTAAGTGGGACTGACCATGGAGTCTTATTGGAGCTGTGCCGAGGAGATTTCCGGTGGTGCTTTTGGCAGCATACCCCTTCTTCCAAACATGTTGGACGCTTTTGTGGTTTTCCTTTGGTGGGCCCTATTTTTCCCTTTTATACTTCTGTTTCACTCTATTTTTGGATAGTTGTATGCATGCATTTTCTTTTAAGTTTTTATATATATATCTACACTGTTGCATGGAGGTGTATGTGGGTGCGTGTGTATAGGTACCTTAGGCTAATGCTTCCCATGTGTGTGATAGCCTTCACGACACTAGACACCATCCCCTAGCCTATTGGAGGATGGCTTGGGGAGTCGCGACTCAAGCTCTGTTGGGTCGGGTCATGACATAAGGTTTGGGACTATCATTTTCATAGTTCCCAATATCTTTATAGTTAATGCATTGAAAATAGGTAGTTTCTTTATCGACCTTGAAATTACAACAATTATAGCCTTTTTCTCAACACCTAAAAAAATCATTTTCCTTTTATGCTTATACAATGGTGTTTACTTCCACATGTATAACATTTCAGAAAATTACCATTTCTATTCTTCCTCTTATACATTTTTTTATTTATCATCCTATACTTCTATTTATTTCTTTTAGATCCATAATACTTAGAGAATTATTTCTCTATATTAACAGTACATGATACTATATGCTCATATTATGATAATTTTTTAGTCTATAGTTCTCTTTAAAGGATTTGATTAATCCCATCAAGTAAATGGTTAATCTTGCTAATTTGATAAAATACATATACTGAAGAATGATTTTCAAGATTGTAAAGTTGGATTAATATTGGGAATTATTTACATATTCCATTTTTCTTATACTTGATAATTTTCTCTCTATACCCGCTCAATGCTCAGGAGAAAAATATTTCTCTAATAAAAGTTCATTAAAATACTTACACTCTATATACTCTCTTTCCTCCTCATCATTAGAGTTTTGAATCAATAAACAACATTGATATGCATCCATTGAGATATGATAAACATCCACAAAACCTTATCCCTTTCATTATATCCTAGAGAGAGAAATCTATCCTCTAAATAACTTATTCATTCCTCAGCTACAAATTTATTTGAAGTCTATTTGAATGATAGAGGTTACAGATGCATAAAATGGTTTAACATTGTCACACTGTATGGTGGATTAGAAGAATTCCCCATATAGGAAAGGTTATTACTAACAACCCATGTCATATTCCATAATATGGTTATATTTTTATCTATCCTAATTGAATCTACATCACCAACTTCATTATCATTACCATAAGAGAAATACCTACATAGAGTACATACATTTATTTGGTTCTCATTCCATTATCTAGGAACCGTTTATAAATATTACAATACAATATATTAGATAATATTATTATGAAACATAAATTATAATACCAAAACTATTGGAAAAATTAATATAAATTGAAGATTTTTGGCACCGATAATCTCATTATCATAAGCATGATTTCTTTATGGAAGATTCAAAATCAAAAAAATGAAATTCTTTATAATGGTTTGCAATGAAAATGTAAATTAACCCAATAATATCTTATGAGAGTTCCAACCCTTTTGTGTAGTAAAGGAACACACATCGTTCACCAAAATGATGAATTAGATATAATCAAACCAACCATTTTAATAGTTATTACCACTAGATAAATCTATTTAAAATCCATATCAACATATAGTATCTAGAGAATGATATACTACTAATAAAATTACAGAATATCTAACTTTAAAAATCATTAGATTGTTATCATATACATATAAATTTCCTCAAAGTCATATATAGGGTTATATTATCCAATAAATGTTTTCCTAAATCAATTTCTAATGGTTTATATTAAACTTCCCCTAATACAAATAATAAATTACCCTACCCAGAAGACTGTAGTTAGTGTTTCATTTAATAATTGGTGTTAGATGCAAGTGATTTCATCACAAAGTGTATAATTCTTTAGTAGTATTTCGAAACTACATACATAATTTAATTTCAAATTAAATTTGGAAACAAAAATACAACATAAAATTTTCTTTGAGAACACCATTATTACATTTTTCATATCCCTGTATATCAATAATAATAAAATTCATGAAATCCTAGTGAAATAAAACATTAGAAAGGGGTGAGATGTAATTCTTAGTTAGGGTATGTGTGTTGCGAAGTTGTTAAGGTATAATCAATATGGTAAGTTAAATAACTAAAACACATGTCATTTAATCAATAACTTGAACATGAAGAATAATATGGTGGAACAAATTATGATCCTAATAATGCTATATTAATAGTAACATGAGCTATAAAATAATCCATGGATAATATAACTAATCGAATAGTAACAAATATATCAATAACTAATATCATAATGTGGTAATTCCAAATATCCTACATCATAACCATACCTTCAAGGCCTTATTCTAAGACATATTTCATAAATGGTTATGGACTCAACTAAATACCAAATATAGTTTGTCTCATGAGACCTATCGATCCATCAAGGGGATATAGAGAGCTCCACCCATCACCTACTATGTCCAATTCATTACTAATATGTACGATATGAACCATATTAAATATATATATATATATATATATATATTTGAAATTATTATATATAAAATGATAATACCTTCCATATTCAATAAATATAATAATAAACATTCAAAGTCGTAAGTCAACTAGTATAATAATAGTACATCCCAAATAAAACTAATAATATTCCATTAGGAGGAATTATAAGGATGGTTACATTAAATAATATCCTCAATAGAGAATAAGTAAAATAATGTTTATTTTTTTAATAATATAAATACCACAAAATGATGTTAAAAACCTTCTTAGATAAAATTTTCTTTTCACTTTGAAAATCACTTTGAGAAACTAAAAAATTATAGAATATTGTGAAACAAATTTTCTTTGAAAATAAAATTGTAAATTTTTAATGGTATCAACAATTAAATGAGTGATTATTACGGCTGGAAATTCTGTACATGATTAGTATGTTTAAACAATGGTTCTTTTCACAATTTCAGAAAAAGTAAAAAATTATCCTGTTTGGATAATGGAAAATATATTAATTTTAAATTTTTTTAAAAAAATTAAAACATGGTTTAAAAAATTAATATTTCATTTGGTGTATTCTAAAAAATTAAAACATTTTTAGAAAACATTTAAATTGTACAATGTTTTTTCAAGTGATGAGAAAAATAAAGACAGATTTTTATGAAAAACATTTTATCAATAATTTTATGTACAAAGTAGATAAAAATACTTATATTATATTAAAATTTAATGAATAACCAAATGAGATTAAAATAAATTGGTTTTAAGATATAAATATCAAACAATTTATCCAAGTTATTCTTAAAAATAAATAGTCTTGAATAATGATGAGATTGTGAAATAAACCCTTACCACTTTGGTGTCTTTAGAATCATAAGACCCATAAAACGAATAACATCAAATGAAACTCAAAATATAATTAATATAAATATATTAATGATATATTATATAAAATGGGTGGTATATACACAAAAATAAGTGGTGAATATGACATATGTCTCATGGAAGTAAAAGTGAGATGACAAACCCTTACATCGGGTTTGATTTCCTCCATATATGTCCATAAACCATGTCTGATAAAAAGATATTTAATAAAAATATATTACATAATAAACCCATATATTTGATATGTTGTATTATTTACCTATAGTCGTTTTTTACCATTTGTTAACAATTCATTGTTGAAATCATTTTTTGGGGTGATAATTGCTTCATTTTTCATGTATATCATGTCCAAATTCGTCTCCAATTTGTATGTTTTCACCACATAAACACCTCTTATGGGTATACTAGACCTTGAAAAATAATTGATTTATATCTTAGTCTCAATGAAATTATATGTAGTAATTGGGGTACTTTAAACTACTGTACCGGCAGTAGGAGTACCAGTCATGTTAAGATTGATAAAAATTACACCTTTATAAAGGTATTTTATTAACATTTGATCAATTATTTGGTGGTATGGATAGCTTGATCATTTTATTTTAAATCATTACCAGAATTCATGAATTTTTAACCCTTGAGATTTAATTATTCCAAAACTTTGTTTCCTTGTTGTTGTAATTTGACTAGCTGGTGAGTATTATTCAAGAAATGCGCGGTTTATATCTACACGACCTCTATTTGTGAATTTACCATAACACAACCCATTTTTGTAGTGTCTTATATTGATATTGGTAATGCAGTATGTTTTACTTATTATTCATCCACATTTGTAGGTTCTAATATTGAACACACAATGTGAAATTCAATTATATTCTTATGTGTATCATCTCTGTAAAGTCTATGAAATTTTAGTAATAATTTAATTATAAAGGATTTTAATTCAACGTTTAGTTCATTTCCTTATGATTAAATATATTCTGGTTCTATATCAATATTAATAAAATTGAGTAATTTTAGTGTTTGATTATTTTATTCAATTTTATACATGTTATGTTTAGTTTCTATTTTAGTCCCTTAAAATGTTTGGATTAGAAGAGTCTCAAGGTGTGGTGTTCCCTCCAAAGGATCTCGCTATCTGTCTCGGTTTCTATGATGTAGGATCCCCTCTCCATTGAGTTTTAAGGGAGTTAGTTCACTCAACATTTAACAAGTATTAAAACGAACCTATATATAAAAGGAATTAAAAAAAAGATATATACAAAAATAGAAGGAGATAAATAAAAAAATATTTTCAAAATACAAAATTTCCTTATAAAAAATTCACACTAAAAACAACTACATTCAAAGGATATGGAAACTAAATTTGATTATGTTGTCATGACATACCTAATGTTTTAAGTTTTTAATGTTTATTTATAGATTACATTGGAGCTTAGGCCATATATCAAGTAGTGTTATAGATTTATTATTTGTATCATTAATAATAATAAATAAAATAGGGGTGGTTTTGACAACGGTTTTAAAAAATATTGAATTAATTAAAGAGTTTAATCATTGAAAAAATGTTGGGGTCTTATGACATATAATAGAAAAGGTTCATTTAAACTCAACTACAAATCATGGTTATTTCATTTTCCCTAAAATTACACATGGCCTAATTGAATCTTTTGGTTTAGGGTAATTAATATATTGATTCCCCAAATGCCTTTTAAAATGATGTACACTGAACTAACCTTTTGAAAGAAAAATTGTGTTGTCACAATCTGGACCACAAGAATGAAATGAGGGTTTCCATATCCTACAAAAAACTCATGTATGTGTGAGATAAAAAAATTTATTATGTTTTACAATTGGAACAACCCAATATTTCCACTTGAAATCTCAATAGAATCGATATTTAAATGAAATGTTTTCAAATTATTATACCAATGAAATGAATTAAAATGAGAATAATGTTAATATTAAACTTAAATGAAATGTTTTGCCGAAGATTTAAATGAAAATAGTATAAGAATATTTACTATAATTCCCTCTTCAAGTGCATGTATCTCCCTAGAAATGTCCACCAACCGTTTATCTTTCTATCGAGAGGATCATGATACTTTGGTGTAACTTTGAATTCATCCATGATATATCTATGAGGATAGGGTCCTCCATAACATCTATAATGAAGATAAAAATTCATTTGGTCTCCAAAATTGTAGATCTTTTCCCCTAGTAAAAATTTAAAATGGGTTGTCCAAGGTTCCAATTAATAGGAGCTGTGGAATATTGTTTTGGGAACCCTGAGTATAAAAAACACATTTACATATAGATTTGTGGTAGAATAAATCCTTAACTCACATTTTCCAAATCTCAAAATTTGTTTCCATACCTATTGAATATCCCCATAGAACATTTGGCACCATTTGGAATCCCATAACTCGATATATGACATAATTATAGAAGTGACCTTGAGACTATGAATAATAAAGATTCTATCTAATGATGGATAATTTTGGGACTCAAAATTGAAGAATTGGTCTCTATAGTATTCTATATAAATTTATTCCATAATTTTTTCAATATCCCACAAAAGTTTAGACCAATTATATTCATATATTTTATTTAATTTGAGTTTTATTCAACATATGTGATTCGACTCGTACACAGTTTTTGTTCACTTTTCTTGAATTCCATTGTAGGCTCTCAAAATCACATTACCTTACGATGTAATCTTAAAATGAGTAAATTTTATATTTTAATAGTTATAAAATGTAACTAATTCAATTAAATAAGCCATGAAAGCTTTTAATATATTTTTAATTTATATGAAAATAAGTCTATTACTGTTGTATATTTGTGGAAACCAATAGTGAATCGCTACACGATCATTTATCAAATCCTATGTAAAGGTAAGCTGGTTTATTATGTGTTTCAAGGTAATTTATGATTTAAAATACCAACCTTAGGGTATATATAGATTATTTAAGGATGAGTACATATATTGGAATCATATAGAAGCTTTCTTAATGGTAAATCCCCTCATTCCTTGTGTAAGGGTAGCATATATAATTCATAAAGGTCTATCTTCATCTTTATAAGGGTACATGAAGAGTACTTAAGGATTATTATTGTTATAGGAAGCATATATAATCCCATTTAATGTTAAACACCATTATTACTTTCATATAGTTAGCATTACTAATGCATAAAGTTAACTGAAGTAAAGTGTGAGGTTTATGTAAGGGTAACTGGGCATGCAGTAATAGTAAATAAGTCTAGTTGAGAGGTTATGTAAGAGTACTTTGATAGTTGAATATGGGTAATATATGAGTTATAATATCCATGTAATTGTATGATTACAGTTATATAATTGTTGTTAATGGATTTTAAGGTTCCTGTAAGTGTACCCTGACTTTTACAAAGCCCGTGTAAAGGTATCTGATTGTGTAAGTTCAAAACCTTGTTACCCTCAACCCTGTCAGTGTACCAATAATAACAATATTCCCATTCCATATATTCTCCCTATTTCATTGAAGGTTATAATTTTTTAAATTTCAATATCTCAAAAAACACTTATGCTATCATGGGTTATGCCATTGTGTAGGGGATTAAACCTCATATGTTTATGGCTACTGTGTAGAAAAATATTCCATGATGCATCCTATATGACATTTAGATTGTGAGAGTTTTGACAAACTACAAATACATTTATTACCCCATGGAAGATATTTTAAATGATTTTATGCTGATAGATATATTGTAATGAAATGGGAATTTAGTCGGGGAAAGAGGAATCACACTGTGGAGTTAACTGCTATGCTGAAAAGTTAATTAGAGATTGTTTTTAGTTTTATACAATTTTAGAGATTTCTGTACCATAGATAAGAATATACAATATAGAATTAGGTGGTTTTGGTGATTTAGAGAGTGTTTCACTATGGAAGATGTACTATACTGTAAGGGGTTTTTAGTTGCAACATGGAGGAAATGGTGTTCTTGTTTTTTACGTACGTGAAAACATGAATAGATTTCAAGAGATTATTAATTGATTCAAAAATTCGTGAATATGTGTTTTTATGGAGGGTTGGTTGCATTCACTACAAAAAAATGTAATCTGTAGACATTTTTTAAAAGTGTCGCTAATTTTCAAATATAGTGACATTTTTTAAAAAAACGTGACTAATTTTGCAATGTTTCCTAAAAAATGTCACTAATTTAGTGACATTTCCTATAAAACATCTCTAATTTAGCAAAGTTTGATGAAAAAAATCCCAAAATTTGCAAAGTTTCTAGAAAAAAATCCCTAAATCAATGATATGTATTGAAAAAAAGTGGCAAACATAAAGATTTTTTCAGGAAACGTGGAAAATTTAGTGATATTTTTAAGGAAAGGTCGTTAATTTTTCCATGTTTTTAAGGAAACGTCGTTAAATTTGCAATGTTTTTGGAGGCACACTGCTAAAACTATATATATTTATATAGCTCACTTAATTACATCAATGCATGTATATATATATAATATATATAAAAGTAGAACCATATATAAAAACATATATATATATATATATAAACAGAGTTATATTTTAAATTTAAGCATGTTTTTAAGAAACGTGGTTGTTTTATTGACATTTGTAATAGTGTTTTAAAACATGTTTTATTATATATATATATATATATAATTGTAATTGTATATATGTATGTATACACATATATATTTTCACACACACACACAAAAATATATATATATATATATAAACACACACCCAAATATATATTAATATATACATATGATATATATAAAATATAAACAGATATATATAAACATAAAATATATTCATATATATAGAATATAAACATATATGTAATATATAAACATATATATATTAATATATGTTAATTAATATAAATATATATATATATAATTAATTTTCTAAATGATGACACATATATTTAAACATATAATAAAAGAGAGACACACACACACATAAACACAAACACATATATATAAACACACACACACATATAAATATATATATACACATATATTTAAATATAAAAAAATATATTTCAAATTTAGTGGCGTTTTTTAAAAAACAAATATATTTTAGTGATATTTTTAATAGTGATTTAAAACTTTACTTATAGCATCCCACCTTTTTATCACATAAACATTAATTACATTTTACAAAACCGAGGATCTTTAAGGTTTAGTGTCTTGGAAACCAGGAACTTAAAACATGAAAACAACATAAAGAATTCTTCTTAAACACTTGAAAGGCTTCTCCTCATGTTCACCCTAGGCTCATTACTGAATCTCATAACCTGGGGACATACATCAAAATAAAGGGTGAGCAGAAGGCCCAACAAGGGAAACAAGTGAAACATTTTACATATGAACTTGGGATACATCAATAAAGTCATGAAAAGAACTTTAAGGCATGAAAATGAAAACATGAGGCATATCATAATAAAAATAAAACTTTTTCATAACTTGAAGATGTGGCTACATCATTTAACATAGAAAATCATGAACATATCACCAAGGTCCATCCCCAAGGTGTCATTTTAAAATTACCAAGGTTATTCACCAAGGTATCGTGAAAATTGTAATCTCTAGTGGTTACATCATTACCCAATGCATTGGAGCGCTATCAGGGCGCACCCTTAAATTTGCCTTTATTATCATGTGAGCCACATATATCATCATCAAAAATTTCATAAATAACCCATATATCATAAAGGAAATGGGTTTCATTTCATAATCATAACTTTTTAAAAACTGCTTTAAAGACATGATCTTTATATCACTTTAAAACCCACAGAAAAGGAAGGTGGGTATCATGTATGTAAATCCCAGAATTTAAAATAGAACATTTTGGTATATATGTGAATACCCCTTTAGAATAAAGATCTTTGAGTATTCACTTAATAAAATAAAAGGACTTTAGAAAAAGAGATAGACATTTTGAGACAGAAATTCTGCAGCATAACGGCAATGTTCTGAGGGTTTAGAAGACATTTAAAGAGAGGTAAAATGGGTCAAACATTCATAAATGACCCATAAAATAGTACATGGACAGAATAAGAAGGATACATGATCATGGTAATGAGATTTCACGGACATACCATTTGAAATGAAAACATGGGAGGAAAACAAATTAGATTTCTCTTATGAAAATTCGGCAGCCTTACAGCGTCACTTAACTTCAAAAGAAAATGATTTGACAAGATCAAATAGGGTCCCTCATCATATGATCATAAGAGATCAGTATGATAGATATAGAGAATTCCCCAACATAACAAAAAGGAACTTGAAAGAATTGACATGAAAGTAGAACTTCAAAACGAGAAGGGTGAAGAACCACTTAAAAATTCGGCAGCCTAACGGCGCCACTTAAAACATCAAAATACTGAATTGAAGAGATCAAATGGGGTCTCTCATCATATGAACATAAGAGTCCAGTATGATATGTATAGAGATCATACCCCAATATAACAAAAAGTAACTTGAAATAATTGACATGAAAGTAGAACTTCAAAATGAGAAGGGTGAAGAACCACTTAAAAATTTGGCAGCCTAACGGCGCCACTTAAAACATCAAAATACTGAATTGAAGAGATCAAATGGGGTCTCTCATCATATGAACATAAGATTCCAGTATGATAAATATAGAGATCATACCCCAACATAATAAAAATGAACTTGAAAGACTTGACATGAAAGTAGAACTTTGAAAAAGAGAGAGGTGAATGAATCCCTTGAAAATTCGGCAGCCTAACGGCGCCACTTAAACTTTCTTAAAACGAAATGATGAGAGTAAGAGGGGGTCTTTCATCATATGAACATAAAAAGGGCAGTAAGAGGAGTATAAAAGAACATCCTCCAAAATAAGAACATGGAGCATAAAAGGAATGACATAAAAGAGATCACTTGAAAAGAAAGAGAGGGGTCAGATCCCTTACCTTAAAATGTAACTCTTAAACCTCAAAGGTTGGGACCTTGAGGGCTTGGGGGCACCTTGGGAGGACTCCTTGGGAGGTAATGAGACCAGAACTTCGTTGGGGAAGAGTGGGGAGTCAAATGGATGAGAGGATGCCTTGGTATTTATAGGGAAAGTGAGGGGACAGGGCATTAATGGCAAAAGGACACCTCATTAGTGGTTTTGGCAAAACCATTGGCTTGCCCATGGTATTTGCCCATGGTATTGGCCACTTGGGACACCTCATACCTTATCTCACTATTCATAATTCGAACATATTGATTACAAACTTAATACATCATTTAATGATGTCATTAAACACCCGTAACTTAAAAACTGTATTTTCACTATTCATCAAAAATTCAACTTTCTCAGAATAATCCCAAAATTTCACCTTAACCAAATATCAACGCTCTGATTACAAATATGAACTCCATTTTATAAAAATAATTTTCTAAATATTTTTAATTTAATTTTTAAATAAAAACACTATTCATCAAAAATTCATTTTTTCAGAAAAAACCCCAAAAATTACCATAACATAATATCGATGCTCTGAGTTCAAAAATAGTCATTTTTATAAAAATAATTTTCTAATTATTTTTAATTAAATTTTTAATTAAAAAACACTATTCACCCGAAAAAACTAATACTTGAATAATAATTAATGAAACCGTTATTTAACTATTTTATTGAATCACAATACTTAATCAAGGTGCCTAGATTATTTTAAAACTTTCTTTAAGTGAGATTACTAATCCATTTGGTCATATTACTAATCCTAATCATAAAATCACTATTCATAATTTACTATTCATCAAAAATCAAGTTGATCTTATTAGACTCTAAATTTCGTACTGAACATAATTGTAGAAGACCATTTTTCAAAAATCATTACACATTTTTTATTATTTAAGGTTTACACAACCATTTTTAAAATATCCTTTTTCTAAAATTCATCAAAAATATGCATACAATATTTATCCGGTCATTTGAAAATTCATAAACATCATCATAAGAAGAAATCCAAATTTTTATTTAAAAAAAGGATTACACAAGGCAATTACGGTCTCGTTACATAACCCCTTATAATACCAGCATAGGACCTAAGAGTAAGGTGTGCTAGGGTGATAGAATTTTGGGGCGGCTCAGTCAACATTGCCCGAGTAGTAATTTCTATCAGTTTGAACTTCTCGCGAAGGCGATTCCGTTCTAGCTTCACATGATGAAGTTCAGCTTGGATTTGGTCCAGAGCAAAGCCCAATGGTGCTACCTCCTTCCCAATCTCTGTTAGATGGGCTTCGATCGGCCCAAGGCTACTAGGTGAGGCCATCAAATCTTCTTTCTATAATAATTAACCAAGATTACTTAAATTTAGAGACAATAATCAAAACATTTTGTTCACGGTGGTCATATTGACCGATGGTCATATAACACTCAAAAACCAATGGTCTCATTTTATTTATAATCATGTTTATCAAATAAAACATTTTTTTTTGAGTATAAAAAATAACACATGAAATTAGGAAACAAGATTTATTCAAAATTTCGGGTCGTTACAATCTTCCCCCCTTAAGAAATTGCGTCCTCGCAATTTTTTTAAATTGGGTTTTGAAATTTCATTGAAACTCCCACATCGGAAAAAGAGTCAGTAACACCATTACTTTAAAAGAAAGAAAAGGAAGTACAAAGGCCACCCGAGTTAACCCACACTCGGGTTCCATGTAGGAAAACATGGACATGGAGGAAAAAAAACAAAGGGTCAGTTCGGAGAGAGAGTGATAGAGAACATGATTAGGGGAAAGTTAACCATGAGAAAATCCCAAACTTATGATGTGTGTAAACGGTCTTTGATTACCTAGTAGGAAACGTAAACCAACAACATTTTTGTTTTACGTTTCTTTTCATAATTTTGAGGATTTCATTTACTACATAGAACAAAAACATAAGAAAATATACCTACCTTCAAGTAGAGTTTCATCCTTTAACAAGTCCCTACCAACACTAATATTTTCGCCAAATGATGAGAATTCAAAAACACTTGGTCTCATAAAAGCACAAGAATCGTCTTCTATAGAATCACATAATCTACAAAAGATTAACTATCTATTTCTTCTATCTTTAAACATTATCCCAAAAACAGAAAGGTTAAGGTAAAACAACTCTTCAAAAAGAAAGAATCCCATAGGAATAGAACCTACTTTTAAATCTTAAAAGTTCCATGGTACTACCCAATGTTCATCATAGACCACTCCATAAATAACGGTCCTTAAAATTCCTCAAAATAAACCAAACTAATATTGAAACCCAAATACAAGAAGGATTTGATAACATAGTCTTCCAAAACAACTTAATTGTTCATCTCCAGACAACATCAACCACTCCTAACATCTTATAACAAAAGTAGCTAACATAAACATATTTTACCCAAGATAGGTTAATCATTCCCAAAAGTAACCTAAATTACTATAAGTCCACCTTAAATTCATCAATTCTTCAAAATATAAGTCAACCTTACTCCTCAATTAAAATACTATAGTAATCTATTTACCTCGATCATATAGGGTCCCCAAAATAGTGAACGCCTTCCAAAATAATAATCATCTTTTAATCCCCTAATCATCTCTGACGTATTAATACGGAAATTGTCGCATTTCCTATCACATTGGTTGTTGGGACACGTTATTCCATTTCCCACCATTAACTAAGAAGATAAAGTATAATTAGAGGCTTAAATACTTAACCAATAATCATGAAAAGGAACTTAAAGCATATAAGGATAACTTGTAGAAGAAAAGTATACCCTAACTTGTGATCCCCTAGGTTCCCATCTAGGTTATCCATGATCATATATTCTTATGTGAATCTTTTTTTTATTTTATCTTTGTTCCTTTAATAATGGTTCATACCAAGCTTATGAATTTACCAAAGCATATCCCCCGGGAGTGACGTAACCAAGAGTGCAGCAAGGCCCGTTGTCGTGTACCAGTTCCCGTTCGAGTCTAGCTCAAAGCGGTGTTTTCGGGTTTTACCCCTATGTACATCTGTGCCAGAGCCACCTCTACCTGCTCGTATCCAGACATGGATTTATTTGCTTGGCAACCCCTTACTCAATACTCACCAAAATACCAGGAAGATTTCCTATATTAAACTTTTCTATAGGGTTCCTCCTAGAGTTTTCATATCCTAATTTCCACAAATAACTAAACCATCCTTTGATACCAACTATAGCATCCCACCTTTTTATCATATAAACATTAATTACTTTTTACAAAACCGAGGATCTTTAAGGTTTAGTGTCTTGGAAACCAGGAACTTAAAACATGAAAACAACATAAAGAATTCTTCTTAAACACTTGAAAGGCTTCTCCTCATGTTCACCCTAGGCTCATTACTGAATCTCATAACCTGGGGACATACATCAAAATAAAGGGTGAGCAGAAGGCCCAGCAAGGGAAACAAGTGAAACATTTTACATATGAACTTGGGATACATCAATAAAGTGATGAAAAGAACTTTAAGGCATGAAAATGAAAACATGAGGCATATCATAATAAAAATAAAACTTTTTCATAACTTGAAGATGTGGCTACATCATTTAACATAGACAATCATGAACATATCACCAAGGTCCATCCCCAAGGTGTCATTTTAAAATTACCATGGTTATTCACCAAGGTATCGTGAAAATTGTAATCTCTAGTGGTTACATCATTACCCAATGCATTGGAGCGCTATCAGGGCGCACCCTTAAATTTGCCTTTATTATCATGTGAGCCACATATATCATCATCAAAAATTTCATAAATAACCCATATATCATAAAGGAAATGGGTTTCATTTCATAATCATAACTTTTTAAAAACTGCTTTAAAGACATGATCTTTATATCACTTTAAAACCCACAGAAAAGGAAGGTGGGTATCATGTATGTAAATCCCAGAATTTAAAATAGAACATTTTGGTATATATGTTAATACACCTTTAGAATAAAGATCTTTGAGTATTCACTTAATAAAATAAAAGGACTTTAGAAAAAGAGATAGACATTTTGAGACAGAAATTCTGCAGCATAACGGCAATGTTCCGAGGGTTTAGAAGACATTAAAAGAGAGGTAAAATGGGTCAAACATTCATAAATGACCCATAAAATAGTACTTGGACAGAATAAGAAGGATACATGATCATGGTAATGAGATTTCACGGACATACCATTTGAAATGAAAACATGGGAGGAAAACAAATTAGATTTCTCTTATGAAAATTCGGCAGCCTTACGGCGTCACTTAACTTCAAAAGAAAATGATTTGACAAGATCAAATAGGGTCCCTCATCATATGATCATAAGAGATCAGTATGATAGATATAGAGAATTCCCCAACATAACAAAAAGGAACTTGAAAGAATTGACATGAAAGTAGAACTTCAAAACGAGAAGGGTGAAGAACCACTTAAAAATTCGGCAGCCTAACAGCGCCACTTAAAACATCAAAATACTGAATTGAAGAGATCAAATGGGGTCTCTCATCATATGAACATAAGAGTCCAGTATGATATGTATAGAGATCATACCCCAATATAACAAAAAGGAACTTGAAATAATTGACATGAAAGTAGAACTTCAAAATGAGAAGGGTGAAGAACCACTTAAAAATTTGGCAGCCTAACGGCGCCACTTAAAACATCAAAATACTGAATTGAAGAGATCAAATGGGGTATCTCATCATATGAACATAAGAGTCCAGTATGATAAATATAGAGATCATACCCCAACATAATAAAAATGAACTTGAAAGACTTGACATGAAAGTAGAACTTTGAAAAAGAGAGAGGTGAATGAATCCCTTGAAAATTCGGCAGCCTAACGGCGCCACTTAAACTTTCTTAAAACGAAATGATGAGAGTAAGAGGGGGTCTTTCATCATATTAACATAAAAAGAGCAGTAAGAGGAGTATAAAATAACATCCTCCAAAATAAGAACATGGAGCATAAAAGGAATGACATAAAAGAGATCACTTGAAAAGAAAGAGAGGGGTCAGATCCCTTACCTTAAAATGTAACTCTTAAACCTCAAAGGTTGGGACCTTGAGGGCTTGGGGGCACCTTGGGAGGACTCCTTGGGAGGTAATGAGACCAGAACTTCGTTGGGGAAGAGTGGGGAGTCGAATGGATGAGAGGATGGCTTGGTATTTATAGGGAAAGTGAGGGGACAAGGCATTAATGGCAAAGGGACACCTCATTAGTGGTTTTGGCAAAACCATTGGCTTGCCCATGGTATTTGCCCATGGTATTGGCCACTTGGGACACCTCATACCTTATCTCACTATTCATAATTCGAACATATTGATTACAAACTTAATACATCATTTAATGATGTCATTAAACACCCGTAACTTAAAAACTGTATTTTCACTATTCATCAAAAATTCAACTTTCTCAGAATAATCCCAAAATTTCACCTTAACCAAATATCAACGCTCTGATTACAAATATGAACTCCATTTTATAAAAATAATTTTCTAAATATTTTTAATTTAATTTTTAAATAAAAACACTATACATCAAAAATTCATTTTTTCAGAAAAAACCCCAAAAATTACCATAACATAATATCGATGCTCTGAGTTCAAAAATAAAGTCATTTTTATAAAAATAATTTTCTAATTATTTTTAATTAAATTTTTAATTAAAAAACACTATTCACCCGAAAAAACTAATACTTGAATAATAATTAATGAAACCGTTATTTAACTATTTTATTGAATCACAATACTTAATCAAGGTGCCTAGATTATTTTAAAACTTTCTTTAAGTGAGATTACTAATCCATTTGGTCATATTACTAATCCTAATCATAAAATCACTATTCATAATTTACTATTCATCAAAAATCAAGTTGATCTTATTAGACTCTAAATTTCGTACTGAACATAATTGTAGAAGACCATTTTTCGAAAATCATTACACATTTTTTATTATTTAAGGTTTACACAACCATTTTTAAAATATCCTTTTTCTAAAATTCATCAAAAATATGCATACAATATTTATCCGGTCATTTGAAAATTCATAAACATCATCATAAGAAGAAATCCAAATTTTTATTTAAAAAAAGGATTACACAAGGCAATTACGGTCTCGTTACATAACCCCTTATAATACCAGCATAGGACCTAAGAGTAAGGTGTGCTAGGGTGATAGAATTTTGGGGCGGCTCAGTCAACATTGCCCGAGTAGTAATTTCTATCAGTTTGAACTTCTCGCGAAGGCGATTCCGTTCTAGCTTCACATGATGAAGTTCGGCTTGGATTTGGTCCAGAGCAAAGCCCAATGGTGCTACCTCCTTCCCAATCTCTGTTAGATGGGCTTCGATCGGCCCAAGGCTACTAGGTGAGGCCATCAAATCTTCTTTCTATAATAATTAACCAAGATTACTTAAATTTAGAGACAATAATCAAAACATTTTGTTCACGGTGGTTATATTGACCGATGGTCATATAACACTCAAAAACCAATGGTCTCATTTTATTTATGATCATGTTTATCAAATAAAACATTTTTTTTGAGTATAAAAAATAACACATGAAATTAGGAAACAAGATTTATTCAAAATTTCGGTCGGGTCGTTACATTACTGGTTATATATATATATATTTATAATATATAATTATATATATATGTATAAATTCACAAATATATTGATACACACACACATATAATCAAATATATATATATATATAATATAAACATATATATATAATATGAACATATAAATAAAAATGAAATATAAACCTATATATATATATAATATAAACACCCACACATTTATATAATATAAACAAATAAAATATAAAATATAAATTATCGATGATTTTCAAGACACATCACTAAAAATAAATATATTTATATTGCTCATTTACCCGCATCGATATAAATATATATTTAGATATATATATAGTAATATATATAAACACAAAGACATATATATAATTAGATATATATATATATATATAAAGATATATATATATATATAAGCACATTTGTTTTTTTAAATTTAGATACATTTTTATGAAAATATGGCTATTTTAGTGGCATTTTTAATAGTTCTGTAAAACAGAGATAAATATATGTATGTATACATACACATATATATTTTCACACACAGACACACATATATATATTAATATAAACATATGATATATATAAAATATAAACATATATATAATCATAAAATATAAGCATATATACATAATATAAACATATATATATATAAACATAAAATATAAACATATATATATATAAATAATATATACATAAATGTAAACTATAAACATATATATATATATTATAATATAAACATATATATAATAATATATATAATTATATATATATATATTAAATTTTTATATACAAACACATGTATATAAACATATATAATCACACACACACATAAACTTAGACACACACACACACACACACATATTTAAAAAATATATATATTTTATATTTAGTCATTTTTTTAGAAAAAAATGGCAATTTTAGCGAACATTTTATGAGTTTGTTAAAATGGGATTTATTATATATATGTATATATATGTATGTATGTATATATACATAGACCTATATATTAATATATACACACACACACACACACATAAACACATATATATAATATAAACATATATATAATATATATCATAAAACATAAATATATATATATATATAATATAAACATATATATATAACAGCAAGTCCAGGATCCAGACAAAGCCTGCACCATACAAAAAGATTAAAAAACTGAAAAAGTGGTAGCATAAGGGGGTTTACAAAGGCAAGAATAGAGCATACAATGTGCGTCCAGGTCAACAAGATGTGAGAGAAATTCCCAGATGAAAAAGGACCATCGTGAGGAGACCTCCATGACTTCCCTCTTGGACAGAGCATCAACAACCTAGTTTTATTCTCTATAAACATGACTGAATTCCAGTTGAAGATGATCAAGGAGATGGAGGAATGCAATCCACGAGGGAAGAATCCTCCAAGGAACATCCCTGGACCTTGCCTGCAGAATGTGCACTGTTGTACTTGACTCAGATTCCACCCATATGTGCCTCCAACCATGGTGGAAAACATAGTTGATAGCATTAGTCAGAGCCCATAATTCAGTAACAAGAACATAACCAATTCCGATATAATTATAGAAACAACCCTTAACGAAGCCCTGAGGGTTACAGAACTCCCCACCACACTCAGAAGGTCCTGGTGTACCAGATTACCCACAATCAACATTCACTTTCAACCATTATGATATGGGAGGAATCCATCTAATTGATTTCAACATCAATGGTTTTCTTGACCCTGCCATATACCCCAAGCATTTTCAGCATTATAGGATCAGAAATATTATTATTCATTATACCTGTTTGTATCATAGAATCAACTTTCACTTCCCTATAAACAAAAGTCAGACCAGCCTTCAAAGAGCACTTGCAGTTTTGAAAAATAACCTAATTTCACACCCTCCAAATCTACGAAAAGTCCGCCACTACAGCAGTGAAAATAAGTGCTAAGACCTTTTCACTTTGACTAGTTGTAGTGACAGAGTTCATGAAATCAACAATACTGTTCATTGATAAAGGAGTCCCAAAGTCCTCTTGAAGATTTTCTCAAAATATGAAAGAGAAGTTGCAAGAAAAGAAAAGATGATGAATTGTTTCTTCAGCATGGGTGCAAAAATAGCAGTAAGAGTCCAAATGTATTTCTGTTTGCTACAGGAGTTGTTGCACAAGTATCATGCCTTTCCCAATTAGACATATCATCAAGTAATTGGAAGGGATAATGAAATGTTTTTTTTAAATTATGAAACCTCAACGGAGAAGTCACATTGCTGCCACATAAGTGTCTATAATACTCCCTTGATGTGAACCTGCCACAGGTGTTGGGTGTCCAGATCACGGTGTCAACATCCATGATTTAATAGCACTTCATAGCTTGCTTAATATGATATGGAAGACAATTATAAAGAGCCTTGTCTTGGTGCATGTCGACAATTGAGATATCCTTCATATGTGGGGATCTCCATGCATTCTATGATGGGCCTATCCAACAAATTCATTGTCCAGAAATTAAGATTGGATGAGCTGGAAACCAGCCAAGAGGGGCAGTGCATGATTCCAATATAAGCATGTTTAATGGCTGTCCATATAGAGGAGGACAAATATGTTGAGTACCCATTATTCAGCTTTGATATGAATCTATGTGCAAGAAAATTCAGTGAATCATCAATATAAGTCAACAAATTCCAAGTTAATTTACTTATGAGAGAATCGTTGAATCCTTTCAGGTCCTTAATACCCATTCCCCCCATTTTAGTGGGTTTGATGCAATATTTCTAGGAAATAGTGTCGTGTTTCTTTTCGTGTATGCACCCAGTTCATATGAAGTTCCTAATTAACCTTTGAAGTTATTTGATAAGGTCATGAGGCCACCAATAAACTGGGAAAACATAGTCAAACATTGAAGTGATAACCGAGTTCATAAGAAAAATTATTCCTACTTGAGAGATCAATTAACCTTTCTAGGTGGATAGTTGATTAATAATTCTGGATTATATGGATTCAAGATAGAATCTTTTCACCTTGCCCCAAAAAAGCGGTACTCCTAGGTATATAACAGGAAGGGCAGTTCTCCTAACTCCAAGATTCTTAGCAATTCTATTCTGCTTGGAGACAATAATTCCCTTACCAAACACAACAGAGGATTTATTCCAGCTTAACACTAGCCTAGAAACATCCTCACTATGAGTAAATATTTTCTGAATGCAAAATATTGTACCTCTATTAGCCTGTCCAAATAGAAGAATATCATCAGCATACAGGAGGTGCAGGGGGTCGAAGAGATCACATCCAACCTTGATTTTATTATAAAGACCAGACTGTACCATATCATTCAATAAAACACTCAAATAATCTTCATCCAGAGAAAAGAGGAGTCTAGATAATGGGTCCCCTTAGATTACTCCCTTAGAGCATTTGAAATAACCCATGGGCGATCCATTGAAAAAAATAGAAAGTCTCACACTATTGATAATTGTCTTGGAAGGTCTTTTGAAAAATTCAAAAAATCCATGTTTTCTGAGAACCGCAAAAATAAAGCTTCATTTCAAGGTATCAAAGGCCTTAGAAATGACCAACTTGAGTGAAATGCTTCCATTCCTCATATTTTTCCTCATGGCATTGACACATTCTGAGGTAGTGAGAAGGAAATTTTAATATGTATTCCATGGACAAATCCAAATTGATTTGAAGTAATAATTGTGCTGATAATATGTCCAAGCCATGAGGCAATGATCTTACTGCTAATTTTGGGGATGGTGTTTCCAATAGATATTGTCCTGAAGTCCTTGATGTCCAACACATTTTCTTTCTTTGGAAGCAGGGAAATGAAGCAAGCATGGGAACCATAAGGCATGGATTCATGGATGAAAAAATACTGTATATAATTAATGACCTCATATCACACAATATCCCAGAAAAACATGAAAAATTTATTGGTAAACCCATTCGGTACATCCCCACTATTAATGTTTAATTATAAAAGATCATATTTGATTTCCCTCTCCGTTGGGGTTTCCACAAGCATCTTGCTCTGATGTGTACGTATTGTGGGTTGAATAATGTCTATCAAGTGAGAAGTTCCATCAATTCCCTTCTCCGAGGATAACGATTCAAATTATTTCACCACAACATTTGAAATTCCTAGCTCTGATATATAAAGAGACCCATTTACTTCAATCACAGAGACACTTCTCATGGACTTCTTTTATCTATGTAAGTAGTGAAAAAACCTTGAGTTATACATCCATTTGACATTGTATTTTCTCCTAAAAATGTGTTCCTGAATTAGGATAAGGTCATCAAGATGAGCAAGGGCCTGGATTCCATCCCTTGAAGATACATAGTGATTTTGACATCCATTCTGACAAAGTAGAAGCTGTTGTTCAGCAACAGGAATGTCATGCTCCAGGTTGGAGAAAGATGCTTTTCTCAAGTCTTTGAGAATTTTTTGTGTTTTTCTGGTTGATCGTCATTATTGTAAGAGGGATTCCAATTTCTTCATTCTCTCAAGCCTTTAGGATGACCTCCCTACATCCAGGAACTACAATCCATGCATTATTGAACCTAAAAGGAAGAGGAGATGACCGCATCCTTCCAACACATATATCCACAAGGATAGGATTATGATTAAAAGGATGTTTGGGAAAGGTGAGATCAAAAGTGGTGATAGAATCATTCTTGTCATTGATTTGCACAAATCACTTGTCCAATTTACTAGCTTGGTGCCACTTCAATGTGTACCTAAACCATGTGCAATCTGCTCCAACAATTGGGACTTCAAACAGATTACATTTATCAATACACACTAAAAATTCATTTGCATCTAGTTGTTTGAAGTGAGAACCAGTATTTTCATTAAGTCTATAGATGGTGTTTAAGTCACCTAAAACCACCCAGCTCTTTGCCAACCGGTCTGAAATAGACTCAAAATCCTTCCAAAGACCCCTTATTTTAAAATATCTATTTGAGGCATAAACAAACAAGAGAGAGATGATAGCTCCCTGAAATCCAATATCCACTGAAACAACCTGGTGCATCTTGGTCATTGAGTGAATGTAAATGCTTCTGCGTTTTAGAACCCATAGTGACTCAGCCCCTCTGTCCCTTGAATTTTGAGATAAAAAAGAGTAACCCAAGGATTCCCATTTAAAGACTTTCCAGTTTTCAAACTTCATTTTGGGTTCTGCAATTACAACCATCAAAGGTTTATTGGTCAGAATAAGATGTCTTAGGGCCTTGATGGTGGTAGATTTCCCAAGCCCCTAACAATTCCAAAAATGGATCTTCAATTTATAGAAGATTTTCCCCCCATTTGAGGCTCTTCTTTCTGTAGTGGTTTAACTTTGTTCTTTTTACCCTTTCCCTTTCCTTTCCCCTTTCCCGATTTCTCATCCTTAGAGGGAGTCTCATAAATTTCACAGTATTCATTAAAATTTAACCATATTCATCCTCTAATTGGAGTTAATTTATTAGGATATAGGTCAATGCCCATAGAAGATCCCTAACATGCTCTCCTCCTTGCAGTTTTCCTAGAAGAGACCCGCTAAAATGATTCATTAATCCCTTGTTGCATCACATCAGCAGAACCATCCTCTCTTTGTCCAATAACCTGACTCATGTCATCAGTCTGGGTGTCTCCAAGCACCTGCTCCTCCACTAGCATAGGCATAGAGTGGCAGTGCCCGTGAGATAACGCCCCAGAGACAGAAACCTACTCCTGTGTAAGAGTTAGAGTAGCCCGATTCATTTCATCAATCTGTGTATCTCAAGGTACCTGCTTCTCCACCTTCATAGGCACAGAGTGGCTGGGACCATGCTCTTGTGGAAGATTTAGATTTTCCTGATGATACATAAGCTCACTCATACTGTGAGCAGGACCATCTTCAAGAATAGAACCTTCCTCCACCTCCCTCAAGATATACTTGTTGTGGGGGACTTTGGGTGAGTCTTGAGCGGAGCACTGGACAGGTTGGTCCCTTGCACTACCTTTAGTTGAAACCTGAACATTGAACTGGCCACCTTGCACATCCATAGATCACATGTCCAATTCAGTACCTACATTACCTAAACACATAGAAATGTCAAGTATAGAGAGAGTAGTGGCACCATTGGTATCCCTTTATGCACACTCTATCTGAAAAAGTCATCCATATGCATTATCTTCAGATGTGTATCAACTTTATGAACATTGAAAACCATTGCAACATCCTCAATTTCAACCATGCCAAAAATTACGGCAACATCTGGTTCCAGCGCAAGGCCTTCATCAGAATCATGAAATGGGTCAGTATCTCCCATGGACTGAGGGTCCTTCCTAATGGAGAGGTCAACAGTCACATTATTTTCTGCTTTCCCCTTGCCTTTAGTATTACCCCTCTGGCATGATCGACTGTCATTCCGTTTGATATTTCATATTGTGAAAACCTTGGTCTTATTATATTCTAGATCCACATGATCAAAAACACTACACTCCTTAAAAAAATGTGTTTCCTTTCATAAAGGATTTCCTGTTTGAAACTATCATCCCTGGTGGGGACAACAAACTCCTCCACTAACGTGTTGGCCATGTCAACTTCCACCAGTACCCGAGCATAATGTCCAAATATAGGATTGTTTGTTTGGTTATAAATTTTAATGGGATTTCCAATGGATTAAGCAATGTCCCACATAATTCTAGGGTTCCAATACAGCCAATTAAGCCTGAAAATTTGGATCCAAATCTACGTATGAGTGTTTCCCACAATTAGTGGATCAAAATTTTGATCCAACTCCTGTATCCTATGTACTCCAGGTTTTAATTTGATGGAACCAAAGCTCCAAGGATACCTTTTCAACTCATCATATGGGAAAATAATGTGGATGTATCCTCTCCCCATAGCAGTCATTCCCCAGTCCCCAAAGCCCCAAACTACAATGATTCTGTCAAAAATATCATTAAACCTCCATGACTTCTCGCCCTTCGGAGACAATACTCTCGGAATGATGGAGAATTTACATAGATTGATTCATTCCTCAACTACATCCTGGTTGACAAGGACCTGAACAATCCTATCCTTCCATATTATTGTTCCTGGAGAGGGAATACCAAATTCTAGGGAGGTATTCACTACCAATTTGACAAACTCCACAAAAATTCGCTTTGGTCCAATAGATTGCGGGGGAATACCACCATTACGCACCAAACCTTTACCTGAAGCACAAAGATGGAAATGTTCTTTATGTCCCACAAGGTCAAGTTGGGAATCATCCTTCCCAGCCCTAGAGTCCTTTGGAAGATCTTCAAATCTAGGATGTGCATGGACCGCTTGATCGCACGAAGCTCTCCATTTCCCCTCCATCTAGATATATTAATTATCTATAAAAATATATATATATAATATAATAAAAACATAAAACATAAAATATAAACATATAAACATATATATACACATATTAATATATAAATATATGAATAATGTAATTTTTTTAAAAAAATAAATATATTTATATATACAAATAAAATAAGATAAAATAAAATATATAAACTTAATATGGATGTGTTGGTTTTTTCTTATATCCTACATTTATGCATCATGTGTTAGAATCCCAGTGGAGGATTAAATCCGAGTGAATTGGTGTGTTTCTCTATGTTTCTGTGTGAGAGGGATGAATGAGATGAGTGTAGATGATGTGGAAGAATGGAATGGGAGGGGGTGTCCTTGTGAGGGATGAATCATGGAATGATACAAGTACTAGGAAGGAGGCATGGAATGTGGGACGAGTACTGGACGTGTGTCATTTACCGATATTTATTTATCAATGTTTCTAAAAAAATAGTAAATTATGTGCCTCAAAATTGTGACATTTATAAACATTGCTGAATTAGCAATGTTTATTTACTGATTCTTATAAAAAAATTCCATCATATGAGGTGTCTCTAAATATAGACATTTATAAACATCGCTAAATTATCAACATCTCCTTTAGAGGCATTTTTCATAATTATTAGTAAATGAATTTTCAATGTTTATAGACATGTATAACTAATTGTTTTTGTAGTTATTTTAGTATGGTGGTATGATTACAGTCCGTGAAGATTTTAAAGGGTAAACACCTTGTTCTTCATGTGTGTTCATTCAGTTTCCCATATTTATATATATGAATATACATTCTGAGAAGATAGAGTTATTCTTATTAAGTTATATATTTTAAAAATATGCACGTAGTTACAAACCAATACACATGGGTAATTTAAGAGTAATTTATGACTCTTAAAATAAAAAAATAAATGACACATGATAATGACTATGTAAGAGAAGAAGATTTGAATCATATGATACATATCTCAGTAGAATAAAGTTAGAGGAATTCTTTCTTTGAGAAAACCCTGAATGAAGAGCATATTGAAGATCTTATCATCATAGGATGAAGAAGGTAATCTTAAATATTAGGGGATGGAATCTTGAATAATTTCTATATTGGAATGTCTTTCGAAAAATGAATAAGATGTTAGATGTTCCTAGAACAATAAGATGTTTTTAGTGGTATTCTAGAAAGATGCAATTGGGGCATAACTGTGCTTTCAAAAGAGTTGTGGAAGAGTCCCAGTGGGACTTCAATAGAAAATCTAGTCATACATGAAGATGAAATCCAATATAGTGAAAATGTATAAGGGTACTAAATGTTAATAACCTATATGATGGTAATCCTTTCCGTCGACAGTGATACAATGATGCAATTTTTAAGGGTGGGACTCTTGGGAAGTAGGGAGTTGTCCCTAAACCTTGTAAGGTAGTGAGGCAGGGCCTAGAAGTGACCTTACCCAGACCCTTGATTATTAGTGATCTCATAGTGATTTTTGAGGCATGGAACAACACTATAGCATGATATGTGGTGTATCCCAATGAGGGATATCCAAGTAAATACTTATTTCCATATCAAGTTTATGATTTAACACCAAAATTATTCAAGCAAGCCTAATCATCTCCAGTTAAAGATGATAAAAATGTGTCCCTAAAGGTTAGATGTGAGGATCAATTAAGAGAGGGTGAGATAGCAAATTGATTGAATTATTGTATTTATTTATTTTTATATATGAATATATCATGTTACACATAGTCAAATCTAATATATTTTAATGACAATATTATATTGATATTTTAAAATTAACATTAAATAAATAATGTAAAATTGACATTATTGTCATTTTATAATAAATGAACCTTATTAAATGAATTAAAATTCAACAAAATTATAATATATTTTTATGTGTTAATAAATATTAAATATGGTATATTAATGGACCAATTATTATTTTATAATTAACATATTGACCCATAAACTGTAAAAACATTGTTAACCCGGTCCGGGTTCAAGCAGCATTTTAGCGCATCACATGCGCTTGTTTTAAATTAATTTTAAAAATGGAATTTTATTTAATAAATTAGTTATAATATTAATCACTCATTGGAAATAAATTTTCTAATAAATCTCAATTTAATTTATCCCTAATTGTAAAATTAATTAGATTAGAAAACTATATGCATTAATAAAAAAATGATAAAATTTGGGAATCTTAGAAGTTAAGGAATAAAATTAGTAAAATACACATATTTCTATGTGTATGATGTTTTTATCCACCATTCTTCTAATTTAATCAATTATTTTTCCATTTTTAGGCACTTTAGGTAATATTGACCCCCAATAGTGAATACCTTTTGTTATTTACAAAAGTGCAACACACCCTCCATTATAAAAATGAATGCACTCTACTCCTTCCTCACAAATCTCTAGCCACATTGTATAATAAAAATCATTCCAAATAGTCTCAAAAAATCCCTTACATCGACCTAGAATCCTCTACATGGAAAGAAATATATTCAAGGATGCTTTTGGTACAAACCAAAAGAGGTTACTCGATTAAGAGGTCACACCTTCTCTGTTGCATTTTATTTCATTTACATTCTACACACCCTATAATCTTATTATTATTTTATTACATAAAAACACATGTATTGAAAATATAATAGGTTAGTTTTATGATAATTTTTATACAAATAACTAAACACTACTCTGTCTAATAGAAGTGAACATATTGTTTCTATGTACGGAGAACTAGTGCCTCACGAAATGATGATTGTTCAATTTTCCCCTACCACCTCTCATGTTGGAAATTATGATGGAAACTGTATATATATATATATATATTATATGTTATTAATTATTTCTAATTATTCCAAAAATTTTTTTTATAACATACCAATATGTGATCCATGTTGTGTAAATATGATAATTTCGTTTGAGGAAGTGTGGACTACCGCCCCCTCAACGCGATATGATTCATTCATTCCATACATGCAATATATAAAGGATGTTTTTAATAAAACGATATTACATATAAAATAGAGATATTAAATTTTAATTATAATATTCACATGCATCATTTAATTTTAATTATATTAATAAAACAAATAAATGAAAGTAACATTTATGCGTATGTACGACCTGTCTTCTCCATGAATGGTGCCATTTATGTCTAATATAAAAATATTAAGAACCATTATAAATACATATGTACTCAATATATATGATGATTCAGTCATGGTTAACATTATTTATATGTTGAAACCATGATATATTTTATAATTACAACAAATAACATGTTAAAAATACTCGACAAACTAGGCAATTAACTTCTAAAATAGTCAAATAATGGAAGATTGTTAAAAAAAAGGTAATAAAATATAGTAAGTAGTTAATATATGATATTATAATCACAATTATATTTTTTAGTAGTATTAACCATATTTTAAACCACTATAAAGGAGGAAAAATACCAGACAAAAAAAGTAAGGTTATGGTAATGGATTTCGTCTCAATTTACATTCCATTAAGACTTATTATAATTATGCACCAATCAACTTTTATTTGGTGTTTGTGTGTCCCTTGATAGGTTATATTTTGAATATAATTATTCTCATGCCATTACAAGTTTTATTTAATTCCCTATGAATGTTGATTTAAATTTTTTAATGTGGTATGGGGCACATTGGATTATTTAAATATTTTTTTTCCTCAGGAATGTTTTAATGTCTACAAAATTTGTTGTTACTTATCCTCCAATGAGGTATTATTGATAAATACATATTCATTAATCAATATTTATACGTTTTAAGGAACAAAATTTAGTTGAAGCAGGACGAATTCTTTTTACAGGTAGACACGGGTTGGATACCAATTAATGAAAGACCCTCGATGCATCGGTAGTCTCATGAGACGAAATAGTTGGCTAGACACCTTAGATGGGTTTTTACCTTATAGATAAATCATCATGTGAAAGGTCTTGATGGTGCTGGTTCCATGTACCTGGGACACATGGCATCCAATAATTAATAATTTAATTCATTTAGACACATTTATTATTTATCCATGAGATTTTTCATCGACATATCTGTGGATTTATTTCATTTAAGGTTTATTGATTAATGGCATGTGTTTTAGTTTCTAACCTTTCCATATTGATTATGCCATATCTAGTTGTATGAATGGAATGATTATTTAGTTATTTACATTTATATATAGATTAATTCATTACATCATCCATTGTATTCACCCTGTTTGAGTATTTGAGATCTCCCTTATTATTTTTCTTTCCCCATGTTATTAAGAAGATAATTTTGATTATGCTTTCAGGGATGCAGTTTATTTTAATTCTTCCTATATCATAATTTTTTTTCTTGATTCCTAATGTATTATGGGTATCATATATTCAATTTGACTATCTAAGACTACAAAAATGAGTGGTACTTTTGGATTTTCTTCCTTGTAATAATGCCAATTTAATGTAATAATGCACCGACTCTGGGCTTCTAGGGTCATAGTGTTATAGTTGGCATCAGAGAAAGTTTAGGAACAACCCAGGAAACTATATTTAGAAAACATATATTAGGGAGAAAAATCCTAAGATAAAAATTTAGGATAATTATAGAAGAACATCCTTGAATTTTGTTAAGGTAGATATTATGTGGGTATTCCTGGAAAATATCACTATCTTGATACTACACATGGACGCGGTTCTGGAATAGATGTACCTAGGGGAAAATAATCTGACAAGGTGTCTGAGCCCGACTTGGGGTAACTCGGTACCCAACAACATGCTTTACTGTGCACCTAGTTTGACACTCCTAGGAAATATTCTTAGGATAATTCACATTTTATTCACCCAACATTATGAAGGATTTATACCCCTAAAGTAACCAAATTATATGGTTCGAGGATTTACGATGCATAAAATTATGTTATGGTTTATACCATAATTAATGTTATACAATTTTCATAACTTTATAACATAATCTAGCATATATCATTTTTTAGAAATGGTTCCTAGTAGAAGGAATGTGAACCTCACTAATGCACGTGATCCAAATAATAAGAAGGATCATATCATTCATGGTATAAATCCAATATTTCATAGGGAAATATTCTCCAATTTATTCTCATCATACGAAGAAATAATATCATGGGTTAACAAGTTATGTAAATAATTCTATGAGTTTTATGACTTTAAAGGGAATAAGAGGATGAAAGTTAAAAATATGGATAAATGGAAGAAAGGAGAGAAGATTTTCCCACATGTGATAACTGTGGAAAGAATCCCCCTAGTAAATCCTTGAAGGGAATGTGAGTTTTTATAAGTATGAAGAAAAAGGACACCAAGTTTGTGATTTCATGGATAAAAAAAGGTTTCCAATGTTCAATGCTACCAGTTCAAGGATATGAGACACTATGCGAATCAATGTCCCAAGAGTCAATGTAATATAACCCAGTTGATGTCATTTGATAGTGATTACGACATGATACTGTATTATATGAAGAGGAATGATTAATATACTTGTTCAATAATTATTTCATTTGAATATTTTATCAGAAAGGTAATAGTTACAAGAATTATCGAATATATGAGGATTGTACTATAGTAATTTTTCATTAAGGATTTGAGAATCATATGATAAATGGTACGAAGAAAAGTTATTCAGTAGAAAGTTACTATTTTTGAAAAACAGATGATTAGTGGAAATAAACCCCTTAATAAGTTCATGATGTTAAGATAATGATGAATAAATGATTCATTGGATGAGTTATAACTACCTTGGAATAGATTAATGACTTGTAGACAAGTGGTCCACACAATCATTAATAGAGTATACAAAACTTTATGATTTAAGGGACATATACAATAACAAGTGTCTTTCATAAGGAATAAGGATGATTTCATGTTTTATGGTAATTAGAGTTATTACCACATTTCAAAAGGACTCATGATGAATATATTCACATGTTTGGAATGTGAAAATTTTAAAGCATCTTCATGTTGATTAAATGATAATGATGAGTTCACTTTGGAAGTTCAGAGACTTTCAATCAGAAGTGATCGGATCCTAATATGTTGGAAAATTTAAACATTTATAAAATGGTTTAAGATTATCAATTTATGATATTTTATAGGGTAATGTATTAATTTACTATATTTTGTATCATATGATATGAGATGAAGTAGAAATAGTTCGAGGTGTAATAAAAACAGATTATGTTTATAGAAACGTATAATTACCTATATTCTTTGGGAGTGAAATAATTCTATAGCTATAGGAAAATGGGATTGAAACAAAGATTTTGTCTTATTATCATCATTTTTGATGATATCAATGACTTTTACTCACACCTATTGTTTATGTTATTTTGGGCTACAACTTTCATCTGAACATGTTCTCTAGAACTCTCTATTTGAACCTGAATGTGAGATTTTACTTTGATATCCATCTTTCCATTTTAAACATATGTTCTCCTATATGGTTAAATAGATAAATAAACATTGTTATTTACTTCATCTCTTATTAAGAATATGTGGTATTAACCCTTTTTACGATGTGGGTCTTTTAACAATAGTTTATTTTAAATCCCTTGATCACTAATATCAAGTTTAAATTATGAGAATGAAATTTAATTTAGGTGGGGAGAATGTGACACCCCAATACATTAAAATATTTTCCTTTTAGAATAAGTATAATTCTTTCGTAATTATTTATACACAATTTTAAACTTATGCTACAAATGGCACCGAATTAACTTATGTTACACGCAAGACTATGTCTTAATGTGTTTTAATTTCGAACCTGTTTTGAAACTAAATTTTTACATTTTATAATTTTTTTAAAAATAAAAATAATTTATGAATTAAGAATTTTGAGATTAACTTAGGGTAATTTTTTAAAAATTTTCTGAGAAACTTCATTTTTTGATGAATAGTAAAATTACTGCAATTTAGTTAAAAATAGAATTTTTTTAAATAATTATTAATGAAAAATTATATTTTCGATTTTTTTAGAGTAACATTAGATCAATTATAAATATATTTATACAATTATGTTCATGATAATAAATTTTAATTTCAAATTGAATATAAAAATATAACATACTTTTGAACGTTTTTCTACAATAAAACCCCGTTATTTCACCTTGTATGCGGGATTATCGTTATTCTTAGTTTTCCCACTTTTGTGATTTGAATTTTGGGAATATGAAATAAAATGATGTAATTACTATGACATTTGTGGTTTAATAAGATAAAATTAATTTTTTGACCAAAATGTTTAGTGAATGTGATTAAAATTAATTACAATGATTAAGGTATGATTATGCTTAATAAGGGACTAAAACTTAATATTAAAGACCAAACTAACTTAGACACATGTCCAAAATAAATTGGTGTCCAAAAATTCAAACGTTTACTCACTTTATTAGAAATATATGGTTTATTAGGATATAATTAAATGGAATTTCCCTATATAAAAGGTTAAGTAAGCAAAAGGACAAAAAATGGAATATTCCTTACCTTTAACATCTATAAAATTTTGAGATATGTAGATAACATCATATTTTCGGTTATAAATATAATTTTGTAAGATATATTAGTTATTTTAATCATCATAATTTATCTATAATTTTTTGATATGGTTTATTAATGAAAATTCTTAAGAAGCGTCAATATTGTGATTATTTAGTTAATAATTAACTAAAATAAATGAGACTATAAATACTAAAACTGAAGTTAATTAATTAAATTATAGTATTTATTTATTTTTATAGAATATTATATCATTATAAACACCTATAGACAAAATATATTTGAATTTGAATATAATATTGATTTTTTAAAATTAACATTAAATAAATAATATCAAAATTGACATTATTGTTATTTTACAATAAAAAATTTATTAAATGAATAAAAACTAATAATAATACTATATTATGACAAGATATTTTTAAGTGTCAATAAATATTAAATATGTCATATTAATGTACCAATTAATCTTTTATAATTAATAAATTGACCCATATAGTGTAAAAAAGTTGTTAACACAGTCTGGGTTCAAGCACCGTTTTAGCACGTCACATGCACTTGTTTTAAAATTAATATCCAAAACACATGGGAATTTTATTTTATAAATTATATATAATATCAAAAAATCATTGGATATATATTTTCTAATAAATTTCACTTTAGTTTATTTTTAATGGTAAAATTAATTAGTTTAGAAAACTAGATGCTCTAACAAAAACCAACATAATAAAATTTGTGAATCTTAGAAGTTAAGGAACCATATTATTAAAATGCACATATTTTTGTGTGTATTAGTTTTTTATAGAAACTTATTCTCCTTTAATTAATTATGCTTATATTTTTGAGGCACTTTTGGTGAGATTGACCGCCCAATAGTGAATACCTTTTGGCATTTAAAAAACTTACACTCCCCATCCACTATAAAAAGGAAAGCACTATACTCTTTCCTCACACCTATAAAGCCACATTGGATCATAAAAACTCAACCAAAATAGTCTCCCAAACATTACTCTCCTATTCTTTTAATCACAAATGTTAGAAAAAATCAATTCAATGATGATTTTGGTACAAACCAAAAGAGGTTATCCAATTAAGAGGTAACACCTTCTCTAATGATTTCTAATATCATTTCAATTCTCTATTACCTATAATCTTATAATTATATTATTATATAAAAAATAAGTATCCAAAATATAATAGTATTCAGTTTTTATATATTTTTTACCTAAAATTACACACATCTCTGACTAATAGAAAAAATACTATTTCTGTGTACAACGAACTACTACCTCATGAAATGAATATTGTTCAATATTCACCTACCACATCTCATGATGGCCATTATTATTGATACTCTATTTATATATCATATATATGTTATTTAATATGTCTGATGATTATCTAATTGTAATTTATAACATACCTTTATTCTATCCATGTTGTGTAAATATGATAATTTCGTTTGAGGAAGTGTGAACTACTGTCCCCTCAAAGCGATATGATTCGTTCATGCCTTACATGGAATTTATAAAGGATGTTTTTAATAAACCTATATAACAAATATAATATATATATGATACTGGAATAATAATATAAATATTTATAATTATGTTTTAATTATTTTAATACAAAAAATAAATGAAATTAGCATTCATGCGTATGTACGACATGTCGTCTCCGTGAACGATGCACTTCATGTATAATATCCAAATATTATGAACCACTATAAATACATATGTACTCTATATATACAGTAATTTATTCATGGTTTAAATTATGGATATTATGAAACCATGATATATTTTACAAGAAAAATAAATATCAAATTAAAACATACTGGACAAACTAGGCCATTAACATCTAAAATAGTCAAATAATGGAAGATTGTTAACAAATAGGTAATAAAATAGTGTATGTGGTTAACAAATGATATTATAAACATGATTATGTCCCTTTTATTATAAATTAACATATTTTAAACCACTATAAACGAGGCTAGGTATAACACAACAAAACTATGGTTTAGGTAAGGGATTTGGTCACAATTGGAATTCTATTGAAACTTATTATTATGCACTAATTAAAATTTATTTGGCGTTTATAACTCCGTTGAAAAGTTATATCATGAGTATAATTGTTATCATTACATTATAAATTTCATTTAATTCACTATTAATTATGATTCAAATGTTTCAATGTTGAATGGGACACATTAGAGGGTTTAAATATTATTTTTCCTTGGGAATGTCTTAATATCAACAACCTTTATTGTTACTTATCCTATAGTGTGGTATTATTGATAAATAAATATTATTTAATAAATATGTATATTTGGTAAAGCACAATGTTTATTTGATACATGAGGAATTATTTTTATAGGTAGACACGGGTTGGGTACTGGTTAATGAAATCCCCTCGATGCATCAGTAGTCTCATGAGACGAAATAGATGGATAAATTCCTTATATGGGTTTTTCACCTATTGATAAATCATCTTGTGAAAGGTATTGATGGTACTGGTTCCATGTAACTAGGAAATATGGCATCCAATAATTAATTATTTCTCTCTTTTAGACTTAATTATTATTTATGCATGAGATTTTTCGTCGACATATCTATGGATTTATTTAATTTTTAGTTTATTTTTTAATGGAATGTGTTTCATTTTCTTACCTTTACAAATTGATTATACCTTATCTAGTTATATGAATAGAAAGTTTATTCATTTATTAAACTTCCCAATGTATATTGATTCAGTTTTTCAGCTATTTTATTTACCCTTACTGAGCATTTGAGCTCAACCTTTTTTTGTTTCCTTCCCTAGGTTATGAATAAGAAAATTTTTATTATGCTTTTAAGGATGCAATTTATTTTATTTTTATATGTATAATGTTTTTATTTATTTTCTCCCAATGTATTATGGGTATAATGTATTTAATATTTCTTTCTAATACATATAAACTGAATGGTACTTTGGGATTTTCTTCCTTGTAATAATTCCAATGTAATGTAGTAATTTACCAGCTCTGGGCTTCTAGGGTCAAGGTGTTACTATTAAAGTCTTTTCCTTATAAAAAGTTTGATAAAATAATAAGTTTCCATTAATATTATTACAAATAAAATTGGAACTAAGTTGAAGCAGAAACATGATAATATTGAAGATGTTTTCTATGATATTTTAAAGAAGATGTCCATGGAGAAGGAGTTGATGGATTGAGTCATACCTATCCTAACCATAGTTGATGAAAAGAGATAATTAGGTATGGATGATTCATCAAATATGAATGTTATTTCTTATACCACATATATTTTTTTATGATATATTTCTCTTCAAATAAAATTTCTTTAATATCTTGTGATACACACAACCTAGAGTCTAAATAAATCATAGTAAAATATATTGTTAAAACCTAGCCATTAAATATATAAAGATATTAGGAATAACTACTTTTTGTGAAAGTATTTATGATATTTTTAGACAAATAAAATATATTGAAACATAAGTACTCAATTGTTTTATTAAAGTTATTATATAATTTTAAAAAATTATCATCTCAAAAAATATTATTATTTAATTTTATGGGAACATAATAAAATCAATTTAATTCAATTTTAGAAACTTTAGTTGACAAAATGACTATTTTTTTAATTCATCATATTAAAATTAACTTACAATGAATTTGTTTTTTATTTTTATGAAAGGTTGGATTTTTTTGTGAGTAGTGAAAATACATATTTTTCATATAATGTCATTAAATCATGTAATTTTAAATTACCATTATATTTTTTATTTTTTTATAAATATATATATGTTGAATTTGATTTATAATAATTTAATTAAGTCTATTTTAATATATGATATTAATGATTTTGATATAAGTGAATTTTGTTTCTTAAAAACATGTTTAAAAAAACTATTTGATGTCTTGGTATAAAATTTATATTAAAATATATTTTTTATAAATATAGATTATTAATCCTAAAAAAATGGAAAACAGAATATTAATCATTAAGCTTAAATTTGGAAAATATTACCCTTTAATTTTTTTCACTGTGAATAATAATCGTGGAAAATAATTATAACCTTAGTAGGGTTAAATTGAGTAAAAAAAGGTTAAAACCATGATATTTGTTTTCAAAATAATCCAAAAAATTTCATTAATTATATTTTATGAAATAAATTCAACCATTGTCGTCTAAAATATTTATATAAGTCATCTTGGATATATTTTCCATTGATAATTAAATTTATATTATTTTCTGTTAAGAAAATTCCAAATTCACACTCTATTGAATTTAATATATCTAAAATTACTACACAAAGATAAAAAGAGGCTAAATTATTTTATAATTCCTTTATTTTCAATATGAATTAATTATTTTAATCATGGTAATTTAATTAATATTTAAGTGATTAAACAATTACCTCAAATTATGTTTCAACACAGACACATAATTTATTCAATTAAACAAAATAAATGATTCTAATAATATTATAAGTCATACAACTAGGGTGAATAATTATGTTCCGTGATATTTTTAAATACCTATAAAATGTTAGATATGTTTCAAAGGATTATATTCAAATTATATAACAAAGTTGATGTCTTCAAAATCAAATTAAATGAATAGTGTCAAAAATAAAACTTTGGGATATTTTATATTTAATTACATTTTTTAAAATTATTTAGAATTATTAAAAACCTGAAAGAGGAAAATTAGGATTATAAAGGGTATAAAAATTCATAAATTTTACATTTATGAGATAATTTTTAACTTGAAATTAAAATTATAACCTTTAAGTATTAAAAAAGTCCTTATCGTGATTAAAGATAAAATTTGTTAACTAATGGGTTAAACCAAAATATATGGTTTTAAATGTATGAACGCCCTATATAAATTTCCTTAGCTACTGATATTTTTACCATAGAAACTTTTTACTCAAATTCATTGGTATTTTGAAGCATTATACATGAGAAATACATTATTTATATTTAATTATTTTGATTACATTATAGTGTGTCAATTCCCACCCTTATAAAATGACACCACTTCTCTTCTATATTTACACTAATTTGAGTAATATAGCTTGACCAAATATAATATATTTATCTTTTAAAGTTTTATATTCATGAAAAATAGGACATGTTCATCATAAAAAACATTCCAATGGTCCTTAAGAAATGATCTAAATGAGTACTACCAAGGAAGATGAGCTTCAAGCGCTTTCAAAAAAAGTTAATGGTGGGGTATGTGTTTATGTTTGAGTCTAATTTTAATAAGGATTATTTTTTATTTATTTTTCAGTGAAGTAAAATATATTATACTTTCCTGTTAAATAACTTTAATTTTCATCTATTTTGGTTATTTATTGATAATACATGATTTATTTTCATTTTCCATATTGTAAGTACTTAAGAGGCCGAAAAAATGTTTTAAGGAAACAAATGTTATTTCTCTCTACATTTAAAAATAAATTTCATATATAAGTATATTTTATATAAATGATTTGATGAAAATTTTTCACTAATATCTTACTGAAGTTAATATTAATTTTCAAAAAATTTATCCTTTTTACATAATTGAAAAAAAGAACCCTCTTTTTATTTAAAAAATGTGGTATTTTTATCTTTTTCAAAAAATATGAATGGAATATTTGTTTTAAATTACACTGTAATAATGTAATTTCCAACCATCATCACTACTCAATGAATTGAATATTACTTTAGAAATTTATAAGGTTATTTTTGAATAAATTTTTTTCATTAATATTTAATAAATTTATAGATTTTGAAAATTGATTTTAAATTTAAAAGGGCGTTTCTTCAATAAATATTCTAATGAACGTATGAATAAATTTTCCAACTATGATAGTATCCTCTAATGGTTCTTAAGATTAACTAGGGATGTGATATAATGATACAATATTTATTCATTCTAAACAGTTTACAGGTTTCAGGATGAAAATGATTATATGATCTTATAGAATAGATATGAATGTATAAATGATATATGTATTGTATGGGACAATAATTATTTATAATTCTAATGAATTTAAGAATTATTAATGTTATATGAGCTCAAATGGTATAAAATAGATTATCAAAATCCTAAAAGGGGTTACACGGTAGGTTTTACCAAGTATAAAGTAGGTACATAGGTAGTTATCCCAACTATAATTTGTTATGAATGTATTATTAAGTAACCTTGAAAAAATATTTCCATGATTGTGATTATTAATAACTTATGCCAAAGACATAAAACACAATATTTTTACAATATTTTCTTCGTATGGTTCATGGTCATTGATTTCATTATGATTCATGTCCTATTACTTCCAACCCTTATTCCATGACTCATCTATACGATCTATGAATTAATGGTATTAATTTAAAAGGTTAAGATAGTTTTCTTATACCCTTTATGCTCATGTTATGTTTAATAGATCATTGATATCTATATTATTTACCCTTATGGAGAATCTAGTCACACCCTTTATTATGTTTTATTTTACTAGGGATATAAAGAATAGTTTTAAGTATAATGTTTCTAATAAGGTTTCTAGTTGTGAAGAACATAGTGGGAGATGATATATAAATATTTTTTAATAATTTCTTTATGTATCTATTTTTTCAAATAAACTAAACTTATATGGTTCTAGTATAGATTGTAAGGTTATGTAATCACTATTTATCTAATAAGATGTAAAATTTGTGTATTAAAAGTATGTATCACTAAATTTAGTATCATAGTAGTGTTTAGTTACATTTATAAAATATGATGATATTTTTTTCAGAACCCTTTATAAAATTCTATATTAAATAAAACATTTTATGCTATTATAAATAAAGGTGTGTGTTTTTCTTAGAAAAACATCCATGTCTGGATACAACAAGTGGACATGGTTTTAGAATAGATTCATGTAGGATTATTAACCCAAAATAGAGTTTTTTTGTGTATATGTTTAAAATCATTTAGGTTCACAATAAGTTTTTCTTTACTATGCACCTGTGAAGACACTCCTGGTATATATGCATTAGTCTATTCAAATATTCTTCCCAAACCATTATGAACGATTTTAGTAGATAATGGTCATGAAATTACTAGGTTAACCCTAAGGTTAAATATAAAAAAATATGGTGAAATTATGTAGACATAAAACGAATTATAGTTCATGATTATGTTCATTCCAACAATGATTATTATTGTTAGTACTATGATTTTAGGTTTTTTTCAATGGATGAAACCCAAAGTAACTATGTTGATACTGAATATAATGGAAAATATAATTATTTTACACCCTTGAAAAAAAAATTATGGTTCATATAATGAATAGTTTCATTAAAATAGCTCTATAAATTTCTCATTCCAATAATACAAATGATATTCTAAAACCAAAATGAGGGAATATCATTCTGCTGAGTCCTTCATTAGGAAAAATCCATATTATTTTAGAGGGTATGTTGATCCAATAGTTTCTAAGAAACATATTAATAAAATTGAAAATATATTTTATTTTCTCTAGTGATTAGAGAATGAAAAATTAATTTGGGTTATTTATCATTTGAAAGATAAATCATATCAATTGTGGAATCTAATCAAGAACACGAGACAACAAGATGAAATTAACACTATTGTGTGAGATGAGTATAGAAGGTTAATTTTCAAATATTACAATCCTCAAATTAATCATATAAAATTTGGTAAGGTGTTCTTAAAGCCCGTTAATAAGGATGATTAATCCATTAAAACATACGATTAATATACTAGAAGACTTTCGAGGTATGTTTATGGTATTTTCATTGAACCATAATGTAATATAGGTTGATTCTTTAGTGGTTTAAAACCAAGTCTCTGAATAATATTATCCATAAGGGACTTTAGTAGTTAAATATGTATATATCATTCAATTTTTATACCAAGGTATAAATGGATATCATAGTTACCCATCAATATCTTGGGTTTTATAACAAAATAAATATCTAATTAAAAGGGAATTGTAATAATAAAAGTCAATGAGGGAAGAAGACGAGGCTTCCATTATGATAAATGCATGGAAGGATAAATGGAGAAATTTTTCTTATGGGTATTATTAAATTATTCAAGTGTAGAGAGTAAGGTAATTATGAAATAAAATTTCAATTTAATAGGAATATATTATCTAATGATGGATAAATTGTTCAACAAAATGCACCTCCCACCCTCTAGTTTTTCAAATGGAACATGTATGGGAATTATGCTATCCAGTTATCAAATATAAAGGTTAATGATGATGATATATGTGAGGAATCTATTAATCCCATATAAAATGGAAAATACAACATGATAATTATAACTGATTTGGGGTAAAATAACAAAGTAGATAAATGTACACTTATAATACAATCTAGAACTACCAATGTCTTATTTAATTCTGTATCTATAAAATATTTTATAAGTAATTTTTTTTCTAATGATATCACAATTCCACCTCAATGATAATATATTAATTTTTAAGTGAAAATTATAATGGTAATATGATCACATATGAAGTATATTATTATTTTGTTATTGAATTTTTTGTGAATTTTCTTCTTGAAAATATCATTATTCTCCATCTTATTGCATTTGGTGTTATCTTAGGAATTGATTCGATTTATTTACATAAATCATGAATCAATTAACGAGGAAGGTAAGTATTATTTTATATTCCAAGGAAAACTTTTATCATATATCAGTGTATTGAAAAATAATAACTTTTGATGAACATTTCACCCATTGTATGGGTATTTATTTATATTAAAAAAGATTGTTTATTTCAGATTGTTGGGGAGAAACTCAATATTGAATAAATAAATATTATACAAGATCATATTTATGTTTTCACATAATAATTTCCCCTTATTACTACAAATCATAAATATTTTTTTTTAAAACTCATAACTCATGTTACACCTATTTCAAAGAATCCATATAGAATGTCCACGATTGAGTTAAAGAGATTGTAGAAGTAACTCTAGGTGAATCTTAATAATGGATAAATTTATACAAGGAAACCACCCTAGGTTTGACTATTATTTTAAAATAGATCAATATGAATCTGAGTTGGTTATTCATAACATAACAAGATCAAAATCAATAATAAGTATCCTCTACCCCATATTGATGACTTGTGTGGCAAACTGCATGAAGCTCAATACTTTCCCAAGTTTTTCCTTCATTATAGAAATCATTAATTATGGCTCAAGAATTATTATATACCCAATTAAAAATTCCACATGAGGTATAGAAACTATGATTTTATAGTGATTCCATTTTTTCCTACCAATACCACATCAATATACATGTATTTAATGAATAGAGTCTTTAGATACTACATCAATCTGTTTTTTTAGTTTTTATAATATATATTATTATTTATTTGAAAACCAAGGAATATAATTATGCTCACATGAATATTGTACTTAATGAAATAATGAAAGAGATTCTAAAAGAAAAATTTACCAATTGTGAGTTTTGGATAAAAACTATTTCACTTTTCATTCTTATAATATAATGTGAGGGTATGTCAGTTGATACATCAATGACATATATTAGTGAACATTGGCCCAGAAAAACCACTATGACTGATATATGAATTTTTCAGGGGTTGGATGGATATTATCGAGTATTTTTAAATAATTTCTCATGGATGTCTAATCCACTCAACATGTTAACTCAAAAGATATCTATCTTCCTTTATATAGATGATTCTAAAGAAAATTTCAAGGAACTTAATGGAAAGTAAATAAATGTAACCATTCCTATATTACCTTACAGTGGAGAAGGGTTTGTGATTTATAGTGATTAATTAAACAAGGGACGAGGATGTTCCATTAAACAAAATTGTATGATGATAGATTATGTGTCACTCTAATTGAATGTTCATGATAAAAATCACCCAAATCACGATCTGAAATTAACTATGTCATTTTTTCATTAAATATGTTTTGGAATTATCTTTTTGGAAAACTTTTTGATAAATATAACAATAATAAAAAATTATTTTACAAATCCATTTAGAAATAGTTGAATACGCACCATAGAATATGGTTATAAATGATTATAGATTACGAAATCTCAATAGATTTCCCCTAAAAAGGTGGGAAAGGTGGTAGATTATTTGACTCCATAGTATAATTATAGATTATCTACAATAAGGATAAAAAAATACCCAATACTTACATATTCAAATATTATGGATATGGAAATCTTAAATAAAGTGGGGACATGTCTTTCTAGAATTAGTGTTCAATTATTTTCCTAACGAATGACTAAATATACACAAATGGAAGATGTATAGCTAAAAAAGAAGGTGATAAATGTTCCAAAGCACAAAATTGATTATGGTGGAATGATAAGGTTTAGTAACCATGATATTATTTTCAATAGATTCCAAATTTGATAAATGTTTTATTTGATGACGCTCATTGTTCACCATTCTCTATTCATTTTGGATGTAAGAATATGTATAGAGATAAAAATGACTATTTCTTTTTGAAAACCATAAAAAGAGGTATTTTTTATTGTGAATCTCAGTTCATCATATGTTGGAAAGTTAATCCCAAAAGGTATATGTATATGGGGGATTTTACAACCATTACATATACCAGAATGGGAATGTGAATACATGACCATGGATTTTGTTGTTTGACTTCCCAAAATGCTTAAAGAACATAATTAAATTTTGGATGTCTTATATCACCTTATGAAGTTTGAAAAAAATCATTTCTATCAAATAATATTTCTCCCTTAATTAAATTTTTAGGTTATACATTAAATAAGTGGTAATGATTCTTGTAGTACTACATTTTATTGTATATGATCGGGATCTAATATTTACCATTATGTTCTAGTGAAATATTTAATAGGATCTAGATATATAACAATGCTTCAGTACTATTGTTCATCCAAAGACTGATGATTAGTCCAAGTTAACAATTTAAACCAAAAATGATATGTTTTGATCTTTATCTATGGACTAAAAAGGAGGCTGAGATCAAAACCATCCTCTAGTCATATTTTATTACAAACATTTATTGCACTTGAGCATTTAGATGGATCCTTTTGAATACCTATATATAATGATGTTTATAACTCCAACATTAGAGGTTGAAGTTGTACAAATAAATAATTTGGAACCTAAGATACCCAACGAAATGAAAGATAATGTTATAGTCATTCAAAAACAAATCAAGGAATCTCAGAGTCGATTGACATTTTATGCTGACAATCATTATAGAAATATCGAATTTTGAATTAGTGAGAATTAATTCCTATAAAAGTATCTATAGAAGAAGGATATGATATTTGGAAAGAATTTAAATCTTATTAATAGGTATATTTTCCCCTTATAAATTCTTCACTGTGTAGGGATGCTTCTTATCACTTGGAGTTTCCACCAAACCTCACCCAAATACAAGATGTGTTCCATGTATCTCTCATGAGGAAGTATATTCCAGATCTATTACTTTTAAAAAACCTAGATGTTTTACTTCTATAGAATGATATTTTCTATAAATAATAAAAATTTTAAATCCAATATCATAGAGTTAATGTGTTATGAAACAAGATTACCCACCATTTTAATGTTCTATTGAGGAATCAAAAATTCAAAGAAGCTATATTGGAACCAAAGGATGTGATGAAACATAGACATCTCCATTTTTTTGTATCAAAGTGATGAAGTTTTGAGGAAAGGTTTCATTTTAATTTGGGTGTAATGTGGAACACAAATATTTTATGATATATATCACTTGAAATATAATATCATCGATAGATTACAATACCCGCAACCATGGGTCAAAATAAACTATAATATAGTATTTTATTATAACCTAGATATTATATTAAGGGAGTGAAAAGGAATAATCAAATTCTGAAAAATATTTACACATGTTTTAGACAAATAATATATATTCATTAATTAGTATTCATTTTTTATCAAATTCATTATATTCTTTAAAAATAAGTTTCTCTAAAAAATGTTTTCTTTTAATTTTTATGGGAATATAATAAAATTAATTTATTCCAATCATAGAAAATATATTTTAAAGAATTGTATATATTTTTTAAATTATCATAATAAAATATACATAGGGTGAAATTATTGGATTTTTCTGAAATGATTGATTTTGTAACGAATAGTGAAAATATAGATTTTGCAAATATTATCATTAAATCATGTAATTTAAGTCATATTATATTAATTTTTTTCATAAATTTAAATATGAACCATTTGTTTTATAATAATTTAAAAAGTCTTTTTTATTTATAAATGTTAACAATTTGGATATATATTAATTTTTTTCCTCAAAAACACATTTTTTTAGAAAGAATATTTCATTTTGTTTTGTTTATTTCTATTAAAATTGATTTCTAAAAATTATAGATATTTAATCCCGAGAAAATAACTCCATATTCTAAATAAGGACATTATTTTTTTTGTCATAATAAATAGTAACTATGGAAAATAATCCCCACCCATGTGAGGGTAAACTAGGTAAAAAAGAGTTAAAACCATGTGATAAGGTCAAAAAATCAATACAAAACTTTCATTCATTTAATAGGGTGGATAAAAATAATAATAGATGTCCTAGATTTTAATATATGGCATTTTGGTTCCATTTTTTCTTGATAAAAAATGTAATATTATTTTAAGTAATTATAATTCCAAAATATCACTCTCTTGAATTTAATATCTAAAAAATTATAACATAAGGATAATATGAAGATCAGTTTGGTTTTAAATATTTTCTATAAATAATATTTAGTTTTTTCTATCATGGTAATTAATTTATGATTTTTAGTGATCGAATAATAATACTAAATACTTATGCAATGCCAAGAAAATATTTATTCAATTAAAATACAAATAAAATAACTAATTTCAATTATATAGAAATTAATAGTATTTAGATCAATTATTATGTTTGATGAATTTATTAGAAGAGGTCACATGTTAGGTATGTGTAAAATATTTAGATTCTAATTTCAAAACTACATTTATGTCTTTAAAGTCAAATTAAAAGAATTGTTTTGAAAATGGCATTAATGATATTTTATCTTAAATAATATTTTATTAAATAATTTAGAAATTATTGAAATATTACAGGAGTAAATAAGGTTTATTTATGGTCTAAAAATTCATACCATCGATATTTTAGATAAAATTGTAATATTATAAGTAAAATTATAACCCATTAATATTTAAGAAGTTTTTCCTATGGTTATGGTTAAAATCGGTTTACCAAAGGGTTAAAACAAAACGTAATATTTAAAATAACACAAAAACCAAGATAAATTTCATTAGATGATGATAATTTGACCATATACTCTTTTTAATAAAATTCAGGTCTATTTAGAAGGTTTATACATGATAAATACAATATTTGTATTTAAATATTTTCAGTAATTCCAAGTGTGTCTTTTACCTCCCTTGTAAAAGGACTCCCCTTATCTCTTTTATTTACATGAAATTTATGCATCTAGCTCAACCAAAGACTACCCAATTATCTTCTAAGATTACTTAGAAATTATTAGAGGTGATGGTACTTTAATATACCACTAGATGTTTTCTTAATAAAGGATATAAAAGAGGTCTTCTATAACATAAGAGGTTCAAGCTCTTTCAAATCAAGTTGGACTTGAGGTAACATATTCATTTTTCAATATCATTTCAACTTATATTGTTTATTATTGAATGAAATTAAAGGAAACTATATGATAATTTCTTGATAAATATATTTTATTATCTTCTCTTATGTTCATTTATTAAGAATACATTTTTCATTTCTGTTTCCTCACTTTAATTACTCATGAGTCCAAAAGAATTTTTTCAAGGATTACTGACATTTTTTAACTCTTCGGTCAAAAATAATTTTTTTCCATGCCCATAAATTCTAAAATGATTTCAATAATTTTTTTAATATTCTTCTATAAATGATTAAATTCAGTTTAAATCTTTTTTTTGACTTTTTACAAAATGTTAAAATGAACCAAGTATTTGTTATCCAAACGAGGTACTTTTGGATTTTTACTAAAAATATGAAGGAATTATTATTTTAACATACATGTAATTAAGATAATTTCTAAGCATCATGAACACTAAATAATTTTATGCTTAAATTTCATGCTCTCAAGGTTCATTTCAATTAAAATGTTATCTTTACTATATAAGAAATTTAAATATTTCAAATAAGTGATTTTAAAGAGAAAGGGATATTTTCATGAAGAACTATTCTAGTGATATTTTAAAGTAAATTTTCATCTATTTTAACAATAATTGATGTTATATGGGATTTAGTGGGGGATATTATCAAATTTTACCATCTATATTCTTTCTCTAGATAGTTTCTAGTCATGATGATGAAGTGTCGATGATACCCATTTTCTTTTCCATGAGATAGGTTATGATTAGTTTTTTATGGTCTTATAAGATACTAATAGCCCTGTGGGCATCGTTAATTCTTGTCAAGTTACCAAATTTATAAATTTATAAACAATAAACAAAAAACCACTAAACTATATATTTTTTTAGTATATGCAATCCTGATGTCGAACCCAAAGAGATAGGGTTCGATGAAATATTAATTAAATAAAACAATCCTAGACTATTTTATGAAAGAGACTATTTTATGAAATAAAACTAACTATTTGATTTTAAAAAAGAGATAGTGATTGATTTGGATTTAAATAAAAATGTAAAAATGTTCTCCGTGATTGTAAATATGGGTTCATGATTTATTAGTGTATAATATAATTAAACAACAATAATATGGGGTGAGAATAGATTTAGGGTGAATCGAATGATCATGGTAGAGAATCTACCAAATCATTAAAGTTCACCTCACATAATAGTCATGTTACGTTGAATATTCATTAACATGATAGCTCAAAAAACATTTTTAAACATAGAGGACAATCCACCCAATGGTCACAGTGTGAATTGTTCTCTAGTCGAATGCATTTAAAGAATCACTCCCTCACTGATCACTCAATGTTCATGAATGAAAATACAAGGAAGATAATTTATGGATATAATGTTGTGAAAAAAGTTCCAAATGAATTGAAATTGAAAAATAAAATACCTTAATGTAATCAATCCCCCTTAATTATAATTTAACCACACATGTTCTACCCCCTCATCGTAGTAATGAAGGGGTAGGAAAATAATTCTCTTGTTCCACTCATCATGGAAGTGGCAGTCCTGGATCCCGATGGAGGAGGATATGAAAGAATGTTTTGAGTGGAGACTTAGTATTTTATTTATATAAATCCATGGTTCTAAATTAGGTACCTCATTGTATATTTCGTCATAAACTAGAGATATGGTGAATATAAAAATTTGACTCTCGTCTCAACAATTACATGACCTATAAGTGGAATACATGATGTAAAATCCTTAAATCTTCAGATCTCATGAATCTCATCATATTTCTTTAAAAAAAATATCTTGAAAAAATTAACATTGTATAAATAGAATACATGACATTTAATTGCCTTTAACATAATGTAATAGTGTATTGACTTTTCCAGATAGCTCTACCACACTTGATAAAGTCACGACATGTAAATTCATTTCATATTGTGTAATCACTCTCCTCTAGTTTTTCCAGCTCTAAACTTCCTCCAAAATATGGATTCATTCCATGAGCAAAGAGAATAAGTGATAAGTGTCTTTTAGCTCCATTATTCACTCATTTTCATTCCTTTTTAAAATATTCATTGTATACTGCTATAAAAAAATAAAACAAGTTAATTATATCAAAAATTGGAATAGTCAATTAAATACATAAATTAATATATTGAAATACTCTAAAATTTTTGCATGAAATACACTTATCACATATATATGAATGGATTTGTTTTTATGTGATGGTAGGACCAGTTATTATATATCCATCCAATTAATTTGATGAAGAATAATGTTTTATGAACTCAAAGGGTATATATGACGTTATCCCAATCCCAAAGTATATAAATGTGTAGTAATCCAAATCCAAACATGTTATGAATGTCTTGGTGAGTTTCATTGAGATAATATTTCTATGATTTTGACAATGCCACATATATTCCAAAAACCTATTGCATGTTCTTATGACAATTTTATGTTCTCATGGATAATTTTCATTGATTCCTTTTGTATTCATATCCTATAGATTTCCAAGATTTATACTATAACTCGTGTTTATGATCTATGAATTATTGGATATTATTTTAAAATGATAATAACATATTTTTAAACCCTTTTATATTATGTTATGTTTAAATTATCATTGATATCTTCCTTTTTTACCCTTACTAAGAATCAAAGATCACCCTTTATTATGTTTTCTTTTCCTCATGATATTAATAAAAGTTTTATGTATGATGTGTCTAAGATTAGTGAAGGTTTTGAATAAATAAGTGGAATAATATTTAGATATCCTGTGAGTATTTTTATCTATCCATGTTTCCAAGTACAAAATACCTATACAATTTTGGCATGGATCGTAATGTTATGTAATGAATATTCATATAATATGATGTAATATTTATATATATAATGTTTGGGTCTCTATATGGATGATTAATTGAAAGAGAAATACATGAAAACACGATACCTTTATGGGAGGATGAGAACCTCTAAAGAGAATATTAATATCCCTCCAAAATCTATCTTGACAAGTGAAATAACTAAAAGAATTTAATATCTTAAATGTGTAAGTAAAAAATTTTGTTCAATGAAAATCAGGATTTAAAGTTTTAGAAAAGATAAAATTTCCAAATTGATTTTATTGTGGAATATTTAGACACATCAAAAGTATAATTCGGAGACAACAAGAAAAAATTTGTTAGATGGACACTAGTAGTTCCAATATATCAATATTGGATAAAATAAATCATGTTTAATTCTTATCGTAAATGTTTAGTTTTTTAATCTCAATAAAATGGAATGGAATTTGAATTGAAGAAATGCATGGATGTGTAAATATTATATATGAAGACCCTCCAATCATTTGACTTGAAAAGAGATTTGTTACCCTATAAATGGACTATTAATATGGAAAATAGGTTAAATGTTTTTGAGGATGAGTAAGATCATCAAAGAAAGATGTATCAAGAAACAAAATATGGATTGTAAAAAAAACACCCTTTGATGGAACAAGGTCACATATGAAGGTAAAAATAATTTTTTTTTCTAGTTGAATAGATAATGGAAGATAATATGAAGTTGTATTCACCAAGAAATATATATTCCATGATAGTACATTTGGTTTTCAGGGAATATGTTTTGCAATGTGTTACTACATTAACCACTAAAAAGAAAAATTTGAAGATGTAATGGATAAAAATTAATGTGAGATACATTATAGATTCATCCCAATAATCTAACTTTTCATGTTTGATTGATTCATCAATTATGGAAAATACTAAGGAAAGGATGGATAAAAATGTTCAATTCCATAAAAATTCTATATGGGGTATCACACAATAGAGATCCTTTTTTAAGAGGTTTATTTTTTTCCATCTACAAGTTATTATGAATAACTTGAAGAGTATATTGAATTCATTTCCCAAAATCATAAAATGGGGAAAAGAAAAAATGAATGGTGATGGGTTGGTTCATCTTAACTCGCTATGTTCCTAAATTTTGGGAACTTCAAGGTACCCCTCTACCCATATACATTATTTTGTCTATGTATTTATAATGAGTTGCAGAATTATGGGGGACATATGATCCTTGGGGCAATTTATATTGAAGATAACATGAATTATTATGCTAGATTAGCACAAGTGCATTGTTATAATTTAAAATATATTCAAGAAGAATATGTATCCCAATGTTAAACACTAAAATTAATAAAAAAAATTGGTATTAATAGGAAAAGTATTAGGAAGATATGTTATAAAAATCGAAGGCTATTAATCCTTATGTGATCCTGTTTAAAGTCATTGATGATCTAAAAGGAATAAATCTATAATGATAACATTTGTTTAAAATGAATGGATTTCTCAAAATTTGGTGTCGACTTTTATCAAGTGGTATAAATTACATTATCTTGTTGTATGTTTCTTACAACCAGTTACATTAATGATATATACTATTTATTTAGTGTGGAGTGATGGAGATCATAGGTCTCCTTTTGAAAGTGTAAAAACAAAAGTTGTTATATATGTTTCTTAGTCTTAATAAGTGATAAAGAAAACCTTTTTATTATCTCTAAAATCTATTATTTCCTACTCCATACTCTGTCCTAGTGGGATTATAGGATTTATAGATATCTCAAGTGAAATTTTTTAAATTTAATTATTGAATCTCTTGTGAAAATATAGCAAGAAATGATATTGGATTATAAAACAAGTGATTTCAATGGATTAGGATAAACATGTGGTTGATTCTAAAGCATGAAGTTATTTTGAAATAGGGGGGATAAATATAATTGGGTAGGGAAGATATCTACAAGGAGGAGTTGATAATTCTTATAATCATTTCCTACATTAAGGGGGGAGAAGATGTGAAGATAATGTTCACTACAATAAGGAGGATATGGAAGAAAAGTGAAACCCAACATTTGTAGAAGGACGTTTTGAATGACCCTTGTTATTGAAAATACCATTTATATTTTGTTAATATTAATAGGGAGGAGAAGATATCTTAAAGAGAGAAGATATTAGTAAGTGGGAGAAGATACATCCAAGGATTCACTGAATAAGGGGGAGAAATATTATGTTTTATTTTATTTTCCAAATAAAAAAGGTGGATTCTTATTTGTCCCAAATGATTGAAGTTAGATTTCTTAACAATAACATTTCTCAATGTTATTAATAATAATGGGAGTTAAGGTTGTTAGACAATCTGTGACAGTCAATGTTGTTGGATAATATTATTTTTGATAATAATTTTTTTAATAATTCATGTTTAGGATCTAAATTTTGCTCAGTTAATTATTATAGAATTTTCATGGAGGTACTACCCTATGTTTACATATGGGAATATATACTAGAGGATAAGGCATGTGATGATTTCCTTGAGATGTTTAAGGGTATTCTATGGTTTTCAAACAATGTGTTAAGGTATGGTAAGATCTTATATATCGGGTAAATATGTGTCAACAATTCCAATACTCATATAAGGGTATAGACAGAGTCATGAAGTCTACGTATAAGTTCAAGCAGTATATGGAAGCATGTGTAAGGGTAAATCCCATCATGCCCTGTGTAAGGGTAACATGCATGATGCATAAAGTCCTTCCTTAATCCACGTATCGATATATGTAGAGTCATAAAATATGTGTATAGGTATATGTATCATATAGAATCTATCATAATGGAAAATCTCATCATGCCTTATGTAATTGTTGTATGCCCCATGAAAAATGGTAACTGAATAAAAAAAGCGCTTTGTGTATGGGTGACTGGATACAATCTAAAGGCAAAAGGCTAGGTTGTGAGGTTTTGTAGGGTTAATCTAATGGTTGTGTAATAGTAACGTACTAGTTCTGAATTCTACATAATGGTAGGTTTTTTCTCTTCTAAGGGAAAGCTTCAGATCTTATGGTACACATAAGGGTACCCTATCATTTCAAAATCATTTGTAATGGTACCAAGCTGTGTAAAAGTAATATCATATTACCTTCAACCCTGTAGTAGTCCGATTAATCATGATACCCCTATGTCATAGCTTCTCCCTTGATCAGGGAAGGTCATATGTTAATATTGGTACATATTTTTAGAGGCTTTTATCCTATAGTTGGTTATGTCATTGTGTATTATAATACACCATATATTTTTATGGTTACACTATAGAAGGATATTCCACAACATAGACTATGTGATGTCTAGACTTTGAAAGATTTTGCACACCATAGAGATAAAAATTTGATCATGGAATATGTTTGAAGTGGATTTTTTTACATGGATTCACCATAATGAAAAAGTAACATCATATAATGAGGTAAGGTTTCACCATGGAGCTAATATCTACACCATAAAGGTTATTAAAGTTCTCTTTTTGGTATATTACATTTGAGAGACACCTACACCATAGAGAAGATGGTCTGACATGGTACAATGTGGTCATAGATATTTAGAGAGTGCTTCACTATTGAAGATTCACTACACCACAATGTTTTGTTAGTTTCACCAAAGAGTTAATGGATACCCTATTGTATCCATGAGTGAATATATAATTGGGTTTCAGGAGAACATTAATTCTTAAAAAAATCATGAATGTTTGATGTTATAGTGGGTCAAATGCATTTGATTGAGGATTTATTATGGTGGTACATGAAGAGTTTAATGGATTAAGACCATGATCATTATAGTTTCACATTATATTTTTCATATTTATAGATATATAAATATGTGGAGATCATATATAGAAATTCATAGGTAGTTATATATTTCATAAATATCTATGCAGTTATAACAAGATACACATGGAGAATTTAAGATTAATTTATTACACAAAAAATGGTAGTTATAGTACATGTGATAATAATTTTATAAGAGAATAAAATCGGTATCATATGATACATTTCTCTGTAGAAGACAAATAGGTGATATCATTCAATGAGATATCCCATAACAGAGAGAATATTGAATATATAATTTTGAAGGATGGAGATGGTGATGATCTAGAAGAGTGGATGAAATATTGAATAATTATATTTTTTGAAGATATTTTCATAATATAATAAGGGTTTGTAGTTCTTATAGAAATTTGATGTTGTTTGAGAGGAATTTAGGAATAAAGGATGTTTTGTATAAATATTTTTTAATGAAAAGTTCATAATAATCCCATTGGGACTTCAAACATCAATATATTTATACATGAATATGCAATCCATGTTACAGATGATGAATAAGGGAACTACATTTCCATAAATTGTGTAAAGGTGGTCCTTTTCATTAGAAATGTGCCAATAATGGAATGTTTAAAGGAATTAAACATGGGAATGAGTGAGTCTTCCCTAAACATTATAAGTTAGTGAGACTAAGAAATGGTGTTGTATTTCCCAAACCCTTGAAAATAAATGAGCACATAGTGATTTTGGTGTATGTAACAAAGTGTTATAATGATCCTTGGAGTATCACATTGTTTTCAAACCAAGTAAATACTCATTTCCATGTTTATATAATTCTTAGAAACCAAAATAGATCAATAAATCCTAAGAATATTCAATAAAAGGGATCCATGAAGTGATCTTAAAGGATGATAGGTTAAGATATCTAAAGGGGAGGTGCGATAGATTAAGGAAAAAATATTTTAAATTGCTAAGACATTTCATGTCATAATTCACCCCTACCTCTACCAGAACCTCTGAGTAATTTCAAAAAATTTACAAAGATTATTTACAATAGTAACCATCTATAAACTTTTCTACAAGCCCTATTTCCAAGACACATCACATGGTTTCTTATTATATTCACATATTTTTCTCCAAATTGTGCTCATATTGTGCCATAAAACCATACACATTAGGAATTGAACTAAAAAGATCTCTAATCTCTTGGAGTTTAAAGGTTTCTCTTAAACCATTATCACTAAACTTTCATCCTAAAATGAATCCTCAAAATAATACCAAATTCCATTTGAAGCTCTCAAGACTCACCCAAGGACCTATGGTGTCCATTTGGTCTCAAACCGTATACATAAGAATAAAATCATGTTGATTAAACTCTCATATTATTAATATGAATCCCAGATCTCAAAACAATCCACCCACCAAAGTCAAAAAAAATTCCTATGGATTGTCTTATATCTCGAAATTGTACCAGTCCTTACATCTCCCCACAATAACACTTATTCACCTCAAGAAGCCTCGATGTTCATCCATCACCACTCACAACCAATGATGGTTCTAAATTGGAATCCAATTAGAGTTTCCGCTCAACAAAATCCAAACACGTTATCATTATAATTCACCTATGAATAAGAAATTATATTAAACAAAATTTAGGAAACTTGTTGGTAAGATTAGAGAGTTACATGGACTAAGAAAATCATTTCCACATACTAGAGGTTTTCTATTACTAGTGAGTGTTTAGGGTAGTGACATGATCAGTTTATACCCCATCTTAGAGTGTGAAATAATATAAATACACAGTTAAATATCCCCCAAAATAAATAATAAAATTCATATTGATAAAATGAAACATCAAAATAAATAATCAAAATATAGAAAAGGAAATAGTCATATATAAATGATCACCCACTATGTAAATCATATATAAAAATAAAATATATCATTTAAAAAATAAGAGTCCCTACTACATCCCAGATCCTATCATCCTCTTAATATTTATTACCATTCGTGATTTCATTCTTATGAATTTTATCCTAGGAATTTACCCATCCTGGACCTACAACCAATTGGAGTCTTCTTAGGAACCAAGTGTCATGTCCTCCAGAGCAGGGTGGGAGTGAAACTCAGCAGGGAACCACCTATGTAGTCCCATACATAACCATTAAATGTACTGTATACCTATTATTAACTAATAATAGATAAAATAGTACCACAAAAGAGTAAATAAATTACTACTCTTGATCCTCAGGTTCCACCATGGAACCCCAATTGTCCCAAACTTGCAATGGACAATATTGGTGTATCTCTAAGATTTCCATACATCCAATCCTACCAATTACATGTCCAAAATCCTATTCCTATGACCATGTTTTAGTAAATCTATTGTGTAATAGGTTTAACATAATTCCTATGAATCTTTGGAAATATAGAGGTGTCTCCCTATATGGATGTTTCCCCTATGTATTGGGAAACCCATGGTTTTCAAATTAGTATCAATGACTAATTATTTTGAATCAACGAAATTATCATATCTCAGGTCTCATGGTTTTTCCAAAGTATCCTTTGAAATAAAGTGTCAGTATAAGTCACTTCAATAGACTATTCCCATGAATCTAGGGAAATCACTCATCTTGTATCCCACTAATTCCTTTGAATCATTGGAAATCAATAATAAGAGAAAGTCAATCTCAAAATTATGTTCTTGAAATATCAAGAAATACATTGTGTAATGATTGAATTTTTTTCCCATGAATCCTGGGAAATCATATATGTCAGGCATCATAGAAATTATCAGGTGTTCATTTATTTCAAGTTCATGTATATCATTCTCTATTACTAGAAATTAGGACTCACTGGGATTTTCTAATGTATTTGGATAAGAGTTTCATTTATATGAAACAATCCTATAAAATCATAGAATAAGACTTGAACGTCAATTCCATTTATTTGTTCTAACCAGTAATATTATCTAACCTTTTATCAAATAGCCTCTATATAGTCAATATATCACTATGGAACTGACTGGGGTCTCCTAGGTCTCATTATAATACAGAAACATTTCATAGTCCACATATAAAAATTGTATCTTTATTTGATCCCCTTTACATGGAGGGCATAATAACATGTGACATCATTATAGTCTAATTTATGCATTAGTGGCCTTCGAGGCATGTCTCATAAGGGGGAAGGATTAAATCCCTTCAATTTTCAAATACACTCTAGGTTTTTTTGAAATCCCAACATGTCCATCAATAACATTAGGGCACCTAGGCCAACATATATCATTAGAGGAGGAACACATTCCCCATGTTAATTTCAATTTTTTCAAGTCCGTAAGTTATTAAAGTTTCCAACACTACCCAATCTATAGGCTTCTCACCTCAGTCCATTACTCACCTCTACATGCATCAACATAATAGATCCTAAAATAGTTCCATGGTGTCCATTTGACCTCTTAAGACCTTAGAATCAGTCCATATATCACACGATATCCTTTTTATATGGATTATTTATCCATTAGTGATCAAGGAAGTAAATCTCGGGCCAAAATTCCCCCATGTCCTTGACACTTTGTTCAGTCTACTCATGAATGCTTATTTCAATTTAAAAAATATTTCATTTTAAAAGGTAAAATACCCCTAGTGTGGGACTAATCATCACATTATAACATAAATTTTTAAAATAAAATACCATAGGGGTATGCTAAAGAACCACTAATCTTTTTCATGGAGTTTCCAACCATTCCAAGCTACGAAATGAATATTCCATGCTCATTTAGGCGAAACCTAATCCTATATCACCACTAGTGGCCTTATATCACATAAAAGATTATAAATAATTATTTATATACAATTATTATTACATATATAAATTAAACCATTGTGGAAAAAACACCGAACAACACATTATGCACCATCTTTGTTCCAAAATAGTGAAAAGCCACACTTTGATGGTCCAAAACACATCCTTATCACCGAAATTAGTAATATTTTTAATAATTGGTTCTTGATTAATCACATAATTAATTTAATTTAATCTAATCCACATAAAAAATTCACCAATGTGGAATAGATCACCAAAATGGTAGGTGACATGATGAAGATGTCACATTAGTACATCTTCTTTCTAGGTTACATGAAAGCACTATCAAACTCTTATGGATTCATTATGGTTAGTGAAATTTCCCTCAAACCCGTAAATTTAAAAATATAAAATCAAGGGAAAAAATATAAGAAAAAAATGGAATAAGAAGGGGGGTTCATTCTTAGAATCACTAATTAATGGTACCAAGAATGTCCCAAAATAATGATTGATTAAAGAGAAATGAAGGGATCAATCCTCTAACTGTGTACTGGAGTGGAAAGAATAAAACATGTTTAACTTTTATGATCCAAAGAGGGGTAAATAATAATATTTCATGTTAAAATAGATTCATAGTTTGGACACACAGTTGTCTAAATCATGTATAAACCATTACTCATTTGTTATCTATGTTAATAAACTTTACAAAATTGATCTAAATAGTTTTTCAATACTTGAATAAATAATGAAAAACACCATTGAAATATTATTTATGGATTTCATACAATTTTTTGAATGATTTAAACTAATACCCTAATCTAAGAACCTCAACATAGTTTCCTCTTAGATCTAATTTGTTTCCTCCAAACTATTCCCTAACTTGTCTAGGGAACCTTGCACTATAGAAAAATGACTAACAATCTTCTCATGCTTAGGGAACTGCACAATTTCTCCTAAAACATGTACAACAAACGTTTTTACAAATCCATAGTCCTCTAAAATCCCCATAATTCATTTTTTATCTCATTAGACTCACCTGATATCTAGATTCAACTCTTGATCCTCGAACCATATCCAAAGAACATCATCTTTGGATTATAAAAATCATATATTCTTGATTTGAATCCTGGTTATGAAAATGAACAATAAACCAATCACATAAAAATAATTAATCTAGAAATGTTCATAAATCAAAAATTTATACGGTCTTTTAACCTCCCCACCATAACACTTATCACCCCAGAGAAATCTCAATTATCTTCCATTACCACTTATAACCTATACTATTTATCAGTTCACAACTAGAAGACATGTTACATCACCAAAAAACAAACCCATACAATGCATATTATAATAAAAAGGTTGTATATTCATAAAAAGTCAAGCTACCACTTGACTATACCATAGAGTTATATAGCCTCATGCACATCTCTACATACACTAGAGGTGGGTGACTAGTATATGGGGTATAGGGTAGTATCTTAGGGACCCTATACCACTATATCAAAATGTTAAATAATGGGAAAACATAACAAAACATTGTATATAATAAATAATAAGAGTATACTGATACAAAAAAATCTTAATAAATAATAAATGAATATGGAAACCCAAATTCATACATACCATGATCTACAACTAGGATGATGGTATATATAAAATATTTATAGAATAAAAAACTATGAGTATCTAATATATCCTTGATCCCCACCTCTTCCAAAAGTTGGATGATATTTGATTTACCCTTCTGAAACATGTTATGCAAGGCCTTTCCCATCCTGAACCTATAACCAGTGATATTTTCTCAGGTACCCAACTATCATGGCCAAAAAAGTAAAGTGTGAGTAGAACATAGTAGGGAAATACCAATTTAATATTTAAAAAATTGTAAAAATAGTGAATAAAAGTGATATTATATGATTAACTAAAAAAACTATAGAAGCATAAATAAATATACACTCATGATCCTCGGGTACTGCTAAACCAAAATTGACCAAAACCCACTTCAACTAGTTTTGGCGTGTCTTTAATAATTTCATATAACCAAGAATACAAATATAGATTACTAGGAGTAAGTCCCATGAAATCATTTTTATAATAGGCATAAACCAATTCCCATGCATCCAGGGAAATCTATTGGTTTTTCGAACTAAGGTTTATTTTAAAGAATTTAGGAAAATATGGTGTGGGGATATCATTATCAATGAAATATTACCAATAATACTTAGTAATTCCATATCTCCGGACTAATGTTTAGTTGAAGGCATTCTAGGAAATCAAGTGACAATAGATGTATTAATTAAAATCCAATTCACTGATGTGTAGAGAAATCAATAATCTCGTATCACAGAAATTTTGAGGTATGTTGGGATATATAGGATATGATAAATTTAGGTTTATTAACCAATTATTTGTATCCCTAAAAATCCAATGTCTTATGATTGATGATTTATTCCTTTTCATCCAAGAAAATATTGTGCTTTAGGCTTCAAGGTCAATTACTATGCATCCTAGTAAATAAATTGAGAGCATATCTGAGGTTTTGACCAGATCCTAGGTGTCATTGGGAATCTATGATGTATTTGATTCCAATGATGATTCCTAAGAAAAACTCTAGGTAATAATGAAAGAAAACTCAACTATCAATTTGGATTCTAATGTGACACCCTTAATCGTCCCTAACTATTCCCACATATAGCATTTATAGGGTCAATATATCACTAGGGAACCCACTGGGGTCCCCAACTTCTCTTCATAGTCCAGACACCATTCATGGTACTCTAATATAAAATAGGTATCTCAAGTTGATAACCATCACTCAGCGGGAATAATGTCCCTCAGTACTATCAAGGTCACACTTATGACTTAGTGACCTCCTTGCATTGTCTCATAAGTGACAAGAATTAGACCCCTTACCTTTTCCATGTTATCCAATGTTTATATTAACACATAGACTATTTATCCATCCCAGTAGTATCTACCCACCCATGTCAAAATGTCTCATTGGGGGAGGAACTCTTTCCCAAAATTCATCTGAATTATTCCAAGTCCATAAATCATAACAAGGGTCCACAAGTCCAACACACTAGGCTACTCATCAATGTTCATTACTTAACTATATATGGAGGCAAGAAAGGGCTCCTATTCAAGATCTAGTATGTCTATTTGAACATGTTAAACCCCTATATTTTTTCATATATCATAATGAATACATAATATATCAAGGACTCAACCATTAGTAACTATGGAAGTCAATCCAATACTCAAGGTCCCTCAGGGCCTTTGCACTTCATTCAGTTAATTCATGGAAATTTATTTTAATAAAAATAAATTCATTTAATTTTAACAATTTAAGAACCTTTAGGGAATAATAAATTATCACAAGAAAACATAAATAAAGAAAATAAAATACCAATCAGGTATTCCAAGGGACTCCCTTCCTCCATTAGTTAGATACATCCCATGAAACGATCTATAATGCCTCAACCTAGCTCATATGAGCCTCATCATATCCCATATTTCCTCTTGATATGTGACCTCACATCATAAATTATAAACAAATAATTATAAGAAATAATAATTAATTATATAAAATAAACCTACACAACAAAAACATTTAACAACCCATTATGCACAATGATCACACCAGAAACTCATCCAGCAACCTGCAGAGGGTCAACAAAACATCCTCGACACCCACCTAAGAAAAATCTTTGACCATTTATTCATAATTAAGTTACAAATTAATTAACTGTAAGGAAAAAATAATAATAATTTAATAATGATGACATAAATCACAAAAATGACAAGTGAATTCATGCAGGTGTCATCTCATGATGTCCTCTCACTAGGTTGCATGAAGGCCCCATCAAAATTGTTTGATTTCACCATGATCTAGTTAAATCACCATCCAAATACTAAATTGTGACAAGAAAATAATAAAAACCCATGAGAAGAAAGAATGTAACAATAAAGAATATGGTCTTAACATGAATTATCGATGAATTTCTCTAAGAACACCCTAAATCAAAGGGATATATAAGAAAAAGGAGGGGAAAAAGCCCATTTTCCATACACAATAGAGGGATGAAGAATAAGTGAATCTCATATTAATAAATATGGATAAATAAATTATTATTTACCATTATTAAAAATTTTTATAGTTTAGTTTTGTGGTTTACCAAAATTTCCATCTACCATGGAGCCTCCACTGTCTATGGAAACACAATTTTCCTAGTTAGTTTGCATGATTTTCCACACCATCTGACAACCAAGAAAAATACATATGAAGAATTTCACATATATTGTCTACAACTATGTGAAAACAATGTTCTAAGACCTAGGATTAATCCATACAACTCTATTTACTATGATATATGCACTATTAACCATAAAATGTGTTCTAACCATTACAAATAACCATGAACCATAAAAAATAACTAAAAAACTCCTCATTCTTAGGGTACCTCATGGTTTCTCCTAAAACATGTGCATAAAAACATGTTCCCTAGAAATAATCATCCAAAACCACCCATAATTCCTTATGAATATCCTAATACTTTTCTAGAGAACCAAAAGTTACCTATTAGTCCACGAACTATATCTAAAAAATCATTTAGTGATGATTGAATTCCCATATTCACAATTCCATTCATAGTTCTAAAAAAGAACCATCTACCAAACTCAAAAAAATCAAATTCCTGTAGAATTTTTTATAACTAAATAGGTGTTAGATATTAAAAAACCTTTAGTAATGTGTTATATTCATTATTAGAGGTTATTTGGTTGTTTGGTAATGGTTGATGATTTTGAGAACTAATGGTTTTTATTTTTTGGGACATTTATAATTTTGATATGATATTTTTTTAATATATTAAAAGAATTTTAATGGGTTAACATTGAATTATATGAGAATCAAGTGCCCTATTTTCTCTATTAGGTGATGAGTATATATTTTATATTTAGTGGTATTTTCTGGAATGTTAGGCTTTACCTGAACTGTAATAACATTTCTATATCATGAACTACATAGAAAGTATAGATTTTATGTTAAGTTTTGATTTATTGCTGATTTGGTTCCAATAGTTGTGCATAATTTTCATGATGGTTTTCCTAAAAAATTATCGATAATTCCTACTATGATAATGATAGAGTGTGAAATAGATGTCATATATAGTGCTTATCCTTTATCAATACCTTTATATCATATAAAAAAAGATAAATTGAGGGGAAATGGTACATATTGAGAACCTTATGAAAAAGGGATATATTTATATTATTACATCAGATGTATTTCCATAATATTATTTAGTAAGAAATGATACACTAATGTCATATTATGAAAGGATTCTAATAATCTCAACTAGGTCATTATGAATAAGTGGAGTCTACTTTAGTGGATAAACAAATTATTTGATCAGTAAAGTGGATTTTGATTTTTATCTAACATTGGTCTATAATTGGATGATAGTCATCTTGATATGAGGGATTAATTCATTCCATAGATAATATTTATTGTCTAGTATAGGTTTTATAGGTTATTGGTTATGTCATTAAACCTCACAAAACGATTAATTGTGTTACAAGATCACTCAAACTAGATATTCCACTTAAACATGGACTACATTAACTTCTTATTAATGGATTACATTTCGATGTGATATATAATTTTGGATCTAAATTAAAGGCATATAGTGAATTTATTGGGACCACTTTATGAATATAAAATTTCTGATAAGTTCTCTATGTTCTATTTTTCAATTCAGAGTGTTAAATTTCCCGTTTATATTTTTTCCAACACTATGATTTTATTGTATGTACAAAAGATAAATTTAGTATATTTTTAGGAGATAACATATAATATATTTTATATTGAAGTAATTATTTTCTTAAATTGTTTATATTAATTGTTTATTCAATTTTCATCCACATTGTAGCCCCTTTAATGAACTTGTACAAGGAACTTCTAAAATTTGTATTTTCTAAGTAGTGTGAGGATTATATATACTATATTAAGGGTATAATCACATCTAGGTTGATCTTGAATTCACCTTACATGAATATGTGATAATATATATATATATATATTATTTATTTGTTAGATTTGGAACTGTATTTATTTAAAAGGACACGGTAGTCACTTATGGATCTAATTAGCTGACACCCCATGAGTGAAACAACCACACTCAAAATTAAGTATTAATCATGTAGGTTGATGCTTTAAAAAAATAACCAAAATTATATTACAGTGATATTTAATTTTTACATTGACCACATGAGATAGAGGTGCATTTTTATATAGTTGTAATTGATTCTCAGGCCCTTAAAATGGGTCTTGTACATCATAACATTGGATTTTAAGATTTCCTTTACCATATAAAAGTGTAATTTCATACAAAATTACCTCACTCATATATATAGGTTAGGGTAGTGCATGAATCGAGTGAGAAGTGTAAATTGATTATCCTACACTCTCAGTTGAGGCTAGATGTGGCCAAGGATAAAGTAATAGTGTCCCATTAAATAGTTAGTTTTACTTCTTCTACATGGAATCAACTGATGGAAAAATAATATTCTTATTGAAATAAAATCATGATGTGACAAGGGATATATATATGAGTAGTTCTTAGGATGGAATTAGAATAACGAATTATTAAAATATGGCCACATAAATGTTGTTATCCCTTTATTTAAATGTGTTTAATTAAGGATATAATAATATACATCAAGACAAATAATTTAATTCAAGTTTATGGAAACCTATCAATATATATATTATATATTCTAGTGACTGGATATAAAAGGGGTTATTACATACTTCTTATCTCATTTCCTTATCATTCTATATGTGAAGGGTAAGAAACAAGGTCTATAAGTGTTCTACGTTCCTTTTTCCCATACATAGGTAGTTTTAGGGTGAGTACAGATGGACATAGTTATTGAAACCTTCCAAATGAGCATCGAAAAATTAACAAAGGATGAAATACATGGATATGGGTATTATGTTGCTAGCAAAATAAAATGAAGAAGAAGGTGTCCAAGACCAGTGGATCATTTGAGGCTCCATGGGATATGTGATCATGTGACTAGTGTGAGGTCATGAAAAGGAACCATGTGGAGTGAATAACCTATAGACAGCCCCAGGAAGTCCCTTATATGAATTCCTTATGCTCTCGTGAAGGTTCCCCGAACAATAAATGATCATGCAGAGGCTTATGTGAAACTTTCCCCCAATATACAAGAATGATTAGCCAACAGACATCCAATAAAACATCCTAAAGTCCTTCAAAATAGGAAGAAAATAACCCAATGATAGGATCCTCTTACATTCGTAAAGATCATGTGACGCATCACCAATGAGGATTGTGATTATCCTCGAAAACATTAAAAAAATATTCTAAACTCCATATCCTTTGTAAAATAAATAAATGAAATAAATATGGAGGGGTTAGAAACATCTCACAGTCATAAAAGACATCTGACATTCCCATGGCAGACGAAAATACTACACAATCCCATGGAGACTTTTTTGCCTCATCTAAAGAAAACCCTTTGAATTGTCATCCTCATCAGGCGAAGGGCCTATTGTATGTTAGGGAAACCACCTGCTTATCCATTTCCTCAAGATAAAATAGAGTGTATTTTCTATAAAATTCTCATGAAACACTATTGGACCTTTTATGGTCATGTGATGCATCACTAAGACGTACGGTGATGGTACCAGATGACACCCAAATGACCACATGAACTTCCCATCCTTTTTAAAATAAATAAAGTAAAAATTGGGAGGAGGTAGAAGCCTCTCTCAATCATAAAATCCTTATGACACTCTAATTATGTCTACAACATGGTCTCACAAGACACCATGAAATATTGACCCGGTCCCATAAAGGTATTTTGATAGGCCATCCCTGTATTGTATAAATTCCTAGAAAAGTCACCCTATGTCACGAGAAGGCATTCTAGATGTTCTCTGATCTTGCAGAGACCCTTGAAAATGTCAACCTATAAACATGAAAGTCCCTTGATATGTCTACATGAATGAAAAAATCACCAATAATTTGAAATAATCCAATAAATGGGGCATTGAATGGATGATCAAGTGGTATCTAAAAATCAAGTGATGTCATCAGAGATACCCAGGGCAGGACCTCATGAAGACACATGATGTTGAGGCCCTTCACAGACTCTAACTTTTATTTTCATGATATGTGCGATCAAAAGTGGAGTAAAATGTGGTTGTGAGGACTAAAAATCCACCACCACAAAAAGAAAAAAACCATTACTCTTCAGATGAAGAGTTGTCCTTCTCCAACCCGGACACACCAGTGCTAGAGAAGATATATCAGAGAGGTTGATCACGTGACCAGAAAACATCCCATCATGTAAGATCTAAGGAACAATTGGAGTCATCTTTCAGAATGCAGAAAGATCTTCTTGTGATCGCTCATAGATAATGTGATGGAATTTTGGTTGGACACTAAAAGATCACCCCTTACATTTTCTAGATCATGTGAGAATTAAAATAAACTAACACTAAAAAAATTTAAGGCATTCGCAATATACAAGCTAGAACAAAGACTAAAGGTGGGAGGCTTAGGTAATGAACATACAAACCAACCCTAATACACATTGTGTGAACCACTCAAGACATGTGACAACACTAGGCAAATGTTACCTAGATCTTCGATTCTCTTTAAATATTCTATTTTGGTCCTAAAATGTCATCCTGACACGTCAAAGTAAGTCACATGGTTCCCCTATGGAATTCCACCCAAGTCTTGTGAAACTCTCTCAGTTCTCCCTTTATGCCTGGAGATGTACTTTAGACATGTATATTAACTCATATAATGAGACCAGCATGTATTAGATGAGTCACACGATACCACCTAGTCATGTCAACTGACTCTTGCAATGCACTCCGGGCATACCAGTCATATCCTGTGACATCCCCCAAACATACCAACCAAGATTCATGATTCACTCCTGACATCTCAACCTGGACATGAAACACCCTCTGAGATATGTCACACAAACTCTCATGACATCCTCTATGTGTTTCATCTATCTCTCATGATGACACAATGATTTTTCAGCCGTATCATGAATCACCCTCTAGACAAGTCTACCCAGATCATGCGATGGCTTCTTGGATCAACTAGCCAGCTCTCACAGTGTCCTATGGACAATCCAACCTTGGTCAAATGAAAAAATCTAGACATGTCATCAAAATTATTTAATGTACACCAAAAAAGTCAAATAGGTCATATAATTGTCTTTGGACATGTCAGGAAAACAATCTCTAATAGGTCAAGCAGGTAATCAAGACATGTTGAACGGAAAATCAGTGCATGTCAGGCAGAAAACAAGGCCAAGTCGGTAATGGGAATCTCAGGATATGATGAATTTGTTCATCTGATATGTGTATGCCCCGATTATTGTAAAACCTTAGAGTGTAATCCCTGATCAGTGGCATAGTATGATACGTCTCACATATAGGGAAATGTCAGTATGTTAGCCCCTATTGACTGATCTATGATGTATTTGATTCTAGAAATAATCAGGATACATTGGATTCCTCTACAATGATTTAGATATATATTAACCATATAGAGGGAGGTCCTAGTGCATATGTCATGAATCCATAAGTATTGAGAATGGTCATTTCCCATCCATTATTTCCCACACTAAGCATAACAGACATGAGATTAAGGCTTGTAATGATCACATCATCTGCACCGGAAACCTCTATCAAGAAAGGGAAATCTCAGAGTGTAATCCCCAATCAGTGGTATAATATGATATTCCAATGTATATGGAAAAAATAGAGTGTAAGCCCCGTTCATAGGAACAATGAGAACTCTGATTCATACCATAAACAGGAAACATAGGATGCCTCCCTAAGGTATATGCTCCATAAAAAATATCATAGGGGATATCCCAACATAGAAGCCCCACATTAGTATACAATGAGAAAAATTACTTCTTATCCATTATTTTTCACACTGATCATAGATCATGTGGGATTAGGGATTTTAAGTGGTCAAATCATTCACATCACAAATCTCCACTAGCTAGGGAAATTCCAGTATGTAAGCCTTGATGAGTGGAAATATATAAACCTCTCTCAAATGAGGGTGTCTACATTGGGTCCAATCCAAATGGATTAAATCAACAACTAGAATTATGATTCCTACAATGACTAGGATAAGTAGGATTCCTTTCCCAAGCTCGAGCTCAAATAAGCACCAACTTCAGAATGATTACCCTCATGTCTATGATAACTAAACCATAAGTAACCAATAATTCTTGTGAGATAATCATCCTAACTCATCCATCTATGGATTAAGAAACCAAATGAACTACAAAAACTCTGATTCCCATCATAATCTGGATACGTAGGGTGTACTCCCCAGAATCGAAGTTGAATATCGTATTCTAGAGAGAACTCATATATGTCATTTATGTATGACATTAAATTAAATAGTTTTAATGAACTACATGGTTTTTATTACAAAAATGACCATAATATGTTGGACACATCATTATGTCTCAATTCCATCATTGGAATATTAACTACCTCCCTGCATGGTAGAAAATTATAAACCTTTTGATTATGTGGCTTCATCGCATTAGATGCTTCTCATTATTGGGAAACACATAAAGAACCTAGGATACATACATATGGATTAACTAATAAGATCCCTGTATTCTACAAAAAGAGTGTCTTAACCCATAATTATTTTTTAGGTTTACTGGTCCAATATCAGGATTAGGAAGATATTCCTAAACATATATTAAATCTATATGAGACCCCCGTAGTAGGAAACAATTCACTCCCAAACTATGTGATGATCCTGATCTCCCATCCTATTCACCAATGCGATTCTCTAAGTTTAATCATGCATGAAAACCTACGTGATATCCTACATTTGGAATACAGTTCTATACCCAGTTATGGATATGGAACCATACAAGATTTCGATTAAAGAGAGACAACAGTAACCCAATGTTAATGATTGTGAATTAAATAAGCCCCCAATAAATCGTTGTTCTAAACCAGGCCCACCATGATGAGGGTTCCTAGCCATACACTCTTTCCCAATGAAATAAAAATGGTAAAACTGGTGTCAATCACTCTAATAAAGAAATTATTAGGTTATTATCCGTCAATCCAATTTATTTTCATACTATACATGATGAAAAATGGGAAATAAGACATGAAAATATCAACTAACAAAATATTCATCTAATCATACATCAAGCCACATTTTTTTCACATCCTGCACAATAAAATATGATAATCCTAGAAAAAATATTTTAGATGATCCTATGTAACTAGAGTCCCCATAAATAAGTCAATCCTAACGTTGCAAATTATAAGAAAAAAGATTGGATGGATCAGGAATAAGAGAACAATTGTGTTAAGAATTCATATTTGATTGAGCATATCATCCATACATTTTTTCAATAATAATTAACCATGTTCCCTATTGTCTACATTACTGAAGATATATCTCTAATCAATAAAATCTCGATCTCAAACAATATCTTCATCATCCTGCAATCACTCCAATAAATCACCTACGGCTGCAACCCCTATGTGTCGCAAAAAACAATCTCTCCTGGTCAAAAACTCCAATGCTAGTTAGTGAATAGAATAGTCTGATAGTACCCCCAACATAGTACAAGAGTGACTGTGGAAGCCACCCAGGAATGTATCCATGTATAGAAATTAGTGAGTCCGTATTTCCCATAGAAATCTAAAATAGACCTAGTGGCCCTTGTTGCCACATCCAACTGCTTCAGGGTCATATCTCTATAGGAAAACAACTTCCATCTTCAGTGTCTAACGATGGTGTACCAGTGATCCAAATATAAATCCATTAATTTTTAGGTGTCACTGAGGAAGAATCATATCTACCACTATCACAAAAACCATCCAATTAGTACCCACTAGCCACCTACTGATTGTACCACCTGACACGCTACCTCTACTGACGCCCATGCATGAGTAGTAAGGAAGACAAATCGTGCTAGGAATGATATGGATATCGAATATTGGGATCATATCCTCATTCTCACTAATTATGTCTTCTGACATATTATGGAGGTAACCAGTGAATAGGCTAATAACCCTAATCACTAATAAAAAATTGGTGGGCATATTCCCGTAGTAGGAATGGGGGAGGCGCATATCTCTTTCCATGTGAATAAAGGCCATTGGCATATTCTAGTGGAACAAAGCGGAAAAATGTTGTCTTATATCCCCACTTCAAGAGAAAATTCATTCCAATATATAGTGGATATGGAAAATTTAAAGGCTTATATCCCTATACACATTGATAAAATACCAATATATATTTTTCAATAGAAAAAGAAATCCACCAGAATATTCTGGCACTGGTTTCGATACACAGACATGTGCATACTTCTATCACATTATCTAGAATAGATCAAAAGTGTAATAATTATGAAAAATGTAATTATCTATAGAGTGCACAAATTTTTTCTCCCATTTAGGAGGATTATCAGCATATTACAGGAAAGTTTGAGGCAGCAAATCGGGATCATTCTCCCATTCTGAGCAGGGATCACCTAGTGGGAGAGGAACCTGCCTCTATACAGGGGAACATGCCTATTGAAAACGTCTATTAAAATTTTATAGTGTCCTATGATTGGGCTCATATCCCTGTTCTAGTTGGGGCTCACCAAGTTAGAGGGCGACATACCCTAGGACAGGCTCGTATTCTTATCGAAGAAGCCCAACGAAATTCTCCAAAGGCTTAGAATTCAGCATATAACCCCGTTATGGTCTATAATAACCAAGTGATAATGTCACAAGACTCAGGAAAGGATCATATTCCTATGATCAAATATATCTATCATATTATAGTAGACCACATAATCTAGACACATATTCTAAATTCCAATAACGAACGATTGCACGAGCATCATTCCAAGGCAATATAGAAGGAGGTTTGTGTCCATTCTCCCATTTAAAGGTCCATAAACATAATCCATTGGAAAAAACATATTAAAATTAGTGTCAAACTCCTATTCCAACTGAGGATCACCAAGTGAGAGCGGTACACACCTTGGGTAAGGTTCATATCCCTTCCAAGAAAGACCAGCAACATATCCCAATGTATAAGGATTAGGATCATACTCTGATTTTGACTAAGGCTCACCACGTGAGAATTGAACATTCCTTGATATAGAATCACATTTTTATATGTAATAATAAAAATAATTGGAACATTCCAGCAGCTTCATATTAGTGGGAGAATATTCTCAGTGCACTAGTTGGTTATAATAATTTTTTGGAAACCTTTATAAAACAAGCTCATATCCCAGTACAATTCCAATGGATAGGTTAGTATATTCTGAAAAAGATACATAACATGACCCATGTTTCTAATATAATCAATTCTAGTTTCATTGAGGTCATTTGAGACACATTATCGACATACCAATGGTTGGTCAACTCTTCAACCAAAGCAGAATAAAATAATTACAATGATCGCCCTCCTCATTGAAGTGTGGAGATGGATCGTAGGGAATCTACACTGGATATCCATAGTGGTCAACCTCCCAAAAATGATATCTCCCATGGATAATTAAATAATACATTTCCTAGACACCTTTTCATAGATAGGTTTTCAAAACTCTAACCCCTTCATAAAGAGAGGTGCTGAAACCTCGAGATCAAATGAAAATGGATCCCCATCAACTTTCAAAAGAACTCCACTCCAGTCAGCAGGCAATCCTCAAAATAATTTTATATGGTCCGATTGATGGAGGCATGTATGTTTGATGTAGAGGAGGATAACTTTGACTTATGGAGAGATTTATTTTAAAACAACCACCTCATCTTGTTCTGTCCCCTTTCCATTTATGACTATGAGATCCTAGATGAGATATAAAAGGAGTGCATGCCTTTTATCCCCAAAAACTATATGTTCTAATTATTAGGGACTGAAGGATCAACATCTCCCTTATCCAAGATTCAAGTTTCACCATCATACAATCATGATACTCTGTTATTATCTAGATCAATTTGATATCACCTTGGTTTGGTATCTAGAACCGAGAAAGCAGAACATGAATCTACAACACGCTTTCCCCCGTTTTACCATAGCCCTTTCGTACCTGATCTTTAATTCCAAATCATACTTTCATATTTAGGGATGGGGATTGTGGAGATTGTAAAACTTTTCTGCACCCCTGGATAAATAGACCCCATCATACTCAACATTCTTTAGCGTTATAGCCTCTGATGAAATAAAGGGACCAGGTAATGCTCTGGCCAGTTGGTCACTAAAATAGAATTAACCCCTCTTCAAAGATACCCAAAAATAATTAATAGAGGGATATTATATCCAAAAAGTATTTGAACTAGTCCCATCAAATTAATGAGAATGAATTTAAAACATAGATACTTATGTTTCAATCACCTGGACAACTTAACATAAAGAATGTTTCTCATCATGTGTGGCCATCATACCCAACTCCTATAAGAGCATAGGTATGCCACAATAAATGTGCCCTAGTAGAAGATTCCACATCATCCTTTCTAGGAGTAGACCCAGCTCACTATCCTGAGGGAATATTTACCACCACCTACACCTATCAAATCATCAATTCTCAAGAGAATATAGGACATATTAGTTGAAGATACAAACAAAACCAAACCTACTAGGCTAGGGAAATTTAAATACCAATCACTATCATGAGGTTCATTTTCCCCTAAAAGGGTCCTGGGTACATCAATGGTGGTTCCAAATCACCCCCATTCCATTGGGTTGTGGGCATTTATATCTCAAAGTATATACCAAGAACCATTAAATCCTCAACTAGAATTAGACGATCCTCAGTAACAGGACCAATCAATTCCAATTGAAGTCCCAAATGACTCTAAATCCATGGATCTGGGGGCATTTCCACCACCATCATCACCATAGATGGAATTAGTCTTATCTAGTTTGGGAGGATAAGATCAATAGCCAAAATCCCACCACTTCCTCCCACCTCAAGACCAAACTCTACTATTAAAGGCCCATTCAAAAAACATATCCGAAACTCCATCAAGGAAATTATTCATAAACTTGGATAGGAGGCTAATATGAAAAATGTGACCATACCCCATTAGGGTCACATGCCAAAATCACCCAATATAGAGATGGGCTCAAATAATGACCCTAAAGAAGGCATTACTAAATCATCCTGTCACATTTAATATAAGTAAACTACAATCATTTCTCTATATGATTCTATGAATATTTTCACTATTAATATTATAGATATAGACGACCATGTATTTAATAAAGATGTCTAAAATAAGGAAAACATATCCTAATTGGTGGGTGATTTGGATGCACCAACTTAGGCTTCATGCACTTGGAACCATATAAGGAATGATAATTTGGTGCCTTTGAATAATGATTTCCTACCTCTATAGTGGATAGATACCAATGAAAAGATAATGATGTGACCATATCCCAATCATAATCCCGAAGATTTGATGATCCTCCCTTGGTGGAACAACTATCATAATATGAGAGCGAAATACAAACTCTTTGAAAACTGAATGAGGAAATGCTCAGGGGAAATATAGCCATTGAGAATCATCTTCAAACTGTGTTTAATATCCCTCCTCCCATGAGAGCCAATCCAGTAGAAAAAGTGGTAAATTAATATAGTACTGAAACCAGATCCAGATATCTGGTGTACATATATGAGGAATTATAAAATGATCATATATTCCCTCTACTGTGGTGAAATACTCTCCATCTCTATAGAACTCGTTCTATCCTAAGAGGAATCGAGAACTGGTGGGACATGAAGATGGGGCCACCTCATTAACCCCTGCCTATTCCCTTTAAATGGGAGGTAGTTCAAATAGTTGTACCCCTAAATATACTTAATGGAATAGAGTTCTTGGATACTCGAATGGAAGTCATGGAAGGGAGAAGTTCACATGTGTAGCTCGAAAGGAATCCATAACCCGAGTTGGTGGATGACACATTACCTCCACTGAATATCAGTAATACTTCGTTCTATACTGTGGATGGTGTGGTAGGCCCCTGAAAACATCTCACACACTTTGTATCCCAGTGCGTGATGATTATGGGGCCTCAAGATCAATAAGAGATGTAAAAGATGAGGTGTTTTTTTGTAGATTTTGACATGTCTATCCCTATATCTAGAATAGATCAACAATATAATCATTATGAAGAAGCTGATTCTCTAGATAAAGGAAACACCTGTTCTCCCATCTAGGAGATTATAGGAGTATTATGGGAAAAAAATATGTAGAAGACCAGGATCATACTCCCATTCCAACCAAGGATGACCTAGTGAGAGAAATACATGCCACTGGACAGTGGAACATGACTGTCAAAAAATTATGGTACCATTTTCTAAATTCCTAGGATCAGGATCATAACCTTGTTCTGGTTGGGGATCACTACGTGAGACGCAAACATACCTCGGTACATGATCATATTCTTGTCGAAGAAGTCCAACAAAATACTCTAATGGCCTAGGATCCGGTATACAACCACATTATAATATATAATGACCAAGTGATAATGTCACAATATTTAGGATTGGATCATATTCCTATTAGTGAATCTATATGGAAAATTCTAGTAGACCACAGAATCATGGTGCATTTTCCATGTTAAAATGATGAACGACTAAAGAAGAATCATTCCAAGGAAATACAAGAGGAGGTTCATGTCCCTTATCCCATTTAAGTGGTTCGTTGACATATTCCATTGGGAAAGACAAATTCAAATTTGTATAATATTCCTTTTACAACTATGGATTGCCATATGAGAGTGGTACACACCTTGGAGAGGGATCGTATCCCTTCCAAGAAATACCATCATAATATCCCAAAGTATACGGATTAGGATCATACTCTGATTCTAAATGGGGCTTACCAAGTTATAATGGAACATTCCTTGGTACATGCTCACATTTATATAAATAATAGGATAACTGATTGGAATATTCTACTATTTTCTTAGCAGTGGGAGCAAATTCCCACTACACTATATAGTTTTAAGAATGTTTTGGAAACCATCATACAACAAGATCATATCCCAACAAAATTCCAAATGTTAGGTTTTTATATTATGAAAACAATGCAGAACATGTCCCATGTTTTTAATATACTCAATGATAGTGTCCTTGGGGTCATTCTAGACACATTATCATCATCTGAAGGGTATATCAACTCTTCAACCAAAGCATAAGAAAATCATTATTGTGATTGTTTTCATCATGAAATTGCAGAGGTGGATCGTAGGGAATCTAATCTTGATATTCACTGTGTTCAACCTCCCACAATGATATCTCCCATGGATAAGTAATTACTCCCCTTGTGCAGACACCTATATATAGATAGGTGTTAAAAACTCTAACTCCTTCATATAGGGAGGTGCTCAAAACATCCGGTTCAATGGCATATGGTACCCCATCAACATCAAACAGAACTCCACTCTAGTTAGTAGGAAATCCATAGAAGCATATTCTATGATCTGACTTGATGTAGGAATGTATTTCTATTGAATAAGAGGATAAATTTGACCTATTGAAAGATTATGTAGGAACCACCACATTATTTTCTGGCCCCATTCCATTTAGGACTCTGAGATCCCAGATGATCTAGAAAAGTAGTGCATGCATTATTTCTTCCAAAATATATGTTCTAGTCATCAGGGATTGAAGGTTAAACATCTTTTTTATCCAAGATAAATGTTTCACCTTTATAAAATCAAGATAGTCTATTTTTATCTAGATTGGGTTGATATCTTCACGGTTCAATATCCAGAACTGAGAAAGCACAGTGCGAATTTGAAACATGCTTCCACCCATTGCATCATAACCCTTCGGTAGCTGATCTCCGAATCCATATCATGATTTTATATTGGAGGATAGGGATAGTTTGAGTTGTTAAAATTTTGTACCATTGGAATAGAATAGTCCCTCATACTCAACATCTTGTAATGTTATAGCCTTTGATGAAATCAAGGGACTGGGTAATGCTCAGCCCAGTTGGTCACTACAACAGAATTACCCCCTCTTCAATGATACCCAAAAATAATTAATGGAGGGATATTATAGCCAATTTTTTTGAAATAGTCCCATAGAAGTAATGAGAATGAATTTCATACACAGAGACTTAAGTTGTAATGACATGGACAACTTCCTGTAAAGAATGGTTCTCATCATGGGCAGCCATCAAACCCAGCTCCTATATGAGCACAAATAAGTAGCATCAAATGTGACTCAGTAGAATCTTCCATATAATACTTCTAGGAGTGGACCTATCTCACCAGCCTGAGGGAATATCTATCACCTTCTCCACCTCTTGGATCTTCAATTCTCAAGATGATTTAAAACATATTATCAGAATACACAAACAAACCCCAGATTAATGGTTTAGGGGAATTTATATATCAATCACCATCACCAAGTTGAACATCCCCTAATGGGGTCCTTGGTACATCAATAATGGATCCAGATCTCCCCCATACCATTGGGTTGGGGATATTTATATCTCAAAGTATATCCTAAGAATCATAAAGCCCCAACTATAATTAGATGATCCTCAGTAACAGGACCAGTAATTTCCAAGTTTAGTCCCTCATGACCCAAAATCCATAAGTCTTGGGGAATTTTCACAATCATCATCATCATAGAAGGAGTTATTCTTCTACAGTTTTGGAGGATAAGATCAATGGATGACATCCAACCAATTCCTCCCACCTCAAGACTAACTTATACTATTCCGGGTCCATTCAAAAACAACTTCCGAAACTCCCATTATTCATCAACCAGGACAGGGGGAGCATACGACAAAGGAGACCAGACCCCATTAGGGTCACAAGGAAAAACAACTCAATATGGACACTAGTTCGAATAATGACCCTAATGAAGGAAGTATAGAATCATCTTTGTTTCATTTAATGTAATTAAACAATAAAAATTTATCTATATGATTCTCTGAATACCGTCACTATCAATATGATAGATATTTATAACCATGTAATGAATAAAAATTTCAAAAATATAGAAAACATATCTTGAGAGGAGGGTGATTTGGGTGCACCCATGCACTTGGAACAAGATAATGATTTATAATTTAGTGCCTTTGAGTAATGATTTTGCACCTCCATAGTAGAAAACTACCAATGAAAAAGGGAAAGATGTGGACACATCTCAATCATCACCCAGAGCAGTTGATCATCCTTACATGGTGGAACAACCATCAAAATATGAGACTGAAATAAAAAATCTCCAAAAAGTAAATGTTGATATACTCAAGGGAACATACACAATGGGAATAATCTTGAGACTGAGTTTAATATCCCTCCTACCATGATTGAAGATCTAGTAGAAAAAAAGGTATCTCAACACCAGATTGTATCTTGATCCAGGAAGATGGTCTACAAAGATGAGGAAGTCTAAAGGAATTATAAATTCCCTCTATTTCATTGAAATCCTCTCCCTCTCTATAGAAATCTTTAAGTCTTAAGAGGAATCAAGAATTAGTGGGAGATAAAGGGGGGACACCACACCGACCCCCACCTATTCCCTATAGATTGGAGGTAGCATTAGTTCCCCTGAAGATACTTAATGTAATTGATTTTATGGATACTCGAATGGAAGTTATTAAAGGTAGAAGTAAACATGTGTAGCCTGAGAGGAATCGATAACACGATTGGGTGGATGAAACTTTAACTCCACCCAATTTTGGTAATACTATGTTATCTACCCTTAATGGTGTGGGTGGCCCATGAAAACATTGTACACACATTATATCCTGATGTGGAATGATGATGGGCCCTCAAGATCAGTAGGTGGTGAAAATATGAGGTGTTTTGTGCAGAATCTGACAGGTCTATCACTATATCTAGGATAGATCAACACTATAATCATTTTGAATAACTTGATTATCTAGAGAAAGCACAAATTCATTCTCTCATCCATGAGGATTATCGGAATATTACAGGAAATGAAGAGGAAGTGGACCAGGCTCATAACCCCATTGCAACCAAGGATCATCTAGTGAGAGCAAAACATGCCTCTGGATAGGGGCACATGCATGTTGAAAATGTCTTTCACTACATTCCAAAGTCCCAGGATCAGGCTCATAATACTATTCAGTTTGGGGATCACCAAGTGATAGGGGAACATACCTCGGGAGAGGCTCATATTCTTGTTGAAGAAGTACAATGAAATACTCCAAAGGCCCAGGATCCAGTATATAACCCCATTGTGGTCAATAATAACCATATGAGACTGTCTCAAGCCTCAGAACATTCTCATATTCCTATCAGTGAGTCTATCTGGAATATTCTAGCATACTACAAAATCCAGGCATATATTCCAATTTCCAATAATGAACAACTGCACGAGCATCATTCCAATGCAATAAAGTAGGAGGTTCATGTCCTTTATTCCATTTTAGAGGTCCATATACATATTCCATTGGGAAATACATATTCATATTGGTATCATATTCCTTTTCCAACCGGTGATCACTAAGTGAGAGTGGTACACACCTTAGGGAAGGGTCATATCCCTTCCAAGAAAGACCAACGACATATCCCAAAGTATAAGGAACCAGACAACACTACCATTCTGACTGAGGATCGCTATGTGAGAATGAAACATGCCTTGGTACAAGCTCACATATTGATAAATAATGGGAAAACTAATTGGAATATTGAAGTAGCTTCATAGCAGTGGGAGTATATTCCAGTTTCACTAGCTGGTTATAAGAATGTTCCAGCAACCATCATACAACATGCTCATATCACAGAACAATTCCAAAGGTTAGGTCAGTATATTCTAACAACGATGTAGAACGTGACACATGATTCTAATATACTCAATGCTGGTGTCCTTGTGGTCATTCATGAAAAATTATCAAGATCCCAAGGGTCTGTCAACTCTTCAACCAAAGCAGAAGAAAATCATTATTGTAAAATCCTCCTCATGGATGTGTGTAGATGGATTGCTGGGACTCTACTCTTGATATCCACAGTGGTTAGCCTACACAAAATGATATATCCCATGGATAAGTAAATACTCCCATTTACCAGAAACCTCTTTATAAAGAGGTGTTCAAAACTCTAACCCCTTCATATAGAGAGGTGCTCAAAACATCAGGTCAACTGCATACAGTTCTCCATCAACTTCCAATAGAACTCTACTCCAGTCAGCAAGTGATCATTAGAAGCATATTCTATGGTCCAACTTCATGGAGGAATGTATTTCTAGTGAATAAGAGGCTACCTTTTACCTGTTGATAGATTTAGCTGGCAATAACCACCCCATCATGTTCTACCCCTTTCCATTTATGGCTACGAGATCCCAAATGATCTAGAAAAGGAGTGAATGCCTTATCTCCCCCAAAATACATGTTCTAATCATTAGGTACTTAAGGATAAACATATTACTTACCCAAGATACAAGTTTCAACTTTAGAAAATTAAGATAATATGTTGTTAGCTAGTGTGGGCCGATAACTCCTTTGCTTGGTATTCATAATAGAGAATGTACAACACAAATATGCAACATGCTTCCCCCCATTGAATCATGACCATTCGGTAGCTGATCTAAAAATACACATCATACTTCCATATTTTGAGGATGGGAGAGTATGGATTTATAAACTTTTCTACACCCTTGGAACAACAGAACCCCTCATACTCAATGTCCTGTAATGTTATAGCCTCTGATGAAATCAAGGGACTAGGTAATGCTTAGGCCAGTTGGTCACTACAACAGAATTAACCCCTCATCAACGATACCCAAAAATCATGAATAGAGGGATATTATAGCCAATAAGTATTTGAACTAGTCCCATCTAAGTAATGAGAATGAATTTCAGACATATAGGCCTATGTTTCAATCACCTGGAAAACATCCGGTAAAGAATGGTTCTCATCATGGGTGGCCATCGTACATAGATCCTACAAGATAATTGCTATGCCACATCAAATGTACCTCAGTATAATCTTTCATGTCATACATCCAGGAGTAGACCTAGCTCACCGGCCTAAGGGAATATCTACCACCATCTCCACCTCTCGGAACTTCAATTCTCAAGAGGATTTAGGACATATCAGTAGAAAATACAAACAAACCTCAACCCGCTGGGCTAGGGGAATTTATATCTCAATCACCATCACCACATGAAATGTACCTCAGTAACATGACCAATCAATTACAATTCTAGTTCCGAATGCCCCCAAATCCATAGGTCTATGGGAATTTTTACCATCATCATCACTATAGAAGGAATTAGTCTTCTACATGTTTGAAGGATAAGATCAATGACCTACATCCCACCATTTCCACCCACCTCAAGACCAACCTCTACTATTCTGGGTCCATTCAAAAACCATGTCAAAAACTCCCCAAGGTAACTATTCATAAACCCAGATATGAGGAGAATACGAAAAAGTATATCAGACCCCGTCAGGATCACAACCCAAAACATCCCAATATAGACATGGGTTCAAATAATGACCATGATAAAGGCATTAAAAAATCTTCATGTTTCATTTAATGTAATTAATCAACAAATATTGATCTATATGATTCTATAAATATTTTTACTATCAATATGAAATATATTGATGACCATGTAATGAATAAAGAGGTCCAAAATATGGAAACATATCTCGAGAGGAGGGTGATTTTGATTCACCAACTAAGGTCGCATGCACTTGGAATGAGAGAAGGATAAATAATTTGGTCCCTTTGACTAATGATTTTCCACCTCCATAGTGTAACACTACCAATGAAAAAGGGAAATATGTGACCCCATCCCAATTATCACCCAGAAGATATGAGGTTCCTCCCATGGTGGAACAACATTCACAATATGAGAGTGAAATACAAAATCTCCAAAAACTAAATGGGGAGATGCTCAGGTGAAATATACCCATTGGGAATCATCTTCAAACAAAGTTTAATATCCCTCCTCCCATGAGAGCTGATCCAGCAGAAAAAGAGGTATTTGAACACCAAATTCTATCAGAATCTTGGAAGCTAGTCTACATAGATGAAGAAGTATAAAATTATTATGAATTCCTTCTATTATGGAGAAATAATATCTATATCTATGTAACTATTTCTATCTTAGTAGGAATCTTTAATTAGTGGTAGATGAAGGTGGGGAAACCTCATCGATGCCCTCTTATTCCCTATAGATGGGAGGTAGCTCAAACAATAGTACCCCTGAAGAAACTTAATGGAATCAAGTTCGTGGATACTCTAATGGAATTCATGGAAGGGATAAGTGAATGTGTCTATCCCGAGAGGAATCCATAACTCAAGTGGGTGGATGACACTTTACATCCACCCAATTTAGGTAATACTAACTTCTCTACTATTGACGATGCAAGGAGCCCCTAAAAACATCTCCCAGACTTTGTATCCTGATGTGGACTAATGATGGGTTCCCAAGATCAATAGGAGGTGAAAAATATGAGGTGTTCTGTGAAGACTCTTATAGGTCTATCCATTGTTTGGTACATTATTTTTACAACAGGATCCATTGTATGATGGGAAGAGATTCATTGTTAGTTCCATTATCATTTCATCTCCACGCTAAGTAAAATGACAATTTTTTACCTAATTAAATGAAATATTTATAAAAATTATCGGGTGTCTAACATCATACCTATGTGGAATGTTTTATCATATTCATTATATATCCCTCTATCATGGGAAGAATTATTGGAGCTCTTTTCTGAGAATATCTAGGTTGTGTTGTAGACACCTATGATACCAATGAAGTATCTTGGTGGATTCCTTGAGTTCACAAAAATGGTAAAACATCTCAAAGAATCTATTTGTTAAAAGTGATCCAAATTTTTTCTCATTCCCTTTGCATGGGGGAAAATTCATGGAAAATAAGAATCTATAATCTTTTTCCTCAAGAAAAATGAAATGGTTTTCCAAGAACCAAGGAAATTACCACACCAACTAGCACCTCTTATCGAGTGACAAGAACCACATAATTTCCCTTTTCCAGAAGAAAATATAAATTAGGGTCTCCCATGATTTTTTGAATGGATGAATAAATCATATTATGTCTAAAATGAATAAGTACTAGGTCATTTTTTGATAGCCATGGACAATAACATTATTATACTACTGTAACCCATGAATCCATATGAGTTTGAACTCACTGACCGTCCTGACTATTTCCCTTTCCATAAAAGGATGGGTCATAATATCCAGAACTATTTCATCTTCAAAGACTTCCTTCAAGGCATGGTCGATTCTGGATATGTGGTGTTAGATAACTCCTTAGATAGGTGTCTTGCATAACAGTTTCCAAGTTATAATAATAGGGTGTCTTGGATGATAGTTTCGGCCAGGGGTTTATGAAAATTCAACAAATGGATGACTCAAAAACAATTTGACAAAGCTCTAGACACCCTGAGAGAAAAGCTACACATACCCATGATAGCTCCACCCCATAAGGAGGTAACATCAAATACACCCTCCAATGGTTTTTGAAACCATAGGAATCTGGAAGTGATACAAGATGTGGATTCATATTCCTCTCCAAATCAATCTCTTACCATTGTAAATTTCTTCCCTGAAACATGTGAATCATGGTAAAGGCCCCACCAAATGGAATTATCATCAGATTAATTGGTCATATTTGGTTCATTAAGCATGATACACTTGGATGAACCCCTCTCCGGGGATTCATATGCCACATAATTGGAGTTTCCCACACATAACCAGTGAATAAGAGGCCACATGCATAAGAATCAAGGATACAAAGGATAACATGGGCCTGATCAGACATAATATTTCATTCATGTTTGAAAAGAGGACAAATATGAATCTGAGACCCATGGGAAGGAACTCTCGTTAGCCCAGCAAAGACAACCAGGCATCAGATAACCATCTAGAAATATTTTGCACCCAATTCTCCTCCATGACCACCTTGCAAGGGTACAATTATCTCATCAGTACAAGAAACGTGGATGGACCTCATGACCCTTTCCACTGGTAGTTGATTCTCTAAAAACCTCCAAACAAACACCATGCTTGTGCACATAATGTTCCTTGATTTATTAGCCACATGTTTAGGAGAAACCCCACTTCATGAAGCAATGACCTCTAGCACAATGTATAACATTATGAAGCAACTTGCCATATTCCATTCCATGCTCATAGACTTTGATGATATTCATCGTTCCAATAAACTCATGGAGGCACTCATTAAATGTAACTATCCAAACTATTATAAATAAAATTTCCCATTCTATTTTAATTAAATGTATTATTATAAAATATGGTTATAGAAAAAACATACACTTATTTGGTATTATTATATCGAGTCAAATTTATATGACCACTAAGAATATTTATCATTGATAGAATACTCATTGAATTGTAATCAAGTGATTAGTATAAATATAGAGATTTAACGAATCCAATTGAAATAATGGAAGTGATGGCCTCAACAAGTAGGATCATACCCTATAACGCTCATTTATCAAAGCTTCTGAGGGAGACAACATCACTAAGATTCTCTCTTGGCTGAACCCCATCTAGGATCCATTAACATAAGCATGACTGAAACCATTTATGGGAGAATTTCAAGCTCATTTAGATCACAACCCAAACCATGTATGCCGAACCACCCCATCAATGTCTCTACGTCACAAACCTTAATCATATGGAATTTTTTGGGGTATCAAAAGGATATGTATCAAAACATTAATAATATGATTATGTACATTATTTTTTATATAATAATGAATATATTTTAATCCTACTATAATTTAATTTAATAATAATATTCATTTTGATACAATAAAACAAAAATAGTTTTTTATGTAATATTCAAATTCAATTAAGAATTTAATTTCATGAATTAATGGATTTTTGACATAAATAATATGTTAATAATTTAATTTTATCACATAATTTTTTATGCATAAAGTATCATCTAATATTTATGATGTCAAATGTAATTTTTATAAGGGTTTAAAAACTATTATTATAAAAAAAATCAGAATTTTCAATAAATATCAGTTATTTTTTAAAAAGTGAAAATTCATGTTTTCAGAAAAAAATTAGTTTAAATGAGTATTATTTTTGGAATCATAATGTTCAAATTATCCAATAGTGAACTTTTCATAATTTTATCAGACAGTCAAATTTTCAGGTAAATTTAAATACCACATAAATATACTTTCAATATTATGACATCATAATGACCAAAAAGAGATGTAATAAATACTATAAATAAGATCTGAGAAAAAATATATGTTTTACCTTAAAATTAATTGATTTTATTTCTATTTGGTTAATTTTATAAAGCCTTTATGAATCCTACAAAACCATTAATATATTTTATATTTTTGAAATCATTTCTTTCAATGTACGACTTACTTCCAAATAAGAAAGGGGTTTATATTATATATTTAATCCCTTTGACAAATAAAATAATGAAAACTAATCCCATTAGAAAGAAACCATGGTAAAGACCATGATCTATTTTTTTTTTGTTTTTGGTTATTTTATTATACAGAGTCCAAAACCTATGATTCAGAAATAATAAATAAATCCCTACTCATTTCATATAAAAACCCACCCATGCCCCCATTTCTCTTCACTAAAAATCCTGCATCACTATTTTACAATGACCTTCCCTCTCTATAGACCTCTAATCGTACCCAAATATCCCAATAAGCTCCTCCCAATCATTTGGAGTCACACGCTCAAGTAATGGGTCCTCACCTACTCTTCATTATTTATGTTCCTTTATTATCTTATACCTTCTATTTCAAATTATTAGTGTTCTAATATGTATTTCCATGTTCATATTACTATAAATTTTATATAAAAATTATTAGAGACCTATTTCCATCTCATTAACTCATTTTATTATTTTTTATTTGAGGTGTTATGATGCTGAAATTTTGCCTCAATTTTTCAATGCCAAAATAATTGTGTAGTGGATGCCATTCCCATTTCCATTTAGGGGTGTTCACCTTTATATACTTATACTTCTATGACTTGGGAATTACATGTATCTTTTCCACAGTCTTATACCATAGAATAAAATATGAACATGAATGAATCCATGTTGTATGATCTATGTTGCACACATAAGCATGAGAATGAAATGAATATGTTGGGTGCACCCGAAAATAAATAGTTCTCCAAAACATTGTGTAATTCTTAGCCTCATGAGACATCATGTTGGGATTGGGAGTGAACCTGAATCCATTATGGGACTTTTTCCATCATGATTTCATAGAAGTTAGCCTTGAACTATGTTTATGTTGGAGTTTTTTATGTTGTTTCCACATTTACCATGTTTCTATTATGATTATCATACTATATCATGTCTCATTTTTCATTATTATGATTCCCAATCATTGTATTCTCTATTGATATTTCTATTTTCTAATATGTATCACCTTATTCCATGTTTATTCCCTTACTAGGATTTGTATCCCAACAATTTCTTATGTATGTCCCCAAGTTATCCCATGTAGTTTTAAAATCTAGGGAAGTTTTGAAGTATGTTAAGGATGTTTTCAATAATGTTGTTTTATCCCATGTTCAAAATGTTATTCTATACACCTAATTCCTAAAGACACTATAATTATTGATAATCTTGGTTGTATTATGTGTAATTTTATGTAATAAATCATAAATTAATGTGTAATAAAGAATAGGGTTGTTATAGGTGATATTAGGGGAATGTTTTAGTAATTTTAGGTATTAAGATTAGAAAACTCTAGAAAAATCTTTATGGATAAGACTAAGTATAATAAATCATCTTTAAATTTTTTTTATGTATAAAGTAATCAGATTATCAGGAAAATACATCCATGTCTAGATACTACAAGTGGATGTGGTTATATCATATATTTACCTAGGGTTAACAACTATGACAAGGTGTAGAAGACCCAACTTACATAACCTGGTACATGAAAATGGGCCTTACTGTACACCAAGTTTGAAATTCTGTAGGGATATTATTTGGTAAATTCATAATCTCATTACAATCCATTTTTATGGAATAAAAAAAACCCATAAAAAGACGTGTTAGGAAAATTATAATGGATAATATAGATTGAAGCCTAGAAATTCATAATAAAACTAATATAAGTATTTTATATGTTATCTCTTTAATGTCACTGGATTCCCTTTTATGAATTTAATTGATTAAAAATAATGATATCTAGTTTTACTCTTTTCATATACTATAGTAAAAAATAAGAGGAATCAACTAAGCAATCAACATGAAAGGTAATGTGATGACTTCCCCAACGATATTCCTAACCCGATGTGAGTAGGAATCACAATTTTTATGATGCCACTCTCTCAGTTGAATCATTTTTTGAATATAAATCTACATCATGAGGAGTGACGAAATCCCCTTAAGATAGAACAAGTTGTGAGTGTGTCCTTTATGTGAAAAAATACTATAATTTTCAATGTATCATATAATCCCTTCGTCACCCAGCAATGGATCAACTCCATTGAAAATATCATCTACATCATTCAATGATTCGAACACGAGAATGCTCTACTGAATTTTTATCATATGAAAGGTTAATTAGATCAGTGGTGGAAATTTATCAAGAATATGAAGCCGGGGTAATATACTAAAGAAATGGGGTGTACAGAATTTCATAAAATGTTTTTTGATAAATATTACCCTTACACTATTCAACTTAAAATGGAAAGGGATTTCCATTCCCTCAAGAAAAAAAGGTGAAAAATCTGTTGGGGTTATGAGGAAAACAACACAGGACTTCATGATATGCCTCCATCTTTGTCATTAACACTAAATTCAAGTTTCAAAACGTTATTAATCAGATAAAACATAGTCTATGGGAATCCCTAGTTATTAATGACTTTGATAGTTATGAAGAAACTGTCTGATGATCCCTCAATGTAAAAATAGATATCGATGAATCTAAATAGTATCTTGAGGATAAGAAGTGGAATGTGGATTTTAATTATTGTAGTTCTATAAAGAAATATAATGGTGACAAGAAATTTAAATATTCAACTTTTCAAAGGCGTGGAAAGAAGAACCCAAAAATTTCATAAGGGTGGTAAGGAAATGGTAAAGTTTTGGGAAGAAAGGGTTCCTAGATAGAAATTGTCGATAGGAGAAACCTGATAATGAGATGGAGGAAAGGAATTATCCATCTAACCCTCAGTTAATTGTTCATTGCATCAACTATAAGTAACTAGTGCACATTGAAAACTAGTCTACTAAAATAGTTGTTTTTGGTGACGACCAACAACCTCTAAAAAAACAAGTGAGATATTTTTCTATCCCTATTAATATGTTGGATATCGACAATGAAGTGGTGATAGGTACGCTAGTTATTTATTAAATAATAGATAAAATAATTTTTTATTCTGGTTTTATGCATTTCTACCTGTCAATGAAGTTTATAGATCTATTAAAATAGAACCACAACGCATGGATGTAGAGATATTGGTGAAAACAGAAAATGGGGATACTATTAAATCCCATATATATAACTCCTCTATTGTCAAATTCGATGTTTGTAATTCCTAGAGAACCTTTTCATACTCCCTTTTTGGAATTTGAAGCAATTATGGGTATGGACTAGATTTCCATATGTAGATCCAATATAAATTTCTATGATAAGAAAATCACTCTTCGTATTTTGAATCCCCCCCTGATTCTATACAAGTGAAAGAAGGATGATGAATCTTCTTTAGCACCAATATGTTAGGAATTGATACCATTATCCTATAACCAAGCAAGTCTAGCATAAATGGTTGAGTCTAAGGAAAGAATCATTCTCGAATACCTACATATTGGGAGGGAATATGCAAATGTGTTTCATGGGGTATTTCCTAGTATTCCTCCTAGTCGAGATGTCGAATTCTCAATAAATATTATACATGTGGCATTACAAATATCCAAGAAATCATATAGAATGGATTTTGTGAAACTTGAGGAGCTGAAAAAAATACTATAGGAGAGTATAGATTAATGGTTCATATTCCCATGTGATTCACCATACAGTGCACCAATCCTATTCATTAATAATAAGGATGAGTCAATGTGGCTATGCATTGATTATCATGATTTGAAGAAGATAAATATAAATAAAAAGTATCATCGACCACAAATTGATGACTTTTTCAATCAGCTACGTAGAGAACAATAATTCGCCAAGGTGGATCTATGGTGGGATATTACCATGTTAGGGTGAATAACAATGATGCCCCTAAGAATTCCATCTGTTTAAGGTATGTTCACTATGAGTTCATATTGATGCCTTTCAGTCTCATGAATTCTCCATTAATATTCATGGTCTTGATAAATATATAATTTTAAGATAACCTCAATAAATTTGTGGTAGTATTTATAGATGATATTATAATATATTCCAAAAACAATGATAATTAAAGAAGAATCTATGCACTATAAAAAAAATACCTTGAGAAAGGATAAGCCATATGAAAATTACACCAAATGTGAGTTCTTGATGATGTAAGTATAATTATTGGGACATATCATCACAAGAAATTGGATATCTATGGACCCTTCAAAAATAGAATAAATTGAAAAAATGACTGATTTGTGAGAAATTTACTGCTATTTTCAAACCCCCTTACCAATCTAACCTGGAATGGAGTAATGTTTTCTTGGAATGATGAATGTGAAGAGAGATTCAAGGAGATGAAAAAGGAGGCTTATCACTAGTCCTATGCTCATACTACACACAAATGGATAAATGTTTGTGGTATTAATTAATGATTTGATGAAGTTTTTGGTTTTTGTGTTAATAAATAATGAAAAATTCATTGACTACACTTCAATATAGTTGAATTTTCATGAACATAACTACCAAACACTTGAAATTAAATTTTTTGTAGTGATCTTCGCTTTGAAAATATAGCGACATTTTCTATTTTGGGAGAAGTGTGAAATATATACGGATAAAAAAAGTCTCAAATACATATTCATAATGAAATATCTGAATATTCACCAATGAATATGGTTATATCTGATCGAGGACTATGAATAATCAATCCACTACCATCCTGGAAAAGAAAATAAAGTGTCTAAAGCTCTTAGTTGATATAATCAATCAATTATCTCATTTATGAGAATTCATATGGATATGATATTATTAGTTTTTAAATTGATGGAAATGGGAATCATAAATGAAGGAATATCATTAATCCTTTCACGAATTATTTCTCAATTTTCCCTTCTGGAAAAGATAAAGGATGCTCAGAGAAATGATAATGGAATTTAGAAGAAAGTTGAAACAACAAGAACAGGTAAATCTTAAGAGTTAAATGTTAATGAATAAGGAGTTATTTTATTTGTGTTAAGACTATGTGTACCATCAAATTCTAAGTTAATGATAGAGTTTTTTATGATTCATATAGATCAAACTTCTCCATCCACCCAGGAAGCAAAAAGATGTGTAATGATCTCCGAGAACACTATTGGAGGGAAAATATGAAGAAGGAGATCAGAGAATAGACATAAAGATGTCTCTATGTCAGCAAGTGAAATAGGAAAGGCCTAAATACAAGAGTATAATAAAACTATTATAAAATAATGTTTATTAAATATAAATTATCATATAATTTTGATGAAGTTAAAGGTGATTTTTATAAGGGTTTGAAAACATTTATTTTCAAAAATATATATATTTTTCAATAAATTTAAATTATTTTTTTAAAAGAAATAATTAACATATTTAAAAAATTATTTATAAATAATGAATTTTATTTTTGGAATTAGAATGTCACAATTATACCATGGTTAATTTGTCATAATTGTTTAAAAGTTGAATTTTCGTATAAATATGATATATCGTATAAATATACTTTTTGTATTACGACATCATAATATCCAAAAGTTATGTAATGAAAACTAAAAATATGATTCACTACAAAATATATTTTTTCTATTTAAAATAATGCGATTTTATGTTTATTTGGATAATTATATAATGACTTTTTGAATCCTCCAAAACCAATAATATATTTCAAGGTTTTAAAATCATTTATTTTGGAGTATGACTCATTACAATAGAAGAAGTTTATAATTATATAAATTTCTATCCTTATCCATATAAAATAATTAAATCTACTCCCATTTGGTAGAAAAAAATAGGAAAGTCCCATTTGAAGTGTTGTGGTATTGGTTACTTTATTATCTAGAGTCCAAAACCTATGTTTGAGAAATAATAAATAAATCCCCACTAATTTCTATATATAAAATCCAACAGGAACCCATTTTTATTCACTCAAAATCCTTACAATACATCCTTACTCTAAACTACCCTCTCTATAGTCCTCTTATGGTTCCCCCAAGCTCTCAAGAATCTCTTACCAAGCATTTAGAGTCACACACTCGAGTAAGGGATCCTCACATTCTCTTCTTTATTCAAGTTCCTTTATTGTATTAGGAATTCTATTTCCAATTACTTATGCTAGAATATATACTTATATGTCCCTATTACTTTAAATTTCAAGTTAAAATTATGAGATACCCCTTTATCTCTCATCAATACATTTTTCAAATTTTTATTTTATGTCGTTATGCTATTGAAATTTCAGCGCAATTTGTTCATGACAAAACAATTTTGTAGTGAATACCATATCCATTTCCTATCAAGTATTTTCACCTTTATGAAACTATAATTATTTTAATTGGAACATTCATGTATTTATTAATAAATAATTGACAATGTAATAAAATATTATGATGAATGAGTCCATGTTGTTAGGATCTATGTGGCACACTTAATATTGGGAATGAAATGAATGTGATAATTGCACCAAGAATTATATATCGCTCCAATTCATTGGGTAATGATTAGCCTCATGATATTTCATATTAGGATTGTGAGTTTACTTGATTATTTTATAGCAGTTTTTTTATAATGACTTATTGGTAGTTATCCTATACTTATGTTTATTATGCAGTGTTTTAAGTTGATTCCACATTTATCATGTTCTCTATAAGATTATCATGATATGTGACGTCTCATTGTTCTTGATTATGATTCTTACTCCTTTTATTCCATATTGATATGCCTATAGTATAACATGTATCACCTTATTCCATGTTTATTACCTTACTTGGATTTATGGATCACCCATTTCTTATGTATATCCCTAGGTTATCGTATGAATTTTTAAAAGGAATGGAATTTTAGAAGCATTATAAGGATGTTTTGAATAATGTTTTTGTATCCCAAGTTTAAGATGTTATTCTATGTACCTCATTCCAAAAGAAACAATACTTCTTGATCTTCCATGTTATATTATTGTTACTTTTATTTAATAAATCATGAATTAATGTTTAATAAAGAATATGGTTGTAATAATAAATCCCTCAAAAGACAACCTGGATTTGAGAAAGAAATAGATGTATCTAAGCTCTATAGAATGGAGACCAGGTCAGTAGAATTTCATGTAACCATGTAATTCATAGATCATGATCATAAGGAGGCCATTCATGGGCACATCAAAACCTATATGTTTCGGGATGAATCGATATTGTCAACAACCTAAGGTCTCTAATTGAAAATGGATCTAGGATCAATCACCTCTCGATTCTAACCCTATGATGTTTGGGATATAATGAGGGGGATCCCCCCCCCCCACAATGAAAACCATTAATATGTATGATAAGAGTGATAAAAGACCTCTTGGAATGATAAAACTCAAACTCAATTAGGGGAGCTCACATCTAAAGCTGAGTTGATGGTTATCTTGTAAGACATTTCATATAATGTCCCACTTAGAATTCCATGAATCTATATCCAAATGGATGTAATTTCAATATTCTATCAATGTATGAAATACATCATCAATTGAGAATCCATCATACTATACTTTGATAGTGCCCCCTTTGAATCCTTTGATGCCAGATATATTGTAGCATGCTTATACAAAAAGGGAGGAAACCCATCAATTATGGATGAATATACACATGTTCCATCTCTCACCAGAATGGGGAAAACCCCTAAAAACCGCAAGAGAATGCTCTATAGTGACTATGTGCTCCCCAAAAAACTATTCAAAGTGATAGACCTGGTCCTAGAGATCCAATATCCTTATATTCCAATTGATAGTGTAAAATTAAATTAGTTAAGCCATATCTCTAAAATGAATTAGTTAGTAGTGTATGATAATATCTCTTCTCATGGCCTCCCTCCCAATATTAGTTATAGAGAAGCCCCCATAGTTTCTTCTTCATCAGAAAATGTCTCCACAAATTCATAATTAGAGAAAGATGAGGATTACCTCATGAACACCCCTCCCGCATTCAGGTAAGGTGTCTACACCACTATCAATGAGCTCAAGTATAAAAATTTGGGAATAGATTAGGACCAATGGAATACTCTAATTAGATCCCTCATTCCCCTTAAAGATCAAGATATTTACATCAAATTTCTAAATCAACACTGATATGAATTCTCTTGGAACTATATAGACATCCTCATATTAAATTTGGATGTGTCTATGAACCATCTCGGTTTACCTGAATAATATTTAGGGTTTAAGTAGGCATCCAGAAAGATTCATCCCTTTCACACCACAAATGTAGAGGCAGAAGTTGAAAAAATTATCAAATTCAACTTTTTTATGAAATTCAATACCCAACCTGGATTTCCAAAAACGTACCTATCAATAAAAATAAAGGTTTGATTAGGGTCAACATCGATTTTAGAGAACTTAATCAACATTTGCTAAAGGACGACATCCCATTACTGATCACATAACTCTTTATTGATTCAATTGTCTTTTTCCATTCCATTTCCTTCTTGCAAGGGTATTTAAGGTACAATCAAATAAAATTTCCCCTTGAGATATGGAATACATGACCTTCATAGTACCTTAGAAGATCTTTTTCTATCAATTCATGCCATTTGGGTTAAAGAATGATATCACCACATACCAATGTTCCATGAATCATGTCCTCAAGAAATTTCTATTAAGGATATCCAAATGTAATGTCAATGAACTATTTTTCAAATCCCAACAATGATTTAATCATTTAACAGACCTCCAAACAGTCTTCGACAAGCTGTGATAGCACAATATGAAGATGAATATGCTGAAATGAACTTTCTAGTAACATAAGATAATTTACTTGTCTTTTTGGTATGCCACCATTGTATCATGGTCGAACCAGAAAAGACTAGTTCTATTTTATAAATTTCACCCCCATAAAACGCAATGAACTAAGAGGGATCCAAGGGAACATTTCCCACATTAGGTGATTCATATTCAACTTGGTCAGAAAAGTTCTCCCCATCACCAGGATAATGAAGAAGTGAATTTCCAATATATGGGATGATGACTACCAAGAATCCTTCGAATGTCTCAAAAACTATCTACTGCACCCACCAGTTCTCAAGCCTCCAGTAGAAGGGATTCCCCTCATCTTTTATGTGTCTTCCATGGAACACTCACTTGGAACCCTCATCATATATAAAAATTATGTGGGAATTTAGAATAGTCTCTAATACCTTTGTAGAACATTTCTATATACTTAATCCAGATATTATGATGTCGATAAGAACTACCTTTCACTCATCATTTTAGTGAAATATCTATGGAATTACTTATCGTACCACGATGTCTATATGTTCTCTCGTGTCGATCCACTAAAGTAAATCCTTTGTATCCCTATGTTTATTGTGTGCTTGTATTGATAAAAAGCCATTATGTAGAAATGCAACATTAAGTTTTTTGTAACATAATTAATTGAAAGTGAATACCCTGGCTGATTTCCTTGGAGCACATCCTACCTTAGAGAATACATTGGTAGAAATTGAGCTTCTAGATGACGAGGTCATCTATGCCCATAACACTCCCCAGATATGAGAGATGTATTTTTATTGTGATTCATGGAGTCTTATTAGAAAGATGATGGAAAATATGAGGCTCAAACAAGTTGGTCTGGGGATTGTACTAGTCTCTCTAAAAAATGTAGTTTTTTCTTTACTCTTTCTCACTATCTGAAGGATGCACAAAAAATTAGTCAAAATACCAAGCCCTCATCGTTGGGATGGAACTAGCCCTATAGCTGTACATATCCTACCTGAATATAAAAGGGTTTTTAGAACTATTGATAATGATGATAAATGGTGATATTTCATTAAAATGAATAATTTCTACATCTCAAAGGATATGTAAGGGGAATAATGGAATAATTCCATTTTTCTCCCATATTGCATCATTTTCCTTGATCACTAAATTCTCACACCGACGAATTGGCTAACACTAACACCATCCTGGACTACCATGATCGGGAAGATGTAGTCTTCTATATCAAACATCAAATAATGTTCTCATTGATCTTTTTATGTATTATGGAAGAAATGAATCAAGTCCCCACCATCCCATATCTTGATGAACCAATAACTACCCCTGGATGGATGGATCCGAAAATAAGTTATCTAGATAATAGGACTCTCTAGATAGACTAAGCTTAAAGGAAACATATTTGGTGATGATAAATGAACTTCACCCTATATAATAGTCAAAATGAAAAAAAATCCTTCTAAAAGAAAGTATTTGACGAAATTATCCTTAGATTCATAACGCAAGGAGATATTTTTTCCATCATAGGGGAAGTCCATGCTGACTCTTGTGGAATCCATCAATCTTGGACTATGATCTCCCTCTAAAACAATATTTTGTGATATTACTGGAAAACCATGATACATGACTGTGTGGAATTCACTGAGAAATTTCATTCATGCTATATCCATTCAAAATTCATCTGTAATCCCCCAGAATATATACATATAGGTAAATATTTATGGATGTTTGTTTCTTGGGGATTTGATTTTGTGGGGAAATATCCCCCTAAAAAAATAAAAAATTCAATTATATCCCTATTAATATCAAATTATTATCCAAATGTGATGAGGAAATACCCCTTAAAGAAGAAATGATGCGGAAAATTATCAACTTCATAAAGTCCCATATCATCACCAAGTTCGAGGTCCCTCACATAATATTGATAGGCAACAACACCAAATTCTATTATACAGAGTTGAAGAAAATGTAACATTAGTACAATATTGAGTCTAATCACTCATCTCTATATTATTCAATGGAAAATGTAATGATAGAGGCCTTCAAAAGGACTCTTTCAAATATATTCTATAAGATAGTCAATAAGGACAAAAGGTCATTGCCAGTAAAGATCATTCACCCCTTATGGTCCTACCATACATCAACACGTACTGATACACATGATATTCCATACATGTTGGTTTACAGAATTGAAAATGTATTTCCCATAGAGGTCCAACATCCTTTCCGTAGAATTTCCATTTTTTGGATAGCTATCATATAATGAGAAATCGTAAAAGCAGATGGATGAATTGGAGAATCACGATGAAAACTGGTAGTTCACACTACCAAACTAAGAGTTCCATCAGAATCAGATCACATGATCCTTTAATAATAATGTTATCTTCTATTCATTCCTCTTAGGGTAATTGGTGTGGGCTCTCAGAACCCCAATGATACCAGTGAAAAAGCCTCCAATGAAGAATCCCAAATGGGAAGGACGTTACATCATACATAATTTATATCATAATTGAGCTTACTCATTTTCCACCATTGATGAAGAGAATGTCACATATTCATGAAATTCAATATTTCTTCCGAATTACTTTTTATAACTTTCATCAAGAGAATTAGTCATTCTGGTTGCATGACGTTATGAATAATAATATCATCTTGGTTGTATAATGTTAACCTAAATAGGAATATATTGGTTACATGATGTTAAATTGTACAAGATTATTCTGGTGACATGATGTTAAACTAGACAAGATCATCCTAGTTTCATGATTTAAAATTTCATTAGATCATCCTGATATCAAGATGAAAAACTGTGTAGCACACCATGTACTAATAGAAATTATTTAAACCACATGATATTCCATGTTTGGACCACATGACGTTAAACTAAAACAATTCGTGTTGAAATCATGACTATGAACTACATGGAATCTCATGTACTTACCATATGATATAAAACTGCATGGATGAGGTCCTCACTACATGGCATTAAATTATACGGAAAGCACCATCTCACCAATGATTCACCACACATAGGATAGATCTGTGTTAAAGAAAGATGAAGTTCCCCATACTCGTATGAGAGTTAGCTCCTCCTAGAGAATATATTCATCTAATTAACAATATATGTCTTGATTCTCTCATTACAGGATACATAGTGATGCCCAAACCTCTAATTATTGGGCCCATCAACATTATTTTCTTTCCCTCACATTAGACGATCCATGTCCTTATCACAAGACATTAAACATCATAACTAATTTCCTTTCTGCATGACATCAATATATACTAGTTTCAAAAGCTACTTACAACTTGATTATCATTTTCAATGAGATACACAGGGACACATTGATCATATATCTTTGTCCATCCACCACATGATACAGAATAACCTTGTCCTAACATTAATAGCCTCTGCACGACAAGAGTAACCCTTTTCCTTCCTTGGGTCTCACACTGATCATAGCTTACGTGACCCACATAATTTTAGTAATGGATTCCCCATACGAACAATTCATATAATATTATGATAGGATCCTCATGATCCTAAATGAATGATCATAAAAATGCATACCATGAGTCCCCACTACATGATGTTAAACTGCACAATTAAATTCTCTTGCATGACATAAAACATTACCTTCATATGGACCTCACTTGAAATGACCATCTTTGTTATTTTTGGTACCCTACCACACCTCTATTTAAGAACTATGTGTGGCTTGATTCTCATTCCAATGGGATTTGTAGTGATTCATGGATCTACGGTCTTGGGTCCAATCGCAATAAAAAAATACCCCACAACCTGTGTACGGATCAAACTTGTATAGGGAGCATTACAGAAAATGTGTGTGTCTTGAGTCTAATTCCCATGAGATAATTAGATACAGTATTACTTCCACTCTCATGCATGTCTGTTAAATTTTTATTCTTTCATGTCGGTTCTTTTCTTCCTCACCACATGATGTTAAAAAACATAGGATTTTAGTAACTATGTATGTTTGTCTTGATTCATATTTGTACAGGATACACAATGATTCTTGAATATTTATCCTTGGGTCCATCCAAAATTCCCCTTTTCATGTTAAGAAGCCCACATCCTCCCCACATGATGTTAAACCACATGGTTCCTGAATACCTATGTGTGGATTTATTTCTCTCATCAAAAGATATGTAGTGACATCCAGACCATCAATCACGGGCCAAACTAAACCAATAAGAAGAAACAATGACCACCTAGGCATATGGATAGACCTTTTTAGAGAGTTTATCATTCAAGAACTATGTGTGGATTGATTCCAATCATCATAGGATACATTGTGAGGTCTAAATCTCCAATCCTGGTCCCAGATGAAACAATAGATAAAAATTCACCCCAACTACATAGGAGACGAGTAAGACAAGCTCATTTTTGCTACATATGATCCAAATATACATATAGATTTATTTTGTACATAATATATCATGCAAAGAAATTTCACGTTAGTTCCCACGTCCTTACTGCATGACATTAAACTGGAAGTAAAACTTTTTGATTGCATGAATTTAAAACTAAACAACAAGAACATCCTCATTGCATGATGAAAAATTGGATGATGTATTTCCATGCCACATGACATTAAAATTCAGGGAAAATTCCACACTAAATATCGATAAACTATACATAAAATCACCCATTTTTTATCCCATTTAAAAGGATCACAAGGGCCTTAACATGGTCAGCCATAATACAGGGTGATTCCATCATCATTTAAAGCACCTCAATCCATATACCACACTTTAGGTCTCATGTCCTTTGGGTTACCAAAACCTTTCATAGACCTTGTAAATGATACCTGAATTTAAGAGACCCCTTAATTAAATATTCGTGTATGCATTTGACTCCAACATATGATTTTTTAGTATTCAACCAAATGTTTCACTCTAAAAAAGGCCATTTTGATCTTTCTGAGCCCTAACATCACCAAAGAAGAACTAAACACCTCATCATGATCTGAACTACTACCGGTATGATTGTCCCATTTCACTACCCATGCCCTGCGGGCCTCGATCCATGATTTTAAATATTATTATCTCCAACTTTGAAGGATGTGGTAGTACTCTTGACCCTGGGAATATTAATTTGAATCTTGTGTGTCATCCACCATATTAGTTCCACATGCATCATGTCCATAAATAGCCCGCACTTTGGTTAACTCTATACAACTGTAAACTCGATCCAATAACATCCCATATTGAAATACCTTAAAATGCTAAAAAATGGGGCACAAAACATTGCAGGTTGAAAACCCACAAAGGTAGTCCTAATCAAAATTCAAGTCTTCACTCTCTAAAATATTTATCTTCAGAGTTTGTAAAAAAACTAGGGAAAAAAATAAAAAAGTCACAAAAATCATATCCTCTACTCTGTAGCCATAATAAAATTTAATCTATTCTCAATATACACCCTGGTTCAAGAAAAAAGATTGGTTAATTATTTTTCACATCTTCATGATGTGAGAATTTGTTTTTTTGTGGTGAAATAACTTTTAGGGTGCTTGAACCATTCTAGTATATTATAACTTCTATAAAACAAACTTTATGATTTGGGTTCCTTAGATCATCATAAAAATTCCATGGCCCTTAGAAAGGATTCCTAGAATTAAGGGAACCTTTTATTGATTATTAATGTATTCTTATATCTCTTATATATTTTCCTATGGTCCCCAACCAAATGTTTCACGCTGGAAAAAGGTACTTTCAATCATTGTGAGCCCTAACACAACTTAGATAAAACTAAAAAACTCTATGTGATATGAACTACTCTTGGTATGAATGTGTAACGACCCGAATCCGGAGCCCTTCCACTGGTGCCCTGTACCCGGTTCACCACATGACCTCAGGCACATTTCCCCAAATGCCATAGGCTGCCAACTAGCAGTGAGGGCCTTGGTATGTTATTGGGGAAACTATGCCCTCATTTGGTAAGGTATATAAGGCGAGAAAACAAAAGTCAATAGCGGAAGCAATAAACATCATGCAAACATTGAAACTAAACAGCGGAAGAAATGAACATATAATAATATTGATAATGATGCAGCATGTACATGTATCTAAGGAAAGCAGCAACACAACAACGTGCTGAAATACAACTGAAAACACAGTATGAAAGTAAACAGCAACTCCAGCAGCATCGCAAGCCTAAGATCGGTCATATTCTCTCCATCTCCAACTAGTAATCATGTACCCAAAGTAGAAGGGCCACAATCCATATCCACACCTACATCCATATAACCAGTTTGGGCCAAAAAGCAGGACCCAAACAGGGTGTGAGACTAATCCCAGTAGGAAATCAACACAAGATCCATGCCCTACTGTCAGTGAGTAATATAGAAAAAGTAAAGGAAATAAATGCAGCAGAGAAGCAGATGTACACTAAAGTAAGAAATCCTACCAAACTCCATTCATAGTTATTTATTTGTTCAGTGAAATCAGCTAGCTATCAACCATGGAACCTAGAAACAACTCTATACTAGTCAAGAAAGTAATCACAACAGGTAACTTAGTAGTCTACCTAAACAGCAAGCAGTACAAACCCAAGCTTATTCTTTGGCTTGGTGGACTCGTCACATCCATCCAAAAAATAAAGCACTATCCCTCTGGGTGGCCCCTACTAGCAAACCCCTCTAGTCAAGTAGATGTACAAAGGCACCGAAACTCTGGGAAGCTCTCACCGTCAATTCCCATGTGGTCTTGCAATGAAAGATATAGAATCTCTGAGGAAGCAGTTACATATAATTCCCCCCATAGTCTCGCTGTGTAACTAAGGACACTCTAAGGAAGCACAAAGTCTCATTTCCATAGGTCCAGTGATCGATACTAATTATAATAGACTCTCTAGGGAAGCCCTAATCGTCAATTCCCCCTTTAGTCTACCACACCAGGTTCAGTCAGCCCTGAGCAGTTTAGTCGTGCGTAATCGGCTGTTAGCAGCCTATGTAAGTTCAGAAACTACTTGTCTAATAGCTATAATGCATCCACAAGCATATAAACAGTAGGCAATACATTCAATCAAGTCAATAGGCATACTAGCAATGTGCAAAATGGTTTCCTCGTAGGCAAACTGTGCCAAACGGCAATCAACAGCCAAAACAAGGGGAAATACTCATGGGGTGATCCTCAAAAATGCTAACAAGCAATTATTAATCATATAATAACCTCAAGCATATACGAAATCTAAGGCAGATAACAAAACATGATCACAACCCTAACCCGAGATACCCGATACATGGGTATCTGGCACTTTTGTACCAAAAACTCAAGAACATTCAACGTAGGGAAACATACCACCTACCTCGATCCTTGGTGATTGATACTCTCTAACCTCAGCCTGTGAATTGTCCTAGAATGGAGTAAATCTGCAAAAAAGTCTAAAACATTCAACCTCAGATAACTCTCACAAGAGAAGGAATTATGAAACATGGCCAAAGAAGAACCGAGAACTCACCGCTATGATTCTATCGCACCCGACGACATTCCATTCAGACAACCGGTGAAGAATCAGTTGCTCGAAGACGAATCGGCCCTCTAGGTCACTCTTATCGTAATTAGGCGGAGAAGAAGATGAAAACGGGGATTACGCACGACCCCGGTCCGATTAATGAAATAAAAAAGAAAAGTATATGGTGTGTACTTCTTGATTACACGGTGTGTATTCCCCTTATCCGTACGCCATATTAATCGGACTCCACCTCATCGCTACACCCCGTGTGACTGGCCCAAACATGGCTAGCACACGGCCTCAATCAGAAGAAAAGTACATGGAGTGTACTTGTAAAGTACATGGAATGTACTTACAAAATTTCCAGATTCTCCTCTTTTTCTAAAAAACGGCCAGAAAAGGAAAACATCCCTGAAAAAGAAGGTCCGGGTTCTTACAAACATCCATACTTAAAGAAATTTGTCCCCGAATTTCCCTAGCATGGTGGAGAAGAAGAAACCTCCAACAACTCTATCCACTTTGATAGCATATCAGCCTCCCTCTCCCAGGTCTCGTCCTGCACACGGCCGTGCTGCCAGAGCACCCATACCAAAGGAACAGACCGGTCACGGAGTCCTTTTGTGCTACGATCAACAATCCTGATAGTATACTCCTCGAACGATGCTTCCTGCTCTAGCTCAACCTCCACAGGTCAAAAAACATGAGACGGGTCTGAGAAATAGCGTCGGAGCTAAGAAACATGGAAGACGTCGTGCATAGACGGATATATCTGAGGTAACTACAACCTATAAGCAACCATCCCGACTCATTCCATAACCTCAAACGGCCTGACATATCTCGGTGAAAGCTTACCCTATCTCCTAATCCTCTTGTGTCCCAACCTCGGGGTAACACGTAGGAAAACCTGGTCTCCGACCCCAAATTGCATAGGTCACCTCTGTTGGTCAGCATAAGATTTCTGACAAGACTGTGCAGTAGCCATCCTATTCCGAATCAACTCTATCTGTTCTGAGGTCTCCTGAACAATATGAGGTCCCAGCAAAGCTGCCTCTTCTGCATCCATCCAACACAAAGGTGATCGGTATGGCCTAATGTACAAAGCCTCGTAAGGTGCCATCTGGATAGTTGCCTGGAAATTGTTGTTATAGGAAAACTCCACGAGAGGTATATGCTTTTCCCAAGAACCACCAAAGTCTATAATGAATGCTCGGAGCATATCCTCAAGCACCTAGATCGTGCGCTCTGACTGACCATCTGTCTGAGGATGATAAGTTGTACTTAGAAGCACCTGTGTACCCAATGCTTATTGTAGCCCCTTCCAGAAAGGCGAAGTAAAGTGGGCATCCCTATCTGAAACGATAGTACTCGGAACCCCATGAAAGAGCACAATATCATGGATGTATAACCATCCAAGATTATTGACACCGAAGGTCTCCTTTATCGGCAAGAAGTGAGCAACCTTTGTAAGCCTGTCAATGACAACCCACACTGCATCGTTTCCTCTTGACAATCTCAGTAACCCTGTCACGAAGTCCATCGCAACATCGTTCCACTTCCTCTCTGGAATGGGTAGCTGCTGTAAAAGCCCTGTTGGCCACTGGTACTCCGCCTTCACCTGCTGACAGATGGAACATCTCATGACAAAACTAGCCACATCTCTCTTCATACCTGGCCACCAGTACTGGCGATGCAAATCACGGTACATCTTGGTGACGCCATAATGAACTACCCAAACTGAGGAATGTATGTCTTGCATCAGATCCTCACATATATCTGCTGGCACCCATATGCATCCCTGGAAACGCAAGATCTCATCCTCGCCAACGGTCCACCCGGGAAGAGGGTCCTCTCCTGACACACTTTCCTGTAGGAGTAGCCCTTCTGAATCTGCCAGCTGCCTCAATCGAACTTGGTCCAAAAGTGCAGAGGTAACGGCCATAGAAGATAGGAAAGTCTTCCCCTACCTGTCGTGCACCTCCAAATGCATCTCTGAGAACATATTCATCAATTTCCACTCACTGTTGGCCTCCTAAACTGCTTGTATCTGAGTTCTCCAACTCAGCGCATCAGCCACTGCATTTCCTTTCCCAGGCATATAGGCAAGATCGAAATTGAAGGACTAGAGATACTCAACCCACCTCCGCTGTCTCAGATTCAGGTCACGCTGCGTGAAGATGTACTTGAGACTCTTGTGGTCAGTTTATACCACAAAATGTTCTCCCAGAAGGTAATGTCTCCAGCAACGTAAAGCATGAACAACCGCAGATAACTCTAGGTCATGCGTAGGATAATTCCTCTCATGTGGCCTCAACTACCGAGATCCATACGCAACCCCTTGATCTTCCTACATAAGCACTCCTCCAATTCCGATGCCAGATGCATCACCGAAAACTGTATAGCTCTTTCCCAGCTCTGGAAAAACTAGGATCGGTGCTGAAGTCAATCTCCCCTTCAACTTCTGGAAGTCTAAGTCACTGGCTTCTAACCAAAAAAACTTTAACCCTTCTTAGTCAAGCCTGTTAGCGGTGCTGCTAGGCATGAGAAGTCCTGTATAAACCACCTATAGTAACCACCCAGCCCCAAGAAGCTCCATACCTCAAAGACATTCTTTGGCTGCTCCCAGGTAACTACTGCTCTCACCTTCTCTGGTTCTACTGATACTTCTATCTCTGAGATGACATGACCCATGAAGTGAATCTCATCCACCCAAAATTGGCACTTCCAGAGTTTAGCATAAAGCTGATGCTCCCTCAGTGTACTCAAACTGGTCTCAATATGGGTTGCATGGTCGTGTCGAGTGTGAGAGTACACCAAGATATCGTCCATGAAGACCATGATGAAGGAATCCAAGTAAGGATGGAACACTTGGTTCATCAGTGCTATGAAAACTGTTGGCGTGTTCGTAAGACTGAACGGAATAACCGTATACTCGTAGAGGACATACCTGCTCCTGAAGGTTGTCAGAGGTATATCTGAAGGTCTAATGCGCAGCTGATGATAACCAGACATCAAATCAATCTTCGAGAACACCCGGACTCCTCGAAGCTGATCGAAGAGATCATCAATTCTCAGTAAGGGATATTGGTTCTTGACTGTCAACTTGTTCAACTTCTGATAATCCATGCAAAGCCTAAGGGTACTATCTTCCTTCTTCGCGAACAGGACAGGCGACCCCCAAGGAGAAGTACTGGGTCGGATGAAACCCATTGCTTGAAACTCCTCCAACTGATTCTTGAGCTCCTATAACTCAGGTGTAGCCATCCTATAAGGAGGAATGGACACCTGTGCCGCTCCTGGCATGAGCTCAATCGAGAAGTATACCTCACGCTCCGTAGGCAAACCTGAAAAGTCTTCGGGAAAGACATCTGGAAAGAGATCCACCACTGGAGGAAAATCTAACTGTGAAGTCCCCTGGTCATCCAGATAAAGACTAGAAATTTGGGCCGTAACTCCTCCTAGCCCATGATGCTCGAGTCCGACTTGACTCACTTGAACATCCCACTCGCCCTTATGAAGGAATGATTCACCCTCTCGTGATACAAAACTCAACCTGTGGCGATTGCAATCGATGACTTCCTGGAAGTGAACCAACCAGTCCATACTGAGAATGATGTCATATCCCATCATCTCCATGACATAGAGGTCCCATAAGAAACGATACCATGCAACCTCGAGAGGGCACTCCTTGCACTGACATACGCTAGATGTCCTTGTTCCCAAGGGCGTGTCGAGTGTCAACATGTTAGCAGACGAAAAGACACAGAGCTCAAGGCTTTCCACGACAGAAATAGAGATAAAGCTATGTGAAGAACCAGTATTGAAAAGGGATGAAGATAAAACTGAGGCTACTAAGATCGTACCTCGAACTGTAGAGGGTACGAGATCCTACTCCTGATGAGTCTTCTCTACAGAAAAAGCCTGGTCTGTCCCGCAGCCCTGTGCAGCAGCCTGAAAACCCTGAGCTACTCCTCCATGAGCCTGACCATTGTGTCCATGACCTCTACCCTAACCTGAATGTCTTGCAGAACTCCATCCCCCAGTCTGCTGCGGAGAGGGTAATCCTACTCCTGTACGCGGGGTTGAAACTGATCCTACTTCACTAGCCACTAGAAGGGGAACCTTGCAAAAAACGCTGCAGGTGACCCATCTTGCCATAGGATTATCACTCCACTAGGTCCCTCGGGCACTGGGGCTTCATATTCCCACTCCTACCACACTGATAACACACCACCGGTGTGCCAGAAGGGGAATCTCGTCTACCAGAAGGAATACCTCGCTTCCTCGGGTCGCCTCGGGTATACTCTTGGTGGAGTTTCCTGCTGTCTGTCTAGAGGGAATCAGCCTTGGATGTTGTACCGCCCTGGTCCACAGATCCATCCTCCCTTAGGTCCCCCTCCATGATGAGTGCCTGGTTGACTATCAGAGTAATAGAAGTCAGTTGAAAGACATTCAACTACGATCTGATCTTCAGTCTGAGGCCTTCCTCAAACATCCTCGCTAGAAATAGGTTGGCATTACTTAGGACGGGAGTGAATCGTTGTAACTCAGTGAAGTAGGAGGAATAATCCATAACTAAGAGATTACCCTGCTGCATGCTCATGAACTCCCTGACTCTATCAGCCCTCAGCATCACTGGGTAGAAGTAGTCGTAAAACGTACGCTAAAATTCATCCCAATCCATAGCCTGCTTGCGCCTCGTCTGAGAGACTACATCCCACCATATCCTGGCGGAATCTCATAGAATATACATCGCATGATTAACCCTCCTCTCTGGAGGCATCTCCAGATTCTCTAAGATGGACAGCATGGCTTCCAGCCATGACTCTGTAGCCTGAGGTCCTCCATCCCCTGTGAAAGTGGGAGGATGATGCTGCTGGAAGACCCGCGTCAGCTCTTCCATAGTCGGGGCAAGATTCTGAACTCCCTAGAAGGACTGCATAAATCTCATGAAACCCTATTTGAACTGAGCGTCAGCTCCAGTGTCTGGAATCACTGAAGGTTCCATGTCCGGAACGATGGGCGGAACTACTGGCAGTCCCTGATCGGTGGTATCAGGCGTACGATCGCTGCCTGGTTCCTGGGGTGCAACATGAGGAAGTCTCGGTGCCATAGCTCTGATGGACCAAAACACACCTTCATTAAAGATGAACACAGTTTCAACATAGGAGAATAAAATGGAACAGGAGGGAAAAACCTTTAAATCTGGGAAAAACATGACTACACGGTGTGTAGTACCACTACACGACATGTTTCATAAAAGTTTACTCAGGGTGTGTACATTGGCCATACATGGCTCTGTGAACTACCCGGCTACACGACGTGATCTTAAACTACACGGCATGTACTTAACCCTTTTTCCCTGCCCAGTTACTCCTACATGACTAAGTCACACGGACTGTCCCAGCCGAAGACTACACGGCGTGTTTGAGGTAGACACGGCGTGTACTAGAAAAGCCTTTCCTGGCCCGTGTTGTTAGCGACACGGCCTGACACACGATCGACACTACACGGCGTGTTCCTACGAGACACGGCATGCACTTGAAGGGAAACCTCGGCCTGTGTTGTTCATGACACGTTTGGGTACTCGGCTGATCCTTACACGGCGTGTTCCGAACAAACACGGTGTGTATAGGAGAAGATAACACCGACCTGTGTTTTTCAAGACACGGCTAGGTACCTGGGGAAAAGATACACCGCGTGTGCATACCAAACATGGCGTGTACTAAACATGCATTAACTGGCCCGTGTTGTTAGTTACACAGCCAGGCTCCTTGTTAACCTCTACACGGCGTGTACCTACCGTACACAACATGTTCCTAAAAACCAGTTACAACTCCGTCTCCATGTCCACACGGTCAGTGACACGGCCAAAAACTACATGGCATGTATCTATAAAGTTCACTCCATGTATTCTGGGTTTTTTAGGACAGTAGCCTCAAAATTGCACCGGAGCCCAGAAAACATAGAAAAAAAGGGTTAAGGGTCCAAATTTCAATCCATGGGGGACCATACTCCCCGCGAATTAAATCTTGGAATCATAACGATGCATAGAACAAGACACAGTATAAGAACTCATGACCCACCAAATTCTAATCCTTGAGGGCCCATAACACCTCTAAGATCAAAGTTTGGAATCCGTGATAAAAAAGCTCCAAACAACTATACCTTATCAACATAACAGGCATTCTATCGCAGTAGCTATCACGACAACATGCATTGTCTATCACAAATCCAATCACAACAGCATGAATTCTCTAATGCAACCTAGATGGCATGGAAAAATGCATGGCATATAATCTTCTAACATGTGCCTATATGATGCATGAGATTGCATACCCTCATCTCATCGGGTTGCAACAAAATAGAACCACAATCATATAAACAGTAACAGTACAAAACAAGTGCATCACCCAATTGTGAAATAAATTAAACATTAACATTCGCAAAACTCAAAATTTGAAATATTCGAGGTAATATGGATTTTTTCCTATACACGGGTTCTAGAACACCCGAGCACAACTATTTTCTATTTACCTATTTCATCATATCACTGTCTAATGTCGCTAAACAGTAAGTCTATAGAAAATGGAAAGAACACCCTCTAATACCACTTTGTAACAACCCGAATCTGGAGCCCTTAAACTAGTGCCCCGTACCTGGTTCACCACAGGACATCAGGCGCATTTCCACAAATGCCAGAGGCTGTCGACTAGCAGCGAGGGCCTTGGTATGTTATTGAACAAACTATGCCCTCATTTGGTAAGGTATACAAAGCGAGAAAACAACAGTCAATAGCGGAAGTATTAAACAGCATAAAAACATTGAAACTAAACATCGGAAGCAATGAACATATAATGATAATGATAATGATGAAGCAGGTACAAGTATCTAAAAAAAGCAGCAACATAACAACGTACTGAAATACAACTAAAAACAAAGTACGAAAGTAAGAAACACCTCCAGTAGCATTGCAAGCCTAAGCTCGGTCCTATGCTCTCCAACTCCGACCATCAATCATGTACCCTAAGTATAAGGGCCACAATCCCTATCCACACCTGCATCCATATAACCTGTTTGGGCCGAAAAGCAGGACCCAAACAGGGTGTGAGACTAATCCCAGTATGCAATCACCACGAGATTCGTGCCCTTCTGTCAGTGAGTAATATAAAAAAATTAAAAGAAATAAATACAGTAGAGAAGCAGATGTACACTAAAGTAAGAAATACTACCAAAATCCATTCAAAGTTATTTATTATTTCAGCACAATCAACTAGCTATCAACCTTGGAACTGAGCAACAGCTCTATGCTCTGAAGGCAAGAAAGTAATCACAACAGGTAACTCCGCAGTCTACCTAAACAACAAGCAGTACAAACCCAAGCTTGTTCTTTGGCTTGGTGGACTCGTCACAACCAACCAACAAATAAAGCGCTGACCCTCTGGGTGGTCCCTACTAGAAAACCCCTCTAGTCAACTAGACGTACAAAGGCACAAACACTCTGGGAAGCTCTCACCGTCAATTCCCCTGTGGTCTTGCAACAAAAGATATAGACTCTATGAGGATACACTTACATCTAATTCCCCCTATAGTCTCGCTACGTAACTAAGGACACTCTGAGGAAGCACAAAGTCTCATTCCCATAGGTCCTGTGATCGATACTAATTATAACAGACTCTCTAGGGAAGCCCTAATCATCAATTCCTCCTTTAGTCTACCACACCAGGTTCACTCAGCCCTAAGCAGTTTAGTCGTGTGTAATCGAATGTTAGCAGCCTAAGTAAGTTCAGAAACTAGTTGGCTAATCTCTACAATGCATCCACAAGCATATAAAAAGCAGGCAATACATGCAATCAAGTCAATAGGCATACTAGCAATGTGCAAAAGGGTTGCCTCGTAGGAAAACCGTGCTAATCGGAAATCACCATCCAAAACAAGGGGAAACACCTGTGTGGTGATACTCAAACATGATAAAAAGAAATTATTAATCATCTAATAACCTCAAGAATACAAGAAATCTAATGCAGATAATGAAAAATACTCAAAACCCTAACCCGAGATACCTGATAAATGGGTATCTGACAATTTTGCACCAATAAATCAAGGACATTCAACGTAGCGAAACAAACGAACTACCTTGATCCTTGGTAATTGATACTCTTGTACCTCGGCCTGTGAATCAGACTATAATTGAGTAAATCTGCAAAAATGTCTAAAACGTTCAACCTCAGATAACTCTCACAAGAGAAGGAATCAGGAAACATGGCCAAACAAGAATCGAGAACTCACCACTGTGATTCTATCGCACCCAATGACGTTCGATTCGGAAAACCAGTGAAGAATTGGTGGCTCGGAGAATTATTGTCCCTCTAGGTTGCTCTGGTCATAATTAGGTGGAGAAGAAGATGAAAATGGGGATTAGGCGCGACCCCGGTCCGATTAATGAAATAAAAAGAAAAGTACACGGTGTGTACTTCTTGAGTACACGATGTGTAGTCCCCTTTTCAGTACGCCATATTAATCGGACTCCACCTCATCGCTACACCCCGTGTGACTGGCCTGGACATGGCCATCTCACGGCCTCAAGCGGAAGAAAATTACACGGCGTGTACTTACAAAATTTCCAGATTCTCCTCTTTTTCTCAAAACAGCCAGAAAAGGAAAACATACCTAAAAAAGAAGGTCCGAGTTATTATAGAATGTCCCATATCATCCTCCTAACTTGATTACTTTGAAAAATGACTTACAATCTCCATGTAAAACTATATGAGTAGATTTGAAATCCTCAACCTTACTCCACCATGTTTTGTACCCTTTCTCAAGGCAATAATGCAACACTCTATTCCTGAACCTTTGATGGACCATGTCACATGACTCAAAACCATAAGGTGTAGGGATAAATATTTATAATATAAGATGCTTGTTTCACTATGGTTCTAGAATAAATACAGGATATCTTTACCTCCATACCCAACCTCATCATTTGGATGATTCAGTATTCATAAATATTTCATGTCCATTGAATAAGAGTGGATTTCATCTTTTTATTGACTATTATACCAACTCATAAGGCCCTTAATATACCGAATAAAGTCCTATCCTCTTTGAAAAAGATGTATTTTTAATACTTGTGAGACCTTGAAACACCATGGATGAACCCAAAACCTCAGAGTGTTACATGTCATCCCAAACATGTATTCCCCATACCATCTTTGTTGACTAAAACTTTTGGGCTAGGACTTACATCATTTATGATCCAACAATCCAGGTAGACCTATAATATATATTGTTTATCCTTGAACTGTTATTATCACTATAAATCCTCCATATCCCCATGAATTGAAACCCGACTTCAAGATACCATTTTCTTGATTATGCATGTATGCTTATGGGTCCTATATATGTTCATATGGTTGTCAAAAAAAATCATCACACTACAAATGGTCATTCTGATTCATTTGATCCCAAACAACACCATAAGAATAACCCATCACCTTAGTGTGTTTTGGGTCATTCATGGAATGTCTTCACCATATTCATTGATCATTGATTAGGTTTGAGCTAAAAGACACTAAACTAAAGTGATAGAAGTTATGATCTAAAAGGACATCAAATAAAATGATATAAGGTCTGATCTAAAAGACACTAATGATATATGATCCCAGATAAAAGACCCTAAACGAAAGAGATAGAATGTCTTAGCTAAAAGACCTTAAACTAATGTGGAAGATGATTTGAGCTAAAGAACCATAAAAAAAAAGAGGTGAAAGGGAAAATCTAAAAGGAACCAAACATAAGTGATAGATAACCCATGATAAAATACCATAAAATAATGTAATATATGTTCTGAGTTAAAAGACCCTAACCTAATGTGATAAAATATCCAATCTGAAATATACTACACTACAATGATGAAAGTCCAAGCTAGAAGACCCCAAAGTATAGAATGATATTAATCTAGACTAAAAAATGAAAAATATTCTATTCTACAACATATTTCCTTAGTAAAAGTAAATTTTGTCTCACTAATCCTTTTATATTTGAAAAATTAAAGAACACCCTTCCTCTAGGACATACATTCTACCCATTTTTCCTTTTATGAACTCTGTGATCTCATTATAGTTGGAATAAACATTTCAATTCATTATAATTTATCAAAAAGAATATATCATAATTTCAACATTAAATTCCATGAAATAAGTTTTAATTGATATTATTAAAGATATGGGTATCATTGGTGATTCATATAATATCATATCAGTGAAATGTCATGAAAATCATGAGTAAAGGAAAACACGATAATAAACTATAATGTTCAGAATATCTATTCAATTATAACATACATAAAGGGGGGGGGGTAATATCCACATTTCATAGTTTCTATGAGAATCTCATAAAATTAAGAATACATTATAATGATCTAAAAACATTGTTGTTAAATTGGATGAGTTGGACAAGTCGTGAAGAGTCTGGTGGGAAGTGTTGATTGAATGCTAGAGTGTGGCTCACCAAGAATCTTTTAGTGATGCCCTTGGATGTAGAGTCTTTCCTAAATTACTAAACTCCTCAACTCTCTTCATGGTAGTTTCCAATGAGGGTGATGATTTCAAAATTTGGATCTCAGACAGGCTATGATTTCCTCATACCTCTATATTTGTGTGTTCCATGAAGCCATCAGAGCTTGTAGTTTAGATATGAACTGGTGACCCTTCTCCAATGACTCTAAAGTCTCTTCATATGCACAATATATAGAGCCTAATCTATAAGATCATTCAAATACCTCTCATTGGTGGCCAAATATCTTCGAGTTAGAAAGATTAACTTTAGGAATTTGTATAGTGGGTTCTGATAAAAACCAACTTCCTCCAAGTCATGAAATAAATTTTAAAGGTGTTCCCCCTAGTAACATAATACTTCTAAATGAGTCTTAGTAATTATGGTGGGAATTTGATTCCAGATATATCAACATTCCGTCTTATCCCTTGTGACTTATGGAGCAGGTGCGACAGAAGTAGGAATAACCATTTGAACTAGAAAGGAAGAGGGGTAAGAAACCACATATTCTCTTCTCTAAATAGGTGTATCATCGGTATCTTATGTCGAAGGAGTAATTTCATCAATAGATTTTGTCTCACTATTAATCTATTCATCACTAGAATGAGGGTTATTCCTTAACATCTAACCCATGAAATCTCTCAACTCCATTAATGCCACAGACTAAGGGGTTTGTGAGGAAAAGGAAATTTCCACATAATGAATTATTTGTCATAGAACAACATATGGATAAGCTTCTACCCATTACTAGGAAAAATATGAGGTAAGGAAGAAGGTATAATTGATAGGTAGAATAATTATATCATCATTAAAATCCTTCAGATCCAGCATCATCCAAAACATGTAGATGACCCAAGGGTGATGTTCTCCTTGTACGCCAGAGGAGAGCCTTTGGGTGCTAGAAAACTGATTATAAAACCAATAAGGTGTATAAGTATTGAATATGATTAGCCCATCCACCCTGACTATATGAATCATGTCACAAAGAGATATTATATATGAACGTTTTCAAGGGAACTACTTCTTGTGTTAATAATCAGCCTAGTGGGTGCATGGAAAAGGGTAAATCAATTATATCAGATCATATAAATTCATAATTAACCTTTTAAGGGCTTAGTTATATGGTTCCAACCTGATATTTGTTTAATAGTCAACAATGGGATAACCATTGGGGGTCCCAGTCAAATTATAGTATTCATAACAATGGAAATCCTCCCATATCCATCCAAAAAACATTAAATAGCTATTGATCTGTAAGGGAACTATTCCTTGTTGAATTTCACCCAAGAGTTGTTAAAGTCATTCTTGTACCTTCACTACCATATTGAGGCAATTTTATTTCGTAGTCCATGCTTCAATCAAAAACATGCTGACACATATCCCTAAACGTGCATCCTTATCTGGGAAAATCCATCAACACAAAAGAAAGTCATAAAGACCACTAACCTAAGTCTTGTTGATATATTTTAATTTACTCAGTATACCGAAAAATTATATTCCTCTACTTACAAGATTTCACAATATGATCTAGCACTATCACAGATCTTTTGAGAAGGGCACCGATGTGGTGAGATAGTAGTTGTCCTAACCCCAAAATGAGAAAGGGAAATATCAATCCACTCTTTGGAAGAGATGAGTGATCACATAGTCATCTTCTTACTTAGCTTATCCTTCAATATGATGTGAATTTACATACCCAAAAGTGTAGTCTACAATTGATCATCCCGAACATCTAAATCTGGGAGGAAATCATCATACATCTCTCTAAGAGTGGGAATCCCACCCAATTGGTAGATGTCCCATAGGCCGATTCCGACATTAACATAGGAAATGCGGAGCGTGTTAGTTATAGGACACCAATAGATGATAATATCTTGAAGAATAATAGGATTTTGATAGAAAAATAATTGGGAAACCCACACATATTCATAAATATATACCCTATATAACTTATTAATGAACTCTATGTAGCTTTTTCTAACTAAGAAGGTCTACTCCCATTCACCAAAAACAATTACCTCTAGTATGGATATCCCATTTCATTATCTATCCCCTTATTAGAGTGTTCAAAGGAGAGTAAAATAAATTAGAGTAGTTGTTAGCAATACCGACTTAAAACTAACATTTTTATTGATTTTGAAAAGCCACCTTATAGAGGAAACCAAAAGAAAACATAATGGTGGTCTAAAGTAATGTAAACCCAAAGCATCATTGGCCAAAAATTCAATCCCCTCTTTCGGAAAAGAACCCAAGGGAGAGTTTCTCAATATATAAAAAAAACCTTGGGTTGAGCTATGGACAATAGACCTTTCTCCTCATTTTTTATTTGAATATAGTGATAAGAAGATCATGCCCATTGAGATAGCATATTACAGTATAAATAAGTTTGAAAATATCATCTAGAAAAACTAACCCATAGAGGAGAATATGGTGAGATAGAGTTTAATTCAAAATATAGAATGATAGGAACCTCTTTAGAATCTCATTATCAGAATACAATTGATATTTGGGGTCATCAATGTGGTTTTTGGAAACCATAACCCTTGTAATGGCTAAAATATAGGAACCTTTCCGAGAACCCCAATCTATCTGAACAAGAATTATGTGGGATATGTTTGAGAGGTAAAACAAATATTCTCAAATTAAAGACAAAAAAATGAAGAATCATGCATATCGCATTAATTGGTCATGTATTCATGAATCATAAAACAAATTCATGAACTTCTTAAACCCCCAAGATCTCACGGGTCACATACACCCACAGGGCATTGCACAATCTAATGACCACCCAAATAAATTCAATTATGTTTCTTATAAATGGTCATGGGAGTTCCATTATAGCCATAGTATCACATAATATGGAAAATAGACCCCACTAAACCCCCAGGACAATCATGTATCTCCATGACCGAAGATTAAGAAATTACAAAAGGAATGTTTGTAGTTTTTTTGAATGGGTGCCTGAGAAAAATAATTCTTTTTGAATAGTTTTTGTGAAAAAAGGGATCATAGTGGGGTATCGGGATTGGGTATTTGGGAGGGTCTTGCGACAAGTACAAATGATATTAGCAATGTGAGACCACTCAAAAGGAATGAGTAGCGAGTGAATGAGGATGATCTCCACTCCCCTATATATAGGACATTCTGAAGAATACTAACTTTTTCTTCGAAAACCAAACTCCACCCATGACACAAATTCACAATAATTCTAGAGACTCAAGCAGTCATTTACATTCCTCATAACCAATACCTTTCCCCTATATATTTTTCTTCTAAGGGGGATAATTTTTTGATCCCCTCTAAATGAGCATATATAAATTCTCAAAGGATTAAATACTTGGTTATGGGTATTATGTTCCCTATAAAAGATAAGGAAGTAGAAGGTGTTCATTACCCACAGATCGGGTGGGTCTCTAAGGGATATGTGATCGCATGACCATCATAGGTCATGAAAAGGCAAGATACATAGTGAATAACCTTTATAAGGTCTTGAAAAGTCCCTAGGATGATGTCCTTATACTCTCGTGAAGGCACCTTGGACAATCAGTGATTGTGTAGAAGATTCTAGGAAAAGTTCCCCCAAGACATGTGAATTGTCAGTCAGAGGATTCCCAACAAAAAATCCAAAATTCCTTTGAAAATATGTGAAAAATATCCAAAATTTAAGTTCCTATTTCTGGTTGTAAATATCATGTAATGCATCACTGATGAGGAGAATTATTTTCCTTGATAACACTAAAAAACTCACGAACTCCCCAACCATTGTAAACTAAAAAAGGAAACAAATAGGGAGGAGGCATAAGCCTCTCATGACCATAAAAGTCACATGACACACCCCAGGTGGTTCATAAGAAATTCAAATCCATGATAGATATGTACAAATCGTCTCGCGAAATCCCATCATCTTTTCATCCTCATTAGATGAAGGGCCTTAAGTATGTCATAGTAACCATGTGATCCCCCATTGGATCCATATGGAAAAGAATATGGAATTTTATATGAAATTATTGTGCATCTCCATAGGAACTTTTGTGGACATGTGATGCAACACCCAGAGGTAAGGTGACTGTCCACGATTACAAGCAAACAAACTCGCAACCCCCAAACCATTATAAAATAACCAAAGGAAATAAAAATGGTGGAGGAGGTGGAAGATCCTTGTCATCCTAAAACTATTCCAACACACAAAGTTTGTCTACATCATGGTCTCACAAGACCCCTTAACAAGTTATCCTGATCCTACGAAGGTCCATTTAAAACCCATCCTTGTCTAGTGATAATTCACAAGCAATTCACCCAACATTAGGTGAAGGCCTTCTAGAGTCACCCGAATCTTGAAAGGTGACATGGACATGTCAACTTGACAATGTGAAAATCCCTTGACATGCCTTCATGACTCAATAAAACTCCATTAATTGGTAACAAACCCATAAAGGATGCATTTATGGGATGACCTTGTTGTCGCTGAAAATTAAGCGATGTCTCTAGAGATTTCTGTGGTCGGACCTCGTTAATACGCATAACGGTTAGGACCTCTGTTGACTGCTATCTGGATTTATGTGATATACATCTCAAAAATAAGGGAATAATCGGGGAGTAGAGGCATATAAATCATCCACCCTAGCTTGGAAATAATGACCACTACTCTCTGGATGAAGAGTTGTAATTATCACACCCAAAATCACAGGTTCTAAAGCATACTTCTCAAAGTGGATGATCACGTGAATGGAAAAATTATTATCAGGTAAGATCAAGGGGACAACCATAGTGATCATGTAGCATTAATAAATCACTTCAAATTATCACTCATATATCACTTGAATGTCTTTTAGTATGATATGCAAAGAACATCATGCACATATTCAGAATCACGTAAGACTTAAATAAACTAACATATTAACAAATATAAGAATTTTGAAATATAAAGTATCAAACAAATACTAAATTTTGGTGGATTACAAAAAGAAAATACATGTTGTCCCATATGAGACTCACATGAACCACCCAGGACATGCGACATTACTAGGACATGTCACCCAGATCTTTTGATGCTCCTTTAATATACTATCTGGGTCCTGAAAAGTCCTTAGGACATGTTGAAGAAAGTCATATGGTTCCCCTCAGTAATTCCACGAAAGTAGCATCAAACCCTATAAGTTTTTCATTAAAGCCTTGTTATATCTTTTAGACATGTTTCCTCACTAATATAACGTCACTAAAACATCTTAAACAAGTCTCGTGATAGCTCACATGCATGTCAAATAACTCTCGCATTGCCCTATAGGAATACCTATCAGCTCTTGCAAGGTCCCTCAGACATACCAGTGATGATTCGTGATGCACTCCATAAATTTCATCCAGGACATGAAATACCCTCTAAGATATGTCGCCCTGAATCTCATGATTCCCTTCATGTTTTTGATCCAGCACTCACGGTGACAGCAGGATGTGTCAGTAGGATCACTTGCCACCCTCTAAAATAGTCTTTGAGGATCATGCAATGGCTTCCAAGATCAACCAGCTAGGTCTCACAAAGTCCTCTAGATATGCCAGCCTTAATCACATTAATCCTTCTAGACATGCTAGGAAGATTATGTGAAGTCCTTCAAACAATTCAACTGGATCGTATAATTGTATTTATTTACATATTTGGTAGACACTCTTCGTCATGTTGTGCTGGGAATCAAGACATGTCTAATAGACAATCATCGCATGTTAGGAAGGAAGATAGGCCAAGTCAATGAGTGAATTCCATGATCTAATGACCTTTTCCTTCCTTAGTGTTTAATCCCCTATTATAGATAAATCTTATAATGTAAGCCTCAATCAATGGCATAGTATGATATGTCCTGCATATTGGGAAATATCAACCTCTAATACCTAATCAAATGAACTACTATGTCTTTAACTCTTTCCAAAACCAGGATACGTAGGATGCCTCTCTAATTCTCGAGATCTATATTAAGCATCCAAATGGTGTTACTAGTTCATACGTCTCGCATCTATATGCAATGAGAATGATAATTTTCTATACCATGTTTATCACACCAAGGATAGATCTTGTGGTATTAGGGAGTTGGAGTGATCAGGTAATCTAATCCATAAACCTCTATCAGGTAAGGGAAACCTCAGAGTGTATTCACTGATTAGGGGAATAATATTATATTTCCCACATATAGGGAAACCACAGAGTGTAAGCCTTCATTAGCATAATAATGAGAACTCTAATTTCGGCCACAACTAGGATACATATAATGTCTCTATGAGTACTGATATCCATAATAAACATCACAAGGGATGTCCTAATACATAAGCCCCACATCTATATATAGTTATACTAATTAATTCTTATCCCTTATTTCTTATACTAGGCATAGCTCACATGGGATTAGTGAGTTTCGATAGTCGGATAATTTGCATCATGATTCTCCACTATCCAGGGCAATTCAAGTATGTATGCCTTGATCAGTGGCATGATATAAACATCCCCCCCATATTAGGGAATCTACCATGGGTCCACTCCCAAGGGTGTGAGTGACCTATGAGAAATTTGATTCCTATAATGTCCAGGATATGTATGATGCATTTCCAAGGCCTGATATTAAGTAGAAAACAAATTCGGTATATTTCCTCTCATGTCTCCCACACCTAAAACATAGGTACCTAATAATTCACTTGATATGATCATTATAACACATCTTTCAGTGGATTGAGACACAAAAAAAACTATGAAAACTCTAATTCCATCTATAATCAGGATATGTAGGACATCCTCCCGAGACTTGATCTGGAATATCTGATGCCTTAAGGAACTCATATATGTCCTTTATACATGATATTAAAATATAACATTTTAAAAACTATGTGGTTTTTCACTCCTGAAATAACATGGATATGTAGGATTCCTCATAATGCCTCAATACCCTCCTCATAATATTAACTGGTTCTCTCTATGGTAGAAAATTTTGAAGCTCCTGATTATATGGATTCATCACATAAGAAACTTCTCATTAATAAGAAATATAATAATAACCTTAGATATATATAGATGGATTCACTAATGTGATTCCCATATTATGCATAAAGAGAGACTTAACCCTTAACCATTTTGTTAAGGTAACTGGTCGAACATTGGGATTTAAAAGAGATTCAAAAGCATATATTAAATATTTAAGAGTGTCTAGGATTAGGTAAATATCCCCCCAAAAGGGTGTGATGAGCCGATCCTCCCATTCTATAAACCAATACATGTCTCTAAGTTTCATCGGTCCTAAAAACCCTAGTGACTGCCTACCTATGGAAAGTAGGTTTTTACCCAGTTACAGATGAAGGAACCATTGAGAGTTTCCATTACATAGTAGAAATGGTAACTTTATGTTAATGATTGGGCTTGAAATACCTCCCCCCCAAATAAACTGTTGAGTTAACCCGATGATGGTCCTCATTTGGAATCTACTTCCCCAAATAAATTATCATTATTGGGATATTGAGGTCACCTTAGGGTTAGGATTCCATATAGGTTGTGGATGGTTTACTGGGTAAGTTTTTATTATTCTTTTTTTATCTTAATAAAATACTTTGTGGATGATGTGTATAATATATATATATCTATGTGTGTAGGGGGGGGTATGGTTAAAATACCTTTATTTATCAAAAAAATTGTATTTTAAAGAGATATGTGATTTATAGTTTTTTATAGTAGTCATAAAAGGTGACTGGAACTCCATTGGGGTTGAGCATGTTATACCATCTATAGATGTACAGGTAATCTGAGAGGAAACATGATACATGATGATATTATTTATGAATTACTCTTAGGTTTTATTGGATCATGGAATGAAAATGTATTATTGGATATTTTTTCATTCAAATATAGTTTCTTCGATTCAATAAAATTTGTTTGAAATTGGTGGGTTATTGAACATCAAGAAAACCCCCTAACAAGAGGCCTTAGTGAGGTTCTAACTGATATTATAATTGTTTATTTACAATCATATCATTCTGTTATTATTTACCATTGATACTAGATTCAAATTTATGTTCACTATGGTAGATTTACTATTCTTATTAGGTTCATCATCATTGGGTCATCACTGATTGAGTAATAAAGGAACACTTTTAATATGGATCGTAGGACCACATAATATTATTAAGAGGCTGGGTATTGTACCAACCTTTTGGTAATTCCTAATACACATCGATAAATTCATGTTTTGTTCAATGTATCTCAACATAGGAACTATGATTTGTACCACATTTATGTGAATGATAGAGTTGAATTTTAGATAGATGAGGATTTATTATTTAGGTAATGACTAGTATATATATTGGATTATGGGAGAACAATCATCTTGGGAATAAGATTAATATAGTATAGGTTTTTTTATATGTGGATTAGTGCTACTTTTTTAGGATGATATCATCTTTGGAGAATATTTTCTATTAAACCTATGTATTAATGAATTCTAGGATCACTGTTATCTACTTTCATTATTTAATTATTCAAATTTTCTTGATCTTGGGTTATTTTAGAATCTAACAAGCAACAAAAGATATGAATGTGGTATTAGTGTTTAATTTCAATATAATATACTACCATGTAATTTATGTTCATGAAAATTTTCTTCAAATCCCTATACAGGAAACATACCATCTAACTTCACTATTCCTTATGAGTTGTGATCTACTTGGTACCTAGAAACTATCTATTGAGCTGACAATGATCTATATAATAGCATCACTTAAAAGAATTTATTATAATTTTTTGATCAAATCCTTTTCAATTTACCTCATTGAAAATATCTCAAGATGGAAACTCCTTATTTGGTCTCTACCTCTTTATTAGATCCCACAAATATTAGTTTTAATTCCAAACGAAGTGGATTCGAGTTTGTTGAGATATATTATTTTTTCTAACCCTATCTATTTTTAAATATGATTTTCTCTCAAAACTCATGATTTATCATCTAAAACCCATATTGGAGTGGGGGTCTTGGTTATTCTATTTTATGTAATTAATAATAGATGAGACTGTTAAATATGGTCAATGAACACCTAAAGGCATTATATCAGTAGTATTCAATATTCCTTGCTAATAATATATGTATTTATATGATTCATTATTTTGGGGAGTTTTATATTATTATAACGAGTATATAATGATCTTATAGAGAAAATGAGTAGCCTTGTAATGATATAGATAATCTATTGGGAGATAATTTTGTGTTATACCACAATTTCCTAGATCTTGATGAAGTAATATGATGGAATATTTATTTTATTTACATAGTATTTGATAACATAAACTCTATATTAAATATTTAATTATTGTAATTATACGATTGGAAACCTAGTATAGTATTTTGGTTTGAGATGTTACTATTCACCCATTTAATAGTTGATATCGATATAGAAACATATCTACCTTGTAATGTTATATTTTGTAAAGAGATTTAAATTAAGGACATGATGCTTACAAAAAGATTATGGTCATGTGACTGGCTATTTCAAATGGTTTTGGAACCCTTTTCATGTGTAATTATCAATATAACCCTTTGATCAATATAATATAGCACCATTTTAAGGGGGGTATTGTTGATATATAAGAGCTTTGTATGATGGGTAGTTCTGTGATCATAGATGGATTCAATGATGACATGTTTTTTATTGGTTATCAGTGTTGTGACCTCTTAATTATATAGATCTCATTCCCATTATTACATATTGTTGATAATAATCAATGGTATCATGTTTCTGGTGGTGTGGTTATTCATCTAGAATTCATTATAGTGGTCCTATATATTACTGTCGTTCTATTCATGGTGGTTCTAAATAACAGATGAAATATTATGGAATTTTTTTTCAATTTTTATCCAATTAGTATAATATTTCTACTATAAATAAAACTTTTATTATGTATTAGAATTTGTATTCTATGAATCACTATCAATTTTTTATGAGTTGAGATATAATAGAAGTGAATATTTATAATCACCTCTAATAAAAAACATGTTTTCCTCATCACATCTCCCTTTCTTAATCCTATCATGACTCAGAAATAATCATATCATGATTCTACTGGTCTCTCTCATTAATTACCTCTCTTATCTTGATTATGTCTACAAACAATCCTCCCTCATCAAAAATTGGATTTGGTATTCTTCCAGTCATTAAAGATTCTCCACCACTCCTAGTTTAAATTCTATAAATGAGTTTAATAATAAGTGATTATCTAATTTCTTCTTTTTATGAAGTTTTATTTTTCATTATGTTGAATAAAATGCATGACTAATATTATATATTCCAATCCTTCTGATTTAATAATTACTAGAGTATGGAAAATTTTCTTTGAAAATTATATTATCATAATTTTCCAAACTAATATCAAGTATGAATTTCATCTTAAAAATAATACGTATTCAATAATATTAAATTTAAATTTTCATGTAGTAAGGGAATTTACACAACATTATTCCTTATTTTTTGGATTTCACTTATGATCATAACTTTTTTATGATACTGTACCTTTATTATAAAAAATTATGTTTCAGTTTGGATAATATAAAGAAATATTATGTTATAGTCTAAAAAATATTTCATTTAAAAAATATATTTTATTTTTTACTTTAAGTTATTTCTCTATAGTATTGAAATGGATAAATTTTTTATTGTATTACCTCAAAATACACCTCAATATATTAAGGGGTTAGTAGTAGTTTTTATATTTTTTTAGTTTAAAACATATCTATTGATGGAAGAATTAAATTTCCATGTGCTAATTGTATTTTTTAAATAAGGTTGAAAATAAATGAAGGCCATGAACACTTGATATTGAAACAATTATATATTGAGTATGTGAGATTCATTTGGTATGGTGAATCAACCATTATAGAATTTTTGATATCATTCTAACGTTATAAACACCATGTTACTACCCATATAGTAGATAAATAAATTTTTAATCTAATGATTGAAACTTTTAGAAAAATATCAAAACAATTGATGATAATATCATGTTAGAAGATTTATAGGTTTATTAAATATAAATTAATATATTGGAAAACCTAACTATGAAATCAAATGAGTTTTTTTTACATATAAAAGTCAGAAATTAAGATTTATATGATAGGTGTGAAAAATATTCAAATTTTTCCTTCTTAGTGAAATTTAATCATATCAATTGTTTATATAGAGTTAGAAAAGATACATTTCATTGATATTATGGTTTCTATATGACGGTTTTGTTAATGATATGGAACATTCATAATAAAGAACCAATGTATTATGATTTAAAATATTTAGCTTGAGTTCCTTTGAAGCAGTGTAAGAGATTCAATTCTAATAATAATAGTAATTGTTTCATATATATTATCATAAAGAAGGTTTGGATAAAAAATAGTGTCATCTTCATAAAATTTTTATAGTTAAGATATTATAGAATTTTGATTAACATTATTGATTTAAATTATCATAGAAATTTTTTTATTGTGTCATTCTAATACAATTGGGTTGATATTTTTACGGGTTAAAAGAAATATGAATTATAGATTATTATTTTTATAAAATATGTTATTATTTGTACTATAGAGTTGTAATATCCCGATCCAAATATTTTAGATTTCTAGGATATAATGGTGTTTTATATTGAAGATAGTGTCAATTATGGGTATAATATTTTATTCCATGTAAATATCAGAGGATTATATCTTATGTATGGTGGTGTTGATGAATGATATACTAATATTTTATCCTACCAAAAGGATGCAATTTATATATTTATACATGATGACATTAGAACTGTAAATCATATAAGATAAGGTGATGATGACATAGTTTTAGAAGGGGAACAAGGAAATATGTTATGAATGAATCAATTTTATGTTCAGAACTCCTTTATCATAGTAAATTATATTTTTTACTATTATAATAGTGTGATTCAATTTTCAATAGGGTATCCATCATAGAATTTGTTTCTCATTAATTTTGAAAATATTTATTTTCGAGTATACATTACAAAAGTTTTATGAATATAAAAGTAATGAAGCTATAATTCACTATTAGTAGTATGGGGGGAACTAATTTCCTTTCTGTCTTTAATAAGTATATATTAATGGTATGAGGGTAAAATAAAAATTTCCAAATAATTTAATATATATAATAAATTATCTATTTTGAAAAAAGTAATTAGCAGTTTGGAGAATCAAATTTATTCTATAAAAAGGCATATGATTCGAAATTATTATGTGAGTAGTCATAAATTTTATTATTTTCTTGTATTATTTTAAATTTTGTAACTTAATTCACTATTTTTATATTTTTTTTAAATAATGTGATTGAATAAATGGGTTGAAGTCTTTATTTGGTCTACAAAGTCAAATAACACACATATGGCTCTGGTGGAGAAATATAATCCATCAAGTATACTGCTAACTTCTATAGGTTTGCTTCCCATTAATACTAGCCTACCAAATGATAGTATTAGGGTGTCAGGGACATAGTTTAGGATCATGATACCAGTACACATATTGTGCCACCCATACCATTATGAGGGTATTGAAGGGTGACTATTATTGGTATATATGCCATTATGAACACATTATTTATTTAATATTCATAATAAATATTGAATGTGATTTCTTAATGTATACAAATAATCAATGAAAAGAAAAGACATAGAAATATATGATTTTTGGAGGATGAATATTTTAAAAAAATCACGATGTAAGACTATTTTATCATATTGATGAATTATACAAGAGCTATATATGCGCATTTTATGGGTCATATGGATTATAAGGAAACCCCCCTCCCCATCACATATACTGGTTGGAGGATTTTCCCAATCAACTCGATGAATGATATTTTTTATAATCAAATAAATTTAAGTAAAAAAATATTCTTAAATGTTTTAATAATTTAGAATTACAATAAAAAATAGCGTTCTAACAATTTTTATATGTCCCATTTGTAGAAGGTTTTATATTTTTGGGTGGATAAATCCATTTTACTTTAATAAAAGTTGGAAGTCATTAGAAAAATAGAAAATTTTCAAGTATAGATTATTATGTGAGTCAATTTACAAATTAATTTTCCTTTAATAGATGTATGATAAGGTTCCAGAAGATATCTCTAGAGAGTAGTGGATTTCCTTTATGAAAGGGTTGTCTACTAATTCATACAATTTTTTTTACAATGTGATATTATCTTTCTATGAATTGAAAAATCATATTTCGTTCATTCTTAATAATATTAAATATAATGTTAATATAATTTTCTACGGAAAACCGAACAAGTAAAGGGAAGTAGATAATTCCACAATAAAAAATCAAAGAGTTTTGAAAGGAGAAGATCAAGAACCGTAATTACCATATATGTGTTAAATTCAAATTTATTATGATTTTATAATTTTTAATTATCTAGTTTGATGATAATGGTTTTGGGGGTTTTTCATTAGGTTGGGTAAAACAATATATGGTTTTAAGTGGATAAAAAGTCATATATTAATTATATTAATGAATCTACTCTGAGTATAGAGGTAAACTACATAAATTATTTCATGATTTTTCTGAATCACATAATTTATTTAAATTGTTGAATATTTGGAATAAAAATAATTATGAATCAAATTAAAATAACTCAAATACATCATCGATTTTCTAGATTTATTCTATTTCTTAGTTTTGGGTAAATGAGTGTCCTCGTACTGTGAAAATGATGAAATATATTCCATCCTCATATGAGTGCTTAGGAGGTCACTAGAGTCATTAATAACACCACCACCAATGTATCTTTTGTTTTGAAACGTTTTTAAGGGTAAGTGAGAACCCACACAACAAATTTTGATCAAATAGAAAAGGAAAAAACTGACTTATTAAAGAAAATCTTAAATCTATTGGAATCTGTCTCCAAAAATAATTTCCAAGCCAGAAAACTTACATGAGAGTCTAGATAATCATTGAGAATGTATTCAAAATGGCATGCCAAATAGTCTAATGATTTCAATTATTCCTCTTTGTCAATCATCCCCTTGTTGAAGCCTCTGTTCAATATATGATATTTCTTGTCAATCCACTCACATTTCTCCCTCTAAGTATCCACACAGAGAAATCTTCCCACAATTTCATCACCATCTTTCAATGTCACTTTAATCTGTAGAATATCCTCCAGCATCTCTTCCCCCAAGTGCATGAGCATCTCCCCACTCTGGTCATGAACCTCGGTATCCTGTCATTCGGGGTTGTCGGGGGACTCTACCCGTAGAAGCATCCCAAGAGGAAGAGTATCTTCCCTCACCAAGTGTGCATACTCTAGCTGAGAAGGGATCTCTCCCTGCTGATCCATGGTCAACATAGTTGCATCTCTTTGAAGTGGAACCAAAGCATCTATGGTACCCTCTGGCTGAGAAATTTCTTTTTCTAAGGACCCATACCCATCTAAATGGAAACCCTCCACATCACCTACCAGTGATTGGGCCTTCTGTTCATTTGGATTACTTTCTTTTTTGTCTGACCTAGTCTCCATTGGTATAGGTAGGTATGATTAGTTTTTACGTCCCTTTGGTTTCTCCCTCTTGGATAGAATACATCTCCTCGGGTCCATGTTTTCCTTATTTCATTTCTTCCTCCTTGGGATGTGCAGCCCGTTACCACACCCTCTAACGACATTGTCTTCTATGGGTGGTCTTTCTCCATTTGGATCTTCATATGAGGGACAATTGTAAGTCCCTCCATCGACACTGAGGCTGTCAAAGCGATTTATGAAATTGAGACTAAGAGAATTATTTCTTGTCTTGGTCCCCTGTGTGAAAACCCTCTGATCAGAGGCACCATGGAGGTCCTTCAGATCATGGTATTTTCTTCTCTCAATAAGGATCCCTCCATCTGATTTAAATCCACCATACCTGACATGATCAAGATGTGTAGGCACCTGCCTAGACCACAAGACTCCATCCTTGACTATCTCTGTGAAGGTAGGAGGCACCAAAGAACTGGACTCACCCTGGACCAACACTGAAAGTATAGAAATGTCCATATCATGTTTTAACCTTTTGAAAATGCCTTAAACCCTTGGATCCTTATGAATAACCTATGGATTATCACTGATAGGTCCCTTGATGAGGCCAACCATAAGAGGAACCCGATTCTGAGGGGGGTAATGGGGACAACAGCATCCGTCGTGGCCAATGTAACACCAGATGAAAAATGGGACCCCCCAGACGCCCCTAGATCATGCTCCATCAATAAAGGGGGTACGAACGAGCCTCCAGATGATGGAGGACGTCACTTCTTGAAAGGTTAGAAATACCAGAAGCACATAGTGACTTACGATCCGAGCTACTAGAAATTTAACAGTCAAATTTGATGTGGCCTAGATGACAGCATGAACTACAATAGTCGAACCAGTATTCAAAGGCCACTGGTTATTGGTAACAGAATTATTCAACAACCTCTATCCAAAATGATTCCACCAGAGGGTTTGAAAAATCCAATTCCACAAAAATCTATGTATAAATAGGATGGCAAAAGGTGTGATAACACTCATCAAAGGCAAGGAACCTCCCAATGTGGTTTCCCAACATTTTTAGAATAGAAGGATTTTTTAAGGGAAGAGGGAGGTTCGGTAGACTTAATCAAATTGATGCAGAGGGGAGATAGAGATTCTGGTGGAACTCATAACTCCATATGTTAAGGAATAGGGGAGATCTATCATAAGAACACATATATTTTGACCACGCAGAAGCCAAATCATTGGCAGATCCGAAGCGAAGAAGAAAGTGGCCATGATTGAAGATCCCAACCATGACGTAGTTCTTCAGGGACCAGGTGCTATTTATGAACCAGTCGAAGTATTCAAGGGATGGAAGATGATGGCCAAAGTGCGTGACAAGGGATAGTCCATGGAGCAATGAAGCTTCTGAGAACACCTAGAGAGAAATAGGAAGTGATAGTTCACCATTATAGAGGTAAGGGTCTTTCAAGCTAATGAGAATATGGGGGAAATAAGGGAGAGAGGTTGGATCGATGAGAGGGGAGAACATCGATGAGGGGAAGGATTTAGATGAGGTTACACTTTCCACCACCTAAAGGGTGAGCATTTCACCTAGGGTTCCATACAGGAGCTCAGTTCCATGGGGGAGAAATTCTAAAAAAATCTTAATCTCTCATTAATCACTATGATGAATTCTCTTATCATAGTCCATATTAGAATAGATAGTTTTCTTTAGGAATGGTGGAATAGAAAAAATAATTTTACCATGCAATCCAAATTTTTCCTTTGAAATTAACGTATTCATGTTCCAAAAAAACATGAATTTTTTTTGTGAGATTTATAAAGATAGATTCAATAGAATTTATGTGTTAGATCCCCTTAGGCACAATAAGAGGTGAGGTAAATTAGGGTTCACCAAATTTAAAACCTTTTTAACCTCTTTACGGATATGGATTTACGAATCTTTTTTTAACATATGCAGAAATATTTTTCATCCATTCTATTAGACCTCAACCACACTGAATAGACATAAAATATAGAGATTCAATCTATGTAGGCACACATTGATATTTTACATGGTTCACCCACCCATTTCTACTTCAATGAGAATTCTATCGACATTGTGTTGATGCAACAACTAACAATTAGGCCCACTAATTTTGATAGTTATATGATTGTGCTCACTCCATGTCTGGGATCAATTCTCTTCCCAGGTTTTAGGTTGGGTCACTAACACCCAAGGCACACTTCATTTCATCTTTCTTTTTGAAATGCTCTAGGGTAGGATACCATGATCTCACATACCTTTATTCCTCTTTTAATCACTAATATAGGTAAATAACGTCAATATAATTTATTTATTTGTCGGAACATTTATAATAATTAACTGGGTTATGAGTATCCTCAAATATATAAAGTTACACAGTTGAAATCCTCATTCTTTCTTTAGAAATTTGTTATAAATCACTATTTAATGTTTCTTCTTTATTTCATAAGTCCAGAAGAGTTATGTTGGAAAAAAAATCCAACAAGGTATCATTTATGAATTTTTAAGGTGATTGTGTTTATTTACAAAGTGGGCCTCCATTTTGTGTTTGATGATGAAGCAGACCACGATATTCATTTTGCTGACAAAGGGGGATTACATGGTGAGTTATAGAGTTCCAGAGATGTTGTTGACAATACATGATTGAACGAAGAACCTTGAAAAATTAATTTATTATTTGGAGGCAGTAAAAAATAGTAGATAAAATGTGGCATCATTTTCCGGTGTTTGCAAAAAAATTTGGGCCTAAAAATCGACAATTAGATAAAAGTGTTTTTCGAAAAGGGACTCACACACCAGTGTCTTGGTGGATTGGAAACATGAGCACCATATTTTTTTAGGATCAAAACATCATAATATTTAAAAGGAAATAGGGGCACCCTAGTTTTAGTTTGGGTGCGAAAGGTGACTTGGGCGACAGAGAAAAGGGCAGTTGGACTTGCGCAACGGGAGGAGGCTTGAACACCGGCACTCAGGGTGCCCAAAATGCCTATAAATAGAGGGCTAACCATTCTCATTTAGTGTGAAGCTCAAAACTTATAGAACATTTTAGCTCCATCCGCGTAGGTGGTTTTTGGGCACAAGTGGTTGTGTGGGCATGCAAGTATATGTTTGTTCAGAAGAAGCGCACCAGTTGATAGTTCATTACCAATATTGGTTTGGGAGTAAAAGGGTGTGAGTCTCCCAAGTTCTGTGTTGGTTAAGGGAGTGTCGTGAAAGTGGTTAGGTGACACTTATGTGCCAGGCTTGGAGAAGCACACAAAAGAATAGAGATGTGCCCCAGGCTTAGAGAAACACACCAGTTATTTTAGGGCTATGTGAAAGTTAGAATATTTCTCGGTACCTCCAGTTCAAAGTGAGATTCATCTGTGGGTGAAAGTTGGACGTCAATAGAGCATATAAATGTAGAAAAATATGCATTAATTTGTGATAATTAAGGTACCTATGAGTCCTTAAATTGTGAGTGGATCTTCTAATGAAGTAGTGAGCACACTTCAGTTGATAGAAAAATGAGAATTCATATTATAAGTGGTTGTAAACTAAAAGGGATAGTGAGTCCGCTCTAGAATTTGTAAACAACAGTGCCCTTTTAGTGGATTTGGCACTTCATCACATTGCTAGTGTATGCTCCTTGGATGTAGCCCAGTGAAGGTGAACCAAGTTAATTTTTTTGTTCCATGTGCATGATTTAATTTATGTTTATACTTTTCTATAGGAATGAAAGAGAATAGAGTTTTTATTAATAGTGAAACAAGATCAATATGGGAAGTTGTTTTAATTTTTCATACCCTGACTCACCCCCAGGGTATCTAACCATGTGGACCAAACAATTGGTATTAGAGAAAAAGTTTAATATCAATGGTTCTATCTCAAATAGAGGTCACCAATAATAATGGGATTTCGATCATTGACGGAAACATTTTTTAGCTATGGAAGAATAAGATGCAACACTACTTTTGATCATTGGGAATGGATTGGTTCATAGCCACAATGAATGGTATAACATCTGATATTAATAGTGGTGCATTATTGGAATCCAAGCAAAGATAATTGGATGGTGAGACCAAGGGAATCAATGATTTAGGGGGATCTGTATCCAATGCTATCCATATGAAGGTGATGTCATGAAAAAACTCACATCCCATGATGGAAAAGCTATTGAATATATATTAATGAGATACAAAGGTTAGAAAAGAAAAGCTATAATTGTTTTGGAACAAGTATGAATATTTTAGAATGATCCCGAATGAGTCTGTTTATGCACTATTTGATATGGGTCAATGTGGTTGTAGAATACATGTGAGGTCTTAGTGAAGTCATTGAAGACATAAAGATTATGAAGCTCATCTTAAGGAAACATCCACCTCGCTTTAATATAAAGGTTTCAGTATTATAAGACAATGATCAAGAATATTTGACACTGCATAACATGCATAGTACCCTCATAGCATATGAAATACAAAATGCTGAAAATGATGTTGTGGAAAAGGGGAAATCCAATGATGTGAAATTTAATGCCATGAAGAAGCTAACTATTGAAGACCCCGAGGAATAAGAAGAGACAAATGATGTGATGTCATTCCTCTCCTCCAACCTTCAAAAAGGAAAAATGGAAAGTTTAAAGGGAAAATTCAAATTGAATTTTTTTGATGTGGAATGATTGGACATCTTGTGGCAATGTTCCCCAAAACATTCCAAGAAGATGATGTTGTCGATGAATCTGAAATTCCCAAGAAGAATTATTCAGCCTATGTGAAAGGAAAGAAATAGTTTAAGAAAATTTTCTTTAAAAATAAAAACATTCTTTCAAAAGAATGTGACAGTTCAGATGAGTCTGAGGTTGAGGAGGTCAAAGAGATAAAAAAAATACAGTGATCATGGAGAGAATACTATGGTGGTAGTTGTTAGTAGTTCTAATAAACATGATGAAACCGAATTTGATGATGAAGAAGATGAAGTTGAAGGAAGAGTTGACATGGAAACTGAATTAGAATAAGCTTTGGAAGAGATTGATTTTTGTAGAGAAAAAAATAAAGAAATCCAAAATGGTGGTACATGATGCCAAACTCTACATGCAACAGTAGTAATAAGAGAAGTCTGAGATAGTAAAAGAAATAGAAAAACTTACGTCATCCAAGCTGAAGAGCTCAGAAAAGGATGATCAAAATAAGATCAATATTTAAGAAAAGAAAAGTGAGATCAATGGATTGAATTTCAAAGTGAAGGATCAAGTCAAGTGTATTGAAGAACTTGAATAAGAAGTCATCAGTATGAAACAAAAAATGAAGAATCAAGAAAAACTATTAACCCAAAATGTGGCATCGGGAAAGAAAATCATTCAAAAGACTCAAAATATGAAAAAGGAGCCTAGCAGTTTAGTAGGAAAGAATCAGAAATCGAGCTTAGATGTTAAGGATGATTTTGGGCTTGATCATAAACAGAAAGAAGTCAGGGTTGAGTTCAGACCACAAACAGTCATTCCGAAAATGAAAATATATGTGGGTACATGGAAGAATCATAAAATTCAAAGAACCTAAGGAACAACTAGAAGTACAGAAGTGACATGTAGGAATTCACCTTTTAGTAGGTGTTATTGCTATGGAAAGATGGGACACTCACAAAATTTTGGTTCAAGAGCCAGAAGATGCCGAAGGTGACAAGAGAAATAGTGGAAGCCAAATAGAGCTTGATATAATAGAACATCCTTTGAGGGAAATTTCTTTTTGTGTGGAGGATTTGGGCACATGGTCAGATATTGTACATTGACCATGTACCAGAATGTGCCAATGCATAATCAAAGTATTCGTAAGCAGTAAGTCAACAAACCAACAGGTGAGTTAAAAATTCAAAATTGATTTGAAGCTCTGCTGGACGAAGCTGGGCCATCACACTCCATGTAAGATCATGTTTTTCAAACTACACCAAGTGTGTTGTCAAAGACATGGATTAGAAAGAAAAATGATGAGAAAGCAGTGGTGGTAGAAATTTCCCTTAAATCATTAGACTGTTCTGGTGTATGGATCCATAATAGAAGTTTCACATCTCAGATGATAGGTAATAAGGATATTTTCATAGGCATAAAATATGATGAAGAATGAGTTGTCATGTTTTGAAATGATGAATTCTTGAAGATTATTGGGTCAATAAAGGCTAGATTTGGGGGGGTAAAAGATGAGACATGCTGATGTTTTAGTTGTAGAAGGTCTCAGTCACAATTTTCTTAGCATCAGCCAACTATGTGACTCAGCGAATTCTATAGTGTCTACTAAGAAGAAGTGTATCATCAAAGGAAGATATGGTGTAGTGGTTCAATAGAGAAAAATGACAAAGTAAAATCTCTACCTTGTTGGTAGAGAAGAAGATATTTGTTTCCTACCTAGAGAAGAAGAAAACAAGTTGTTCCATAAACGACTTGGTCATATTTGTCCACCATCCCTAGAAGATCTGATAAAATGTGAAGTATTAAGAGACATCTCTAAGATATAATGTGATTGTACTCATACATGTGATTCTTGTCAAAATGGTAAAATAATTAGAAAAACATGCAAGGCTAAAGAAATGAAGTCAACAAGAGTGTTGGAATTGGTGCATGATGATGTTTTTTGACCTATCTCACCAAGGGCCATTGACGGGAAGAGATATTATGTTTTTTTCATTGATGACTATATCATAATGGCATGGGTATTTGTCATTTACCACATGTACGATGTGTTCAGTTGCCTAAAACTGTATTACAGAGAATATGAAAGGATGCTTGGGCAGAAAATTTTGAGGATTCATACTGAAAATGGTATATAATTCACAATCATTCAGGTGGCAGATTATCTCTATAAACAAGGGATAAGGTATCATTTTTCTTTAGTGAGAACTCCACAACAGAATGGAGTGGTTAAAATGAGAAATAGGATCGTCAACAATATGTCCATAATTATTCTCATTGAAAGGGGCCTTTGAGAGAAAATATGGAAGGAAGCCATTTTGACATCGTCCAACATTAATAATAGAAATATGTTGTGTATGAAGGAATAAAAGGCTAGATATGAGATGTGGTATGGAAAGATACCAATAGTGAAATACTTTCAAATATTTAGAAGTAAGTACTTCATTATCAAAAAATAAAAACATAGGAAATTTGAGTCACATGGGGATGAGGGAATATTCCATGGATACTCAAGAAAAAAGCATACAAATGCTTCAAAAAGAGGTTAGGAAAAGTAGTTGGGATCAATAATGTCACTATTGTAGAAAATGAAGATAATAATCAACATCATGGAGAAAATTTGTTAATGAATGTGATGAAGTGGAAAGAAACATAGAGGGAGAAGATGTAGAGGATGATGACTCAGAAGAAGATATTGATGATGAAAAGGAAGAATTCAAGTATATATCTTCAAATAAGTCAAAGAGTTAAGCTGAAATTGACATGCATAATGTCATTGGTGATCAGATAGTGCCAGTTCCGACAAGTGGAATGGAGTCACTACAGCATACATCTCTTTTATATCAAGTTGAAACTAAATATTTTGTTGATGCAGCTGAAGATGAAAGGTGGGTTCAGGCAATGAATGACGAACTAGACAAGATTGAGAAGAATTAGACTTGGGATATTTTTTCGAGGCCAGTAGATAAGAATTTCATTGGGACTAAATGGGTCTTTCCCAACAATATGAATGAATATGGAACAATTATTTAAAACAAAGAATGACTAGTGTGCAAAGGATTCACCCATATAGAGGGTATAGATGTTGATGATACATTTGCACCAGTTTTAAGGATGGAGACAATCATATTATTCCTATCCATTATAGTGAAATGAAAGTTTAGAGTGTTCCAGGTGGACGTAAAATCTGCATTTTTGAATGGGGTTTTAGAAGAAGAATTTTATATTGAGCAGCTAGATTGTTTTATCATTCTAGAAGATGAGAACAAAGTTTTTCTGTTAAGAAATTCACTATATGTGTTAAAACAAGAACCAAGAGCATGGTACTCAAGGCTTGATCAGTATATGAAGATTCTTGGTTTTCAAAATAGTGGGGTTTATTATAATCTCTATTTAAACAAAGATAGAAATCAAAGGATGATAGTGCTATTTTATGTCGATGACATAATATTTTTTGGATTAGATAAAGAAAAGTGTATATAATTTTATGAATTCATGAAAAATTTGTTTGAAATGTAAATGATTGGTGAGACGAAATTTTTCCTTGGTTTACAGGTAACACAAGGAAGGAATGGAACATTTTCTCTTGGTCCAAATATTCCAAGGTGGCTCTGATGAAATTTGGGTTGGAAAATTTCAAGGAAATGAAACTCTGGTTCCTACCCAGATGAGACTGTCAAAAGATGATGAAGGCAAGGTGGTTAATATCACAAAATATAGGAAATTTATTGGAAGTTTACTGTACTTGACCACTATAAGGCATGACATTGTATTCGCCACATTCCAAGTAGTGAGATAACATAATAATACCAAATAAATCAACATTCTTTCAGTGAAAATAATACTTCAATATATCAAGGACATAATGGATTTCGGCATGGTATATATTGAAAAATCTTAGTCAGAGTTATTGGGATATACTGAGGCAGATTGGGCTGGTTCAGCAGATGACAAGAAATCAATGTCAGGAGGTGAATTCTATCTTAATGGACTGTGTATTTCTTATATAATCAAGAAGCAATATTGCCTTTCATTAAGCACCATGCAAGCTGAGTATATTGCAACCTCTCAAGAATCCTCACAATTATTGTGGATGAAGCAACATATTGATGATATGGGAGTTGAAGTGATGTGTCTGATCAAAATCTAGTGTGATAACTCAAGTTCTAAAAATCATAGCAAAAATCAAGTCCATCACTCAGGGAAAAATCACATTGAGATAAAATATCATTTTATCAAGGAAAAAGTGGAGCAAGGGCTAGTGAAGTTGGAGTATGTTCCTACATAGCTACCAGTTGGGGACATTATAACAAAGGCCTTACCCAAGGGTGCATTTGAGAGGAATCGACTGGCATTGGGAGTCTAGTCAACTAAGCTGTGGTTTCCTTATGGTACCAAACTGTTTTATTCACTCTGTTACAGACTAAAAAAGAGTGACATTTGGGTTCATTGACAAAGGGGGAGAAAGAGTGACTTCTAAAGGGGGAGAAACTGTAGCTAAATAAGGGAGAGAATTACTTTTTAAAAAATGTAGCTAATTATGGGAGATAATTTCTTTTCAAAGACATGGGTAGAAAATGATAGGTGTTTCAGTGAGATAGGGGGAAAATCAAGATAGGTGGAGAAGCTGATAGGGTTAGATGTGATCATCCAGAACTTATCTTGGACAACAAAAGAACCCATTAAGTGAATAATAAGAGTATTAAATACAATGATGCTAGAAGTGATCAATCAAAGAATAGATATCACAACAGTTAAGGATAATTATAAAAGTATAAAAGAGGAGTTGGAATGGTGTCAGAAGTTTTCTAGCGATAAATAATTAGTATCAGTTTAGATATTGGTATCAGTTTGGTGTTAACAATTGGTGTCAAAAATGAAGTGATCCATTGATTAACATTTCATTTACTCTTGTTTCTCAGGCCTGTCATTGCTCATGTTGTCTTAGAGTATGTGTTGATGAAATCCTTGATCACTCTCAAGATTGTAAGAGGCGAATGAAGGATGAAGATGGAAAGAGATTTAACAAGGTATCATTTTATGATAAGAGTTATCAAAAAACACAAAGGGGAAGATTGTTGAAAAAAGTACCTCTGGGTATCATGGAAGTATTTTTGAGGTGATTGTGTTTGTTTGCAAAGAAGGCCTCCATGTTGTGTTTGTTGATGAAGTAGACCATGATGTTCATTTTGCTAATAAAGGTGGTTTAGATGCTGATTTCTTGAGTTTAAGAGACATTTTTTACAATCCATGATTGAAGGAAGGACCTAGAAAAAGGAATAGATGATGTGGAGGCATTACAAAAACAAAAGATACAAGGTGGCATCATTTTCCAGTGTTTGCAAAAAAAAATTGAGCCTCAAAATTGACAAATAGAGAAAAGTGTTTTTGAAAAAGGATCTTGCGTGCCATTGTATTGGAGGATTGGAAACTTGCACTCCATATGTTTTTCAGGATCAAAACATCAAAATATGAAAAATGAAAAAGGCCCCCCAGGTTTTCTTTTGGGCGTGAAAGGTGACTAGGATGATAGAGACATGGGCTGTTGGACTTGGTGCTGGGAGGAGGCTTGTGCACCAATGCTCAGGGTGCTCCCAATGCCTATAAATAAAGGGATACCCATGATCATTTAGTTTGAAGCTCAACACTTAGAGAAAAATCAATCTCCAGTCGCGTAGGTGGTTTGGGCATGAAAGTGGTGGTGTGGGCGCACAAGTATAAGGTTATTCAGAAGAAGTGCGTTGGTTGATAGTTGTGTGTAAATATTGGTTTCAGAGTAAAAGGGTATGATTTTCCCATGTTATGAGTTGGTGAAGGGAGTGAAACACAAGTGGTTAGGTGACACTTGCGCGCCACACTTGGAGAAGCATTCCAAATCATAGAGAAGCGTGTCGGGCATAGAGAAGCACACCAATCATTTTCGGGCCGTGTGAAAGTTAGATGATTGTCGGATACCTCTGGTGAAAAGTGAGATTCATTTGTGGGTGAAACTTGTATGTTAATAGAGCATCTACATATAGAGAAAGATGAATTAATTTATGATAATGAGGGGACCCACAATCCTTTAAACTGTGAGTGGATCTTCTGAAGAAGCAGTGAGTACACTTCAGTTGAGAGAGGAGTGAGCTTTCATATTGTGAGTTGTTTCTAAAACTAGAAGGATAGTGAGTCCACTCCGAACTTTGTAAATAGTAGTGCGCTTTTATATTATTTGGTATATCAGTGAATCACTGGTGTATACTCCTTGTAAGTATCCCATTGAGGGTGATCCAAGTAAAAACTGGTATGTTCTCTGCTTGATTTAATTTCTATTTATAATTTTCTATATGAACAATAGAGAAGAGATTTTTTCTTAACAGCGAAACATGATCTATTTGGGAAGTTGTTTTATCCTGTCATACCCAGATTCACTTCCATCTTTGGGTATCTAACAATGTGGACCTAACAAGTTCCTTGTTCTTTGTTTCACATTAATAAATTCTTATCCTTTCTATGTGTGTAGTTCTTCATGAAATCATCTATTTCTATTCCTATTTTATGATCAAGAATGTTTTATTCAAACACACAACATGGTCAAACTATTATTCTTCTTCTTTATGGTGTTTTGATTAATACATACAGCTCTTCAACTTCTTAGAATTCAAATATTTATGTTTAGTAAAAGTTTATATTTGTTTCTTGATACCATGCTCTTCAGTAGAACACAAAAGGGTGTTCTTTATTTTCAGTTTGAGATTAACACATTGATCGTAACATGGTATTTTTTTATTTATGGGTTACATTCCATATATCAAAATATTCATTTAGGATTATTTTGAACACATTTATCTTCTCAAATCATTTCATTCCCCAAACTAGAAAAACACCTTAGAAAATTCCACCATTATTTTTCTTGGTGTACTATATAAAAGAACTATAAATCTTCCATATATGTGATCTCCCATCACATTATGATTTTAAAAATGATATTATAACACTCCCATACATGTTGTTGATTTATTTTTGGATAGTTTCCTACTTGTTTCGTAAAACTCTTCACTAAATCATGAATAATATTTATATTAATTCACTATATCTTAATAAAATATCCATTCTTTTTTCACTAGAATCAAGGATCCCATTTAAAGTTCAATTATTTTCGAAGTATTCATGAAACATTCATGTTGAGCATGGAGTTATTTTGAAAATGTACAACGTTACAAGAAAATACATTTTAAGATTTACCAATGCTATTAAGAAATCCTATATGTTGATACATTCACTCACAAAGATCATGGGTTTTGAAAATGCTTGTTTGAATACCCATACATAGTGGCTAACATAGTTTAAATACATTAAATTGATGAATCCAATGCATGACCATCAATACCCAAGGTCAATTCCTATATATCTAAATATGAATATGTGAAATTCTATATGTGGGGAAACACATGTGTAAATCCATTACCTTTTGTAAATGGGTAAGAAACATTTTCTTGGGCCCCCAAATTGTATTATATAGAACCTCTATGTAGACAGATTTTATTATGTGGGAAATCTAATATGTGGGTAGTTAGGAAGATTTTAAAAAAATATTGTGTTCATATATAACTTCTAGGAATTCATTTCCATCTATTTCCCATGAATTTCCACTATCATGGATCTTCCCATTAACTTATTCAAGTGCTGTCACATGGCCTTCTTCAAACAAAAAAACATTATATATTCATGAAAATATCTACACATCACTTTACCCTCTATATCTTTTTTTCAAAAAATATAAAAATAGATGAATGAAGATCCATATTTCAACAACTCCAAACAACACCATTCCCACTTTTTCATCATATTAAAATAACACATAGAGGTGTCCCGTGATCTCCTCATATTTACAAAAACCCACATTTGGAAAAGTTCACACTTCTTATCAATAAATCCAACATAACCCAAGAGGTTTCCAAAAACCTTCCACACTATATTTTATGGAAAATAATCTTTCCACACAAAATATCACCCCTTTTAAAATGAAATTAATTGGGAAAAAATGAGTAGATCTGATCATTTATTTTTCTTCCCCTTATGGTGTGCTCAGATCTAATCCCCCTTCATAATGGGGTTATCCTCCTCATCACATAATCCAAAATTGAATGTGGGATAACTCCTAAGATTTGTTAACATTTTAAGTTAATGATAGCTTACTCTACCCCTTTTTTAGTGTCGATCTACCTCATTTCGGCATCATCTTTTTCTACACATTAATGTATGTGATGAAAATTCAACATATCTCAGCTCTCCCTTCTTCCTAGAGGGGTTCCTCATGAGATTCTTTACTATGTATGAGGATGGGTAGATTACTATTATTTCCAATATATACTTATGTCAAGACACTTTAACCATGGTATATTTGTTCCAATTTTGAATCTAAATTTTCATATTGGAAAACCAAATTCTATAATTTTCTATTCTTATATAGTTCCACTTACCCTAGAAAATTAATGAGTGAATTTAGCACTTCAATTTTTTTGAAACAAATAAATACTCAAACGATACTAGTAATGATCTCAATGTGGGAAATAAGTATTTTTTACAAAAATAATATCCATGGCACTCATAATTACAATAAAAATTATAGTACCTCCAAATTTTAATTTCCCAGATTAATATCAAAATGTGATCTTCATCACACTTTCACACCAAATTGTTAGTGTATTATCATTTAACATATTGAGTGTGATAAATACCACTTGAAAAATAAATTGATACTACTTATTAAAAAAAATAAAATATTTATACCACTTTAAGACCATGCTTTCAACTATTCATAGGCTTCATCCTTATGAAAATGATGCTTACTGGCCTTGAAAATTTTCCTTCAGACTCACCCTGAATTTCAAATTCAAATCTTGCACAAATTATTCAATATTACTTTAACTTGGGGGGTTCCTCTTATTGGTAAAATCATCATTATATTGGTATAAATTGGTATATTTTACATAGTAGATAGCTGATACCACTTGTTATATCTTAAATAATAATAAATTATAAAAATTGAAACAATTACAGTGCTAATTTCATGTGTGCCCTATTCCCTTTAGTGGTTTTTTAAACCTAATTTAGGATATAATACCACTTTAATTTACTTATATTCTTATTTATTCTATTTATAATCTTAAATATGGATTTGATTCCTCTTTCATCTTCATTTTTGGATCCTTTAACTATTTATACTATTGTATCGAACGAGCAATTCTCGTACTCCAAATTTTAAATTTCATTCCCAAATGAAAATTATAGGTGTATACGATGAGTGAAACCAGTTTTCGTAACCCTTTTAGATAATTAGGTTCAATATTGAATTAATTTTTAATCTTTATTCCAATTGATACTAGTAATACTATTGAATTTATCATGTTTCATGGACTTTCTTACACCAACCAAATCATCATTTAGGCTATCAAAAATGTTATTTTTAGCCACACATAACCCATGGATCATATATACCTCATATTACTATGCATATTTTGATACCAAATATTAGTAAACATTGATTACATGGGTAGAGGGGAACCTCTTATTTTTTGGGTTGTGGATTTGGGTTTTCCATGATACTTCATCTTGTAACTCATCACTTTCAATTTACCTTTTTGAGTTTAGAAAAGTAACATGACCATATCTACTATATATCACTCTTGAAAATATATTTTAGTCATATTTATTAACCTCTTGTAAAAATATTATCATATGTGATATCACTTAGACACATTTCTTCTTGTAAATGAGATTTACCAATCTTCTTTGGTTTGGGATTTTCAAAAAAATTGTGAATTGTTTCCAATAAAATAAATATCTCCAAGTATCTAATATTTCAGGCATCACTATTTAGGATTCACTCTAAATTGAATTAATATTCTCATGATCTCCAAATGTTTAATTTTAGTGGTTATTTGGAGACCACATAGGCATACATATTTCTTAGTGGTCGTAAGTTACTTATTGGACTCTATATTTTTCCTTGGTGTAATATACTTTGTTTCATTGGGATTTTAATTTTCTTTAGGTCCCATATCACAACCTTATCTCCCTTATGTACTTTTATTAGAAAGAAGTTTCTATTTCATCACATATAATATTTTATTTTCCACACCTTCTTTATTCCTTGTTCATACTTGAATTTTCTTTTATAAATTTTCAAATTTTAATTTTAATTCATATTATCATTTTATATGAGGTTTTTTCTTTTCAAAACAACTTAAAATACATTATTTTTACTACATTTTATTCTGTCCCTTCATGGATACCATTGGTTCAGTAAAAAAATTCGAATTTATTTTCAAGATAAAAACAACATAGTGATCTTCTTCAACCTTTCCTTGAAATTTCTTTCCAAATGGGATAGATTTAGGTTCAAATTAAGGCTGGTTTCCCCTTTTAATTAAACTAATATCCCCAAGAATTTATAATAAAGACACAATTATTATCATTAGAAATATTGGGATAGTTATTATAGCTCTTCTATTGGGTATGGGATATCATTTTCTCATACATACCACCAAATTAAAAACATTCTATGTACTACAATACCTCATAATAGAAACTAGGTATGTGTCTATGAATCCCAAAAAAGGATAACATGTTTTCATATATTCTTGGAGTGTTAATATATTTTTCCCTTTCCTCTTCTAGGGACATTATTAATTTTTTTCCAATACATATATAATTTTCTCACTTTTTGGCGTCTTCTACACCTATATTATTTACATGCTTTAGATATTACATGGAAGTTAAATTATTTTACATGAGTATTCCTCCTCTTCCAACTTCAAAATTCTCATTCTCTTTAATTAAATATATGAATCATGATACTTACATTTCATGAATATATATTTTTGTATTTTAATACATTATTAATGTAGGGGTTAAGAATGCCCTTTGGGTATAATAACAAGTAGAGTAGGGTGACGTGACTTGTTAGCTTGGGAAAGTTTCATAAAAATGGTATCACATCCTTGTTTATTGAAAAGTGTCTAGTTTATTTAGAATTACAACTTTTAAATTTGGTATGAGACATGTTATTTTGGATATAGTGGATTCGGTACTCTAATGGAGTGTATGAGGGGGTGTCTTGATAACCTGTCCTCAGCATGAATATTAAGTTACCACATGTCATTAGGGTTAAGTCCATATTATTTATTCTAGAACTGAATTTTTTAGTTTATTTTTATATGTAAAGATTATATTTGAATCCTTCATGATATTTTCATGAGATTTTTGAGGTTCATCGAATTTTGGGGTGAAATTAGAAGTGGAACCAGAACTGAAAAGTTCTCCAAATTGGTCTATAAACAATTTAGATACCATGTCAATGGTTCTATGAGATTATTATCAGCTACCATGTGCTTGGATAATAGCCTGAAAAAATGTCTGGTTAAACCATGCATAGTTGTGCATCCCACTTAGAATTGTAATTTTGATCCATATTTGTTTCGAATAACTCCAAAAGTTGTTTGCACTCATTTTATATGAATTCCACATTGTTTTGATGGAATTTTGGAGATATTTGAAATGGATTTTTTTAAGCTTGATATTATGGATTATTTTGATTTGTGTGAATTAAATTTTTTGATGAATGTCTAGGGTGAAAAGGGGTAACATAATAACATTTTGAATTTACAAATGGTTTTTGGTGTAATTTTTTTAAAAGGATATCTTTGATTTACACTAAGTGATTCATGAAGTAGTTTACATTATCATGGTAATTGAAAAAATGTTTTGGAATAAAAAGGGATTATTTTTTAAATGATTTTAATTTTTCACATAAGAAAATTAAAATTTAATATTTTTAGGGAATTCTCAAAATTGTTTCAATTTGTAAAATAATGATGCTGTGAATTTTTTTATAGAAGAAAATAGGGTGTTTTTTTTATTTAAATGGGTTGTAGGTGAATTATTAATAAAGTCATCCCATTGATTTGAAGAATGATTCGAAATTATAATATGGATCTTTTTATATATGGGTTTTATCTAAGTTTTTTTAAAGTAAAAGTTGTATTGGGATATGGGAATAATATTTTTTATTTTGGAGGTGTCACGTCATTAGATTTATCCCTTGGTTGTGATGGAAAAATTTTGGTTTGAGATGAGAGCTATGAATTTTTTTGATTTATTTCATGTTTTAATTAGTGTATTCCCCCAATAAGTGTCCAAAAAGAAGAAAGAATTATTTTCTTCAAGGATGATATTTATAATGAATTATCTCATCAATTATAATAGATCGTTCTAGTCTTTAACTCTAACCAAAATCTTTATAGAGTGGTGGATTTGGAACACTATATTCTCTTAAAAAACATTTTGGTATTTCATCAATTTTTTATTATTTTATTCTATGTAAATTAAAAATTACTCTTCGAAATCTTTACTTATAGAAGATGGTATTTTTCTTGACATTAAATTCATGTTGCGGCTTTTCTATTACATTTTTTCACATTTTGGGAAGAATGATTCGTTTTTTTGGTATTGAGTGTGGTTTTTACTCCCATAATAGTTGTTTTAGTTTTTCCACATTATGGATTTTGGATGATTATGGTTTTGATTTTATTTGATTAGATGTTTTCTTTTGTGCCACCATATTATGTATTGGACGTTGGTTGTTTTTTGTTATTCACAATTTTTTTTGGAATTCAGTTCATTGAGGTTTATATGTTTAGCAGTGGTAATGAAGATGATTCATTCTCATTGGATGTTGCATGGGAAACCTTGAGGTATATGATATGGTAACATATTCTAGTGTTTCTTTTTAGTAATCACCTGAGGGTGGTGCTTTTATTCTTGGTATCATTGTGAGGTGATGTCCCATGGTTATGCTCTTTATTTACCAATGTGGGGTGTGATTATTTGGGGCTATAAACCATGTTGGTTTAATGAGGATTTTTTATGGTTTATTTTCTCATTCTATTTTAATTTATATGTTGTTATTGGTTAGTGATAAGTTTATTTTGTGTATTTTATTTATTTTCAGAGTTTTATTTCTAGAAAGTTCAATTAGGTCTCTATCAAATGCTTCATTTTAGTTAGTGGATGGTTTCCCTTTTTCTTAGGTGTTTTAAATAGGATGTGGTTCCCCTATTGTGGCTCTTATTTTTTTATAATTACTCATTTGTATAACAATGTTATATGAATTATAAATAGTGGGGATAACTATGATAAGTCTCCATTCATTTTTAGCTTTAGGTTTAGGGGTTTGTCTTAATCAGTCCATGAAGATGTTTGGAGTTGTTTTTAGGATTTTAATTGAATATATTTAATGATGGATAATTTTTTATGTTTGATCATTTCTAGATTAATTTTAAAAATATCCCCAACCCACCCACTTCTTTAATGAGGCCTTCTAGTCTTGAGTATTTTCAGATTTAATTTTTTGACGAAGGACTTTTTGGGGGTAGAAATGGTATAGTGAGGGAGAATTGTAAAAACCCTAGGTTAATATTTTTATTAATTTTAAATAATTTTGGACTATTATTGAGTCATTAGGAGTTTCTTAGGGATTATTTCCCTTTTCTAAAATTTCTTAATGTTTTTACCTCTCACGTTTATCTCACTTCTAGTAAAAATCGTGCATTAATCATACATTTTATGTATCAGACATGATATCATGATTTATCATTGTTGGGGAATGTTTTTACAAGACATGTGATGTATTATAGAAAAACACGTGAACCATTTATATTTTTAAGGGGACTTACAGGGTTGGAACCAATATAGGAGTGATCATGTGGGTATTATAATGACCCAATATTTTTATACATATATATCATGTCCTTTTATAAGGTTATTCTATACAATTCAAAAATACATGATCGAGGACTGTAATGGTTTAGTTTCATCCTAAAATAAATATTAAATATTATTATTTAATTAAATATCTTCAACATCTACCATAAATATACTCCCCTTTTTACTTTTCATAAACATACCCTACTTAAATACTTTCATCATAACACGGGGAAAGGAAAAATAACAAAGGGTATGATTAGATAATTAATATGGTTAAGGATAAGAGATGTAATTATATGATCATATGAAAGAATAATAAATAAATGAGGGTATGATATCCTGATCATAACATACAAATTTTACACTAAGACTATCGTAGATCATAAACATGAGTTATAGAAAAATGGATTATCATTCCAAAATAAAATTTTCATAAGAGTGTAAAATACTCAAATTGAATAACCATATTCTCATTTCATAAAGGTTAGGATAAAGAATAGGCATTTAAATCTTTTAATTTTTAATTTCTAAATATTAAGACCATAAAACATATTATATCAAGTCTAATATCATATTTCTAATTTTTGATCAAGCCCATTGTCCCTTTTCCCTATGTGGATGCCCTATATCTCAATGTGGACCAAGCCTTCTGCCATATTTCACATTATTATCTCATGAGATTTAATTATTTACCCAATTAATTGTATGTATATATAGGGAAAACCTATCAAACAATTAATATCATATATATGTGTTCCACAATATCACAAAAAATTAATCATATCATAAATCTGAAAATAAATAGGTTTCAAACACAATTCATCACATCATAACTCGTGGAAAAGGAATAGGTTTCATAAAAATATCATAATCAGAATCATAAATAATTCCAATAAATAATAGGAATGGTATCCTTGGATATTATCCCCATTAAATCATATGTAACCTCAAAGTATTTAATCTTATATAGAAAAATATTTTGAAAGATCACTTGGGACATTTCTTGAGGAAAAGAGACATTCCAATTTTAAAATCACATTTAAGAACTAAAAAATTATAATTTTTTTTTTATTAAAATATAACCTTATAAACTTATAAATTACTCATTAAATCATTTATCTGACATTATGGTGGAAAATTAATATAGTGTTGTGCAAGTTTAAAAACAAATATTCCTTTTACATTTTTGGTAAAAAATCAATATCACCTTATTCATAAAATGAAAAGAATATTCCTTTAAATTTTTTTATAAAAATTAATACAACGGTAAAAAAATTAAACTATCATTATATAATAGTAAAATATTTATTTAAATTTTTTTTTAAAAAACATGGACACGGAAGAAAAATAATTTTTGACTCAAGAGATAAATAAAGTATATTTTCCTTAAAAAACATATTTGGTATCATAAGTAATTAAGGAGATGAAAATGATATAAGGACATTTATTCTCAATAAATAACCGTAGGATAATAATATTCATGTGTTTATTGGTATATAGATAATAATATATCATCATCAGAAACTAAATAATAAACAATTGGGATAAACAATGCGATTATAACATAAAACCCTTAACAATTTGGTAACCTTTTAATTCATAATGACCCATGAAAGAAAGAAACATATCTGGATATATAAATAGGAAAAATAAAATTATAATAATAACCATAAAATATTTTATTGGATATCATATATAGTATATAAAAGTAAGAATTGATGAATATAACATATGTCTCCCAAAAATAAAAGAGAGTCTAGAAATTTGTTTCTTTAAGACTCAATGTTAATGATACAAAGTATAATATCATGTATAATAAACATATGGTTATTATAAATATATTATAGAACCATAATCATATATATATATATATTACCATATATGATTTAATTACAACCTTTTCTTATCACTTTATTAACAATTTACTTGTTAAAATCATGTTTAAGGTAATAACTGTTTCATTTTCCATATGTGTTTTGATTTGGTATTTTCGGTACTTTTACGTTGATCATAGTTTCATCATACCTAGAAATTTCAACAATATATAAATATTAAATATATTAATTATATATGTCATAAACTGACACACATGGGCCTTCTTGGATACCAATATGCCAAGTGTGACTACCCTAAACCCACCTCCAATAGGCTAAGTTATAGAAACCAGTGCAAAGTAGGAATAAAACTCACATGTTAAATCTTAAACTAAGGTACATGTATGCACACTCACATATCAGATCCTATAAAACTCTAAAAATTAAAATATAACAAATTCTAAATGCTGGGATGCATCTAAATCTAACAATCAGAGTATGATGAATGATATTGGTAAGAAAAAAGGGATAAATTCAAACCACAAAAAGTGAAAAGAATTATAACCTAATAGTAAGAGTTAAATCTTTTCAAATGTTACTCATAGAAATCAAAATTTCCATTCTTTCCAAAATATAGGATTCGAAATCTCGTAGTCCACTAAGAACCCCTTTGAACGGAGGTTCATCAGCTTTTTTCGGAACACGTTCGATCAGATCCCATGTAGGGGTGAGTATAATAATACCCATACTATACCCAAAAATCAATAAGCATAAATAATCAAGATTATTCAAATCATCACAATATATGTAAATCATAATATGTTTTATAAAATAAATCATCTAGGTGTACTCATAGTTGATATTAAGTCTCAAGTTATGCTCACAACCAAATTTCCACCCTAGGATTCTACTTAAGAGATTGTAACCACAATCACTCAAGAGAAATCACTCTGTGAGTTTCATAGTAATGATGGAATCCATTTGAGATTTCATTATCATCAGGTCATGCCATAAGGAAGTACACATTGGAAGTTAGAATAAATAAACACATCAATGAGTATCACACCCATGGCCATGGGCTATACCAACAACCTAGTCCAGATTAACCGCTATATAAGGGATTACTGCATGTGTATTTTTGATCATATTTATTCCAATAACCTTATCCTATGGAAAAATATGACATGGTATCCCATCCCAAGCCTCAGGGAGTGATTCCTAAAACTCTCTCTAAGACTAATCACATTGAGAGGATAATAATTCTATTATTAGGATGAGATGTCATACTATACCCCCATAGGGATGGATTGAGGGAATTAAGCCTTAAAGAAACTAGTCCATGATGAGGGTAATAAGGTCTCCAAGTAATATTTTAATAACTATATGTCACGCAAGTGGAGTACTAGACATGTACCAGGAATACCTAACTTTACCTTGTCTATTCCCATGAAAATATACTCATGTCCATGTACATCTAGTCATTACAACTTATTGGGTTCATTCCCTATACCTAATATGTTTTTGAGTACTGATTCATTCCGGTGTACTCTACCTATGCCCATATACCTAGCCATGTATAAATATTGGTTCATTCCTGTTTACTCTTCTTGTGCATGTATACCAAGACATTCTCAGGCATGTGTATCATCTGTGATGCACATCGAGCCACTAGTTTTCGGCAAGATAGTGTTTGGTAGGGAAGACACCATGATTTATCCTTATCACTCCATGAAAACCCCAACATCACATTCAAGTCCCCAAATAGTGTATTTTTTTGGACACATGCTGTGTAATTTGGGATTTCAAAAACCTCTTGGGTTCCTTCACGCATATTTCCACATGAACCCATCCTTTGATCTATATGTGATTATTATCGATGATCATGGGTCTATATAGGTCAATTCTTGCTATCGTTGATCCCTATAATTTTGTCATATGTTTCTATCAACAAATGGTCTCATAGTTCCATCCCATAACCACACACCAAACCACACACAAATAACTCTAATATGGTGTAATCTTTAATTATTTTCATCACATCTCGATCCCATATTAATTCTAAACCCAAATATTTTCTTTCGATTTAGTGTACTAAAGAACAGGTGTGCAATGATTTATTACGAAGTATTTGTTGAACTTCCATTCAAAAGAAACATCAACAATGAAATCCAGAATAATGGGGGAAGAAATGCACATAACACAAAAGTTAAGCATGTTCCTTGGAAAAAGTTTTTGTTGACATGATTTTTTTGTTTCTATAATAAGGAATAAATAGATATAATTAACTATATTTTATATTCCTAATGTAATGACCATGACATCTTGAAAAACAATTACTGAGAAAATGTGTGTTATATTGTTTTTTACTCAAAAAAAATATCTCTTTAATAATAAGGTAATAATAAAGGGAAATTTAACTATTGGGGCTTGACTACTATATGAAAATTGGACAAATATGACCATTTCTTAAAAAAAATTCGGAAACTATACTATAATTAATAATTTTAACATTATAATTTGTGTTTATAAGTACAAATAAATAGGTATAATTAATTCATATATGAGAAACGATGGAATCAACCAGTATGGTCATGAAGTATGAAGCCCAATTTTCAGAACGTGGGAGGGAGGCATCATCATTGAGGATTTAACTTGACCAATCTCAATACAAGCTTGAAAAAATAAATCTTGAATGAAATTTCCTATAGGGGAAGTTCAAGTTAGTGGAAATTACCACTCAGGAAATCATAGCCAAGCCACCCCATGAATCTATCACAATCGTACACCTTACCATTTGGCCATGTACACATCTTATAAGGGGCTATGTTTCAAGAACCTATTAACTTATTGTTTAATTCCATTGTATAAATAAAATTTTTATTCCATTAATTCCATTTTAAGATTAGTTTTTCAAATAAAATTAAGATGGAATTTGATAAATTAATATTTTAGACAGAAAGTATACATTAAAAAAATATTTTTAATACACTAATATATTATAAATAATTATTATTTTAATTAAATTCGATGATAAAAAATACTCTAAATTAAATACAAATGATAAAATAATTTTTATTTTTTTCAAGTGTCATAAATTTTACTATGCATTTTCAATATATTATTATTTATAATAAATTAGAAATTTTGATTGAAAAGCTATAATTATCATATTTAGATAATTATTTAGATAAAATAAATATAATTCTTGAAATCATTACATCAAAATTATGATAGAGTGATATTATGGGAATTTTCTAAAATAATTAATTTTTTTAGGTATAGTAAAAATACTATTTAAAGTTTTCAGAATGTTTAACGAATCCAAATTATTTAATAATGATGTAATAACTAAATAACCCCAATAAAAAACCTAAAATATGTTATTTAATTAATATAATGTATTTTAATATATTGTAATAAATTTACAAATCTATAATTTACTTTCCAAGTTCTAAAATAGTAACGGTAACATTAAAAATGTTATTTTGAGGAAACATTAATTTTTTTTAAAAAATTAAGTAATATAATATGACATTAGAATCTTGGGGATTCAAATAACATAAAAGGTTTTCATAGTGTCTAGTAAAATGGGAAAATACCATGGTAAAGACCATGGTTTTTTCCTTTTCCAGAACAAAAGTTTTCAATGCCTATATTGGAAAATTAATAAACAAATCCTCGACGGTTTCTATAAATACCCACCAATTTATCCATTTTGATTCAACCACTATATATAATCCATGAATTTTTTGTATTTGTAACTCCGAAATATTCATCCTAATATTTTCCAAATCCATCAATGTCCCAATCCTCACATTTTTTGAGTAACTCTATGAGGTAAGAAAAATATAATTCGTTTTTCTTCTTTCCATAAACTCTTTTTTATATATCTTATGAATGTTATTGTTACACTCTCATATTCCCTTTATATTTCTATAATTACTTCAAAATTATATTTTATTAATGGGAGACATGTATCCTCCCCATTTTTACTCTTTTATAAAACCATGTTTTATACAAATTAGGCTGTTGATTTTACTTCTCAAAATATTCCTCTAGTCCTCATGAAATTACCTTTTATTTTATTTTTCATAACAACCATTACTATTTATTTTACATGGGTATTCACAAAGATTTAAATTTTTATTATTGTATTCTTATATTAACATACATAAAACTTGAATTCTCTTTCTTAGGGTTATAAATTACACAATGATATTGTTTTTGAATTGTCTTAAAACACCATGATTTGGATATGAAACTTGTTTTATTTTATTCTACACAGGTTATTAATGAAATGATTTTTTATGATCTATGTGGCTCACAATAAAATTAAAACAGATGAAGTGTGTTCCATTATTGAACTCTACTATATTTGGTAAAGAATTTAATCTCTATAGATGACATGTTTTATAATACCTTGGAGAATAACCTTGGTAAATTTTTAGGACACCTCTGGGAAAAACATGGTGATATGGTTGCGAAGGTCTCATTTAAATGTTATACCTACATTTCCATGTTATGATTAATTTTATTTTTATTATGATATGCACCTTTTTCTTTTACTCATGACTTTATGATATTCTTCAAGTTATTATTGATATTTCTCATGGTCACATGTAAACTATTAACCTTATGTTCCCTTAATAGGACATTTGCTCAACCATTCCTTTGATAAATGACCCCATGTTATGAGACACAAAAAATGTACTGAGGATAAAACTTTTAATAATAATTTTATGTGTATTAGAAAAAAAAATTTATGTTTTCATGTATTATCTACCTTTTTATAAGAAGTTATGCTTTAAATGATCCTATGTTTGTACCTTGTAAATGAGATGTTTGTGTAATAAAAGGTCAGATTTCACTATTGGTATCAATGTAAGGTTTAATTATTTCTGAAAATTAAGATTTGAAAACATTATTAAGAACCTTAGTGACAAGTTAAAATATAGACAAACATCCTAGTATTTTGGTAAAAAATTAATTTAATGGTTTCCATGAAAAGAAATCCATCTCTGGATACAAATAAGTGAATGTCTATGCAATAATATGAAATTTTCATACCAAAGCCTCTTATTCCACTAAATGTTATCTACTTATTTAGTATTCAGACACTTAACATTTTCATTATTTAGATCATTAAATTTAATAGTACATACATTTTGTTTTCAATATTCATAAAATAAAAATAATTTATTTTTCGGGATATTACACTTATAAATTAAAAAATTAAAATTTAACCCCTCATCCCATAACTATGATATAATTATTAGATTATATTTTGAATAAATTAAATATAATACATTTAAAATTATAACTATTTCTGAAAAACTAAATACACTTTTACCTTTAATATGACCTTTAGAGATGTCTCCAAAAGTGAAAATGAATGAATTAAAAGATAGAAACTTTGAAATATCACGTGTCATGTTCCTAGAGGAGATATTTTATAAGTACCATGAGTCTTTGAGTCCTCTAAGGCATATTTTACAAAATTAAACAATCAAAAAGATTGTTTTTGAACCCATTCCAACTTGGATCCCACATGATTAGTAGCAAAAACCATACTGACCAAAATTGATCTAAATCATTTATTAGTGGGTTGTTTAGAAATTAAATCATTATTAATTAAAGTTATAGTATGGTCAAAAGAGAATGTAAATATCAATGAACACTCCTTTGCATAATTACGTTTAATTTTTCATTCAAACCATGTTACACTTGAAATTAATCATTTTGAGATTTTAACAATTTTAGTTTTATTTGAACATGGACATTTAATATTGTATCCAAAACCATTTATATTTGTTTTTAGATTCATTAAAGACATAATATTATCATATTTTTTTTAAAATTTTACAAAATTAGATAATTCCACTTTAATATTAATATATTCATTTTCTAAATCCGTATTCTCCATTTGAATAGTTTCCAAATCTCTAAAGATATCTTCATTGAACCAGATGGTGTGTTTCTTAATTTTTTTATTTTCTTTCATTAATTTATTACATTAATTTTATAATTTAGTTATATTATAAAAAACTAGATTAAATATCATATCTTTATCTATATAATTTAATTCTGGATGTTATAAAATCATTTCATTTTCATCTTTTAGTTTTATCATTTCCGAATTATAATCCTTTTAAGATTTATCATTTTGGGAAATACAGATTTTCAAATTATCAGATTCCCTTCTCATGTTCTCATTTTATTTAATCAATTCATTATTCTTAATTTTCAAATATGTATAATTTATAATTATTTTTTCTCTATAATTATTTTATTCTTCGTTTTATATAATAAATGTCTTGACTTTTTAATTTTTTGAATCAAAATCAGAATATTGTTAAAAAAAATTCAATTTCATTTATAGATGGAGAATTGTAATTAGTATTTTCAAAATTATTTAAAAAATTAAATATATAATCTTCTACCTCACATTTAATACCAATCAGGGAATTATTCCCTATCTCATGTTCACTTCAAGAATCACTGTTAGAGTAATAACTGTTTAAACAATCCCAATCATCAAATAAAGATTTTTTTCTCTTTCTTATTTTATCTTTTTCTTTATTTGGATGATTGAGTTTAGGGAATTCATCCGTTATGTAACCTTTATTCCTTCACTCATTACAGATTAATTTTGAAACATAATTATTTTTAGGATCACTACCATTATTATAGTATTTTTTGAACTGCCTCCTTCTACCTTTATTTTTCATGAACATGAAAAACTTCATACTGATGTGTTCTGTCTCCTTGTTACATTCATAAAACTCGTATCAGAGGAATTATAGGTATTAATAATATTTTCTAAAAATAAATACCATTTCTTTTAGTATACTCCTCGTCATCATCATTCTTCATCTCAAACTCATACAAAAGTAGAGAGACTATCAATTTATCTAATGTATACTCCTTAATATTATTACTCTTATATATGTCCACATTCTTTGCATTCCATATTTTTAGAAGATATCTCAATACACATTCCACTTGAGAAGTGTTTTCTAGGACCTCTCTAAGAAAACTCATGCCATTGGTGATACTGGCCAACTAATGGAACATTTGGTTCACATATTCTTCATCTCCCACCATGAAGTCCTAGTATTATGCCCAGAACATTCCTTGATTGGCTCTTTTTATATTGTAATTACCATAATTATTTACTTATAGTATCCTTCATATTTCATTGGTTGTCTTACAAACTGAAACGTGGTTATAGAATGTCCAACTCGATGGATAGTATAAAGTATTTTTTTCTCTATAATTCAAAATATATTTTACAATTTCACTAAATACTAGAGTATCTAGATCAAACTTGGGTAGATAATATTGGTTTTCCATTATAATCCAGTGATACATGCTAAGTTGTTTCATTTAGGTTTCAATTATGTCTTTCAGGTATCCATAATCCCTCACATAAAAGAATATAGTTTTTTTGGTATTCATCCATTATTGCAATTAAAATAAAAAATCTTAAAATAAAAATTTTCATTTGTTTCTTAGACTATTATGTTTAAGATACAGGTTATCATAGTGATAAAGATAAGTAAGAGAAATAATTATAGAGGTTAACTATCTTTTAAGTATGGTCCTTCCCTTTCATACTAATTGTTTGGTATTAGATTAAGACAAAGAATGACTAACATATCAGATACATTTCTCTGATACAAATTGGTGGATAATTGTTTATTGAAAATTTGACTAGAGGGGGGTGAATAGTCATTTTAAAGAATAATGAAAAAAGAAATCATAGTTTATAAAATATAAAACACTAGTCAGTGAAATGCTCTTGGGTCGAGTTGTAGTGGAAATAAAAAAGAAAAACAAAATATTTACATTGGTTCATGTAAAACATATCCTAGTAGAGTCCCCAATCTCATATACTTCTTTAGGAGACTTTTACACACTAATAAATTAACTTTTAAAGGTTTGAGGACCATGTTATAAACCCTAACTTTTAAAAAAACCTAGAGGCACAATATAGTCCTCGATATAGGATACTAGCCTAGTCTGTTATACATAAAGTTTTGTCAAGATTCAAAACCTTGACTTACTTTTAGAATTTAGAATAAAAATAGAAAAAATAATACTTTCTTTTGATGGTAAAATCATAAACCAAACCCAAGAAATACAAACAAAAAGAAAAAACTTACATTAATAAAATAAATATAGGGGAAAATATTAGATGAACAGAATTTTGAATAAGTTTATTCTCAATGATCATTGATTTCATGTAAGGAACAAATATAGAATTTATATTCCTTTTGGTGATCATAGTAATAATGGCGAAGTTGCAGAAGATCGTGAACAATTTTGAGAGTAAAAAAATCATTAAGATGAATCCCAATTTGTCTCTAATGAATGACCTGTATAAGAATATATATTTATTTCATAAATAGATCCATGGGGTTATTAAAACTAAGTTATATAAGGGTCATGTACATATCCAAAATTTTCATGACAATTTTTAGTGCCTAATAAGAAAATGAAATGATTATTACCTTTTTTTGTTAAGTATGGATAAAACATAGAATTACAATCGACCTTTATATTTCTTCGTGAAATATTAAAATAAAATAATTAAAAATGTATATATTACAATTTTAATCAATTTAAAAATTATAAAATAATTAAAATTAAATTATAATTCTAAATATTATACATATATAAAAAATTCACAAATAATAGAGTATGGTTTGAACTACAAACTACATGGGTAAATGTTCAAAAAATAATGTTACAATTATTTTTTACATACCCTAAATATTTATATCAATGTAAAATAAAAAAAATTTCAACAAGAGAAATATTTTTAATAACATCAATTAAAATAATAAATAAAATTTAGGACAGATAAAATTATAAGTAATTATGGATTAAAGTTTTTGGTAGTGACTCATGACCCACCACTGAAAATAGAGAGTGGTGGATCATGACCTACCACTGAAAACATCCAATGGTGGATAAAAAAATAGGACCTACAATTCCAATTTTTATGAAACAAATAAATAAATATAACAAAAATTTAAATTCTTCTATTTTACTAAACAATAAAAGTATTTTTGATAAGAAATAAAAAAAAATTATACTTTTGGATATCCAATAGTGACTCGTAACTCACCATTGGAAACGTCTAGCTGTGAATCATGACCATATGTTGGAGGTATCCAATGGTGCCTCATTGAAATTAATTTCTAATAAATTGAAATAAACAATAGATGATGATAAACTAAAAAATAATTTAAAATGATTAAAATATAAAGAAATAATGTATGGATATATAAATCATCTTATCACTTGAAAAATAGAGAATAAAAAACCTATATAAAAATAAATATGCTTCTCCAAGAAGAATAAACATCAACATAAAACAGAAAATTTGACTTGAAGATGATATTACAAACCAGAAAGAAACAATATAAGAAATAGTATTATGATAAATGATGAAAACAAAGAAAAACAATAAGAAATCATAAAACAACCAGATGAAGATAGAACATATCTTACTGGATATTCAAGAACCTCCTATTAAGGGTTTTCATAGTAAGTAATAAACAAACAAGGGGTAATGATAACCCACCATTGAAATGAAATGGTATGTAACATGACCCACCATTGTCACTGACCCACCTTTGGATTCCAACAGTGACTCATGACTCACCATTTCAATTTACAAATGGTGACTCGATTCCTCCACTTTTGGTATTTTCCTACGTGACTCAACTCACCAAATTTGTTATTTTCTAGTTGTAAAATTTCGATCAACCAACAGAGAAGAGTATTTGAACCAAAATAAAAAACCATGGAAGAAGATGCAATGTTTATAGTTTAAAAATTGAAACAGTGGTGTATTGAAGATCATTGGTTCATGAGAGTTCAAGTGGAAAGTGTAAGAATATGATGGAGATTGAAAAGATAGGCTTGGGAGTTCAAATGTATAATGGAAGAGTTTAAACAGACCTATGGTGATCTTGTCACTAGAATGATAAAATATAGGCACCTTATTATATATAATACCTAACCCTACATCTAACTACATGAGATTTGATTCTTATATTGACAAGTTACGTAGGATGCCTCCCCAAGGTTCAAACCCAACATTATCACCCTTATATTAATATAATTGGGCCATATTCTCTTTGAGGTTAACCAAAAAGGGACGTTCTTGGCAAAGTCCAAGACCAATCATTACGAGGAACCTTTCACCTTATCATCCTTGAAACATGATGTCCAACTGTTTGTATCGGTCCTTATATCATGCCATTAAATGGTATGATGTTTCCCAATAAGTGGCATCAAACTATTTTATTTTTGATTCCTTTCACAATGATATGTATAAAGCCCTATCATAGGCTCTACCAAAACACCAAAACAATAATTTCCCTCATAGATGGCTAAAACATTATAGGGTCTTATAGTGTGGATATATATCATAGTTTCTTAAAAAAGGAATTACCAAGTAATAACAAAACAAGATAGAGAACCTATGATATATATAAATGGTTTATGTAAATATATGATAATAACTGATTGCTAATATATAAGGGTAACCAGTCCTATATTGGGATTTCAGAAGGCTGTATGAATATGTATTAAATATATAAGAGAGTCCTAGAGTATGAAATAACCCCTCACAAAAGAGTGTGGTGAGATCGACCTCCCATCATCCTGGCTATCATGTTTTCTAATGTGTGGTTTCTAATGTCCCAATGACTGCCTAACATTAGAAATTAGTAAATATAGAATCAAAATTAGCATGCGAAGGAAAGGGTTGTTGGGAATATAAATTCTTTGACTCAATGTGAATCATTTTTCCATTATTAGTTTTGTACTAACAGACATTGGGACATTTTGTTTTATGTGTATCATGTAAATGGAAAATGGTGAATCCAACATGAAAAATTCATAAACAAAAAACAACTAAGTGACCCACTCATCATCCCATTTTTTCTTGTATTTTATTTTAAATAAAATTTTCCAAAAACTAGATCCTTTAAATAAATGAACCATACATGAATTTTATTACTTATGATTCTACTTTTAAGGGGTTTTTTGTGTTTTTTTGTCTCTCCTAGTGTATCCAATAGAACTTTCTTCAATATAAATGGAATTTCTTAAATCATTTTAAACTTAAACATTTTTAGTTATATGGAATCGGTCCTCCTTGAATAACATGACTCTATTTCCCACACAATGCCATCATTTATAGGTGGAAAATGCACTAATTATAGAGTAACACATTAATGGTACTATATCAACAATATATATTTTATATGAATACCTATGAGGAATGAAGTTACACCAATCATCTTACCAATGCTGAGAAGTGATAAAGAAAAAAATGACACATGTTAAAATTTCAATCTGTTTTGGGATCCTCTATTTGGGATGTAGTACCAAGTACATCCATTATCTTAGATAGGTAGACCATGAGGTTGATAGTACCATCACCACAACACAAGAGTCACCCAGAAGGGATATTATAAAAATATATACAGACAACATCATATAACACCAATCCCTCGGTCTACTAAGGATTCCACCCCACAACTCTTATCTTAGGTCCCCCATAATCGATCACCTGTGAAAATACATCAAGGGAGGCAAACCGTCAATAACTATGAGTTTTCCTATGTGCCCATTTCTACGGAATAAGAATATTAATATACTATGGTGACATCCTATGTGTCAGCACACATTCATGTCCACAAAGAATATGTAGCATCCCAACCTAGGTGCCAAACTACAGTGCCCAGAGCTGGTTTTCCACATGGCGAGAGGCGCACCTCCTCATACACTATAGGCTATCGACTAACAGTGAGGGTCTAATATCAGTCAGGGGAAGACTATACTGTACTTTCTTCTTTACCAAAGTAATACACCAGCGGAAATAATAAATAAATAACAGAAATGATATAACATTACCATAGTAATATTTTATCACAAGATGACCAAAAATGGAAATACAATGTTAAAAATGAATAATAGATATTCCATGCTAAATTAAGTGTCGGGTGAAAAAATTAAAACCCAAAAGTAAAGTAACTAAAAACTCCAAAGTGTGTCCCAAACCACATCTTTTTCCCTCATAAATTCTCCAACCCAACTTGTCCACCTATGATTTGGACTTTTGTAAATTTCCCTATACATAAAACACAAATTCTATCTGGGTACCGATCAGAATGCCTATGTAGGGTGTGATTATAACTCAACACGCCACATCCAACAGTGTCTATAACAATATCTAGTCAATAAAACGTTTATGTAATTGTATAAATAAATAATTACAATGCATTAGTAAATAATAATCACATTATCAATTAATCTTTATTTGACCTCATAAACCCCCAGGTTCCTGAGGACACCCAAACCACAATACATTCTTCAACCCATGTCACAGTCTGAACCATCCCCAAGGGATATTATATGTCTGAATGTAAATTTTACAATTCACTATCACATTTCATATCTTGATAATAGTCATAACACATGTATATTAGTCTGGCATGAGTAATGCGCACATATGGATATAAACTCTAAGTCCAAATGTGAGTCAGACTAAAAGAAGAATGTATATTTTTAGACAAAGGGAAAATCTATCGTGGTCTTTTCCCCATCCCAACTCCAATATCTCTCACAGTATCTTAGAAATCAAGTAGAATCTCTCATGGTCTTCTCCCTCAAAGGATCACTCAATCCTTTAGAAAAAGAAGGAATCTCTCATGGTCTTCTACCTTGAAGGCTCACACAGTCCTTCAAAAAATTAAAACAGTAGCTCTCATAGAAATCCTTAGTTAATCCCTCTCTCACATCCCAATTATCCCATGTACTACTCCATTCTAACATAATTACAACCAATATCCATTTCACCAATCATTCCATTAATTGATTCCATGACTAATTAATCAAACAATTTCCATTAATTAATTCAACAACTAATTAATCACATCAATTCCATTATTTAATTCAAAAATTAACTAATCACGTCAATAACATTAATTAATTTCATAATTAATTAATCAAATCAATTAACCTAGTAAATTTAACTATTAACTAATCATATTATTTTCATTACTAATTCAAAAACTATTTTATCACATAAATCCACTTAATTGATTACCCAATTAATTAAGTACCTTAATCCCATTAATTAACTCGTCAATTAATTAATCAATATCCAAAAACTCAATATCCTATAATTAATTAGACAATTAATTATTTAAATCTACAATCTCAATATGTCATAATTAATTATACAATTCATTATCACAATCATTTATCTCAATATCTAATAAGTTATTCAACAATTATTTATTCAATTCAAAAATTATATTATCCCATACTCAATTAACAAATTAATTATCCAGTTATATCAATTCAATATCCCAATAATCCATATTAATTAATTCACTAATTAATTAATGAAACTCATTAAATTGCATCAATATAAAAATCCCCATTAATTAATTCGCTGATTAATTAATCTAACTCATCCCCTTTAATTAGTTCACCAATTAATTATCCACATCAATTCTATTAATTAATTCCAAAATTAATCAACCACATTCAAATCTCTCAATTAATTCACCAATTAATGTTCTGTATAAATTTCCATTAACTAATTCACAAACAATTAATCACATTAAATCACTTTAATTAATTTTCCAATTAATTGTCCATGTAAAATTCCAATAATTGATTCAAAATTAGTTAATCCCATTAAAAACCTTCAATTCATTCGCCAATTAATTTTCCATTTCAAATTCAATTAATTAATGCAAAATTAAGTAATAACATTAAATCCCTTTAATTAATTATTCAATTAATTATCCATGTAAATCCCATTAATTAATTCAATTAATTAATCCAATCAATCTCATTATTTAGTTCAACAATGAAACAATCACATTACTTGAATTAAAAAATTCAACAACTAATTAATCTCTTCAATCCCATTATTTAATTCATCAATTATATAATTGAATTACCCCCATTTATTAATTCATCAATTAATTAGTCCCATCTATCCCAAAATATAATTAACCATTTAAATAATCACATTTCTCCATTAATTAATTCATCAATTAATTTTTCTCATCAAAACCATTATTTAATTCAACAATTAAATAATCATATTTTTGCATTAATTAACTCATCAATTAATTAATCCCCTAAGCCCCATTATTTACCCAAATGGCCCAAAGGCCTTCTTTTTTATTTTATTACAGATAATCCCCCTTTTAAGGGATGAAGGTGAACATGTGCATGACCCATAGGCACAAGGCACAAGGCCCGACACGACTCTCAATACATGACCCGAAGGCCTAGAGGCATGCTATGCCCAATACATAACCCGTAGGCCCAACCCACAGGAACTTCCCCTCCCCTAGATTCTGCATCATTGACCACCTAGCTCCTAACATTGCATTGCTAATCGGCTAGCATTTTCCCGTACAAAGCTTCATGGTTCCTGGTCCCGATGGCGGTTGTCATACCCTCTCATTCTTCCAATCTGGTAGCTCTATTTCTGGTGAGTGCTAGTCTTGTTGCACTGATCCTCTTCTATGCTCTGTGTGAACTGGGCTACTCCATGGTCTTTGTGGCCCGAAGGCCCTAAGGCCGTGAAGACCTTTGATGACCTGAAGGCCCTGAAGAACTGTAAGCCCAAACTGGTGTCCTGAAGGCCCAAATCGGGTGAATAGTTCTGGATGCTATAGTACTGAACAATAGCTGCTACAATACTACTACAATACTCAGAAATTCACCTCCACCCAGTTTTGAACCTGGGTCTCTTAGATGCCAAGTAAGAGCCCTTATCACTCGGGTAAAGGCTCATTAGATTTTTTTCCTAATTAATTCAACAATTAATTATTAAGAATCTATAATCCTAATATCCCCAATTTGAAAATTTACATTAATTAATTAAATCACCAAATTAGTTAATTCAATCATGAATGAAATTGTTAAAAATCTAATAGAAATTATGAAATTACCTACACATAATAACATTTTAGACATTGGGGATTGAATTATAGACCACCTACCTCAATAACAGTGATGAATGATCACCAACGGATAATCCCCAATTTTCAGGGGATTAATCAAGTATACGATGATAAAAAGTGTCTTGATACAAAACCTAAATAATCGAATAAACTAAACAAGATAAATTAATTATAGATCTCGATACAACAAGCCTAGATCTCGATTCAAAAAATATATACATATATCTTACAATAAATAGGATTAAAAAACCACTAAAGGAATGTGCAAAGAATGGGAGAGAGGTGAGAAATCAATCGGGGAAGAGGCCGCATACCTAAGGAGGTGCAGATCTACCAACTGGGCTTTTAATCACTAATAAAAGATGTTATAGGGTCATTAAATTCCATCTGGAGGCTTTGGATTTTAGATAAATCAATTTGGGGTGATTTGGGGTTGAATATGTTTTAATATATGGTGTTCAGAAAATTAAAATCTAATTTATAGGATAATTAAAACTGTGAACATGTTTTCCTGGAAAGGGGTGAATGGTTTCTCGTAACTATTCTCCTTAATAGTTCACCCATTATAGAGAGTGGATGATTTCTCCTAAAAGGTTTCACAGTTTGAAAAAAATTTGTGCTAGTTATTTGAGTCCCCACTATTTGGGTTCTCATGGTTAGCTGGTTCAGGGTGCACAGTTTGGGAAAACCATCCTCCAACTGTGCACTTTCTCATTTCCTTAAAACATTTAAAAATTTCACCCAAACACACCCCAAGGTCATACCCAAAAAGGTTTTATGAAAAAAATGAAAAATAATACTTTTAAATGAGCCCAATAAATATCTTAAGAAAATTTAGGATGTCACAATCTCTCCACCTTATAACACCTCATCCTCGAGCTGCACTCCCAAGCATAACTATGATTTCGAGTTAAAATATTAGACCACTGGTCCCCCTTATCTTCTTCTCTCTCCCATGTTTCGTCCAAAACTGATCCATGTTTCCACTAAAGATGAACTATCAGTATGGTATTTTCCCACAACACTTTATCATTTTTATCCAACACAGGTATTAGAGGCTCCTCAAAGGATGCATCAGTCTCAAACTAAACATCATCAACGTACCTCACAAATTTCCCAACTCACAGGGCCGAAAAACCATAATAACAACATCCAAAATTGGAAATTATCCATCTCATAAAAAACACTTATAATTGAATACATACACCACCTCTATGTCCCACTTTCCTTTCCCCAATTAATTTAAACATGCACCTTATAGGTTCCTCATTATCCTTCTAATGCCACCACTTCCAACCCAAGGTCTTTATCCATGAACCGAATACTGACACATCACTCCCCTCCTTAGGAGATTGGTTAACAAAATTTTTTCAAGAAACTAAAATACCATGAACTATTCTTTCATCACAAGTTAAACCATAAAACTCAGATGTGGCCTTATGGCCTTTCAAAGGATAATAATACAATATCAACTGCTACCTGTTCCCAGTTTTTGAGTATAGAACCCATGATATTCATCGAACTCTCGTCCATCCTAAGAACCTATTATATAAACAATATATGGCGTACCTTCAACCTTATAGCTCTACATATACTACTTCATAAGAAAAACCTCTAAGGGGACCCATATCCAACAAAATCACATTAAGGTAGCTTGGTGTAAATCCATATATTTTTCATCATACCCGAGACAATGTTAAGGTAGGGGACACGATCTTCATGAATTTAATGTTCGTGAAGAATTAATCAATTAACACCAACAAAACTCATCCATAAATGATTTTACCACACATTATAAAAACACATTAACCTTATAAAAGTCTCAGGCTTCCCTGTCTGCCAACATCTTACCATATAATCCCAAACGAGACGGTCTATTCCACAAGCTATAACCCGGTTTTCAAACTATGAGAATTCTCACTACCCAAACCACCCATATCAATGGAAAAACAAAAAAATGATTCTCAATTAACCACATTAACATATTTAACAAGAGTTATTTATAAAAAAAATCACAACAATTATTTCCCCATTTTCCCCACCGAACAGTCAAATCCAAGGTATTATCTCTACCCTTAACCTTCTTGTATCTAGATCATGGTTATCAAAGGGTTCAAAAATTATCATTATTTAAGTTTCTCATTTATACACCAATTTATTCTCATCATTCATAATTTTAAAATCTTTATCAATTTCATGTTAGGTACCATTTTCTTTTCTATTTCACATGAAATGGAAAATAGTTCAATTTCAATAGCTTACACATAACCCATTTCCCCATGAATTCTAAAAATGACGCATATCATAAAATGATCTTGAATTCATAGAATTTTGAATTAAAACTCAACACTCATTCCATACTAGGCCAAGAGTGAAATATCAATAAATCTTAGAAACAATATTCACATAATATAATAAGTGTCTCACCCAACATGAAATAATATTCAACTATAATAGCAAACAAAAATAACAAAAATCCCACCATGGGTACTTGGGTTCTCCCTCATACAAGGGTTAAATACTCCCATGAACTAGCTCATAATCAAGACATGACTCTTCATAGTATCATACCTACCTTTCCCAAATAGTAAGACAAAAATAAAAAGAAAACAAAACTTGGCTTTTATACTACTTTGAAACATCTCAACCTGGGTTCCTCACCCTGGTGCCTCAGACCGGTTCGACACATTACCTCAGGAGCACATCACTATATGCTAGGGGTTCTGACTAGAAGTGATGGTCTAATATTAGACATCAGAAGACTATAACCTCTTTTTTCATCATCAAAGTAATACACCATCAAAAATAACAAAAATGATATAACATAATTAGAGTAATACGGCATCCCAAGATAACCAAAATAGAGAATAAATTGTCGAAATTGAATAGTAGATTTTCCATTCTAAAGTATGTGCCATGTTCCAAAATGAAAGACCAAAAGTAAAGACATAGCCAACAAAAAAGTTTGTCTCAAAAAATGTTTGGTTCCCTCATCCATGCCCCATCCCAAATCATCCATCTAAATCAATCGTTTTACCCTTTTTCTTATCCACAAAACACCATGTCTATTCATGTACCGAATAAGGAGCCTGAATAGGGTGTGAGTACCAATTAGTAGGCCACCACCAATGGTGTCTAAAAAAATATCATATCAATAAGAATTTGTGTATTTTTATAGAGAAATAATTACAATTACTGAGTAAAATTAATCACATCATCAGTTAATCTTTATTTAACCACATAAACCCCCAGGTTCCTGATGACACATGAACCACAATACTTGCTTCAGTACAAGGAGTATGAAAGATCCCAAATAGATATCATATATATAAATTTCAATTTTACCCCCCATTATCTCATTCATATCTTGATAAAAACAAAACATATTTAAATCAGTCTGACATGAGTAATGTGCACATAGGGCTCTAGACATTATGGTATAATGTGAGTGAGACAAAACGATGCATATAGATTTTTAGAAAAAGAGAAAAACTCTCATGATATTTTCTCCAAACCGAATCCAAGAGATCTCACATTCCCTTGGGAATCAAGTATAATATCTCATGGTCACCTCCCTTGAATTCTCACACAGTTTTTCAGAAACAAAAATACAATCTCTCACGGTCTTCTTCCTTGAAGTCTCTCACGGTACTTAAGAAAGAAAAAATAGAAGCTATCATCATCTTCTTAAATTAATATCTTTCTCACAACCCCTATTATCCCATGTGCTACTCTATACCAACATAATAACAACCAATATCCATTTCACCAATCATTCCATTAATTAACTCCACAATTAATTAATCATACTATTTCTGTTAATTAATTAAAAAATAAATTAATCACATTAATTCCATTAGTTAATTCCAAAATTTAATAATCATATCAATTAACATAATTAATTTAACAATTAAGTAATAATGTCAATTCCTCTATTTAAGTTAACAAATAATAAATCACATCAATGTCATTACCAATTCAGTAATTAGTTTATCAGATAAATCGCCTTAATTAATTCCATGATTAAATAAGTATGTCAAACCCATTAATTAGATCATCAATTAATTAATCCATATCAACAAACTCAATATCCTATAATTAGTTCAACAATTAATTATTCAAATAAACAATATCAATATATCATAATTAATTATAAAATTAATTATCTCAAATCATCAATCTCAATATCTCATAATTAATTCAAAAATTATTTATTCAATTCACAAATAACATTGCCCCATAATCAATTGAGTAATTAATTATCCAATTATATCAATTCAATATCCAAAAAATACCGATTAATTAATTCACCAATTAATGAATCCAACTCATTCAATTGCATCAACAAAACAATCCCTATTAATTAATTCAACTATTAATTAATCTAACTCATTCCCTAAAATTTAGTTACTAATTAATTGTTTAAATCAATTCTATTAGTTAATTACACAGTTAATTAATGACATTAAACTCCCTCAATTAATTCCCCAGTTAATTTTCTACATCAAATTCCATTAATTAATATATAACTAATTAATCGCATTTTCTCCCTTTAATTAATTCACTAATTAATTTTCCATGTCAAATTCCATTAATAAATTCCCAATTAATTTATCACACTTAGTCACTTCAATTAATTTTCCAATTAATGGACCATGTTTAATTCCATTAATTAATTCAAATTTAATTTAATACATTTAATCCCTTCAATTAATTTTCAAATTAAATGTTCATGACAATCCCATTAATTAATTAATCTCATCAATCCCATTTTTTATGTCAAAAATTAAATTATCATATTACTACAATTAATTGATTTATGAAATAATTTATCCCCTCAATCCCATTATTTAATTCTTCAACTAAATAATCACATTACTCTATTATTTAATTCATCAATTAATTAACCCTGTCAAACCCATTAAATTTTTTAATAATTAAATAATAATATTACTCCTTTAATTAATTCATTAATTAATTAATCCCCTCAATCCCATTATTTAATTCATCAATTAAATAATAACATTACTCTATGTATTAATTAATCAATTAATTAATCCAAAATAACCCATTATTTAATTCAATAATTAAAAAATCATATTACTCCATTAATTAATTCATCAACTAATTATTCCAGGCATAAAATATTCAATAACCTGGATTAATTCCTTAATTTCTTTATATCTCATTCAATTAAATATCCCTAATTAATTACTCACTTAATTATTTTGACACAAAATTCAATATTCTAATAATTATCATAATAATTAATTATCCCAAATTCAAAATTTAAACATATCATAATTAATTAAATAATTAATTATCTAATTTAATCTGAATATCTCATAATTAATTCAACAATTAATTATTAAGATTTTATATTTAAAATATCCCAAATTTGAACATTTCCTTTAATTAATTAATTGACCAAATTAATTAATTCGATGAAGAACGTAATTTCTAAACATATAATGTAAATTATAAAATTAAAAAAGACATAATCGAAATTCCGACTTTGGGATTTTAATTATAGATCACATACCTCAAGAACGAAAATTAATACTCACCGACAGATAATCCCCAATTTGAATCGGATCAATCAAGAATGCGATGATTAACAGGATCTCATTATAAAACAAAAATACATGATTAAAAAAACAAGATCTCTTAATTCTATATCTATATCAAACAATCCTAGATCTGGATTCAAGAAATCAAAATCTTGATCAAAAAAACATAGGATAATAACCCACCACTATAATTGGGGAAGAACGAGAGAGAGGTGTGAAATCAATTGAGGAAGAAGCCACATACCTGAAGAGGTGATGATCTGCCCACTGGGATTCTAATAGCCAATAATGAAGGTTGGAGAGCATTGCAATCCCTTGAAATGGATCTTGATTTGATATAAATAAATTTGGGGAGATTTGAGGTTGAATAGTGTTTCAAATAGGGGGGTTGGTAAATTAAATACTAATTTAAGGTTAATTAAAACAGCACACACAATTTGCTAGGTAGGGGCACACGGTTTCCCCTAACCATGCGCCATAACTGTATGCCTCTTCTAGAGGGTGAACAGTTACTCCTAAGAAGGAACATGGTTTGACAAACCATGTGTCATCTATTCAAATCCTCTCTATTTGGGTTTGTATAGTTAGTTGTTCCTACGCGCACGGTTTGAGAAAATCATGTGGAAACCGCGTACTTGTACATTTCTTTCCATAATTTCATATTTTCACCAAAACACATCTCAAGGAAAACCCAAAATAAGTTATACTTAAAATACGGTAAAATAATACCTCTAAAAGATACTGATAAATCTCTATAAAAGGTCATTATCTTACACAATAATCTTTCCAACACATTCTGGCAGCACCTGGAGAGAATTGGTGGCATATCTCTATAATAAACAAGGGGGAACACATGTATTCCCACCCCCATACATTAATCCCACTGATATATTCTTAAGGTAACTAGAGAATAGGAACATGAACACATCCCTTATCCTACCATAGAATGGGAACACAATATTATTCTAGTTACAGAGGTACATCATCACATCCAGAAAGCTATAGAGTGGTATGCAGACATCCCTCCCCATATTCAACAAAGTTTTGAATATATCGTGGTAGTAGTTGTAGTTAGTGGGAAGTAACACATTCTTTACCCCATAAACAGATTAACTAAACCACATATTCCAAGGATTACTCAAGAGTAATAACACATTCGTTCTCCATTCCAAGATGTTCATTATCATACTCCCATGATATATATACAATCGTATGAGGTGTACATTCATGTTCCTATTAGAGATCATCTGCCCATCCAATAGTCATTTTAGAGTAGGAACACATTCCTTCCAATACCATAGAAACTTGTATTCATATCCCCAAAATATCACTGGAGTCTCCAAGTAAGGCTCCCATACATGAAAATCATTGTTCACAATATGCGACTCCAACTGCCTGAGAGATAGCCCTCAAGAATAAGTCTCATCAAGGTAAATCTAAAGTCCAAAAGTAGAAATTCATCATTAATATTCATAATTATAACACTCTTGGGGAATTAAAAAATCAATACGGTTTCATGATCATGTTGACTCATTTGTAGATAAATGATGTATTAGTTGTAATTACCAAGGTTCTCCCTGTAATTTTGCTTCAACCTACTCAGGAGGTCCTCCGAGAGTTTTTACCATAAATTTTTCCTTAATGGGTAAACTATGATTGATCAAGTGAATATTTTGATGATTAGTACTTCAAAATAACTTCTCATGACTTGAATATAAAATAGAATGAAGATCCTCCCCTTTCCATTTTTTACCCTAATGGTTCTCCATAAGGAATATACTCTAGGACTCATCCCTGTGGTTAAATTATTATCCATGGTTGTATTCCTCCCCATAATGGTATTCAGTGTGAAGTTCCACCTCATAGTGATATTTAATATTGATAAGAAGTTCCTCCCCCCTTTTTAATCAAATATGCGAAAGAAAGAATATTTTGAGGTACATGATAAGATTAGTTAGGTCATGCTTGATTCTATTTATTTGAAAAGTGATAGTATTTCTCATTTGGAAGATATCCCAAAAGAATGGTAATTATTTGAACCACCCTTGGAACACTGAGCTTCCACTTGAATATAGAATATTCCTAAAAACTGTAATTTCTACAATATGAAATACGAGAGATGATATCTTTGGTCAGGTGAAGTGAATGAGTCTCTCATAGATGATAAAGAGAACACATTTATTGTGTGGAAATAATAGTCCAAAGATAATATACCAGTCATATTTTTGCCCCTATCCACTCCTCAATATATAATTAGGAAAACTTATAGAGTAACTAATATATATTTTTAATCTAAATATACAAATGACCCTTCATAATTTAAAATATCAATTCATATTTTATGATTATATTTGAATAAAATTAAGTAAATAGAATTATTTCACTAAAATATTGACTTGACTGGCCTTTCAGTCAAAAGATTCCAGAAATTAGGAGGGCATCCTAAAAATATTCAAGATGCATTTCTTGATGCTTTAGGAAATCAATGTTGGTTTATTTTCTATTCTTCCCTAGGTTTATATTTCAAAGTATGGGGTGAACACGGGGGGATTCGTTTCACCTTGCTCCCAATCCAACAAAGACTGTCAACAACGACATCATGAAATGTCATTTCCTATTGTCAACTCATAGAATAGATAATTTACCATAATAGATGGTATGATCAATAGGGATTAGCCATGACTAATTCTCATATTTCTTGGAACAAAATATAGAAACACATTTAAATACTCTTAAATCAAGAATCTGATAATATTGAGAAATATTATAATTTTTAAAGATCCAAACCTTGAGTGACAACACTGCCTTTGGTAGATATATTCACACATTCAATGAAAACATTGAACCTAAATTTTTCATGGACAAATATTCACATGATTAATAGGGTTACTGTGATAGAGACAAAAATTGATAATTAATAACAACCCTTGTTAGTAAGACTGGGGTAATTTTTACCAACAAAATACCTCTCAGGTTCATTAGATCTTCGATAGGTTTAAATTGTTTCATCAAGGGAACAGAATTGTCTGTATCATGTAGTGTTGGGGGAATTTTTACCACAGTCACTTTCCTCCACATGGAATTCTTCCTTTTCTTGATTTTGAGTCACACCAAAAGATGAGTCTTCATGTTTTATATATTATCTTGACCCATATTTCTAATTTTTTACATGTAAAATAAGATTTTTTGGAGGCTCTCTCTTAATTAACGTCCACAAAGTAGCTCTAGGGTAATCCTGGAGAGGATAAAATAATCCATGTAGGGGATAATAGACATATTGATACATCAAGAGGGAAATCACTCTAAAATATTATGATATATTTCTCAAATTATACTCCATGGGGCATCAATCCTTTTATCTTCATGATTGTGATATTCCATATATATCACACTATGAATCATTAAATTCCATCAATAATAACCTAAAATATTCTATGGAACATGGATCATATATAGGGGAACAGGAAGACGATTTTATTTTTAAAATATGATCTATGCTAAAATAATTAATTAGGGTGTGCATACTAGAAATGTAACACCCCAACCGCAAAATGCAGGAGTCAGTGCATTACTTATTACATTGGCATGATTAAGAGGATTGAAATTACAATGGAATTTTCAATTTATTATCCTTGAATAATGTAGATACATACATGAAACTCACATTACATTGGGAAAGGTTACATAAATATAGTACATAACAAAAACTAAAAAAACTAAATCCAAAAGAACTAAATAAATTGTATTCTCTTCATAAGTTATTGAAGGTAAACAAATGAGAGGGGTGATATCAAATTCTCAGTAAGGGTTAAAAATAGTGGAATCATGAATCACAAAAAATTAAATCCCAATCATATTGGCATAGTCAATATGGAAAAGTAGATAAATTAACAACACACACCATTAGTAAACTGAAAATAAAACTACATCCATAGATTTTGTCATAGTGAAAACATCATAGATATTAAAAATTGAAAGTGAATAAAGAGAATCTTATTAATTGGAATTAATGTATCTAGAACCTGATACCACTGTACTGTTGAAACAGTTTAAGTTTGTGGGTAGAAAACCATCTGATTTTTGGAAACAAACTCGAAGGGTTTGTCACCAACTTTTTTGTCTCATGAGACCTATTGAAGAATCTAGGGGCTATAGAGGTCCCCAACCATAAATAAAAGTCCTAAAAACTATTTATACATAGATTTAATACAAGTAAAATATTCCTTCTCAATATCTTTATAGAGTAGAGGATACAGATTCATTAATATTTCTATAGTTAAAACAACATTCCAAATAAACACCTTATGCGAAATGGTACACGACTTAAAAAAATAATCATATCCATGCTACAAGAAAATGTATATTTAACTGAATTATAACTTCAAATGAAAAATGATCTCAAATGGGTAGTATATACACCATAAAAGAAAGATTAGGAGCATAATACCAAGTAAATGACAATGAAATGGAAATTGAGACAAAGTCCCTTACCATGGTGTAATCAATCGAGTCATATAACCAAAAATTAATAACAACCAAATGAATCACAAAATAAAATTAATATAAGGAGAATCATGATAATATATATCAAATGGTAGTACACAATACACCACATTCGAGAAATAATTTTCAAACAATGGAAATATCACATAATTAAAAGTGAGATAAGAAACCACTTACAAACATTTCAGCATTGTAATGGGTGTCCTTGTGTGGTATTAATAAGATATTAAGGGGTATATCATAACTTATATATCATAAGTGAAGTATTTGGGAGGTGAGAAAAAATACCTTATCATTAGGAATTAAAAATAAAAGGACAAAACATAGGGGGGATTATTGAATAAATGTGAGAGAGAGGACCCCTTACCTTAAGCCTGAATGTGTTTTTGTTTGATCTTAAAGACCTGAATAATAAAATTTAGCATCATTAATTAATAATTACAAAACCTAATATACATATAATTGATTTATTATAAACTTATTAGGTTCTTTAATTTCCTTTTTTATGGGTTTAAGAGGTTTAGTTTTTTTTGTTTTTGAAGCATTTTCTTCCTTGATTTTCATGATCAGTTTACTTGTATTCATGAATGGAAGTTTGTTTGAAATGTGGTTAAACCTAAAAACTGTTAGTATATATTATTAGTAAAATTATAGATATATAAATGATCTTATAATGATTTTGAATTATATACCATGGGGATGACTCATCAGTTAAAAGTTAATTGCAAACGCTGGGAATAACATAGCAGTTTTTTTGAATAATGAACTTGTTTTGTATTATTATTTCTTATTAGGAGTGTGTAAGGTTTCATGAACATTTAATAAGGTAAAATAAATATATTATTATATTTTTAAACCATTAAAAAGGTTTCATTAAAATTATTAATGACAGAAATTGTAATTGAAAACCTGTCATCCTTGAATATGATAAATTAACACATCTCGAACGGTATTTTCATTTTTAGTGTAAGAGGTGGGGGAAAAGAGAGAAGATGAAGGAATATTACATTAGCATAATAAAATTATTGTCTATTTATGGTACTGGAATCATAATAGAATTTTTAATGTGGGGCGGTGAGGAGAGAGAAATAAAAGAATAGAACTTGTAATAGAATTTGAAAGAAAATGGAAGAGAGGTTCATCTCTTGAGTACTCCTTAAAAATCTACTCAAAGCCATTTTTTTGTCCTTTTTGTGAGTCTAGTAGGACTTTGACGTGGTGAAGGATCTTAGGGAGATATTTGAGCATAATATTGGCAAGGCATGAATCTTGAGTGGTGTGGGAGAAAGATGGGGTGAGGGATGGTTTTTATAGTGGAGGGGAAGAGGGTTTCCTTAATATTATAATCATTAATTAATTATTTCTTCACAAGAAAAGAAATAATAAGTATTACATGACATATAATAGTATTTAGTTCATGTGAGTTCGATATTTGGGTGCTTACATCACTGATGATGATAGTAATAGTGAATTTAAGTTATAATGTATTTATACAGTAAATTAATGTATTTTACTATTCACAAAATTCCAAGTATTTCAGAAAAATCTCAAAATTTCACCCTAACAATTTCTCAATGTTTAGAAACCAAATATGAACTCCATTTTTCAAAAATAATTATCTAAATATGATAAATTCAATTTGTAATTAAAAACATTATTTAATAGAAAAATACCAACACTTGAAATATTCATCTTTATTTTTATGGTGCCTAAATTTTATTTATAAACTCATGAGTTAGGTTATCATTCATAAGGTTCATATTAATATACATAAGGTTAGGCTACTATTCATAAGTGTATGTTACTATTCATAAGGGTAAGTTACTATTCACTGAAAATTAACTTGATTCTATAAGACTCCTAATATCACCCTGATCACAACTGTGTATGTCCGTTTTTCAAAATTCAAAACACAGAAGTTGAAATTTTATGTTTAATGGCTAGGTTATAAAAATATTCTAAATAACCAAGTATTTTTTCAATTAAAATCATTACTTTATGAAATATAGGCTATCTAATGAATAGAATGTATTTAAGAGAAACATACCATAAAATGTTTGGGGTGTTATATTATTCCCTCCTTCGGAAACTTCATCCTTGAAATTTTTTCATGTATAAAGTCCTTCAAAAATATGTTGTTGGTTCTTCTTAATAATATAGTTAGGTTCCAATGTTTCTTCCTCCATTTTATGGTTTCTATAAATAACCATCACTAGATGAGTTGTATGATTTCTCAACACCTACTCCCTTGTGTCAGGAATCCCGATAGGCTCTTCACAACATGAAAAATTAGTATCCATCTCTATTTCATCAAAGGTGAGTACGTGCATTGGGTATGGATTGTATTTAATTGACAATGACATGTGGTAGAAATTATGACCTTTATAAATACATGTTGGTATTTATAAAAAGTAAGATATAGCTCCGATCATTTCAAGAATTTTAAATGGTTTGATGTATCTAGGTCTCAGTTTTCTTTTCTTACTGAATCTTTATACACCCATCCACTTAGAATCTTTTAAAAATACATGATCACCTAATTTAAATTCCAAATCCTTTCTCCAGTTGTCAGCATAACTCTCTTTCCTACTTTGGGATGCTTTAATATGGGTCTGAATATTCATTACCTTTGTAGTTGTCTCTTTGATAAGTTTTGGGCATACAAGTTTCCTCTCGCCAACTTCATCCCAAAATGTTGGAGTTTGACACATATTACCATATAATGCTTCATATGGCACCATTTGAATGATAGAATAGAAACTATTATTTTCGGAAAATTCCAACAATTACTAGTATTGATCCCATATACTTGGAAAGTCAATAGAGCATTATCTCAACATGTCTTCCATTATCTGAATAGTCCTTTCAGATTTTCCGTCGTTTTGGAGTGATAATCAGTACTCATATGAAGCTCACTATCCAAATCCTTATAGAGGCTTTTCCAGATTTTTGATGTAAACTGGGGATCATGATTAGAAACAATCGATAGAGGTGCACCATGAAGACTTATAACTTCATTAATATAAATTCTTGTCAGGCGCTCAAGTGGTAAATCATCTCTTATAGATATGAAATGTATTGATTTTGTGAGACGATCAACAATTACCCATATTGTATCATTACTTCTTGGTGTCCTCAGTAGTCCTATGACAAAATCCATTGTAATGTCATCCCACTTGGACATAAGAATAGGTATAGGTTGCAACAAAACTCTATGATGTTTCCTCTTTGCCTTCACCTATTAACTAACTAGACACCTTGACACATAGTCATCAATTTTTCGCCTCATGTTATCCACCAAAAAATGTTCCTTCATATCTCTATGAATATTTTTGCTAATAGGGTTTATAAAAAATTTTGAGATATGAGCACCATTTAATAGTTCCTTTCTTAGCTCCAGTACGAATAGAACACATAACCTCTTCCCAAATTTCATAAATCCTTCCTCATACATGAAGTCAGCCAATCTCCCATCTTTAAAAACATTAATTTTCTTGTGTTGACACTCATCATCAGATTGAGTGATTTTATCTTATCTTGTAAAGATGTTTTAGAAATAATTTGAAAAAGGAAAGATGTTTCCCCTTACTAAACAATTCCCATATCTATCTTTAGTAGATCCATGAATATAAGATCTCTATTAATCCTCATTTGGGTTAGAAGGCCATGATATTTCTTGTTTAAGCATCTTCCACCTTATTTTCCTTTCCTGGGTGGTAGTGTATTGAACAATCATAATCTTTAAGAAACTTGAGTCATCTCCTTTGCCTCATGTAGAGTTATTTCTGTGTAAAAATGTATTTCAAACTCTTGTGATTCGTATATATCTCATATTTTTCAACGCATAGATAATGTCTCCATATTTTAAGAGAAAATATTACGGATGCTAAATCAAGATCATGAGTTGGGGAATTTTTTTCATGAATCTTCAACTTACTTGATTCATAAGAAATAACTGTATCATTTCACGTAAGGATGAAACCCGGTCCATTCTTTGATGCCTTACTGTATATCACAAATGCATCATTTCCAGATAGAAGAGTAAAAATTGGTGCATTTACCAATATTTATTTGTTTCCTCAAATAATTATATACATTGTTTCATACATACAAACATAACCCTATTACATGTGATATTGGTAAGCAGTTTAGCTATTCATGTGAAATTCTAAACAGAATGTCGATAGTATCCTACTAAGATAGAAAAAATGTGTAGCTCGATTATGTTCATTAGCATGGGACATTCTTGGATTTCATTTGTCTTCATAGAATCAACTAAGATTGCATACTTAGAGACAACATAACCAACAAAAGGAACTTATTGAATCCAAAAATCACACTTTCTAAACTTCCCATATAATTCATTTTATAAAAGAGTTTTCATAATAATCCGCAAGTGATTCTAAGGGTCTTCATAGATTTTTGAGTATACCAGGATATCATAAATAAATTCCACAAAAAGTAATCAATATATTCCTTGAAAACTCTCATCATTAGATCTATGAAAATAGATGGTGCATTAGTTAGTCCAAAAGGAATTACTCTAAACATGTAATTCCCATACATGGTTTGAAATACTATCTTTGGAATATATTCCTTCTTCACACACAGTTGATGATATCCAGATCAAAGGTCAGTCTTCGAAAAATATTGGGCTCCATGAAGTTGATCAAATAAATCTTCAATCCCTGGAAGAGGATACTTTTTATTTATTTTAATTTCATTGATTTATCTGTACTCAATGCATATACTCACAGATCCATCTTTATTCTTGAAAAATAGGTCATGATCTCCCCATGGAGAAACACTTGGTCGAATAAATACTTTCTCACTCAATTCCTCTAGTTGTTTCTTTAGAACCACTAATTCCACAGTTTCCATTCTATAGGGATTCATTGATATAGTACTTGCACTATAAATTAAATCAATAGATAACTCAACTTCCCCCTCTAGAGGATGTCTTGGTAAATACTCTAGAAATACATCAATGTATTCTTGCATAATAGGTAGATCTTCAATTTGAATATTTCTTCCCTTACCCATAGATATCTTGTTATCTTCCTCTCTGAGATTGCATTCAGTAGAGCTACTGGGGGTAGATTTAGATAAGAATCTGATGGTGAGGTTTCTTCTCTAAAGATAAGGGATTCTAAAACATTCACAAAAATTTTAACTTCCTTCTTCTTATAATTGATATTGGCATCATAATTTGATAGCCAATTCATTCTAAGAAATATTTCAAATTCAATCATTTGTATGATGATAAGTTTAGAAACTAAAGCACATTTATGTGTTAGGAGGGGGACTGATAAACATGCCTTTTTTGCAATGATACATCCCCTAAGAGTTTTGATTGAAAACTCCTTTATTAAATCAAATTGTACATGTATAATTTTCTTGGAAAATGGGAAGATATAAATGAATGCGATGATCCAGAATCAAATAATGTATTAGATAGGTTTGAGGAAACAATTAAAGTACCTACCACCACATCATTAGGATTGTCAACCTCCGCGGTTATAATCACATAAGATGTCACTTGATCTTGTGTCCTATTCTAAGGGAACATTCCTTGGTGCTTTAGAAACTCATTTTCATAGTTTCCCATCTCTCTATAATTGTAGTGTTGAACATCATTGAATTTTTTCGTCCCCTTACATTTATTATATCGATGACCCTTTTCACCACACTTATAGTTGACTCCCATTCCTTTCATGCATTTTCCATGTTGATTCTTTCCACGGTTCTTACATAATGGGAATTTCATCATTCCCTTTTTATTATTTGGAACATCACTTTTTCCATGGTTATTAGAGTACAAATTCTTATCTTGGTTTCCCTTGAACAAATTTGATCTAGAAAATTTCTTCTCTATTTTGATGGAATTTCATCATATGATGAAAATATTTAAGAATCCATTTCCCTTCAAAGACTTGTCTTATGACCTTTAATGAAATGACCAATCTTGTCTTTTAAGCCACATATGTAATCTATAGCATACTGGGCTAGTCTTGTGGAGGTAGCCTCATACTATACAACATTCTTTTCTTCCCTTTTCTTTAAGCCAAGTAATTTTTCTTTGTTTTGGATCATTTCTTACGAGGGAAATATTTGTCAAAGAATATTACCTTAAAAATACTCCATCCCATATCTTATATTTCTTCTTCCTTTGTGGTATTCTTGATCAAGGACCACCATTGATCTACATCACCCTTTAGGAAATGTACTGCTAGCACTACCTTTTAATTTTCATTGAATCTTAATGCCATGAATATCTTTTCAATGGACTTGATCCACAACCCAACTACCATTAGATTAATAGTCCCACTAAAATATGGGGGCTTATTCTACATGAAATTATCCAACATAGTTCTAGTATGGTTATTCGTCACAACTTGAGTATGTTTTCCCAATATGGTCATGATCTGATCTGCTCCAACATTTATTATGTTGACTTGATTAGTGGGGAAATCCCTATATTTACAGGAATATTGATTCCCGTTCTTCCAGTAGGATTCATTTCTAAATAATTACATACACTAGATTAGGTTATGAATAATAATTTATAATCTCAACTAGAAAAGTACTTAGAATAAATTGAAATTATTTGTACAACTAATATCATAAGCATGGTTTCTCTGAAGAAGAATATACATTAAAATCCTTGATAATGGGTTGTAAATAAAATGTGAATTATCCTAATAATATCCCCTAGGACTGTCAAACCAAGAGTATAGGAAGGCCTTTTGTCGTGCACCAAGATACCCTGGGTCAATCCTGAAACTCATTGTTGGAGCTTTCACTCTTAGGTACATCGGTGCCAGATCCACCTCTACTTTTTTATATCCAGACAAGGATTTATTTTCTAGAAAGGTTTACATAATCTATTCCTTACCAAAGTACCAGGATTCTATTGTATGTTTATCCTCAAAGACTATCTTAGGGGTTTGTTCCCTAATATATTTTTTTCTAAATCTAGTTTCTATGTTTTCTCCTAAACTTCCTTAGATACCAAATCTAACATACCGACCCTAAAATCTCAGAGTCGGTACATTACTTATTATATTTTCATGATTTAGACGAATGAAAGCTCAAAGTAATGATCAGTTTAGTAGTCTTGAAGAAACTAGATGCATACATGAAACTCACATTGCATTGGGAAAGGTAACAAAAATACAATACATAATAACAACTAAAAACTTTCATCCACGAGAACTCAATAAAACATGGTTAGATCAAATGATAAATAGGGGTTACAAATAGTTGAATCATAAATCAAAAATAATTTAATTAAAATCAAATTGGCATAGTTAATTTGGCATAGTGGATAAATGAAAACACATGCAATTTGTAAACTGATAATAAAACTGCATCCATAGATTTTTTCGTAGTGAAAACATCATGGATAGTAATAACTAAAAATGAATAGAGAGAATTCTTATTAATTGGAATTCATGTATCTAGAACATGATTCCACTATATCATCTAAACGGTTTATGTCTATGTGTAGAAACCCATTTGATTTTTGGAAACAAACTCGATGTGTTTGACACTGACTGATTTGTCTCATAAGACCTGTCGATGCATCGAGGGGATATAGTAGGCCCCTACCATCACTTAAAGTCAAAATGAATTCTTTATAAATAGGTTTAATAGAATTAAAATATTCCTTCTCAGTATGAATATAGATTACATGATACAGATTCATCAATATTCTCATAGTTAAAAACAACATTCCAAATAATCACCGTATGTGAAATGGTATACAACTAAAGAAAATAATCATATCCATTATAAAATAAAATGGATATTTACCAAAATTATAATGTCAAATGAAAAATGATCTCCAATGGGTAGTAGATACCCCACATAAGAATGATTAAGTGTACAATACCAAGTAAATGACAATGAAATGGAAATTTAGACAAATTGTCTTACCACGTTTGTAGAGACCCGTATCCTGACGTAAATGAACATTACATTACTTTTGTGGAATACTTAGTACATAAAAAAATACACACAAAAGGATCATAATAGTTTAGTGTATTTGAAAACTCGGAACGTAATCTTCTAATCGTGGTGAAAGATCTCTAATATCTCCCATAAAGATCTTCCCTTTTTTTACCTAAAACCTTCCTTTATATCCTGGGGAAAAGAAAACATAAAAGGGTGAGCTCAAATGCTCAGTAAGGGTAAAAAAAAGAAATAAAAATCTCATCGTATACACAAGCACATAACTTTTGGAAATCTTAACCTGCAAAAGAGATCATAATTTCATAACATGGGATAAATCATGGAAGTGAAATGTAATCACAATAATAATAACTTAAAACATGAAACTTTGTGGCATACACACATAATCATAGAGAATCATTTCCTGTTAGTCAAGACTCATTTCCAAGACTATCTTAGTGGACAAAGTCCCTTTCTGAATCGAGTAACCCTCGTTTCAGTCCTGTTTCACTGAACCGGTATAACCTACCATTCCAGCCATGTCTATCTCATGAGATATAAAATCTTTACCCAATTCATTGGAAGGAGATATAGGTCCCACCCATCTCATAATGATACCATTCTTATGTGTGCCACAAAATCATAAATCATACATCATTGCATAACCCATGTAATAAAAATGGTATTCTTAAACAACATGACATCATAAAACCATTCATATAAGATAAAGGAATTCATAAACATAATTCCATCACAACATAGTCAAATCAATGTAAAAATATGGATAGAAATAGAACCCTTTATTACCTTAGATGGAAAATAATTTTGATAAAACACTTGAAATGAATTCTTGAGGAAAATATCATTTCTTCTTCAAAATCAATTTCTTTTCACAAAACATCATGCAATTTTAAAAGAAAGAGATTTAATTGAAAATAGTCATGAAATCTTTCGGAGGAAGCTTCATGAAAATAAGGATTTATAAAACCATAAAAATCCGTTTGTGCCGTTTAAAAAAAACATTCTTCTCGTACTTTTGTCGGAAAAGTCAAAAAGTACCTTGTACGAAAAAATGACAAAAGATTCCTTTCATATTCTTTACTAAAAACTCACCGAAAGGTAAAATTGGATTTAAACAATTTTAGATGGATGGAAATAACATTACATATTGAGGAAACATGGATGTGGATGATAAAATACACCCCAGTAATTATCAAAGTATAAACAATCTCGGATAAAAATGAGATTGTGATATTTCCCCTTACCTTAGGTCCGACTTGCTTTGTACGTGTCTGAACCTCCTCTTCTTTGAAGCGCCTCTTTGAGACCTCCTCTTAGGGCACTAAAATTGGTCTTTGAGGAAGACCAGAACCTCTAGGATGTTTCTAGGGAAGTGGAGAAGAGATTTTGGCAGGGTTTGGCCGAGCTTGAAGGCTCAAAGTTGTGTGAGGAAGAGAGGGAGGAGGTGTCCTTTTATAAGGGAGGAGAGGGGCACCTTAGGAATATCTCAAAATATTATTTTATATTAAAGTCAAAATCGGTTTATAATGGTTCCAAATGGTCTTATTTAGAAGCTAAAGTGGGGATGGGTCGAAATCCAATCAACCAATAGGATTTATACAAGTTTAGGTTATTATTTTAACCTTATCAATTAGATTTAACTCTAAGTTAAATAATTTAACTTTTACCGTGGCTTTTTGTTTTCTTACACTATATGGTTAATACACTTACTATAACATTCCAAAAGAACCCCAAATTGTTTATTATTAATATATATATCCTTATCTAAGTCATTTGGCCTAACCTTAGATTTTTAGGAATAAAATAACAATTAATAATATAATATTTGATTTAAAAACTATTTTGTGTCAATTTTGACACTATTTGATATATGATTTTTGTGAAAGTCATAACAGAATTATATGTTCGAACCAATTTGATTAAATCAACACTAATATATCATAGTAACCTATAAAATTAGTGGAATTCATAAAAAGTCTCTAATTACATTTATTTTGGTGTTTATAACATCAATTATGTCAATATGTTATTAATAAGATAATTACTGCATCATCATTGTGTCATAAATAAATTAAATTATTTAATGTTTAAAAATTACAAATAAAATACCATTATGTAGGAAATCATTTTATCTTTCTAATGAATATTTATAGTCTAATTTATCTTATGTATAACCCCATATTAAAAATGTTTTAGTAAATAAACTTTGGTTTTAACTCTTTTAACCCTTCTTTAAATAAATTAATAATAAATGTCCTAATCTAATCCAAGTGGGCCTAAATGGTCATATTTTATTCCTAAGTTTGTTTTTGGTCGAATTACACTTGTCCAATAGAATTAGGACATGTGTTAGGGTAATAATAATATTATTTCTACCCTTAATTACCCTATTTACTTTTAACCGTGGTAAAAAAAAGTAAAAAGTTACTATTCACCAAAAATTATTCTCATCTCATTGAACCACATTTTAGTCCATGATATTAACCGTGTCTCTCGGATTTTAGAAATTCCACTCACAGAAGCGGTAAAATTATGTTTTATGAAAAATTCTGTTTTTTTAACTACCACTTAGTGGTTTCACTATTCATCAAAAATTGAAAGTTTTCAGAAAAATACCAAAAATTAGGCCTAAGCTATATTTCATATTATGAACTCAAAAATGATTTCTATTTTACCAAATTCAAAACATATCAGTTGCATTAATTAATTTAAAAATTAATTCCCGTCGTCAAAACAAAAGGCGTGTTTTTAAGAGATAATAACTATCAAAAGATTGACACTTGTTTATAACTGGTTTAAATGTGAAATTATATCCAATGACCAACATTGTATTAAATTGTAAAAATATATTCTAAATATACTTTAAAACCACTTAAATTAATAATTTATCACAATTAATTATTTCGATTGAAAAAGTTGTTTTTAATTAAAATTTAGTAATTTTCACTATTCATCAAAATATGAAAGTTATCCGAAAATCACCAAAATTTCACCCTAAGCTAATTTCGATATTACAAATCCAAAAATGAATTCCATTTTGAAAAATAAAATTACAAATTTTCAAAAAGTGGTTATTACTATTCATAACGGCTAGTTTTAATAATATTTTAATAGCATATTGTTGTTTAGTGAAACTCGTTATTGCGTACTACACACTCTATCGAGGAAGGTCGCGATTGCGTGTAATGAAAGGCAAATCAAGGATGCGTGTTGTGCAAGATCCTTTTGGTGTACAACATAAGAAATTAGTGAAATTAAAAAGAATATTTTTCATAAAATCTTGGGGTGTTACAACGTTGTAATCAATCGAGTCATATAACCAAAAATTAATAACAAACAAATGAATCGTAGAATAACATGACTATAAGAAGAGTCATGATAATATATATCAAATTTCAGTATAAAATACACCTCATGAAATAAATATGTGGTGAACAATTGATATCTCACATAATTAAAAGTGAGATAAGAAACCCCTTACAAATATTTTGGCCTGGTAACTGGTGTTCTTGTAAGGGATTAATGATAGGTAAAGGGGTATACCATAATTTATATATAATAAGGTAAGTATGGGTGAGGTTAAGAAACATCCATTATAATTCAGAATAAAAAATAATAGGACACAACATAGGGAAGATTCTTGAATAAAAGTTAGAGAGATGATCCCTTACCTTAATACTGAATGTGTTCTTAATTTGATCTTAAACCTCTGAATAATAAAATTATGCTTCATTAATTAATAATTAATGAAATGATTCTACATTTAATTTATTTATTATAACCTTATTATCTTCATTAATTACCTTTTCTATGGGATTAGGAGGATCAGTTTTATTGTTTTGGAAGCATTTTCTTCCTTGGTTGTCATAATCGGATTACTTGTATTTATGAATGGAAGTTTGTATGAAATGTGGTTAAACATCTAGATTTGTTAGTATATATTATTAGTGAAATTAAAAATATATAAATTATATTATAATTATTTTGGATTATATCCCATAAGGATTACTCATTAGTTGAAATTTATTTAAAAATGCTTGGATTAACATAGTGGTTTTGTACAAAATGAACTTATTTTGTATTATTATTTTATATTATGAGTGTGTAAGGATTACAGAACATTGAATTAGGTAGAATACATATATTATGAAAAGTTTCAACCATTAGATAGGTTTCCTAACCAGTCTTGAATATAGTAACAGAAATTGAAAACTCATCATCCTTGAATGTGATAAATTAATACATCTTAGACGGTATTTCCATTTTTAGGGTAAGATGTGGGGGAAATGAGAGATAATGAAGAAATATTAAATTATAATAATAAAATTACAGTCCATTTATGGTACTGTAATCATCATATCATTTGTTTTTTGGGGAGGTTTGGATAGAGAAACAAAAGAATTGAACTTGTTAAAGAATTTGAAAGAAAATGGAAGAGAGGTTCGCCTCTTGAGTACTCCTCCTTGATAATCTCATTCAAGCCTTTGTTTTTGGGATTTGGGTGAGACCATCATGTCTTGGACGTGGGGAAGGAGCTTAGGGAGATATTTTATCATAATTTAGGAAATTATTGAATCTTGAGAGGTTTGGGAGGAAGAGGGGTGGTTTTTATAGTGAATGGGAGGAGAGTTTCTTATATATTATAACTATTAATTAATTATTTCTTCACAAGAAAAGAAATAGTCAGTATTCTATGTCCTATAATAGTAATAAGTGAATTTTATTTCTAGATTTTGGTTATTCCATCCCTCATGATGCTAGGAATAGTGAATTTAAATTATAATGTACTTATACACCAAATTAATGTATTTTACTATTCACAAAAATTTCAAGTATTTTAGAAAAATCCAAAAAATTCACCCTAACCACTTTTCGACATGTAGAATCCAAAGATGAACTCCATTTTTCAAAAATAATTTTTGAAATATGATAAATTTAACTTTTAATTAAAAACATTATTTAATTCAAAAATACTAACACTTAAAATATTCATCTTTATCTTTATGGTGGCTAAATATTATTTATTCATTCATGAGTGAAGTTATTATTCATAAGGGTCATATTACTATTCATAAGTGTAGGTTACTATTCATAAGGGCTTGTTACTATTAATAAGGGTATGTTACTATTTAACAAAAATTAACTTGATTCTGTCATACTTCCGATATCACCCAAATCACAACTGTGTATGTCTGTTTTTTAAAATTCAAAGAACAGAAGTGCCAAATTTAAGTTTAATGGCTAGGATATAACTATATCCTAAATAAACAAGTTTTGTTTCAATAAAAATCAGTGATTTATGAAATATAGGCTATCTAATGAATAGAATGAAGTTAAGAGAAACATACTATTAAATGTTTGGGGTGTTATTAGAAATGAAGGAAAGATAAAAATTTTAGAGATCCATTAAATGTTCACTGACCACCTCTCTAGAGAGCGTGAAACAGAAAAAGTGTAAAATGTGTTCCTATATCCCACCCATTACCTAAATCTATTAAAAATGCAATGATTAGTTAATTATTATCTAATTATGAGGTGGAAATGAAATATTTCATGACACTCAACACTATGTTTATTATAGGAAACATCCCTACTGGGTGTGTTCTCTAGGATAAACCTCACAATACTCTTTCAACAGATCTCCCTCAACACGAAGAGCCAATTATACCAAAAAAAGAAATTATAGGTCATCATTTCAATATGGGACCTAGAAAAATATTTTATTTATATCGAATATCAAAAGGATTTCCAGAATTCCCTTCAATAGGATATTAGTTATGACCATGTTATGTGAAATACCCTAGGAAATATCATACGGGCCATCATCCACAAATAAAGTTAGTCCAGACATGTAAGGATTCCCCTGTCACTACCCCTATTCAGGTTTCCACCCAACCTGATATTAAATAAAAAATCATTGACACCATTTAGTCATTGACAAACCAATGGAGGATACAAAAGGAAATATGCACTAGTGTAACTAGAAAGAAAGCCTTACCTTTGGTGGGTGGATGAAACTATAACTCACCTAAACATTAGGAATCATACTTTCCTAAATTTCAATGGTATGAAATATCTATATTATAACATGATGTATTGTGTCTCAGTGTCATCATGTGATGGGAAACACCAATAAATATGAATTATAAATACATAGATGCTTTATACACAAAATTGAGGGGTTGGATTTTGTCTAGTACACTAGTTTTCCAACCAGATAAATCACAGAATGGGGAGACCTTCCCCAAAAGTTTCTTTATCAATTCAGATCTATGAAATTAAATAAAATAATACATGAACTTTGAAATTAAAAATAACATAATAATTATATATTCTTAGACTTTATTTCTATGTGTAAGGGATAAACATGATCCTTGAACCAACAACTTCCCCAAGAAGATTTGGTTTTTATATTCTTAGAAAACCTCTATGATGAGTTCCAAATTCAAATCATCTTGGTTAAATAACCAATATGAATATCAGAACTTACCCCAATTTTTTAAATATTAGAAGACTATATTTAAAAAACTAAAATCAATTCTCAAGAAACCAAAGTAGTCCAAGGGAACAAAACTAGAAAAGTGGAAACTATAATCATTACACTCAAGTAAACTCTAGCAACATCTCTAGCATTCAGGCTAGAAAAATATCATGTGGTACCTCCTATGTAAAGGAAACAACCAAAAAATCCATATCAATATGAAATGAATGAATAAAAATTTTCTATATAAGGATTAGAAGAATTATTTTTTTATGGAAAGTTCCTTGACTACTACATTATAGTAATGAATAATAATTTATTATGATTACTAAATAATAGAATACATGATCAGGTTGGCCTCATTGATGTCCCACATTATTTTCCCATTCACTAAAAATTAGTCCACAAAATCTAGGAATTATTATTTCTTAAAACATTCTTCAAAAGATGGTTGACTCATAAAATGTAAAACAAGGTTGGACACCAGCACATGGGGCATGTGTTCCGACCACTCTGAAAGAAGAATGTATATTGAAGGAAGTCACAAGTAAAGGTGATTTTTTATGATAAATGGAAGAATAGAAAGAAAATAATTTAAGATCATACCATCCTCAAGGAATAGTTGAACTTACTGGTTGTATCTCTAGTGCAACAGTCTTTGTCAACAATTCAGTATTCCAAGATCCACACTTCTAAAAGTCAGCATAACTAACATGAAAAAATTAAGGTATAAGAATATGAACTCTTATAAATTCCCAAGATATTACTAACCATATTATATTTAATGTATTTAATACTAATAGAATGGTTTTCATACCAAAGAATGGTAAAACATGAATCTTCCCAACAAACGGTACACCATACATCGCCCTACTAATAGAACCCTCATCAGATGAATAACAAATCATTGAATTAGTTAAAATTTTTCATTTAGAAAAAAAATTATTTGATTATGAGTATTATTAAGAACCTGATTTCCTCATACCTTATCAGGGAGATGGAGGTAGATACCAAAAAATCGATGGAAGAGGGGGAAAACAGCCATGGAAGAGCCAAATATTCTGACTACATTCTCACCATGGATAAATACGCAGCCGAAACCCATGGATAAACTCTTAAATGAGCCTATAAGGAGCTCGGGTAGACCATGAAATCTCTAAAGAGTCATCCAAATCCAATTTTTTTTAATATTTACTGACATGTGTGCAACTATCTGATCATCCCAAATAAGCAGACATACAAATTTTGGCTAATCCATCACTGACAGGCATGCCTTAAACTTTTATTCCAGCACCTAACTTATCTAACTCAACCATTTCATCCCCCAAGACACTTTATAAGCAGAATCCTAAACCTAACTCTAAAAATACAATCCTCTATCAAAACAATATGATATATTAAAACAACGGGGTGCGCTTCTAGCCAATATTTCAATCATGGATACTCTAGATTTGATAATAAAACTATGGAAATCACTTGTAGAGGCCATGTAGAGTCCTTATGAGTATGAATATTATGTCATCTCTAATGATGTGTATCAATATAAGACCCATCATGTTGGATTTATTGCATTCATATCTTTCCAAAACTAAGAAAGTGCAACTATTATGTGGGGACACAATAGACCCTTGTATGTATTTGGTATGCTTGATAACAATTAAATTTGATGAGAATCCATTGACAATATACCAAGAATCAACCTCATTATAATATATAAAAATAGTCATTTAGGTTATAGTGTTGTTTATTTATCTCCATATACTTTAACTCTTCAAGGTTATGATAAGAGTGAGTAGAACTCTCTTGGATTAATCAATATGATATCATAATTTGGATACCTTATATCTATCTATGAATTCATGGTTGTATAACAAGATACAACTTTCAATGTCTTGATTGGGAGGCCTTGATTATATTATGACATGTTTTTCCTTTATCATTGCATAAATATCTCAAATAATATGTTGATGGGCATATAAAGACACTACATAGCTATAGGTATCCATTTTAATCTTCTCAGTCCCAATACATTGACGTAGCGTTCTATCAGAGAGAATAAAAAACCCATGATTGATTATGTTTCTTGGTTTACTACTATAAACGATATAAAAATGAATTTCTATAAACTATTTAATTATATTGGTGATGAATATGTGTTTACCATAAATTAAATTGATGTTAAGGGTTCATATTTAGGTTTGTATTCATCATATCTCGTGATATCAGTCACATCAGTTAGACTTGGTAACATAGAATGAGTTTCTAATCTTTACAAAAGTGGTATTACATTGTGTGAAAATTCGCTTGCTCCTTCCCGAGAGTCTTGTAAGACCCCAACATCATTGGATGAATTATAATTTACTCTCACATAACTAATAGAGGATTAAAATTCCCATACTTCATCTTCTGAATTTCATAATATTGACACTTATAGATATGAAGTTTCTAGTAAATCACCCACTCCTAATAATATTGTTGAAGAGGAAGAGAAATAATATGACATTAAATAATCCCCTCAGAAATTATTGGAGGGTGTCTCCACCACTATTAAAAGGATCTGGAAAACAATTGAGGCTCAATGGAAGATTAGTGACCCATGTTGATAAATACATCCTTGTATTTTTTAAAAATAGTTGTATGTATCTTTTCTAAATAAGAACAAGTATTTATTCACATTGAATTATATATAAATAAAAATCATTTATCTTGATATATCCACCTTCAACATGGGTTTACCAGAGGATTACAGTGTTTTCTAGTAGTTAGATAGAATTATGCATCTGCTTTACACCACTAAGTTTGAATTCAAAATTGATAAGATTATTAAAGAAAACTTCATTCATGAGGTTCAATATATGATGTATCTCCATAACATCATCCCAAATAAATAGAATAATGGTAAGATGAAAATTTTCTTATAAATTAGATATATCAACTATAATTGCACCAAATATGATTTCCCAATCCCAATCAAGGAACTTATAATTGATGAAACTATCAAAAAAACCCCTTTCCTTTATGGATGGATATTTAGGATATAACAAAATCAAAATAGATATTAAAGACAAAGAAGCTACAATTTTTAGAGAACCAAAACGAATATACTACTATCAAGTAATACGTTTCAATTTAGAGATTAATGGTGCTACATATCAATGTGACATGAATCATATTTTCAAGACCATTTTGGGAAGACCATTAAATATTTCATAGATGATTTGGTGGTCAAATCCCATTATTATTACGATCATCTTGCTGATATTGAGACTATTTCTAACAAGATACGACAATATATCTTGAAGATGAACCCCAATAAATTTAATTTTTGTGTTACCAGAGGAAATGATCTTCATCTTATAGTACATCAACACTACATTGAGTTCAATCCTAAGAAAACCAAGTCTATCCTTGATATTATTCCTCCACAAAACCTCAAGGACATGAAAAAGCTTCAGGATCTCCTCACCAAAATCAAACACTTCATATTGAATCTCATGGGAAAGCATTTTCCTTTCACCAAATTGATGAATAAAGAAGCCATATACCATTGGACTTATGATCATTAAGAGTCTTTTTACATAATCAAACAATATATTTTTAGATCACCTATTCTAGTTCCCTAATTGAAGTAAATCCAAACATTTTGTATGTCACATTCCATTAGTGATCACTATTCACATTTCTTGTATAGAATAATGATACAGTATATGAGAAGAGTCTCCATTACCTTAGTAAAACCCTTCTTACTATTGAGACTTGATATTTAGATATTGAGAAGAAATTCCCTAGGTTAATTTTTTTGGTCTAAAAATTGAGGCAATTACTATAGCACCATGAGGTACACTTAGTATCTTATAATTACCTTCTAAAATTTATCTATAATTATAATATGATTAACTGATGTTGGGAATGGTGAGCGGTCATCTTGTAGATTATTGAAATCCATTTTATACCAAAAAATTATATTAAATTAAATTAATTGGTATATTTTTTTGGAAGTGTGTATGTCTATAGAAAACATGTTATTTTACATTGAGCTACTTGATTAAGAAGTCTTGTATATTAGAAAATTATCCCATATGTGGGAGATGTACTTTGACTGTTGTTTTAAAATCTTGGGGTAGAAATTAATATAAGACCCTAAGCTCAACAAGGTTTTTTCTATAAATCTTTTCTATCAATCCATCCAAGGAAGATTTGGCTTATTCTTTCTGGTTTTTATAAGGCTACCCTAACAATGTGGTAAAATATGAAGCAATTACTACAAGTTTGGAAATTGCACTATAAATAAAAATATTCCACTTGAAAATAAAAGGTGATGTAGATTTGGTGATCAAGATGGTTAATGGTGACTATACCATTAAAATAGTGATGGTTCCGGGTACAGTACAAGTGTGCAGTGGTGCGTGATAAATTAAAATTTCTTTTAATTATCTTCGCCCAAAACCACGATTGAGGATCTTGCATGTCAAATTTATAATTAATTTTTTAATATATGAAGAAATGAATACCTGGTCTTAGGAAAATTATTTTTAGATGAATATTTATCATCAAAAATACCCTTTTGGGTTTTCTTCTTTACAATGATCAAAGGATAGAATCCCTCTAGTTGTGATCCACACATGCTCATATGATATCCTCCCAATTCCAATTGATCTGTGGGTGATAACATGGAAAATTGAATGTCATTCATTGTTTTTTAGCACTCATTATTCAATATTGAAGAAATATCTCTTATATTTGTCATTCTAGAGACAGATATAGAAGGTGGAGTCGAGAGATAATTCTTTATGCATAACAATTCTCTCTTCTTTTATTGCACATTGATACTCCACACAACAGACATAATCATCTATTTGTGCTACTAAGGTCTAGGTTCAAATAATAATTTAATGTATTTTCATCCATTAAATAAAATTATAACCATTATTGAAACCACATGCACATAATAATAATAATATTATTATTATATATTTCACATAAAAACATTTTAAAATTGATAAATATTATTTTTTCAATAGACATAACCTTGGTCCATTCAAAATCATCGGTATTTATTGAATACCCAAATAAATATTTTATTCAACAAGAGGTATTTCACTCACATGACCGGGATTAAATATTTATTAAATATTCAAAAAAATATATTTTTTTAGTCACATATTGGTGAAGAAATATTTATTAAATTTATGAGATCTATATAACTTGAATAAAATTATTCCTCGGTCTTGAAAAAAATATTTATACCATTAATTAAATTCAAATTGATTTAAATATAGATCAATGAAAACACAGAGTGTGTGGCCCTATAGGGTTATTTATTATTGGAAACATGTGATTTTTTTTAAAGTCCAAGATTACTATGTAGTAACAGGTCAAGGAACCCAAAAGAAAGAAATTAATGTCATAATGTCGAAAATCACATATGAATGACCATTATGTAATATAATCCCTTTTTCATAATATCTCATTAAGAATGTTTCATGATGGTACCATAGACCTATATGCTTGATATATCTTTCTTTGAATATCTGAAATAAACATGTCGATACACCAAGGACATTGAATTTAGGTGGCACTACTATTCCAATCAAATGAATATGATATCATCTTCCATAAATATGGAAGGTACAAATCCTTCATCGACTTATCCATTAATGAAATGTCAATCATGATGTACCCAATGTTCACTACTTCTTACAAACTTATGGATTAATGATTTTCATTAGTAAATCTATGTGAGTGACTCATTACAAGCACCAATGATTACCATTACACACACTTATATATAGAAACATATGATGAGACCAAAACATGAAGATTTCCTACCGGCTGTTCTGTTCTCATAATCTCATATCTTAGAGATCACCAAGTGTGAAATTCCTGAGAATAAGACTCATCTACTTATGAGTACTCTCACTTGATTGTATAAATATTATGTGTCCCATCATAGTATTTTATCTAACCACATAACAATATTAAGAATGTTTTCATAGCACTTCAAGTTTCTCATTATAGCAGGGAACTGCTATGACCTTATTAATAAAACAAATACTCTAGGACATTATTACATTAAATCCATGAAACAATGAACAATATATAATAATATTTATAATGAAAATTCAATACATCAAATAAATATATAATCAAAGTTCAATATGTTGGTCATAGGACACAGACTCCTACAAACTCCCACTTGTACAAGAGTCAACTACTTAATACATTGAGTCTTCTATACCTCACATGGTAATCATGTTTATACCAAGTAAAGGCTTTAGTCAATGGGTATTCTAAGTTACATTACATGGAAATATTTCTCAATAAAACCTCACATATCTAAGAAAAATTTCTCAATATATGATACTTACAAATTATGTGTTTTGTTCGATGATGTGACATTGGATCTTTTGTGACAGAAACCACAACATTATTGTCACAATAGAGTGTGATGGAACCTTTAATCTTAGGTACCACATCAAGATCCTGTATGAAGTTTTGTACCTACATTGCTTGCTTAGATACCTCATAAGCCTAATGTACTCAGACTCTATTGTAGAATATATGACCATAGCCTTTGTTGATCACTTCTAGTTCAAAGAACCTCCATTCAAAGGAAAGATGTATCTTTTTTGTGACGTCATTTCATCATGATAAATTTGGAAACTAGAATTTGCATATCCTATAATGACTAGTTCCTCATATCCTCTATATACCATGAATAAATCCTTATTACACTAAACATACATAAGGATATTATTGACTATCATCTAATTATAGTCACATGGATCAGCTTGATATCTTCCTATCACGCTCAATGCATAGGGAACATTTGTCTTAGTACATAGCATAACAGATAATACCGATCCAATATCTTATGCATATGGAATCCTTTCCATTCTATTTCTTTTCTCATGTTCATGAAGACACATTTTCTTGTAAATGTTAATTCCATGTGATATTGGAAACGATCCCCTATTGGATAATTCAATACTGACACTAATAAAAATCTATCCTTTAACAGTAGTAGTAAAAAGAGTTTATCAACACTATAAAAGGGATAATAATGTAAGAAATGTTAGAGGGTTCTCTTTAACAGTGCTCATAAAAAGTTCTAATAAAGGGTTATTTTATCAGTAATTTTTTCAGAACTATTAAAGGCCACCTTAATCATCAATTTTTTTAGCACTGTTAAAGGACACCTTTATCAGCACTATTTTTAGCACTGATAAAGGCCCCCATTAAAAGTTCTAAAAAACACTAATAAATTCCCCATTAATAAAGAGTATAATTTTTTCATACCCCCAACCCTTTATCAGCGCCCCCTCTTTATTAGTGCTTCCCATACCCATTTATTAGAACATTGGCAAGCTCCCTTGCCTCTAGTGATTTTTGAACCTAGGACCTCCAGCTTATACACCATATCCTTTTCAACTCCCCTATACTATTTTGTTTTACATTTTATGATATATCTATATACTTATATCTATATATATATCAGTATATTTTTATCCATATATTTATATATATATGTTTATATATATTATTATATATATCTATATATATATATTAAAATAGGCATTGACTCTAAAAACCCCTAAACCACGTAAAACCATTAAGAATCTCTGAAATCCCTAAAACCCCAAAAACCCCAAAACAACCATAACTTATGATCCAGAAGTATGTTTCAGCTCCATAACCAGTAAAATAAAATCTCATTAAATGATATTTGATATTATATGTGGAAAAGTCCAAATTAATAGTCATATCAGAAGTTATAGTCATTTGAATTTTAAGAAATCGGGGTCAGCGGCTAAGAAATTTATTCCGGAGACCTTCAGGGCCTTTATGGGGGAAATGTAGTGACAATGATAAAAGAGATGATCCCAGAACTATAAGTGATAGATCATATTCCATTAATTGATTTTATTTGTGTTAGAGTGCAAACGGACACACAAATTAAAAGTTAGGGTTGTTTGAAGTTCGAGTTTGATTTCTGTCTTTTTAGAAACTATAATACCTTTTAAACTTTTATTTTCAAGAAATTGAAATATAAAATGGTTTTAGCACATTTTATAATATTTTATTTGAATGTTTTTAAAGCTAAAATTTATTTTGAGATTGAAATTTTTGATCCTTTCTGGGTGTTAGGGGTTTTAAGGGTTTTCACAGTAGATGGCCTTTCAAACGGCCATAACTTCTGAACCGAGTGTCTGTTTTTCCTCTACAACCTATGAAATCACATAGTTTGATAAAACCTATTCCTTAGCGACCAATGATAACCCTCTATCACATATATTGATGTAAATACCCAATATTGACGTACATGGACATTACATTATTTTTTCGGAATACTTAATACATAACAAAAATGGACGCCTAAGGACTGTATTAGTTTCATGTCTTTGGAAACTCGAAACATAATCCTCTAATCATGGTGAAAAATCTTCAAAATCTCCCATAAAGATCTTCCCATTTTGTTTTCTTACCTGAAACCTTTCTTTATATCATGGGGAAAAGAAAACATAGAATGGGTGAGCTCAAATGCTCAGAAAGGGAAAACATGGAGAACATAAAACAAACCATAAAAATTTGAATGTAAAAACATGAACATAAAATTTAAACATCAAAATCTTGAGCAATGACATAAATCTTGGAAGTATGTAAGACATAGATCATAAAGGAACATTAGGAAAGATAAAATATCATGGTAATAAAACATGGATTTGTGGAAGACCATCAAGCACATAGTATTATTTCAATAGTATCCAAGGCATTACTTCCAAGACCAACATAGCAGAAAAAGTCTATTACTGAACCGAGTTTACTTGTCATTCCAACCCTGTATTACTTAACCAAATTTACTTATCATTCCAATCATTTCTATCTCATGAGATATAAATCATTACTCAAAGAATTAGAGAGAGATATAGGTCTCACCCATCTCATAAAGAAATCATTCTTACATGTTTCACAAAACATAAATCATTCATCATATAATAACCCATTAAATAATATGGGTTTTCTTAAACATAATTCCCTCATAAAAAAATATAAATAAAATAAAAGGACTTAATAGAAGTAATTACATCATAACATAATAAAATCAAAGTAATAATATGGATAGAAACATGACACTATATCATCTTAGATGGAAAATAATTTGATAAAACACTTTAACTTAGTTCTCGAGGAAAATATCCTTTCTTCATCAAAAACATTTTATTTTCTAAATATGTTGTGAAATTTTAAAATAAAAGAAGATAATTTAAAATAAACATGAAAACTTGTAAAGTAATCATAATGGAAATAATTCTCAATGAAAGTGTAAAAATCTGTTCATGTCGTATAAGTTAAAAAAGCATTATCCTCCTACGTTTTCCGGAAAAGTCAACAAGTACCTCGTACAGTAAACAAAAGGGAGATTCCTTCCATACCATGTGGTAAAAGTAAAAAAAGGATAAAAATGAAAATAAAAATACATTTATGAATAGTAAAAAATTTATGACAACATTTTTAGAAAACATGGACATTGATGATAAATATAACCCTAGTAAATACTTAAGTATAAAAATCTCGGATAAAATTGAGATTGTGAGATTTTCCCTTAACTTAGGTCCGATATGATTTGTACGTGTCTGAACCTCATGTATATAATTTAAATAATTTTATTGACTTATTCTGGAATCATAGTCATTTTTATTATATCATATATGGTAATATTCTTATATTTTTATTAGTAACATTTCATTGTTACTCGTTATTCGGGTGTTAACTGCTTTATGTTCTTATGCATGTTTTCTCAAATAAATTCTTATTACTCTTTTTATGTTATAGATATATAATTTACATAATGGTATTAGTATAATATATATCATATTTATTCCTTAAATCCATTTATATTATCATTATTCAATGAATATCATGTAGAACGAATCACATCACATCGTGGAGACGGTAGGTCGTACGTGCACACGAGCGGTGATATCATTCTCGTGATGGTGAAATTTTATTTGAAGTGTATGGTGTATAATATTTCAGAATAAATATAATTTTACAATAATCAAATATATATATATATATATATATATATATATATATATATTTCTTCCATCATTTTACACATCCAAGTATGTTGGTGATGAAAACAGATTACACCATGGCATGGAGACAGTAGGTAGTACGTACGCACGCACGGTGATTTCATTTTTCATAGGATGGATAGAAATGGAATATGGTTGTTTAATATTCATAATAACATATAATTTTACAATTTATACTGTAATAATTACTTTGAAATGAAACAACTCATATATAAGAAGTAGAAGAAGAAAGAAGTTTGAAAGAATCGGTAAAGGATATTACCTCTTCTTCGACGTGCCTCTTCTAAACCTCCTCTTAGGGCACTAAAGATGGTCTTTGAAGAAGAGAATAACCTATAGTACGTTTCTAGGGAATTTTACAAGGTAAATGGGTAGTGTTTTTCTGAGTTTGAAGGCAAAAAATAAAGTGAAGTGGAGAGGGAGGAGGTTCCCTTTTATAAGAGAGGAGACGGGCACTTTTGGAAACCTCAAATATATTAATTTATAACAAAATAAAAACCCTACCTAAAATCTCCAAAATGAATCAACTTTGAAGATGAGATGAAATAGGGTTATAATACCATCAAAAAATAAAATTTAGACGTGTTTTGATTTTATTTTAAACCTCATCCTTTCGATTTATCCTTATTTAATTTATTTAATTTTATTTGTGGTTATAATATTATAAATTTTAAATGGTTATAAATACTTAATTATGTGTTTTGAATTTTCCATAAATAGACCTTTATGAAATTTTAGACCATATAATTTTCAATTTTTAATTTTTAATTTTTTTTTTGATTTTTAAACAATTTAATAATATGTAATTTTTATAAAATAACAATATTGTCATTTTTGACACTATTCATTTATTTGAATTTAAATAAAATCCATACAGATGATAGATTCGAAAAAAAAATTTAATAGATTCATAACATGTCCTATTCTTCTATAAAATTCTTTTATCTCATTAATTAGTTCATATAATAGTTATTTTAATATTTTAAAACCATTTATTTGATAATTCGCTTAATAAAATATTTACTACAACATTTTTGTATAATAATCTAATATACTTATTTGTTTCCTAAAAATTAAATATAAAATACTATGATGAAGATAAATCTAATATCTTTAATAATAATACTTTTAGTCGAATTTATATTCTTAAAATCCCAACTTTTAAAATGTTATCGTTATTACATTATGAAGGTGACAACTTTGACATCATTTAAAATAAAATAATATAAGTGTCATAATATCATTTATAAGTCTCCAAATGTTCAAAACATTGACCCTTGGATGTTTATGCTTTATATATACTCGACCAATAAGTTTTGGTCATGTTTTTGGGGGAATTTATGAGTATTATTATTTTAATAAAAACTATATTATTGATTTTTCACTAAATAAATAATTTCTGCATCATTAATGTAAAAGCTATTAAGGTAATTAAATATTTATTAAAAATTAAAAATAAATTTCCGTAATAAATATAATAATTTTAGATTTAAAATGAGTGTTTATAATAAAATTTATATTCTGTATAAACTTATATTAAAACATAATTTAATTATTAAAGTCTTAGTGAGACATATTTCACTTTTCTTTAAATAAAATAAATAAAATATATTAATCACATCCAATTGGGTTCCAATAGATACCATTTTGACCCAATTATGTTTTATGGAGAAATATAATCATTAAATTATGTTAAGACAAGTGTTAGGATAATTTGATAATATTATTATTACCCTTAATTACCTGATTTACTTTTAACTGTGGTAAATAAAATTTACCGTAGTTACTATTCATAATGCCCAAAAATATAATTAACCTATTAATATAATTTTTACGTACTGATTACAAATACGGAATATATTTTTTCAAATTCAAGACACAAAAGTTGTAGTAATTAATTTAAAATTAATCTTGTTGTCGAAAGAATGGGTATTTGTTTAAAACATTGCAAAAGATTGAATTGTTTTTACCTATAAATTCAATGAAAAATTAATGATAGTGACTTAAATTATATTAAATGGTAAAAATATATTCTATTTATACTTTAAAACCATTAAATATTATAATTTAACCATATAAAGTATCTTGATGAGAGAATTTGTTTTTATGTAGAATTTAGCGTATTTTTACTATTCATCAAAATATGAAGGTTATCAGAAAAATATAAAAAATTTATCCAACATAAATTTTTATATACTGATTCAAAATAAGAAGTTTATTTTTTCAAATTTAACTTATGAACTTGTCAAAAAATAGATTTAAAATGGGTGCACCATCAAAAGGTGGAAAACTGCATTTTTTGAAAAATACTTCTTTTATCCGAAAAATTGATTTTGTTCTCATAACATGTTCTAAAAAATGTATGCAATGAATGATAATGTTATAAAATTCAAAATTTGGTTAATACTATTCATAATGTCTTGTTTATATCCCATTTAAATAATAATATAAAAATATATTGTTGTTTAGTGAAACTCAGAATCACGTACAATATAAGCTATCAAGGAAGGTCGCTCTTGCGTGTAACGTAATCCAAGTCAGTGTTTTATATAGTGAAAGATTCCTTTGATGTTGCGTATAGAATAATCAAAACATATTTTATTTATATATTGAACAAAGTCTATACTTGGTGTTACGTGAAATGGATTCTATCAAAAGAACTTGGATTTGTGTGCAACACAAGCCAAGAATAGTGTTTCATATATTTCAAGCTAATACAGTATTGCATATAACACAATCTAATATTGGTGTAATGTACAACAGAAGATATCAATGAAATTAAAAATAACCTATCTCATAAAATCATGGAGTGTTACATTCTACCCCCCTTAAATTGAATTTCTTCCTCGAAATTCGTCGGCGTTATAAATGGTTTTCTACTTGAAAGTTTTTTTCATGGAATCCCACATCGTAAAAAAGAATACTAAAACTTAATTTTAAAAAGGAATGTTAGAAATATAACTGTTACCAAAATTAAATCATCATTGGGTTTCTGCATAGGAGATCATATGTTAAAACATGAATATGGAAGAGAAATCTAACCATCAAGTTCCGATGAATAGTGGTAGAGAACATGGCTATGAAAAAGCCAACAATCACAAAGCCATAAATTTGTGATGATCTATGGTACCATATAATTCATCATATATGTGGGTATTAGGACAAAATTTTTGGTTTTCAAGATCATTTCCCAAAAGTTCATAAATCCTTTCATAAATGGAAATACAAACTTTCTTTCAGTGTAATATCATCATTGGTCATTCCATGAACAATTACCAATTAATCTCTTATTTAAAGAAATGACGTTGATTTTTTAATTCTTGAAATGTTAGCATATAATTCAATATAATTCTAGGTGATTCCATCTGTCTCTATCACAAAAAGGTTAGCACATGTTTTTAAATATACATAAGTCCATCTATGGTGAGATTAATCATATATGGTTCCAAAATGGACTTATAAATCATTTATCGATCCTCTTAATAAAATAAAACTAATTTCTACTAACTAGGGACTTCTTGTAGGCTAGTGGTAGGCGATAAAGGCTTATCTCACTTTGGTTGTGGGTTCGATTCTTGTAGCCTTGTCCGATGCGATGGGCTGTTGCACGTCCTACAGGTTGTCATTTTTCTAAAACAACACTATAATAACATTCCAGAAATAATATCGAAAAAATGTTCTAGAATTAAAAAATATTATCTGATGTCCAACTTAATCCATTCCAATATTTATGATTATCCAAAATAATTTTGTCCAATCTCACAGTAGAAAGAAAACGACTACTAGAAACATCATCTACAAAGCATGTGAATACCATCATTTATCCCCCATATATCATAAGATAAATCTTGTTGGTCACATTCCAAAAAATTGAAGGACTTCATTATGCATCCTCTTGAAATATGATAATAACATAAATTACCGTAGAACCTTAGTGACAACATGTATTCCATCAAAATTAACTCTTTCCATACACCAAATATACCAAAAATTATATATACCCAAACCATGATATCACTTTGTCCTTTTATCAATCATGATCTCATTAATACTATCAAAAATATTATTTTATAATTATCCCTTCATTATGTGCATATCATCTACATTCCAAAAATATTTCAATCACTTTTCATGGTTATTGGTACCATATAATTTTTGAAACCATAATAGACCAATACATAGATATTCTAATATTGCACAATACTATAAATTATATTCCATAACTCTATTTTGAAATCCCATTACATAAACACTTAATCATTCCACAACTTCATTGTCATACTCAACATCGCTAATTGTGATCACATGTGACTTCCCATTATCTTTTACCTTAAGAGGTTGTTGATGTCCATCATCATTAACCCTTGGATTAGGTTACTGTTTACCATAATTCCCTATTTCCTTGCACTTATAACATTGTAGTGTTAATGGTACATTCTCTGTAGTCTTTTCTCTATTCACATCATTAATTACCATTTTTTGATTACTTCGGCACTTAGCTACTCGATGAACTTCTTTTCCACACTTAAAAAATTTTCTAGTCCTTTTAAGAAAATCTCCACCATACTTCTTTCCACTTATTGAGCATAATTAAATATTCATCTTTTTTTCAACATTGTTTTGAGATTTTTCCTTGACCTCCATCTTTGGTTTCTTGTCAAAACCATGAGATGGATATGTAACACCAACTTCTAGTTCTACCTTGATAGAAAAATGCACAATCTCTTAATAGCTACTAAAGTCTCTTATATCTACTTCCCATAGAAGACTTGGTTTTAAGCCATTGAAGAATTGATCAACTTTACGTTCAGGTTGGATGATAAAGCTAGATGCATACCTTGTAAGCCTTATAAAATTTACCTCGTATATACCAATAGATTCATTATCCTTTTTCTTAAGCTCAATTAACTCCTTTTCCATCTTAATTTAAATAATATGAAGAAATTAATTATTGAAAAATATGTTCTTGAACTCATCCCATTCCATCGATTCAGTTTCATCTTGGGGCCTTGTATTCTTAAATAGAGTCCACCACTGGTCTGCTTCACCTTCTAAATGGTAAATAGCTAGAATTAATTTTTCATGTTTGAAATATCGAAGTATGGAACATATCTTTTCAATGGTACTGATCCATTGTTTAGTGACAAGTGGATCAAACTACCCACTTAATGAAGGTGGATGATGCCTCATGAAAGACTCAATAGAATATTGTTCCCTTATCTGCTCATTTGGAAGTCTAGATTTATTCATAGCTTGTATAAGTATAACAATAAGATTTCTCACTCCATCACCCATAAAATTTGGTTGTTCAGGAGGACAATCATAGCATTTCCTAGTGCATTGATAATTAACACAGTTCCTTTAGGTTCCATCTATTATCTAAAACCCAAAAAGTATAGTGTGAGAGGCAAAAATCATACTACTAAAACAACATTATCACGGGGGAGTACATTAAATCTTTAACATCATAGGTTTAATACAATGTTATTTATGGTCATTATCACAATTCTAGGACTGTAACATATATTTATTCTTAACCTTAGGGACATCCCTAGACATTCCTTAGAAATATCTCTAGGGATCTCACTAATGTTTTTGCATCCCAGTTTCTAGAGGTTTACTAAACCTTCACTCTGATACCATATGTAGAGACCCAAGCTTGAAATTCATAGACATTATATTACTTTTACAAAATACTTAATACATAAAAAAAATATATGCCCAAAGGCTGTATTAGTTTAGTGTCTTTGGAAACTTGGAACATAATCTCTTCATCATGGTGAAAGATCATTAACATCTCCCATAAAGATCTTCCCCTTTTTTTCATCCCTAAAGCCTTTATTTATATCCTTGGAAAAGAAAACATAGAAAGGGCGAGCTGAAATTCTCAGCAAGGGTAAACATGGAGAACATAAAACAAACCATAAACATTTGAACGTAAAAACATGAGCACAATATTTAAACATCAAAATCTTGAGCAATGACATAAATCATGGCAATACGTAAGGCATAGATAATAATGGAACATTAGTCATGATAAAATAACACAGGAATAAAACATGGATTTGTATAAAACCATCAAGCACATAACATGATTTCCATAGTATCCAAGGCATTGTTGCCAAGACCATCATAGAGGACGAAGTCTTTTACTAAACTGGGTTTACTTGTCATTCCAGCCCTATATTATTGAACCAGATTTACTTTACATTCCAGAAATGTTTATCTCATGAAATATAAATCTTTACCCAATGCATTGAAGGGAGATATAGGTCTCACCAATCTCATAGTGTAATCATTATTACATGTTCTAGAAAACATAAATCATTCATCATATCATAACCCAATAAATAATACGGGTTTTCTCAAACCTAATTCCATCATAACATAATCCATATAAAATAAAAGGACTTCATAGAAGTAATTACATCATAACTTAATCAAATCAAAGTAATAATAGGGATAGATACATAACCTTATATCATCTTAGATTGAAAATAATTTTGATAAAACACCTGAACTTAGATTTTGAGGAAAATATCCTTTCTTCTTCAAAAACATTTTTTTTCAATATGTCCTGAAATTTTAAAAGAAAAGATGTTAATTGAAAATAAACATGAAAACATGTAAATGAATATTCATGGAAATAATTCTCTATGAAAGCATAAAAATCTGTTTATACTGTATAAGTTAAAAAAACATTTTCCTCGCACTTTTTCTAGAAAAGTCAATAAGTACCTCATATAGTAAACCAAAGAAAGAATCCTTCCATACCATGTGCTAAAATTCAAAAAAGTGTAAAATGAAAATAAACATACATGGAATAATACTAAATATTTGATGAAAACATTTTTAGAAAACATGGGCATCGATGATAAATATAACCCCAGTAAATACTTAAGTATAAACAACCTCGGATAAAATTGAGATTGCGAGATTTTCCCTTACATTAGGTTTGATATGCTTTGTACATATCTGAACCTCATGTATAAGGATTTAAATAATGTCATTTATTTATTCCAAGATCATTGTAATTTTTATAATATAATATATAGAAATATTCTTATCTGTTTATTAGTAACATTTCATTATTACTGATTATTCGGGTGTTAAATGCTTTATGTTCTTATGCATGTTTTTCCAAATAAATTCTTATTAATATTTTTAGGTTATAGTTATATCATTTAAATAATGGTATTAGAATAATATATGGAATAATTATTCCTTGAATTCATTTAAATTCTTCAATGAAGATCATGTAGAACGAATCACATCACATCGTGGAGACAGTAGGTCGTACGTACGCACGAGCAGCGATATCATTCCCATGATTGGGTAATTATATTTGAAGTGTATGGTGTATAATATTTAAGAATAAATATAATTTTAAAATAATCATATATAGATATTTCTTCTATCATTATACACATCCATGTATGATGGTGATGAAAAACAGATTACACCATAGTGTGGAGACTGTAGGCCGTACGTACGCATGCATGGTGATTTAAGTTTTCATTTGATGGATAGAAGATGGAATATGGTTGTTTAATATTCATAATAACATATAATTTTACAGGTTATATATTATTTATTACCTAATAATGAAAAAACTCTTATAGAGGAAGTAGAATAAGAAATAAGATTGAAAGAATCGGTAAAGGATATTACAGCTTCTTCGACGTGCCTCTTCTAAACCTCCTCTTAGGGCACTAAAGTTTGTCTTTGAAGAATACTAGAACCTCCAGTAAGTTTCTAGGAAACTGTAGAAAGAAAATCTATAGGGTTTGGATGATTTCTAATTCTCAAAATGGAGTGAATATGAGAAGGAGGAGGTGCCCTTTTATAAGAGAGGAGAGGGGCACTTTTTGAAACCTCAAAAATATTAATTTATAATAAAATCAAACCCTACATAAAAACTACCAAAATGACTCAAATTAGAATATTATATGATATAAAATTGTAATATAATCAACCAATAAAATTTATACATGTTCTGATTTAATTTTAAACCCTATAATTTTGATTTATCGTTATTTAATCTATTTAATTTTATTTGTGGTAATAATATTCTAAATTTAAAATGGTTATAAATACTTACTTATGTTTTTTTAATTGTCCATAATTGGATAATTTATGAAATTATAGACCATATTATTTTCAATTTTTAAATTTTAAATATTGTTGTAATTTTTAAAAAATTTAATAATATGTTATTTTTATAAAATATCAGTCGTGTAACCTTTGACACTATTTATTTATTTGAATTTAAATAAAATCCATACATATTTTATATTCAAAAAAATATTTAATAGACTCCTAATATTTCATATGTTTCTATAAAAATCGTGGAGAACATTAATTATTTCATATAATATTTATTCTAATGTTTTTAATACCATTTATTTGATATTTCTTTTAATAAAATAATTACTACAACATTTTTTTATAAATATTTAATATACTTATTTGTTTCATAAAAATTAAAAATAAAATACTATGATTAAGTTAAATATAATATCTTTAATAATAATACTTTTAGTTGAATATATCTTCTAAAAACCCAACATTTAAAATGTAATCTTTATTAAATTATGTAGGTGACAACTTTCATATCATTTAAAATAAAATAATATAAGTGTCATAATATCTTTTATAAGGCTCCAAATGTTCAACAAGTTGACCCTTGGATTCTTATGGTTTATAAATACTCGACCAATAAGTTTTGGTCAAGTTTTTTGACGTTTTATGGGTATTATTATTTTAATAAAAACTATATTATTGATTTTTCACTAACTAAATAATTTCTTCATCATTAATATAGAAGAGATTAAGGTAATTATATATTGCTTAAAAATTACAAATAAATAACCATTATAAATAAAAACATTTTAGTTTTAAAATGAGTATTTATAATCTATTTTATATTCTGTATAACATTATATTAAAAATAATTTAATTATTAAAGATTGAGTTAGATATAGTTCACTTTTCTTTAAATAAAATAAATTAAATGTCTTAATCTCATACATGTGGATTCCAAAAGATAACATTTCAACCCAAGTTTATTTTAGGGTGAAATATAATCATCCAATTATATTAAGACAAGTGTTTGGGTAATTTTATAAAATTAGTTTTACCCTTAATTACCTGATTTACCTTTAACTGTGGTGAATAAAATTTACTGTAGTTACTATTAATAATGGCCAAAAATAAAAGTATCTTATTAAAATAATTTGGACCTACAGAATCCAAACATGGAATATATTTTTCCAAATTCAAGATATAGAAGTTTCAGTAAATAATTTAAAATTAACCCCGTTCTAAAAAACGGGTTTTTATTTAAAACATTGCAAAATATTGGAATGTTTTTACCTATGAATTCAATATAAAATTAATGATAATGACCTAAATTATATTAAATGGCAAAAATATAATATATTTATACTTTAAAACCATTCAATATTATAATTTAACCATATAAATTTTCTTGATGAAAAAATTTAGTTCTATGTAAAATTTAGCGTATTTTTACAATTCATCAAAACGTGAAAGTTTTCAGAAAAATATCAAAAATTTATCCAATGTAAATTTTTATAACTCAATTAAAAAGATGAAGTTTATTTTTTAAAATTAAACTTATATATTTTTTAAAAAATATATTTAAAATGGGTGTTCCATCAAAAGGCGGAAAAATTGTATTTTTTTAAAAATACTTTTTTTATCTAAAACATTGATTTTATCTCATACCATATCCTAAAAAATGTGTAAGATGAATCAAAATTTTATAAAATTTAAAATTTGGTTAATACTATTCATAGAGGTTAGTTTATATCCCATTTAAATAATAATATAATAATATATCATTGTTTAGCGAAACTCAGTATCACGTACAATACAAGCTATCAAGGAAGGTCACTCTTGCTTGTAACCCAAGCCATGTCAGTGTGGCGTATAGTGAAATATTACTTTGGTGTTTCATATAACATAATCAGAACTTAATTTATTTATATATTGAATAAATTCTATACTTGGTGTTATATGAAAATAATTCTATGAAAAGAACATGGAATTGTGTGCAACACAAACCAAGAATTGTGTTGCAAAATTGCAAGCTAATACGGTATTTCATATAGCGCAAGCTAATCTTGGTGTAGCTTACAACACAAGACATCAATGAAATTAGAAATAATATATTTTATAAAATTTTGGGGTGTTAAAATTGAGGCCAAATAAATCCCAGAATGCCTCCAAACAGCCATAACATCTTCTATGGGTATTTGTTAATGAAATATATTTTTTTTATGAAATTTGACATTTATAAGTGCTAGTAAAAAAACTTACAAAGTCCCCCCCTATCAGTGATTTTTTAAAAGAACTGATAAATTCCTATTTTCTCAGCACTTTTTTATTAGTGCTGATAAAGGGGGGATTTATCTGCACTTTTTTACAAGCATTGATAAATGGACCCCTTCAATAGTGTCTTTTTTAGTATTGTTATAGACCACATTTTTTAGTGCTAAAAAACATTTTTAAATAACTCTTTTAACAATTATTTTTATAAAACTAACAAAGCAGTTTTATAACATCACTTTTAGTAACTTCTAGTAAAACCCTAGTGCTGGATAAACCTAGTTTTGTAGTGGTGTGAATCTCTTCAGTATTTTTTAAAATTATAAACCTTGAATTAGTTTGAGTTGTCTCTTAGATATATCATGATGGATATTGATCCCAAGAATTTATGTTTCCTCACCTAATCACTTCTTAGAGTATCATTTATTCAACCATGTCTTAACAAACTGTAAGAATATTATTTCATTTCTTATGAGTAAATTTTCATCAAAATACATTGATAGGAAATGGACCACACTCCCACTAGACTATTTATAGACATAAATGTCATATTAATTATTTCTGAAACCAAATTATATTATAGCCTTATTGGAATGAATTTATCTTGACCTTGATTATTTCATTAATCCATAATTGGATCATTATGACTTGAAAAATGTTTTGGTATCCTTTGGAGTCACATGCCCTTAAGGTTGTGTCATGTAGACATCTTATTAAAGATAAATTTTAATTAAGGTTATTTTGAAATCCATTTTCCATGTATTATAATCATGGAAGGTTTTAATGTAAAGTTTAATTATGGTGTATTTAATCATTTCAACTAGTGAAAAGGTTTCATCATAGTAAATTCTGTGATGATTTATACACCCTTTTGCAAGCAGTCATGACTAATAGGTATTCAATTTCCCTTTATTTTCTAATTTCTTCTTGAATACCCATTTAAAACAAATAGTATTTAGATATAATGTAGTGTCTACAAAAATCCATACTTGGTTTTGGTACATGGAATCTATTTTACAATTCATGGTTTCTTGGCATGTGTAAATTTATAATCCACTTAATTCTTCTTTTTAGGTTAGAGGATCACTATTATACACTAATAATGATTCCCCATCCTTGGTGATTATAAAACCATAAAGTTATGGTTATCTAACCTATCTTGTACTCCTATGTAGGAATTGTTTCTCTGGAATAGTTTCGTCTTCTATGAGGCTTTGTGGAATATATTATTTTACCATCTCTTCTATGCCTTGAGCCTCGACTTCATAGAAGTTTATCTCACTCCCACTATCTCTTTTATATATGTTATCCCTATTAAGGAATATGGTGTGTCATTACACTATAACCTTTTTTCTTATGGGTCATATATATAATATCCCCTTGTTTCCATTGGGTATCCTATAATCGTATACTTTGTGCCTTGGGGATGATGTTTTTTAGTTGAAGTGTCCCTAAAAAATGCTTCACTTCCCCAAAATATTAAATTCAATGACATGGTTTTTCTTCAACTCCAAAATTCATATGGAATTTCATTTCTCAATTTATTTGGTACTTGTTTTAGTATATGTGTTGTTGTTTGTAACATGTATCCACAAAAGTATAATGTAAGACTCATATGACTGGTCATTAGTCAAACCATGTCCAGCAAGGTGTGGTTCCTCCTTTCACTTACACCATTCCACTGAGGCATGTAAGGAAGAGTGAGTTGGTATGGGATCCCAAACTCACATAATTAATCAATGAAGTCTTGATTAAGATATTATTCACCATGATCTGAGTATAGTTTCATAATATTCATACCAAGACAATTCTCAACTTCATTCTTATATTCCGTAAAATTTTCAAAGGAATCTGACTTATACCTCATTAAGTAGACATATCCACATCTTATAAAATCATTAATAAATGTTATTAAGTATGAGTACCCACCCCATTATTCAATATTAAATGGTCTACACATGTCTGTATGATCTAATTCCAGAATCACTTTAGTCATCACAACTTTCCCACTAAAAAAGGTTTTTGTTATTTTACCATGTAATCTAACATGACATACACTATGTTATTTTAGTTAAAAATAATATAAATATTCATCTTCATCTAATTTATTCAAATGTTTTTAATTTACATGACTTATATGGTGATTCTAAATCTTTGTGTAATATGATTCATGTGACGTAACTTCGTTATCAGTTTACATTAGTTGGTTATTATAATCCAATACATAATAACCATTATTAAAATGCTACTTACCATAAAAAATGATATATATTTAAAATAAGAAACATTTATTCCCAAACTTTTAAATGAATCCATCTATATATTTTATAGATATAGAAATACTCTTTTTGGAAACTTAATGAAAATTATAACAACCCACTAAAACCAAGATCATTTCAGTAAACAACATGAGGTGGTAATCCCTGGTAGCTACAAAAGCTATTTTAGCCTTGTTGGCTACTTATATATCTACTAATCCTTTGTCAATATTTCTGAATCTACATGGTTACTATATTTTAATACATATGTTAACACCACAAGATGTATCTAAAACCCAATCTATAGAAATAGATATTTTGCACTCAATAAAATACATACTAGAAACGTCCCCTTGTGTCTCAGGTTGCATGTATATTTTCTTTCAGTGGCCCTTATTTCCACATGAAAAATATAGGCCATCATACACCCTTGATTTCTCCTTGATTTTCATCTTCTTTGAAGGGTTTTAATAATATTTGGACTTAAATTATATTTTTCCATCCCTATTTTTTAACCATAAGGACAAAAGGTTTTTCTCTATTTGTATACTTATCTACTTGGAAAAGGATAGTAAGAATAATGTCTTGGGGAGAATGTTGCTACCCTATATTGACTACCTTCAACGTGATGAGTCTTTACTCTTGATGTTACACATGTTTACAGGGAGGTGAATCATTTGTCGATGCTTTATCGAAGAAGGCCATAATGGAGGTGAGCTTGTTTTGGTCTTATATTTTACCAAAATATTTCTCTAGCTTAGCTGAGGCTGATCAATATAGAGTTTGGCATTCCCATATTTTAAAGACTCCTTGTAATGTTTTTATTGGTACTTTATGTTTTTAATATAATTTCATAGGAGAAAGTTAGCCTTCCTCCTGGAACTTTTGGTTAAATTATAGTAAAAAGACCTGGAATAAATTTCATAATGTTGTTTATCTTAAAATTTTATAAAAATATTGAGAAACTCTAATGATGTGATGCTATAATGATATTTATTCCAAGTTATTCATGTATTTTAAACCCTATAACCTCTAGGATATAAATGTAGCCAACAATATTTACTAAGTGAGGCCAAACTGTGTCACCGTCTCCAAGATTACTATGAAATATATATTTGGATATCTCAATATCTATCTGGGTAAAGATCATAGAGGTGATCAAGAATTCTATAGACATCGATGTTTTCCTGAGACTTCATGAGTTAACTAAACATAGAAGAAAGCATCAAACATTTTACATTGTCTTCATCACAATTTTTTTTTGTAGAATAGGAACTCCTTATCATTATCCTATTATACGGGTGGATAAAGAATTTAATATTCTAGAATGTATGATTTCTATTCATTTAATAACACAACCTAATTCTATCTAATCTACTCCTAGAAGTTACATCCAGTCAGGGGATTGTCTTTCATCAATATTGATCGTTGGGATAATGTGAATGATAAGATTTACCTTTGTTCTACAATTTAAAACACTGTATTATTATTATATAGCTTGATTTAAAATTGGTTTAGACATAATCAATTAGTTGATTTTATTAAATCTCCCACTATTTTACCAAGTTTCAATAGCCCCACCATATAACTTAGAATGTATTGTTTTTATGACATTCTAGAGGAAAGGATCCATATTCCCTTTCACATAACCCCAAAAAGGGTTGGTAAAGCTACTTGAAGCTATATAAGTAGGAATTATGTTGCCAATTATGGGCTTGAAGATCCTTCATCCATTCAGTGTACCCCCTATATAGAAATCATGACTTTGATTTCATCAACACATACCTATAAATTACACCATGTCTAAAATGGGATACTCTAATAAATGTAAAATGCTTTTGTCTACCCAAAAACTTCATAATAAATCATGTCAAAAAGTAATTTTCCCAAAAAGGGTTGGTCAAACACCTAGTTATATTGGGTTTTATTCCTAATCACATGGAAGTCCAAGTCTAACTTTATATTTAATTGAGTTATTTTAATTTAGTAGGAATAAATTTTATCCTGTTTTATCTTTTGCATGTATTGTTAATATTAGGTGGATGTTACTTAATTAATCAACCATGTTGGATAAAAAATTTATATGTAATTCATTTATTTAATTTCTTTCTTTTCACATTAATTTATTTATTTATGCAATCATGATCTTGTATCCATAAAGTAAATAATTTCATAGATATAAATAATTAAACGAATCGTTCTTGAGAAATATCTTTTGGTTTATTTATTAAGAGTCCATTTAATTTACCTATGACCTAGGGGAAATAACTATTTTTATATTCTTTGAATTAATAACATCATTCCACCAGTATACTTGTGTATCAACGAGTTGGTATCATCTTGGTTCCATCTTGAACTACCTATACTCTCCTTGGGATACTCCATTAATTACATATATTTATTACAGACATGTAGGTGAGGTGAACAAATAGATTGGTTAAAAGGTATTACATATATATCCTTGGACATTCAGGTCATACATAATAATGGAGGGAGTGATGAATCACATGTCATAATTTAATTTAATATTAATTAATTTCTTAACCATGAAATAAATTAAATTAAAACATTCAACACATACATAGGTATTTGTCAATCTCATGAATGGTCTTACATGTAAAGAATTATCAAAAAGTAACTAGAAAACATTCATTTCTTTATTCGTGATTTATTATTAAGATGAATACGCTTACAATAATTAATTAATTAATTCCCTTTTATCTTAGTTATCATTGGAATATAATTGAAGATACCAATCAATTATGGAATTCATGGGAAATAAATGGAAGAACCATTAAAGTAATATTTATTAAAATAAATTAGTTGATAATTAGAAATTATTTAAAACTGTTATTAAATTTTAAATCACATAATGGTATCCTATTCAGCAAGATAAGGTTTTAGTGATGAAATTTTTGAAAGGGTAAATCTTTATACATTCATTAAAATATAGTTTTTTTATGATTTATAAATTTATTTTAAAATTTTAATGAAGGTTTGGAGTTAAAAGGGATGTTTAGTGGAAATATTTTGAAAAGTAAGGAATACCATGAATCAGTTACACATGGCCATGGAAGCTTTATTTGAAGGAAAATTTAGAGTAAAGTATGAAATCTTTTGAAATACTTATATGAGACCATGGAGGAATTAAAATGAGAAAAATCTAATAAAAAAGAAGAAATATCATGATATAATTGTATGGGGAAATAAAATAATTAATTTAAACTATAATATATTCTCATAGTTTTAGGAAATAACTAATTTTCTATATGAATAATTAATCTCAAAACATATTTTATTCACATGTTGTAAGTTGTATCATTTGAGAAAAGATTAAGTAATGGATAACATGATACAAATTAAGAATCACATATAGTCTTGTGAAAGTTTCACATAGATGGAAATTCATTTATTATTGGAAAAAAATGAAAGATTATATTATATAAAACAATTTTTAGGTGGTTGATTTTTTGTTTACAAATGGGAGGTAGAGTTTTTCATGGGACATGAAGGGAAAATCTTATATGGTCACTGAGAAATTCATAATATAAAGGGTACTGTTTATTTAAACCAATACTATGTGAAATTTTTTAGGATAATATTTTGAAAATAATATTTATTAGGGACATTTTCCTATAAATAGAATCCTAAAAATATTATTTTTAGAGAAAATTAATTGGAGGGAAATTAAAATAAATTAATTGCTTGATTTTTTTAAGTTAGGGAGTTCTATGATTAAATAAGGTGGAATCTACCAAAAATAATATACCTGGAAAGTGGAATAATGAAAAGAAATTACAATGAAATTATACTAGAGTAAATAACTTACATATAAAGTATACTACCATGGGGAACATATATAGTAAGCATACTACCACGAAGAAATTTGGTTATCAATGTTACATAGAGTTTATTTTTAACTGATTAGATATTTCAAGGATAAAATCATATAGCTGAAAGGTAGGTTCATACCATTTATGAAAAATGGGCCTTATGTCTCATAAAAATGTGAATATTTTCTGAATTGGTTCAGTTCGATTACAAATTCTTTTGGAGGAGTAGTGTGTTCAGTTCAGTTGAGAACCAGAAGCATTCTCAATTGATTTCTTTTAAACTACAGGTAATGATTCTACTTTGAAATTTTAAACCAAATTATTCTTTAGTGAATTTATATACACCAAAACATTACCGATTGTATGCTCCTTAGATAAAACCTGGAGTGGGTGAACAACATAAAAATTATTATGTCTCTTGGATGTCTTTATTTTCAATATACATTGTGGTGAATAAAAGGGATAAGTATGTTTCAAATAATAAAATAATTGGAATAATAGTCAATTTTCTTAAAATTGATAAACTCTGATTCATTCCCCACATCTTAGGATATTTTCTTTAATGCAGGATCAGTAAGTGGAATTAGATATGAAGGTTCATATCATATAATGTTTTCTATTTTTGATGGCATGGAAGTAGGTAACAACTAAAGGATTCTAATTTTTTTATTGAAATAATTTTCAACTATCTAAAATATATATGTATCTCAACTTACAATCCTAAGGAATGGATGTTTACACAGTGGTTATTTATTGAATTTCAGTATGTATGGAGGGTGGAGATTTATTTTAGAAAGATTATAAATAGTTGGCAATTGATGATAAGAGAATTAATGTAATGGGTAGATTTTATCAAATTAGTCTATATAAATATGATATCATATTAACCCTAAAATTCCAAATATAAGAATATTATTTAATATCTATGAAGTGAAATTTGTTGTACATGAAGCTAAATTTTAGTTTATTTTGAATAATTATGAGTACTTGAGTATGCACCACAATACATATATTGATACATTCATTGATCATGTGAACAATATTATATATTACATTCATGTATTTGGAGAATCATTAGATGATGTAAATATTGTGAAGATAATTTATATAACATTTCCACCTAAATAAAATCCATAATTTTTAATTCTTAGGATAAGGATGCAAATTAGATCACATTGGATAATTGTCATATTACCCTTATTTCATATTAAATGTGAAATATTGATAATTCTAATTTTAAAAAATAAAAGTATCATGTATTGGTGTTTAAGGTAATAATGAGTATCTTAGTGTAGGGTGATCTCAATGATAGGGAATTTAATGAAGTTATGTCGTTACCTTTCATAAATATTAAAAGGGTGAATGGAATGTTCAAAGTAAAACTTCTACTCTCATGTTTTTGACTCATAAAAGAAGGGAAACTCACTAAAAATTGTCCAAATAAATTCAAATGTGATGGTGAAGATGAATTTCTAATGAGTAAATCATAAAAATGTAAAATTTAATAGGAGTTCCTAATATAGTTTCTTTAAAAATAAGAACATTCTTTCCCAACAATACATCAAATATAAATAAATAGAAGTTAAGGAAATAAAAAACTATAAATACCTCAATGAGTAATACCTTTTTCATTTCATATATAATCCATAAACAGATGATGAAATTCATGGTGATGGATATTACGTTGAGGAAAGAGTATACATAAAAGTATAGTTATAGGTTTTACGTAAACAAATATATATTTAGAGATCTAAAATGAAGATAGATAATAGAGTGGTGTTTGATTTAAAACATTTTATACATTAATAAGAATAGGAGGAAGCAAAGTTGAAGGTTAATTTTGAGAAGATCAAATTTTATAATCCATAAAATATAGATTTTGTTTTGAGAAAAAACACAATAATGAAGAGAATACATTAATCATTAATAGTTTGACTAGCATAGTAAAAGATCAAGTTAGATTCATCGAGGTTATAAAAGTAGAAATCATTATATTATGGTGAAATATTTAAGATTAAAATATACTCTTGACTATATGATGTCAATGGGAAGTTATATCATATGGTAATCTAAGAATTTAAATAACATGGAGATCCAATATATAGTTTAAATTATTTAATTTAAAATAAACACTTCAAAAATAAAGGAAAATAATGAGATATGATTTATTGTAAAAAAGGTGATCATAATTTATGTTAAACTATAAACACCTAGTATACTGATAAATATCTACTAAATGTCTATCAAAATAAAAACATTCAATGAACCTAAAATAAAATCAGTGTAATAGAAAACATACATAATGTTATGCCATATATTTGGTATTATTATTGTATAAATATGGGATATGATCAAAAATTTTGATCCATAAAAAACTATTAGAGGTTATAAGAGAAACAAATGTATATAATAATAATTCAATATCCCAAAAATGTGTTTGATGGCTACCATTTCTAGTGTAGTTTAGATCTTGTATGTCAAGGTATTTATCATAAAGTATATAAAGTAATATGTCCATGGAAACCCTAAATGGTTTTATATAGTTATTAAATTAATCATCAAGGAATCTAAAAGATGAAAATAAATTTTAAAATTTTCAAGATGAGTTTGGTCCATCAGATTTTAAGGATAAATAAACATACCAAACATAAGATGATGTAAATTAAAATACTTAGATTAAAAACAAATGGTTAATAAACTTATGGTCTTGGATATTAATTTGAAAAAAAAAACATATTCATCCATAGTATAGAACCTTGATAGTGGGTGTACTTCCCATATTAAAAAAACATTGATATTGTCATAGGTATCAAATATAACATGGAAGGTGTCTTGAGATCCAAAAATAATGAATGATTAAAGTTTATTTTATTTGTGAAATCCAAAAATTAGGGATAATTACATGAGGTGCATATATGTCTCTATTCTTGAAGGATGTGGTCACAACTTAGTAAAATTATATTGTGTGACTCAGGGCATGTCGTAGGTTTCAAAAGAATCATTATATCATAAAAGAAAGATATGGTAAAATTGTGTTGCAAGGGAAATAAAAAAAGAATAATCTATTTTACATTAATAAATATAATATATTTGATTATTATCTAGGAAAAATGATAATAGATTGTGGCATACAAATCATGGCCACCTGAGCTAAAAACCTTTTAATATTTGGTAAGTAATGAAGGAGATCATGATATCCTAAACCTTTATTATGATCCTACTCACAAATTTGATGTTTTGAAAAATGTAAATATCATTTTTAAGAAATAAAATATGAATAAAAAATTAAACAAGGATTCTAGATGTGTATCCAAGAAAGATCTATTCATTATACCAAGAATAAAACATCCAATAGATTTTATCCTTATTGAGAATAAAAACTTTACTTATAAGGATTAAAAATAATTTTAAGAATGTATTAATTTCATACCACATCTCATGATGATTTTTATATTCAAAAAAACATAAAAAATACATATTAGTAATATATATTTATTTCAAGAAAACCTCTTTCAAATATTACTTTAGTAGTTCTTTCCAAAGAAACATAATGGGGAAAGATTCTCATGAATGATTATCCTATATTAATTGTATTGTCTCATCAATTATTTTATGATTAATTACTCCATCCTCCAAGGGCTTATTCAATCTAAACTAATTTTACTTGAGATTCCTACCCTCCTATAGTACATCCCAAATGATGTTATTAAAGATATACATAATCCTTATAATAATAGATTGATGTTCTCAGATGAGTACATGGACATGAATAGGGTTGGAAAAGATGAATCTATTGGAAAATGTTGATATTTACTCAAAAAGAGTGGAAACTAATATTTCATTTAGTTATTATACTCATATTTCTATTTATAATATCATTAAATTAATGAATACAAACTCTTTTTTGAAAAATGATATCCCTAATTTTAAATGGTTAGTTGTCTTATAACAATACCAACATGGCCTTCATTAGAATGGTATATCCTTCTCAATCACTTGTTTGTAATATGGACACAAATATTAACCATGTTAATGTGCTGAACACTCCTTCTACTATACTCGGATAATATATTTCTTAACCTTTGAATTAAATATATTATTTCACTGATAAAGAAAATTATCTCATCCACAAAGACTAAATAAGATATTACAATTTATCTATAACTAAATTTAAATATATAAACTATACCAATTGATATTTTAGGTTTTAAATTCCTTCTAATAACAGACTATGTCATGATAAAAAGTATTTGTGAAATTGGTTCTCCATATGAAAAATCTAAAACTGATTTGAAGAACCCAAACTATGACAACCCGATTATTTATTACACATTTTTTCATAATTTATTACATAAAAATAGTAAATAATAAATCCCATAAGATTGATAATTATAGTTCCTTTTCAAATTATGTACATTACATAACATCTTAAAATAGGGCTTACATTTTCGTTATTGAAATCTTATTTTACATGATTGTTGGGAAAAACACCTCAAGGTTTCCTCTCGGTATTTTATCAGTGTGATTGTGTTTATAGACAAATAAAGATTACCACAAATGAGTATATTTGATGTCTTTCAAAGACAAGTTTTTAAGGTTGCACAACATCTGAGTGTTTTCCAAATTTTGGGCCTCAAAATTTGGAATTTGTGTTGGGAAATGTAAGGTATTCTTAATAGGATTTAACGGTGTGATGATCAGAAAATAAAATTAGAAAATGATGGGAAATTTGAAGCATGGGATATAGATCACGTACCATGTTCAGGAAGAGTTTTTGGTTGCATATTAGGCAATGGGAACATTACGTAGGATCGGTTCGTAGAACCGAAAACGGTTCACAATGACGGTTTGGGGAGAAGTAAGTGCGGTATGAGGAAGGTGTGAAGGTTCACTGGATGGAAGAAGAGACTATAACACCATAGGAGTAAAGGTTACATGTGGAATGCTAAGGAAAAATGGTTCGTGGAATGGTTGCAGTTCGCAGTAGGAGGATCAGTATATGGTGGAGGCTGTACCAAATCAAAGATTTGGTAAATCGTGGATTATCAGATTTTGTAGATATCTTTACCAATATAAGGAGTGATAATCCAACCTATTATGGGTGAGATATAATATCATTAGAGAACATCTCTTGGCTCCTGGAATTTTCTGAATTTTAAAGTGGTTTGTGAGGATGATATCTATGAGGTGAAGTGGTCCATGCCAAACTAATTCTTCCAATGGTTTTATGGGAAACTATATCCTATAAAAGATGTTGTAGGAGGAGGAAGAATGCACAATATAGAGGTGGTTAGGTAAATAGTCTGTGATTAGAGAATAGTTCGCAGATAGAGGGTGGTTCGTAGAGGAGGTTCGTGAACTTGGTACACAGAGGTGGGACACGACATCGAAGTAAGAGGAGTTCGTGGAAAGAGGGAGGTTCACAGAAGTGGTAGTGGTATGTAGAGGAGGTATTCATCTCACTAAACCTGATGCACAGTATACGGGAGGAGAAGCTGGTTCACAGAACACTCAAGGATTCTTGAGAAAGATTCAAATCAGTTTACGAAAGTATTTTCCGGTATCTAACAATACATGAGAAGGTGGACTTTATCTGTGGGAGAAAAAGGAACTTCAATAGAGCATCTACCAAAACATGAAGATGTGGGAATTCATGAAAATGAAGGCTCCGACATCTCCATAAAATTTTTATAACCTACATGTATATAAACTGTGAGTGCCTTAATTTCCAATAGTATTCATTGAAGGAAGATGAAAACAGTGACCCCTTCTACTAGTAGTTACTCAGATAAAGATCCATAGGGAGTGACCATTGGAAATTTAGTGAGCAGACCATAAACCTTGTAGAGGCAATGAGCCTGGGAGTAGAATATCTAGCCCAAACATTGTACTCTTTATTGGCAGTATGCCTTAGTGAATTTGGTACATCGGGACATGACTGTTGTATACTCCATGGACGTATCCCAGTGAGGGTGAACCAAGTAAAAAATGTTGTATCTTTGAATGATTTAAATTTTGTTCATACTTTTCAATGATAAAGAAAGCGAATATAATTTTTTAACAATGAAACAAGATCTTAAGTGGAAGAAATTTTAATATTTCATACTCTAATTCACCCCCCTCCCCTCAGGGTATTCGATATAGGGGACCTAAAAATTAATATCAGAGCAAGAGTTTGAAATTCAGTGAATCTATATCAAAAGAGGAAATAGTGGTGGTCAATCATAAAGGAAATACAATATTCGAAAAAAAAAATTTAAACTATAGAATAATTGGATGAAGCACTACTTCTAATCTGTAAGAATAGATGTATTCATTATAGTTATGAATGGAATATCAGCTAACATCAATAGTTCTGCTTTATTAGAATCTCAAAGAAGGTAATTGGATGCTAATGCAAAAGGGATTAATTATTTAGGGGTATCCCTAAAAATGAAATTTATACGAAGTTAACGTCCTTTAAAACATCACATGCTATGTGGTAAAAATTGTTGAAAATTTATGAGGGAGACACAAAATTCCAAGAATCAATGCTGCTGGTTCTGTGGAACAAGTATGAAGATCTAAGAATGAACCCCAATGAGACCGTTGGAATATTCTTTAATAAGGTAAATGTTATTATGGAAGAAATGTGGAGTCTTGGAGATTTTGTTGAAGATATTAATATTATGAAATTTATTCTTGAGAAATCATCCATCACAGTTCAATCTAAAAGTTCTATTATTTAAAGATAAATACCTGAAAGGGATGACAATAGATAATCTACAAAGTACCATTTTAGTAAATGATATGAGAAAAAATGATAATGATGCAATGGAAAATGGGATGTCTAAATAAGTGGTATTTAAGGCCATGAAGAATATTTATGTTGAATATAGTCTTGAGGAGGACAGTTTAGATAATTCAATGCCATTTCTCTCCACAAATCTTTAAAGGTGAAAATTTATTGTCAATTTTAAACTTCAATTTTCATTCTATAGATGCGAAAAGATTGGTAATTTTATAGTAAAATATCCTGAGAAGTTTAATGATGATAATGGTCACAATGATGATATTCCCAAAATTAAGTATTCATAAAATGTGAAAATGTAAATTAAGTACTAAGAGAAAGTTATTCAAAAATAAGAATATACATTCAAATGAAGTTGAAAGTTCAGAAGAATCTGAGGCACAATGGTTGGAGGACTACAAGGATCATAAAGTAGATTCTTTGGTGGTAGTTGTCAATTATTCTTTAACAATAGAAGAAAGTAATTATGAAAAAAGAGAAAATTAAGGAATAGTTGATCTTCAAGGTGAATTAGAAGATTAACTTGAAGAGGTATATATTTTGAGAGAAAAAATAGAGAAAACTAACAAAGTTGTTTGTGATTCCAAAATCTATATGAAGCAGCAGGAAGAAGAGAATTCTGGGCTGAATGTTGAAATTGAAAATCTTAGGTCTTCAATGTGAGAAATATCAAAAAATTTGATTGAATAAAAAATAATAATTGAATAACTAAAAATATAAATCAATAGTTTGATTGAAAATGGAAAAGATCAAATAAAATCACTATTACAAATACCCCTTTTATCAGCGCTAAAAATGGATTTTAACAGTGCTAGAAAAGAGATGTTAATGTCGGCAAAGATAAAGGGGTCTCCCCTTTATCAGTTCCCTAGAAATCGATGATAAAGACCCCTTTTATCAGCGCTAAAAAAGCACTGATAAAAGGGGTCTTTTATCAGCGCTAAAAAGATGCACTGATAAAAGGATCCTTTTTCAGTGCTTTCCTTTTTGAGCTGATAAAAGACAACTTTTATCCGCGCATTTTTTAGCACTGATAAAAGTAAAAAAATTTAAAACAAATATTAAAAAAATCAATTTTTTTTAAAAAAATCCTTCCAATCGGGGAGCTTTTATAGCACTTGAGCCCCCCTTTTAATAGCACTTTCTAGCCCCTCCAGTGCCCGCACGCACCCCCACACTATATTAGTGCTACACCCACCCCCTTTATCTGTGCTAGCCCCCCAAAATCCACCCTCATGTGCACACCCTTGCCTCCACCAAGATTTGATCTCAAGACCTCCCCCTTACGCGCCTAAAGCATTTACCACTCTGCCATATTGATTTGTTCTCCAGTTAATGACATATCTATTTAATTATATATATATATATTTAATTACATTTATTCATATAGTAATATATAGTTATATTAATATATTTATATAGTTATATTAATATATATATTTATAGTGATATTAATATATATATTTATAGTTATATCAATATATATATGTAGTTATATTAATATAAATATATATAGTTAGATTAATATTTCGGCATATAAATAATATATATACTAGTATTTTAAATAAAATGGATATTAGTTATTATTTAGATAAAGCTAATATATTTTATATGTAAATTTATTTCATTATTTATATTTATAATTAAATTTTTATGTGTGAATATATAAAAAATATTTATATATTGTTATATATTTTATTATAAATAGCAGTGCATTATAAAAAACGACAAAATTTCAAAGAAATAATATTAATATGAATGTAATACCTTGGAATAAATTCAGTCCCCACAAAAAAATAATCCAATAATACACCTGTAAACGAGGCTGAAAATCCACAAAATGTTAAAAAATTAGGGTATCTGGACTAAAAAATAAGTTTTTTAGGCCTTCTAGGCATTTTTTGGCCTCGACAATACCATAACCAGGGTTCCCCTGGGGAACTCAGGTGTAGAGATCATCGCAGGATTCGATTTGATATGTGGTAGAGCTCAAACGGACACCCGGGTCAAAAGTTATGGCCGTTTCAAGTTCGAGTTGTGTTTTCAACATATTTTGGATATTTTTTTAGTTTTTTTTCCATTTTTTGTCTTAAAATTGTTATTAAATGACTATTACTCCATAATAATTAGCAAATTATTAATTAAATATATTTTTTTAATTTTTTTATAGGCCATTTTCACTAAATATCTTATATATTAAGTGTACCTGTATATTTTTACTTATCTTAGATATATTTAAAATTATATTTAAAAAATATATATTATATATTTATCAATATAACTATATCTATATATTTAAATATTAATATATTTTTTAAATGAATTTTTTTTGAAGTAGACCGTTTATCAGCGCTTTTAAAAAAAGCGCTGATAAAGACCCCCCTTTATCAGTGCTACTTAAAAAAGCACTGATAATGGGGCACCCTTTAACAGTGCTAAAAATAAGCGCTGTTAAAGGGGGTACCTTTATCAGTGCATTTTTGTTAGTGCTGATAAAGGGTGGCGCTGTCCTTCCCCCATTTTTTGGTAGTGAATGTATCGAAGAACTAGAAGAGGATGTCCCCAGTCTATGACAAACAATTAAAGATCAAGAGAAACTATTAACTCTCAATTCAACTTCAGAAAACAATATCATACATGAAAAATAGAAGATGAGATTTGAGTAGAGTGGTCCAACAAAACAGAAGAAACAATCAACAATGAATGATAAGGTTGGTATAAGGCATGATCTAAAAAAGAAAGTATTTATGGTTCATGTCAGACCTCATGTACCCACTCCATTATTGAAGAATGATTTGGTAATGATGCATAATTAGAATATTTATATAACCCAAGGCACAACTAATGGTGCATCATTTCCACATAGGAATGTACCACATAAAAGATTCTATTGTTGTGGTAAGATGGGACACTCTCAAAATATATGTTCCATAGAAAAGAGGTAACAAAGGGAACAAGACCAATTGAAGTGTTCGTACAAATCTCAAAATTATAGGTCATAATTTAATGGTCTTTGTTTTGTGAGTAAAAGACTTAGACAAATGGAATGATATTTCACATCAAAAATGCAGAATAATGTGCTGAGGCAGAATGAATTTTTTCATAAGAAGCAGCCACATGTATCATCAAGAGAGATGATAATTCAAAATTGATTTGCAGCTCTGCATGTTGAAGCTAGTCCATCATATACTAGGGATGATCAGGATTATCATTCCATGTCAGGTATGAAGTTAAGGACTTGGGTCTAAAAGAAAAGGGTTGAGCAGGCAGTGGTTGCAGAAATTGCATCTAAGGCATCTGATCATACTGGGATATTGATCATGGATAGTGGATGTGTATCCCATATGATGGTAAATAATGATCTAGTGACCAGAATCATGTACGACAAAGAAGTTATCGTAATATTTTGTAATAATGAGGGCTTGAGAATTATTCATTCAGGAAAATTCTTGTTTGGTGGAAAAGACATGAAATATGAAGATTCCTTGGTTATGGAGGGGCTTGGTCATAACATTCTTAGTGTTAGTCAATTTTGTAACTCAGGTCATGCTATAAGCTTTTCCAAGAAATTATGTATCATCAAGGAAAAGGATGGTGCTGTTTTGTTGCAATGAAAGCCTAAAAAATTGATTCTCTACCTCATGTGTGGAGAAGAAGATATGTTCTTCCTGTCCAAGGATGAAGAAAACAAGTTATGGAATAAGTTTCATGGCCACATAATCCAAATTATTTTGAAGATCTAGTGAAATATGATGCTTCTCTAAATATCTCTAGATCATTAAGTGATTGTACTCATATGTGTGATGCATGTCAACAAGAGAAGATCATTCGAATGAAATATAATCCAAACGACCCAAAGTCAACAAGATTTCTTGATTTGGTGCATATTGATGTGTGTGGTACAATTTCATCAAGGGATATTGATGGAAGAAGATATTATGTTCTATTAATTGATGACTATAACAGAATGGAATTGGTTTCAATAATCCCCATCTAATCTGAAGTGCTCGGTTGCATTACAAGATATCAATAGGATTGTGAACAGATGCTTGGTGAGAAAATCTGGACGATTAGAATAGATAATGAAAAAGAGTTCACAAATATCCAAGTGTAGGATTATCTAAAGAAACATAGGATATGTCATCAAGTTTCAATAGTAAGAACTCTATAGCAGAATAGAGTAAATGAGAGAATAAATAATATTGTCAACAATATATCTAGAACAATGCTTGTTGAGAAATTCCTTTCATATAAATTTTAAAAATAAGTAGTTTTTACAGTAGTCTACACTTCAAATAGATATTTACTTTGTCCGAAAAAAAGAGAAAACTCTATACGAGTTATGCTATGGAAAGAATCTATCATTGAAGTACTTTCAAGTCTTTGGAAGTAAATGTTTCTTTCTCAATATAGACAAACACATGATGTTTGAATCCCATGAGGATGAAGGGATATTTCATGGATACTTAAATAAAATAAAAAAATATAAATTCATAAATAAGTGGCTAGGAAATATAGTTGAAAGTCATGATGTGACTATAGTGTAGAATGGACATAATCTTCAGAAAATCCATGATCAAATTTAGGAGGATAGAGATAAAGATATAAGAAGGTCAGGAGATACTATAGCTCTAGAGGTTGATTCATAAGAAGACTCAAGTTATGAGAATAATTAAGTAACTTCCAAGAGACCAGTGAGAAGAGTTGAAATTGATAGGCAAAACATAATTGATGATCAGACAACACCAATGTAGACAATGATGATAAAGTCTATACAGAAAACATCATACTTATCACAAGTGGAGCCTAAATGCTTTGATGAATTATCTAAAGATAAAAATTGGGTTTATGCAATGAATAAAGGTCTTGGAAAAAATGATAAGAATCAGGCATGGGAATTTTTTTGAGGCAATAAGACAAGAATTTCATCGGAAATTTTTTTTATTTTACAACAATAAGAATGAATATGGTGTTGTGATTCAAAAAAAATCATGAATAGTGTGCAAAGGGTACTTCCAGATAGAGGGTATTGATGTTGTTGAGGTATTTTCACCTATTTCAAGGATGGAGATAATCAAATTATTCTTGGACATAGCAGTGAAAAGAAAGTTTATGGTTTTCTAGATGGATGTCAAGTCATCATTTCTGAATGGAGTTCTAGAAGAATAAGATTATGTTGAGAAACTATATGGTTTTATCTTTCTTGAATATGAGAATAGAGTTTTCAGTTGAAGTAGGATTTATATGGTTTGAAGAAAGTACCAAGCTCACAATATTCAAGGCTTGATTAGTTTTTAAATAATCTCAGTTTCCAATGTAGTGGAGCTGATTAGAAATATGTATTTTAACAATGGAGGTAGTAAAATGATGATAGTGCTGGTTTATGTTCATAAAATAATCTTTGGGGGATCTGATAAAGCACAATGCAGATAGTTTTCTACATTCATGAAAAGTGATTTCTTAATGTTGATGATTGGTGAGACGATGTTTTCCATTGGCTTATAGGGGACACAAGGAAGGAATTGAAATTTCAATTATCAATAAAATATATTCCAAGGAGGTTGTGAGAATATTTTTAATAGAACATTCCAAGTAAATGAAAACTCCAGTTGCTGCCTGGTTAAAATTTTCATGGGATGATGAAGGCAAGGTAGTTAATATCCAAAAATATGGGAAAATTATTGGAAGTCTGTTTAATCTTAAAGCGATAAGGCCTGATATTGTAATTTCCCTAAGACAAATAGTGATATATCAAAGCAATCCTAAGGAGATCCACAAGATTCCAGTGAAAATAATACTTCAGTATATCAAGGGAACAGTGGATTATGGTTTGTTGTATAATGAAAAATATAAGTTAGAGTTATTGGGATATACAGATGCAAATTGGGTAGGATCATCAGATGATAAGAAATAAATGTTAGGATGTGCCTTTTATCTTAGAGTATTGTGTATTTCATGGTTAGGTAAGAAAAAATATTGCATTTCATTGAGCACCAAAGAATCCAAATATATTTCGGCTACTCAATTATGCATGAAACTATTGTAGATGAAGTAGTATCTTGAAGATATGATAATCGAATTGAAAACTTTTATATGAATCTATTGTGGTAATTCAAGTTCTATAAATCTTAGAAAAAATATAGTGCATCACTCAAGGAACAAGAACATTGAAATAAAGTTTCATTTTATTATGGGGAAGGTGGAAGAGGGATTGTAAATTTGGAGTATGTGCCAACAGAACAACAAGTTGCAGATATTCTTACAAAGGACCTTCCCAAAGAAGTGTTTGAAAGGCATTGACAGGCTCTTGGAGTCCAGTTGACTTAGATGACTAGAAAAAGTGTGGATGTGGGAACCCTATCCTAGAGGTGTGATGTTTTTACCCTAATGTACATATGTGTATTCTTTACCCTATTGAAGACAACATTGAAGTTCTATTCAGGTACGTTTACAAAGGGGGAGAAAGTGTGACTATTCTAGGGGAGAAAAAGACATGGGGAGAAGTTGTTAAGTGGATTAGTGAGATAGGGGGAGTTGAAGCTGAGATGAAGCTATTTGGAGAAGCTGTAACTTATGGGAGTATTAAATATGATGATGATAGAAGTGGTTGATAAAATATTACATATCAAGATATCTAAGGTTCATGATGAGAGTAGTTGATTGGTTTCAAGTGTTGGTGTCAGGAATGAAATGATTCATTGATGAACTTTTCATTATTCTCTTGTTTCTCATGACAAGAATGGCTCATGTGGGATTAGGGTATGTGTTGAGTAAATCCATGATTGTAATCTTAATCATGTGAAGAAAATTGTGGATGAATATCTAAGAAGTTTTAATGAGGTATCAAAATACAAATAATTGTTATGAGAATAGTTTTCAATAAACCCAATGGGGGTGATTTTTAGGCAAACAATCCAACATAAATTCCTCTCGGTATGTTTTGGGTGTGATTTTGTATTTTGAAAAATCTAGATGACCATGAATGAGTATGGTTTGTGTTTTCTGAAGACATGTTTTTAAGTTGGTGCAGTTACCCATTGTTTAGCAAATATTTGGGCCTAAAAATCTGGAATTTGTGTTTGGAAATGTAAGGATTTATTTATAAGAATGGATGGTGTGATGAATGTAAAATAAAATTGGAAAATAAAGCTAAATTAGTATCCCATGATATGGATCACGTACCATATCTAGGAATGGTTCTTAGCTGCATACCACGCAAAGGGAATAGTATATGGGAGTGGTTCACAGAACCAAAAATAGTTCACAGTGATAGTTTGCGATGAAGTAAATGTTGTATGCGGAAGGCATGATAGTTCGCGAGATGGAATAAGAGAATGATGTCATATAAGAGAAAAGGTAGTATGTGGACTACCATGAAAAAATGAATCACAGAATGGTTGTATTTCACAGGAGGATCGGTATGTGGTAAAGGCTGTACCGAATCAAAGATTGGGTAAATCTTGTATTAGAAGATTTTTCAAATATCTTTACCTATTTAAGGAATTCTAATCCCACCAATTACGGGTGAGAGAGAATATCATTAGAAAAAATCTCTTTTCTCTAGGAATTCAGTGAAATTCTAAAGTGGTTCATGAGGAGGATTTCCACGAGTTGAAGTGGTTCTCACAGAACAAATTCTGATAATGTTTTTTGTGGGAATTTGTATACTGCAAATGACATGGAATGCAGAGAAAGAAGGTGTGGTTCGTACGTGGTTAGCAAAGGCAATCTGAAAAAAGAGAACAATTTTAGGATAGAGGGTGGTTTGCAGATAAGGTTCACGAAGTTGGTACATGGAGGCAGGATGCGATAGAAAAGGAAGAGGTGTCTACAGACGGAGGGTGGTTAGCGGAAGCAACAATGATATGTGGAGGACGAATTCTAAATACCAAACTTGGTACATAATATTCCAGAGGAATAGGTGGTTCTTAGAACACTCAATGAATCTTTAGAAAGCTTCAAATCAGTTTTTGAAAGTATTTTCTGGTATCTAATAATACCCGCGAAGGTGGAATTTATCTACAGGTGAAAAAGGAACTTTAATAGAGAATCTACCAAAAGTTGAGGAAGCAGGAATTCATACAAATGAAGGTACCAAGATGTCCATAGGATGTGTTCAACCTACAAGTATATAAACTATGAGTTGATTCTTTTCCATGAGCAGTGAGCGAAGGAATAGGAAGATGGTGACCCTTTCCACAAGCAATGAGTCAGAGAAAGAGGCATAGGGAGTGACCCTTGAGAATGCAATTTTCAGAACCTAAACCTTGTAAAAGCAGTGAGAATAGGCAAAGAAGATATATCCCAAACATTGTACTCATTATTGGCAATTATCCTTAGTGAATTTGGAACATTAGCACACCACCGTTGTATTCTCCTTGGACGTAGGCTAGTAGGGATGATCTATGTAAAAAATGTTGTGTCAAGTGCATGATTTAAATTCTTTTCATACTTTGTAATGATAATGTGAGGGAATATAGGTTTTTTTACAATGAAATAAGTTCCAAATGGTAAGATATTTTAATCTTTTATACCCTGATTCACCCCCACCCCTCAGGGTATTTGACCCAGTGGACCTAATAATGATCATATTATTCCATCATTCTTAAAATTTTATGGGATACCCTGGGGAAATACATAATAATGGAGTGAGATATAATGCCTGTTAGGGGAATAATAAAATAATTACATGAAGAATTTATTACATTTTATACAATATGAATATCAATGGGACAAAAAGGGGATGAGAATAATAAACATGAACAAAGATACATGATATATCATGATAACTTAAAGGCAACATGGTGATGTGGAAAAAACGTTAAACCTGACATCATAAGCATATGTCAAGGTTAACCACCAAGATAATTGTAACACCCCGAGATTTTATGATAATAATTCTTTTTAATTTATTTGATGTCATGTGTTTTATGCTACACCAAGATTATCTTGTGCTATACACAACACCGTATTAGCTTTCAGTATATGCAACACCATTCTTGGATTGTGTTACACACAATTTCAAGTTCATTTGATAGTAGTCATTCTACGCAACATTGAATGTATATATATATATTCAATGTATAAATGAAATATGGTTGAATTATATTATATGAAACAACAATGGAGTCTTGCACAACACGCAACCCTGACATGGATTGTATTACACACAATCACGACCTTCCTCGATAGCGTGTGTAGTACGCAATACTGGGTTTCAATAAACAATGATATACTATTATAATATTATTATGGACTAGCCATTATGAACAATATTAACTAAATTTTGAATTTTATAACATTATTATTCATCTTACATATTTTCAAGAACATGTTATGAGAATAAAATAAATTTTTCGGGTAAAATAAGTATTTTTCAAAACATGCAGTTTTGACGCCATTTGATGGCACACCGACATTAAATCTAGTTTTTTACATGTTTATAAGTTCAATTTGACAAAATAAAATTCTTCATTGGAATCAGGATATAAAAATTTAATTTGGATAAATTTTTCAAATTATTCTCATAACTTTCATATTTTGATGAATAGTAAACACACGCTATATTTTAATTAAAAACAACTTTTTTTTCATCGCAATATTTTATATGGTTATATTATCTTTTTAATTGGTTTTAAATTGTAATTAGACTATATTTTTACCATTTAATCTAATTTTGGTCATTGTAATTAATTTCACTTTGAATTTGGAAATAAACAAGTGTCGATCTTTCGATAGTTATTGTTTCTTAAAAAAACACATTTTTTTATAACGAAAATTAATATTAAAATTAATTAATGCCACTTCGATGTTTTGAATTTGGAAAAATGGACATAATTTTTGAATTCATAATATCAAATTTATCTTAGGCTGAAGTTTTGGTATTTTTATGAAAACATTCAATTTTTGATGAATAGTTAAAACTCTAGGTTACTATTTAAAAACCGACTTTTTACCCACCTCCTAGGAGAATTTGGAAATTCACATAAAACATAATTTTACCACTTCTGTGACTGGAATTTTGAAAATCCGAGAGACACGGTTAATATCGAGGACTAAAATCTGGTTCAATGAGATGAAAATAATTTTTGAAGAATAGTAACTTTTTACTTTTATTTACTGCGGTTAAAGGTAAATAGGGTAATTCAAGGATAAAATATTATTATAATAATTAGAAATTACCATAACACTTGTCCAAAACTTATTTGATGAGTAATGATTGACCATGGGAATCCTTGGGTCGATTTTGGGACCCCATGGAGCCACTTATGAAAGACAATGACACATTAGATTAATTAATTTAATGTAAAGATAAAATTGACATTAACAAACATGTTTTAGTAAATTAATTTTTATATGTTGTTATATAAGTCATATTTTCGACTATAAATATTCATTCTAAATATAAAAATATTTCCTACATGTTGGTATTTTTTTTATTATTTTTATACATCAAATAAATTACATTATTTATGACACAATAATGATGTAGTATTTACCTCATTAATAAATTATTTAAATAAATAAGATTATAATGATTAAAATATTATCCAAAACATGTCCAATTATGATTGGATGATTTTATTTCGACCATGAGTCATCTTATCATCATATATAATGATTTTCGGACCTTTTTAAACTGAATATATATTTATAATAAAATAATACTTTCACACTTTCCAAAAGATCCCCTCCTCTCCCTTATAAAAGGAGACCACTTCTACGCAATTCCTCACACCTCTCAAGCCTTTTGGCTCATCAAAACTCTGCCCAACTAATCTCCCTACATCCCTATACTCCCCTAGAAGCCTTAACATAGGCAGAAGACACTTTAAGAAGTCCCTTTTGGTTCAAACCAAAATAAGTTACCCATATTAAAGGTAACAGTTTCTTTTAAGCTGTTTTCTTTTATTCTACTTCTCCAACCCCTAAAATATTTTTAATAATTTATTTTGTAACAACACCAGTATCCTAAATATACTAGGATGTTGTTATGAGAAGTATTCTAACTACACATACACACACCTCCATCTAATGGATGAATAATATAATGTTTCTGTGGATGGCAAACTAACACCTCACGAAACGATGATTGTCCGATTTTCTCCCACCGCTTCTCATGGTGGACATTATGATGGAACTATATCTATATATGATATATATTATGTTTATTATATCCTTATTCTTCTTTACTTCCCAATTATATCAAGCCTTTATGGTTTCCATAGTTGGTAAATACGATAATCTCATTTGAGGAAGTGCGGACTACCGCCCCCTCAAAGTGATGTCATTCGTTAATGCCTTATGGGGGATTTATAAAGGATGTAGTTGTTGATATTATATATGATATTATACTGTAATTATAATATACCTATGTATCATTTTGTTTTTATTCCATTAAAATAAAAAAATAGAAATGAAAGTAGCGTTCATGTGTACGTACGACTTGCCATCTCCATGAACGGTGCATTTCATTTCTTACCTCCATATACATGTATATGATGGATATATATGATATATATATGATATATAAATCATGAATATCATTCTGTATATAATGAACATTTGACCACATGAACAACAAGTAATTATAAGAAGTCCATTTTTGACTCATGTACCAAATATCGACAAAACAAACATTATTAACTTAAATGGTTACATAATGTTTATAACATGGTAATAAGTGATATAAAAGAAATAATAAATTTGAAAAATGTTATTAAGCAAATATAAATTAACTTTGGTTTATTATTCAGGAGATTAAAGAACGATCGAGTCAAGTCGGACACGAGGTAAGGGAACATCTTAACCCAATTTCCGTTCTTTGGGTTGATCTTATCTTTCTTATTTATGTCGTTCTTTGATTATGTGAGAAATGAATATTTATATCTTATCATGTATTTATACTTTCTTTATGTGACCTTATAGTGAATACACATAAGTGATCTATTTTATTTACAAAAATATCTGTGTAAGGGATAACTATTCCAATCTCAATCTTATCCGAGACTGTTTATTCATAAGTATTTACTGGGGTTATTGTTATCATCCATGTCCATGTATCCTAAAAATGGTTTCATGTATGTTTAAAGAAATTTTTAACCATTTTTGACTTTTACTAAATGGCATGTATGGAATCTTTTTTTTACCATACGAGGTACTTTTTGACTTTTTCGACAAAAGTACGAAGAGAATGTTATTTTTAACTTATACGGTGTGAATGGATTTTTACGGTTTCATAACGCATCATTTTCATGAAGCTTCCTATACAAGATTGCATGATTATTTTCCACAAAACCCTTTTCATTTCAAATTATAGGGCATTTTCTAAAAAGAAAATTATTTTGAAGAAGAAGGGTTATTTTCCTCAAGATTTCATTTCCAGTGTTTTATCAAAAATATTTTCCATCTAAAATGACATTATTTAATATGTTTATGTTTCAAGTATATTGTCTCCATTATTTTCATGTTTTGATTCTTCTTATCATGAAATTATATCCATTTTTATGGATTATGTTATGATTGCATGATGTTTAAGAATCCCATTCTATTACATGGGTCATGTTATGATGTAGGATTTATGGTTTTGTGGCACACAAAAGAATGATTTCGTTATTTGATGTGTGGGACATATATCTCCCTACAATGCATTGGGTAATGATTTATATCTCATGATATAGACATGGCTAGAACGACAAGTAAATTCAGTTCAGTAATACAGGGCTGGAATGAAAAGTAAACCCAGTTCAGTAAGTGACTTTGTCCACTAAGATGGTCTCGGAAGCAATTACTTGGCTACTATTGAAATCATAACATGTGCTTAATTGTTGCCACAATTACATGTTTTATTCCCATTCTATTTTATTAGGATTAATGTTTCTTTTTTATCTATGCCTTACGTATAGCCATGTTTTATGTCATTGCTCAAGATGTTGATGTTTAAACATTGTGTTCATGTTTTTAAGTTCAAATGTATATGGTTTGTTTTATTTTCTCCATGCATACCCTTACTGAGCATTTGAGCTCACCCTTTATATGTTTTCTTTTTTCCAAGATATAAGGAAAGGTTTTTAGGTTAGAAAACAAAAAAGGGAAGATCTTTATGGGAGATGTTGAATATTTTTCACCAAGATTAAAAGATTATGTTCTGAGTTTCCAAAGACACTAAAATATTAAGGTCCTTGTGTGTTTGTTTTTTTATGTATTAAGTATTACGCAAAAGTAACGTATTGCCCATGTACATCAAGCTTTAGGTCTCTAAAATTGGTATCAGAGGGAGTTTTAGTTAACCTTTGGAAACTAGGATGTGAAAACTTTAGTAATATCCGTAGAGATATTTCTAAGGTATGTCTAGGGATGTCCCTAAGGTTTAGTATAACTATAGTATACAGTCCTATAATTATTTTGAGGATCATGAATAACCTAGGGTGAACCTAAGGTGTCATGGATTAAAGCATGTGTGATAAGTTAGACTTTTTATGATTATGCGGTTCCTTGTTATTTTAACTATTTATTACACCATGGTTTTTGGTTTTAGTCAATGGAGGGAACGAGATGGAATTCGGTTAACATTGATTCCAATGGAAAAATTGGTGACTATGATCAACAAAATTGTGTAATGCCTGGAAAGAATGATATTATGATTATGCCAAATCAGTCATCCCGATATATGATTAACAAAGTGAACTTTAGTTGTATTCCTAAGTCATCAAATAAGAGGAATATGGACTTTTATGCATGTACACATGGTGAGGAGCATAAGGAAAGGATGATTGAGATTTCTAAAGAAGTGAAGAAGAACCTTGATGAATACATCAAATGGAGTGGAAGATGTTATCTGTGTGAAGAGAAGGGTCATAGAGTAACAGACTGCTATGGAGTTCAATGTCTTATCTGTGGAGAGCATGGGCATTACCCAACTCAATTCCCTGACCTAAGAGGTTACTTCTAAACCAAGGGAGGATGTATTCCATGACAATCATTGAAGAGGATGGATTGAAGTTTTTATGTATTGTTATTCAAGAATAATGTTGTTGAGGTGCTTTTATGGTATATTGGAATATCTATGTATTGGTCCATTGTGATTGTCAATAATTATATGGTACCGGTAACCATGAAAAATGATTGAAATATTTTTGGAAAGCAGATGATATGCGCATAATGAAGAGATAAAGAGAAAATGAAATGAGCTCATGACTGGTATAAGGACAAAGTTATATCATGGTTTGAGTATATAGCAATTTTTGGATTTTGGTATGTGGAAAGAGTTAACTTTAACAACATTCATGTTTTCACTAAGGTTCAATGGGTATTCATTTTTCAAGAGAATACATGATTATAGAATTCACATTTTTGTAATGTGACCAACAAGATATATCGTATGATAAATGATGTTATTCACGTTCTTGTTATGTGACCTTTCCAGTAATCATTTTCTGTATACTATGAGATTGGACAGATGTATTTCGGATAAGTCTAAAGATTGGAAAGGGTTATGTTGGACATAAGTTAGTATTGTTTAAGGATAGAACATTTTTTGAAATTATTTCAATAATGTTATAATAGTGTAGTTTTAGAAAAAGGAAAACCTGCAGGACGGGCGACAACCCGTCGCGTCGGACAAGGCTGTGGGAATCGAACCCACAACCGATGTGCGACAGGCCTTTATCGCCTACCACTGGCCAACAGGAAGGCCCTGGTTATTAGAAACTAGTTTTATTATATTAAGCGGTATAATAGATTAAGTATAAGTCCATTTTTGGAATCATATATGATTAACCTCACCCTACATAGACTTATGTATTCAATAACTTTTTCTAACCTTATGTTTGAGACAGATGTAATGACCTATCATACTATCGCATGATCCACTAACACTTCATAGAAGACAAATTCAACTTCATTTCTTTAAGAGATGAAGTGTAAATTGTTCAAGACATGAACAACAATGAGAGTGTACCAAAATCAAGTAATAATTTCTTTTAATTCAAAATTTTTTCAAAATTAGAAAAATTATCTTGAAAGCCAAAAATGTTGTCCTAGTGATCTTATATCTGATGAATCATATGGTACAGTAGATCATCACAAATTTAAGGCTTTGTGATTTTTGGGTTTTTCATAGCCATGTTCTCTACTACTATCTAACAGAACATGAGGGTTAGATTTTTCTTCCATATCCATATTTTCACCTATGTTCTCTTATGTGGAAACCTAGTGATGAGTTACTTTGGGTAATAGTTGTGTTTCATACTTTAGTTTTTAAAATTGAGTTTTGGTATTCCTTTTTACGATGTGGGTTTCTATTAATGAAACTTTCAAGTATTAAAACATTTATAACCTCGACAAATTTCTAGGGCGAAATTCATTTTAAGGGGGTAGAATTTAACACCCTGAGATTTTATGATAAGTATTCTTTTTAATTAATTTTATGTCATGTTTTTTAATCTACACCAAGATTATCTTTTTCTATACAAAACACTGTATTATCTTGCAGTATACGCAACACTATTCTTGGATTATGTTACACACAATTTCAAGTTCGTTTGATAGTAGTCATTCTATGAAACATTGAGTATATATATATATATATTCAATGTATAAATTAAATATGGTTGGATTCTGTTATATGAAACAACAAAGGAGTCTTGCACAACACGCAACCCTGACTTGGATTGCATTACATGCAATCACGACCTTCCTCGATAGCGTGTGTAGTATGCAATACTGGGTTTCAATAAACAAAGATATATTATTATAATATTATTATGGACTAGCCGTTATGAATATTGTTAACTAAATTTTTAATTTTATAACATTATTATTCATCTTACATATTTTCTAAAACATGGTATGAGAATAAAATAAATTTTTCGGGTAAAATAAGTAATTTTCAAAAAATGCAGTTTTGCCACCTTTTGATTGCACACCCAATTTAAATATAGTTTTTGACATGTTTATAAGTTCAATTTGAAACAATAAAATTCTTCCCTGGAATCAAGATATAAAAATTTAATTTGGATAAAATTTTCATATTATTCTGATAACTTTCATATTTTGATGAATAGTAAAAACACGATATATTTTAATTAAAAACAAGTTTTTTTTCATCGCAATAATTTATATGGTTATATAACTTTTTAATTGTTTTTAAAGTTTAATTAGAATATATTTTTACCATTTAATCCAATTTTGGTCATTGGAATTAATTTCACTTTGAATTTGGACATAAACAAGTGTCCATCTTTTGATAGTTATTGTTTCTTAAAAAAACAAGTTATTTGATAACGAGAATTAATTTTAAAATTAATTAACGACACTTTTATGTTTTGAATTTGAAAAAATGGACATCATTTTTGAATTCGGAATATCAAATATAGCTTAGGATTATTTTTTGGTATCTTTCTGAAAACATTCAATTTTTTATGAATCGTGAGAACACTGGGTTACTATTTAAAAACTGACTTTTTATTTACATAATTATTTATTCTATTTAAATTTATTTAAGGTAAAAATTGATACATAATACCTATATAAGTTCAATGTAATTAATTGGAGTCATTTTATAATAATTTTATATATATATAAATTTTATTGAACTTTTCGCCGTCTTTTACCCACCTCCTAGGAAAATTTGGAAATTCACATAAAACTTAATTTTACCGCTTCTGTGAGTGGAATTTCGAAAATATGAGAGAAACGGTTAATATCGAGGACTAAAATTTGGTACAATGATATGAAAATAATTTTTTGTGAATAATAACTTTTTACTTTTATTTACTACAGTTAAAGGTAAATAGTGTAATTCAAGGTCAAAAAAAATTATAATAATTCAAAATTACCTTAACACTTGTCCAAACATTATTGGATGAGTAATCTCCAACCATGGCCATCCTTGGGTAGATTTTGGGACCCCATGGAGCCACTTAGGAAATACAATGACACATTAGATTAATTAATTTAATGCAAAGACAAAATTGACATTAACAAAAATCTTTTAGTAAATTAATTTTTATATGGTGTTATATAAGTCATATTTTCAACTATAAATATTCATTGGAAATATAAAAAGATATAATACATGTGGGTATTTTTTTTATAATTTTTAGACATCAAATAAATTAAATTATTTATGACACAATAATGATGCAATATTTACCTCATTAATAACTGATTTAAATAAATAGGATTATAATGATTAAAATATTATCCAAAACATGTCCAATTATGATTGTATGACTTTATGTTTACCATGAGTCATTGTATCATAATATATAATGATTTTTGGACCTCTTTAATCCGAATATAATTTTATAATAAAATAATATTTTCACACTTTCCAAAAGAGTCCCTCCTCTCCCTTATAAAAGGAGACCACTTCTATGCAATTCCTCACACCTCTAAAGCCTTTTGGCTCATCAAAACTCTGCCCAAATAAGCTCCCTACATCCCTATACTCACCCTAGAATCCTTAACATAGGCAAAAGGAACTTCAAGACGTCCCTTTTGGTTCAAACCAAAGGAAGTTACCCAAATTAAAGGTAACCGTTTCTCTTAAGTTGTTTTCTTTTATTCTATTTCTCTAACCCCTAACCTCTTTTTAATCCGTTATTTTGTAACAAAACTAGTATCCCAAATATACTAGGATGTTTTTATGAGAATTATTTGACCTAAAATTACACACACCTCCATCTAATTGATGAAGAACATAATGTTTCTGTGGATGGAAAACTAACGCCTCACGAAACGATGATTGTTTGATTTTCTCCTACCACCTCTCATGGTGGCCATTATGATGGAACTGTATTTATATATGATATATATTATGTTTATGATTTCCTTATTCTTCTTTAATTCCAAATTATATCAAACCTTTATTGTTCCCATAGTTGGTAAATAAGATAATCTCATTTGAGGAAGTGCGGACTACCGCCCCCTCAAAGGGATGTGATTCGTTAATTCCTTATATGGGATGTATAAAGGATGTAGTTGATGATATTATATATGATATAATACAGGAATTATAATATACCTATGTATACTTATGTTTTTATTCCATTAAAATAAAAAAATAGAAATGAAAGTAGCGTTCATATGTACGTAAGACTTACCGTCTCCAGGAACGGTGCATTTCATTTCTTACCTCCATATGTTATGTAATATTATAAATACATGTATATTCGGGATATATATGATATATATATGATATATAAATAATGAATATCATTCTGGATATAATGAACCTTTGACCACATGAACAACATGTAATTATAAGAATTCCATTTTTTACTCAAGTACCAAATATCAACAAAACAAACATTATTAACTTAAATGATTACATAATGTTTATAACATGGTAATAAGTGATTTAAATGGAATAATAAATTTGAAAAAGGTTCTTAAGAAATTATAAATTAACTTTGGTTTATTATTCAGGAGATTAGAGAACGATCAAGTCAAGTCGGACACGAGGTAAGGGAACATCTTAACCCAATTTCCGTTCTTTGGGTTAATCTTCTCTTTCTTGTTTATGTCGTTCTTTGATTATGTGAGAAATGATTTTTAATATCTTATCATGTATTTATACTTTCGTTATGTGACCTTATATTTAATACACATAAGTGATCTATTTTATTTACAAAAAGATCTGCGTAAGGGAAAACTATTCCAATCTCGTTCTTATCCGATATTGTTTATTCGTAAGTATTTACTGGGGTTATTGTTATCATCCATGTCCATGTTTCCTAAAAATGGTTTAATGTATGTTTAAAGTCATTTTTAACCATTTATTAATTTTACTACATGGTATGTAAGGAATATTGTTTTACCATACAAGGTACTTTTTGACTTTTCTGACAAATGTACAAGGAGAATGTTATTTTTAACTTATACGGCGTGAACAGATTTTTACAGTTTCATAACGCCTCATTTTCATGAAGCTTCCTATACAATAGTGCATGATTATTTTCCAAAAAACCCTTTTCTTTTAAAATTTCATGGAATTTTGTGAAAATAAAATGATTTTGAAGAGTAAAGGATATTTTCCTCAAGATTTCATTTCATGTGTTTTATCAAAAATATTTTCCATCTAAAATGAAATTATTTAATATGTTTATGTTTCAAGTATAATGTCTCCATTATTTAAATGTTTTGATTCTTATTATGATGAAATGATATCCATTTTTTATGTATTATGTTATGATTGCATGATGTTTAATAATCCCATTCTATTACATGGGTTATGCTATGATGTATGATTTATGATTTTGTGGCATACGAAAGAATGATTTCATTATGAGATGGGTGGGACCTTTATCTCCCTCCAATGAATTTTCTAATGATTTATATCTCATGAGATAGAAATGGCTGAAACGGATAGTAAATTTGGTTCAGTAATACAGGGCTGGAACGGCTAGTAAACCCGGTTCAGTAAGGGACTTTGTCCACTAAGATGGTCTTGGCAGCAATGCCTTGGCTACTATGGAAATCATAAAATGTGCTTAATGGTTTACACAATTACATGTTTTATTCTCATGCTATTTTATCAGGATTAATGTTTCTTTATGATCTATGCCTTATGTATTTCCATGTTTTACGTCATTTCTCAATATCTTGATGTTTAAACATTGTGTAAATGTTTTTAAATTCAAATATATATGGTTTGTTTTATTTTCTCCATGCTTACACTTACTGAGAATTTGAGCTCACCCTTTACATGTTTTCTTTTCCCCAGGATATAAAGAAAGGTTTTTAGGTAAGAAAACAAAAAGGGGAAGATCTTTATGGGAGATGTTGAAGTTCTTTCACCAAGATTAAAAGATTATGTTCTGAGTTTCCAAAGACACTAAAATATTACGGTCCTTGTGTGTCTGTATTTGTTATGTATTAAGTATTCCGCAAAAGTAATGTAATGACCATGTACGTCACGCTTTGGGTTTCTACAATAATGTAACATAATGTTATTAGGATAACCTCCCGCACACCATACATGGCATCTCATGAGTCTAAAATTTTACCCAATGCAATGGAGCACTATCTGGGAACACCCAACATAATCATATCAAGTACATTCATAAGTTTTCCACATAGATCATATAACATAAGAAATTATTTCATAAAATTGAATTCCAAAATCAAGTAGTGTAGAATAAATACATGTATTTCCCAAATCAAAGAATTATAAGTGCATAAAGGGAAACATCCTTGATATTAAATGATTATAGGTATTCCATACACAATTGTTTGGCTCAAAATATCATAAGGAATTTATGTCAGCATAACAGAGGCACATAAATGTTCATCATATATATTAATGTTATTCAAATTAGTCTCTTATCAGTGATAAAAAAGATTATTTTGAGATAAAAGACATTACGTAATTAATATGCTAGAATAAATAAGATAAGGAGTGGATCTCTTACTAAATTTCTACATATTAATTTCTTAGGTATAGATAAAATTATAGGGGATAAATGATCTCCCATTATTTAAAAACCAATTGGAAATTATAAGGTTTAAATAATGTTTGAAAATCACAACCAATTTATATTAAGAAGGCTATATACAAATAAGGTTCTTGAATTGAAAATAGAAGAGAGAGGTCCCTTACTTTTAGTAATGAAAATCACAAGAAACTTTTGGCCGCATAATGGGTTTATATAAGGGTTAATGTTAGGGGTTAATGAGAGTGAAATGGTTCTATAATAACATTATATCAAAATTTCAGTAATTTTGATGTATAAAAACATAACCAAACAAGAAAAATTTTAAATTAAGAGGCATAACATAAAATTGGTTCTTGAATAAAAAGAAGAGAGGGAGGTCCCTTACCATGAGAGGGTGATTCCTAAATCTTTAGAGTAGATTGTTGAGAGATTGGAGAACCTCAGAATGACTGTGGAGAGGAAAGGTAAGATTAATGAAATTATCAAAGGTTTTTAAGGGAAGAGGAATGGGATCTTGGGTAGTTTTATATAGGAAAAGTGATGGGATTTCATTATTATTTCCCAAACATAGGTTTTGGACTCTATATAATAATGTATTCAATCCCATAATCCTTTCGTGCGTTTTTTCCTACAGTTTATACCAAATAATAATTTTTGTTTTGTTAATTTAAAATTACAAGGTAAAAATTTATTAAAATATTACCCTAGTGATGTGTAAGTGAGTCATGTTCATAAATAAATAATTTCAAAACCTTAAAATATAATACAAGTTATAGAGGATACATAAAGGCTTTATAAAATTAATCAAATAACCTAAAAACATATTAATTTAAAGTGAAAACGTATATTTGGTCTTGGATATATTTTTTATCATTTATTACATCACTTTTGGGGCATTATGATGTCATAATATATACTTTATATTTATACCATATTTAATTTTTACCTGAAAATTTGACTATCTTAGAATGTTATGGAAAATTAATCATTGGATAATTTCAACATGATGATTAAAAAAATAATATTTATTTTATCAAAATAATTTTCTAAATATAGGAATTTTCACTTTTAAAATAATATCGACATTTATAGTGAAATACTCTATTTTTTACCATTACAATTCTCAAACCATTATAAAAATTACATTTGACACCATATTAAATAAAACTATCATTTAAATTATTAATAATAATTTAATAATAATATTTTATTAAAAATTTATTTATTTCAAATATTCCTTAATGCATCAAAATAAATGTCTTAATTGAAATTTCATATTACCCAAAAATACAATTTTTTTTCATATCAAAATGAAAATCATTTATAAAGTCAAAATAATAATAAGAAAATATATTTATTATTCTATAAAATATACATATTAATATTATTAAGGTCTTTATACATATCCCTTTATTAAACCATAAAATTCCTTAAGGGTATATTGTGTGATTGTGAGATTTTCATGAGGTGGTTCGGCATACATGGTTTGTGATTTGATCTCGATGATCTTGACCTTCTCTTATAAACAGTTTCATTTGTATTAGTTTCTTGATCTCAGTTTGGGATTGGTAAAGGTAAAATCTTAGTGGTTCTATTTCCATCAAAATTTTCTATAAACAAGCTTCATGGGTGTATGATACTATTGGTTGTGGACATCACTTATTTTTTCTATTTCAATATAATTTTTCAAAAAACTATATTTAATTAAGTCATAAAGGTAATTCTATTTATAAAAGTTTGGGACGTCACACAAACCATTTCCCTAAAAGGGAGATCACTCAACACAAAATATGAAATTTTTTATCATCAATAACACACCTAGAAAATCCATAAATCCCCAAATAATGGATAAATTATTATCAGGTGGTGTAATGATGTTGGTTTATGACACAATAACATAAATAATCATTATTTAAGCCTCCTCTAGAATCCCCAACTGAAAACAATATTGAACATGATGGTTTTATTATTTCGTAGTAAAACCCTTTAAATCAAATCCAAAAATAAATTAAAATTTAAAATGGGAAGAATAAGGAATGAAATACCTTTAATCTAGTATCTAAATATCTAAGTATCCAAGAGAGAAGATACCCCAATGGATAAATCCAAAAAAATTACCCTAGGTTGATATCCCCAAATAAAAGATATATAATGTCATATTAGTCTCTTATAATGTGTAAAAAATGATGTTTTAGGGTAATTATTAAGTATATGTATGGACTGAAGGTATGACCCAGGTACATGACAACCAAGCATTCCTCATTAGATGAGGTTTCTTAACATGCATGGTCTATATGGTACCAAGGACCATATAGTTCACCGTTTCTTTCTCTTGCCTCCTATAAAACAACTTAAATGGACACTATATAATAATACACAAACCCATAAATATGTATCAATCAATTAATGTCTCTAAAAACCTCCAAAACAGCCCATTTTAACACCCCAAACACCTTAAAAACATCCTCATTCATCCCCAACAATTCCAAACACCTCCTGCAACTATTTAACCAGATCTAACGTATGTGTTTTATTTTATAAAAAACTCTAGTATAAATAGTCCTTAACTTCTTTAAAAATTGTCATACTTCAAAAACTAAGTACAAACCAATCAATTCGACAAGCACCAAACAGGCGGGCATGAATATTCTCCTAACCATCGGGCTTTTTCATTGAAAATATAGTATTAATAATGAGTGATCATCCCTATATATTGGGAATGATGATCATATTTGTTCTACACACTATTAAGGACTCTCTATTGCCATCAAAAGGTGTCTACTAGTTTCTAATCCCACCTTATTGTCTGCTATTTTTAGAAAATAAGTTCTAATTTTATACCATATCATGGTGTTAATCTGTCATATTTATCTCAATATTTATTGTGACTCATTTTTATCAATTTACCAACTAACCATTATAAAAATTCCCACATAAATGTGACACCCATATAACTCTTTAACAAAAATTCCTTATGGTTTTATACATCAACTAAATCCCAGAAAATGTTAAATAAATTCCAAAACTATGATATCACCTTGATAAACACACTACACACCAACACCTTCAGTTAATCCAAAATCATTCCTCAAATACAATATCAAATATAAATAAAAACCCACATATATCACACTTATCATTAAAAGGATCTTTTTAATTATCATACGTAAAGAAAGTTTTTGTTTATATTAGCATCACTATTTATCTAGTTAACAACCGTGTTTACCAAATCTCACCCAAACTTTCCCCTAAGAAATTTATATCACAATTAATTACCTTGATATGACATGTATAGATCTTCAAATCAATATATGGTTAATAATTATGACTATAACATAATTCTCTACCACCTAAGAAAAATAAATACCAATGACTAAGACAAAACCAACCACGAAACCAGTCGGTAGATATCCATCCTAAAAATAATTTTATCCCATAATAAAGATCCACCATAAACCGAATTCATATTACCATTGAATCTTATGTAGATAATTATTTACATTTTTAATTCACAACATAAGACTTTAAAATCCTAAAGTTACATCCAAGATAAGTTTTATGAATTCCTAAACTAATTAGTACACCTCATAAATCATTTTATTTGATCCTATACTGACCATAAAGCACCCACCTCTTTTGTATGTTCCAATAACATTCAAAATAACCATTTACAACTATACCATCCAACAAATCCAAAAAAAATTTATACCCTTGACAACTATTATCCATGTACCCAAACTAATACACTACCACAGTGAATATTATCAGTGTTCCAACCCCTCTCATAATAATCTAGCGCTTGATACATTAAACCATTAACTAATTCATCCTAATATGAATCTAAAAAACTAATAAAAACCCACTAAGTTTTCAATTACCTTCTACTTTTAATGAAAAAAAAAACTATTTACATATTGAAAACTCTATGATAAAGCATCATGATATAACAAAAAAAGTCAATACATGCAACAACTACCTAAATCTCATGAATTCATAAGGAAATACAAACCAATAGAAAATGAATTTATCTTATTCCTTTGAAAACCAATCAATATCCCCAGCTTATCCATTCATAAAACCTTCCCTCAATGGAAACAAAACATATCAATTGAATGTATATGCAATAAGATAAAAACATTCACCTAATTATGAATAATATAATACTAGGTTACACCAACTAATGTGCCCCAAATAGCCCCTATATCTCTCATATAGTATCCATAATAAAATAGTTAGTTCATATCCATAGCCCATCCATGTCACCAGAATTGAATATACAAACAGTCCTAAAAGAAATCCAAGAAGCAACTTCACATCACCTTGTGTTATCCCACACACTTCCAATATCCAATCCAAGAAGAAACTTTATCCACCTCAGACTAACCAACCCACTAATAAAATTTAATCACAGGATAAAAACTAATACAACCTAATTTAACTCACTCTCTAAAAAGAAATATCACTTTTCTGTAAATGGTTTTTCTACTAAACAACATTTCTACCACTAAATGATTGATGAACATTAATCATGCTAACAAAATTTATAGAAAATAAAATTTTACCATTTAAATAAGACTTAGAAAACCCATTTTCATATCGTTTTCAAAGAATTTATCCATTATCAAATATATTAATTATAAATTCAAGACACCCATTTCTGACAATTTGAACTAAACTTTTGAAAATCACATAAGTATAAAAAAAAATGTTTAAACCATGCTACCTGATTGGGTTTGATAAAACCCTAACATTAAAACAATAAAGTGACCATTTAAAACACACTAATTCATTAATAAAATTGAAAATCCATTTTTAAATACTAGTTCAATGAAAAATAAAAACACAAAATGGGTTTCACCCAAATAATTTATCATGAAAATTTAATTCCAATACATATAATACCACCAAAAAAATTTCAAAGACATTATAAAACACTCTTATCCTTTAAAAAATTATTTTTACCAGAAATATTAAATTCATCTAAATATTAATTTTTAGGGAAAAAACATTTTTCAATGGATATTTTGAAAAACAGTAAAAAAATCTCAAATATAAAGTTCTAATTTTTCTCTAAAAATATCCAAAAGATCCAAAATAAGTAAATTTGAATTTTTATTCTAAAAAAATCAAACATTGGATTAATGTTTTTATAAACTATGATTAAAACGTATTTATGAAAACCAACTTGTTTAAATATATCAAACTAAAATAAATCAAAAATAATCGAATAAGGATCCTTTTTCCGACCCAAAAAATATCAATTAAAAAAACTCATTTAAAACCCTATTTTTTATTTTTTTATGTAGATTTTACCCAAAAAAAATTTTTAATAACAAATTATCATTTATCCTCTCACAAGAGAATCACAACCTAAGAAAATATTTTTTTTTCAAAAAATAACATTTTATTGAATGTTTTATTTTTAATCTTTTTAAACATAATAATACTTTTAGAATATCATAAAGAAATTTAAATATATTAAAAAATAAAATCCACAATAGTAAAAAAAAGTCCTCTGGTAAAGTGAATCACCAACATTTACCCAATTAGGTCACTACTATCTTCTAAACCCTTTTACATAAAAACAACTTTTTAGGGTGTATTGGAACCCAAAAAACAACCAACCCATACAAAAAAATAAAAAATAATAGATAACAAATGGAAGTTCCAATTTTGAATTTCAAATTCAAAAATAATCTAGAGAATCAATCATTATAAATCAATCATCAAACATCATGTCGGCATGGGAATCACATAGAACCTAACACAATCATGGGCCTTAAAATATTTGACCTCTAAATTCCTCATCAGTCATCACAAAATATGAAATTATTCCACTGATTCGACTCCTATTAATCATTATCATCACCATTAAAGAATTAAGAAGATGGTGGGAACCTCCATCCACAGCCATTGATGTCCACCAAAAACCCCCTGAATAAAAGTCAACCAAAAAATCACTAATACCTATTAAGAAAACATAATTGAAGATAAGTATAACAAAAAATAGAATCTTGGAACGAAAAAACACAAAAAACTAATATAAAAATAACCTTTTCCAAAGATATAATAGTTCACCTGCTACCAAAACTAGTCATTAGATGACTAAACACATATATTTGACCCACCAAACATTACCTAGTGTCATCTATAATAAATTACACCACCAAAACCACCTCATAACCATTAAATAGTTCTAGGGGTCACAATCCTTAGATACACCAACCCCATCATTTAGACCTAATTCCCTGAGAACAAATACTCTATCATCAAAAATAATAGTGGATGTTAGTGATAAGAAATACAGCCTCATCAACGACACTAAAAAACTAGAGGGAAAAACAAAAAACAAATACCCACACCACTTAATCTATATAGAATAACAAGGGATTACGAAATCTATAAAATCCCTTTGATATAAAACATTGAAGAACTGTAAAAAAAATAACACCTCTTAATAAAGAAAAATACCACACCTACCAAAATTGGACAAATATATGAAAAATTAAATTCATGAACATAGGATCCACAGATAATAACACTAACTAAACAATCCAAGTATACTATAGTAACTATAATTTTAAACTAAATTTTGATATAATATGATCAATCCAGAAATTTGAGTATAGTAAAAGTAAAATCATACATCAATTGTGAGAGATTACCACCAAAGAAAACCCACAAGACATAAAAATAATAAAACTATAGTGACCAAAGTAATGAAACTATCACTCCACCTTCACCTTCCATAGAATCCACAGGAACCACTGTGCTAGTCCAATAATGGTTCTATCATTATGAGGATGGTGAAAAGATATGTGGGTTTAGAGGAGTTAATATTTGATCAAATAACAACCACTCAAAGGAAGAACTCAAAAAAAGAATAAAGAATAAAGAAAGTAAAGGCCTGAGAAAAATCAGCAGTTGAATAGGATTTCATCACTTCCATGAGGTTTTTCTGGTAGAACCCAAAGATGACATAAGATCTTAGAGAGATATGGATGGGTTAGAGAGAGTGAGGGGCCATCCCCCAATTAGGTCGCCACAATAAACCATCAATCCTTATCTATGAATTCTATTACTATTATTTAAATTGTTTGATGCCCATAAAATTTTGAATCATAGTATTTACTAATGTAAATAAATACCAATATTTAAGAGAGAATGAAATGAAATACAATAAAATATCAATGTTATTAAATATACTCATACATCAATATCTATAACCCATTCTATTGCACCAATTATACTTTTGAAGCCATATTAATATCCCAAAAATTCTTTCTCTACAATTTGTATAAGAAAACAGTAAAAAAATACCACATATAAAATCCTTTCTTTTTGAAAATATAATAACAAGATAAATACCATTTTTATATAGTTACAATTTCAATCATAATAAAATTATATTAACCATCATTCATAGTCAATAATATACCATGATATCCATATGGTGTTACTGTATATTTTATGATACTCAATGCCTATTTAAGTCCACTATGGAAAAAACCATACAATGGAAAACCAAAAAACATAATATAATCTTGATTCAAATGAAATCTCAAATTTCTGGACCCCATGTTAACTCAAGTATGACTATAAATATTTTGATAAATCATTTTTATAGTTTATAATCTGAGTATTGATATATCCTATCTTTATACTTACTGGACCCTGATTAAGAAAATATGATACCATTTATAACAACCTAACCTAGTATAACTACTCATCTTAGGAATGAGTCAAATCGTAATATTACTTGAGAATTTGCATTATCCTCTAACCATCAATAGTCTAATAATAAAATACCCTAATAGACATATATGTCATAGGGAATGGTGTAAAATATCACACAACCAATTTCTGTATAATTGGGAAACATACATAAAAGAATCATGAATGAGATACATGATAATAACCATAAGTAAAACAATGATACAAATAATTTATAGTGAAAATCAAACCATGTATAAAGGGCTACGTCACCACTCAATAAAATGTTCACTAATTTACTATATCTAACATCCACTGATCCCTTAAAACTAATGAAAAAATAAACCTCAAAACTTGTAACAAATGTGAATAATATATACACATGTATAGAGATAAACATGAAGGGGTGAGTATGATAACTCAATATGTTTTTTTGATGAGTTCTCATGTGCCTCATCCATGTGAAAACCAGGTTTCTTTTATGTTTTTTTGTAAAAAATGATCAACCCATGATAGTTTATATAATAAAATCAATACCAATCAGTCAAAAATAATAATAAATTTTTTATAAAACAACAGTTTTCAAAGTTGTACCCTAATTAATTTAATTTCAACCAAGTCATATAAACATTTCCCCCTCAAACTTGAGGTAACTCTAAACTCATTCCATAAAAACAACTTTGTCTTACCAAATCCCCCCCCAGACTTCAGTGATATTTTCAGTCCCACCTCCAGCCATCATACTTATGCAATGTTTCGAAAATAAATTAACATAACCTCAAAAGTCCCCCACACTAAACTGTATTTTTCTAAAATAACCAATTCAAAATCGATGACGCCACTATAATCAAGTAAAATTTCACAAAAAACATTACCTACACCAATGAGTCATTTACACTAAAGTGAAGATTTTAAACCAACCTAAACCAAACATTAATCCACAATAAACTTCTATAAATATAACTATAAACAGTAATATAAATATTTCACACAATATCAACTAAAAATAATATAAAATTTCATTCATGAAAACTTATTTTATTACACATTTTCCAAAAAAAAATACTCACTAAACTTGGAAAAACAAACTTTATTTTATTTGAAATAAACACACTCAAACATCATTTTTATTTTGTGAATAAATCAATAAAACATTATAAATAATTGTAAATCCACTTTAATTTTTTTAAGATACAATATAATTTCTCACATAATAACATAAATGAGATCTATATACCTTAATCATTATTACATATTAATATAAACCTTTATCTACTAACATTACTCCTCCGATTACCCTTAATCTATGTATAAACAAAAATCCCATATTTTTAATTCATAATCACAAATATAGAAAATACATAAATCAATAAATAATAGGCAAATGCTTAAATGTTAGTATAACAACACCAATTAATTATGAACCCATATAAATACTCCTCATCTTATCCTCCTCCAACATCTACAAAAAATCACTATCAAGCAAGATGCTTTCCCCATGACTTAATAAAACCCTTGAATCAAATTGCTATGTTCAATAAAAATCATAGGAGAGGTATAAATTAGGATGACATAATTTTTATCTAGTTCTAAAGAAACTAATTATCCATGGGAGAAGAGGTATTAATATATATATCCACCAAAATCACCTAATACCAAGAGAATCACATACAAGGAAGATAATAGGACAAGAATCAATCAAAATAAGTAAAAATAGAAGTTTGGGGATCATTTTTAAAATGATTCATGGATTGAAAACATGGTCCTTTTTACTATGTATATCAACCACACATTCCTGAACAAATAAATTTTTTTAACATGCATAGTCCTAGTAACCATTCTAAAAATTTCCAATATATCTTTTCCTCCTCTATATTCACTTTTACAGCCACCTATGAATTATGAAAATCCACATAATCATTCATATACCTATTAATGCCTATAAAATACCTTAATTTAAACCCCAAACACCTCCAACCACTTCTTTATACATCCAATACTTTCAAATAGTTAAAAACACCTCCTAAAAATATTTAACCCAATTGGAAACACATATTTCATTTTATCCTAAAATTTGTGCCATATCTATTTTATATAAACAATGGTTATTTCTGTATGAGATTGTACAAGGTCCTTGAGAAATAGATTCACCATAAAAATTCTAAAATGTTTAATATTAACTTGATGTGTGTCCTTAAATGTATGATTAGTTATCCAATTTTATATAATATAGAAAAAAATTATCACACAATCAATGTTTCCTTTTAAATTTATTTTGTGTTCCCTCCATGGAAAATGTTGAAGTATTATTCTCTTATATATCTATAAAATATTTTTTAATAATTCCTTTTATATTTTTTCAATACATATGTTCGATTTTTAAAAAATAATAACCATGAAGTGTCACTTAAAAAATAAAATTTTAGACCTAAACATCAAGAAATATACACCATAAATAAATCATTATATTTTTATTTATCTTGAATTACAATGGATATAATAGACTACATATAATTAAAGAACCAAAAGAAACTTATTTATTCATTCAAAACAATTAGTTTCTATTATGGTTTTATATAATTTTAATATATTAAAATATCCCTACTTAATGAGATTATCATAGGAAAAGGATTATGGACTAATTATTCTTTCAATATTAATAATTTCATGAAGTATTTATTTTATTTCAATATAAATTACTGTAATATTTATCAATATATTACCAAGTTCCACAATGAACATTTAAAGGTATTAACTATATAGGTACCCTTTATAAATGTCAAATTCTCTAAAAACATACCAATTATCTTCTCTATATAACACTTATTTTTAAATAATATGAATTTTTGTATTAATGACGTAGTTTCCTTAAAAAAATAAATAACCTAATTAAATTTATAAGTGCAAGTGGAAGTTCATAAATTTTATGTATTTATATCACTAATACAAACTGACATCATTGTTATTCTATTATTTAGAAAATAGAACAGATATGGAAGTGATACTATTTAATGCTCAATGATATAATTCTATATTAAACCATAATAATTATATGGATTTATTTGAACATACCTTAAAATAAATATTTTATCTTATTTTATTTTATTTTATTTCTTTAATAACTATACTAGTTATGATCAGGGAAATTAATAAGTTATAGTAGGTTCAAATCTGATTTCATAAACTAGTAATTTTGTTTGAACCATTTTTTATGTTAAATTTAATAACATTAGGCTTCCAAAATTCAATGGTTAAAATATTATTTCCAATTTCAATCATATAAGACCCTAATTTTAAATATTACATAATATTGAGTTTTAGTCATGAATTTAATTTCTTTTACATTGAGGATCTTTTCTGGTTTAGTGTTTTAGGGAATTAGGTTGTAACTCCAACATAAAAAAACCATAAAATACAAAGTGGACACTTTAAAATACTATCCATTTTCCCAAAATCTAAAACATATAAAATAAAGAATGAAATATTTTTTGAAAACTCTTTATGCCATTCAACACAAGTTATTCCAATCCCTTATTCATCCTTAAGTCTTATAAAATACATTTAAACACATGGGTAGAGAATAAAATGATCAGCAAGGGATATGAAAATAATAAAACTTTTATCCCATTGATAAAAATTAAAACCCATGAAAACATTATAATAAATTCATACTTTTCACCCTTAGTAAGTAATAAATACTATCCTTTGAAAATAAGATCATTTATCACCTTTTTTGCAATCCCAATAATACTATAAATCCCAAAGAAAATATGAAAAACACATAAAGGTTACTTGGGAGATAATTATAATTTTAACTATTATAAATGGAATAACCATGTGGTAGAATTTCATAAATTTGAATCATAAAAATTGAATCTCTATATAGACCACTTCAATACCCAATGAATTGGACGGATATCCCAAGCCCACCCATCATTGGTTTATTACAGAAGCACCTGTCATTGGTTTATCATGGAACCACTGGTCAAATGTCCAAGTACCATTACATAATAAAAACACATAAATTATTTCAATTTTAAATATATCACTCATAAAATTTCATTTTAAATCAAAATAAAACATTTCACAATATTTAAATAATAAATCCATTTTCAAAACCCATTTTCAATAACAAAATACCCAATAAAATGGAAATAGGGGTTTCTATTTTTCTTTAAAAACATGAAGTATTTTAGAGGAATACATATTTAAAAAAATTCATAAAATTTCCTTTATAATCCATTTATATTAATATAATAAAAATTTAATATAATAACAAGAATATTGACATGGATAAAACATTTTGAAATTATATTTGTAAACATTAAAAGTGTCTCATACAACATTGAACATTTAAATAATAATCCCCGTGAAAAAATAAAATTTAACCAAAAAATTAAATAACATGAGACTAATTAAATTAATTATATGATATATCAAAATGGTGTTTATATTAACATAATAAAATAATGTGGGTGTATAACATCAAAAATATTCCTCAATGAAAGGAGATTGAGATGAAATCCATTAACTTGAGCCCGACTTTTCACGTGTGTCTTTATCTTTCTAAATAATAAGCTTATGTTAATTATTTACCTGATAAAAAACTTTTAAATATTATCAATAAATTTATTTTACATATTAAAGTTTTCTATAAAAATACTTAAATAATTAATTTTATGTCAGTTTTTTTGACTATGTTTAGTTTATGTGTCAAAAATGACTTTGGTAGGTCAACTATGGTCAAAGGAGACATTATTAAAACATATCCAGAATAATAATAATGAAATAATTATAAAATTTTTACGCAAATTATAATTTTTAAACCTAACATTAATAATGGTTATGAAAAATGAACCAATGTTACAATCATATAGATGGTAGGTCGTACGTATGCATGAGTAAAGTTCTCATTTTTTAATGATCTTTGTGGAAAGAAGGTAAGTAAACATTATCATTATATAATGATAATTATTTCATAAATACCATATTATTTAATCATATATACTTATATATGTAACTATTTCTATGTAAAACAAATCCCATCATATCGAGGAGGCGGCAGTCCACACATCCACAGACGACGTTATCACATTTTTTAGTGTGTGAAATGGATAATAATGAAAATGATATATTATATTTCCAGAAAGGTAATTATTTCATGTCTATCATATAGATGTTATTTATATCTCACATTTTTAATAAACTCATTCTTAATACATTACATGTAAAGTGTGAGCATATCATATCACATTGCGGTGGTGGTAGTCCACACGTCCGCAAATGATGTTATCATACTCACACAATATGGAAAGTTTGATTGTATATGTATATAAAAATTATATAATTATGAAGACATCATAAATTTTATATATATATATATATATAATATCATATAAAAATATTTCATCTATCAGAATTCTCAACCATGAGATGTGTTAAAGGAAAAAATGAATGACATCGTTTTATTGGGTGGTAGTCCGCCGTACACAAGAATGGTCATTTAGTTACCCACTTTATGGAAGTGTGTATAGGTGTAGTTAAAAACCATACAATAATAGCATATAAGTAAATTTATGATTCATATATTATTAAATATTCATGGAATAATAATTATTTAATTAGTGTAGAAATAAATAAAACATTAATTCATATTTAATAATGTTAACTATTTTTTGGGTAACTCCTTTTGGTTTGCACAAAAGGGATTCCTTGGTTTGATTTCATACCAAATTATGGAATATAGGTTGAGTTTATGGGTTTTTAACTTATTATTGTCAGGTTTCGATGATCCAAAATTCATTATTGGTCTTAATAATTGGGGGAGGGTAAGTACCTTTTTATAATGGAGGAGGAGTGGCATTCTTCTAAATATAAAATGGTAAACACTATTGGGAGGTATCCATTTTATATTTTTCCAAAACTAATGATCAAAATTATATAAAGGAGGTTATATGGTTGAATATTTTCAATAAAATGGGTTTTGGTAATGTTTCTAGGTCATCTGAACTTTTAATATTAATGTTTATTCTCAAACTAAATAAATGTTTACCATAATCGTTGTAACTAATTTTAATTTATTTCACAAGTATTTTTAATAAAAAACTTTTTTTACCAAATAATAAAATAAAAATTATTCTTATTACTAATATTTAATTAATTTTTCCTAATTATAACCATAGAGGTGGCATAAATTAATTTAAAATTCATCCCACAGACAGGACGACAAATTGGGTTTTCAAAGTGAAAATGTTCAAATGTTTGCAAAGTTTTTATATCTAAAGTCACTATTAAAATGATATGAATGACCTAGATTTAATTAGATAATATAAAATTTATCTAATTATACTTTTAAAACAATTAAATATATAATTTTACAATTAAAATAATTTATAATAAAAAGAAGTTTTCAATTAAAATTCGTTATTATTTACTACTCATCAAAATATAAAACTTCTCATAAAAATACCAAAATATCACCAAAAGTTGATTTTTATGTTAATATTTAATAAATAAAGTTTATTTTTTCATATATAAATTATAAAAGGTTCAAAAATTAGTTTCAAAATGTGTTTATCAATAAAAGGTGATTGAATTTCATTTTTAAAAAATAATGCTTTTAAGCGTAAAACTGGATTTATTATTTTTGTGTGTCTTTAAAATAAATTATACAAATGTAAAAATATTTAATAAACATGTTTAATCAAAATAATGTTTTTCCTATTCATTCCCACATATATAATATCTTAGCGATAACTTCCATATTAAAAAATATTAATAGTATATTATCATTTAGTATAACTCAGTAATGTGTACAATGAAATATTACAAAAAAATAATTTTTATGTGTCATGTATGCTATTAGAAATAAAATACCTTTTATTTTAAAATTAATATTTAATCATAAATATAAATAAATATGAAAAATACTTATTCTATTATTACTTAGGATGTTACATCCTTCCCCCTGTTTGGGAATTACCTCACCACAATTTTATTCACTTATCAAATAATTAGGGATATTTTTTCAAAAAAACATTTTTAGATTCAGATTTTTCATATTAAACCAAATATATTTTATATAAAACCTTAAACTGGTAATTTACCTTATTCCGAAACACTTTTTTTATTCGGTCAATAACCTAAACTATTTGTTTCTCATAAGAAATATTCTCTTCCAACTAAATTAATTCAGGGTTCAAAACATGAGATGAATTTGATATATAATTCATTAACATTGAAAGATAAAATAATTTTTTTAACTGATATAAACTCTAAGGTAAGTCCAATCAGTATGAAATTATTCCAACTTTATCTAGGATATCATATGGTCTAATGAACCATGGAATCGGATTCTACATCTTACCAAAATGCATCACATTTTTTCATCAGGAAACTTATAAAAATACATGATCACCTATAAAAAATAATGATATTTCCTCTATTATTCCACATAAAATTTATTCCTACTCTTAGCTACCCTCATTTCTCACTAAATCATCTAAACTTTGTCTTTTATTTCTTCTTCCAACTCTGGGCCCATAAACTTCCTTTATCCTACATTATCCCAAAACATTGGTGTTCGACCCCACTTTCCATATAATTCCTCAAAAGGTGTCATATAAATACATGAATGAAAATTATTTTTATAAAAAAACTCAACCAAAAAATATTTGTATCCCAACATCTAAGTTAATCCATTAATTAGGAAAGAATAATATATTCCAAGTTCTCAATATACCAATTAACCATTCCATTATATTGAGGATAGAAAGTTGTACTGAAATTTAATCCATTACCCAACAACATTTTATGTCCATTAAAAAAATTATATGTGAACCTATGATCATGTAATAATATAATGGAGAGAGGTACCCTATATAACCTAACAATATTTTTGACATATAGTTGAGAAATAGGATCTAAATACATTGTATCTCAAATGGGAATAAAATGTACATATTTAGTTAATCAATCAATAATAACCCAACTGAATTATTACCTTGATAAGTATTAGGAAAACCTACCATGAAATCAATTGATGTGTTCTATGATCTCCACTCTAGCACTGGAAAAGTATAAAGCATTCCCTTCGGTAACTTTCAATCAACTTTAACCTCCTAATAAGTCAAACACTTAATGATGAATTTAGAAATATCTCATTTCATTCTATCCCACCAGTAATACTCTTGAGGGTCTCTGTATATCTTAGTATTTCATAATGAATTGAAAATGATGAAATATGAGCTTCAAAAAATAAATATTTCATCAACTATGAATCAAAAGGCACAAATATTCTTTTTTCAAATCGTAAAACACATTAATCCTTAATATAAAAAATAGTAAACTTACCATTATTAATTGATTCTACCTTTTCTTGAAAATATAGATCCACCTTTTGATTTTTCATAATTCTTTCAAAAAAATTCAACTACACTAAAACCTAAAAAAATAGAGGATGTCCCTAAATTCATAACCTCTAGGCCATAATTCTTCAAATTGATAACCAATGGGTCACATTCCAAATGTAACATGGTTAATATGGTATTATGTTTTCTACTCAAATCATCAGACACCATGTTTAATTTTCCAGGATGATAATGAATCATGAAATCATAATCCTTTATAAGTTCTATCCATCTTATTTTTCTTATTATTAAATATTTTTGAGTGAATATATACTTCAAACTTTTTTGATAATTATATATTTCACATTTCACTCCATACAAATTATGCCACTGAATTTTTAAGGAAAAACAATAGTGGATAATTTGAAAACATTTGTAAGTTAATTTAACTCATGTGTTTTCAACTAAAATGATGCATAAGAAATTACCAAGTAATTATGCATTAATATAGAACCAATTAATATTAATTAAACATCCCTTTATATGAAATGAATCTATATTTCTATAAGGAAAGGAAAAACTAGGGCATTGGGAAATCTTCTTCTCAGTTCCTCAAAACAAACATCACATTTTCCAATCTAGATAAACCTAACCCACTTTACTATCAACGTAGGTAGTATGCTAGATAACCTATAAAATGTTTCAATAAAATATTTTTAATAACCCACTAATCCAATAATACTATGACTCTGTGACATTTGTTGGTCTTTTCCACTCTTCAACAACTTTTGTTTTAGTAGGGTATAATGTTATGCCATATTGGGAAACAATAACTTAATGTAATGAAATTTTTTGCAACCAAAATTCACTCTTACTAAACATTCCACATATTTTTTTTCTTTTAATGTTCAAAAAGTATCCTTATATTATTTTCATGTCCCTCTTGGATTTTATAATATAAGAAAATATCATCTTCATACCGAACCATAACCTTATACCAGAATTGTTTTTCCATCCTAATTCGAATATCCTTAAGAAAATAATTATTAGGGAAAATATTCTTAAATTCATCTAATTTTAATTAAAAATATATTTACATTATCTTTATTATTTACCATTTACCACCACTAATTGGATTCACATATAAAATGATAAATACTAATATTTACTTTTTTTATCCGAACAACCCATGACATCGAATAACTTTTCTAGTGATTTAATCCCTCATCCATTGAGAACAGGTTGAGATGATCCTATGAATGATGAGTAATGTTGTCTCCTAATATTATCCACTATCACCATGTTCATATATGGTAGATTGAACTTTTTTATTTCATGGACACCACCACCATTATAGCATATGTTAAAATATCCATTATTGTAACAAAATATTCCATTTCAATTCCAACCATCTCTCGATGAATATTCAAAAGGATATTTTCATTTTGGTGAAATCCAACTGTAGATTCCCAATTTAATGTATATAAATATATTATAAACAATCATACATTATATGAATAATTTTGGTTGGATTATATTACTCAAGAGAGAAGGGTTGAATTGAGTAACTATAAAAATTTCTGTAAAAAGTATTTCTAAAAAGTTTTCCCCGAAGATTAAATACAGCCTAGTTAATCAAGGTTATACTGTTATAAGAGTTTGACTGTTTAAGTAACTTCTTAAAAGATTGATTATTTCTCAGTAATCTTAATTTGTGTTATTAATATTACTTCTGAGGTTATTCTACTAAGACAAGCCAGTTATAACTTCTTTCCAAGAATAATTATCAAAGTGAAATTAGTGATTTCTAAATTATACAGTAAAGCAATAAAATAGAGAAGACTAATTTAAGAAGCACAACGGATATGAAAAAAGTGGTTCAGTCTTAAGTCGATACCTAGTCCACTCCACTTGGTTACCACCTTCCACCAAGAAGTTTATATACATAAACTTTGATCCACTCCCTGGATTGGGGTTAACAACAGTACACAGACTGTCCAGATCACATAGGGATCTCTTCCACAGTTTTCGTGGGTATAAATAACCTGGCCACACGGGGACCTCTTCTATAGTTTTTAGTGGGTTTACAAGAGTAAATAGAGGTTTGGGTAAGGATATCTTATATCATTCAGTTTAATGCAGGAGACAGAGTGTGTTGTTATATAGGTACACACTCTGCTCAAAATGTAATAAACAGATACACAACATAGCAGAAATATGGAGATGGGTTTAGAAGTGCTCTGAGTGTTAGTCTTTGCTGCTCTGTGATTCTTGAGATGAAGCATATGTAGATCTCAAGTCCTCGTTTGTAAAACAGAGTGTTGTGATTCATCTTGTGTTCATCGTGAGGTTCTACAATGCGAATATGTTATCTGGATTACAGAGTACATTATATGTTCTTCAATAGAGTCAGGTTTCATTCATGTGGAAATCTTTCCTTTAGAAATTGTCTTAGTGTGTTTCATTGTCGTGCTCACAGCCTTATTTTTCGTTCATTACCGTGCTCCTTGATTCTTGGCCACACTTCACTTTTATCTTGGAATTCATGTGTTGGAGCCTATAGGTTGCATGGATACCGCACCTCATACCTCGTATTATCAGATGATATGTCTACAAAGAAACATTAATTATTTCAGTGCATTTAAAGTCTTCAAATATGACCGTTAGAGATTAAATTGACAAACGACAAAATAGTTTAAGATACAGTGTCATAGTAAGTCATGGAAACAGTGTCTCCTTCACATGATGTCTAGATTGATCACAGTGTCTTGTGGTCACAGTGTATCGCAGTCACAATGTTTCGCGATCATGGTGTCTTGTTCACGATGTCTTGTTCACAGTGTCTCATGGTCACAGTGTCTCGCGGTCACGGTGTCTGCTTCACAGTGTTTGATTCATCATGGTGTCTTGTTCACGGTGTCTGCTTCATGGTGTTGGAAAGACATAACCAGTAGCAGACTTACAGTGTCTCATAATTTTCAAAGTAACTGTATTCAGAATTATGCAATGATGATAATACATTGGATTAGACTTAAGAGTTTTTCAAAGAAGGTGTTATGAGAGTAAATCAAAGATAGTTTAAAGTAAGTAAACTCGATATAGAGAAATTAAAATCTTGAATGGATATTCTTAAATAATGAGACTAATTAAACAATGATACACATGAATACACATTATTGTGATATAATTTACAGGAGTTAACTAGGTTTAATAGGATTTTTGATCATTAAAACATGATTAATACATGAGGACTCCAATAATATCCCCCCTTTTGATGATCACAAATCATGTAAAGTTAAAGTGTATATTGAATTTAACTATAGAGGTAAATTTCTAACATATATAAATTTATCCTCCTTTTGGGATTATAAAAAAGATGGAATAAGAGAAGTCAAATGTGCACATTTCATTAATATCACCTAAGGTCTAGTACAAACAAAAGAGCAATAAAAAATCAATATCATTCCTATCAAAGAGAAGTATCACTGTTCTTCTTCGGGGGCTGGCCTTATCTTTACCTTTAGCAGTAGTGGAAGAAGAGGAAGCCATTGGGGCAGAGGTGGAGGTAGAAGAAGGGAGTGAGGTGGTTGATAAATAGGGTAAACGAAGGCCTTCAAAGACTGATAGAGACAAAGTTGGAGTAGTAGAAGATCTAGGTACTTGTTGATCGAGAATCATAGGCCTGATCTGACTCAAGGCTTGTCTGGTAGACATAGTAGTAGAGGATAGGGTAGAAGTGAAGGTAGGTAGCCCATGTCTTAGAGGTGTAGTCGCTGGAGCGACAATGGCTGTACTCTGGACATGAAGATAGGGACTCATGAGTTTGATGAAATCTGTAATGATATCTCCACCGTACTCTATGGATTTCTCAAAATCATCCTTATTCTCTATAAACTTGTCCAACAACCGAGTAAACTCTGTGAGCTATTGGACTTGGGTCTTGAAATCTTGAGTCATAGGAGGAATCCGCAGATTTTCTACAAGATACTTGAAATGATTTGTCATCTCGGTCTTGGAGAAGATTTTGTTGAAGTATAAATCCACTCTCATGGAAATCTCTTGCTGAGAATCATTAGTAACTTTTGAGGGGATTTGGACTAGGTCAAGAACTCTATCACTGTTCTTGACAAATTCTGATAGAGAATCCGTATTGAAACCACTAAGTACATTCTGAAGCTCTCCTTTGACTACAGTTCTGAGTAGATCACAGTATAAGGGGGATTTAGAGGATTGACCAGATGCTTTAGAGGCATTTACAGCTATGTCCAGATATTTGAGTTGATTTAGCACCTTTTGAAGACCCCCGGTATAATCATTAGTGAGTTTATTAAGATTGAAAACAAGCTCTCTCATTTACTTCACAATGTTTTTGTTCCTTTTAGAGAAATTTTCATCAAAGGAATCTAGATAAGATTGAATCTGAGACACAACAACCTGTGGGATTTGGGGAACAATAGGTTCTATAGGAGGAGCAACAACCTCCGATCTCGAATGTAGCTCTCTCTGCATGTATTCAACCATACTTCTTAAGGTCTTCACTTAATTACTAAGCAGCTTACTTTCAACTCGAACTTATGGAATCTCATGAAGCATTTTAGGTTTTATTTTCCAAATAACTTTCTCTAATAATAGTGAGGCATCTCTCTTACTTAAATTGGTCATGGGAAGAGGTTGGGTATTCATCAGTTTCTAAACTCCAGAGAGGAGGGTAGCCCCAAATTACTTCAAATCATCCTTACTGACAAAATATGGTTGTTCAGATAAATGTTTAGTAATAGGGACTGGTACAGGATCAAGTTCCTTCTCTGGTGCGATATTGGAGACTGATTTCAACTAGAATATAGAGGAAAGATCAAGTTTAGTTGCTGAAACCTGCTGAGATTCATCCACATCATAGAAATTGGGGAACATATACAGAGTGTCTAAAAGACTTGACTCCGCCGGATGTGAAGCTTCAATAGACTCGAGATTTGGGGTTTTCTCCCACTTAATAGGTTCCTCATTTTCAGGACTGAGATTCTTAGGATCTCAATCTAATTCCACAAACTTAGCTCTATGGTCCTCACTCATTTCCTATCTAGTTAGCTGAAAATCTAGCTCCATTTATTCTTCAGCCAAAGGGATGATTTCTGGAACATATTGTTCCACTGGGAGTTCCTCAATATTGGATACTTCCATAATAGGTAGCTCTTCCACTATAGGTTCTTCCATGTCATGCTTTTCATATTCTTTGGAAACTGATTCTGTTTCAGCCTCAGGTTGAGTTTCAATATTAATAGCTTCTTTAGAAGCAGGGACTTCTTCTTCCAGAACTTCAAGAAGAACAGTAGTGTTGTCTTCCTCAACAAAAACATATTCCCTTAGTGTAACTTCATCCTCTTCTTCCTCTTCTTCAATATTCTCAACAATATCATCTGGTTCCAAACCAGGATCAGAAATACCTCTTGGTCTTGAGGGATAATCCACAAGATTGAATCTCTGATAAACTCTATCATTGTCTTCCACCCATTCCTTTTTCCAAGGATTCTGGTTTATTTTCATCCTTTTCATGGTTACTTTTGAAAGGAAGTACTCACAGTCCTTTATAACTTCCTTATTAGGTCCAACCAAACCTTTGGCATGTAGAATGGCTGAGTTAAGCCGAGAGTAAAATAGGGAAGTTGACTTGGATGTGTCTTTGATCAGATCACATATATGATGAATGATATACTTTCAAAGTTTGATCTTATGCCCATTTTTCATAAGGTGGATCATAAACACATCTTGATATTTCAAAATAGTAAAATCACTTTTTCTGGGGCTAACTAGATTCTAAATAAACTTGAACAACAGCCTTGATTCTCTATCTAGTTCAGCAGAAATGGCCCTACCCTTGGTGCCATTTCTAGTTAAGGCTTTCAGAGCATCTTCCAAATCAAAGAATTCAGTTGAAGGTAGTGGTCCTCTCTGGCAATACTCACAGATTCCTTCATGAGGTATCCTAAGGCATGCAGCCTATAACCTAATAGAGAATGAGCATCTCTGGCCATTTACCTAGCTTCTTACAACATAACTGTCACAAGAATCAAAAGAGAATAGTACGTACTGGTAAAACTGAGCCACTAACTTAGGGGAGACAAGTCTATCTTCCTTCAAGAACCACTCTAACCAGACTTGTTGTTATAACACTTTCAATACCATAAACTTACTAGAAAGAATCCATTTGGGGAAAATCTCTTTCTTAGGTACAATAATGCGGTTTACCAGATTCCGGTTTAAAGCTCCTTCGATTTCTAGATTAGGTGAAATCTTCTTATTGTTTGAGTTGCACTTCTCAGGTGTTGACAATGACGGACATTTCATCCTTGGAATTCACTAAAGGTTTGAGAGAGTGAATGGTTGAAGGGATGAATAAGGGTTCAAAATGAGTAAGTATAAGAAACCCTGAGTGAATAATCAAGTGGTACTTTCTTTATTTTATCATTTACAAATACCAAATGTCACAAATATAAAAACACAGGAAAATAAAGAAGGGGAAAATAATATTTACCGCGATACAGGTTTTTACAAAAACAAATTATAAAGAATTTTTACAGTGAGACCTTGTCTAGTCATTACGGTGAGATAGTAAATGCACGTTATGTTGAGACAGTGAATGAGCTTCATGGTGAGACAGTGAACAAACTTCTCAGTGTGTGTTACAGTGAGACAGTGAACGAACTTCTCAGTTTGCGTTACGGTGTGACAGTGAAGGTCAAATAGTAATCACAAAATACTAACTATGAGACCGTAAACATTAAACAGTAAGATATCGAATAGTAGGACATAAAATAGTAAAAATTAAGATATCTATTTGAGATTTATCATCCCAAGTTCATGAATTATGTAGTATATTCACTCAGAATTTAATGGTTGGGTGAATATATCAGCAAGCTGGTATTTAGTACCAATGACTTCCAAAGTGATATCACCTCTTTGATAATGATCTCTCAAAAAGTGATGTCTTAGATCAATGTGCTTTTTCATAGAATTTGGAACAAGATTTTTTTACATGTTAATACCACTTGTGTTGTCACAATTTATGGGTACATGTCTGAATTGATATCCATAATCTAGTATTGTGTGTTTCATCCAAAATATTTGTGCACAACAACTGCCAGTAGCTATATATTCATCTTCTATAGTAGATAATGCAATAGAATTTTGATTCTTACTACACCATGATACTAGTGACTTGCCTAAAAGGCGACATGTTCTAGAGGTGTTTTTTCTATCTAACTTACAACCACTGAATTCAGCATCAGAATAGCTAACTAATTCTAATGATTGTCCTTTAGGATAAAATAGTCCAAGATTGGGTGTATGCTTGAGGTATTTGAAAATTCTCTTTACAAAATTTAAATGAGATTCCTTAGGATTTTCATGAAAATGATCACACATACACACACTAAACATAATGTCTGGATGACTAGAATTTAAGTACAGTAAACTTCCAACCATTCCTCTATAAGTGGTTTGATCAACATATTTTCCATCTTCATCAAGATCTAACTTACAAGTGGTACTCATGGGAGTGTCACTACTTTTAGTGCTATCAAATCCAAAATGTTTTATAAGATCTCTAGTATATTTACTTTGAGTTAAAACAATTCCATCATTATTTTGAAATATTTGAAATCCAAGAAAGAATTTTTGTTCACCCATTAAACTCATTTAAAATTCGATTTGCATCATTTTAAAAAAATAAACACATAATGAATTCTTCAAATATCCAAAAATGTGTCACCTACATAGATTTGAACAACTAAAAAATCATTAGAAATTAGTTTTATAAAAAGGGTAGGATCAACTATTCTTTTTTGTAAAACCTTTAGAGATAATAAAAGTACGCAATCTATCATACCAAGATCTTAGAGCTTGATTTAAACCATATAATTCTTTTTGTAGTTTAAAAATATGATTTGGAAAATGGGGGTTTGTAAATCCAGGGGTTGTTCAACAAAAACATCCTCAACTATATACCCATTTAAGAATGCACTATTAACATTCATTTGATATAGTTTGAAATTCATATGTGGAGCATACGCAAGCAGGATTATAGTGGCTTCCAGTCTGGCTACAGGTGAAAAGTTCTCCTCATATTCAATTCCTTCATCTTGACTAAAGCCTTGTGCAAATAATATATCCTTGTTTCTAACTATGTTACCGGCTTCGTCTACCTTATTTCTAAACACCCATTTAGTGCCTATGGTGAATGTGTCCTTAGCTCCTTCAAAAAGTTTCAAAACATTGTTTCTTTCAAAATGATTAAGTTCTTCATGCATATCAATCACCCAAAATTCATCATTGATTGCATCATTAATGTTTTTATGTTCAAGTTGTGACAAGAAGACTTGATGTTCAACCTGATTTCTAAGAGAAGCTCTAGTTTGAGATCCTTTTTCTAAGTCTCTGATAAAGCATGGATTTTCACATATTATATACTTTATTTCAATGTTCTAAATCCGACCATAGTATTATTTTATGGGAAATTGTCACATTTTTATGTTTTAGTGGTATTTTGAGCTCAAATGCAAAAAAATGGCTTAATTTTGGGATTTAACTATTTTATTTGTATTATATATTTTGGCCATAACATTTTCTAAAATAAACAAAATTGTGAACTTTATTTTCTTTTTTTGGATTCCATACATATCAGGCCTCATTTCAACATTCTATATTCTTATCTCAATCAATCATTTGGAGGCCCAAAATCAAATCACAATTCGTGGCTCAAAAACTATGCGTAGATCTGGAATGTTTTAAAGATGAGAATGTATCTAGAAGAATACCGGTTACATGGTTCTGAAATTCAAAAAGGAGCTTTAAAACAAATTAATGAACATCTTTAATAAAGGATTCCACGTCTGAATACACTAGATGAAAGGTATTAATGGCATTGGAAGTTGGAGTTGTGGAAGATGAAGAGTCACCTGGACAGATTAAATTCGACAAAGTATAACTTCCATGACTCCTTCATATGTGGACCAATATGGTTAAAATTTTGTGTAGGTACGTAGAAGACTATATGAAACAACTTTAAAGAAGGGACCATTTACCAATTCTGGCATTTAATGGTCCTAAATGTCGTTGATATCTGGCAGACATAACTGAATCGGGATTTCTTTACCCATTTCACCTATAAATATGTGTCTCATCTCCTTTTTTCAAGGATACCCATTTCAAGGAGGAAAGGTTGAGTTTTGTTTCTATAATTTTTATTAACATATATAATATATATAAGTGCATATTTATTCTTATAATATTCATTTCTTCTTTTCATTCGTTTCATTTATTTTATTTGTTTCTCCCACCGTGCTTCTTTCTAATGCCATGTTTGTGGAGAGCTAACCCTCATTGTTGTTCGAGGGGGGAAGTGGTGGTATTTGAGTTTATTTTGCTTTGTTGTTTTATCATGTTTTATTCTAAGGAATCAGTAGTGGTTAAATGATTCTGGTGAGCGGTCTCCCCACTTTCTCTACTATTGTCTTCTTCCTCCTCGGTTATTAATTTTCCTTCCCATCGGTATCTAAATCATTCAAATGGTGGAGTTTAGATTGGGAATTGATGTGGAAGAGATTACTCCTACATGCAGAGGTCTCGGTGTAGGTTAATACATTTCAAACGAGATGATGTGGAGTGACAGGTCTTGATCTCCACATTGAATAATTCATTGATAGATATTTTGAATAATAATGATAATTCCACCATGAAACCCCAAGAACAATGGTTTTCTTCTACTAACTTCTTTGTGTATTTTCATCATTTTATTTTTATTTTGTATTTTCATATATTTATATATTTATAATATATCTATATTTTATGCATTTGAAATTATTCCCCCCATTTATATTAGTATTATATTATTATATTACATAGATTTTATATTGTGATAATAGGGAAATAGTGCATGGAAGTGGCCTCCTTGTGATCGACCCTAGGGTGTGCCACAATGGTATATTTTTAGGTAAATAAGAATTTAATTGAATTGTGGTTTGTGAAAAAACCACTCTCATCAATTTGGTACCATTTTCGGGGAGTCCAAACACTTATGCACACTATTTTTCATAAAAACCCAAAAAAATCAAAAATTCCAAAACAAAAAAAATTCATTTCATATCATTGTTTTTTAGGTCATGGATTATTTTAGTGATTTTTCATATGAATTTCCTAGTGATGAATTGTCTAAAAAAGAAGAGTCTTTTATGCTGCATATGGAACAAGATGTCGTGATGATTCAAAATAATTTTAAAATCCTTGAACAAGCAAGCAAGATGGTAGCATCGCTAGCAGATGAAGTTGAAGAAGTTAAAGATCTATGGATGGAATGACAACAACAAAATTACCAAGATGAAGAATAAAAGGTAAATGTTTCTCTACCTACATTTTATGTTGAAGAACCCAAGGAAGACATGAATACTCAACTCGAATATGCAATATTCCCTCCTTGGACACTACTTGAAGAGGTTCCAAAAGATGTCATGCCAGCTAATACAACTATGGGAGATCAACATGATTTGGATGAACATTAGTATGATTTTGTTAAAGAACAAAAGGTAAGTGATTTTATCATATTTTTCAAAGAATAATAAGTACCTTTATACCTTTCTATTTCTTTGGAAGAAGATGAAGAAGTTCCTATAGAAAAATAATTCTTGGTGGCCTTTCCTAAAGAGATCACATTTCATGCTGACCTACACAAAAGGAAATATTTTTATATCAATTATTCAGGTTTTAATCATATCCAAGTGGAATTATTTTCTAACATCCCTTATGAATTTTTTGAAACAGCGTCACATGATCAAGCCCTTGATGTTAAAGTTTAAGAGTCCATACAAGTTGTGGATGTGAACAAAAGGACCCATTCTTTACCCTTCCCCCATATTCTATGTTGTACCACATTGAAAAGGGGAAGGAATTATTGTACACTATTCATGGGCTCTTATATTGATTTTTTAGGATGAAGATTAGTGGAAGAAAGAAGTTGTGGTGGTTTCTTATCAAGAAACCTCATCCACCCTCGGATTGGGGTTAAACTGTTGTAACTGCTAGACTAGGGGCAGTAAAAACCTAGCACCCGCATAGGGGGTCAAACCAAGCAATATCCTTTTTCTTTTCCATTTATCTTTCTTTTTTTTTCTCATATTTTATTTATTTCATGACATTTAGGTCAAGTGGCAGTAGCTAGGATCTTAACTCAAAGCTGCCACTATAAAATAAATTCATGTTGTATCTTTCCTTCCCTTTATTTTTCTTCCGTTATTATTCTTTTGTTGAGCTACATTGAGGGGTAGTGATATCTAGGTGTGGGGGGAGTGTCATCCTAGTTAGTTGTTTTTTGTGATTTAATTTTATTTATTTTTCATATATTTTGGATTTTTGGGATTTAATGTATATTTTGATCATTTTTCCCACATTAGTTGATTTTGAGAAAATTGCAATGATTTTTTAATAAATGGATTTTAATGGATTGTTGATGTGAGAATCTTTTTCCCTTGAATTGGGTTTTCAAGAATTTTTATGAGTTTGGATAAATTTTGAAATCTATACCCATGAAACACTGACTCAATATTTTTTTCATGTCATGTGAGGTATTCTAAACCACTTTGAAATATTCTTTCTAATACCCACAATTTCTTGAGAGAAGTTTGGATTTTTGTGTGAGAACCAGAACTTGTGACTTTTTCTCTTTCGAATCATTGGATTTCATGGAATATTTTTTTGATATGATTGAGGCATTTTTTTAGTTATCCATAATTTATCTTGAGACCTTCCTTTACATATATTCTTCATTATCCCTTAGACTCCATGAATTTCCTTATAGGTTTAAGCAACATTACAAGCTGATTTTTCCTTACATACCCACACTCTTGGTATTTTTGCGTGGATATTTCTAGTTTGACTGTGGGGAAGAGCCTTTCGTGTGTGTTATTTGGGATTTTCTTCATTTCTAGGGGATGTGATGTTCGTGTCCACATTTTGGGAAGTGCATGATAAAGATCAAGTTGGTCATGGGTAATCCTTTTATTATGCTTTATTTGTTTCATCTAGTTCTCCTTCAAAAAATGAAAAAAGTAGAAAAAATGGAGATGATATTGAATTTATCATTATACTTACTTTTATGACTCATGTACCTATCTAAATTCAAGGTCATTATGTTCATTCTTTCATCGAATTAAATATTCAGCTCATTCTCCATGAAAAAAAATCAAAAAAGAAAAGAAAATAAAGATGTGCCTTTCTGGAGCTTTAGAAAAAGAAAAAAAAATGAGAAATGGGGGAGGAATTGGATGCAATCATTCTTTGGAATCATTTACTAGCTCATTTACCATGTCATAAAAATGGGGGTGGTGTTTTGTATCACATTTTTAAGGATATTGATGTAGGTTTATTCTGTGCTTTCACTTGAATATTCATGTATTGTGATTAAGAGTCCAACCTCTTCTTTCTAGCCTTAATTTTTCAATAATTTTCCCACAAACCCTAAGCCATAGAATTCACCTGAAAAAGTCTTCATGATCAAATTAATTTTTATGTTTCATTATTTGGAGAGTTGAGAATTGTCACAATGTTATGGGGAAACATGCACTTTCCAAGTACGAGTATAAGTCTAGATACAATTTCTCTTGAGTGAATAGTGACACAAAATTTCAAGGCGAGGTAGGTTGTGATTGGACCATGGATAGATTTATGGGGTTGAATAAAATTAAATGTGAGGAATTAAAATGATTGGGAATTGTTTTTCATAGAGGAGACATTATGGAATTTCATTTCGGAAGAGATCATTGATGTTTTCTCATTTTTGATTGTTGTGTGAATTTTGATTTGGAAATATAATGATTTCCCAGGAGTGCAATAGTTAAGTGTGGGGGAGTGATGAATTAGGTATTTTCACATATTATATACAGTATTTAAATTTTCTAAATTCCACCATAGTATTATTTTATGGGAAATTGTCACATTTTTATGTTTTAGTGGTATTTTGAGCTCAAATGAAAAAATGGCTTAATTTTGGGATTTAAATGTTTTATTTGTATTATGTATTTTGGCCATAAAATTTTCTAAACTGAATCAAATTGTGCAATTTATTTTTTGTTGGTTTCTTTAATTACTGGGCCTAATTTCATGATTGAGGATCCTTAGCTCAATCAATCATTTGGAGGCCCAAAATCATATCAAAATTCGTGGATCAGAAACTATGTGCAGATCTAGAATGTTTTAAAGATGAGAAGGTATCTCAAAGACGGCCAGTTACATGGTGATGAAATTCAACAGGGAGCTTTAAAACACATTAATGAACATATTTAATTAAGTAGGACACGTCTGAATCTTCTGGATGAAAGGACTTAAAGGCATTGTAAGTTGGAGTTGTGCAAGATGAAGAGTCACCTGGACAGATTAAATTAGCCGAAATAAAACTGCCATAACTCCTTCATACTTCTACCAATATGGATGAACTGTTGTGGAGGTACGAAAAAGACGATACGAAACAACTTTAGAGAAGAGACCATTTACTAATTTAGGCATTTAATGGTCCTAAATGTCGTTGACATCTAGTGGATAGAATTGAATCGATATTTCTTCACCCATTTCACCTATAAATATGTGTATCATCTTCTCTTTACAAGAATAGTCATTTCAAGGGGGAAAGGTGGAGTTTTGTTTCTATAATTTTTATTAACATTTATAATATATATAAGCATATATTTATTCTTCTTCTTTTCATTTCTTCTTTTCTTTCGTTTCATTTATTTTATGTGTTTCTCCCAACATGCTTCTTTCTAACTCCATGTTTGTGGAGAGCTAACCCTCACAGTTGTTTGAGGGGGGATGTGGTGGTATTTGAGTTTATTGTGATTTATTATTTTATCATGTTTTATTCTAAGGAATTAGTAGTGGTTAAATGATTGTGGTGAGCGGTCTCCCCACATTCTTTGTTATCGTCTTCTTCCTCCCCGTTTATTAATTTTCCTTCACATCAGTATCTAATTCATTCAAACGGTGGAGTTTGGATTAATAATTGATGTGGAAGAGATTACTACTCCATGAAGAGGTATCGGTGTAGGGTAATACATTTCAAATGAGAGGGTGTGGAGTGATAGGTCTTGATCTCCACATTGAATAATTCATTGATAGATATTTTGAATAACAATGATAATTCCACAATGAAACCCCAAGAACAATGGTTTTATTCTACTAATTTATTTGTGTATTTTCTTTCTTTTATTTTTATTTTGTATTTTTATATATTTATATATTTACAATATATCTATAGTTTATTCATTTGAAATTATTCCCCCTATTTATATTAGTATTATATTATTATATTACATAGATTTTATATTGTGACAATAGGAAAATAGTGTGTGGAAGTGGCCTCCTTGTGATAGACCCTAGGGTGTGCCACTATGGTAAATTTTTAGGTAAATAAGAATTTAATTGAATTGTGCTTCATGAAAAAACCACTCTCATCAATCTCCTATAACAACATCTAAGGGATGGTTCTTAAGGGTTTTAACAGTTCTAGAAAAGGAGGGACTAGTGATTTTAGGTTCATCAACAGATTCAGGTTCATTATTACTTGATTCTAAGGAATTCCCAAAGTTTGAAGTTTTCACAGATTCTTTCATAGTATAATTTTAGGATTTTGAATTGATGTTCAAATTTGATACATCATCCTCTTGATTTTCTACGATGGTTTTAGGCTCATGTGGATCTGTTTCATCAAATTTTACACGAACAGATTCTTCCACACATTTAGTTATTTTATTGAACACTCTATTGGCTTAACTAGACATGGAATACCCTAAAACGATACCTTCATCACTTTTGGATGAAACATTTTCAATATTTTCTTTTTTATTAAGAATATAGACTTTGCAACCAAAAATTTTTTATGTAGATAACCTTGGGTTTTCTATTGTTCCATAATTCATAAGGAGTCCTCTTAATAATAGGTCTTATTAACACTCTACTGATTATATATCACGTTGTATTGATAGATTCAGCCCAAAAATAAATCAGTAGGTCATATTCACTATGCATTGATCTAGCAATTTCTTACAGGGTTCTATTTTTTCTCTCTACAACTCCATTCTGCTGAGGTGTTCTAGGGGCTGAGAAATTGTGACTATAACCATTTTGTGAGAAAAAGGATTCAAACTCTTGATTTTCAAAGTCACGTCCATGATCACTTATTAAGGATTTAATTCTAATTCCACTATGATTTTCTACAGACCTGGAATATTTAGTAAAATAAGAGCAGTCTTCACTTTTGTGAGCCATAAATAAGGTCCAAGTATATCTAGAAAAGTCATCTTCAAGAACATAAACATAGTGATTCAAATTAAAACTAGAAACTCTAGATGATCCAAACTAACCCATGTAAACCAGTTTGAGTGGTTGAGAAGTTGACACTTCATTCTTTGGTTTGAAGGAAACTTTGTGTTGTTTTCCCTTTTGATAAGGATTACACACTTTTTCATTTTTAAAATCAAGTTTGGGTAAGTCTTTAACTAGAAATTTTCTAGTTATCTTTCTAAGGGAGTGATAATTACAGTGTCCTACTCTCCTAGGCCAGAGCCAAGATTCTTTATGAAATACACTTAAGCATGAAGCATTTTGAGAATCTAAAAAATCTAAATTAATAGAATAAACATTTTCATTTCTTAATGCAGAAAATACTAATTCATATTTTGAATTAAAGACATTACAAGCATCATTTTCAAATCTAACATGAAATCCATCATCACATAATTGTGAGATACAAAGAATATTATACTTTAAACCATCAACAAATAATAATTTAAAAATTAAAACTGAGTTCAAGTTATCAATTTGTCCAAGGACAATAATCTTTCCCTTGGCATTATCACAAAATGTGACATACCCTCCATCTACTTTTATTAGGTTCTTAAAGCATGAGTATTCTCATGTCATGTTCCTTGAACATCCATTTTCCATGTACCATAGACTTTTGAAGGAGCTCATTAAGCAGCTTTCCTTAAAAATGATTAAGCAAAAACAGATTTTGGTACCCATACATGTTTGGGTCCAGTAATATTTGTAATAAGGGCTTTAAGAACCTATATTTGCCTCATAGGTTTCCTATAAGAATTATGTAAAGTATTTTAAAAATAAATTGTATTTGTTCCACAAAAACTTAAAATAGTAGAATATGTATCATCGATTTAATTAGTTGATTTGAGTCCAGAACTGGGAGTAAAACTGTATGTCCTAGATTTGGAAATAGAATTTTTTCTACCAAGGTTTCTTTTACTAAGTTGATAACCAATGCCAGTGTTGTATTTAGGGGCAATTGGTATTCCTAGCATTTGGGTAAGGGTATTTTTTCCATTATTAAACTTTTCTAAGTCACTCTTTAATTTCTCATTAGACATTTTTATTTCATTGTTTTCTTTGAGTAGTTGATCATTTTTCTTCTATTTAGTTGTGATTTCAAATTTAATAGTCATAGTAAGAGAATTTTGTTTCTTCAATGATTTATATTTGTCTTTTAGTTCATTGCATGATTCCTCAAGCATGTTACTGTATTCAAACATTTCTTTATTAATCATTCTTTCAGAGTCACTTTCATCTTCATAATAGTATGAATTATGTACATAAGAGTCTAGTGTTACCTCAGATGTGTTTTTCATAAAACATATATTGGATTTGTTAGCCTGTTCATCATGTGATGTATCTGGGTCTCTTTAACGGTACTTAGACGCACTCTAGTTTACTTTCATTTCCTTTTTTACTTCCTATCCTTGTCCTCATATTTCATTTTGTACTTGAGATTTAGAAATTCCACCTTGATATGTCCTTTGCGCTTATATTCATAGCATACAATTTCATCAGTTTTGTCACCTCTTTTTCCAGTCCTTCTTCCATTTTCTTTTTTGGTCATATTTTCCCTTGAAGTTAGGCTTTCTGAAAAATTTATTCTATTTGTAAAATTGTTTGAATCTTATGGCTAGTTGAGCCATATCCTCATCACTGTCATGTGATGATTTTTCACTGGTGGAGCTTTCTACAGAATCTTCCAATTTCCCTTTATCTTTTTGCTTAGAGGTGGTGGTCTTGAATGCAACAGATTTCCTATTTGGTTCATCCTCCACTTCTTTCTTGACTTTCACCTCTTATTCATACATCATCAGTTTCCCAATGAGTTCTTTTACATGTATCTTACTAATGTCGCACAATTATCTAATAGAGACAAAGGTTCCCCTCCATCTATTAGGTAGACATCTAATAATACTCATGATCTGTTCCTTGGCAGTGACTTCTCTTCCAAGAGAAATCATTGTGTTAAAAATATCATTGAACATAAGATACATGTCAGAAATAGGCTCATCAGGTTTCATTTTAAAATTATCATATTTGATAGTATTAGTATTAAGTCTCATTTCTTTTACACTAGATGTTCTTTCATGTGAGATAGACATGGTATCCCAAATTTCATAGTCAGTTTTACAAACAGAAATTCTATTAAACTCTTCATCTCCTATGGAGTAGTATAAAGCATTCATTGCTTTGCAATTGTTATTGTAGGCAGTTTTGGTAGGTTTATCCCATGTGATTCTATCAGTAGTAGGAATTTTGTATTCATCTATAATGGATGACCAAATTTAGAAAATCATACTCTTTGTATACATATTCATTTTAATTTTCCATTGAGCATAGTTGGGTCTATTAAAGAATAGTGGTATGTTGGTTACAACACCTTACAACTAATTATCCATAATAAATTATTACTGTAAAAGAGCTAGAAATTTATAATTAACAGAAAGTTACAGATCTTTAAAGTACAACTACAATCACAGTTGAATAAGATTACACAGAGTCTTAATAAACTACATATGATACCAAATGTTGGTCGGAGTATATTACTCAAGAGAGGAGGGGTGAGTTGAGTAACTATAAAAATTTCTATAAAAATTATTTCTAAAAAGGTTTCCCCAAAGATTAAATACAGCCCAGTTAATCAAGATTATACTGTTATAAGAGTTTGACTATTTAAGTAACTTCTTAGAAGATTGATTAATTCTCAATAATCTTAATTTGTGTTATTAATATTACTTTTGATTTTATTCTACTAAGACAGGCTAGTTATAACGTATTTCCAAGACAAACTATCAAAGTGAAATTAGTGATTTCTAAATTATACAATAAAGCAACAAAACAGAGAAGACTAATTTAAGCAGCACAGCAGATATGAAACAAGTGGTTCAGTCTCAAGCTGATACCTAATCCACTCCACTTGGTGGTCACCTGCCACCAAGCAGTTTATATAAATAAACTTTGATCCACACCCTAGATCGGGGTTAACAATAGTAAAAAGAATCTCTAGGTCACACAGGGACCTCTTCCACAGTTTTCGTGGGTATAAATTACTAGGCCACACAGGGACCTCTTCAACAATTTTTAGTGGGTTTCCAAGAGTAAATAGAGGTTTGAGTAATGATATCTTATATCCTTCAGTTTAATACTGGAGACAAAGTTTGTTGTTCTATAGGTACAAACTCTTCTCGAAAGGTAATAAACAGATACACAACAAAGAAGAAATATGGAGATGGGTTTAGAAGTGCTCTGAATGTTAGTCTTTGTTTCTCTGGACATCTTGAGATGAATCAGATGTAGATATCGAGTCCTCGTTAGTAAAATAGAGTGTCTCAATTCAGCTTGTGTTCTTTGTGAGGTTCGACAATGTGAAGATGTTCTCTGGATTCCAGAGTACTTCGTATATTCTTTAGCAGATTCGGGTTTCATGCATGTGACAAACTTACCTTTAGAAATTCTCTTAGTGTTCTTCGTTGTTGTGCTCATAGCCTTGTTTTTCGTTCAGTATCACACACCTTGATTCTTGGACACAATTGGCTTTTATCTTGGAATTCATGATTTGGAGATGGTAGGTTGCATGGATACCACACCTCGAACCTCGTACTGTCAGATGACATGCCTACGAAGAAACATTAATTATGTTAGTGCATTTAAAATCTTCAAATATGACCTCTAGAGATTAAATTTTCGAATGAAAAAATAGTTTAAGAAATGGTGTCACATTAAGTCATGGAAACTATGTATCCTTCACACGATGTCAAGATTTATCATGGTGTCTCATGGTCATGGTGTCTTGTGGTCATGGTGTTTCGTGGTCACGGTGTCTTGTTCACAGTGTCTTGTTCACGATGTCTCGTGGTCAAGGTGTCTGCTTCACGGTGTCTGATTCTTCACAGTGTCTTGTTCACAGTGTCTGATTCACATTGTCAAAAAGACATAACCAGTAGCAGAATCATGGTGTCTCAGACTTTCCAAAGTAACTGTATTTAGACAAAAGAAATTATGATAATAGAATGGATTAGACTTAAGCATTTTTCAAAGAAGGTATTAGGAGAGTAGATCAAAGATAGTATAAATTAAGTAAACTGAATGTTGAGAAATTAAAATCTTGAATGGATGTTCTTAAATCATGAGACTACTTAACCAATAATACACATGAATACACATGATTGTGATATAATTTACAGGATTTTACTAGGTTTAATAGGATTTCTGATCATTAAAACAAGATTAATAAATGAGGATTCCAACAAATAAACATTGTAATATTCAAATGATATATCAATTTAACTTTACCATAAAGTAAAATATTTTAAGGTCATTCCATTAACACTATCTTAACCTCCGCAGTTGACTAAGCCTTTCCTATGATACCAACTATAAGTCCTCATTCTTAAACATTACATAATATTGTGTTTTAGTCAAGAAATGACATTCATTTACATTGATGGTATTTTCAGGATAATTTTTTTATATAATTATTCCATAAATCATACATAATAAAACCATAAAATACAATGTAGAAATCCTAAACAGTATCTATTTTTTCCATAATCTAAAACATATAAAATAACTCTTGATATATTTGATGAAAACTCTTCATGACTTTAACCATGTCTTCTTCCAATCCCTTACTCATATTTAAATCCTATGAAAAACATTAAAAAAATTGGATGAGCATAAAAATATCAATAAGGGATATAAAAATAAATAAATTTTTAGTCCATTGACAAACATTAATACCCATGAAAACATTATCGTAAACTAATAATTTTCACCCTTAATAAGTAGTAAATACTTTCCTTTGAAAATAATCTCATTTATTACTTTTTGTAATCACAATACTACCATAAAACCCATATAGAACATAGAAAACACATAAAGGTATCTTTGGACATTATTATTCTTTTCAATATTATAAATAGAATAACCATCTGGTCGAATTCCATTCATGCCACTCTAATAAATGGAATATTTATAAAGCAAACGTCCATACCCAATTAATTGTTGGGTTATAATGGGCCCACCGATCATTGATTTAGCAGAGATCCACCCATCATTGTTTTATCAAAAAACCACTCGTAATTGTCTAAGTACCATTACGTTGTCATAACACATAAAATATTGAAACATTTAACACATAAAATTTCATTTTCTATAGCAGGAAAACATTTTATGATACTGAAATAATCAATTCATTTTCAAACCCCATTTTTAATAACAAAATACCCAGAAAATGGGAAAGAAGGGTTTTTTCATTAAAAAGATGATGTCTTGTAGAGGTATACAAATATTAAAATAGACATAAAATACCATTTATAATACTTTTATATGAATATAATAAATATGTAAAATAATGACAATAATTTTAATATGGAGAAAAGATTTTGAAATTAAATCTTTAAACATTCTAAGTATCTCATACCACTTGGAACATTTAAATCATAATCCATATGAAAGAATAAATTTTAACCAAAACATTAAATAATGTGAGAATAAGTAAATTCATATTGGATATGTCAAAATAGGTTTTATATACACCTTATAAAATAAGGTGGTTTTATAACATCAAAATATGCCTAAATGAAAGGACATTAAGACCAAATCCCTTACCTTGGGTCCGACTTGTCATGTTTGTATTATATTCAGGAATCATAAACATATGTTAATTATTTAGTTTCTTAAAAACATTTTTCAAGTTTTTAAGTACTTTTATTTCACTTATTACATTGTTTTATACAACCATTTAAATAATTAAGTCTATTTCTGTGTGTTTACTATATTTGGTTTATGTGTTAAAAACGACTTTGGTGGGTCAATTATTGTCAAAGGGGTCATTATTAAAACATATCTAGAATAATAATAATGAAATAACTATCATAGTATTAAAAAATCATACTTTTAAAATCAATAATTAATGATTGTAATGAAAAATGAACCAATGTTACCATCTTGGAGACGGAATGTCGTACATATGCATAAGTAACATTCTCATTTTTCAATGATCGTTATAGAAAAAGGTAGGTAAAATTTTTGTTTGAAAAATGATAATTATATCATAAATACCATTTTAATTAATAATAAATACTTATATATATAATTCTTGTGATGTAAAAGAAATCACATTACATCAAGGAGGCAGTAGTCCATACGTGCACGAATGACGTTATAACATTTTTGGTGTGTGAAAAGGTTAATAATGAAAACGATATTATATTTATATAAAGTTAAGTATGTAATTAATATTATATACATGTTATTAAGGTAGCATATGTTTAATAAAACCATCCTTAATATGTTACAAGTAAATTGTGAATGTATCACATCGCTTTGGAAATGCGGTAGTCCACACGTTTGCAAATGATGTTATTGTACTCCCACAAAATTGAAAGCATGATTTTATGTGTATATAAAAATTCCATATGTATAATTCTGTTCAAAGTGGATACTCAAGAGGGGGCGAATTGAGTTCCAATTAAAATTTCTGTTAAAAAGTTTCTTATTAAAAATGCCCCAAATTGAATAACAAGATAAACTGTAGTGAATTTGTAATACAGTAAAGGGTCAGTTAGATTCTCAAGAGAATGATTAGTTCTCAGTTAATCTAATCTAAAGATTAATTAACTTTTGAAACTAACCTATTACTTTACAATAAATACAAACACTTTCTTATTTAACTATCATAGTTACTTTAAAATAGAGTTATGTTTCAATGTACTTAGCAGCGGAATATTCAATATAGTTTAAAACAAAATAAATAAGCATAGCAGTTCTAACCAAGAGGTTTAGTCCCAAGCCAAGACTTAGTCCTCTAAAAAAATTTATATAAATTTGATCCACACCCTAGATCGGGGTAAACAATAGTGCACAGACTATCCAGGTACTAAGACCTCTACCACAGTTGTTTCGTGGGAAAACAAAATAACAGCACATAGGTTGTCCAGGTCCTACGTGACCACTACCACTATCCACAGGGGGATACAAGAGAGTTATAGAAGGTTTGTGTGAGAATTTAGAAATCCTCCAGTTTATCACAAAAGATAGTGTGTAAAAACAACACATAATGCTCAATATGTAAATGAAATAATCACTGAGAAAGAGTAGATATGAGTTCAGAATGCTCTAGTGATTTGAAGTGCATCTCTAGACTCCTTTTGATTAAACAAAAATACTTCTGAGTCCTTCCCTAGTTTTTGTCTAAAAAATAGAGTGTCATTTTCTTCCTTGACTTCCAGGTTCAGTTTGATCATCTTGAGTGCATGAAGAGATCGTTGTAGTTATTCACTCCTTGACTAAGATTCAGTTTGTGTTCTCTTCTTGTATGAATGGCCTCGTATATGTCTCGTGTTCTTAAAGTATATAGGTGTATGGATTTCAACTTTCTTTATTGTGTATATGTACCACACACTTCTCTACAGCTTGATCTTCCTTTTTATACCTTAATCTCTGATAATAAGAATGATTACCTTTTCATAGGTACGAGGTATAGTTCCCTAATATGCCAACAACCTACATTAATTAATAGCAGTTGCATTAAATTAACCAAATATGACCGTTAGCAATATATTAATAATATTGACAGAGTAGAGAGTTTGAGTAGCAGTGAATGGTTAGCAGTCATCTTCCATCAGTATCTCTCAGTTGGTAGACTTGTAATGGTGGACTTTGTATCATTTGATGCCTTGTATCGGTAGCTGTTACTATGTGTAATAGTAGCCCTATGTATCAGTATCTCTTCCATCAGTAGCTCCTTGTATCGGTCGCTTTATGTAGCGGTAGGTCTCTGTGTAGCGGTGATCTCCTATCGGTAGCTCTTTGTTCTTGTACTGATAACTCCTTGTATCGGTAGAATTGAGTAGCGGTGACTTCCTTATACCGATAGACTTCATAACGGTAGACTTACTCTAATGGTATATCATATCGGTAGACTTTATCTTTCTGTATCGGTGGACTTTTTATACCGGTAGACTTACACATATTGGTAGATTTGGTGTAACGGTGACTGTGTTTACCAGGGTACTTAGTCGTATCGGTAGCGGTGTAAATCAGTGACCTTTGTATCACTAGCTTTGTATCTATTTGTCTATATCAGTTATCTTTTCTATGAAATGCTTATCCAGATTGAGTTATAATTATTTCAAAGTACCTATAAACATAGATAAACATTAATGAACATATTTGAATGATTATTTTGATATTTTTGTCAACTTAATAATAGAATGTCATTGATTGAAAGAATTAGTATATAGATAAATATTATTTGGGATTATCAAAGCATATTAAAGCATGATTGGGATTATCAAAACAGGTGAGGTCAATAATCTCCCCCTTTTTGATAATCACAACTCAATTATTATAATCCAAAATAACCATTAATGTATCAGAAGATATAGTATTAAAAGAAATTGTATCAGAGTTACTGATAAAAACAATGTTCTAGATAGAATATATTATTAGATGAAAATGTATCAGAGATATACAACAAATGTATCAGAGGTAAATATATAAAACCAATGTACCAGAGGGAAATATATTATGCTCATAAAATATAATTATTATTTATATTAGTTCTCCCCCTTTGTATTATTTCTCCGCTGTTATATTAGTTCTCCCTTATTTATCCTTTGATATTATTTCTCCCCCTTTTTAATTAGTAAAAAGTGGGACAGAAAAGAAATACAGGAAAGGGGAAGTAATATAAGGTAAAAGAGAGAAGGAATGCATTAAATATTACTGGAGGAAAAAATACATAGAAATATAGAAGTGAAGCAAAAAAAAATAATACAAGGGATTCCTATCAAAGGTCCTATCCACTAATCAATCCACCTCTTGAAATTAATCTTTGGATTTGGATTTGGGTTCAGAGGTAGATTCAGGCTGGGTAGTTTCAGGAGAAGTCTTGGGAATTCCAAAAATCAATGCTGGAGGTTGAGCCACAGAGACTGATCTAGGCCTGTAGTGGGTAGATCTCTGTGTGATCATAGGAGTGAGACTCCAGAATGCTTAAACTGGAGTCATTTGAGGAATAGAGGTAGACTGTGCAGAGGTAGGCAGGGCAGGAGGTGCAATGAGAGGAGTACTGTCCACATGAAAAAAAGGCAGCAACAGATTCCTAAAGTCTATAATGATTTCTCCTCCTCTCTCCATAGTAGAAATGAAATCATCCTTGTTTTCCATAAATTTTTTCAAATCTGGATTCAGTTCCCTAAGTTTGCTTACTTGATCTCTGGAGTCTTGATTTACAGGAAGTAATTTCAGATTTTCCAAAAGAATTTTTAAATTGTTGGTCAATTGATGCTTGGTATACACTTTTTGAAAATAAGAATCAACTTTATCCTTTAATTCTTTTTGAGAAGCAGAAGCTTCTCTCTTATAATCTTGAACAATTTTCATGGTATCTCTAGTAGTAGTCAGCACTTGGGTTAGGTAAGATGAGTCCAAAGAGCCACTTCTTGATGCTGAGCCAAGCTCCTCTTTCATCAAAGCATGAATCTAATCCAACTTTACTAATGTTTTGGAAGAAAGAGAACCAATTGAAAAAGTCACAGTTTCCTTGAAACTTTTAGTTAGCCCACTGATAAGATTTTTCACTACAAAATCCTGGGTACTGACATGCTTCTTTATGGAATGATTAAATTCCTCAAAGACTGATACCATCTGGCTAACTACACTCTTCACAAAATCCAAATCCTTATCTACTTGATATTTGGAACTCATATAGGATTCCAGAGAGACAACAGATTTCTTTAGAAATTCAACATCCTCTGCCAATCTCGACACTTGATTCTGGAAAACTGTGACTACATCCACCATCTCTACTACAGTGGTTGACACACTACAACCAGAAGAAAGTTCAAAAGATTTTTCCATGTTGCTCAGCTCCCCAACAAAACAATTATTTAAGTCGGCAATAGATATATTCAAATACTCTTTCATATCATCTTTTAAAGACTCAAAGACAGCCCTAGTTACCATACTCGTAGGCACAACAACAGGTGCCCTTTCTGACACAATACTAGCCACAGAGTCATTCATAACAGACTAAATAGATGAAATCAGTGAAGTTTCCATTCTCCTTACATCTTCCACAAAGCTTACCTTTAGCTCAGACATTAACTGATCCATATCAGGTTTTGTGACTACATCCTCAGGTAATAACTCAGAGGGAATATCATAATTGACTTTAGGTCTACTGAGGGATGCCTCATTATCAGAATCTGGATAATCCAATCCAAAAACCACAAAACCTATGTCTACTGCCCAGTCTTCAATTTAATCATCTTCTAAAACATTTTCAAATCTAGTTTGATGCTCCCCCTCAACTGGAGAATTATCCTGTATAGAAATAGCATCATCATCAGCTCTTTCTTCCTCAGAAGAATCTTCCACAACTAATTCCAATTCTCTAAATGCAGGAGGCTCATCAGGGATAGAAGCAGGTCTATCTACTTCAATAAGAACAACCTCTAAAGGCACAACAGAACTTCCAATCAATGGACTCAAACTCAAGGTGGTGGAAGAAGATGCTTCAGTTTCAGATTCTCTTTCTTCTTTCTCATTGTCTAGGGCAGCCTCCTCTGGATTAGAGCTCTGCTGTTCTTCCTCCTCCACAGGTGGCTCTTCACTGCTTACTCCCAAAACAGTTTCTGTACTATGTAGGTTGAAAGAATAATTTTCCTTTTCTTGTGATAAAATTTCAGGAGTTGGGCAAGGAGGCATGTCCGGATCTCCTCCATCTGCTACATAGGAATCCTCCTCATCTGAATCATCACTATATTGTGGCTCCACATCATCAGGTCCTAGACCTGGATCTATCTTATGTTTTGGTCTATCTGGATGGTCAACTGGATTGAACTTATCATATATCTTTCCATAATCAATAACCCACTACCTTCTCCAGGGGTTCTAGCTAATCTTCATGTACTTACATAATGTTCTTGTGATACAAAAATTGTTTCTTACCACCACTGTCTCATCTTGAGACTCAGCAAACCCCTTTACTTTAATCATAACTGAAATCAATTTGGAAAAGAACAATGCATTGGTTTTTGATTTGGGTCTGGTCATATCCTCTATTTGAATCATTAACAGCCTACACAGATTCACCTTCACACCATTCCTTAAGAGATGCAACAAATTAATATCTTGATATTTCAAATTTTCAAATTCCCCTCTTTTGGGACATAGCACATGTTGAATGAACTTGAAAAACAATCTATTTTCCCTATCCATCTCAGCAGCCACCACCTTTCTCTGCTTTCCACTACCAGTGATCTCCTCTAAGGCAGTCTCATAGTCAAATATTTCACTAGTATGAGGTATTGTCTTAGATAAATTCCCAAATACTCCTTCATGTGGTACCTTCATGCATTCAACCCATTCAACGGATGAAAAATCTATTTCTTTGACATTTACCAATGAAACCATTCTATTCTCCTTATCATATTTCTCAAAGCACCCAAAATCATAGAACTCTTTTATCAGCTTCGGATAATGAGGACCATTGTTTTTTGTGAAACATTCTAGCCATTTCGGCTCCTCCAATACTCTTAGGGTCAGTGATTTTCTTGGCAAAATCCATTCAGCACACAACTCCTACTTGATTACAATTTCACTATTTTGCAAATGCGGGTTCACCAGACGCCTCCCTGACCTTGTTTGATTAACACTTCTACTTGCTTCAGGTCATGTCTTCTTCTTATTCGCATTCATCTCATCAAAGTCATCTCTGAAAGTCGGAATTTTGGTTTTTTCCATCTCTAGATTGATGAACTTAGGGTTTTTGTGAGATTTGGGGATTCAAGGAGTTGGGTTTGAGAGAGGAGAGTTCGGTGGATTTAGAAGTAACCAAGACTTCGTTTTTATCATTTAGGAATCATAAAATAAATAAATAAAACATAATAGTTATATTACAAATGATATAGATTCTGGTGGCTAAAAGCGCATACTAACGGTAACAGATACCGGTGAGAATTCCTACCGGTGAGGTATATCGGTGAGGTTCACTAATATTGAGGTATAACAGTGAGGTTCACTAATAGTGAGGTATAACAGTGAGGTTCATACCGGTGAAGATTCTAACAGTGAGGTTTCTAACGGTGAGGATTCTAACGGTGAGGTTTCTATTGGTGAGGTTTCTAACGGTGAGGTTTCTAATGGTGAGGTTTCTAACTGTTAGGTTTCTATCGGTGATGTTTCTAACGGTGAGGATTCTAACGGTGAGGATTCTAATGGTGAGGTTTATAACGGTGTGGTTTCTAATGGTGAGGTTTCTATCGGTGAGGTTTCTAACAGTGAGGTTTCTAACAGTGAAGTTTCTATCAGTGAGGTTTCTAACACACAGAGTCTATCATTCCTAATTCATGTCAAATGTAACATAACCTATCCAAACATAAGGGCTTGGTGAAAATGTCAGGTAATTGATGTTCAGTACCTATAAAACCAAGAGTAATATCACCTTTTTGGTAATGATCTCTCAAAAAATGGTGCCTTTCATCAATGTGTTTGGTCCTAGAGAGAGACACGGGATTCTTAGAGATGTTAATTATACTAGTGTTATCACAATTTACTAATACATGTTTAAAATAACATCCATAGTCCAATAATGTATGTTTCATCCACAGAATTTGTGCAGAGCAACTACCAGCAGCAATGTACTCTGCTTCAGCATTAGACAATGCAACGTAATTCTGCTTTTTACTACACCATGATACTAAGGACTTCCCTAGAATATGACATGTTCTAGATGTGCTCTTCTTATCTAACATGCTACCAGAAAATTCAGCATCTTAATAACTCATTAAGTCAAAGGATTTTCCTTTTAAGTAAAACAAACATAAATTGGTAGTATGATTAAGATATTTAAGAATCATTTTAATAGAAAGTAAATGAGATTATTTATGATTATCTTGATATCTTGCACACATACACACACTAAACATAATATCCGGTTGACTAGTAGTAAGGTAAAGTAGACTTCTAATCATACCTCTATAATTGGTTTGATCCACTGGTTTTCCAGTTTCATCAGTATCCAACTTACAAGTGGTACTCATAGGTGTATCACTTTCCTTAATACTATCTAAACCAAACCATTTTAAAATATCCTTTGTATATTTAATTTGATTTAAGATAATACAATTGTAATTTTTAAAAACTTGAAATCCAAGAAAGTATTTGAGTTCTCCCATTAAACTCATTTCAAATTCATTTTTCATACTCTTTGAAAAATCAGTACATAATGAATGTTTAGATGATCCAAAAATAATATCATCAACATATATTTTTACTATCAAAACATCTTTGGAAATTATTTTAATAAAAAGAGTTGTATCACCAATCCCTTTTGAAAAACCTTCTGAAATAATAAAATTACTGAGTCTATCATTCCAAGCTCTTGGGGCTTGTGTTAAACCATATAAATCTTTGAAAAGTTTAAAAACTAGATTTGGAAAATGAGGATTAGTAAATCCATGTTGTTGTTCAACAAAAATATCTTCAATTATAAAACCATCTAGAAAAGCACTTTTGATATCCATTTGATATAACTTGAAATTTAGATGAGCAGCATAGGCAAGTATAATCCTAATATCTTCTAATATAGTTACAGGTGCAATGGTTTCCTCATAGTCTATTCCTTCTTCTTGACTATACCCTTGTGAAACTAGACTTTCTTGGTTTCTAACTATGTTTCCAGGCTCATCAACCTTATTTCTAAAAACCCATTTAGTGCCGATGGTCAAAGTGTCCTTAGTTCTGTCAACTAATTCCCAGACTTTGTTTCTTTAAAATTGATTTAATTCTTCTTGCATAGACATTACCCAAAATTCATCATTGATAGCATCATTGATATTTTAAGTCCTAACTATGAAATAAAGGCTTGATGTTCAACCTAATTTCTTAGAGAATCTATACTTTGTGTCCCTCTATCAAGATTACCGACAACAACATATAAAGGATGATTATTTAGAATCCAAGTTGATCTAGTAAAGGTAGGACTAGAAATTTCAGGTTCTTTTATAGGTTCTGATTCAACTGAATCGGGTTCTGGAAAACTTCCAAAATTACTTGTTTTTAGTGTAGGTTCACTGATTTTGTCATTAAGGTCTAGAATAGACAGATCTTCTTCAAGATTTTCAAGAGAAGACTTAGGTTCATGTGGATCAGTTTCATCAAATTTGATGTGAACAGATTCTTCCACACATTTGGTTCTTTTATTAAAGACTCTATAGGTTTTTCTAGTTATAAAATATCCTAGAAAGATTCCCTCATCACTTTTAGAATCAAACTTTTCAAGATTATCCTTAGTATTGATAATAAAGACTTTACAACCAAATACATTGAAGTAACTAACTTTAGGTTTCCTATTATTCCAATGTTCATAAGGGGTCTTCTTAAGATCAGGTCTAATCAAGACTCTATTTATGATATAACAAGCTGTGTTTACAGCTTCAGCCCAAAAATAAATAGGTAGGTCATACTCATTAAGCATAGTTCTTGCAATTTCTTTAAGGGTTCTATTTCTTATTTCTACTACACCATTCTGTTGAGGTGTCCTAGGGGCAGAAAAGTTATGATTTTAACCATTGTGTGAGCAGTAAGATTCAAATTCGTGATTTTCAAACTCATGGCCATGATCACTTCTCAGGGTCTTAATATTTAGTCCACTAAGGTTCTCTACAAACTTGGAGTATTTAATAAAATAGGAACAAGCTTCACTTTTAAGATCAAGATATTATACCCAAGTGTATCTAGAAAAGTCATCTAATAAGACATAGACATAGTGCTTCCCATTTAAACTAGAAACTCTAGATGGTCCAAATAAATCCATATGAACCAACTCAAGAGGTTGAGAAGTTCAAACTTCTTTCTTTGATTTAAAAGAAACTTTATGTTTCTTTCCCTTTTGGCAAGGATTACAAACTTTGTCTGTTGGGAATTTTAGTTGAGGTAGGTATCTAACTAAGTTCTTCCTAGTCAGTTTTCTAAGTGAATGAATGTTTCGTTGTCCATATCTTTTGTGCCACAACCAAGACTCTTTATTAAAAGCATTTAAACGAGTAATATTTTTTTTTATCTAAATAATTAAAATCAACAACATAACCATTTTCATTTCTCAAAGAAAAAAATACTAAAATATTTTTAGAAATAAAAACATTGCAGGAATAATATTTAAATTTAATATTGAAACCATCATCACACAACTAAGAAATACTTAACAAATTATATTTAAGTACATCAACAAATAATACTTTAGAAATTAAAACTAAATTAGTGTTTTCAATCTGTCCTAGGCCGATGATCTTTCCATTTGAGTTATCACCAAAGGTGACATAGCCTCTATCAACATTGATTATGTTTTTGAAGCATGATAATTCTCCTATCATGTGTCTTGAACATCCATTGTCCATATACCATGTCTTCCTAAAAGAACTCTTTAAGCAGGTTTCCTACAAAATAAGTTTAAACAAAAAATGATTTTGGTACCCAGATTTTCTTGGGTCCAGACAGGTTAGCATGGAAATCATTAGGTACCCAGATTTATCTTATGGGTCCCATATAATTTACATAATCAATATATTTCAAAAGATAAACTTTGTTTGATCTATGACTATGTGAATAACTAGTTGAAGCATATGAATTTCCAGAACTAGAACTAGCAGCATTCTATCCAGATTTAGGAATAAATCTAGTTTTAGTAATCTTTCTCTTTCCAGGATGATAGCCTATTCCAGTGGTATATTTTGGTGCCACTTGTTTACCTAACATTTGTGTTATTGTATATTTTCCATTTGTGAACTTTTCTAGGTTTTTCCTTAATTTCTCATTAGACAATTTCAGTTCATTATTTTCCTTAAGTAATTGAGCATTCTTTTCCTTTTCTATATCAAGTGCAAATTTAACTTTACTGGTCAGAGCAAGCTGTTTCTTTAAGGCTTTATACTTTTCCTTCAACTCATTTGAGGATTCTTCTAGAATATTAAAATATTCAAATAATTATTCACTAGACATATTTTCAGATTTAGACTTGGAATCAACTCCAGAATAATATGAATTTAAATCATGAGTATCCAATGTTACCTCAGATGTGTTTGTCATGAAACACATATTAGCTTTTTGAAATTTTTCATCCTGAGTGGAATCAGAATCACTTGAGTTTTCTTCTGATGCACTCCAAGTTTCTTTCATTGCATTATTATATTTTTTGTCCTTGTAATCATATTTCTTCTTGAACTTCAATTTTGGACAGTCTTCCTTTACATGTCCTTTCCTTTTGCACTCATAGAAGAAAATTTCATCACTTTTATCATACATTTTCAAATCCTTCTTCCAATGACCTTTGTTGTCATATTTTCATTTTTAGTTTGATTTTCTGAATAATTTCTTCTTCCTATAGAACTTCTTGAATCTCCTGGCTATTTGAGCCATCTCTACATCACTGTCAGATGCACTCTCATCACTGCTTGAGCTTTCAGTAGGTATGAAAACTTTCTTCTTGTCCTTGCACTTTGAGGTAGTAGAATTAAATGCCACTGACCTATTATTAGGTTCATCATCTTCCTCTTTGTTTACCTTTAGCTCTTCTTCATACATAATTAACTTACCAATCATCTCCTTTACAGGAAAAGAACCTATATCACAAGATTCTCTAATTTAAACTGATGTGACTCTCTATTTTTCGGGAAGACATCTTAGTATCCTCATGATCTGTTGTTTTTTAGGAACATCTTTTCCAAGTGATCTCATTGTATTTACAATTTTGTTGAACCTGAGATACATGTAAAAGATATGTTCATCATGCTTCATTTTAAAGTTATCATACTTAATAGGATAGGTGTACAATCTCATTTCTTTAACATTAGTTATTCCCTCATGAGAAACACCCTAAGTATCCCAGATTTCATAGGTAGTTTTACAAGCATATATTTGATTAAATTATTCATCTCCTAAAACACAATACAGGGCATTCATTTCTTTACAGTTATTATTGTAAGCTATTTTTGTAGGTTTACCCCAAGTAGTTCTTTCAGTTTCTGGAATCTTATACTGAGTCTCTATAGCAGTACAAATATCAAATCCCATACTTTCTAAATGAATTTTTATTTTGAGTTTCCATTGAGGATAATTTACACCATTAAAGATAGGTGTCATGTTGGTAGCAACACCTTCTAGTCTATTATCCATAATTAGATTTTAGAAAAATATTTAATGAGATAAAATTTAGAACTAACAGAAATTTATGATCTTTAAGATACAACTAAATTCAGAGTTGAAAAACAAAGTGATTGGAAATCCTTTATTAATAAAACCTTCCTCTGATGCCAAATGTTGGTCAGAGTGGATACTCAAGAGGGGGAGTGAATTGAGTTCCAATTAATATTTCTGTTAATAAGATTCTTATTAAAAATACCCCAAATTGAATAACAAGCTAAACTATAGTGAATTTGTAATACAGTAATGGGTCAGTTAGATTCTCAAGAGATTGATTAGTTATTAGTTAATCTAATCTAAAGATTAATTAACTTTTGAAACTAACCTATGGATTTACAATAAATACAAACACTTGCTAGTTTAACTATCATATTTACTTTAAAATAGAGTTATGTTTCAATGTACTTAGTAGCGGAATATTCAATATAGTTAAAAAAATAAGCACAGCAGTTCTAACCCAGAGGTTTAGTCTCAAGCTGAGACTTAGTCCTCTCAAAAAAATTATATAAATTTGATCCACACCCTAGATCGGGGTAAACAACAGTGCACAGACTTTCCAGGTACTAAGACCTCTACCACTGTTATTTCATGGGATAACAAAATAACAGCACACAGGCTGTCCAGGTCCTACTTGACCTCTATAACTATCCACAGTGGGATAGAAGAGAGTTATAGAAGGTTTGTGTGAGAATTTAGAAATCCTCTAGTTTAGCACAGGAGACAGTTTATAAAAACAACACACACTTCTCAATATGTAAATGAAAGAATCACTACGAAAGAGTAGATATGAGTTTGGAATGCTCTAGTGATTTGAAGTGTAGATCTGGACTCCTTTTGATTAAATGGAAATGCTTCTGATTCCTTCTCTAGTTTTTGTCTGAAAAATAGTGTGTCGTTTTATTCCATGACTCTCAGGTTCAGTTTGATCAGCTTGATTTCATTAAGAGATCGTTGTAGTTATTCACTCCTTGACTAAGATTCATCTTGTGTTCTCTTCTTGTATGAATGGATTCGTATATGTCTAGTGTTCTTCAAGTATATAGTTGTATGGATGTCACCTTTCTTATTGTGTATATGCACCACACACTTCTCTTGATCTTGATCTTCCTTTTTATACCTTAAGCTATGAAAATAGGAATGATTACCTTTTTATAGGTATGAGGTACGGTTCCCTGACATGCCAATAACCCACATTAATTAATAGCAGTTGCATTAAATTAACCAAATATGACTGTTAGAATTATATTAATAATATTGATAGAGTAGAGAGTTTGAGTAGCAGTGACTGGTCAACAGTCATCTTCCATCAGTTGCTCTCTGTCGGAAGACTTGTAACGGTGGACTTTGTATCAGTGGATGCCTTTTACTGGTAGTTGTTACTATGTCTAATAGTAGCTCTATGTATCGGTAGCTCTTCCATCAGTATCTCCTTGTATCGATCGCTTTATGTAGTGGTAGGTCACTGTGTAGCGGTGATCTCCTATCGGTATCTCTTTGTTCTTGTATTGGTAACTCCTTGTATCAATAGACATGAGTAGCGGTGACTTCCTTATACCGGTGGACTTTATAAAGGTAGACCTGCATACCGGTAGACTTACTATAACGGTATATCGTATCGGTAGACTTTTTCTTTCTGTATTGGTGGACTTTGTATACTGGTAGACTTACACATATAGGTAGCTTTGGTGTAACGGTGACTATCTGTACTGGTGTACTTAGCCGTATCAGTAGCGGTGTAAATCAGTGACCTTTGTATCAGTAGTTGTGTATCTGTTTGTCTGTATCAGTTATCTGTTATATGAAAAACTTATCCAGATTGAGTTATAATTATTTCAAAGTATGTATAAACATAGATAAACATTAATGAAAAAATTTCAATGATTATTTTGATATTTTTATCAACTTAATAATATAATTTCATAGATTTAAAAATTAATATATAGATAAACATTATTTGGGATTATCAAAGCATAATAAAGCATGATTGGGATTACCAAAACAAGTGAGGTCAAAATATAAATACAATATAAATTTCATATATATATAATATAAAAAAATCATCATAACTCTCAACCATGATAGTTAGTAATCGAAAAATGAATTACATCATTTCGTGAGGTGGTAGTCCATCATACACAAAAATGGAAATTTCATTACCCATTTGATTAAAGTGTTTGTAGGTTTAGGTAGAACCCTTACTATAAAAGAATATATAAATATATTTATGATACTTATAATTTTATATAATCTTTTAATAATAAGAATTTAATCAGTGTAGAAAGAAATAAAACAAAAATTAACGTTGAATAATGTTACCTCTTTTTCAGGTAACTCCATTCGGTTTGCAACAATGGGATTATTGGTGGGATTTCTACTAAACTTTAGAACAATAAAGTGATATTAGTTATTTTAGATATTATTTGGGAGGGTTTCTTAATATAAAAATTGATTTATAGGTTTTAAGAAATGGTGAAGGGTGAGTGCCTTTTCAAAGTGGACGAGGAGTGGTATTCTTGTAAATATAAAAAGGTAAGCACTATTAGGAGATCTCCCTTGTATCATGTGCCTCGAATAATGATCCCAATTTGATATAGGAGGTGATATGTTCTATTAATGTACAACCAATTAGTTTTTTAAAAGTTTCTAGGTCATTTGGACTCCTATGATTAAAGATTAATCACTAAGTAAACACATTTTTACCTTAATCATCATAATTTATTTTAATTACTTTCACTAATATTATCAGAAAAAACTAATTTGAACTTATTAGAAATTATATTTGATTATAATTAGAAATATTAAATCCATTTTTTTAAATTAATACCAAATAATTTTCATAAATTAATTTAAAACTAATCCCACATACGACATGAAAAAATGGGTTTTTAATGTGAAATTATACAAAATATTGATATGTTTTTATATCGAAAGTCACTATGAAAATTATTAAAATGACATAAATTCTATTAAATGATATAAAAATTATATAATTATATCATTAAACCAAATCAAAATATAATTTAACTCTATAAAAAAATTAAAGGAAAAAAACAGTTTTCTACTAAAATTCATTATTATTTATTATTCATCAAAATATGAAACTTCTCTGAAAAATAATAAAACATCACCTAAAGTTAATTTTTATATTAAAATTAAAAAAAAATATTTTGTTTTTTTATAAAAAAATTATAAAAAATTTCATGATTTAGTTTTAATATAGGTGTTCCATTAAAAGGTAATTAAATTGATTTTTGAAAAAAAGAGCTTTTAAGCAAAAAACTGGATTTTTTTATCTTATGCCTATAAATTCTATTGAATTAATTTAAAAAAAATTATAAACATGTGTAAAACTAAAATAATTATACCTATTAATTCCTATTGATATAATAGATATGATATAACCTCCATATTAAAAAATATATTAACAGTATATTATTTTTTGGTATAACTGAATCTTGTGTGTAGCACAAGATTTCGAAGAAAATCATTGCATTTTTTCTTTTAAAATATTTCCCATAGAGTACGTTTTATTTTAAAATTAAAATATAATTCATAAATATAAATAAATATGAGAAATAAGTAATCTATCATTACCTAGGATGTTATAAATATCCTCTTTTGAGTCATAAAATTCTTTTTTTTCTCAATTAGACAAGGAAGTTATTTTTCACATCATACTTGGTAAATATCTTTAATTAAAGCCATATAAATTTTCCTTACATTCCCAAGACTGGTTAAGTATTATAATTTTATTCTCTGAGTAGTTAGATGTATAGATTCCTCACCTTTCATTAGGGGTGAAAGAGGTATGTAATGTGTATCATCTATAACTTCCGCGCTGTTCGTTTTTACTTTTCACGACACTAGTTCAGGGATTATTCTGTATACATATTCCTCATGAATTTTTTTTCATAAATTTCTCTCCTTTTTATACTCCATTTTAATACAATTTTTCACTTAATTCTTCAAATTTGTTTCATTATATATAATTAATTTAACTCATTCTCTCACACCTTACTCTCCCAGAATCTCTCATATTTTATACTCTCTTAGTATTCACCTCCTCATGCCCTAATCCATATACCTTCTATAAATTCTTACAATTCTTTAAACTAAATCTTTTAGTAATTATTGTTTTTTCTATATTGGAATCTAATTTCTCCTTACAATTTTATATTTTTTGTCTAATTTATTATATTCCTTTCCAAATTTTCAACTTTACATTATAACTTCTCTTTTTTCTGTCAATTATGTGAACATGCTATTTTTTATCTACTCTAAAACTAAAATAATTTTTTAAAATTTTTCCCTTGGGGGGATATAAAAATTATGTTTCAATGCATGATCTACTTATTTGAAATAATGTTTTTATTATAGAATATAAATGTCACTTAGTGAAGAAAATTTGTACTCTAGAAAACTAACCAAAAATTATGTGAGTGACTCATATTGGATATGTTTCATACTTGGAGATTAAATATTGTGAAGATATATTTCATTAATTATATATCCATGTTATTTAGTTTACAACAACAATCACACTAACATCACATTACCAGTAATATATTTAATGTGTAGTTAAGATATAACGTTTTTTAGGATATTTATATAATATTTGCATATTATAAATCATACAAATAGTGTTTTAGTAAACCCTAAAACCTTAGAAACATTATTTTAAAATTACCTCATTGAGTCTATCGACTAAAAATAAATGGCACATAACTAACATAAAATTAAAATATCCCTAAAACTATAAACAAAATATATAAATCCCCAACCTGAGTAATAACCGTTGGTTGGAAAAAATAATTTGGAACAAGCAATCAAGCATAAAAATACTATTGTTTCTATGTGGGATTATAAATTGTATCCTCTAACTACATAAAAAAATACTCTTTAGAAAAAAATTTATATTATTATTTTACATATATTTTTATATCTTCATCTTAATAATATTTAATTTTTTGTATTGTATGTATATAATCCAATCACATTTTACCTAATCATTTATCCTAAATAAGCTTCTTACATATTCTTTTCAAATTATGGATTTGTGACTCCCCAAACTAGAATGCATTAATAATACCTATGTTAGATCACAAAAACACCTCATTAAAACTACTTGTTTACTAGAGGCTATCATAAACACTAATGTATAGTGAGAAAAATATTAGGAAGTGATCTTCCCTCTTAAGAAATAAATTAAAATATAAATAAAACAGTGAGAATTTAAGAATAAACTACACATATACAGGAAATATCAGAAAATAAAAAGGAATTATAATCCTGGTAAAATAACCTATTTTCAAAAGCAATATATATTAAACTCATATAACTATATAGACTATTTTATATATGTATAAAACTCCATAAAAATATAAAATAAAAGATACATACAAAGTAGCAACAAAAAACCCAACAGATAGAACATAATATATATATATAATCCAGAAAGAATAGATAAAACCACACTAGAAATAAATTTATGGTATCCCTAAATATGTCATCAAAAGAAACCTCAAAAGTAGTGAGAACCCATATCTGAATAAGACTGTCACCATCCACTCCAAAGCATTATGAATACTTACCCCTATATCCAACCTCCCTCATACATGGTTTTCATTCTAGTAATGGATCTTATATAACACGGTTTTTATTAGTTTTAATTTTACTCATGTAGTGTGTGAGTATGTCATACCCAATAATACATAACCAACCCAACACTACATGTTTATCATAAATATATGTTTATATATTAGTAATATATTGTAATCAAGAAGAAAAATAAAAAAGGAAAAATTCACTAACTAAATTACAAAGGTATTAAATTAATTATGATTTCATATCATACTAATAAACCATAACATGAATTATTAAAACCTACTTGGAGGAAATATTAGAATACAAGAAGGTGAACCAAGAGGATAATTAGCCACTAATACCCTCATATATAAGTCCACCACTCATAGGAAGGTTTATATACATATATCTATCAATATCCATATAGATATTTTTCTTTTCCCACATATATGAGGAATAAATCCTCATTTGGAAGAACATAATCATATATACATGTATTCAGATGTATGATGGGAATACATATACTAATATGTACTCTAAATAAAAAAGGACTACAGAACCTGAATATATAATATACAACTATAAAAATCACTACTTGTCTAACACTATACATGACATCATAAAATCATGGAATATATGTTGATAATGACATATGTAATACTATGACATGAGTTATATACCAAAAAGTGGAATAAGGATAAATAAAAGAAGGGTGGTGTAGGAAAATTTTACATCAAGCTAGTATACATCTAAGGACTATATATCATGAAGAACCATAGAATAGTTTAATGTAACATGTTTAGAATAAATAGGATTTCATGTTCAATACATCAAGGAGGGATAATTTTTTCCAAATTTAATTAAAGAAAAAAACTGAAAGAATGTTTTTATTATAAAATAATTTTTTTTATCCCTCGCTCTACCTTGTGTCGATATTATCATAGGCACTGTGAAAATATGAGATAAAAGGAGGGTCCAAATATCAAAGAATTTATTATATCCTGACCCATAATTTCAAGGAAAATAATATTCCACCTCTTTTTATATTAATGAAAACTAGTTTGAAGGAAAATATAGGTTTAACTCATTAACTTAAATGAAATAGAATTCTAGAAAAAATAATGATGGTATTACCTATAGATCATCTGATATAAGTTTATGTAATTTCATCGAGTAAAAATGATCAAAATATTACATTGATTTCAATATCAATATAAATAATATGATAATGAATTCAACCAACTAAAATGAAATAAAAAATATTATATGGATTCTATACCCTTGATTTGAAAAAACAATAAACTCATGTGGTGTATTGGTGATGAATGTGGATGAATACTGGGTCTTGGTATGACTTGGTAAATAATGAGGGAGATAAAAGATCCCAATAGAGGGTTCAAAACTATGAAACAAGGTTAAAATCACATGTTATATATTTTAGTGATTAATACTTTTAATATTACAAATGGAAATTCTTCCCCTATTTAAGAAAATTATCTAAAACCACTAAAATTATTGTGGTTGTCCACAAGATGATTATTGGACAAAAAAATTTCATCAAACTTATGGTGGTAAAATATTAGGAATTTATTACCATTATTTCATTTATTCTCTTCCCCTTCCTCCCCCCCATCATCCTTTAAATCCATTTTTATTTTTAAAAAATATTTTCAAAACTTTAATTCATATATTTAAATAATAAAATTTGAAAATTTGAAATGAATAAGTCACCAAAATGATTAAGTTCATTATAAACTCTTTACCATCAAGATTCATGTCCTTAAGAAACATTAATGTGCTTTTGGAGAGAACAACACTAGCCATTAATATATGACATCATCTTTACATTCCAATGTCTGATCCTGAAGTAGGTACTATTTCCATTATATCTAAACCAAAGGAATAATATCTCCTTATAAGGTATTCTCACGTTGTTCAATTTTATAAATAGGTTACTCCAAAAAGGAACCATCTATTACTAATTTTGTATAGTCAAACAAATTAATGTGAGTATGATTGGGTATATATTTCCTCAGTTGTGAAATATAGAATACAATATGAATATCATTGAATTGAGGTGTAAATCCAATCTATATGTCATCTATTTGGTATGGTATATGATCTTGAAACATCCAATGAATCAAGCAGTGGTCATAGACTAATTCTCCATACATCAATGGCCCAATTGAGGGGAGACTTAGAGAAATACATGATCAATAATATATAATTACAAAGGTTTTCACTTAAAATAAAAATAAGACTTTAGTTCACACTACACAGTCCCCAAGGGATTCTAGATTAAACTTAACTTCTTATTCATTCTTGGACTATGTTAGGACTAATCAACTATGATTCGTCAGTCTTTATCCTATATGATTTAGAATGTATTGTCCTAGCATTGAGTGCATGATATAGATATATTTTAATTGATTAATGATAAATATTATGGAAGTAAAAATCTATGAGAAATAAATGATCCTCCTAATAATCACTAAAATCAAGAATATAGGGCCCGATCATATCCTCTAAGATGTGAGTATTCCTTTCTTTATGTCCATCCATTTAAGGGTGATAAGTTGTGATTATTTTTACCTAAATATAGAGATCATGTTGGAAACCTTTCTAAAATATGGAGTTAACCCTTGTGTCTTAATCAAAAATAATATATACATAAAAACTTTGAAGTTTCATTATCTCTTGGACATATAGTTCCTCTTAAATCATAAATGGAATATGACGCTCAAATGAGATAAAAATCAGCGGCCTTTTCCAAGTGATAAACAATCACCCAAACTATATCCATATCTCTTAGAGATCATGGTAATATCCCCAAAAAATCCACTATTTTCTCATTAATTTTAATATTGGTAAAGGTAGGGGATGTAACGTACCCATATATCCCTAATATTATGAAATGATTCATTCTTAGGTAATAAATTAAGAAAAAAATCCAATGATCAATCATTTCATTCATGGGAACAAAAACTAATTATAAATTTTTTGATACATCTTAGAGACGCTGGGTTGAAAAAACTATCAATATGAATGATATTATCCCACAAAATCTTCAAAAATACTAGTGGGAACCACCAATATTCTGTGGACATAAAATACAAATAAAAACCCTACAACCAACCTTTAAACATCACACATCCATCAAGTCACACTTATTTGATGATGCAACCATGATCATGGTTTAAGAGTCTATTTACCCACTCTACAAATAAATATTACAATTTAATAGAATAAAAAAATTTCAATTATGATCATAGGGTATATCTGGAAAAAAATCAACCAACATATATACTATACACTAATATTTATTTTATTCCTCCACATTATGAAGTTGATACTTCATACTGAGGTAATAGACTAAAAAATTTCTATTACCAAGTGTATAAATAATATCCAATAAAAAACACTAATGATATTGTATTCAAAAATCCTTCAAGAGTATTTTTATAGTTTTTAGGTTTTTTTTCTTGACGATATTTGTCAAAAATTATCTATAAGGGTAAATATTGATATATTCATAAAGATATTGTTTATATAAATTCATGATTTTTATTTTATATTTTTTACAAAAGTTTGAAGTTACAATATAATTTTAGTGAAATCCCTAGAGAAAAGGAAGAAATATAATGAAATAATCACACAAGACTGTGAAAGAATTGTGTGATGGAAAATGTAGAGTAATTGAAGAAAAACTATGATAGAAATATATGGGATCAAGAAGTAATTACATGGAGAAAAATATAGTGAAAATAAAGAAATATAGTGAAATAGTTACAAAAGGATATGAAAGAATTATTTGATGTTATAAAATATTCAAAAATTTTGAGGTAATAAATAATGTTTTATATAGACAATGAATCTCATTAAAGATTTTATACAAGTGTAATTAGCTTCACAATTTGAGAAAATATAGAGGAATGAATTACTAGACACAAATGAAAGAATATTATTCGGGATTTTAAAATTTTTACATAGGAAAACATTCATTTATAGTTAAAATACATAATGAATTATTTGATCATATTAGATCATTTTTAGGTGGAGTATTTGTTGTTTTAAAATCGTAGGTATAGTTTTTTATGGGTTATAAAATGAAGATATTATACCGTCACTATGAAACTGAAAATGAAAATGAGAATTTTTATGTTAACAAATCTTATATGAATGGTCAATGGATTAAATTTTTTGAAGAATATTTTTTAGTGTCTTTAATTTATAAATATATTCCAAATAATCTACTTTTTGAGAGAAAAGGGAATTGGAGGAATATTTTAGTGAATAAATTACATAATTTTTAGAAAGATTGGGGTTCAGTGAAAGAGTTACATCAAAAATAGGCTTCCATTAAGAACTTACATTGATATTATTATATTGATAATAACTTATATGGAAATTAAAATAAAGTAAAAGACATAATTGTAATGCATACTACCAAAAATAACATACATGGAAAGTATACTACCATGACGAAATTACCTGATCAATATTACATGGAGTATATTTTACATTAATCATATCCTTTAAAGAGAAAATATTATACATAAATGTTTAATTCATCCCATTGATGAAAATGGGTCTTAATGTCACATAAATGTGTGAATAATTTCTAAATTGGTTCATATTGTTTTATAATTATTTTGGGGGAGTAGTGTGTTCACTTCAGTTGATAAATTAGTGTTTTCTCAATTGTAAATATTTATAAACTATGGGAAATGAATATATTCTAAAATTATAAAAAATAGTTTTAATTATTGAATTTTGATGCATCAATAAATAATAGAGTTTGTACTCCTTATACATAATATAGTGTGGCTGAACGAAGTAAAAAAATTATGTCACTTGTAAGATTTTATTTTCAATATACATTATTGTGGATTAAAGAGAGATGTGTGTTTCAAATCATAGAAGAATAAGATCAATAGGTAATTTTTTTAAATTGTTATACCCTAATTAACCCCTACCACTCAAGGTATTGTTTTTTAGTATGAGACCAATACGTGGAATTATCCCTGAAGTTTCATATTATAGAATTTATTCTCTTTTAGTAGTCATGGATGCAGTGAATCACTAAGGGATCCTGGTTTTCTAGGGAAACTTTTTTTCAATTATGGACAAATTATATGAAACTAAACTTATTTTATTTAGTCATGGATGCATACACACTATATATACATGAAATTTTAGTCAACATGGATAGATTAGATTTATCATAGAGAGATTGTAAAGAGTTGAATATTGATGCCAAGAGAATCAATGTCATTGGGAGAGATTTTTCTAACCCAAAATAAATGAATTTAAAGTCATTTAAATCCCCATATGACATATGGGATATGTTTTTTAATATCTATAAAGGTGTATTTAAAGTACATGAAGAAAAAAATCAGTTTCTTTTGAAGAAGTATGAGTACTTGAGGATGAAACCAAATAAATATATTGATGTATTCTTTGATTGGGTGAATAATATTAAGAAGTAAAAGCAAATATGTAGATAAATAATCGATGATTTCAAGATTGTGAATAGGTTTATAATAATATTTCCACCTTAATAAAATATAAACATTTCCATTATTGATTATGAGGAAAGAAATGATGTCATATTAGATAGTATTCATAGTACCCTCGTTTTATTTGGAATAAGAAACAATGATAATGATGTTGTGGAAAAATAAAAATATCTAGAAGTGGTGTTTAAGGTAAAAAATAAGTTCATAGTATAACATGATCTCAAAGAGATGGAATTTTGTGAAATCATATCATTCCTTTTTCTCTAGTATTAAAAGGGGAAAATAAAAGTACAAAGGGAAACTTCCACTCTCTTTCTTTTTGTGTGGAATGTTTTAGCCCCATGGTGTATTGTTTCCTAGGAAATTTAAATATGATGATGAATATATAGTTTTTGTGAGTAAATATTCAAAAATGTTAAATATAAGATGAATTTATAGTAGATATATTATAAAAAGAACAACTTTCTTTCACAAGATGATATAAGCACCAAAGAAACATAAGTTAAATAAATAGAGAACTGTAAAGACCTAAATGAGAAACTATTTGTGAATTTCATTGGTAATCTGTAAATAGAGTAATATATTCATGGTGACAAATATAAATTTGAGGAAATAATAGACATAATAGTGTATTTGGAGGTTATAATTAAAGAGATATATTTTTGGAGAGCTAAATAGATAAATCTAATGAAGTGGTATGTGATTAAAAACCATATATACATTAGCAATAAGAGGAGGAAGATAAGTTAAAATCTAATTTTGAGAATCTAACACATGAAAATCCTGAAACCCCAAAAATAAAATATTCATTATAAAGTCAAAATTGAGTAACATTCCTAAATAATTGACAGTTTGACTAGAACAGCATAAATCAAGTCAGATACATCAAGGAGCTTAAAGGAAAAATCATAAGCTTATGGTGAAAGATTCAGGATCGGGTGAACCTCTTGACTCCTGAGATTAAAATATGAAGTTTGATTAAATTTTTTTCTAAGAGAGTAAAGTAAAAACATGGAGATTCAACGTACAATTTTGAATATTTCATTTAAAATAAACACATGCAAATGAGCCTCTGCCTGGTTGGTGAGGACTCAGTAGGTGCATCCAAGAGACCCGGGATCAAATTCAGGTGGAGGAATATTTCCGAGGGTATTGTAGTAGTACTATAGTAGGTAATATAGCAGGTATTATTTGGTACTGTAGTAGATAGAACTATTCAACCATCTGGGCCTTTAGGCCACCGGTTTGGTCCTCGGGTCCTGCAAGGCTTTCAGGTCACCTAAGGCCTTCGGGCCAGTTGATTATTAAGGCCTTTAGGCCACCTTAATGCCTTTGGGCCACCCCAAGGCCTTCGGGCCACATGAAATACTGATAACCGAGTTATACTATAAGGGAAAAGGCTTCATAAGAGGATTCAGGACAGTTTCATTCATTGGAGCAGAGCTAATTGGAATTGGAATAATGAGAGGGTATGGCTTTTCCATCAGTACCAAGACATTGTAGCTTTGCATATGATAACTAACTAACTAGGCCTATGAAGGTGGAGTGCTGATATCATGACATATATTGGGGAGGAGTAGTTCCAAGTTGTCTTGTCTGGGTGATTCCTCTAAGACCTGTGGGTCATGTAATTGTCTCTAAGCCTTTAGACCTTGTATGAGTTCCACCTCACCCCTTGAAAGGTGGATTATAAAAATAATAGAAAAATGAAGGCCTTCGGGCCATTCCGACTGAAATGAAACACATTAACCATCGGTCTTATGCGATTGTTATAATGGGATATGTAACAAGACCCTGGAACTATGATTATGTGAATTATTTTTGTATATAATAAATAATATAAACTCATTTTAGTATTGTTACTTTGTAAATATTTTTTAAAGCACAAATAGTATTTTTAGTTAGTATTCAATTAAGATATCTATTTATATGAATTATTGGATTTTTAAATTAAATAATATTTTCATAAAATATTATCCCTAAATTAGATTTTATTAAATATAAATGATCATATAATTGTTTTGAATACAATTGTAATTTTTATTAAGATTTGAAAGTTGTTTTTGTCAAAAACCATGAATTTTTCATAAATGTCGGTTTTTATTTTAAAAGTAAAAAATCACATATTTAGAAAATTATTTACATAAAATGAATATTATTTTTGGAATCATGATGTTGAAATTATCTAATGTTGAATTTTTCATAATTTTCTGAGATAGTCAAATGTTTGAGTAAAAATTAAATGTCGTTTAAATATATAATGTGTTTTATGACATTATAATGACTCAATAGTGATGTACTAAAATACTATAAACATTATTTTTGGCCGATATATGTTTTACCTTTAAATTAATTTTTATTTTAGATTTGATTTATTTATTTGAAAAATCATTAGTGGACCCTTCAAGACTTCTAAAACATTTTAACTATATAATTGATTTCCTTGAGAGTGTGACTTACCTCCACATAAGAAATGCTAATATTTTAATAAGTTCGGAAATTGGCCTTATAAAATAATTTTTTCCACTCCCCTTTGAAAAAAAACATGGGAAAACCTGTGGTTTGGTTTGTGGTTTAGATTAGTTTAATGTGGGGTGTCAAAAATCTAAATGATAAAGAATTCCCTCCCTTTTCCTATATAAACCCACCAAATATCACTTTTATCTTCACTCAAAACCCTTGTATCACGTCCCTACCCTTCCCTCATCTCTCTAAAATCCTCCCAAGGTGACCCAAGATCCCAAGAAGCCTCTCTTAAGCCCCTCCCGTGCCTTTGGGATGACACATCCAAGTAAGGGATTTCTTCCTTTCACATTTTTATCCAAGTCACTTTATGTTGTCATACCCTTTTATTTTCAATTAAAAATGTTGGGGTATAATTTCGTACCTCCACCATACTGAAATCCTTATTTTTTTAATGATTATAGGCCTATTTGTCTCTCATTAATGCCTCTGATGTACACTCATTACCATACTGAAATTCCATAAGGGATTTCTCTCTCCTCATTTACATTTAAGAAATTATTTTATATTATGGATCTAAATTCCATTAAATATGTTGGTACATGTATCTATATGACCCCATTACTATATATTTCATGTAAATATGATGATATACATTTTTATCTCTCATCAACCATTTTTATGAATTCTTATGTCACATTGTTAGGTTGCCGAAATTGCACCATTATTTTCCAAGCCAAAGTCATTATGTAGTGAATACCATGCCCATTTCTCTATCAAGTGTATTTACCTTTACGCACATTTAATTATTTATTATATAGTTTCATGTATGTATTCTACATTCCTTTATCATGGAATTAATGATTATTTTGAATGATTCCATGTTGTATGATCCATGTGGCACACTTTTTCATGAAATGAAATGACTAAGAAGGGTGTTCGCCGATAGCGCTCCAATGCATTGGGTTAAGACTAGTATCATGATACGTCAAGTGCAATGAGGTTTTACTCATGATAATTAAAGTTCATTTAGGGTTTAATCATTATCCATGTTCAATTAGCCTTGTCTAATGCTAATATCATGTAAAATATTTTTTCCACATTTCCATGTTATGATAATCATGCTTTATCATGACTTTATGTTTAGGTTTCTCTTATACTCCATTGATATTTTTATTTCCTAACATGTTTTTTATTCTTCATTTTATTCCTCTCATAATCCCTTACTAGGATTTATAGCTCACCCTTTTATTATGAATGTCCTCAGGTTATCCTATGCAATACTTAGTACAAAGGAATGTGTGTGATCATGTAAAAGAAGTTTTCAATAAAGATGTGAATTCCATGTTTTAAGCTATTATGTAATCTTCTTATGCCCCAAATACACTAGACCTCTCAATATTCTATGTTATATCATGTGAAGTTTTTATGTAATAAAATATGTTTAAGTGTGAAATAAAGTGCAGGGTTGTTATAGGCAGTTGGCTGTTGTGGGTTGTATGATGGTGATGACCGGGACAATGAGACCTGGAGTAGGGTGGCAGCTTGCTATGTGTCAAGGAAGCTGGCCAGGGGCCATAGATATTGTCTCAAGGAAGGATACAGGGTCCACTACAGACCCCTTTTTTCTCTATGTGCCGCCTCCAATCATTTTTTTAAATTATCATTTTTATTTAAAACTTCTTTCTGAAATCTACCCTTCCCTTTAATTTATAAATAGAGATGGCCTCTTTTTTTTCTTCTTCATATGTGGATTTCCAAATATAAAACCAAAACATCCAAGTCTCCTCCCCCTTCTTTCCAAAGTCTACTTGATATCCTTTCAATTTAATAATAATAAAATTATTATAATAGATTAATATTTCATTATTATATTATTATTATTATAATAAAATAAATATTATTATAATAATTAAATTATTTTAAAAATTATAAAATTTATAATTTGTATATAATTTTAATTATTTCCGATGAACCGATCTAAACATGATCAGTCCTTCGGAATGAATGAAAATTAATACCCGAAATCAAACTGCAAATTCGATCCAATCTGAAAATTTAAAATGACCATTACTCGGCCATTCTTCATCAGATCGAAGTGCATCTTGAACAGTTGTGACCAATTTCAAACCCTCTACTAAATTTAAATGAAAATAAATTTTCTTGGCTCAGAAAATTTTCGTGATCGATATGATACCACTAAAAGGTTCCAGAGCATACAATGGAAGCCGGTGGGCTGGGGATTTTAAAATAATTATTCATAGACATGTCCACAAAACTTTTCCATGACAATGATCTGAGCCCCGATAAAGTCTGACGATATCACATAAATTATAAAAAGCACCAAAATAAACTGAAAACATACCAATTTCAAATTTAAATCCTTGGTCGAATGCAACTCATTGTCAGTGATCGTCGCTTAAAGGATGCAAAGCAGGATCCCCTAGATCATCCACAGGTGCTTCAAAAATCCCTGAGAACATGGATCATCGAATTCCAGGTGCTAGGGTGGTGATCTGACAATGACTTTGACATCCGGAAGATAAAAAAATCGAGATCACTTCGATTCTTGGGGGATATCTTGATCCATGCTCTTGGATCAGCTGCTTCTCTCTCTAGGAAGTAGGAGGAGAGAGAGTCTCTCATTTTTCATTCCTTGAAATGAATGAATAGTTTATTGAGATATAGGCTCCACCATTATTTATAGTTGTGATGCTAAATACTCAGTTGGGTTCCCCGACCCCCATTTATTTTAACCTATACTAAATAAATAATTTTGATAAACTAAAAAACATCAATACTGTTTATTATTTTATCACATACTTGTAATATATATAAAATATACTACATGATAAAAACTGATCCATTTAACTCAACTCACAATCCCACTTAATATTAAATGAACTGTGAATATTAAAATAAAATTCATTCTAATAATATTGTATTGTATTTACTTAACTTGTAAATACTCTAAATAAATTCAATCCCAATTATTCATAACTTTAATAGTGGTGAATTTATTTAATTATCGGTGATTGATACTTTGGAAAACACTCGGACCCCGTGGTGGGGCCTAGCATTTCCATATACCTATTCGACTGAATAAGGTGGATTCTTGAATACACAATTATGTGTGACCCTCCAGGCCCTTATCTCAATAGCAGGGAATACAATCCATAGACTAAGAGTGGAGTCTAGCAATGCATAATGGCCCCTAAAGATATAAGTCATTTCATATCAACAAAAACCAACCTATGAATACCAACTGTGTACTATAATCCCTTTGTCATTAAATATGTCATAATGTTGGATGCACACTTGTGTCATCTTCCTTTTTCCTGCTTTATTATTTTTTGATCTTTATGGATAGATTTACTTGTCAACTACTTTGGACAAAGACTTATGAAGGAATCACCATCATAATCAAGAAGTCATGAGATATATAACTTCATAAACATTTAAGTGAAAAAACCTTTCATAACCATTCAACAAATATCATACCACCAACGACACACTCAACACAAGATACCTTGCCACGATTTCAATACCATGGTTTTTTACATGAATAAAAGTACACAATAAATTGATACACATTGGTAATGGTCTCAATTCAATATACTAATACACTTATTCATAGATAGGAATGACCAATGACACCCAAAACATGTGGTGTTCCTATTGGTGGGTATGTCCTCAAGATCTCACTACTATAGATCACCAAGTGAGAAGTTAATGAGAAGATGTATCAATGATTATGAGACCCCAACACCTGATATTCAAGAATCTATTGTGTCTGATCAATAAAATGTATCTAGACTATAGAACATATATTTTAGATTCATGTCATTGTATCTCAAGGTTCTCTTTATAGCCAGGGATTTTCTATAACTGTTTTATATGACAATTAATCTATTTACATTACGATTAAGTAGTGGATTCTGAGTAGTCTAAACTATAATGGTAAAAAGATATCATGTATAGATAACTATATAAACGATATGGTAATCAAAAGTATTGCATAGTTTGGTCTAGGGCACCCACTATTTCAACAATAGGTTTCACAAAGAATTCTAATATTTTTAAAGGAAGAGGTGGTAAAATTTTAATGAAATGGAGGCACAAAAAGGAGAATAACTATTACATAAATGGAGAAAAAGATACTTGATTATTATTCAAGTAAGATAAAAATAAATTATGGAATAAAATTCATGTCCACTTGATCCAAAAATCCTTAGTGTTTCCTAGTAATATATGATAGTTATACTATAATATTGGGGGTGAATTGTATTGTTTTAAACTATTAAAAATGTATAAACATTTATAAGTAAATAATAGGAAGTATGATATTATAGACTTCCAGAATGAGGTCATTATTATAAGTTGATAAACCAATCAGAATGATGTTCTTTCTATAAGTGTAAATGGCATAACTAATGAAATTTTATACAAAAAAATGTGATTGAAATTATATATATAAAATAAATAAACTTATTCATGTAAAAACAAAAAACATACATCATAAAATCTATGTAAGGTCTCTAATTTAAAAAAAAAGTTTTAATGAAGTTTGTTGTTGTGAATTTCTGTATAACTAGTTATAATCATATCAGAATATCTAACTTCCAAAACCCTATATACACTCAATCAACATGATTAAAATGAATTTGTGTCTTCCTTCCGAAATCCCTCAATCTCACTTGATCAAAACAACATTTCTCCACTATCCTTAGGACCCCCCACTCTGAAAGAGTGAAACAAAAAAAGAAAAAACATTAATATAATTAGGATTAAATCCCCATCAGTATATTCTCTTAAGTAGAAAACCATATGAATTTATTAAATATGGAAGCACTCAAAAAAATGAGATTTTTTGTCCTTAAAAATTCATAAAACCTTCAAATAGATTATTATTATACACTTCTTCACCTCAATATCATAATGACATTTATATTTGGAGAATGAAATGTAATCAACATTTAAATTCCATTTTTCTTAGGTTTAGTTTAAACTATATCTACAGCATCATCTATCCATTTAAAATATCTACTCATTTTTTCTACTATTGATGGAGTTTTTTCAATGCTTATGTTATGTTACTTATAAAAAACAACAACACCAAAAAAATCTATACAAAAAATTTATTTAATATGAAATAATAAATACTTACAGCTTGCTTCCTAAATAATTACTCTTAAAATTATTCTTTTCATTAAGTTGGAGTAATTTAGAATGGATGTTTGAGATATCATAAAACATAAACTTAAATAATCATTATAATATAAAATAAATATAACAAATATGTGTATTTTTTGTTTTTAGATCAAGTATAGAATGAATTATTTCAACCAAAAAAACACCCCATTTTCTTTGAAAAGTACCAGACATAAGTACAAATGAAAACAACTAAACATAAAATCCTTACAAACACAAACATATAACCCCCTGTAAAACAAATTCTCAATTTTATACACATTTTGTTTCAAAAAAAACACAAAATTAATGGAATATGAAAGTGATAACACTTTAATTATTTTTTTGAAATTACTTTTGAAAGAAGATATTGAAAATAAAAACAAACATAAACACAAAAAAGTATCCATAAATAAACATTCATATGAACATCAATAGAAGTAAAAACGTTTTAAAAATTTAAAACTCTAAAAGATATTAGTATTTTTTATAAAGTTAATTGACAAATTGCTTTAAATTCTTGAGCTCCTTGTTTAATATATCATATATTTCATATTTCATCTTTGATTTTGTTTTTTAAGATCCTTGATCTATTCACCTTGATCTATATAAGTGGAGTTTAGATGATCTACTAATTTTTAGTTGCCATGAAATTCAATCATAAAGCTTTTAGTCATATTGAAAAAAAAATTATAGTATTTTCTTATTCTGGTTACCTTTTCATCAAATAACTTTAAATATATTTCAGATTAATTAACCTAATTTATAATTATTTAAAACTTTTTTTATTCTATATAATATTATTATTTAATAGTTCTCAATCATTCCAAAGTTTTTATAATATATTCAATAACTTATTGTTTCCATTTAACATCCAGAACATGAATGATTCATTATTGAATAAACATTCACCTAGATTGGTCATATGGAAAGATATCTAGCATTCCATCCATTTTTTTATAATTTCATTAAAATAATTCAAATTCATCTCCATTTTCATTGAAATAGAATGATTCACATTTAAGGAAGAATCAAAAAACAATATAAGGGGGTCTTTTCAGAATTTAAATTCTATGACTCTTCTTGGATTTTTAATTTCGTGGGAAGTAACTTTTCTTTATATCAACATAATCATATTATTATTCCTTATAGATATATATGAATTATATTATGAAATCGCTATTTCATTAAAAATATATATTCTTTAATTTTTTTTCTTTTACAAAAGATCATACTATATCGGGTAACATATGAAAAACAAAAAGAGACTCCCCTTCCAAATAAAATTCAGTAACCTCTTCCATACTCATTAAGGTCAGATTATAAGTATTTGTAAAAATATAAATAAAATCATTTTTTGCTCTATCAGTTTTGCTAAAAACAATTCCATAAAATTATTAAATGATAGTGAGAAATACAAATAAAGATCCAATTTTATTAAACAAACTCCCAAAATGGACCAAAATAACTCACTTCAAAAACTAATTTTATTTATAAAACCAAAATCTATTTATAAACCTTTATTTGATAATTTATCTCCTATAAATATCACTTGAAGAATTCATAATGAACATAAAAATTCAGATGAACTTTTAAAAATCAGAAGAATGTGAAATTATATAGAAGAAAAAAACTCTTAGAGGGGAGAGCAATTCATAATTCATATCAACAGAATATAAGGTCCCACCTCTAGTTGTTTATATAAGATAATGAATGTATGATTCATCTTCTATATGGTCAATGGTTGAGATTTGATCACCCTTATGAATAATAATTTCATATATTGTTTTTATTAATAAAAATAAACTCAAACTTCAAAAAAATTTAAACATTTTTATTAATCCATTAAAATGTAAAATTAACATACCTTTAGAAATTTAAGACAATCATACCTTACAAAAAATATATTTAAATGAATTAAAATTCTTTATAAAGAGTTAAAATTTATAATACACATGTTCCAGTAATAAATATAATCATAAAACATAGATTAGAAAAACAAATGTCCTCCCCATTTTTAAGTAGTTTTAACTATAATGGTATGGTTAAAACAAGAAGTATATTAATGATCACTTTATAATAACCATTCTTATCTTCTTCATAATATATTCAAAAAATTTGTAATGAAGTGGTTTTATAAAGATATCAACAAGTTCATCTTTCATTCTAATGAATTGAATATTAACATATTCTTTTTGTGTGTGATCCTAATGAATGCGGTGTCTTATATCTATTCTATTTTCTCATGAGTGATGTGCTGGATTATAATAAAAAATATTATCACTATTGTTATCAAATATAATTTTGGTATTAGTAAAACACATACCAAAATTAGTGACTGTATGTTGTATCCATAACACTTTGGTGAAACAACTTCAAGCTGCTAAAAATTCATATTTATGAGTAGAAAGTGGCACTGAATGTTGTTTCTTCCCTGACTAATACACTAAATATTATCCTGAGAAGTTAAAAGTTCTAGATTTACTTTTTCTATCCATTTTACTTCCACCAAATACATTTTCTGCAGAAAATTTTAAGGTCCAAATAACCTCTAGTATAATAAAATATACCAACATCTAAATTTAATTTATGTAATAAAAATTCATTCAATTCCTTTAAATAGGATCATTTTATATTTTCTTGAAATAATTCAAAAAATAAAATAATAACATTAAAAATGTTTAACAAGATTTGAGATAAAGTAAACTTGTAATTATCACACTATAAAATTTTCGATCAACCAGATTCGTAAATTCATCATGATCAAGTGTTTTTAGATGTTATAATAAGAATAATTATACTCATAACATTGTCAATGAAAATAAATTTGAGTTTGTTTTAAATTTGAATTTATTGATACAAAAAAGGTACAAATCTGGTAAGTCTGTCATACTAGGCTCTTTGAGATTATTTAACTATAGAAAGTGCCTTTGTATGTTTATATACAAGATCGAAATAAATTTATTTTTAAAACTACCTTGTTGTTTCACAAAACATTCCCCCTTAACATATCCATTAATAAAATAAAACTTCACATTAATTTGATAAAGATTAATTTTTTTATAAACTAAAAACGTTAGAAGAAATTTAATATATTAAAGTCTTCTTACTAATGAAAAGGGTTATTTATATTTTGTGACTTATTATTGATTATAACCTTTGGCAATAAACCTTTATTTATTTCTGACAATAATTTCATTTTAGTCTTTTTTATTTCATAAAATCCATTTGACTCAAATTATAGGAAGATCTTTAGGTCATTTAACCAAAGTCTAAAAAATTGTACCATTTTTATTCATTGAGTTCATCTTATAATGACCTTATCCAATCTTAATCACCTAATGCCTTATTAGGTGTTTTAGATTCATAATGAGGAAATAATTCAGAATGTTCACATTCACATCTTACATAAATATGATTTTTTACTGGTTAATCTATATCTACAATGTTATTATCAATATGATGATTAATTAAGATTGACTAATCTCATAGAATGGATAAAATATTCTCTCCAATTATTGGTTGACTTTATTTTTAATGAAAAACATTCATAAATATATGTTTGGATGACCTTACATTGTAAAAAAATCCAACATGGGTTGAAAATTGATTTTATAATTTTAAGAATAATTTATTTTAAAAACATCATTTAAGGAATAGATTTCCGATGTTTAAAAGCAAAAGGATCTATTTCTTCAAACATAACATCTAGGGTTTCCTCAATAGTTCTTCTTTATTTTTCTAAGACATAAAATGATTTATTTTTTATAGAGTATATAAGATAAATTACCAAATAATTTTTTGGATAAAATTTATGGTAATGAACTTTAGTATTTAGAATGAAAACTTTAGTCCTAAAACTATAAAATAATAATGTTTTTGATTTCTTTAACTCCTTAAATCCTAAAGAATTTTATTAAGAAAGATAAGAAGTAAAAAATTATTTATATTATATCAATAAGTATTAAAATATTCTCCCCATAATTGTTAGAAATTTAATATTTAATTATCATGATTATAGAAATTTCTTGTTGATATCTATTTTTCACTTAACAACAACATTTTTTCAATGAGTTATAGGTGATGAGAAGTTGTGAGTAATGCATTTTTTACTACAAAAATTTTTAATATAAAAATTTTCAAACTCACAACCATGATCACTTATAATATTAAAAAAATTAAGCTTTTTCTCATTTTTAACATGAGATGGAAAAAAATTAAAATAAAAAAGGGCATATGACTTATTAGATAGAAAATAAACCCAAGTATATCTCGTTTAATAATCAATCAAGACATAAACATATTATATTCCCCAAATAATTTAGTTTATAAAGGAATAAATAAATGAATTTAAAATAAATATCAATATATATAAGTTAATATTACTCTAATAAATTTAAATCCTGACTCATGTCTTTTATGATATTGAAAAGTATCAAAAACATTTAAATAATTAATCATAAACTCTAGTAAATTCCTCTCAAGTAGTTTCTTAGAAAGTTTACTTAGAGTTAAAATATTAAAGAATATTAAACTTATCTTTCATAACTAAGAATAGTATTTTATTTCACTTAAACAAGTTTGATATTGGTTTCCAAAAAAATATAGGGTTATAGTGTAACCATTCTCATGATTATCAGCAAAAATAATAAACTTACCTTCTAAATATTGAATTGTAAATTTTTCATTCCTCACGTTCACAAGGAAACATTCATCAAATAATTAAATTATACAAATGAGATTGTTCCTAAGACTTAAAAAAGATAAAAAAAAATTGAAATTAAGTTATATCTCAGAAACATGACATCAAAAATATTGAATATTTCTCTATGATCATTATCACTAATTATTTCTTTTCCATATTTCGTTTTTTGAAAACATAAAAAGTTATTTTTATTCTTAATTATGTGTCCTGAACACCCTATATCCTTGCACTAAATTTTGCTACTATTGGTACTCATCCATATATCCTTATCCATATTACATTGATTGGTCTTCAAAATATCAGCATAGAAATATATAGTATTTTGACTCTCACTACTCCCATATGAAGAGTTGACTAATGATATATCTCTACCACCAGCACTCTAGGTGTATAGGTCTTTCGAAATTTTATTCGATTTACCTTTATAAAATCTCTTTGAGATTATATCTATACTTTTAAACCTTAGACAATTAGGTTTTATATTTCATAGATTTATACATTCACAAAAAATAAATTTATAATTATCCTTCTTCTTAACTTTTTCTTTTTTATTCATTACATATTTGTAATGAAAATATTTATTACCCAGAATCCTATTCATCCATTAAGTATGTTGATAAATTTCATTTTCAGTTTCTTCATAAGTAATAAAACATAAATCCTCTTTCAAATTTCACTTATATTTTAAATATTTTGAAACAATTTTATAAAAAATTGATTTTTTTAGTTGTAATTTCTCCACAAGTTGATGTAAAGGCTACAATGTGATTCTTACTTTTTATTTTCCACATCCCTCTTCAATATAATTTAATACTTCATAACGTTTCAAATAATATAATTAAGACTAAATTTATTCTAATGTTTTATATCATCTATAGTAGTTTTTTAGATTCCCATTATTTATGGAAAATATCAATGATATTATCAATAAGCTATTCATCCAATAACACTTTTTCTATAAGTTATTATAATCTATTCATAATATCCACAAATAATTGATTTATTTGTATAAAAGATTAACTAGGAAAGAAATCAAAATCCTAATAATCATCATAAATGATTGCTTTTATGGTTTCTAAAAACCTTAGATGTTATGAAATGTGTTACTTCATGTTTTCTCTAAATATTATTCACTATTTCATAGGAAAATATTTGACTATAGATATTCCTTGTCATTGAACAAAATATAATGTTCTAAACTCTATAGTTCAACTGATACTCGGTATTTTCTTCTCTAGTAAAATATATAACTTTATTATTAAGAATCATATCATTTCTAGTCATCATAAAAAAGTTATCCACACTGGTATTTGTTAAAAATGTTTTCATATGACCACTCTAGTACTCATAGTATTCCTCATAGAAAATTGGTGTTATTTTAGGATTTAGATTCTCTAATCTGAAAGTAGATAAACTTTCCATAACCAAAACTCTTTTCTATACCACACGGTTAGTGTAAGAATAAAAAATAAATATAGAGGCAAAGAATTCACACTTTATAAGAAACCAGAACCACACATACAACAAGGTTAATAGGAAAATATCACACAAGAGTATCTAGAATGATTCTCAATCATCCTCTATATATAACTAAGTTCCTACGGTCATGTGAAAACATAGGATATTGTGAAATAATGTAGAACATACTACACATATCGACTCATCTTGAAGAAATTCCTTACTTGATGATGTAAAATTCTTCCCAGACACTCGATCGCACCCTACATGGTTTGATAGAGGGCACTAACCCATAGAAATAAAAAAACATATTTTATTCCCTTCTATATTCCACTACCTAGGGCGTAATTCTAACTAGTGCATTAACCATTCTCAGAAAATTCCCTAGATATTCTTGGTTCCCATGTTGAGATTCAATATGGGGTTATCCATCAAGTTATGAAATAAATAAAAACATATACACATATCACAAACATGATAATCACACACAAACATCACCACAAGTCACCCCAAGTATCACTCTATTTCTTTAAAACCAATAGATCTTAAAGGATTCCACACTGAGGATATCACATTTCATTCAAAGAAAATGGATCATGAGGAGTCCATAGAGATGAAGACTCAACTATTAAACATAAATAGATCATGATGATTATATAGTGAGGAAATTCCATCCATTCAATATAATTAATGAAAAAAAATTATCCAATGAGATCTTTCAAGATCATCCACTTTGATAAATATGTCAATCATGCCTCTATAACCTTTCAATAAATCATTCATTTTCAAAGAACCAATCCACCTTGAAAAAGTTTAAAACACACCATTTTACATTTAAAAATAATTTATAAAACTCCAGTTAATCACTCACACCACATTTATAAACCATCCCAATTTTATCAAACTGTTAAATGGGCTACACACCATCATCACATGTCAAACCATTTTCAAATAACCAAATGCACACCATTTCTAAGTCCTAACCATTTTTAAATCCATTTGCTAACTCCAAAACACCATTTTATACATCATCAATAATTTTAAATATCCAAGACATGTTTTAAAAACTATATTTCACATGAAAAAGACTAATGATTATTTAATCAAACACTTGTTGTGTACAACTCGACAAAAAAATTCCATATACAAAAAAAACATTTATTAAAACCAAATAATTTCAATATAATAAATTATTACAAAAAACAAATACCACTATTAACATATAAAGAAGGTGAAAAAATCAATAAACTAATTATTCTTAAATTTAATAGGAAAGTGCAAAGGGAAACCAACCTCACCCCACATGCGCTTCAACAAAACACACCCAAAACAACCTATACAAGGTTAAATGAGCCAAGAACAACTAGGATAAGCCCAAAGAAGATAAAACTACCAATATAAACTGATGGAAACATGAACCCTAGATCCATATGACTAAGGGAGAAAAGAAACTCAAGAGAAAATAAATGAAATAGGAAGAGGGATAAGTGAAGTGGAGAATACATTGAGAAATATAGTCCCAAACATGAATAAATCACTAGATCCACTCCATGGGAGATGATTATAAGCTTGAAGAAGGAGTTAGGAGCTCTATTTGGGTTTCATGAACCAAGGAAGGAGGAGAATGATCATTTTGGGGCTAAAATACTAAGAGGGTAGACGATTCATTTCAAATTTTTAATGACCTGGTAATTTTTCATAGTTATTTTACATGTTTTCCCAAACCATTCACCAAATGTGTATCCCTTACTAGACACACTAGGTAATCACACAGATTGGATGCTTGGTTTGGTAAAGTGCGCACCAACCATGCATCATGGTTTTATCCAAAATGGAATAATGTAAGATCATATATTTCATGTTGGTATGATATTGTTTAATTTTTTCTTTTAATATATTTTTTTTCTTAATGAAGTGTTTATTGGAAGAATTAGGGGCATCAATGGTGTTCCAATAGTTCAGGGAATGAAAGGACGGAACATTGGTCCAACCTATATAAGGCACAGAGTTTACACATGGTTAAGTAAATTGTACAACCTTCCCGTGGAAACCCTGAACATTTTGATAGGGGAATTATGAATGGTTGGTGAATAGTTAGTAAAATAGTGTAGATCTCCCAAGGTAACTCTGTGAAATCAATACAATTGGATAGCTTCTTGCACAGGGCTTGGCAAACTGTGCGCCCCTTTAAAAGTTGAAAATTTTATGGTTTTTTCATCTTGTGATTTTTAATATCCCACCTAATTTTATCACCCCTTATCCTATGTCTATAATTAATGAAGAAATATAACCCTAAATTGTTCCCAAGTATTTATCTCCCTCATTACTTTAATATTTTTACAACCATTGGTTGTAGATCCAGGATCTGGGTATGTCTAATCCTCTCATTCATTATCTTTTCCATATTAAGTATTATAGTTTTTTCCATACTATTTAGAATCCCTAAAACACTATTTTTCTAGTGGAATCTAGGTTAAGGCCTAAAGTGGTTTTTTAATCCAGAACTAAGGAAATGATTAATAGTGCGTTCATCAATGGATTCAATGTTGGTGGTTTACAAGTATTATCACATAGTTCCGATGTGGATTTGTGCATGCATGTGGTTATCTTGGTCACATTTTGTGGTTAATTTAGTTATTTAAGGTATATTTTGATAAATGGGTCTCTACTTGAGGAATTTGACCCCTCATTATCCCCATGGGATACATTGAGGATTATTGATCAATTTGGCGCCACATATAGGGTGCAATGATATTCCCAACATAGAAATTGGTTCTGTTAAGTGTAATTTTGACTTGTGATTACATAAATCCCTTGAATAACATGTTAATTTGGTTGGTTGAGTTAATAATAGAATAACAATATATTTTCCTAGAATTTAGGATGCTCTAAGGGGTTGTTTGGCATGTCTTGAAAATGGGTTAATTGGATTAATTGATATTGTATAAAATGGTTTATGAATTATATTAAAAATTATTAAGAGAGTTAGAGAATATGAAACATTAACTCTGTTAAATTGTTAATGGATTGTGAAATTAGACATATGATAAATGTTTTTCCATAGGTAATATTGATGAGTATGTTAAATGGATTATAATAGGGGAGTATTAAATATACCAAGTGGGTTGGGTCATAAGAATGATAATTTTTGATAAGTGGGCTATGTAATGTTAAAGATAAATGTGTTAATGGGATTTTTGGATAAATGGGATAAATAAAATAAAATTATAAATGTGTTAATAGGTTATTTCATGAAATTTATTCCCACGTATTTTTATGGATTTTTATTGATATGAGTATTAATTGTGAATGTATTGTGTTGTGGTATATGTGTTAAATGGATATATATATAGCTTGTGAACATGGATTAGTATTTTGGGGTATTGACTAAGGTTCTACACTAATAGATCTATTTACACTGAGACTCCAAAACTCAACCCCACAATGCATGGTTTGGAGAAGGGGATGGAGCTCTATTCCCCTAACCATTGCATTCCACCCAGACCAAGGCCTCAAGGGGAGGATAACGTAATTGTTCTGATGTATTTATCCCTAATGATATAGGGACTCAACATAGTCTCTTAATTTATTATTGACTTCTATAAACCCTTGTGTAATTTCTGTAAATTCTTAACCCATGAAATACAATATGAAAATTAATTAAGTAAGGAATATGGTTTAAATAGAAGAATTTGTAAAAATGTTAGAATTTGTTTAGGTAAATATTGTTAAATAATTGAACCAAAGTTTTATTTTGTTTACTTTTATTTTATTTATTATATTCATGAACTATATTTTTATATTGGATATTTTTTAGACGTCATTAGTGATAACCTAATGAGTTGTACTTACACCCTGCTCAGGTTGGTACTGGGTACTTGATAATATTTCATGCTTGGAGGTCAAGATATGGGAAAAGGACCTATGATTAGGAGTTTATTTGGTATTGGGATGTACATGGATGGGGTATTGGTCTTGGAGTCAAGTCTATTTTAGGGATTTCGATGTTTTCTTTATTTTGGGTTTTCTACACTTGTGGCACTACTAGTATAACATGGAAAAATTATTTTTATTTTGAGGTTTATACCAAGTTTGGGAGATGTTTGTTTATGCGTGTTCTTCTTATTTCTTATTTTTTTTTTGCAGTTTAATTTATTTTCTATTTATTCTTTCTTCAGTAAAGAGGTATAGTCTCACCACATGATCCTATAGAACCTCACCAATATTCATAAATCTCTAGCATATAGGGAGGTGCACTTTATGTCATGTGATGACCCAACTATGGGATGTTACAAAGTGGTATCAGAGTAGTCATTTTATATGTTATTATTATTTGGGATGGTAGAGATCAGAGTAAGATATGTCATTCTTTGTTAATGAGATCATTCTTGGGAGTAGGTAACTCATGTATGAGTGAAAACCCAAGTCACCTAGGGTGGTAATTGTTGTTCTTATTGTGCATTGTTACAATTGATGATATTTCACTATTTGGTGATGCCCTTGTTGTTTTATGTGATAGTTTTACGATATTTATCTCATGGATAGAATTCCATGGGAATTTGTATTCATGCATCATTATAGTCACCTAGGAATATAAGTGGCATGCATCTTGGTAGGCACACACGGGATAGGTGTGTGGGATATTAATGGTAGAATGCTTCTTTACTGTCTTGAGAACTTAAAGAAAATGGTGTCTAATAAGAATGATTAAAATGGGTAAAATATAAGAAATTTTAGATAATAGTTAAATAATTATGCTTAAAAATTTGTAAATGAGTTAAAATAATGGTTCTGACAAGTTGTAAAATGGGTAAGTATCTTCATTTTGAAGGTAGAAATGGTTTAGAAAGGTGGTGTCTAGTGAAAGACTTGTGACTATGTAATATGTTTTTTCCCATATTGAACATGACCCGTGGTGGGGATGGTTGAGGGTAGTGTTATGGATGTGACTATTTCCATTGGGATAGTGTATATAGATTTGGTTGTTTGGGACTAATAGAGGACATTATTTCATAAAAAGGGGATGTTTTATGTTATATGTTTTGAGGTTTGTTTGGAATTGTGGTAAATTTCACCATGATGATGGGAGATATTTGAGAAAATAGAAATATATTGTCAAGAATGATTCTTATAGGTGGATAATGAAAACCAAGTGTTCCAGGGTAATATAGGAGGGGAGCAGTCCAATTAGAACCTCAATCATTTTATGCAAATGATTAAAAAGGAACCATAGTAGGTCATGATGTGTATGGTTGTTCTATCTATAGAGAATCATTAGTAACACCATCCAATGATTTCTTGAGATGATGGAATTTAGTTTTCATCATGTAGTGGGTTGGAACATGAAGGGACATAGGGAATGGGTAACCCTAGTGTTGTGAACATGTTTTGTGCTTGGGTGGTTTGGTAAGTGAGAGTGTCCTAGGAAGAGACTTTGATTATATGTTGAGGTACCTTAATGAGTCTTGATGTGTGTATAAAGGGGTGTTACTTATTATGCTTTTGATAAGGTTGTGACCTTGAGGTTTTTAAATGTTTCATGATAATGTGAAAGTGGTGACTCTTCTGGGTTGTAATTTTGTTGGTTGGTTATTGGAATTAAGAATGAGTGTCTTGGTTGTGGTGTCTTTATTAATGGGTATTTTATTATGGGTGTGGTGAAATATGTGGGTTCAGACTTTTCAAGTTCTGTTTGGACCCCAGAGTAGGGTGTTGGCTCGTGGTGCTGATGTATGTGTGTGAGTATTCATGGTGTGAAACATATATTGAATGTTTACAGAGGTTCACTAGATGTAGTGTTCTGAAATAGGGTTAAGAGAGCCACTCGTGAGGGGTGACTTGTGGGAAGTTTGATGTAGGGGACCTAGAGAGAGTGAAAGTGACTTTTCACCCTTAAACCTAGTTGGGAATTTCGTATCATTCGATCTCCTAGAGTGACCTTTGAGAGTGGTTGGCATTATTTTTAGTGATCTTGGGTGCGTGAGGAATGAATGAATGTTTTTATATTCAAACATGCATAGAGTTCCCTAGAGGGTTATGTGGGAAGTCCAATGGTTTTGGGAGACGTGACCCAAGTTGTGACGATGATCTGATAGACTGGGGAAAATCAATGGAGGCCTCATAGAAGGTTATCCCAATGATGTAGGTGATTTGGAACAAGAATCATGAGATTGGATTCAGAGGTGAAATTGACACATAATTAGTGACATTGGGTTCCATTGGATGGTATGATTGTTCCCTAGATCATTCATATGGGCACTTGAGTGCTTTTGATTCATGTAATGTTAGTTTCAAGGTTTTGTATTGTTTGAGTATATAACCTGTGTTCTTGGAATATGATTAATGGAATTATCAATGTTGATTTTGGGTAGAAAGAAAAGGGAGATTGAATCTTGGTTATATTATTTGTTTTAAATATGATTCCCGAGGTGAGCATGGTCACATGGTTTTACTTTCTCATATGAATGGTTTGGTTTTTGGGTGAAATGTTGATAATTCCTTGAGTTCTGTGGGGCTAATGTGCAGGGAGTCATGGTTAGGTGAGAAAGTATGAATTGGGATAGTCTCTAGTGAGGTTAGGCTTATGTGATATAAATTCTATTTAAGTTTTTGTTTATATGAGGATGTGTGACCCTGAGGGCACAGATGAGGTCTAGATATCAGCATGCACTGGTAAGGTATAATTATGATCAGGATGGGAAATGTGTGGCTTAGGATAATAATATTTCCTTCTCTATGAAACCAAAGAGGTAAGCATGGCTAGGTGGGAGACCATTGGTTTTATTGGTGTGGTGGACCATTATGTTTCGATTTTTAATAGCCAGGGTCATGCCAGAAGTGCTTGAGCGGTGTGTTGGTAGTAGTTCCAATGGAAACATTAGCTCCTGGCTTCTTAGAATATGGTCATAAGGGGTTGATGAGTCTTTGTTGGCAATCACAACTGAGTGGTGGTGGTGAAGTGCTAATGAGATGTGTGTGGGTAGGTGAGCCCATAATTCTTGGAAAGTCATGGTACACCACAGTAAGAAGTGACATCCGTTATGGATATGTTATGGTGGTGTTATTTTACAACTTATTATCATACTATTTTCTATTTATGATCAGTCCCATAATCTGGACTTCATCACAGGTATACTGAGAAATTCTCTGGCTTTATGAAAAGAGACCGGGGTGTGTTTTGGTTGGATGTGGGAAATATTAGAGTTTAACCTCATTGATCAATATATGTGGAGCTATATAGTGGTATGTACACCACCAAAAAATTATGGGAGAGGTCCTCAAGATGGACCGGATGTTAAAAAACATTGTGGGTGCCTTTCTTGAAACTGAAAATGGGCATCGAGTGATTTTGGTTGGTTTATTGAGAAATTCTATACATCCTTGTCCATGTTTGGGGGTTGTCTTATGATTGAGGCATGAGCTGTGGTGGTTGAAATTACCTCATAAAATTTATGGTGAATACAATCCTTGGGTGGAGAGTGAAAGGTCAATTCTAGATGTGTGGAACAGAGTTTGGAGTCGATACGGTGACATCGATATACCAATGAGAAACCTACGAGGTGAATGTCATGGTTCATAGAAAATGGCTAGGTGGGCCTTGTATGTGGTGGTTGATCGAGCCAAGCATTGGATTTGAGATCGAGGAGGATCTAGAAGGAATCTAGAATGCATGTGTTATAATCATTGATGGTGTGATAATGGTGGTTTAGTGTTAAAACCTCAAGGGGAATCGGGCATGGAAATAGGTAGGTGTCTTTGGGTAACATTGGAACGTCTAGAAGATTGAATGTACACCATCCATGTGATGTAGTGTCATACCAATAGTAAAGATAATTATTTCAAGGATGATTTGGCCATGGGCAGCTCGACTCATCATAGAGAAAGGGATGAATATTGTGAGTCATAAACCGCATTTTTTGGGTGTATTAGATAAATAAGTACTTTTAAAATTTTTTGCAGTGGCTTTGAGTAAGAACTTATCTTTCCTTAGTTAGTGTATGAATAGTAAGAGTGCATGTGTTGGGAATTTTGATGAGTGCAGTAAGACATGATGTTATTTTGGAGGTTAGTGGATTTGATGGAAGTGGAGTTCTACAGGATGTCAGGAAATGACCTCAATAGGTGTGTTAGAGGATAGTGATATGTTTTAAGTCTGTAAGTTCCTTGGAAAGGTAAAAAGGGGTATCATTCCAATAGTGGAAGATTTTTGTTCAAGGACAAGCCATTTGGTGTTGTTTTACACATTTTAGTAAAATAATTGGATGTGGTAAGTGATCCACAACCGGTTTGATGTTTTAATAGATGAATTTTTTTGAGAAGGATATTTTACTGAAACAAATTATCATTTTTCTTGTTCCATATATGGATCGGGTATGGAACACTATCTAGATAGTATTAATAGTGAGGATGGATTCCAAAAAATAGTGCATTCCTTATTAAAGTTTGGCATAGTAAGTTGGGGATGTGTCAAGCATGTTGTGAAAGTGTAGTTGAGGGTATGGTGGTATTTCTTTGATTATGGAGGTTCCAATCACTATAAGATGGTGAACATGAGTTGATGTGTATAGTTGGAGAGAACCATAGTGGTCATGTGGTTTCTTGAGGTTGGACTCGATATTTCAGTTTGGGTGGACCCAAGTGGTTACCATTCTAGTGAGTCGGACTTAGTAGAGAAATTTGGATTAGGATTAATCATTTTAGTGCCTCGAGTGCTTTGGTTATGTTGGATGTACGATTATGGAATGGAACATTTGAGCCTCGAGCGATGGATCGATGTAATTCAAGAAATTTGGTCAGAAATACCATGTGTTTCCTTCCAGTGACGTCAAGTTTCAGTCACCATAATTGTTTTAAAAATAGATTAAAATGTACCAAAGTTACTTGGGTCATGATTTATGATAAGTATCAATCCAATGTGGTGCTTATTAACTCCTCCGTGATGGAATGATGCTGCGTAAGAAGTTCCTTGTGTTGTGATTTATGTAGCGAGAAGGTTTTGTTACGTAAGGTTGCACCTTTGGTTTGAGTGTTATAACAACATGGTAATTTCCAATAAGAGATATGGGAGAGGGATATGGATATATAGGCCCAGTGACCGGCTCTCTTTTCCATGGATGTTCAGTGATTCTTGGGAGTGAGGCTCGAGGATGAGCTGTTATAAGGTGGGGAGGATGTAAGATCCCAAATTTTGTAGTGGTGTCTTCTTGTTTAATTTTTTGTATTATTATCTTTTGTTTGGTTAATTAATTGTTCCATAGAAGTATGAGGGGCCTTGGGGGTGTTCTGGGGTTCAGTTCACAAAAGGAAGGAAACCCGGGAAAACCCGTGCAAGGCGCACAGTTTGCGCACAGTTATATAAATCGTGCGGCCTTCCCAAGTAAACTGTGAAACGTTTGATAGTGGAATTACTCACCATTGGTTGATGGTTAGTAAATCAATGTGGAGTTACCTATGTAACCATGCAGCATCACTTCCCTTGTAAAATGGCTTGGTCACAGTTTTCCCACGGTTTGGAAAACTTTGTAGAAAAATTGTGCGCCCCTTTTAAGGATAAAAATTTTATGGTTTTTTACTCTTAGGATTTTTAAGATCCAACATGATTTTCTCCCCCTTTATCCTATTTCCAGTCCTATTGAAGAGCTATAAAACTCAAGACCTCCTAAAGATCAATCTCACTCAATTCATAGTCATTTGAAGCACCGTTGGTCACAGATCGATTATTTCTGTAAGTGTAACCCTCTAATTTCTTCTCTTTTCCAGATTATGCCCTGTAGTTTCTTCAATATTATTTTGAATCCCTAAAACACTATTTTTTATGTAATCTTGGTTATGTATTCAATGGGTTTTTTAATGTACAACTGAGGCTATGATTAATAGTGTGTTTGTCAACAGATTCATGGTAGGGGGTCTATAAGTATTATCCCATAGTTTCGAAGTGAAGTTGTGCATGTGTAAGAACCCGGTTTTCGATGTGAAATACTTTGGAATATTCTTGATGATATTCCAGAGCAGAGCCTTCAGACAGCTTGCGATTCCGAGCCCCGGAGTGGCTGGAATTTAATTTTAGGTGTGTTCACACTGGAAAAGCCAAATAAATGGAATAACTCCTAAACAGTGATCCGGATCAGAGATCTGAGTGTACAGATGGGTCCAGAATGGGGTTTTTACCCTAGGAATGACATAAAATTTGTCGGCGCGGGATGTTTGGACCCCTCGCTCGCTTCCGGAAGGTTAAATGGATAAATTAATAAATTAATTTATTCGTTTAATAGAGAAATGCTAGTATCTCGTAAACGGTGGCACGGATTGGGAAATCGAGGGCACCGTTTAGTTCAGAGCATGCCGTTTACCCTATGAAGGGTATAAGTATCGCGGGCACAGGCTGTTTATGAAAAATGGCTCCAGGTGCGTTTTCGTAATTTAGAAGCTTTGGACGTTAAATTTTATAACATTCAAAAGGAAGCTCGGAATCAAATTCTGAGACCACCATTGTGCTCGAGAGGTGGTGTTTACCCTAGGGGGGGGTTCAATTTTGACCTTGCCAAAGGTTTTGGATGCGGGGAAAATTATGGGGTTAATTAATTAAAATTCTTTTAATTTATTTAAACCCTCATCCCCTTCCCCTCTCCCTTGTTCACTCCCCGGAGCAGGCAGCCCCTCCTCTCCCTCTCCTCCTCCCACTCCGGCGAAGCAACTCCAGCAAGGCGCGGCTCCGACGGATCTCGGCGAAGCTCCGGGCGAAGCCCAGTGAGGTAGGAGGTTTTGATTGCGTTTTAATTTCTGAACCTTATTTCAACCTCAATTAAATGCATCGATTGTTGTTCGATTGTCGAATCGAAGCCCTTGAGCACGTAGTAGTTGTTATGAGCTATCCGACGCATCTTTCGGATTCAGTTTTGGATTTCTGAGGAACCCGTAATCATTCGTCGAAGATTGTGGGTTTGTGGAGGAGTTTCGGGTTGTTTCGGGCGGCAGCAACCCAGGGTAGCGGCGGTCCAGCGGATTCGCACGCCGGTCCGGCGGTCCAGGCCGAACGGAGGTCAGCGGGGCGCTGGGCATTCGACCGCGGGCTGCAGGTGCGGCAGCAGAGGAGGAGGCTGGCCATCTGGCCGGCCGGGCGTCGCGTCGCCGGTGCAGGCAAGGAGGGGTCGCGGTGTGCGACCCCGGCGGCAGACCGAGACCGACACAGGCGGGTCTCCGCGTGACAAAAAAAAGGAAAAAATAAGAAAAGAAAGACCGGCCTTGAAGGCTGGTCGGTGGAGGAAGCGCCCGCACGGTGCGCAGGAGAGGGGAGCGTGTGGCAGCCGCGGGTTTGGCTTGGGTAAACCCAAGCGGCTGGCCCGCAGTCCCAGCGGACCGGCCGGTCCGGGCCGGTCCGGCCCAAGGGGGGTCCCCCCCCCCCCTTTCTAAATTCCGACGTCCGTAGCTTTCACTACGGATATCCGTTTTGCGAGACGTCTGTGGCAGCACGGGCCTGACGCAGAGGCATAACATTTGAGATGGTTTCGGGAATTTTTAATTCCTGAAACGAGGGGCGTCGGTGGCGCGACACGTACGTCGAGGGGTTAGTCGTTTCTTCGGCGTTTCTTGTTTTGGACGGCGCAGACGCATGCGACGTCCGATTTGAGTGCCGTCAGTTGCGTTGGGACCCTGGCGCAAGGGAGAAAGTTTCCAGGGTAGTTTCGGGCATTGGAACTGGATTTGAGGCGTGGGCCCCACGGCCCGTCTTTCGAGCTGTGTGCAGCGTTTCACGCCTTTTTCATCGGACGTCCGTTTGGGGCGTGCGAGCAGTCGATGTTGGGTGTTTTTCTAAGGGGATTGCAATGGTGTAATCCTCCCACTCAAATTCGACATGATGGTGCGGGGCCCACGAGGGTTGTTTGGGCGTCGACGGTGATTTTCCATCTTTATCACCTGGTGACCGTTTTGGACAAGTGAGTAGTCCATCTTGTGTGCTTTTTCGAGAGGATTGCAATGGTGTGATCCGTTCGTTGAGTTTCGGGACTAGGATGTGGGTGCCACAGGGCACCGCTCGTGTGCAGTGCGCCAGAATGCATCTTTTTCTCCGGATATCCGTTGCACTCAAGTGAGTGGTGCTTTTGACGTATTTTCCCGAGGGGATCACAATGGTGCGATGCACCCGACTATTTTCAGGGCTGCGACTCGGGATCACGGGACGCCGTTTGGGTGTGAGGCGGTGTTGGTGACTTTTTCCGTCGGATATCCATTTTAGGCGAGTAAGTAGTCAATCTCGTGTGTTTTTTCCCGAGGATTACAACGGTGTGATCTATTTGGCTGTGCGGAGCCTCTTGCACGATCTTGGGAAATGTGGAATGTGAAAGGTGCTCCGGTGGCGGTTCGTCCTACCATGTTTGTAGCAAACCCTTGGCATGTGATTGCGAATTCTTGGGAGAGTAGTATAAATGGATCACGAGATGTGGTTGGTCGTGCCTGAGCCTTTGAGGTGGAGTTGTTACGTCACGCCTTTGCGTAGACACTGGGTTCCATGTGCATGATAGCCTTTGGGCTAGAACGAGGTATACTCAGGGAGTATATGGGAGTACTTGGAGGTACGTGTGGTTTGTACCTGAGACTGTTTGTGTGCTTGGTTTGGGTTTGACTTGGTTCCACACGTCGTGTGGGCCCCAAGTGCGTGATGTGTTCTGCTTTGCGTACTTTGACCTCTCACGACGTAGAAGGTCCCTCTGTGTGTTTGTTTGACAAGTAGGGTGGAGTTTTTTCCCTGGCTCTATGCTCGTTGGTTGACCAGCAGGGTTGAGTGGTCTCCCCCTGGTTTCGTTCTCGATGGATCTTCCAGTAGTGGTGCTAGTGGCACCCCGTGATGGAACATGCGCAGAACCTCTTTCGGGAGAGTTGTTCTAGAGTTGGGTGGTTGCGCGATACCCATTCCATGTTCGGTTGGCCAGTGTTGTACCCTCTAGTGGAGATGTTCAGGGCAATTCTGAGTTCTACCCTCCAGCGGGGCTGGGCAGTGGGTTACTCATCGACCTCTTCGGGTTTACCCTCCAGCAGGGCTGGGCAGTGGGTTGCTCACTGACTTCTAGGGTTTACCCTCTATCAGAGACTATGCAGTGGGTCACCCGATGCTATTAGGGTCTACCCTCCATCAGAGACTGGGCAATGGGTCACCCGATGCTATTAGGGTCTACCCTTCAGCAGAGGCTGGGCAGTGGGTCACCCGACGACGTCTTAGGGTCTACCCTCCAGTAGGGCTGGGCAGTGGGTCGCCCGTCGTCTAGTTCCAGGTCTACCCTTCAGCAAGGCTGGGAAGTGGGTCACCTGTCGACTTATTCCAGGTCTACCCTCCAGCGGGGCTGGGTAGTGGGTCGCCTGATGATGTGTTATGGTTTACCCTCCAGCGGGGCTGGGTAGTGGGTCACCCGATATCTAGTTATGAATTACCCTCCAACAGGGCTGGGTAGTGGAACACCTATCGGCATTATAGACTCATTCCTCTCGACTAGGATAGTCTGTGGCTTTCCCTCATGTTTACCGGAGCGGGACCCTTTGTTATACGGGTCAGTGTTGTGACGACTTGACTATGAGGAGACCTCTCGACTGCAGGTCAGTGATGAGGTGTGGTTTGACTTTCCTAGAACTCTCAAGTATGAGGGGCACTTTCCCCACCGAGACGCGTTCTTGTGACGCAATCTAAAACCGTGCGGGCGAGTCAGTGTCGCCCAAAGAGGATAGTGTCGAAGTGTGGTGATTGAGCCCCTTGGATTGTAGTTCAGGGCAGACGTGCGGGATGCTGGGCATCGATGGTGTTTACGTCTGGGACTGTTGGCGATATTTTTCTTTGGCTGAGCTACAGGATGGAGATCCCCTTACAACGTTGTTCGGGCTTCTTGCAGAGCATAAGGATATGTATATACCTTGTTCTGGTACCCACTTCTTGGGTTTGGTTACTCTCCTTCCATGAGAGGCGAAGATGCATGGGGTATGCCACATGCTTTTCGTGTCTAGCTTCTCGGGGTTGGACAAGCCTACTCTCCTTTTAGGTAGCAAAGACTCGACGGGAATTTCATCTTCTCACCATTTCCAGCTCCTTGTGTCTGGATGAGTCTACTTCCTTTCTATTGTTGGGTTGAGCTGGACTCTCTGTTGAACTCCATTTGCTTTCTCCTGTTCTCTCTTCTGATCACCCTTCGGTACCTCCTTTTGTTGCTCCCTCGAGCCTTCAGGGTATCCTACTGAGTATTTTTATACTCACCCCTGCTTGGAGTTTGCCTGCACTTGGTGTGACCTTGTAGACGACAGATAGGTGGATCGTGACTTCGGTGGAGCGTAGGAGCTTGGGAGCTTGGATCGTGTGCGGCAGTCATGGCCGGGTTTCAGGTGGGAGATCCACCAGATGTTTCTTTTTGTTTACCTGTTACCGGGTTGTGGCACCTTTTCTGGTTGGGCGTGTATTTTTCCCCTTTTCCCTTTTCAGTTTACTTTTAGCTTGTACCTTGTACTGTTAGAGTTCGATACACTCTTGTGGTTATTTATAGTTGTTTCCCTTTTCTTTACTTGTATTTTATTTTACTCCGCACTTTGCATTGAGTGTGTTGCGTGTGGGTGTGTTCAGGTTCTTAGGCAAAGGCCTCCCCGAGTTGTTGTGCCTTCGGTGCTGGTCGCCAGCCCCTGGCCTATGGAGGAGGGCCTGGGGTAGTTGCGGCTCGAGCCCGGGTAGGGTCGGGTCGTGACAAAGTGGTATCAGAGGTATTTTGTTCCTTGGGACATTGTGCGGATGTCCCTAAAACAGGGATTGGTTGGGATTTAGGGAAATAGTTTCAACGTGTCTCGAGTGGGACTCTCAGGCCAGGGAGTCTAGTGATGGTGCGGAGACCGACATATCCATTCACCAGGACCCTGATAACCCGCTTGTCGACTCGGCATACTGATACACTTGTTGCGGGGAAATTGGATTGTGCATCACATAGGACTGAGTCTTTGACTGTCCTTCTTGAGTCAGCTCCCCATCGTTGCTATTGGTATATGCATATACGCTCATCTTACCGTGGCACTCCTTGATAATGATCAGGATGTCACTGCGAAGACGGCCATCCAAGATAACAGCTCTGGTTCGTGATGACGACCATGTGTGCTACGAGGCCACAGTCCAGGACCCATCATGCGAGCCCTTTCTCTGGGTAGGCCAGTAGCAACACCCCCACCTGTTGAGCAGCAGGCAGTTTCAGCAGAGCAGGCTGAGCCTGAGCGCAGGTTGAGCGCGCTCCGTGAGTTCCAGCAGCAGAGACCGCTGAGGTTCAGTGGTAAGCCAGACCCTCAGGCAGTAGAGGTTTGGCTTGAGGCAGTGGTTAGTCTCTTCAGGCTTGTGCAGACACCGACAGATTAGAGAGCGGCTTTGGCAGCCACCCCTTTTTGTGGATCAGCTTGGCGTTGGTGGAGTCTGGTGACTCGGTTTCCTGACGAGTCTTCACTTTCATGGGGCGACTTTTGGTTGTTGTTTCGTGAGGAGTTTTGCCCCTCCTGCTTTCACTCTATTCGGATTCAGGAGATCCTACAGTTTCAGTAGGGAGGGATGACGGTGGCCGAGTACGCGGCTAGTTTTGCAGACCGTGCACGCTTTTATCCAGACATGGTCCATGACGACAACCTCCGAGCGCGGAAGTTTGAGCAGGGTCTCTGCCGAGAGATTTGTGCTGTCATAGTACCCTTGGGCATTTCCACATATTCCAGGGTGCTAGAGAAGGCGTTGGTGACAGAGAGCTTCCTGTCACATTCTAGAGTTGGTGGTGGCAGTAGGCACGTTGTAGCCGAGACGTATGCCACAGCTCGCGGGCATCAGCAAGAAAGACCTCAACGCAGGTGGCTTTATGACAACCGGACTCAGGGGCATGGTCGTATACCACAGTGGCGCCGGAGGGCACTAGTGCAGCCCAGAGAGAGTCGGTGCTATGCTTGTGATGGGCGAGGTCACTTGGCACGAGACTGCCCGACCCGAGTTGTTGAGAGCTTCAGGCAGGCAGTAGGCGCACCACCACGGCAGAGGCAGCGCCGTGATCAGAGTAGTACCCAGGGAGGTGGTGCTAGCAGAGGAGCGGGAGGATCTGGTAGTGGGGGATGACTTTACGAGATCTCCCCATCACCACTAGGCGGTCCACGTCAGGCTCCGGGAGCTGACGGTTGGGACCACGGACAGCCGCGAGCTTTGGATGTCTACGATCCTCTAGAGCATGGGATGGTGAGTGGTACCCCTTGCGACTCTTCTAATTTTTGCAGTAGAATTGCTAGGCTCTGTGTGTGAACTGCTTTCCTCCCTGCTCCTTGTTTGATGTGTTACCAGGGTGACGTAGGGCGTCAGGTGTAACCCTGTGTTGGTAAGGTAAAAGGAATGATACCTTTTCCTTTAGTCGATGGTGTTTACTCCTTCGCCTTTTGAGCGTGTAAGAGAGTATAGACTGTGAAATCTTGCATGATCAGATATCCTTGGGTGTTCCACCATATGGATATTCTGAAGGAGGGAATCACTGGGCCTTGTTTCAGGTGCGGGCGGTGATTCCAGTCGCGGCGTACGACGTAGAGGTTCGTCCGGGGAGGTGAGCTACCCCCGAGGGCCTTCGGGCCTTTTGAGACCGTGCAAAGGGATGGAGAGGTACCCTACTGCCTTGCCCTAACCCCAAAGTCTAGAGTGGGTGCACGACATCGGCAAGGGTCGACCTAGTATGGACAGATCAATCCTTTGTCCTGTGTGCGGTGATGCAGAGCTGTGCGTGGGTTCTTCTAGGTATGAGAAAGCCAGGTGTGAGCTCAGTACCCTGTGTTGCTCCCTAGTTTTGCTTTTCAGGGATGAAAATATTGAAGGAGGGAATGATGTAAGAACCCAGTTTTTGCTGTGAAAGACTTTGGAATATTCTTGATGATATTCCAGAGCAGCGCCTTCAGACGGCGTGCGATTCCGAGCCCCGGAGTGGCCGGAATTTAATTTTCGGTGCGTTCACACTGGAAACACCAAATAAATGGTATAAATCCTAAACGGTGATCCGGATCAGAGATCCAAGTGTACGGATGGGTCAAGAATGGGGTTTTTACCCTAGTAACGACATAAAATTTGTCGGCGCGGGGTGTTTGGACCCCTCGCTCGCTTCCGGAAGGTTAAATGGATAAATTAATAAATTAATTTATTCTTTTAATAGAGAAATGCTAGTATCTCGTAAACGGTGGCTCGGATTGGGAAACCGAGGGTACCGTTGAGTTCGGAGCATGCCGTTTACCCTAGGATGGGTATAAGTTTCGCAGGCGCAGGCCGTTTGTGAAAAATGACTCGAGGGGCGTTTTCTAAATTTAGCGGCTTCGGACGTTAAATTTTATAACTTTCAAACAGAAGCTCGGAATCAAATTCCAAGACCACCGTTGTGCTCGGGAGGTGGTGTTTACCCTATGGGAGGGTTAATTTTGACCTTGCCAAAGGTTTCAGATGTGGGGAAAATTATGGGGTTAATTAATTAAAATTCATTTAATTTATTTAAACCTGCATCCCCTTCCCCTCTCCCTTGTTCACTCCCTGGTGAAGGCATCCCCTCCTCTCCCTCTCCTCCTCCCTCTTCGGTGAAGCAACTCCAGCAAGGCGCGGCTCCGACAGATCGTGGCGAAGCTCCGGGCGAAGCCCAGCGAGGTAGGAGGTTTTGATTGCGTTTTAATTTCCGAACCTTATTTCAACCTCAATTATATGCGTCGATTGTTTTTCGATTGTCGAATCGAAGCCCTTGAGCACGTAGTAGTTTTTATGAGCTATCTGACGCATCTTTCGGATTCAGTTTTGGATTTCTGAGGAACCTGCAATCATTCGCCGAAGATTGCGGGTTTGTGGAGGAGTTTCGGGTTGTTCCGGGCGGCGGTAACCCAGGGTAGCGGCGGTCCGACGGCTTCACGCGCCGGTCCGGCGGTCCAGGCCAAACGGAGGTCGACGGGGCGCTGGGAATTCGGACGCGGGATGCAGGTGCGGCAGTGGAGGAGGAGGCTGGCCATCCGGCCGGTCGGGCGTCGCCTCGCCGGTGCGAGCGAGGAGGGGTCGCGGTGTGTGACCCCGGCGGCAAACCTAGACCCGCCACAGGCGGGTCTCTGCGTGACAAAAAAAAGGGAAAAAAAGAAGAAATACCGGCCTTGACGGCCGGTCGGTGGAGAAAGCACCCGCACGGCGCGCGGGCTAGGGGAGCATGCGGCGGCCACGGGTTCGGCTTGGCCGGACCCAACCGGCTGGGCCGCAGTCCCAGCGGATCGGCCGGTCCGGCCCAAGGGGGGTCCCCCCCTTTCTAACTTCCGACGTCCGTAGCTTTCGCTACGGACGTCCGTTTTCCGAGCCGTATATGGAAGCGCGGGCCTGACGCAGAGGCGGAACTCTTGAGATGGTTTTGGGAATTTTTAATTCCCGAAATGAGGGGCGTCGGTGGCGCGACACGTACGTTGAGGGGTTAGTCGTTTCTTCGGTGTTTCTTGTTTTGGACGGCGCGGATGCATGCGACGTCCGATTTTAGTTTCGTCAGTTGCATTGGGACCCCGGCGCAGGGGAGAAAGTTTCCAGGGCAGTTTCGGGCATTGGAACTGGATTTTATGCGTGGGCCCCACGGCCCGTCTTTCGACCTGCGTGCAGCGTTTCACACCTTTTTCACCGGACGTCCGTTTGGGGCGTGCGAGAAGTCGATGTTGGGTGTTTTTCCGAGGGGATTGCAATGGTGTAATCCACCCACTCAAATTCAGCATGATGGTGCGGGGCCCATGAGGGTTGTTTGGGCGTCGACGGTGATTTTCCATCTTTATCACCAGGCGACCGTTTTGGGCAAGTGAGTAGTCCATCTTGTGTTCTTTTTTGAGAGGATTGAAACGGTGCGATCCATTAGTTGAGTTTCGGGACCGGGATGCGGGTCCCACGTGGCACCGCTCGTGTGAGGTGCGCCAGAATGCATCTTTTTCTCTGGATATCCGTTGCACTCAAGTGAGTAGTGCTTTTGACATATTTTCCTGAGGGGATCACAATGGTGCAATGCGCCCGACTGTTTTCAGGGCTGAGGCTCGGGATCACGGGACGCCGTTTGGGTGTGAGGCGGTGTTGGTGACTTTTTCCGTCGGATATCCGTTTGAGTCGAGTAAGTAGTCAATCTCGCGTGTTTTTTCACGATGATTACAACAGTGTGATTCATTTGGCTGTGTGGAGCCTCTTGCGCGATCTTGGGAAATGTGGAATGTGAAAGGTGCTCTAGTGGCGGTTTGTCCTACCATGTTTGTAGCGGACCCTTGGCATGTGATCGCGCATTCTTGGGAGAGTAGTATAAATGCCTCACGAGATGTGGTTGGACGTGCCTGGGCCTTTGAGGTGGAGTTGTTACATCACGCCTTCGCGTAGACGCTGGGTGTCGTGTGCACGATAGCCTTTGGGCTAGAACGAGGTATACTCAGGGAGTATACGGGAGTACATGGAGGTACATGCGGTTTGTACCTGAGACTGTTTGTGTGCTTGGTTGGGGTTTGGCTTGGGGCCACACATCGTGTGGACCCCAAGTGCGTGTTGTGTTCTGCTTTGCATACTTTGACCTCTCACGACGTAGAGGGTCCCTCTGTGTGTTTGTTTGAAAAGCAGGGTGGAGTTTTTCCCCTGGCTCTATGCTCGTTGGTTAACCAGCAGGGTTGAGTGGTCTCCCCCTGGTTTTGTTCTCGATGGATCGGCCAGTAGCGGTGCTAGTGGCACCCCGTGATGGAACAGGCACAGAACCTCTTTTGGGAGAGTTGTTCTGGAGTTGGGTGGTTGCGCGATACCAATTCCATGTTTGGTTGGCCAGTGTTGTACCCTCCAGTGGAGATGGCCAAGTCAATTCTGAGTTCTACCATCCTGTGGGGCTGGGCAGTGGGTTACTCATCGACTTCTTCGGGTTTACCCTCCAGTAGGGCTGGGCAGTGGGTTGCTCACTGACTTCTAGGGTTTACCCTCCAGCAGAGACTGGGCAGTGGGTCACCCAATGCTATTAGGGTCTACCCTCCAGCAGAGACTGGGCAGTGGGTCACCTGATGCTAGTAGGGTCTACGCTCCAGCAGAGGCTGGGCAGTGGGTCACCCGATGACCTCTTAGGGTCTACCCTCCAGCAGGGCTGGGTAGTGGGTCGCCGGTCGTCTAGTTCCAGGTCTACCCTCCAGCAAGGCTGGGCAGTGTGTCGCCTGTCGACTTATTCCAGGTCTACCCTCCAGCATGGCTGGGCAGTGGGTCGCCTGATGATGTGTTATGGTTTACCCTCCAGCGGGGCTGGGCAGTGGGTCTCCTGATGATGTGTTATGGTTTACCCTCCAGCGGGGCTGGGCAGTGGGTCGCCTGATGATGTGTTATGGTTTACCCTCCAGCGGGGCTGGCCAGTGGGTTGCCTGATGATGTGTTATGGTTTACCCTCCAGCGGGGCTGGGCAGTGGGTCACCTGATATGTAGTTATGAATTACCCTCCAGCAGGGCTGGGCAGTGGGACACCTATCGGCATTCCCGACTCAGTCCTCTCGACTAGGCTAGTCTGTGGCTTTCCTCCGTGTTTACCGGAGCAGGACCCTTGGTTATACGGGTCAGTGTTGTGACGACTTGACTTTGAGGAGACCTCTCGACTGTAGGTCAGTGATGAGGTGTGGTTTGACTTTCCTAGAACTCTCAAGTACGAGGGGCGCTTTCTCCACCGAGACGCGTTCTTGTGATGCGATCTAAAACCGTGCGGGCGAGTCAATGCCACCCAAAGAGGATAGTGTTGAAGTGCGGTGATTGAGCCCCTTGGCTTGTAGTTCAGGGCAGACGTGCAGGATGCTGGGCATCGATGGTGTTTACTTCTGGGATTGTTGGTGATATTTTTCTTAGGCTGAGCTATGGGATCTAGATCCCCTTACGACGTTGTTCGGGCTTCTTGAAGAGCATAAGGATATGTATATACCTTGTTATGGTACCCACTTCTTTGGTTTGGTTACTCTCCTTCCAGGATAGGCGATTACGCGCGGGGTATGCCACGTGCTTTCCGTGTCTAGCTTCTCGTGGTTGGAAAAGCCTACTCTCCTGCTAGGTAGCGAAGACTCGACGGGAATTTAATCTTCTCACCATTTCCAGCTCCTTGTGTCTGGATGAGTCTACTTCCTTTCTCTTGTTGGGTTGATCTGGACTCTCTGTTGTACTCCATTTTCTTTCTCCTGTTCGCTCTACTGCTCACCCTTCTGTACCTCCTTTTGTTGCTCCCTCGAGCCTTCGGGGTATCCTACTGAGTATTTTTATACTCACCCGTGCTTGGGCTTTTCCCGCACTTGGTCTGCCCTTGCAGACGACGGACAGGTGGAGCGTGACTTCGGTGGAGCGTAGGAGCTTGGGAGCTTGGACCGCGTGCGGCGGTCGTGGCCGGGTTTCAGGTGGGAGATCTGCCAGTTGTTTCTTTTTGTTTACCAGTTGCCGGGTTGTGGCACCTTTTCTGGTTGGGCGCGTGTTTTTTCCCTTTTCCCTTTTCAGTTTACTTTCAGCTTGCACCTTGTACTATTAGAGGACGATGCACTCTTGTGGTTATTTATAGCAGTTTCCCTTTTCTTTACTTTTCTTTTCTTTTACTCTGCACTTTGCATTGAGTGTGCTGCGTGTGGGTGTGTTCAGGTGCTTAGGAAAAGGCTTCCCCGAGTTGTTGTGCCTTCGACGCTGGTCTCCAGCCCCTGGCCTATGGAGGCGGGCCTGGGGTAGTTGCAGCTCGAGCCCGGGTAGGGTCGGGTCGTGACAGCATGTGTGTGGTTATGTTGGTTTCATTTTGTTGTGATTTTATTTATTTAAGATATATTTAGTTATGTGGGTGTATAATTGATGAATTTAACTCCTCATGATATACATGGGATATATTTAGGATGATTGACCAATTTAGGGCCACTTATGGGGTGCGTTGATATTCCCAACCTAAAAATTGGTACTATTAAGTGTAAAGTTGACTTGTGATAACATAAATCCCTTTAAGAACATGATAATATGGTTGGTTGAGTTGATAATGGAATAATGATAGATGTAACTATGATTGATTTTGGTTTAAGGGGTTGTTTATAATGGCATAAAAATGGGTTAATTGGGTTAATTGAGATTGAGTTAAATGGTTTGGAAATTGGGTTTGAAATTCCTAATAGAGTTAGTGGATATGAAACATTGAATTTGTTATATTAGTAATGGATTATGAAATAAGAGATATGATAAATGGGTTTCTGTAGGGAATATTGAAGAGTAAATTAAATGGATTATATTGTGGGATTATTGAATATTCTAAATGGGTTGGGGCATAAGAATAATCATTTGGTCTAAGTGGGTTATGTAATGTGAATAGAAAATATGTTAACAGGAATTTGGGATAAATGGGATAAATAAGGTAAATGGTAAATGTGTTAATGGGTTATAGAACGAGGTTGATTCCCTTTTTTTGTTATTGGTTTTGATTGATATGTGTATTTATTGTGAACAGATTGTAGTGTGGTATATGTGATTAATGGATATATATATATATATATATAAATAATTTGAACAATGTTTAGTAGTTTGGGTTATTGACTAAGGTTCTACACCCATTGGTCGTGTTAGACAATGAATCAAAAACTCCACCCCACAATGCAGGGGTTAGGGATAGAGACGAAGCTCTATTCCTATAATGGTTTCATTTCACATGGACTAAGGATTCGAGGTGAGGATAATCTAATTGTTGCGATGAGTTTGTCCCTAGTGAGAGAGGGACTTGACTTAGCCCCTTATGATATTGTTTACTTCAGAAAACCCTTGTTAATTGATGTAAATTTCTAACCCATGGATACAAGATGAAAATGAATTAAGGAAGATGGTAAAAATGAACGAAATGGTAATAATGCTAGAAATGGTTTAAGTAATGATTTTTAACTAAGGGAACTTGGGTTGTATTTTGTTTACTTATCTTTTATTTATTATTTTCATGCACTTTCTATTTAGACTACATTTATTTTATACAATTTTGGTGGTGGTCACTGGGTTGTACTCACACCATGCCCGGGCCGCCATTGGGTACCCAAGTAGATTTTATGCTTTTGGGTTGGGATAAGGGCAAAGGCCATGGGCTTCGGAGTTGGGCCAGGATTAGTATGTACATGGATAAGGTCCCAGACATGGAGTCAGGACTATTTTGGGGCCTCAATTATTGTCTTTATTGTGGGTTTTCTATACCTGTGGAACTACTAGTATGACATGGCATAATTATTTTTAGTTTTTGGTTTATACCCATTTTGGGAGATGTTTAGTTATGTATGTTCTAGTTTTTTACTTATTATTTCCACTATTTCATTTATTTTCTATTGTGTCTTAATCAGGTAAATAGAGTATAGTCTCCCCACATGATCTTATAGACCCTTGCTACTATTTGGAAACTATTTGAAAATGGGGAGGCGCACTTGAGTTCATGTGGAGACCCAACATAGGGCACCGTTTAGTGGCCTTCAATTCGTTGAAATTACATAGAACCATGCTCACACCTTCCACACAGTTTAACTATCCATGAATGGGCTATGCGTCCCTATCCAGAGGCATCCTAAGGCTTGCACAATTTCCCAGAGCATGGATCATTATTTCCTCTAGAAATTTTCCAACCATGGGCCACTTAATATCAATACCAAAATCCTCAATTTTAACCAAAAACACCCATGGAAGCTATGAAACAACTATGGGACCAAAACTAAACAAAATAAAACCTCAAAATTAATACTTAGAACACCCATAACTCGAGAAGAAAACCAAAACTACAAGAAGAAATAGAATGAAGGATGAAAACCAAGAATCATGATGTTACAATTCTTCCCACCACAATGCTTTCTGCCACCATAAATCCACAACATTTTCCAATTCGTAAATTAAAACAATGGATTCCCACTTCCACATGATCCAAACTCTCAAACCAAGAACATATTAACAACCATCAAATGGAACTCAAACCACTTATCTTAAATGAACCAATGAACCCAACCCATTTATTGAGAGATTTCATACAACTCAAACCACAACCTAGACACATATAGAACCATTGGGTGTGCTCCAAAATCATAATGTCTCCCTAAACAGATAGGAACTTAAAATTAGACAATTTCAAAAAAAACATCCATTTCCACGCCCACATAAGAAACTAAACTGAATTATCAACAAGGGATACCCAAATGGACTCCCCACATATAAACCAACTAGAACTGATCAATTCCCAAATAGTCCACAACAAGACCCATGGTGGTTCTCCCTACCATTTAGGAATGACCAACATTGACTGAAATAGAAAAACCAACACAAACTAAACTCAGAACTTCCCACACAAATCAATATCAAATCGGCATACACCCAAACCAAAACTAATTCATAAGGGGGAACTTTCCATTCTAAGGAATACTATAATAAAATAATTTAGAACACCTGCTCCCCAACGGGGGGATAATAATAGTTATACGGTTTCCTACACCCCCATATATTCCTGCCTGCATCAAAATCTTCACTTTGGGACCTATGGATGGAGCCTTGATGTCTTGAAGCATCTACTGACCCGCAGTTAGGAATTGAGAATCCCTAATCATAATTCCTTATTTTCACTAAAACAATGATACAAAAGACACACACTCATCATCCTCTTTTACCTCAAACAAGAACAATAATAATAAGGTACTCATGGAACATACCTCCTCTTAGAATGGAAAAATTATGAATTTAAAATGGAAAAACATATTTCCATTAAAATAGAAGTAATATGGAGGATCACAACCCAAATTTTACATTTTAAAGGAAATTAAACACCATAATAAACCACCATAAAAAATCATTACAAATGAAGGAACATAAAAATAGAAGGGGAATTCATACTAAACTCAAGACAACACATTTATCCTATAAATGGAATTTGGTGTTTTCCAAATGGGTGGATCTAGATCCATGTTGTCTCCTGGAAACACTCTAGATGAACCATTATAAGTGACCTATGTGTCTTTTATATTTTATTTCATTTTATTCGGAAAAATTATTCCCTTGGTTACTTTATTGATTCTCAACACGTGTTTCCAGCCTGTGAGTATTAGGAATGCCTCTTGGGTCTTACCATAAACTAACTCTGGTGACTGGTTCGGGGTCAACTTGGGTTGGTCCATTAGAAAATGGTTATCAGAGAATCCCAGGAAAATAAAATATACCAACTAAACATTATTTATACAATACTGAAATAAAAAAACTATAAAACAACATCCAATATAAACCTAACGACCACAACGCCTCCATGTGACCCTAAGGGTCACTCTCCGATACCAAAACCAACCATCACCCATGGTGGTCAAAACTAAGATAGAACCTTCACCAAAGGATAAAAATAAGAAATAAATATAGACATTGCTATAAAAACATAGTAGGAATTCCCAAAAATGTTTATTCCAAATGAACGCAATTTAAATAAAAGCAACATCAATATCAGGTTTGAAATACAATGTATATAAGTAAGCGTTCCACACATTTTTTCTTTAAAAAACACTTGAAGCTACCTTTTTTACCACTTAAGACCACATTCTCTTACAATAAAGAGACATAATATTTTTCAATGAGGAATGGAAAATTTTAATTTAAAAATTAAAAAGTAATAAAACACTTCCATAAACATTTCCCATAAACACCTGAAACCATTTTATCACTTTTATCAAGATACCACACTATACAAGAAACCAGAAACATGCATAAAATAAGGGAAATAGAAAAATATCACACAAAAGTATCTAAAAATAAATGAATCTCAATCATCTGTTATAGATAACTAATTTCCTAAGTACATGGGAAAACATAGGAGCTCATGAAATAATCCAGAACATGCTATATATATTGAATCATCCCGAAAGCACAACTTACCTGATAAAAAAACATTTTGCACATATAGTCGATCGCACCCTATACGGTCAAACTGAGGGGCGTTATCCCATATAATCAATACACAAGAAATATTTAATTCCCAACTATGGGCCATTAGCCAAAGCACTAGTGTAGCAACTATTCTAAAAATAATCACTATATATACGAGGTTCCCATGTCAATATTGAAGATGGGGTGATATAATAAAGTCAATAAATCAATCAAAACATATAAACAAATCACACACATGATAATAACACACAAACATCACCCCTATTCAACCCAATGATCAATAACTTTATTTAAATCCAATAGATCTCAAAGGATTCTACACCAAGGATCTCACATTCCGCTCAAAGAAAATTGATCATGAGGAGAATAAACTGAGGAAGCCCCAACCATTCAATATAAATGGATCATGAGGATTACACAATGATGAAATATCATCCATTTAATATAAAAAAGTAAATAAAATATCCAAGGAGAGTTTTCAATATCATCTACTTTTATTAAAATTCCAATCGAGCCTCAAGCACCCTTCGATAAATCATTCACTTTTGAATAACCAATACACCTTTGAAAAAGGTGAAAACGCATTTTTTCTATTTCAAAATCATTTATAAAACTCCATTGAATCACTAACACCTCATTTAAAAACCATGTCACTTTCATCAACATGACAAATGTGTCACACATTGTCATAACATGTCAAACCATTTTCAAAGAAAAAAACACAAACCATTTCTAATTCCAAACCATATAAATATATAATTGATAAATCCAACCCACAATTTTAGATTTTAAAAATACTTTTAGAAATACAATTCATTATTTAAAACCAATATATGACATGAGAAAACTAACTGAGTATTTAATCAAGCACATGGTGTGAACAACTCAACAAATAAATGGAATATACTTCAAAAAATTATAAAAACCACCTAATTTCACAATAAACAATTATTCAAAAAATCACACATAACTAATTAATATATAATGTAGGTGTGAAAATCAATTAACTAATGATTATTAAATTTAAAGGTCATGTGAAAATAGAAACTAACCTTAAAGAACACACACTTCAACAACACACACCCAAAACAACCTTTCCAAGGTTCCAAGAGCCAAGATCAACCTAGATAAAACCTAAGAAGTTAAAACCCCCAACATAAACCAAGGGGAACATAAGCCCTATATTCACATGACTGAGGTAGAATATGAACTAAAGAGAAAATTGAAGAAAGGATAATATAGAGAAGAGAAGGGGAGAATACCTTGATAAATCCAAATCGTACGTCAACTGTGTGCCCCTTACTAGACACACTGTGTACTCACAGGATTTGTCTACAAGGTTTGTAAACCATGAAACGTTTTTCTATCCAAAATGGAAGAACCATGATCACACCTTTCATATAGTTTACCTAACCGTGTGTGGGTCACGCAACCCTATCAAGAGGCATCCCAGGGCTCACAAGGTTTCCAGAGGCATGGAGCACTATTTCCACTAATCGTGCACCAAAAGTACACCACCTGTGTTCAAGAACATAATCCCTAATTTTCACCAAAAATCTCCTTAGGAAGAAAATTAATAATTAAGATACCAAAAATAAATAAAATAATACCCCAAAATTCAAACTCGGAACACCCAGAACTCAAGAAGAAAACCAAAACCCCAAGATAAACTAGAACGATGGATGAAAAAAACAGGTGTGAAATAAATTATAATATTGAGAATGATGGGGTGTGGAAACAAGTTTGAGTGGTGTGGAAGCCTTGTAATAATGGTTTCATAAATTGGATAAACTAAATCATAATGAATATATCATAGATGATATTCATCAAGAAAGAACTACTGGAGAAGTACCAGAAATAAGTTTTCTTAAAATCATTCTATATTACCAATTGGTATTTTTTATGTTCAGTAGAAGATAACGATATTTATGGGATGTTATATGGAATTGATCCAATGAATAAATACTTTTGAATCTTCATAAGTAAATTTTTTATTCTTATTAAAGATATAATCCATATGAAGTTTTATTCTTATGAAAATGAATAGATTTTGATTGTCTAATCTTCAAAGATTGATGCGTAAAAATTTATTAAAAAATAGATTTTAAATGTTTCTAAATTCCAAGATTTCACAATGGAATAAAATTATTAGATATATTAATAAAATAGGGAGAATTTTCTAGAGTAAAGTGAGGATTATTTGAGTAGTTCAGGGGGATCATAAGGTAATGATGATGATTCTAAGGAAGAAATTGATAATAATTATGATAAATCATAATCGATAGACATATAAAATCTAATAAGACAGGTCAAAATCAATTATCATAATATCATTTGTAAAACAATATCTAGTTTATATAAGTATAAAAAATTACTTATAACAAACTTCATTCTTATCTCTAATAGATATAAAGAATTTTGAAAGTGATACTATGGATAAGAATTGGATTAAGATTATACATGAAGAGTATGAGAAAATTGAAAATAATGAAACTTGGTAGATTTTTCGAATTAAAGGAGATAAGAATTTTTTCTAGACAAAATGGTTTGTTTTTCTAACAAACTAAATAAAGATGGTAAAGGGATTTTAAATAATGCATGACTTGTATTAAAGTGATACTCCTAGATTAAAGGTTTCAATGTATATTAGACATTTCCTCCCATAGATAGGTTGTAAAAAATTTATTATTTTTTCCATAGTAGTGGAAAGGATGTTCAAGGATTTCTAAGTGCATTTTAAAATTTAATTTCTTAATGGATTATTTGAAGAAAATGTGTACATCATTTATCTCGATGGTTTAATTAGTCCACAGTATGAGAAAACAATTGTGACTGAATAAGGAACTTTAGGAGATAAATAAAACAATAAGTGCATGGTATTATAGACTTTATAAGTACTTGAAAAATATTAGATTACAGTGTCGAGGATTTGATCCTACTATTTATATCAAAATATATAATGAACAGGGGATGGCAGTGCATCTATATGTAGAAGACATAATAATTTTTCTATCAAGTGGAATACAATGTAGGTAGTTTTTAGAATTCCTAAAATGAATGTTTTAAATATAAATAATCAAATATTAAATTTTTCCCTTAGTTTCTAGCTTATGAAAGGAAGGCATGGAATATTTATTTCCAAAGATTTTTTTGAGTTAGGAAAAACTTTTGAATTGTGGTTTTTAAGGAAATTACAACACTAGTTTTACCTAACTAAAGTTATCAAGGTATGATGATGGAAAAGTGGTCAAAATTATAAAGTATTGTAAGATTATTATAATCCTTTTGTGATTAATAGAGACAAGAGCGGACATTGTTTTTTATACTTTTTAATATGAAATGTACCAATTTATTTCCACTTAAATTAACTTGAAAGCAATAAAAATAATTCTATGGCATGTCAAAGGAAAGTGGCTTTATGTTTTCCTTATATTTAGAAATAAAATTGATAGATATTGGGATATACAGATGTGTATTGTGTAGGTTAAGTGGATGATAAGAATTAATCATCAAGTGGTTTATTCAATCATAGATATTTATATATTTCATATATCAATAAGGCCCAATATTAAATTTATTTAATCACTATGGAAGTTGAATATATAGCAGTGACTCATTCTTGTACTAAATTGTTACGTATGAACCAATAGTTTGAAAAATTATCTTTGGCATTAAATCTATTACTATAACCATGTTTTATTACTCAAGTAATATAAATCAAAGAAAAGTTATTGAATATAAATTAATGGAAAAATATGATTTAGATTCAATATCATTTTATTATGTATAAGGTTAATTAAGGGTTAGTGATGTTGGATTATGCTCCTACTCAAATTAAAGTAGCATATATTATAACAAATACCTTACCCAATAAGAATTTTCAGAAGCATTATCTAGATATTTAAGTTCATTTAACTTCCCACTATTAAAAATTGTAGAATCAGGACCCCCACTACCCAAAGTACATCTTAGATTCTATCATGTGTTCTTTCCCATAAAGGAGTGACCTTGGGTTCATTGGAAAAGAGGGAGAGATTTCTTAAACCTTATATTAAATGTATAGTGTGTATCTATAGGGATAAAAAATTTGGATAATGCTTCAATTTTAGATGAGGGGTGCAAATAGAAAGATAAAACGCAAATTTTATTCTAGAGTAGATTTCAAGCCCCAAGTAGTGAATGATATAAATTAATTGATTCATTTATAAACTTTTAGTCTTAATTTTTTTTATCATGATGATCATGACTAAAGTGGGATTTGGGTACATGTTAAGTGAATATTTGATCAATATCTTGAGTTGTAAATAGATAATTGTTTTTAATGTGAGTAATGTAAAATATATTATCAACACATTTCTTAAAAATTTGAAACTATTCTTAACAAACCCAAAAGGGGTATTATTATTAAAAAATCCATCAAGTGTGTTTTTTAATTTTTTGAGTTGTGTTTATTGAAAAAGTGGGTTATTATAGTTCTAAATGTTTTAATCTTGATACCATAATGAAGATATGATTTCTGGAAGCGTGAAAAGTTAATTTTTTATTAATAAAAAAATAGTTAAAGGATAATTTTAACAAAATAATAAGTATTAAAGGAATATATATCCTGAAATAATTAAATGGGACCATAAAAAAGTATACATATAAAAATATAGAGAAAAATAAAAAATCTATTGAAATAATTACATAGGCCTATGGAATAATTACATTAAGTAAATCAAGATAAGGGTTTGAAATCTTATAAAATAATTACAAAGGATCATGGAAGGATTGCAAAAATTCATGAAATAATCACATGGATATATGGAACTACTTAATTTTTATGTGGATGAATAAATTTGTAAAATATTCAACATAGGCTTCATATGATGCATCATTTTCTAAAATAGAGTGGAATTGATCACCATCCATGAAGGAAGAATCCTATACATGAATGTTAAAGTTTTATATAGGTGGAAAATAAATTTTATTTTTAAGGTGTTATTAAAAATTGGAGTATAGAAAATAAATTTTATATAGAGGATGAATCATTTAGAAATTTAAGGTGGAGTTGTTTTGGGCCATGAAAAGAAAATATGATATGTTCTCCACAAAACTCAGAATTCATATGGTAATTTAAAATAGACCAAACTTTTGTAAAGTTTTAAAGGATAATATTTTGTGGAGCATGTTTTATGGGGTCCTTTGACTATAAATATACCACATAGAATATCATTTTTTGAGAGATGAAGGTTTTTGGGGATGATTAGAGTGAATTAATCACTTTGGTTTCAAGATTTGGGTAATATCATGAGTAAAACATAAATTAGACTAATATAAAGAACATGTATAAAAATAAGACAATGATGAAGAACTTATATAGAAAGTAGACCATTATTAAGAACATACTTAGAAGAAAAAACTATTGTTAATAAATTATTTATTGGATTTTACACGGATCATATTTTACATGGAAAATATTTTTCGAGGAAAAATCTTATATGGGATATGGGGATTCATATCATTGATAAAAAAGAAGCATTATGTCACATTAATTATTATGTGAATAGTATTTTTGGTAGTTTATATTTTTCTGAATATTCTTATGGAGGATAATTATGTTCACCTCACTTGAGAGAGTAGTGTATTCATAGTTGTAATTGGTTATAAACAAAGGAGGTATTGATTCCAATATAAACATATAAAAAAGGTTCACTTTAGTGAGTTTTGGTAAACCAATACATCATTGACTATATTCTCTGTTGATGTAACCTAGTGTGGGTGTACTAAGAAAAATATATTGCATCTCTTTATATATTTAATATTTAATATGCATTGTTGAAAAGTAAATAGAGAAGTGTGTTTCATCTAACATCATAAAATTATTAATAATGAATTTGTTTAAAATTATCATACACTAATTGACCACCCCCACCCTCTTATGGTATTTTTACTAGTATGGGACCAAAAGATATTCAACTGACCGATATAAAGATATGAAAAGATATAACAAATTCTTTCATGGTTAATCAACCCCATGAATTTATTTCTGAAAAAAATGATGCCTCCACCACCTCAAAAAACACACACAACAATAGTAAACTTCAGATCATGGGTTAGATAATTAATTTTATAATAGAATAGTTTCCTAGATTCATATTCCATCACATGATATTACTTTATTAAAACATAAAAAACACCTATTAAATAGGTATCCCAAAAAACCATATATCCACTACTTGACTTTGGAAATTTAAATATAGGATCCATATTAAGCCTCTTTTTATCCTAAAAATTCAATTCAAATAGTTTTTACCAAATGAACTTATCCCCTTTCTTTATTAGTATAGTCATAGGATCAACAATACAATAGATATCCTTGATAAAGTGATGATAATACCTGAAAAGTCCTAAGAAGACATGAATATCGAATATATTCTTAAATTCCACATAAAATATCATCAAAAAGAATTTCTGAATTTCCATAACTATTATTGCTTATGAGATAGAATTCCTAAGAAATTCAACATTAGGAATCCAAAATTTGACATTTAAAAAACATCACATATTTCTTATAATATCCTAATTTTCCAAATATGACATAAAGATACCTAAAATGTCCATTTTGAGTACTCAAGTACACAATGATACATCCATAAAAACTACCATGAATGAGTATAAGAATATATGTAAAAATATCCAATTCATTAAATCCTCAAATATTATAGGTATCTTAGTGAACCCAAATACAAAAAATAGGTACTCAAAATAACTATACTATATTTGTAATATTATATTTCTATTATATATATATATATATATCACTTAAAAATGATCATAACCACATCACAATTCAATATTGAAAAACCATTTATCCCCTTTTAATTGACTAAATAAACCATCAACTCTTATAAACGGATTTCTATTATAGATAGTCACCTCATTTTACTTGTGTTATTACTCACACAACTATAATATATTATCTCTTATGTTGGAAAAAAGAATAGGATCACCCCAAAAAGAAGTGATATGTCTAAAAAAACCTTTAAACTCTCGATATTAAAGATAAATCATTAATTATGTCAGCTCTATTGGTTCCATTTGATATGGTAGAATATATATTAATTTTTTTAGGCACAAATTCCATCAAGATGTGAGACCCCAACGCTGTGGTGTTTTTATTTTCACGTTATTTTGATAAGTGGATATTTGGGTTTGATTTGTATGTAGTTCCGTCTTAGAGATTGAAACTTTTTAGTTTTTCCCTCTATGCACGATTAAGGTGCATAGGTAGATGGAAACTGTGTCCCCCCATCACATGGATCCTTCTCAGTTCATTTTGAACTATGCATGGTTTGTCAACATGGTCTATAAACAGTTAATTCCAAGTCATGTAGACCCTAAAAGATATAATTTCAGGTCATTGGTGTGTATGAGGTGTGTAATATGACTTCTGCATAATTTTTTAAATTTTAAATAAAGAATGTGGTTAGACATATAGTTTTGGAAAGATCTATTTTCACGACATCCACATAGATTTTCAGCCCTTGCATGGTTCCCCATGAGGTTTTCTGAGGATGGGTGGTCCTAGTGTGAGTTGCACAATTTTTTAACCATAAGGATTATCAGGTGTAAGTGTGAATATTAAGGTTCTTTAGTAGGCAATGGAGTCTACACAATTGGTGCATAGTTTACCTAATCATACATCCAAACCATGCATGTTTTCCAGGTGTTTTAGAATTACGATAATTCCTATTTTTCCTCTCAAATAAATAGGGATTTCATCCCACATCTCCCCCACAGAATTCAGTTGACCCTTGGGATCCCTTGAGGGGTTTTCTCCTTATTTTTCCCTTTATTATTTCCCATAAAAAGTTATTTTCCAAGATTTTTTAGGCGATTTTCTCCTCTCATTCCCACTTTATTCCTTCTCACTCTCTTCTCTCTAGGATGTTTATTTCCCCTTAAACCCTAGTTGTCATGTTGTTTGATTTTAGAGTACCAGGTGGATTTATTGATGGGTATTTTGGTTTCTATTGGTTATGAACTCTATTCCTCTCTCGTAGGTGTGATCGCCATTGAAAAAGGCATGTTTTAGGAAATTTCATCTTGGTTCACACTTCTTTGAGGTAGGTGATACTATGAAATTTTTTCATTTTGGAATTATAATAATTATTATGCTTTAAAAATTCTCTTTTAATGAAATTATAACTCTATGTAGAATACTTGTGATGATTTGGAACTATTTTGTTGAGTTTTATGGTTGGAATAATTTTTTTTACATGAGAATTCCATGTTTTATTATTTAAATCGAATGTTTTAATATGAAAAGATTATTGTGAAATTCCATATGGAATTTTGAAATTGTTTTCATTAGGTGAATTGTTTTTAATGTGATTTTTTTTTTCAATGAATGAAAATAATGGTTTTAAAGGGACTTTGGATTTTAGTTGAGGTCTCAACCTCAAAATGATTTTTAAATGGTTATTTTAATGTATTATAAATGGTGATTTGAAATGTTTGGGTGGTTATATCATTTTTTGAACACCATGGATGATTATTTTAAATGGTTTTTTGGAAAATGGTCTGGCCTTTGGCTTTGTTTTGGTTTTCAAATAGGAAGACACTTGTTGATGGGTATCTTTGAAATTTTTTAAAATAAATTGGTGGTTTATTTTGACCTATTAAAATGTTTTGTGTTTTATTTTGTGTAAAATGTGATATAAAAAAGGGATTTTCCCATGTTTTAGAATTTTAAAGAAGGGTTCCCTTGTGTAGGGGAGACTTTAAAATGTTATAAATTATTGTGTGTTTTCTATAATTTCACATGTGGTGTTTGGAAATTATTTTATTTTGTACCCCTTGTGCAGGTTTGTGATCACTATGGGGTGGTTTTTTCTCCCCTTTTTGGGAATGTTATTACTATGTTGTATTTGCATGTTATGTGTATGGGGAATTCCATAATTCTATTTTAGGGGTAAGTTTTTTTATGGTTATAACTTGTTGGTAGACATGGATTATTTCACTATGGCTCGCTTCCTTTATTGTTCATGGGATGTCAGGTACAAAATGGAAGATCTAATTTATTCCTCTAGTTGGTTTACATGTAGCTAGTATCCCCTTTGTGTGAAATAGGGATGAGGGGGTTTTTCATTCTAATGATGCTTGTGTGGGATAATTGTATGATGGTATGGACTTAGAATTTATTGGTATCGTGTTCTTGTGGTTATACCCATATACAATTAGATTATTGGAACATTAGTGACTTTGGGTAAGACCATGGAATACTCATCTTCTCAGCGAGTATATAATTGAGGGGAGTTTGATCTGGAGATTGATTATATCATCTTTCATGGTTTATTTGATATGAAACCTTATTTGATTATGTTCTATTTTTTTATATTTATTTTGATACATATGTGGTTCCTTCTAAATGTGAATAACCCAAGTGACTTCAGTTGTTTCCTTTAAAAATGTGTTTTCAATTATTTTCTAAAAGCCTATTTTGAGTTATTTTAAAGACTCTTTTGTGGGGGATTTAAATTGGGTTTCCAATTAGTTCTTGGTTTAATGATGGATTCAGCTGATAAGATGTTTAAAGAAACCTATTTCATTTGAATAAAACATGTGATTTGTTTTTTAGAATTGAAACATGTACTCCTGGATTTTGAAAATGCATTAGGTTGTTAGATTTTTTTTGGAAACATATGTGTTTTTATTTTTTAAACAAAAAGAAAAACATTATGAAAGAAAAAATTATGTAATTAATTTGTTTTTCATACATTTTATGTTTTTAAATATTAATTTTTAGATTTAAATTCATAATATAATTAATGAATTTACTTATAGAATAAGTATCCTAGTTTCAGTGGGTTGTGGTGAACAACAATGATTTTTAACTCATGCCATAAATATTTTAGGTTTCAGGTTCATAGTTGGATCCTTCTTTTTCTTAATGGATGGTGTGGGGAGAGTTGGGAAGTATTGAGAAACAGTAGTTTGTTGAGTTGGTTTTGGTCTTGACTCAAGTGGGTTTGATTGTAATAGTTTTATTTTGGTTAGTTTTGTTCTTTCCTTTTCATGAATTAATATATCTATTTTTTATAGATTATGTTTATGTATATGAAAATGGATTGGATATTGGTAGTTGGTTATGAACTATTTGTCATGTTTTTTATTTATTTTCACTTTTTTATTATATTTCAACTATTTTATCTCTAATTATGTAAAATAATCTCCAAAACATTTCCTATGATTCCCATGTGATTCTCACTAGCCCCTGGGGATATAGAATTCCCTTCGAGCCTTATGAAGAATCAAGAAGGGTGTCGAGTAGTATTTATTCCTAATATGGTTCATTATAAAATGGTATTAGATGAGGTTTGGGTTTTTCTTTAGTAAGAACCTATGATTTCTATATATCCAATGTTTTTTGGGGATTCCCTATTAGAAGGGAGATTAAATTTATCAGAGCTTGAGAGTTAAGGGTAGGGAGATTATAGATAGATCTCTCTTATCTTGAACCGTAAGTTATCATGGGTGTTGGGTTTCGAATGGTGGATTCAAGGGTTCTTTTATCTATTTCTATTGGGTTTTTATGTGATTGACATTTTTGGGTTCCCATTGAGATTTGGGTGATATTGGGGACCACTCATTGGATTCAGGGTGGAATATGAACATGAGATTTATAATTGGATCACATAGTCATGGAATCTGTGCGGTGAATGTGTGCTTTATTCTTCATTTTTTCAAGGTGTTTTTTGGGGTTGAAAGCGGGTCACCCAAACCATGGTGGTTAATGAATGAATGAAATTATTTCTATCCAAATATATTTTATAGACTCCCCATGATTTTGGATTTCTCAAAAAGTTGTTTTCATATTTTAGAGGTCGAATAATGACTTTTTTATTTCACTTTTGGGACGTTTCTTTGGTAATAATTGTTTGTATTCTTATGTAGTTCTTATTTTTGTGTCTATTTTTTAAGCCTTGTTTTAAAAAATAAAGGGATTTTATGAAAACCTTTATCACCATATTTGGTTTTTTGAATAATAGTAAGTGTGAATTTGTTTATTTTTATGAAATATTTTCTATAATTTGTGGTTTAAAATTTTTTATTCACAAAATGAGGTGTTTAAAAGGAAATTTTTTTATGAAAAAAGTTTGGAAAGTGTTTTTAAAAGGGGGAATGTACCTTGAAAATATTTTTGGATTACTTTTTTTATTGTGTAAATGATATTTTGTAATTAATTTTTTATATTTTCTTGTTTAGGAGATGGTTGTGTTCCACTGAGGTATTTTTGTTTTGGATTATGTGTTGTATTGGTTTTTGAATTACCACCTTATTGGAATGTGGTTTTAAAATTCCATAGTTAATGGTGTCTTTCAAAAGAAAAGTTTCTTTTGTTGTATTTTTTACATTCTTTGTTTGAGGTTTGATCTGATAGTTTTGATTCATTTCTTATGAAGGATTAATTTTATTTCCACTTTGATCCATGACTCAAGGTAGTTCATGTCATTGAAAAAACTTCCTACATAATGGTCAAAATGTTTCCCCGATTTTGATTCCTATTCACACTTCAAATGGGGTTATAGATCTGGAACCTTCTTTGTGAGAGTCACTGTGGGAATTCTTTCTAGTTTTAATCGAGTTTGGTGAGAATCAGTGGTTCTTCTTTGGGGACTACTGTATTGAAGGTTTTAATCATGCCCTTGGATCTTTTCATTCATGGTTGTCTTTTGGTGTGTGTTTTCCCATTCTGATATTTTCCTTGTGGATATTTTCCTTTTGGAGTGCTTTTATGGATATTGTGAATGTTTTTCTATGGAAATTTTTCTTCTCTTGAGTAATTCCCCCCTCTCCCACTCTCTTGGGTGCTTTTTTGCTAGGTTGTGAGTGTCATCTCAATTAGCCTCATTATTTGGGAAATCCCCACATAGTGATATTAGGTTGTGCCAATTATTTTGGATGAGCCCAATGTTACTCATTATTTTTACTTGAGAGAGGAATTTTGGTACACAATTAGGTAATTGGAGTGTGTGATGCACCATTTCATTGTGGTATGCTAATTAATGTGTGATTGTGGGACTTTTTTTGATTCACCATGGGAGGGTGATCCTGTGTTTTACCCTAGGTCATTCCCATGTATCATGACCCAAGGTGAGTTCTCTTTACATTTTTTGATTCTATTGTGGTCATTCATCATTTTCTTGAGTTTGGAACTTTTTGTAGTTGAGGATGTGTTTCTCTCATGGTTGTTCATTGTTCAAGGATGCGTTCTTGATAGTGGTTTATTTGTTTCAACCATTTTAGATGAAATATAAATTGTTGGGAGACCACATCAGAAAAATCCGAAATTCTATAGAGATAAAATTAAGTCTCCCAAAGGGTTTTCTATTTTAGGATCTTATTTTGATTCAAATTTGAGGTGTTTGGTTTTATTTCATTTTATTAGTTTGATCATGTTTTAGGATCTTTTTTATTGTCTTTTAGGTAAATCCTATTTGAGTGGTTTATTTAGTTAGGTCCTTTTTTGATCTTCCATTTTATTTTTCCTCTCATTTCAACTAGAAAATTATAGGGTCATAATGTGGCATAATGTGGATTTTTTGACACCCCCATGTCATAGTATTTTTCTTTTCATGTTGTTTTTAGAATATGAGGTATGAAATCCATTTCCTTGGATTTTTGACTTAGAACTTGGAAATTTATTTGGTTTTCATTCTGTCCACATTTGAGGTGCACAATTAGTGGGAAACTATGAGACCTCCCTATACAAGGATCCTTTTCAGTTAATTTATAACAATTAGTGGTTTTTTATCATAGGATACGCATATTTAAGTCCAAATAATGCATCCCTGAGAAGAAACCATGTGGGGACCTTGGAGTGTCTATGGTGTGGTGCACAACTTTTACATGGTTTGGTAAACCATTCAGAAAGTGTATGGTTGGGTTTTTAGTTTTTAAAGGAGTTATTTTCATGGATTCCACATGATTTTTCAAACAATAAAGGATACCCAAGGAGGTTGTTTTAGGCTTGGGTAGTCCTAAAGTGAGTCATATGGTTTTTTTATATGTGTGGCTTCCCATGAGTAACTATGTGGCTCAAGGTTCTTTGGGAGGTAGTGGCACTCACATGGGCAGCGCATGGTTTGACTAATCGTGTATACAAACCATGAGAGCTGCCTATGTGTTTTAAAATTTTGTTAATTACCATTTTTCCTCCAAAATTAATAGGGATATCACCCCTCTTCTATACTACATGGTTTGGTTGACCATTGGCATCCCTTGGGGGTGTTCCTCCTTCCTCATCCCTTGATTATTTCCCTTCAAATAGCATTTTACAAGAGGATTGAGGTGAGTTTCTTCTCTCCTTCCCTCCTTCATTATCCCTCTGTTATCAATTAGATTTTGATTCTTGTATGTATCCTAGTAATCATGTGTTTTAATTTTTGAGTTCTAGGTGGATTTATTTATGGGTATTTCAGTGTCCAGGTGTTTTAGACACTGTTTCCTCTCCCAATGGTGTGGTTGTCGTTGAAGGTGATATTTTTTGGGAAGTTTTAACTTGTTTCTCATTTATTTGAGGTAGGATTTAATATTAAATTGTTTGAACATGAAATTATAAGAATTATTATGCTTTATATATTCTATTTTAATGAAAATATAACTATATGTGGTATCCTTGTGATGATTTCGAACCATTTCACTAAGCTTTATACATTTAATTATTGGTTTTACATGTGATTTCCATGTTTTATTGTTTAAAATTGAATTTTTTAATATGATAATATTCTTGTGAAATGAATTTTGGATTTTTGAAATTTTTTCCCTAAGGAAAAATGGGTTTTAACCATGTTTTGGTTTTCAATGAGTGAAAACAACGGTTTTTTTGGTGATGAAATACATGCCACTAGATAAATAGAAAAGGTCATGAATAGTTCGAAGAAACTTGAGGCTCAAGAGACCACAAAATTCATTCAAGCAGTATTCCTCATGAAGCTCCATCACGGAGACCCCTCTCCACTACATGAGCGAAGGTGGATGATGGAACTTTTGTGAGTTTGACAATCTCTACGGCATCATGAGTGTCTTTAATAGTACCTCCACGAGTCACATAGATCCACATCTCTTCATGTTGACTTTTACCTTCATGGTTAATCCCGTGATAATTGCGAGCCTCTTAGCCTCTAAATATGTGGCTCTCTCCCACCTCTAGGACATCGTTACCCTGACCATTCAACTTCTATTCTCCCATTTCATGTAACTCCTGAGCATCGTGATCCTAACCCAAAAATGGATCTCCCAAGGTACTTGAGAAATGTGATCCATGGTTTCTTTTGTTCCTAATTTACTCTACGAGTGGTATGGATTCATTTCATGAAGGACTTATCCCTTCATTAAGGAGGGAGACCCTTCGATTTCTCTAGGATCCGGGAACCATTATGCCTTTATAGAGCACTCTTTTAATAATGCAGGATTCCATTATACTGTAAGGGTCTAATGATTTGCAAGTACCTTTCCTTTGTGAAGCCCATTTCCTTCACAAAGCACCTATGCTTCGTGAAGTGCCTCTTGGAAATCCCCCTGCTTCATGAGACCTTCTCTCATGTGCCCCTTTATGCTAGTATGTAGTAACTTATTGGTTCCTCGTGTAGTGTTCCATGTTGTGTTACCCTACCTAGTGATTTTTCTTATAGGTACGTTAATAGTTATTTATTATTTATATATCTACACTAATGTTCACTCCAAGAGTGTCCACTTATCCACCTCGCTCATATCAATCATTTCCGGTACCTTCCCTTCCCTAAGTGTGGGTGGGTATCAGTTATGTATGTCCAAGGAGTGAGGAGTGAGTCCTCCATGCCCCAGCCACAGAATGTTAAACTACTAAGCACCATCATCCTCAAGACATGATGTTAAACTATAGACTCACCGAATGAAATGTACATGGGGTGCCCCACCTCGTTCATTTTTCATGCCCACTCCTCTCCACGGGAGTGAGATCTTCCTCACATGGAATTAGATCCTCCTCGGATGGAATGGTATTTTCCCACAGGAAAGGGAAGCCATCCTAGTTTAATCCCTTATCCTTTATTAAAGTAGGAAGTACACTTGCTCATACTTTTCCCCTTTAGACGCAAATACCAAAGGTTATATAGGCACATGGGACTCTCAATACCCCATCCCTCTCCCTTTGAGATTTGTTTCCATGGGAAGCTTCTATGTGTAATCCCCTCTCTGTCTCTCATTGATGCATATTTTATGATGTGGACATCTATTCAATTTCTTCCACTCTTTTATCACACCAATCATGAATCACATGGTCGTAGAGGTTAGTAGTGATTGTTACATCCTTTTTTTCTGAGAATCTCTCTCAAAGTAAGCCCTAGCTTCCACCTTCATGGGCCGCTAACCAGGCATAATCCCTAGATCACTGTACTACATGGGTTCTGATCTATGTATTCTAAATTAGGTATGTTGGGAGCCTCCCTAAGGTTATATATTGACCATTGGTAAACCTTGGTGCCCTTCTCCTAGGGGTTCACCTCTTGGATCTTAGTATCCACAATCATCCATTCCCATCCTGATATTTCCTTCTAGCCACTATATCTCAGGAGGGTCATGCCCCACCAAGAGGACACATCACCTTTGGATCCACCAGGGAAGATTCAATGCAAAAGACCCACACCATATACTCGGACTGCCTCTTTATTTGTAATCCCCAATTCCCCTACCAAAACAATGTGTACATTGATTCCAAACAAAATAGGATACGTAGGAATGATCCTCGAGGTTCAAGCCTGACACCAACATATTCACATCAGTTCACTCTCATCCTTACCATATGACATTAAAATTCATGTTAAACCCAAACTACATGGACTTTGATTCCCAAAAACTAGGATATATTGGAATCCACCTTGAGGTTCAATCCCAACATCCTCAACAACCCATAAATTATATACATTTCTCCCACTACATTTGAATCCATATTGATTCTTACATGGGCCGTTACATCCCGGTGGGATCGATCCATTCATCCATATGATCCATCTCACTTCATATGCCTCATTACACCATTAATCCATGTGGTTATTCTTAGTACGTACGACTCATTAACTGAAATCATCCATATGGAACATCTCAGTGTGTAATCCCCATTCACTAACATCATCTATATTGGTCGTCTTAGTGCATAAACCCCATTCATCCACATCATCACTACTCCTAGTATAATTACGGTAGTCTTAGTGTGTAAACCCCACACAATCCAACCAAGATCGATCCACTTGTGATGGGTAGTAATTGTGCGTAATCCCCACACCATTCAGTGAACTACATGGGTTTTTATCTTTGTCATCTAAACATGGTGTGTAGGAAGGCTCCACGAGGTTCAATCTCATCTAATGATAAACCTCAATGTTTCCCTCATTGGGTTCCACCTTGTTTAATCCACCCTCGGTGGTGTCTAGGTCGGCCTTCATGGTGTGAAACCTTCCCTTTATGGGACACAACCCTATCAGGTCCATCCTCATAGGGTGTTCTAATCCATCCATCTAGTAAACCTTTGTAGTGCTTTCTCCTAGGGACGTACCAATCTGATACACCTTCATAAGTGTTCTGATCAGCCCATTACATATCCAAAATATGTTAAACGTATGACACACTTTATCTCTGCTAGACAATAAACTCACGGCATACCCAATGTTAAATATGGTATACCTGAGAAACACCTCATAAGACATTCCTCTAGTATAAAATGGCTTGTGATCAATGTGGGAAGCGTATGGTTTATATGCCCATGAGAAGCCCTCTAACAAGGAAGAATATAGGTGACCAATGTTCCTGCGTCTAGAAATTCCACTAATGCCCACCTTGGATACTACTCTGAACGAAGGTTCCTACCCTGACCTGATATTTGGAATTTCCATAAAGAAGAAGTGTAATTAAATTCCATCAATGAAGAGATGGAAACGATAAAGAGTTTCATGAAAAAAGTCTTAATATATAAGGGACATTCGTACTAGGAAAAAACAATTGAAGAGGAATCCATGGAATGAGGGACCACTATCCCATTATCCTATTTCGATCAAGGATAAAACATATCTAATGAATTGTTGAATGCCACACACCTTTGGAGAGTGGGAATGCGGGGTAAAATTCACCGTTAGGGAATGAAAACACGCCCAGGCATTGCACCCCAATGGAAAGCATTGGAAGAAAAATGGTGAACCCGACATGAACTCTTCTCCTCAATGTGGGATTATTATCATTAAAGACATCAATAGACAAGTGTGTCACTGAATCCATCTATCTAGAATAGTGTCCCACTAAGAAAACATTAGACTAGAGTAACTCACCAAAAATTAGGGTAGTTAATCGTTGGGAATTTTGGTTTGTGGCATCGTCAGCACAGATCTCACCCTCCAAACATGGAAGAATAACAATGTTGGGCATTGGGAATTTCTTTCATATTATCGGTACTGATAGCCAAATCTTCCTAATTTTTAATACCCAAGCCATATAAAATTAATCTCCCCTACCCATAGACACATTTCTAAGAGGAACAATAATGCCACAATCCCATACAATTCCACCTCTACTACAAAGTCATCAACGACCACGACTTCTGGGTTTGCACGCCCCATCTCACCCTCAGAAATTTCTCAGAGAAGGGTGATTCTCATTATCTTTTTATGATACGAGCATGAGGGGTTCATTCCCATAAGTTACATGTCCCACAAAGACCTAGAGGATTTTGCGCCTCACCATCACTTCCACCTCTAAGGGCTGTGTAGGGAGCCACTACTCCACACTCTGACTTTAACCACTTAGGGAGCCTCTCTTCAGAGCATTCCTATGACTTGATCCCCTATATAAATGAGTTAAGAGATATCTGATTCATCCTGGATATGACTACTACACGGGGGCTACCAAGAATGGGTCCCACTATGCCAAATCAATGCAACCAACTACTGGTACCTCAAGATGAAGAATGGGTTGTCTACGTCACTGGTTCACTATCACTGGTCTAGGTGACCCAATGACAACGTCAGGTGAAATATTAGGAATAATTACATTAGGGGGCGTCATTGTTTACAGATTTGGTGGCTCAGACCACCCTTGGTGTATTCTATCAGGTCCCTATCATAGTAGAGTTGGGACTCACCATCATCTGATTGTGATCGAGACCTTATCCACCCCATGGGTAGGCAAGGTTGACTCTTCTGGTCACCAACATAATAAGCATCCATCATGGTCTGACCCATGATGATGAGGTCCAGTATGGAGGTCCTCCTCATACCACCATCATCTATAGTGGAGTTCCTCCCAACTCTTTCATCCATTATGGAGGTTATTCCCATGTTACTATAATTAGTCCAATGGGAGGTCCTCCCTATCTTGTTGACATCTAGTAAAGAGTTCCTCCCCATGCCTATGATTACCCATATGGAGGAAATCACTATATCTTAGATCATCAATGCGAAGGTCCTCTCTGCATCATTCTCATCATAAGAATAGTTTCTCCTCGCAGCAACATCGACTAGAGAGAAGGTCCTCCCCACTCTATCACCCACTGACATGGAGTTCTTATTCAGGTTATCATCAACTCTAGTGAAGGTCATCCCCACTGTGATAGGCATCATAGTGGAGGCCATCCCCACTTCATCGATGGTAAACACGAAGGTCCTCCTCATGTCTAGTTAAATCAGTATGAAGGTCCTCATCATGATTCCACTTCCAGCCAACATGGATGTCCTCCTCATGTTCCATTTGACATATGTTCAGCTGCTCCTTGCATCTGAATTTTCTAAAGTAGTGGTCCTCCCTGCTCCAACAGCAATAGATAAGAAGTCCTCCCTCCTATCAAATTCATCCCCAAATTATGTCCTCCCTTATCTATAACTAATCTACAATGAGTTACTCCCTATGCAGAAGAATTACCCTACCGTGAAGAGACTTCATGGTGTTGAAGGGTGAACCATTTCCACCAAAGGAAGAATTATGAGAAGCACCATATCATTATCAATCCAGTCTGTTTCTCATATTATGAAGGGGAATTCTACTCAATGATGGACCATTCACCTCGATCCTCTACATTTGAGTCTAGAGTAGGAAACTGGCATGTGAGCTACATTATCCCAATGGGTGAAGTGTATTAGATCCCTAAATACCTCCATAGGTGCATGCCAAAAGAGAAATATTTCCCTCCCTTCCAGAGTACCGCCATGTATCCCTCTCTATTTTCTCCAATTTCCTTCTCTACCTTGGGATGAGATCATGGAAAGTTATTTTGGGGAATAGTAAAGGATGAGAACCAGATAGATTCACCACCAACACCCACTACCTTCACACATGAAGCAATGTTAATACTTTCCTTATATGGACATTATGATGTGACTAGAGTTGCATTCGATAGAAGGCCAGGTGTGTGGTGTCTAGTCAGCTTCTGCAGCACTTTCTCCACTGGACCATCCATAACCACATTGTTCTATATCAGTGGGGCTTCCAGTTCCTCAGTAATATCCAATTGAAGTATGGGTAAACCAATATGAAAATCATGCTTCTGAGTGGATAAGCCTATGGGAAACCCTTTCCACAAACGAGTTGTCTAATATGTTCTAGCCAATTGTAAGTCTAGAATTCACCATCCTAGAATCCCTCACCCAAGTCAAGGTCATGTGCTTACTACGGGCCATTTGGGAGATTCATTTCTGCCTCCATAATCATTAGATGAATTACCTAAAGTGTATGGGTCACTTCAACGACATTGTTCAGTAGTTCCATATTATTGATCTAGTAGTGATTCTCGTGGTTGAGCACCCAACTTCCCCAGAGTATCATTGGACCCCTCATCAACAATGCATCCAGAGAATCATTGTTCTTTGTATAATTTTTGAGGATATGTACCAAGGGATATAGATCCGTGGCTAGGGGCAGTATGTTTCTATTCACTTCTGTCTCATCCTACTCAAACTATACATTCTGGGTCATATCAAAGAAATGATGCTAGGTATAGTCATGGTGAATATCGATGACCTTAATCGGGTCAAGGAAAAGGATACTTAGCTACGTCTTAATGAATAGGAATCACTGCCTAGGGTATCACAACACCACTTGGATATTAATATGGGTATAATCAACCATTTTTAAAGTAAAATACTTGGCCTTAAAGAACTTTTTGAGTCAATGTGTTTCGTTCAAGACTCTAACAAGTGTAAAGAAACAGCTGGGACCTTTAATCCCTCTAACTCATTTGGTTCAATGAAGAAGATGGATGTTGATACTGTTAAGGCTTCCTTGCTCGAAAAGCATTAAGAATAGAGAAATCTCATTGAATAGCTTCTTGATAATAGCCTTTAAGAATGGTGTATAGACTATAGTGATAACCAATACAATATTATCCCACCTCCACTGGGGTAGTAGGGGAAACTGCAGGTTCTTCTCATAGAGTTTCCTTCTGTTGATCTCAACAATCCCATGAATCCTGACAGATTAGAGAAATGAGCCTATGGAAAGAGACTATGGTACTTATCCCCAAATATGACTAATTTATATGAGAATCCTTTTTGAGAATCTTCTTGGGTTATACCTCTAAAAACTCCACAAGTTGTTCCTATAGTAGCTCCATAGGCCACTCTCGTTTCTCCATGAGTCACTAAGCCTTCCTATCATTTTTAAGAGCCTGCCAATGCACTGGTGGTTAGGAATCCTCTCCAAGAGAATAATCCACACTAGTAAGATCTACTGGACGCTCTCATCACTTGCCTTAAGACTCTTGAAACATGACAAGGGGTGATCCCACCTAATGGAAAGTCATATCTGGATTAGGTATATGACTTATAGGCACCCCCATATTTCGAGAATCCTACCATCTCCCCCTTCAATGGGATGGGTGACCTATTGTAGCATCTGACCCACTTTATCTCAAGGTGTGGACACATGTTGGGAACTCCATCACAACAGGAAGCTACCAAGCTCCGGTGTTTTTAACAAGAAATGAAAGGGCCCATGTTCATCTTGTACAACCAGTTACCCATCAGGTCTATTACTGGTTGGAAAGATATTCATAGGTAGTTTCTTTATTAGTTTTTCTCCACCATATGTAAGATGATTATTTATGTCTTCTTCAAGTGAAAAAAATGTATAGTTGATCAAGCTGTAGAATTTTTTTCCATGTAGAAATCCCTCATGTATTCACTCCACATTCCTCTAACTCAAGAACAAATTCTAATAATTTGTGTGGGGAATGAAAAGACAGAATTGGTTCTCTTTTTAATAACTAATAATTTCCCAAGTGGATTTAGATATTTCTATGATAAAGATAATCACCTGGAGGAGGCCTTATATCAAGATAAACATGCATGCCCATTACCTCACACACCTCCTATAAGAAAATATTCCGAGGTAGAAATTGTTGTTGTTTTATAGATAGAGGCCCCCATGCTGCTAGAATTGATAATGGAAGAGCCTCATCTGCATCCTTTACAAGTACAACAACCTCATGCCCAGCCTTAGGCTCATCATCATCCACTGAAAAATTAGAAGGCACTATCCCATCTAGCACTGTTTCGTAGGAAAGACAATCAAGCTCTATCCCTCCGTCAGGATCCAGCCACTTGTCAAGGTCAGAGACCCAGAGTTCCTTTCCGTTACATGAGAAAACAAACCTACTCATTTGATTAATCCCAGGTTACCAATTATTTCTGATGTTCTTTGGATCAAGGAATCCTGATGTTTCCAAAATACAGGAAGCCCTAGAAGGTTGATCTCACTATTATCCTTGATTACATTTCTTATCATCAAATCCACATGGATACCATCAAATGATACTATGTGTTAAAGGATTGTATGTTGGACTAGATTGATAACAGTGTGTTAAACTTAGTTCATTCCCTGGAATAGGTGATGTGCATTTATACAAAGCATGATAGTGATTGTGAGGGTGGATGGTAGAAAGCCTCATGTTGTGGGTCTCAGAAGTATGATGATTGGAAAGTCTGAAGATAAGTCTCTCCCACACATGGTATCATTCATGCCCATTTGAATATGAACAAGTCTCATGAAGTTTCCATGCATCTTCTAGTTGTTTTTTACACATCCACCACCCATCCTTCTACTTCTCAGAAGAGAAATCACCGACAATATAAGGGAAAGAAAAGCCCCCTGCTGGTGTTGAAACTATCTCACTCTCTCAGTGACTTCATGCCCCTAGAGAAGGGAATCAATGCCAGAATTCACCTATTATTGGAGGATTACTTAAGTGATTATCAAGAGTATTCCTCAATGAATATAATTGAGATAGTGGACCCTTACATGGTTCTTGATGATGAGGATTATCAGGCATGTCCTCCGAATATTCCTATTTGATGCCACCATCGATGAGGCCATGAATATGTGAATCATTGGAATGATCAGGCTAGCACTTCTATACAACCCATGAATTCTACAGAGACCATATGGTAGGCTCAGTACAATGCTCATCATGGGTATTCCTCTCATCCCATATCCTCAGATTCACTACCACTTTCATTTGTGCTAATCGATTAGGTAGAGATTCCATGACCATGTCATGATTAGACATGTCCAATTATGGCCAAATATCAGTAATCCAATAGTCATCCAGTTGTAATTTTTTGAGGGCCATCTAGTGAGAAATAGGAAATTCCTAGCATTTTCCATAATCCTTCAGTTTGACTGGAAACACTCATCATATCTTTGGCCACTAGAAATGTGCAATTAACATGATAGTATGATGTGATTAATCATATTTCCATCACTCATGAAATATATCAATCCTTGAGACCCTCCTCCTATCAGAATATATTTTTTAATTCCAAAAATTCCATAAACACCCCCCTACAGTTTGAGATAGAGGTAGTGGCTGCATATGTCTTCCATACCGAGGAATTAGAGTGATTAAAATATTAAGCCATCATCTCATTCTAAAGATAAGATAATGGATCCCTTGTACATTGACATATCTTTCTGATGTATATTATATTCCAATTCATTGGCATGGAAGTATTCTTTTGACTCTTTGATATAGGTTATGGGATCAACCTTATCCTGACCCAGACATTCTTCAAGCTAGGACTATCTGAATTTGATATGAGTCCCTCCGACCTGGATATTCCAGGTTATGACATGATGGGGAAAAGATCATGTGGTAGGATTCGCCTAAAGACCCAGTTCAGTGTCCTGTTTTCAAACACCAAATTAATGTTTGTATCGTAGGATATCACCTACAATGCACTGATGTCTAGACGATGGATCCATCTACCTATAGCAGTTTCCTCCTCATATCACCAATGCCTCAAGTACTCCCTCAATGGTTGAGTGGGAGTTCTCCAAGGTGATGCATCTCTATTTTCCTCTTGTGAAGCCCAATATTTGGATACCGATTATTACAAGATCAAGGAAAATGGGTTCAAAGCAATGACGTTGAGAACACTACTACTGTGGCCGACCTGTGGGAAGACTTAGATGATTCCTCTATCCTCCCGATTCACCTATTGGAGGCCAGAAACCCAAAATTGGGACACCACTACTTCATTTCTGAGAAAAGGGGAAGATTCATTCCTAGAAGCAAGGAACGTCATAAGATTAACTTATAACCCTATACAGGTCAGGATCAGGTGATACTATGACCCCTACCCCTACTAGGTATCGATACATTCACCCTATGGCCATATATGTATGTCATACTTGCTTGTTCTGTATAGTTGGGTTGAATCGGAACAAGCTGACCTAACATCACTTCTTTGATATCATCAATCATGGGCCCCTCAATTGAATTCCTAATGGAATTGGGTCGATAGGCTTTGTTTACATGGTTTCAATGGTGAAAGATTCTCCCGTTGAATATTTCACATCTCTGAATAGGGTGTCAGTGTTCCCCTTATATTTATTGTCTGAGATTAACCAAATCCTCACATTGATTCTTCTATCTCAGATGATGAATAATCCCTGATGGGTGATCCTCACACATTAGAATAGGGTGTCTCTGCCACCATAGATGAGTTGGTATATGTGAATCTTGGTACTAAGATAGATCTAAGGATAAAACCGATCATCGCAGCTATGATTACAGAAGACTAGTAGTAGTACATGGATTCCCTGAAGTGGAATCATGACGAATTTTCCTAGATTTGGGTTGGGATGCCAATACTAGACCCTCAGGTCACTGTCCATGACCTTGGACTCCTAGTAAGTCATCGCGAGTTCAAACAAGCTTCCAGAAAGATGCACCCCTCTCATAGTTCCATGTTCTAGGATGATGTTTATAATCATATCAAATACAAATTCTTCAAGGAATTCTAGTACACCATATGTTTATCCAAAATCATTCCCATTAGTAAGAATAAATGACAGATTAGAGCCAATCGACTTTTGAGATCTCAACTGTCACTGTTTGAAGGATTTTTTTCATCTTATTATGACAGATTTGTTGATTGATTCCATTATTGGGTTCTAGGATCTCCCCTTCATAGATCGTTATTCTGGGTATGGGTAAAATCTGATATGAATATCCCCCAAATATGAATATTCCCCTACCTTTAGGGAACCAAAATGAATCTTTTTCTATTAGGTAATTCCCATCTATTTGAAGAATTCAAGAGAAACCTATCAGTGTGTTATGCATCGCATATTCAAACCGATTCTTGAGATGATAATGGAGTGCTCGGTAGAAAATTTGGTGATCAAATAACTCTATGTTCAGTACCATCTCATATATCTTGTGAAAGTGTTTGACTTCCTCTGCTCCTACCCTTTGAAGAAGAACACCTTGAAGTGTGCCTTCAGGGTTACCTCAAGAAAGTTTCTTAGTTTCTTCATTAGATATATGGGAATTGAGATCAACCCAGAGAAGATCCTGGCCATTAATAAAATGTCACCTCTGAGAAACCATTGGTAGATCTATGTATTTTAGGTAAACTTAGCCTATATACATTTATTCTTCTCAAATATGACCAAAAAGCATAATCCATTTTCGATACTCATGAAGAAAGGTGTAGTCTACCAGTGGGATGAAGAGTTCCATACCGTGTTTGATGAAATTAAGAATTATCTGCTGCAATCGTCAATTCTGATTCCACCCATCTCTAAAAATCCATTGGTCTTATATATGACTACACTAGAATGATCCCTCATTTTCCTTCTCTCCCAGAAGTACAAAGAAGTGATATAGAATAGTTTGTACTATATTAGTCACATGCACCACGAAACAGTGTCTAGATACTCTCCTATCAAAAAGAGCTTCCTCGAACTAGTTTTTCAAGTTAATAATTTACTGCATTATCTATAGAATCATGAGATACTACTGGTGTCTCGTGTGGATATGCTAAATTATATTCCCTACCACCTTATAATGATAGTCCTTATAGATAGGTGTGTAGTGATCCTTATGTAATTCGACATTTGGTTCATCCCACAAAAGGTATTCAAGGGTCAGGTGATGGAAGACTTTGTGGATTCCCATCTGTCCCCCATAGAGTATTCTATGGATATTGATTTTTCAGGTAATTCCATCCTCTCAGTGGAATCAGGATATACCATATTTTCATATACATTTCGATGGTGTCTCCTGAATTCCAACTAGTATAAGGCCTAATGATCCTCGAATAAACAAAGTAGGTCTAGAATCATCCCCATCATGCCTACACAAGCTGTCTTTCCCTGTTAATTATTTTTTTCAGAAGGCTACAAAAAAAATGAGTTAGAGAATCAAGTTCTCAAAAATGATCTCAAGATGGCTCCCAAGATTGATATTCCACACATATATGTGAAGGGGGACTTCGAGATAGTCATTAAGAAGATCAATAGTGACTCTGTCCTTTGGAAGCCTGAGCTCGTTCCCCAATTAGAGTGCACCCAAAAACTGATGGCCTAGTTTCCTTCTCCGCCGGAGGTCAATCATGTACCTCGGTCATATAATGGTCATGATAATGCTTTGGATAGTTTTTCCTCTTCTATTATAGACCCTGACCAGTAATATTTGGTCATCCAAATAGCGTATCAAAGATTCATCACCCCTGTCAGTCTGAATGATGCTGGAAACCAGATGGTAAGTCATCTTACCATTGGTACTTCCACATCTGGACTACCATATCACCTACCTTGGCTGAAGATACCTCTGATTAGACAACTCCATTTTTTGAGTATCTTCAACATGAAAATATATTAACAGATAAAGCTAAATGAGAGAAATTCTATCAGCATGTAGTACATTTTACCATACAGATCAATCCCTTACTTGATAATATCATCTACAAGTGTGGGTTTGATGGAATTATCCTCCATTACATTCAAAGTGGTGAGATCCCCAAGTTATATTAGAAGTTTATACTGATTCTTTTAGAGCTCATCAGGTATGGTTGAAGCTCTCACACCAGATTCGAAGGTTGGGATAATTTTGACCCACTATTGTACATGACTATTTCGAGTTCACCAAGAGGTTCCATCCATGTCACATTAATGCCAAATTCATTCATTGACTGCTCGGGCCGCTCTATACAACCAAGTACTCTTGGACCTTTCCAGTCCGGGGACTCGATGTCAAGGAAACTTGTCTACAAGAAACACCTCGCCAGTGCCGGTTTATTCTGACCACAATAAGTTTATTCTCTAAGTGGGGAGAGTTTATTCTGCTCAATAAGGTCAAGGAACATTCTATTCTGGAGTTCATGATCTCCAACACCATCCATCAATTCATATCCCCTCATGTTATTCTCACCAATAATGTATCCAACTTCTGACCAACTAAGATGAAGAAATTATATTCCAAGTACAACATCTGGTCCAACAAAACTAATATCTACCATGCACAAGAAAATGGATAGATCGTGGAATTCATCAAGAACATATCCAACATTATGTATAGGATGTTAGGTTAAAACAAGAGATGTTGTCCAAAAAATCTCTCCAACACTCTATGGGATTATAAGATGACGACCTGTAATTCCACCTTGGTGGCCCCGTATTCCCTAGTATATAGAACAAAGGTTGTCTTTCCTATCTAGATTAAATTCCCATCACTCTTTATAGCTATATACGATCCGAAGATGTCAGAAAAAGTAGCATAAGTCTATCAATATAAAATAGAATCCCTCATTGAGAATAAGATCAGAGTCTTGCATAATCTTGAGAGGCACCAGAATAATATTTCCAAAGCTTTCAACAAGAAATTTCATCTCTGATCCTTCCTTCAAGGTGATATAGTATTTTTCCTCTAAGCGTCAATGATACCTGGAAGGAACCCACCAAAGTTGGAACCAAAATGGAAAGGACCCTACATCATCCAAAAGGTCTATCCCAATGTTGGATACTCTTTTGTCACCATGGATGGTGAGAGATTCATCCCCCATACTAATTCTATGTTCCTCAAATGGTACTTCTCCTAAGTGTGTTCCTCATCCAACATGAAATTAAATTATCACAAGGTCCAAAATCTATGATGTTAAAATACGGTTTTACATCCTAGTAATACGATGTTAAACTAGGTGCCCAGGTCTAGGTAGCATGACATTAAACTATATGTAGTAGAATCTTGCATGATGTTAAACTATTGTATCCTACCTACAAGACATTTAACTGTGTAGAATTTATGCTCTTTTATGTATGATAGAAAAACAAAATTTTCCATTTTTCCAGTATAATGTTAAACATCTCCTTCCATCATAAAATTAAATCATGCCCCCCCATCCTTAATGCATAACATTAAACTCTAAGTAATTTCAGAACTAAGTATGGATTTATTTCCATCATTATGTGATACATAGGAACACCCAGACATTTCTTATAAAGGTCCATCCATAAACTCTCCCAAAATTTTTTCTCTCTCTCTTCCCCCATGACATTAAACCACCTGTGATTTATTCTTAAGAATGTGTTGTTCAGTGTTGGGCCTCTTATGTTCCCATTCACATCAGGTTGCTTCATGGTTCCACAGTATATATTTCCACTTTAGAATCCTTATCCTATGGTCGGATCTTTGTGACCTTAAACTAATACCTCTAACATCTTTATTTCATGATGGTAAACTTCGTAACGACCCTCTTCCTAATCACATGAATATAAACTATACAATGTATCTTCCTAGTTTTATGATGTTAAACTATGTAACAACCTCCTTCCTAGCTACATGATGATAAACTCCACAACAACCCAATTTCCTCACCTGAGAGGACATCACCTTTTGTATTGGTCACTCACCATACCATCTTCAATAACTACATATAGATTTATTCCTATTCTTCTGAGATATGTATGAATTCATAGAGATTTTTTCAATGGTCCATCTATAAATTTATTCAAATTCTTAACCTATGTTTATACTGGGAGTGAATGGTATGGTATGGACTTCCATGGTCCTCATTTGAATTGTGTTATAACAGTTTCACCATGTACCTCCCTCAGGAATAAACCTATATCGCATCATCCTTACCGTTTGATGTTAAACTGCATGGAAGTTTAGAATTACATATGGATTTATTCACATCATTATGGGATACATAAGAATTCCAAAGAATTCTGTTTTTTAGACCAGTAATAATTTCATACCATTTCCTCCTTGGCCCAAGTATCATTTAGAAGTGTGTTTTGAGCTGTGGACCTATTTTTCCCCCATTCACATTGGGTTTCCTCATGGAGTAGCATTGCACATCTCCACTTTAATCGGTCCAAACTCTATAAACATAAAGTATTATTTTAAGTGTCCTCAATTTCATGACATTAAACTACATAACAACCACAATTTTCTCATTTGAGAGGATATCACCATTTTTGGAACTGTCCATTTACCATGCCATTTTCAAAAACTATGTATGGATTGATTATGGCCCTTGCAAGATACATAGAGACACCCAATAATTGTGTCCCTATGCCTAGTCGCAGAATCATAAATTCACCATTTTGGCCCTTTGTCTTGGATTCCCCCTTTAAGAGTGTGTGGTGTGGTGTGGATCTATTTTCACCTAATTGACATCAGATTATTTTCTACAACATGCACTCCTCCTTTGGGATGAATCTATATCTTGAAAAATTCCCTCATTGCATGATGATAAACTGTGTTAAATTTTAATCCTTATTGCATGAAATTAAACTTCATGGGTACGTCACAGGAAAATGATATTAAACTGGGAACCTATAGTATAAGAAATATGACTCTAAATCGTACAGTGATTTTGGTCCAAGAAACATTACCTTAAAAATTTGGTGACATCAGGGAAATTTACCCAGATATCCATATTTTTCTTTGTCCCCCTCATGAACTTGATCCCTAACAATAGATCTGATCATTCTTACAGATTTTCTACACCAACACATTTGAAAGTGTGGTGGTACAAGACATAGAGTGTTGGATCCCACAGGAAAATTCCCCCAATCCATCTCCATGCTCACGTGTCTCTTTACTTGAATCCCTATCCTCTTTCACATCGGAAGGGACCCCCTAATATTATGGTGCCTATCTAGAATGCTCACCTACCATTCTGAGTCAATTCCTAGGATGAATTTGGATTAAATTTTGAGGCATGTCCCGCATTTCAAACATAGTAAGCAGTTCACCCTCGTTTTTCTTTCCCCAACCTCATTAACATGATATTGATGTTGTGTTTCAAACAGTTTCTATAGTTATCCTCCATCATCACACCACCCTCTTTTTTCTAGATATTGGGTACCATGATAAACACTTTCCACCTCTTTATGTTCTGGTGGATCTCCAACTCCCTTGGCGTTGTCCCTCTGTGCATTCTCACGCATTGAGTGGGAATGCTATTGTGGTTAGGAATTTCCCACATGACATTTCGTCTCTATTTTTGTGTCTCCCATATGATATAGAAATCCTGAAATCACTCCTTTTTTCCACACTTATAATAGATCACATGGGATTAGGAGTCTTTTTAGGTTTATACTCACATAAAGAAGTTGTGAAAACTTATGGTCCAAACTCTACGACCATAAACTATTAGCCTCATGATGGTTCTCTCATGACTGTGTGGTGTGGTGTGGACCTCTTTTTTCTATATTGACATCTGTTATCCAACATCCATGCCATGAAAATCCCTTTTGAGACACCTCCTACAACATTCTTACTTCATGGTGTTAAAATTCATGGACCAGTCCTGTCATATGATATGAAACTATGGTATTATCTTCCTGGATACATGAAGAAAAATAGCACAACATTGTGGTGTTCTCACATGAGAGGACGTCACCCTCATCATTTTTCTCTTTCTGATCCATCTTAAATATATACTTATGTCTTGATTCCCATCCTCATGGGATACATAGTGATTCTTGGACATTTTTTCTTCAATTCCAACACTAGTTTAATCAATTTTTTCAGCCCTTTTTCCATGATATAGTCTGAACAATATTACCTTAAACTATGGATTCAAGTCCAAACATCATAACTTGAAACTATATTAATGCCTCCCTAGGAATATGTGGTATGATGATATACCTCCATGGACCTCATTAACATTGGGTTCATTGCCTCACCTTGTTACATAAATCCACTTTAAAAGCACCTAATAGTCTAAGCATTATGACTTTAAACAGTGTGTGATCCCTTCTTGGGAATGTGTGATGCGATGTAGGTCTTCCTTGATCCTAATTCACATCGGATTTCCATAGATCTGCACTACACATCCACTTGATCTACCCTCTCTAGTCCAAACTCTATGAACATGAACTATGAGATGATGTATTAATCATGATATTAAACTACAATTATACCCTAGACAACTTCATGATGCCTCATGATAATCCTGGGATGTTTCAGCTTTCTCGCTAGGAAGTGTTACTCCCACCAGTGTTGGTCTCTTACTAAGTTGTGATTTAATAACTATGTATGGATTTATTCATATCCTTATGTGATACATAGTGATTCCTGAATTTTTTTTGGGCCCAACAATAGGATAATTATTCCATTATCCCCTTAGTCTTGTTCATATTACAGACATTACATACTTATACTAAAAACATCACTATGATTTCGCCTCTTTCCACATCACAAGTGCCTCTTTCTCATCTATTTCATGATACTTTTATAGTGTATAATCCTCCTTTCTATTTTTCACAATGGGTTTTTTTCCTCTATTCCATGAAAATATTCTAGAGATATAAATTTACACAGTCCATCGAACATGACTCTAAACTATTTAACATGGTCCATGCAATATGACTTTAAACTGTTTTCAACATCTTCATTTCATGAAATTAAATTGTAGGATGTGTCTTGATCATATGATGATAAATTTTTTCATGTATCATACTCACCTACATTACATGAAACTTCAAAGAATCCTAGGACCTCTCTAGAGTGGTCCTTATAGGAAAATAGGGTTTCTCTTTGTTCATATCTCTATACTCACACCAGTGTGCTCTCAGTCATGGTGGTCTAACTTCAAGAGTGCCAGAATCATTAAAAATAATACCTCACTCCACTACACGATTAATGTTACCCTTTATTCAAATCCTCATCCTCTTTTATATTTTAAGGGGTCTGTTTCGGTGCGGATGTGCGTCGGGTTACGCTGTTCCGCCAGGACGCGTTCGCGCGTGCACCCGTCGACCCAAGGGGATGGGCGTGCGCGGCTCGTGGTCCCGCAGTCCCGCTTTCCAAGGGCGGGCGACATCCGTCCCTTATTCAGGGGCGTCTGCTCCTTGATCGAAACCGGGATGATGGGATGTCGGCTCCTCCTTCCGTGGACGTCTCCTCGGAACTCGTCGCCTAATCCGGGTCTCCCTCATAGATTTAAGAATGTTCGTGAATCTCGTTCCCGGCGCCATATCTTCATGGACACCGGTTAATTACGCTGCTTCCGCCCGGACGCTCCAAGGAGTCTGGTCGGGGCAGCAACCTGCGGTGAGGAGACCGGGTGGCTCCGGGTGTCGGGGGCGTGTCTTAACACTGCGCCTCTGCATGTCTGCCTTCCGTCCCTAATAGGGCTTCTCGAAGGCGTGATGGCCTGAGGCATCCCGCACTTGGCGTGGGGAACTGTGTAACCTGAGGTTTTCCTCAGCTTCCCATGTTTAACACGGGGTATTCCGCGAGTTTAACGTCCAGCGGGGATGGCATCAGACTGATCAACACGAGGAGTGGATCAGATGACAGAACCCCTTGCGGGGAACCTCCGACGCTGGGGCCAGCACATGGGCGGCTTCCCGAGTGAAGTGGAGTGGAATGAAATGGCATGACCCCACCGGGATGTGGCGGCCCGGGTAAGGATCAGGGTGGATGATGGAGTGAAGAGATTGGACCCCGTAGGGGCTTCCTACGTACCGTGCGTTAGCATGGATCAAAGTCAGCGTAGTTCGGGTATACAGTTTAACGTCATGCTGGACGTCGGCAAGCCGACTCACAAAGAGATCGAGGCCGCCGGGCGGAGGATTGAACCGAACCACCTTGCACAGAGGGGGATGGAACGGCCGGGTGAATCACAGTTTTACGTCATGCTGGACGTTAGCAAGCCGACTCACAAAGAGATCGAGGCGGTGGGGAAGCACAATGGAGATACACACGTGCAGTCCCCCACAGAGGCGGATTCATAGGTGAATCAACGCAAATGTGAACCCGGGAGGGGTTCACTGATGGACGAACCGACGTAAATACGACCGGGACGACCAGGTGGCGGGCTTGAACCTCGGAGAGGCTTCCTACGTACCCTGTTTAGAAGACAGGGATCAAAGTCCACGTAGTTCGTTCTGTTTGCAACACTCTACCCCCGTGGGCGAAGGCCACTCCATGAATCATCCCTAAAGAGGGGCAACCCCGTCATCCCTGCAGAGACGAGCGGGTGGGGGCCACATCCAAACCGGGGGGACCCTGCGTGCGGGGCACGGGATCGGGTGATGCGGACGGTTTAACGTCTTGCCGGACGAAATACAGTTTAACGTCGTGTGTTGAGGACGAAGAGGACGGTTTAACGTCTTGCCGGACGAAGTACAGTTTAACGTCGTGTGTTGAAGACGAAGATGCTTGGCAGTTTAACGTCTTGCAGCGCGGACGATGTGGGCTAGGCAGTTTAACGTCATGCAGCTTGGACGCATACAGTTTAACGTCGTGCAGGACGTATGCAGTTTAACGTCGTGCAGGACGTATGCAGTTTTACGTCGTGCAGGACGTTGAATCCGCCGATAGGTTCGTGTCACTTCGCGCAAGCCTAGGGGGGCCGCATGGGAAGACGACGCATGGTGCGGGCACCCGGGATGAGGGTCATCGGGCGCCACGCAGGCGGGTACCCAAAGGGGGTCAAAGGGGGCGACCCTGGCGGTTTGCGCGCAAAAGAGGAGCTTTGCGCGCAATACCGCGGGTCGGCGCGCAAATGGGCGGGCTGGAGCACAATTGGGCCAGCTCTTTGCGCGCGGATGATCGAGATTGCGCGCACCGGGCTTCGGATAGCGCACGGGGGCAACGGCTCATTCTTTAATGAATGGCCACTTTGAAAATGGGGGGTGCGCGCAATCGGGCTGGATTGCGCGCACCCTGGGGCAATTGCGCGCAAGAGGCTTCTTTTGCGCGCAAATGCCTTTGAGTGAAGGGTTATTCAAGGGAAAGGAGCCAAAGGGATTCCGCGCGAAGGCGAACCCCGAGGCTTTCTTGCGCGAAAGAAAAGAGGTTACCTGAAGATCGGCATTGCGCGCGGAAGGGATGGATTGCGCGCACGAGAGACCTTTCGAATTCCGGCAAACTTTAAAACGTCGGGGGTCGCCTTATATTTATAGGCAACCCCGGGCGCGGAATGCTCATCGCGGGCGCGGAATCGGGCCTGGCGTGCAAGGGAGTCACGCGGGCCACTGGCGCGCAAAATTGCGCGCCGGCCCGGCGCATTGCGCGCATCCCGGGAGGTTTGCGCGCGGCTCATCAACTTTGCGCGCGGATCTCCAAAATTCCGTGCAAGGCTTCCGGGCCCTCCGAAACATGCTTCCGACTCCAAATAGGACCTCGCTTTCCGCATCCGGAGCTTTGTTTGGGAACAACGGTCTTTTCCGGCGTCTACAAAAGCTCCCCCTCGGAATCTGATCGGCGAGAGGTCGCAACGATCGGGTTCCGAGGGAGACGCCGGAATGCCGAACTCCTGGGTGGCGCGGGACTGTGGCGCGCAAAAAAGGGCGTCGGGCGCGAAATTTGCTGTTGCGGTCGCGCAAAGCGCTTTCCGCGCAGCGCGGACCCCGGCCTCGCCTATAAATAGGGGCCCTGGGTCCCCCGCGCCGTACACTGGCCTTCCGCGCGATAAGCACTCGAGCTCTCGTGCGCGAAATTGCCTTTTCCGACGCGGAATTCGCCCGCTCGTCGCGCAAACCTGTCCGGAATTCGGCCTGCTTTTGCGCGAACACCCGGGGCTTTACGCGACGGACTTCCCGATTGCGCGCCGTCCACTCGGATTGCGCGCCAACTCTCAAACTTCTCTACCAGCCTCGTCCGATCCCACACGCTTCATCCCTTTACCCTCACGACTCCTGGAGCTTCTGAGATGGCCGCGAATCAGGGAAATGAGGGGGATGCCGCCACTCGCAGAGCTGAGATGGCGAGGAACGAGGAGGTCTACGGAGCCAAGGAGATTGTTTCCAACAATCAATCCTTGTTCGACTTGCTGACGCCGGCCCAGAAGACATATCCACTGTCGGACAACCTGCCGCTCTGGAACTTCGGCATCCTGGATGAGGTTCCGGTGCCAGGGTTCGAGGTTGATGCGCCACGGACCTGGGTGACTCGGGAGGAGGAGCTTCCCCGCTATAACATCACCAACAATGGGCATCCTGCTAGGGAGACCAGACATTTAGATGTCTATGTCCTGAACCCGAGGACGCGAACCATCGTCGGAAGTGAGCCTACTGCGGAGAACTCTCCAGCCCTCTACTCGAGCATATATCGCCAGAGTGTCACTGACGACACCAAGGGCTGGCTGAAGGACTGGGACTTGCGATCTGGGGGCAATTTCACCAGTGAGTGGGCCTGGGCGTTCTGGGTACGTCACACCTGCGATCACTTCGCGGAGGAGCTGCGGTACATCGGCCTGTTTGAGGCGGTGTGGACGTCGCAGTTCCACTTCTACCAGCAGTCTGAGCTCGGGCCGGAGCTGTTCACCCGCTGGTCCCCGGATACCAACACCTTCCATCTTCACCATGGGGAGGTCGGCATTGGTCTCTGGGATATCCATTGCATCGGAGGTATCCCGCTGGAGGGTTACCAGTATGATGAGTTCCTGCCTCCGAGGAACACCTGGGGCGACAGGTCACGGACTCCCATCCTGACGTGGCATCTGCTGGACCTGGCTACAGAGCGGCTCAGGGTCAAGGACTTCCAAAAGGACATAGCCTACAAGGAGTGGTTCGGCCAGTTCTTGGAGCATGACCCAGCGGTCAAGATGCCAGGCAGGGGGAAGCGGTGCCCGACCGCGGCTCAGAGGAGCCGGAACGGGTCGTACTGGCGGGTCCTGGAGACGGGCGACTACCGCTCATGGGGGTACCGCGTCATCGAGGCCCGGGACCCAAATGTCCGGTACGCGGCGTTCCTGGCCGCCTTTCTGAGTGGGTGGCTCCTGCCAGTGCGGGACGCGAGAATGGGCGTTCGCCCGGCGACACTGGCGATGGCGGGCGCTATGGCCGCCAACAAAAGATATAACCTCGGGGTCCCAGTACTGGCGAAGCTGTATGCCATCCTGGGACTCATCTCATGAGGGGGGTCGCCACGAAGGATCTGTGGGCCCTTCCAATTCTTCCACGGCTGGGTGGCTTCTCACCTTGGTGGGTACACGTTTCCGAATGCCATCATTCCTCCGGGCAACGGCCTGCGACCCTCCCTGCTGAACATTGCGGGGGTCACTCCGATGACCCTAAATGAGGAGGGCGTGAGGATTCGGATTGGCAATCATGCCAATTTCAACTTCATCCCGTTCCCCACTCCCGTTGGCCAGATGATCGACAACGGGCAGGGTCCGCTGGAGCAGCACGAGTACTTCCTGAACATGCGGGGCGGGGTGCTCGTGGCTCGGATCGACGGGAAGGTGATCTGCGAGCCCTACGTGCCAACCCAGTTCGCCAGGCAGTTCGGGTGCCTTCAACGGATGCCGAAAAGGGTATTCACTGCTGTCCGGGAGGAGATGAACCCCGGCGTCCTTCGCCAAATGTGGCTGATGTTCGCCGCCTTTGGCTCTGGCGACGTTATCACTCTCCATCCTACCGGGGTCGACGCAGGCTTGGCAACCGAGTACGCCGAACACTGGGCCATCGCGTACCCCGAGGGGCTTCTACGGAAGCCAGTTCGGTGGCTCGAGGTCACCCGTGCGGAGACCGGGCGTCAAGGAAGGAGGTGATGCGCCGCCACATGGGGGAGAACGGAGGCGCGCCAAACAGCGGAGCCGACGCGAGCAGGGACTTCGGCGGCGGGCACATCGCAGGCTGCTCCTACGACCTCGGCGCCCAGAGAGGGGGCACGTACGGTGGTCGAAGAGCGGCTCGGGAAGCAGGTAAGGCGTCTGCTCGAACCCTCCCACGATGCAGTCTTCCCGGCGCTGTGGTCGGCCTGGATGACCCTGCGGCAGTCACTGGGGTCCGACGCCATCTGGCGAAAGATACTCAGAGAAGGAATCCATCTGCCAGAGGTCGGGCACCTCCAGATCGCCGACAGGGTGGACTTCAACCGGCAGTATGCGTATCTGACGGCCATGGACGAGTACGCGCGCCAACGTGGTCAGCGCGCGGAGCCATCCCTTCTGGTGAAGGTGATGCTCGGTCTAGAGCCTGCTCCAGAACAGATGCCGCCGGAGGAAGATAACAGTAGCAACGACTCCGAAGAAGAGGAGGAAATGGGGGAGGATGAAGGCTCCGAGGGAAGATCCCACCAGGGGAGCCCACGGGAGAGCGGCGAGGTGGCCGGCTCTGACAATGTTGATGTCACTGAGCTCCTCGAGGTCCGCTTCTATCCCTACTCAACCTGCTTCATCCATTCTCTTATGCAGCTTCTAACCCATTTCTCCACCTTTCTCAGGAGCACACGGATGTTGGTCAGGTGTCCTCAGCGGGAGTAGGAGAGGCGCCAGCAGGACAAGGCAGGGGCCAGGCACCCATTATCGAATTGACAAGCGCGGAAGGGTCCCCTACTGCAACTGTTCCTGCGGCGGTCGGGATAGCGGAAGATGACGCTCTGAACTCCCGTAAGTCTCCTTACTTTACTGCTGGTGCTTGCCATTGACGATCCGTGACTAACCACGGCATGCCCTGTGCAGTGATCTCAACACTGGAGGCTCATCGGGCTGTCGAACCCGGGCCATCCACGAGTGGACCGGTGGCAGACATGCCGCCTGCTCCGGAACAGACTTCCCACACCGAGCCGGCCCCACCAACTGCAGATCAAGGGGTTACGGACGTCGGCGGTGCTGCCATCAGAGAGATTTCGTGGGCTGACAAGGGTGTCAACGCCGCCGGGGCGGGAGAAGAAGGTCTCCCAGATGTTGGGGAACCTATCCCCCGTGAGGACATCCCAGGGGCGGACCCTGCAGCAGACCTGTTGGCTGCCTTCCCGGCCTACCGGCCTGCCGACCCCGAGGAGATGGACGACTCAGACGCGGAGGCGGTCGAGGAGAGCCGGATAACGCGCCGCAGGGGGTGGAAGTGCATCCAGCGCTTCCTCAAGCGAGACCCATCGGAGTGGCTGGGGCGCATGGGATCACTCCAAACCTGGATGTGCTTCCTGTGTGCCGGGGGAGCTGATGCTCAACGCCTCCATCTGACGGTCCGTGATTTCATGGCCGAAAAGATGCGCGAGAGCCGCCGGCGTGCCGACGTCGCACAATGTCAGGACATGTCGGAGAGCACGCGGGCGCTCCTCGTGGCGGAGCAGGAAGTCCGGCGTCTCGAAGGGCAGGCGGCAGAGAAGGAGGCCTTCGTCGCAGCGTGCACTGAGCTTGTGGAGCAACTAGCAGCCCAGCTGGTTGACGCCCAGGTGCAGCTGACGGAGGCGGGCCAACAGATGGTCACAATTCAAGTCGAGCGGGAGCATGCACAGGCCAGAATCGACGAACTGCGTTCTGCGACCGCCGACGAGGAGAGGGCGCGCAGAGAGCGAGAAGCAGCCCTGGAGGCCGCCAGCCAAAGGGTAGCGGCGTTAGAAAGACTTATCCAGCACGCTAATCCCTAGGGGCTTTGTTTTTGCCACTCCCAGAACATTTGCTTCCGCTCCTCAATATTTCGATCCATTTGTATGAATCACCATATTTATCTGCATCTTTTGGCTTAACATGCTCAGCCACAATCCATTGTCTTGCGGGAGCGTCAACCAAGCTTCAGGCATCCATAATTGGGCCTGGATTTCTAAAGAAAAGAGGGAGGTCATTCCTAGGAAAGGAGACCTCAAGCCTAATCAATGTATCATCCCCCCAACTTGTTCCGACACACGAGCGGGACAATGCTAGGGGCGTTGAGATTTTGACCGAACATAGGGAAATGAGAAAGGGTGAATCGCGTGTCCCGAATTCAGAAATCCACAACGGTTGGCCTTCCAGGAAATTCCCAAGACGGCAAGCGGACAATGGATCAATCGACCATACTACTACGATAGACGGACCGAAGGTCATCATCCATATTGCATGAGGCGGATCACATGTCATCATCAATGCCGCTTTGGGGGTTCCTTCAGGCACAAGGGTGGAAATCTAGATCAACAGGGCATGCGAAGCGTGGGGCGAAGTGACGATTTGTTCGGACAGAATCCAACGCTCCCAAAATTGCACCACCGTGGGGAAAGCGTATTAGGCGGATGCATTAATCTGGCCGTGAATCACCCCAATTCTCAGACAGATCCTCTTTGACAAGGAAACTGTCGCTTCCCATCATTGCGATGGGGCATCCCGAGCTGAATCGGGGAGAATATCACAACTGCACCACTCTACCCGAGGTCAGGCCAGACGGTCGGCGACGAGGAGGGGCGGGACTTAGCGATCCCTGAGGCTGGACCCGAGTCGAAATGCCCGGGCGTTCCTACGTACTCCATCAGGCTGGAGATCAAGCCATACGTAGTTCTGCGAGTGCAGTTTAACGTCATGCAGGACGCAGAACCCCGTTTGGGGAGATCTTAGTTTAAGGTCGTAGAGCTTGGACCATAGGGGTAGATCTTAGTTTAAGGTCTTAGAGCTCGGACCATAAGGGTAGATCTTTGTTTAAGGTATTAGAGCTCGGACCATAAGGGTAGATCTTAGTTTAAGGTCTTAGAGCACGGACCATAAGGGTAGATCTTAGTTTAAGGTCTTAGAGCTCGGACCATAAGGGTAGATCTTAGTTTAAGGTCTTAGAGCTCGGACCATAAGAACCTCAAAGTACGCCGCATCGTGGTCCTATCCCCTGGATATGCGAAGATGCACTGAGGGATAGTGTCAAGAGTGTCGAGATTTTGCCTGGTCAGAATGGGAGGTGGAAAATGTGATGTGAATCATGCGGCCATTCACTCGAGGACTGGGGGCACCGGCGTAACGATATGGGAGTACTGCCGACCGTGACGGAAAAGCAGCATCAATATCGCACTAACCGTTGATGGAACGAGGCAGCAAACGAGCATCGACCGCTCAATCGCAGGATTCATATCGATTTGCTGCCCGAGGCCATTGGGGGCACCAGCCCGAGTCGGTGGGAGAGCACTGAGGCATTGTGTCCAAACCGTTCACGGGGGCTCCACCCAGGGCGTAGGCGATGGGTCCGAATGAAAGGGAGCACGAAGCCTGAAAATGGAAGGAACCTGACCAAGCTGAACCTGACCCTCCTGGCCATAAACCAGAGTACTCTTGACACCAGTGGACCACTGCAAGGGGTCGAGGGACATGCCTTGAGGGTGGCCTGAAGGCGGTGGATTCCCCAGAGAAGGGGGAATCTCTAAGAGGTGGGGGCTGGACCCGAAGTTTCAAACATCCGGGCGTTCCTACGTATCCCATGAGGATGTGAATCAAGCCACACGTAGTTCTTGAAGCGCGGCACAACACAATCGGGCACCAGCGCGGGGAAGGGTGCGGGTCTGACCCTCGCACACAGAAGAAGCGGTATTTGATATTTCCTGTTTGTCCTTAAAGATGAATGGTTTTTCTTTGTGCAGCAACATGCCTATGATTAAGGAATCCCTGGCGTCGCCACAATAATCAAGCCATGAAAGGCATTGATGAATGGAGTGGTTATTAACCAGCGCCCAACGTGAGTGTCCCCTGAGGAGAACATCACGATGCAGTGCCATTTCTCGTCGGGCGGCCAAGACGATCACAGTTTACGGTCGTGTGGTAGGACCAGACAACACAGTTTAAGGTCGTGTGGTTTGGACCATGGAGGAATCCGCTTATCGCGATACGGAGGACTCAGCGGAGGTGGGAACATACCCAGCCCTGTGGTCACGCACGATTCCAGAAAAAGGATCCTGGGATAGGGGCCCGCGTATATCCATCACCCGAGGGGCAGAGATGCTAGCCTCCAGCTATACTGGGCCTAGAATGCGATTGTTCGGGCGACTCCTTCCTCCTTATGGGGATGAGGGTCCATCTACACATGGCCCTTAGGGAGGACATCCGCATATATCCTTGGTGCTCAGATCGTGGGAGCCTCGACAGACACCATTACCCTGGTTGGCCTGCCTAACGTGTAAAGGTGTACTGAAGGTCAGTATGAAGAGAGTGTCGAGATTCCACTACAACGCACAAAGGCGGAGTGTGATGAGGACCGCGCAACCAATGTTCGGAGCCCAAAAGAGCCGACATGGTGATCAAGGATGTCGCTGACCATATTCGCAACACAACATCCGATCGCGTCAGCCTAGAACGGGGCAAGCAAACGAGCATCAACCGCTCAATCGCAGGATTCATATCGATTTGCGGCCCAGGACCCACCGGTAAATCGACCCGGAACGGTAGGAGAGCACTGAGACATCGTACCCAAACCGCTAACGAGGATCCCTTTGAGTGAAGGCTCGAACAAGAGGAAGCGCGCGGCCCGACAAGCAACACAGGACTTGCCGGGATTGCATCCGACACTACGGGCCATAGACCAAAGTACCCAAAACATGTTAACAGATCACCGGAAAGGGTCGGAGGACTCACCCTGAGAGCAACCAAAAGACAGCAGGTCCCCGTGATCGACCAAGAGACGGGGCTGGACCTGAAACACAAGCGTCCAGGCGGTCCTACGTATCCCATAAGGATGGGAATCAAGCCATACGTAGTTCTTGAAGTGCAGTTTAACGTCATGCAGGACGATGAGGGGTGTGAGGTAGTCCTACACACGGGGGAGGCGTATGGCGCGGCTAGCAGACCAACGTGAAATGAGGACATAATCCCCCGCTCACGCCACACGCCTCGCACAAAAAGGAGGGTAACTTGGGCCAGAGGCCCAACGCGGGATAGAGATTCCCGGGAAATGGGGCTGGGCCTGAAACATGAATGTTCAGGCGGTCCTACGTATCCCATAAGGATGGGAATCAAGCCACGCGTAGTTCTTGAAGTGCAGTTTAACGTCGTGCAGGACGAAAAAGAAAAAGGGGGGGTGGAAGGCATCCCCAAACGTGGGGGGCGTACAGCGTGGCGAGCAAACCGACATGAATGAGGGCATAGCCCCGCGTTCACACCATACGCCACATACCCAGAGGCAACTGGGCCAAGGGCCCGAGGTGGGACGGAAATTCCCGAAGGATGGGGCTGGGCCTGAAACATGAACGTTCAGGCGGTCCTACGTATCCCATAAGGATGGGAATCAAGCCGCACGTAGTTCTTGAGAGGCATTTTAACGTCATGCAGGACGAATGCTGAACAGTTTAACGTCTTGTAGCTCGGATGTAGTACAGTTTAACGTCATGTTGGACGAGTGCTAAACAGTTTAACGTCTTGTAGCTTGGACGAAGATGCTTGGCAGTTTACCGTCTTGCTGCGTGGACGATATGCTGGGCAGTTTAACGTCGTGCAGCTTGGACGTATGCACTCAGACAAAGTACTGCTTGAGGAACCTGGCGTTGGTGGGAGGAGTGACACGCTCACCATCCATAGTCGCTAGGGAGTACGCGCCATTGGGATAAACTTTGTGGACGACAAGAGGTCCCTCCCACTTGGGCTCCAACTTGGGCGGCTTCCTGCCGGGGATCATCGGTGCTCTTAGGGATAGCACTAGGTCACCCTGCAGGAAGGAGCGGAGGCGAACCTTCTTATTGAAAGCTCGAGCCATTCTGCTATGATGCCTCTCCAAGTTGTGCAAAGCTCGAAGCCTATTCTCATCCAGTGCTTCCAACTCGACTAGACGGGCTTCAGCAACTCTGTCCGGCGCTTGCTGGTCGTAGACCGCAGTGCGCAAGGACGGTAATTGGATCTCGATGGGCAGGACGGCCTCAGCTCCATACACCAGGGAATAAGGGGTCATCTGGGTGGAATTGCGAGTCGTCGTCCGATAAGCCCAGAGGGCGTTGGGGAGCTTGTCCGGCCAACTCTTCTTGTTCTGACCAACCATTTTTTGCAGAATGTTAGAGAGGGTTTTGTTAAACGCCTCGATCTGTCCATTCGCCTGCGCATGATAGCGAGATGTATGGTTTGAGCGAATGTTGTACTTGGCGTACAACTTCTTCAACTCGGCTGCTCGGAAATTGGCTCCGTTATCCGTGAGGATAGCGTGAGGCACTCCAAATCGATGAATGATGTTAGAGGTCACGAAGTCAGCGATCGAACGGGATTTGACCTCTCTGAGCGGAATCGCCTCTGCCCATTTGGAGAAGAAGTCCGTGGCGGTCAGAATGAACCGGCACTGGCGAGCCGTCGCCGGCGGGTAAGGTCCCACAACATCCATCCCCCAGACTGCAAAGGGCCAAGAATACCTGGTGGTATGGAGAGGCTCCGGCGGCCGATGCACAAAGTTCGCATGAACCTGGCATGCATGGCACCTCCTGGCATACTCGATGCAGTCATGGATCATGGAGGGCCAGAAGTATCCCAACCTCCGAATCTGGTGGGACAGCTTCGGCCCAGTCTGATGGGAACCGCATGAACCTCTTGCATGACTCGTGGGATCTCAACTCCCTGAAGGCAACAGAGGAGAACACCATCGAATCCGCATCTATAGAGGATCTGTTCCAGGCTGGGACTGCTCTGGAGGACAAACTGCGATGCGCGGCGTCGAACTCGCTCGCGCTCGGCCCGATCCGGCGGGAGAATGCCATGTTGGAGGTACTCAACCAAAGGCGTCCTCCAATCAGGGGCTGGTTCGACTGCCATATCTGGGGTACTCGGGGCTCCGGGCACAGGGGAAACCGTGGTGAGATTACTTACCGACGGGCCGCGATCTCCCTCCGGGATAACGGGAGCGATGAGCCTGCGGCGTGTCACGCGGATGGTCAGGTTATCCTGTTCAGGCTCTGCAAGTGACGCAGCAAGGCTGGCCAAAGCATCTGCTCGACCGTTCTGCGACCGGGGAATATGGAAAATTTCTGGCCGAGAAGGGAACTGGGCCATCAGAAGGAGGGTGCACTCCAGCAATGGCACAAGTTCCGGCTTCCTGACAACATAGTCGCCATTGATCTGCTTAACAACTAGCTCGGAGTCCCCTTTCACGCACAGATGGGGCACTTCGATCTCGAGAGCTAACTCGAGGCCGGTGATGAGGGCATGGTATTCCGCCTCATTGTTGGTACAGCCCTCTGACAACAGGAAAGAGTATGGCAGTATAGCTTGCTCCGGGGTAATGAAGACGATACCCAAGCCCACTTTGTTGAGCTTAGGATTATCGAGTCTTCTACCGGTGGGGCTCCGGGATCCACCGTCAAAGTGCATCTGCCAGCATGGACCGGCTCGATCGACCGAGTGGATGGCCTCATCAGGGAAGCCTAGATCCAGCGGCTGATCCGAGGAGGTTGGGTGAGTAGCCAGAAAGTCTGCCAATGATTTCCCTTTGATGGCCTTCTGAGACACATACCTGATGTCGAACTGCTGGAGAACCACAGCCCACCGCTCTAGACGACCAGTCAACATAGGCCGGCTCAGGATATATTTCAACGGGTCTACCCGAGAAACCAACTGTACCTCATGGTGCTGCAAGTAGTGCCGTAATTTCTGTACGGAAAATACGAGCGCCAGGCAGCTCTTCTCGACGGGGGAATACCTGACTTCCGCATCGAGGAGCATGCGACTGAGGTAATAGAGGCTATTCTCTGTTCCCTCGTTGTTCTTCTGGGCGAGAAGGGCACCCAGTGACCGTTCCAGGGCGGTCACATAGAGGACCAGCGGCTTTCTGGATACAGGCGGCATCAGAACCGGAGGTTGCAGCAGGTACTGCTTGATTTCCTCGAAAGCGGTCTGACACTCTTTATCCCATACATAGGTGGCACCTTTCTTCATGAGCCGAGAAAAGGGCTTACACTTGCCGGCCAGATTCGCGATGAATCGGCGTATATAGGCTAAGTGGCCTTGGAACCCTTGCAGTTCCCGTATGTTACCTGGGGGAGGCATCTGGCTAATCGCCCTGATCTTCTCTGGGTCGATCTCAATACCCCGGTATCTTACCACAAATCCAAGGAACTTTCCGGAGGTGACCCCGAAGGCACACTTCAACGGGTTCATCTTCAGGCAGCGAGACCGGAGGAAGCCGAACACTTTCTCAAGATCTTTGAGATGGTCCTGACGCTGGCGCGATTTGACCACCAAGTCGTCGACGTAGCATTCCACCAGTGTGCCGAGGATTGGCTTGAATATGCGGTGCATTGCCCGTTGATAGGTGGCACCTGCATTCTTCAGGCCGAAGGGCATGACCCGGTAACAGAAGGTACCTTGGGGGGCCCTGAAGGCAGTGAACTCCTCATCCTCAGGGGCCATCCGAATTTGGTTGTATCCGGAGTATCCATCCATAAAGGAGAGGGCTTGGAACCCTGTCGTGGCGTCAATCAACAGCTCTGTCACTGGAAGGGGAAAATCATCCTTCGGACAGTGGCGGTTGAGATCGCGGAAGTCGATGCAGACTCTGATCTGCCCGTTCTTCTTCCTGACTGGCACAATGTTGGCCAGCCATTTGGGGTACTGGACTTCCTTCACGAAGTTGGCTTTGATAAGCTTGTCAACTTCGGCCTCAACCATGGCACCGTGGAGTGGGTGCATCTTCCTGGGAGGCTGCTTGAACCCGCGATGGTTCGCCGGGAGACCAAGGCGGTGGACGGCTACCTGAGGATCTAGCCCCGGCATCTCGTCATAGCCCCAAGCGAACACATCACGGTGCTGCCTGAGAAAGTCCACGTACTGCTGCCGCTCCTCAGAGGGCATGGCGGCACTGACCAATGTGGGTCTCGGATCTGCTTCGGTTCCAAGGTTCACTTGTACTAACTCATCGACCGTGGCGGAGACGCCCTCCTCAAAGGCTGGGGGTGCATCTTCCACGTCCTCTCCACTCGGGGAGGGATCGTCCACGGGAGAGACTGTGTTGGAAACTGCATTGGGGCTACCAGATCCTGCTGGGCCGCTGGTGCTGGCACGGGCGGTCGCGGTCATCTCATCAGGAGACTCACAGGCAGTTGAGACCATGGCTACGTCCAACCGTTGAATCGTGAGGACGTAAGCGTCATCCAAACTTGCACAGGGATCCCTTGCAATAGCGACAGGCTCGACCTCACCTGCCAGGATCTGCTTATCCTTGCTCTTGTAATAGTCCGTGTCCAGATAGCGGGATTCACATGAGGCAAATGGAGAGGCATCTCCCTGAAGCACGCCTACTCGACCATTAAGGGAGTATTTGAGGCATTGGTGGTATGACGAGGGAACCGCCGCATGAAAGTGGAGCCATGGCCTGCCCATCAATGCGTTGTACGCAGTGTCTTGAGAGACTACCATGAATTCGGTGTTGGCAACCAAGTCACCGAACTGGGTCTTCAAGCGTATCTTGCCGACCGGAGTTTTCTCGGTGCGGTCATACCCCTGGATCCTGAGGTCGGAGGGAATCAAGTCATCCTCAGACAACCCCAATCTCCGGAGCGTCCGAGTTGGAATCAGGTTAATCCCGGACCCCGTGTCGACAAGACAACGTCGGACTTCAAGGCCATTGAACTGGCCGGTAACATACAGAAGACGAATGTGCCCCTGTATAGGAGGGTCTTCATCCTTACCAGAGAACGAGATAACTTCCTGGCATTCGGCGTCCTCAATCGTTTTGGCGTGAAAGGCCTCTGCAGCCGCAACCTCTGTCTCAAACTGGAAGGGGCTCTTCAGGGCTTCAGTGAGTGCCTCGCGCATCTCATATGACATGCGCAGAGCCTCAAGGATGGAGAGTCTCGCTGGGATGTCGGCCAAGTGCTTCAGGACATCATACTTTTTGGCCAAGCGCGCGCCCCTGGTTGCAGGAGGTTGCTCCGCTGTTGGAGGCATGATGGGCCCTGCCGGTTGGACCGGCGGCCGACTGGTGCTTGGCGCATCTCGCTGTTCATTGGTTGAAGCCCGGGAATTGGTCATCGTACTGGGGTCAGGAGGCCGGGATGGACTCGTGGCAGGGCGGAGCTGATCGCGACGTGGCTGAGGCGGTTCTGCCTGATCCCACACCACAAACAGTGGCGGAGGCGAATCCGTCATCCCCGGATGGGGGGGCTGCGCACGCTGAGCTCGATCTTGAGCCTGCTGCCTAGTCTCAGTGGCGTGCACGGCCTGGCTGGAGGTACCAACTGCTGTGCCCCGGCGACCCCTGTTGTTGCGGCTCCTCCGACGGTGGCGATGACCGGGGACACTAGGGAGGTCCACCTGGTGTTCTTCAACGTCAGGAACCGAAAATGGATTTACCAGCTCGACGGTATTAACCGAAGCGTACCCAATACTGTCATCGGACGAATCATTCACCACTGGGCGGATCTGAGGAGGGATCCCCATCTCCGAGGGCAAGAAATCGCCGAGAGTGCGGGATAGTGGCGGAACTGGCGGGGCGCGCTCTTCCTTCTTGTGCTGTCGCCGTTTGCTCTTCTTGGAAGAGGCAGGCTGGGACGACGATGCCGAAGCAGCACCCGCAGATTCTGGGGGCTTAGGCTGATTCAAGCACGCACGGATGATTCCATGGGCGCGAATGATCGTCTTGCGGGCCATCCAGTTTTTATACTTCTGGGACCCGCGGTCGGAGACCAGCTGCCATTCGTCCTCATTGCCGCTATCGTCGTCTGATCCCACGAACACGCCCGCCACTTGTGCTGGAGCTGGGCCCAACCTGATTACATTGTTGTTAATCTGGTCTTGGAGCCAATCCTTAAACACATAGCACCGCTGTATGGTGTGCCCCAGGGCCCGATGGTAGGGGCAGTAGCGGGGGTTATTCGTGAGATGTGCCTCCTCCGGCCTCCAGCACTCAGGCAGTCGCACAATCCTCTGCTCCAGGGCGCTCCAGAAATAACCGGGGACCTGATCCTCGTGAAATGAGTAGGTCAGGTATCGCGGGCCCCTGGGAGCGTGGTCTTGACAAGGGGCTGGAGGGGCCTGCCGAGGAGGTGGACCCTGATTATCTCGCCTGGGTTGCGGCGGTACATTACGCGGAGGGGCCGGCCGGTTCTGAGGCTGCTGCTGCTAGGCTGGGAACTGAGCCCGTGGAGGCGGATTCCTGTGAGGCTGTGGAGCTGGCCTCGCCGGCAGCAGCTCCAACGGCCTGGGAGCCTCTATCTGGGCAACAGCAGTGGGCTCAGCCCTGCTGGCTCTCCTTGCAGGAATCATAGGAGGCAGCGGGTGTACCTGGCTGGCCTGTTGCAGGGCTTCCTCAAGACGTTGAGCTTTGTCTGAGAAGTCCCTGAACCCTCCGGGGTAATTCTGAGTGATCAAGGAAGGGACCAGCTCGGTCTTGACGTTCCCGACGCACATTGTCAGCAACTGCTCCTGAGTCAATGGCATGTCAAGGGAATACGTGAGACCCTTCCATCGGGCGACGAAGTCCGCGACTCGCTCATCAGGCCTCTGCTTGCACTTGAAGAGGTCTGCGATACTCGTCTTCCGGGTCGTGGAACTGAACTGGTAGAGGAATTGTCTACGAAGGTCTTCCCAGCTAGTTATTGACCCGACGGGGAGTTGGCTGTACCAGACAAATGCTGGCCCTTCCAGTGTCTGGACAAAGCAGCGAATCTTAGCGGCCTCTTGCTGCGCCGGAGTCCCCAACATAGGCCCGCACCTCGAGTTAAAATGGGTCAAATGTTGTGGCGGATCTCCAGTCCCGTTGAAGGGGGCGAAAGTGGGATTCCCGAATCCCGGAGGCGGCGGCATGTCATCCACCCATGCTGGGTATGGCTTGCCGTCCGGTGGGATCGCCACTTGCCGAGTCTCCAAGGCCTCCAAGCGGGCGATGAGTGCCGCCATCGGATCGTCCGAACATGGGTTCCAGTCCTGGCGAGGATCTCTAACCACGAGCGCATTGCATGGCCCTTCAATCGGGTCGTCGACCGGGTCGTCGAACTCGGCAGCTCGTGGGATGGCGAGCGGAGCGGCCCTTGGGGCAGCGGGAGGAATCCAAGCGGGGTCTCTCAGGTAGTCACGCCGCTCGGGAGGGTGTGGTGAAACATACCGCGCCCTCTTGCCATAGGCGATGGCCTCTCTCCTGTCGGCAAACACGGCATAATCACGGTTGCCCGGGAGAGCCTCACCGAGGGGTGGTTGTTCCTGTCCCTGCTGTCCTGGCCTAGGATCACCGTAGTCAGGCCGCCGTTCTGCAGCGCGCTCGGCGAGGAGCTGGTCAACCAGCTTCTTCTGCTCGGCGAGCTGTTGACGTAGCGTAGCCTTCTCGGGATCCTCGTCTGCCCTCTGCATGGAGGTGGATGGGTCGGCGGGCTTTATAGCCCCGCCATGCTCTTTACCTTTGCTGACGTTTCGGCTCAACGTCAGTGCTTCAGTGGGTGCGGGGAGTCCCAGGAGGTTCCTATGATGACGAGTAACTCTCACCGATGGATCCAACGACGGCTTGTCTTCGGGGGAAGAGCCCCCGTCGAGAAGTTCCAAGTCGTTCCACTCTCCCGACAGGTCAGCCATATTGACCGTTTCCGTCCCTGGGGATATACCCTCAGGGCCACCCAGTGAATCGGGCTGTCGGCGAATCGCACTGAAGCGTAGGGCAGCGTACTACCCCCATCCACGGATATACACGTGGGGAGTGGCTTCCTTGATAACCTTGCGGAGTACTTGAAAACACTCAACGCATCGTTGTTGGAGGGCCTCGTGGTGCCCAAATGACCCGGGGTGCCGAACCGCGGGGAGCGTGGCCAGGTCAATTTGACGGCACTTCTCACCAATATCCTCTAGGTGCACTTGACTCCCGGGATATGGCATTTGTAGGCGGTGAAGACGGGAGTGAGTCTCCCGGAGAGTTTGGCGGAAGCATTCGAACTCATCCGGGGTGAGTGATTCGGGTGCATCAAAGTCCGGTCCCGCGACTGGCCAAAACTTCTCAGGGAAGTGGCCCTCTGCAAGGACGGTCCAGAAGCTCCACGACTCAAACTCGGGACCCAGGTCTCCTTGGTCCTCTTCAACGACTGGGAATGGACGGGGAACCGGCAGTGGTGCCGAGGCGGGCCGCCTGGCTGACGGGCTGGCCGGCGGTGAATACGGCGAGCAGGCCGATTGGCCTCCATATCCCGGGCCGCCCTCTGAGGGTGGCGGTGCACCAGCTACCACATCACGATAGGACGGGCCGGCGAGCGAACATCCTGCCGTAGCGTCGGTGCTCGCCGAGGGTGCACTAGATCGTGGTTCGACCGTCGGTCCCCAGAAAAAGTCTACGGCTTCTCCGATCGAGGCAGAAGGTGCTTCCGGAGGGGCCGGTACCAACCGCAAGCTTGATCCTTGGGGGTCTACCAGGCCCTCGCTACTCCGGATATACCTTCGAAGAGAAGCGGGGATCATATCGATCTCGCTCTCGGGAAGTACGAGGCTGACGTGCCGCATTCCTACCCCTGCCCCTGACTGGCGGGATTGGGGGGAGGGCTCTGTCGCCGAATCATACTCCGCCTCTGTATCAGAGAAACGAACCGGTCAGATCTCTGTCCGGAATTCCGTAACATTCTTCCCTCGGCGTCGACGCCTCGCCCTCCTACCCCTGGGTGGTTCTTCGGGGCATGGCTGATCTCTATCCTGGCGTCCTCCGGCCGCACTAGTGCTGGGGCCAAGAGGACTGGAAACCAAGGTGCGAGGAGCACCGGGACAGATATCAAAGGGGACGCGGGGAGAGATGATTCCGGGCAGGCCTCCGGGCCGGGATCGGAAGGCGGGGTGACCCATGCCTCTTGGATCGGCCACACGGAGCAGACCCTGTTGGTGAATAGCGCTACCGCGAGGTGGTCCGTGGTGGCCATTGCCTGTACCAGCAACCGGGAGAGTCAACCCAACCTGCCTTTGGGGCGGTCGGGGCCTCGATCCGGGTCGGGCATAGAAGTGCTCCTGCTCAGGATGCGTAGGGGCCCGGTGACTGGAGCCAGCAGTGGCTTGAGCCAACGCGGCCGCTGTTGCTAGGGCCCCAAGGTGGGCATCCTCTTCCGCTCGAGCCCGACGTTGGCGTCAGGACAAACGAGTCGGGGTGAGCGGCGCGGGCAGGTGGAGAGCCTGTTCCTCGACTTGAGAGGCCTGGCGGCGATGTCGCCATGGCCTGACAGGAGCCCTCATCGCGGGTCCCTGGAGCGAATCTCGGATAGGGTAGTCCCGGGCATCTTCCACCTCATCCGCATAGGGGAAGGAGTTGTCGGAGCGCTCCGGGGATAAACTCCCAAAGCGGTTGGACGTCGAGGTAGGCAGCGGTGCCTCCCTGCGCGGCCCTCGGGGGCGGCGTTGGTGGCGAGGTGCAGCTCCCTCGAGGTCTAGGCGAGCCATGTCCCTGGTGGGGATGACTCCCTCTTCCTCATATCTCCGCACCAAGTTGTTGATGACCCTTCTCTGGATGACCTCCGAGGGGGAGAGAGGGCGTGGTTGCCCCGCAGCTGCGGCTGCTGGGACGGCTGCGGAATGGGCGGGACCGCGCGGAGTAGCCGCGTCGGTGTTTCCCCTACCCCTGCGCCAGTGGGCGGGTGGCGATCGGGCACTGGATTGGGCGACCTGATTTCTGAAAGCAGGGAGAAAAACCCATTAACACTGACAGGAAAAGGAATCGATAACCAACCATTAGTGCCACGACGCCTTCCGTGGGGGGGACCCAGGCCATCGACGTCGCGAGACAGAGTGCCCGATTTCCCTTCCCCAGCCCCTGGCGGGTAAAACTGAATGCTCGGTCGAGCAGCATGCTGGTCTTCCAACACCTCTGAAAGCCATCGGTCTTCGTATTGAGGAGAAGAGATTCACGTCGGGTTCACCATTTTTCTGTTTCGGTGCGGATGTGTGTCGGGTTACGCTGTTCCGCCAGGACGCGTTCGCGCGTGCACCCGTCGACCCGAGGGGATGGGCGCGCGCGGCTCGTGGTCCCGCAGTCCCGCTTTCCAAGGGCGGGCGGCATCCGTCCCTTATTCAGGGGCGTCTGCTCCTTCATCGAAACCGGGATGATGCGATGTCGGCTCCTCCTTCCGTGGACGTCTCCTCGGAACTCGTCGCCTAATCCGGGTCTCCCTCATAGATTAAAGAATGTTCGTGAATCTCGTTCCCGGCGCCATATCTTCATGGACACCGGTTAATTACGCTGCTTCCGCCCGGACGCTCCAAGGAGTCTGGTCGGGGCAGCAACCTGCGGTGAGGAGACCGGGTGGCTCCGGGTGTCGGGGGCGTGTCTTAACACTGCGCCTCTGCATGTCTGCCTTCCGTCCCTAATAGGGCTTCTCGAAGGCGTGATGGCCTGAGGCATCCCGCACTTGGCGCGGGGAACTGTGTAACCTGAGGTTTTCCTCATCTTCCCATGTTTAACACGGGGTATGCCGCGAGTTTAACGTCCAGCGGGGACGTCATCGGACTGATCAACACGAGGAGTGGATCAGATGACAGAACCCCTTGCGGGGAACCTCCGACGCTGGGGCCAGCACATGGGCGGCTTACCGAGTGAAGTGGAGTGGAATGAAATGGCATGACCCCACCGGGATGTGGCGGCCCGGGTAAGGATCAGGGTGGATGATGGAGTGAAGAGCTTGGACCCCATAGGGGCTTCCTACGTACCGTGCGTTAGCGCGGATCAAAGTCAGCGTTGTTCGGGTATACAGTTTAACGTCATGCTGGACGTCGGCAAGCCGACTCACAAAGAGATCGAGGCCGCCGGGCGGAGGATTGAACCGAACCACCTCGCACAGAGGGGGATGGAACGGCCGGGTGAATCACAGTTTTACGTCATGCTGGACGTTAGCAAGCCGACTCACGAAGAGATCGAGGTGGTGGGGAAGCACAATGGAGATACACACGTGCAGTCCCCCACAGAGGCGGATTCATAGGTGAATCAACGCAAATGTGAACCCGGGAGGGGTTCACTGATGGACGAACCGACGTAAATACCACCGGGACGACCAGGTGGCGGGCTTGAACCTCGGAGAGGCTTCCTACGTACCCTGTTTAGAAGACAGGGATCAAAGTCCACGTAGTTCGTTCTGTTTGCAACACTCTACCCCCGTGGGCGAAGGCCACTCCATGAATCATCCCTAAAGAGGGGAAACCCCATCATCCCTGTAGAGACGAGCGGGTGGGGGCCACATCCAAACCGGGGGGACCCTGCGTGCGGGGCACGGGATCGGATGATGCGGACGGTTTAACGTCTTGCCGGACGAAATACAGTTTAACGTCGTGTGTTGAGGACGAAGCGGACGGTTTAACGTCTTGCCGGACGAAGTACAGTTTAACGTCGTGTGTTGAAGACGAAGATGCTTGGCAGTTTAACGTCTTGCAACGCGGACGATGTGGGCTAGGCAGTTTAACGTCATGCAGCTTGGACGCATGCAGTTTAACGTCGTGCAGGACGTATGCAGTTTAACGTCGTGCAGGACGTATGCAGTTTAACGTCGTGCAGGACGTTGAAGCCGCCGATAGGTTCATGTCACTTCGCGCAAGCCTAGGGGGGCCGCACGGGAAGACGACGCACGGTGCGGGCACCCGGGATGAGGTTCATCGGGCGCCACGCAGGCGGGTACCCAAAGGGGGTCAAAGGGGGCGACCCTGGCGGTTTGCGCGCAAAAGAGGAGCTTTGCGCGCAATACCGCGGGTCGGCGCGCAAATGGGCGGGCTGGCGCGTAATTGGGCCAGCTCTTTGCGCGCGGATGATCGAGATTGCGCGCACCGGGCTTCGGATAGCGCACGGGAGCAACAGCTCATTCTTTAATGAATGGCCACTTTGAAAATGGGGGGTGCGCGCAATCGGGCTGGATTGCGCGCACCCTGGGGCAATTGCGCGCAAGAGGCTTCTTTTGCGCGCAAATGCCTTTGAGTGAAGGGTTATTCAAGGGAAAGGAGCCAAAGGGATTCCGCGCGAAGGTGAACCCCGAGGCTTTCTTGCGCGAAAGAAAAGAGGTTACCTGAAGATCGGCATTGCGCGCGGAAGGGATGGATTGCGCGCACGAGAGACCTTTCGAATTCCGGCAAACTTTAAAACGCCGGGGGTCGCCTTATATTTATAGGCAACCCCGGGCGCGGAATGCTCATCGCGGGCGCGAAATCGGGCCCGGCGCGCAAGGGAGTCGCGCGGGCCACTGGCGCGCAAAATTGCGCGCCGGCCCGGCGCATTGCGCGCATCCCGGGAGGTTTGCGCGCGGCTCATCAACTTTGCGCGCGGATCTCCAAAATTCCGTGCAAGGCTTCCGGGCCCTCCGAAACATGCTTCCGACTCCAAATAGGACCTCGCTTTCCGCATCCGGAGCTTTGTTTGGGAACAACGGACTTTTCCGGGGTCTACAGGGTCCCCAAATGTCTTAGTCCCATGCCACTTCATCTCGCCTACCATTCTGGGATGACACCCTAAGAAGACTTTGGATGACCTTTTGAGATAGTTCCTCATGTTGCAAACATGGTTAGCAGTCGGGCCTCTTTTACCCTCATTTCAGTATAGCTTTACAAATACTATGTTTTGAACATGGTCGACATTTAACTTGTACTAGCATTCCAGCATCATTATGTTTTGAATTTTGGGTATTTTGATTCATGATTTTCATTTCCCTTTGTTCGGATTGATTCCAACACCCTTGGCTCTATCCATCTCGTGCACTAGCACACATTGTGGAAAGTGAGTTGGTATTCATGAGAGATCCTTTATCTTGTTGAAACCTTTCTCAACCTAAGTAATCTGGGTGGTTAGTAAACAGTAGTAGACCCCATGTATTCGATGATAATCCTACACTCTCATATAAAGTGAATAGTTGTGTGGTCATCCCTTATTGCTAACACAGGGCATGACACATGTGATCTTAGGGATTGGTCATTGGTCATTTCATATACATGTTAATATTTGATAATTGAAATGATAAAATAATGTGTCAATCCATATAATAAAAAACATACAAGCAAGAAAGTATGTTTCAGAAGTTTGTAAAAACATGGCCCTTATGGATCTTCCCCTTAGATGGAGCACTTCAGCTCCTCCACCCTCTAGAATGTGGAATCCAAAGCTTATAATTTTCATCTATGTTACCTTCCTTCATAAATATACTTGTAAAAAATATCATTCACCCTAATTTGTGCCCTTCCCTCTCAATACTTATATCGGCTACTTGGCACGATGCTTGCCTTATCTTCTCTTGGGTTTCCGCTAGTTGATCCCTTAGTTGCACGATGAGATTTGTTTGGGTAGCAGTGAAGTAGAAAGTCTCATATGGATGTTACTCTAGGAATTGGATCTCTTTCTCTTATGCCTAAAGATTTTGAGTGTTGATGGACTTCTATTGATTCCAGTCAACATCCATATGGTGACTGGTTTCCCACATTTTCACAACGAAGTAGTCATAGATCATATGTGGACCTCATGTGTCAGCCCATCCACCAAAAAAATCACATATCCAATGGTGAATTTATCCTATTTGGTTTATCCACTATGAATCTAAAGTTTTTTTAGGGAAGCGTTTGATTAAATTACAAGATCTGTGTTGGGAGGCCCAACTTTCCTTGACTACATCAAAATCAGACTCATCCAGTGCCACCAAATCTGTCGATTCATACTCTTAAAATATGGATAGGATTTCAGTAGTAGAATCATCCTATGTCCTCATGTCTAATGGTTTTGGTTCCATATCATCAGTTTGATCCCCATCACTTGATCCTATCTCGATAAGGTTGTCCCTATCAACTCTGGGTTCTGCCTCGCCGGTGACATCACCCGTGATCACAGTTGATTGCTCATTGGAAAACATGGCCTGATTAAATCAGATACTTATCCTCATATAGACTAGTTCCCCTATTAGAAAAATATACTTGGTAACTCTAACCATTATTATGATCCGAGAACCTTCTATCCCCAGGACTATTCAAACATAGATCATATTAGTCAATCTGGTCAAATAAGAAACAAGTGTGACTCTATAAAGAAGGAAAATTAAAAAGGTCGAGTGATGGTTTCTCATGCCCTCAGGTAGTCATTTTTGGGATACCAAGGCATGGTCCCCTATATATGATGGAGGGATCTGAGGTATCTAGGTAGGTTGTTCCATCTTCTTCAACTCCAGCTGGTCTACTAGCTTCTCCTACTTTGGGTACAAACCTTGCAACTTGCCTCTCTATATTGGTAGCATCTTCAACCCCAATAGAGGGGGTTTCCGGTACAGGTTTCTCTTATGTGGAACAAATGTTAGTCTAGAATCTAGATAAATCAAGAGAGGGAAGAAAACATAGGGAAGTGTGTTAACACTTAGAGGGTTTCAGCAAACCTTTCCAAGGAAGTGCCCTCCGAGGCAACTATCTCACCTTCCTCTAGAGAGGATTCCCTTGAATTTTATTCATCATCATCATCCCAGAGGTTATATTCATTTAATTAAACCCCCCATGATCCATCCGATTTGTTAGACAATGGAAAGTGTTCTTACAACTAAGCTTCCAATAGTATCGTGGGATAACTCATGTCTACTATCACCCACACTCGATTTTTCATTGGATGAACAATGCCTTGGGAATGAACTACTTCCTATAATTATGTTACGAATCACTGCCCCTCTACATGTGGTGTGTTAAAGTTTCCTTTAGAAAATATGATTCCTTTCAACTACATCCCATACATGTTTATATTACCCCATAGGTTATCGGTATTGAGGAATTATCTGCAGGTATCATAGGCTATCTGTGCCTCGGGATAGACAATTTCATAAGGAAGAAACACATGGAATATTTTATTCCTAGGCGCCTAGGTGGATGTCCTGTGAAAATCACTAGATGGATACCCTTTCTCTCAGGTTTACTTGGCTGGGACCACTTGATCTGGTACTACTGATCCTCTCCCTTCAACTCTGGTCAGTGCTGGTCCATGGACCGCCACCCTTGCAACTACAGCCACTTCATCATGATTTTTTTTCTTCACCGCCCCTATAATGCTCCATTACTACCACTCAACCATGACCTTGAGGTGGAGGGGTGTTGACGCTCCTTTCGTCACAGAATCTAAAGATCGGAAAAGGGAATATCCGAGGTCAAAGTGATTCATCCTTTGAAGAAAACATCAAAAATCAACAAAGGCAGGAAGAAAGGATCAACAGAAACTTCACCGCGCAAGTTATCTAACCGTCGCGCAAGTGTACTTGCGCGGCGACCTTGGTCGCGCAAGTGACTTGCGCGACCTAAGTGGTAACCTCCCGGTAACCGCCCGGGGTCTTCTCCTGCCTATAAATAGACCCTATGGGCCCCCCATTCGAGAGGATCTTTTTTCAGAAACTCGAATTAAAGCTCCCGACGCCCAAGTCTCTTCTCAAAGCTTCAGGAACACTTCTAAGGTAATTTCTTACCTAGAACGGAAGATTTAAAGAGAAGAAGGAAGGCCTAAGTGTTGAAACTCATCAACACTTGCGCGCCGCCTTATTCCTTCAATAGAACTTGCGCGTCCCTTTTTTGGATGAACCTCAAGAGGATTCTAAAGGGATTTATAAAGAGTCGCTCAAATATTCTAATGGTATTTGAGAATCGCGCAAGTACCCCTCATGTCGCGCATGTATACTTGTGTGACCAATACTTGCGCGCCGCCGCAATACTTGCGCGCCTTTCAAGACTTGCGCGCCCCTACCTTTTTGGGTGCCTATCTTGCCCATTTTTTTCCTCTTAAGCCATCACACCTTTCTTTTTCAAGATTCAGTCTTCAAGACACTCTTTAAAGCCATTTATGGCATGATTTCTTGATTTGACTTCCTTATCTGAAAGGAATTCTATGGAATATCTCTCAAAGTCTAGTGATTTAAATATCCTTATGTGACTAAATATGGAGAGTTCATTCATTCAACCTCATCTTTTAAGAGGAGAGAATCCTAACCTGGGTCTCCTTTTCAGGAATAATCCCCAGTTTTAAATCCTTTGATCTGGGCATCTTCCTCAGGAGTAAGCCCCAATCTCAAACATGGGAATCCTTCATAGGAGTAAGCCCCAATCTCAAATGTGGGCATCCTTCTTAGGAGTAATCCCCAATCTCAAACATGGGAATCCTTCTTAGGAGTAAGCCCCAATCTCAAATGTGGGCATCCTCTTCAGGAGTAAGCCCCAATCTCAAATATGGGCATTCTCCTCAAGAGTAAGCCCCAATCTCAAATGTGGGCATCCTCTTCAGGAGTAAGCCCCAATCTCAAATATGGGCATCCTCCTCAGGAGTAAGCCCCAAAACTTAATCCCTAACCTGGGTCTCCTTTTCAGTAATAAGACTCAGTCATAATCTTGGGCTTCCTTTTCAGGAGTAAGCCCCAACCTCAAATATGGGCATCCTCCTCAGGAGTAAGCCCCAAACCTTAATCCCTAACCTGGGTCTCCTTTTCATGAATAAGACTCAGTCATAATCTTGGGATTCCTTTTCAGGAGTAAGCCCCAAGTCCCCTAACCTGGGTCTCCTTTTCAGGAATAAGACTCAGTCATAATCTTGGGCTTCCTTTTCAGGAATAAGCCCCAAGTCCCCTAACCTGGGCCTCCTTTTCAGGAATAAGTCTCAGTCATAATTTTGGGCATCCTTATTAGGAGTAAAACCCAATCATAAGTCCCCTGCTAATTTGGGCATCCTCCTTAGAAGTAAGCCCCATGATTAGAGTATTCAAATCTCCATAAACCACATATACCTTTATGGACCATGTTCCTGGATTTTCTCCCTAAAAGTAAATCCTAAAACTTCATCTATCTGGGCAGTCATACATACATAATCCCCAAACAAATTCTTATGATTGCATCTTTCATGGCACAATTGTCTAATTTTTACCAATACCTCTTGTTTCTCACACCGAGCATGACTCACGTGAGCTTAGAGTGTAAAAGTAATTATGACATTCTTCTTTGAGCCATCAATCATAAACATCATACTCCATTTCTCGAACTACGTGGGTTCTGATTCCTTTTCCAAAACAAAGGATACGTAGGTAGCCCATTTATGGGTTTGATCCCAACTTTGAAATAATCCATGTCTTTCTGAATGACGATAAACTTCAAGTGCCTCACTGAGTGGCTTTAAAACCAGCCCGGTCATCATAATGACCAAGAGACTTTTATAAATGTTTCGAAGGATACAATTGACCAAGAATCTCTAAATAGATACAGATGATTCTCTATTGATGAAGAACCTCGAATACATATAAAAGATTCTCTAAATTTCTTGCATATTTAATCATTGATTGTTAAAACTTAAGGAAAGATCATTTTATACTTGGTAATGTAATAAGGATTCACGAACATAACTTAAATCTATAAAGAGAGTCCCGGAGTAGACAATAATTCCCCTCAAAAAGGTGTGATGAGTCCGACCTCCCATCCTCTCGACCAATGAAAATTCCTAAGCCTCATTAGTCCACAAACTAATGATCGCCTACCTTTGGAAATTAGGTCCAAACGGAAGTGGAATCATTGGATGTTTCCGGTTCTACGAACAAACCCGTTAGAAACCGATCGGAACGTTTGAATCTCCCGTCCAGGAGGTCATCCCCGAAATCCGTGCGAAACAAAAATGGTGAACCCGACGTGAATCCTTAACCAAGTTAAAATGATGTTATTCTTATTTGTTAGGCCCCTTGGGCCAACAAATCAATCATTGACATGTGCTCATCCAAAAGATGCAGTGGCCAGATTCATCTTGATTATGTCTGTTATATGGAACAGACACTCTTTTCTCAAGATCTTCTACAAAATGGCTTTCCTTAAATTCACCCCTGTGAATACTGCTGCTGTGAACACCTCTAATGTGAGGTCTGCTGCTGTGAAAACCAATGCTGCTACTCCTGCAGGAACGTCGTCCACTCTGAGGATGACATCACCAACTCAGCGTCTTCAACGCTGGGTTTCTAATGCACTGGTTAAGGAGTACCGTCGCAAAGGTACTATCCCAACTCTGGAGGCCGCTCGTCAAGCCCTCCAAGTTAACAACTCTACCTCGTCGTCCAGACAACGGCGGCCAGCGATCAAGAAGCAGGCGGTGCTGACTACCGTCTCCAACCGTTTCGGGTCGTTATCCCCGGAATGCAATTTCCATTCATTACCTTACTCTGAGGAAGTGAATAAGCAGGTCCCGCAGGGCCTTAATTCAAAAACACAGGAGTCCTTCTCGAGGGCTCCCATCAACAATCACTGCCAGACTCGTGCGGTAGTGCGCCCTCAACATGATGAGGGTACCGACTCCAGGCATTCAGCTCAGGTTCCTCGAACCCGAGTAGGCAAGATGAACCGCCAGAGACGGAATCCGGTTAACAATAGGCAGGTTGTCATCCCTGCCATCTCTGGAGAAGTCCACCAACCTAACTTGGTGGAAAATAACGAGCAGGCACAATCACCTGTCCGTTTTAATTCCGCTGTCCAGCAGACTCGTCTGGCAGCATTACGCCAATCCCGCCAGGCAATTCCGGCGGAGTACTATAGGCAGGAACATGCACCTACTTATACATCACCAGTTAGTCAGCAGGCTCGTCTGACTACATATGATGGATCTCGTCAACCGCGTTTGGCGAAGTGTAATCAGCAGGCACATACACCTGCTAATACTAATCAAGCCTACCAACAGTCTCGCTTGGTAGCATCGGGAGAAGTCAGTCGGAAAGTCCCGACGACAAATAGGAGGCAGACTCAACTCTCTGCCTCCACACTTGAGTACTGTCAGGAATCACTGACAGGAAAAGGAGGACAGGAGCAGGCACATACACCTACTCCAAGCCCGGAATGGACGTATATCCCCGTTTCGGCGGCTGAAGTCACCAAACATATTTTGTCAATGGTGAAAGAGCAGAAACAAATTCCTGCTCATATTCTGGATGCTTGCCAAGATATCATAACAGCTTCAGCATCATCACAGGGACAGACACATAAATCTATCCCTAGCAGTGGAGTGACACATCAACGATTCACTCCGGAATAGACACACACATCTGTTCCAGTCCAAGAGGGTTATGGGGCATACTCCCCCATATCATACGGACAACCAAGTCAGGCACATACACCTGATTTGAGTGGAGATCGTCAGCCTAACCTGACCATCTTTCCTGATCAGGCACATACACCTGCTCAGAGCAATCACTTTCATCATCAAGTGGTTTCTAAAGCGAGTAAGAAGGCATCTAAGAAAGAGATCTTCCCAGCACAGTCAGGAGATCAAAGGCCAATCTGTAACCAAGCCTTGCTCGATGCTGGAGTTCTTGAAGCCCTCAAACATTTATCTGTCGGAATTCAAGATTCTACTCCCTCAGTTCCCAATAACGGGAACATTAATTCTGAAGGTCTTCAACAGACACTTCCTCATGAAGACTTGCTTCATGAAAGTTCGGTCAATCTTGAAGTTTCTTCTTCAGATGAGAGCCATAGGAACCCTCTGTGTGGTCAGAAGACCAAGGAGCAAGAGATTTCATCTTTTGCTGTAACCCATCATGACGGTCCTCCTCATGGTGATGAACTTCGCTGCGAAAGTCCTCTCCGCAGTAGTGATTCACGTTGTCTCGAAAATTCTTCAGAAGGCAATGTAGTGACGAGAAATCCCTCCTATCTCGAGGCACTTGAAAACGTAAAACCAGTCATGTTTGATGCTTTACTATCGGCAGGTGAAACTCTTTCTCCATCAGAAGATAGCCTGGGGTTCAGGTTATTCTCCGAACCATCCCTGGGTCATTCATCTTCTAGCATGAATAGTGATCTCTCTACCAATCTTGTTGAATCCGATGAAGCAACAAGGAAACACCAACTCTGGTCCAAACAGGTAGAAGAATCTTCATTTAATGATAAAGAAGAAATGCTGAACATGAGGAAAAAACTGGCAAAAGGTGAAGTACCAGTCATGTTTTGGACTTTGGTTGACTCCCAGTACGACATTCCAAAGATGTTGACGGATGATGGAATCCATGATATTCGTCTCAACATATGGAAGAATCTTTGTCAATTGAAGAAGAAAGTATTATCTTATGGTGATTATGAAAATCATATTAAGATAATAGAAGGGTTACAACGCCAGATTGATTTGGCATCTCTATCAGTCTCTCGATATCCGAAGGCTGAAAAGCAACAGAGAATCCTTCAACGTTCATGCCTTGGCGCACTAAGAAAATTGCGTCAGTTAATTGCCAATGCTCCATCTGATGTTCATATAAGAGGATGGGGTGTTCATGGAGTACTACATTTCACAGTGCTTTCCGTTCAGCAAAGCCCGCCGAAAATGGTCTTATGCAATGTTATTGCCCATGGCCGGCCACAGTCAATGGGCTTTGTTCATAATCAAAAGCTTTCTCAAGAACAGGCTTCAACTAGTTCCTCTCAAAATCAAGTATATAGAGAACAAGTTGTTGAATTGTTCCTACATCAAGCACGTGAGAATATTGCACAAGCCTCTCTTCTGGAGAAAACACGTCATCAAATGACCGAAGTTTCGAAAATCATCCAACGGTCTGTTGAACCAGGTGATAAAAGTGGATATAGGTTAATGCATCCAGCTAATTTCTGAACTAAGATTCGAAAGATCAAGAGAGATTTTAAGAAGATCTCAGACATAGCATGTCAAGAGACACCCCAGCTTGTCAGACTGGGGACTTCTCTAACCCAACCCTCAGAGTTAACAAATGAGATTCGAGGAGTTGAGCGGAAGCAGCAAGAACATCCCCAGTCCACCGGACTGGGGACTTTTTCAAATCCTCAATCCCTCCCTCAAAGAAAGTCAGTATTCTCTCGATTAGGGAATAAGCCTCAAGAGGAACGAAGAGCGAAGCTATCAGGAGATTCTCTCCAAGTGATGGTTCTCCAAGAAGTTCCTGAGGGATCAAGTCAACGGAATGCCATGTCTCATCATGGACATGGAAGAAGACAATATCACAGAAATGCTGATAGAAAGGATTCCATGCAATATGCATCCATTAATGTCATCAATGTCGTTGCTGCTGATTCACCAGATGAGGCTCAATCAGAGGGATCAGACGAAGAGGTTCCTGCTCAAGAAGTTGCGCACACAGACCTAAATGAAGAAGGTGTGCGCACACGTAATCAAAGGCTTACCCAAAATCTGGATATTCCTTCAAGTAACCTACTTCCCCCTCTCTGAAAAGGATCCAATAAGGGGAAAGGAAATAATCAGGTTACTTCTCACCCTTCCTCTGAAGGAGGTCAATCGCTCTCATTAGAGAAAAGGTTTGCACAACAGGAGGAAGAAATGAAAGAATTAAGAAGGTTGAATGCAGAACTACTTCAGAGTAGTCTTCTTCTTAAGAATGCTGAAGTCTGATAGCCAAAGGAATTTGTTGTAACTACTGAGATGGATCAGGAATATCCTCCTTTATCAGTACACCCTCAGAGGTCTAATCCTATGGGTCAAACGCAACAACGGTTGGCAGCACTACCATTAGTTGCAGCACCAACCACCACGTCTGTCCAAGCTCCATTCATTGCACCTACCCAAAACCAAGTTCAACCTGATGTTTCTTAAAAGTTAATAACTACTATTGAGTCCTTAACAGCTCGGTTAGAAACTATGGAAGGGAAACGGGCGCAAGTTCAACCTGAAAAGAAAGTTTACCCTGAATGGGTAGATTCAATTTCTCCTCCATCTAGTTTTGGAAACCCTGTTTTCCCTACTTTCAATGGATTAGGCGACCCTGAACAACATTTGACGCATTACGTGTCTTGTTGTGATCTTATGATGGGAACTCCAGAGCAGCAAGAAGCAGTGAAACTCAGATGCTTCGTGTGAACCTTGCAAGGACCAGCTTTTGTCTGGTATACAAGCTTGCAATCCCGATCAGTCATCGGATGGGAGGATCTTCGTCAAAAATTCCTTCTTCAGTTTAGCTCAACTTTGCCAAAAACGACAGTTTTCGATCTTACAAACTGCAAGCAAAGGGAAAATGAAAGAGTCTCTGATTTCATTGCTCGTTGGAAGGGATTAACGTATTCCTTGAGTTTAGCACTCCCTCAGGAGGAATTGTTGCCAATCTGTGTGGCAAATTTACGTGATGAATTACGCACGCCATTGATCCCTGTGAAATACACCGGAGGGTTTCGAGACCTTACTTCAATCGCTCAACAAATTGAAGATTCCCTTATACAGGCTAAGGTTAAATCTCGTATAATTCCATCAGCTCCAGGAAGAAGAATGGGTAAAGCAGAAACTGCTACAGTTATGCTTAAACAAGCACCTGTACCTATATCTACTTCAAAACCTTCATCTTCTCGAAGGACTCTACCTCCTGAACGCCAACAACAAAGGCCGTTTCGTCCAAATGATCAAAGAGATCAACGACGAAAACAATTTGAGGATATGAAGAGTAAAACATACTCTTTCCTAAATGAGCAAGTTCCTGGTTACTTCATTGCAGCTCTGGAAAATAATTTGGTTCAATTACTAGTGACCAAGAGGCCAAACAAGGAAGGAAATGAAGACCGTCCCAATTATTGTCCTTTTCATCAAATGTTGGGCCATCCCATCCAGGAGTGTTTTGTCTTTAAATACCTCCTACAAAAGATGGTTGACTTGGGACAAGTCAAATTGAAGGGTTCTTCAGCTCATGTAGCGTGTATTACCGCTACAGATCCAGAGGAAGGAGGCGAGTGGCAGGAAGTCAAAAGCAAAACTGCAAAAAAATATGATGATTGGATGGTCAGAAAGACAATCAATCTGACCCATTCCATTTTGCGAACACAATTGAAGAAGTCAATTGTGTCTCCTACAAAAGCTGCAGTAAAGCCTCCATCAAAAGACAAATCCTCAAAAGGGTAGCGCAATTCAAAGAAGAAAGAGGAATCAGGAGAAGATGAGTATGTAGCAAAGCCTAAATTGTCTTTGACTCTAGAAGATTTCATGCCATCTACTTCAAAGCCACGGGCACCGCCCCATCAAACGGAACAACCTAAACAGGCTAATCAGGCAGAGTCTTTATCAGACGAAGAGTTAATCTTTGGTTCTGTTTAATCTCAATGGATGGAGAACTCATCACGACTCCAACCAATGCCAGATTTCTGAAGAAGTATTTTGTATAAACACAAAATATTGTTCCCAGAGCCAAAACAGTCACATTGGTTCATATTATGTCCTACATGACACTAAACTGTAATATGTCCTACATGACACTAAACTGTATTTTGTCCTAGATGACATTAAACAATATTTTGTCCGAGATGACATTAAACTATATTATGTCCTATCTACATGACATTAAACTGTACAGAAGTTCCTTATTTGTCCGAGATGACATTAAACTATATTTTGTCCGAGATGACATTAAACTATATTATGTCCTATCTACATGACATTAAACTGTGTGGCACTTCCAACGTCCAGCATGACGATAAACTGTAAAAAAGTCCCCAGAACTGATATCCTCGTATTGGTTCACCTTAGTCCTAGCTACATGACTTTAAACTGTACAGCACCAGTTCGTCCTTGCTATATGACGTTAAAACTATACAGCAATGGTCCAATATGACTTTAAACTGCAAACTTCGTCCCACATGACATTAAACTGTGAAAAAGTTTCATGAACCATCCAGCATGACCTTAAACTGCATCATCCCTGGTCCATGTATATGACCATAAAATATTTGCAAATCCCTTATGTCCAGCAAGACGTTAAACTGTGACGTCCTAAACTACATGACGTTAAACTGTATAAAAGTCCATCACGTCCGAAAAGATGTTAAACTATATAATCATCAAAGGTCCAGCATGACATTAAACCGCACCATCCATGGTCAATGAATATGACCTTAAACTATTCTCACTTTCGTCCAATATGACGTTAAACTGTATTGTCCCCATCGTCCTAACTACATGACGCTAAACTGTACAGAAAGTCCTTAATATGTCCTACATGACATTAAACTGTTATTTTGTCCCTGCTACATGACACTAAACTGTGCAGCACCAATAGTCCTAACTGCAAGACTTTAAATTGCATAGTCCCTTTTTTATGTCCTACATGACATTAAACTGTGCATCGTTAAGGTTGTTATTACCTCTTGTTTCTCACACCGAGTATGACTCACGTGAGCTTAGAGAAAACCTCAACCATAACACTCTCTTTGGGCCCCTAACCATGTGTAAGTCCCAACAACATTTTAATTAGATCGTTGTCACCAAGAACAACTAGATCATTAATTCATCTTTAATTGAACTACACAGACTTTGATCCTTGCCCTCCAGGCTGGGTATGTAGGCAACCTCCCAGGGTTCAATCCCAAAAACAATCTCTTCACATCGGTTCACCACCATCTCATATGATGTTGATTCGTGAAACCGCCCCTGGAATCAATATCTTTACATTGATTCACTTTCGTCCTTGTTATATGACGTTAAACTATACAACACTTTTGTCCGGTACGACAATAAACTACAATATTCTTTGATTTCCTCATTTGAGAAGGAACCATTATTGACATTTATTTTTTCAATCATGTTTCATTTCAAAAGACTACGTGCATACATGGTAATGCCTAAACTTTTTATCTTAGGTTAAACCATCATTGAACTAAAGTCCCATTTCACCCTTCACATATCCGAACCAAATTTGTACAAAGGGTAGTTCTAGAACTACGTGGACTTGATTCCCATCCTTATGGGATACGTAGGAACATTCGAGTGTCCCTCGAATCCAGTCCCAAGTATTTTGGGCCTAACCCCAAATTTCACTTTCAGTCCCTTGGCTGAAAAGTCCTCGTGAAAACACACACTGTGTATTCATTATTATGGTCCGAATTCTATGACCCTAAACTAAGATTTCTCATACTTTCGTCCTGTACGACGTTAAACTACATTTCAAGAACTACGTATGGCGTGATTATCATTCTTATGAGATACGTAGTGAAGTCCAAAATTTCAATTCAGGACCCAGCCACAACATGATTATGGTTTTCATTGACCTATGTATCTCTATATACATTGGACAATACCCATCTTTATGTGTTATAATCCTAACCTTAAATATTTTCAGATCTTCATAACCCTTTTCATGACTTCTAATCACAAAAATGTCAAACTTCTGAGAATTCTTTTTCCTGACTATGCAGCACGTGCCCATAGGTGGCCTTGCATAAACAGTCTACATAACAGACTTGTCAGCCGAAAGATGCTATTAATTTGACCATGCAGCCAATTCCCTTAGGTGGCCCTGCATATTTCAACCCCCTAACGGGTTTTGTTAAATAATAGTAACTTCATTCTTGGGAAGAATGCCTCTTTTGTCCTTATTTGTCTTAAACGACAGTATGTAGGGATCCGCAAAAAATAGCCATCCTTAACATATTTGTCCCATATCCTTTTTCATGATCTGAAAGTATTCAAGTCTATGGTTTATTCTTCTTCCCTACGTTTGGGTCAGACCTTCGTAGGAGTGATGTTCATCCAGTTCTTCGATATTCTTGTTTGGAAATATCTTTTCCATATTCAAGTACCTCTTTCCATACAACAAACTCTATACTTTAGAAAATTTGAATCTCCATAAACTTTCACTGGCTTTTAGCACTAGGAAAGTAAATTTCTAGGAGTTCTTTTGCCTGACTATGCAGCACGTGCCCATAGGTGGCCTTGCATAAACAGTCCACATAACAGACTTGTCAGCCGAAAGATGCTATTTATTTAACCATGCAGCCAATGCCCTTAGGTGGCCCTGCATATTTCAACCCCCTAACGGGTTTTGTTAAATAATAGTAACTTCATTCTTGTAAACTACTTCTTCTAATGCCTTTTTAGCTCTTTTTCATATCATTCCTCAGATTCAAATATTCTTAAGCCATGGTTTACATTTTTTCTCTCATACTTGAGTATGGTAATATGTTTTCAGATAAATTGTCAAAGAATTGAATCAATTTTAATCCATTTCGGTCAAAGCTATTTCGACCTTAAACATTAGCCCCTTTATGTCCAGCATGAATGACTTTAAACTGCCCACAAAAGACAAAGGAAATCTGAATAAAAGTCAAGTTCCAGCTCACTAAATATACATTTTTTTGTATGATTTAGGTAATATTGAGCAATTAAGAGATTCAAAGTTTGTAGGATTATTTGTAATAATCCTAGTAAAAATCAAACTATGCTTACTAGGCCCATTGGCTTATGTAAATTTGAAGCAGGTAATGAAATAATGCAGGTACAAATGATTGAAGCCAAAAGTGTTTTTCATTGATACACAGGCGATAGAAAGACATCCACAGACTGGAGTCTCTTCTCTTTTTCAAGAATTATAGAAGATTGTCAACATAAGTCTTCATTTGATGTATAGCATCCTTAGCCTTATCAGCAGTTACTTGAATCTCGTGCACTTGACCAGCTTCACTCTTTTCAGCTTGCTGAAGTGCCTTCTTAGCATCTGCGATGGCTTTCATGCCATTCATATGAGTTTCATCCAATGATTTATTAAGCTGATCAAGTTCCCCAGTAACAGCATCTAACTGTTGCTGGAGTTGCACCTGCTGGACGACCTTTTCTTTGATTTTTTGCTTCAGATCCTTCATCTTGGAAGCATAATCAGCTTCATCTTGGGATATCGCAGCCTCAAATTCGCCTATGTTGACTGACAATTTCACTCTGGTCAAATCTTCGCGACTTGTCTGCACTTTCTCCCTCCTGAAAATGATCTGTTTCACTGCAGCATGGATCTTTTCATACCCAAAACCACCAAGTCCCAATATAACAAATTGGGATGACAATCGTGAAATTTTTGATGGTAGCTCTTCTAAAGGCACCCCAGATATGATGTTCCATATGTTGTTCCATGCCTTACGTCGTGAAAAGCTAAATGCTTTAAGCATCTTTGGATCTGATTCAATATCATCGTCAGAAGGGGGTATGTAATCTGGAATTAGCGCGCTTAAGGAAGTGCCTTGTCCTGCTCTTTCCCCCCTGACTTGTGCTTCTTCACTTTCAATTCCCGTTGGGGCTGAGGCTGAGGCCTCACCTCCGGATCTAGTCATTGCAGTTGATGGTCCTGTATGATTAATTGAAAGGTTTAGTCAGCTTCAAAGGATAACAAAAGAATAGATTGTCTTGCGAATAAAGTACAATCACAAATATTGTTATCCCTTACCCAAGGATGGTTCAACAACCTGAGAAGACTTTTCCCCATCTTTCCCAGTTTCAACAGGATTTTCAAGATGGGTCTCAGGAGGGTTTATTGGATTTAGCTCTACTTGAGCTAATGTTTCTGTAATGATAGGGTTGACATCAGTGTCCACACCCTCTTCGGGCATTGGCAGTTCAGCAGCTTCTACGGAAGAAACTGCATATTATTTTCCATCATGGTTAGAAGTATATTTTTTAAAGAAAAATTTGGGCGAAGGGTAGCACTCATGCCCAAGGTCTTCTAAATCACATGAAAACTTAGCATGATCATAAAATTCTTCAAAAGTCATTCCTTGATTCATCATTTCATCCAATGATACTTCAGAATCTTGATTAGTCTCACCAGAGGGAGCATTTGCTACATCTTCTTGCCGACTTATGTCCTGCAACCCATGACCCTGGACAGCATCTTCAATAGTAGGAGGGATACTGGGAATGGATGCTAGCTCTTCTCCAGGAGCAACCAAGTCAGCTTGTGTCTGTGATTGTTCTACAGCACCCTCCAAGGCCTTTGAAGAAGGATCAGTCCCTTCCCTCAAGGGAGAAATTGAAGAATCCCCTGCAATCCTTAGAAATATGAGTAACCATATGATTATGGGTATAAACTCATGATTGTTCGAAGGACTTACCGCTGCTAATGAAACGTTTAGCTATGGATTCCCTCCTTCGTTGCCTTTGATTCTTTTGTTTTTTTGGAGTATCAGTGGTCTCCCTTATAGGCACTTGGATTGGCGAATGGAAGGTTGTGTCCAGTGCCTCATTCATGGCCTGCTGGCCTAGAGATATCTCGCCTGGTTCGCGAGGAGAATCAGCAGCAGCCCCGATAGCAGTACCACCAGGGCTATACTGTGGCGAAGGAACCCCAGTTCCTTTCTTTGCAAGCTGCGAGATGAAGAAAATAACTTCCTTAAGTAACAAAGCTTCAACTGAAATCAAGTTGCAAAGAAAATAAGGAAAGAAAACTTACATCTTCAGGAGCCACGTACTCTTTCCATTCCTCATCTCCAGAACCACCAGCCCCCTCAGTGGCGCCACGATCAATCATTTCTTTCACCCGCCTGGTGATAGGAACCGAGTCATCAGTGGCATATATGGGCATTTCCAGCTCTCTGATGTAAGCTCGCACTTCATTGGGGTTATCTTTGTATTGAAGATTTTTAGAATCTACAAGATTTCCTATTCCAGGAAGTTGTAGGCCCTCACACAAATCCAGCCAGGCGGTCTCAGTACCACAGTATAAGCTCTGCCATAGCTGAACAGCCTCTGGTCTTTGATATAAAGGCTGTGAGGAAGGTCCTACAATTTTTGATTTTAATTTCTTCCCAGCTCCTGAAACTACAGATAGAGAATAAGAAAGTAAGAATTATTACTTTATAAAGTAGCAGTGATTGAAATTACTACAATGAAATAACTCACCAGGAGTTGATGGAGTGGGTCTTTTAATTCTGGCCGGAGGATTATATCGGGCACGAAACCGCTTTGCTGCCGGTTGTGCCTCATCGTGATAATCTGATTAATCAGTTCGAGAAGAGGAGTCTGTTGAACCTATTTCAGGTGGAGAAGTGTCACCTTCATGAGGAATGGTTTCTTTCTCTACAGTTCTCTTCCTCTTTCCCACTTGATATACTGGGTGATTCACTATCCCTTTGGGGTATGATGCTATCCAGTGTTCAGCATAAAATGTAGTCAGATTATGTGCTGCTTTTTCAACTGGTAGATCAAATACTGCCCCAGTCTTCTCTCTTGATGTCATCAACCATAGTTGTCGAGCAACCATCGGATGTTGCTCTAACCTGACATGTACCGGAGGGGATACAAAAATCTGTTGCAAACATTTGAATTGGAGTGCAAATCTATATGGAGCATAGGCCTCACATATGATTTCTCCATTAATCCTGGCTACTAACACGCCATCCCTGCAAGCTAGCATGTATGCCCTCAAATCCAAATGGGTTGTCCCATCATCAACAAACCGCCCGGATGGCGGAATTCCATAAGGAAAGAAGTTGAATTCCTTAAACATGCTCAGTCTTACTTTCATGTCATAACCATTAACATCTAATGGAGCAATTCCAGAGAATGCTTGCACTGACGGTCTGAAAGAGATTCCAGGAATTTGTAATCCATTCTATACATTGTAAGTCCTTATGTGAGTGGCGATCCATCCCCACAAAACCTGGAATGGTCCCACTATTCTTAAAGGAGATTTACCCTGGAAGACGTGAAGTAAACTTCTGTGAATCTTTGCTAAAATGGGGGTAGCTAACCCAACCATTTTTCCCTCAGCCAACTATTCCGCAATGACGAAGGTCCCTGGCCTAACACCACCCTTCGAATCCCTGACCGGCAAGAGATAAACACTGAGCCACATTGCCAAGAAACCCGCCAGATGAGTTTTCTTTGGAATTCTTTGATTCACTTCATATCCCCACTTTTCAAACTCTCCTGCTTCTAGAGTTGGCCAGAATGTGCCAGGAGCTCCTCTCTTCTCAGGTTTTGGACAAGTGGTAGGACGTCTGGGCCTGGTATCCTCAGATTTCTTTTTCTTGGATCCTTTTTCTTTTGGCTCCATCCTTTTCTTCTCAGTAAGAAACACATTCATCCATTCTTCCGAATGAATATCTTTTCTAAAATGAGTTAATGAGGTCTCTGAGCTCTTGAGCCTGTGAAAGATTTTAAATAATTCTCGAGCTAAAGCAGGAGTCTTCTCTGAATCATTCCAAGTCACCTTGGGAGGAATGAATTCATCATACATATCGCCCAAGATTGGAGCTCCTAAAATCTTGTGGACATCCCACAAACTGATACCTACTTCTCCATGAGTCAAATGGAAAGAATTAGTCGCTGGGCTCCAGTGGCTGAGTATCTCTGGCACGAAGTTAGCATGTCTGTAAACATATGTTTGCCCAACCCAAATAGCCTCATATATTGCATCTCTCTTCAGGTCCTCGATAAACTCTGCGCAAGTCTGTCGCACCCAGTATGCCCACATCCAAGTTGGCTTCACACCTCCCCCAGGACGGAAATCCCAACTTTTCTTCCAGCCTTTGGATTGATCCATCTGAGCATTTCGGAAGATTGAAGGATGACAATGTGGTTGAAGCTCAGGTGTATGTTTTTTCAGATCTGGTGTGCAAGGGCTATGATGCATCACATAAGCCTTCTCCACTGTTCCAGCAGTTAGAAATACTCCTCCACCTGAGATATTTGCTGAAGCAAAATTGGTATAATTCTAAAACCACGAAAATGGAAGATAATTCTTTACTTCTGGAATAATGACTTCTTGTAGATGACCATAGCCATACAAAGGTAGATAAGTGCAGTGAGGAAAGTTTCGATGATATTTCTTCAGATACTTAGCCAAATCTGGAAGAGTACTATCTTTGACAGTATAGTAATCAGGGCCAATGATGTCCATCATATCATCTATCCACTTGCTAGCCAGTTCATCAATTAATCCAGGTCTAAGAGCCATTGAATCTGCACAGGAGTTGAATAAATTAAACTCTTAAATGGGTTTATTTTTTCATAAAATTTGTGAAAGAATTTGGAAAAAATGGCTAAAGGCATTAAGGCGCGCAAGTATGGAGATGTCGCGCAAATGATACATGTGTCGCGCAAGTTTTTGTCGCGCAAGTATTACCGCGCAATCCCTATTACCTTGAGAGTAGCGCGGCAGTGAGGAAACAGTGGAAAAAGAGACTTGAACGGCGAGGAAGACTTGCGTGGAGAGAGCTCAAGAACTTCGGGATCAGGTGTCATCCACGGCCAAAAGCGGTGTATTTATAGGACAGGAGGCCTATCTGCGCGCCGTACTCAGAGCGCTTAAGACCTGCGCGACGAAAACTTGCGCGTCGCCCTCTGTGCACTGAAGACTTGCGTGCCTCCCTTTTCCTTTGGAGGGATTCGATTTCCTCAGAGTCCAATCCTCTTTTCTCTCCGGATCCAACTCTGAGGGGGGACTTTTGTTGACGCTCCTTTCGTCACAGAATCTAAAGATCGGAAAAGGGAATATCCGAGGTCAAAGTGATTCATCCTTTGAAGAAAACATCAAAAATCAACAAAGGCAGGAAGAAAGGATCAACAGAAACTTCACCGCGTAAGTTATCTAACCGTCGCGCAAGTGTACTTGCGCGACGACCTTGGTTGCGCAAGTGACTTGCGCGGCCTAAGTGGTAACCTCCTGGTAACCGCCCGGGGTCTTCTCCTGCCTATAAATATACCCTGTGGGCCCCCCATTCGAGATGATCTTTTTTCAGAAACTCGAATTAAAGCTCTCGACGCCCAAGTCTCTTCTCAAAGCTTCCGGAACACTTCTAAGGTAATTTCTTACTTAGAACGGAAGATTTAAAGAGAAGAAGGAAGGCCTAAGTGTTGAAACTCATCAACACTTGCGCTCCGCCTTATTCCTTCAATAGAACTTGCGCGTCCCTTTTTTGGATGAACCTCAAGAGGATTCTAAAGGGATTTATAAAGAGTCGCTCAAATATTCTAATGGTATTTGAGAATCGCGCAAGTACCCCTCATGTCGCGCAAGTATACTTGCGTGACCAATACTTGCGCGCCGCCGCAATACTTGCGTGCCTTTCAAGACTTGCGCACCCCTACCTTTTTGGGTGCCTATCTTGCCCATTTTTTTTCCTCTTAATCCATCACACCTTTCTTTTTCAAGATTCAGTCTTCAAGACACTCTTCAAAGCCATTTATGGCATGATTTCTTGATTTGACTTCCTTATCTGAAAGGAATTCTATGGAATATCTCTCAAAGTCTAGTGATTTAAATATCCTTATCTGACTAAATATGGAGAGTTCATTCATTCAACCTCATCTTTTAAGAGGATAGAATCCTAACCTGGGTCTCCTTTTCAGGAATAATCCCCAGTTATAAATCCTTTGATCTGGGCATCTTCCTCAGGAGTAAGCCCCAATCTCAAACATGGGCATCCTTCTTAGGAGTAAGCCCCAATCTCAAATGTGGGCATCCTTCTTAGGAGTAAGCCCCAATCTCAAACATGGGCATCCTTCTTAGGAGTAAGCCCCAATCTCAAATGTGGGCATCCTCTTCAGGAGTAAGCCCCAATCTCAAATATGGGCATCCTCCTCAGGAGTAAGCCCCAAACCTTAATCCCTAACCTGGGTCTCCTTTTCAGGAATAAGACTCAGTCATAATCTTGGGCTTCCTTTTCAGGAGTAAGCCCCAACCTCAAATATGGGCATCCTCCTCAGGAGTAAGCCCCAAACCTTAATCCCTAACCTAGGTCTCCTTTTCAGGAATAAGACTCAGTCATAATCTTGGGCTTCCTTTTCAGGAGTAAGCCCCAAGTCCCCTAACCTGGGTCTCCTTTTCAGGAATAAGACTCAGTCATAATCTTGGGCTTCCTTTTCAGGAATAAGCCCCAAGTCCCCTAACCTAGGTCTCTTTTTCAGGAATAAGACTCAGTCATAATCTTGGGCTTCCTTTTCAGGAATAAGCCCCAAGTCCCCTAACCTGGGCCTCCTTTTCAGGAATAAGTCCCAGTCATAATTTTGGGCATCCTTCTTAGGAGTAAAACCCAATCATAAGTCCCCTCCTAATTTGGGCATCCTCCTTAGGAGTAAGCCCCAAGATTAGAGTATTCAAATCTCCATAAAGCACATATACCTTTATGGACCCTGTTCCTGGATTTTCTCCCTAAAAGTAAATCCTAAACCTTCATCTATCTGGGAAGTCATACATACATAATCCCCAAACAAATTCTTATGATTGCATCTTTCATGGCACAATTGTCTAATTTTTACCAATACCTCTTGTTTCTCACACCGAGCATGACTCACGTGAGCTTAGAGTGTAAAAGTAATTATGACATTCTTCTTTGAGCCATCAATCATAAACATCATACTCCATTTCTCGAACTACGTGGGTTCTGATTCCTTTTCCAAAACAAAGGATACGTAGGTAGCCCATTTATGGGTTCGATCCCAACTTTGAAATAATCCATGTCTTTCTGAATGACAATAACTTGAAGTGCCTCACTGAGTGGCTTTAAAACCATCCCGGTCATCATAATGACCAAGAGACTTTTATAAATGTTTCGAAGGATACCATTGACCAAGAATCTCTAAATAGATACAGATGATTCTCTATTGATGAAGAACCTCGAATACATATAAAAGATTCTCTAAATTTCTTGCATATTTAATCATTGATTGTTAAAACTTAAGGAAAGCTCATTTTATACTTGGTAATGTAATAAGGATTCACGAACATAACTTAAATCTATAAAGAGAGTCCCGGAGTAGACAATAATTCCCCTCAAAAAGGTGTGATGAGTCCAACCTCCCATCCTCTCGACCAATGCAAATTCCTAAGCCTCATTAGTCCACAAACTAATGAGCGCCTACCTTTGGAAAGTAGGTCCAAACGGATGTGGAATCATTGGATGTTTCCGGTTCTACGAACAAACCCGTTAGAAACCGATCGGAACGTTTGAATCTCCCGTCCAGGAGGTCATCCCCGAAATCCGTGCGAAACAAGGGGCCACTCCTTCACCATCTCAGAATTTATGTTGCTTCAACATTTTTCCTAGATAGGCAGCTTCCAAGCTCTGTGCGTACGCATGGACTACCATGAATGCAGTAGTGGATAGTGGTATCTCATTCTACCTATTTTTATCTTCATGTTTGTACATGATCCATAGCTACCTCATTATGCATGTCTATTCTCCATGATATATTCCTAGTTACACCCTTTGTTTCATCCTCTGCAGACACTGAAACTACCTCAAAAATCGGGGAGGGGTGTACGGTTTGCATATCGGCTCGCAGTCCACTCATGCCACCTACACTCAACCTCAAAACGCTTGATGATATGAACACCTCTCTACAATTCCTATGTAATGTCTCAGATTTGACATGTACAAATTTTCAAATATTATATGGATTAATTTCAATACCTGGTAATGAGACAACATACAATTCCAGGGACCAATGTTCTCGGAATAAATGTTTGAAAAATATTAAAATATTAAATAGCACGCACGCACAGTTTTCTTATAAGAGTGGTATATATTATAAAAAAATTCTCATATCATAAATCTGTGGGAACCGTTGAGTTTGGAATGGGGTTTCTACCCTATTTCTGACCTAAAATTGGTTGGCACATTCTGTTTGTGGAAATTTTATTACGAGCATAGAAATGAATAAAATTATTTGAATAAAATTATTTTAGTTCATTTAACAACACAGAGGATGTTTAGTATTTAAATAGAATATTATTTAATAATTCAAGGGTTATCCACATAAAACTATAATCCTATTTAGGGTCATTTGAGATAGATCTGTAGAATCCTTCCTGAAAAATGATAATAGAATCACAGATCGATGATCAACACATACAGATTTTAAACTATCTCTCCAATGAATGAAACACAACGTCATTATTCACCATATTTTGATCCAAATTGAAGTAATTAATTTAATTTTTATTTTATTTTCATTATTCTTTAATTCCACAACAAATGTGGAACAATCAATAAACAGATTGCCTCACGGATCGATCGTTATGTGAAATGGGTGCGATTTCGAGGTTTATTAGGAGATCTAATACATGTGATTAAAAATAATTTTGACTCATTTATTGTTCTAATGCTGAAAACCCAAGATCAACTTGAACATTTTTTGAGGTTCATCCCCCTTAGTTTGGTTTGTGATTTTCTCTCCAGATTCACCGTTCTTCTGTAATGCCCCGACCCCAGTTACCCAGAGTCAATGCATTATTACATATCATTGGCATGATCACAAAAGATCAAGTCTCGAATGACCGATTAGTTTAGCATCCTTGGAATCACTAGATACATTCATAAATGTTACATTACATTATAAAGTAAAAAACTACAATAATATAGTCTCCATGGTTCACACTCATATCCCCTTCAGACTATCCCTGCAGGTCAGTCATAAAATATTTCTTCACATCCTGGGAAAAATAAAACATAGAAAGGGGTGAGCTCAGATGCTCAGTAAGGATAACAACATATCAGAAACTTTCATAAATAAGCATAAACATTTAAGGCAATGTATAACTAAAACAAAATACTTTTAAACTTGAACTTCAGCATAATATGAAAAAAAATTAAATGAAATAATTCCATTTACTTATTCACATGGATATTCTACTAGTCGAATAATCACATGCAATATCAATAACCACTTTCATAATGATGGAATGCATAATGCCAGACTATCATAACCACGTGGCCAAGGCCTCGTGATAAGACTGCAAATTATATTTTGTCAAGGTCTCGTTCCAAGACGCTAGTTTGTCTCATGAGACCTACCAATTCATCGAGGAGCTATAGCAGGCTCCACCCGTCACTTACTAAGTCCAATGCATTCCTCATATGAACAGGATTAAACGTAACATAAAAATTTGTATTAAAACTAGCATACGAAATGTCAATACTTTATCCTAAAACCATGAATGGTATAAAAATAAAAAATCCACAGTCAAACATATCACAAAACCTACAATACAATATGGAAGATTTGTATCAACTTCAAAAAAGTTTAAAATCCATCAAAGTATGTTGACATAAATGAAAATGATTTGTAAAACTCATTGAGAGAAATATCTTTTTTTCATGAAAACATTTAAAAGTCACACAATTTAAAAAGGAATACATTTAAATAAATTTTTTAATAAAATTTTCCCATACCACTTTTAAACTTTTCACAGTAATTAACATTGTAAAGCATTCATGTCCATTTAAATAAATCCATAAAACCATTTTGAAAACATGGACATTAATGAGAATGGTTTAGAAAAATAAATCTTTAAAACATTTAAAATGACATTTTAGTAAAAATTACCTTAAAATAATCCCTTTGAAAACTATTTTATGAAACATGGACATGGATAATAAATATTTCCCATTAGATACTTATGTAAAAAAACATCGGATAATAAAAAGATTGTGAAATTAACCCTTACCAATTTGGTAACTTACGAAGCAGACACCCCATGAAAGAGGTATCATACAATGAATATGTAAATACAAATATATTATATTATATTACACAAATAATAAAATTATGGGAAGTATATACACCACACCAAAGGTAATAGTGGCAATATGGTACGAATCTCATTGGAATAAGGAGTGAGATGAAAACCCCTTACCTTGCACTTTCCTTTAATCAAGTGTACGTTTAACCTTCTGTATCAAGACTATAGTATGTTATTAAATTATACCAGAACCATATTAATATTTATGATATCATACATTATTCATTTATGACTTTATACTACCCATTTAATAAAAATTTCCATGTTATATTAATATTTCGGGTAATAATCGCTTTCTTTATCGTACGTGTTTTAACTTGTTACTCTTGATTGTATCACGTAGATCATGATTTAAATACTTACATAATATAAAAAATGATTTATGTATCATATATATTTAGAATATAAATATTTATAATAGTCATATATATGAAATGGAAAACACTGTTTATGGAGATGGTAGTTCGTACGTACACATAAATGCTATTTCCATTTTCATATAGTATTGAACGGAAGTAAGTGAATAATATATATCTAAGTACATAAATACTTATATATATAAATATATATATCTCAAGTAGCGTTATTATTTCATATATTACATATTTATTAGTAATATATATATTTTTATAATCGTCGATGAATGGTGAACTTGAAAATGAATCTCATCGTGTTGTGGAGACGGTAATCCGTACGTACGCACAAGTGACAATATCATTATTTTGATATTAAAATAATATATAATTGGATGTTGTATCATATATAAATAATAATTTTCATTTTATATTTATTATTTACTTGAATTACAATTCATTACCATACCCATCCAAATAATAATGTTTTGAATAACAATTGCACCACGATGTGGAGACGGTAGGTCGTACCCACGCATGTATGGTGACATGTCATTAAAAGGATGGATAGAATAATGAATATGTTTGTACCATATTTATAATAACATCACAGTATATATAATATACTTGATTTATAATTTTATAATTGAAATAACAAAGAAATAAGAAGTTGAAGAAGAAAGGAACTTGAAAGCGGGTGGTGAAAACACCACCTCTTCTTTGGGTTCTTCCTTTTGATTTGATCAAAAGGGCTCCATAGGATGGATTTATGATCCATATAAGGTCTCTATTTTTAATTGAGGATAGTGGAGAGAATATTTGGGCAGGTTTTGTCCGAACCAAAAGGCTTTTAAGGTATGAATAATTGGTTAGAAGTGGTGTCTTTTTGTAAAGGGGTGGAGGGGCTCTTTAGAAAAAACGTAAAGTATTAATTTATAATAAATTCATATTAGGTTTATAATGGATAAAAAGTGGATTATTAAAAGTATAAGGTGGGGATGAGTATAAATGCACTCAACCAATAGGTTTTAGAGAGGTTTGGGTCACTTTATTAACCTTATCGTTTAGTTTTAACCCTTAGTTAATTAGTTTGACATTTACCATGTCTCTTTGTATTTTTATATTATATAGTTAATAAAATTACTATAAACTTCCAAGATACCCCCAAGTGGTCCATTAATGTTACACCTATAATGATATAAGTCCTTTTTCTAAACCTTATATTTTTAGGAAAAAAATATCAATTAATCATACAATATTTGTTTTAAATATTAATTTATGTCAATTTTGACACTATTTAGTATTTTGTTTTTGTAAAAGTCATCAAAACTTTATTACTTCGAACACAATACATTGAATCAGCCATAACATGTCATATTCACCATTAAAAATCGAGGATTCCATAAAAACTTTGAAATTATATTTATTTTAATATTTATAATACCATTTATTTGAATCTTTCATTAATAAGGTAATCACTACATCATCATTGTGACATAAATAAATTTAATTATATAATGCCTAAAAATTATAAATCAATTACCATGATGTATGAAATTGTTTTATCTTTCTAATGAATATTTATAGTCGAATTTATCTTATGTATAACCCTATATTAGATATGTTTTAGTTAATAAACATTGAATTTAACTCTTTTAACTCTTCTTTAAATTAAATAATAATAAATGTCCTAATCTAATCCAAGTGGACCTAAATGATAATATTTTATTCCTAAGGTTGTTTTTGGTTGACATAAAATTGTTCAATAGAATTAGGACATGTGTTAGGGTAATATTAATATCATTTTTCCCTTATTACCCTATTTACTTTTAACCGTGGTAAATAAAAGTAAAAAGTTACTATTCACCAAAATTTATTTTCATATTATTGAACAACATTTTACTCCTTGATATTAACCATGTCTCTCAGATTTTCGAAATTCAGCTCACAGAAGCGGTAAAATTATGTTTTATGTGAATTTACAAATTCTCCTAGGAGGTGGGTAAAAGAGGGTGAAAAGTTCAATAAACTTTTTATACATCGAAAATTATTATAAAATGACTCCAATTAATTACATTGAATTTATATAAGTATTATATATCTATTTTGACATAAAATAAATTTAAATAAAATAAATAATTATTTAAATAAATATTCGATTTTAAATTATAACTCATTGTTTTTCACTATTTATCAAAAATTAAAAGTTTTCAGAAAAATACCAAAAATTCACCCAAAGATAATTTTGATATTCCGAATTCAATAATTAAGTCTATTTTACCATATTAAAAACATAGAAGTTGAATTTATCAATGTAAAATTAATTCCCGCTGTCCAAACCAAAAGACGTATTGTTAAGAAATAATAACTATCAAAAGTTTGACACTTGTTTATGTCCAATTTCAAATAGAAATAACTTAAAATGACCTTCAATTGATTAAATGGTAAAAATATAATCTATTTATACTCCCAAACCATTACAATGTATAATTTACCACTATAAATTATTTTTATTAAAAAATTTGTTTTCAGTTAAAATATAGTATTTTTCACTATTCACACAAAAATGAAAGTTATCAGAAAAACACAAAAACATTATTGAAACTAAATTCTTAAGTCCAAAATCTAAAGAAGATGTTTATTTTGTCAAATTGAATAAATAAAAGTTTCAAATATTGGATTTAAAAAGGCTTCGCCATTAAAAGGTGGTAAAATTGCATTTTTTTTAAAATACTTCTTTTATCTAAAAAAATGTATTTATTCTTACATTATGTCTAAGAAACTCATAATATGGATTCTAAAATTATAAGGACTATATAAAGTTTAAAATTCTGTTAATACTATTTATAACTGCTTTTGAACGGCTTGTTTGGTAAGTCCTGGTGCGCTAGAACTCGGTGTTGCGTGTAGTGCAAGTTATTGAATTACTTTGAAGAAATAACGTACTATTAAATCTTGGGGTGTTACATTCTTCCCTCATTCAATAAATTGAATCCTCGTAATTTGAAATTATTTTTTAGAAATAAAAGGTTGAAAATAGAAAATACCTTTGGGAAAACCCACATCGGAATTTAAGTTAATAAAATTTAGTCTTAATAAGAGGAAAAGGGAAATGAATGAGTCACCACCAAATTATGATCTCAATTAGCAGAACATTGGTGGCAATTAAAGACATATAATTAGAGGAAAAACATAAATATTTATAGGTAGTGATTGAGGTCATCAATCACAAACAAGTGTAAAATTGAGGGCCTTAAATTCATCAATCTATGATGATTTAAAATACCACCGGTTCAACAAAACATATGGTATTAGGATAACACATTTTCGATTTTAAGATCCCTTTACTATATTATAAGAATTAATTTATTCATAGAATAAGAGAAGAAGAAAAATATATACTTGACAAGTAGAGTCCCATCATTTAACTAATTTCTACCACAAACTCATATTTCACTCTAAAAGATAATAAAACTTAAAAATAATATTCTATTTATCCTATTCGTATAGGGTTTCAAAAAAATTAATTTATAATTCATCTACCAGATTTTTTTTAAAAGACTTCATTATTCAATCCAGGAAATCACATGGGCCAGTGGTAGGTGATACACCCTTGTCACCCTTCGGTTGCGGGTTCAAGTCTTGCGGCCTTGCCGGACGCGACGGGTTGCCGCCCGACCTCCAAGTTGTCCTTTTATGGAAATCCAAAAATAATCTCAAACTAGAATTATCCGAAATAATTCTGGCCAAACTCACAGTCCAAAATTTATAAGGAAGGTAAACACAATGAAGATCCTTTTTTCCGCGTAATATCATGTGAACACCTTCCTCATGTATTCTTTTAAAACACTGCAACATCCTGAATTACCATAAAACCTTATTGATTACATTCATGATCCCTTATTCCTTATATAATACTGGATATAATCCTTCTATCCAAAAATGATGTAAACTACAACAATGATGGAATATACAATCATTAATCAGTTTCAAGGTAATCAAGAATATCCAATATAATTTATCCAAATCAATCGTGTATTATTCCAAAATCACTACCTCGGTATCAGAACCATATTATGGTTTATCTTTCTCTCAACCATATATTTTCAAAAAAATTAACCTACTATTGAGTCACTTTTCTTGGTTCCACACAATCTCAAGTCATTAATAAAATAGTACTGCAGTACAATCCTTATATACTCCATAATTATTATAACCAGTGCATTGTTGATACAACACTCAAATGACATAATTCTCAAATAACAACATAAGAACTCTAATAATTCATCCTCATCTGTGGTAGTATCATAACATTATTATTATCCAATAGCATCATTTGGGGAATACTCTGATGATTTCGACATCGGTTCACGTAGTGACCCAACTCCTTGCAGATGAAGAACTGTTGAATTGAAACCTTTTTCTTACCCTTGCAGTCACGTACTTGGTGTCCTTTTTCTCCACACTTATAACAAACTCCCAATCCCTTCAGGCAAGTTCCAGGGTGTTTCTTCCCATAGTTATCACATATGGTAAAATTCTTCTCCCTCTTCACTTTATCTATCTTTCTCTCTTCTATCCTTTTCTTCTCTTGCTTCCCTTAAAATCCATAGGACTCGGAGAATTCTTTACTTATATTGTTAACACATTATACTATTTATTCATATGTTTAGAATACATGGTAGGCTATTTCCCTTCTAAATATTGGCTTAATACCGGGAAATATATGATCCTTCTTACTCTTTTGATCATACCTATTTCCGGAGTTCAGATTCCTTCTTCTGGGCGCCATTTCTATACAATGGCATACACTAGATTAGTTTATGAATCGAAATACATAAATATAAACTTCTTAAACACTTAAAATAAATTGAACAATTTATGGATATAATCCATAATCACAAAAATGTTTTCTTTGGGGAGGTATATACTCATAAACCCTTCATAATGGTTTGTAAAGAAAACGAGAATTATCCTAAGCATATCCCCCCGGAGTGTCGTAACCAAGAGTGCAGCAAGGCCCGTTGTCGTGCACCAGTTCCCGTTCGAGTCTATATCAAAGCGGTGTTTTTGGGTTTAACCCTTAGGTACATCTGTGCTAAAGCCGCCTCTACCTGCTCATATCCAGACAAGGATTTATTTCTCGGAAAACTCACAAAATCTCTACAATACCAAAATTCTAGGAAATTCTTCTATACTAATCCTCAAAGTCCATCTTAGGTCTATGTGATATAATCAATGTTTATCTAAATCTAGCTTCCATGTTTTGTACTAAACATCCTCTGATACCAACTGTAACTCCCTGACCCCAGTTACCCAGAGTTTGTGTATTATTACATATCATTGGCATGATCACAAAAGATCAAGTCTCGAAAGACCGGTTAGTTTAGTAGCCTTTGAATCACTAGATACATTCATAAATGTTACATTACATCATAAAGTGAAAAAATACAATAATATATTCTCCATGGTCCACACTCATATCCCCTTCAGACTATCCTTGTAGGTCAGTCATAAAATATTTCTTCACATCTTGGGAAAAATAAAACATAGAAAGGGGTGAGCTCAGATTCTCAGTAAGGATAACAATATAGTGGAAACTTTCATAAATAAGCATAAACAATTAAGGCAATGTATAACTAAAACAAAAGTCTTTTAAACTTGAACTTCAGTATAATATGGAAAAAATAAAATGAAATAATGTCATTTACTTATTCATATGGATATTCTACTAGTTGAATAATCACATGCAATATCAATAACCACTTTCATAAAGATGGAATGCGTAAAGCCAGACTATCAAAACCACGTAGCCAAGGCCTCGTGCCAAGACTAAAAATAATATTTTGTCAAGTCCTAATGCCGAGAAACTGGTTTGTCTCATTATAACTATCGATGCATCGAGGAGCTATAGTGGGCTCGTCCCGTCACTTACTAAGTCCAATGCATTCATCATATGAATAAGATTAAACATAACATAAAAATTTGTATTAAAAATAGCATATGAAATTTCAATACATTATCCATAAACCATGAATGGTATAAAAATAACACATCCACAGTCAAACATATCACAAAACCTTCAATACAATATGGAAGATTTGTATCAACTTCAAACAAGTTTAAAATCCATCAATGGATGTTGACATAAATGAAAATGATTTGTAAAACTATTTGAGAGAAATATCTTTTTTTCATGAAAACATTTAAAAGTCACACAATTTAAAAAGGAATACATTTAAATACATTTTTGAATAAAATTTTCCCATACCACTTTTAAACTTTTCAAAGTAATTAACATTTTAAAACATTCACGTCCATTTAAATAAATCCATAAAACCATTTTGAAAACATGGACATTAATGAGAATGGTTTAGAAGAATAAATCTTTAAAACATTTAAAATAATGTTTTAGTAAAAATTACCTTAAAATAATCCCTTTGAAAACTATTTTATGAAACATGGACATGGATAATAAATATGTCCCAGTGTATACTTAAGTAAAAACAACCTTGGATAATAAAGAGATTGTGAAATTAACCCTTGCCAATTTGGTAACTTACAAAGCATAGACCCCATGAAAGAGGTATCATACAATGATTATGTAAATAAACATAAATTAAATTTTATTACACAAAGAATGCAATAATGGGAAGTACATACACCACACAAAAGGTAATAGTGGCAATATGGTACAAATATCATGGGAATAAGGAGTGAGATGAAGACCCCTTACCTTGCACTTTCCTTTAGTCGAGGGTACGTTTAACCTCCTGTATGAAGACTATAGTATGTTATTAAATTATACCAGAACCATATTAATATTTATGATATCATACATTATTCATTTATGACTTCATACTACCCATTTAATAATAATTTCCATGTTATATTAATATTTCGGATAATAATCGCTTTCTTTATCGTAAGTGTTTTAACTTGTTACTCTTGATTGTATCACGTAGATCATGATTTAAATACTTCCAGAATATAAAACATGGTTTATATATCATATATATTTAGAATATAAATATGTATAATAGACATATATATGAAATGGAAAACACTGTTTATGGAGACGGTAGTCCGTACATATGCATAAACGCTATTTCTGTTTTCATGTAGTATCAAACAGAAGTAAGTGAATAAAATATATGTAAGTACATAAATAATTATATATATAAATATATATATATATATATATCTCCAAGATAATTAATATTTCATATATTATATACTTTTTAGTAATATATATATTTTTATAATCATCGATGAATGGTGAACTTGGAAATGAATCTCATCGCGTCGTGGAGACGGTAATCCGTACATACGCACGAGCGACAATATCATTCTTTTGATATTAAAATAATATATAATTGGATGGTATATCATTTATACAGAATAATTATCATTTTATAGTTATTATTTTCATGAATTACACTTCATTATCATACCCATCCAAATAATAATGTTTTGAATAACAATTACACCACGACGTGGAGACGGTAAGCCGTACGTACGCACGTATGGTGACATGTCATTCAAAGGATGGATAGAATAATGAATATGGTGGTACCATATTTATAATAGTATCACATTATATAGAATATACTGGAGTTATTATTTTATAATTGAAATAACAAAGAAAGAAGAAGTTGATGAAGAAAGGAACTTGAAAGAGGGTGGTGAAAACATTACCTCTTCTTTGGGTTCATGCTTTTGATTTGATCAAAAGGGCTCCTTAGGATGGATTTCTAATAAAACTAAGGCCTATAGGTTTAATTGATGATACTGGAGAGAATATTTGGGTAGGGTTTGGCCGAACCAAAAGGCTTTAAAGGTATGAAGAATTTGTTAGAAGTGGTGTACTTTTATAAGGGGGAGGAGGGGCTCTTTAGGAAAAACATAAAGTTTTAATTTATAATAAATTTATATTCAGTTTATAATGGTTTAAAAGTAGATTATTCAAAGTCTAAGGTGGGGATGGGTCGAAATCCACTCAACCAATAGGTTTTAGTCAGGTTTGGGTCACTTTATTAACCTTATATTTTAGTTTTAACCCTTAGTTAATTAGTTTGACATTTACCATGTCTCTTTGTATTTTTCTATTATATGGTTAATAAAATTACTATAAACTTCCAGGAGACCCCGAAGTGGTCCATTAATGATAAACCTATCATGATATAAGTCCTTTAGCCGAAATTTATATTTTTAAGAATATAATATCAATTAATCATATAATATTTGTTTTAAATATTAATTTATGTCAATTTTGACAGTATTTGGTATTTTGTTTTTTTTGAAAGTCATAACAACTTGATTACTTCGCACAAGATACATTAAATCTTCCCTATCATGTCATATTCACCTAGAAAATTCGTGGATTCCATAAAAACATTGAAATTATATTTATTTTAATATTTATAATACCATTTATTTGAATCTTTCATTAATAAGGTAATTACTGCATCATCATTGTGTCAAAAATAAATTTAATTATTTAATGTATAAATTTTTTAAAGAAACTACCATGATGTAGGAAATATCTTTATCTTTCTAATGAATATTTATAGTAGAATGTATCTTATGTATAACCCTATATTAACAATGGTTTAGTTAATAATCTTTGAATTTAACTCTTTTAACTCTTCTTTAAATTAAATAATAATAAATGTCCTAATCGAACCCAAGTGTAACTAAATGATAATTTTTTATTTCTAAGGTTGTTTTTGGTCGAGATAAATTTGTCCAATAGAATAAGGACATGTTTTAGAGTGATATTAATATTATTTTACCCTTAATTACCCTATTTACTTTTAACCGTGGTAAATAAAAGTAAAAAGTTACTATTCACCAAAATTTATGTTCATCTTATTGAACCACATTTTACTCATTCATATTCACCATGTCTCTCAGATTTTTGAAATTTAACTCATAGAAGAGGTAAAATTATGTTTTATGCGAATTTACAAATTCTCCTAGAAGGTGGGTAAAAGACGGTGAAAAGTTCAATAAACTTTTTATATATCTAAAATTATTATAAACTGACTCCAATGAATTACATTGAACATATATAGGTAATATTTATCTATTTTGACCTAAAATAAATTTAAATAAAATAAATAATTATTTAAATAAAAATTTGGTTTTAAACTATAACTCAGTGTTTTTCACTATTCATCAAAAATTAAACGTTTTCAGAAAAATACCAAAACATCACCCTAAACTAATTTTGATATTCCGAATTCAATAATGAAGTCTATTTTACCAAATTTTAAACATAGAAGTTTCATTTATTAATTTAAAATTAATTCCCGCTATCAAAACAAAAAGGCGTATTGTTAAGAAATAATAATTATCAAAAGTTTGACACTCTTTTATGTCCAATTTCAAAGTGATATTACTAACAATGACCATATATATATATTAAATGGTAAAAATATAATCTATTTATACTTCAAAACCATTAAAATGTATAATTAAATACTATAAATTATTTTCATTGAAAAAGTTGTTTTCAGTTAAAATATAGTATTTTTCACTATTCACCCAAATGTGAAAGTTATCAGAAAAACACCAAAACTTTATTAAAACAAAATTATTATGTCCCAATTCTAAATAAGAAGTTTATTTTGTCAAATTGAATATATAAAAGTTTCAAATATTGGATTTAAAAAGGCTTCGCCATTAAAAGGTGGTAAAATTGCATTTTTTGAAAAATACTTCTTTTATCTAAAAAAATATATTTGTTCTTACATTATGTCTAAGAAACTCATAATATGGATTCTAAAATTATAAGGATTATATAATATTCAAAATTCAGTTAATACTATTCATAATCTCTTTTTAATGGCTTGTTTGGTAAGTCATGGTGCGCTAGAACTCGGTGTTGCGTATAGTGAAAGTCATTGAATTACTTTGAATAAATAACGTACTATGAAATCTTGGGGTGTTACATCTTCATAGTGTTCTTTTTTATCCCTATGGCTTGACCTTTCTTCGAATGATCATTCATTACGCATTCTCTTTTTGGTGAAACATTCTGAAAACATAGATCTAGCATCGATACCACTCGATGGAGGTGTGGCGTAGCTATAGAAGTAGATCAAATGATGTTTGGTGTCCATTTCTCATTCTTTGGTGCGTAAAAAAATAGTGAAGATCTTTTTTTAGTCGATTTAAGGCCCGGATCTTACCAATTTTTTGATGGAATGATTGAATGACCTCAGATCTGGACTATCATGGAAAACTGACCACCAGAATAAAAGTCAGAGGATTGACCAGAGTGTGTGGGAGGAAGAAGAAGGGTTCTGGAAAAACCCGATACACACGAAATGTATTCCTTGAATACACAACGTGTAGTCCCCTTGAATGACTCGACATGTACCTGAAGGATTACACAGACATGGGGTGGATTACATGGGTTTTCTACATGGAATGTACTTCCACACACACACAACATGGTATGTACCATGTACATGGGCTACTCCATGTACTGGTACACAGGCATGGATATATGGGCGGACACCGTGTATAGGTACAAAGTTGGAATACATGGGAAGACCCCAGATATAGATACATGATGTGTCACCCTTCTACATGATGCGTTCTCTTATACACAACATGATTTGAATGACATAGGACATTCTATAAGGATAGTACCCAAAGTCAAGTGACACGGTTTGTTCCCATAATACACATCGTGTACCCCTTTCTACATTGATTGATTCTATTTTCCTCTACATCATGGACAAGTTTTATTAGGGTTCATTCCCATTATAATTTCCCTAAAGGTTGTTGGGAATCGTTTCGTACTCCTAGGACTATGATCCCTTCACCATAACTTCTTGGATAGAGTTTTTGGAATCCCCCCAAGAGGTCTGAAGTGGGATCCACTATTCATTTTCATGCACAAGGTGGAGTTCTTGGTATCTATGTGACCAACAAAATGCGGGCATTGATCCTCTACTTAGAAGGTCTATCCATATTGAGTTGTTGGTATCACCCCATGTACCCGGATTTGATCCTCATCTAAGTATAATATTTCTCTTTCGACTATCAATGTATCTTTCACATGGCAATACCCATTGAGAAAAACCTCTCAGACGGACGTCATCAGTTCTATCTAACTCAGTAGTGTGTTCTCTCAAATGAGTGATTTTTGGAATATTCAAACTAGAATCAGAAGTTTGGGGTACTGTGGCTATGGTTTACTCCTAAACTATGTGTCTTGGATTGATTATATCTGGATATTCTTGTTATATGTAATATAAGCATATGCATGGGAAGAGATGACAATACTTTCTGTTGTTATGTTGATTTGTGGTTTCGGGGTGTCTTATAGACTATTGTTATGCTCACCCCTACCTGGTATTTTGCCACATGTTTTGTGTCTTGTGAAAATAAATGACCTTTTGATGGATTCCAAGGAGTACTAGGGATAGATGGTGGTTTGTGAGACTAGACTGACTGAGGTGTGTTTCTGTGGCTTCAAAAATCAGTCCCAGTACCATTATTAATTATGTAGGACTTGTGTTTAAAGACCCTTTATGGTGGGATTTTATTTTTCCCGGCTATAATTTACTTTAATTTTTGTTATACTATGGTTGTGGGATATAGATGTATGAATGAATTGGTTTTATAGTGGTTTTTATATTTCATCATTTTTGTTCTTTGAGATGTGTGTGTGTGTGGAGGTACAAAGACAATGCCACCCATGTTAGTGACATGCCCACTCTGTTCTATTCACCATAACCTTGACCTATTTAAGGTGATATTAGGGAGTCAAGGATTGGGCCCCACTAAAACAGGTCATTACATAGAGGTATTAGAGTGGTCGGTTCTAGTTTAGGACTACGAGTCTGTGAGGTTGGTTTGTGGAAACAATGTTAAGTGTTTCGAGTTGAAATTTCAGTTCAGAGACTTCAATGTTGGTGTGACAACTAACGTATCAATACATTAGGACTCTGGACGCTTGGTTTTTGAATCAATACATTAGAACATTAGTTTTAGGTAAAATTATGGTAGATGTATCATATATTAATGGGTTGCAGTTTCCATGTCCTTCTTGAGTTATCTCTCCCAATATACTTATTGATCATTTTAAAAATTATTTACTTTCAATATGCATCCACAATGTATTATAGCTATGATTTATTAGATTGATCATGAAGATGAACCCCTTAGTGATGAGGCTTCAATGCAGGGACCAGTTCCCAAGATGTCACATCTAGAAAGTGCACCAACCATACCTCCACGTGTAGAAAAGAACATGGTACCAAGAGTACCAGCAGATGAAGTTAGCAATATGAGCCTACTTCATTAGTTTTAGTGGTAGATAAACCTTAGGTTTCTGGGTGAGTCTGACCCAAATGTGGCTTAGGATTATCTTGAGGTGGTGACACATGTCTTTTGTCTAGTCACGAAACCAGTAAATAATAGGGTGGTTGTGGAAGAGAGCCTTCTTCACAATTTTAGTTACCCATACTTATAATGAGGCATCTCTTTCATAGACAGAGTTTGAGCAACTATTCAGATAGAAGTTCTCTCCTGATACACTGAGGTTTGTGCATATCCAGGAGCTTCTTTAGCTACAGAAGGTCAACATGTTAGTGGATGTTTATTCATTGAGGTTTACAAACCTTTCCAAGGACTTGATAGATATGGTTCGAGATTAGTACTTTAGGGCTCATACCTTTTAGTGCGGTCTTTTTAGGGACATTTGATATATAGTTATCCCTCTGTTAATTCCTACTTATGTTAGGGTGCATGAGTATTATTTGATGGCTGAAATCTTTTTATCTGAGTTTATATAGCTGATGAATATCAGTAGTGGGCAAGAAGGAGTAGAGACCTCGGCAGTAGGTATTTGATGTCAGTCTCAGGGACCTGGACGTGTGAGACAATTTAGAATGAGATTCTAGGACAATAGATTTAAATTTCAGGACTCATAGGTTGGATCCAGTCATCCTAGAGATATGTGGTGCTACTCAAGTGATGGCAGGGTACATCTCGCTCTAGATTATCCGACCCATAGTATAGTTGACAGGGAGTCTATGGATGGACCATCAAGGCAGAGATAGTGGTAGGGGTAGGAAGATACGTTTGGTTGAGGAAGTGGAAGAGGATATATGAGAGAAGTATGAGGTGGTAGATGTTTTAACATGCTACCACCACCACCCCCTGGTGGTCCATGCTAGTATCGGGGATCTAGAGGACAAGGGCGGGGAAAGCTGTAAGCAGTTGAGGCTTATGACCTAGGGGCACCAGGAATTATTCAAGGTATTATCTATGTATTTTCTACATTATCTATATTACTTATAAACATAAGATAAATCCATTCCTTTCTTTCGACATACCTTTCATGAGACTTAGATATTTTGGTTGAACCGTTGACTCTACCCTTACGCATGGAGACTCATCCTTGATAAAACTCAGAGATCACACACTTATGCCAATAGTGTGACCTAACTCTTGGAGGTGATATTTTTTTTGGAATATTTTTGTAGAATTTTTGTGACCTTATGAATTCATTCTTGGCATGGATTGGTTATCTATAGTTCACGCCCATATTGACAATTTTAGGTGAAGGTTATCATGAGTCTTTAGTGAAAGAACCAGATTGTCCTTTTTCTGTGAAAAGGAAACTCAGGAAGCATAATATGGATGCATGCGTAGCAAGTTTCATCCCATTACTCATCATTGGGATAGACTAACCATTGGTGTGTTGAATTTTTGAGTTCCCAGTTTCCTACAGTTTTGGAAGAGTATGAGGAAATATTTTTTGAAGATGTTTGAGTTTTACCTCCCCGTTCAGAGATAGACTTGTAAATTGATCTACAACCTAAGATGGAACTGATATCCTCTCCATCATATTAGATGGATCCCACATAGCTTTATGATCTAAGGGATATGTTGGAGGACTTTTCGAAGAAGGGCTTTGGGAGACCCAGTGTTTTACCCTGCACATCCCCAGTTTTGTTTTCCAAAAAGATTGATGGGAGCATGAGGTTGTGTTCGGACTATCGACAATTGAACCAGGAGACCATGAAGAACATGTATCCACTTCTGATGGTATATTTCTACATTTATTATTAGATGGGTGGCATGATTTTTCTTCAATTTTGACCTCAAATCATGATATCACCAGTTGCGAGTACGGGATGAGGATATACCGAAAATAGAATATTTATGTCGATGTGGTCACTATGATTACTTGGTGATGCGATTTTCCATGAAGAATTCCCTAGATTGTTTCCTGGCACTTCGGAAATGGATCTTTTAGCCTTAATTATACCATCTTATGGTAGTCTTAATTGATGATATCATTATGTATTCATAATCCAAGGAGGAGAACATCAGAAACTTAAGGATAGTTCTGTACTTACTCTAAGATCACCAGCTTTACGAAAAGCTCTCTAAGTTCTAGTTATTAATTCAGGTATCCACTTTTTGGGAAATGTTATCTCAATAGATGGAGTGTAAGTGGACCCGGCCAAGCTCAAGGAAGTGTTATAAGAGAAGCCCCCTAAGAGTGTGATGGAGGTGCAAAGCTTCCTTGGGTTGAAAGGATTTTAATAGATATTTATACATAATTTCCCAAAGATATCAGAATCCATGAAATATTTGACTTGAAGGGAGAAGGATTACATGTGAAAAAAAAATGTTCTAGAAATATTTTCATTAGTTGAGGTTGAGTTTGATGAGTGCTCCCATTTTGAGATTTCTGAAGGAAGGTATCAATTATGTAGTGTTTTGTGATTCATCAAGAACCAATCTTGGTTTTGTTCTGATGTAGTGGTGAGCAGTGATTGCATACGGTTCATGCCAGTTGAAACCACATGAGAAAAACTACATGGACCATGATATTGAGTTATCAATGGTAGTCTTCACATTTATGATTTTTAGACACTATATGATGGGATAGAGGTTTATCATCTACTATAATCACAATATTATCAATTATATCTTCTCACAAAAGGGTATCAAATTGAGACAGAGGTCATGAATAGAGTTCCTGAAAGATTATTACCTTGAAATTATCTATACTCTTATGAAGGAGAATGTGGTAGTAGATTCTCTTAGTATGAGATCTAGTTTATAGTTTCTGTACAAGGTGTCGGAGTAGTTATCCTCATTTTTGTTATCCGTTGTGAATAGAGATGGAGCGGATTACCTCCAACTGATGGTTGTCACCCCTAAACTCTTACAGCGATTCAGGGAGGAATAACTTGTGTATACAAACTGTGAGACCCTATGTGCTCAGATATCTATAGGGAATCCTATTGTTGGATTTTATAAAGGTGTGGAATATGTCATTCTTTTAATAGGACATATTATAGTACCAGTGACTTTGTGGTAGGAGGTTTTGAAGGAGTTTTATAGTCCCTTTTTTCTGTACATCTAGGTGCGTCAAAGATGTACCAGGACCTCTGAAATTAGTTTTGGTGGCTAGGTATAATGAAGGGAGTTGAAAATTTTGTCTCTCAATGCCTTAATTTCAGCATGTGAAGGTTGAGCACAAAGTTCTAGTGGGTTTAGCTCAACCCATTGAGGTTCCAGAATTAAAGTAAGATGGTATATCTATAGAATTAATGACAGTCTTACCATGTACATCTAGGAGACACGATACCATCTGGGTGATCGTTGATAGACTCACCAACCCAGCCCACTTCCTAGCTATCTGAGAGTAGAGTTCATTAGAGAGCTTGGAATGCCTATAAATTCATAACATAGTTCGAATCCATAGAGTTCCATCAATGATTTTTTCTATCATGATTATCATTTTACATCCCGGTTATGGAAGGGATTACAAAAGGAATTTGGGACCTAGTTATGCTTACATACAACATTTCACCCAAAAACTAATGGAAAGAAAGAGAAGACCATTTAGGTTCTGGAGTACATGTTTTTGATCTTGCATGCTATACATTGGTCATAATTGTGAGGATCACCAACCGCTGGTGGAGTTTTCATACAACAACAACTACCATTCCACCATTAGAATGGAACAATTTGAGACTTTTTACGAGTGACCCTGTAGGTATCCACTTTGATGGAATGACCAATGAGAGTCAGAAATCATGGACCTAGAGTTGGTATGAGCTACAACAGAGATGGTTCAGATCATCCAGGAGTGGATGAAGACTGCACAAAGCCATCATAAGTCTTATGCTGACAGGTGATGGAGGCCTTTTCAATTCGAGGAAGGAGACCATGTCTTCATAAGGGTCTCACCTCTAATGGTAATTTTTGGATATTTGGGAGATGAAAAAAATTTATCGTCATGGTTCATCATTTTTATTCAGATACTATATAGATTTGGTGAGGTGGCATACCACTTAGCTATACTCCCAAAGTTAGAGTAGTTATAATATGTATTTCAAGTGTTGTAGATAAGGAGGCAGATGAATGACCCATCGCATGTTATCAACTGGGGGGATCTGAACATTGAGGATTGAGTGAACTTTTGAGAGTACCTAGTGAAGATTGAGGATCAGCAGAAGAGGATCATTCATGGGTGATTGATTCCTTTGGTGTGTATCTGGTGGCAGCACGGGAATCTTTTGGAGATCACTTAGGAGTGGGAGGCTCAGATTCATGCTCAATACCCACATATTTTTTAGTAGCCTTTTTTTGGGCATTTTGGAGATGTAAACACCAAGTAGGGGAGAATGAAATATCTTGGATTTTCCATGTATTAATTTTTAAATATCATATGGATTAATTTTGAGACCAGGCGCTGAGCCATCATGTGATTCCAGGGCTCGATCTACCTAGAATAAATGTTTGAAAAACATTTAAATATTAAATAGAATTAACATATGTTTTTTTCTATAAAAGTGATATATCCTCTAAATGGGTTCTCAAATCAAAAATATGATGGAACCATTGAGTTCGGAATGGTATTTTTATCTTAGGAATGACCTAACATTGTTTAGCATGTTCAATTTGTGGAAAAGTCATCGCGAGCCTAGAAATGACAAAAATTATTTTATTTTGTTTAAATAAATTGTGGTTATTTAGTCTTTTAATAGAATATTATGTCAAAGTTCTAGGTTTATAGGCCTAACCCTAGAATACTCTGTAGATTTTTTGGAGAGTCATCTGCAGAATCCTTCTCGTTGAACGACGGCAGAATCACGAATCAATGATTATCGCACATTGATTTTGAAGGATCTCGCCATCAAATGCAACATAGCTTCATTATTAACTAGTGATCAATCCAAATTGAGGTAGTTCATGTGATTTTGATTTTATTTTCCCCATTCATTAATTCCATTATGAACACAGAGCAATCAACAAATAGATTCGCCTGCAGATCGATCGTTATGCAGGATGGGTATGATTTTGGTGTTTATTTAGAGATTCTAATACTTATGATTAAAAATGTTTCTTCATTAATTTATCATTATAACGGTAAAGAACCATAATCTACACAAACATATATCATCATTTTTCCCCATTGATTTTGTTTGTTCTATTCTCCCCCGATTCACCGATATTCGTGGTGTTCTTCATTTTCCCCACGGTTTGATTTTTCTTTGAATGATTGATCATTTCTCATTTTATTCTAAGAAAAATGATCTAAAAATATATATTCATAATTCATACAACACAAAATAGGTGAAACGATGGTTTTGGAAGTAGATAAAATGATTGTTGGTGGAAATTTCATGATCTTCAGCATGTAATGAAAAATAGTGATCATCTTGTTTTTTGAGTTGATTGAAGGCCTAAATCATACAGATTCATTGATGACATGATTGAACAACCTCAAATCTAGAGTTTCATGGAAATATGACCATGGAAATAGAATTTGGAAGATAGAACAGTGTGAGTATGAGGAAGAAGAAAAGTTCTGGAAAACTCGATACACACGGTATATAGTCCTTGACTGCACAGTGTGTAGCCCCCTTTAACGACTCAGTGTATACCTGAAGGAGTAAAATGATATGGGGTTGATTACATAAGTTTTCTATAGGGCATGTACTCCACTCCCCCCCCCCCACTACACATCATGTACTAGACCATGTACGTGGTATACTTAACATATTGGTACACAGGCACGGATATACAGGCTGACGCCATGTATAGGCGCACAGCCGAAGTACACGAGTAGGCCCCAGATATAGAGAAATGATGTGTAATACTTCCACATTTAGTGTACTCTTATACATGGAATTTTTTGAATTTCATGGTCCATTCTACTTGGGCTGTACTCGGGGTCAAGGGAAAAAATGTGTCCCTCCGCTACATGTCGTATACCCCTTTCTATATGGATTGATTCTCTTGTCCTGTGTGTCTTGGACAAGTTTTGTTAGGGATCATTCTATTTATCATTTCCCTGATGGTTGGTGTGAATCGTTTCATTCTACTATGACTAATATCCCTTCAACATGACTTCCTGGATAGAGTTGTTGGAATCCCCTCAAGAGGTGTGGGATCCTTTATTCATATTCATTCCCTAGGTAGATTTCTTAGTATCGACATGACCAACACTACACAGGTTCTGATCCTCTACATAGCGGTTTAATCTAGATTGTGGTATTCATATCACCCCATGGACTTGGATATGATCCTAATTTTTGTATCACATTTCTCTTAAGACAATCAATGTATCATTCTCATGGTGAGACTTGATGAGAAGAACCTCTCATATGAACATCATCAGTGCAATTGGACTCTGGAGTGTGTTCTTATGAATGAGTGTTTCATAGAATATTTGAATTGGAATCCTATGGCTGGTTTACTATTGTTTTTGATTACCCCTATATTGTGTTTCTTGGATTGAGTATATTAGTATATTCTTGTTATATACGTTTTATACATATACCTATAAAGAGTGGATTGTACTTTCCTTTGTTATATTTCTTTATGGTTTTGGGGTGTCTTATAGAGTATTGTATACTCACCCCTAATAGGGATTTTCCAACATGTGTCATGTATTTTTAATATGATCAACCTTTTGATGGAATAGGACTAGATGGTGCTTTGTGAGACTAGACAGACAGAGGTGTGTTCCTACATCTTCAAAAAGTAGTCCCAGTACCTTTACTTATAGGTTGGACTTGTGTTTACAGACTCTTTGTGGTGAGATTATATTCTCCCGTGGTTTACTTTACTTTAATCCCTATTATACTCTAGTTGTGGGATATATATTTATGCATGCATTGGTTTCTTATTTGTTTTTACATTTAACTATTTAGTGGTCGTGGAGTTGTGTTCATGTGTACAGGTACATAGACAATGCCTCTCATGTTAGTGATATGCCTACTCAGTACTAGTCAATAATCGTTGGCCTATTAGAGGTGGGCTTGGGTTGTCGTGGCACGGTCCCCACTGGGATGGTTCATGACATCATGTTCCATCATCGGTTATTACCCCCATCAGCATAGGGAATGGGTGATAGGTGAACTAGTCTATTGGCCCAATCTTGCTCAGTGCTTCAACAAGGCATAGATTTAGTGTAAAAATCACAAAAATGTTCATAATTGTTGGTCAAATGTTTTTTTGATGAGGGGATATGTGATTTACATATTCATATCCTCCCATTTATGCTGATATCCAACTATATAGAAAGTGAAATGTCCATCACATGCACAACAGATTCTTTCCCTCGATGATATACTAGAGTTCCTTATATAACTTCTATAGCACTGGGATTCCCTTATTGATGAGCTAGCTAGTGGACAACATCACCTCCATGATTAATGTTCTTTTCCATGCTCCCATATGCACATCTCTCACCTTCCAGCTCCACTTAAAAATCGAGTGTTAAAATAATTCCAGCTAGCCTCACTATTGATCGCTGCTCATCCTTGATGTTGTACCCCCACAATTCCCATTGGTTATCCTATAGAATCCACTAGTAAGAGCCGTATTATCATCTCTATGGACCTCCCGAATAGGTAATATTCTTTGTTGGTATCTTCTTGGGTCCTTACCCACATTTAAGGAAGTTTAGAAAATAGCTAAAAAATTTCTTAAAATGGATGTACCTTGTCATCTGATTGTCATTATTCATGAATGGTACTAGATTTAGTGGTGACTTCACCAGACATGGAATATGGTATTTATCCTCCTAATAATTTTTAGTAGGGAGAAACTTGCCATACATATCCCCCAAAATTGGGATTCCAAAAATCTAATGGAGATCCCAGAGGATGATTCCAACCTCCCCATGGTGAAGATGAAATGTGTTGGTGTCTGGTTACCATTTACTTAATAGTTATGGCATGATGTACTTTGGTTAAGAGATGTGGAATTGGGAATCCCATTCCGCTTTATACAAGCCCACTCACCTCAGAACCATCCCGACCTATGTACAAGATGCGCACACCCAGAAGACTCAGGTCCACTCATCTATGAAGTTTCCACCCAGTCATAGATCCCAACTATCAATCCATCCCTTATTCGGGTTCCATAACCCCTCCATGATGATTTTTTTATATTGTGGTGGAGACACTTCTTTCTCCAACAGTTTCTTGTCATTGTTGTTTTGGTGGTTGTAGAATTACTCAATAGTTATGGTCATCTAATCCATCATGATGTGGAATTCAGTAGCCCTATACCGCTAATGTTTCCCTAGTGTTCCCCTAAACCAGTAGGCGAGTATGTCCTGTATTTACTATAGTATGGAGACATAATCCATTAAGCCAAACCCCTAAAATGGAATCATTTTTAACAAAGGGTAGTCTTTTTTAGCATCCAACAACAGATCAACCAGATATTCATTGTCTGAATGGATACGAACATATTCCCCAATCATTATATAGTTCACCATTTCTTCTCATTGGGAATCATCTACATAGACCTCCTCAACAGCTTCTTGAGTTGCCATCTAATAAAATACTTAGTAAATCTTATGGAACTGTTTGTGAAGGTCGCTCATAAAGGGAGATCATGAAGATTTGGATTATTAATCAACCTTCCTCTCTATAAGAAACATGAAGAGGTAGTGGATCTTGATGCCTCGGTTCACCAAATGGAAATTCCTGAGGTAAAGGACCGAGAACCCTGTTTTTTATAGATGATTTTGTGGGGTGGAAGGATTCACAAAAAGATAGCTCTAGAATAGGAATTCATGAAGATATGGTGTGGAATATGGGTCCATGACACCCTATATATAGGTACTGGTAAATTGAGCATCATGGCGGCCTCGTTGTACATGAGCTTTATGGAGAACTCATAGATGTATGTTTTGTGCCCCATTCACACAATCGAACAACACACCATCCCTGATCTTCGGTGATTGACCCTGTTATATTTTGTTGGATCCCATTCTAAGGGGGTGAATCTATTAGTTTGAAAATATGTTCTAATCGAGAAATGGAAAAGGTCACATCTAGTTCGAAGCCGATTGAGGCCCAAATTTCCCCAAAATTCATCTAAGGATTCTACCTCCTGAAGCTTATTCACAGAGACCCCTCTCCACCGCATCCATGAAGGAAACTTAATGTACTTCTATGAGTCTGACAAGCTATATTATAGTCAGAATGTATTTTACGGTACCTCAGTGAGTCTGATGGAACCCCACCCCTTCAAGGTACCTTTTCCATTCATGGAGTGCCCGAAGAGCATCATGATACTCTTAAACTATAAATATGCAGCTCTCCCCCACCACTAAGCCATCATTACCCTGACCATTCAACTTCTAGTCTCCCATTTCACGTAACTCCTAGGCACTATGAGCATGACCCAAAAATGGATCACCCATGTTACATGATCATCACAATACATGCATTTATTTATTCTTAATAGACTCTATATATGGTAGGAATACCATTCATTAAGACCTTCACCCTTCACGAAGGATAAATCCCCTTCAGGTTTCTCAAAGCTTTGTGAAGCATTAAACCTTCATGGAAAAGTCTTTTAATAATCCATGATTCCATGCTAAGGAAAGGGTCCCACACTTCATGAGTCCCTTTCCTTTGAGAATCCCCTTTCCTTCATGAAGAACCCGATCTTTGTGAAGTACCTCTTATCAAGGCCCCCTACTTCATGAGACCTTCTCCCATGAGTCCCTCCAGGATAGTAAGTATTTATTTCATGGTCCCTCATGCGGCATTCCATGTTTCATTTCCCTACCTTTTTATTCTTCACATAGGTACACAAATAGATATTTCTTCTTCTCATAGCTGTGATAACGTGCACCCCTCGAGTGACCACTCTTCCACATTGACCCTCTCAAGAATTTTTGGTTCCTTCCCTTCCCCAAGTGTGGGTGGGTATGAGTTATATATGTTGAAGGAGTGAGGAGTGAGACCTCCACGTCTGAGTTTTTGGGTGTTAACCTTCCATGCACCATCATCCTCAGCATATTATATTAAATAATAGCCTCACCTAGGGAAATGAACATGGGGTGCCCCACCTCATGAATTTTTCACACCCACTCATCTCCACGGGAGTGAGATCCTCTTTATAGGGAATGATATCATCCTCACAAGGAACAAAATTTTCATATGGGGAAGTTCAACCATCCTAGTGCAATCCACTGTCCTTTCTTGCATGAGGTAGTACTATTTATCCTCCTTGCGTCCTTCAGACACAAATAACAGAGTTGAAATGGGCACAGGGGACTCTCAATACCTCATACCTCTACCTTTGAGCATTGTCACCATGGGTTTCTTCTATGCATAAGAGCCACTCTATACCTTGTTGATGCATCTTTCGTGATGTGATTGTTCAGTCTATTACTTCCTCTTGTTAATTAAAAATAGCGTGAATCATGTGGTCTTAGAGGTTAGTAGTGACTGTAACATCCTTCTTTCGGGCATCCCTCAGGGAGTAAGCCTCATATTCCACCTTCACGGGCAGTTAACCATGGGTAAGCATTAGATTATATAACTATGTGAGTTTTTATCCATGTCTTCTAAATAAGGTTTGTAGTAAGCCTCTATAATGTTCAATCCTGACCATTGGAAAACATTGGTTCCATCCTCCTAGGGGTGAGCCTCTTGGATCTCAGTATCCACCATTATCCATTACTATCTTGATATTTCCTTCAATATATTATATCCCAAGAGGGTCATGCCCCACCTGGAGGCCACATATCCTTATGGTCCACCAAAGAAGCTTCAATGTGTAAACCTCACAACACATGATTGTGACACATCTTCGTGTGTAAGCCCCAATGTCACTACCAAAACATTGTAGATATTGATTCCTAGCCAATTGGGATACATAGAAAACCTCTCCGGGGTTCAAGCCCGACACTATCATATTCACATTATTTCACTCTCATCCTTACCATATGATGTTAAACTGCATAAAATACCTGAACTATGTGGACTTTTATTCCCAAAAAATCTGTATATTTAGGAACCCTACCCAAGGTTCAAGACCCACATCTTTGAAAACCCATCCATTCCATACATTTCACCCACTTAATTCATATCCATACTTATTATTACCCAAGTCGCCACATCCTGGTGGGATCATTCCATTCATCCATATGGGTTATCTCAGTGTGTAATCCACATTCATTCGATTCATCCATATCATTCATCTCAGGGTGAAATCCCCATTCACTCACATCATCCATATGAGGTTTCTCAGTACGTAAGGCCCCATTCACCCACATCATCTATATGGGTTATCTCAATGCGTAATACTCATTCATTTACATCACCACTACTCTTTGTAGCATCTGAAATTTCTTAATGCATAATCCCCACATAATCAAACCAAGGGAGATCCTCTTACAATGGGTAGTCTTATCACTTAATCCCCACTCCTTCCAACTAACTACATGGATTTTGATCTCTGTCTTCTAAACATGGTACATAGGATGCCTCTATATAGTTCAATACCTACCATTGGTAAACCTTTGTGTCCCCCTCATTACGGTCTACCTTCCTTGACCCACCCTCAATGGTGTCTAGGTTAGCCTTCATGGTGTGAAACCTTCCCTTTATGAGACACACTGCTCTGAGGTCCATCCATATTGGGGGACATGACCCATCCTCCAGTAAACATTATAGAGGCTCCATACTAGGGATGTACTTATCTGTTCCAACTTCACAACTATTATGATCAGTCTATTCCATCTCCTCAATATGTTAATCTCGTGACACAATCTATCTCTGCTATAATTTAAACTCATAGCATACATCATGTTAAAAATGGGATGCCTATGAAAAAACTAATAATATATTCGTTTATAATAAGATATCATAGGATCGATGTGGTAATCCTTAGGTTTCAGCACCCTTGAGAAACCCTCTTATGAGGAATAATGCATGTGACCAATGTCCCAACGTCCAGACATTCCACTGACTCCCAATGTGACTACTTCCCTGGCTGAAGGTTCCATCCCTGACTTGACAATTTTGAATTTCTAGACAGAAGAAACATAATTAAATGGAATCTATAGAGATATGGAACTATGAAGGATTTTCACAAACAACTTCTTAATCTATATGGGATACCCAGACTCGGAGACAAATTCTGAGGATGAATCCACATATAGATGGCCTGACACCCCATCATCCTATTTCGATCAAGGATCAAAAATCTAAAAATAAGTGATGAAAGTCACATGCCTTTAAAAAGTGGTAATGTGAGGTAAAATGTATTGTTAGTGAACCTCAATATGCCCAGGAAGAAAGACCTGGTAGAAAATGTCAGAAATAGGTTTTAAAGTGAATTTGGTTTTGAATTGATGTGTGGACCTCAAGTTTTATTATAAATTTGTGTTTTAATGTATTCAAAATGGTTATTTGAAATGTTTGGGTAGTATACCCCTTTTTGGAATGCAATGGAATCTTATTTTTAATGGTTTTTATGGAAAATGGTTGGCTCCTTAGCATTATTTTGGTTTTCAAAGAGGAATACCCTTGTTGAAGGGTATCTTTGAAATTATTTAAAAGAAATTGTGGTTTCTTCAAACCTATTAACATTTTTTGAGTATTTATTTTGAAAATCATGGTGTAAATATTGGATTTGGCCATGTTTTTTTATTTTGAAGAAGAGATCCCTTACGTAAAGGTGACTTTGAAATGTATTAAATGCTTGGGTGTTTTACATTGCTTTCAAAATTTTGTTTTGAAATTATTTTATAAAATGTGGAAAGGATGAAAAATATAAGATATGATTTGGTGTTAAAGGACCATACAAAATTTTTTTTTACATGGTGTATGTGGATGGAGCCCTTGATTTTCACTTACATATGTACCCCTTGTGTGGTTTTTTGATCACTATGTGATTATTTTTTCTCCCCTTGTGTGGTAATGTGTATATTATACAATATGTTCATGTTATGTGTATGGGATATTTTCATTATTGGGTGTTAGGGGTGAGTGTACTTGAGGTTATTCCTTCTATATAGACTTTGCTTGATGCACTATTCCTCACTTCCTTTATTGGTCATGGGATGTCGGGTTCTAATTGGAATGTCTAATTTATTCCTCTAGTTGGTTCACACACTATCAGTGGCCCCTTAGTATAAAATAGGGCTAAGAGGGGTTTTTCATTATAATGATGCTTTTGTGGGATAATTAGATACTTTTATATAGTTAGTATATGTCAGTAACTAGTTAAGGTGGTTATACCCATTTACTTTTAATCTTTATTCTCAAACTATGATTAATGAATTGCCTTATTAAATGTGTTGCATAGTTATGGAGGGTTTTGATGGCCTACTCGAATTTCTATTTTATGCTTACAAAATTTTACCTTCCATGTTCTCATTTGGATCCTTCTTTCACTTTATGGAGAATGTGGGGTGAGTTGGGTGATGGTATGAAACCATAGATTGTCGGTATTTGGTTTCATACTCACCTCAATTGGGTTGATTTTTAGTATATTTCCTTTGGTTAGTTGTGTTCTCATTTTGTCATTAAGTCTTGTATATCTATTTTTATGGATGTATTTTATGTATATTAAAATGGGTTGGATCATGGTAGTTGGTTATGACCAATATTATCAAGTTATTTATTTACATATTTATTATGAATACTCTTTTTCTATTATTGTATCATGCATTTTTGGAAAATAAATTCTTAATGGAGTTCCAGTGATTACCATCTGCTTTTCACCACCCCTGTGGATAAAGAATTATATTTGGGCCTTTTAATAAATCAATTCATGTTCCTGGTTATATGGAATCTTGATCCAGTACATTACAGAAGAAATACACCCCTCTTTTAAGATTAAATCCTAAAAAATATCAAAAACATGATTATGAAATAATTCTACCAAATATGGTGTTGGTTTTATTTTCTAAACATTTACTATCTCAAGAATGAAACATTCCATTTGAGAAATGATCACCCAAATCTTAATTTGATTTAGTCTAACTCAACTCACTTTAAATTCCCATTCCCTTATAATATTTTACCAAATAATATTCCGAGAGTAAAAGGAAAACCACCTCTTATAGGGACCAGTATTGTCTTGGAACTAGTTTAACAAGTACATTCCATGAATAATATCAAATATCGTCATGTTAAGGGTCAAAAATCATAGAGGTTCCAGTAAAATCCAACCATGATTGGGAATGAGTTACATATCTTACTCTTCACTTGTCTGTTTCCTAATAAAGTGTCAATACTCATGATTTTATGATATAAATCTACTCCCAATCTTGAGTGTGATATATGTTGACTATATATAAATTAATGAGATATTGTTGTATCAAAAAGATGATAATTAATTGTATAGGATATTATGCTATCTATGGATAGCGTGCTCTACACTCAACTCTAGGGTTTCTGAGCCCTTTCTCATATTCTCCCTTTCATTTTTCACCTCGCCCTTGGATCCTGGATTCTCCCATCCATTTTTGGCTTCGTCCTCTTCTTTGGCGCTTGTCGTTGTGGGATTTCTCTGTGTATTTTTCTCTTCTAAAAAAGGTATGTTCTGTGGATTTCATTTGTCATTTTACCCCACTCTAGTATCAAGTTTCTATGTGCCTCTCCTAGGAAGAGTTGGGGCAGTGTTAACATTAATGCTTTGGGATTTTCGGTGTAGTGGATTTTGGATTTCTCACGCTACCAGAGTTGGTCATGTTTTTCAATCTGTTTCAGTACTGAACTCCCAAACCAGCTTGGACCCAGGGTTCCACCACTCCTCTCTGGGTCAGAGTTAGAGTGATTGTTACATAGGGGTTTTGGGCCAATGGTTATGCGGCTGTGATGTTTCCTTTTAGGGTTTCATCCTTGGTTCTATTTCTTCTTTTTTGGTCATCTTTCCTATTAGAGGTGTTTGTTTTAGTTGGCAGTTTCACCTCTAGTTTGGTCATTTGTAGCGTGAAGGTGAGTCAGTGGAGTTGGATGGTGTAGTTTATGGGTTTTGGTGTTCCATTGCGTTGTTTTATTGGATATGTTGTGGATATTTGTCTAAATCTGGTGGAAATATTCAGTGAAGCCGATGACGATGGTGTTGAATATATGAGGATGGTGATGATGGTGTCAGATTGGTTTTTTTAGGTGACCGACATGTTGTTGGGATAGTGATGGAGGTGGTTGTCTAGAAGACATTGATCGTGGTGCGTTTCTTCTACGATGGTGAGGTCAATGATGATGATGACACTGACGGATGGCAGCGACATGACGGTCTCCCTTGTGATGGATGGTGGTTCATGGTTTGTGGTTTGAAGTGGGTTAAATCATGTTTCAAGGTGGATATGATGGGTTTTTTAATTTTTCCTTTTAAAATTTGAAGGTTTAATTTTTGAATTTTGAATGTGTGTGTTGTGGTATAAGTGGGCCTCAGATATGCCTGTACGGGTGGTGGACCCATTTTTATGGTTCCCACTTACCCAAAAAGTGGATTTAAAAAAAATAAAAAATGGATTTTTGTAGTGGTAAGTGTATAGGATATTATAATATTACATTTAACTATAAATGACTCTCTCTGAAACATCCATCATAGACCGATCAACTGAAAAATACTATTATTTTGCTATAATGATGAATTTATGGCTAAAAAACATCTTAAAAGGAGTGAACACTAATTACTGACTCTATCCTTTTAATATATTTCCGCAATAATGAATACATAAATTACTTTGATTCCCTACAATCACATATCCACCAAACTAAATATTTAATATCTATGTATATTGAGGCCTTTTTTATATACTCTCTAAAGTGGTGGACCTAAATAATATATGGAGGTGACCATATCAACCACACAAATAGAATTTCTTTGTCTTAGAGGATTAATATATCATAGTTTGTGTATAATTAAAACTCTAAAATCATAAAATATAAGATCTCCCCAATCATGAAGGAATATAATCACTCCCACCTTATCTACCATGTTCATATCCACCTTGGAGTATCTCTTCCCTATGCTACTTATATTCACAATATTATCCTATATTAGTGCTTTAGCCTAAAGTTAATCCACCAGAACCAAACATCCATTTAAAACTATCGCATCCGACACTACCTTTTTACCCATATAATATAAATTATAGAGATTAAATAATAGAACTTGATTATGAAGAGGTTCTGTTAACCCCATTTCAAAGTGTTTGGACTTTGACTCCTCACCTCCACTTAGATAGGGTATGAAATGGAATATATCTATAAAACTTGTAGTGTAATTAGTCCCCATAATCATCCCCTATGTGAGTTATATTAAATTCTAATATTTAACCCAATAAATTGTGTTAGGTTATAATTATTCAAAAAAACTCCTAAAATTCCTTTTAGGTCAACCCTTAATCTTTCCTTACTTATATTATCCCTACCCACCATCAATGAGTATATTTTCTGAGAATGAAGATTTATAATATCAGACTATGCTACTTAGGGGTATTTGGGATATTGAAAATTAGATTAATATGATTTCACCATTCCTATAACAACAATGGGGAAACATCACCCTAAAAATTTAGAGGATGATGGGACTTAAAATCTCATATCACATTAGTATCCATCAGTTTATAGAAAGTTACTCCATGCCTCATAGATTATTATATCTAATAGAGTCCTTATAATACTTTTATCTCAATCATAGTCTTAATAGGATGAGTACTCTCACATACACCTTCCTAGAAACCATCAGATGGATATTAGATGGTATATTTATTCATTTAAAAATATTCTTATATCAAACTCTCATTACTAGAATAAATATCTTTATCAACTTTTGGAACAACATAATAATTTTCTAGATAAGACCTCATATCCTCTCCATTATTATGTAATTTATTATGCCTTGGTAAAACATTAAAAATAAATATAATGGTTTTAGAAAATACTTCCCCGATATAACCATAAATATATATCTAACAAGAAAAATCAAACAAATCACTTGAAGATTTTATATTAATATTTTATATTAATATTTTATATAACCAATAAATAATTAAGAATAGATTATTTATTTATTATTGAGTTTCAATTAATATAATAATCTAAAATATTTTACCCATGCACTAACCAAATACACACAACCACATGATATGTCATGCCACCCTATATGTGCATACCGTTAAAGACACACTCATGATTCATATGCTCAAAAAGAATAATTTTAGTCAAAACAGACTAACTCAACCCTATACTTCCCATAGTAATTCAATATTCCACAATAATTATGTTTACAAAACATATTAATGTGATAATTATTGATTCCTTGAAGTCATATCTCCAAGATACTCTTAATCCCAATTCCCTAAACCATGCTCTGATACCATTTGTTTAAGGAATCAACCGAGTATAGTTTAACACTACTTGAGTTATACAACCATAAGACCTTAGGAATACTTCCCAATCACTAAATTTTAGCAAAAACATTGAGGATCATTGAGAAGAAATATTTAGAATCAATTTTTCCGCATAGGTAATCAATTAAAACATAAATAATACCTACTAAAATTTTAGCATGAAGTATTTATAAATGAGACATAAAAAATAAAATTGACCTCTATGAATAGGAAAAGAATGTATACTATAATGGGGTACCAGCGTATCCCATAAAACCGTATAACATATCTTATATTTTTATTCAACTTGTTATAGATAGAAAATATGAGATATATACAAACCAGAAACCAAAAAACATAAATATATCTCATAATACATACATTATATAAAAATATAAGAGAAACCCACACTAGATTTAAGTGTATCATATCTTAATATGTGTCATAAAAAATCATTTGAAGAACCCTTGAATAATCCCTAAACATCATCCACTCCAAATCATCATGACTCTAAACCCTTGTATCCATCATCCCATCGGAATATATGCCTTTCCTTTACTTGGATCACTTTATAAATATCTATACAAGTTTTAAGGGATCATATATAGGTTTTATGTACATCATACCCAAAATAATATCACCATCCGACCCCTACTTATCTATCTAAAAACTAAGTGTATGTAGAAAAAATATAATGTAGTTAAAGATTAATGAAAATAAGGAGCAATTTATCAACTAAAGTGATTAGTAATTAAGTCAATTATGTTTTTTTTCATAACATGCCTATTTGGTTTGATTTTATGAGAAATATGTGTTGAAATAAATAATATGGGAGGTTGGATCATCCTATAAAGTATATTATTTTCTATTCTGGAACATTATTATAGATTTCAAATTGTTTTTGTGAAATCCATCCCAATAATAAAACTAGTTACACTTTTTTTGTAAAATTGATTGACTGGTACCATGAATTTATAATGACATTATATGATTGAATTATATTATATCATAATTAATCCATGTTTTTAATTACTCTATAGTTTAAATCAACATTGAATGGAACAATAATATCTAAATTCACCTAAGGAGGCATGAATTCCCATTAAAGGATGAAGAAGGTTTCATGATGTAGTGATTGGGCCTATGTAATGGTATTTCGATATATCCCTATAAATGGAATCAAAACCCATGTAGTATAGTTTCATTTAATGACGTACATAATACCTGTTAAAGTCCTATAACAAAGAAAAAAAGTGGTATATTATAAGGTTATGTATCTATGATTATTGGTGTACCTTTAAAGTTCATACAATAAGACCATTGGTGTACCTTTTAATTTCATACAACTATGACCATTTTCAAATAGTTTAATGTCTTGAAGAGAGGATTACTATATAAAAGGCACTAAGAAACATGTTGGGGTAGGACATATACATGAGTGGATGTTTCGAGTTTACCCTGACATATAAGTCAGATGAAGGTATGGAGGGACCTACACTAGGACTGTATCCTAGTTTTACCACTAGAATGTAAAGACCCAGAAATTTCAAGGAAAATTTTTTCTTAATTTTCTTTGGAATTTTACAAGAACGTAGTTTCTGACGGCACCTGATTCTGAGGCCTGGTGTGCCTGGAATAATTTTCTGAACTTTAGCTCGGGTACATTCAGTGAACCAACAAGCAGGTTTTTCTAACTTTTGAACCGGTGCTCGGAATTGAAATCCGAGGGCACCGATGAACTCGCAACGCCGGTAATTTCTTAAGGGGACCTTTACTGTAGTTGGGTTTTCTCGGGAGGAGAAGTTAAATTTTGTGGGTTATATATGAAGTGAAAAAAATTGTGGAACAATTTTATTTTTGTATCTATGTGGTTATATCCTGCATGGCGGAGTTGGGGTGGGGAACCTAACTACCCATGTGAGGATAATAGTGAGGTGGGGCCCACATGAGCCCCAACCTTACAACTTCCAATAACTCTCATAAACTTTTCCCCCTCTTTAATTTGTAACTCTCAAAGAAACCCCTCTTTAACTCTCCCAACATTTAAGAGGACCTTCTATCTCCCTCTCTTAACTCTTGCCGACATACACAAATTAATTAATTGAACCTACTCAATTAATTAATTAAGTGTTTTGAGTTTTGAAATTTGTAATGGCTTGTGTTAATAAAATAACAAGGGTAGCTTATTATTTTATTTTGGGAGGGCTTTCGTTGTGCTAAGGAAGATTAGGAGAGAATTCTAGTGAAGAAGAAGAGGAATTCCTTCTCGACGAATAACGACATCTTCTTCGACGAAGAACGTCGGTTCCTCGAAGAACGATCGACGTGCCATCTTTTCTCTCCTCCGCAACAAGAGAGGAGACGCTGCATCAGACACACTCCGACGTCGCCTACGAATTCTTTCCTCGCGACGCCGTTTTCCGCAACACCCGATGTGAGACATCAAATATCAAGGATGGGGAATTTATTTTGGTGTTCTATTATCTTTTGAGAAAAGAATGAAGAGCACAGACCAACAAATTCCAGGTTGATCCGCGGATCGTTCGTTCATGCGGATTGATGTTGAGGATTATTATTTTTTATTTTGTTCGTGATTATTACCTTGACATTCTTCGTGAAATATGACCATTTTCTATCATTTAATGAGAGGGGGCCAGACCGCACAAACACGGCCGACCCTCCTCCTTATCCATGTGGGTTTCTTTTATGGATTGAAACGGGAATGGCGCGGTGCCGTCGCACCGTGCAGAAACGTTCGACAAGGAATGCGCGACGCCATCGCGCCGCGCCATGAAAACGAACAAGGACGCGATGCCGTTACGCCACGTCGGAGAAACACGAAGACATCCGCGGACGGAGTCTGGCCACGACGAAGGGGCGCGACGCCATCGCGCCGCGCCGGAGAACCACGAAGACGGCGCGTTTTGTTAATTGACGTGCGGATTGACGGGCGATGACAAACGAAGACACGCGGGCATTGTTGGATCTTTTCAGCAAAGGTCGGATCTCGGGGTGACCTCTGGCGAAGACCGCAGGCGAATCGGACCACCGGAGCGCGTCCGGTGGTCCGCGGAAGCCCCTACCGGGGCGCCACGCCGGTGCGGCGGCACCGGAGGTCGGGGGCGGCGGCGCCCGGAGCGCCGCCGGAAGAATCCGCTGAGGCTAAAGCCGCGGCGGCGGAGCGCGGTCCCACGACCGCGTGGGACTGGAGCGGGGCGGCGGGACGCGTCCGGCTGCTGCGTCCGCTGGCACGGGTGGCCCCAGCCGCGGGGCCGCAGCTCTTCACGCGGGGGCAGCGCCCCCCGCACGATTCGGCCGTTCGGCCGAACCCCCGGCCGAGCCGGGCCGGCTTGGGCAGACTGGGTCGGGCCACGCCCAGCCGGGCCGGATCCGCACCCGGGTCGGGTCGACCGGTTCGGGCCGACCCAGGGGGTCTCGGGCCAGGTCGGTCCGGGCACGAAACCCCCGTTTTCGGACCCCTCACGGTCTTTCGCCCATATCATGAGCTGTAGACCTCCAATAGACGCACTGTCAGTGGAGATGCGATCCTTGGATCGAGATGGTCGTTTTGGTATATCGCACTCAAAGTTTTGGAACACTTTGGGTTTGGCCGGGTTGGTTCGGATACGAAACCAACCGGGCCCTCGGAGCGGAAACGCTTATATCTTGAGCTCCGGACGTCCGATTGACGTGCCGTCAACTTTGATGGATTCCTCTAAATGAGACGGATCTTTTTGCTTACTCCGCTCGAGGTTTGGATGCTGTCGGAGTGCGGTCGGGTTGGTTCGCTCACAAAACCAACTGGGCCCCTAGAACGAAAAAGGCAATAACTCACAGACCGGGCGTCCGATTGATGCGCCATCTGTCTCGTTGAATTCCTCTTGATGAGATGGAACTTTTGGCATACTTCGCTCGAGTTTTGGTTGCTGTTGGATAGTGGCCAGGTTGGATTGTACCCGAAATCCAACCGGGCCCTTGGAACGGAAAAGCTGTTATCTTTCAGACCAGACGTCCGTTTGACGAACCGTCAGCGGCATTGGTGATCTCGTTGAGAAATGGTCCCTATGTGTATACCCTATGAGATTTTGGGGTACATTTGAGATACAGCCGGTATGTTTTCTCACGAAACCAACCGGGACCCTGGGACGAAAATGCTAATAACTCACAGACCGGGCGTCCGATTGACGCGCCGTCTGTTGCGTTGAGACCCCTATGACAAGGCGGTCCTTTGAGATACTTCTTCGTGGGACTTTGAGATACTTGGAGTATTGACCTGTAGCTCGTGGATCGGAGCCTCCCAGAGACGAGCGTGCGGAGTACAGAGACCGTGTAGCCGACTGAGACCTGACGACTGCTTGACTGACTCGACTTTGAGTGACTAGCCCAGTGGACGAAGCACTACTTTGTTTGGGTGAAGACCCATGGCAGATGGACCACTACCTGTGTGATAGTGCAGACCCGCGGTACTCATCCAGAGAGTACCTCAGTAGGCTACTAGGGGGTGTGCACTACTGTGTTTGGGTGACATACCCCGGTAGGAAGCACTACTGTGTTTGGGTGGCTGACCTGCGGTACTCAATAGGAGGAGTACCTCAGCAGTCTTAGGTTAGTGAGCAGTACCTCAGAGTCGTGACAGGACCATAGTACACTCCGAAGATGGAGCTCTTCAGCAATTACGGTTTCGATAATGAAAATCCTGGTTTGAGCTGAGTTTTTGACCTTTGTGTTTACCTCATGATTGAGATGGGTCACCTGATAACTTTGGTATGTGTATGGGCATATACCTGGGTGGTGGTTATCCGTTGATTTCTTAATCCTTGTGTTCCTCATGATTGAGATGAGTTACTTGATAACTTAGGTATATGTATGAGCATATACCTAAGTAGATGCTATCTATTGAGATCTTCTTTGTGGTTATCCTTGTTGGTTTTAGTGAGACCTTGAGGGTATCGGGGTCCCTACTGAGTATCGTTATACTCACCCCAGCACGGGCTGTGCCCGCACCTCGTTGTGTTGGTTGCAGACGACGGGCAGAGCTGACGGAGGCTGAGTGTTTAATGACTAGACGGTACCCAGAGGTGGACCACACGGCGAGTCTGTATCTGGAGGTGGACTTCACAGCGAGACAACACTCGGAGGGGGTTGACGGGTGAGATCATTGAGGAGCTACGCTATCTGTACCTACCCTTCAGGTAGGATCCGTGGTGGACGATCCAGGAGCTGCGCTATCTGTACCTACCCTTCAGGTAGGATCCGAGGAGGACGACCCAAGAGTTGCTTCCTTTCTTCCAGCTATTTGTCTTTTTCTGTTGTACTTTCGGTCAGTTGTATCTGTACTTTCAGTTGGGTTTGTATTCTGGCCCATTTATTTTTCATCACTTTCTTTTTTTACTTAGTGTTTTACTTCCGCTTGTACTCTGTGGTGTTTTTTTTTACTTTTATAAAGGAAATGCCTTCCCAATTATCGATATTTAATCCTTTGGTGCTAGTCGCCAGCCCCTGGCCTATGGAAGGCGGGCTTGGGGTAGTCACGGCATGGGCCCCGAGGTCGGGTCGTGACAAATTGGTATCAAAGGAGTAGGTTCTACCGTAGAACTTATAACTCTGATATTTTCTTTATGTGAAGCAATATTGCTAAGGGTAACGAGTGTGGTCTTTAGTTCAGGGAGTCTAGTGTTGGTGCGGGCAGCCGACGTATCCATACACCAGGACCCTGACAACTGATTTCCGACTTTGTGCACAAAAACACTAATTGCGTGTGTGTTTTCAAAGGTTTTCCCTTAAAACAGCTCAAACCAGGTCAGCTCACCAGGTATAATCGTTTGACCGTGTCACGATGTTTCTTTCAGGATGCGTTTTCACGGAAGACTAGCTAGAGCCCAGAGGGATGTGCGTACTCACAGCCTTCCGAGTGACGAGGCTTCGGTACAGGGCCCTCTTACAGTTGAGGCACCAGCGGAGGCACCAGCGGTACTACCATACGTTGGGCCACCGATTCCACCAGCCCCAACAGTAGGCGATGCACGCCACTTGAGTGCACTGCATGAGTTCCAGCGCCAGAGGCCACCCAGGTTCCGGGGAGAGACGGACTCGCAGGAGGCTGAGGTTTGGCTGGAGGCTGTGGTGAGAGTCTTCAGGATAGTGGGGACGCCTGCAGACTTTATGGTGATCTTTGCTGCCAGCCTTCTTCAGGCAGCAGCAGGCAGGTGGTGGAGCCACTTGTTCCAGTTTTGCGACGGGATGACCTTCGCATGGGAAGACTTAGAGGCCTTATTCAGGGTGGAGTTTGTGCCAGTATCTCTACACCCCGAGCATGTTCAAGAGCTGCTGTCTTTGACGCGTGTTATTCGATCAGTATCCAATTCATCTGTGGGCAGTAGACAGATGATGCAGAAGTCCAGAAGGACCAGACCAGCAGTTGGGAGATCTCGGGTTTTAGGATCGGTGGTGTGGGGCACCTGAGGTGGGGACAGAGCTAGGCGTGCCAGAAACAGACAGTGTTACTCATTCGGCAGAAAGGGTCACCAGGCACGTGAATGTCCGACTCCTCGTACAGTTGATCCGCAGGCTTTGGAGGAGCCACCGAAGCAGAAGCAGTGGTGGGTGCTTGAGCAACAGTCGTGCAGTGCAAAAGGCAGTAGAGCTCCGGGAGCAGGTAGACAGGAGCAGAACTAGTGGATACGTCCCTTGTACTTCTAGTTCCATGTTGCTGTTGTATTCGTGCCTTTGTACTATGAGCTGCAATAATAAAAAAAGACACTTATCTTTGTTTGCTTTACTGTCCTTTTGTTTGGTTGATACTGAGTGGCCCCGGTAAAAACTGTTGACTTGACCCTCAATTTCGAGATTTCTACTGGAGGAGACCCAGTGACCTCACACTGATGCCGATAGTGTGACTCGACCCTTGGAGGCGAGAGTGACAGTTGGATCTCTTAGTAGTTACGTCGAGGCCTTACGATGTCATCCATGGTGTGAATGCGTCATTCATGTCAGGATGGACTGTATTAGGAAATGGGCATGGTTCATCCAGGGGATGAGACCAAGTTTCTCTTTTCGGCAAAGGAGAAATTTTAGCAGCTCCTTCAGATCATATGCAAAGAAGGTACAGATCATCCAGGAGCAGATGAAGACTGCACAGTGTAGTAAGAAACAGGAAACCAGCTCCAGTATTAGAGACTCGAGGGTGTTAAATGTTTAAAGAAGGGGAATATTTAAGGAGAGATGAGTCTGTAGAGCAGTAGACGTGGATACAGAGCAAGGAGAGCAGCATGAGGTGGTGCAATCTTAACATGCTACAACCACCCGCCTTAGTTATCCCCGCCTGGCTCAGGAAGCTGGAGGGTGGAGGAAGAGAGTAGCTGCATGCGGTCAAGGAGTGTGACCCAATGGCTCTAAAAATTATTCAAGGGATAGTCTGTGTCCACTACTAGCTGCTATAGTAACAGACGTCGATATGAACCTTTCCTTGCTTTCGCAAATCTTGTTCCAGACCTAGAGTTTCTGGAAGCTGTGGACTTGACCCTCACGTCTGGAGATACCTTGGGAGGAGACTCGATAATCACACTTACGCCGACGGTGTGGTCAGACCCTCGAGGCGAGAGTTTCGGTTGGAATCTCTTGGTGGAAGCGTCGAGGACTTATGACGTTAGTTTGAGTATGGAATGGGCAATAACTGTTCATACTCAAATTGACGGTTTTAGGCAAACGTCGGGTTGGGTTTTCCTTGGTCGGCGAAAAGGAAAACCCAGGCAGCACAGGATAAACTCTTTCACAGGAGGGTGCGACCGATCACTCTTGAGTCAGTCAACCATACCCTCGTGGCAGCAGTCGTTTGAGTTTCAGTTCTAACAGGAATTAGAGACCTCTAGAGTTCAAGGATAACGATCATGTCCTTATACGGGTCTCACCTCGACGAGGTTTACGGGGATATGGCCAAGGTGGAAAGTTATCTCCGAGGTTCAACGGACCTTTCTAGGTCCTCAGCTGGGTAGGTGAGGTGGTTTACCGCTTGACCCATCCACCTCAGTTGCACCAGGTGCACGGCGTTTTCCAGGTATCTCAACTGAGGAGATGCGTGCTCAATACCGCTTTTGTGACCCTAGTTTGTGTTGAAGCTTTAAGGGGACATAAATCCCTGAGGTGGGAGTAATGTAAAGACCCAGAAATTTCAAGGAAATTATTTTCTTAATTTTCTTTGGAATTTTACAAGAACGCAGTTTCTGACGGCGCCTGATTCCGAGGCCCGGCGTGCCCGGAATCATTTTCCGAAATTTAGCTCGGGAACGTTCAGTGAACCAACGAGAGGGTTTTTCTAACTTTTGAACTGGTGCTCTGAATTGAAATCTAAGGGCACCAATGAACTCGCAACTTCGGTAATTGCTTAAGGGGACCTTTACCGCAGTTGCGTTTTCTCGGGAGGAGAAGTTAAATTTTGTGGGTTATATATGAAGTGAATAAAATTGTGGAACAATTTTATTTTTGTATCTAAGTGGCTATATCATACATGGGGGAGTTGGGGTGGGTCACCTAACTACCCATGTGAGGATAATAGTGAGGTGGGGCCCACACGAGCCCCAACCTTACAACTTCCCATAACTCTCATAACCTTTTCCCCCTCTTTAATTTGTAACTCTCAAAGAAACCCCTCTTTAACTCTCCCAACATTTAAGAGGACCTTCTCTCTCCCTCTCTTAACTCTTTCCAACATACACAAATTAATTAATTGAACCTACTCAATTAATTAATTAATTGTTTTGAGTTTTGAAATTTGAAATGGCTTGTGTAAATAAAATAACAAGGGTAGCTTATTATTTTATTTTGGGAGGGCTTTCGTTGTGCTAAGGAAGATTGGGAGAGAATTATAGTGAAGAAGAAGAGGACTTATTTCTCGACAAAGAACGACATCTTCTTCAACGAAGAACGCCGGTTCCTCGAAGAATGATCGACGTGCCACCTTTTCTCTTCTCCGTGAGATGAGAGGAGACGCCGCATCAAACGCACTCCGACATCACCTACAAATTCTTTCCTCGCAACACCATTTTCTGCGACGCCCAACATGGGACATTAATTATCAAGGTAGGGGAATTTATTTTGGTGTTCTCTTATCTTTTGAGAAAAGAACGAAGAGCGCAGACCAACCAATTCCAGGTTGATCCGTGGATCGTTCGTTCATGCGGATTGATGTTGAGGATTATTATTTTTTATTTTGTTCTTGATTATTACCTTGATGTTCTTTGTGAAATATGACCATTTGCTATCATTTAACGAGAGGGGGCCGGACCGCACAAACACGGCTGAGCCTCCTCCTTATCCATGTGGGTTTCTTTTGTAGATTGAAACGGGAATGGCGCAGTGCCGTAGCACCGCGCGGAAATGTGCGGCAAGGAATGCACGGCGCCGTCGCGCCGCGCCGTGAAAACGAACAAGGACGTGACGCCGTCGCGACGCATCGAAGAAACCTGAAGACATCCGCAGACGGAGTCGGGCCACGGCGAAGGGGCTCGGCGCCATCGCATCGCGCCAGAGAACCATGAAGATGGCGTGTTTTGTTAATTCAAGTGCGGATTGACGGGTGACGACAAACGAAGCCACGCGGGCATTGTGGGATCCTTACAGCGAACGTCGGATCCCGGGGTGACCTCTGGCGAAGACCTCAGGCGAATCGGACCACCGGAGCACGTCTGGTGGTCCGCGGAAGCCCATGCTGGCGCGCCACGCTGGTGCGGCGGCGCCCGGAGCGCCGCCGGAAGAATCCGCCGCGGCTGAAGCCGCGGCGGCGGAGCGCGGTCCCGCGACCGCGCGGGACCAGAGGGGAGTGGCGGGACATGGCCGGGTTCCGCGTCCGCTGGTATGGGCGGCCCCAGCTGCGGGGCCGCGGCTCTTCACGCGGGGGCAGCGCCCCCCGCACGGTTCGCCCGTTCCGCCGAACCCCCAGCCGAGCCGGGCTGGCTTGGGCAGACCGGGCCGGGCCACGCCCAGCCGGGCCGGACCGCACCGGCCAGGCCGGACCCGCACCCGGGTCGGGTCGACCGGTTCGGGCCGACCCAGGGGGTCTCGAGCCAGGTCGGTCTGGGCCCGAAACCCCCATTTTCGGACCCCTCACGGTCGTTCGCCTATATCTTAAGATGTATACCTCCGATCGATGCACCGTCAACGGCGATGCAATCCATGGATCGAGATGGTCGTTTCGGTATATCTCACTCAAAGTTTCGGAACACTTTGGGTTCGGCCGAGTTGGTTCGGATACGAAACCAACTGGGCCCTTGGAGCGGAAACACTTATATCTTGAGCTCCGGACGTCCGATTGACGTGCCGTCGACTTTGATGGATTCTATAAATGAGACGGATCTTTTGGCTTACTCCGCTCGAGGTTTTGATGTCGTCGGAGTGCGGTCGGGTTGGTTCGCTCACGAAACCAACCGGGCCCCTGGAACGAAAAAGCCAATAACTCACAGACCGGGCATCCGATTGATGTGCCTTCTGTCTTGTTGAATTCCTCTTGATTAGACGGAACTTTTGGCATACTTCGCCCGAGTTTTGGTTGCTGTTGGATAGTGGCTGGGTTGGATTGTACCCAAAATCCAACTAGGCCCTTGGAACGAAAACGCTGTTATCTTTCAGACCAGACGTCCGTTTGACGAACCATCAGCGGCGTTGGTGATCTCATTGGGAAACGGTCCCTATGTGTATACCCTATGAGAGTTCTGGGTATAGTTGAGATACAGCCGGTTTGGTTCGCTCACGAAACTAACCGGGCCCCTGGGACGAAAAGGCTAATAACTCACAGACCGGGCGTCCGATTGACGCGACGTCTGTTGTGTTGAGACCCCTATGACGAGGCAGTCGTTTGAGATACTTCTTCATGGGAATTTGAGATACTTGGAGTATCGACCTGTAGCTCGTGGAGCGGACCCTCCCAGAGACGAGCGTGTGGAGTACGGAGACCGTGTAGTCGATTGAGACCTAACGACTGCTTGACCGACTCGACTTGGAGTGAGTCGACTAGCCCAGTGGATGGAGCACTAATTTGTTTGGGTGCAGACCCATGGCGGACGAAGCACTACCTGTGTGACAGTGCAGACCCACGGTACTCGTCCGGAGAGTACCTCAGCAGGCTACTAGGGGGTGTGCACTACTGTGTTTGGGTGACATACCCCGGCGGGAAGCACTACTATGTTTGGGTGGCTGACCTGCGGTACTCGACAGGAGGAGTACCTCAGCAGTCTTAGGTTAGTGAGCAGTACCTCGGAGTCGTGACAGGACCACTGTACACTCTAGAGACGGAGCTCTTCAGCAGTTACGGTTTCGATAATGAAAATCTTGGTTTGAGCTGAGTCTTTGACCTTTGTGTTTGCCTCATGATTGAGATGGGTCACTTGATAACTTAGGTATATGTATGGGCATATACCTCGGTGGTTGTTATCCGTTGATTTCTTAATCCTTGTGTTCCTAATGATTGAGATGAGTTACTTGATAACTTAGGTATATGTATGAGATTATACCTAAGTAGAGGTTATCTGTTGAGATCTTCTTTGTTGTTATCCTTGTTGGTTTTAGTGATACCTTGAGGGTCTCGGGGTCCCTACTGAGTATCCTTATACTCACCCCTGCACGGGCTTTCCCGCACCTCGTTGTGTTGGTTGCAGACGATGGGCAGAGCTGACGGAGGCCGAGTGTTTGAGGACTAGACGGTACCCGGAGGTGGACCACACGACGAGTCAGTATCCAGAGGTGGACTTCACGGCGAGACGACACTCGGAGGGGGTTGACGGGCGAGATCATTGAGGAGGTGCACTATATGTACCTACCCTTCAGGTAGGATCCATGGTGGACGACCCGGGAGCTGCTCTATCTGTACCTACCCTTCAGGTAAGATCCGAGGAGGACGACCCAGGAGCTGATTCCTTTCTTCCAGCTGTTTGTCTTTTTCTGTTGTACTTTCGTTCAGTTGTAGCTATAATTTTAGTTGGGTTTGTATTCTGGCCCATTAAATTTTCAGCACTTTCTTTTGTACTTAGTGTTTTACTTCCTCTTGTACTTTGTGGTGTTTTGTTTACTTTTATAAAGGCAATGCCTTCCTAGTTATCGAGATTTACGCCTTTGGTGCTAGTCGCCAGCCCCTGGCCTATGGAAGGTGGGCTTGGGGTAGTCACGACATGGGCCCCGAGGATGGTTTGTGACATAGAACATTAATTTAACACAAGGATACTGACCAGAGGCTTTGTGGACATGTAACTAGTTCAAAATAACCAACATGTTGAGCCCAATATAGGAGGGATACCACTATTTGCCTTAAGATAAGTAATCCACAATTTCTAATTAATACATAATTGTCTATAATATGAGGACCCATAATTTGGGAGGATAAATAGGGGATAATTTATTCTAGATAAAAGACTCATGTTATTAAAATAATAAATTATTTTAATTACTATATAAATTTAGAAAATGACCCAATCATGTATATCGAGTGGCTAAGGTTCTGTCTTGGTTAAATTTGTATTATTTAGGGGTAGACCTAAAAAATGTTTTTAATGAGGTCTTCTAAATTGAGAGGGTAAAAGGGTGTAACATATCCCAGGTGAGTGAATTGGGCGAGTGAAGCATCTAAGTTGGACATTGAAATCTTAGCATAGTCACCTCAGAATAGAGAATCTTGGGCACCATTGTGAGTCTCCCTTAGAGACTTGGTGTGGCTCTAATTAGTGGAACCCTAGGTGAATGTGGTTCCCTATTTAACCCTTATGGTTTAGTAACTTCTCTATTTGGGGAGGATAAGGATCCACCAAATGTTTCCCTTCTTTCTTATGGACTCTTCTAAGAAAGGTTAATTTACCCTAGTCTTGGTGTAGGCTTGGGAAAAGTGGTACTTCATGGGGATTAAAAGTATTAAATGATTATATTACCCAAATACACATCATTTTTATTATTATTTTATTGGGTTTGATATAAAAATAAGTTGATGGAGAGTTATGGAAGGATTTAGTGTATAAGATGATGTTACATGCACTCAAGTGCTTATGTTTCCTCCTTGTATAGAAGTTTGAGTTCAAGAGGATCTTTTATAGAAACCCCTAATAAGGTATGTTATCCTTATAAATTAACAACCAATGGAACCCAAGTGATACCAAAGGTATGTTTATGGTATCAGTAGGGTTCATGCAATGTTGTGGGGAATGATGGATTGACATTATTTCAACTTTAGAATTTAATTACATACTACTAAACATCAGGGGTTATCTTGAAAAGAAATTAAACAAAAAAATATCACCTCATAATTAAATATGTTTAGGATGAAAATTATCAAATTTTAAGAACATATAGATTAGGTATAAATTAATGGTTACGCCCAAGTTTGAGGGATGACACATGACATGGTGAAATTTTTTGTTTGTTCTACTGAAGAAGTGGGTGTATGAGCTAGTTATGAAAGAGATTTTCATGATTCTAACTATATAGGTATTAATATGGTGCATGGTACTCTATGAAAAGGAACTTATATAGGGTATAATAATCACGTGGGATAATTCTTTACAAGAATCTCTCTATTTTTCCTTAGTGAGACACATCATGAACTCAAATTTCATAATTCTAGAACCGTTGTTACATTAAATCCTAATCACATTTATTTTAGAACTAAGTTAGTCATTCTATACTAGACATAATGTGTGAGTGATCTGGGAAATGAATACTTGGTGAATGGTCTAAGTGCATAGGTCCAGGAAAAAGAAGTTGGGTGAAATTTTTTACTTTTAAACAATTTCTCCTACTTTATCACATGCTCTAATTCATGCTTCATTATTTTAGACTTATATAATATTTACCTATTTTATGATAATATAGATAATGATTTGCTAATTTTTTTTGCAATAAATGGTTAAATTTGGGAACACTAGCTATAATTAATCCTCATAAACCTTTATTTAAGTGATCATTGATGATATTAAACATAATTCATGGGACTATATTTCACAATTTGACAATGGTTGCTCAAGATTCCTAGGAAAGTCCCTACTCAATTACCCATTATCGAATAGGATTACTTTATATGAATCTATTCTCCTTAATGATTCCCCAATTCCAAAATTAAATGATAACCTCCCTTCTATATGGTTTACATCATCAATAACTCATACTCATAAAAACATCAATTTTGATGGGTATATCACTTATGAGAGTAGTGACAATTAATTGTATAGTTAATCACATTCAATAATGAAAATTCATAACCAATCCCAAATACATAGGTCGGTATTTTTGGAATAATCTACCATTATGTTATCCTCTACATTGGATCATAAAGAGGGAAGGATCCTCTAATGTGATATTTATACTAGAGTTATTTGATGTTTGGTCATGTATGTATTGAGTAAAGTGAAGTTAAAATGAATTTAAGTCTCAATTAAAAGTTATCAATATGCTTTAGGCTATCTAGATTTCAAACAATTTAGTTTAATATCACCCTGATCTCATCCCAAAGTTGATTAGTTGGAGTTTCTTAGAAACAAATAATTTCTATTTACTATATAGATAAGTGAGATTAAGTTTTTGGGACATATCTAAAATCAATGTAATTCACATATTTAGTAAATTTATGATAAGTGAATCCCTATCCATAACACTTGGATTGATACTGAGAAACACATGTTTCAAAAAAGAAATCACTGGAGTTGGTAGAGAGTAATATTAGAAAGAAAGTATATCCTCTCTCCAACATTCCTTTCAACTCTTGGATTAATATCTTTTAATGGTATTATAAATTGAGAACAAAGGAAAATTTTCCAAATACCTCCTCAACCCAACATGATTATAAGTCCCAAAACACTTATTGGTATATTATAGAGATTCTTCAATACATTATGTGGGTAAATCATGTAATATATTAATTATCCATAGGTATTCAATTAATAGTAATTTTGGTGATGTTTCTTAGTGGATGGCTACTTAAAACTTGTGATTCTTTCATAAGAGGGATGGAGTCCACTTTCTATGGCTATATAACTATTGTATGAAAAATAGATAAATTGTTATGTCCATCCATGGAAAATATTTACCAAATTCTTATCCAAGTTCAATGAGGTGAGGATTCACATAAAACTTATATCCCAATCTAAATCATGTATATTTTAATAGAAATTAACCTTAGTTATTATGTTCCCATGAATAAAATATTACCACCCCATTTTAAATTTAGACTTGTATTGATGAGTATTGAGGGAATATGACCAATAACCATGAATTCCCCAGATCTATTCAATGAACTCAGGCATTATTTTCAATTTTAATTCACTCCCTATGAAACTCCCAAAGGAGTGATAATAAATTATTCCACCAGAATAGTTGAAAAATGTTATTATATAATCTCATTATAGAATTTTGGAACTCATAGCTCAAGTTAAGAGAGTATCAATTTGTAAACCACAAACACTAATCAATTTGAATGAAAATTCACGTGTGTCTATAAATTTAACCCATATCTTTTAGTGGATTACATAGAGATAAATACTCTATGATCTATAGATACCAACGATTTATTGACCAATGAGGGTGGGAGTGAATCAATGGTTTACTTTTTATGAATTATTTCCTTTTAATTCAATGACTTTAATGTGTTTTGGTTCTCAATTCGCTCATATATATCTCATAGTCTCACCTCATATGTAGAAATTAAATGATAGAGCATAGTACATGGTATTTATAAGGTTCAGTACAAAGCCCTACTCTTTTCCAAGTTGGATAGACTCACCCCCCCCCCCACATTTTGATTCTCCACTATGATATTATTATCAATTAAAATGTTTAGGAAGCAACTAGTTATACATCCTAGTAGTTGATCCTCCTATTGATCCTAGTTTAACCCCCTTGCAATCAAAAACCTCTACCTCATTTTGTTAAACTCATCAACTAACTTTTCTTCTCCTTGATTGGTTAGACACCCCATCCTTGAGCCACTTCAGAAAATTTTTATGCCCCCAGTCATAAGCTATTTCCTCTACTAGTTTTGATCCTTTGATAGAAAGATCTAATACACCCATTCACTCATACACCAATGAATTTTAATCCTCATCCATGATATTTATATATCATATATCCTATGTTTTTACACTTCAAGAGCCTTTTTATATTATTACCTGGTCTACTATCCTTAGTCATGTTATTTTGATTTTCAGTAGATGATCAGGTCATCCTCAATCAATCAAATTTATCATGTAAGAATTATTCATTTTTTCTAATGAATTCCTGACCTCGATCAAATTTGTGAAATTTATGAACACAATATCTTAAAAATTATTTTTATGTAATAATGGACTAACGCTACTCAAAATGATTCTTCTTTGAGTTCTCAACTTAATTCAGGCATGCATGAAATCTATAAAATGATTTTTTTGTTCTCATTCACATAATGGAATGCACGATATCATCATTTAATTCTCATAATAGATTCATATAAGTGATGTACATTGTTTTCTTTAGGATCACTATCTTTGAAAAATATGTAAGTTGTATTTTTAGTAATTGGTACTCTTTCATGTGACTAGGTATGGTTTTCATGGTCCTTATCCTTCATTTATTTAACCTTGAAGGTTCACATATGCTCCACTTTTACACGAATAGACCACATAAGGGCCTTCTCCTTCATGTGAATAAATCACACAGAATCATTCCGTTCTTTGTAGGATCAAAGTACACGTATTCAATATTTCATATAAAAACACGATCTCCCTAGGAATTTCAAAACATCAGCTCAAACCTTGGCTCATCCTCTATATTTATAGTAAGATTTATACCGCCTCTATTTTGGTATTTAAGGAAACTCAAGGCCCATTCAATGCTATGAAAATATTAGGATCTCATTCTCTTTTTAATTTATAATATTTTGGTCTCTTCATGCGATGCTGAGTTGAACATATGATTGTATGATTTATTTTCTTGATCATATGAAACCTTGGTGGACACACCATTCATGAAACTGAGGAAATATGAAGTAGACCATTCTTATGTACATTATTTTTTATGTGATGATATGGACATTTTCTTCATGGGTTCAATCTATCATGAAATGATGAAATGGACATTTGATTAATTAATGTTTAAGATTTCATATGATAGAGGTTTTCCATAATGGAAACTTCATGAATATGTCCATTTTCATGTGATGGTTTCATGAGATTTAAACTTTGTTCTTGCGATAGCATTGTGGAAAATTCATTTGTATCAACATATCATACTCAGTAGTGTAAAAGTATTCAAATGATCACATGTGTGTAAGACAATGATTGCATGTATGTCATTATTTTGATTGATTATGTGGATTCATCATAGGAGATGGTCGATTATGCATTTTTTTGAATGATGGAATGTCAATATTTGTAGTCTCGAGCTCACATGTAGGTTCTTTGAATATATGGTGGTTTAAAAAAAGGCCCTTCAAATATATTTTGTGTCAGATCTATAAAATTAAAGATATTCATACAATTAGATAGCTGTTCTTTTATGTGTATGTTTTTTATAAGAGGAACAACAACAGCTATGTGCTGATTCCATATTTATTTTCCATTTTTTTCAAGTATCACTTAATAATATAATTTTTTTGTTAAATTCATGATCCAAAATATGGTTAGTACCTAGACACATTGCACCCAACCCCTTTATGGTTCATACTACATATTTGCACAGTTCCATGAGCACCCTCCTATGCACCTTATGCATGAACACACTTCTTTTTATACACTCTTTATAGGCACTATACAAACCTAATATTACACACCATCCACCAAGGGTTGGCCAAGTTTACTACCACCCATGTGGTTAACAACCTAGTTCGAACATGTGGTTGAGGTGGTCCTTAGTTGTCTTATGGATGTCCCATTAGAAAAAAATAAATTAATTCTATGTATATAATAGAATTTCATACAATATCTCACCATAAACGACAAATAACTTAAATTTATTCACTTCAAATCATCATCTTCTTCAAAAAATCATCATGAAAACTGTTATTTTTTGTGGTATTCATATTCATTCTACATTATTGAAAAATAAATTTAGTTCTTAAATATCATTGATATGTGTCTTTTTCATTAAGGATCAATACCACAATCATTATAATTTATAAGGAAAATTTCTCAAGCATGAAATCTAATTCCAATTACTGAATACAAAAAAAAATTCTAAGCATCATGACCTTATCTCAAACCACCAAACACATATTGAATCATTTAAAACAAATTAAATACTTACTTGGGTTCAATAATATCCCCCATTATATTTAGTATCAATATATTATCAATTTTTAAATGTTAATATATGGTTTCACTTCTCTTATCACACTTATTGACAATAAAATGAATGGATAAGTGGGTGTATTATCATGTCATAATTTTACCCAAAACATTTTCTCCTCCCTTATATAATTATTTCTTGAACACTTCTGAGATAGGGATGATACAACATATTTTTATTCATCAAATAGCCTATATTTAATCAAATAAAATTCTATTCAGGGTAACCCAATATATAAAATAAGTGACATATAACAAATGTTGTCTATAATATCCATATATATCTATGCATGTAAAATTATGATCAGATGACTGACTTCATCATGTGTATGAGGTTTTTAAATAGTCAAATCATAAAATATATTGTAGCTTTCACATATCTCAACAAACACATCAAAAATTTTGTTGTACCACTAACATTTTAATCATGTTTTAATGATCACAAATCATATACATCCTATAAATCTTGTTTAATCTATTTCAAATCATGTGTAATGATGGTTGGATTTTTTCTTCTTTAAATAAATTTTCTTAAGATATTGATTCTTATAAATCATGACTGATTTTTGTAAAGTATATTTAATTTGTTTCTTTTATGAATGATTAAGTCTAATTTATTCTATGAATATTACTTCTTAAGTGTATATACAAATATTTGGCTAAGTCTTAGAAACTGTGAGTCTGCCACTAGTTCTAGTTTCCTGGAAAAGGACCCAAACACTATGACCCAAAATCTATGCCCTTGAAACCATGACCTATGCATTGTGACCCAGACACCGTGACCCAGTTACCATGACCAGACACTGTAACCTGTTTCAGATCTCATGAAGACTATGACACCAGTTCCTTTCTAAGACACCGTTTGAAGTTTGGAAATGAACCAAACATGATGATCCCAACACCATATTTGTGCTACCAGTTCCTGATCTCTATACTACTATTCCATCATGACTATATCACTGCTCAAAGGTAAAGAAGAAGAAACCATTTTGTGGTGACATCATTTCTAAGTGACATCGTTTCCAGACCGACTATGACACCATTCTTTTATCAGTTTTTTCGTTTTCAATTAAATTTCTAATAGTCATATTTGAGCCTTTTAAATGAACTCACATAATTAATATTTATTTTTAGACATGTCACTTGATAGTATGAGGTACGAGGTGCATAATACATGCATCCTGTCAACTCCAGGACATGAAATCCAAGAATAAAAAGAAAAGTGTGGCCCTGAACCAAGAAGTAAGTAGAGTAGCAGACGTGCGAACAATTTCAAAAGATAAATGATACATGTAACAAGAAACATTTGAAGAACACATGAAGCATTCATGAATGAAAAAGATGGAATACCATATAATAGAGTCAAGAAAATTATTGAAATGAAAACTCCACGAAGAACACATGCCAGATCTTACTGAAAACCAGAGCACCATACTTTTGATACTTTGTTTCTCGTAAGAGGACTCGATACTTGTATCTGCTTCATCCTAGAAGTCCAGAGCTACACCGAATAACACTAAAATAACTTCTAACATTTTCTTATAATCTTTTCTCAATTTTGTACTATTTTTAGCTTTCAAGAAGTGTGTGTGTGTTTTTTATTAAAAAAACACATTGTCTCCTACACTAAACTGAAGGATACAAGATATCCTTCCTCACATATCTTTTTACACTTTTTTACTCCCATAGATAAGTGTGGAAGAGTTCCTTCTGTGACTGAGTATTTTTTACCCATGAAGAACTGTGGAAGATGTCGTTTGACCTGGATAGCCCTATGCACTATTGTTTACCCAGATCTAGGGTGTGGATCAAGTTTGTTAATATAAACTACTTGATGGGAGGTGATCACCAAGTAGATTGGATTAGGTCTCAGCTTGAGACTAAACCACTTGTTTTATCCACTGTGTTTTTTAATTTAGTCTTTCTCTATTTGACTTTATAATTCAGAAATCACTAGATTTACTTTGATAGTTAATCTTGGATATAAGTTATAATTGTTTTTCCTTATTAGAATAGATGTAAAAGTAATATCAATAACTCATTCTGATATTACTGAGAATTAATCACTCTTTTGAGAAGTTATTTGAACAGTCAAACATTCATAACTGTATTACCTTGATTGACTGGGTTGTAGTAATTTTTATTGGGGAACCTTTTAAGAAAACTTTTCAAACAAGAATTTATATAGATACCCAATTCACCCATCTCTTTATTACTCTACTTCAACCAACATTTGGTATCAAAGGAATTTTGTTTATCTTTGTTAAGTTATTGTTCTCAAATATTTTTTATATATTCTTTAACAATATTTTAAACTGTGATTTTCATTGTATTTAAAGATCTTAAACATTCTATTATTTATAAATTTTTATCTCTTTGAATATACTTATAAAATCTCATTATGGATACTAGACTGAAATGTGCTGCTACAAAAACAACCCCCATTCATTATTGGAACCAATTATGCACATTGGAAAATCAAAATGAAAATGAACATAGAGAGAATGGGTTTTGAAATTTGGACTTTAGTAGAAGAAGAATATAAGATCCTGGATAATACTAGGAACACTTGGGATTACCTAACTAATTCTGCCTATAATCACAACTATAAATCCATGAATGATCTATACTTTTCCATTAGAGATGATGAATTTAATCGTATTTCTACATCCAAAACTGCCTATGAAATTTGGGACACTCTTTCAGTTTCTCATGAAGGAACAACCAATGTGAAGGAAATGAGACATAATACTTATGCTATTAAATAAGATAACTTTAAAATGAAAATTGATGAAACTATTTATGACATGTATATCGGGTTAAATGAGACTGTCAACACAGTTATTTATCTTGGAAGAGAAGTTATTACCAAAGAAAAAATCATGAGGATTCTCAGATGCCTACCTAATAGATGGATTGGAACCTCTATATCTATTAGAGAGTCACGTGACATCAGAAAATTACCTGTCAAAGAACTCATTAGAAAATTAATGATGTGTGAAGAATAATTAAAAGTGAATCAGGAGGAGGAATAACCAAGGAAAAAATATGTAGCCTTCAAGACTACTACAACAAAGAGAAAAGATAAAGATAAAGTTCAGGCTGCTTTTTATAGTTCTGGAAGTGAAGAATCAGTCTTAGATAGTGATGATGACATGGCACAGCTGGCAAGAAGATTCAAGAAATTTTACAAGAGGAAGCAATTTATCAGAAAGCCTAACTTCAAAGGAAAATATGACAATAAAGGAAATTTGAAAAATGAATGGAAGAAGCCTAATAAATCCGAAGAAATAGTTTTCTATGAATGCAAAAGAAGTGGAAATGTCAAGTCAGACTATCCAAAGATAAAATATAAAAAGAAGTATTAGTATAAAGATAAGAAATATATGAAAGGAAAGAAATCCACTTGGAGTGCATCTGAGGATAGCTCCAGTGAATCTGCTTCTTCTCAGGATGAGAAAGAGGAAAAGTCAAACATGTGTTTCATGAAAAACACATATGAGGTGACCGTGACATCTCCTATACACAATTCCAATTATTCTGGAGATGAAAGTGATTATGAGATTATCTCTAAAGAAGAAATGTTTGAGTAATAGAATATGCTTGAAGAAATATATAATAAACAAAAACGATAAGTATAAATCATTAAAGAAATAGCATGCATTCTCTGCAAATATTAAATCTGAACTCACTATTGAAAAAGAGAAAAATGCACAGTTTCTAAAAGAAAATAATGATCTAATGTTATATAATGATCAATTAAAGAAGGATCTAGAAACATTTAACAATGGAGAAAACACACTCACTCAATTACTTGGTAAATAGATAGCTCCAAGGTATACCAATGGATTGGGATTTCAGTTAGGACAAATAATCTTATCCAAAACATATTTTACAAAAAAAAACTGGAAAATCTGCTTCTCTCTCCTTACATCAAAACTAAATAGCAAGTTCCTACTCAAGTATCTCATCTACTTCATGTAGCTTATTAAATTATTTTAGACCAAAAACGTTTATTTCTCAAAAAATTTAGAATATTATTATAGGAAACCTATGAGACAAATGTGGGTTCTTAAAGCCCTTATTACTAATATATTTCTGGACCCAGACAAGTATGGATACCAAAAGCACTTCTTGTTTGATATGTTTTATAGAAAAAATTCCTAAAGAGATCCAGTAAATATCTGTGGTACTTGGATAGTGGATGTTCAGGACAGATGACAATATATTACTCAAGCTTCAAGAATCTCATCAAGATAGATTGAGGAAAAGTCACATTTTGTGACAATAGTAAAGGAAAAATCATCAGCTTAGGCCAGATTGGTAACCTTAACACTATTTTTATTTTCAAAGTACATTATGTTGATAGGTTGAAGTATAATTTAATCATGATATCTCAATTATGTGATGATGGATTTAATTTCAAATTTAAAAATGATTCATTCCATGTTTTTATTCCAAAAGTATGTTAGTATTTAATGCCCTTAGAAGTGATAATGTATATGCTGTAAATTTAGATTAATTGGCATCACAAAATGTATCTTGTCTTAGTGATTTTCAAAATGAATCTTGGATTTGGCATCAGAGATTAGGAAACTGTAACACCCACTCACTAAAGAAGTTATCTAGAAAAGGATTAGTTAGAGACCTACCCAAGATAGAGTTTCCAGACAACAAAGTGTGCAGTCCTTGTCAAAAGGGAAATCAACATAAAATATCTTTCAAACCAAAGAAATAAGTAACTATGTCTCAACCTCTCGAGTTGGTTCACATAGATTTATTTGGACCATCTAGAGTTTCAAGTCTAAATAGGAAGCACTATTTTTATGTTCTTTTAGATTAATTATCTTGGTACACTTGGACCTATTTTCTAGCACATAAAATTGAATCATATAATTACATTAGTAAGTATTATAGATCTGTGGAAAAATTTAGTGGGATTAAAATCAAATCCTTAAAAAGTGATCAGGGACGTGAGTTTGAAAATAAAGAGTTTGAATCCTTTTTATCACAAAATGGCTATAGTCATAATTTATCTGCCCCTAGAACACCTCAATAGAATGGAGTTGTAGAAATAATAAATAAAACCTTGAAAAATATTTCTAGAACCATGATTTGTGAATATAACTTACCTATTTAATTTTGGAATGAAGTTATTAATAAAGCTTGTTACATAATCAATAGAGTCTTGATATGACCTATCCTTAAGAAAAAACCCTATGAATTAATGAACAATATGAATCAAAAGGTAAATTAGTTCAAAGTGTTTGGATGTAAAGTTTATATTATTAAAACTAAGGATAATTTAGATAAATTTTTCTTTAAGAGTGATGAAGGAGTATTTCTTAGATATTCCATGTCTAGTAAAGCCTATATAGTATTTAATAAAATAACTAAATGTGTGGAAGAATCCGTTCATGTTAAATTTGATTAGACAAATTCACAAGAGCCTAATATCCACCTAGATACTCTTGAAGATGATATGTAAAACCGAAATATAAATGTGAAACCTTCTGGTCATCTAGTTAAAGAATCTGTTAAAACTTCCAGATCTGTAAATTCTCCAGATTCAATTCAGAATGAAACCAAACCTTCTAATAAACCTGAAGTCACTAGTCCCTCTTTTTCTAGAGTTGTTAGAAACCTTAAGAACAATCTTTTAGATGATGTTGTAGGAGATTTAGATAAATGAACTCAAACTAGATCTTATCTTATAAATCAGGTTTAACATCAAGTTTTTTGTCATAACTTGAACCTAAAAACATTAATGATGCTATCAATGATGAGTTTTGGGTGATGAATATGAAAGAAGAACATAATTAGTTTGATAGGAACAATGTTTGGAAACTTTTTGACAAACCCAAAGACATATTTACCATAGGCACTAAGTGGGTATTTATAAATAAGGTTGATAAAGATGGTAACATAGTTAGCAAAAAGGCTAGATTGGTTACACAAGGCTATAGTTAAGAAGAAGGAATTAACAATGAAGAGACCATTTCACCTGTAGCTAGACTTGAAGTTATCAGGATCCTTCTTTCTTATGCTGCAAATCTAGATTTCAAACTTTATCAAATGGAGGTCAAGAATGCAATCCTAAATGTGTATATAGCTGAGGATGTATTTGTTTAGAAATCCCATGGTTTTAAAAATCCTCACTTTCCAAATCATGTTTTTAATTTATCAAAAGGTTTATATGGTTTAAAACAAGCTCTAAGATCTTGGTATGATATATTAAGTACTTTTCTTATTTTCAATGGTTTTACAAAAGGAATAGTAGATCCTACCATTTTTGTAAAATGAATTTCCAATGATGTTTTAGTAGTTCAAATATATGTAGATGATATTATCTTTGGATCTTCAAAAAAGTATTTATGTATTTTATTTTCTAAAATGATGCACAACGAATTTGAAATGAGTTAAATGGGTGAAATAAAATTATTTCTTGGATTTAAAATCTTTAAAAATAATTATGGTATTATTTTAAATCAAAGAAATTATACTAGATATCTTCTAATTTTTTTTGGCTTGGATAGAACTAAAATAAGTGACACTCCAATGAATACTACTTGTAAGTTGGGTCTTGATGGAGATGGAAAATCTGCTGATCAAACCACTTACAGAGGAATGATTGGAAGCTTACTCTACATAACTGCTATTCAACCTGAAATTATGTTTCGTGTATTTATATGTTCTGTTTTTCAAGAAAACCCTAAGGAATTACATTTAAATATTGTTAAGATAATTTTCAAATACCTCAAGAATACACCCAATCTAGGATTTTTCTATCCCATAGGATAATCATTTGATTTAGTTAGCTATTCTGATGCTGATTTTCATGATTGTAAGTTAGATAGAAAGTGAACCTATGGAACATGTCACTTTTTAGGAAAGTCACTAGTATCATGGTGTAGTAAGAAACAAAAATCTATTGTATTATCTACTACCAAAGCTGAATACATAGTTGCTGGTAGTTATTGTGCACAAATTTTGTGGATGAAACACACATTACTAGATTATGGATATCAATTCAGGCATGTACATATAAATTGTGACAATACAAGTGCTATTAACATCTTAAAAAATCATGTTTCACTCTCTATTACAAAACATATTTATGTAAGATGTCACTTTTTGAGAGACCATTCTCAAAATAGTGATATCAATTTGGAATTCATTGGAACTGAATATCAGCTTTCTGATATATTCACCAAACCATTAAATTCTAAAAGAATAGATTACATCATATATGAATTGGGAATGATAAATCTTAAGTAGTAAGTGTACTGTTTCAAAAATTATTGTTTCACAGTTTACAGTTTCACAAGTCACTCTCTTAATATTATTATCGAACTCTTATAGTTCTATAGTTTACTATCTTAAAAGTTACTATTTCTTGTTTACAGTCTCACAGTTACTATCTCTCAGTTACTATTTCGAACATACAATTTCAAACAATACTGTCGCACTATTTTGAAGTCACAAAGTAGAGATGAGACCATGAAAAAATACTACAGTATCACTGTGAAAACCTGTTATGGTATCACCATGATAACATGTTACAGTATCACCGTTAAAGTCTGTTCTGGTCTCGCTATAAATAGAATTTATAATTTTATTTATATATTTTAACTCGTATCACTGTAATTTATTATTTTATTATTTTTCTTTCCTGTAATTTTGAATTTATCATGCTCAATATACCTAAATGATAAAAAAAATATGTTTCACTCTTTTATTCACTCGATCCTTCTTCTCTCAAACCTGAAACCTTTCTCTCTCAAACCGTAAGCCACTTTCAATACTTCATCTCTCTCTCGAACCTCTCATTGAATGCCCAGGATGAAGCACCCATCTTCTTCAAATCTTGAGAAGTGCAGATCTCAAAATAAAATGAAAAGAGAACCAAAAATAGCACCCAAATGTCCCCTGAATCTGAACCATGTTGATAGAATAGTGGTGCCAAAAAAATAAATCAGCCCCAAGTGGTTTCTCTCAATTAAGTATTTAGTATTGAAAGTACTAAAATAGATGGTATGGCTGGATTGTTTCACAAAGGAGGCTAGGCCAATATACCTAAAGCTAGTTGCTCGGTTTTATCAGTTCATTCAATTCTCATTTGATAAAGAAGATTGTTTTGTTGTGAGAAGCAAGATCAATGGCCAAAGATGTACATTTTCTTCAAGGTTATGGGATTCCGGCCTAAGGATACCTCATGATGGAATTTTTTAATACTATCAGAGATATCCTCATACTCTTAGTGATATCTTTATTTTAGAAGATTCCTTGGGAAGATTGGATGGAAATAAAACAAAGAGAATAGCTATTGCTGCTGAGTTAGATGGTGAAACCAGATTGTTTTTTAAGTTTGTTAAGAATATGATTAGTCCAAGAAAATGATATTTTTCTACACTCAAGTATTAGGATGTATTTTTTATACATCTAATGATGAATGGTCACCAAATTAACCTATGTAAGTATGTTATAATTCATATGTGTGAGTTGATAAAGACAACCTCAAAGTTAACCTCCTTGTTCTACTCAAGGTTAATCTCTATTATGCTACATGCTAAATGGTTGGTTGGACCATATGAAGAAGTAATTAAGGACTACAAGTTTGGTATCTCAAAGGTTGCAGCAAAAAATAATGAAAATCAGTTGGAATCCTTGGAGAAAATCATGAGTGGAGGATAATGATAGGGTTTATGAAAATTTCAACCCAATTGAGCATTCTTCAAGACCCAAGGAAATTTTTTATCCTGGTCTGGAACCAAATTAAATTTTTCATTATCCAGTTGAGGAGGAAGAAGAAGAAGAGGTTGTTGCACCTTCAGGGGAAACGTTCCTTGATAAGGAAGACAGTGGACTTGTTCCTAAAGAAAATGATGTTTTAGAAAAAGAACCTTCTTCTAGAGAAGAGTCTATTGTTAATGTAAAATAAAATGCTATTATGAAAGAACATATAGAAGAAGATATTTCTCTTGATAAAAAAGCTTATTTTTATGAACACATAGATGAACAAGTTTTTCTTGAGATTATCCCATATGTTGAGGAAATAATGGAGAAAGCCTTTAAATTGTCTAGAAAAGACATGGGTGAAGCTATTGGGGATGAAATTTTGGAAACAGATCAAGAAACTAAATCTCTTAGTCCTATGATAGATGAACTTGTTGAGGGGGAGCAGCACCCTAGTTTGGAAAGTGTTGTTATTCCTAATCCATTTGATCAAAGAACTGTGGATACATGGTATAAATTCCTTAGATACTTTTCTTTGTATAATTCCCAAAAGTCCTAGTTAAAGGTATAGACCTGTCTACTATGTTTCAATTGAAACTGGTATCTACTCCTGAAGTTATCTCTCCAAAGGAACCAGCAACTGTCTCATCTTCTTTTCATGAACCTTCACAAGAACCTTCTACATTAGTGAGTAAGGATGATTTGAAAGCCTTTGGAGCTACTTTATTTCCTAGAGTTGAAAATCTCATGAACACCCAACCTGCTCCTATAACCAACTTGAGTGAAAGAGATGCCACCCTGCTATTAGAAAAGATCATATGGAAGATTCAGTAAAAAATGCTTCATGAAATTCAAGAGGTCATAATTGAGAACAAACAGTTGAGTGATGAAGTGAAGTCTCTCAGAGCTATGGTTGAATATGCACAGAGAGTGTTGAAATCAAGACAGATCTTGTTGCACATCTGATTGAGGATGTTAGTGGTTAGATTCTATAGAAATTTATCTCTCTCATTCAAACTAACCTAACTTCCTTGGATGAAAAGGTGGCTAAAAGAAACAAAAAAATAGTTCAAGAAATGTGTGAGCTTGTTATTGGTCTCCAAAAATTGACTGATGAGTATAAGGGATTTCTATAAAAAGTTCTAAATCAACTAAAGTCCCTTAATTTAGCTGTTATAGCTTCTAGTACCTCTGGACAGTCATCTCAACCCTCCTTTAATAGTGATCTTCTCAGAACGGTTGTTAAGGAAGAACTTAAATTAGTGATATGTGGCTTTGACAAAGAGTATCTATCTGTGGTTTTCAACAATAGTGATAAAGTTCTAGATTTGTTAAAAATTCATTCAAAGATTGAAAATGATGCTCAGGAATATTTTTCTAAGAAGTTGGATTTCTAATTCAATAGTATTTTGTCTAAGAAAGATATGAAAAACCATTTCAAGTACCTTGTAGAGAATCTAAAAATCCATCCTGTCACTCAAGCTTTCAAAACTCAAGTTCAAAATCTAAAATGTTCCACTCCATTGTTGGACTAGTTCATGGAGAACAATGATGAATTTGATGAAGTGATCCAATATAGTGGTGAGATTATTGCTGAGTTCATCAGGTTATTTAGGTATTATCTTCATGTGTAGATCACTATTATTGTGGATCCTACAACTGCACCCTTGCGGCATGGTTTACCTCTTTACTCATTCACTTCCTTTTCCTCTACCTCTATGTATGTCTCTCAGGCTATGAGTCAAATCATACATGTTATCCTTGACCAACAATTACTTCAGTATTCCACCAAACCTACCTTGGCCCTTTATATTTTTAAAGGACTCCCTCTTCCTTCTTTGACAGTTGGTTCACTCCATTCTTCAACTTCTACCTCTGCTGCTATGGCTTCTCTTGATACAGTTACCAAGGAAAAAGAGAAGAAAATAACTGTTGAAGAACAGTGAACACTATCTTTTGATAGGGATATTTTTGTATTTTTTTTGTTTCCTACTATTTATAATGCCACTTCTTTCTCCATCTAATGTATTGTAACCTATTATTATCTATTATCTTCTTTCCCTTTTTACTCTTTTTGATAATCCCAAAGGGGTTAGAGACACATACAATAAGGGAGAACAGAAAACTAAGAATATATATCTCTATAATATTATTTTTGATAATAAAAAACAGGGATATTGTTGGAATCCTCATGTTTTAATCATGTTTTAATGATCACAAATCATATTCATCCAAAAAAATATTGTTTAGTCTATTTCAAGTCATGTGTAAAGATGGTTGGTTTCTTTCTACTTTAAATAAATTTTCTCAAGATCTTAACTCCTATAAATCATGGCTAATTTTTTTAAACTATATTTAATATGTTTCTTTTATGAATGATTAAGTCTAATTCATTCTGTGAATATTAATACTTAAGTCTACATATAGATATTTGGATAAGTTTGAGAAACCGTGAGTCTGCCACCGGTTCTGGTTTTCAGGAAAAGGACATAGAAACCGTGACCCAGACACCGTGACCCAGAACCCATGACCCAAACACCATGACAAGACACCATAACCAGTTTCAGATCTCATGAAGAGTGTGAAACCAGTCCATTTTTAAGACACTGTTAGAAGTTTGGAAAATGACCAGACATCGTGATCCTAACGCCACACTGATGCTACTGGTTCCTGATCTCTTTACAACCATACCATCATGACTATCTCGCTACTCAAGGGAAAAGAAGAAGACATTGTTTTATGGTGACACTATTTCCCAATGACACTTTTTCCAGACAGACTGTGACACCGTTCTTTTATCTATTTTTTCATTTTCAATTTAATTTAGAATAGTCATATTTGAGTCTTTTAAATGCATTGAAATAATTAATATTTATTTATAGACATGTCACATGATAGTACGAGGTAAAAGGTGCAGAATAAATGCATCATGTAGGCTCCAACACATGAACTCCATGAATAAAAATAAAAGCATTGCCCGGAAACAAGAAGTCATTAGAGCAGCAGACATGTGAACAATTTCAAAAGATAATTGATTCATGCAACATGAAAAATCTGAAGAACACACGAAGAATTCACGAATCCAAAAGCTAGGATACCATAGATCAGAGTCAAGAACATCATTACAATACAAACTCTATGAAGAACACAAGACAAATCAAACAGGAAACTAGAGCACCAGACTTGCGATACTCTATTTCTCAGAAGAGAACTCGATACTTGCATCTTTTTCATCCTATTAGTTTAGAGCTGCAAAGAATAACACTTAGAGCACTTCCAAACTTTTCTCATCATATTTTCTCTATTGTGTACTGTTTTTAGATTTCGAGCAGTGTGTGTGTGTTTTTGTATTAAAAAAACACATTGTCTCCTGCACTAAACTGAAGGATACAATGCATCCTTCCTCCCATATCTTTTTACACTTTTTTAATCCCATGGATAAGTGTAGAAGAGGTCCTTGTGTGACCTGGTAGTTTTTACCCATGAAGAACTATGGAAGAGGTCGTGTGACCTGGACAGTCCTGTGCACTATTGTTTACTTTGATCCAGGGAGTGGATCAAGTATATTAATATAAACTACTTTGTGGTAGGTGATGACCAAGTAGAGTGGATTAGGTCTCGATTTGAGACTGAACCACTTGTTTTATCTAATGTATTGTTTAATTTATTCCTTCTCTAATTTACTATATAATTCATAAATCACTAGATTTACTTTTATAGTTAATCTTGGATAGAAGTTATAATTGTTTTTCCTTATTAGAATAGATTTAAAAGTAATATCAATAACTCATTATAAAATTATTGTGAATTAATAAATCTTCTAATAAGTTATTTGAACATTCAGTCTTTCATAACCATATTACCTTGATTGACTAGGCTATAGTTATTTTTATTTGGGAACCATTTAAGAAAAATTTCAAATAGTAGTTTTTATAGATACTCAATTCACCCCCCTCTTGAGTACTCTACTCTGACCAACACATTTCAAGTAAAAAAATATAGATACATATCCTTCTTATTATATGAATATCACCTCCCATTTTGAAAATAATTATCAATTCATTCAGGGTAAAAATATGAGAGTGATTTTCATACCTCGTCATCAAATTTTTAAAAACCTATTTATAAGCCCCACATTCTCTATTTAGTGAAGACTTGACAACTTAATCTCATAAATTCCCCCCCTCAAGGGATACATCCATCTACTTAAATTCCATATATGTTAGTACAAAATCATATATATAAGGAATAAAATGGGACCTTCTTGTTCTTTAGGAGTAACATTCAGGCTAAGAGCTGCCTCTAAACCTCGGCTATTCTTTTCCTCCAATATCATCATGGGAATATTTCTTTAGAAACTTATTTATATTTTGAGTCCCATCTACTTTATTATCTTCTTTCTTCCCTTAAATTAATTCTTAGTGTGGAATACCTTTTTCTACCTCTTTATTCTGAATCTTTAAGTTTCCATTTGTGAAAAACTTCTCATCAACTATCACCTAATTTTCTAAATTCATATTCCTTTCTGTATCTTTAGAAAGGATTTCATCTTCCTCCAATTTTTCATCAAATTTCAATTGATTTTTCTAAACAACTAGGCACTATTTCCTGACATTCTTTGTCTTATCAGAATTTTCACATGGAATACCATTATTTTTTTTGAAGCCTCTTCACAATATATGAAATATCTCTAGGTAATTTGTTTATGCATACCACATCTCTAGAACCTTCTAGTCCACATCTACCACAAAATTTTTCTAAGATTTATACCTATCTTTTATTGGTACCATGGATGGATTTTTGGTCACTACTTTTACTTTTTTTTAATTTATCATTTTTTCAACATGAATCCCCTATAGTAATGCATGTTTCCAAGAATGACATGTTATACCAGTAAGATTATGATATATTCCCATACCTTTCACAGTACCAAAAAAATCACTAAACTTGAATATTTCACCTTAATATGTATTCTTTCTGGATACTTTTTGGTGTTTTACATATTCAACTAGGGCCTTCAATTTCTAAGTAGAGAGTGATTTTATTAATATATTAGTCTCTCTATTTAATGTATGAAAGGATATATCATTTATCTTCTTGGTCCAAGAAGGATCAAATTTATTTTTTCACCTACAATATTTTTTTTTATTTTTCCTTCTTCTTTCATTCATCTAGTTTTATCCATTCTTCAAATTCTATCCTCCATACATGTGGCCTTATATTATTTTTAGGATTTATTATATTATGAAAAAATTATAATTAATTATGTCAAAAATTCCATAAATACAAAAAATAAACTATGAATTTTCTTATCTTATTTTCTAGTATAGTCATTGTTGATTTCACAAGGTGTGTAACTTTCTATTTTGGTTCAAACTACCAATATTTTAGAAAATTATTGATTAATATAAATTCAGACATATTCTCTCATCCTCTTTTTATGTGGTGGTTTTATTAGTACTTTTCACTATCAATAGTTTCCCAGATATGGTTTATAACCAATAACAGTAATTGAAACTACATTAGTTTAGTACAAATTTTATAGTTTATCAGATAACATATTCATGGAGGATTTTAATATTGGAAAATATGATGATTTCATTCTCTTATTAGTGTCATGATTTTCAATACAAACTTGTGTGGAATCATCTCTTTTTTCAATAGTATGGGAATTTTAAGGTTGTGTTGATTCTAGAATCTTCAATATCACCTATAGATCAAAACAATTAATCTTGAGGGAGTTTTTATCATCCTCAACTTATCTCATAATACCCTCCCAATCCTCTTTAAACTTATTTATTTGGTCTTCATTAATTTTTCTTGATTTTTATAAGAAATTTTAAATCTCTTTTACCTTCTTTTATTTATCCTCTGGTTGATAATCCTTTACATCCATAGAGTCTTTGTTCAATTTTTGAAGTGTAAAAAAATATTCTAAAAAGAAAATTTTAAAGAAATATTTATCAAAAGCATTATGTTATATCTATTCAATAGATTTATAATATATTCCATTGAAAATAGATATTGTTTCATCCTTTTCTATGACTAGTTTTGTGATAGTGTTTCAAACACCAAATTTTTTTCTAATTCTTCTTCTATGGTATTATATTCTTCTTCATAAAGTGATATTTTATCCGTAATAACCTTTATCCTTAAAAAATAAAATTTAAAACTTATTTGGAAACTTTATTTAGATTTACTTTTGAATTCAAAATGAATATCACTAGGTGGTATATCATCATCATAGCTTGAAAAGGATTTATCAAGAGAATCATAATTAAGATAATTATTGCATGTTATACCATTATTATTTCATTTATATGGATGCGACTCTCTATTTATAATAATACAATTCTTCATATTCCTTTTATATCCATCCTTCATTTTCTTCTAATTCTTGGTAGAAATATTATTATTATTATCCTTTGGAGTAACTTCCTTTTTCTCAATCTGAGGTAACTCATTAATTTACTAAAATATTAAAATCATAAAATATCACTTGGAACTTTAGAGGGAACCTTGTTTTGATTCCAATTTTAGATCCCCTAGATGGATTGACCACTGAGAGTCGAATTGAATCAATGTTTTACTTTTAAACATTATTTACTTTTACTTCAACCTCTTGAACATGTTAAGGTTCTTGATACTCTAAGAGATATCTCGCAGTCTTACCTCATATGTATAAATAAAATGATAGAGCATAAAACATTGTATTTATAAGGTTTGGTACAAATACATTCTTCTTTATATGTTGGTCAGACCCTCTAACATGGATTCTCTACTATAATATTATTATCATTTACGTTGGTTTAGGCATTAATCATTTATAATCTCGAGTAGTTGATCCTAGTTGTACCCCTATAAAACCAACTCTTTTTCCTTGGCTGCCTAGACCCCCTATTTTCTCTTCTCTGAGACTAGTTAGACACCACATCCTTGATCCTATTTATCAATTGGTTATATGCCCAGTCACAAGATCCTTCTTCTTCTTGGTTTTAATCTTTTTATAGAAATTTATTCTAAACCTAGTCACTATTGAACTAATGAATGTTGATCCTATTCCATAAGATTATTGCATCAAATACCCCAAAGTTTACACTTCGAGATCCATTATATTTTGTGATAAGTTCTTTTTGTCTTGCTCAAGTTCTTATGGTCTTTATTTGATTATCTTCTCTTCATCGGTAAATAAAAATGCTTGGTAAAGAATTATTCCTTGTGTATAATGATTTCCTAGCCTCAATAAAATCATTAAATTTATAAAAATAAATATTTAGTATTATTTTATGAAATAATGGACTTTCACTACTATAAATGATTAATCTTCATTTTCTCAACATAATTCATGCATGCGATACATTAAAAGATTATGTGTTATCCTTAATGTAATAGTACACCTGAGATATTATTTGACTTTAGGTAATATATATTTATTTGTGATGTACCTTGTTTGATTCAAACTCACCATCTTTCAGAAATAGGTAAGTGTAATTTTTCATAACCAATACTCTTTCACATTAATAGGCAGGGTTCATATGAGCATTCTTCATCCTTCACATAACCTTAGAGGTTTGTGGATGATCATATTTTGTGTGAATAGATCAATAAAGTGAATTATACTTCATGTGAAGAAATAAAATTTACTCGTTCTATTCTTATTTTGATCAAAGCTTGTGTATGCTCGATTTCAAAGAGAAATGATAGCTTTATGTCAAGTCTCAAATAGCATCTCAACCCTCACTTATGCCTCTATATTTATACGAATATTTATACTGCTTATCCTCTAAAATTCAAGGAGACTCAAGGACCATTCAATTAATTTAATATCTTAGTATCTCATTCCCCTTTTAATTTCAAATATTTTTTCACTTCATGAAATTCTGAAGTGAACATATAATCGTATGATCGATTCCATTGATCATGAAACACCTAGATAGACACACCATTCAAGAGACTGAGGATATCTGAGGTAGAACCATCTTGCATGTGCTCTTTTTCATGTGATGTCATTGTGATTTTCTACATGGATTCACATAATAATTAATTTCCAAAATGGACATGTGATTGAATAATAATTAATAGTTCATATAGTGGAGTATTTCCATGATAGAAACTATAGAAATGCATTATTTTTCATGTGATGGATTCATGAGACTAAAAATTTGTTATTGTGATGGATCAGTGAAATCTTCTTTTATAGATACATATCATCTTGAGTATTTTTAAAGTCTTCTAATTGTCTCATGAATACAATACATTTATTTCATGCATGTCCTCAGTTCCATAAATTATATGGATTCATCGCTATAGATGGAAAATTATACAATTATAAAATGTTGGAATTTCAATATAAATTGTATCAACAAAAGGTGAAGTTTTTTATAAGTATAAAAGGATGAAGAAAATATCCTTTATAATATTATATGACTAATATCCATCAGATGGATATGATTCAGGTGCTCATATGGTTGTGGTTATATGTGTATGTTTTTTAACGGAGTAATGGTTACCTCTAAATTCTCATCCCACAATGTTTTTCAGTTTTTTAAAGTGTCACTTAATAAGATAATTCATTCCAATAATTTTCTAATGTAACACTAGGGTCAGTAAATAGAGAAACTTCACCCACAACATTCATGAGCAACGAAACACCCTTCCATGTTCCCCTAATCACCATCTTGTACACATTTTACATGAATTCTTTACATCTGATGTGTTTTCTATAGGAGCTCTGCATGCCCAAAATCACAAACATTACACCATGGGTTGTCCAAGTTAACTTTCTCCCATGTGGTAAACTACCTAGGTCACATTTATGGTTGTGGCCTTCCTTGGTTGGATTCTGGTTGGACCATTAGAAAATATTGAGATTGATTCTAAGTATAAAAGACAATTTCATGATATCACTCACCAAAAATTCAAAAAAAACATAAATGTATTTTATTCTAAACATCTTATTATTCAAATAATCACCTTGAAAAATATTTTTTTAATAGTATTCATATTTATTCTTTTTTTTGTCACAAAAAATGTTTCAGTTCTTCAACATCATTACCACATATATTTGGCATTAAAGATCTGTTTAAAAAAATTATAATTTCTCAATCATGACATCCAATTCGATTTTATGAACCCATAATAATTCTCCAAGCATCATAACCTCATCTAAATATTCTAAAAAAATATTGAATCATTAAAAAAATACAATACATACTTAAGTTCAACATGATTATGTGACAATTTTGGTTCATACTAACTTGTGGGGATACCATCATCCAAATTAACCTTCAACTGATTGTGTCTCTTATTGATTGGTTCCTAGAATGTTCCTAGACTTGGGGTAGCTTCTATCAAGATATGGTACTAAGATTTGATGTTTCTATATTATGTGGGACACCTTTCAAAGCTATGAAAAATATTCTATTGTATCTAGTAGAGAAGATCGTCCCAATAAATATCTAAAGGGAGGTAAAAGATCCTTTAATGGTATAATTGGTGGAGAAACAAATTGAGGTGATAAATTTATCAATGTAGATGCTTCAACTAATTAGGTTGGGTTTATAGTAATGGGGAATTATAAAAAATCTTACCAACCCATGTCAGGTATTAGATTATGTTATTTTCCTTCCATATTTAAAAATATAGTTGAAAACTATTTATTTACATAACCAACTAACTATGGTATGAATAATAATGAATTCCTATCATAGGGATTCCAAAAAATCAATACCTAGAATCCCAATTTACCAAGATATTTATATCACCCACACCAATCAAGATCATTCGTAAAAGGATTCTCCTAATATAGAAGACTTGGATCTTATACCAATTTCATCCTCGTCAATGGTTATAGGGACCTATTCAGTGAGTTACCTTATCCAATGATATGTTTTAATCCCTTACGATAAGGTGGATAGTAGTGTGGAAGCCCTTACTATAAATCAGATAGTACAAGATAGGGAATATAAAAATATTCAGGCTTTATCACCCAAACTTCCTTAATAGAAATGGGTTGCAATGTAGATCACCTACACCAAATTTTACAGGTTTAGGAGTAAGTATATTTGATTTCTAGGATTTCTACACCATTTTTACATGGATTATAACTACATGAGAAAAATTGGATGAATGAGAAGAAGGTATTTATATAACCAAAGTCACTAACCCATATACTAAATTTGTTAATCAAACTACTAAAAAAGATGAATTTAATACAAGTGAAATAATCATAACTTCATGATGGTAGGATGATATAATGTACGGTAGATTAAGCATTGACCTCATTCAAATGATGGGTCCATTACCGTACCATTAAAAAAATATTGACGATGATTAATGACAATATTAAAATAGATAATTATACTATAATACTATTTAATTCATATATGTTTAAGAAATATTCTCTTTAGGACAAATATATTCCTTTGTATAGGTATAGTCGGGTTGTATATGTAACACATGGGTTGTCACCATGACAAGGGGGACCCTTTAGATCAGACATGACTACTACTAGTGACCATGAAAATCTTATAATAATTGACGAAATCAATACATGAAATATGGTATATAGTAATGGTATGTTTAAAGATAATTAATATCCTTTGACCAAAGTTCATTTATGTTGGGTTGACATAGATCATTGAATAGGTTGTGGAAATGGGTAATGATTTACAGTTTACCCTAGGATAAGTTTCATATATAATACTATAAATTCCATGGGAATAGGAATCATTCCTCATGTAGTTATTGGAAGGGGAAAATATTTTATCTTCACATAGGGTTAATTGAGGAACATAACACATGAACTGGAGAGTCCATATGCTATTATAGAATGAAGGAAGGAATTAAAGTGTAACTTTGAGATGGGTCCAAGATAAGAGATTTAGAAATTACCATATGGTATCCTAGTATAATTATAATGTAAAATATTAAATGGTGATGCCATTTTCTATGAGGTTTTGGGGGTTATGGTAATTGGAATGAAAGTGATATTTTCATCTATGTCTAGGATATATTAGTCGAACATCGCTACATGTCATGTGGGAATTTGAATAAATCCACAAAAATTTCTAAAAAGTGTTTGATTTTTAGATTTATCTCATAATGAGAGAATATGTGGTGGAATGAATATGTACCCTTGTAGGAGGATAAGTGGATCAAAAATTAATATGAATTAGTGAGTCCAATGCATCAGGGTAGAAATCATTAATGAATGAAAAATTCATTTGTGGTTAGTCTTAGGATTAGAGATCCAAGAATCACTACATAACCTATAATAATAGTAACCAGGACATGTGGAGTTCCTAAAAATGGGTTTTATCTTAGTTTAGGACATTTATGGAGATCCTAACATGAATTAGGAGACCATACATTAAGAAATCATGTATAGTTCAGGCTCTTTCATATGGGGATTTTCACAAATTAAGGTCACACAAAACAAACCACTCCAAATAGTTTAAAGTCCAATAGGATATGATGTAAACCATATAGTTTAGGGTTATATGGTTGGTACCATGTATCATGAAGTTTCAGTCCATGAAATAAGGACTTTATTTCATAAAATTTAAGTTCATACAATAAGAACTATGTAAACCCAACATAAAGTTATGAAAAGTACTTATTGAGTAACCATGCATTGGTGGGAGGTGTAATACTCTCTTTATCACCCATTATTTGATAGTATACTCCATTATATTAATCCATGTGTATGATTTAAATTTTTTCCCATTTAGGTTCTAATTTTGGAGGTTTCTTTCTAGATATCATTGGTATCTTTAAGACTAACACCAATTCCCCTCAAATAAAAGAGTAGCAATGAACCTTATTATTAAATCCTCATTCTATATGATCTTGATGGGCTTCAAGGTTATGAAATGTCGAAAATATTTCATCATCAATTTTCTCTAACTTATATAACATAATTTTTTTATCATTCATCCTTAGTAAGTTTGTCATAAATGGATAGCTATAAAGAAGGAAACTAAAATTTTATAAGAACAATTATATAAGTCTTATACACCAATGAATATGAATTTTTATAATTATAGGTATGGTTGGTGGTCTGATATGCCTATAGATTATTGTTTAGTTTTTTAGGATAAGAATTATTATACTAGTAACCCATTTTCTATATTATGTTTAATAAATTCTTGTTGAAAGACTCTAATTTCTATTTATATACATGTGATAACTAGATAAATTATTGGGCTAAAATTTTTACTTATAATATAACCTATTTATATTAGATTTATACAATTCCATAACATTTTCCATAATAATAGTGTATGGTACTCCCAGTATTGTAGTGATATTAGACTTCATGAAGCTAATGATAGCCTTTGTTCCAAATTCCCTTTAGGGTACTTCTTTATCCTATTTGTAAAATAATTCAATGGAAATAAGGATGAACATAAACTACCATATGGTTAATGGAGAATATGGATCCATAATCTAAATTCCCTATATGGAATATGTATAAGATTACATTGCATGATGAAGAAAATCCATGGGTATATGGGTAAAATTGGCATGCACTTGACATTCACAACACTTCCTTGATAATTCTATACAATCATGCATTGTTGGTGGAAAAAAGTATCTAAGCCTCCTAATTTAATGAGAGAACTTTTTTCTATCTGATTTATGCTACATATACCATCATGTAGATCCCAAATAACAAAAATGGTATCTTTACCTTTTACGAACCTGTTAAAGAATTCATAAAATCCTCATATATAAAAGACCTACTAAGATTTGAGCTATTGAAGTGAGTGAAATTTTATTCATGTTGATGATTTTTTTTCTCTTGGAAAAAAGTTATATTATGAAGGTATTATACCATTAGATACATACAGTTAGTTTGCACATTAGCTGATGATGATTAGGATCCAGTATAACACAACATGGTAATAACCTCATTAATACCCTCCATCTCTTTATTGAAAAATATATAAATAACCATAAATATTCAATATACATGATTGTTTCATCCTGATCTGGATAGGAAAGAGTAGTGGATAGATTTTTTATGGAACTTATTTGAGCCCTTTTTAGGCATGAAACCTGAAAAATGTTGGTTTAAAAGGAATTTATTCCATAAAATCTCATATATAATCAATTTTTGGTATCAATTCCTATTTCTTAATATCATAATATCCATTACTCTAATTAATTAATAGTTCTGAGACTCCTTTTATGTTCAATTAGATAACTAGTATTTGAATTGCTAACTTCAAACCTATTATGAGGGATTGGTAATATACCTCATTATTATTGATTCTTTCTAAGTGGAGGAAATATTTAGGTAGAAGTAACTTTTCTAGGAAAATAAATATAATCGTTAGACCAACTCTGTTAGTCCTTCAGTCCTACATCCTCTTCCGAATTGGACATTAATAAACACAATCAAAGAGAATTTATAAAGTTTTAAAATATTTGTTTATAAAGAAAATTTCTTCATCAGGATGCTCCATGCCCAATGGTGACTCTTATTGGTGGCTTCTTCCACTAGAAAATATACTAATGATTTTCCTTTAGTAGTTTTTAGGACATGAAATGGACATGAAATTACTAAAGGATAACAGCCATCTCACTAATTACCCAATCAATATAGAATGACTAAGGATATATTTTCATACATACATGATAAATATTAGATTAAAATCATGATGTTTCAAATAGTGGCGTAAGTTCTACACTATAAATATTAGAGGGAGATAGTTCTTATCAATAGTTATGTATTGGATTTTAGCCTCTAACATTATATGATTTATGTAAAAACATTATTTTATTTTCCCATGTAATTTTTCTATGAAATAAGAGCACCAAGAAACTAATATATTACTATAATATATAGTAGAGGAGGTTTTCCTACCATTGGTAGTATCATAAATATATTTTTAAAGATATATTTATTAAGGATTCCAAAAATATTCTGGATGTTCTCATCTCACTAATAGGTTAATCCTTTATTTTTCAGGTTTTGGAGAGGGTAAAGAGTTTCTAGTATTCTTTTTAATAAAGTGTTTTATATAGTCAATGTGACCTTAAATACCTCTCAAATATTCATAATTTTAATGAGGTTTCATTTCTAGTATTGTTTTAGTCTTCTCATTATCTGCTTCAGTGTTAAAGTGGATAGCAAAAAATTTAGTAAATTTTGGAGAGGTTTACCTAAACAAAAACTATAATAGATTCATTTTTAAGTTCTAAAACCTACATTTAGAGAATAAAACCTCCAAATTTATTAAATTATACAAGCACTTACATTTTTAATATATATATCACAAATATATAATCACATGGTTTTCCAAGGATATGGTCAAATGTATGGTTCATTACTCTTTCATAATATTATTTTTTATTTTTTGAGACCATAATGATTATTTTTATTGAAATATACTCCTTAGGGCTTCAAAATGGAAATATATTCTTTATATTCAAGATTTACTCAAATCTATTTATAGATAGATACTCATCCATGAATGAGAGGTATTATAAATAGTATTTTCTATTGATCAATAGTTCTATATTTGGTAAATGGAGTTTATCCTTTGGGGAGTGATGATTAAAATCCTTAAATTCAATATAGATATTTGTTTTTCCATAATTTTTCTTGAAGGGGATGATCACAAAATTTTATTTGGGGCATTAGACCTCCCAAATAAAGTTGCAATGATCAGCCTGTCAAAATCAACATCAACCTTAGCACCATGAATCGAGTTCACCATCCTCACTAAATGTTTGTAACTATGATGATTATTTTTCAAGACTAAGTAATGAAAAATACATGAGTATAATGTCATATAATCTCTATAAAATTTCTTATAAACATGTCCCAATGTTTTTTATTAATAGTAAGGTATTATTAGTTCTATTTTAGGGTCATGATTTCACATATTATAGTAGGTTGTGGGTCTTCTTCGATACCCAAATTCACTTCCTTTTAGTTCATCAACAGTGGTAGAGACACATCCATTAAATGAAAGTGATGCATCCATAAGTTATTCCTTATCATCATTATCATGGGTGAAGGGGAGATAAACCTTTTTATCCTTTGAAAATTACCTGAGGCTATCATCACCTTTATCAAAATCATATACATAAGACATAAAATAAGATCTGTTATGCTCAACTAATATCATATGAATGAAGTAGATGGTTCCTAACCCCTGTATCTTATTCCAAAAGTACATTTTTATTTTATTCGAGGGACTCAGTTACGTGAGATAAATATCAATAAAAATTCTATTTTTATAGAGACACTCAAGGTCATGTTCATTCTATGTGGTTCATATAAGAATTTCTCCTTTTATAGAAGGATAGATACCAAAAAGTGCATTTATATATCAATTATAGGAGAATAATGTGATTTAAATATTGTTCCCATCACCTAATAGGACTCTATAATTTCATAAATATGGATTAATTTGTATAATACAGTTAAAATGTAATAATAATCATCCATTAAAATCATTCCATGGATTTATGGGATTATTTTTCATTCTATTGAGGTAATTAATTTGTGTTGCACCATCTATATGTGGTTATTTATCTTCCCTTTTATAATAACTTGTATTGATGTAAAGATGTCTATATGAGTTAAAATGGGAGTTATTACCAATAATCACTCTAATTGTCTCACTAATGGGATACTTTAAACATTATTGTTATGAGAAATTCACTATTGTATGCATATAAATCCATGATTTAACCAATAATATAATGGAAGAGGTATCTTGGAGAACCACTATAAACTCAAATTCTGATATGATCTCCCTAAATTTGGTTTTAAACTAATCATACATAGAGGTTTATGTTCACTCTTATCATAAACTTATATCATTATATTATAAGAATATTGTTCCACTTTCCCATATCCTAAATTAAGAAGCTTCCAGTTTGGAATGAAGTTAATTCATGAACTATTTTCCACCAGATATAGACATCAATTGATATCTTTGAGTATACATAACATATAAAGGGGATATGTTCCCATATTTTTTAGTTCATCAATATTTTTTTATAAAATTAATGATTATGTGACATAAAATAGGGTCAATTTCTGCTAAATATGTTTCAGAAATGGACAATATAGCCTCAAAATCCTGAGGGTTTGGTAATGCCTTGACAAGGGATTCTCTAATATATTTAGATATATGAAGAGTGCCTAATATTGAGAACTATTCAGAGATAATAGGTATATGCTTCAACACATAATATGTTTCATCCAAAGGATAATTCATCATACTCAGTGGTCATTCTTGAGAAAGTTTCCCATAAGGAAGATCCTATTTTGATGATGATGCTCCCATTTTATGTCATAATTAGAGAAATCTATATATATAATAATGTTTGATTTCCTCCAGCTGACATGTCAACTACACAAGTTTACATGTCTCCAAACTACACCTCTCCGTGAATTTTACCTCCATCCAGCACCACTCAACGTTCCTACCTCCCTCAAAAAATAATTTTGTCTACCTAGGGATTCATTTTTACTACTATCTGGGTTTCCCAATATTGCATCTCTAAAACCATCTTTTCCTCTTCCCACATACACACCTCCCCTCCTCCCCCTCTCCTGGTAGTCACTCCTCCTTCCTCTATGGCCTATGGCTTTGGAAAGTTCACTTTCCACCTCCCCACCTCCGCTCCCAACCTCTACCTCCCTCTGGCTGCTCTTTCTATGACCGCTCCGTGTCCTACATCTCCGCCTCCTATGAATTCAGATCATATGCATTTGGATCTGACACATATGGCTCCTATGCGTCCATCTCCTGCACCTCTAGCTCCCAGGACTCCACCTCCACCTATTTCTCCTTTGCTGCCTTCGACTCCTACACATCCACCAAATTCGCTTCTGCTTGCTCTGACTCTACCTCCTCCATACTTCTAAAAAAATATGTTGGATTATTCTCTAAAAAATCCTATTATTTTATCTATTGAATTATATCATAATAGAGTGTTCGTTTTAGCTCCTTTGTATATTGAATTCCTTGAGTTCTCCCCCATTCCCTAACTTCCCCCATATCCTCTGAACTAAACCAATGGCCGGTTTGAATCTTATTCTATAGTGATTTCAATTCATTTGTTCTAGATCAATACATATATTTAATTTTTTTAGAATTTTTATGATCTTAAATGGTTATTTTCATGCTTTTTTTCACTGTATAATAATTAAGATGATTTCCTTAGGTTATTTTTCATTTTTTTATGATCAATTTTGTACATTGCAACAAATGTTTATGAATAATATTCTTGGGAATCTTTACAGTAAATTCATGTTCATAGAAATAGATGTCATGTTTGAATTTTTTGAGCTATGCGACCAGAGAAAATTGTTAGTGATATGAAGATGTCGATTCAAGAAGAGGAAGCTTCATAGATCTAGAAAAACTCTTACATTTCTTGACTGAATCTCTTCAACCCCCCCCCCCTTCAAGAATCAGTATGCATTCAGGTATAACTAGTTGATGTACTATTTTATTCCACAATACATATTCTTACTGATTCCATAAAATATACATGATTACAGGTTTTTCAAACATAACTGTTTCCAGATTATTTAGATGTAAGTGACTCCCTATTTATCATAACCAGATATTTCAAGATTGTTTATTGAATTGTTTCACAGCTGTTCATATATAGTGTTTTTACATATTTTTAATACATATTTTTGGGTTTCTTATTGCACTGTTTCTACAATAGTCAAACATAGTATCTGTGATTATTTTTAAACATTATTGTATCTATAGGTAAACTTATTGGATGAACGTTTGGGTACTTAGATGCTGGATCATTACCTCTTATTCCACCACTATAACTACTCAAACCTCAAAAACAAGGTACATCATCTTAATTTTATTGAAATGTTTTAATATTTTTCATCATGAATTTAACTTAAAAATGTTATTATTTACTTTTACTTATACTAAATCAGACACAATCTTTTTTCAGATAAGTTGATAATTTTTTATAGTAGTTGAATTTATATTTTCATTGAATAGTGGATCATTTATTTTATTTCAGTACTAGATCGTTTATTAGAACAGTGGAAAAAATTCATTGATCATGTGAATCATTATTTTTTATGGGTAGTGAACCATGTAATTTGTTTTAGCATTGTTTCATGTGTTTTATTACATCAATAGATCATTTTTAAGAGCAGTGGATCGTCTATTTTATAGTAGTGGATCATGAATTTGAGAGTAGTAAATCATATATTTTATAAAATAGATCATGTATTAGAGAACTAGATAATTATTTGGTTTAACTAAATATTTTTAACCATGTTTATGATTTCTCAACAATTTCCTTGTGTTTTAAAAATATACAATATTAATATGACATATTTAAGCTCTTCTGTTAGATTTTTAGTATTCCTATTCTCTTAAGAGTTTTTCTTATTTTATTAATGAACATTTATTATTCCAATTAGTTAATTACAAAAACTATTTCATTCACTAAGAATATTTATTCACCTATTAATTTTCACAGATTTCTTATGCATAATTATTTCCAAATTTTTTATGTATAACTGTAACTATATTAGTTATGATCACCAAACAGGTTGATATGAATTGTTCTTAATACACTCTTAATGTATTTTCTGGAGGCAACATTTTGGTGAACCTGCATTCTAATTGTCTTAACATTTACACAATTATTCACAAAATTCTTATACAAACTTTTTTCCATATTGTTTACATATCACTTTTTTTAGATTACTCATACATATCTATTTATGTATTTCTTATACAAAAGTATTTTCCAATTTATCATACATAAATATTTTTATAGGTATCTTATTCATAACTATTTTCATATTTCTTGTGCATAAATGTTTCTAAAATGCTTATGATAACCAAATTAGATTGATATTCATAGTTCTAGATACCATCTCAATGTATTTTTTTGGTGGAAGTAGTTTGGTGCACCTACATTCATATGGGCCTAACATTTACATAAATGTTTGGATATTTCTTATACATAAGTGTTTTTAGACTGTTTATATATAAGATTTTCTAGATTATGTAATTTATAGAAACCGATCATGTATTAGAACACTGGATAATTATATTAGTTTAACTAAATATTTTTACCATGTTTATGATTCCTCAACAATTTCCTTGCATTTTAAAAATATACAATATTAATATGAAATATGTAACCTCTTCTATTAGATTTTTATTATTTCTATTTTATTAAGTTTCCATATTTCTTACTCATAACTATTTCTAAAATTCTTATGATAACAAAATTAGGTTTATATGGGTAGTTCTAGATATCATCTCAATGTTTTTTCTGTGGTAGCAGTTTGGTGTGCCCACATTCATATGGGCCTAACATTTACATAAACGTTTGCAGATTGCTTATACATAAGTGTTTTCAAACTATTTATATGTAATTCTTTTATATTACTCATATATAGTTATTTTTTTCATTTCTTATTCTTGTGTTTCCCAATTTCTCATACATAACTATTTTTACAGATTTCATATGCATAACTATTTCCAGATTTATGATGCATAAGTGTTTCCATATTTATTATGATGACCATAATATGTTGATATGGTTGGTTTCATATATAGATTTAGTATGTACTGAATGAATATCAGTAGGATATGAGGTTTGATTACATTATATGTAAATACTAATCTTCTAAAACTCTAATAACATTATTTATATTTTCTATGAATATCATGTTTTCTCTACTGATGAGATTATTTAAATTTTCAACATGTTATTTGGTTCAACCAAATTCATGAATAAGATTCACCTCAATGTGTTACTGATTTGGATTATTCTCCTTCAATATATGATGTCTGAAGAAAATTTTGTTATTGAATGACTATTCATTTTATATTTGCCTCCAAACTCAATTTTAAACAAGAGGTTATCTTTAACTATGTTTTATTTATCAATTTTCAATTATTTTTTGGGTTTGTAAATTTCATTTTCTTCAACTATCTAGTATCACCTTAATTTTCTTGAAATTATCTTTATTGTAATAAATTATATTTCTTCTCCCTATAACACAAATTGGAATTTCATAGTGTGGAATTTTAGGCCCCAATTGCAATACTAAAAAAATTATACTATTTATATGTTTTGGTACTATGTGGTTTACTCATATCATACCTTTTAATTATTTGTTTTAAGTTGCATGGAAACATTTTAACATTAATTATAATAAATATTATATTTTTCTTTGACCATTTTGAATCAATTCTTCATTATTGTAGGTGAATTATGCCCAATGTAATTTTTCCTTCTTTAATGATTCAACTAAATGATTCTTACATTATGATGTGCCAAAAATCTCTCAACCTATATTCCATAATTATTTATCCCTTATTTTTAGTTTAAATATTTTTAATATTAATATGGATTATTAAGTTTTCAAAATTAGATTATATTATTGAAAATAACCATTTCTTTACAGTGCGTCGTGCGAATGGTTGGGCGATGTACTAGTTTTAAATATTTATGGGTCATGTTGGACATATTTTTCCATGTTCTGTGATATTATGTTTGACTATACACTAGTTGATTAATCCACCAATCTAATAGGATAACAATAATTTCAATAGGATTCAGGATCAGACTGATTCTCTTGTTGAACTCACGGATGCAACTTTCTTCATGTTTGTGTGGAATGTGTGATTTCAATAGAGATTATACCTAAAATCTATGGTTTTACTTAAGAAAATATTAATTTTCCCATATATATTACTTTATGGATATTAATGGGAACTATACTTCATGGAATCCTTTACATCCTCATTTAGTCCAATCCGATGAATGGCACTGATAAAATCGTGTTAGTACCCTTCACCGAATAGGATTTTCATCTAGTGGGTTAGTTACCACCCTTCTAGAGAAGGGATAATGGAGTCTATAAGATCTTGGACTTGTTTAGGTGCATTTTTGGGTTCCTATAACTAATATTTACTTTACCAGTGATTAGTACTCTGGTTATTTGAAGGTTGTAGAGTAGGAGATTTTGCTATTGATGTTGAAGGGAGAATTCGGGTCATCATGGGTTGATTCAGTCAATACATGATGATTTAATGTATTTGATTCACTAATATTCAGATCATCCATACATAAAATCTCTATAAATCCCTATTTAGAACTCTATACCACTCATTCATTATTTTGGGTGAGTGGATGCATCACATGTGTCCCAGGGCTATCCAAGGCCACTCTCTTCTCATACACTATCCTTTGGAGAAAGTATTTAAATAAAAAGTAATCTTGGATGGTGTAACCTAACATATTATGGCAAGGACAGTAGTTGAGGTGATCATTTAAACCTACCTCATCTATTTTTTAATTTTATTAAATGTGATCAAATTATATTTTAGCACAAAAATGAATCATCCTAGTACTTTTCATTCTGAAAGGAATAAACCTAATTATTAATTTTCTCAAAATTATTGTGGCTCTAATACTTTTTTGTATCCTATATATTTTTATTAATATATGGTATTTTTATTTCATGGTAGTAGGAACAATATTAAACTTGGTTATATTAGGGGATGAAGCCAGTATTGGTGTTAGTTTAAGATTTATAGTGTTGGTTTTTTTCTTTCTGGACATCTATTCATATGAAAATAGTTCTTATTGATATCTAGTTTTGGTATTCCTAACATCATTCAACATAGTGATGCAAATTTTGTTACATTCTACTTCAAGTCTCCCATTCCATTGAATATTGAGAAGTTTGAATGCCTAAAGCTATGTTTCGCATTGTTATGTGAATGATGATTCATATCAAACCACTTATAATATGATTTATTTTATATCTACATTAGTACATTTTGTAATTTAATATATTTTAATCAAGTGAAAATATCTCATGACTTGTCTAATGTTGTGCATAATAGAATCTCAATGAAGAAAAACAATTTTACTAAAAAGGTTTTGTTATTAATTGAACATGTTAACGAGGTCACTGGACAACTAGATTGATAGATTATTCATTCATGAGTTGAGAGGTCTCTACCTATCGAGGAATATCAGACGTATGAGTTATGGTAGATTTAGCCTATAAATCAGACTTAGTATATATATTTCCCTTAAGAATATAATATTAAATGTGTTCAAACTTTTATATTCTAGCATTATATGGAGTTCATCATTATTATACCAAGATTTTATAAACAACCTTTGATTGTGGGTGGTATGTGGACATAGCAATGCTTTTCCCTTTTTCTTCAGTAATAGCTCACTATGAATTTTTCAATGGAATTTCAACAGGAGACCTCAAATTATGATATTTCCTCCAGTGAAGGGTACATACACCTTCCTCATGTACCTTTTTTTGAATAATATTTTCCATAAATTCTACTTCATTCACATGTTTTTTTGATCATCAAGTATCGTTGCCTTAATGGGGTTTATAGAAATCATATTTATTGATGAAAACACTTTAAGGAACTAATTCTTCATCTATATTTGATAAATAGGGGACCACATTATAAAAACATTAACAGTTTAATCTTATCCCCCAATTATTTCTTTTTTTGGATGATTTCTTATATTTATGGGTCCTATTAGGACTTAGTTTCTTCTCCCAGTACCATGATTAAGGTGAAGTGGGAAGCCTCTTGTGAAGAGTGTATTTGATTTAATTTTCTATAATGTACATTGAATGTGATCATTGTGGGATAGTTGTTTCATGGATTTTAAATAGATTATATTTTTAGGTTTCTTATATAATTTTATGAATCCTTGATAACTATAATCCCCATAAGGGAGGTTCATCCATAGTTTAGGTACACCTTGATCTAATTGATGATACTGAGGGTGGTGAGGGTAAAAACTTCCTCAACCTTATTGGGCTACGGTATCCCTATTTTTTGGAATTATAGTGGTATCTCTTCTCATATTAAAGGATTTTATTAAAACAAATTCATATATGATATGTTTTTTAGTTTTTCTAGAAAAAATATCTTCGCTGTTGAGTGAAGATGTTTCTTCATCATGTTTCATTTTCTTAGGTTTTCTATCTATTTTAATTTTTTGGAAACATGATATAAGAGCCTATGAACTTCTCATTTCCATTGAGAACATAATTTCTATTTTATACAACAAGTTAGGGTTTTTAAAATTTTCTAACACAAAAACTCATATCCAAACCGCATATATCATTTTTGATTCATGAAGATAAAAATTCGAATTCCTTAATAGAGGAGATCCCATTAACTAGCGATCAGTGAAAATTACAACAACCTTAATTCTCCCCAAAATTTAATGTGTGCGTGAGGTGGATTCTAAAATAGTTTGATAAAATTATTTAAGTATATTTAATTAAGATTATTGGAGACCCTGTTTTTATTTTATAGATTTAAGATTCCATGTTGTTGGGAGAGCAGTGAGGTCCACTTGGAAGCACTACTTGTATACCATCTTGATATTGTTATCATACCCTTTATATAGAAGATGTTTTCATTTCAGTGGGTTGATTTTATCCCAAAAAGTACTACGAATGTGGGGTATTCATTATTATTCATTGATATTTGGATTGAAATATTGGGGTGTGGCAATGGGATAAAATATGGCTGAAACTTTATCTTTGGATAATTCATTACATATGAAATTTTAATCTTCCATGTCTTCAATGAATGGTTTTCTAATCTGTTTTAGCTATAAGGACTACTTTATTATTTTTTATCAAGTGAGTGAAAATAAATTGTGATATTTTAAACTAAATCAAATCTCACATGATCTAGTGAATGAATTATATAATATTGATGCCTCAACTCACCCATAGTTGGTGGGAGTCATTAACTATTTAACGTAGAATATCATATGTAGTCTACCTTAGTTTTTCAGTTAACTCTTGATAATAATGAATATTTAGAACAATTTAATCATGAGTAGGTACTTTTGTAGAATAAACTGATTAATTACTCAATAATAATTTACTTGATCACCATTGGGTGTATTTTCATGGTTTTTGAGTGCTTGATCGCTATGGAAAGTACTTATAGGGTTTTTGGTTTCTTGATCACAATAGGGGTGACCTCCATTGTTGTTAGTTTCATGGTCACCATGGAGAATACATCCATAGTTTTTTGTTAAATAATCAGCATAGAGATAACCTATATGGTTTTCGGGTGATTTTCACCATAGGGAAGACCTCCATGGTTACTAGTTTCTTTCTTACTATGAGGAGGAATTCAGTGGTTACGGGTTTCTTGGTCACCATGGGGAGTAGTTTCATGGTTTATGGTTTCTTGGTCCTCATGGAAGTGACTATAATGGTCACTAGTTGATTTATTAACAAGGGGATGTGCTCAATTTTTTCTAGTTTTTTGATAGGTGTCAGGGGAAGGACCTCTATTTTAGTTTTCATTTTAGTTTCAAGGAGTAACTTCATGAAAAATACCCTAAGTAGGACCTCTATAGTTAGTTATTGATAATGTAATGACCTCTTTTTTGAGTAAATACTTTTTCATGGGGGAAACCTCTATAAGAAGTATCATAGGGAGAACCTCCAAGTACATTTTTTTATATTTGACCATAGGGGGACCTCTGTGCTTGTTGATTGGATGATTTTTTTCATAGGAGGACCTCTGTTATTGATTTTTATTTTCTTATCGGGAGTACCTCTAGAATTTCTTGACATGTCACCATGGGGAGGAACTATATGGAGTTAACTCTAATGAGGACCTATATAATGTCTTGATATTTCATTATAGGGAGGGTTTTTAGGGTTTTTTTTATCCCTCTTAGGGGATGAATCAGTTGATATAGCCATCAATTTTATCTATGAAGATGTATGTGCCTTCTGGATGATGGTGATTTAAAATTTACCTTATTATACCATTAAAATATGATAGGTCACATATATTCTAATAGAGATGAAAGGGGTTTGAGTCTACTTATAAAACCCCACAAATTGGTTTACCTCAAAGGGTTTTCTATCTAGGTTCCCTAGTTTGGATGACTAAGGCTAGAGTATTTTTGAAAACTTTAGGGGAAATTCGAAAAATTTAGTGGTGAAAATAAAAATTATTAGTATGATAAAACAAAAAATTATCCTAAGAGGTCATTCATACATAGTAGACATATTATTCAATTTCCTTAAGGAAAGGGGGTAAGTTTTATCTCACTCTATGGAGAGGCTCCCAAAGAATTTTGACAACTCAATGGGGGAAACCAACTCCTACAAGATTATCATTGAGATGGTGAATATTATTGCATCAACTCCTCCATAATTTAACGATCTATCTCTAGTTTTGGACTAATTTTTTTTGGAGGTCTTATCTGGACATAGAATTCAGAACATGAAATTGTAGGTGTTGAGTGAGATATAACTTTCATTAGGGGTTAGATCCAAGGCAGTCAAAGAAACCACAACATATTATCATGTTCCATTGTTTAATCCATGTATCCTAGGTTTCCCAATGATTACCACCAACTTAGATGGGGAATTTTATTCTTTAAGTGGTGTTGGTTTCAAAAACCATTTGCATTCTATATAAAATTAATATAAAACCCATAAATAAAATAACATAACTATGAATGTATAGTTAATCAATCTATTTATAAGTAAAGTATTTTATATCAGGTTCATTATTTGTGTTTTGGATGATTCCCATTGTACACCCATTTGGCATGACTTCAAGGGGAATAAATGTTGGAATTTAGAGGATTAGAGTTTCAACCATACTATAAACGATCTTATTGTCTAGTCTACGACTCTATTATATATTTAGTCATATGTTCATTAAATCCTTCACAATAACAATACTGGTCACTATTTTTGTAAAGTTATTAATAAGTACAATTTATTAAAAATGAAACCTTATAAGTGAATTATAATTTCATGTATTTACTCAAAGTTATTAATTACTATATATTTTAAATCCATGTAAAGGGAACTATGATATTTAAAATCCACACAAAGAGGAAATAACTCTCGTGAAATTATGGGGGAGGTATTTTAATAGATGGATTGGGCCTATAAAATGGGATTCCTTTTTATCCCTATGAATTCAATAAGAACTCACATAGATCATTATTTTATAAAGATTCACATTGTACCTTTTAAGGTCGTATAAAAAAGTACTAATGTGGTTCCATTTAAATACATGCATTCATGACAATTAATTTTCCTTTTAGGTTCATGTACCTAGGACCATTGGAGTGAAGTGTCTGGAATTAGGATCATTTAAAAAATATTAAATTCATGTCCAGTTGAATGATAAGAGATAAATTTCTAGAAACACACTAGTGTGGTACTTATATATGAATGGACCTTTCTAGTTTACCATGATAGATGATTCATGTGCTAGAATGGAAGGGTTTTCAGTAGCATAGTAACCCATTTTTTACTTTTTCATAGTAACTATACATAGGGAGGATGACTAGATCCTTGGTGGAAATGGGAGTGGATCAGAAAAACTAACACAGTTATCCTATTCCAATAGGGATGTTATTGGTTTCTTTAATATGATGGGTCCTCATTATCAAATAAATTTCCTGATTGACTATACTCTGAGGACCCATGCTGAGGGAAGATAATTAGGGGATAATTTCTATAGGATACAAGATACCTATAATCAAAAGAATAAATAATCGTAAGAGGTACATGAAAATGGAAAATGAATCAGTAATTTATATTGAGTGTCCAAGTTTAGGATCTGGTAAAGTAATTTTTTTATGGGTATAACTAGGGAAATTGGATTTAATGATCTTTAGAAGTTGGGAGAGTGAAGAGGTTAAACTTAACCAAGGTAGGTGGATTAGGTGAATGAGGTAGCTAAAAGGGCCCTTGAAAGTTGAGTGTGGTCTCCTATGTGTAGAGAATACCTAGTGCCACGGTGGGTCACCCATCAAGGTTGGGTATAGCTCTAATTATTGTAATTTTAGGAGAATAGGTAACCCTAGAAAATTCTTGGGGCTATGTTTAGATCTAACCAGGGGAATCCTGGAACCAGTATATTTCACCCTTTTTCTTAGGGGTTCTTATTAGAACGTTCCTCCACCCTTTCCTATGTGGATTCTTAGGTGGACTGATCTTTCACAAGGTCTTTAAGTTTTAAACTCTTATATTTCCTAAATACACATCTGTTCAATTACTTTTCTCTGGGTTTTGATCTTAAAATTTTGGTTGGTCCCACAGATTGAATTTTTGATTTCTCATATGTTTTAAGTGCCTCATTTTTTCAAAGATGGAGGTTTGGATTCCTTTTATAATAAACTCCATCTTAGGCACTCATATTTTAAAATTAAACACCACGATCACAAATTTGTGGACACAATGAACATGTGAAACAATTGTATAACATGTGTGCGACATTTGAATGGTTCACATGAAAAATAAATTGGGCACACACACATTGAGGTAATGAGACTATCCATTGTTTCTCCTCAAAAATTTCTTAAATTTGGAGATTATATTGAGGAATATTTGAGTTCCAAAATCTATCATCCTAATAGAAAATAATTATAATCAATAAAACCTTCTTTCATCTAGGCTCAGAATCCATCTATTGAACCAAGAGGATAAAAATTCTTGTGTATCCTCTATAGGAGGCCACATGTGTGTCAATATTAATATACACATATATCCATTTCTATCCTCATTCATAAGGACACACTTCTCATAGGAAGGAATGTTTGTGTGTGTGTGTGTATTGATATTCAAACACATGTACTATCCATTATCAGATATGAGGTTTATCTCTTCATAGTGAGGAACATCATCATATATACGTATTTCCATAAATGTAATGGGTACATATATACCAATCAATAGTAAATTTTTCAAAGGACTATAAAACCTTTATATATAATATATAACAATAAAATGGTATTGCATCTCTATCTATATACATGGAATCATGTAATCATGCTATAAATTTCCCCAAGAATATATAGAAGCCTTCAACATGAGTTATATATCACAAATTATAATAATAAAAATTTTAAAATCATGTTAAAAATATATTTTACATGAATTTAATATGTATTTAATGAATACATGTCAAGAAATAACATGAAATAGTTTAAAGTATCATAAAAATCATAAACTAGACTTAGTACTTAATAAAACATGTAGGAATAACCATTTCTCAAGTTTTATTTAAAGGAAAACCATTTGTGAACGAATATTTTTAAGAAAAAAGATATTTTGGTAATGTCACACTCTACCCCATGACACTTTTATCATAATCACTATAAAAATAAGAAATAAAATATGTACGGACCTATCAAATCATTTATTGAATCCTAAACAATAATTACTAGGAAATTAATCTGCCAGCATATGATTGATTATTGAAACCTATTAAAGTAAAAATGATGTTTAACTCTATTTTAAAAAATAAAAATAAATCTAGTAATTATGTGATGGTATTACCTCTAGATCATTCAATAAATTTTTTTCAATAGATTTGAGGATGAATAATAAAAGGATAAACTTTATTTCAATATCTATATGAGGAATAGGTTTGGATATTTAACTGATTTATATTAAATGATATGAAAAATGATAATATGAATATCCTACCATAGATTCTCTTGAAAAAAACACCCATAACAAATCAATGATGAAACTAGATGAATATTAGAGCTTGGGATTACTTGGGAATAATAGAGGGAGATGGGATATCTCAAGGGGGGTTTATAGTTGTTATTTGGGGGGGGGGGGGGCTGAAATCCTATGTTAAGGATTTTAAGGAATAATTTTTTAAAAATACATAAAACTATTTTTCTATTATTAGAATAAAAAACTTACTATAAACCACCACACTCATTATGGGATAAAAAGTGGCACCGAACTTTTGGCGATTATCTACAGGGGCTTTAGTGCCCTTGTTTCACTTTATCAATCTCTCCATTCCCCCACCATCCTCTTATAACTACATTATAAATAAGTTATAATTCATTTTAAACCAATAATATTTTATTTAACTACTCATATGTAAAAATTTAATACTAAGAACTAACCCAAATTTGGAGGTTCATTAAAAAATCCTTACAGTCGAGATTTTATTCCCCAAGAATCTTGAATGATATTTCAAAGTGAATAATTTTGTCCATTGAGATCAAACCTCAACTTAATACTCCCAAATCCCATCCTGAAGCTGGTCATGTTTCTATCATAACCAACCCAAATTAATAATTTCTCTATTTAAGACCGTGTGACTTTAGTCAATGATATAAATAAGTTTCTCTATAATGGACCCATACACTTCTAATTCCATATCATTGAACTGACTAATGATAGTAGGATTGGGTATATATTTCATTAAATTTTAAACATATAATACATTATTAAAAATATTAAACTGTGGACTAAAATATAACCTATAAGTTATTTCTCATATATGTTACAAGATCTTCAGCACTTCAATGTTTCATGGAGATAGATTCCCTTGATTTATAATTAATCAGTGACCTGATCATGGAGATATTCATAGAAATAAATGTTCACTAACCAAAAAATAAAAATTCTATTTCATGTGATTGGAATAATAATTTTAGAGAATCTTTTAAGTCATTTATTGCATCTATGTCAACTTTATCGACACAACCATCTCCTAAACTATTCTAGAACAATTCAATGATGATCTATAAATCACTTCCATTATAATTATGAAAAAAATTAATTTCATGGAGTGAAACATGTAGATTTATTTGAATAGATTAATGATATTTTTTTAGAGGAAAACTCTACATGTGATAACTGATACTCCCAAGATCTACCAAAATTAAGAATACAATCCCTAATAATAACCTTCAGTATGAAAATTGTCCTTTATAATTGATCATCTACATAAGGGAGATAATATGTACTCAATTATACCTAAGTAATGAGTGTGTTCTACAACCCCTTAAAAAAATTTGAGTTAAACCTTGGGTATCAATTAATAACATACTAATAGGAACACCATAAAATTTCATGATCTCTCTAATATTTAATTTCCCCAAATCATAAATATAACAAAACTCTCAAATATCTAGAAAAAGAGTGATCTTACATAGTAAATCAATAATCACCCAAACTATAACCTTACCTCTTGGAGACTGAGGTAAGTTCTTTATAAATTATATTGTGATCTCAACCGATTTATATATGTTATAGGTAGTGGGTGTAACTCACCAACGGTTTATTGATATTTTGAATTGACCCCACTTCATAAAAATTAGTCACTAATAGTGGTTTTTTATTTATAAATGGTTTAAACTACTGCTAAATGGTTTTTCACTGGTTACATAAACTACTATGAATTATAGTTTCATAGTACATTTTACTGTATTCTTTCTAATTTCATAGTGGTTTTATGAAAATTTCACAAAATTAATATTTCATTGTGGTTTTTAAATATTTATTGATGGTTCTTTAATTTTTTGTGTAAAATTTAAATTTATTTTAGACCGACACGAAATTCAAAAAAAAATTAGAATTACTTAAAACTAATTTTAATTATTTATTAATATTTGGTGTAATTTTGAACCGACACAATTAAATACAATGAAAAAAATGAATTCAAATAGTAGCTCCCCAATACAAATAGAAATAAAAAATAAAAACTAATGAACTTATATAGATTTAAAAATTTATATTCTACACTGAAAAATTATAATATACACCAAAAGAGTCATATTCATCCAATAACAAATAAAACAATAAATAATAACACGCACACACATACATATGTGTGTGTGTGTTTAATCAGTCGATCTTGTCACTTTGTGGCCTGGATGGATGATCAAATGACTATTAATATCTCTTATTCATGATGTTTTGTCCAGATCAATTCCAGGTAAACCAATGGGGTATTAAACCATATACACAAGTTCAAGCTTTAAACTAAGGTCTATATAAAATTATCCAATCAAAAATCTAAACGACCCTTATTTTAAATATAAAATTAAATCTAATTAAAAATTTAATTTAAAACCCAAATAAAATTCATCATTTTAAAATTAAAATATTTTTTAATTCCAAAGCCCATTTTCATAAATCCTACCATCACAAATCATATTAAAAATTTCCAAAAAAACTAATATTTAAACTAATAATTATAGTAATATATTGAATCCACGACATAATAAAATTACATAAATAGGATATTTAAAATAGAAATCATATAATAATTCAAATTATAATCTAATCATAAATTTTATATGAATTTGTATAATATAAAAAACATATAAAAATTTTCCATATCATAAAGCATGTTACTCCCTTAAGCTGATAAATATGATAATAACCCATATAAATATTTTTAATTGGAAAACATAATTTACAAGTACTCAGTTTATCTATACGACAACATAGGCAACATGGAGATCAGAATCAATCAACATCGTGACTTCCAACTGATGAGAAATAGTAATCATCTCCATATTTTCTCCCTCCTTTTTTCATATATATTATATTTTATTTTCAAATTAAACTAACTTATACATATATATATTAACTTAAAGAAAAAAAAATTTAATATTCTAAATGTTTAAGAATTTGTGAAATTTTCCTGTTAATTTTACCCAATAATTGAGGAAATATCATCGAGTAAATTTATATTTAAATAAGATTATAATATAGCTAATTAATTTTATAGAGCGGTGACCTTGTGGGGAATGTATTATCTCAACGGTACTCTATAAATCTTTTTGATTTTGATGCTAAAAAATACCCTTGTTTTCTTCTAATGAAATTACGTTAAGTGTTTTTTAGGATTATATTTCTTGGAAAAATTATCTTATTTACGGGTTAATTTTTTTTGTAATGTGTTCTGGATATTGTTTTTAGTAATATGAAGACATAGTTCATACCCCAAATTTATAAGTGGAATGTATGGTTCTCAAACCTTGCATTTGGAGTAAACATATGGATCAGATTTCGTATATTATTGTAAGAGTATAGATTAGGAACTTTACTTTTGAAATCAATCCTATGCTTTTGAAACTAATGTATGGTTCAATAACCTGGTGTTTTGAAGCTAATAGTATATTATCAACCGATCTTTCAAATTTAACCCTAAATTTTACTTGGTTAATAATGGAGTTTGAATTCAAGATAATTTTCATGATTGTTGAAATAATATTTATGGTATTATTTAATATATTTTTAAAGCTACTAAAATACCAATTCAAAGGCTCATGTTTAATATATTAAATTCTTATAATTATAATGGAAGTTATAACTTTATTTGAATGTTTAAATCCAAATACTCATGATTTTTCAAGAAATATTTTTTGATAATTTTAAGAAAAATAGAATTGAGTTTATTTTGTAAAATACCAAGAGTTATATCATTCATAAATAGTGTAACTTTTGAAAAACAATGAATGTATATACTATTATAAAGAGATAAAATTTGGTGGAATATATGTTTTGATGTTGTGATATTTGAATATTGTTCTATTGTTTCTACTGATATTGTAATTTTGTTGTATTTCTTGATGATAATTTGCAACTAGGATGTATTTGAAGCTGTTATTTCTTAAAGACTATTATATAAAAATCAGAATATCCATTATCTGTTAGTTTCTAATTCAAATATGAGATTAATCTATTTCTCATCAAATAAATTAGTATTTATTTTTTTAGATTGTCGACTAATCATATTTAGCCATGGTGGAGTGTCAGCTTCTCACACTAGGTTATTGATTAAGATTTTTTATACAAAGTAACAAAATATTATTTTAAGGTTTCAACTATCTACACTCAACTGTGGAGGAATTATGATAATAGGAACTATTTATTGAAAAACATAAATCTCAATGAGAGAGTGTGGGTGGAGTGGACTAGGGGACATTTGTTCCATGAACCACTAAAAACATTATTTTTTTCCTCTTCTTTATTTTTCTATAGCATAAATTTCTTAAAGAAAACAACATTTCATATATTCATAATATATAAAGATTGATAAAATTCCAAATTTCAAGTTTTGTAACATGAGATAATTCAACCCCCCCCCCCCCCCCTTCTGTATCTTCATATTATTCTGACCTAAAATTGGTATCATAATAGTGATTTTTGAAGAAATATAATAATCTCGTGAAAGTATGAGTAAAAGGCCTATAAAAAGATAGATGTCGATGGAAAAACTAAAAGAATAAATTTACATGATTTGTGATCCTAATTTTTATGAGGATAATTATGTATACAAAAACAGTCATATGGTTATCTATTTTTACAATCTGACATTCAAATTTTACATGAATATTTTCAAACCTTATTAAATCCTAGAGAACCAGAAAATTATGATTTAGTTAAGGAATTCTAGTACGATGTCAACTCAAGGGACATGAATTCTATTATATATGTAATTTTTATAGATTAATTTAGGTGTTTATATAAATTTACTACTTTCTATGAGATTTATAAAACTATCACTATTTATTATTAAGGAACTAATAATGTCAATAAATTAAGATGCAAAACTGAACAGTTGAAATTCAACATTTTTAGAGTGAATGATGGTAAAAGGATCACTCAAATGAATAGAATATTGACTTAAATAGGAAATAGTGTTTCTACCTTAGGATATACAATTTAAAAATTATATAAATCTTTAAAATTTCTAAGAGTGTTACTATATAAATGGAATAAGATATATTTTACAATCAGACAATCCACTACTATCTCAGAACTAACAACAAAGGAGTTGATTGGTACTCTAATAATGTATAAAGCATAAATGAAAGCTTAATCTGTAAATCATAGGATTATAAAAATATAGAACAGTTACATTAAATTTAATATTTAAAAATATGAAAAAAATCAAATGAGGAAATTTTTTCTTAAATTATTCTGAATTGGCATATTCTGGAATGGTACCGGCTTATTTATCCAGAAGATTTAGCAAATTTTATAAGAAGAAGAAATGATTAAAAATTTATTCAATGGTATGAAGAAATGTGGTTGATTTCTTAAAGAAGTAAAATGATATAAATGAAATAAAATGGTGCATATCATATCTAATTTTCCATAAATAAAAGTGTAAAAGAAAGAAAGGAAGTATCAGATGAAAACTGATTATGAGCACCAAAGGTAAAAACAATATGAAGGATAATTAGAGTGTCTCTTAGAACATTAGTAGTACTTCTAAAAATAATTCAAAAAAATATCCAACCAATATAAAATAAAATATGTGTTTTGTGGATAAAGTGGAAGAAGAGGTATAATATTATTATTCTTTTGATTCTGATTCTAAATTTTTTTCTAATAGTAAATTTGCTTCTTACTATTCAATGATTGAAGAAAAATATGAATGTATAAAAAAATAACAAATCGCTAAAATATTCATAAAGATTTTTTAAATTAAAAAAATGAATTTCTAAAAATCACATGGAATTAAAATAAAGATTTATAAAATCAACCTCAAACTACATTGTTCACAAAAATATGATTAACGAGTTGTAAACTGAAGTAGAGTCATTCAAAAGTACTTTCAAAATATTAACTAAGGAATAAGAATATCTAAATAACATTCTTAGGAAAAATGGTCATAAATGGGGAAATATTGAAAATAAATCAATTAATAAAAATTGAAATTATATATAAATTATTTTTTACCTATTTTTAAGAATAACAACATATCCAGATCCACTAGTATTTATTATAGAATTTAAGTTCATTATTCTAATAACGGTTGTTTAATAAATCCCAGAATTAGTAGAATAAAAATAGTATATTTTTTCTAGAAATTGTTTTTGAATATGGTACTATACATTTTCGAAAAAATTGGAAAATCTTGTTACCGGTAACTTTTCTTTCTTATACGGTTGGAGTCAAGAAAATTAGGCTAAAAAACAAGATTTTATTTAAATATTTTTAGGAAAAAGGACACCATAAAAAAATAAATTATGGTATATGGATAGTGTATTATTAAGAAAAATGAGTGGATACTCTTCCAATTTTCATTCATTATCAAAATTTCAGAGTCCTAATTTCCTTCAATAATAATGTAAAAGGAATAATAGTTGGAGTCGGATCAGTTGGGGATCCAAAATCAATTTTGATCAAAAAAGCACTACATGGTCAAGGATTCAATCACAATATGATAAGTATCTCTCAACTTTGTGATGATGGTTTTTATAATGATTTATAAAATAATTATTTATCTATTTTATAATATAAATTGATTACATTTAGATCACCTAAAATTGAAAATGTTTATTCTTGGGATCTTAGATCCTTATGTGAAAAAAATTAATTATTTAACTACTAGGACAAAAGAATACTATATTTTTAATAAGATATTTGGACACTATAATGTATTTAAATTGTATAAATTATCTAATAAACACATATTTTATAATTTTCCTACTGTTAAATTTTATAAAGATATATTTTTTGATGCATACCAAATAGGCAAGAAACAGAAGTCATCCATAAAATCTATTAACAAGTTTCCTACATCCTAACCAATAGAACTTATCCACATGGATTTTTATAGACCATAAAGAGTATCAAGATTTGTTGTTTGGTCTTATGATTTTGTTTTAGTTGATTGTTTTTATATATTTACATGGGTTTATTTCCTAAAACTTAGAAGTGAGTTTTTCCCTATTTTTATAATATTGTGTAAAATTTTTAAAAATGAATAAGATTTTAAGATAATTTCATTGATAAGTGATCATGGTTGAGAGTTTGAGAATCAAGAATTTAATTATTTTTTCTAAGACTTAGGTATTAAACATACCTTCTCTGCTCCAAGAACACATTAACAAAATGGAATTGTAAAAAGGGGAAATGGGGCTATTCAAGAAATTTAAAAAACTATGTTAAAATATTATAGTTTTCTTGCCAATTTTTGGAAGAGTCTATTAGCACATATTTCCATATCATGAATATAATTTTAATAAGACCCTTTCTTAAAAATATTCCCTATGAATTGTGTAATAATATAAAACCTAAGGTTAGATACTTTAATGTGTTTCAATGTAAGGTGTATATTGTGAATAGTAAGGAAAATCATGGCATATTTGATCTGAAGGATGGTTGAGTAATTTTATAGGATATTCTTATACTTAAAATTATTATAGATTGTATAATAAATGTTCAAATATAGTTGAATAATCCTTTCAAGTGAAGTTTGATGAAAGTGTACATATTGATCATAGAAAAAATAAAACAGATGAATTCATTAATTATATACACAATGTGATACTTGAATCTACTAAAGATTATTTTGAAAATTAACTAAAATATGATGAAATTCATTTCAGTTCATAAGGACATGAAATTTTTGAACACTACAATATCATACCTATACATCTTATAACCTTAAAGGATCTTCCTTTAAAAAATACAACAAGAAATCTAGATACAAGAGTTGGTATAAGGAGTGTATGAAATCTAGAAGAATTCACTTCCTTATTATCTCAATTAGAACCTAAAACTATAGAGGAAACATTAGAAGATAAAAGTTGGAAAATGAACATACAAGAATATCTTAACAATTTTAGAAGAAATGTTTTTGGGAATTGTTTCACAGGCCATCCAATCATCTAGTAATAGGAACTAAATCAGTTTTTAGAAATAATTAAAATGAAAATGTTATAATTAAAAAAAATAAAGGTATACTAATATCTAAAAGATATGATCATAAAAATTAATATATTATAATGAAACCTTTTCACCTATTTCTATATTAAAAGTCATTAGAATCCTTTTATCTTATGAATCATATTTGAATTTAAAATTATATCAGATGGATGTAAAATCAGAATTTATAAATAGATGTTTAGTGGAGAAAGTTTATATTGAACAACCATCGGGTTTTCAAAATACACATCTACCAAATTTAGATTTTAGACTTACTAAAGCTATTTATGGCCTTAAACAAGCACATATAGCTTGGTATTAAAGATTAAGTTCTTTTCTAATAGAAAATGGATTTTATTTAGGATAGGTTGATTCTATTATCTTTAAGAAAACTATTTTTATGATATGTTTTTAGTATATATTTATGTATATGATGTTCTCTTTGGTTTAACTTAAAAAAAATTATAGTAATTTTTCAAAACTTATACAAAATGAATTTGAAATGAGCATGATGGGAGAATTAAATTTCTATCTTAGTTTTTAAATCTTTAAAAATTATTATGGGAATGTTTTAAATAAAATAATTTTATTATTCATTTATCGAAAAATTTTGGACTAGAAAATAGTAAGAATTATACAAATCTCCTGTGTACCAATATAAAACTTGATTTGGATGAAGTTGGAAATCTATTGACAACAAGTTATATAGAGGCATGATTTCCATTTTACTATTTGATACTACAAGTATATCATAAATTGTGTTTTATGTTTGTATTTTTGATATATTTCAACCAAACCCAAAATAATCACATCTTACTGTTATTAAAATAATTTTTATATATTTGAAAGGTGTTATTTTTCAATATTTAATTTACCCATAAACTTGTGATTTTAATTTAATATCATATTTAGATTCTTATTTTGGAGGTTCTGGGTTAGATAGAAATATTACCTCCGGAACCTATCACTTTTTTGATAAGTATATCTCTCCTTGAAGTTGATGTCCATAAGTGTTTTGTAAGAAACACATACTACTAGACTTTGAGATCAATTGCAATAATATTCCTATATTATGTGAAAATAAAAGTTCAATTAATATTTTAAAAAACTATAAGCCACTCATAGACTAATTATATTGATATAAGGCATCATTTTTTAAGAGATAATGTTCTAAAAAAGGATATATCTTTGGAATTTGTTAATATTGAATATCAACTTGCTGATATTTTAACTAAACTACATCCCAATTATTGTTTTGAATTTATTAAGGTGATTTTGGTATATTTAATTTTAAATTACATTTTCATTTTTTTAATATTATTTATTTTCATTCTACTTTATGTTCAAATATTTTTTATTTACATTGTATTCAAAAAATTGTGGATATATTACTCTTTTAAAAAAAATTCTTATGAAAATTTAAATCTATAATGATTACTTCAAATATTTTGGCTTGGTAAACTAAATTGATGTCAAAAAATCTGGTAGAATATCTCTCTCTCTCTCTATCTCCCTCAATCTCAAACACTTCTGACCTTCAAAGACCTTTATTTCTCTTTAAAACCATAAAATATAAACCTAAAACCTTAAAATTTTCTATAATGAAAAAGAAAAATAGGATAAAAGTAGGCGAAATGATCAGATCTAGGAATAAATTCTCTTTAAGAGATAGGAGACAATTCCTACAAGGGAATTTTGTTAACATTGAGTGAACATTTCAAAAAACTATAGTATTTACACAAGCTCTAGTTTTTCATGGTTTAGAATTTATTTTCAATATTTAAAATACAGAGTATGTTTTCAATAATAAATCAAAAGAGTTTAATGAACATGTATAGTTTAGTTTTGGAGACTCAAAGGATATAGCCTCCTCAAACGTTAATAATATGGATTCTTCGATCACTTCGTTAGAAATAGCCAAGTTTTTTTATTTTTCCCATAAATAAGTCTTTTACTTTAATATTTAATCTATTTTAAATGAAAAGCATAAATCTAAGGATACAATGTCTTTTCTTTTTGGATGAACCCATGTAAGATGGATTCTTGTGAAAGATCTTAAATATGATATAATGGTTTTGGTAAAATTTATTCAATATGAAATAGTTCAAATGATTTCCTAGTTAAATAAAAATATCTTCCCTTGTATGTATATCATGTTTTTATGTTAAGTGAAATCATGTTTAATTTAAATAGATATATGTTGAGGTACATTTGTCACTACAATCAAAATGAGTCTAAAATGTTCTTTCATCCACATGTAAGTCTTATTTATCTTGTTCTATATAAAACAAATTGTGTTATTAATATGAATATTATATGTCATAATAAAATTATTATTTATATTGGGACCTTAGGAATATTTTTATTTCTTTTAGAGAACCTCAAAAGGAAATTTGATGCCTATTTGTGTTTATGATCAACAAGTTTCTAGTGCTCATGCTCAAGGGGATCAAGTTAATTAGAATTAATTAGGGTAAATATGTCTTCTTGGTGAAGAGGTTGGTGAGTCAATAAAGGAGGATGTTTTTAGGTAGTGGGAAGGAGACTTAGGGTTGATGTATGTGACCCAACTGCTGTAATAGATGTCCAATATTCTCATGAAAAACACTCATGATAATCCAATTATGAATCCATTTCTACAAATCCTATAAAAAGAGAAAATATTTTGGTTAAGGCACAAGAGGATGAATATACATAAGTTGAACAATCAGATTTTACATGTGAAAAAAATACTTATATAAAAAATCCAACTGAAAATAGAGATGAGCTTGAGGCTCGTGCAGAAGATCAAGTTGAAAAGAATGATCAAGACACAGAGAATTTAAAAACATATATGGTTGAAACTACTTGAGTAATTGAAAATAATATGGTGTTTGTTACTTTAAAATCCTTGGAAAAGGATCCTAATGATTCTGGTGAGAAAACAAAACTTCTTGGACTATTTTCATCAACATCCCGTGAGAATAATAAAGGTCATTCTCTTATTGTAGGTGAAGTCAGAAAACAATAAAACATTTAAGAAGAAGAATATTCTGATTATATTAATTCTAAAATTGAATATTTTTTTAAGAAATATAATCAGATGAAATATTTGAATAAAATTGTGTGAAGTCGGGATGAAGTTTCTAAAAAATATTTGGAATATTTAAAGAGTTAAACTATTACAGAAGAAGATTTATAATTAATTTAATCTCATCAGTACAATTTAATAGAAAATAATATTTCAAAAATATATTTTGTTGTATTTTTGAGATAAATGTCTAATAATCATGGAAATTTTAATGGAAAACTATTTCACAGTTATATTTTGGAAACCTAATGAAATACATGGGGAGTAAATTTGGATCAATAAGAAGTGTCTTAAGTAAAACAATGGATTTTACATAGAGTCATATAAATAATTAATATTTAATAACAAGGTTTAAATCTATTACTATAGTTATTTCTATAATAAATGATCAAATTCAGATTCTTCAATGGGATAGTGTTTTAATTAAATTTTTTTGGAAAATCAGAATGATATTGTTGACTGAATGACACCTGATAAGCCCGGTATTAGAATCCTTCTCAATTATTTAAGTGATATGTTGGTGAAGTATTTAAATTCTGTAGAGACTGTCCATGAGTTTTTAAAGGTAAATTTAATTGAAAATATAAAAATGGGACAAGACTCAAATATTTTGATGAAATAATGGGCTAAGATGTTTAATCACTATTTTAAAGGAATGCTGGAAGATCTCAAGGATATTCATCAATATATTTGATATTTATTCACATCTAAAACATCATATAAACTAGAACATTCTCACTCATCCAATCCTACTTCTTAGCTTTTTATCCAAATATTTATTATAATAAAAACAATTAAATTCTTATCTTCATAATAATTTTGTTTATTTATTTCTTATTTTATATATATATATATATATATCTACTATATAGGAATCATTTTTTTAACTAAAAAGACATTCACTTATATTTCCTTTCAAAATTAAATATTTATATACCATTTTTGTTACATTAATTTTTATATCACAAAAATATGGATAAATTTTGATAAAAAAACTTTCTTATGACCATAATATTTTAAACAGGTATAATAATAGAAATTTATAAATTTAAATACTTAAACAAAACTATTTAGTTCGGTCAACATAAAAATTTTATAATATTAATTATGTATCCATAGTTTATGAAAATCTAAGTTAGAACTATAAAATCTATTATATTTCATTTAAAAACAATTTTATTTTTGTTTCGTTTCCTATATTTTATATAATATTTTGATATATGGATTTTGTGATTGTCAAAAGGGGTGAGATTTTTGGGAATGTATTATCTCAAAAATACTCCATAAATCATGTTGATTATGATGATCAAAAATACCCTTGTTTGTTTTACTAATGAAACTACATTAATTATTTTTTAGTATTATTTTTCTTGATAAAATTTATCTTATTTAGGGGTTAAATTTTTTTCTAAAGTGTTCTAGATATGTTTATAAGTAGTCTAGAAACATTGTTCATACCCTACATTTGTTAGTAGAATGTATGGTTTTTAAACCCTACATTTTGTGCAAGCCTATGGATCAGATACCCTACTATATTATAAAAGTATGGATCATGAACTATACATTTGAAAACAAACCTATGTTTTTGAAACTAACGTATGGGTAAACAACTGAAAATTTGTAAGCTAATTATATATTGGAAATCGTACTTTCCAAGTTAACCATACATTTGACTTGGTCAAAAACAAAGTTTAAATTCAAGATATTTTTTGAGATTTATTCAAGGATCCTTATTGGATTACTTAATCTATTTTTAAAGATTCTTAAATACCAATTAAAAGGCTCATGTTAAATAGATTAAATAATTCTTATTTCTAAAGGAAGTTATGAAAATCTTTGAATGTTTTAAAGTAAAATACTCATGATTTTTCAGGTGATATTTTGGGATATTTTTAACCAAAAGAAAGTTGAGTTTATATGGTTAAATAATAATAGTTATAAAATTTATAAATAGTGTAGCTTTGGAAAAATAATGAACATGTCTGATATTTTGAAGAGCTACACTTTGGCGACATACATGTTTTAATCTTATACTTTTTGAAAATTATTCTATTATTGTTGATTTTATTATTCTGTTACTATATTTCTTGAAGATCATTTGAAACTAGGATCTCTTTGAATCTATTCTTTCTTAAAGACTCTTATCTATAATAAAGAAGGTACATTATCATCCAATTGCTGCTACAACTACGAGCTAAATCTATTTCTCATAAAATCAATTAATATTGATTTCTTTGAGTATCAGCTTCTCATACTCAGTCTTTATGGAGTGATAACTTCTCACACTAAGATATTGATTTTTAGGTTTTAGGTAAAGGAACATATTTTATTATAAGGTGTTAATTTTATATACTCAATTTTGGAGTTCTTATGATAAGAGGGCATATTTAGTAAAAACCATCAATCTCACTAACAGAGTATTGGTGGAGTGGACTAAGGGATATTTGTGCCTTGAACCACTATAAAAAATTATATTTTATTCTTCTATAATTTTCATATACGTAACATGATTAAATAATATAAAACTGTATATATTCATAATATATGAAGAGGGATAAAATTTGAATATTTTCAGTTATTTAATAGGACACAATTCACCACCCCCCCCCCTTCTCTTTTGTATCTTTATATTATTCCAACCTAACATAACTTTGCAGGTTTAACTTTTATATGAACCCAACATAGATAGATTATGTTTCCCTACACCTTAATTATGGTTTCCATAATAATAAATTACCTCTGAACATATATATGTTAAGGAGAACTATAAATAAATTAGATACATATGTAGAAAATGTCCCTGATAATTTTCCAAAGACCTGAGATGGGGATGTTCCATAACCCATCTCACACAAACAACTAGGATGATTCTTCCCAAGGACCCAACCAACAAGATCATATTGGGAGATATAGAAGCATTGTTCAAGGTTTTGGCATTACTTAATTCTATTATTTTTACCAACAAATCAAATATCATTTAAATTCAAACTAAAATAAAAATTTACAAAAAAAAATTTGTACCCATACATCTTTGAGAAGCATAGTAGTAACATAACAATCCTAGGATTTAGTGTGGGCATATAGCCAAACCTATAACCAATCAACTTTCAACAAGATCCTTTTTCTATATTAATAACATATAAATTAATATTTTAATATATGAAACACATAATATTAAATATATAAATATTGTAATTTTTTGAAATGCAACTATGGTAGATCTTTTATCTGAAAAAAAATTAACTTTTTGTGCAATACATTTCTCCATGACAACTCTTAAAATAAATAACCGGTGATTTAATAATACTTTTATACTTATTTATAAAATAATATTAATATAGTAATGGATTAAAAAATACCATATATTTCTAATGTAAATTACTATTGATAAAAACTTTCGACTACCCTTGAGATACATATTCAGGTACCTATCATACAACTATGTAGTCTTTAATGATGTATCATTAAACTCGTGTCATGGTATATTATTAAATTCCCTCAACTTTTTACCCAAATTTTTTGTTTTCCATGGACATGTTATAACATCAAGAATAGTAAAATAGAATAAAACATGCAAAATAATATTCAATAAAATTATTAAAATTTTATTATATAGTGACATTATATTTAATAAACTATTATTAATGTTTTAAAATCGCTTTTATCTATGAATAAAATGTCCCATTCTTCCAAGATAGAGTAATGTGTCTCCAATATAAATAATTAATGGGAAAGGAAACTGGTTCAGAAGTTACCTGGCCCAAGATATGACTTAATATTCCCCCAATATCTTATTTTGGGACCCCAAAACTATCAAATTTCCCCCATTGTATTTATGTTATTTATATTCTACACTTATAAACTATTAATGTTTTCCTCACTAACATTGTTTTCTATATCATTTTGTAAAAAAAATATAAGTTATTAGTATGAAAACATGTCATAGGTTTTTTCACATTAAAATTGATATATATAATCCTAACCATTTAATATCCTCAAGATGTAACAAGAGTGATCACCTGCTCCCTCAAATTCTAAACAATGCATGCACAACCTGATGACCTTCCCTCATGCATTGATATGATAGATGGGTCTGTTGTAATTATTTTGGAATACTTTATGTGAGAACAGGAGTGTGTATCAAATTTCATCTAGAGGGAGCCAAAGGGTATTCTGAATACATTATGTGATGCAATATTTAAAAAAGTTCATGATGTTGGGATAGTGGCATGACTATCTATCATAGTTCGACTATTCTCATTGAAATGTTTTCTCCCCAAAATTTCTATCATTAAAAAAAGAAAATAATAATAATAACATATATTTTAAAAAAACTGTAACATTTAAATTATCAAAATTAAACACTTAACACATATAAAATAAAATTATATAGGATAACATATGTACAATGATAAAGATAAATAATATAAATCATAAGTTAATTGATAAGTTAATGGATGGCTATATATACATTGATTTTCTCCATCAATGGACATACATTACTTATTCATGGTCAACAACTATATTACTTTATAATTTCACTAATTTCTTGGCCAAAAGACCTCACTAGTTATGAAAAATTACTATTTATGTATGATATATCTATTTTTTAATGTTTTATATTATTTCAATTTGGGTATGTACATTTATGGAACTTTTAATTTTGGTGTTTAGGTATCTTAATGAATTAGAAAATATATGGAATGGTTATATGTATGAATTGTTCTTGTTAAATTTTTAATAGATTTGGATATTTGAGAATACTATTATAAACGACATAGAAATTTCCACCAAAATTTATTTTTCAAAATACTTTAATGTTAATTATTAACCGTTTTTATTTTAGGGAATGCTCATGAGTTATTAGATGAATTAGTTTGAAAATTAGAGTTATTCTTGGAGAAAAAAATATGGGTAAATTATAGATGAACCCAATGGTTTAATAGAATCGTATGTATGAATTGTGGTAAGGAATGAAGAGTTTTTTCTCTCATAGTGATATCTCTATCCTTGATGATATTCTTAGACCATTATTTATTACCAAAAAATTGATTAGATTCTTAGTTTTTTAAAGAAATTAATACTTTTTTATAGTTATCAAAATAGAAATGATATATTTAGGTATAATTTAATGTGTTTTTGGGAATGAGTAACCTATATGAGATTCAATTATTCATTAATTTTTAATTATATCACATTCTTGTAGGTTTTTACCTATGATGAATTACTCATTATTTTACTATATGGTTATATTTTCATCACATAAGTCATTAAAATAATGTTCACATTATTTAAACTTAGTTTGTTCAAATATATTTATTTTATTACCAATACACATACATTTTTTACTTCATGAATAAATCTAAAACCCTATTTCAAAATTAGGATACTATGATTTCATCCTTAATGACACAACATTCTTCAAATAATTTCATTCATTTTATCAAATATTTAAACCATATATTACTTTTATAAAAAAAATTAAACTTAAAATCTTACTTTTTAGACTCATAATTTAGTCTTCTTTGCCTTTTAACTATATTTAATATCTTAGAATTATTAAATGAATACCTATTTTTCTATTGAGGACTCATAAATACTATATTTTATTTATAGAAAGTCATTATCTCAAAATACTAAATGATTTGGAATAAAATTTTAAATTCCATTAGTATTTACCATAAATGTAGCTAATGAGGTATCTGTGAGATAAAAACCATGATATAATATTATAAATACATTCACTAAAATATATTTAAAATGACAATATATTATCCTTCTTTATATCATATAACCAATTTTATCTGATAGGTAGACACCCTTTTTATTTTTATGTCAACATATTTATTAGATTGTAAATTATTGAAAGAACCTGTGGATCATAAATAAGTATCACACCATCAAAATAAACACATACAATTAAAAATGAAAGTGAATATTGTTGTATGAAAAACAAATAATGTATACTTCTATGAAAAAGGATTATATTGTCAACCATCAAAGGGGTCACATGTCTCTGGGAAGCTCACTCATTACTAGAAAAGTTATTTATTTTCAAGAAGCTGACATATTATTGTTAAGGAGTGGAGCTTAATTATAAAAAATGTTAAGGATCTATTGATTAGTTTAATCATATTTAGGGTTAGGAGCTTTGGCGCTTTGGTGGGATGAGGCTTGAAGATAGGAAGTGTTTTTTTATTTTTTACATATTTCATTGTGTTTTTTAAGAAATTTCATGAAATAAAAGTGTATTTATTTCGCAGTGGTGTCCTAAACTACTTCTAAAACCCCAATTTTAAATATTATAATTTTTTAGTTTTCTTGTCAAGTAAGTCATCAAAAATAGAATTAAAAAATATATCATTTCATTCTAGGAAACCATAATTGCCTCTAATTTCATGATACATATTAGATAATCGAGGATTAAAATCCATTAAAAATGAATGATATTCTCTCATAACCTCTTCTTAAAAACTATATGTAACCACAAATATTCTACGGATATAAAGGAAAGAAATATAATCTTGAGGTAGCTCATCAAGTATCTCCCAACCAATGAGTCTCCATATCATAAGATGATACAATAATAATTAAATAGTCCTTTAGCCACTCAATAACTGAAGATACATAGAAAATAGGATATAAACATATCTCATTATATTACTTGAATAAATTCAATTTAAACTTAGTTATCATAGACATTAACCATTATTTTTCATTTCATTTCTGAACATTCTGAATTTGAGACGTCCTATTAAAGGCATCAGCTACAACATTTCCCTTACCAGGTGCATAGAGAATCTCAAAGTCTAAATACTAAATATTCTCAACTCATAAAATGAAAAATAAAATTTAAATAACATTGTATAAATATATACATGAGGATTTTATTTTCATTTGATTGAATAAATAAAACATAGAAAAAATAATACCACAACTACATGAAACAATACACAACATTGGCTAAGTCCATATCATGGATCAAATAATTTCATTCATGAGGGAAGAGATTCCTTGATCCGTAAGATACTACATGATTGTACTATATCAAAAAATAAACAAGGCCTATAGAATAGTCATCACATTATACCTTAAATCCCTTACTTGACTCTATAAAAATATGGATATGAGTCTAAATAAGACACATTTTCAACTAACTAAAATCCAACTAACATTGTTATAAAAAAAGGAAATTCTCATCTTTCATAAATAGTGTGAACATAAAAGTTGATATATTATATAAATATTAGTTGAAGTGATGATAATATGTGGTGAGATCCAAGAAACTTGTAATATCAAAGAAACTTTTGAGTTTCTATCAAGACTTCACCACTTCTATATTCTCAGAATCCAAAGAAATTTCAACTTATAAGAAAACAAGCCTTAAAAATTTGAAATCAAAAGTTTAAAATGAACATTTAGAAAGATCCATATAAATCGTATTCTTTGATAGTGTTTCCAATACAATATTAAGATTCAGGTTATGATCCAATCAGTTCCTCATGTAAACAAGGACATCATACATAAAACATACCATGAATGCGACCAAGAATGGATGAAATATTCTATCCATTTAATTCATGAAAATAAGGTAACATAACTTAACCAAAATTAAAAAATTGGTGGTTTAAATGACCATACCTACTTTGGAAATCAATATTTGGAATATCCTTAGGTTTCACATGAAGATAATGATAACCTAATCACAATTTAATTTTCAACAACCATTTATCACCTTTTAGTTGATGAAATAAATCATCAATTCAATTAAATGGATATTAATTTTCTATATTCATATGATTTAACATGTGATAATCATCACATAATCACAAGTTTATATCACCTTTCTTGGTGAAGAGAATAGAAGAATGAGACATCTCAAGATTTTCACTCCCAAATCTTGTGTTAAAACATATTGTATAATTTTTTATAGAAATTTTAACTTAGAAATATGCATTACTTTATATAACCAAGGATATTTTCTACACAGGTTTTGGAGTATTGCAAAAAAATCCATACAATATATCATATTTTGGAAAAAACTTAATAAACAGTTATCTTTCTTCGCTCGTTCTAGATTCACAAACAAAATTTTTTTTGGAACTTATAATATTCCTAATAAACTCATTTTAAAATGTATGTAGGCCATAAAATTTCACAGTAATGGGTTTTAAAAATAATTAATTAAATACATTTTTAAATACTATTTAAAAAATCTTTTGAAAATATTTCACTTCATATATAATAAAAAACATTTAATAAATAATTATCTAACATAAATATCTAGGGATTTCAAAAATATCCATAGGAAATGCTGTTCAAACCATTAAAAATACATTTCATTTTTAAAAACCATATCATTTCAAGGTATAATAACCTTGAAATGAATTTTCATTTATTCTTGAAAACATTAAAAATTTACTTTGAAACTAATATTTTTTGGAATCTAATTATAGTTGGAAAACCTTAAAAAATAAATGAGGCCACTAGTATTATAAATTTTAGGAAAATATCCCCTTGAGGATGTGGGTTCACTCCCCATTCCCCATCCTCACATATGACAACCAAGTGCCAAATATTTAATAAAACATTTTTTCAAAGTTTTCCTTTATTATTATACTTTCAGTAAATATACCTTTAAAAAATATCTCATAAAATTTATTTTAAAAAACTAAACATTATCATAAGTTTTCTTTATATAAAAATACTTACTTTTTAATGAAAAGCATACATTTAAAGGAAACATTTGTAAACAATATTTTAAAATGAAATTAAAAAATTATATTATAAAAACTTCTTAAAAAATAAACATAAAAAATTATTTTAAGAAAATTCATTAAATTTTAATGACAACTATAGTTTATGTAAATTCTTATAATATTGAATTAAACTTGCATACATTCATGTATAAGATGATAACTTCAAAACCAACTTGAAAATCGTAAATATAATTCTTGGAATAATCCATTTTAGAAAATGGATTTAAAAATTCAATAAAACATTTTATCCAACAATTTGGGTTTTAGAAGATAATAAGAATTTTAAGAAAAATATTTTCCAAATAACATGGATTTTGGAAAAAAAATAATATTGAAAAAATATGAATACATTCATTAAAAATAGATTTGAAAATAATATAAGCTTGATGAAAATAGTGTTTTTCTTACCAATAATCTAGAAACCAAAATGGGATTTAGGAATTATCCTATACTAGTGATTAAAAGTATATAACAGGTGATGGGAGAGATATAGATCTTTGGGTCATGGGGTTTAGTAGAAGGACTTTATATATAAAAGGGAAACAGGTAAGGTCTGTTTATAAATTCTTTGCAAGTCTGACTAATTTGGTTAGATGTTAATTTCATTTGATACTCTAATTAAAAAAATATTATAATTTTTTTATTTTGAAAATAGTGGATTGATTATCTACATGAGATTAACATATAAAAATAAAAATATATTTAATAAATATAGGATGAAAAACTGAATCATACGTGAGTATTTGTTTCCACTATATACATATATAATGGAGAATATTATATATATATATATATATATATATATATATCTATGCATGTGTGTACATATATATACATACCTCGTAGATTATTATGGTTTCACATCCATAATATCATTTCTAGGTATTTTTATAGGTTATTCTTGCTCTATCCTTTTCCCCTAGGTTCCCTTTTTAATTTTGGAGAAAAATATTTATTTTTGGGAAAAAATAACCAATCGCACGGTTTGTGAACGGTTAGCAATAATTGTGTGTCGTGCTCCAGGTAACCATGATTAGGATGGATGTGAGGTAGTATCTACTACATGGCCAATTCATGGTTAGTCAGACCATGCAACATATCCATGATGTAGATCCTTCTTAGATAGAACATATTGCACGGTTACAACATAGTTTCCTAAACCGTGTAGAAAAACTCTGCGGCCTGTCATGTCATTAAAATTTTGCTTCTTTTTTTATCTCTTTGTTATTTTTCATCCCAGAACCCTCTTTTTATCACCCCAATCATGATCCATCTCCCTATGCATGCCTCCTTCTTCTTACCCCTCCCTTAGGCCTTGATTTCTTGCTGGATTTGGTGTGGTTCCTCCCCAATTCTCCAAGTAAGTTCCTTCTTTCTTGTTTATCTTCTATTTTATAGGGTTTATCTTCCATTTATCTAGGGTTTCCTCATATCTAGAATTAGGTTTAATGTTTTAGGGTTCTATTTTGACATTTTTTGTTCGATATCTTGGATTAGGGATCAATTTAGAATCTTGTGGTGTGGTCGAGCTGCAGTTGGAGTTTTGTACCGATTTCTAGAACTTTCTCCACCCGAGGTAGGTGATTTCATGCTTAAACATTATTTGATAAATTTATTTGGATTTTTAGTTTTTATTTATCCTGTTTTATGAATTATAAGGGTGTTGTGAAATTATATTTAAATATATTTTATATGAAATTGATTTTAAGGTGGACTTTACATGGGAAATTGGTGTATTCTTGATGTATGCCCTTATTGTGTCCTTTTGAAATGTTTTATTAATTGGGTAAATGATTTATAAAATTGTGTTTGTGATGAAAATCCTGGTTGTAAAGAGGTTTTGTGTGACTTTGGATTTTAAAAGTTTTTTGGGTATGTAAACAATGACCTTGGTCTGTGTAGTGCCTTGTTTGGGTTGTGCAATGAGTAAGTGATATTTTATGTGAAATATGAAACTTGTTGAGAACTAAGGGAAGAACAGGTAGCTATGATAGAAGACTAGAACTAGTATTCTAGTGATACATAAGTGGCTCTGACCCAATTTCACTTATTAGGATTTAATATTACAACACTAACTAAATATACAGATGTTGGTGGGAGACCACTAGGGTTATGGGGGTGTCCCCTACTAGTGGCTCGTGCAAGAGAATAATGGTTCTTGTGGTTTCAATACCAAATTTCACCAATATGTAAAGTTCATATGGTTCCATTACTAGCCAGTACACATTGTTCCTCTCTCATGAATATTTATATTTAGCTACATTACACTTACCATCATCATATGGTATGGAATTATAATTACATTAAAAGAAATTGATTTTTATTTAAAGTTTCCTTTCTTTAAAGATGTTTTCATTTAACGCACTTTTATTTAAAAAATTTCAAATCATTTCTCTAACTAATAAAAATTACAAGTTATTTTTCATTTATGGTTTATATCATTGAATCATTTTTGGGTGGTATCCTACTTGGTAATGGTTGACACCCTTCTGACACCCTTGGGTGTAACTAGGATTGGTTATGTTTGATACAGGTAAGGGTAAAGCTTATGGAGATGGTGGTTCATGATGTTAATGATATTTCATGGGTGGTGTTAGATGGATGGCTTGAGGGGGATCCACCCTTGCCTTGTGGTGGTTTTTGGGGTTTGGTGTTTGGTTCCTTTTTGGTAGTATCCCTTTTTAGCTTTTTTTACTAAACTTGTAACTCAAATCTAAAAAATGGTTAAGTATTTTTTTTGTTATTTTCCTACTTCATTTTAATTAAGTTGTTGGTTGTTTTCTTATTCTATACTCACTTAATTCGTTCCTACTTTTTATATTGATACACAGGAACTTGTGCCAACCTATGGGGATTAGGAACGCCCTTAGGGCCTTGAAACATACTAGTTCAGGCACTGGTTTGGATGATGACCCAACATGGTTCCTGAAAAAATGGTATCATAGATGTTTTACCTCCTTGGGTCATTTTATTTGGGATGAGTATGGTTGAATGAGTTCTAGGATTTTTAGGGATCAGATTTCTAGTTGTGAGTAGGTTTTCTAGCCAGCACACCTCATGACAGAACATGATTCACCATGGGATGTTGGGATATCAATTTAGGTTCTCCTCCTGGTGGGACGTGCTAGCTATAGATCATATGAGGAAACTATGTGGGGGTTAAGTGGTTTGGTTGTTTTTGTTTTTTTAGAATGTTTTAATTATTGGTTTTTTGTTTATTTCTAAAAAAAATCAAATCTTTTTTGTTAATGATTTTCTCCTGTGACGGTTTCTTTTTGTAGCAACACGCCTCCCCAAAGAGTTCCCCTACAACTGTGGGAATAAGACAGAGAGATTTCTCCCTCACCACTTGATAATAGGTTAAAATATGCTATGGTTCGGGCTATTTAGGTTCTATAAAAGGGAGTGGCTCCTGCACCTTCTATAGTTAGAGAGGATGAACCTAGTCCTCATAGGGAAAAATCCCAAGAGTTTCTTATGAACAAACCTCATTCTTTACAAGGTAACTCAAAGCCTCAAAAAGTGGAGGACTGGCTTGAGATGGTTGAGTGCATTTTCAAGTTTTTGGAAACTCCTAAAGAGGTCAGGGTGAAGTGTGCTTCATTTCTTCTAGAGGGTCTTAGTCGAAGGTGGTGGGAATCAGTGATTCAAGCTTGAAATCATGAACAAATGAGTTAGAAAAACTTCAAGGAGGTCTTTAATGTCTAGTACTACCCTGAATCCTTGGCATATACTAAATCCTGAGAGTTCAAGGATCTTGTTTAGGGGGCCATCCCATGATGGAGTATGCCAACAACTTTGTCGAACTAGTTTGGTATGCCCCTCGAATATTCTTTAATGATTAGATGAAGGCTAATAGTTTTGAAAAGGGGTTGAGGATAGAGATCTATTCTTAGGTATTCTAATTCAAGATAAAGACCTGTGATAAATTAGGGGACCAAGCTTGCATGGTGAATATTTATCGTAAGGGTAGTTCAATTTCTTCTATGGTTGTATCAGTAATGGGCAGCGGTATTTCATCAGATAAGAAGAGGAAGAGAGATGAGAAAGGGAAGAAGGGAGGTGGTAGTTCAGACTACCCTTCTGGCAACCCTCATCCGTGGTTTATGAAGTTGGGTCGGTGGTGTGTCACTAATGTGGGAAGGTAGGGAACAAAAAACCTATATTCCCTCACCACCCCAAGAATTTCCATTGGTGTTAAGTTATATGAAACCTATAACAGTTTTGTAGGGTGATGCTCCCATATCAGAGTGGGGCAGGATCTGTGGCTTCTCGAGGAATGTCAACTTAGTCGAAACCATCTAGGATGGTGGGATCTTATTTTTGTGGTAATGGTGGAAGGAATGGATCTTCTTCTAGTCATATCCAATTTATGATAGATCTATAAGGAATTGGTCACATTCAGACTCAAACAGAGACCATGCATCTTCATGTTGTGGATCAGGAACTAGCGGGACACGATGCAGGGCTTTTGACTGTTTAAGGTACCATTCTAATTTCATCATCTATAGATATCATTATTTTTAACATCGGTGCTTCAGTTTCTTTTATATCTACTCATCTTGTGACCCTATTGAATTATTAAACCATGTCATTTTATTTTGAGAAGGAGTTGGTGATGTCATTAGGTAATATGGATAAGGGCCTTAGATGCCCATCATGTGCTCTTTCCATGTTAGGGATTGAGATGGAATGGGATTTCATAGTATTGTACATGGGCCTATTTTATGTGATCCTTGGAATGGACTAGATGGTGTGTTTCCAATTGCACATTGGTTTTTATTAACAGTGAGTTAGTTTCATGGAACCTGATGGAAGTTATCAAGTTTTCCTCAGATAATGGGATACTAATTTGGGTCATGTCAGACCTCCACCCCTGAGTTTGGGTAATATTTCTTTTAAATTATCATTTCTCATGTTGGAGGATGATGGTGGTGCTTATAATGGTGGACTATATCATGCGTTTGATGAGTTCCCAAAGGTATTCCCTATTGATTTTTGAGGTTTTCCACTGAAGTGTCATGTGGAGTTCTCAATCGATTTGGTGCCAGGAATACATCAAATATCTCTTCCCTCATATTGAATGTCCCCCACCTAATTGAGGGAATTAAAGATAGAGATGAATTATTTGGAATTCCAAGTGTTCATTCGCCTAAGAGTCTCTCCTTGGGTCACTCCTATTTTGTTCGCAAAGAAGGCTAATGGATATCTTTGGTTGTGTATCAACTACCGGAAGTTAAATAAGGTGAACATAAAGAATAAGTACTCTTTTCCAAAAATTGATGATTTTATCAACCAGATAAAAGGGGAAAAGTAATTCTCCAAGATCGATATGTGTTTAGGTTACAATCAAGTCAGGTTGAAAGAGGTGGATATCCTGAAAATGGCTTTCCAAAGTAGGTAAGGCCATTTCGAGTATTTTGTCAAGATCATCAGGTTGAAAAACGTTCCATTGGTCTTTATATAACTCATGAATAGGGTGTTCCACTAGTATCCTGACTCTTTAATTGTGGTATTTTTCGATGACATCATAGTCTACTTCAGATCGGAAGATGATCATGAGCATCATTTGCAGATCGTTTTGGGCACTATGTGGGATCATTGCCTTTATGTAAAGCTTTCGAAGTGAACCTTTTGAATCAGGGAAGTGAGGTTTCTAGGCCACGCCATATTAGAGAAAGGATTTTTAGTGGACCCTGAGAAGATCAGTGTGGTTATGTTGTGGGAATTTCTGAAGAATGTGTTTGAGATCAAGATTTTCCTTGGCCTGGTGGGGTATTACATGCAGTCCATTTAGGATTTCTCATGACTAGATTCAACCATGATCGCACTCACATGGAAGGAGATTAAGTTTGAATAAATCCTATAATGTCAAGTGTATTTTGAGGAGATGAATTGGTGGTTGAATATCATACCCATGTTGATCTTACTATAATCAGGAAAGGGGTATGTGGTTTATTATGATGCTTCCGGTATGGGTATTGGGTGTGGACTTATGTAGGATGATCATGTGGTGGCATATGGTTCTAGCCAACTCTGACCATATGAGAAGAACTAACTAACCCATGACTTGGAGTTAGTAGTGGTGATTCATGCTTTGATGTCATGGTGTCACTACCTTGTTGGGGAAAAGTTTGTGGTAATCTCTGATCATAAGAGCTTAGCTTACATCTTCCCATAGAAGGATCTCAATCTGAGGTAGCATCATTGGATCGAATATATTCAAGGGTTTGACTTTGATATCATCTATTCCCCATGAAGGGTAATGTGGTGGTTTATTCCTTGATCTGGAAAGTTCCAGTGAAGGTATTGATGAAGTCTAGAAATGACTGGAATTCGATGGGGTGCTTTTCCCAAATTCACTTAGAGACCAGGAAGCACAATTGAGGTGCATTCCTAGTGAGTGTGTAGTTGTATCCCTCTCTTCTAGAGCTATTTCAGTAGGAGAAGCCTGGTGATGATTTGTTTCAGCGGTATATGAAATTTATTCATTGTAGGGAGACATCTTTAGATCGGTCATTGTCTCCTAGGGGAATTCTTTGTTTCAAGGGTTGTTTCATTGTACTTTTATCTTTGAGAAAGGTAGTGATGCAGGATAGCCACCAGTATCAGTGGCACATTCATCCTAATGCTAACAAGATTTATTATAATGTTTTTTGGTAGTTCTAGTGGACATGTATGATACAGGACATAGATGAATTTGTATCGATATGTTATACTTGTCAGAAGGTGAAAGCAAAGCATAAGAGGTCATCTGGTTTGCTTCAACCATTACCCATTTCTACATGGAGCTTAGACAAGGTCACCATGGACTTCATTATTATCTTACCACATACAAATCAAGGAATAAATTCTATATGGGTAGTTATTGAATACCTGAATAAATCATACCACTTCATTTCAATCAAATATTTGGTGAAGGTGGATGAGTTGGGATAATTGTATGTTTAGGAAGTGTTCAGACTTCATGGTGCATCATCAGCAATCGTTTATGATAGATACCTCACTTTACCTCTTGGATATGGGAATGTCGTCAAAAGGAATTGGGGTCTCAGGTCAAACTAAGTATGGAATATCATCCTCAAATGGATTTTCAAATGAAATGGGAAAATTAGATTCTAGAGGACATGATTCATGCTAGTGTTTTGGATTTCGGAGGTTTGTGGGATATCCATTTGGGATTGATTTAATTTAATTATAATAACAGTTATCAATACTCTATTTGAATGTATCCCTTTGAGGAACTCTATGATCATCCTTTTCGGTCTCTATTATGTTGGGATGAGGTAGGTGAGACCTCACTTTTGGGACCTAGCCTTATGCAAGAGACATCTAAGAAAGTCAAGCTGATTAGGTTGTGGTTATTGAAAAATTAGAGTCACCACAAATCTTATACTGATCAAAGGAATTGAGATATTGAGTTTTCTTATGGTTGAACAGGTTCTCTTGAAAGTGGCACCTCATTTGGGTTATTGTCACTTGGGGAATATGCGGAAGATAACACAGCGGTATGTCAGACCTTTCGAGATTTCCAATCATATTGGAAAGGTGGAATAATGGTTGGATTTTTCTAATTAGTTGACATCGATTCATGATATGTTTCATGTATCCCAACTAAATAAGTATAATTCAGACTCATCTCATGTGTTGAATTGGAAAGAGTTGGAGATGGATCCCAATTTATCAGTGGTTGAACAGCTGGTACAGGTAGTGGATTCCTGAGAGAAGGTGCTTCATGGGAAGCCTATTCCATTATTCTATATCCTTTGGAATCATGGAAATGATACGAATGAGACTTGGGAGTGGAATTCATGGGTTGAGAAAGAGTACCCATTTATGTTTCCCGATCAAGTTTTTAGTTGACATTCTAAGGGTGGAAATGTTTCATGGTGGGAAGAATTTTCACATATGTGATCTAATTTCTAGAAATATTTCTAACATATTCTTAGTCAATCATTTTCTCTTAGGTTCCCTTTTTATTTTTTGAGAAAAATACTGATTTTTGGGAAAATGGTACCAGGAGCATGGTTTTTGCATGGTTAAAGATAAACATGCGTCGCGCTCTAAGTAATCATGTGGAGGCTGGATGCAAATCGGTAGCTACCGCACAGCCAGCACACAGTAAGTCAGACCATCCGATATAGTGATGTGGTAGATCCTTATTAGAAAAAAACATGATGCATGGTTGCCGCATGATTTCCTAAACCATTCAGACTAACCGTACGACATTCCATGTCATTAAAATTTTGGTTCTTTTTCTCTCTCCTCCCTATTTTTAACATCGAATCCCTATTTTCTCACCCCACTCAGGATCCTACTCCCTAGGTGCACCTCTCTCTCCTTCCCCCACCCTTGGTGCCTTGATTTCTTACTGGATTTGGTGTAGTTTCTCCCGGATTCTCCAAGTAAGTGCCTTCCTTCTTCTTTCTCCTCTCTTTTCTAGGGTTTCTCTTCCAATTCTCTTGGGGTTCCTCTTATCCAGCCTTAAGGTTCTAATTTTTTATTTTATTTTTACATTTTTTATTCAATAGCTTTGATTAGGGTTCAATTTGGAATCCTTGTGGTGTGGTTGAGGTGCAGTTAGAGTTTTTAACCGATTTACAGAACATTCTCCACTTGAGGTAGGTGATTCTGTGCTAAAAAATTGTTTGATAAATTTATCTGGCTTTATTGTGTTCCTTAAAATGTTTTATGAGTTATAAGGGTGGTATGAAAGTATTTTCTGAATATATTTGATATGAAATTGGCTTAAAAATGGACTTTACATGGGAAATTTTTGTATTCTTGATGTAATCCCTTGTCATGTTATTTAGAAATGTTTTATTAATTGGGTAAATGATTTATTAAATTGTGTTTGTGATTCAAATCAAGGTTGGAAAGAGTTTTGGTGTGAGTTTGGGTTTTAGAAATATATTTGGATTTGTAAACGATGACCTTGGTGTGTGTAGTGCCTTTTTTAGGTAGTGAATTGAGTAAGTGATATCATATGTGAAATGTGAAACGTGTTGATCACTAGGGTAAGCTTAGGTATCTAGGAGGGAAGACCATGACTAGTTTACTAGTGATATGAAAGTGGATCTGGCCTGGTTTTACTTAGTGGGATTGATAATTACAACACTAACTAAATATACAGATGATGATCGGAGACCACTGGGGTTACAGGGCTGTCATCTACTAGTGTCTCGTGCATGAGAATGATGGTTTTCGTGATTTCTATACCACATTTCTCCAAGATGCAAGGTTCTTAATGTCTCATTACTAGTTAGTACCCCTTGGGCCTCTCCTAGGAATAGTGATCTTGGGTCACATTACACTTACCATAGGCATGAAGTATGGAATTATTGTTACTTTAAATGAAATGGTGTATTATTTAAAGTTTTTTTCTTTTAAAGTTGTTTTCATTTAACGCTCTTTTCTTTAAAAATTCTCAAATCATTTCTCTCGTTGAAAATACTTGAAAATTATTTTTAATTTAATGATTAGATAATGAAATCCTTTTCTGATGGAATCCTACTGCGAAATGGATCACACCCTGGTTACACCCTTGGGTGTAAGTAGACTTGGTTATGTTTGATACAGGTATGGATAAATCTTATAGATATGGCATTTCAGGTTGTTAGAGATCTTTCATGGGCAGTGTTATGGAGATGGCATTAGGGAGATCCACCGCTTTCCTTGTGGTGGTCTTTGGGGTAGGGTAATTGGTCCCTTTTTTGTTAGTATCCCTTTTTGGTTTTTCTTATTAAACGTGTAACTAAAATCTGAAAAATGGTTAAGGCGTGTTTAGTTGTGATTTTCCAGCTTTGTTTTAATTATGTTTCTGGTTGTTTAATTATTTTATTTTCTGGTAAACCATTCCAACTTGTTATATTGAAACCTAGACACTTGTTCCATCCTATAGGGATTAGGAACGCCCTTCGAGTCTTGCCACAGACAGGGTCGGGCATTAGTTTGGATGACGACCCAACTTAGTTCATGACATCTCGCGGAAGCTAAGGAGGAAGATGATATGCGAGGTTTTATTTCTCAAATCAAGGTTGAATATACAAAGATATAACTATTTTTATATGAAATACATATAAGTATATATATAGAATATAAATATATACACATAAATATATTTCATTGTGAAACTAGTATAACCTGAAGAATAAAATAAAAACCATAGGAATCTTAGTCGTACTATAGATAATATTTCATGTTTAATGTATTGTTTTATACTATTTTGACAATGACTTTTAAATATCACTACCGAAAATGAAAGTCCAATGAATTTTTTTCCATAATATATAAAATTTATAATTAAAAATTATAAAAATTATAATTATTTTAAATCATCATTGAAGAACACGATGACACCCACTGTTAAATTTTACATTGAGTTGGGCTATAAGAATGATGGGGATGAAGATAGTGTGGGGAGAAGAAGCAGAAGATGGTATTGAGAGTTTTCTAGGTTGGGTTTGAGGTTAAAGATAATATACCGAGAAGATAAGATGGCTTGGATGCATTTGATCATACATCAGTGATATAAATGGATATTTTTAAGTCGAGTGAATAGTACCCACGTACATGGGTCCCACATAAAAATTTCGATCAGTTTAGCACTCAAATATTAGTTAACCACTTCTATAAGAATAGAACAAGAGTGTATCACGGGTTCTGCTCTAAAACCCACACATCGCACACATAGGGATAATGAGCCACACTGATCTGGGCTAACCCGCGCCCATGCGCTCACCCGAGCATGCTATATAGGAATTATACTAAATCACTGACACTCCTTATGGGAACTTTTTTATCCCAAGAACATTCTCCTAATATGCTCTCCATGACTCTTATTGGCTCTCCAGGTTTACCTTATTTCCCACCTAAGAAGTGGTTGCACGGGTCCTTGCCTCACCAATGGGTTGACCAATTTTTATACAAAGTAAGTTTAAAAAAACTAAAGAGAATATTAAATATATCTAATCATATATTCACACCCTTAATATTTTTATCACAAAATTATATTTCTTACATTTACTTATTGTTTTCTTTTTATTAATTTTTACATAGATAATATTGATATTAGTATTAATATTTTTGTAACTGTAACTTTTATATTAGTTTACTTACCATTATTTTAAAACAATTTTCTTAAAAATTCATATAAATTTGTTGCAAAAATAATATTAAATTTTTCTTTATTAACAAAAGTCATTAAAATTATTTACTAAAATTAAATTATATAATTTATTAAATATTTTCTAAAGGGGTTATTATTTACCTATATAATAATAAATTATATTTAGTATAATTTCATTTTTTTGGAAAATCATGATTGAATTTATTTCATCTTGTTTTAATTACAATATTTATTTAAGTTGAATAAATAAGAACTAAATATATTTAAAATATAATTTTTATTATTTTTTAATAAAAATTGTACTTCTTGAAAAATAAAATAAAGGTAACATTATTATAATTTTAATATTTTAACTTAATTTAAAACAAAATTTTAATTTGATTATTGAAAAGTATCTAATTTTATATTAAATCATAAATTAGTTTGTTTTCATTATAAAAAATAATTTAATTAAAATTTAATTAAAATAAAATTATACATGAATTTTTTTAATATTACATTCTACTCCCTTAATGGAATTTTTCTCTCATTATTACTTCATCATACTTTAGAAAATTTTAAATATTACTTCTCAGAATTTAAGAAAACTAGGATCGCAAAATTCGATATTCTTAAGAGTAGCCTAGAATTTAATTATCTAAAACCTCAAAATAAAATTTATAATTTTCCTCAAAAAAACATCGTAATCTATAAATTTTTCTAAACCATTTCTCTAATACCAAATGAGACATCCCAAGTCCTACACTCCTAGATCCACTGCTAAAACCTGATGCATATTTTTAATAAAGATTTTAACTAAGAAATATATAATCATTTACATAACAAAGGATAGTGCAGGTCTAAGTTTATTAGGATTAGGAAAAAATACTTACAATAAATCAGAGATTTAAAAAAATAATTATAAAAATCTATCCAAATTCACTTAATCTAGATACTTTCAAAAACCAAACACCTTTGGAACTTATAATGATCCTATGAAAATCATTTTAAAATGTAGGGTAAGCATAAAATTTCTCAGTAATGGGTTTTAAAAATAGGACTAAAATATTTTTATGAATACTATTTAAAAACTCTTTTAAAAATATTTTATTTCATTTCTAATAAAAAAATTGATAATTAATTTTCCAAAATACGGATCTAGGGTTTCTAAATATCCATCGGAAATAATGTTTAAAACATTTAAAAATAAATATCATTTTGAAAACCCATATCATTTCATAATGTAATAACCTTGATATAAATTTTGATTTCTTCTTCAATACTATAAAAATTTACTTTGAAAATAATAACTTTTTTTTGTAATCTAATGATACTTGAAAAACATTAAGAAATCTTTGAGGCCATAAGCAATATCACTTTTCGGAAAAAATCCCCTTGAATTCATGGGTTCACTCCCCATTCATCATCATCACACATGATACCTAAGTGCCAGATTATTAATAATACATTTTTTAAAATTATTCCTTATCATTATAACTCTAATAAAAATACCATTCAAAAATATCTCATGAAATTTACTTTCAAAAATAAAATAAACTCTTCATGAATAGTTAAACTTAAAAAATGAAGTTATGAACATGCATTGAATGTCAATGGAAACTATAGTGTATGTACATTCCTATAATCATAAGTAACAAAAAAAGTATTTCATGCACAAGATGATAACTTTAAAACCCACTTGAAATTTTTAAATATAATTCTTGAAATAATCACTTCTGAAAATGGATTTAAAAATAGAATAAAAATATTTTGACCGCAATCTGTATTTTAGAAGATAATAATACATTTAAGAAAACAAATTTCTATATTACAAGGATTTTTGGAAAAAAATATAGAATCTTGAAAAAATAGAAATGTATTCTTACAAAAGGGATATTAAAATAATATAATCTAGATGAAAATATAGTTTACATTACCTGAAATTTGGAATCTAAAATGGGATTTAAGAAGTCTCATCTACTGTTTTTTGAAAGTATAGAATAGGTGAGGAGAGGGAGAGAGAGGAATTTGGGGTTTAGTAAGAAGGATTTTATATGGAAAAGGGAAACAAATATGGACTATTTATAAATTATTCATAGTTTCAACTAATTTGGTAAGCTATTAATTGAATTTTACACTCTGATTCAAAAAAAAATTCTGAATTTATTATCTGGAATTGAAAATAGTGGCTTGAGTTTCTACATGAGATTCATATATAGACAATAAAATCAGTTTGATAATGATTATATGTAAAAATTGGATCATAATTGAAGATTTTTATCAACTATATAAGTATATTAATGGAAATATTATATATTTATATTTATATTCCTTATCTCTACTTATGGTGTAAGCTAAGGAGGAAGATGACAAAAATTTTGTATTGCTAGAATCAAGGTCAAATATGTAAAGATCCAACTATTTTGATATGAAACACATATACATATTGATAGAGAATATATATATATATACATAAATATATTTCATTTTACAACTAGTATTACTCAGAGAATAAAATGACAAACCTGGAAATCTTATTTGGACTGTAGATAATATTTTGAGTAAATGTATTGTTTTATACTCTTTTGACAATGACCTTGCAAGCTCACTTGAGAAAATGAAATATGAAAATTTATTTTTTTAATATTTAAATTTTATAATTACATATTATATATTTTATAACTCTTTTAAATCAACTTTGAAGAACACGGTGATGCCCACTGTTAAATTTAGCAGCAAGAGAAGCATAATATGGTTGAGGATGAAGACAGTTTTGGGAGAAGAAGGAGAAGATGGCATTGATTGTTGGCTAGGTTAGGAATTATATTGAAGAAAATCTTTCGAACATATTAGATGGTTCAACCATGTTTTATTACACGATATTTATATAAATGGATGTTTTTATGTTAGGTGAATAGTGTCTGTGTGTTGCAATCCAACCTAGAAAGTTTGATCGGTTTAGAACTCCTATATTAGTTAACTACTCTTGTAAGACTGACAGATGCAAGTATCACAAGGTCCACTCCAATAACCACACCTTACACATACTAGGCTCATGGGTTGCAATGAACCATGTGGGCATATGCCCATGCTCTCACCCAAGCATGCTATGCAGGAGCCATTATAGCCCATTGACACTCCTTGTGGGCTCTCTGTTAGCCTAATCACGCAATCCTTAGACACTCACCATACTACTTATTGGTTATCAGAGTTGACCCTCTTTCCCACCTAAGAATTGGTTTCATAGGTCCTAGATGGCCTATGAGTTTTCCAATTTTTATACAAAGTATGTTTTAAATATTCAAAGTGAATATTAGATATATCTATCCATATATGTACACATTTAAAATTTTTATTTCCAAATTTTATTTAGTAAATTTAATTATTTTTTTATTTCTATTAAGGTTTACTAAGATTATATTGTTACTAGTATTAATATTTTAGTAACCATATATTTTTTATTAGTTTACTTACCAGTATTTAAAAAAATCTTATAAATTAAAATAATTTTTTTATAAAAATAATATTAAATACTTCTTTATGAACAAAGAAACAATTAAAATTATTTTCTAAAATTTACATATATAATTTATTATATATTTTCAAAAATGGTTAATTCTTTAACTTTACATTAATAAATCATATTTAGCATAATTAATTTTTTTTAAAATAATAAGTGGATTTATTTCATCTTTTTCTACTTATAATATTTATTTAAGGGGTATAAATATAAAAAATTAATATATTTAAAATAGAATTTATATGACTATTTTTAATAAAAATAGTAATTCTTGAAAAAAAAATTACATTATTATAATTTGGATATTCTAACTTAATTTAAAACCAAAATTTATTTTGATTATGGAAAAGTATCTAATTTGATATTAAATCATTCCTTATTTTATTTTAATTTAAAAAAATAATTTAATAAACATTTAATTAAAAGAATTTTAGGATTGAATTCTTGGGATGTCACAGAACAAACCAAGGAAAAGTGTTCAGTCTAATAAAACATTTTGAATCATGATCACTAGGCTATATTTTTAATTCTCTCATCTCTCTTGGATTCATATGATATAGTGGAATTAATATTATTTTTGTTCCATGAACTAATTTGATTTAGAACTTGACCTCTCATTTAGGAATCAATCCAAAAAAGTCATCAAAATTTATAGTAAGAAAGAAGACTATAATAAGATATAGTTCTTTCAATTTACTATCATAAACTCTATCAAGAGTCAAACTTTCCCTTTAAGAGGTGATCATCCCAATTTTCTTATGATCTAGTCAAACTCGACTCACTTAAATTTTAATTCTCTAATAAGAATGTTCAAAATACTATCTGGATAGGAAGATGAATCCTATGTTTTATAAAATTAGATGTAATATTTTAAATTGGTTAGTCATTCCATGCCCATAATAGTATTAGTTATATTTATGTTATTTTTTGGAAAACCCCTAGTGATGCATAATTATAAATATTCTCGGAACAATAGAAGCAAATTGGGTCCCTGACTAACAATGTATTTTCATTTAATCTAATGAATAAATCATAAGAATGTGATGAAGAATGGGATTCCTTATGATTATATCTAAATAATAGTTATAAAATAATCTGAAAACTAGAAATAGGATCTTTCACATTAAATTCATAGTTATTTTAATAATAAGAAATTACCTTATTCTTGAGTAATTTCATCGATGTCGGTGTTGATAGATCAAACATCAATTTAAATTGTACCATTGTTTAATTAAGGGGGTTTAGAGTAAAATCCCTATATTAGTGATCAACACATGCTCCTTTATCTCAAAGCATAACTAATGTTACTTTGGGTTCTATTGTAGTAGTATCAATAATATATCATTTCTTGAATTTGATCTCAATACAATCTTTTGGAATTCAATAATTGATTTTTATTCTCTCATTCTTGATAGCATAGAAGGATATGGAAGAATTCTCTTAATCTGGAGAAGAACCCTAAAGAAGTACTTCATGAGGAGAATTCTCTAGGGTAAATCATTGTACATAACAAATTATTTCATCAAACCACATAGAAATGATATATTCAAGTATATATAGATCTTGGAAATAGAATTAGTAATTGGACATACTCCCTTATCAAATCACTTAATAATTAGAGAATCCCACCTCTAATAATAAAAATATTATTATTATATTTATTATTATCATTTCTTTAACATGCGTAAGTCTTAGGGATAATATAAATGTAAATAAATTATTACTTTTGATTTAAATAATATTTTGTATATCATTTACAGTATCAGTCACTTAACTCATCCCAACCACCTTCCTTGGAATTTATCGATGCTAGTATAATAAATAAATATTATTCAATTGATTAATATATAAATATTATATTTATGGTCGTGAAAATAAATATTTAATTTTAATATTGAATTCACATATAAATATAGCGACCCAATATTTTCAATCAATAAATCTTGAATAAATATTATTCCTTGGATGGTCATGATACCCTCATTACTTTCCCCTTATGATTTTTGAACCCATTATAAAATTTTTATGAATATGTGATGGATTTATGATTTGAAAAGGGTTGTTCTATGTGAGGGTGTTGGAGGTGAGGTGTGAGATATTTCATGTGTTTTACTTTGGTAAATTATTTTGATTACATGCTGACCACTAGTTGTTTGGTCATGGGAACCTAGGGGCCTAGGTAGGAGATCTTAATTCACAGTACCCTAGTCAGTAAACATGTTTCTAGGTTCCCCTATAGTATGAAATAGTTTTAGGTAGGAATTTTCATTCTAGCAAGGCTATTTTCGTCTAGTTGGATGGTGTGTGATATGTGTGGGACACAACATATACCAGCAGTTAGTCTATTTTGGTTTTGGAACTATTAAAATCATCAGACACTAATACCTAAGGAGCTTCCCATGAAACATATTTCTTGATTTATGGTTTACTTAAGTGATTACCCTTTTGTGTGTATACCCTTGAGAACATTTTTTTGTAGCCTCACTCATTGTTTATATTTTTGGCCATCCTTTAAAATCGTGGTGTCTGATTAATTTCTACTTATATGTTTATGATTGGTTGAGTTTTAAAAATATATATTAAATGTGTCTTTGGAAAGTTGTTTTAAAAATATAAATGGTATGATTTATGAATTCGATCTATATTAAAGGTTTTTGGAAAGAATAATACGTGTTTTTTAAAGATTTTGATAAAAAGGAAAGGGTTCTTGTTTGGTTTTATAAATCTACATTGGTTTTAAGGGAAATAAAGTATTTATTATTTTAGTAAGAATATTTGATTTATTTTTTTATATATATTGGGATATAAAACTACATTTTATTTATTTCATTTCCAACTAGAACTAATGTAATATTTTATTAAAGTAATTTTAGTGGCTTATTGGTTATATCATGTTGGGAAAATTAGCTCACACCCTGCATGTACACTCATGTATGCGTATGAATCTCTAATGTAATGTAAAAATTCTATGTTTTTGGTAAATCTTTTATCATTCTATTTGGTTGGTAATGATAAGTTGGGATGTGGAGATCAATTATGGGTACTATAGAGGTACTCAAGAATTTGGTTTTGTTTCAGTATTAATTTTTGTTATTGACGTATCGACCATATCTACATTTCATTATTTGTTTTTAATTTCTTTATTACACTTTTATATGTATTGTTTTATGGGTTTTTTATTTATTTTGAGACAAATGGGTTAAACAATTATGTTTGGTTATGAGTCATTTGTCCTATCTATTTATCTTTTTTTGTTTACATGGTGTTGCATGGATATTCAATGTATAGACAGTCTAAGCCAGATTTTAGTTAAATGATATGTTTTCCAATAACATTGATTTATGGGAAAAAATTTTCCCTAAGGTGATTTAATTTTAGATTTGGCCCTATTTTCTAGCTCATTAGGACTGGTAATTCCCTTCAGTCCCAATAATGGGCTTAGTCAGGTGAAGATTCATGTCAGTATGGGATAGTTCGTAATAATTTACATACCTTGTTACCATCATTTGGAGTAATAAACCCTTCAGTTTGTGTCATATATACATCTTACTAAAGGTTACCATGAATAAAATATGTTTTTAACATTCATCTATCAAATCCCATTTTCATTATAAGCAGTTATGAAAAATATAATTTTAATGGATATCTACAAAGAAACTAGTGCAAATTTTTTATCATCGTATATTCTTTGATGTTGTTTAAAACCTTTTGAAACCAGTCATTAATTATAGGAAATAACATACCCATCTATGTCTATTTTTTCTTATATATTAATGAACATATATCACAAGGTGTGGAAAAAGGTGCTATTTTTAATTTTTCTAGTAGAGCATAATGGTTGACTAGGGTTGTCTCACTTAAGGAGCTTCACAGTTATTTACTTACTAATTAACATAAACTAGTTTTATTGTATTTTTTATTTTATTAAAATAAATTAAAGAGTTGGAAAATAGAAAAAAAATCTAAATTAAAATTAAATGAAAATAGAATGATTTTTAAAAAGAAATAAATTTTCCTTTAGGTACGGTTTCAGGTTTCTTCATTATTCATGTCAGTTTTTAAACTCTGTTTGATAGTCTAATTCATAAATCTCATGAATGAACTATTATTATTTAACTTATTGGTTTTGAAATATTAAATAATAAGGAAACCTAAATTTCACATACTCTTATAGTCAAGGTTGATGATAAACCTCAATTGTGAGGGTCACATCTTACAGGATCTGGCATAATCATATGTTGTTTCATCCATTGAATGGATCAACACCATCATGTAAAGTTATTTTATTAAATTTAGGGGAGGTTAAATATTTAAATAAAAGAATATAAGTGAAGTTGAGATCCATGTAATGGTGGATGATCATTGCATCAGTACATGTCACCCTCATACACCACAAACAAGATCAAAAACATTAAATAATTAAAGCACATAATTCAGGAACACCTATACTCCCTCAAGTTCAAGCCTCAGGTCAGTCTTCCATTATTAAAATTAAGATTTCATGGTGGAAGAATGACGAATAGAAGAATTATAGAGAGAGATAGATAGATAACAAAATGAAATAGAGAAGAAGAATAAATAAATACTGGAATAAGAAAATAGTTGTATCACTTTAAATTAAAAAAACAGAATATATTAATTAAATAAAATAAATGAAACAAAAACTATTGTATAATAAATAAATGAAAATAAAAAAGTGAGAGTAGCAGACTTCTTGATGATCATATAATTCACCCTTGGCATAATATCCCCCACTAATATTTATAGGAGAAAACCCCTATCTTATCTTGTTTTAAATCTTATGTATCTTATTTATCTTCAATAACAATTCCAATATATAAAATTTAGATCTCAACCACAGGTATTTTCAAATATATCATTTTTGAAAATTTAAGACTCATCTTGCGGCATAGAGTTATAACTTATGGGGCATCCTATATTACTTTTTTATGGAAATGCATGGGCTCTAGTGTCGAAAATTCTTCCCTAACCAAAAAATTGATTACCATGATGTAGTCAGGGTATAACCATGGGATCAATGATATAGGATCCTCATTAATTCCATTCAGTATTCAAAGTGTCCATTTGGATCAAACTCCTCAAAACATGCATTATACATTCTTCATCAAAGTGTGCATCACCAATGTTTCTAGATGCCCCAATGGTGTTTTGTGGTGTTTTGAGGCCTCGATAGGGGACCTTATCTTGATTTTGAACTTCCCATAAGTCAGAAATGGAATTCTTCAATGAATGTGGCTGGCAGTCTAGTGATGTTGAGTGTGGAAGGAAGAAGATAGTTATGAAGGGAGTTTATGAGGGCAAGGTTTATGTGCTTGTGGTGTAGTAGCATCATTTCAGTAAGTATTGATAGTTATTGAATATTTATCCATCCCATATTGAATGTTAGTTCATCTAAGTGCTTTCATATATTACAATTAGTGGCTACCAAAGGTTATGTTATGGAAACAGGGGATCAACATTCATACACACCCTAAACTACTTCTTTTTGTGTTTTTATTATTTTAAGAAGAAAAAGGAAAGAGATAAAAAAGGTAAAATAATTTTAAAATAACATGAAATAAAAATAGAACAGTTATAAAATAAAGAACTTAGCCTTAGGTTTGGTTTTGGGTTCCTTCATTATTAATGTTGGTTGTTTAAATTCAGTTTGATAGCCCAATTCTAAAATCTCATGAATGAACTAATATTCTTAAAATTGTTGGTTGTGAAATATTTAATGTCAAGGAAAAATAAATTCCACCTCCTCCTTAATCAGGTTTGATGAAACACCTAATTTGAGAGTTTTGAAACTTCTAAGACCCTTCTTTATTGTATGTTGTTTCATCCATTGAATGGATCAACTCTATCATGTGAAGATATTTTATTCAATAGAGGGGAGGTAAAATATTTAAACAAAATAATATAAGTGAATTCGAGATCCATATCATGGTGGATGATCATTTAACCCATGTATATCACCCTCATCCATTAAAAACAAGATGAAAAAACTTTAATGAATTAAAGAATATAATTCAGAAACACATATCCTCCCCTAAGGTCAAGCCTCAGGTTAGTATTCCATTATTGTAAGTAAGATTTTATGCTTGGAGAATGAGGAAGAAGATAATGATAGAGAGAGATAATATAATGAATAATAGAAGAATAAGAATAAAACCGTATAAAAAGAAAACAAGTGGAGTAATTTAAATTATAAAAATAGAATTAATTAATTACATTAAGTAAATAAAACTAAATCTATAGTAAAATAATGAAAATAAAATAAATAAAATTCACAGAAACATCCTTTCATAAGATCCTTCGATTCTCCCTTGTCATAACAACCTCTACTTATATGTATAGAGGGAGGAAACCCTTATTTCATCTTGGTTTTAATCCCCTCTATCTTATTTTTCATTAGTAAAATTTTCCTTGTTTAAAATTTTAATCTTAACCATAAATATCTCAAAATATATCGTGTGTCTAGATTTTAGACTCATTTTATGATGTGAAGTTATAACTTATAGTGAAACCTCCATCAATTTTTCATGGAAATTAATAGGATGTGGTGTGTAAAATTATTCTATAACCGCATCATATATTAACATAGTATAGTTATGGAATAGCCATGGGTGAAACAGTACAGACTCCTAATTAATTTCATTTGGATATCATAGTGGACAGATGGATCGAGATCCTCAATAAAATTTATAATTCTTTTTACATCAAAGTGTGTGTCACTCTACTCTCCAAAGGTCCCAATAGTGTTCCTTTGAATTTTTGGGCCTCGGTACAAAACCGTATCCCAAGTTCATGCTTCCCCTAGGTTGGAAATAGTGTTATCTAGTGAATGTATGAGGGTGCTGCCGATGTTGAGTGTGTTAGGAAGTGGACATCAATGTAGGGAACTTTCTAAGGGAAATGGTCATGCAGGTATGTAATAATGATGTCATTTTATTAACTATTAATAGTATCCACATATTTCTCCATAGAAGATAAAATTTTAGTATCTTTCAACACTTCTAGGTATTATATTTCATAACTAGTAGTGGTTACACTTTTGCAGTGAGGGAGTGGAGTTTTCACACACCCTTCATGCCCTACATGGTCATGTACCGATATGCACAGGCCCACAAAAGCCTTGGACCACACTTTGTTTTTTCACTAATGTGAAGAACAATGTTCTTACTGTCACTCGATAGGCTCTCCCAAGGGTTTTTTGGTTCACCTTCCCATCTTGGGATGGCTATGTGGATGGCGGTTCCCTTGGTTGTGGGATACCCTAGTGGGCCATTTTATTTAAATAAAAATATTATTAAACACTTGTAAATATTCTCATATAAATTTCTTAAGTGAAATAAATATTCAAAATCAACTTTTTTATTCATTTAAATAAATTTAAATTATTCATTTTTAAATTCACATATTTCAATAAAAAAATGAATAAAATAGGAATATTCATTATAAAACATTGAAAATCATAATAAAATGATTAAATATTTACATTCTAAAATGAGTACATCAAATACCCCCACATTTGAACTATTTAGGTCCTCAAGCATACAATCTTAACATTGAGTTAAATATAATTTCTATGTTGACAATATTAAAATCTCAAAGTAATTAAATAAAATTATTATTAGTGTTAAATCCAATTTTCAAGTTCAATAATAAATATCAATTCAACTGATCATTTTCCAAAGAAACAATCAATCTAACTATTTTACTTTTTCCATTTTTAAAATGGTGGATCTTCTCCTTTCATTAATTCACGATTCTCAATTCATTATTATTAAACATGAAAAGTCATGATCAACCACACTTTGAATATTTTTCTCTCATCACTCATTATAGAAATTCAAGTGGATTTATTCTCATATCATGAGTACATGATCAATTTCTATAATCTTTCAAATGAACTACTTTCTTCACTTTGTGAAGGAAAAAATTACATAAAATCATGAGGACTTTGAAATTAAGTTTCTAATGACTCTGGGACTTAATGTTTGTAGGTTTTTATGTAAGAAATAATTAAGTATCAATGAGGATGTTTCTATCTAAATTATAAATCATTATATCAAAAGTAATTTGTATTAAAAATATCCCTTTCATAGTAACAACTCCCACTTCCCAAGCTCAAAGTAAGGTCATGTTCAATGAATTCATAATGAATGGTTTGCACCTTTTTTAATTTATTCTAATTTTTTTCTTTTTCAACCTACATTACTTTTTAATTTTTTAAAATTAATTCTTGAAACAAACCTCACATCCACCACCTAACCATGTATGATAAAAATCATAGGTCTAGTAATAATGATTTTTGATTTTCCTAAGTCATAACTCGTTCTTTTTTACTTATTTAAAGAAAGGAATACAATTAAAATACAATTTATGAATAAAATACCTATCTCAATACCTAAACTATCACCCCCACACATTTTTCTTATAATGTAGTACATCCCTTCCACCATGACTTCTCTCACCCCGACACTTCAACTCTAAAATATAATGCATAATACTAAGAGGGGGGGGGGGTTTAAAAAGATATAAATGTCTTGAAATATGGATCATTCCTATCAAAATATTTCATGGTCTCTATGGGATAATCAAGGATTAATGTAAAAGGCGGTCTTAATGATATGGGTTTATTAATAAAAATGTATCAATCATATTAATTTTTTTTTGCATAGTCATACCTTTGAAAAGTCCGAATGCAATTTCTAGTAAGTTACATAACCCAATATCACTTAAGAAATATGCTCAAGATAATACAGAAATTATTTAGTCTAGAAATTCTCTCTATAATGGGACATATTATATTATATAATAACTTATGGAATGGATAATAAAGACAAGTAAATTCACATGATTTCAGAAATTAAAAGTATGAGAAATGATAGGAAAATATCATTTACACGAATCAACCAATTCCTTACAATCATGAGTCATATATTCAATAACAATGATTCTCTCTAATTATTAAATTATACACTTTACTCATTCAATATCATAGTCATTAAAATATAAAACATATCATCATAAGGTTCCTAAAAAAATCATGTACCCTAGATAAGTCAAGTAAATCATAAATCCTAAGTATGGGCATGCAATTTCCAGTTTATCACATCTACTGAAATTTCCATATTTAGAATTTATTTTATAAAATCCATTTATTTTAAAGGATAAATAATATAATAATGAACTCCATTTTCTCATGAAGTTTTAGTCCTCTCTTCTTCTTACTTTTTTTTGGATACCTTGTTCTATCATAGTCCTAAAAAAATCAACCATATAAGCATAAATACTATGTCATTAAAGATAAAAAATAATAAGGTATTGGGATAAATTATAAACTAATTCCTAAGGATGAAATTGTAAATCCTATAAATAAAGTAAAATATAGATCTTGATTTAATCCTCCAAGTCAGCCCTAGGTTTTTACTACCTCTAGTAGGGCATTTACATCTATTATACATAGTTGGTTGGTGGGTGGAACTTCTTGGATTTTAACCACCACATTTTTATTTTTTAAACATGTACTTATTCTTTATTGGTGAGGATTATATAGATAGAGTACACCAAATCCATACCCTTTTAAATAAGTTATAGATTTCATGGTGGTGGTATAATGAAGTATCGATCATCCTTTTCCTTTGTCTCTTCTTTTTTAACCTCTTATTTACCATCAAGTGCCTGCTCGATGTTGGATTCATGAATTGTATGATAAAATGGATAGTTAAAATGTAAGGACCCGACCCCAGTTTCCTGGAGTCGGTGCCTTATTTGATTACATTGGCATACAAACAAGGAATAAGAATCCCGAAGGACCAATTAGTTTAGTATTATTGGAAGCAAGATACATAATTAAGTTCAACTTTACATCAAGAAAGGAAATACAACACTAATTTATTCCCTTAGAAACATCACGTCTCCTAGATTATGCTTGAAAGTCATTCATAAATTACTTCTTCATGTCCTGTGAAAATGAAACATAATAAAGGGGTGAGCTCAAACTCTTAGTAAGAGTAAGCAATACAGCGGAAGATAATATAAACATTATACATGGTGAATAATTGAAAACACATGCCTTTAATAAACTTGAACACATTATGGTAGGAATATGAGCTGGGTAAATAATGCCATAATAAAACATAATCATGGGTATTCTACTAGTCGAATAACCACATGAACTTTCAATCACTAGCTTCATAATGAGGGAAGTACATATGTCGGACATTCTGAAACATTTTTTCATGGCCTCGGCCAAGATGTCTAGTGATTAAGGCCTCAGCCAATTCCACGTCTAGTTGTCTCATGAGACCTACCGATGCATCAAGGGGCTATAGAGGGTCCCACCCATCACATAATAAGTCTAATTCATTCCACATATGAGCATGGATAAACATAAACAACGTATACATTCATATTGAAACTATCATATGAAATGTAACTATCTTTCCCCAGTCATTAAACATAAATCACTAACAATTCCGAGTAACATGGTGACTGGTTCCAGGATAGATCATTCACAATAGATTTATTCATAAACCATTAAATCAAATATGGTAGATGACTTCATAAATTATTAAACCCAATCATACCATGGAATCAAAAGAGTGTTGAATTATATGAAAACACACTTATAAAATCATTAAGCAATTCTGGAGATAAATACTCTTTTATTTTGAAAAGAAGAGTTCTTTTGAAAAAATATTTGTATAAGACCAGAAGTGAAGTATGATAGTATTTTCATAATAAAATGAGTTATTTTTTAAATATAATGGTTTCTAAATACAGATTATAGAGTGCCCTTGAAAATAGGTAAGAATTTCATAAATTCCCTTGAATCGGGCTTGTGTTTTTGAAACAATTTTGAAAGTTCCTTTTAAAACGTGTAACTATCCATAAAATAAGGAAGGATTCTGGTTTGTAAACATATATATGATACTCACACAGAATATATGAGGAGTAAATAACAATATATAAGAATTTTATTGAAGTAATTAGACAATGAAAGTATCTCGAATGAAAATGGAAGTTCGGGTGGAAAAACCCTTACCTTAACTCCAAACGTGTTCCGCTCATGAACTTAAGCTCCTGGAATATGAAATTATAATTATTAATAACTTATTTAAGAACCTATTTTATATGTATTTAGCTTATCATAATTCTTTTTAGTTCGTTTATACACATATTGCTATGTTATTATAATGAATTTCGTTGTTTCGGTTGGTTCATTTTCTTTATTTTCATAATCAGTTCACTTGTTTTTAAGTAATGGAGTTCATGTGGAATGGTTATAAATATCCACTATTGGAATTAAATATTATTTATGAACATAAAGAATTTATAATGGTAATTTCTGTCATTTGGTTACATGGAAAGAGGATGAATCATTAGATGACAACCACTTTGATTATTCGGCGGTATTTGGAATATTATGAACTAGTTTTGTCATATAACTTAATTATATGTACATATTTGGGTTCATGAATAATAATTATGTTATAATAAATATATTATAGCCTGTTTCAACCATGAATATAGTTTTAGGACCAAAAATGAAGAATAAATTGAATAAAGAAAATTCATCGTCCACGAAGGCTATAAATTGGAACCTCATGGACGTTGATTTCGTTTATAAAAATACAAGGGAGGGAGTAAGAATATTGATGATGGTTCTTCCTTTCACATAATATAATTCCAGTATATATATGATACTAGAGTTATCATGATAATTTTGATAGAGTAGGTGAGGTGAGGATAGAAAAAGAAGATAAATTGAAATGAAACCAAATGAAAAAGAAGGGTGATTTACCTCTTTAAATAACCTCCTTGAGAATCTCCTTAAGGGAAGGGGTTTTGGTCTTTTCGAAAGACCAGAAGCTTCTTGGAAGTGGGGAGAGACTAGGGAAGGGTAATTGGGTAGAACTTTTAGGAGATTTAAGGCTTAGAAGAGTAAAGATAAGAGGGAGTGGTTAGGGGTTTTTATAGTGGGGGAGAGGAGTAAATTTTGAATATTTAATTCATTATTTTATTATTTCCCTCAAGACAACCAATAGTGTTGTTTCATGTGACCACTAATAGTAATAAGTGCATGTGAGTACGAACCAAGTGGCCTTACATAACTTATGATGTCATAATTAGTGTATTTAACAGATAATTTGTATATAAGGTATTTTTTTTGATTAAAATAAAATATCATTAATGACGAAGATCAGCAGAAGTACATGTGAAAAGACATGAAGGGAAATTTTCTAGCCATAACTGGTTGGTAACGAATGGGACTGAGGCCGCAAGCTGATGGGCCGCGTTGTTTCCTTCACTTTTGGTGAAGGAGAAGGTGCATACTGAGAATCTTTGGCGAAGTGAAAGAATTCTCCTAATGATGATTCCAAAAGACTGGAGTCTGTCGTCGTTGTGATTAATAGCATCGATTACGGTAAGGCAGTCTAACTCCATGATGAAATCACCCCATCCACGTTCTAATGTGAGAATCATACCAGCAAGTATGTTCGTGGCTTCAGCAACTGCTGGTTCCCAGAATGCCTGATGCGGTTCATATTTTGCAGCAACGATTTGCCCCAGATGATTTCTGGCAAGGAGGCCGAGGGCGACAAGCCCATCTTTTGTAAGAGACACATCCATGTTAATATTAAGAATCCCTTTTGGTGGGGGATTCTAATGAACAGGATGGGAAGGGGGATCACCCAACATAGAATGTCCATTGTGGCCTTTCCAACACTCAATCCCAGAAGTGGCCCGATCAATCCAGAATTCAGGGGGTCTGTGGGCTTGGTGAAAAATAGCATCATTATACCGGACCCAAATAATCCAGGCCAAAGTGAAAAGTGAACCAACATATGCCGAAGAGAGAGAGGAGAACCAATGCATCAAAAGATCAGGAAGTTCAGATGCCAATGCCATTGAAGCAACTGAAGTTGGGCCCCATTTATTCCAAATTTCCTTAGCTTCCAGGTAGTGAATGATAGCGTGCAAAGGAGTTTCTGGAATGTTTGGGTAGAAAGGGAAAAAACGGAACTGGCCATATGATGGTAAACGAGAAGGTTCATTGTTGGGAGAGTGCCCGAACAACCCTTCCACTAGAATTGACGAATTTTCTAGGGGATGTTGAGCGTCCAAATCGATTTCCATGGTCCCTCATCCCGGCCGACTGAGTGGGTTCCAAGATCAAGTCTGTAGCCGGATCTCACCATGTTGCCACCTGAGATGTCATTGATTTAGTAGAGATGGTCAGGGCCTGGGTCTATTACCCAAGGAATGCTGAGGATAATTCTTTGATCTCTTTCGTTAGACCAATCAAGATTCTTTTCCAAACACCACCCATGTCCCTCGTCAGAAAGGAGGCAGCTGACAGTGGCGTTATCAAGACCTGGTTGGGCAGGGGATGTACCCCATATACCATCCTTATCAATAAGTCAGGGATCAGTCCAGATTTTAACAGATGAGCCAGTCCCAATCCTCCAGCCCAATCCTTTATCCAGGAGCTTCTGGACCCCCCAAATTCTTATCCAGAGGAAGCTAGGACAGGGACCAAAGGAGGAAGCATGAAAGTCCATGTGGGGAAAGTACTTAGCTCGGATAACTCACACACAAAGAGATAATGGGTAGTTAATAAGGTGAAATCCTTTCTTGGCCAGCAGCACGTCGTTGAAGAGATGGAGATTCTGGAACCCCATCCCACCCTCTGATTTGGGTTTTCAAAGATTCTCACAGGCCATCTAGTGGGGTCGATTCTTACCATCATTATCCCCCCACCAGAAATTGTCAGTATGTGTAGAATTAAAAAGCCCACAATGGACAATCTATGCTGGGGAGAGACTAGGAAAGGGAAATTGGGAAGGGTTTTTTGATGAAACCATTATCTTATTACCTTAAGAAAATAAAATAATATCATTATTTACTATTCATAAGGGTCATATTATTATTCATATTACTATTCATATTACTATTCATAAGGATATGCTACTATTCACCAAAAATCAAGTTTGTTCTATTAGACTCCAAATGACTTACTGAACGCAACTCTAGATGACCATTTTTCGAAATTCAAATCATAGTAGAGGCAAAGTTGTGTTTAATGGATAGATTATAAAATTGAATTCTATATTTATTTTCAAAACCTTGGGGTGTTACATTCTCCCCTCCTTACTAAAATTTCATCCTCGAAATTCACAAAATATTACCTAAAAAGATTCGGTTATGTCTTTAACATAAGCTCCTCAGGCTCCCATGATGCTTCCTCTATATTATGGTTCCTCCAAAGAACCTTTACTAGACGATTCATCCGATTTATCAACACTTGTTCTCTAGTATCAAGAATCTTGATAGGCTCTTCACAATAAGATAGACCGAGCTCAAGTTCTACATATTCATAAGTGAGTACATGTGTTGGGTCTGGTATGTACTTTCTTAACATTGACACGTGGAACACATTGTGAACCTTGGAGAGACTTGGCGGCATTCCCAAACGGTAAGCTACGGCTCCAATTCGGTCTAGAATTTTAAAAGGTCTGATGTACCTGGGACTTAATTTTCCCTTCTTACTGAATCGTATAATACCCTTCTATAGAGATACCTTTATGAAAATGTGATCACCTTCTTGAAATTCTAAATCCTTTCTTTGGTTATTAGCATAGCACTTTTTCCTACTTTGAGATGTTTTGATATGGTTCTGGATAATCTTCACCTTTTCCGTTGTTTCTTCAAAAAGTTCTGGGCCCATGAGGTTTGTTTCACCAACATTATCCGAGAAAGTTGGTGTATGAAATCTCCTCCCATATAATGCTTCATAGGTTGCCATCTGAATACTTGAATGGAAGCTATTATTGAAGGAAAATTCTATGAGAGGTAAATACTGACCACACGTGCCTTTAAAATCAAGTGAACAAGACCTCAACATGTGTTCTAATGTTTGAACAGTTCATTCTAATTGTCCATCAATTTGTGGGTGGTAGGCAGTGCTCAAATGAAGATCAATATCTAGGGCCTTCTGAATACTCTTCTAGAATCGTGATGTAAAATGGGGATCACAATCAGAAACAATTGATGAGGGTACACCATGAAGTCTTACAACTTCATTAATATATATTCTTGCTAAACGTTCAAGTGGTAAATCTTCCCTTATAGTAAGAAAATGTCAAGATTTTATAAGACGGTCAATAATGACCCATATCGTATCATTCTTTCTTGGATTCTTTGGTAGCCCCATGACAAATTCCATTGTAATATCATCCCATTTCCACATAGGTATACGAAGTGGTTGCATGAATCCTCTAGGATGTTGTCTTCCATCCTTCACCTGTTGACAAACTAAACATCTCGACATGTAATCAGCAATCTCCTTCTTCTTGTTTTCCCACAAAAAATGTTCCTTTAGATCTCTTTACATCTTGGTGCTACTTGATTGTATAGAGAAATTTGATCTATGATAATCGTCTAAAAGTTCCATTTTTAGCTCAGGTACTGATGGAATGCATAACCTCTTCCAAAACATTAGAACACCTTCTTCATACACAAATTCAGATAGTCTCCTATCCTTAACTGCATTAATTTTCTTGTGTAAATCCTCATCATCATATTGAGAAATTTTTATATTCTCTAGTAAAGATGGTTTAGCAATCATTTGAAAGAGGAATAATGTTCCCCCTTCCTTAACAATTCTTATATTCCTCTTTAGTAGATCCATGAACATAGGGTCTCTTTAAATCCTCATTTGAGTTAGAATTCCATGGTCATTCCTGCTTAATGTATCTTCCACCTTATTCGTCTTTCCTGGGTGGTAGTGTATTGAAAAATCATAATCTTTGAGTAACTCGAGCCATATTCTTTGTATCATGTTGAGTTCTTTTTGTGTGAAAATATATTTCAAACTCTTGTGGTCCGTATAAATCCCACATCTCTCTCCACAGAGATAATGACTCCATATTTTTTGATCAAAGATAACAGTTGCAAACTCAAGATCATGAGTTGGATAATTTTTCTCATGAGTCTTCAATTGTCTAGATGCATAAGCAATAACGTTATCGTTTTTCATAAGGATGCAACCCGGTATATTCTTTGATGAATCACTGTATATTACAAATACAAAATTCACACTTGCTAAACTTCCCAGATAATTTATTTCTTCTAAGAGTTCTCAGAATAACCCGTAAGTGATTCTCATGGTCTTTATAGCCTTTTGATTATATGAGGATATCATCGACGAATACCACAACAAAGTTATCAAGATATTCCTTTAAAACTCTATTCCTTAAATCCATGAAAATAGAGGGTGCATTTTTCAGTCCATTAGTCGTCCCTGTAAACTCGTAATGCCCATACCTGGTCCGAAATACTGTCTTTGGAATATATTCCTTCCCCACATGTAACTGATGATATAAGGATCGAAGATCAATCTTCGAAAAGTATTTATCTCCATGAAGTTGGACAAAAAAATCATTAATCAGGGGAAGAGGATGCATATTCTTTATTATAATAGCATTCATTTCCCTATAATCAATGCAAAGCCTCATGAATCCATCTTTCTTCTTGAAAAAGAAGACAGGGGCTCCCCGTGGAGAAACACTAGGTCGAATAAATCCTTTTTCACTGAAATAATCTAGTTGTTTATTTATCTCTACTAATTCCACAGTGTCCATTCTATAGGGAGTCTTTGATATTGGTCTTGCATCATGAATTAAATCAATAGAGAACTCAAATTCTCGCTCTAGAGGATGTCTAGGTAAATCCTCTAGAAATACATCAATGTACTCTTTCACTATGTTCACATCTTCAATTTGAAGATTTATTTCCTCACCCATAGATATTGGATAATCTTCCTCTCCAAGTATTGTATTCAGTAGGGCTACTGGGGGTGGTTCTAGATAAGGATCAGGTGGAAAAATTTCTACACTAAAGACATGGGATTCTACACCATTTTCAAAAATTGTAACTTCCTTCTTCTTAAAATAAATCTTCACATCATAATTTGACAGCCAATCTATACCGAGTATTATATCAAATTCAGTCATTGGTATGATGATAAGGTTAGAAACTAGAGCTCATTTTGGTTTCTGGAGGGGGACTAGTCGACATGCCTTGGTTGCAATGATACACCCCTTGGGAGTTTTAACTGAAAACTCCATTATTAAATCAAATTGTACATATCTAATTTTCTTGGAAAACTGGGAAGAAATAAAGGAATGAAATGATCCAGAATCAAATAAAGTGTTGTCTAAGTTTGAGGAAACAATTAAAGTACCTTCCACCACGTCATTAGGAACTTCAACCTCTACAGTTGTGATTGCATAATCCTATCCCTCATCCCTTGGTATTTTCTGTTGCATATTTCCTTGACGCTTTGGACAATCATTAGAATAGTGTCCCATCTCCCGACAATTATAACATTGAACATCATTGGATTCCTTTTTACCTTTGTAATCACCAATAAGATGGCATTTCTGACCACATTTGTGGCATACTCCTTTTCTTTTTATGCATGCACCAGGGTGTTTCTTTCCACAATTTTCACATGGCGGAAATTCAACACTTCCCTTCTTCCTCGTTTCCTTATTTCCTTTCCCAGGGTTTTCAGTAGCCCTATTCTTTTCTTTATTTCCCTTAAAGTCATAGGACTTAGAGAATTCTTTTTTAGTCTTGATAGCACATGAAACTATATCCTCAAATGATGAAAAACTTTGGGAGACCAGTGCCCGCTGGAGGAATGGCTTTAGGCTATTAAAGAATTGATCAATTTTTATCCTTGTATTTCGTATATAGTCCACAACATGTCTTTCTAACCTTGTGAAGTTGGATTCATAATTGGCAAAACTTTTATCCTCCTTATACCTCAGATTCAAGAATTGTCTCTCCATATCTGCTCGCTGCTCATGAGGGGAATATTTTTATAAGAAAATTTCCTTACAATCCCTTAATTCCATCTCTTCTATCTCTTCCTCATCCTTTGTGTTTTGGATTAATTACCACAACTGATCCGCATCTCCTGATAGACAATATACTGCCATGACAACCTTCTCCCTTTCATTACTTCCCAAAGCACGAAATATCTTCTCGAGGGGACTTATCCACTGTTCAGCTACAAATTGGTTTTTAGTCCCATTGAATGATTGAGGTTGTTGTCGAATAAAGCGATCCAACATAGCTCCTCCACATGGTGGATCCCGATGCTCCATACGGTTAAGGTTATTATTCATAACCTGAGTAAGTTTTCCCAGTATAAATATGAGTTTCTCAGCACCAGTCACAGCAACAGACCCAACATCATTATCTTGCATCAGAGGAAACTCCCTACAGGGGACACGTGTGTTCATGCGGTTTCCATTCCTTCCACTTGGCTCCATCTCTAGATAATTTCATACACTAGATTAGGTTATGAATCATAATGTATAATCTTAACTTAACAAAATACTTAGAAAAAATTGAGATCCTACGAATGGCTAATCCCATATTCACAAATATGGTTTCTTTGAGAAATATTTTACATTTCAATCCTTCATAATGGCTTTTAAAGAAAATGTGAATTATCCTAAGAATATCCCCCGGGAGTGTCATAACCAAGAGTGTAGCAAGGCCCTTTTTCATGCACCAGTTCCCGTTCGAGTCTAGATCAAAGTGGTTTTTTCAAGTTTTACCCCTAGATACATCTGTGCTAGATCCACCTCTACCTGCTCGTATCCAGACAGAGATGTATTTCTTGAAAGATTCACATAATCTATTCCTTACCAAAATACCAGGAATTTATTTGATGTATATCCTCAAAGACTAACTTAGGGACTCTTTTCTAATTATACATTTTCTAAATCTAGTTTCCAAGTATTATACTAAACTTCCTTTGATACCAACTATAAGGACACGACCCCAGTTGCCCAGAGTCGGTGCCTTATTTGATCACATTGGCATAAAAACAAGGAATAAGAATCCCGAAGGACCAAGTATTTTAGTATTATTGGAAACACGATACATAATTAAGTTCAAATTTACATCAAGAAAGGAAATACAACACTAATTTATTCCATTAGAAACATCATGTCTCTTAGATTATGCTTGCAAGTCATTCATAAATTACTTATTCATGTCCTGAGAAAATGACACATAAGAAAGGTGTGAGCTCAAACACTCAGTAAGAGTAAGAAATACAGCATAAGATAATATAAACATTAGACATGGTGAATAATTGAAAACACATTCCATTAATAATAAACTTGAACACATTATGGTAGGAATATGAGATGAGTAAATAATGTCATAATAAAACTTAATCATGGGTATTCTACTAGTCGAATAACCACATGAACTTTCAATTAATAGCTTCATAATGAGGGAAGTTCATATTCCAGACATTCTGAAATATTTTTTCATGGCCTTGGCCAAGACGTCTAGTGATTAAGGCCTCAGCCGAAATCCATATCACATTGTGAAAGGCCTCGGCCAATTCCACGTCTAGTTATCTCACGAGACCTACCGATGCATCGATGGGATATAGCGGGCCCCACCCATAACATAATAAGTACAATGCATTCCTCATATGAGTGGGTATAAATATAAACAATATATACATTCATATTGAAACTATCATATGAAATGTAACTATCTTTCCCCAATCATTAAACATAAATGACTAACCATTCCGAGTAACATGGTGAATGGTTTCAAGATAGATCATTCACAATAGAGTTAGTCATAAACCATTAAATAAAATATGGTAGATGACTTCATAAATGATTAAACCCAATAATACCATGGAATCAAAAAGAGTGTTGAATTAGATGAAAACACTCTTATAAAATCATTAAGCAATTCTGAAGATAAATAGACTTTTATTTTGAAAAGAAGAGTTCTTTTGAAAAAATATTTGTATAAAACCAGAATTTAAGTAAGATAGTATTTTCATAATAAAATGAGCTATTTTTTAAATATAATGGTTTCTAAATACAGATTATAGAGTCCCCTTGAAAATAGGTAAGAATTTGAGAAATTCACTTGAATCAGGCTTGTATTTTTAAAGCAATTTTAAAAGTTTCTTTTAAAACGTGTAATTATCCATAAAATAATGAAGGATTATGGTTTGTAAACATATATATAACACTCACATAGAATATATGAGGTTTACATAACAATACATAAGAATTTCATTGAGGTAATTAGATAATGAAAGTATCTCGAATGAAAATGGAAGTTCGGGTGGAAAAACCCTTACCTTAACTCCAAACGTGTTCCGCTCTAGAACATAAGCTCCTAGAATATGAAATTATACTTATTATTAAATTATTTAAGAACATATTGTATATGTATTTAGTTTTTCATAATTATGTTTGGTTCATTTATATACTTATTTCTAAGTTATTATATTGAATTTCGTTGTTCCGGTGTGTTCGTTTTCTTTATTTTCATAATCGGTTCACTTGTTTTTAAGTAATGGAGTTCATGTGTAATGGTTATAAATCTCCAGGATTAGAATTATATATTATTTATGAACATAAATAATTTATAATTGTCATTTCTATCATTTGGTTACATGTAAAGAGGATGAATCATTAGATAACAACCACTTTGATTATTCGGCGGTATTTGGAATATTATGAGCTAGTTTTGTCATATAACTTAATTATATGTAAATATTATGGTTCCTGAATATTAATTATGTTATAATACATATATTATAGTCTGGTTCAATCATTAATATGTTTTCATGACCAGTAATTCAGAATAAATTGAATAATTAAACTTCATCGTCCACAGAGGCTATAAATTGAAACCTCATCGATGTTAATTTCGTTTATAAAAATAAAAGGGAGGGAGTAATAATATTTATGATGGTTATTCCATTAAAATGATATAATTACAGTATATATATGATACTGGAGTTATCATGATCATTTGTACAGAAAAGGTGAGGTGAGGATATAAAAAGAAGATTAATTGAAATGAAACCAAATGAAAAAGAAGGGTGCTTCACCTCTTGAAATAACCTCCTTGAGAATCTCCTTAAGGGAAAGGGTTTTGGTCTTTTGGAAAGACCAGAAGCTTCTTGGACGTGGGGAGAGACTAGGGAAGGGTAATTGGGAAGAACATTGAGGAGATTCAAGGCTCAGAGGAGTGAAGAAAAGAGGGAGTGGTGAGGGGTTTTTATAGTGGAGGCGAGGAGTAAATTTTGAATATTTAATTCATTATTTTATTATTTCCCTCAAGACAACCAATAGTGTTGTTTCATGTGACCATTAATAGTAATAAGTGCATGTGAGTTCGAACCAAGTGGCCTTAAATCACTTATGATGTCATAATTAGTTTATTTAACTGATAATTTGTATATACGGTATTTTATCGTATTACACTATTCATCAAAAATTCAAGAATTTCAGAAAAATCCCAAAAATTCACCCCTACCATTTTTTGACGTGTAGAATTCAAAAGTGAAATCTATTTTTCAAAAATAATTTTCTAGATATTATTAATTTCATTTTTAAATAAAGTCATAGTTAATTCAAAAAATAACAATCTTAGAGGTATAATTAGTTTTATGTGACGTTGAAAAATTAATTAAGACACCATTATCTTATTACCATAAGAAAATAAAAGAATATAATTATTTACTATTCATAAGGGTAATATTACTATTCATATTACTATTCATAAGGGTATGTTACTATTCACCAAAATCAAGTTTGTTCTATCAGACTCCAAATGACATACTGAACGCAACTCTAGGTGACCATTTTTCGAAATTCAAAGCATAGAAGAGGCAAAGTTGTGTTTAATGGATAGATTATAAAATTGAATTCTATATTTATTTTCAAAACCTTGGGGTGTTACATAAAATTTAATTTCATTTGAATAGAATTTAAACATGTAGAATCAAATTAAAAAAATTCCCTCTCATTGTGAGCATCATGTGTCTCCTCAGGCTCATCCACTTAAACCTCTTCATGGGAATCCGAAAATGCATGTTCAATATGATTAGGTATATCCATGTGTTCCTTAGTTGTTGCATCTTCTTCTTCTTCCTCTTACACAAAGGAAAGAAGAATTTTTTGAATATGAAAATTCAAAAGAGTAAGGAGTGATACTAAATTCAAATTGAATAAAAGTATATGTGAGTGATATTAATAAAGGATTAAATCCATGAGTTTGTTTATATTCAATATCTTATTTAGTGGTAAGTTACTATTGAAGTTAGTTCTCAATGGATAAAGGTAGGTAGTTGGGATCCTCCATATTTTCTTAAAATTCCACCACTTGAGTTGTTTCTTATTCTTCTAGTTCTACAGTGATATGAAATAGTTATGGATCTTATACAATGAAACTGGGGAGATCATGTTTCATTTCTTTGTGTGCCCAATTACTCCAAAATTGATCATAAGCTTGTTGATCTCTCATATTCACACCAGCATTTGAGTCTTTATCATCACTTTCTAAATAATCATGGTGGGTATGTATATGAATATTATGATGTTTGGATTTTAGATACTCTTCAATTGTAGTCTCAACCTTTTGGACCTATTTAGTAAATTTGGGAATGTTTTGTTTTGCTTACCTTATGGACTTATGTTTTTGATAACTAGCTTGGAAATTATTGAAAATGTATACTAATTCTTGATGTGAGAGTCATATATCTTGGCCATTCACTATCTTTTTTACCAGTACCATGAGATCATCATTCCTTTTTGGAGGACCTCCTCAGAATTATGTACCACTTTCTCTTGGTCCTACACTTGAGATTAATCATTCCGTGGATAATAATATAGTATTTTTTTATAAATCATGGAAAAATATTAATTTTTTAGATACTTTTTTAAGATAAAAAGTGAAAATAATTTACAATGTCAAAATAAAAATAAAAATAAACAAATATTTGGCTCCCCAGTAATGGTGCCATGTTTTGATGCACACCTATCATAGGGTGTTGAAAAAGATGATATTTTTTATTTTCCTAATGAATTATAATGGTTGACCAGGGTCATCTCACTTGAAGAGCATCACATTTATTCACTTACTAATTATCATTCACCTAAACTACTTCTTTTAGGTTTTAATTATTTTTTTAACATAAAGGAAATATATGGAAAAGATAAAAAAATTTATAAACTTACATGAAATGAAAATTGACTGAGTTAGAGATGAAAGAACATGGCCTTTAGGTTTGGTTTTAGATTCCTTCAGTATACATATTGGTTTTTTAAATTTAGTTTGATAGTTCAATTTGAAAATTTAATGCATGAACTACTATTATTAAATTTATTTTCTATGAAATATTGAATTTATTCATAAAAAAAATCACCCCTCCTATAATCAAGTTTAAAGACACACCATAATCAATAGTGTAGAATCTTCTAAGACACAGCTCCATCATTTGTCATTTCATCCATTGAATGGATCAAATCCATAATATAAAGATCTTATATTCAATATATGTGAGGAAATTATTTAAATAATATAATAGAAGTGAACTCAATATCCATGTCATTTTGGATGATCTCTCCACCCATACATATTACCCTTATCCACAACAAACAAGATCAAAAATATTAAATAATTAATGATTAGAATTCACGAACACTTATCATCCCCAAAGGCCAATCTTTGGATCAATCTTCTATTATTATAATTAAGAGTTCACTATGAAAGAATGAGGAAGAACAGAATGAGATATAGAGGGTGAGAGAGAATATAATTAAATATATATAATAATAAGAAAGAAAAAGTGGAAGAAGAAAATGTGTGGGGATGTTAAATTTTAAAAAAATAGAATGAATTGATTATATTAAATAAATGAAACTAAAATTATTATAGTGGAAATAAAATAAAAATAAAAACAAATTATAGTAGTATCCTAACGGATGATCCTAAAATTCTCCCTTGGCACAACAACCTCCACTCATATTTATAGAGGTATGAAACGCCACTTTTATCTTGGTTTTAATCCCTCATATCTTATTTATTTTCAATCAAATTTTCCTTATTGAAAATATTTATTTTTTTCTCAAATATCCTCATATATATATTGTTTCCGAATTTTGGACTCATATTATGGTGTGGAGCTTTAAATTATGGTGAATCGTTCTTTAATTTTGAAGGTAACTACATTGGTTGTGCGGTAGAAAAGTCTCCCACTACAACAAAATTAATTACCATGTTGCACTCAGGTCATAGTCACAATTGAAATAATGTAGGCACTTCATTAATACCATTTTTCCTTCAAATTTTATAGATGGGTCAAGACCCTCAATAACATGAATGGTTCTTTATTTATCAAAATGTGTATCAATGAGGTCGCCAAAGGTACCAAATGTGTTATATGGTGGTTTGAGGCCTTGAAAATGGACATTATCTTAGGTTTGAGATTCCCCTAGGTTGGAAATGGAATTTTTTGATGAATTTTAGTGGAGGTGTAGTGATGTTGAGTATGGAAAGTGGCAGACAATGGTAGAGGGAAATGTCTGAGGGTGGGATTCGTGTAGCTATAAAGGAATGGTGTCATTTGAGTAAGTATGAATAGTAGTCACATATTTCTCTATACCATATCAAATATCAATGTTTCTAACTACTTATATATATTATAATTGGTGGCTTCCAGTAGTTACACTATGGAAGTGGGGGATTAGTTCCCATACATGCCTTTCGCAGGCCACATGGGCATGTGCCGACATGCAAGGGCTCATACAGGCCTTGTCCCACACAATACTTGCACTCATATGAATGGACTAGTCATACTCCAACCACATGATTGGCTCTCACAAGGTGATAATTGGATAGTCATCCCATGTAGAGCTAGTTATGTGGCTAGTGGATCACTTGGTTCAGGGCTAGCCTGGTTGGCCATATTTTACTTGAAAATAGTATTAAAAACTTGGAAATATTCTTAATATAATTACTTGAGTAAAATAAATTTTTGAAATAAATTTTTTTATTCATTTAAATCAATTTAAATTCCTTATTTTTCTTTCAACATTTCAATAATACAATTAATTAACTGGATATATAGATTGTAAAATTTTAAAAATCAGAAGAAAATGTTTAAATATTTGCATGAAAATATGTGCTCATAAAATACCCATTTGAAACCAATGGGATTTAGATCTATTATGAGATATACCAAAATTTATAATTGGTCTTGTTACATGGAATTAATATTAGGATTCATGGATGCTTTATATCTTGTATCTTTTGTGTACTTACATATTTTGTGTAGGTTACAGGATCATTATTATCAAGTAATAATAAGTCACCATCCGTGATAACTATAAAACCATATATTTTCAGTTATATAACCTCTTTTATACTCATATGTAATACTGTTGTCTCTATAAAATCATATTTTATAGGGATTTTTAGAATAGTTCCTATGAAAACTCTTGTATATCTTGATCCATTACATTATTAAAGTTTATCTCATTCCCAATATCTCTTTTAGAGATGTTCTCCATATCAAGAAACATGGTGTGTCTTTCCACTGTTACTTTTTAATAAGGGTAGTATAAGGAATATCCCCTTGTTTCCAGAGAATATCTTATAAAGATATACTTTTAACCTTGAGGTGTTAGTTTTTTACCTGAAGATGGATTAAAAAGTGCTTCACATCCCCATTCATGTCAATTAGAAAATAAATATTTCCTTCCATATAAAAGTTCATATGGAATACAATTTTCAAATTTAGTTAGAACTTGTTTTAGTGTGCATATTTTTTTCTATAATGTGTATACACAAAATGATAAGGAAATAATTTCATGAATCTTCATTGATCTCACCATATCTATCAAGGTGTGGTTCTTTATTTCACTTATAACATTCCATTATGGTGTATAAGGAGGTTTGAGTTGAGATAGGATGTAAAACTCCATTAGATAATCAATAAAATCTTGGTTTAGATATTCTTTATTATTATTTGATTAGAGTTTCTTAATTTTCTAAAAAAATTGATTCTTACCTTCATTATTATATTACTTATATCTATAAAAGTAATTAAACTTATACCTCATTAAGTAGACATATCCATATCTATTATAGTCATCAATATATGTTATAAAGTATTCGTATCCACCCCTTTATTTAATATAAAATGGTCCACATGTAGGTACTAAGGTTCATGGTGAAATCTGATCAGCCGTCAATTTAAAATTTTTCATCGTCGATATGATGAAACTCTTCATCTTAAAAAACGTGAGCCCCAGTACGCCCCCACAGATCTCATCTGAATAAAACAGAGAATATAAATTAAAACTAAATGTGTACCTCATTAAAATTGAAGTGTTCTCATCTTTCTCTCATCATCGGCAACCATTTCTCAAAGGATCTAAAGAATAATCCTTCCAGATTGTTCCCACATGCTTAAAAAAATTATAGGAGTGTCGATCATCAAATTTCTTGTGCTAGCACGGTGACCTGATAATGCCTTCGACATCCCAACGATCATCACATCAATATACCTTATATGAAAGGAGATGAGATCAATCTGATCCCTTGGGTTAAGATATTCTCTCTCTAGAAAGTGGGATGTGAGAGATAGGCTCTGAGGAACTCATAATTAATAGTCGTTGTGTGAGAGACTCTCTCCTCCTATATATAGTGGATGCTCAAATACTCAGAAAGGGTTCCACAACCATAATAAATTTAACTTCCACTAAATAAGTAAAAAATAAATAATTATGATTAACTAAATTGTGTCAAAAATATTATTTATATTTTATCACATACCTGTAATATATATTAAATACATTATATGTTAAAACCGAGTCATTTAACTATACTTTTAATTCTCACTAATATTAAAAAAACATGGAATATTAAAACAATATTTGATAAAATAATATTATTCCTTATATTTACTTAAACAATGTTAAATATTTTTAATAAATAAGTTCAACTAAATTATTATTTATTGAATAATAATTTTTTATTTATTTATCAGTGATCGATAAAACTAGAAAATTCTCAAACCCCGTGGTAGGGCCCAACACGTTGTAAATACCTATTCACCAAAATAGGGGTGATTCTTGAATATTCTATTGTTTGTGAAAATATAGTCCCTTATCATGGTAGAAGTTAATAATATTCATAGACCAATATAGGATTCTAACAACCCATAAAGTCCTATAAAGAGAAATAAAATTAATATCAATGATAACCAACCTACAAACCCACACAGTGTAATATAATCTCTTTGTCTTTCGATATCTCATAAACAATAACACACTCTTTTGTCATCATCCTTTTCTTTCTTTTTTATTTATTGATCTAACTGGATAGATTTACCCTTTACTACCTAGTAAAAGGATTTATAAAGGTACTAGCATCCTAATAAACTAGGCCCAAGATATATTACTTACTCAACTTGAAATACACAAATTCTATCATGATCATTCAACTAATTCCATACCACAAATGACATACCCCAGAAAATATACCTCGCCATGATTTAATTATCATGTTTTTTTTCTTATATCAAGGTATGCGATCAAATGGAATACATTAATAATGATCTCAAGTCAGAAGACCAATACACACGCCCGTAGATAAGAAAACCCAATGACACCCAAAACATGTGGTGTTTCTATTGGTGGGTTTATCATCATTATCTCACCTACCATAGATCATCAAATGTTAACTTCATGAGAATAAGTCTCAATTATTATGATCCCCCAGCACCTGATATTCTGACATCAATTGTGTCTAGTCGGTATGATGTATCTAGACCATCGAACATATATTTAATATTAATGTCATAGTATCTCTAGGTTATCATTATAGCTTGGGATATTCTATAACTATTTTATAAGATAATTAATATATGGAAATTTCTATTTAATTATAGACACATAAATGTATACACAAAAATTTAAGTGTACAACAAGCATAACTCACTATATACATGAAATTGTAATCAAAATGTACTAGTTAGTTGGACTTATGGAACCCACCATTAAAAAAATATCACTTGCACTAGAGACAACTTTCTAACCATCCTTGTTATCTCTCTTGTGATTAATATAATGTTTCTAATGAGTCTAGTATTTAGATTATAGATCTTCCACATCTCTATTTCATGGAAATTCTGTTAAGTGATACCTCACCTCCTTGAGTAAAACTTATCAAGAGATGGTATCCTCATGTATATTCCTTTTGTCAACTTTCAAAACTTGACATCCTAGCTAGTACTAGTAATATAATTATCATAACAAAAAATCTTTATATACTAGGTTTGATTATGAGATCTATAACAAATAGTTGTGTTTAATAACTTCTTCTTAGTTTCCTTGGAAACTACAACATACTCGGTATTTGCAAGTATGAATACCACTGACTTGTATGATCTTTTATCACTCATTCCCTTCACCTGACTGTGACAAAATATTATATGTAACTTATAGGAAAACTTTTTTGTTTCCCTTTGTGACTATTATGCCTTCCTCTCCACATACTTAGTGTATAACCTTTTTATTTTCTACAATACAATAGGATAGTTCTGACAGCTTCCCTTCTAATTCTCTTTGATATAACTGATATTGGCCTATTATATAGTTTATATTTGAAATATCATATCTTATACATATCATGGATGGTGTGATTGATCCATTTTATTAGCGTATGGAACTCTAATCAGCACATTAATCTATTTATATGTCCCATACATGTATACATAGATATATTTATGCTATGTGACGCAAAAAATAATTATGGCTCAAATTGTTCCATATTGTTTTTTTAATACCATGTTAGTATATGTACGATTAAATAGGTCTAAAAAATATTATATATACCTTAGTATATCATATTTCCTAGAAATTATGTTGATACATTAATTCAAAATCTAGAGAGATTCTTTCATTCTAGTCTTAACTTACTATAATGCGAATAGTTTTTTTCATATGTTACCAAACATATTATAATTGGAAAACAATTCTGATCCCACTAACCACTCGTAGAAACGTAGAAAAGATTCATTACCAATGAATATTGTATGATCTTTTTACTTAACTAAATCCAAAACTATATTGTAGTAACTTTCAACCCTTACTGGAATTATATGATGTCGTCATCTCTTTCTGGTTGTTTCGTATAAACACCTTCTATGATCGATGGTCATGAAATCTAATTCACAATAAATGATCAAATAAATTAATCTTTGAAAATTAAAATTCTACTATATTTAGTTAGAACAACTTTTTATGACCAATTGACCCTTATTGGTACTATGCTTGTACTATTCATGTATCATCTCACTTGAATACCCACCACTGTATTCAAAATAATAATCCCCTACACTTTGATACATGGAATCCATTATAGAGTTTCAATTGATCTAGTCAATATTAGATAATTTATATATCCCTATCACCTGTAGGATTTATTAACATCAATTAATAATATATAACCATAAATATAATCCCATCACTATGTTTTTAACCTCCTAACACGGTATGTATCTCTGGAATATTCATATACCACACCTCTTGTTGAACTTGTTCTTATTATAACTATTTGTATATATTTGGAATTGACTAAAAACAAGTCAATATTTCTCCCACTATCTCATGTATAGATATTAACCCTTTTATAGAAATGTAATCTATCACTTGAATACAGCATTTATATCATAGGTATTTCTATAATATCCTAAGAAACTTTTAGAACAATTATTATAGATACACATTGTGTTTTTATTAAAGCTTGTTTATATCCTCAAAAAACTCATTGCATCTTACAATATATTATTCTAATATAATGGATTTCCATCATATTATAACACATATGATATCCATTTTCATGATATTTGGAATGTCATTATGGGATAACACTTCTATTTAAGATACATGTCTTGAAAAATTAAAGTATATGCAATGGTTATAAGTTTTAACATTGATGCTCCTTTTTTATACATCATGACTCTGATGTGTATAAGTAAATGTGAGTTTAGGAATTACTCCATGTAAAATTATGATAATCAAGGTTAACATATAATACACATCATTGATCCTCTTTATTATCATCATATCTCTAATATAGAAAAGGTAGTGTGTATTTAGGAATTACTCCATGCTACATTATATTGATCAATGAATGCTTGGCCAATATATTATTCGGCACACCAACCTAAAGCATCTTATATTTTCTGACCATGCATATAATATTCTTTACTTTCTCATTCCTTAATACATAAAGGAATCTTATGAAGTATATTTACCACTAGCTTAACCTTGGAATAGTTCACGCTCTCTAGCTGAACTAATTCTGAAAGCTTTGTGGCTAGCCTTTATTTATAAAGGTTTCTTTTTCCAAAATAAATTATTATATATGTGGATAATACCTATGGTTTCTAGCTACATTGAGTCTAAATACCATACAGATTTTATCCTTGATGTCCACTTTCTGTTTTGCATGACAAAGAATTATTTTTCCATAACTGGGTATATAGTTCTTACATTTAATATTCATCAAGTATTGCCTATGATTCATATACCACTGAATTATTGGTTGGGTATGAAAACCCACAAAAAATTATTTCCTAAACCATAATAATTTCTCCTTATGTCTAAAGGACATGTGAGATAAATATTTTAGTTATACTTGATAAAAAAAATTACTAGAATCAATCACTTAGCAATTAGAAGTTTTATGTTTCTCACCACTGACTTAGAAACCACCCTTTCTCAACCTCTCAGAGAATACGCCTTAATTCTTGTGAAATTTATATAGATATTTGGATACTATATTCAAATACACATATGTTATAGGTACATTGTATTCAAACCCCAAGAGGTATAATATAAACATTTGTTGTTATTGATGAATACTCACTGAAGAAGAAGCAGGTACTTGCCTATTTAATTCAGTTCAAGTCATTTATCTTCCATATTATTTTTTCATGATATGTAAATAAAATAACCTCATGTTTAATACCACATTATTTATTGGATTTTTTGAATGTTCCTTTGACATTACTCTTACCATTTTCCTTTTCACCTTTTCTTTCAACTAGTTCACCATAAAAATTAAAGATTAATCTTTATAAAATATTCTTATTGTTTGGAAAACATTAATTTAAAGGTAATGAAGTGTTTTTTATTCCTTAAAAAAATTAAGTAAATGGGTGGTAATGATATGATAAAGGGATCCATTTAAATATTGTGATCCATTATTCAAATTAAAAAAACCAATGTAATTGTCACCTATTTATATCTACACTTCACTTTATCCTCACAAGATTGATAGAGATGAGACTAAATGTAATACCATACATGTCCTAATGTAGTATCCACAAATTACATTGGATGTTGAGGATAAAATTATAAAATAACCATCATATGCATTTTACATGAGTCTCCTGTAAACATTATTACACCCTCCCCTATTGAGGTTCCTTAATATGTATAGGAGACTCCAACACCTTAAATTTCTTATATAATAGAATTTTTTGTAAGTGCATGTACTAATGTTTAGAAACTCATGCTGTATATGAAATTATATTTGAACAATAAATATCACAATATATTTTTGTGGAATTACATTCTATTTTCTACAAAAAATAAAATCCATAATATTAGTAACTTTTTATCTGGATTTCTGGTTTAGACATTATAGATTAATTAATTAATCATTAAATGTAACCTATTATTTTATCAAATTCTAGGGACCCTCTATACTAAAATCAGAATACTCTATCTCTTGAGTATTATGGAGGAAAGGATCCTTGAAATTCCCCTCATAGTTTATAATATTTGGTTACTCCAGTACATGGAGAGTTCATGGTTGGTGTTTCACAAACTACTACATTATCTAGTGGCTCCTTAATTTTTTGAGTGAAATCCCAGATTATGAAATCATATGATTTACTCAAATATTTCCTCTAAAGTAGTAGAAAGCTATCTATGGATACTCCTTTTCTTCAAAATTTTGTTAATTCAACTTACCATTCTCTTAATAACTCCCTAGTAATATGAGGCACCCTCGACTATGGCTGACTGAGCACCCCAAACACATGGTTGTGTTCAAATTCAAATGATAGATGGTGTTTGTGGCTTAATATTTCATTGAGGGTTTCTATATTTTTATTTAAAAATGTAATTCATTTCTATTAATCTATTCATACTATTTTTTGTGACCACAACTAAACATTATTAAAAAATAATCCATCACTTCTTTATGATTTTTACTATTTATGATTTTTTGTGGTCTCCGCTGTCATACACATGCATAAAATAATAAACAAATGCATAATGAAAATAAACTACCAGACTGGTCTTGAGAATCTAAAACTATTTGATCCATTTAAACTCAATGGATAAAAGATGATCTAGGGGTATCATTCCTGAGTTGTATCTTGACTCATGATGAAGCTCGTCCTCATCCAGTGTGTCCACTTCTCATCTGGATTTCACATTGACTTGGAATGGTCTACAAGACCATTTTCATCATGATGAAAAAAATACTCACATGTAAGTGAGGGGGAATCGGGAGTACAAAATACAGATAGCACACTTTTATCTGGGCATACATACCCTTATGCATATTGACTGAAAATAAGATGATGTGCATACCATCAATAAAACTAATTAATTATTTATAGTCATTTCACATAGATAAAAATTTAAATAAAATAAATAAAAAAACACAAGTTGATCAATTTATCAAGACCAATCAATGGGTAAAGGTAAAATCTTGATAAATATTAAATATAAATAAATTTTAAGTATGAGGTAAATTTAAATAGATTAAATAAATTAATGATATTAAAATATTTTATTTTATTTGGGACAAATAAATAATTTAATTTCAAAAAAAACTAAATTTATTAATTTATTTTTTAATTTAATATCTAAATGAAATTAATTTTCTATCTAGGTATTAAAATATTTCATTTTAAAAAAAATACTTAATTTAAATAAATATTAAAATTAATTAAATTAATTTTGGTTAACCCGGGCAACCAAACCCAACGCATGCCCAGTACGGGTTAGGCCGACCCCACGTGGGTCTATTCATGGATGAGAATAGCCCATGCAGGGATATTCTAGGCTAGAATGACCAACCCTAACCAGTTTTGGGTTGTATGGATTTTCCCAAGTCCGTGCAGGCCGATACCATGTAGGTAGAACTCAGTTTAACCTGCAGATTTCCAAAATATCCAAACTGAAAGCGACAGGGGTTATCGGATGTCCAAAACTAGCTAAACCCACCATAAAAGGGTATGTCTAATGGAGGTGGTGTCTTGAGTTACTATCGGGGTATTGGAAGCAGTGGTGGTGGTCTTCAAGTGGCATTTGGTAGGGGACCCTACAGCGGTGGTCGGCTCGGTCAGAAGCTGGGAGGAGGAAAGTGGCCCTGTTCGGGGTGGGTTCAACTTGATGGTGTTTGGCGACCTCTATAGTAGTGGATCAGCATGTGGGAGAAGATGACAAAGTCATATGTGGCACGGGGGCTCTTGTGAGGGTTTTTTGAGACCCATACAGTGGTGATACCAACTATCAAGGGTGGAGGTGTTTGATTGGTACCCTGAGGTGGTTGGTGCATAGTAGTTCAGCGAGAGGCCACTACTGGAGGGTGGTTCCCTATTGCGGGTGGATGGTGCGAGGCGGGTCCGGCCATACCTTGGCACTCAGTCTAGAATGCTTTGACCATGAACGAGGAGGAGGGTGAGCTAGAGGGAGGTGTGGTTTTCCAGGGTTTTCTTCATGGAGGGGGAGATTCACAATGGTGTGTCTTGACCATGGAGGTACCCATAAGAGGGAAAGTAGCCATGTCTGGTAGAGTAGAGGTGACAACTCATGTCAGAGAGGAAGGAGGCGGTCCCCGGTGGTGTTTCTTCCCATGGAAGGAAGTGGAATAGTGGGAACCAGGTTCTTTTTTTATTTTTTTAATATAAAATATACATTTTTTATTGTTTGACCTATGAAATAAATCAGTCCATATCACACCCAATTTTATTCATCTCCCGTACCCCATTTTATAGGATTCTTCAGTCATATGATGGGATCTTAACAAATTTTTTTATAAGTGGAAACATCCTCTCGGGTTGAGCTGATATAGGGAATTTCCTTCTCAATTTCAAATGGGGAATGCACGAAATGACCATAGCATGGCAAGGATCTGGTGAATTTTTGTTTGAGAAAAATGCACTGGATTGCGGAGTAGGGAAAATTGTCAAATTTGCAGCACTCTGGTTGAGGTCTGAGGTTGATCTCGAGGTTGATGTCTAATGGATAAGTGGGGAAATGACCAGAGAGCAACGAGGATTTGGCGCATTTTCGTTACGGCATGTTGCGAGAGATTGTGAAGCAGGAAGAATCATCAGAGTCACGACACTCCATTCAAGTTCAAGCCCCAAGGTAGATCTCGAGGTCAATGTATGAGGGATCACTGGGGAAATGATAGGATCACAGCATGTATTTGATGAATTTTCATTCGGGAAAGGTGCACCGGATTGCGGAGCATGGAGAATCATCAGAGTCGCGGTAATTCGGTTAAGGTCAAGGTCTGAGGTCGATCTGGAGGTCGATGTATGAGGGACCAGTGGGTTTTAGAGTAGGGTTAATCTTTGGGGTCATGGAATGGTTTGAATTTTGTGTTTTGATTCTACCAATAATGGATAGTGATGGAGGTATTAAGGATTTTATTTTAAGTATTTTTACAGTTCTTTTTGTAAATATGGATTAACTTTAATCCATGATTTTATACTGAATGATGTGAAGGTATTATAGATTATATTTGAAGTTTGTTTTTTCTTAGTTTTGTTGTAAATATATCCAATATCATTTGCTGAAGTTTGCAGTGGTCATTTTACTGGAAGTAATATATAGTTTTTTTGCATTGAGAAAATTCCACTATTTTTTTTAGTGGATGTTCCACTGATTTTTGTAGTGAAACCTACACTTGATTTCCATGTTCCTCTCGATGTCCAGTAGAAGTTACACTGGTTTTTGTAGTCAAGCTTCCAATTGATAACCAAGTTCCGCTCGATGCCCACTGGATGTTCGAGTGGAACTTCCACTGGAGCTTCCACTCAAACTTCCCCTAAAACTTCAATTAAAACTTCCAATACAACTTCAAGTGGAACATCTACTCAAAAATTTACTGGAACTTCCAATCAAACTTCTACTAGAACCTCCACTATGACTTCAATTGGAACTTCCACTGGAACATGCACTAGAAATTCCACTAGAAATTCCACTGGAACATCAACTCGAACTTTCACGGGAACTTCCACTGAAAAATTCACTGGAACTTCCACTGGAACATCCTCTGCAAGTCCCACTGGAACTTCCACTCGAATTTCTACTGGAAGTTCCACTGGAACATCCGTTAGAACTTCCACTGGAACTTCAATTGGAACTTCCAGTGGAACTTCCACTAGAAAATATATATAATATGAATTATAAATTATTTATTTATAATTTTATAAAAACAATTTTATATTATATATATATATATTCGTAATTAATTATTATTTGGTTACATTTCTATTCATATAGTTTATACATTTTAAAATGGATTATATTCTATTAAAAAGTTAATGTAATTTTCTTGAACTAAATTTTTTTGTTGGAGGTTGTTGTAATGTTGTTGATGTTCATGTTGATGTTATAGTAGCTTCTACTAAACGAGTTGCAGGGATGATGTTCAAGCCACTTGATGAAGTACAATCTTTTTATATCATGTATGGGGGATTTAATGGTTTCAGTGGATGCCAATAATACTCTAATAAAAGAAGAAAGGATAAATCAATTGTCACATCAAGTCTTTATGCAAGTTGTAAATAATTTCATAGGAAGGCTGAAAAATGTGATATCATGGTGAAATTTCCTCAGGATGAGACATGTACAGGTTTCCTAGCTAGAATGGGGTTTAGTTTATTGTCTTATGTACAATATGCATGTACTATATTTTTTGAAGAGCACAATCATCCCTTTCACAGGCCTGAATTAATTCATATGATGAGATCCCAAAGAAAAATAATATAAACATAAAAAAGTTGGGTTTGAAGTGAATGCTTTTGTATGTATTAAACCAAATGATTCTTTCTTGTTGGAAACAACTATTGTAGGGGGAGATTTTATTTGTTACATGCTTGTTGATCAGTTGAATTTTTTAAGGTTTAATGGTAATGGGATTTGCTTCATAGTGATGCATGTGGCATGTTAGAATACCTAGAAATACAAAGTCCGGAAAATCCGTCATTTGTTTATACTATGTAGTTTGAGATGAGTGGGAAAATTAGTAATATTTTTTGGGATGATCCAAAAATGAGAATATATTATGAATTTTTTGGATATATTGTTGGTTTTTACACCATTTTCGGCACTAATAAAGAGTACAGGCCATTAGGTGTTTTTATGGGGTTCAATCATCATCAGGAGATTATTGTTTTTGGGGAATCATTGTTATATGATAAAACTGTGACTTTGTTTTATTGTTTGTTTTAAAAAAATATAGGTGCATTATATGAAGAGGCCTCAAACAATTTTTACTAATCAGGATACGACAATTGGAAAATCCATTTTTGTAGTCTCAGAAGGAACTTGACATTACCTTTGTTCATGGAATTTGATGCAAAATGACATTAATCATTTAGGTAATTGGATGAAATATAGATCTAGTTTTCTAACTATATTTAAGAAGTTTATGTTTGAATACCATCATGGAAATCAGTTTGATCAGGAGTGGTCTTCCCTTAGAGCAGAATATGGGGATGGGAAATCACAGTGGCTAGATGAAGCATTAATATTGAGAGAAAAGTGGGAGCATTTCTTTTTGAAATATTATTTAATAATGGTTATTCTAAGAACTCAATTAAGTTAAAGTTTTAATGGATTTCTTAAAGATTATATTCATTGGAAGTTAAGTGTTATTAATTTATTTAAGCAGAATAAGATCTTGTTGTAAAAAAATTGCTATTGCATAACAAATTCATAATTTTAGATGTGGGAGAAGTTGCCTCATAATCTTTACCCTTACCATGCATTAATATTCCAAGTTTCTACAAGATATACACCGAAGTTATTTTATTTATTTCAATATGAATATCAATTTATCGGTGTTTGTTTTTTGACATCTTATGTTGAAATTGGAGTTCAATTCAGTTATCTTATTGGAATGGTTCATTGGGAATATCAATTTAGTGTATCATATGAAGCTTTAAATGAATTTTTTGAATGTTATTGTCAAATTTTTGAGTATATTGGGTATCTTTGTAGTCATGTTTTAAAGAATTTGATTTTCTTGATGAGAGAGAAATACCTAAAATATATATTTTGGGGAGATGGACCAAATTGGCTAGAAATATGGTGATTTTCAAAGGATCTTCTGTTGAGGTACTTCCTAATAGAAAATAATTTGTGGAAAACATTAGAACGATTTATAATTAATGGTAATGAAGTTAATTACCGTAACTTTTGAGACAGATGTGGGTTATGACATTGCCTTCTCGAATCTCAATAATTTTACAAAAGAGTTGTCTATCATAAATATATCACCAGATAAAGTTAATGGTCATTCTAGTTCAGAAAAATATTTAATAAAGGATTCTTTTAAAAAGAAACCAAATAGGAAATGGGGAGATATATTGAAAATATTTTTAGAAAATTGCTGATGAAAAGGGAAATAGTTAAATAAAAAATTAAGCCTACTGCTATGATGACAGTATGATTTAATTTTATGATACATTTCATTTATAAGAGAATTTTTTATTGGTAATATGTTATATGAGATCACTATTATTTGCACGTATGAAGTCACGAAGCAATTAAGATCATATTTTTTGTGTTGAAGCTAGAAAAATAGTTTCACATGTAATTTTTTTATGAGAATTATTTTCTATAACCATTTGTAACTCTGTACTTTTTTTGTTTCAGGAAGACTTTACCACCAATTTGGAACTTCATATTGAGAGGTAGATTGCTAGCATAGTATTGGAAGAGTTCTAGTAGTATATACAAAATTATATTGAAGTAGTTTTTAAATTGTAATGACTGAATTGAAGAATGTATAAGATTCCATATTTAATAGTCCAGTTTCGGTTGTAATGGATTGACAATTGGATTGGGATACTTAAAGAAATTGTAAATGTGTTGTATGCATTTTTTATATATGGAACTATAAAGATGTGATAAATCCAGGTTCTACAATTCTGTATTCATTTGTTCTTTGAGGGTGTGGTAGTATTTGATAGTCCACTTTTGGTTGTAATGGATTGGGATTTGGATACTTTAATAAATTTTAAATGTGATGTATGAATTTTTTGTGTATTCAACTGTGAATATGGGATAAATCTAGGTTCTAGAATTTTGTATGCATTTTTTCTTTGAGAATGTGATAAATCCAAGTTCTTGAATTTTGATGAAGAAATCCAGAAGACTGAGTAAGATTTATTAGATCTTTAGGCCAAGTCATTCCATATGGAGACTCTCTATCTTCTTATGAAATCCTGATGTTGGTCAAACTTAACAGTCTTACAAACACTAAAGATAATATCCTTAAAGTGTAAACAAAATTATTCATCCACTTACCAATTTCAATTAGCATCATCAACTCTAACAGCAAAACCAAATAAATCCCCTCAAGAGAAAATGTTTCCTCTCATAAGGAGATAACATTCCCAATGCAGATCATGTTTGTTGTCCAGAAAATGCTAACATAAATATTCATCCACATAACAAATCCAAGTAAATCCCATTTAAATTAATAATAGAAAATATAAACTATTACAATTACTAACACCAATTACAATTACCAATAGAAAATTTAAAGCAATGTCCAACACCAAATATAAACAATCAAAATTACCAATTGAAAATATAAAGCATTGAAATAACCAAAACCAAATATAAACCATTGAAATTGTCGACACCACTTTTATACCATTATAATAACCAACACTAAATATAAACCATTGCAATTTCTGACACCACTTTTAAACTACTGCAATTAACAACAGCAATTATAACAGCAAAACCCCAATTACTAGTAGTAAATATAAACCATTGAAATAACCAATACTAATTATAACACCATTATATCTACCAACCCCACTTTTAAACCACTAAAGTTAAAAACAAAAAAATTAATAGAAAAAATAAATTACCAATAACAAATATAAACTATTGAAATAACCAACACCAAATATAAAACCATTGTAATTATAAAATAAAAATCAAATAAATAAATATTCATATGAATAAAAACACCCCATAATTAAAGTGGGTAGTAGAACAGTTTAAAAACCTAAGAACATTCAAATTTAGTGTCATGTAATATCCATTAAATTGGTATATATAGATGTTTGAAACCTTACAAACCAATTCAATTGTACTCTGATGTTAGATACATTGAACCTGGTTATTTGACTTGTTATCTTCATTACGGGCATATTGTTTCTATAAGACAACTCCTACTTCTATATGAGGTTTCATTCTAAGTGTATACATGGTCTGTAAGAAAACAATGCTCCATATACATGTGTATTTCATCAACTTCATCTTGTGATAGGTTCTTGTTATACCCTTGATTCGTTGCTAACTTCTGAATGAGATAACAAACAATTATCCTGTGGTCTAATGTTGCATCCCCATATTAAAGACTTTATTCCACTATAAATGGAAGTGCTGGAGAAGTCATCTCTAAGTATTTGGGTTTCCATTGTTTAATGAATTCTTCGATCAATTTTCTCTAAAATTTTCATATAAATTGTATTAAGTAAGTTGGTGTATATGAAAATGCATTTGATGTCGAAGATGATAGAATTTACCATTTGTAAAGTATCTTGCTGAAAACAATCAATTTTAGTAGCACCCATGTGAGGATTCATGGATTTATAGTATCTAAAATATTTTTTTCAATATTAAACACAAGCAAAGTCCAATACACGTTGTTTGTGTTGATGGGGATGAAGACTTTTTCATTCAACTACATTGCTTCTTTTATGGGTTCCTCTACCAAACTCTCTTTCAAATTATTGTTTTTCCCAGATATAATGCACTGTAAAAATAAATCCAATGAGACAAAATATTAATTATAATATTTAAAACATCAATAACATAGATAATATTACACTCAATAATACAACACTTTTAAACATAGTTGATTTATCATCAAAAATTCTATCATTTATCCCTATTTCACATTTATTTTTGATAAGTTGGGAAAAGGAAATTATAACCTGATATCAATAAAAAAATAATGGAGTATGTGAGACTAATTGAATATTATTTTATAGTATGCTTGGTTAAATTAAAATCATTATGATAATTGTAATGATTTTGGTGAAAAGTTTGAAAATTCTATCTAATCCAACTGAATACAAGTTGTTCTCAGCTTCCCATACATATTGACTACATTATAATAATATTAATGTATAATAAAACAAATAAAGGTCAGGGTAATTGAATTGAAATCCTTTAAATGAAGGGAATACATACCAGCCTAGTTCCATATGGAGAATCTTTTACAGCTTCTCATAGTATTTTTTCTACAGGCATCTACTATGCCTAACCCATTTAGGTATTCTTGGAATCCTTGTAACAACTTTTTTTGTTCTATTTTCATTAAAAAATTTCCTACCTCAATGGGTTTCTTCAGCTGACTTGGTTGTTCTACTAATGTTTTGTCCTATTTTTGTTCTTATTCTTGTGTATTGCATTTGAAACTGAAAATCAGAATAAAATTTCTTCTACTTCCTAGATTTTGACTTCAGATTTCATATCATTTATCTCATTTGGTGACTCCCAGTTTTTGTCTGTCTAGTTTGGATGCTTTTATATACATGTGTTTTTTGTTCAGAATCTTCTTACAGTTGATTTTCGGCCTCCTCAATCCAAGTTTCATTGGCTCCTAGTTGCTAGTTTTCCTTCTGTTGTTCTACTTCGATGGGAGATGTGGGTTTTTTAGTAGGATTCTTCTACATCCTAGTTTCAATTATACCCTCTTTCTAGGTTTCCTACTTGATAGAATTAATCTTTTCAGTTATATCTTCTCATCTTCTTTCTTCTATTCTAGCATTCTCACTTACTAATAGTGTCAGTATTTTAATTTTTTTGGCCTATTTTTTAAAACTTGCTTCCATTTTATGTAGTTTTCATTTCAAGGATGAATTTTCGTTTTCAAGAACTTTTATTCTGTAATCCTTTGGTTTCCCCCTTTCCTTTTGTCCAATAGAAGCTTCCATAACCACTGGTGGATCCTCAATTTCTGTAGCTTCATTAATCATTGGTGACTCCTACTCAATTTCTTCTTTTTTTATATATAATATTTTTTTTACATATTAATGGTTTAGAAAACCATTAAATTGGATTTGCTAAGTGGTACACTTACCTATGTAGCTAGAACTTGATGAATCTTCATTTTCTTTAAAAAAGCATCAAAATCCAAGAGTCTCTACTTTGTGAATGGTGGATTGGCTACATGTTCATTCCCTTTTACCATTCCACTTTTCTCACAATACTAATACTAAAATAACAAGAAGAATGTGAAGATTATATTATACATTGAATTGAAAATAAATATTAATCCTTTCCAATAAAGTGACAATTTCCCTCGTAATACTTGTGTAGTGAATGTGAAATTATTTAATTAATCTCATCAATTATTGGTGTATTGCACGAGACCACCTTAGTATTCTCATATCTCTTCCAGTATTCACATAATTGATAAAACCCCAACTCAGGTAAGAACCTGTAGTAGGAAACAAAACAATTTCATATGTGTATAATCATAGTAGTATTGATGTTTCAAGATGATTGGGTTATTCATCTCCCTTTATTGCTTCCAAAAGATATGATTTATAGCCTTATGCGTAAAGAACATGACAATAGTTTGAAATATTTTTACAGATAATTATTCCATCATTGGTTTAAATGATTATGAGTCTTCTATTTCTATTTGACCTTTGGTTATTTCAAAGAAACTTTGGATATCATATTTTGAGAAATGTCTTTCCCCTCCACCAAATTGGAAAGCAGATTTTGAGGGATTGTAGTTCTCCAATACATACATAATAGAACTATCATATTTTTTAAATCCAATGTTGTTATTGTATTGGATATGAACACTTCAAACATATTTCAAAAAGGAGTTGTGCGCAAAGAATTTATATGACCATCTTTCAGTCTATCTTTAATTTCTTGTAAAAGTATTTGTAAGGAGGTCAAATTTGACCTAAAAGGCACAACTTAAAATATAAATTAAGGAATTATTGGGGTGATTCACAAAATTACATCACAGAACGTAAAAAATCTATGTTCCATTTAAACTTAAATGGAAGTTTCACTATAACTTCAAGTGGCACTTCCAGTGGAACTTCTATTAGAACTTCTACGGGAAGTTTCAGTGGGACTTCCAGTAGAAAATTAAGAGAAATAATCATTAAAATTGTGACATATAGTTATTATTAAAATGATTTAATTTAGCATTTGAAAAACTATAAGAATTTTCATATTGAATTAATTTTCTAAAACCCCAATGGAAGTTCCAGTGGGAGTTCCACTGGGAGTTCCACTTGAAGTTCCAGTGGAAGTTACATAGGAAGTTCCATTGGAACTACCACTATAACTTCCACACTACAACTAAAATTTATATTTATAAAATGGATATTATTGTTAAATATAATTAAAAGAAATACTTATTGAAATTGTTACACAAATTTATTATAAAAATGATTTAATTTAGCATTTGTAAATGTATAATAATTTTTATATTGAATTACTTTTCCAAAACCTCAATGGAAGTTCACTGGGAGTTCCACTAGGTGTTCCAGTGGAAGTCCTAATGGAAATTCCATTGGAACTTCCACACTACCACTAAAATGTATATTTATAAAACATATATTATTGTTAAATAAAATTAAAATAAAAACTCATTGCAATTGTTACACATATTTATTATAAAATTGATTGAATTTATCATTTGGAAAAGTATATTTGTTTACATATTGAATTACATTTCTAAAACCCCAATGGAAGTTCTACCGAGAGTTCCATTGGAAGTTCCAGTGGAACTTCCCCTATAACTTTTACACTACTACTAAAATGTATATTTATAAAACTAATATTATTATTAAATATAATTAAAAGAAACACTCATTGAAATTGTTACACGTATTTATTATAAAAAAATATTGAATTTATCATTTGGAAAAGTATAATCATTTTCATATTGAATTAATTTTCTAAAACCCCAATGGATGTTCCACTAGGAGTTCCAATAGAAGTTCTGGTGGCACTACCACTTGAATTTACACACTACCACTAAAATTTATATTTATAAAACTGATATTATTGTAAAATATAATTAAAATAAATACTCATTTCAATTTTTACACATATTTCTTATAAAAATGATTGAATATAGAATTTGGAAAAGTATAAGAATTTTCATATTGAATTAGTTTTCAAAAACCCCTATGGAAGTTCCACTGGTAGTTCAAATGGGATTTCCATTGTAACTTCCACACTACAACCAAAATTTATATTTATCAAGCTACTGTTATTGTTAAATATAATTAAAATAAATAATAATTGAAATTGATACACATATTTATTATAAAAATTATTGAATTTAGAATTTGGAAAAGTATAAGAAATTTTATATTGAATTAATTTTCCAAAACCCCAATGGAATTTCCAGTGGGAGTTCCACTAGGAGTTCAACTGGAAGTTCCACTCGAATTTTTATTGGAACTACCAATGAAACTTCCACACTAAAATTAAAATGTATATCGTTAAATATAATTAAAATAAATAATCATTGCAATTCTTACACATTTTTATTATAAAAATGATTGAATTTCTCATTTGGAAAAGTATAAGAATTATTATATAGAATTAATTTTCCAAAACCCCAGTATAAGATCTAGTGGGAGTTCCACTGGGAGTTCTAGTAGGAGTTCAAGTGGGAGTTCCACTGGGAGTTCCAGTGGGGGTTCCATTGTGATTTACACTGGGGGTTTTAGTGAAATTCTAACTAGAAGTTCCTCTAGAACTTCTAGTGGAAATCCCATTGGAACCTTCAAAATATAAAATGATTTAATTTAGAATTTCAAAATGTATAAATAATTTTAAATTGAATTAATCTTTCACCTAGTTTAATTTTCAATGGAAGCGCCACTGAAACATTAGGTGGAGGTGTCAGTGCATGATAAAGTGGAACCTGTAGGAGAAACCTCCAGGGGAAGTTTTATTAGAACCTCTAGTAAGAAATGATGCACCAACAGAAATTGAATTAGAAATTAATTAATAGGTAGAGAAAATTTATAAAAAACTGATCATAACAAAAAATCTCTAAATAATAAATCATAACAATAGAAATGGACTAAAAATATTCAAGTACATATTTTTTAAAAATAACTAATTTACGCCACCTTCTTCAGACATTGCTACTATTTTGTACAAAAATGACTAGCAGAGACTGAGACAAAACACCACCGGAGCCAACCAGTTTTCAGAGAAAAAACCCACACATTTTTGTTAGTAAAAACATACAGAAAACATGATAATGCCTTTCAGTGGATTCTTCCTCTCCATTATACTTTTTGTATTCCTAGTTGTTTTTCTCATAGTAGATCGATTTGTTGTTGTTTTCATAGTGCTGGATTTTAGGGGGAAATTTTAGGGTTTCATCGCAGTCACCATAGCCAAGGATAATTCGACTCGTCTCACAAAACACTAGGGAAAATCCATCTCAAAATTCAATTCAAAGGAATGTCATGAGTAGATGATTTGACTGCTGGAAATATAATAGGACGTGTGTTCTCATCCAAAGGGTGTACTGAATATTCCTATTAAAATGTTAACCAGAGAAAATTCTTATCCACACCCCGCACCAACTTTCCCCACTTGATATTTTTTATTTTTTATAATATTGATAATATTTCAATATATAATCAAATATCCAATTTAAAAATTAAAAAGATAATATTTTCTCTATTGTTCCAAAAGCATGTAGAAAAATGGATGCGAACTGAAGAAAATTTGGCCATTGAATTTTAGCTGATTTTTGATTGGTAACTATCCAGAATAAAAAAAATCTTCATAGTTTTTTTATGATTGAGGTATATTTTTAATACCCCAAAATTATACAAAAAAATTGTATCGAGAATAATCTGATAGCCCTATCTTGGCCTTTTGATTTCAGATCAATGTACACTTCTTTTATTGATACCAATCAAATACCCTCTAATTAAATTTAATGAAAACTATTTTTGTCATTGCTCAGAAAATTTAGGTGATCTCTCTGATACCATTTTTATGTATCAAGGCATGCAGTGGAAACTGGTGGGATGATGATTTAAAAATTTTCATCACCTGGATGATGGAACTTATTTTATTTGACAATCTAAGCCCTTGTATGGTCTCGATGACCTCACATGAATTAAACATATCAAAGAAATTAAAAAATAAGGTGTACCTCATTAAAATTAAATCATGCTCACACGTCACTCATTTCTAGCAACCATTTCTCTAAGGATCTAAATAATAATCTTTCTAGATCATCCACACATTATTTAAAAATATTTAGGAGTCTTTATCATCTAATTTTGAGTGTTATCACAATGATATGATGATGTCATTGACATCTCGATGATCATTGCATCAATGTTCCTTCGATGCAAGGATATGAGCTCGATTTGATCACTTGGATCAAGAGATTCTATCTCTAGAAAGTGGTATAGTAGAGAGAGACTCTGAAGAAAGTGAATAGTAATTGTGTGAGAGTCTCTCTCCTCCTATATATAGTGGATTCTCAAATACCCAAAAAGGGTTCCCCAGACTTAACATCCACTAAATAAGTAATAAATAAAAAATTATGATAAATTAAATTATTTCGTAAATATTATTGATATTTTATCACAAACATGTAATATATATTAAAGGTGTTTTATTATAAAATTGATTCATTTAACTCAACTCATAATTCCCAATAATATTAAATAAACCTGGAATATTAAAATAATATTAGGTTGAATAATATTATTCCTCATATTTACTTAAACATTTTAAATAATTTTAATAAATAAATTCATCCCAATTATTCTTTACTTGAAAAATAATGAATTTATTTATCTATTAGTGATCGATAAAATTATGCAATTCTCAGACCCTATGGTGGGAACCACTATGTCCTAAATACCTATTCATCATAATATGGTAGATTCTTGAATATGCTATTGTGTTTGGCCCTCTATTCCCTTTTATCAATGGTTGTGAATAACATTCACAGACCAAGAGTAGAGTCTTGCAACCCATCAGGGCCCCTAAAGGGATAAGGAAAGGTCATAGAAATGAAAACCAACCTACTAACATGTACTGTATAATATAGTCTCTTTGTCTTACGATATCTCTAAAATTAGGATGCAGACTTGTGTCATCGTCCTTTTATTTCTTCATTATTTTTTTATCTAACTTGATGGATTTACCCTCGATGACCTTGTCCAAGGACTTATGACGGTACTACCATCCTAATCAACCAATCCCAAGATATATTACTTCCTCAACTCAGAAGCATAAAACTATATCTTGATCATTCAACCAATTCTATACCACTGATGATGTACCCAACACATGCTACCTCACAACGATTTCATTATCATAGTTTTTTCCTTATATCAAAGTACCCGATCAAATGGTACACATTTCTAATGATATCAATGGAAGTGAATAATACTTACAGATCAATAGTAGAGTCTAGCAACCCATCAAGGCCCTTAAAGATATATGGAAAGGTCATATAAATGAAAAACAACCTATTAACACGCACTATGTGATATAGTCTCTTTGTCTTTCAAAATATCAGAATGTAAGATGCGCACTTGTGTCATCTTCATTTTCTTGATTTATTATTTATTGATCTAACTAGATGGATTTACCCTTAATGGACTTGGACAAGGACTTATGATGGTACTACCATCCTAATCAACCATGCCTGAGATATATTACTTCCTAAACTAAAAAGTGGAAAATTATATCTTAATCATTCAACCAATTCTATACCACTAATGACGTACCCAACACAAGCCACCTCAAACTAATTTCATTATCATGGTTTTATCATTATATCAAATTAACCAATCAAATGGAACACATTGATAATGATCTCAAGTCAGAAGACCACTACACACGTTCATAGATAGGAATAAACAATAACACCCAAAACATGTGGTGTTCCTATTGGAGGGTATGTTCTCATGATATCACCTACTAGATATCACCAAGTTTGAACTTCATTAGAATAATTATCAATGATTATGAGTCCCCAGCACCTGATAGTCATACATCAATAGCTTCTAGTCAGTATGATGTATCTAGACCATAAAACATATATTTAATATTAATGTCATAGTATATCAAGGTTCTCATTATATCATGGGATATTCTATAACCTTTTGATAAAACAATTATTATATTTATATTACCATTTAATAGTGGATGAATATATGTATACACTAAAATGGAAATTTTACTTCATGTATATATCACTATATACAAGAAATAGTAATAAGAAGTATTGTTTAGTTGGGTCTAGGGAACCAACTAATACAAACCCACACACATATATATAAAGCAATTCAAGAAACTTTTTGGCCCTTTCACCCTTTACACTAAATGGATATTTGTCCATTTTTTCTTTCAAAAAATCATGAAATATTCCAAGTAGTTTTAGTTTAAATGAATCTAAATATCTATTTTGGTATAATTTTTTCTTTCACTTTTCATTTACATGACTAAAATGGTGATTTCATAGTTGGGTGTGATGTGTTTCATGAAAACTTGATTTTTTATCAATTTCCATTACTAGGTTTTTTTAATCTAATACATAAATATTGTTATCTATGTGTATCATACTATAAATTATGTTATGTTTGTAAAAGTGGAAACATTTATACCCAAGTATAAAAATAAATACATACATATCATGACTAGATATAGAAATAATGTTTTTTTGAAATTAATGGAACATAATAACAATTATTTATTACCAAGATCAATATTATCACCAATGTGAGGTGATAGTTTCCAATAGAGACTATAGTGATTCTAGCTCTATTAGAGGCTCTTAGATCTACCTCAACTCCTTCAATTATTTTGATTCAACTTGATTTCTATAATGATATATAAATGTGGGAATCTTGAGTTTTATATAATACCTAATTTATATAAATGGATATATTTTACTTGCCAATGAATACACTAAAATCTTACCCCTACTTTATTGTCGAGGTTTTGTTCTCCTTCCAGCGACCCATCTTACCAAATGAAAAATAGATGGAATAATGTTCACATGCTTTACCCTTGATCTTCATTCTCTTGTATGGGAGTTTCTAATAATCCTTCAACTTAGAATCATCTATAAATATTTATTCTTTTACCAAAATCATATTCACTAAAATAATAGAATTATTTTTAGGTTTCATGTACTTATCAACCAAGATAAGTAGAGTAAGGATTTTTGGCAGGACTTATCAATTTTATTCTGATTAAAATTCAAACAAAATCCAAATAATATATGAGGGAGTAAATAAGTAATGATATTGGTTTTTAATCCATTGAGTAGTTTAAATCCTATAATGTATAGACACTCAATGTATCCAACCATCTTGACTATGTGAGGCCTAGCTGGTACACCCTCCCAAATTTTCTCATAAGGAGTTCCTTAGAGTTCTCAAACCACTCATGTATAGATTTATTATAAAAAAGATCATTTATATGATTGATTATTAAATATGAATCAATGATCTCATGATAATTTATAAGTTCAACAAACATGGATGAAAGCATCAAACACTGGACATCTATCACATCATCTATGTGTTTTTCATGGATAGTGATATCTTCTTCACTCACCTACTTAGAAGGTGGATAAGAAACTCATAATATAACACATAAATATTTTTTGATGGCATATTACAATGCACAAGCACCTCTATCATTCCTATAAGTTACATCTAATAAATAGTTTATTCTTATTTGGTATGGATTTTTGTGTTAACATGGATAATAAACTTACACTTTATTCTATAATAATAGAAAATAATAATTACACACATTATCTTGATTACTAAAATATGTGATATGGAATAACTTAATTGTATTATCAGTCTTACACTACTTTATCAAGTCTCTATATCCTTAACTATTGGACTATATATGTCTTGTTGTGTGGAAATTTTAGTGGAAAGGATCTACATTTCCCTTCTCATAACCCAAGAGAGGGTCTATTCAATTACTCAATGGTATTTATATAGGCAATATTTACAAATCCTAAATTAAAACTATTTGGTCCATCGAGTGGATTCCCTAATCCTAAAATCATAATTTAGATTTATTCAACACTTATATATATGTAACAGTAAGTACAGTGATGGTAACTTCTCTTGACATAAAACCTTTACAATAACTCCCTGATAAAGTAAGTATCCTAACGAGGGCCATACTAACACTTAGTTATATGGTTACATTATTAATCAAGTAATGGAATGTGTATCAACATAATATTTACTTGAGGAATTTTTTGATTATATTTAAATATATTTATTTTATATTTTAAAATCCTTATTAATATTATGTGGAATTTATATAATTTATTAAATTTTTTGTGATAAAAAAACTATGCATAATCCATTTATTTTAATTCCATCAGGAATTATTGTTAACTCATTTATTTATGTGGCTATGATAAAGTGTCCATAAAAATTAATCATGCAACGGAAGAAAATAAAATTAATAAATTTACTTGACCATGATATTTTTAATGGATGATTTATTAAGTAGACAATAAATCAACCTATGACCCTCGGGGAAAACTTATTGATTTGATATTGGATCAAGTTATAGTTTTGAACCATTGACCTTAGTAGCTTCTTGGTTGGTTTCACCTTATCTCAAGTTCTAAACCATATATTCTCCTTGGAGTTCCATACTTTACATTTTTTATACTCACACATAGGTGGGGGAAACTAGGGGTATGGGATATATAAAATAAACCATCGATATGCAGATCCAATAAATTAAAAATGGGTGAGATGAATCACAAGACATCATATTTAATTTAATAAAACATTATTATATATATAATAACATGAAAAAATATTAAATTAAATATAAATCAAACCCAGAAATTGGTCAGTCAAGATCATGATCAGTCACATACATGAAATAACATTGCATTCATATAGGCTAGAATATATATCTAATATCATAATTAATGAAGATAAATTTATTTTGAATTAATAATTGAGGTTCATATTAATTAATTAATTAATAATCTTAATTATAAATTCAAGGATTCCTCTAGATACATAATATACCAATCCAATGTAATTTAAATAAATTAAATAAATTAATTTTATTTAAAATTAATTTAGTTTACTTTGTGTACTCGGAGTCAACATGGTGTGCACCCACCCAAGCTATGTGTCATATTTTATGGTCATGTATTGTGTATTTACATGGAATATATCATACATGGTGTTTCAAGTATCTATATGGAATCTAAACATGTGTATAACCTATGTGAAATGTATCTTTTTAAATTCATGTGTAACATACACAGTGTGTATAACCACCATACAACATGTAGTTCAAAAATTTACGTGAAATTAATTATACATTTATTTTTATGTAAAACCATATCACATGAAATGTATTCCAGAAACATATAATATTATTCAATTTTTATACCATAATTAATTTTATTCTATGTATTTTATTTCACATGGTGTATAGATTGAATTGGTTTGTACTCCATGTAAATGGGTATGAGTTACATGACATGTACATCAGATACATGGTGTGTAAATACCTTTTTCCTATCCCAAATTATATGCAGATGGAATTTACATGTAATTGATATGTGATAACACTTCATTACAAATTGTTTACACCAGCTACATGCCATGTAATCTTACTGGATCTATTTCATATATCATTCTTTTATCACACAGTGTGGGTATTTATTGCACATTGCATGCATTAACCTCATGAACACCATATCACGTGAAAATTACATGGAGTATATGTATATTACAAGGAATGTTACAATGAAAACTGTGTGACACCTTTGAAATCAAGATGTGATATAGTTAATGTTCAATTACACATCGAGTAAATACCTCCCTCAATTATAGTTGGGATTGGTGTAACCATATTTCCATGTGGTTGGACAAGACTACACAATATGTAATTAGGATACATGTCATGTAATTTTTTCGTTATTCCATGATACATGTCACCTCTGTATGTTATATTCATGCATCCTTCACCTACTCTAATCCTGTTCTTGGACATATAGTAGTGAATGAATATATTTTCTCAACTTTATGGATTAAAAATGTTATTAAAAATGAAAAACATACATGTGAAATGTGATTTCAATTAATAAATAATTAAATAACTATAAATTTGAGCATAAATACTTTGATACCACCTACAGGTTTCAGGCATACTTGAAGTCATATAGATCCACGCCCAATGATGGTTTTTCATTAAACTAAATAAATAACTCATAAGAACATGATGAAGAATGACATGAATCATCTCGCCCCAATAGTACCCCTCCTATAATGGAATTGAGAGAAGGGATATGGTTGTTTCCTGATTCCCACCTTCAGTAACCCTCGGGTTGGTGACCAGCATCGAGGATATAATAAATATACAAATCCGAGGTATTTCTCTCCAAGATAACATTAAAAAGGTAGAGATAATACATATCCATCAATCATTACCTACTCAAATATATAAAATTAAAACCCAATTGTATACATGTAATTTCATATAGTTCTGAAACCACTGAAAAGGAATTAAAAGTAACTAAAAGATAAAGCCCATAGTGACCAGAAATCCTAAACTGCTCCTACAAAACCATGTGCTATTAATATCCATATTGATCTCCAAAATACTCCTACTAAACTGAAAAATGGTTTATATATACATTGGTTAATCATAATAGCATACTTAGTTTGATCATTCTCAGAGCCTCTCATGCAAAAGATAAAGAAAGCATGCTAAAGACGAGTGAACAACAAGTGAAAACGACTCATCACCTAAATAGGTATACTAGGTTATCAGACTCACCTAGGATATATCTCACCAAGGCATGTATAAAATAGATCAAACTAAAAAAATAAATCAAGAAGGGTACCCCACTACCACTTCCCCACTGGTTTGTTTTTCTACCCCAATTTCATGCGTCTTGATCTGTCTCTCTCCAAAAGAATCCAGTTCCAAAAAACCTGGTCTAGGTATCACAACATATACCTCGTGCATCACATAATCTAATCAAACTATATCATATCACTATATGCTAACCAATTAGTTGTTTGGAGCCACCACATCCTGTATGACATGTATCATACATCAGGTATTGTACCTCAATCCACCACAACCCATACACTGAGTAAGGTACCTCAAGACATCATATCCTATACATGTCATAGCTATAGTAATTCTTTGGATATTATATCCAATGATACATGTGTGTGAAATAACCATAGGATATTCTAGCCATCTACACACATGTATAGGAAACTAAGCCCCATGCATACCAGCATATAATACTACCAAGAGAAGAGAGTGGTCCCAAAGGGGGTAGTCATTCATATATCCTTTCTAACCTAGAGATTGTGGAATTTTCCTTCCTAGAGTCCAATGGGTGTCAATCACCCTAACCAACATGGGTGGGGTAGCATATGAAATAAAAAATATACAGGATATAATATATCTCACAACCACACTATAGGCATAAACTATCCCAATGATCAACTACAATTATCGTCACTCAGACACACACCTTACACAACTAGGGACTAGATATATTATAAGCACACAAGAATTTAAAGAGATTCATTAAGTTTGCAATTTTCTTTTAACATTTTTTTCATCTTAATTAATTCATTAACCATTAATTAACATTATTATGATTATAATCCATTAACCATCCAATCTAGGTTCATGCCCTCTAGGAAAAATCAAACCAATTATATTATTTATCAAGATTATCATTAACATTTACATTCCTACACGAACCAACCACAAGGATTAAATATTTTATTAAATATTATTAAACTTTATATATTCTAGTAACTCTAGGAAAACATCCTAAACTACAATAAAGAGATGAAACCAAGTGCATCTAGTTGCCTCAACTAGTGGGGAAAGGAATGAAGATAAATAAGTAACATATATGTCCTAACTTTCAACATATCCATAATAAAGAATCCTATATTTAATTAAATTATTGGTTAATACTATATTTAACATGTTCCATCATCAGGGTTCCATCCCCAACAACATCATGCATATCCCCATGCATCTCTCTGTCACAGGAGTCAATAACTAACCCAACCTTAGACCTCGATGTCCCTATCTCATCCACCATACCAAAATCATATCACATCACAAGGCCCATATCCAGAGCAAACATTAGTAAGAAAATAAACAAGAATAATCACCAGTGAAATTTAGTCCCTAAAACAATTCATTCATCCTTCACATGAAAACGATCTCTTAAAGCCTCCAACACAAGGCATCCATCTTTTATAAGCAATAGGCACTCATGTCCCCAAGCATTTATATTTATCAACAAATCAGTTTTATTCCATATTGAATTAACTGATTCAATTATTATAGGATCCAACTATAGAAAAATAAATTCATCAAATATAATAAGTTATCAAATCATTTAAATATTCTCTCTATAATTTATTCTAGTTTTAAAAAATTGTGAGAAGAAAAATTATCATTAACATGAATTCAATTATAATATCCACACAATTAATTACATATTCATGTTGTTATCTAATTTAATTAACATGTCGAATATAATATTCAACTAAACATATATACTTGCATCAATTTGATTATAATAAAATAATAATAAAACTAAATTTGTAAAAAAACCTCTTTATTTATTTATCCAAACAAATTAATTCCATATTTGTGTTCTTTAAACTTTTATTCAGACATATTAAACCAATCATAACAACCTGTTAATCATAATATAACAAAGATAGCACGCTATCTAATAAATAAAGGGGAAACTATTATCATGGTAAAAAGAAACAACATGTGGTCACTATAACCATAAAAAATTTCATTCCTTAATATTTTTCAATATTTAGTAGGTTAATTTCACCATAATCCAATGGGATAAACCATGGTAAATTTAAAATTTTATTTAAATAAAATATAATAAATGAGTCCCCTACCTAAACTTTCAACTTCCTTGAAACAAAAATGGAACACCAATGAGGATCTCTGATAACCTCCCCTGTAAGTAAACTATGATCTCGTAACAGTCTTGTGCCATGGGAAAACTGGAAAATGAAAATAAATAACTCCATTAGAATGATGGAGATGTAATTATAAAGCATGGAAAGAGGAGAAAAATGAAAATGAGATTAAATAGATAAAAACTACTAGAAATGGGAGGTAGAACATTCCTTGGATCACCTATGATCACTCTCTAAGAGTGGGGATCAATCCTTGTTGAAAGGGTCATTAAATCATTTAAAGATCACTCTATGGTTCCGAGAGTTTTATATGAAGAATATGGAGAACATATGGGTCTAGGGTCTAAAATTATTTATAAAACCACAGAAAAATAGAGTCCCATAGTGCATCCCTATATATCACACTTCAGAACTGGATGACATGGGAAATTTTATAGCGTAGTATGATAGACCACTTTGCATCCACACCTGGTCAAATTCGGGTCTGATTTCCATGGGAAGATCCTATAAAAGTGTATCTAGTGCTATGACGTGTCCATGATCACCATGTTGTAGGCACCCCATTTTTTGGTGGAACGCCCTCCAATCGCTATGCCACAACCACCTAGCTCCATGCCATAGTGATTATCATTGGTGAAGGGTCGATGCCACAAGCTACCTCCAGAGTGAAACCATTCCTGAAAAGGTAGCAACCTTGTTTTACCCCCATGATCTCCCATATTCCATATCTACGATCTACTACACCATAACCACTATGCTTACAGTGCATCATATCCCTCCACACCAAAGCCATGCCATTTTTGGCAATGGCATTCCCTTTTTACCACATTATCCTTCCAAACTCCCCAAAAAAATTGGATTCCTATAACACCCAAAACTCACAAAGTAACGGGATTTTACGATTTGGGACCTTACATTAGATACCTCTCAAAACATTCTTGACCTCGAGAATTAAAAACCAAAACTGTAAAAAAAATAAAGATAAGGTGTCATTCGAATAGCCACCCCATGATATTCCTCTCAATGATCTCACAATAATAGGATATTGGACACCTCACTCAAAGTGTATAATCACAAAACTATAAAACAACAACAAACAGCTCCTAAACAATATCCCATTAAGATACCAATCAAACGAGAGTATGGCCACAACAAAGAACAATAGAAAACTATATCATAATCAAGAAAATATTCAACATCCAAAACTATAATTAAAAAAAGAGAAGATCTAAACATCAAATATCTTGAGGTACTGAGCATGTATCTATGAATCATGTTCTTAGGTACTCTTCTTCATTCCACTATGTCACCATAAGAAATGAACTAAGGGAATAGTATTCCCATGAAACACCTTCTCCCAGTTGTCCTGGATATCCATAAGCTATTCCTCAAAAGTTTCATCATTATTAATATCAATATCCCCCAAATAAATGGTGTTAGAACTATCATTAAGATAACTATGAAGCAAAAACATAGGAAAAAACATTGTATGTCTGAATCATCTACAAGGGAAGTTCTATCAGATACAACATGGCTCTGGCATGATCCAACACCTTAAAAGGCCCAACAAACCGGGGAGAAATATAACTCTGAATAACCAAACTTTGATTCCCATGATGTTGAGTCACCTTTAAGAATACATGATATCTAATGTAAAAATAAAAAGGTATCTTCCTATGATTGTTATCATACTTAATATGATCCTACAACTCCTTAATCCTTTCACAAATTACCTAAACCATCTCTATCATATTCTGTATTGGCTCAAGGCTGAGAATTGATACCTCTCCATTCCTAGTACAGCACAATAGATAATGAAAATTTTGTCCATAAAAATCTTCAAATGGTTTCATACCAATGGTTTAGTGAAAACTATTGTTATAAGAAAACTTAGTCAAGGGTAGGTGACTCATCCACAAACCTCCAAAATCCAGGGCACCATAATGCAGCATGCCTTTAAGAGTCTGGATAGTCTTCTCTATGTAATCTTCCATATGTGGATTCAAAATAGTGTTAAGAAATAACAATGATCCAAAATAAAATTGAGACCTTTTCACACACTAGACATAAAAGTAATATCATGATTATAGATGACTTCCTCGAGAATCCATGGAGTCTCGCCACCTCCTCTAGATACTGCCTCAACAAAACCTCCACTAAGATAGAATCCTTAACTTTTATTAAGTGGTTGGATTTCATCAAATGATCCACTATATCCCATATAGAATTAAATACTCCCAGATATCAAGGTAAACCAGTAATGAATTCCATCGAGATTTCCTCCCAATTCCACTGAGAAACATCTAATGGTTGGAGAAAACCATCAGGAACATGGTACTAGACCTTCACCTTCTGCTAGACCAAACATAGAGACACAACCTATAAAATGGAATGCTTTAACACATACCACCAGAATTGATCTCTTAGAGCTTGGTAAATCTTTTTCAGACCAGAATGTACCACTAAATTTGATCTAGAGACCTCATAGAGAACCATATCATGCATTCCCAAAGGGACCAAAATCCATCCCTAGAAAAACACCCAATGTTTTCCATCCTCAGACCAAATATCAAGGGCACTGCTGAAAAAAAACTCAGTCTCTTCATACCTCCAACTCAAAATACCCATGATAGGACTCCTCCATCTATTGTACCAAATATGACTTCACTGTCATCTAGAAATGACAACTTCTTACTCCAACCTATACCATATCAAGATACATTGTTGAGATCTCTTCCATCATTCTTTAGGAATCTCTAGATTCAATCACAGTATCACTATGTGGCTTCCTGCTCAGCGTATCAGCCATAAAATTATTATTTTCTAGTGTGTATGAAATCTAAAATCCATAATAATATAATATTTTCCATCCAATTTCACTATCTCAAGTTCAGTTCATGTGGGGATAATACATACCTTAGGAACTTATAATTAGTAAAAAAACACAAAATGTTAATCGATGAGATGATGTCTCCACAAATTCAAGGAAAACACAATCTCCACCAACTTGAGATCATGGGTGGAATTGTTATTCTCAAGTAGAAGTAACTATAAATATCTATAAAAAACAAAAAGAAAACCTCTTTATCATAACCCAACATAACCCAAGATGTGGACCATAATAGAAAACCTTAAACTGATCTCCCTCCACTAGAAAACAAATGACTTGAGCACTAACCAACTTCTTTTTTAGGTACTCAAAATCTTCCTAACACTGGTAAATCTACAAAAACACCTAATACTTCCTAGTAAAGGTCATTAGTGTAGTGAAAAAATGATAAAAAAATTTCTACAAACCTATTATAATAGCCTAAAAGTCCAAGGAAACTTCTCACCTTGACAAAAATCTTGGGATTTACTAAGAAACAATTACATCTATCTTTAAATGATACAACATTAATTATTTTTGGGACATGACATACCCTCAGAAAAGGACTTCACGTTCCTATAATCACACTTAGAAAACTTCTTGAATAGTTTTTTATGATGAATAACTCCCAAAATTCAATGAAAATTCACATCAGTCTCCTCCTCAAAGACAATGTACACAAGGATTTCATCAATGAAACCCACCATGAAGAATTCCAAGAACTCTATGAACACATAATTCACTAAACCCATGAACATAGCTTGAGAATTCTTCACACTAAACAGAATCACAACGAACTCATAATTCCAATGATGACATCAGAAAGTGGTATTTAGAATATCTGCATCCTTTACTCATATATAATGATATCCTAATAGTATAAAATTTTTAAAGAAACAAATTTATCATTTCAGTAGATCTAATAAATAATTAATCTAAATTAAGGGATAGTTTTTATTCACTACCAATTGATTCATGAAAGGATAATTGATACAAAGAAACAAATTTCCATCATCCTTCTTTACCAACAAAATTGGTGCACCCCAATATGACACACTCGACCAAAAAAAACATCACAGCAATGGATTATCGATTTGTACTTGCATCTCCCGCAACTCAAAAGGCACTATCCTATATGGATACATCTATATAGTAGAAATTCCCATATATAACTTGATTATAAGCATGATCTCACATTGAAGGTAAAATTCTAGAGCCTCGTTAGGAAAAATATCAAAGTACTCCTCCACAAACCTTGGAAACACTGATGGTTAAGCTTCCAATTAACTTAGCATAAGCTCATCCATCAAATAATAAAAGGATAGAATATTCCTAGGACACATCCGAGTGTCTTTCTCACCAAAAAACATTGTTAGATCTCCATAAACATTATATAATAGGCCTTCATCCAAAAAATATCTATAATGGTATGCACCAAATAAATCCATTACATACTAATGATGATGTCGTACGGTTATATCTGTAAACATAGTTAATCTCATAAAGAGTTTTACTACCCCATAACTAGCTCAAAGTTTCTACATACTTTATATACATAATATCAACTTCCAACTTTCATAGTCATTACCAGGGGTACTGTAAGTCACTCCACATCAAGTCCCAAAGCATGGATGAGTGTAGATGATATGAAGGATTGTGTATCTCCTTAATCAAAAAAAATTATTCACCCATATAGAAAATAAAAAATGGTTCCTAAAATAATGTATGTATATCTCATCACTAAAAACATCAGGTCATTAAGCTGAACATGTCCTGTTCAATGGCCTCTTAGACCCTACTGATGACCACCTCTATGATCGTGCTCTTGTCTCTAAGAATGAGGATAGTCTCAGGGTTATCCACTTCTTGCCCCATACCCTCTATATTAATCCCAAATTTATAAAGACCGTCTCTTTACATACATTAACATTAAATCACTTTTATAGAATACTTAATATATTACACAAACAGACACCCAAAGATTGCATTAGTCTAGTGCCTTTGGAAACTTGGAAACTTATACAGTGGTACATAAGTGAGCTACATTATCTCCCACTAGGTTATTCTTGACTAAAACCCTTCTTAGACACATCAAACATAATACATATATTCATAAAATGGGAAGGGAAACATAAAAAGTGGTGATATTAGATGCTTAGAAAGGGTAAAAAATGGAAACATATAAGAATAATCATGTGCATAATGGTATGAGAACACGATCAAGAAAATATAAGATCGTAACCTACACATCAAATATTATAAACATGAATCATTTAATAAATATTAGTAGTTCATAATACATGAATCATATGGAAATAAAGAAAATAATCCATGAAAAAATACCATAGGAATAAAACATAGAGTTATGGAAAACACATAAGCATATAATATTATTTCCATAGTATCCAAGGAATCACTTCCAAGAACATATTAGTAGTATGTGTTCACTCCCCATACTATCTTGGTAGTCCTGGTTTACTCCCATGTCAATTTTAGTAGCATGTATTCACTCCTCATACAATATTGATAGTCATGTTTCAATCCCATATCCAACTTAGTAGTAATGGATTACTTTTGAGATCATATTAGTATATCTCATGAGATATATATCTTTACCCAATGCATTGGAGGGAGATATAGGTCTCACCCTTCTCATAATGAAATCATACATACATGTGACAAAAATTAATAAGCAATCACATCATAACTCATGAAATTAAATGGGTGTCATAAAAATGTAATTGTATCATAACTTGTGAAAAAATATAGGTTTCATAATAATTTCATAAAATCATAACTTATGAAAATAAGTGGGTTTTAAAAGAATATATCCTATAAAAGATAAATGGGCATCATAAACATCATGTCATATAAACATAAACAATTCAAAGAAATATTATTAATGTAAACATTGTATAATTTCCCTAAAAAGTAATAAGTAACACCAATGGATGTCATCTTATATGGGAAATAGTTTTTATAGATCTTTTAAAAACATTTCTTGAGGAAAATATCCTTTCTTCTTTGAAAAATGATTTTTAAAACATAAAAACATTTGTAAAAACGTACTCTTTGAAAATAGATTTGAAAACTTATAGAGTAAGATTTTAAAACCATAAAAATTACAATCCTTTTTCCTTGAATTTTTTTTGTAAAACATTATTTAAAACATGGTTTTTGAAATAAAACATATTTCTGACCAAAGAGAGTAATACGGTCAGATTTTTCTTAAAAAAATTATTAATCATATTAAGTACCAAAGTGTGGAAAAGTGGTACTTATTCATGGAAATATCTTGAATAAATATACAATAATAAAAATCATGATTTTTCTTAATATATGTATCATAAGATTATATTAAATGATGCATAATCATTAACAATCTTGAAAAGTGATGAAATTGATTCAATATTCTCTTAAAACATGGTTACTTGGGATCATACTCTCTATGTAAGAAAATGGAATTAAATGATGATTAAAATATCATTAAAATAAATATATTCATTTTATAACATATCAAATACACCTTGGTAAATAATTAAGGTTCATAACAAAACATGTGTCTCAAAGAAATGAAATTGAGACAAAACTATCTTACCGATTTGGTAACTCTTGAAACTCAAACCCTATGAAAGAAATATCATAGATTTTATAGGTAAATAACAATAAATTTAGTAATAATAATCATATAATTCATTCATGTTAATTATATAAACCATGCAAAATAGGAGAGTGGTGAACATGGCATGTATCTCATGGATATAAAAAGTGAGATGAAATTCTCTTACCTTGTGTCATTAATCTCTTCTAACCTGTACAAGATTCCTGTATAATAAATGTAATTTTATTATAGATATTTTAAATAATCATATAATTATATATAATACCATATATGTTTTTATTATGACCTTATATTACATGCATGTTAACAATATTATGTTAAGGTTTCACTTCGGGTAATATCTACTTGGTTCATTGCATGTGCCTTAATTTTTTATTTATTTATCCCTTATACTTATATCATGATTTCCATAATTTAAAACATGATATAAATATATTTTATATTCATTACATTTGTATTATAATAATCTATATAATATATAAGTATTAAATCAAATACACCATTCATGGACACGGTAAGTCGTACGTACGCATGAATGTTGTTTCTGTTTTTATTGTCATATTGAAAGAAAGAATGAAAGTACATGAAATATATATTTTTATGTGTTTATATATATATATATATATATCATTATTATAATATAATCATTATATCATATATATCATTTAATTTCACTAAACCCATTCTTAATGAATTTCATGTAGTGTGTGAACAAATCACATCGCTTTGAGGGGGAGGTAGTCCACACTTCCTCAAATGAATTTATCATATTTAAACCAAATGTAAAGTAAAAAATATATGTGTTATAAAAGGAATAAATAATTTTAAATAAATAATAAATATAATATATGAAATATATAAACATATTTTCCACCATGAGAGGTGGTAAAGTAAAAAATGAACAATCACCATTTAGTGAGGCGGTAGTTCATTGTACACATAAATAGTATGTTTGTTACCCATTATATGGATGTATGTGTAAGTGTAGGTAAAAAAATTATCATAAAAATATTCTAGTAGATTTAAGATACTTTTTTTTATAAAATCATGGAATAATAAGATTTGTGTAGTGGATAAAGAAAATAAAATAAAGGAGTTTGAGGGAGGGTGTTACCTCGTAATCGGGCAAATCTTTTTTGTTTTCACCAAAGGGATTTCTTGGAAGGATTTTTACCCAATGGGAGGATTCAAGGAGGAAAGTTATGGTTTATAATAAGTTTATTGGGCATATCATTTCTGAACATAAGAGGTTTGAGATGTGGGAAGAAGAGGGATAGTCGGTGGCCTTTTATAGGGAAGGGAAGGGACTCACTTGGAATTTTTCAAAACCAATTAGGTGTACCCAAGTTGTCACCTAAACAAAGTCATAAAAATCAACCAAAATAAATAATTTATGGTTAATTTCAGATTAAGTTCCATAAAATGTGTGTTGGACAAGTTTATAGGTCATTTCAGGTCTTAAATTAAAGTTTTAACACTTTGTTAACCTAGTTTTTCTCTTAATCATTGTAATTAAATTTAATCACTTTCACTAATTTTTTTAGTAAAAAACTATGTTGAAGATATTAGACATTATAAATTATTTTGATTAAAAATATGAAATCCATTTTTCCAAATTCTAATTAAATAAGGGTAATAAATTAATTTAAAATTAATCTTGATGACAGGACGACAATGTGGGTTTTAAAAGTAAAAATGATCAAATGTTTTCTAAGTTTTTATATCCAAATTCAATGTGAAATTGGTTCGAATGATTTAAATTTTATTAATTGATAAAAATATAATCTAATTAAACTTTGAAAAATTTATAATATAATTTATTCTTATAAATAAATTATATTAAAAGGAAGTTTTAAATTAAAATCTAATATTTTTCATTATTCATCCAAAAATGAATTTCTTAGAAAAATACCAAAAAATTACCCTAAGATGATTTAAACATTTTAAATTCAAAAATTATGTTTATTTTATAAAATTCAATTTCTAAATGTTTCTAAATTTAATTTTATTATTTTTTCATAGAAGGACATTAAATGAAGCTCATTTGAGAAAATGTTATTTTTAAACATATAAGGACATTACCAGAAATTATATATTTCATTCTCAATATGTGTAATTTATATAAAAAATTATAAAAAATATTTTAAAATTATTTATTAATATTCATAGTACTTATTTTAGCGGATAGTTTATAATTATCTTGTTTAATAATTATAACAATAAAAGAGATGTTTCATAGAGACTCAGTGTTGCATGTATTGTACGCCAGGTCAGTGTTCTGTATAATGCACGCCAAGACAGTGCTATGTGAAAGGAATATTTGACTTAATTTATTAAAATATGTCAATTAAAATTAATTAATTCTAAAAAATGTTCTTAAAAACTCATGGTTGTATAATATTGGAACATCCTGCTACTACTGCTTTAGATGAAACTACCTTAATAGAGGAACCTAAAGTAAAACACCTGGAATATACTAGCCTCTGAAAAAGGTAGGTAATTTCACCACTGATTAAATCAGACTCCAAAATAAATAAATTATTATGTTCCCTTGGAAAAGGACTAAGATCTACCACCCCCTGAGAAACATGACTATGATGGATATTACATACCCTCAACTAACCAAATCCTCTTATTTATAAGAAAATAAGAACCTAGAACCACAATATTTCTTTGTAAGGAATCTTAACAACTCCACCTTCATAATAATTTGGTTATGTATAGTGTTATAATGCATTCCAATCATAGGGAATGTCAAAAAAATGTTTAATATTACCAAAGTATAGTCTAGTGGATAACCTAGGTAGTCTCTTGAAGAAGAGTGCACAAAAAATAGTTTGTCACTTTTATTTGATACTGAAGTATCAGTTGTTTTTTTTAAATTGTTTGAGTTTTAATAAAAATAAGGAGAAAATTTAAAATAATTTTTTAACACAAGTGGTGGAGATACTACTGGGTTTAGGGTAGGACCTCCTTTTTCAATTTCATCATTGTCGTAGAAATTAGTTCTCATCTATTCTTATTAAAAGATAAATGATTGAATCCTCGATCGACTTGTCAGTAGCCCTTGGATGAGGGAAGCAATGAAAACCACTCCTGTGTGCATGAAATTTCATAAAAAAAATTTAAACAATTAAGGAAAGTCTCAATGATGAATTTTTTATTCTTATAAGTCTATAAACAACTCACTTATTTTATACACATTCCAATAATCACTAGACACTCACCACCTAACACAATTTGGTCGATCAAAAAAATCACACTAAGCGAAGGGTGTTTAATGTTATTCCAACAAATATATAAAAAAATAATGAAATAAAAATCCAAAGTAAATTATCATTAAGATAATTGGACACCATTGAAAATAGAGATCATTCTATAGAGAAAGAGATTTTTATATTAAAGCACAAGACTCTAACATTACAAAAGGGAAACTCCCCCTTCCCCGATCACTCAAAATATTTACCCCTCCATGAGAAGGGTAATAGAATGGGAAAGAATAAGGAATTAAAAATATATTGAAAAAATGTAATAAAACAGAGAAAGTCGAAAAGTTCTCCTCTTTGGTGTCCCGAAAGTAATGGGATGGAATGAGATGAAAGGATCTCCCCTCCTTTTATAGTCATAATTTTTCTTATAAAGTTGACGCATTGTAACCCAAATTAATGATATAATCATTTAGTTAATCCTTCGTAAATTTTTTTCCAAAAACCTTTGTTCCTTAACCCTAAAAATTTAAGATTAATTGTCCACCGTATGTAGGAGTCATGAATTTTTTATTTATTGATACATTTTCTAGACAAAGTTTCTAAGAATCATCCTTTAAAATATTTCATTCCAATGACATATTTATAATCCCATGACTCCATGTAGTTTATTGTAAAACCATGCCAATGAGTCCTTGTTCTATTATAGGTGGAATCACCTCAATTGGAGGTGTGTAGACCAAGTTGTGCTTCTGTTATGGAGGTGGGGCCCACGTATTCTACCCGAACAACTTTCCAAATTGACTGATTTTTTCAGGGCTAAAGATAGTCGAAATAGCTTTTTGTACTTAAGAACAAGTTGATGAAAATAAATAAAAAATACAAAAATCAAAATCTAATCACTCAAATTGTAATTAAATTTTAAATTTTATTCCGTAAATACTCTTGTGTATAAAATATGCTAAAATTACATAATTAAGAAATTTTCATATTTTATCCCGAAACATGCCATAAATAAATAATTGATTCATATAAGCTCAAATTTATAAATTGGTAGGGTTTAAATAATTTAAATTAATATAATTTTTTTTAATATCATCACTATCAATTCCTCCACACATATCACTTGGACTCCTGGACAGGTAAACATCAAAAATAAATTAAATAAAATTCAAAAGATATACCCATGAGATCTACCAAATGTACACCAAGAAACAAAAGGATATCATGCCTCATCAAAAAACATTATTTAAAGTTCTCTATTTAGATAATTTAATATATTTCCTCTTTATTTATCATCTCATGGACACAATACACCTACCTTACTTGAATTTGTTTCTCATCTCACAAATGTAAATGTTCAGTAAGTCTTTTCTCATCTGAACTCATGCAAGATTCTCCATAAACTTGATAAATTCCTACTTATCCACCCGATGTGATTTAAGTACATGTGTTTCTCATGATGACTTTTCAAGGTTGTTCTTTGGATTTTAGTTGGTATGATTTAGGTGTTTAATATTTTGAGGTCTAATAAGGAGTGCTTGGCTCTTTTTGAAGCAAAATTGCAAGATTCTAATTTTCACTCAAGAATGGTATCCTCATCACTCCCCTTAGTAAAACATCAGCTCCATAGTTGTGAAAACTAAAGAAATATTTATTCGATTTATCATTTTACCACATAAAATTTCAATCATCATTATTTTTCTTGAATTTTCAAGATAGGCACAACTTTCTTTCTCTATTGGAATCTCCATAGAGACACAACTTCATTTTTCTTAAAAGTTACAGAAATGAATATATTTTAAAATAATGAATTATTCAAAAGAAACATCAGAAAATAAACATTTTATTTCAACCCAATGTTTCATCAAATTAGGAAGTATATAAAAAGCCATCTTCCCCCACACTTAATTTGAAATAGATCATGTAATTTCACTTCAAGAGTAGGATGGATAGGGAAAATTGGTTTGTAATGTGGCTAACCTAACATGTTTTTAATGTATTATAATGGATACAAGGATTAAATGTACAAGGTAGGCTATAATAAAAGGGATTTTACTGAATATGGGGCTTCAAAATCAAATAAATTCCCCATTCATTTAAAACACAAGAACCTAAAATGATCAAGTTTTGACATGAATAAATCATATTCAAGTTAAAGAAAGTGTGGTAAGGTTCTCTCAAGATATGAGATGAGTGTAAATAATATGACAAAAATGGTTTAGAATCCTCATAGTTAAGTGATTTCAAAAATTAATATAGTGAGATGTGGCATGCGATTCAAATCTCAGAGTACTTTTGATAAAATTCCCAAAGATTTGAACTTGAAACAAATTCATTTTTAGTATTCATTTAAGCTCAGTTCCATGTAATGGATTGGTTCACTCATTTACATGGGTTTTAAAAATGGAAATGATAATCATTTTATCTCAACAATTTGAAAACACAAAAAAAATTAAAAAAAACTTTTTTGAAAATAGTTAATCAAACAAAAAATGAAAATTATAAACTATAAAGGTTCTCTCCCCCACACATAAATTATGTAGTGTCCCAAATGAAATAAAATGTATTTTACATGTAATAATATTTGAAAATAAATCATATAAATCAACAAAATATAAAGGAGAGGTACGACCTGATTTATTCGTAGTGCAACATTGAGTTAATATCCTAAGTGTTTCTCCCTAAAAACCTATAAGATAAAGTAAAAAAATAACATAAGAAATTTATTTAAATAACATTAAATATAAATATAATGATAAAATATGGGTAGACCTTAGGTTAATCCCCCAAGTGGGACTTGGGTTTCGACTTCCTCTATATGGGCAGTTTAATTTGGTTAACCTCAAGCTGATGGTGGGTTAAGTTTCTTTCTCATGGACCAACAAAAATTATTCTTTATAGGATGAAATTATTTCTTTTTCATGAGTACTCCATTAATATAGTATTCCAAATCCACCCCCATTGGAATTACATAAAACTTTCATGGTAAGGGTAGGACAAAAAATGAGTTTGTGTCTTTCTTGGTTTCCACATTCATGAATTATTCTTCATTTTCTAGTGATTTCTCAAGGTATTCTGCATCAATGGAATAATCAAATGGAATGTCAGAGTTTAATTCTATTTGAAAAAAAATTAACCATGAAGATTCAATATCAAATTCTTCCCTTTCAATGTAAGAAGCTTGTGTATCATTTTCATCTATAAAATTCAATTTTATCTTCTCATGTACTTCCTCTAATAAATGTTCAACAAGTTTGGGGAGCTCTAGATGTTCCTGTTCTGATGATTCTTCTTTTTCATCATCTTACTCCAAGAAAATATAAGTTATGGATGTATATAAAAAATTTAAAATAATTATAGGGGATACTCAATTTAGTTTCATCAAAATTAGAATATAATTATCTCACAAAAATATCATATCCCTGTGTTTGTTCATCTTCAATATATTATTCTGTAGAAAAACCCAATTGGGTTTTAGTAGTAGTAGATAGAGTAAGGTATTCATTCTCCTCCATTTCATATATCTCCTTTAAAAAATTATAGAATAATAAGGGGGTCTTTATGGACCTTGTAAACTTCATACAATTCTAGTAATTAATGGGAAAAATCAATTAGCTCCCATGCCATCGCTTCAAATTTTTGTTTGTTCATGTCCTCCCTCAGGCCATAAATTAATTATTTGAATAATTTTCCCCCATTTTTTGATTTAAAAAATAACCTCAATTTTATAACAATTGATTCAATACCATCCTCCATTGAAAAGCGTGAGTCAATAATTAGTTCTTTCGTCGGTGGGTAATTTATCCATGAACTAAAGAACAAATCATTTGAAAACATCATGGAAAATACTTTTTTTATTTGATTTTTTAAATTTGAGAAGAGTTAAATATTTATAATTAGGTTGTGGAACTACCTCCTCAGTAACAATACTAAATTTTATTCATTCCTATCATAAGGTATGAAAAAAATATTTAATATTACCTAAATATATTATAATGGATAACCTTGGTAGTCTCTAGAAGAGGAGTGCACAAAAAATAGTTTTTCACTTTTATTTGATAACAAAGTAGAGGTTTTTTTAATTGTTTGAGTTTTAATAAAAAAATATGACAATTTAAAATAATGTTTAAACACACGTGGTAGAGAGAGTGGTGGTTTTAGGGTAGTGTCTTCTTTTGAAATTTCAAAGTTGTCGTAGAAATTAGTTCTTGTCTCTTCCTATTGAATGATAAATTATTAACTCCTTGATTGAGTTGTCAGTAACCGTTGGTTGAGGAAAGCAATGAAAACTGCTCCAATGTGCATGAAAGTTCATAAATCGATTCCAAACAATTAATGAAATTTAAAATTTGTAATATTTTATCCTTATAAATATTGAAACAATTCACTTATTTCACACACGTGTCAATGATCACAAGACACTCACCACCTAACACAATTTTCTCGATCGAGAAAAATTGCACTAGGTAGAGGGAGTTTAATGTTATTCTACAAAATCTATAAACAATGAATGAAATAAAAACTCAAATTATGATTGCATTAATAGAATTGGAAAACACTGAAAATATAGATCATTTAATAGAAAACAAGATTTTTATATTAAAGAACATGACTCCGACATTACAAAAGGTAAACTACCCCTTCCACAATCACTCATAATATTTACCACTCTATGATATGGGTTACAGAGAATAATAGGGAAGAATAACGAATTATAAATATATGAAAGATAAAAGGGAAAAAAAGAAATCCCCAAATTTCTCCTCCTTGGTGTCCTAGAAGGAATGGTATGGAACGAGATGAGCAAAGCTCCCCTCATTTTATAGGTAGAATTTTCCTTCAAAATTTGATGTTTTTTAGACAAAATTAATGATATAATTTCATGGTTTAACCTTCATAAAATGTTTCCAATTTTTTTTCACGTCCACCATAAAAATTTCATCTTAATTGGCCACCAAATATAGGCATAACGAATTTTTTATTGACTATTACTTTTTCTGGATAAAGGTTTCAGGCATCTTCCTTCAACATATTTCATTCAAATTCCACCATTATTATCTCATAACTCCATTGAATTTATTTTAAAACACCTCAATGATTCCTCATTCCATTCCAGGTAAAATCTCATAAATTGGATGTTTGTAAACTGATTTGTGTTTCTATCACGGAGGTGTGGTCCATTCTGTTCTCCCGAAAAACTTTTCAACTTGACTAATTTTTTGACAGCTCAAGATAGTCGAAATAGATTTTTTCATCAAGGAACAATTTAAGGAAATAAATAAAAGAATCTAAAAAATAATAATCACTCAAATTAGAATCATATTTTAAAATTTATTCCCAAAATAACATTATGTATAAAATATGATAGAATTACAGAATTGATCATTTTCACATTTTATCCCAAAGCGCACAATAAATCCAATATTTATCCATATAATCTCACATTGATAAATTAGAAGGGTTTAAATAATTGAAATTCATATTAAAATGTTGAAAATATTATCTCTCTCATGTTCTCTCAATAACCTCTTCTCTTTCCAACACCTCAAGATATGTTGACAACATGAATAGGGTGACATGGTGCTAGAACATTGTATATAAATCCTCCAAAAAATTCATCTTCATGGTATCCTTATCTGGAAATAAGTGTAAATCATGTTGTAGAACGGTCTTGAAATATAGCCCAAAATCATGCATGTCGGAACTCCCTGGTTGAAGGGTAAGCAGTTTCTAGTGACTACCCACCTTCATGGTCAAAGAAATAAACTCTTCTTTGAACTGATCTTGTAAATTCTCCCATGAGACTATAAACTCCTCACAGTACCTGAGTAATAAGATCCACTACTGTCTTGCTGCCCAACGCAGCATCGTCATAGCTAACAAAACCCAGTGCTCCTTTCATGTATAGATCGAACTAAAATATATCTCCACCTCCTCTAACTAGTCTTCCATGAAAAATTATGAAATGAATCCCTCGTACTTTTACAAACTCTGGCACTAAAAATCTAGAATTGTCCTTCTAAAAGTATCATCATTATTGAACTATACTCTTTGATGATCTGTTGGCACATCCTATTGAACATATTCAGCACCAAACTAATGAGGATTTTGAACTAAAGCTATAATTGTAAGCTAAAAATGGTTAGTTTTATAAAAAAATATTATATAACATTTAATATTAATTGATTAATTATTTTTTATCATGTTTATTGTTTTAACCTATCCCAAGGTCTACCTATTTCAAACAGAGGTTCAAATAAGAATGATGCATTATACATTATGGGGTCTCTACCCCACAACCATTAGAACTTAATTTAATAGGCTCAATAAACTTAAAGGTCTATGAAACATATCACAGGGGTCCCTAAATACCCATGTCTCAGCCGATCTCCCATGTTTACATTTCTTACTAAACTTAGTTAACATTTTTTCCTACCAACCAATGTAATCTAACCTATTACTAACTCCAAAATTCATCTTATCCCTCAACCTAAACCATTGATACCACTTTGACCTGACCCCCCCCCCCCTCCCCCCAAAGAGTACCACTCCTAGAATATAAATTAAAGAAGGGATATGGTGACCACTTAAGTCACACCTCAGTAGGTCCCAAGTTGGAAACTAGCACCAAGGTTGTAATAAACATTCAAATAGAATGAATTTCCCTCTAACAGAACATGAAAAAGAGACAGATAAGACAAATACACCAATAAAAACCTACTTATATATTTAAATAAAACCCAATTGCATACATGTAATGTTATATAGAACTAAAACAACTAGAAAGGAACAGAAAGTATCAAAAAGGTAATCTCAACAGTGACCGTGAAGCCCAAACATCTCTTAAAAAACCAATAGATAGTAATATATATCCTAATATCCAACTTGACCCTACTGGCCTAAAAATAGTTTATATATATGTGGGGTCAGAATAATAATATACTCGGTAGGATCCTTCTGAGAGCCTCTCATGAAAAAAATATATAAATCATAATAAATCCCAATGAACAAAAAATGAAACAAACTCATCACCTAAACAGGTATACTAAGTTCTCAACCTAACCAAGGATACCTCTCACAAAATTATGCATATAAGAGATCATATTATTATAATAAATCAACAAGGGTATCCCACAACCACTTCCTCGCTATTTTTTCTCTCTTCCCTAGCATTGTACGTCTTGATCCATCTCACACTAAAAGAAGATATCCCAAAAACACCTTAGCTAAGTATCCTAACATACACCCCATGCATCACATAATCTCATCATACCATATCATATATCCATATAGTAACCAAGTGGTTGATTTAATCCATCACATCTCATATTATGTGTATCACACATTGGGTATTATACCTAAATCCATCATAGCCCGTACACCAAGTAAGGTACCTCAATCCATTACATCTTATACTTGTCATACCTATAATAATAATTTAGATACTATATACAGAGATATATGTGTATGAAATAACCATAATCCATTACATACCTCTAAATATATATTTTTTAAATTAACCATTGTGTATACCAGTACATAATACTACAAAGATAAGAGAGAGGGACCATAATAGGTAGTCAAGCATTTGTCCTCGCCAACCTAGATATTGGGGAACGCAATCTCCAAGAGTCCACTGGGTGTAATTAGCACTAACTAACATGGGTTAGGTGTCATATAAAATCACAGAACATATATAATATAATTTATCTCATAACCACACTATCATCATAACCTATTCCTAGGCTCAACTATAGTTATCGTCACTAAGACACACGGATTCCACCACTAGGTACAAAATATAAAATAAGTACACAATCATTTAAAGATCTACATTAAGTTCATTATTTTCTTTTAACATTTCAATTCTTGTTAATTAATTCATTAACCATTAATTAACATTATTCTGATTAAATTTCTTTAATCATCCATGCCAAGTCCATACCATCCGGGAATAATCTAACTGATTCCATAGTTATTCAATATTATCATTAACATTTTCATTCCACAAAGAACCAACCCCATGGGTAAAACATTTTATTAAACATTATTAAACATTCAATAATAATTTAGGTACTATATGAAAAAAAATCAAAGCTACCATCAATAGATGAAACTAAGCACATCCAAGTTCATCAAGTAGTGGGGAAAGGAATGAAAATAAAAAATCAACTTGGTCATCTAACCTTTCAAAAGATTCAAAAGAAATAATACTAGATCTCGGCACTTAAATTGGTAATCCCATCTTCAACCCATTCCATTATCCTAATTTCATCCTTGATTCCAGCACGCATATCCTCATAAATCTCACCATCATAGGCATCTATTACAGCCACAACCTTGTTCCTCCCCACCCATTTCTCATTAGTTATCCTAGGATCATATCACATCACTAGTATTATATCCAGATAACAAGTAAGGTAGTAAACAAACAATCATAATCAATAGGAAAATATAGGCACTAAAACAAGGCATTCATACTTCACATGCAGATGGGGTTTTACAGCCCCCAACACAAGGCATCAAGCCTTTATAAGTAACAGAAAATCACAAACCTAATCATTAATATTTATCAAAAAGTAAGTTTAATTCCATCTTAAATTAACTGATTTAATCATTAGATGTTTCAAATATGGGAAACCTAATAAATCAGGTATAATAATCTATCAAATTGTTTAAACATGCTCTCTAGCATTTATTATAGTTTCAACAAACTCTGATAAGAACAATTCTGATTAACATACCTTAAATTATATTACACACAATAATAATTGTAGTTTAAAGGTCTTATTCATTTATATTAACACATGGAATTACATATTCAAATAAAAATTCATACTTTCATCAAATTTTTTATCATCAAATTATAAGAAACATTGTATTTGTTAAACATGCCTCTTTAATTCTGTATTCATCCAAATTAATTATAGCTTTATTTTCTTTAAAAATTTCATAAAACATGATAAAAAAATAATTACAACATTTTTATCATAAATTAACATAAATATCATGCTATCTAATAAAATAAGAGGAAAAATTTTATCACAATAAAAGTAGAAACATACTATCTTTATAGCCATAAACCAATTTCATTCTTTAATCTGGTGTATTATTTATTAGAATAATTTCATTACCATCAAAAGGGTTAAAATATCGTAAATTTATGATTTCACATTAATAAAATTGAAGCAATGAATCTCCTACCTCAAAATTCCTACTTCATTGAAAATAAAATGGAATTCCAAAATGGATCTATGATCACATCTACCATGATGAAACTATTATCTCCTATAGACATCATGTAACATCCCATGTATTTATAGAATAATAAATTTTCATATCTATTAATATTTTTGAATTTAATATCAATTTTAGTTTAAAGGGGACACTATTTATAATAGTGTACCTGACATGCAACAACAGGTTTCTCTGAAATCTTACGTTGCACACAACACAGAGTTATAACGAAAAATTATACAATAATATTATTATTATATTAAATGGTAGTAAACGCCTAGCCGTTGTATTGATGGGAAAGAACAGAATTAACTATATTATGATTTTAAATATTTTTTAAATTTTTATGCATTTATCCAATGAATTTTAGAGGCTTAAAATGTGAATGAATTCAATTTTAAGTATAAAAATACCCTAATATTTTTAAAATGTCATTTTACCACCTTTTCATTGAGAACCCTTTTTAAAAATAGTTTTTTAAAATTTTATATGTTCCATTTGATAAAATAAACTTCTTCTTTAGAAGTGGGAAATAAAAAATTACTTTTGGTATTTTACTACTAAAATTGAATTTCTAATGAATAGTGAGAAATATTTGATTTTAATTCAAAACTCCCTTTTTGTCAAATTTATTTATATAGTTAGATTGTCCTTTTAATTGGTTTTAAATTTTAATTATATTATGTATTTATCATTTAATCCAATTATGGTCATCATAAGTAATTTCACATTTTTATTGGATATAAACACATGTCAATCTATTAATAGTTTTTACTTCTAAAAACTCATTTTCTGGTTTTGACAATGAGAGTTAATTTTAAATTAATTTCTGAAAAATTTTGAGTTTTTAATTTGGAAAAGTGTATTACATATTTGGAATCAGAAGGTCCAAATTATCTAAATAGGTACCTTTTATTTTTGAACATTATGAATAGTAAGTTTAGTAATTATTTTTATTTACCATGGTTAAAGGGTAAATCAAATAAATAAGGGTAAAAATAATATTATGATAATATAAAACTACCCTAAAATGTGTCCTAATCCTATTTTATGAGATATGTCTGACCATGAGCATCCATAGGCTGAACGTTTGGCATTTGGGATCCACTTGGGTGTGAAAATGACATTTTATAATATTTAATTTAAAGAAATGGGAAATATAACATAAACATGTATGTTTTACTAAATCAATTTTAATATAGGGTAATATAACTGATATATTAGACTATAAATAGTAATTATAATGACAAAAATCTTTTCTACATCGTGGTATTTTATTTATAATGCTTAGACATTAAATAAATAAATTTATTTGTGACACAATGATGATGTAGTGACTACCATGTTAATGAAATATTCAAATAAATGATATTATAAATATTAAAATAAATTTAATTTAAACATTTTGATGCCATATCCTCCATTATCATGAATCATCTTGTTTCCAGCCATTTTCTAAAACCCAAAAAGAATAGTGTGAGAGGCAAAATCATAATAAAGGGGGAGTAACTTAAATATATAACATCTTTGTTTTAATCTAATATCGTTACCATAGTTCTAGGACTATATCCTATACGTATACTTATCCTTAGAGACATCCCTAGACATACCTTAGAAATATATCTAGGGATCTCACTAATGTTTTCACATCCTAGTTTCCAAAGGTTGACTAAACGTTTCCTCGGATACCAACTGTAGAGACCCAAAGCTTAACGTACATGGACATTACATTACTTTTGCGGAATACTTAATACATAACAAAAACAGACACACAAGGACCGTAATAGTTTAGTGTCTTTGGAAACTCGGAATATAATCTTCTAAACGTGGTGAAAGATCTTCAACATCTCCCATAAAGATATTCTTTTTTTTACCTAAAACCTATCTTTATATCCTGGGGAAAAGAAAACATAAAAGGGTGATCTCAAATTCTTAGTAAGGGTAAACATAAGAAATATCAATCACATCATATTCATAAGAACATAACATTTTAGAAATCTTAACCTGCAAAAGAGATCATAATATCATAACATGGGATAAATCATAGTAGTGAAATGTAATCCCAATAATCATAACTTAAAACATGAAACTTTGTGGCATACACACATAATCATAGAGAATCATTTCTTATTAGTCAAGACTCATTGCCAAGACTATCTTAGTGGACAAAGTCCCTTTCTGAACCGAGTTCACTCCTCATTTCAGTCCTGTTTCACTGAACCGGTATAACCTACTGTTCCAGCCATTTCTATCTCATGAGATATAAAATATTTACCCAATGCATTGGAGGGAGATATAGGTCCCACCTATCTCATAATGATACCATTATTATGTGTGCCACAAAATCATAAACCATACATCATAGCATAACCCATGTAATAAAAATGGGAATCTTAAACATCATGACATCATAAAACAATTCATATAGGATAAAGGAATTCATAAAAATATTTCCATCACAACATAATCAAATCCATGTAATAATAGGGATATAAATATAACCCTATATTATCTTAGATGGAAAATAATTTTGATAAAACTCTTGAACTCCATTCTTGAGGAAAATATCCTTTCTACTTCAAAACCACTTTTCCTTTCTTAACATGTCATACAATTCTAAACTAAAATAATTTGATTAAAAATAAACTTGAAAACTTGTAAAGGAATCTTCTTGGAAATAATTTTTTAAAAATCCATTCATGCCGTATAAGTTAAAAAACATTCTTCTCGTACTTTTGTCGGAAAAGTCAAAAAGTACCTCGTACGAAAAACGACAAAAAATTCCTTTCATATCTTTTACTAAAAACTCACCAAAGGGTAAAATTGGATTTAAACAATTTTAGGTGGATGTAAATAATATTAAATATTGAGGAAACATGGATGTGGATGATAAAATACACCCCAGAAAATACCAAAGTATAAACAATCTCGGATAAAAATGAGATTGTGATATTTCCCTTACCTTAGGTCCGATTTGCTTCGTAAGTGTCCGAACCTCCTGTATAATGATTTAAATAATATTATTGACTTATTCCAGAATAATACTTATTGTTATGATATCATATATGGTCATAATCTTAGCTTATTATTAGTATTATTTCATTGCTACTTGTTATTCGGGTGTTTATTACTTTTTGTTCTTATTCGTGTTTTGTTGAATAAATTCTTATTTTTCTCTTTTGTATATAGATAACTCATTTCCAGAATGGTATTAGTGTAATATATATCATATTCATTCATTCAATTCATTTATATAATCATTAGGAAATTAAGATCATGTAGAACAAGTCGCATCACATCGTGGAGACGGTATTCCGTACGTATGCACGAGTGATGATATCGTTCATATGATCGTGGAGTTGTATTGGAGTGTATGTATACTATTTCAGAATCAATATAACTTTATAATAGTCATATATAGTCATTATTTACACCATTATACCCATCCTAGTAAGGTGGTGGTGGAAAATAGATTACACCACGGCGTGGAGACGGTATTCCGTACGTACGCACGCGCGGTGATTTCTTTTTCCGTAGGATGGATAGATGGTGAAATAAGGTTGTTTAATAATTATAATAACATATCAGTATATAATTGATACTTATGTTATTACTTTATAATGAAACAACCTAAGAATAAGAAGTGGAAGAAGAAATAAAGATGAAAGAATCGGTAACGGACATTACCTCTTCTTTGAAGCACCTCTTTGAGATCTCCTTTTAGGGCACTAAAATTGGTCTTTGAGGAAGACCAGAACCTCTAGGATGTTTCTAGGGAAGTGGAGAATGGAATTTGTCAGAGTTTGGCTGAGCTTGAATGCTCAAAGTGGTGTGAGGAAGAGAGGGAGGAGGTTCCCTTTTATAAGGGAGGAGAGGGGCACCTTTGGAATAACTAAAACTATTATTTTATTATAAAGTCAAATTAGGTTTTAAATAGCTCAAAATTGATTAATTTCGAAGATAAGGTGGGTATGGGTCGAAATACTCTCATCCAATAGAATTTAGACAAGTTTAGGTTCCTATTTTAACCTTATCATTTAGATTTAACATTAAGTAAAATAATTTTACTTTTACCTTGTCTTCTTCTGTTCTTATACTATAAGGTTAATAAACTTACTATAAGAATCCAAACGAACCCCAAGTTGTTTATTATTAATATATATAACCTTATCTAAGTCATTTTGCTGAACCTTAGATTTTTAGGAATAAAATAACAATTAATAATATAATATTTGTTTTAGAAACTATTTTATGTCAATTTTGACACTATTTTGTAATTGATTTTTGTGAAAATCATAACAGAATGGTTAGATCGAACAAAGTTAATTAAATCAATAATAACATGTCATTTTAACCTAGAAAATTAGTTTATTTCATAAAAAGTCTGAAATTACATTTCTTTGGGTATTTATAACATCAATTATGTCAATATTTCATTAATAAGATAATTACTGCATCATCTTTGTGTCATAAATAAATTAAATTATTTAATGTCTAAAAATTACAAATAAAATACCATTATGTAGGAAATATTTTTATCATTCTAATGACTATTTATAGTCGAATTTATCTTATGTATAACCCTATATTAAAAATGATTTACTTATTAAACTTTGATTTTAACTATTTTAACCCTTCTTTAAATAAATTAATAATAAATGTCCTAATCTAATCCAAGTGGGCCTAAATGGTCATATTTTATTCCTAAATTTGTTTTTAATTAAAATTTAGTAATTTTCACTATTCATCAGAAAATGAAAGTTGTCCAAAAAGTACCAAAATTTCACCCTAAGCTAATTTTGATATTACGAATCCAAAAATGAACTCCATTTTGAAAAATAAAATTTACAAAATTTCAAAAAGTGGTTATTACTATTAATAACAGCTAGTTTTAATAATATTTTAATAGAATATCATTGTTTAGCGAAACTCGGTATTGCGTACAATACACGCTATCGCGGAAGGTCGTGCTTGCGTGTAATGCAAGGCAAGTCAAGGATGCGTGTTGTGCAAGCTTCTTTTGGTGTAGCGTACAACACATGACATTAATGAAATTAAAAAGAATATTTTTCATAAAATCTCGGGGTGTTACAAATGCTGACTGTGTAACATAATCCCTTTATCGTAATATCTCATCAAGAAGGTTTCATGATAATGTCATCAATGTTTATTCATGATATGTCATTCATTGACTACCTGAAATAAACTTTCCATTACACCATGGCCATGGAATTTTGCATGACATTTATATTTCAATCAAAGGGACAATATATCAACTTCCATAAATCGAAGGGAAAAATACTTCCTCTACTTATCCATTAATAACATGTCACTCATGACGCACCCAACGTACCCTACTTCCCACCAACTGTTTGTGTGATGGTTTTCATCAGTAAATCAAAGTGTGTGAGTCTTGACACATATTAATGATAATCTTAATGTATAAGGATCATTACAAATACTCGCAGATAGAAATCTATGATGACACCAAAACATGTGGAAATCCTACCAGTGGGTATGTTCTCCTAATCTTCTATCTTGGAGATTACCAAGTGCAAACTTCATGAGAGGAATTATCATCTACTTAAGAGTACTCGTGTATGACGGTATGCATGCTATGTGTCCCATCATAGTATGTCACCCAATCATAGAACTATATTTAAGAATATTGTTATCTCATTTCAAGGTTCTCATCATAGCGGGGAACTGACATGACCCTATCAATGCAACAAATACTCTAGGAAATTATTATATCATAGTCATGTAGAACAATGAACAATATGTAATAAGATGTTTAATATTTAAATAAATTAAATATTCATGTAATCAAAGTAAAATCAGTTGGTTCTAGGACACCAACTCTTACAAACTCTCACTTGGACTAGAGCCAAATACCTATGAGTTTCAGTCTGTTAGAACTCACATGATGATCATGTTTCTATTGAGTCAACGCTTTAGTCAAGGGGTCCTCCACTTTGTCTTTTGTGGAAATACTACTCACTAAAACTTCACATATCTGATAAAAATCCCTCCATATATGATACTTATGAAGTATGTTCTTCACCCGCTGATGTGACCTTGGCTCTTTTGCGAGATCCACCGCTACAGTATTATCATAGTACAATGTGATGGGATATTTACTACTATGTATCATATCCAACTCTTGGATGAATCTTTGCATCCAAACTACTTCTTTAGCTCCATTAGAAGATGTGATATACTCATAATCTGCTATAGAATCTACGACCACACTCTTCTTTGATCTGTTCCAGCTCACTACACCTCTATTCAAAGTGATGATGTATCCTATTTGCGAATTCATGTCATCTTGATCAATCTGGAAATTGGAATTTGTATATCCTATGATGACTAGTTATTCATCTCCTCCATAAACCAAGAACGTATCCTTATTATGCCTCAGATACTTTAGGATAGTCTTGAATTCCATCCAATGGTGGTCACCTAGGTCAACTTGATATCCGCCTACTACACTCAATGCGTAAGCAACATTTAGCCTAGTAAATATCATAGAATATATGAATGACCCAATCATTGATGCATATGGGGTCCTTTCCATTATCTTTATATCCTCATGTGTATGAGGACACATTTTCTTGGAAATATTAATGCCATGTGATGCTGTAAAAAAATACCATATTGGATTGTTTCATACTGGATCTCTCTAGTATCTTATCAATGTATGTAATTTGACTTAGGCCCATAAATCTCTTTGATATATCACAATGGATCTTGATCCCTAGAATATATGTTGCCTCGCCCAAGTCTTTTATGGGGAATCATTGATTTAACCATTCCTTAACATACTGTAAGAATGGTATCTCATTTCCGATAAGTAATATGTCATAAACATATACTATTAAGAAAATGAATTCACTCCCACTAAACTATTTTTAGACACAAGGCTCACATTCATTCTTGATAAAACCAAATTTCCCTATAGATTCATCAAAATTATTATTCCATGACCCAAATTCTTACTTTAATCCATAAATTGATTCCTACAACTTACATACCTTATTAGAATCCTTTGGATTCATAAACCCTTTGGGTTGGGTAATGTAGACATCTTCATAAAGGTTCCTGTTAAGGAAGTCTATTTTGACATCCATTTTCCAAATCTCATATTCATGGTAAGAGGCAATGGCCAATAGAATTCTGATGTATTTTATCATTGCAACTGGTGAAAATGTTTCATCGTAGTCAATTATTTTACGTTATTTGAACCCTTTTGTAACCAGTCGTTCCTTATAGGCACTGAATTGTCCTTACATGTCCAGTTTCTTATTGAATACATATTTTCAACTAGCAAAATTTAAATCAACTATAGTATATACCTAAATCTAGACTTGGTTTTTGTACATGGAATACATTTCAGAATTCATGGGTTATTTCCACTTGACAAAATCTATGCCACTTACTGCTTTCTTGTAGGTTAGAGGACCATTATTATCAACTAATATTTAGTCACCATCCTCAGTAACTATAAAACCATACCATTCTGGTTATCTAACCTCTCTTTTACTCCTACACTATTCTTGTGTCTCTGGAACAATTCTTTATTCCACAAGGCTTTGTGGAATTTTTTCCTATACTAACTCTTGTGTACCTTGATCCTCAACTTCATCGAAGTCTATCTTGCTCCTACTATATGTTTTGGATATTTGCTCCCTCTCAAGGAATATGGCATGTCTTTCCACTATAACCTATTTGTATGAGGGTTTGTATAGGTAATATCCCCTTATTTTCTTAGGGTATCCTATAAAGTTATATTTTGTGTCTCGGGGTGCAATTTTGTTACTTGAAGAGGCCTTAACGAATGCATCTCTTCCCCACACATGTAAATTAGATAACATGTATTTCTTTCCACTCCATAACGCATATGGAATACCATTTATCAATTTAGTTGGTACTTGATTTAGTATGTGTGTCGATGTTTGTAATGCATATCCCCAAAAGGATAATGGAAGGCTCACAAGACTCATCATTGATCTCACCATGTCCAACATGGTACGGTTTTTTCCTTCACTCACACCATTCCACAGGGGCTTGTAAGGAGAAGTGATTTGGGATAGGATCCCAAACTCCTGTAAGTAATCAATAAAGACTTGATTAAGATATTCTCCACCTCTTTCTGAGTGGAGTTTCTTAATATTATTACCTAGATGGTTCTAAACTTCATTCGTGTATTCTTTGAACTTATCAAAATAATCCTACTTATACCTCATTAAGTAGATTTATCTATATCTACTAATATCATCAGTAAAAGTTATGAAGTATGAATACCCTCCCCTTAATTCAACTAGAAATGGTCCAAACACATCTATATGAACCAATTCCATAAGTTATTTAGCCCTTTCACCTTTCCCACTAAATGGAGATTTGGTCATTTTTCCTTGTAAACATGCATGACATACTTCAAGGGGTTTTAGTTTCAATGAATCTAAATATCCATCTTGATGTGAATTTTTCAAGTGTTTCTCATTTACATGACCTAGATAGTGATTCCAAAGTTAGGTGTGGTATGATTCATGTTAATTATCTTTGTTATCGATTTCTATTACTTGGTTTGTGTAATCCAACACGTAAAGACTGTTGTATAAATGATCCCTACCAAAACAAATGTTATCTTTGTAAAAGAAAAAACATTCATTTCCAAACTTGAAAACAAATCCATCTATATCTAATCTAGATATAGAAATAATGTTTTTAATAACATACAACACATAATAACAACCCTTTAACACTAAGATTATTCTAGTTGAAAACATGAGGTGGTAGTCCCCAATAGCTACAACAGCAAGTCTGGCTCTGTTGGCTGCTTGGAGATTCACTTCCCCTTAGTCAATATTCCTGAATCTACTTTGTTTCTGTATTTGGATACATATGTGAGCACCAAAATATGTATCTAATACCGAATTTGTAGAAACATATAGATTGTATCTGATAGAAAATGAACCTAAAGCTTCCCCTTGCTTCTTAGGCTGGGTACAATTCTTCTTCCATTGGCCATTATTACCACATGCAAAACAAACAACCTCATATTCCTTTGCCTCCCCTTTGATCTTTCTTTTCTTGGAAGGTCATGAAGAATCATTGGGCTTAAATCTCTTCGCCTTCCCTTTCCTCTTATTCACCATAAGGACATAAGGCTTTTTGAGCTTTATATCTTTGTCCACTTAGAAAATGAGAATAAGAAGATAAGATAGAGACTTGTCAATGTTTTTCATGTTGAAATTTACAAAAAAGTTGGATAAGATCTAAGGGAGTGATGCGAGAATGAGATCAGTGCCTAGTTCTTCATGGAGTTCAAACCCTATAACCTATAGGTGCTAAAATTAGCCAATGAGGTTGACTACATGAGGCCCATCTGGGGCACCCTCTCTAAGCTTACTTTGAAAGAGTTCCTTGGATATCTCAAACCTTTCTTGTCCTACTCTCTCCTAGTAAAGACCATGGAGGTGCTCGAGTATTCTATAAGCATCCATGTTTTCATGAGACTTCATAAGCTCACTAGAAATGGATGATATCATCAGACATTGATCATAGACCGCATCGTTAATATGTTTATTACAGACCATGAAATCCTCATCACTTGCCTCTTTGGTAGGATGGTCAGGTAATTCTGACTCCAACACATAATACTTCTTTTCATGGTGTAGGATAACCTGGAGGCGTCTAAACCATTATTTGAAGTTACTTCCATTTAGGATGTGGTCATTATCCAGAATTGATTGTAGGGATAGTGTGGGTAACTAGGTTTTCATTTTTATTCTACAATTAAAAGATCAGATCATTATTACTTTCTTGATTACATTTTTATGAGAAATAATAAATTAATTTTATTTTGTATTCCACTATTTTATCAAGTCCCAATAGCACTCACCATTGAACTCAAAATGTATACTTTCCATGTCATACTAGTGTCAAGGATCTGTATTCCCCTTCGCATAACCCCAAAAAGGGTTGGTCAAGATATTTGAAGGTATTTAGGTAGGTAGGTCTTTTCCAACTATGTGCCTGAAACTACTTGATCTATTGAGTGGACTCCCTAATCCTGAAATCCTGACTTTGGATTTCCACAACTCTTGCCTCCAATATTATACCAAGTCTAGAAAGGGCTACACCTCTTGATGTAATATGGTTAAGTTGACCTGAAACCTTTTATAAGGGCTTCCTATATAAAATTAAGTGTCCCAAAAAGGGTTGGTCAAACACATGGTTTTATTGAGCTTTTTCCTTAATCATGTAACGGAAGGCTTGTTTTGACTTAATATTTTATTTGAGGGATTTTTATATCTTATGTGTGAATTTCTTATTATCATTATCACATGATTTTTAATATTAAGTGTAACTTACATAAGTGATTAACCATGTCTTCATAATATTTGTGCACAAGCCTCATTTATTTTATTTCCATCTTACATAATTGTTTAATACATTAATTTTTTGATCATGAATACACATCCATAATGATAAACCAAGAAACTGAAAAAAATAATAAATCAAAGGGTATGATCATGATATTTTCTAACGGTTAGTTTATCTAGTAGTTGATAAAATAACCCTAAACTAGGGGAGAAACACTGTGGACCTTTTGGGTTCATGTTTGCAACTTTCCAACATTCCACCTTTGTATCTCCTGTGATTGGTTTTTGTATCCGCTCAAGCTTGAACCGCCTCCTCTAGCTTGGGAGTTCCATCTATTACATATACTTTTAATCTCACACACAGATGAGAGGTAAAAGGGGGTTTACATAAATGAAACCATCAGCTTTCAATCCCTACATATTAATAAATAGATATTGCTCACAGGTCAACAATTAATTTAATAAATAAATTAAAAGGAAACCAATCACATACAAAGGTCTTGGTCTAGCTCATGATCACCCACATACATGCAACAAGTTACACATTTAATAAAACTAGTTTTCAATTCTTTAATCGTTATTATTAAGATAAATTACACTCAAATCAATTAATTATTATCTTTAATTAATCAATACTTTTATCTTAATCTTTTTTCTGAATTTCCTTTAGATTCTCATCCATAATAATTTTAAACAAATAAATTCATTTAAAATTATATTTGTACGTAACTTTTACCTTGGAGGAAACCCTGTGAATTCTCATTCATAACTAACCAATGAATAGAAATGAACATTATGTAGATATTAAGTTAAACACATATATAAAAAACACTTATCATGTGTTGTGACTTATCTTTACGCCCGCACCATGGTACACATCTCAAGGGTTTGTATAATATAATAATAAATTTTAATAAATATACATAATTTGGATGAGTACATGTCATGTAGTTTCAACTACATAGCATGTACTATCATTCACCATCTATCTGAAGTATACGCTTAGGGATACGGTGTGTAAATGTAATTCATAAATCTTCACAGTACATGGTGTGTCCATTGGGCCACACACTGTGTAGTATCCACATTACACTGTCTCCAATCAGGAAATCCATGTATAGGTTACACAGTTCAATAATAACCGGAAGGGACTACATACCGTGTCCAGTGGGTCACATGGCCTGTAATCTGGAAACCATGGGCCCCTTGTTCCTGGTCAACGCACAGAGAATTTAAGACTTAGACAAACTCCAATGACACAGCTTGGTTTGGAGGACCAGTCTCTATGCATTAAACCTTGATACACGGCGTCTGAATCCAACTACATATTGTGTATTCTGGTGTTGTATGTCCAGGAACCATTGGCACCTCCAGATGAGATCCTCTATTTTATTTTAATCAAAATTAAAAAAAGACTGTTTCTGTAAGTTGAATGAGAAATGAAAAGAGGGAGAACAGATATTTAAATCCCTTTTACAAGAACAATTAACCTTGAATTGACAAAATAAATTATTAAATTGTAAATCATCAATGAATTATTTAAATAGTTATAAACTATGATGTAACCGCTCTAATACCACTTGAGGGTTATGGGTACAGCAGAAGAGCGGTTGGGTCGGCACCCAACTTTAATTTTTACCATGATCAATGATTATTCTGGGATCAATGGGATGATGAACACCAATCTCCAGGGAATAGAATCAAATATTTAGATAAATAAGGAAGAGGACCAAAACCTTTAGAGAGGATCTTATGCATCATGTTTATAATTAATTTAATTAATTTCATAAATAAAAATAATACCTAGATCTTTGGTATTTTCTTCATTGATGATGTTGATTGTCCAAAATGGACCTTCTGGATTATCTCGTTGTGCTTGCAAGGATCCAAACTAGAATTCCTCTAGTGGTGATCCACATGTTCTTTGATGGCCTCTGATCGACACCACTTGTTCTCCGGGTGCTAGTGTGGTGAAGCGAGTGTCTTGTGTCGGTCGATCTTGATCACTTGTTCTTCATCCTTGAATAATGTATCTCATTCTTGAGAGGTTGGGAAGAGGATTCGAGAGATAAATTCTTTAGCTCAATAATTCTCAATTCACCGGGTGTGTGGTTTGGTACATGGCACAATAGAAGTACATGTCTATTTACTGACATGGGGATTCGATTACAATATTGAATTGCATAATAGAAATTAAATACATTCATAACCTTAGAGAAAACCCATGCTATCAATAATAATATTAAATCATTATTTATGGTGCACCAACTTGCACAAAATGGAATTATAAATAAAATTCGGTGTCACAAGATAATTGCAGCGTTATTTTAATTTGTTCCAACTAGTTAAATAATTATTTATTGTCTTAAAAATAATTATTTTACTACTAGACCAACCCTGGTCCCCTTGAACTCTGCGTCCATTTATTGAACACCCGAATAAATAAATAAATAATTTATTTTCTTAAATAAATGTTTTATTTATAAACTAGTAAATAAATATTTATTAAATGTTCAATAAAATAAATAAATATATTTTACCCACAATCTGGAGATTAAATATTTATTTAATTTATGAAATCATTTTAACATGAATAAAATTATTTCATTGTCTTGAGAATAATATTTTTTAATTAAATTTAAATAGAATTTAACCGAGACCACTATAAACACATAGTGTGTGACCCTATAGGATTATTTCTCATTGGTATTAGGCGGGCTTGCCTAAAATAAAATAGTACTATCTAGAAACGGGTCAAGGAACCCAAGATAAAGAACTTTATGTTGCGACAATGACATCCACATATGAATTATCACTATTTAATATAATCCCTTTGTCAAAATATCCCATCAAGCAGGTTTCATGATAGTGTCATCAACTTTTATGCTTGATACGTCATTCTTTGACTACCTAAAATAAACTTGTAGTTACACCATGGCCATGGAATTTCACGCGACGGTTCTATTTCAATCAAAGGGTAGAGATATAAACTTCCATAAATGGAAGGGACAAATCCTTCCTCAAAATATCCATTAATAACACACCACTCGTGACGTACCCAACTTACCCTACTTCACGACAGTTGTCTGCGTGATAGTTCTCATTAGTAAATCAAAGTGTGTGAGTCATGACACGTATTAATAATAATATTAATGTCTAAGGATCATTACACACGCTTGTAGATAGAAATATCTGATGACACCAAAACATGTGGAATTCCAACTGGCAGGTCTATTCTCATAACCTTCTATCTTGGAGATTACCAAGTGTGAACTTCATGAGAGAAAGTATCATCTTCTTATGAGTACTCGCACCCAACGGTCTACATGCTATGTATCCCATCATATTATGTAATCCAACTGAAAAACTATATTAAAGAATATTTTTATAGCATTTCAAGGTTCTCATCATAGTGGTGAATTTTCATGACCTTATCAATGCAAAAAATACTCCAGGTCATTATTACATCACAGTCATCCAGAATAATGAACAATATGTAATTAGATGTTTAATATTTAAATACATTAAATATCGCTATAATCAAAAAAATAGATAAAAATATCACAAAATAACGTTAAATAAACAAAATATTCTTCAGTATGATTCCTCTATATAGAAAAAAACATCATTGATAAATCTACTAAACCTGTAAAAAATAATTTAAAATGTAGATTAAGCATTTAATATGTCGAGTAAGGGTTTTGAAAACATTAATAAAAAACTTTTAAATTTTTTTCGTGGAATAAATATTAACAAAAAAATACATATCTATTTGAAATTAATTTTATTAAACATTGTAATCCATGTATTTTAGAAATCATTAATTTTATAAAATAATTATATTTGAAGGATCACTAGGATTTCTCCTTTGAAAATAATAATTTTGGATGGGTCACTTATGATACTAGGCAGGCCATCATAAAAACTATAATTCCTCTAGACATAAATCATATGGAACAAGGTTCCCTTAATATATATGGGTTAACTCCTCATAACATAACTAAAATTCATTATACTAGTGACCATTTTTAGAAATCACATTTAATGGACCTGTTTTTCTCAATTCAAAACCCAAAAAATTTTAAACATACTTACATAATACTATTTTCTTAAAAAGAAAATTAACTTTCTTATCACATGTCATAAACATATTCCGAAGAGTTTCTAAAACCATTTTTAGGAGAATCTATTACATGAAATAACCATCTTTATTTGAAAATCATAAATAGAATGGATAATGAAATAAATGCATAATTAAACTAACAAAATGAATGGAATGTTAGTCGTAATTTAGATGATGGTTATACCTAATTATGCATGACATACCACGTAGTGCAGATACAATTTTCACATGAAATAATAGATAGTCTTGGATTAGCATGTAAAATGATAATAAATATCATTTATAAGAAAAATTTCAAACCTTTACATATAGAATTGAAAATAAATGTTCAATCCCTTTTATTTATTAAAATAAATCAATGTATATATTTAAATATTTGTGCATTATATATAAAATGATAAAATTAGAATATATTCAAAACCATTGATAAAAATAAATGATCCATTTTCAAAACATAGAATTTAAAACACTTAAAATTTTAAATACTTAAAATACTTTGAAGGTTATAAAATTATAACTCTTATATAAAAACATCGACGGTCCCATAAAACCCAATCACTACTTATTTTACAACTGTCATATAAAAAGTAGTATAAATACCCAAATACCCATGTCTATGGTTATTCAAGGAAACAAAAAAAATCACAGGGGCTCATCTCTTAGTTCAAAATAGCATATTACATTTCTCTTGTTCTTATCATTATTTCTATATTACTCACCATATATTTTTAAATTATGGAAAAAACGAAGGATTTCAAATACATGTTTGGTCTTCTTTTTTTGCTTGGTGGTGTTCTGGTTATTCTGTTGGGTCGTGTAATGAGTTTTCTGGAGTAATTGAGGTCTTTTTCCTTGTAATAATGTAATATGTCAACATTTTATTAAACAAAATGTTCCTCATAAATTCTCATTTCTTTAATTCATCTAAATTAAATTCATTTATAGGCATAAAATAATAATAAGTAAAATTAACATGGGTTCTGGGTGTTATATTCTCCCCCCTTAACATAATTTTTCCCTCACAATTTGTTAGTACACATGTTCCCATGAGTCTAATCCTTTGGTATTCAATCTTTATGTTCATAAAAAACAACTTAATTATTATTAATTATTATATTTAACTTTTAACATTTAATTCATACCTTCACCAGTTCCATAAGAGTTGTTGATTCTTCGTTATCCTGATCTCCAAATTAGTTCAAAATTCTTCAATTTCTTTGGTCCAAACATATCTCATGAATCTGGGGTCATACTCATATACACAGTGATTGGATCATAAGTAAAAGTCATGAGATATTAAAATATTAGAGACATCAGAATGGAATCAGTTTCTATAAACCAACTGAACTACCTTGTTGTCTAAAATTTTAAAATCACAAAGTCTACCATATGAAAAAAAGTTCAAGAGTTGATGTAGATAAGCTACGCAGAGGTCACCTTCTTCAATAGCTTCTCAGAAATTCATTAAGGACTGAAACTTTTCAGACATGGTAAAATATTTGAAGAGACCCTCAGAATAGTTTCCTCGACTTGCATAAAATGAAAGTTGTGCATGCACTATGAGAAAATAAAAGAATCATGATCCTAAAAAATATCAAAGTATACTAAGAGTGTTGGATATTTGATAAAGATGTTTACATGATAAAAAAAATTGAAATGCTCTAAAACATCTGAGCATGATTTTGACATTATATTTTCCAGTATCTCATCTAGAAGGGACAAAATATTAGTTTGTGATATTCTACCTTCCGTCTAAAAATATCAAAGAAAATAATTTTTATAAGATATGTGTGCTTAAATTTTTTATTTGTTCTAATTTTCCAAAATTATCTAGATCGTTTCTCTATTACTAATTATGACACCCCAATTTCATGCTTCCGAACTCAATGATTAAAATACGGATTTTTAAGATAAATAAAATACACATAGCATTTACAATTCTCGAAACTTTTACCGGTATAGGTTCTGGATAATTAGATACAAATATTACATTTTAACACAACTATACAAAAATAAGTAAAATAAAAAAATATATTATTTAGTGTGCTGCCTCCACATAGAAAAACACATCACTGATAAATATAATAATCCTATAAAAACAATTTAAAACATAGAGAGAGCATTTATTATGCCGATTAAGGGTTTTGAAAACATTAATAAAAAACTTTTAAAATGTTTTCTTGGAATAAATATTAAAAAATAAATACATTTATATTTAAATTTATATTTCTAAAACATTATAATACATTTATTTTAGAAATAATTAATTTCATAAAATAATTATATTTGAAGGATCATTGGGATTTATTCATTGAAAATAATAATTTTTTGTGGGTCACTTATGATACTTAGCATACCAGCATAAAAACCATAAATTCACAAGATATAACTCAAATAGAATAAGTTTACCTTAATATTTATGGGTTCACTTCCCATAACATACTTAACATTCATTATACTAGTGGATATTTTTAGAAAACACTTTTAATAGACCTGGATTTCTCAATTCATAACTCAAAACATTTATAATATTATTTTCTTAAAAATAAAATAATCATTCTTATCACATGTCATAAACATATTCATGAGAGTTTGTAAAATCATTTTTAGGATAATTTCTTACTTGAAACAACTACCTTTATTTAAAAATCATAAAAATAATGTATAAGGAAATACATGCATAATTAAACTAAAAAAATGTGTGGAATGTAAGTCATGGTTTAGATGATGGCCATACCGAATTATACATGACATACCAAGGGGTATAGATAAAAATTTTCATATAAAATAATAGCTTTTCTTGGATTAGCACATCAAATAATAATAGATATTATTTATAAACAAAATTTTCCCATAAGATATAAACCATAAAATGATATACTAATAAAAATTTCAAACCTTTACATGTAGAATTAAAAATAAAATTTCAATCCCTTTTATTTATTAATATATATATATATATATATATCTTTTTTCATTATATATAAAATGATAGAATGAAAATATAATCAAACAGTTTTATAAAAATAAAAATCCCATTTCAAAACATAGACTTTAAAATAAAAACTTATACTATATAAATTCTAAAAAATAGAAAGTTTTATAGATAGATATCAATACATGTATACACACACACACAGTCGTATATATATGTGTGTGTGTGTTTGTGTGTGTGTGTGTGTGTTGTTGTGAACAACATAGTTTGATCAATGATAAATTAAAAACTCTTTCAAATTATAGGCTTTAGAAATAACCATTTAAATCAACACCCTTATCTTACATATATAATGAAAATAGAAAGTCATATATGTGTATATACATATATACAAATATATATACACACACATAGATATATATATATATATATATCATTTCAAAACGTAAATAATTTGATGAATTAAAATAGACCATCACTTGAATTGGATGCAACGAGGGGCCGAGACTTCCGGAATTTGAGCAGAATGAAAATAAGAACTTGGGAGAATGAGTTTCAGGTGTTTCAAAGAGGGGTTTTAAATTAAAAAATTTCTATCAAATAAACATACCCCTTTTGAAAAAATTTCCATGTGTTTTGGACCCATTTGGACAATTTTCTTAAATTAAAAGATTACATAAATATAATAATCAAACATTTGTATTAAACAGTAGAAAAACTAAATTATAAAATAATTCGAAACTTGTATATGTTTATGTAACTCAATGATTATGGTGGAAGATATGGTTTAGAATCACACCATCCACATCATTGTAGATAGGGTGTTGAGTTGGGTCGTGGATGACAGGGATAGCAATGTAGGAGAAGAAACTAGCGATGTCGACCTACTGGTGTTTGTCTGCGAGGATAAGTGTAGCGAGGAAGACAACCAAAAGACAATGAATGGCTCATATTAAAGGAAACACGATCAAAAGGTGGGGAATATATCCATCATGTAAAACGGGGTAAGTGTGATCATGAATTTGATAAATTTTTCAGATCATCTGAATTGAATTGGATGGATGGGATAAAATCCAGCATTTAAAAGAAGTGGAGGAGGGTCAAATGGGGAAGTGGATGTGGATGGATAAGATTGCATGTGGCAAGAATGGGTAGTTGAGATCATATCCTCTGGAAAAACTTGCATCCCACATCGAAACCAACTAGTTTCAGGGACCGCCTTATAAGGTTGGATGTGTGGTGCCATTGTTCAATGTCACAAACATAAAAATTATAGCAGCCTTATACATGGGCCTTGTGGGATTCGACTTACCCACAGACCCTAACCTGTATCTGGTCGTCCCATGCTCGGTCCGATTCATCCCACCCTATAGACGGACTGACACCTACTACTGCTCTAAACACACCACTTGGGCTTGGGTAGATATCTCCTTGATAGGGCGACCCCTTAAAGGTCATATATCCTAGTTGAGGTTGTACTCAAGCCATTAAGGATTGGGGTAATTTTTGTATTAAACATAAAATAAATTTCTCAATTAAGATAAAGTGAAAAAACACATCTTAAAAAATTATAATTTATCAATTATAATAATTTTTTATTAAATTCCCATGTTATAATTTTAATAGTATAACGCTTAATAAAAATCAAATGTCATTATCTAGATATGAAAAATTATCTTAAGTTGAAACCATATTATTATTTAACTGAAAATATTATTTTAAAACATTTAAAATTTTAAACTCTTAAAATACTTAATGGTTAAAAAATTATAACGGTTATATAAAAACATAAATGGTCACTTAAAACCCAACAGATACTTATTTTAAGATGTAAATATAAAAATTAGTATAAATGCCAATTTCTACGGGTATTCAAGGACCCAAAAATATCACCAGGGATCACCTCTTACTTTAAAATAGTGTATTAAATATCCCTTATTCATACCATTCTTATTATACTGCTCACCATTACTTTTTTTAATTACGGAAAAATTTGAGGATGTAAACTACCCATTTGGTCTTCTTGTTTTAATTGGTGGTGTTTTGATTATTTTTTGGGGTCCTCTAATTATTTTTATGGAGTAATTGATGTCCTTTTCCATAAAATAATGTAATGTATCAACATTTTATTAAATAAAATGTTTCTCATATATTCTCATTTTATTAATTCATCTGAATTAAATTCATTTATTTTCATAAAATAATAATAAGTAAAATTAGAATGGGTTTAGGTCATTACATATTATAGGAGTCCTCTTGTAATAATTTTTTGGAGATTGTGTCGAGTGATACACCATCACTATTTTAATTTTTCATCTGCTATCTAATGGAGAATAAGATGGTTGTATGAGGATCTATTCATTATATCTTGTAAAAAGAGAATTTTTCTATTAATTTATTGAATTTTTTGAACTAAGTGAGATAGTAAGATCACTCCAAAAATTGTAAACCAAATAAGTGATATTTAGTGTTTTGGGTGTATAGGTCCATTTCTAGACATTTTTATTATATTAGCTTATTTGGATGAACCAAGAAAAATATTTTTTGATTCTCTATTTATTGATTTTATTATTTGTATATCGACTATAATAGAGAATATTCTCTATTATATAATACAAGATCTTTGGTAAAATATTATTTAAAATTAACAAACCCTAATTCACCCCCCTCCAACACCCACACACACTTAGGGTATGAACCCTATTTGGGACCAACAAGAGGTATCAGAGTTGAAGGTTCATGAAAAAGAATCTATCTCTTAGGAGTGATGTAATAAATTTTTAATCACAAGGGAATCCCAATATTTAAGGAATTAATTTCCAATTATGAAAAAATAAAATGAAACAATACTTTATTTCATTGGTAATGGATGTTTACATGACTTTTATGCATGGAATCATGGTCAGTATAGATATCGGAACCATATCAAATAGAGATCATAGTAAATTGTATTCTAAAATCAAAGAAATTCATGCTCTAGTATGATCTTTGGATAACCTTATCTATATAAAGTTTATTTCATACAAAACCTCTCATGAAATGTGGGATAAACATCTCAATATTTTTGAATTTTATTTTAAAGTTTGATAAAAAAGTTACAGCTGTTATGGAAAGTGAGTGAGGATTTAAGAATGATCTTGAATGAGATAGTTGATGTGTTCTTGTATTGGGTGAAAATTATTTTATAAGATATAAATGGTCTTGGAGAGATCATTTATTTTACAAAAAAAGTGAAAATATTCCAAAAAAATATTACTTCTTTAGTTTAATATAATGGTCTTGGTGCTTCAAGATAATCATTTGAAGGAGGTAATGTTGAAAAACCACCATAATACTCTCATTTCATAAGATATAAAGAATAATGAAAATTATCCAATGTAAAATGAGAATTCCCATAAGATATAATTCAAGGAAATTAATATACTTTCAATGAAGTAGGATCTTGATGATGATGATGAAGTTTATAAAGTAATGACATTCCTCTCATCTAATAATAGGAGATGAAAAGGGAAATTCAAAGGCAAGATTCCACTTTCTTGATTTTAGTGTTAAAAAGTTGTGCACCTTTCTACTATGTGCACTAAAAGTTCCAAGACAATGACGAATATTAAGTTCCTCTAAATAAGGTGACAAAATATGTGAAAGGTGAGTCGAATTCCCAATAAAAATTCAATAAAAGAAAAGTCATACTTTCACACAAAGATAAAATCATAGAAGAAATAAAAGTGGAGGAGGTCGAGGACTGTAAATACCTTGTTATATAAGTTCCCATGGTTATTTTAGATAAACCACCAATAGAGGATACTGATAATGAAGGTGTTGAAATCTAGGTTAAAGTTTACATTGAAGCTGAAAATGAGGCTAATATAAAAGAAATTGACATTTATATGGATAAAAAGAAGAAGGAAAATAGAGTTTTATGTGAATCTAAACTCTATATATATTAAAATAAGGGGATAAGTCGAAATTTAATTGAAATATTGAATTACTTAAAACTATATATTCAAGAAACTCAGAGAAGGGAGTTGATTTTTGGATAAATAATAAAGAGCAGGCTTTGATTCTTGATGTCCTGACCAACTCAGTGAAATAATGAGTAAAACTGATAGATTAACTCGAAGGTGAATCCATGATGTTGTGATATAAGTGTTATTATTAGGAAATAATCCTTATTCTTGGTATATCAGTGATAAGTTTGGGTGCACAGGGATATAAAGAATCTAAGGATGTTTTTTAGTAAATATTTTTAAAATGTTGTGGATTTACCATAAGTACAATGATTCAGGGATAAAGTAAAACCATTTTTGGGTATTCATTATGAAAAAAAACTCAATGATAGTTAATTCTAAACCACATGAATCCACATCCTAGAAGAATATTTAACATCATGTCATATTAGAGGCTAAGATAACTACTGTAGATGTAGATAAGTCACATACGAAAACACCAAGAATCTAGAATTATTTTTGCTAAAGGATGGAGCATATAAAATATGTTTTATACATAGAAAAAAAATCTATAAGAAAAACAAAAACACATTAGAATAATTTATTATACTCAAAATTATTTTAATGGTAATTTATTTTGGTGTGAAGTTTTTGGACAAAAGTTTGTTAATTGTGATTTTAAGGGTGAAAATAAAGGTTCCAATGGAGACTCAGAGGATTAATGAATATCTAAAGACATCATCAACAAATATGAAAATGAAAAACACATATCCATCCATGAAATATGATTAAGAAAAAATTTATATATAGGTAGAAAAATTTTATTCACCACTAAAGGAAACTAAGCAGTAGACATATGAAGAAAAGGAGAAACATGATAAAACCAATTTCACTAAAGAAACCTTGAAAGAAATAGTTTTAACTAGAACATGGATTTTGGATATTTTTTGTACTTATAACATGATGTGAAATAAATATACTATCATGGAGATAACATATGATAATGATAGAGTAGTTTGAATTGTAAATAATGAGGGTTTAGATATCATTGTCTCCAAGAGAGAAAAAATTTGTGTAAGAGGCCTAAGGAACATAGATGTCACATTGGAGGAAGGTATCTATAAAAATATACGTAGTGTAAGAAAAGTTTGCGTCTCAAGACATGTGTATAAGTTTAAAAATAATATGTTTATTATAAAAAGAAGATATAGATCAGTTATTTTGGAGAGAAATCATAACAAGGGAAATATTTACCCCATTAATAGAGAAGATAGATTCTTAATTTCTAAGGAGGAATAGAATAAATTTTCATATATGCTACTTGGGTATTTTATAAAAATAATCCTTGGGTGAATTTTTAAAAATTTATGGTTCTTTTCATATCCCTAACCTTTGAAGTGATCACACTCATATTTGTGATACTTTCCAAAAAAAGGGATATTGTCCAAAAGTCTTACAAGCTAAAGGAGAAATCAATAAGGTTTATCAAGCAAGTGCATGTGGATATATGTGGGGCCTTAACACCCAAATATATATATATAAAGAAATTTTATGTCTTGTTTATTAATTATAACAGAAATATGGAATGGTTGATGGTCATTGGTAAAAAATCTTACGTATTCAAATGCATGACTCGTTATCATAAGTTAGTGAATAAGATGATTGGGATGGAAATATAGAAATTATAAACCAGTAATAGTAAATAATTTACAATAACTAGGAATAATTTATATTCATAATCATTGTTTGATCCATTAAGTTTTATTAGTGAGGTCTCCTTGACAAAATGGAGTCATTGTGGGGAGGAATCGAATAATAAACAACATGAATCCGACAGTGCTCGTTGAAAAGAATGTATTGTAGACTTATTGTAATGAAGTAGTTATTACATCAATATAAATATACAATAGATCCTTTATATGTTAAAAATAATATAATACCCCATATGATATGTGGTATAATAAGAATCAAACATTAAAATACTTTCAAGTGTTAATAAGTAAGTGTTTTATCCTAAAGAAAGAGAAGAACCAAAGGTTCAAATCATGTGGGGGTGAAGGTATTTTATTTGGAAATTTATCTAAAATAAAGGAATATAAGTTTCATAAAAAGAGTCTTAGAAAAATTATGTAAATACAATATATAATCATTGTAGAAAATGAATAGAATTTTTGACCTGGAGAGGAGTTTTCGTATAAAAATAGTAAGGTTATTGAGGAAGAAAGTCATGATGAGGTGAGTGGATCAGGTGGAAATCATGGGGATATAAAAAACATTGAAGAATACACTGATAATTAATAAAATACAATATGTTAAATTTAAATAAATAATTTAAGCATTATAACATAAATTAGTGATAATAATATGGTTGGTGACCAGACAACTCTAGTTCATACTCGAATGATGAAGGATCGGCAACAAAACTCAATTTTATCTTAAGAGCCTAAATTATCTCAATTGGCTACAAAATATGAGAATAGGTTCAAGGTTATTCCAGAAGAACTAAAACAAATAGAAAATAACCAATATTGTGAAAACATTTCAAGTCTAGAAAACAACAATGTCATAGAAACCAAGTGAGTTTTGTGAAATAAGCTCAATGAATATGGAAATGTAATAAGGAAAAAATATCAGTCGGTTTGAAAAGTGTAATACAAAATCAAATACATATATATGGATGATACATTTATACACATGGACTGGTGAGAAACTATATGATTTTTTAATACTTGGTTGTACAAAGGGTCTTCAAGGTGTATCATGTTAATGTTAAATCATCATTATTAAATTTAATACTTAAATAAGGAGTATAAATTCATAATATGGGTATATTTATTATGGATTAATATGAGAACAATGTGTTTTAATTGAATAAGGAATTGTATTGCCTAAATAAATCACCAAAAGCTTAGTACTCTTAGCTTGAACTATATTTCAAGAAGCATGGTTTTCAAAGAGGAGGATTTTATCAAATCCACAACAACAATAAGGAAAATGATCAAATAATGTTAGTGATTATCTATGTGGATGTGTTTTGGGTCGGTCTCGAAATTCCCAACAGTTCCGTATCCGATGACACGTGGACCTGCTTTCTAGAGGCAGGCGTTCGCCGGGTGGTTTGACCAGCGACGCTTAAGAACTCACATTGGTCGAGAGGATGGGAAGTCGGGCTCATAGCACCCTTTTGGGGGGAATTATTTCCTATTCTGGGACTCTCTTATAGATTTAAGACGTATTCATATATTCGCGAATATTTGGTTTATATCCAAGCATAGCATCCACGGATTACTTCTGGTTGGAAATGGTCAGCTTGACACAGGGGTTCTGAATCATTTATGCCCGAGCATTACCATCCCTTGTTGGATTGATGACCCTGAGGAGTCTGGACTTACTGGGGTGGCACTAGGAGTAGCGCGGTGAGCTGACATGAATATAGTCGGATCGACCGGTTCTTGGGATTGAACCTCATGGAGGCTTCCTACGTACCCTGCCTGGGAGACAGGTATCAAAGTCTACATAGTTCTAATGGGCATGGGGGCTTACACTCTGAGGAGGCCCATGGTTTAGACTGGGGCTTACACTCTGAGGAGCCCTAGGGAAATGGATTTGGACTTAAACTCTGAGGAGGCCCATAAGAGGATGTCATGGTTGATGCTTACTCGAAGCCCACATGAGTCATGCTCGGTGTGAGAAACAAGAGGCAGCAGGGACCAGACGATCACATTGTGAAAGGTGCGTCCATGGGAAGTGGAGGGGGGATTATGCATAGGGCGGACCATAAGGTCGGGGCTTACTCCGAGGTGGATGCCCATGGAGAAAAAGCGTAGCGGGAGAGGGAACTGGCCCCAAAGAAGGACAGGGCATCGACCTTCCCCACTACGCCCTTCCTTGGTCATGGTCGTGGGGAAGTACGGAAGTGCAAGGGGGATTCCATCTGATGGGTATCCCGCCACACCCCAGGGAAGGGAGAAGTGCCCCGGTCCTAACAAGTGGAGGGGCAGAAAGGGGGCTCCCGGGCTCGGATTCCGCATTACCATGGGAATGTAAACCCAGGAATGCTTCGGGAATCCGCCCAAGGGTCGGAGAAACCCCTTCACCCCTGCTTATCATGGGTATGTGAACTCAAAACGGTGTGCTGATGCACCTGAAGGTTACATCACACGGGTCTGGTGGCTCCGGTGGAGGCCTCAGCTTGGGGTCGATGAATGGGCCAATGAGGGTGTCGCGGAGGATCAGGCCGGATTGGAAGGGTTTTGTCTGGCTCGGGGAATGGTAAATCTGAAGGATCTTATGGGACACACACATATATGAGTGGTGGATACCTTCGTGTAGGGATGTGCTACGCAGCTGGAGAGGTCATCCGCGAACCAGGGTGGTCTGCGGACTGATGAGCTCTCTAGGAACCAAGGTGGTTCGCGGGCTGGTGGGAATCTCGTGAACCAAGGTGGTTTGCGGCCTCAGGTTTGGCCTGCGTACCAGGGTGGTTTTCGGAGGAGTCCACGCGAGCACCGGCGGCCGAGGGAGACACCGGTAGGAGGTTTGTCGATCGGGGTTTCGCCCGCGTAGGAGGGTGCTACGCGGTGCAATGGATCTGAAAAGGGGCATAAACTTCATGTTCTATGGGAAGTGCATCCGCGGAGGGGTCATGGATCACGGTCTTCCTTTTTTCGTTATATTATGTTTGTGGTTCACCAATTTATTATGTGTTTTCTAGTTCCTTATTAATTCGTTCCCGGGTTCATACCTACTCTGGTTCGCGAACTGGAACTCTACTATTTGTGAAATCCTAAGATCCTTCCTTCGAAATCCTTCCACCCGAATCTGATCGATCTCTTCTGAATCCTCCCAAAACTCTTCTCGGCTCTTCCCCCTCAATCTCCTTTTATAGAGTGGGGAAAGAGATGTATCTATGGTCATGAGGCACCTTTTGCAAAGTCCTGTGATCAGAGACCCGGTTCACGGATGACTTGGTCAATCGGCGACTCACGGGTGCATTGAACGCACCTCCCCCGTGAACCAAACCAACTCAGGGAGTGCTTCACGGCCGCGGAGGGTTCCGCCTCCATTCTGTGAACGACAGCGGATGCGGTCCGGGCCGGTCGACGCGCTCCGCAGTCGGGGTTGGTTCGTGACGGTGGACCGGCTTGGCACCCATCCTGCCTCGCGCCCGCGGAGGATCTCCGCCTTCGTTCTGCGAACGACACCGGTCCGCGAATGGGGTGCTTCGCGGAATTGGCCGCGTAGAGTTTTAACAGGACCAGTCTGCGGACCGGTTCGGCTTGTGCATCCTTTGAGTTTTCTCCATACTTGCAATACTTTCCCCCAATTCTTTGGGGGAATTAGGTAGAATCTCCTTTGTGGATTTTTTAGGACCCTACAAATACCCCCCATTGGAATTGGGTTCGATCGGAACGAAGAGGAGGCCATTCCGATGCAGAGTGGTCCTGAAACTTGGATGGTTTGCGGTAGAGAGGTGGACCATGTAGGGTACCATGCCTATAAATACGGGGGGCCCTTCCTTTGCTTTTTAATGGGTTCTTCGCGAAACCAAAGTCGTCTCTCTTTTTGTCCCTGCACTCCCATTCCTTCATGAAATGCCTCATCCGCGAACCAGCTGCCATTTCCACGAACCATTCCTCCTTTGTGGTCGCCTTCACCCAAGGACCAATCTCCACCCACGAACTAACAGGTTTAATTAATTAAAAAGTAAGTCACGACGGGCCGCGTAGGAACTTGCTCTGCGGTTTTGATGGTCCGCGGACTGAAATCCTCCAAATTTTGAAAATTTCTTAAGTCTTCCGAATCTTAATTATTTAAATCCGAGGTTAGGAATCCGCAAAGCAACTTGGTTCGTGGTTTTCTGGCCAATGCCCCGTGGGCCAGAATACCGTGAACCCCTTCTGCGTAGGGTTGGTTCGCGGGATGCCATCATCGGAAACCACTTTATGAGGCCTGCTCACGAAGGCTTCTCGATTCCTTTGCTAGACAGCTGGTATTTTTGTCTAGATTTTATTATTTTGGACTAACCATTTGCTGATATTCATAATACAGGGAGAAAACATGGTTCCCCCTCGCCCTGCACCCAGGCCTGCTGCCGAGCCTCTCCCAATTGGCGATCAAAGCCTAAAGGATGTGTCCAGTTCTGTTATGGATGGAATCCGCCACTCCCCACAGTATTTTCTTGCCGGTTGGCTCTCCGAGTCACAACAGGAGTACCCCTTTTCAAACAACCTTCCTGCATACGGGTTCAGTTTACTGTCCGATACGCCGATTTCGGTACCATCTCGTGACAACAATCCTGCAGCATGGATATTTACTAGCACAATCCCTCGATCTGTGATATCTGCCAGAGGGTGGCCTTCCGTAAAGGATATAGCTGCCGGATCTGTGTTGAATCACCTTCATGTGTCCCCAATAGGGGAACAATGTCAGTTGGACATGACAACTCATTGTTACAGGAGCATTTCCCGCAATGTGATGGTAAACAACCAGCATGGCTGGCCAGCGGTCTGGGACCTCAGGCCTGGAGGGGCATTTAAGTTATTGGATTGGGGGTGGCCCTTCTGGGTTCACCAGAGTTGTGCAGAGTTTGAGGCAGAGTGTAACACCCCAATATTTAATAGTAAGTTATTTTTTCAAAGTAATTCAATAACTTGCACTACACACAACACCGAGTTTTAGCGCACCCTGACTTACCAAACAAGCCGTTCAAAAGTGGTTATGAATAGTATTAACTGAATTTTGAACTTTATATAATCCTTATAATATTATAATCCATATTATGATTTTCTTAAACATAATGTAAGAACAAATACATTTTTTTCAAATAAAAGAAGCATTTTTCAAAAAATGCAATTTTACTGCCTTTTAATGGAAAAACGTTTTTAAATCCAATATTTTAAACTGTTATATATTCAATTAGAAAAAATAAACTTCTTCATTAGAATCAGGATATAAGAATTTAGTTTCAATAAATTTTTGGTGTTTTTCTGATAACTTTCATATTTGGGTGAATAGTGAAAAATAATATATTTTAACTGAAAACAACTTTTTTAATCAAAATAATGTATAGTGTTCAACTATACATATGAATGGTTTGGAAGTATAATTATATTATATTTTTACCATTTAATCCAATGTTGATCATTGTAAGTAATTTCACTTTGAAATTGGACATAAACAAGTGTCAATCTTTTGATAGTTATTGGTTCGTAAAAATACGCTTCTTGTTTTGACAGCGGGAATTAATTTTAAATTAATAAATGCAACTTCTATATTTTGAATTTGGTAAAATTGACTTTATTATTGAATTTGGAATATCAAAATTCACTTAGGGTGAATTTTTTGTATTTTTCTGAAAACTTTTCATTTTTGATGAATAGTGAAAAACACTGAGTTATAGTTTAAAACCGAATTTTTATTTAAAAAATTATTTATTTTATTTAAATTTATTTTAGGTAAAAATATATACATAATACCTATATAAGTTCAATTTAATTCGTTGGAGTCAGTTTCAAATAATGTTTGATATATAAAAATTTTATTGAACTTTTTACCGTCTTTTACTCACCTCCTAGGAGAATTTGTAAATTCATATAAAACATAATTTTACCGCTTCTGTGAGTTGAATTTCGAAAATACGAGAGTCATGGTTAATATCAAGGAGTAAAATGTGGTTCAATAAGATTAAAATAATTTTTGGTGAATAGTAACTTTTAACTTTTATTTACCGCGGATAAAGGTAAATAGGGTAATTCAAGATAAAAAGAATATTATAATATTTAAAAATTACCTTAACAATTGTCCAAACAATATTGGTGGAGTCATTAACGACCATGTGCATCTTTGGGTCTATTTTGGGACCCCTTTGATCCACTTGGAAGTGATAATGACAATTTAGAATTAATTCACTTAAAGTAAAGGAAAAAATGACAAAAACAAATATCTTTTAGTAAATTAATTTTTAAAAGGGGTTATATAAATTATATTTTTGACTATAAATATTAATTATAAAGATAAAACGATTTCCTATATAATGTTATTTTATTTATAATTTTTAGATATTAAATAGTTAATTTTATTAATGACACAATGATGATGCAGTAATTGCCTTATTAATGAAAGAATCAAATAAATGGTATTATAAATATTAAAATAAATATAATTTCAAAGTTTCTATGACATACACGAATTTTCTAGGTGACTATGACATGTTAGGACTGATTCAATGTATCTTGTTAGAAGTAATCAAGTTGTGATGACTTTCACAAAAACAAAATACCAAATAGTGTCAAAATTGACATAAATTAATATTTAAAACAAATATTATATGATTAATTGATATTATATTCCTAAAAATCTACGGTTCGGCCAAAGGACTTATATCATCATAGGTGTGTTATTAATGGACCACTTGGGGGTATCTTGGAAGTTTATAGTAATTTTATTAACCATATAATATAAAAATACAAAGAGACATGTTAAATGTCAAACTAATTAACTAAGGATTAAAACTAAAATATAAGGTTAATAAAGTTACCCAAACCTATCTAAAACCTATTGGTTAAGTGGATTTCGATCCATCCCCGCCTTATACTTTGAATAATCCACTTTGGAGCCATTATAAACTGAATATGAATTTATTATAAATTAATACTTTAAGTTTTTCCTAAAGAGCCCCTCCTCCCCCTTATAAAAGGACACAACTTCTAACCAATTCTTCATACCTTCAAAGCCTTTTGGTTCAGCCAAACCCTGACCAACTATTCTCTCAACTATCCGCACTTCAACCTAGAGGCCTTATTTTGATCAGAAAGACAACCTAAGAAGCCCTTTTGATCAAATCAAAAGAAATAACCCGAAGAAGAGGTAATGTTTTCACCACCCTCTTTCAAGTTCCTTTCTTCTTCAACTTCTTCTTTATTTGTTATTTCCATTATAAAATAATAAATTCAGTATCTTCTATATACTTTTATGTTATTATAAATATGGTACAACCATATTCAGTATTATATCCATCCTTTTAATGACATGTCACCATACGTGCGTACGTACGACTTACCGTCTCCACGTCGTGGTGTAATTGTTATTCAAAACATTATTATTTGTATGGGTATGATAATGAAGTGTAATTCATATAAATAATAAATATAACATGATAATGATTCTGTATCAATGATACAACATACAATTATATATTATTTTAATATCAAAAGAATGATATTGTCGCTTGTGCGTACGTACAGATTACCATCTCCACGACGCGATGAGATTCATTTCCAAGTCCATCATTCATCAACGATTATAAAAATATATTACTAATAAGTATGTAGTATATGAAATAATAATTATACTGGAGATATATATTTATACATATATATATGTATTTATGTACATATATATATCTGTTTCCGACGCTTTCGTCGGGGCGCGCGCGCATCCGTCCGCGGGGGGAGGGGGACGCGCGACTTTGTTGCCCCGCATTCCCGCTTTCCAAAGGCGGGCGACATTCGTTCCTTGTTCAGGTACGTCTGCTTCTTGATCGAAACAGGATGATGGGATGTCGGTTCTTCCTCCTGTGGATTCCTCCTCATAACTCGTCACCTAGTCCGGGTCTCCCTTATAGATTTAATACGTAGTTCGTGAAACTCTTCCCGGTGTCATGTTTCCATGGACGCCGGTTAATTACACTGCTTCTTTCGGGACATTTCAAAGGGTCCAGTTAGGGCAGCAACCTTCGGTCAGGGGAGTAATCACGTTTGAGTCATCAGTAGCGTGTCTGGATGCTGGGGTACCTGGCATGTCTGTCTGTTATCTTCAATCATAAGGCTTCTCGAGGGCGTGGAAGCTCGAGGCATCCCACATCGAGCGCAGGGAATTACATGTCATAGACACGTATCTGAGGTCTTCCTCAGCTTCCCATGTTCAACACAGGGTATGTTGCAAGATTAACGTCTAGCAGAGACGGTTGAGAATGAAATGGGACCATCGCAGGGGGGCGACAGCGAAGTTGGGCTTGAGCCTTGAAGAGACTTCCTACGTATCCCCGTGGCAGGGAATCAAAGTCCGCGTAGTTCAGGATGGTGCCGGTAAACCGACGTGAAGCTGGACCTTGGTCCGAAGAGAGTTGGGCTTGAACCTCTGGGAGGATTCCTACGTACCATGCCTTGACATGGATCAAAGTCCCCGTAGTTCAAATGATACAGTTTAACGTCATGCGAGACGATAATGAACCCTGACGTGAATAAACGACGGGTGGGCTTGAACCTCGTGGAGGCTTCCTACGTACCATGCCTTGACACGGATCAAAGACCTCGTAGTTCAAGTGGTCACAACGGCTTACCGCTGGACTGGAATGGGACCCGACGTGAATGAGCGACGGGTGGGTGTGTCGGTGAACCGACGTGAAAGTAGACCTTGGTCCACTGTTGGTGGGCTTGAACCTCATAAAGGCGTCCTACGTACCATGCCTTGGCATGGATCAAAGACCTCGTAGTTCAGGTGGGTTTCGCCGGTAAACCGAAGTGAAAGTAGACCTTGGTCCACTATTGGTGGGCTTGAACCTCATAAAGGCGTCCTACGTACCATGCCTTGACATGGATCAAAGACCTCGTAGTTCAGGTGGGTTTGGTTGCAATGGCTTACCACTGGACCAGAATGTAGTTTAACGTCATGCTGGACGGGGGTGAAACCCGACGTGAAAGACGGGTGGGCTTGAACCTCATAGAGGCTTCCTACGTACCATGCCTTGACATGGATCAAAGACCTCGTAGTTCAGATGGTTTCGCCGGTGAACCGACGTGAAAGTAGACCTTGGTCCACTGTTGGTGGGCTTGAACCTCATGGAGGCTTCCTACGTACCATGCCTTGACATGGATCAAAGACCTCGTAGTTCAGGAGAAAGTAGACCTTGGTCCACTGATGGTGGGGCTTGAACCTCGTGGAGGCTTCCTACGTACCATGCCTTGACATGGATCAAAGACCTCGTAGTTCAAAAGGGTTTGTCGGTAAACCGACGTGAAAGCAGACCTTGGTCCACTATTGGTGGGCTTGAACCTCATGGAGGCTTCCTACGTACCATGCCTTGACATGGATCAAAGACCTCGTAGTTCAGGACGGTTTTGTCAGGGTCGGTGCTCACTCTAAGCCCACGTGAGTCATGCTCGGTGTGAGAAACAAGAGGTTGCAAGGACCTGACGATCATGTCGCGAAGGGTGCGTCCGTGAGAAGCGAAGAGGGGCTTACGCGTTGGGCGGCCCATGGTGTTGGGACTTACTCCAGGATGGAGGCCCATGGTGCGACAAAGCGCGGGAAAGATGGACCTTGGTCCGACAATGGGAGGTGCCTCGTTCCCTATCACGTTCCCCACTGACCTTGGTAGTGGGGGAGTACCGAGATGCACGGGTGCAATCATCCGTACCAAAGGTTATGGATTTACGCTCTGAGGCAACCCTTCCCCTGCGAACATACACCACTCTGACAAGGAGGATCTCATTCCATGTGCGGAAGAGTTCCATTCCCGTGGAGACGAGCGGTGTAATGAATGCTCGAGCTGGGGGGGACCCTTCGTGAGGGAGACGAGGTTGGGTCACAGTTTAACGTCATGTGTTGAGGACGTGGTGCTTGGCAGTTTAACGTCCTGCAGCTCGGACGAGGTGGGTTCACTCCACACCCCTAGGGCTTACATAACCGGTACCCTCTGGTCCTTGGGGAAGGGAAGGTACCAGTAAGGCCATGGTAAAGGGGGGTCGAGGGAGGAACCATCGAGGGGTCCACGTTAGCGTGGCTATGCGAAGAAGCAATAGCCGTTAGCGTGCCTATGCGAAGAAGCATTGGGCGAAGCAACGCTACGGGAGGTGTTGTCCATGGGACTTTGAAATCACATCGTGCAAACCTGGAGGGTCGCACGGAAGGAGGAATCGCTAAGCAGGGGAGTATGCTTTGCGAAGTGGGGTGCCTTGGCCTTAGCATGGGGCATAGGTGGGAGTGGGTGGTGCTTCGCGAAGTGGAACAGTGTTCGCGGAGCACTGCCTCGCGAAGAAGGAGTGGTTCGCGAAGCGGGGTCCTGCCAAGCAATGTGCTTTGCGATGCATAGTTATCCTGCCTTGGCATAGGGATTACTAGCGTGGGTTGGGTGTTTCGCGAACCACGAGTGCTCCGCGGCTGCCCGGGTTCCCTTGGGAATCCCCTTCCTTTGTGAACGCCCTTGGGCTTCGCGAAGGGCATCCCTCTCGGAAGAGGGGCTCAGAACGAAACAAATCAGAGTCGTCTCGCGAAGTAGAAATACCTCGCGGAGCTCATGATTCCCGGGGCAAAGCTTGCTTCGTGATTCGGGAGAGGAGAAGCCGAAAGGTCGGATTGTCCGTCCCCCGGGACTCAGGGGGAGTCGAGTATTTATAGGGAAGGGGCGCCGCGATGCAGGGCTCGCGCGCCGCCTTCTGGGATTCGCGGCGGCTCGCGAACGTCAAATGGATTCGCGAAGGATTACCGCCTCCGGAGCTTCGCGGCGGCTCGCGAACGTCAAAAGGATTCGCGGAGGATTACCGCCTCCGGAGCTTCGCGGCGGCTCGCGAACGTCAAACCGGTTCGCGGAGGATTACCGCCTCCGGAGCTTCGCGGGGCCGCTAAGGTCGGGACGCTTCGCGGCGGGGCTCCGCGGACGGGCTCCGCGGCTGTGCTTCGCGGCTGTGCTTCGCGAGGCAGCGCGCCGGCTGTCTTTTTCGTTCCTTCCTTTTGGGCCATATTTTTGGCGCCAACAAATGCCCCCCCTCAGACTTGGAGCCGCGGAGGGCGAAGGGTCGAAGTCTGAGGGACAATCGCCAAAAACTGTCGGTGGTTCGCGATGCGTCATCGCGAAGGGGGACCGCGATGCTCGCCGGGGCCGCGGATCCGGACGCGCCGCGATACTTCACGCGGGTGAGGCGCGCCGCGATGCTCCGGGGTCATCGCCTATAAATAGGGGGTCTGCCCTCTTTTGTCTTCATGTGTCTTGTCTTTTTGTGCGCTCTCGATTTGGCGAAGCTCCGCGTACTCCGCGACAGCACTCCGCGAATCGAGCTTCGCGGCGAACCGCGAGTCTCCGACTCCGCGTCCGCGCCAAGCGAACCTCTGTCTGCCTTGGCCAGACTTCGTGGCTTCGTCTCGCGACCGATCTTCGCGATCCGACTTCGCGGTCGAGCTTCGCGGCCGAGCTTCGCGATCCAGGGGGAAAACTTTTCTAAGGGTCGACATTAAAGATGGCCCATCAAGAAGCTGTGCTGGGAGTGCTCGCAGATGCTGCTCGCCGGGATGAGATGGCCAACCGTCCAGGCTTGGGGGAAATGGTTCGCAGCCATTCAGACCACACTTCTCTGACAGATCTGCTGTCGGAAGGTCAGAAGGATTATCCACAGTGCAAAAAGCTGCCGTTGTACGGCTTCGGGCTGAGGGATGACGTCTTCATCCCTGAGGCGGGAAGGGATGAACCAGCTTGTTGGTTCAGGAGCACACCGTGCCAACACCAATGGTTCAGGGCGGCCGATGGTCACGCGCGGGAGGATTTCACACCCGTCACCGCCGATTGTCTCTACAATCATGTGAACGAAATTGACGGGAGGCCACTGCAACCGGAGATGTCCCCTCCTCTCTACCGCACCATGCTGAAGGCGGCTCTCCAGGATACGAAGAAGGGATGGTCCGATGAGTGGGACCTGCGCCAGGGCGGCAATTTTACCGACGACTGGGCCTGGGCCTACTGGGTAGGCGCCTCATGCGAGGAGTTCGAGGCTGAGCTGAGGAGAGTGGGATTGTACGAGGCGGCATGGGCCTCCCAGTTCCACATTTACCAGCCAAAGCAGCTGATGCCGGAACTGCTGAGTAGATGGTCGTCCAGGACCAACACTTTTCATCTGCATCACGGGGAGGTGGGCATCAGCCTGTGGGATGTCCACCAGGTTTCTGGGGTCCCGATCTTGGGGGCCATGTACGATGAGTTCCTCCCCGTCATCAGTGCGTGGGGGGATGCTGAGCAAATGCCACGGCTGGCGTCAGCGCTGATGGCGCTTGTCCCTGGAGAGGACAAGGAGGCTGTGAGGGACGTCCACTTCAAGAGGTGGTTCAAGTGTTTCCTGAACTTTCCAGAGAATCGAGAGTTCCCTCCAAGGCCTCGAACTTGTCCGAGGGCAGCCCAGCGGGGTAAGGGGCACTCGTATTGGCGGGTTTTGGAGGACAGCCAATGGAAGACTTGGGGTTTCAGCGTCAGCACCGAACAACAGCCAATAGTTAGGCTGGCGGCGTTCATCGCGGCTCTCATATGTGGGTGGATCCTACCAGTGAGAGATACAAGCATGGGGGTACGGCCCAGCTCGTTCATCATGGCATCGATGCTGGCCATGGGGCAGCGGATCAACCTGGGGATCCCGATGCTCGCCAAACTATTCAGAATGTTGCGGCGCATTAGCGAGGGCAAGAAGCCGCCAAGAATATGTGGTCCCTTCCACCTCCTGTATGGGTGGATCGCGGCGCATATCAGGGGGATTTACGAGTATCCAAACCCCATTTCGCCGCCGGGATCAGACTTTCGCCCTTCCATTCTGAACGCAGTTGGGAGCTTCCCATTCAAACTGGTTGTTCTGATGGTGTTGAATAGGGTGTGGAGGACGGACGAGTTCAACTTTCACCCCTTTCCACTGCCGACGGGGAGGCTTACTGATGATGGACGGGGAACGGAAGAGCATCGGGCTTACCTCCTGGCCTTCCGAGGTGGAGTTTTGGTGGCTCGGATAGATTGTGAGCCGATCTGTGAACCGTACACCCCACACCGTTTTGCGAGGCAGTTCCGGTGCCTCCAGCGGCTGACCCCGCAGGTATACTGGGAGGTGCGTCACGAGGAGCACCCGTGTGTGATGAGGCAGCTGTGGCTCATGTTCACACGTGAGGATGGAAAGATGCAGATCACATTGCCTCCACCCACCGCCGCCTTTGTCTTAGTGAAGGAGTACGCCATTAGCTGGGAGGCCGCTTATCCCGGGGAGATGCTGAAGCAGCCAATGACCCGGGTTGGTGACGGTGGGCCTCCTTTACCTCGAGGTCGGGGTCGGAGGGCAGCTAGGGCCGCCCGTGGCAGCGGGGCTGCCGTGGCAGAGAGACCCGCACCGGCCGAGGGTATGGCAGCAGTGGCGGATCCGGTGGTTCCGGGAGAGCAAGGTCATCCGGAGGGGCGGCCACCGAGGGGATTCTGTCGAATATCCGCTCAGGCTCCGGGGAAGCGGCTGCGTCACATTGACATGGCAGAAGATGCTGTATTTCCGGAAGCTTGGGACGTCTGGGACGTCAACCGGCAATTCCTCAGCCCATCTGAGATGTGGGCTCACCTGAATCGCCTCGGGATGAGACTGCCGGGCATAGGCCCAGTCCGGGATGGATTCATGGTGTCTCCGGCGGAGGCGGAGCAATACTTGAACGAGCTGGAGGATTACATCCACTCCAGTGGTGTCCCTCGCCCAATGACAGACCGGGTGAGGGTACTGTTGAATCAGACGGTCCCTCCACAGCCATCAGCTGCCGATCTGAGGGAGCGCTTCCCCTTACCGGAGGAATCAGGGGATTCTTCTCGGGAGGATGAGGCTGGAGGGGGGGACCCGCTGGAGGAGGGCGAGGTCGGAGACCGAAGCTCAGAATCCGACGACTTCGCGGAGGCTCTCGAGGTAACATTTCGAACTTCTCTTCTTACGATCTGTTTTTGAATCCCTACGGACTTCTTACCAATGTTTGGGTCATGCAGGAGGAACTTGTTCGTAGGCCTCGTTCTCGCTCCTCGGCGGGTGATGATGCGGGACCTTCAGAACCCGCGCCTATGGCTGCATCCAGTTCTGCGTCTGGTGGGACCAGGGGGTCTGAGGTGGCTCCTCTGAAATCTCCAGACCTTCCAACAGTATACGGGGGGCCTCGTCTCGGAGTCCCATCAGTACCGGCCCAGGAGCAACGCTCAGAAGTCGATCTTCGTAAGTCTCCTCCACCGGTCTCTTCGTTGCCACACGTGGGCCATGTCGACTAACTTTTATGTCTCTTTCTGTCATACAGTTCTCCGACTGGCGTGGGCTGCTGCGGCGAGGCTGGTTGGGATGTCTGGCGGCGTCCCTCCCAGGGGCATGCCGGTGATGGTGACGATAGTCCCTTCACCTCCTCCAACTGCGGCGCACACCATCACTGGCGGGACCACCAGCAGGGTCATACCTGAAGTCATCGAGGTGGACTCCGAGGAAGAGGATCAACCGGTCAGTCCTAGTCCTGTCGTGCCTGTGCCGGCGTCAGGTGTCGTACCAGACTCAACACCAGATGCGGATCCCGCTGAGGAATTCCTGCAGGCATATCCTGTGTACGAGCCTGCCGACCGCGCGGATTGGGACGAAACAGCCTCTGATGAGGAAGACAGCAGCATAGTCCGCCGCCGGTCGTAGAAGCTGATCACGCGCTTTATCAGGGACACTCCCCAAGCGCAATGGCTGGCCGAAATGGATAGGCTCCGCTCGCGGTTGCGCGAACTGTGTGCCGGGGGAGTGGATGCCCAACGCCCTCACGCGCTCATCCGAGACCTCATGGCTGAGAAGATCCGGGAGCATGATTGTGGGCTGAGCGTGGGATGGCAGCGGAGGAAGGCGACCAGCATCGGGAAGCTCCAGGAGGCTGAAGGCGAGGTCCAACAGATGCAGATCCGGGCCAACGAGCTTTCAGCCACTCTCGATGCGCAGTCTGAGCTGGTCTTACGATTGAAGGCCCAGCTGGCAAAGGCTGAGGAGCATATGGAGCAGACCTCTGGAAGGATGGCTGTCGTCCAGGCCGAGGTGGAAAGGGCCCGGGCCAGGGTTGACGGATTACGCCCCGCCGCTGCTGAAGAAGAGCGGGAGTTAAATCAGCGGCAACAGGCTCTGGACGCCGCAAGTCAACGGGTGGCGGAGCTGCAACGCTCTTTTGACGGAGTCAACCCGTCCATGGGGGAAGTCAACCCCCGAGTATTGTAGCGAACTCGAAAGAAGCTTTTATTAACACTTTTGTGCTCCAACTCTTTCTTTCTCCTTTGTTTTGAGTTCCGTAGTACGCACGATTTCCACTGTTGAATTGCCTTGTTGCATCCCTGCAATGTTTGCGGGACGTTTGACGACAATTCCCTCAAACCAGTCCAGATTCCCGAAAGATGGGGAAGGCTTGATCGGAGGAGGAACTTCCAGGATAGCCGAATTACCGTTTCTCCAACGTGCTCTTATGCACGATCGGGGCAACACCAGGGGCACTGAAACCGGTTCAAACAGGTGAAAATGGGAAGTGTGAATCACGATGCCCAAATTCGGAACACTGTGGGGATGGCGTGACAATAAAGGACAACCGCTAACCGTGGCGGACAAACGGTATCCTTACTGCGTTAGCCTGAAATGGGGACAACAAATGAGGGTCGACCGTTGACCATGTTCGAAACTCGGGACCGTGTCGCAAATGTTGTCGATCAATCTTTCAGGGCGTTGGCCCAGGACAGTTGGTGGACCATAGGTCAAACATCCATACTGTTAGGGGGTCCTTCCAGACATGAAAGAGGGCGAGAGTCCGAATAAGGGACACGCAAAGTGTGGAACATGGAGTGGTGGCTTGTTCAAACATAATTCAACACCTCGGTAGTTCCACCACCGCGGAGGGAGTACGCCAGATGGGCGCATCGACCTGATCACGGATCATTCCTTCTTGGGACAGGGCCTCTCTGGCGAGGGGATCTATCGCTTCCCAATGGGATCTTAGGTCATCCTGAACTTGTTCAGGGTAAAATTGTAGCTACATAGTTCTCCCCGAGGGGTCAGGCCAGAGGGCTAGAAATGGGGAGGAACAGGATTTTGTGATTCCTGGGGCTGAACCCTAGGAGAAATGCCTGGGCGTCTCTACGTATCCCACATGATGATGGGAATCAATCCGCACGTAGTTCTGGAAGCGCAGTTTAACGTCGTACTGGACGAGGAGCAGCCTAACCGTGTTGGTACACATCCGGCCAAAACTACTAAGCCCACGTGAGTCGTGCTCGGTGTGGGAAACAAGTAGTAGTGGTGGGAATTTCCCGATGCAGAGAGGGGCAGGTTGGGGCAAAGGGATGCTCGGTGACTACTGGCCCAATGACACTAACACGATCATTCAGCGCATCTAGATGTGCGAAGAGAAAGAGCCGAGTATGGTGGAGTTCCACTTGAACATGAGGGAGTGGAAATGTGTGAATCATGACGCTCGAGATTCGGATCACGATGGTGACGGCGTGGCGATGGAGGACTACTGCTGACCATATTCGCAACACAGCATCCTATCGCGTTAGCCTGAAATGGGGACAAACAAATGAGGGTCGACCGTTGACCATGTTCGAAACACGGGACCGTGTCACAAATGTTGTCGAATATCCGCAGGGATGTTGGCCCGAAACGATTGTAGGGCCCTTAGGTCCAGCATTCATGGAGAGCCCTTAAGCTTAGTATCCACGTCGTCCGAGGGTCCTTTTGGATGTGGAAGAGGATGAGGATCCAAATAGTGAGCTCACGAAGCTTGGTCATGGGATGAGGGGAATGTCCCTGTGAAAATCCCATGCTTCGGGCTTTTTGTCAAAACACATCTGAATACGTCAACGAAACGTATTAGAGAGAGGGAGCAGATTCCTTTCCCTTGGGGAAATCTTAGTTTATGGTCATAGAATTCGGACCATGGATTGGAAAAAGGGATCAGGGGACGCATGACATCACAACCTGACGTGAATGAGCTCGAGTCGAGGGACCGAACACCAGGGTTAGGCTGGAACCGCGGGGAAGTACCCGGGCGCTCCTATGTATCTCATGAGGATGAGAATCAAGCCATACGTAGTTCTGGAAGGTGGCAGGGTAAGGTACCAGTGCCAGGGGAAAGGGGAAGTGCGGACGTGGCCCTTGCACTAAAGAAGCGGAATTTGATGTATCTTGTTTGTTCATTAAGGTGAATGGTTTTTTTTGTGAAGCGACAGGCCTAGATCAGTAGGTCGTGATGTCGCCACATGAATCAAGCTGTGATGGGCGTTGACAAATGGCATGGCACGTGACCAATACCCAACGTGATGTCCTCTACAGCGAGGTCACCACAATGCGGTGCCGTTTTTCGTCGTGCGTCCAGGACGATAATGTCACAGTTTAAGGTCGTATGATAGGACCAAGCATGCATTTTATCGTCATGCAGCGCAGACGTAGCAGAGACGATGCTAGGCGGGAAATGTGCGCAGTGTTTATAAAACACATTTGACAGAGACTTGATCCCACATCAAATTGTACGCCATCCAGAGGTAAAACAGAGAGAGAGATTGGCTTCCTGAATGGGTTGTACCCGGAGACAGGGCGTCTGGGCGGTCCTACGTGTCCCATGAGGATGGGAATTTGAACGTAGTCCCGAATGGGTCTTAGTTTATGGTCTTAGAGCTCGGACCATGGGAGTCCCAAAGGACGCCAGATTGCAGCTTTGTCCCCGTAGCATGCAAAGGTGCACTGAGGGATAGTGCCAAAAGTGTCGAGATTCCACCTGGACATGATGGGGTGGAAAATGATGTGAATCATGCAACCAACATTCAAGGACTGAAGGGGATGGCGTGACGACAGAGGATTACTGCTGACCATGTTCGCAACATAGCATCCTGTCGCATTAGCCTGAAATGAGGACTAACAAAACGAGCATCGACCGCTGACCATATTCGCAACGCGGGATTTTATCGATTTGTTGTCCGAAACCCTGGAGGGCGTTGGCCCGTATCGGTAGGAGAGCCCTTGGGCATTGTATCCAGGCCGTTCTTGGGGGTCCCTCCGGGTGTGAAAGATGATGGAAGTCCGAATAGAGGGGAACACGAAGCTTGACAAGTGGAAGGAACTTGACCAAGTTGAATCTGACACTCTTGGTCCTAGACCAGAGTACTCTCAACACATGGGTGAACCACTACAGGGAGCTAAGGGACTCAACCTTGAGGGTGATCGAGAGATGGAAGATTCCCAGGGGAAGGGGGGGCATGATGCCCACAACCTTGTATCATACCTACGCACCCCCCGCTAGAGAGGGATGGACCAAGTGGCCTAGGTGACCGGGAAATCAGGAGATCTCCCCGAGATGGGGCTGGACCCGAATCTTAGACATTCAGGTGGTCCTACGTATCCCATTAGGATGGGAATCAAGCCACACGTAGTTCTGAAAGGTGCCTTTTAATGTCATGCAGGACAGGGGATAGGAGGACTGAACCTCAGAATGGGGGCGTGCGTGGTGCAGCTATTGCGTACCCGACGTGAATGAGGACGTAATCCTACACTGCGCCACGCAGTCCTGTGATCAGGGTCCTGAAGGCAGGATTAGAGAGGTAAATTCGCTGAACTCAAGTCGGGTCCAAAGACAAGGGGTCTTGAACGTAGTTCTAGATGAGAGTCTTAGTTTATGGTCTTAGAGCTCGGACCGTGGGTGGTGACAACTCCCGAGTAAGCACAGAGGTCAACCCAATCCCTAAGCCCACGTGAGATAAACTCGGTGCGGGGAACAAGGGGGGAATCCTCATTGTAATACTTGGGGCATCCATTAAAGGGGAGTCAGCAGAAAGTTCCGAAGGACACCTTTGATGTAGCTTGTTCCTCAAATGCGCAGACGTGCACGGAGGAAAAGTACCAAGAATCCCGAGACTCTACTTGGACACGATGAAGTGACGAATGGTGTGAATTGTGTACCCGGCATTTGGGCTTAACGGGTTGGCGTGGCGACAGAGGAAAACTGTTATCCATGAAGGAAACACAGCGTCTGTATCGCGTTAGCCTGAGGTGGGAACAACAAACGAGCATCGACCGCTGACCATATTCGCAACGCGGGATTTTATCGATTTGTCGTCCGAAACCCTAGGGGGCGTTGGCCCGTATCGGTAGGATAGCTCTTGGGCTTTGTATCCAGGCCGTTCTTGGGAGTCCCTCCGGGTGTGAAAGATGGTGAAAGCGCTGATGCGGGGATACGCAAAGCCTGGAAAGCGGGTGCGGACGTATCCGAGTAAAGCTTGGCATTCCAGGTAATGAACCAGAGTACTCTTAAGCACATTGGAGAACCGCCGAAAAAGAGGGATCGACGAAACAAATCAGCAGGGGGTGGGAGCATGGCGTGGTCATCACGAGACCGTCGTGAATGAGGACATAATCCCACACCGCACCATATGATCCCCTCATGGAGGAAGGATAGGCCAGGGGGCCAAGATGGGATGAGGATTCCCGAGGAATGGGGCTGGACCCGGATCTTGGACATCCAGGTGGTCCTACGTATCCCATCAGGATGGGAATCAAGCCACACGTAGTTCTTGAAATGTAGTTTAACGTCATACCGGACGAGGAGGGGAATAACATATCCCTAAGCAAGGTGTACAGTATGGAGAAAAACCGACGTGAGGACATATCCCTACGCCATGCCGTACAATCCTATAAGATAGGTCCTGGGCCGCGGCCTGGAAAGTCCGAGGGGCCTGGGGCTGAGCCTCGGAAGTGGAGTCGTACGACATGGTACATGATCCCGACGTGAATGAGGACGTAGTCCTACACCACACCGTACGCTCCGGGTGAGGAATCCTGGGCTGTGGGCCCGATCACTAGCACCACCTGGGGAAGTTTGTCACCTCAGGATGGGGCAGAATGAATCACTGTTGACCATATTCGAAACACAGCGTTCCTATGGTGACCCGCATGGGGGCAACAAATGAGCGTCGACCGCTGACCAAATTCGCAACGCGGGACTTGTTTTGATTTGTTTCTTGAAAAACCCTCGGGGGCGTTGGCCCGTATCGGTAGGAGAGCCCTTGGGCTTTGTATCCAGGCCGTTCTTGGGGGCCCCTCCGGGTGTGAATCCATCCACGAAAGGGGCCAACACCTCCAGGGGGGAATGTGCAGCCGGGTCGAGGCTTGCTCGACGTGGGTCGGGGCAAAAGTGTGCACCCTGCCGTGTCTTGACCCGAGGGGAAGATTTTGGCTTTTGGGCTGGGCCAACGGACGAAATGTCCGGGCGTTCCTACGTATCTCATAAGGATGAGAATCAAGCCATACGTAGTTCTTGAAGGCCATGCAGTTTAGCGTCATGCGGTGAGGACGTGGGAGGGTAGAAGAACGGGAGTGGGCGCATGGTGCGACCTTTACAATCTTTGCGTGAGTGGGGTTGCATGAGCGGGGCCAAGAAGGCCGACGCCCTGCTACACAAAGATCCTCCAAGGAGACCATTCCCAGGGGGAATAGTGGAAGAGAGAAGCTTGGGGCTGGGCTCGAGACAAGGCGTCCGAGCGTTCCTACGTATCCCATGAAGATGGGAATAAAGTCATACGTAGTTCTTGGCATGCAGTTTAACGTCATGCGGGACGAGGGGCATCTCGTTCGGGGATGTGTGCAGCATGGTACATGATCCCAACGTGAGAACGTAGTCCTACACTGTACCGTACGATCCCGTAAGAGGGTAAGTCGGAGAGAAACGAGGGGGGCCTGGGGCCAGACCTCGGTGGAGACGGGGCCAGGGGCCCAAAGAGGCCGAGGGGCCTGAGGCTGAGCCTCGGTCAGGAAGAACTGACTGACTTGCAGTTTAACGTCTTGCAGTGAGGACGGAGATACAGTTTAAGGTCATGCGGGACCAAGTCGCAGTTTAGGGTCGTGCAGGACCAATGCAGTTTAATGTCGTGCAGGACCCTCTCGCAGTTTAGGGTCATGCAGGACCCTCTCGTAGTTTAGGGTCATGCAGGACCACTTTTGCCCTAGGCAAAGTATCGCTTGAGGAATCTGGCATTGGTGGGAGGGGTTACACGCTCTCCATCTGTGGTCACCAAGGAATATGCTCCATTGGGGTAAACCTTATGGATGATATAAGGCCCTTCCCATTTGGGTTCTAACTTGGGCGGTTTCCTTCCGGGAATCATTGGCGCTCGCAGGGCCAGCACCAGGTCACCCTGTAGAAAAGAGCGGAGACGAACCTTCTTGTCAAAAGCTCTTGCCATCTTGTCCTGATGCCTTTCCAGATTGTGCAGGGCACGAAGCCGGTTCTCGTCCAGTGCCTCTAACTCGGCTAGACGGATCTCGGCTACCTCATCTGATGTCTGGTGATCATAAACTGCCGTGCGTAGCGATGGCAGCTGGATCTCAATGGGTAGGACGGCCTCAGCTCCATACACCAGGGAATATGGGTTCACCTGGGTAGAGTTGCGAGTCGTCGTCCGGTAAGCCCAAAGGGCGTTGGGGAGCTTGTCCGGCCAACTCTTCTTGTTCTGACCAACCATCTTCTGCAGAATGTTAGAGAGGGTCTTGTTGAATGCCTCGATCAATCCATTCGCCTGTGCGTGGTAGCGGGAGGTATGGTTTGACCGGATGTCGTACTTAGCGTACAATTTCTTCAATTCAGCTGCTCGGAAGTTGGTACCGTTGTCAGTGAGGACGGCATGAGGGACCCCAAACCGGTGGATGATGTTGGAGCTCACAAAGTCAACGACGGAACGGGCCTTGACCTCTTTGAGCAGAACTGCTTCTGCCCACTTGGAGAAGAAATCTGTAGCAGTCAGGATGAACCTACACTGGAGGGCTGTTGCCGGAGGATATGGTCCCACTACATCGAGCCCCCATACCGCAAATGGCCAAGAGTACTTGGTGGGGTGGAGGGGTTCTGGCGGCCGATGCAAGAAGTTGGCGTGCACTTGGCACGCGTGGAATCTCTTGGCGTATCCAATACAATCGTGGATCATGGAGGGCCAGAAGTACCCTAGCCTCCGGATTTGATGGGACAGCTTCGGCCCAGCTTGATGGGCGCCACAGGAACCGGCGTGAACCTCTTGCATAACTTGAGGTATCTCTACTCCATGGATGCAACGGAGGAGGACACCATCAAAACTCCGTTTATAGAGGGTCTGCTCAAGACTGGGGCCGCCCTGGAGGGTAAATTGAGGTGTGCGGCGTCGGATTCGCTCGCGCTCGGCCCGGTTGTCCGGGAGCTGGCCATTTTGGAGATAATCGACAAAAGGTGCTCTCCAATCGGGGGTCGTTTCAACCACTGCGTCTGACGAACCCGGGACTCCCGATACGGAGGGTCCGGTGGTGAGATGACTTACCCGTAGGCTATCACGGTCCTCTTGGGTGACGGGAGCAATGACTCTACGGTGGGCCACGTGTATGACCAAATCATCTTGCTCGGGTTCTGCGAGCGATGCGGCTAAGCCAGCTAGGGCGTCCGCTTGGCCGTTCTGCGACCGCGGGACATGGGTAACCTCTGGCCGAGAAGAGAACTGGGCCATTAGGAGGAGGGTGTACTCCAGCAACGGTGCAAGCTCTGGCTTCCTGACGACGTATTCGCCATTAACCTGTTTGATTACCATCTCAGAATCTCCCTTCACATGTAGATGGGGTACATGGATCTCAAGGGCCAACTCGAGGCCGGTGATGAGAGCTTGGTACTCTGCCTCGTTGTTCGTACAACCTTCTGACAACAGGAAGGAGTACGGCAGGACGGCTTGCGCCGGGGTAATGAAAACAATACCCAGACCAACTCTGTTGAGCTTGGGGTCGTTGAGCCTTCTACCAGTGGGGCTCCGGGAGGCGCCGTCGAAATGCATTTGCCAACACGGGACAGCATGATCGACCGAGAGGATCGTCTCGTCGGGGAAATCCAGGTCCAGGGATTGATCCGCGGAGGTTGGATGGGCAGCTAAAAAGTCTGCCAATGCCTGTCCCTTAACGGCCTTCTGAGGCACAAACCTGATGTCAAACTGCTGGAGAATCACCGCCCACCGCGCTAGCCGGCCAGTCAGCATGGGGCGGTTCAGGATGTACTTCAGCGGATCCACCCGAGAGATCAATTGCACCTCGTGGTGTTGCAGGTAGTGTCGCAACTTCTGCACGGCGAAGATGAGCGCAAGGAAGCTCTTTTCGATAAGGGAATATCTGACCTCCGTATCGAGAAGCATGCGACTGAGATAGTAGAGACTGTTCTCAGTGCCCTCGTTATTCTTCTGGGCGAGCAGCGCGCCGAGGGATCTCTCCAGGGCGGTCACATAAAGGACCAGCGGCTTTCCAGAGACGGGTGGCATCAAGACCGGAGGTTGGAGCAGATACTGCTTGATTTCCTCGAAGGCGATCCGACACTCCTCATCCCATTCGTAGGCAGCGCCTTTCTTCATGAGCCGAGAAAAGGGCTTACACTTGCCGGCCAGGTTCGCAATGAATCGGCATATATAGGCTAAGTGGCCTTGCAGGCCTCGAAGCTCCCGAATGTTGCTCGGGGGAGGCATTTGGCTGATGGCCTTGATCTTCTCCGGGTCGATCTCGATACCTCGGTATCTGACAACAAAGCCCAGAAACTTCCCGGAGGTGACTCCGAAGGCACACTTCAGTGGGTTCATCTTCAGGTGACGGGAACGGAGGAAACCGAACACTTTCTCAAGGTCTTTGAGATGGTCCTGGCGCTGATATAATTTGACTACAAGGTCATCCACGTAGCACTCCACCAATGTCCCGAGGATCGGTTTGAATATGCGATGCATTGCCCTCTGATAAGTGGCACCTGCATTTTTCAAACTGAATGGAATTACCCGGTAGCAAAAGGTACCCTGGGGAGCCCTGAAGGCAGTGGACTCCTCATCTTCGGGGGCCATCCGGATCTGGTTATACCCGGAATACCCATCCATGAAAGAGAGGGCTTGGAACCCGGCTGTGGCGTCAATCAGCAGCTCCGTCACCGGGAGTGGGAAGTCATCCTTTGGGCAGTGGCGATTGAGATCGCGGAAGTCGATGCAGACTCTGATCTGCCCATTCTTCTTCCTGACTGGCACAATGTTGGCGAGCCATTTGGGGTACTGGACCTCTTTGACGAAGTTGGCCTTGATTAGCTTATCAACTTCGGCCTCAACCATAGCGCCATGGGAAGGGTGCATTTTCCTGGGAGGCTGCTTAAACCCACGATGTTTTACTGGGAGGCACAGACGGTGGACGACCACTTGGGGATCCAGCCCTGGCATCTCATCGTAACTCCAGGAAAACACATCGCGGTGCTGTTTGAGGAAGTCTACATACTGATGCCGCTCCTCGAGGGACATGGCCGCACTGATTAATGTGGGTCTTGGTTCTGCCTCGCTACCAAGGTTCACCTGTACCAGCTCATCGACCGTGGTAGAGACGCCTTCTTCAAAGACTGGGGGAGCATCCTCCAAGTCTTCCTCCCCAGCCGTGGGGGGATTTCCCGTGACGGAAGGTACTTCTGGGCTCTCAAAACCCGAGGGGCAGCTGGTGCCGGCTTGGGCAGCAGCGGTCATCACATCAGGAGACTCACTCGTCGTGGAGACCATAGCAATGAATGCATTTGACCCTATCCCATCTGGCCTTCGGCCTAAGGGGCCACGCTTGATGATATCAAATCAGTGGTGACGTGTCGGCCAGAGTCGGTTGATTCCAGCCCGGCGAAATAGACACGTATGGCGCACCGCCGTTTTCATGAGCTTGACATCCCGGTACCGTACAGGGGTAGGAGATTCCGGGATGACCCGATCCTGATTGATGTAGGAGTACGAGGTGATTTTCCGCCGTCTCTTGGACGCGGGAACATGCCTTCCTTGCGTACCCGAAACAACGAAACATTGTCCCATGTCGGGGGTCGTGGCCTCCAACCGGTGGATCGGGAGGATGTAGGCGTCGTCCATGCTCGCCCAGGGATCACTTGTGATTGGGGCGGGCTCATCCTCGCTGACCAGGATCTGCTTGTCCTTACTTTTGTAATAACCCGCATCCAGATAGCGGGCCTCACAAGAAGCGAAAGGGGACGCGTCTCCTTGGAGCACGCCTACTCGACCGTTGAGCGAGTACTTAAGGCACTGGTGATACGACGAGGGAACCGCTGCATGCAGATGGAGCCATGGCCTGCCCATCAATGCGTTGTAGGCGGTGTCCTGAGAAACAACCATGAACTTGGTGCTGGCAATTAAGCCACCGAACTAGGTCCTCATACGGATCTTGCCGACCGGGGTTTGCTCTGTCCTGTCGTACCCCTGAATCCTGAGGTCAGAGGGAGTCAAATCACCTTCGGACAAACCCAGCTTTCGCAGCGTCCGGGTCGGAATTAGATTGATTCCAGAACCCGTGTCAACGAGGCAGCGACGGACTTCCACACCGTTAAAGTGGCCAGTGATATACAGTGGGTGAATGTGCCCCTGTATAGGAGGGTCTTCATCTTCACCAGAGAACGAGATAACTGCCTGACATTCGGCGTTTTCAATCGTCTCGGTATGGAAGGCCTCCGCGGCTGCCACTTCCGTCTCGAACTGGAGGGGGCTTCTTAGGGCCTCGGAAAGTGCCTCGCGCATCTCGGATGACAAGCGCAGGGCCTCAAGGATGGAAAGCCTCGCCGGAATGCCGGCTAGGTGCTTTAGGACATCATACTTGCGTGCCAAACGCGAACCTCTGCTTACAGGGGGTTTTCGGCATTTGGAGGCATAGCGGGTCCTGCCGGTTGAACTGGCGGTCGGCTAGCACTGGGTACATCCTGCTGCCTGCTAGTAGAAGCTTGGAGAGTAGTCGCCGGGCTAAGATCGAACAGCGGGGGCTGCCCCGTCGCCGGGTGAGACTGGCTGTGATACGAACGAGGCGGCTCTCCCTGATCCAGCAACACGAACGGCGGTGGAGGTAGAGCCAAGGGTGCTGGATGGGTCTGCGCGTGCTGAGATCTGCGCTGAGCCTGCTGCCTGGTCTCGGTAGCGTGCACGGCTTGGTCACAAGTGCCTGCTGACATACCTCGGTGACCGGCGCGATTGCGATTCCGCTGACGTTGACGTCGGCTGGGAACGTTGGGGCGGTCTGCCTGGGGTTCCCCCTCGTCGGGGGTCATATAGGGCTTTACCAGCTCCACGGTGTTAACCGAAGCGTACCCTTGACTGTCACTCGAAGAGTCATCCACCGCTGGGCGGATTCTGGGGGGAATGCCCATTTCGGGAGGCATAAAGTCGCCAAGAGTGCGGGATGACGACGGCACTGGCGGTGCACGTTGCTTCTTCTTGCGTCGCCGCTGCTTGCCTTTTTGGGCAGAGGTCGACTGTGAAGACGATGTTGAGGCGCCAACTACTTATTCTGAAGGTTCCGACTGCTTCAAGCGTGCCCGGATGATACCCTGGGCACGTACGACAGTTTTTCAAGCCATCCAGTTGTCGTATTTCTGGGACCCGCGGCTAGGGACCTGCTGCCACTCACCCTCGCTGTCACTGCCGATTTCTGATCCCGCAAAGACCCCTGCCACCTGCGCTGGCGCTGGGCCCAACTTGACTATGTTGTTGTTGACCTGGTCCTGAAGCCAGTCTTTAAACACATAGCATTGCTTGAGGGTGTGCCCCAGGATCCGATGATAAGGGCAGTAGTTGGGGTGATCAGTGAGATGCGCCTCTGCCGGCCTCCTGCACTCAGGCAGACGCACGATCCCTTTCTCTAGAGCACTTCGGAAGTAACCAGGGACCTGATTTTCGTTAAACGAATAGGTATGGTACTTTCTTTCCGGGTAAGGAGCCCTGGGGGGGCTGATCCTGTCGAGGGACCGGAGGGGCCTGCCGAGGGGGCGGCGCCTGGTTGTCTCGCCTAGGTGGCGGTGGCGCGTTGCGCGGGGGAACATGTCGGTTCTGAGGCGGTCGCTGCTGGGCAGGAGCCTGTGCTTGAGGTGGAGGACCTCTGCGGGGTTGCGGGGGTGGTGCCGCCGGTAATAATTCCAGCTGCCTCGGGGCTTCTATTTGAGCCACTACGGCGGGTTCAGCCCTGGCGGCCCTCCTGGCTGGGATCATAGGGGGCAGCAAACGTGCCTGACTAGCCTGTTGCAGGGCCTCCTCGAGGCGCTGGGCCTTATCCGAGAAGTCTCTGAACCCCCCAGGGTAGTTCTGGGTAATCAAGGAGGGTACCATCTTTGTCTTTACGTTCCCCACACACATCGTCAGTAATTGCTCCTGAGTCAGCGGCATATCGAGAGAATACGTAAGTCCTTTCCACCGGGCGATGAAGTCTGCAACCCGCTCATCAGGCCTCTGTTTGCACTTAAAGAGGTCCGCGATGCTGGTCTTCCGCGTGGTGGAGCTGAACTGGTACAAGAACTGTCGGCGAAGATCCTCCCAACCGGTCACTGATCCGATGGGGAGCTGGCTGTACCAGACGAATGCCGGACCTTCCAACGTCTGTACAAAACATCGGAGCTTAGCGGCTTCTTGCTGAGCCGGGGTCCCCAGCATGGGGCCACACCTGGAAGAGAAATGAGCCAAGTGCTGGGGTGGGTCCCCTGTCCCGTTAAAAGGCGAGAAAGTGGGGTTCCCAAAACCCGGAGGCGCGGGCATATCATCCACCCACGCGGGATAAGGCTTGCCATCCGGTGGGACCGCCACCTGCCGTGTCTCCAACGCCTTGAGGCGGGCTGTGAGTGCCGTAATAAGGTCCTCCGGGTGGGGGTCCCTGTCTTGACGGGGGTCCCTAACCACAAGCGCATTGCCAGGTTCTTCAACACGGTAGACGGCTTCTGCTGCTCGCGGGTTGACTGGTTGGACGACCTGTTGGGCGACTGGGGGAACCCGGGTTGGGTTCTTCAGATTGCCCCGTCGCTCAGGGGGGTTTGGCGAGACGTATCGCGCCCTCTTGCCGTACGTTCCGGCTTCCGCCCTGTCCGCGGCAGTAGCATGATCAGGGTTTCCCGGAGGCATCTCACCGGGGGGAAATTGTTCCTGCCCCTGCTGCCCCGGCCTGGGATTACCATAGTCGGGTCGTCGCTCTACGGCGCGTTCAGCCAAGAGTTCGTCGACCAGCCTCTTCTGCTCAGCAAGATGCTGGCGCAACGTGGCCTTCTCAGGGTCTTCGTCCGTTTTCTGCACAGAGGCGGACGGGTCGGAGTGCTTGACTATCCCGACATGCTCTTTACCCTTGCCAGTGCTTCGACCGAGTGCCAGTGACTCGGTGGGTACGGGGAGGCCTAGCAGGTTCCTTTGCTGACGGGTGACTCTCCCTGATGGGTCGAGTAGTGGCGGTACGCCCTCGGATGGTAAGTCCCCATCAAGGAACTCAAGCTCATCTTCCTTATCCACAACGTCGGCCATGTGGACTGTGACCCCTCTTGAGGGCATATCCTCAATGTCGCATAGCGAATCGGGCTGTCGTCGGATAGGGTCGAAGAGGAGAGCGGCATAGCGTCCCCAACCACGGACTTGCACATGGGGGGTGGCTTCCCTGACGATCTTGCGGAGTGCCTTGAAACTCTGGATGCATTTTCGTTGGAGGGCACTCTGGTGACCGGGCGACTCGGGGTGCTGGGCCGCAAGGAGCGCCGCTGCATCAATTAGGCGGCACTGTTTGCCAATCTCCTCGAAGTTCTCTCGACTCCTGGGGTACACTACCCGTTCCCAACGGAGGCGGAAGTGCGTCGCCCATAGGGTCCGACAAAAGCATCCCACTTCTTCAGGGGTAAGCGACTCAGGTACGCGAAAATTCAGCGCCGCCGTGGGCCAGAACTTCTCTGGGAAGTAGTCCGCTGCAAGAATACTCCAGAAGCTCCTGGGTTCGTCCTCGGGGTTCGGCCCTACATTTCCCCACTCATCAACCGGGGGTGGCTGAGGGACCGGTAGCAGTACCGAGACGGACCTCTGGGATAGCAAACTCGGCGGTGGAGAATACGGCAAGCGAGCAGACTGGCCACCGTACTCTGGGCCCTCCTCTGAAGAGCGAGGTGACCTGACCACAATGTCACGATAGGACGGGCTAACAGCCACTGCTTCGGGTACGGGAATTGCCGTTACCGGTGTCCGGTCATGTCGTGGCTCTACCACCGTTGACCCCCAAAACAGCTCCTCGTGACCCCGAGTAGAGGTAGAGGGCGCTTCGGGTGACGGTGGCGGTGACTGCGCGGTCGAAACCTGCGGAATTCCCAGGATTTCTTCCTCCTGGATGTACCTGCGGAGAGAGACGGGAATCCGGTGGACCTCAAATTCCGGGAGAACGAGGCTGACGCGTCTGGTTCCTACCCCAGTACTTGATACGGAGGAGCTGGGAGAAGGTTCCATCGCTGAATCGCATTCCGCTTCCGAATCGGAGAAGTGGGCGGGTTTGATCCCCCCCTGGGCCTTCCCAGGATTCTTCTTGTGGTGGCGACGACCCACTCTTCTGCCCCTGGGTGGCTCTTCGGGACAGGGTTGACCCCTATCAGGCAGCCCTGGGGCGGCACTAACGCCGTGGCGGAGAGGGCCCCCACTTGAGACAGCCGGGGTGCCGGGGGCACCATGGCAAATATCAACGGGTACATGGGGAGGACCTCCATGAACAGTACCCACGTGGGCGGGGCCTCTATTGGAACCGGCAGGAGCATGGGGAAGGCCTCCATGGTCGATGCGAGTGGAGCGAGGTTGACCTTCACTCCTTGAGTTGCTGGGGCGAGAAGGATCTTCGCCAGTCGCAGAGAGGACGTAGGGGGGGCCCCCACGTCGAAGGACCGGATGGACGGTGCCCTCAGAAGAATGGACTTCATACCTTGTACAGCGAGCGCGGGAAGTGTTTCCGCGCTGAGCATCACTGCCCCGGGGCAGGTCTTCCTGCAGGATGGGGGCAGCACGAGGCATGCCTCCACGACGAACCTTGGAGCGGGGAAGGCCCACGCTCTGTGGAGTAGTGGTACGGGGAGGACCTCCGTACGGGGTGGCATCACCGCGGGTTAGCTCGCGACGATCATCACTGGGGCCTGCAACTCGGAGAGTCAACCAGGCCTGCCCATGGGGCGGCTGGGGTCTCAATCTTGGTTGGGCGAAGGGGTGCCCCTGCTCAATGTAGGCGGGGGCTTCATAATGTACGTCGGCGGTGGCTCGGGCCACTATAGCTGTCGATGTGGACGCGGCTAGGCGAGCGTCCTCAGCCCGGGCCCGGCGCTGACGTCGGGTCAGGCGGGCCGGTGCAGGTGGTGCAGGGATATAGTCTGCCTGTTCTTCCTGCGGGGCCGGACGGCGGCGCTGACGTGGCCGGACGGGAGCTCTCGCCTGGGGGTCCTGGGTCGGGGCCCTGAGCGGGCTGAGCCGGACCGCGCCCGCCTCTTCGGCGTAAGGCGAAGAGTCGTCAAGGCGTTCTGGGGATAGGCTCCCGAAACGGTTGAATGTCGAGGTGGGGAGCGGGGGCTCCCTGCGCGGCCTGTTAGGGCGGCGTTGACGGCGGGGCCTGGAAGCCTCCAGGTCCAAACGGGCCATATCCCTGGTCGGGATGACCCCTTGTTCCTCATACCTGCGCACGAGGCTGTTGATCACCCTTCGTTGGATGACCTCTGATGGGGAAAGGGGACGTGGACGTCCCGCATCCCGTGACGTGGCAGCCGTCGTGGCGGTAGTGGTGTTGCCCCTGCCCCTGCGCGGGCGAGGAGCGGATGGTGACCGCATCTCTGAAATAGCAACCTGGTTCCTGGCAAACGAAGGGATCAACTCATCAGTACTGAGAGGAAAATGATTGACAGCCAGTGCCCCAGCGTTCTTCCATCCTCCATGTCTGTGAGAAGGATCCACGCCAACACGCTGCGGAGCGGAGTGCCCCACGTTCTACTACCCCGACTTCTGGTGAGTTCCACGACAGGCCCGCCATTTACTTGGAGGGACCAGGAAACGGATATCTGAATCCGGTGACACGTCAATCTACTGGTGTCTCGAACGCTACTAATCTCCATGCTTAGGAGAAGAATTTCACGTCGGGTTCACCATTTCTGTTTCCGACGCTTTCGCCGGGGCGTGTGCGCATCCGTCCGCAGGGGGAGGGGGACGCGCGGCTTTGTTGCCCCGCATTCCCGCTTTCCAAAGGCGGGCGGCATTCGTTCCTTGTTCAGGTACGTCTGCTCCTTGATCGAAACGGGGTGATGGGATGTCGGTTCTTCCTCCTGTGGATTCCTCCTCAGAACTCGTCACCTAGTCCGGGTCTCCCTTATAGATTTAATACGTAGTTCGTGAAACTCTTCCCGGTGTCATGTTTCCATGGACGCCGGTTAATTACACTGCTTCTGTCGGGACATTCCAAAGGGTCCAGTCAGGGCAGCAACCTTCGGTCAGGGGAGTAATCACGTTTGAGGCATCAGTAGCGTGTCTGGATGCTGGGGTACCTGGCATGTCTGTCTGTTATCCTCAATCATAAGGCTTCTCGAGGGCGTGGAAGCCCGAGGCATCCCACATCGAGCGCAGGGAATTACATGTCATAGACACGTATCTGAGGTTTTCCTCAGCTTCCCATGTTCAACATAGGGTATGTTGCAAGATTAACGTCTAGCAGAGACGGTTGAGAATGAAATGGGACCATCGCAGGGGGGGCGACAGCGAAGTTGGGCTTGAGCCTTGAAGAGACTTCCTACGTATCCCCGTGGCAGGGAATCAAAGTCCGCGTAGTTCAGGATGGTGCCGGTAAACCGACGTGAAGCTGGACCTTGGTCCGAAGAGAGTTGGGCTTGAACCTCTGGGAGGATTCCTACGTACCATGCCTTGACATGGATCAAAGTCCCCGTAGTTCAAATGATACAGTTTAACGTCATGCGAGACAATAATGAACCCTGACGTGAATAAACGACGGGTGGGCTTGAACCTCGTGGAGGCTTCCTACGTACCATGCCTTGACACGGATCAAAGACCTCGTAGTTCAAGTGGTCACAACGGCTTACCGCTGGACTGGAATGGGACCCGACGTGAATGAGCGACAGGTGGGTGTGTCGGTGAACCGACGTGAAAGTAGACCTTGGTCCACTGTTGGTGGGCTTGAACCTCATAAAGGCGTCCTACGTACCATGCCTTGGCATGGATCAAAGACCTCGTAGTTCAGGTGGGTTTCACCGGTAAACCGACGTGAAAGTAGACCTTGGTCCACTATTGGTGGGCTTGAACCTCATAAAGGCGTCCTACGTACCATGCCTTGACATGGATCAAAGACCTCGTAGTTCAGGTGGGTTTGGTTGCAATGGCTTACCAATGGACCAGAATGTAGTTTAACATCATGCTGGACAGGGGTGAAACCTGACGTGAAAGACGGGTGGGATTGAACCTCATAGAGGCTTCCTACGTACCATGCCTTGACATGGATCAAAGACCTCGTAGTTCAGATGGTTTCGCCGGTGAACTGACGTGAAAGTAGACCTTGGTCCACTGTTGGTGGGCTTGAACCTCATGGAGGCTCCCTACGTACCATGCCTTGACATGGATTAAAGACCTCGTAGTTCAGGAGAAAGTAGACCTTGGTCCACTGATGGTGGGGCTTGAACCTCGTGGAGGCTTCCTACGTACCATGCCTTGACATGGATCAAAGACCTCGTAGTTCAAAAGGGTTTGTCGGTAAACCGACGTGAAAGCAGACCTTGGTCCACTATTGGTGGGCTTGAACCTCATGGAGGCTTCCTACGTACCATGCCTTGACATGGATCAAAGACCTCGTAGTTCAGGACGGTTTTGTCAGGGTCGGTGCTCACTCTAAGCCCACGTGAGTCATGCTCGGTGTGAGAAACAAGAGGTTGCAAGGACCTGACGATCATGTCGCGAAGGGTGCGTCCGTGAGAAGCGAAGAGGGGCTTACGCGTTGGGCGTACCATGGTGTTGGGACTTACTCCAGGATGGAGGCCCATGGTGCGACAAAGCGCGGGAAAGATGGACCTTGGTCCGACAATGGGAGGTGCCTCGTTCCCTATCACGTTCCCCACTGACCTTGGTAGTGGGGGAGTACCGAGATGCACGGGTGCAATCATCCGTACCAAAGGTTAGGGATTTACGCTCTGAGGCGACCCTTCCCCTGCGAACATACACCACTCCGACAAGGAGGATCTCATTCCATGTGCGGAAGAGTTCCATTCCCGTGGAGACGAGCGGTGTAATGAATGCTCGAGCTGGGGGGGACCCTTCGTGAGGGAGACGAGGTTGGGTCACAGTTTAACGTCATGTGTTGAGGATGTGGTGCTTGGCAGTTTAACGTCCTGCAGCTCGGACGAGGTGGGTTCACTCCACACCCCTAGGGCTTACATAACCAGTACCCTCTGGTCCTTGGGGAAGGGAAGGTACCAGTAAGGCCATGGTAAAGGGGGGTCGAGGGAGGAACCATCGAGGGGTCCACGTTAGCGTGGCTATGCGAAGAAGCAATAGCCGTTAGCGTGCCTATGCGAAGAAGCATTGGGCGAAGCAACGCTACGGGAGGTGTTGTCCATGGGACTTTGAAATCACATCGTGCAAACCTGGAGGGTCGCACGGAAGGAGGAATCGCTAAGCAGGGGAGTATGCTTTGCGAAGTGGGGTGCCTTGGCCTTAGCATGGGGCATAGGTGGGAGTGGGTGGTGCTTCGCGAAGTGGAACAGTGTTCGCGGAGCACTGCCTCGCGAAGAAGGAGTGGTTCGCGAAGCGGGGTCCTGCCAAGCAATGTGCTTCGCGATGCATAGTTATCCTGCCTTGGCATAGGGATTACTAGCGTGGGTTGGGTGTTTCGTGAAGCACGAGTGCTCCGCGGCTGCCCGGGTTCCCTTGGGAATCCCCTTCCTTTGCGAACGCCCTTGGGCTTCGCGAAGGGCATCCCTCTCGGAAGAGGGGCTCAGAACGAAACAAATCAGAGTCGTCTCGCGAAGTAGAAATACCTCGCGGAGCTCATGATTCCCGGGGAAAAGCTTGCTTCGCGATTCGGGAGAGGAGAAGCCGAAAGGTCGGATTGTCCGTCCCCCGGGACTCAGGGGGAGTCGAGTATTTATAGGGAAGGGGCGCCGCGATGCAGGGCTCGCGCGCCGCCTTCTGGGCTTCGCGGCGGCTCGCGAACGTCAAATGGATTCGCGGAGGATTACCGCCTCCGGAGCTTCGCGGCGGCTCGCGAACGTCAAAAGGATTCGCGGAGGATTACCACCTCCGGAGCTTCGCGGCGGCTCGCGAACGTCAAACCGGTTCGCGGAGGATTACCGCCTCCGGAGCTTCGCGGGGCCGCTAAGGTCGGGACGCTTCGCGGCGGGGCTCCGCGGACGGGCTCCGCGGCTGTGCTTCGCGGCTGTGCTTCGCGAGGCAGCGCGCCGGCTGTCTTTTTCGTTCCTTCCTTTCGGGCCATATTTTTGGCGCCAACAATATCTTATTCACTTAGTTCCGTTCAATACGATATGAAAACAGAAACAGCGTTTATGCATACGTACGGACTACCGTCTCCATAAATGGTGTTTTACATTTCATATATATGTCTATTATACATATTTATATTCTAAATATAAATGATATATAAATAATTTTTTATATTCTGGAAGTATTTAAATCATTATCTAAGTGATACAATCAAGAGTAACAAGTTAAAACACGTACGATAAAGAAAGTGATTATTACCCGAAATATTAATATAACATGGAAATTATTATTAAATGGGTAGTATAAAGTCATAAATGAATAATGTATGATATCATAAATATTAATATGGTTCTGTTATAATTTAATAACATACTATAGTCTTCATACAAGAGGTTAAACGAACACTAGACTAAAGGAAAGTGCAAGGTAAGGGGTTTTCATCTCACTCTTTATTCCCGTGAGATTCATGCTATATTGCAACTATTACCTTTTTTGTGGTGTATGTACTTCCCATAATTGTATTCTTTGTGTAATAAACTTTAATTTATGTGTATTTGCATATTCATTTTATGATACTTCTTTCATGGGGTGTATGTTTCGTAACTTACCAAATTGGTAATGGTTAATTCCTCAATCTCATTATTATCCGAGATTGTTTATGTGTAAGTATTTACTAGGAAATTTTTATCATCCATGTCCATTTTTCATAAAAATGATTTAAAAATGAATATTTTAAGTATTTTTGAAAGGTACTCTTTATCAATATCAGAATTTTCAATATTTTAAAGATTAATCTTTCTAAATATTTTTAATTAATGTCCATATTTTCAAAATGATTTTAAGGATTTATTTATATGGACATGAATGTTTTGAAATGATAATTATTTTCAAAAGTTTCAAAGTGGTATGAGACACTTTGATTCAAAAATCCCTTTTAAATTACTTCCTTTATAAATGTGTGACTTTTAAATGATTTTACAAAAAGGATATTTCTCTCAAAATGTTTTACTCATCGTTTTCAACTATGTCAGCATCCTTTACTGGATATTATTTTTGATTGAGGTTGATTTATTATACAATATTCCATATTTTATTGAATGAGTTATGGTATTATTGACTATGGATGTTCTATTTTTATACCATTCATGGTTTATGGTTAATGTATTGACCTTTTGTATGCTATTTTTAATACGAATGTTTATGTTATTTTTCAACTTTTTTATATGAGGAATGCAGTGGACTTAGTAAGTGACGGGTGGAGCCCGCTATAGCTCTTTGATGCATCGGTAGGTGTCATGAGACAAACTAGTGTCTTGGCACAAGGCCTTGACAAAAATATTATTTGTAGTCTTGGCATGAGGCCTTGACTATGTGGTAATGATGTCCGGTATTAGGCATTCCCTCATTGCGAAATTAGTTATTACATGTGATTATTCGACTAGTAGAATATCCATGTGCATGTTTATATGGAAATGTTTAATTTATTTTTACCATATAATGTTAAATTTTATGTTTAAAATGCTATTGTTTTTATTACACATCTTTCTTTAAAAGTTTGTAGATTTCGCTAAATTATTTACCCTTACTGAGCATCTGAGCTCACCCCTTTCTTATGTTTTATTTTCCTAGGATTCCAAGAAGTCTATTATGGTTGATATGTAGGGTTAAGCTAAAGGGAAAAATGGAATTCTCAAATAACTATCTATGTTGTGTTTTATGTTTCAAATTGTAATGTAAAGTTAATGTATGAAATCTATTTTCAAAGACTGCTAAACTGATCGGTCCTTCGGGACTTGATTCCATGTAAACATGCCTATGTATTAAAATAATGCACCGACTCTAGGTAACTAGGGTCGGGGCATTACAGTTGGTATCAGAGGAAGTTTAGAAATAACATTGGAAGATAGATTTAGATAAACTCTGATTATAGCACATTACCCTAAGATAAAATTTGAGGATTCGTATAGAATAACTTCCTAGAATTTTGGAAATATAGAGATTTTGTGAGTTTTCCAAGAAATACATCCCTGTCTGGATACGAGCACGTAGAGGCAGCTCTGGCACATATGTACCTAGGGGTAAAACCCGAAAACACCGCTTTAATCTGGACTCGAACGAGAACTGGTGCACGACAACAGACCTTGCTGCACTCTTGGTTATGACACTCCTAGGGGATATGCTTAGGATAATTCTCATTTTCTTTACAAACCATTATGTAGGGCTTATGAGTATATATACTTACTCAAAGAAAACATTTTTATGATTATGGATTATATCCATAAACTGTACAATTTATGTTTGGTATTTTACAAGTTTTGAATTATTCATTGAAATTCATAAACTGACGTAGTTTATGCTATTGTATAGAAATAGCACCCAGTAGAAGGAATGTGAACTCCAGCAATACGTATGATCCAAAGAGTAAGAAGGATCATATCTTTCATGGTATTAATCCAACATTTAGAAGGGAAATAGTCTCTCATGTATTCTCAACATATGAAGAAATAGTGTTATGTGTTAATAAGATAAGTAAAGAATTCTCTGAGTCCTATGGTTTTGAAGGGAAGTAAGAGAAGAAAAGGATGGAAGAGAGAAAGATGGATAAAGGGAAGAGGGAAAAGAAGAATTTTACCATATGTGACAAATATAGGAAGAAACACCCTGGAACTTGCCTGAAGGGAATGAGACTTTGTTATAAGTGTGGAGAAAAAGGACACCAAGTACGTGACTGCAAGGGTAAGAAAAAAGTTTCAAATGAACAATGCTTCATCTGCAAGGAGGTGGGACACTACGCGAACCGATGTCCAAATCATCAGAGTATTCCCCAAATGATGTTATGGGATAATAATCAAGTTATGATACTACCACATATGAGGAGGAATGATTATATTTCGTATTTTGTTATTATAGAATTATGTCATCTGAGTGTTGTATCAACAATGTACTGGTTATAATAATTATGGAGCATATAAGGATTGTACTGAAGTACTATTTCATTAAGGACTTGAGATTGTGTGGAACCAAGAAAATTGACTCAAAAGCAGGTTAAATTTTTGTAAAATATATGGTTTATAGAAAGATAAACCATAATATGATTCTGATACCGAGGTAGTGATTTTGGAATAATACGTGATTGATTTGAATAAATTATATTGGATATTCTTGATTACCTTGAAGCTGATTAATGATTTGTATATTCCATCATTGTTAGAGTTTACAACATTTTTGTATAGAATGAGTATATCCAATATTCTATAATAAATGAGGGATCATGAATATAATCAATAAGGTTTTATGGTAATTCAGGATGTTGCAGTGTTTTAAAATAATACATGATGAAGGTGTTCACATGTTATTACGTGGCAAAAAGGATCTTCATTGTGTTTAACTTCCTTATAAATTTTGGACTGTGAGTTTGGAAAAAAGTATTTTGGATAATTCTAGTTTGAGATTATTTTTGGATTGCCATAAAAGGACAACACGGAGGTCAGGCGGCAACTCGTCGCGTCCGGCAAGGCCGCAAGACTTGAACTGCAACCGAAGGGTGACAAGGGTGTATCACCTACCACTGGCCCACGTGATGTCCTGGATGGAATAATGTAGTTTTTTAAAAAAAATCTGGTAGATGAATTATAAATTCGTTTTTTTGAACCCTATACGAATAGGATAAATAGAATATTATTTTTAAGTTCTATTATCTTTTAGAGTGAAAGATAAGTTTGTGGTATAAATTAGCTAAAGGACGGAACTCTACTTGACAAGTATACATTTTTTTCTTCTCTTATTCAATGAATAAATAAATTCTTAAACTTTAGGTAAGGCATCCTAAAACCAAAAATGTGTTATCCTAATACCTTACATTTTGTTGAACCGATGGTATTTTAAATCATCATAGATTGGTGGCTTTGAGGCCCAATATTCTACAATTGTTTGTGATTGATGACCTCAATCACTCCCTATAAATATTTATGTTTTCCTCCAATTAGGTGTCTCTAATTTCCACCAATGTTCCCCTAATCAAGATCATAATTTGGTGGTGACCCTTTCATTTCCCTTTTCATCTTATTAAGACTAAATTTTATTAACCTAATTTCCGATGTGGGTTTTCCCAAAAGTATTTTCTATTTTCAACCTTTTATTTTCAAACAAATAATTTCAAATTTTGAGGATGCAATTTATTGAATGAGGGAAGAATGTAACACCCCAAGATTTCATAGTACGTTATTTTTTCAAATAAATTCAATAACTTTCACTACACGCAACACCGAGTTCTAGCCCATCATGACTTACCAAACAAACCGTTCAAAAGCGGTTATGAATAGTATTAACTGAATTTTGAACTTTATATAATCCTTATAATTTTAGAATCCATATTATGAGTTTCTTAGACATAATGTAAGAACAAATACATTTTTTTCCAATAAAAGAAGAATTTTTCAAAAAATGCAATTTTACCGCCTTTTAATGGAGAACCCTTTTTAAATCCAATATTTTAAACTATTATATATTAAATTTTTTAAAAATAAACCTCTTAATTAGAATCAGGATATAACAATTTAGTTTCGATAAATTTTTGGTGTTTTTCTGATAACTTTCATATTTGGGTGAATAGTGAAAAATACTATATTTTAACTGAAAACAAATTTTTTAATCAAAATAATTTATAGTGTTCAACTATATATATGAATGGTTTAGAAGTATAATTATATTATATTTTTACTATTTAATCCAATGTTGGTCATTGGAAGTAATTTTACTTTGAAATTGGACATAAACAAGTGTCAATCTTTTGATAGTTATTGTTTCTTAAAAACACGCTTTTTTGTTTTGACAGTGAGAATTAATTTTAAATTAATAAATGAAAATTATATATTTTTAATTTGGTAAAATATACTTCATTATTGAATTCTGAATATCAAAATTAACTTAGGGTGAATTTTTTTTATTTTTCTGAAAACTTTTAATTTTTTATGAATAGTGAAAAACATTAAGTTATAGTTTAATACCAAATTTTTATTTAAATAATTATTTATTTTATTTAAATTTATTTCATGTCAAAATAGATACATAATACCTATATAAGTTCAATGTAATTCATTGGAATCAGTTTATAATAATTTTTGACATATAAAAATTTTATTGAACTTTTTACCGTCTTTTACCCACCTCCTAGGAGAATTTGTAAATTCATATAAAACTTAATTTTACCACTTCTGTGAGTTGAATTTAGAAAATCCGAGAGACACGGTTAATATAAAGGAGTAAAATGTGGTTTAATAAGATGAAAATATTTTTTGAGGAATAGTAACTTTTAACTTTTATTTAACGCGGTTAACGGTAAATATGGTAATTTAAGGTAAAAAGAATATTATAATAATTCAAAATTACCCTAAAACTTGTCCAAACCTTATTCGTGGAGTAATTAACAACCATGTGCATCTTTTGGTCGATTTTGGGACCCCTTTGAGCTACTTGGATGTGATAATGACAATTTAGAATTAATTAACTTAAAGTAGAGGCAAAAATGACAAAAACAAATATCTTTTAGTAAATTAATTTTTTAAAAGGGTTATATAAATTATATTTTCAACTATAAATATTTTCTGGAAAGATAAAACTATTTCCTATATAATGGTATTTTATTTATAATTTTTATAGATTAAATAATTAATTTTATTAATGGCACAATGATGATGCAGTAATTACCTTATTAATGAAAGAATCAAATAAATGGTATTATAAATATTAAAATAAATATAATTTCACAGTTTTTATGACATACACTAATTTTATAGGTGACTATGACATGTTAGGTCTGATTCAATGTATCTTGTTTGAAGTAATCAAGTTGTGATGACATTAACAAAAACAAAATACCAAATAGTGTCAAAATTTACATAAATTAATATTTAAAACAAATATTATATGATTAATTGATATTATATTACTAAAAATCGAAGGTTTGGTCAAAGGACTTATATAATTATATTTTTATCATTAATTAACCACTTGGGGGTCTCTTGGAAGTTTATAGTAAGTTTATTAACCATATAATATTAAAATACAAAGAGACATGTTAAATGTCAAACTAATTAACTAAGGGTAAAAACTAAAAGACAAGGTTAATAAAGTAAACCAAACCTGCCTAAAACCTATTGGCTAAGTGGATTTCGACTCATCCCCACCTTATACTTTGAAAAATCCACTTTGGATCCATTAGAAACTGAATATGAATTTATTATAAATTAATACTTTAAGTTTTTTCTAAAGAGCCCCTCCTCCCCCTTATAAAAGGACACCACTTCTAACCAATTCTCCATACTTTAAAAGCCTTTTGGTTCGGCAAAAACCAGCACAAATATTCTCTCAACTATACTCACTTAAACCTAGAGGCCTTATTTTGATCAGAAATCCAACCTAAGGATCCATTTTGATCAAATCAAAAGGAAGAACCCGAAGAAGAGGTAATGTTTTCACCACCCTCTTTCAAGTTCCTTTCTTCTTCAACTTCTTCTTTCTTTGTTATTTCCATTATAAAATAATAAATCCAGTATCTTCTATATACTGTGATGTTATTATAAATATGTTACAACCATATTCAGTATTATATCCATCCTTTCAATGACATGTCACCATACGTGTGTACGTACGATATACCGTCTCCACGTCGTGGTGTAATTGTTATTCAAAACATTATTATTTGGATGGGTATGATAATGAAGTGTAATTCATGTAAATAATAAATATAACATGATAATTATTCTGTATAAATGATACACCATCCAATTATATATTATTTTAATATAAAAAGAATGATATTGTTGCTCGTGCGTACGTAGGGATTACCATCTCCACGACACGATGAGATTCATTTCCAAGTCCACCATTCATCGACGATTATAAAAATATATTATGAATAAGTACGTAATATATGACATAATTATGCTACTGGAGATATATATATTTATATATATGTATTTATGTACATACATATATCTTATTCACTTAGTTCCGTTCAATACGATATGAAAACGGAAACAGTGTTTATGCGTACGTACGGACTACCGTCTCCATAAACGGTGTTTTCCATTTCATATATATGTCTATTATACATATTTATATTCTAAATATACATGATATATAAATCATGTTTTATATTATGGAAGTATTTAAATCATTATATAAGTGATACAATCAATAGTAACAAGTTAAAACACGTACGATAAAGAAAGTGATTATTACCCGAAATATTAATATAACATGGAAATTATTATTAAATGGGTAGTATAAATTCATAAATGAATAATGTATGATATCATATATATTAATATGGTTTTGTTATAATTTAATAGCATACTATAGTCTTCATACAAAAGGTTAAACGTACCCTCGACTAAAGTAAAGTGCAAGGTAAGGGGTTTTCATCTCACTCTTTATTCCTGTGAGATTCATGCTATATTGCCACTATTACCTTTTGTGTGGTGAATTTACTACCCATAATTGTATTATTTGTGTAATAAAATTTAATTTATGTGTATTTACATATTAATTGTATGATACTTCTTTCATGGGGTGTATGTTTCATAAGTTACCAAATTGGTAAGGGTTAATTCCACAATCTCATTATTATCCGAGATTGTTTATGTGTAAGTATTTACTGGGAAATTTTTATCATCCATGTCCATTTTTCATAAAAATGATTTAAAAATTAATATTTTAAGGATTTTTTAAAGGTAATATTTATCAAGATCAGAATTTTAAATGTTTTAAAGATTTATCTTTCTAAATATTTTTAATTAATGTCCATGTTTTCAAAATGATTTTAAGGATTTATTTATATGGACATGAATGTTTCGAAATGATAATTATTTTCAAAAGTTTCAAAGTGGTATGGGACACTTTGATTCAAAAATCCATTTTAAATCACTTCCTTTATAAATGTGTGACTTTTAAATGATTTTACAAAAAGAAAATTTCTCTCAAAATGTTTTACTCATCATTTTCAACTATGTCAGCATCCTTTACTGGATATTATTTTTGATTGAGGTTGATTTATTATAAAATATTCCATATTGTATTGAATGAGTTATGGTATGTTTGACTATGGATGTTCTATTTTTATACCATTCATGGTTTATGGTTAATGTATTGATATTTCGTATGCTAGTTTTAATACGAATTTTTATGTTATGTTTCAACTTTTTCATATGAGGAATGCAGTGGACTTAGTAAGTGACGGGTGGAGCCTGCTATAGCTCCTCGATACATCGGTAGGTCTCATGAGACAAACTAGTGTCTTGGCACAAGGCCTTGACAAAAAATTTATTTGTAGTCTTGGCACAAGGCCTTGACTATGTGGTAATGATGTCCGGTATTAGGCATTTCCTCTTTATGAAATTAGTTATTACATGTGATTATTCGACTAGTAGAATATCCTTGTGCATGTTTATATGGAAATGTTTCATTTATTTTTACCATATTATGTTCAAGTTTATGTTTAAAAGGCTGTTGTTTTTATTACACATCTTTCCTTAAAAGTTTATAACTTCCGCTAAATTATTTACCCTTAGTGAGCATCTGAGCTCACCCCTTTCTTATGTTTTATTTTCCCAGTATTCCAAGAAGTGTATTATAGTTGATATGCAGGGTTAAGATAAAGGGAAAAATGGCATTCTCAAATAACTATCTATTATGTGTTTTATGTTTCAAATTTTAATGTAAAGTTAATGTATGAAATCTATTTTCCAAGACTACTAAACTGATCGGTCCTTAGAGACTTGATTCCTTGTAATCATGCCAATGTATTAAAATAATGCATCAACTCTGGGTAACTAGGGTCAGGGCATTACACAGAGTTGTGAGCTGTAGGTTTATATGAAGCTACATGGGTGTCCCAAACCTATACTCATCGGCCTCAAGCCATCACCAGGAAATTTATGAGCTGTTGGAGTCTGGACACCAACACATTTCACCTGGTCCATGGTGAGGTGGGTATTAGTCTTTCGGACGCCTTTTAGATTTCAGGGGTCCCCATCTTTGGGGGTATTTATGATGAATTTCTGCCTTTTTCTTCTGTGTGGGAAAACGAAGAGAGGACTCCCTCTCTAGTGAAGCAGCTGATTGACCATGCCCAGAAGCATTCAAAGGATACGTCTCTGAAATAGCTTGTCACATATCGTGAATGGTTCAAGGCTTTTTCTAGAGAGAACAAGTCTATGGCACTCCCACACAGATCCACGACCTGCCCGACGATGGAGTCCCGGAAGAAAAGGGGAAGCTACTGGCTAATCCTGGAAGAGGTCAGTTCAACGACTGGGGCTGGGAGCATGTTCCAGATGTCAAACGGCTGCTTTGTCTGGCGGCGTTCCTAGCCATGTTCCTGAGTGGCTGGCTATTTCTCATACATGAGACTGGTGGCGTGTGGGTCTCTACTTTCATCATGGCAGCACAGCTGGCTACCGGAAATGTCATCAACTTGGTTGTTCTAGTATTGGCCAGGATTTATCGTTTGTTTAGAAATATTACCGATGGGAGTCGGCCAAACTGGGTAGCTGGTCTTTTTCAAATTCTTTGGGGATGGTTGGGAGCACATATCAAGAACTGCTACACTTTCATCCACCCTCTTCAAATTTTAGGCACCACCTTCCGGACGTTCTTGCAAGTGACCAGCGGGGTCATGCCTGAAGAGTGGGTGAACCAAGAGAATAATGGACAACAAACGGTTCAGAATATGTGTCTGCTAATGAGTCTGATTTCGAGCTTTGAGCATTTCAATTTCTGACCATATCCATCCCCAATTGGTGAAATTAGGAATACCATATCAGAATAGTTTAGCAAGAGGGGATACCTCTTTTCCCTCTGAGAGGGCATTCTGGTGGCCTGTATCAGTGGGGAGCTGACCCGTGAGGGGTACGCGCCTTGACGATTCAGACATCAATTTGGTTGCGTCCAGGCACTGTGTCCCCCAGCACTCAATGTTGCCCGTGAGAACCACCATCTAATGGTGGCCAGGCAACTGTGGTTAATGTTTACCCATGAAGATACTGGTTGCGAGGTTATGACTCCCTCACTTGCAGAATCCACGCCCTTCTTATCCAAGAGTTATGCCAACTCCTAGGTACAATCGTACCCAAATGTCCAGCTAGGGCTATGGGTGCCTACCATCTCAAGTCCTAAGCCATCGAAGGTAAAGAGGAAGTGAAAGGGGGTTGGTGCTTCAACCAGGCTAAGGAAGATTCTTCGCCACCCTGCCGGTCCCGTGCTTCTGGGGAAGGTTTTGACGGATAGAGGTGTATCCTCTCATGCCCTCAAAGCTACCTAGAGAGGGTTGGTTATCCCTTCTGATGCTTCCTTCCTGATGGCATGGGGCCAATGGGATGAATTCAAAAGTTAGTCATCCTTTCATAGCTAGTACCCCCATTCTATGTGGAAGTATCTTCAGGAATCAGAGGTGGATTTTGACGGGTTGGGTTACATATATGCTCCCGTCGATATTCTTTATGATACGGACCCAAAGAGGGTTGATCGGTAACTTCGGGACCTCAGGGCCTACATTCACGCATGCCAAGGTTATGCAGTGTTGACTCATTGATTCCAGGCCATGCTGTAGTCAGCGACTGGTGAGGAGGAGGAAGAGAGCGATCACTCTTCAAGGGGAGGTGATCTCGGTGGCTCCCCCACTGCAGCTGAGGTAAGGTAATTACCCCCCTTACCCATGAGGTCCCACCCATAGGTAGCTTTGGAAAGTTCCAGGGTGGCGGCGAGATCCCGAAAACAAATACGGCCATTGGTGCCCCCACCAGCCCCTGCAGCTACCTGACCCTCTCAGGTTGATCCTCCCTGGCTAGTTTTTCCTGTTACGGCCGCATTTCTGGGCGCAAGGAGAATTTGGGAAGACCTGACGGTCAGTGGCTCGGATGAGGAGGTTTGGGTGTTACTCTAAACGGGACCTCTCGAGCTTCTGGGTATTGGGACGATCTTCACTCCACCCCACTTGCTGCTGGAAGAGGATCTGAACAAAATAATCACCTCACTGAAGGAGATGGACACCTCCATTCACTCACTCTGGAGCCGGCTTTATGGGTCTACCCGGGTGTCCATGATGATAAAGAATCCTGAATCGTCCGATCCGGAAGAAGATGTCGTCTTTTTCGTCCATTCCAGTTTTCCCTCCTCCTTTACTGTGAAGGTTCTAAAGTTTCTTCCCTTTATGCAGGGTGTCAAGGAGTCCCAGGGGCAGTTCCTTCCTCAGAGTATACTCCATGTGGTACTGCAGCAGGTGAACACATGCTTTCAGCTACGGGGATCATCGAGGAGGGGTCTCCTGACGCAGCTGAGCTCATGGAAGCTACCATTGCGGACCCAGCCAGGGTCTTTCCTCCTCCAGCTCCTCCCGGCGTTCTAAGCGAGGAACTGTCCCCTGGGTAGATCCAGAGATGGAAACAGGTGTCCCGTTTATCGGAACAGCTCAGACAGGGGACGTCGGGTAATTATGACTTCCCTTTTCCTCGATTTCTGACTCGTATATTTTAAGTCTTCCAGTTATTAACTGTCTTGGTGTATGGTGTAGGGCCACTCAGAGGCCCGGTCATGGTTACACCAGCGGTCGTATCTTTTCCCCCTTATCTTTCGGAGGGATCACCTGCAGCCACACCTGGGCATGACGAGATGGTGGGACCTGCTGGAGGGGCTAGTGATATGGATGCTTTACTCCTGCCTTCATCAATCGGAGATATGTTAGAGGAGGAACAGCTGGAAGTCGCGACACCCATTTACCATACGGCCTTTATAATCATAGGGGAGGACGGGGAACCCGTGATTAATAAAGAGGCCCCGCATCCTATGGGGCCAGCTACCTCAGACCCAATGGATCTCGTGGCTATAGAGGAAGAGCCCGCCGCCAGACCAGTCATCGGAAACCCAGAGCGGGCCATTATTTTATTTACTGGGAGAGTGATATCCCCAGGCTTGATCTCCATAGCTGACTATTTGGGGATAGCTTTGGGAGCTGCTGTCCATGGGCATGAACTTAGGTCTTTGACACCTCTGGGGGTTCCCAGGATTCCCTTGCCTCTTGAAGACGTAGTGTCTTCCTCGAGTGGTCGTGGCAGCGCAGAGCTTGAGGATACTGACGCCTTGATGGCCAGGGGTAAGTTTCTCAATATCTTGCCAATGACTCTTTCCTCTTCCCTTTTCTGATTAGGGATACTTATATGTCTTGTCCACTCCCGGGCTTTAGGACCACACCCTTTGGCATTGACGATTGTGCCATCAGATCTGATCGTGCCTGTGACCACAACCGTCAGGGGCGAAGTTATTGCGGCGCCAGAGTTTACAGGTGAAGCTGCATCGGGTCCCTCCTTGGTGACATTCATCCCTGAATATGTATCTTCATCCAAAAGCAACTCTGAGCCTGATCAACAAGTCTTTTACAGTCTTCTACCTTCTCTCCAAAGGGCTTGGGAGAGAATTTGGAAGTTGATTTCTCAAACGCCCTTATCTGAGATGCCAACCAAATTACCAAAGTTTCGCAATCTGTTTATGCTATTGGGATTTGATAGCTTCGACTACCATGGTATTTATGACATAGTCAAGAAGGTGGTCTCTAATCGGGAAAGACTGGGTGGTTTTGAATCTCGCCTTTCTACTACTCAATCTGAAGCTTACCTTTCCACAACCCGACAGCTCTGCCTAACAGAGGCTCATGATCATGTTGGGGTATTTACGAGGCTCCAGGGAGAAGTCATTGATCATAGTTCTCTACTAGAGGTGTTGAGGGATGAGATATAGCAGTTGTAGCAGGAAGAGGCTAGCATCGCCACCATAATTAAAGAAGGGGAGTGGCGGATGGAGGAGGAGATGAGGGTGAGCTCAAAGACGGCCCAGGAGGAGGAAGCATTGCGGGCTGGTGCAGAAGCTGAGACAGCCTTACTATGAAATTTCTATCAAACAATCGAGGATTATCATTAGCACCTAATACAACTTTGTGAATCCACTGAAAACCTCCTCTAATGACCTTTCATGCTAGAAGAGGATCCAGATTGTGGATGCCCTTCTTACCAACCTTGTTATGGAACAAAGAAATGTTTTCCTTAGTGATCTGGCTGTCCTCTCCTATGGTAGGAATTATTTGGCATGATTACTGTATATGTTAACTCACCGAACGTCGAATAACTAGAGCTTGGGAAAATTGATAAAAATAAAAAAGAAAAGGCAAACGAGCTCTAACTTTTTCCTGGATCATGGGATCTAACGAGCGTAGTTTGACTATTGCTAGGGTTTTGTAGAAAACCCCCACAAATGTTTTGTCTTTTCTTGTTAATGACCTAATATTTCATGGTCCCATTTGGTGTGGATCCAGCGGGTATAGCCTGACTTTTCTTAGGTCTCCCTTTTCGGGTTTTCGGCCTAATAGACTTTGTGCCTTTTTTTTGTGAGCGGTTTAAAGTCTCGCTGACAAGACTATCATTACTGATGTTTTAGGTCAAATAACTCTGACCAGATATGGTGGGGTGAGGGCCACAATGAGATTTGGTTGATTAAAAGATGTCTTGATATCCTTCAGACGCATGTGGAGGGAGTGTGTTTAGATTTGAACGACATGCAGGGCATGTCTCAAGGCATGGGAGTTGTATCGGCGTACAGAGGTAGGAAGAGCATCGCCTAGGGAAATCTTGCCTTTGGTAGACAGGCCAAGGGCGATCAATATGCAGAGCCACTGAGGGCATGGTATTCATAGTCGTGCAAAGGTGTCCCTAAGTCAATGAATCTCCATTTCTAATGGCCATAGGACCTTATGAAAGTTCGGCTTATAGAAACCACCATGGGTGGCTTGTAGAATTACGAAAACCACTGGGGGTGGATTGGAAAGGGAATGTGACGTCTGAAAGGTTTTGAGAACATCTGTATCAATCAGGAGTGTGGAAGAAAGGTTCATGTCCTACGCATTTATCTAGCGTAAAGGACAGTTGGGGCTTCATGCAGTTTAAAGTCATGCAGCTGGGAAATTATCTAGAATGGAACGGACTCTCCTGGTCCTCGGTAATCTTTTCAGAGATGTTCCACTATATTCAGGTATGGTTGTGAAAGAGGCTGGTAAACTGTATCTCAGAGGGTTTCCAAATCCTGGGATGAACATGGCGGCTCAGGGGCCAAGAGGCATACGGAGAGAAGCATTGCCTGAGGAAATCTTGCCTTTGGTAGATGGGTCAGGGGCTATCAATATGCAGAGCTGCTGAGGGCATAATATGAATAGTCATGCAAAGGTGTCATTGGGTCAATGATTGTATTCTCCTGATATCCAAGAAACTTCAGGGAAGTTGAGATTCGGGATCACCAGGGGTGGGTTATGAGAGTTCAGATTTTTCTGAGTACAGATTATGGTTTATGAGGAGAGGGTGCCTGGATACGGGAGGAGTGTCTACGCTAAATTTCCCGATAATGGGTGAAGTCATCCCTCTCATGCTGGTGTGAGAGGGTGGTTCATGGAGGTCTGACCCGTGCACTGAGGGACAGAGAAAATCCTTCGTTCCTTACTGAACCCATGACGGGTTTGGCCATGCAGTTTAACGTCATGCGGTAAGGATGGCTTCCGTGCAGTTTAACATCATGCGGTAAAGACGAAAAGAATTATTAAAGGATGTTGTGAATTTTAACGTCATGCAGTGAGGACAGGGGAATTTTTAAACCAGTGGAAATGATTGTAGTTAAAGGCATTTATCTAGATGGTTGATGCTTGGTCTTTGCAGTTGTATGCCAAGTGGCCAAGATGTTCTATTCAGTTTAACGTCATGCGGTACGGACGTAGTTTCAAAGTCTGTTCTCCATTATAATGTAACTGGACTTGAACATCTCGTCATGCCCAAGACGTGGAGAGGGGTTGATTGGTGTAAATCGTGGTTCTAGGGATTCTTGGATTTGGAGAAATGATATGGGGGCCCTGAGGCCGGTAAGCGTACGGAACTAGGAATAGTGTTGCCTGTGGAAATCTTGTCTTTGGTAGATGGGTCAGGGGCTATCAAGATGCAGATCTTCTGAGGGAATGGTATGCATAGTCATGAAAAGGTGTCCATGGGTCGATAACTTTACACTTTCGATGGCCATGAATGGTTATGAGGATCCACAATTTTCCAGGCCATGAAGTCTGTTATTTGGTAAGGAAATGTCTGGACATGTCCGGGATGTTCGTCTCTGGTTGCTGTTAAAGCTTTGAGAACTCCCTGTGCTGATTTATCTTGCGTGCGGGGGTGTACCTTTACTCCATGCAGTTTAACATCATGCGGTAAGCATGAATTACTCCTAGTTTAGCGGTCATAGAGCTCAGAACATTGGGTGACTATTGTTTTAGTAACTCGAAGGATAATTGAGTTACCATGCTCTGATATACTCTGAATAGGGTGGGGATGAAGGTTGTAAACTGTAACTCTGAGGTTTCCTAGATCAGGAGGTGTGGTGTGGGGGCTCTGAGGTGGGTAAGCGTACGGAGCTAGGAAGAGTACCGCCCGAGGAAATCTTTCCTTTGGTAGATAGGTCGGGGGCTATCAATATGCAGAGCTGCTGAGGGCATGGTATTCATAGTCATGAAAAGGTGTCCACGGGTCGATAACTTTCCACTTCCGATGGCCATGAATGATTATGAAAATCCGAGATTGCTCGCAGTACAGAGTTCGGCATGTGGGGATAATGGTGTCTGATCATACAAGAAACATCTTCACTACAATTGTCCATTGAGTCAAAGTAGCCTAGTCCTAGCTTGATGTTCATAGATGCAGGTCGTCATGTGAACCACGAGCGGATACATAGGCTAACCGGGTAGAGATACCCTAGCGACATTTGGATGTGAAATGGGGATGGTCATGTAAACCACTGCGCCATAAATTTCTGGATTAGGAGATATGGTATGGGGGCTCTGAGGCCGGTAAGCGTACGGAGCTAGGAAGAGTGTCGCCTGTAGAAATATTTCCTTTGGTAGACGGGCCAGGGGCTATCAATATGCAGAGCCGCTGAGGGCAACGAATGCAAAGTCATGCAAAGGTGTCCACTGGTCGATAACTTTCCACTTCTGATTGCCATGAATGGTTATGAAGATCCATAATTATCCGGGCCATGGAGTCTGATGTATGGGGAGGATGCATCCAAATGCCCAAGGAGTATTTCCACCTCGTTTCGCCCTACATCTTAGGTGGTTCGCGAAGAAATTCGTGCAGTTTAACATTGTGTGGTGAGGATACGGTCCGTGCAGTTTAACATCATGCGGTGTAGACGTGGTCTGTGCAGTTTAACGTCGTGCGGTGAGGACAAAAAATACACCTCGTGCAGGTCTGGTCCATATGAGGGGGAAAGGGGAATTTTTAAATTTCATTATCCATGCAGTTTAACGTCATGCGGTAAGGACGTAAAAAAATACACCCCGTGCAGGTCCATTCCATACACGAGGGAAAGGGAGAATTTTTAAATCTTATTATCTGTGCAATTTAACATCGTGCGGTGAGGAAGAGGAGTACACCCCGTGCAGGTCTGGTCCGTACATGGGGGGAAAGGGAATTTTTTTTTATCCATGCAGTTTAACGTCGTGCGGTAAGGATGCAAAAATACACCCCGTGTAGGTCTGGTTTGTACACGGGGGAAAAGGGAATTTTTAACTTTTATTCAGGGGTGGTTGGGCCAGGATGGGGAACCCTAGCATCGCTACGTATCCTGTGAGGGTAGGAATCAAGCTGCACGTAGTTCTCTAAAATAAGTACACCCCGTGAAGGGTTGGTCCATACACGGGGTAAGGGGACATTGTTAACTTTTATTTTATTCCATTTGGGAGTGTTTGGGCCAGGATAGGGGATCTTGGCATCGCTACGTATCCTGCGGAGGCAGGAATCAAGCCATATGTAGTTCTCTGTTAAATACACCCCGTGCAAGTCTGGTCCGTACATGGGGGAAGGGGGAAATTTTTTTAACTCTTATTTGAGGGGTGGCTGGGCCAGGACGGAGAACCCTAGAATCGCTACATATCCTGCGAGGGCAGGAATCAAGTCGTATGTAGTTCTCTGAAATCCATGTAGTTTAACATCATGTGGTGAGGATGAAAAATACACCTCATGCAAGTTTGGTCTGTACACGGGGGGAGGGAGCATTTTTATTTTTCCTTCTTTTTGTTTCTTTTTCTTAGGGGGTGGCTGGGCCAGGATAGGGGGTCCTAGCATTGCTATATATCCTGCAAGGGCAGGAATCAAGCCGTACATAGTTCTCTGAAATCTGTGCGGTTTAACGTCATGCGGTGAGGACGACTTCCATGCAGTTTAACCTCATTCAGTAAGGACGGAATACTCTTAGTTTAGGGTCATAGAGTTTGGACCATTGGGTGCTTGTCAGTTTAACGTCATGCAGCGTAGACAATTCCCCTTTTTTTCTTATCTGTTCAGTTTATCATCATACAGTAAGGACGAGGAATAATTTTGGTCTTTAATGCGAAATAATTCTACCAGAATCTCGCATTTGTAGGAGCGGTGGTGAATTGCTTGTCCATGGAGATCAGGGCATATGCTCCGTTGGAGTAGACCTTATGTATAACATATGGCCCCTCCCATTTAGGCTCCAGCTTTAGAGGTTTCTTTCTGGGTATCATTGGGGTTTGGAGGACCAACACCAATTCTCCTTCCAAGAAAGACTGAAGACAGACCTTTTTATTGAAGGCACGTGCAATCTGATTCTGGTATACTTCCAGATGGTGCAAAGTGTGTATCCTCTTCTCGTCTAGCTGTTCCAATTCACCTAGCCACTTTTCTAATTGCTCATCGTCATATAACTGATCACAAATGGCAACACAGAGTGAGGGTAATTGGAGCTCATTGGGCATGACCGCTTCCATTCCGTATAATAATGAGTACGGGGTATCCTGAGTAGCGGTGCGGATTGTGGTTCGATAATCCCAAAATGCATGGAGGAGTTTATCCGACCACAACTTCTTGTCTTTGTCCACTATTTTCTGGAGAATGTTGGATAGCGTCTTGTTGAAAGCCTTTATTTGTCCGTTGGCTGCCGCATGGTAGCGGGGTGAGTGGTTAGCCTTGATACCATATTCTTGGTATAGTTTCTCTAGTTCAGTAAAGAAGAAGTTGGTGTCGTTATCTGTCAGTATGGTATGAGGGACACCAAATCTGGCGATGATATTGGTTTTCATGAAGCAGACAATGTTTCTCGCCCTGACTTCCTTCAGGGGTACAGCTTCGGCCCATTTGGAAAAGAAGTCGGTTTCCGTGAGGATATACTTCAGCTGTTTGGATATGGCGGGGGGATATGGTCCCACGACGTCCATTCCCCAGATGGAAAATGGCCAAGAGTATTTGTCCTGATGAAGTAACTCCAGGTATTGGTGTATGAAGTTGGCATGAATTTGGCATGAGTGGCATTTTTTGGTAATGTTCTCGCAATCTCGTGCCACGATGGACCAATAGTACCCAAGCCTTCGGACTTGATGGGAAAGCTTGGACCCTAACTGATGTTCCCCACATACTCCAGCATGCACTTCAGTCATGACGGCAGTGGTTTCCTCTCCATCAACGCACCCGAGGAGGATTCCGTCGAGGCCTCGTTTGTAGAGGACCTCCTACTGGCTTGTGCCACCATATAGGACAAAGTTGTTTTCCCTTCTCTGTATTTGCTCTCATTTAGTCCTGTTTGATGGAAGTTCTCCCCTTTAAAGATAGTTTACAATGGGGGTCATCTAGCCAGTGGCGAGAGCATACGGCTCAGAGACAGGACTGACTTCATTGATTTCTTCCGTATTAGTCTGGACAAATGGAAAGACCATTCGACGGTGATCAATACTAATGACTATTTTATCCTGGTCTGAGTCGGCTAGGGTTGTTGCTGCATTAGCTAATGCGTCAGCCTGGGCATTCTGAGAGCAGGGAATATAGGTTAATGTGGATCCTGTAGAGAATTCCGACATTAGCTCTCAGACATGGTAAAACAGGGGAATCAGCTCCTCCTTTTTGATAGTATAGTCACCATTGACTTTCTTGATGACCAGTTATGAGTCACCTTTTATCTTAAGGTGTTATACTTGTTCCTGGAGTACAATCTTCAGGCCTGCAATGAGGGCTTGATACTCCTCTTCATTGTTTGTACGTCCTTCTAATAGGAGAAAGGAATATGGAAAGACTGCCTTTTCTCGGGACATGAGTATTATCTCTAGACCCACCTTGTTAAATTTGGGATCTTCCATCCTTTTTCCGGTGGGGATTCGGGATGTGCGGTCAAAGTACATTTCCCATGTTGGGAGCTCCTCTTGAATCGAAAATATGTCTTCATCAGGTAGCTCGACGTCTGGTGCGGTAAACCCTGTTGAAGGGTGCTCTACCAGGAAGTCTGCTAATGCCTGGCCCTTGATGGCCTTATGAGGCACAAACAGGATGTCAAAATGTTGCAGGATGACCGCCCATCGAGATTGGTGCCCGATCAGCATCGGGCAGTTGAGGATGTACTTGGGCGGGTTATTACGTGAGGCCAAATGGACTTCATGATGCTGCAGATAATGTCGCAACTTTTGAACTGTGAAGACCAAGTCCAAACAACTCTTCTCGATGTTTGAGTATCAAGTCTCAGCATCGATCATGGTTCGGCTGAGGTAATAGAGACTTTTTTCACTGCCAGTGTCATTCTTTTGAGCGAGGAAGGCTCCCAGTGACCTCTCTAGGGATGTCACATATTGAATGATAGGTCTTCCTTCGACCGGGGGCATGAGAACCGGTGGGCTTAAGAGGTACCTCTTTAGGCTATCAAAGGCCTCTTGGCAGTCATCTGTCCATTGGTACGTGACTCCCTTCTTCATTAACCTGGTAAAGGGAAAACATTTGCCTGCCAGGTTGGCTATGAACCGCCTGATATAGACCAAGTGCCCTTGGAATACTCTCAAATCAGTGAGGTTGCGGGGAGGTGGAAGGCCAAGAATATCCTTTTTCTTTTCAGGGTCTACTTCGATGACAAGATGGCGTACGACGAAGTCAAGGAATTTCCCTGAGGTAACCCTGAAGGCACACTTCAAGGGGTTCATCTTCAGACTATGTTGTCGAAGTTTGTTGAAGACGGTCTCAAGATTTGACAGGTGATCTGAGCACTGCCTAGACTTAACCACCAAGTCATCTATGTAACATTCGACGAATTTCCCCAGGAATGGTTTAAAGATATGATGCATGGTGTGTTGATATGTGGCTCCAGCGTTCTTGAGACCAAAGGGCATGACCATGTAATAGAATACTCCTTGGGGGCCCTGAAGGTAGTGGCTTCTTCGTCTTCTCAGGCCATCCTGATTTGATTATACCCAGAATATCCATCCATTAAGGATAGATCCTCATACCCGTCAGTTGCATCGATTAATAACTCGGTGATCAGGACTGGGAAATCATATTTCGAGTAGTGCCTATTGGGATCTCTGAAGTCAATGTAGATGCAGATTTACCCATTCTTTTTCTTGACAGGGACGATGTTGTCTAACCAAAGGGGGTATTGGACCTCCCAAATGAAGCATGCTTTAATAATCTTATCGACTTCAGCCTCTATTTTGGAAGCTTGTGAGGGGTGTTTCCTTCTGGAGGCCTGTTTATAGCCCTGATGGTTTTTCGGAATACCTAAGCGGTGCATTGCCACTTCGGGATCGAGCCCCGGCATTTCTGTGTAATTCTAGGAAAATATATCCCGGTGTTGCTTCAGGAAAAAGGCATATACTTCGTGCTCCTTGGGGGACATGGCTACACTAACAAGAGTGGGCCTCAGATCTTCCTCGATAGCCAGGTTTATTTCCTTGAGCTCGTCCACAGTAGTGGAGATACCTTCCTCAAATGTGGGAGGTGCATCCCTGAGATCTTCCTTCTCTTCTTCTCCCAAATCCTCATCTTCTTGATCCGACGGGGGGATAGTTTCTGGCCCGGGCTCTCAGGGGTTTGAGGGCGAGGAATCATGGGCATCCCCACTCTTGTATTCATCCTCAGATTGTGGGTTGAAAGACGTTCTCATATTGTCACGCCAGGCTATTATGGATGAAGTCATGAATACAACTGAGTGTGAGTCCGAACTTGAATCCCTGCTCTCAACGTGGTTGATGGGAATTATGTAGTCTCTACCAAGCTGTTTGAGGGGGTCATCAGGAACCATTTCTAGACCATTTGGAGCAGGGATCCAGTAGATACCATTGGTCAAAGGTTTCTTCCTCTTTTTCTCATAAAACCCAGCATCAATGTAGTGTGACTCAGGGAGCTCTAAAGGGTCCTTGTCAGCATGCAATGTCCCACTTTTCCCATTGATGCAGTACTTAATACACTAGTGGTAGGATGAAGGAACGACCATGTGCTTATGGAGCCATGTCCTTCCCAGTAGGGCATTGAATGTTGTGTTATGTCAAACCACCAAGAATACCGAGTGGGCCACAAGGTCGCCAAAATGGTTCTTTAGCTTAATTTATCCCATCGGCTTCTACTCACTCTTGTCGTAGCCTAGCAGAGTTGTGGCCAAGGGTATTAAATCACCCTCACTATAGCCCAAATTACGGAGTGCCCGTAGGGGAAGGAGGTTAACTCCAGAGCCGTTTTCAATAAAGACTTTGTGGATCTCAACATCATCTAGCATTCCAGACACATATAGTGGTTTGATGTATCCCTGCATGATGGCATCTTCATCTAGATCAGTGAAGGAAATCACTACATCTCATTCAACTGAGCCAGTCTCCATCCGGTAAATCTCAGTGGAAGCTACCTCGGCTTGAAACTTCTGGGGGCTGAGCAAGGCATCTATAAGTGCCTCCCTGAGGTCGGCTGACAAACCCATGGCATCCAAGATCGACAGTTTGGCTGGTACCGATGCCAGCTGCTTAAGGATATTGTATTTTTGTTCCAGTGGCCGACGCTTATCCATTGGCGGGGGAGCTTTAGCGGGCATCTTGGGAGCTGGAATACGTGATGAGGAGGGATATGCTATGGGGTCAAATGCTGATGATGTCCCCAGGTTCTGGGGACTCGACCCGACCGGTCTGTTTGTGCACACTAGGTGGCTAGACCCATGTTGCTCCTCTGATGAGTACTACAGAATGAAGGGGGCAGAGTGGCCGCTTGTGGAGGTGGAGGGATGTTCTTTCTCCTGCTGGGTCCGTTGAAGGGCTCTCCCACGGGTTTCCGCGATATTAACGGTTCAGGCCGAGTTCTAATCGTAGGGTTGGTTTCAGCCACGACTGCACCTTCCCTGATATCCCCCACCTCTTCAATTCCTTGTCCCCGCTCCTCATATTGGGAGCTCGGGTTCATAAACATACCCTTCGTCAGGGAACGATTCCATAATATGGATGACGTTGATGGAACCAAATATTGGTTCTTCATCCTCTGACAGGTCAACATGGTCGGTTGTCCCTGATGGTGTCATTTGGTGGGTCGGTGCCCGTGGTGCCAAATTCGAGGGCATGAAATCTGATAGTGTCAGGGCTAACTTTGGCCTCATCATGGACTGCTCCTCTTGCGCTTGTCTCCTCCCTTTTTGATTATGCCTGGATGACCGGCTCGTGGAGGGTTGCGAGGACGATACTGTTGGTTTTTCGGCATCAGGGGCTGTTGGTGGCAACACTGGATGCTGTAGTTGAGCTTAGAGTATGCCCTGGGCTTGATTGATAGTCTTTCGATTCATCCGGTTATCGAATTTATGCCCCGTCTTGCTGGTGACTTCCTGCCACCCCTCCCCTTCGTCGGAGTCGGTGGTAGAAACATATGTCACATGTGATGGTGGTGGTCCTAGCTCGACCTTTCCAGAGTCTACCATCCTTTGCAGGAGGTATTTAAAGACAAAGCATTCCTGAATATTGTGCCCCAATATTCGATGGTAGGGACAGTAGTCTAGCCTATCATCGTGGCTGACTTCTTCGGGTTTCCTTGGCTCCAGGAGGCAGAGAAAGTTGCAATTCATGGTGGTGATGAAGTAGATGTGGACTTGGTCCTCTCGGAACGAGTATACTCTATGTCTTCATTCCTCAAACTGGTTCCGATTCGCCCCTTTCTTATTGTCCCGCCTAGGCAGAGGCGGTCGCTGATATGCAGGGGGGATTGACGATTTGGTGGAGGCCTGAGAAGTGGAGCAAGAACAGGTGTTGTACTAAGCTTGATAGAGGACGCTTCAGCTCTAGATGCTCTCTTTGCAGGAGCCTGCAAGTCTATTCAGGACTTCAAATTGGTCTGATGCAGGGAGTCCTCGATTCTCTGGGCAATGGATGAGAGATGGCGAAAGTTAGTGGTGCACTCCACTGGTATGAGTGGAGTTCACAGCTCATCTCAAAGATTATCGATGCATATGGTGAGAAACTCATCTTGAGGCATTGGCCTATTCAGAGAGTAGGTCATACCTTTCCATCGGGCGATGAAATCTGAGACCCTCTCGTTCTCCCTCTTCTTGCAGTTCATGAGTTCACTGACCTTTGTTTTAGGCAACATCGAGCTGAAGTGAAAGAGGAACTATTTCCAAAAGTCTTCCCAGCTTTTTATTGACTGGGCAGGCAGACTCCTATACCAGACGAAAGTAGGTCCTTGCAAGGTCCGTACGAAGCATCTGAGTTTCACTACTTCTTGCTGTTCCGAAGTTCCCATCATAGGGTCGCAATAAGACGCGTAGTGCATCAAGTGATGTTCTGGATCGCCTGATCCATTGAAGATAGGGAATAAAGGGCTCCCAAAATTGGGTGGAGGTGGTGTGTTGCTCACCCAATCCGGGTAGGGATTCCGCTCTGGTTGTATTAGAGCGCATCGACCTTCCATTGCTTCCAATCGAGCCGTTAGTGCCTAGATGGTGTTGGTGAGACCCTGGTTTACATCCTGTTGGGCCCGGTCCTGAGTAGGTACAGCCCGAGGCATTTCTTGAGGATCCATATTGGTTGGCACTAGGGGTGCATGTGCCATTTGTGACACCTTCAGAGGGTTCAGACGTACTCACTCTGGTTGCTTCCTGAGTGGAGGGAAGTCTTGGTATTCATCCAGATCCACATTTAGGCAGTTGGATGGGTCGGGCGACTCGTTGGGTGGGAGCCCTGACCGTGCTTCTTTTTCCAGGGAAAACCTTGGTCTTTGAGGTTCACTTACTGGGAGTTCATGATGTGGCTGCTCTTGGGATGTGTTTTCAATAAGACGGTTCCTCTGGAGTAGCTTGGCGTTAATCTGCCTCAATTCTTTCATTTCCTTTTTCTGTCGAGTGAATCTCTCTTCGAGCGTAAGCGGCTCATTTTTATCGAGAGAAGGAGGCAGGTTACGAGTAACCGGTACCTTATTCTTATCCTTATTGGAATCTCATAGGGTCAGCGGAGGAAGGTTAGCTGAAGGGGCGACCATATTTAGAGCGGCCCTCTAGTTCCGGGTGTGCACACCTAGTGGTTCGTTGTGAGTCACAGCCTGACCGAAACCATCGTCTCCCGATCCATTTGGATTTGCATCATCTTCGGTACTACCCATGGGGTTAGCCTCTATGGAGTTGATGGATTCATATCTTGGGGCGTAGAAGATGTCATCTTTCAAATAGGAAGAGGATCTCCCACGTCTCTTACTGGTCTTCCCTCTCCTATTCCGGGATTGCTTTCGGGCTCCTTAACGAAGGGTGACGCAGAGAGTTCTCTGATGCGACCTTACGGTACGCCTCCCTTTTGAAGGGGATGATGATTCAAATGAAGGGATAGGGCAGGAACCTCCTCTTCTGACTGTCCTCCCTAGACGAGTGAATACTGATTCTCGTGGGGTAGGTTGTTGATGATGAGGTAATAATGCCCCCAGCCCTGGGGGCTGGGGTTGGCTCTGTTCCTTGGATGTTGAGTCTCTTCCCATTTTTATTGGTCTTACGGGGGCATTTGTTGTTAAAAATTCCCCCAGCCCTACAGGCTGGGGTTGACCTTGGATTGCGGTGGTGGCTGTTGCGATCGCTACCTGTCTGATCTTGCGTGCCCCCATTCGGGGGTGAACTAGGTTTGGTGCCGAGTTCTTCTGTGAATAAATCCCTTCTGGGGAGGCAGGCAATGACCTCTGATTAGCCTCTCTTAGGTGAGAGGTCTGTTATATGCTCTCGGTGGCTTGATTCAAAATTTCATGAATGGCTTTTTCCCGTCGGGCCTGACGCTTCTGGGACTTACCCAAGGCCTGACTTTTTTGGGTGTGTTTCATTTCGTGAACAGGGATTGTTGACGCTCCTTTCGTCACAGAATCTAAAGATCGGAAAAGGGAATATCTCAGCTGAAAGTGATTCATCCTTTGAAGAAAACATCAAAAATCGACAAAGGCATGAATAAAGGATCAACAACAAATCCACCGCGCAAGTGATACCACTGCCGCGCAAGTATACTTGCGCGGCTACCTTGGTCGCGCAGGTGACTTGCGCGACCTAATTGGTAAACCGCCCAGTAACCGCCCGGGGTCTTCTTTTGCCTATAAGTAGACCCTGTGGGCCCCCCATTCGGGAGGATCTTTTTCCAGAAACTCGGATTAAAGCTCTCGACGCCCAAGTCTCTTCTCAAAGCTTCCGGAACACTTCTAAGGTAATTTCTTACCTAGAACGGAAGATCTAAAGAGAAGAAGGAAGGCCTAAGTGTTGAAACTTATCAAACACTTGCGCTCCGACTTAATTCATTCAATATAACTTGCGCGTCCCTTCTCTGGAAGAACCTCAAGAGGATTGTAAAGGGTTTTCTAAAGAGTCGCTCAAGCATTTCAATGCTGGTTGAAAATCGCGCAAGTACACCATATGTCGCGCAAGTATACTTGCGCGACCACTACTTGCGCGCCGCCGCAGGACTTGCGCACCTTTCAAGACTTGCGCGCCCCTATCTTTTTGGGTGCCCATCTTGCCCATTTTACCCCTCTTAAGCCATTTCACCTTTCCTATTCAAGATTCAGTCTTCAAGACACTCTTCAAAACCATTTATGGCATGAATTCTTGATTTGACTTTCTTATCTGAAAGGAATTCTGTGAAATTTCTCTCAAAGTCTAGTGATTTAAATATCCTTATGTCACTAAAATACGGGGAGTTCATTCATTCAACCTCATCCTTTAAGATGAGAAAATCCTAACTTGGGTCTCCTTTTCAGGAATAATCCCCAGTTATAAAACCTTTGATCTGGGCATCTTCCTCAGGAGTAAGCCCCAATCAAGTCCTCTAATCTTGGGCATCCTTCTTAGGAGTAAGCCCCAATCTCAAATGTGGGCATCCTCCTCAGGAGTAAGCCCCAAACCTTAATCCCTAACTTGGGTCTCCTTTTCAGGAATAAGACTCAGTCATAATCCTGGGCTTCCTTTTCAGGAGTAAGCCCCAAGTCCCTTAAACTTCTCTTAACCAGTCATAATTTACCTTTGATTTGGGTTTCCTTTTCAGGAGTAAAACCCAATCATAAGTCCCCTCCTAACTTGGGCATCCTCCTTAGGAGTAAGCCCCAAGATTAGAGTATTCAAATCTCCATGAAGCACATATAACTTTGTGGACCCTGTTCATGGATTTTCTCCCTAAAAGTAAATCCTAAACCTTCATCTATCTGGGCAGTCATCCATACATAAGCCCCAAACAAATTCTTATGATTGCATCTTTCATGGCAAAATTGTCTAAATTTTACCAATACCTCTTGTTTCTCACACCGAGCATGACTCACGTGAGCTTAGAGTGTAAAAGTAATTATGACATTCATCTTTGAGCCATCAATCATAAACATCATACCCCATTCCTCGAACTACGTGGGTTCTGATTCCTTTTCCAAAACAAAGGATACGTAGGTAGCCCATTTACGGGTTCGATCCCAACTTTGAAATAATCTATGTCCTTCTAAATGACGATAAACTTCAAGTGCCCCACTGAGTGGCTTTAAAACCAGCCTGGTCATCATAATGACCAAGAGACTTTTATATAAATGTTTTGAAGGATACCATTAACCAAGAATCTCTAAACAGATATGGATGATTCTCTATTGATGAAGAACCTCGAATACATATAAAAGATTCTCTAAATTTCTTGCATATTTAATCATTGATTGTTAAAACTAAAGGAAATCTCATTTTATACTTGGTAATATAATAAGGATTCACGAACATAACTTAAATCTATAAAGAGAGTCCCGGAGTAGACAATAATTCCCCTCAAAAAGGTGTGATGAGTCTGACCTCCCATCCTCTCGACCAATGCAAATTCCTAAGCCTCATCAGTCCACAAGCTAATGAGCGCCTGCCTTTGGAAAGTAGGTCCAAACGGATGTGGAATCATTGGATGTTTCCGGTTCTATGAACAAACCCGCTAGAAACCGATCGGAACGTTTGAATCTCCTGTCTAGGAGGTCATCCCCGTAATCCGTGAGGAAAAAAAAATGGTGAACCCGACGTGAATCCTTAACCAAGTTAAAGTGATGTTCTTCTTATTTGTTAGGCCCCTTGGGCCAACAAAGCAATCATTGAAATATGCTCATCCAAAAGATGTAGTGGCCAGATTCATCTTGATAATGTCTGTTACATGGAACAGGCACTCTTTTTTCAAGATCTTCTGCAAAAATGGCTTTCCTTAAATTCACCCCAGTGAATACTGCTGCTGTGAACACCTCTACTGTGAGGTCTGCTGCTGTGAAAACCAATACTGCTACTCCTGCTGGAACGTCATCCGCTCTGAGGATGACATCACCAACTCAGCGTCTTCAACGCTGTGTTTCTAATGCACTGGTTAAGGAGTACCGTCGCAACGGTACTATCCCAACTCTGGAGGCCGCTCATAAAGCCCCCCAAGTTAACAACTCTACCTGGTCGTCCGGACAACGGCGGCCAGCAATCAAGAAGCAGGCGGTGCTGACTACCGTCTCCAACCGTTTCGGGTCGTTATCCCCGGAACGCAATTTCCATTCACTCCCTTACTCCGAGGAAGTGAATGAGCCGGTCCCTCAGGGCCTTAATTCAAAAAGACAGGAGTCCTTCCCGAGGGCTCCCATCAACAATCGCCGCCAGACTCGTGCGGTAGTGCGCCCTCAACATGATGAGGGTACCGACTCCAGGCATTCAGCTCAGGTTCCTCGAACCCGAGCAGGAAAGATGAACCGCCAGAGACGGAATCCGATTAACAATAGGCAGGTTGTCATCCCTGCCATCTCCGGAGAAGTCCACCAACCTAACTTGGTGGCAAACAACGAGCAGACATACACACCTGCCCGTTTTAATTCAGCTGTCCAGCAGGCTCGTCTGACAGCATCAAGCCGATCCCGCCAGGCAATTCCGGCGGAGTACCATAGGCAGGAGCATACACCTGCTTATACATCATCAGTTAGTCAGCAGGCTCGTCTGACTACATATGATGGATCTCGTCAACCGTGTTTGGCGAAGTGTAATCAGTAGGCACATACACCTGCTAATACTAATCAAGCCTACCAACAGTCTCGCTTGGTAGCGCACGGAGAAGTCAGTCGGAAAGCCCCGACGACAAACAGGAGGCAGACTAAACTCTCTGCCTCCACACTTGAGTACTGTCAGGATTCACTGACAGGAAAAGGAGGATAGGAGCATGCACATACACCTACTCCAAGCCCGGAATGGACGTATATCCCTGTTCCGGCGGCTGAAGTCACCAAACATATTTTGTCAATGGTGAAAGAGCAGAAGCAAATTCCTGCTCATATTCTGGATGCTTGCCAGGATATCATAACAACTTCAGCATCATCTCAGGGATAGACACATAAATCTATCCCTAGCAATGGAGTGACACATCAACGATTCACTCCGGAACAGACACACACATCTGTTCCAGTCCAAGAGGGTTATGGGGCATACTCCCCCATATCATACGGACAACCAAGTCAGGCACATACACCTGATTTGAGCGATGATCGTCAGCCTAACCTGACCATCTTTCCTGATCAGGCACATACACCTGCTCAGAGCAATCACTTTCATCATCAAGTGGTTTCTAAAGCGAGTAAGAAGGCATCTAAGAAAAAGATCCGCCCAGCACAGTCAGGAGATCAAAGGCCAATCTACAACAAGGCCTTGCTCGATGCTGGAGTTCTTGAAGCCCTCAGACATTTATCTGTCGGAATTCAAGATTCTACTCCCTCAGTTCCCAATAACGGGAACATTAATTTTGAAGGTCTTCAACATACACTTCCTCATGAAGACTTGCTTCATGAAAATTTGGTCAATCTTGAAGTTTCTTCTTCAGATGAGAGCCACAGGAACCCTCTGTGTGGTCAGAAGGCCAAGGAGCAAGAGATTTCATCTTTTGTTGTAACCCATCATGACGGTCCTCCTCATGGTGATGAACTTCGCTGCGAAAGTCCTCTCCGCAGTAGTGATTCACGTTGTCTCGAAAATTCTTCAAAAGGCAATGTAGTGACGAGAAAGCCCTCCTATCTCGAGGCACTTGCAAACGTAAAACCAGTCATGTCTGATGCTTTACTATCGGCAGGTGAAACTCTTTCTCCATCAGAAGATAGCCTGGGGTTCAGGTTATTCTCCGAACCTTCCCTGGGTCATTCATCTTCCAGCATGAATAGTGATTTCTCTACCAATCTTGTTGAATCTGATGAAGCAACAAGGAAACACCAACTCTGGTCCAAACAGGTAGAAGAATCCTCATTTAATGATAAAGAGGAAATGCTGAACATGAGAAAAAAACTGGCAAAAGGTGAAGTACCAGTCATGTTTTGGCCTTTGGCTGATTCCCAGTACGACATTCCAAAGATGTTGACGGATGATGGAATCCATGATATTAGTCTCAACATATGGAAAACTCTTTGTCAATTAAAGAAGAAGGTATTATCTTACGATGAATATGAAAATCATCTTAAGATAATAGAAGGGTTACAACGCCAGATTGATTTGGCATCTCTATCAGTCTCTCGGTATCTGAAGGCTGAAAAGCAACAGAGAACCCTTCAACGTTCATGCCTTGGCGCACTAAGAAGATTGCGTCAGTTAATTTCCAATGCTCCATCTAATGTTCATATCATAGGATGGGGTGTTCACGGAGCACTACATTTCACAGTGCTTTCCGGTCAGCAAATCCCGCCGAAAATGGTCTCATTCAATGTTATTGCCCATGGCCGGCCACAGTCAATGGGCTTTGTTCATAATCAAAATCTTGCTCGAGATCAAGCTTCAACTAGTTCCTCTCAAAATCAAGTATATAGAGAACAGGTTGTTGAATTGCTCCTACATCAAGCAGGTGAGAATATTGCACAAGCCTCTCGTCTGGAGCAAACACGTCATCAAATGACAGAAGTTTCGGAAATCATCCAACGGTCTGTTGAACCAGGTGATAAAAGTGGATACAGGTTAATGCATCCAGCTAATTTCCGAACTAAGATTCGCAAGATCAAGAGAGATTTCAAGAATATCTCAGACATAGCATGTCAAGAGACACCCCAGCTTGCCAAACTGGGGACTTCTCTAACCCAACCCTCAGAGTCAACGAATGGGATTCGAGGAGTTGAGCGGAAGCAACAGGAACACCCCCAGTCCACTAGACTGGGGACTTTTTCAAATCTTCAATCCCTCCCTCAGAGAAAGTCAGTATTCTCTCGATTAGGGAATAAGCCTCAAGAGGAACGAAGAGCCAAGATGTCAGGAGATTCTCTCCAAGTGACGGTTCTCCAAGAAATTCCTGAGGGATCAAGTCAATGGAATGCCATGTCTCATCATGGACATAGAAGGAGACAATATCACAAAAATGCTGATAGAAAGGATTCCATGCAATATGCATCCATTAATGTCATCAATGCCGTTACTGCTGATTCACCAGATGAGGCTCAATCAGAGGGATCAGACGAAGAGGTTCCTGCTCAAGAAGTCGAGCACACAGACCTAAATGAAGAAGGTGTGCGCACACGTAATCAAAGGCTTACCCAAAATCTGGGTATTCCTTCAAGTAACCCACTTCCCCCTCTCCGAAAAGGATCCAATAAGGGGAAAGGAAAGAATCAGGTTACTTCTCACCCTTCCTCTGAAGGAGGTCAATCGCTCTCATTAGAGCAAAGATTTGCACAACAGGAGGAAGAAATGAAAGAATTAAGAAGGTTGAATGCAAAACTACTTCAGAGTAGTCTTCTTCTTAAGAATGCTGAAGTCCGACAGCCGAAGGAATTTGTTGTAACTGCTGAGATGGATCAAGAATATCCTCCTTTGTCAGTACACCCACAGAGGTCTAATCCTACGGGTCAAACTCAACAACGGTCGGCAGCACTACCATCAGTTGCAGCACCAACCACCACGTCTGTCCAAGCTCCATTCATTGCACCTACCCAAAACCAAGTTCAACCTGACGTTTCTCAAAAGTTAATAACTACTATTGAGTCATTAACAGCTCGGTTAGAAACTATGGAAGGGAAACGGGCGCAAGTTCAACCTGAAAAGAAAGTTTACCCTGAATGGGTAGATTCAATTTCTCCTCCATCCAGTTTTGGAAACCCTATTTTCCCTACTTTCAATGGATCAGGCGACCCTGAACAACATTTGACGCATTATGTATCTTGTTGTGATCCTATGATGAGAACTCCAGAGCAGCAAGAAGCAGTGAAACTCAGATGCTTCGTGCGAACCATGCAAGGACCAGCTTTTGTCTGGTATACAAGCTTGAAATCCCGGTCAGTCATCGGATGGGAGGATCTTCGTCAAAAATTCCTTCTTCAGTTTAGCTCAACTTTTCCAAAAACGACAGTTTTCGATCTTACAAACTGCAAGCAAAGGGAGAATGAAAGAGTCTCTGATTTCATTGCTCATTGGAAGGGATTAACATATTCCTTGAGTTTATCACTCCCTCAGGAGGAATTGTTGCCAATCTTTGTGGCAAATTTGCGTGACGAATTACGCACGCCATTGATCCCTGTGAAATACACAGGAGGGTTTCGAGACCTTACTTCAATCGCTCAACAGATTGAAGATTCCCTTATACAGGCTAAGGTTAAATCTCGTATAATTCCCTCAGCTCCAGGAAGAAGAATGGGTAAAGCAGAAACTGCTACAGTTATGCTTAAACAGGCACCTATACCTATTTCTACTTCAAAACCTTCATCTTCTCGAAGAGCTCCACCTCCTGAACGCCAACAACAAAGGCTATTTCGTCCAAATGATCAAAAAGATCAACGACGAAAACAATTTGAGGATATGAAGAGTAAAACATACTCTTTCCGAAGTGAGCAAGTTCCTGGTTACTTCATTTCAGCTCTGGAAAATAATTTGGTTCAATTACCAGTGCCCAAGAGGCCAAACAAGGAAGGAGATGAAGACCGTCCCAATTATTGTCCCTTTCATCAAATGTTGGGGCATCCCATCCAGGAGTGTTTTGTCTTTAAAGACCTCCTGCAAAAGATGGTCGACTTGGGACAAGTCAAATTGAAGGGTTCTTCAGCTCATGTAGCGTGTATTACCGCTACAGATCCAGAAGGAGGCGAGTGGCAGGAAGTCAAAAGCAAAACTGCGAAAAAATATGATGATTGGATGGTCAGAAAGACAATCAATCGGACCCATTCCATTTTGCGAACACAATTGAAGAAGCCAATTGTGTCTCCTATAAAAGCTGCAGTAAAGCCTCCATCAAAGGACAAATCCTCAAAAGGGCAGCACAATTCAAAGAAGAAAGAGGAATCAGGAGAAGATGAGTATGCATCAAAGCCTAAATTGTCTTTGACTCTGGCAGATTTCATGCCATCTACTTCAAAGCAATGGGCACCGTCCCACCAAACGGCACAGCCTAAACAGGCTAACCAGGTAGAGTCTTTATCAGACGAAGATTTAATCTTTGGTTCTGTTAATATGATTCAATTAACAGATTCATATTTCAGTCTTGATGAGCCTGAATCCCCTGTATCAAATAAGGGAACCCGAGGAAGTTCTAGAGGTTCAGGATATAGGGGAAGACGTGGATCTTTCCGAATCCACTACTCTAATTCTACCCCTGCTAGCACTGTATACGCAGCAGAAACTCGTGGTAGAGCCCTTCAGCGAGCTCAAAAAGAACAAGCAAGTTCTTCTGCCAATGGCCAACTCAGCTTCGGCACAGTTATTTTGGAAGATCGATTAAATGTTCCATCTTCTTTATCTCAGCAAGTAAATGGATCTAATCAGTCTAATTTTCCAAAACCAAAGATGTTTCCAACTTCAATACAAGATGCATCAGCTTCCAAAGCATCTGCTTCCAAGGTACCTGCTAAACCGCATATTCCTATTGGGAAACGTGGGCCTCTAGATCAAAAGTATGATATATTGAAACACTTGACCCAAGTACCAGCCAAATTATCAATTTTGGATGCTTTGAATCTATCAAGAGATCTTCGGGAAGCACTCATCGAAGTTTTGTCAAGTCCTCAGGAGTTTGAAGCTGAAATTGCTGCAGCTGAAATTTATCACATAGAGAATAATCCTGCAGAATGTCATGCAGTGATATCTTTTACTGATAAAGATGAAGATGATGTTGTGCATGGGCACATAAAACCTTTGTACTTATCTGGCAAAGTCAATAGTATAGATGTTCAAAGATCTTTTATTGACAATGGTTCAGGAGTCAACCTCATGCCCATTCGCACACTTCGTCGATTGGGCCTCACGGAATCTGATTTATCTCCTTCTACCATGATGTTGCAAGGATATGATAAAAATGAACAAGAACCACTGGGAGAAGTTACACTCAGAACTCAGTTTGGAGATCTTGTTTCCAATTCGGATTTTATGATTGTTGATCAGGACTCAGCTTTCAATATCTTGCTTGGAAGACCCTGGCTACATCAGCATGCAACTATTCCGTCATCATACCATCAATGTCTCAAATACTGTTTCGATGGTCAAGTTGGAACATTGTATGGTGATAAGGCCCCGTTCAAGACATGTGAGTCTCAATACATTGAGGCGGAATTTTATCACATGAAGGGAAGAGAAAAATCTACAATGAAGGAAATTACCAAAGTTAATGCTCCATATGGTTTGGAAAAAATTCCAATAAATCCATTTTCACATGTGAGTACAGATTATGTGTTACCTATCAGTCAAATTGAAAGAATAGGCCCAAATCAAAATACTCTTATGGAAAGATCCATAATGTCAATTACGGCAATCGAGCCAGACAACATGAGAGAAATTGGTAACTTACCAAGCAGTGATGAAAGCATAAGTGGTGATGTTTTCATTTCGTCTGCTGAAATCCAACAAGTCTATACTTCGCTAATCAGGCCAGAAGAAGTTATAGCAACACCAGAGGTGAATATTGATGTCGATTCTCAATCCATCATCTCCTCTTTAATTCCCAAAGAAGACCCTTTATCATCAATAGGGTCGGAAATGGAAGCTTCTTCTTCAAAATGTGAAAATTTTGACATCTCTTATGGTCATGAGAATTTCATTTTTTCATCTACTTTGCAAGTAGAAATGGAAGAAATAACACATGATGAAGAGGAAGAGGAAGATCTTAGAGATGCTACTCCAGAATTTGAAGAGGGTATCTCTACCACAGTGGATGAACTCAGAGAAGTAAATCTGGGTACAGAGAAAGATCCACGCCCCACTTTAATTAGTGCGGCCATGACCCTTGAAGAACAAGAGATGTATATTTATTTTCTAAAGCAAAATAAAGATATTTTTGCTTGGAATTATACAGAGATGCCTGGCCTTGATCCTGATGTTGCCACCCATCATTTGGGTTTGCCAAAAGAACATCGAGGATTCAAGCAAGCCGCGAGAAGAACACACCCAACCTATGCTTCCAAAATCGAGGCTGAAGTGGATAAGCTTATCAAAGCTAACTTCGTCAGAGAAGTTCAATATCCCAAGTGGTTGGCTAATATTGTCCCTGTAAAGAAAAAGAACGGACAAATTAGGGTTTGCATCGATTTCAGAGATCTTAATCGATATTGTCCCAAAGATGATTTTCCAGTTCCGATTACAGAACTCTTAATTGATGCGACGGCTGGATATGAAGTACTTTCTTTCATGGATGGATATTCTGGATATAATCAGATCCGAATGGCCCCAGAAGATGAGGAATATACAGCCTTCAGAGCTCCTCAAGGTGTGTTTTGTTACCAGGTGATGCCCTTTGGTTTAAAGAATGCAGGTACAACATATCAACGCGCCATGCATCGTATCTTCAAACCTTTTCTAGGGAAATTTGTTGAATGCTATGTAGATGATTTGGTGGTTAAATCCAAACAACGTTTTGATCACTTGGCTGATTTGGAAGTCATATTCCACAAGCTTCGACAACATAATTTGAAGATGAACCCCTTAAAATGTGCTTTTGGGGTAACCTCAGGAAAATTCCTCGGCTTTGTTGTACGCCATCGTGGTATTGAAGTCGATCCTGAGAAGACCAAATCAATCCTTGGTATGTCACCTCCTCAGAATTTGAAAGAATTAAGAGGACTTCAAGGACACTTAGCCTATATTCGGCGTTTCATCGCCAATTTGGCAGGCAAAAGTTTACCCTTTACCAAATTATTGAAGAAAGGAGTCACTTACCAGTGGACTAAAGAATGTCAAGAAGCATTTGATGTTCTCAAGAAATACCTCTTGAGTCCACCAGTACTCATGCCACATGTTGAGGGTAGGCCTCTTATCCTCTATGTGACAGCTTTAGAGCGATCATTGGGTTCCTTTCTCGCTCAAAAGAATGATGCTGGGAATGAAAATAGTCTCTACTATCTCAGTAGAACTATGCTTGAAGCAGAAACCCGGTATTCAAGTATTGAAAAGTGCTGCCTAGCATTAATCTTTGCAGTTCAGAATATGAGACACTACCTGCAACATCACGAGGTCCAATTGGTATCTCGTAATAATCCACTCAAATTCATCCTTAGTCGTCCAATGCTTACAGGACGTCTGGCAAGGTGGGCGGTTATTCTACAGCAGTTCGACATCCAGTATGTGTCTCAAAAGGCAATTAAGGGCCAAGCTCTGGCTGATTTCCTGGCCGAACACCCTTCAGTGGAAGACACGTATTCAGATATCGAACTCCCTGATGAGGAAGTTTTTTCTATTCAAGAGAGTCCTCAAACATGGGAAATGTATTTTGATGGTGCTTCTAGAAGTCCAACAGGGAAGAAAATGTAAAATCCTAAATTCAACAAAGTTGGTTTAGGAATTGTGCTCATTTCTCCAGATAAGGCAGTGTTACCTTATTCCTTTTTGTTGTGGGAAGGTGGTACCAATAATGAAGCTGAATACCAAGCTCTCATTGCAGGCTTGGAGTTAGCACTTCAAGCACAAGTGAATCACTTAAAGGTGAAAGGTGATTCAGACCTGGTAATCAAACAAGTCAATGGGGATTATGCCATCAGAAAAGAAGAATTAATCCCTTTGTATGATTACGTCAGAGTGTTAATGTCGGAATTCCCTTCAGAACCGACATTTTCTTATGTCCCAAGATCACAAAATGCTCAAGCTGATGCACTGGCTAATATAGCCACAGCTTTAGCAGATCCAAATTGGGACGAGACAACCATCAGTATTTCCCACCGTCGTGCAATTTCACCTTATGTTCAAGTCAGAACAGAGGAAATTAATGAAATTAGTCCTATTCCTGAACCGTATGGTCATACTACAGGATGGATGTCACCTATCAAGGAATACCTTCAAAATGGAACACTTCCACCTGATAGAGCCGAGAAAGAACAAATTCGGCGACGTGTGGTCAATTTTACTCTTTATGATGGTCCAAACCACCTCGAGAAAATTCTCTACAAACGTGGTTTTGATGGAGTTCTCTTCAGATGTATTGATGGTGAAGAGACAATGGCTGTCATAAAAGAAGTGCATGCAGGAGTCTGTGGTGCCCACCAGTCTGGACATAGATTGTCTAATCAAATTCGAAGGCTTGGATACTTCTGGCCTTCAATGATACAAGATTTTGTTAATTTCACAAAGAAGTGTCATTCATGCCAAATATATGCCAACTTCATTCATCAACCTCCAGAGTTGCTTCATACAGCTAAATACTCATGGCCATTTTCCACATGGGGAATGGATGTGGTGGGACCTTACCCTTCAGCTACGGCCAAGCAGTTTAAGTACATTCTTACTGCTACTGATTTCTTTTCCAAATGGGCAGAGGCAGTACCTCTCAAAGAAGTCAGTTCTAAATGCATTATTAGCTTCATCAAGTCTAACATCATTACTAGATTTGGTGTCCCTCATACCATATTGACGGACAACGGCACCAACTTCTGTTCTTCTGAGGTAAAGAAATTGTATCAAGAATACAACATTAAGTCCAACCATTCATCTCGATATCATGCAGCGGCTAATGGCCAGATAGAGGCCTTCAACAAGACTCTTTCAAATATACTGCAAAAGATGGTAGATAAAGATAAGAGGTCATGGCCTGATAAACTCTATCATGCTTTATGGGCTTATCGGACTACCACTCGCAATGCAACGCGGTCTACTCCATATTCATTGGTATATGGAACAGAAGCAGTCTTGCCAATTGAAGTTCAATTGCCCTCACTCAGAATAGCCATTTGTGATCAGTTATCAACAGATGAGCAATCCCAAAAACGGTTGAATGAATTGGAACAGTTAGATGAGAAGAGATTGTGCACTTTGCACCACTTGGAAATCTATCAGAATCGGATAGCACGAGCTTTTAACAAAAAAGTTCGTCTTCGTTCATTCATTCAGGGAGAATTGGTATTGGTTCTCAGAGCACCAATGATACCAGGAAATAAGCCTCCCAAGCTTGAACCAAAATGGGAAGGACCTTATTCAATACATAAGGTCTACTCCAATGGAGCGTATTCTCTGATCTCAATGGATGGAGAACACATCACGACTCCAACTAATGCCAGATTTCGGAAGAAGTATTTTGTATAAACACAAAATATTATTCCCATAACCAAGACTCTTACAATTGGTTCATACAGCAATGGTCCAGAATGACCTTAAACTGCAACTTCGTCCAACATGACGTTAAACTGTGTCACCTTCAATGTCCTACATGACATTAAACTGTACAGAAGTTCCTTATTTGTCCGAGATGACATTAAACTATATGTTGTCCTAGCAACATGACATTAAACTGTGTGGCACTTCCAACGTCCAGCATGACGTTAAACTGTAAAAAAGTCCCCAGAACTGATATCCTCATATTTGTTCACCTTAGTCCTAGTTACATGACTTTAAACTGTACAGCACCAGTTAGTCCTAGCTACATGACTTTAAACTGTACAGTAATGGTCCAGTATGACCTTAAACTGCAACTTCGTCCCACACGACATTAAACTGTGAAAAAGTTCTCTAAACCGTCCAGCATGACCTTAAACTGCATCATCCCTGGTCCATGTATATGACCATAAACTATTTGCAAATCCCTTATGTCCGGCAAGACGTTAAACTGTGATGTCCTAACTACATGACGCTAAACTGTATAAAAGTCCCTCACGTCCGGAAAGACGTTAAAACTATATAATCATCAAAGTTCCAACATGACATTAAACTGCACCATCCACGGTCCATGCATATGACCTTAAACTATTCGCACTTTCGTCCTACATGACGTTAAAATGGTACACTCTTTTGTCCTTACTGCATGACATTAAACTGCACAGTCCCCCTTTTTCGTCCAATATGACGTTAAACTATATTGTCCTCATCGTCCTAACTACATGACGCTAAACTGTATAGAAAGTCCTTGATATGTACTACATAACATTAAACTGTTATTTTGTCCCTGCTACATGACACTAAACTGTGCAGCACCAATAGTCCTAACTGCAAGACTTTAAACTGCATAGTCCCTTTTTTATGTCCTACATGACATTAAACTGTGCATCGTTAAGGTTGTTATTACCTCTTGTTTCTCACACCGAGTATGACTCACGTGATCTTAGAGCGAACATCAACCATAACACTCCCTTTGGGCCACTAACCATGTGTAAGTCCCAACAACATTTTTTATTAGATCATTGTCCCCAAGAATAACTTGATCATTGATTCATTCTTTAATTGAACTACACGGACTTTGATCCTTGCTCTCCAGGCTGGGTATGTAGGCAACCTCCCAGGGTTCAAGCCCAAAAACAATCTCTTCACATCGGTTCACCACCATCTCATATGATGTTGATTCGTGAAACCGCCCCTGGAATCAATATCTTTACATTGATTCACTTTCGTCCTTGTTATATGACGTTAAACTATACAACACTTTTGTCCGGTACGACAATAAACTACAATATTCTTTGATCTCCTCACTTGAGAGAGAACTATTATTGACATTGATTTTTCAATCATGTTTCATTTCAAAAAGACTACGTGCATACATGGTAATGCCTAAATTTTTTATCTCAGGTTAAAACATCATTGCACTAAAGTCCCCTTTCACCCTTCACATGTACGAACCAAATTTATACAAAGGGTAGTTCTAGAACTACGTGGACTTGATTCCCATCCTTATGGGATACGTAGGAACATTCGAGTGTCCCTCGAATCCAGTCCCAAGTCTTTTGGGCCTAACCCCAAATTTCACTTTCAGTCCCTTGGCTGAAAAGTCCTCATGAAAACACACACTGTGTATTCATTATTATGGTCCGAATTCTATGACCCTAAACTAAGATCACTCATACTTTCGTCCTGCATGACATTAAACTACATTTCAAGAACTACGTATGGCTTGATTCTCATTCTTATGAGATACGTATTGAAGTCCAAAATTTCAATTTAGGACCCAGCCACAACATGATTATGGTTTTCATTGACCTATGTATCTCTATATACATTGGAAAATACCCATCTTTATGTATTATAATCCTAACCTTAAATATTTTCAGATCTTCATAACCCTTTTCATGACTTCTAGTCACAAAAATGTCAAAATTCTGAGAATTCTTTTGCCTGACTATGCAGCACGTGCCCATAGGTGGCCTTGCATAAACAGTCCACATAACAGACTTGTCAGCCAAAAGATGCTATTTTATTTGACTATGCAGCCAATGCCCATAGGTGGCCCTGCATATTTCAACCCCCTAACGGGTTTTGTTAAATAATAGTAACTTCATTCTTGGGAAGAATGCCTCTTTTGTCCTTATTTGTCTTAAACGACAGTATGTAGGGATCCGCAAAAATAGCCATCCTTAACGTATTTGTCCCATATCCTTTTTCATGATCTGAAAGTATTCAAGTCTATGGTTTATTCTTCTTCCCTATGTTTGGGTCAGACCATCGTAGGAGTGATATTCATCCAGTTCTTCGATATTCTTGTTTGGAAATATCTTCTCCATATTCAAGTACCTCTTTCCATACAACAAACTCTATGCTTTAGAAAATTTGAATCTCCATAAACTTTCACTAGCTTTTAGCACTAGGAAAGTAAATTTCTGGGAGTTCTTTTGCCTGCCTATGCAGCACGTGCCCATAGGTGGCCTTACATAAACAGTCCACATAACAGACTTGTCATCCAAAAGATGCTATTTTATTTGACTATGCAGCCAATGCCCATAGGTGGCCCTGCATATTTCAACCCCCTAACGGGTTTTGTTAAATAATAGTAACTTCATTCTTGGAAACTACTTCTTCTAATGCCTTTTAGCTCTTTTTCATATCATTCCTCAGATTCAAATATTCTTAAGCCATAGTTTACATTTTTTCCCTCATACTTGAGTATGGTAATATGTTTTCAGATAAATTGTCAAGGAATTGAATCCATTTTTTTAATCCATTTTTTTTGGTCAAAGCTATTTCGACCTTAAACATTAGCCCATTTATGTCCGGCGTGCATGACTTTAAACTGCCCACACAAAAGACAAAGGAACTCTGAATAAAAGTCAAGTTCCAGCTCACTAAATATACATTTTTTGTATGATTTAGGTAATATTGAGCAGTTAAAAGGTTCAAAGTTTGTAGGATTATTTGTAATAATCCTAGTAAAAATCAAACTATGCTTACTAGGCCCATTGGCTTAAGTAAATTTGAAGCAGGTAATGAAAGAATGCAGGTACAAATGATTGGAGACGAAAGTGTTTTTCATTGATACACAAGAGTTAGAAGGACATCCACAGATTGGAGTCTCTTCTCTTTTTCAAGAATTACAAGAGGCTTTCAACATAACACTTCATTTGATTTACGGCATCCCGAGCTTCATCAGTAACCACCTGGAATTCATTCATTCAACTGGAAACAAAAAAGAGATGCAGTGATACCATTTCTTCTTGGAACAATTGTAAAAGGATGTTCTTGAGTGCGGTTTGAGAAAATTTTCTGCTGATCAAACAGTGACTCTGTTTCTGTCCAAGAGACTTGGAAGATGGATACATGGATTTGAGAATGGAGCATTGGAAGTAAAGAGCCATTTGGAGAGAGTACTCTTTTCAGATATTGCTCTAATACCATGTTTGTCTTCTCTCCACCAACCGGTAGTGGAAAACATTTCAGCCCATGGGTTTGCCATTTTCATATCTGCAAGGAAATGGCATGCAAGGAGAATTCGAAAGTTCACACCATTGTTGTTGCTCTTAATGCACAGCATAACCGAAATGAAGGAGTAGCAGCGCAGCTGCATTTCAGGTGTATAGTTGATTGCATTTGGAACATTGACTCCTTGCAAGTGACCATGACCACATAGAGACAGGTAGATGCTCTGTGGGAAATTAAGATGATATTTCTTCAAGTACTTAGCCAAATCTGGAAGAGTGCTGTCGCAGATGTCATAGTAATCATGGCCAATGATGTTCATCATGTCATCAATCCGCTTGCTAGCCAGTTCATAAGTCATTCCAATTCCCATGGGAACCACTGAATCTGCACAAAAGATGAATAAACTAACTCTTAAATGGGTTTATTTTTCATAAATTTTGTGAAGAAATTTGAAAAAAATGGCTAAGGCATTAAGGCGCGCAAGTCTACAAAATGGCGCGCAAGTATTCACGTGCCGCGCTAGTTTTCGCCGCGCAAGTATAAACCGCGCAAGTACGAATACCTTTACAGGAGCGCGACATCAAGGAAAACAGAGCAGACTTGCGCGGCTTAGGTGACCTGCGCGGCGAGAGCTCGAGAAGGTATGAAGTCCGGAAATCCGGATACTTGTACGGAGGTGAGGCCGTGTATTTATAGGCCAGGAAGCCTACCTGCGCGCCACACCCAGAGCGCTCTAGGCCTGCGCGACGCAGACTTACGCGCCACCCTCTGCGCACTGAAAGACTTGCGCGCCCTCCCTTTTCCTTTGGAAGGATTCGATTTCCTCAGAGTCAAATCCTCATTTCTCTCCGGATCCAACTCTGAGGGGGGACTTTTGTTGACGCTCCTTTCGTCACAGAATCTAAAGATCGGAAAAGGGAATATCTCAGCTGAAAGTGATTCATCCTTTGAAGAAAACATCAAAAATCGACAAAGGCATGAATAAAGGATCAACAGCAAATCCACCGCGCAAGTGATACCACTGCCGCGCAAGTATACTTGCGCGGCTACCTTGGTCACGCAGGTGACTTGCGCGACCTAATTGGTAAACCGCCCAGTAACCGCCCGGGGTCTTCTTTTGCCTATAAGTAGACCCTGTGGGCCCCCCATTCGGGAGGATCTTTTTCCAGAAACTCGGATTAAAGCTCCCGACGCCCAAGTCTCTTCTCAAATCTTCCGGAACACTTCTAAGGTAATTTCTTACCTAGAACGGAAGATCTAAAGAGAAGAAGGAAGGCCTAAGTGTTGAAACTTATCAAACACTTGCGCGCCGACTTAATTCCTTCAATATAACTTGCGCATCCCTTCTCTGGAAGAACCTCAAGAGGATTGTAAAGGGTTTTCTAAAGAGTCGCTCAAGCATTTCAATGCTGGTTGAAAATCGCGCAAGTACACCATATGTCGCGCAAGTATACTTGCGCGACCACTACTTGCGCGCCGCCGCAGGACTTGCGCGCCTTTCAAGACTTGCGCGCCCCTATCTTTTTGGGTGCCCATCTTGCCCATTTTACCCCTCATAAGCCATTTCACCTTTCCTATTCAAGATTCAGTCTTCAAGACACTCTTCAAAACCATTTATGGCATGAATTCTTGATTTGACTTTCTTATCTGAAAGGAATTCTGTGAAATATCTCTCAAAGTCTAGTGATTTAAATATCCTTATGTCACTAAAATACGGGGAGTTCATTCATTCAACCTCATCCTTTAAGATGAGAAAATCCTAACTTGGGTCTCCTTTTCAGGAATAATCCCCAGTTATAAAACCTTTGATCTGGGCATCTTCCTCAGGAGTAAGCCCCAATCAAGTCCTCTAATCTTCGGCATCCTTCTTAGGAGTAAGCCCCAATCTCAAATGTGGGCATCCTCCTCAGGAGTAAGCCCCAAACCTTAATCCCTAACCTGGGTATCCTTTTCAGGAATAAGACTCAGTCATAATCCTGGGCTTCCTTTTCAAGAGTAAGCCCCAAGTCCCTTAAACTTCTCTTAACCAGTCATAATTTACCTTTGATTTGGGTTTCCTTTTCAGGAGTAAAACCCAATCATAAGTCCCCTCCTAACTTGGGCATCCTCCTTAGGAGTAAGCCCCAAGATTAGAGTATTCAAATCTCCATGAAGCACATATAACTTTGTGGACCCTGTTCATGGATTTTCTCCCTAAAAGTAAATCCTAAACCTTCATCTATCTGGGCAGTCATCCATACATAAGCCCCAAACAAATTCTTATGATTGCATCTTTCATGGCACAATTGTCTAAATTTTACCAATACCTCTTTTTTCTCACACCGAGCATGACTCACGTGAGCTTAGAGTGTAAAAGTAATTATGACATTCATCTTTGAGCCATCAATCATAAACATCATACCCCATTCCTCGAACTACGTGGGTTCTGATTCCTTTCCCAAAACAAAGGATACGTAGGTAGCCCATTTATGGGTTCGATCCCAACTTTGAAATAATCTATGTCCTTCTGAATGACGATAAACTTCAAGTGCCCCACTGAGTGGCTTTAAAACTAGCCTGGTCATCATAATGACCAAGAGACTTTTATATAAATGTTTTGAAGTATACCATTAACCAAGAATCTCTAAACAGATATGGATGATTCTCTATTGATGAAGAACCTCGAATACATATAAAAGATTCTCTAAATTTCTTGCATATTTAATCATTGATTGTTAAAACTAAAGGAAAGCTCATTTTATACTTGGTAATATAATAAGGATTCACGAACATAACTTAAATCTATAAAGAGAGTCCCGGAGTAGACAATAATTCCCCTCAAAAAGGTGTGATGAGTCTGACCTCCCATCCTCTCGACCAATGTAAATTCCTAAGCCTCATCAGTCCACAAGCTAATGAGCGCCTGCCTTTGGAAAGTAGGTCCAAACGGATGTGGAATCATTGGATGTTTCCGGTTCTACGAACAAACCCGCTAGAAACTGATCGGAACGTTTGAATCTCCTGTCCAGGAGGTCATCCCTGTAATCTGTGAGGAAACAGGGATACCACTCGATTATTGTATTGATGTGATGATGCTGCAAGACACCATGCCGAACGGGTTCTTCTGGGAGGGGAGCAGAGTGAAATACAGATCCCCATGTTCTCCCCATCCTCTGATATGGACTCATGTCGGGGCGTCATCGATGAGGCGGCGTAGATGGTGCAGCGCATGGAGGTAGGCTATCTCCATGTTGCCTTTACGTCTCTCAGGTCGCTGTTTCCGTGACGAAGGAAGAGCTTCCAGGTTGATGTGATGCAGGAGGTCTCATATTGTCTTGACATGGTCTACATACCCATCGTAGGGAAGAAATCTTGATTTCAGTCAGCGGAGGGTTGTCTATATATTATGGTGGATGCCATGCATGCATTCTTCCAACAACTCTCTAGGTATGTCGAATTGAGAGGTGTCCGTGGGCCAAAACATAACTGGTATATCATCCCTGGCTAGTCGTTTCCTCAGGTGCAACAAGTCGGTATACTCCTCTGCTATTGATTCCTCTACCTGGTAAGCCTAACTGAGATGCTTGCTGTCAGTGTGGTCGGAGGCAGTGGGATCAGTAGGTGTCGAATCATCACGTGGGTGATTCCGGGGCCGTTCTGATGATGAATTTGGTCCCGGACCGTCTCCCGATTAAAGAGGGGTGTCGTTGGTGACTATCTGGGGATCTTAAATGCTCAATCTTGTCCTTCTGAGTGCCCCGGCATACGAGGGATTTTATGTGCTTGATTTGGCAGAGGGAGGGCCTTCCTGTCGATATGATATGTCATTGCGGGGAGGACCTTCGCAATGGCAGCCATAATGGAGAGGACTACCATTACCTCTTGATGCCTCACTGAATAGAGAACTTTTACAGTGCATGCCTTGGGGAGGACCTCCAACGCGTGTCGCAGAAAGGGGAGGACCTTCTAGCTGCGTAGCGTTGTAATGGGGAGGGCCTTCGCAACAACTGCCATCATGGTGAGGATGACCATCATGGTTTGACGTTCGATGTGTATCCTAGGGAGGACCCTCAAGACACACTGCGACAAGGGGAGGACCTTCTTGTTTCTTGGGGCCACTACGGGGAGGACCTTCGCAATGCCGGACGTGGTGGTAAGGACTAACATCACAGCTTCTGTAATGGCGAGGACTACCATTACAGCTGCCGCAGGGAGAATATATGCGGGGTACACCCTGGGGAGGGCCTTCAGAATGTAACGTAATGTGGGGAGTTCCTTCTCATTGCTTGACATCTCTACGGGGAGGACATCCATTATCAGGGTGGTGAGTACTACCACCGTGATTTAATGCCCAGTTGCGCGGAGTGCCGTTGTAGCATAACTCCTGGGGAGGACTTTAGGGCAGGCCACGACAAGGGGAGGACCTTCTTGTCATGATGAGACGTCACTGCGGGGAGGGCCTCTACAGTTTCGACTATGATAATGAGGACTAGTATCATAATATGTGGTCCCACTGCATGGAGAGTGTCTGCAGCGTATACCCTGGGGAGGACCTTCAGGGTGGACCGCAGCAAGTGGAGGACCTTCTTACTGCTCGATATTTTGGACACGTGGAGGGTTTCCGTGACTCACCTAAAAAGAGGAGCTCTCTTGATCGATTGTTATATTCCCATGGAGGAGGCCCCCATGGGTTCTCTGGGGAGGACCTTCAGAGCTGCTAGCAGCGACATTGTGGGGAGGACCTTCGCAACTGCTACTGCTGCTCCCATAATATGGTAATGGGTGGGCAGGGTTCAGAGCCTTCGATATGCGCTTAACGGCATTGGAAACCCCATATTCCAGCATAGAGGAGTCATGAACCTTCTCTTTATTCTCCAGCTGCCTTTGGCGCGTTCGGGGGGCCTTCTTGCAGGCAACGGGGACCGTCTGTTGTTGACAACAACCTTCACCTTTGGGTCCCTATCTAATTGGGTCTGTGATGCTGTCGGGATATGCCGACGAAGATCTTGACTTTTATCAGGGATATATGCCTACTCTAGAGCATCCACAGTGATGGACGGGTGTTCCCCAGTTGGAACGAGTGAAGATGCTCAATCTGGTTTCCCTTGCGTCGCGGAATATGGTCGGCGACCCTCCCTGGGGGGAAGCAGGGAGACAGATCTACTCCGAGGCGGCTATCTCGTCTCTTAGATGAGTTTCCTCATTTGGGGAGACAGGCTCATGGGCCTGAGTAATTGTTGTTGTCACTGATACAATTACATTCTGGAAAGTCTGCAAGATATGATCTTGGATCGATACCTGCTCTTCCATCATTGTCAGGATATGCAGAGAGACATCTTTGGATGAAACGGGTATGGAGGCCCATTCTGGTATCAGAGTAGGAATATCCTGCTCCGGTCCTCCGGTGGTTAGTGGGTACTGACAATTATCCTGTGTCAGGATAGGTGAACGAATCTACCCCTAGGCTGGGATATGCCCATTTATCTCTCTGTTTTCCACCACATCGGGGTGGCAGACTTTACTTGCATCCATAGGGAGTTGGACCTACATTAGTTGATTTCCCATAATATCGAGTCAGTGCCCTTTTTTGGCAGGGAGACGTGCCCACCTATTAATTGCCGCCACATCTGGATGGCGGGCTTTTTTGATCGCCACCACATCGGGATGGTTGGTGTCAAGAACATCTTCTAGGAGCTTGTCCTGCAGGTACTGGGTTGCCACCACGTCGGGTTGGTGGGCTTCACGACCATGGGCAGGGAGAGGTTCCTTCCATGTAGGTGTTGTCTTGCGTGAGCGACGGGCTTGATGGAGTGTGGCGGGGATGCACGCCTACTCGTATGATGCCGCAATGTCTGGATGACAGGCTTTGGAGGAGCAAACAGGTGTATGTGCCTGTTCGTGATACGTCTCCGTGACTGGGTAGCAGAGCTCCAACTCAGGGACCAGGATGATGACTGGTCCCCGGTTGTATGTTTACCACCCTCGTCGGGCGGTCTGAGGGGCCGGAGCTCAGGGAGCGTGGGCCTGGATCCTTGGAGCTACATCCTCCTGAGCGTGAGGATGTTGAGTTGCGGTGTGACCGTGATGATGTCTTCCGGTGGGGGCCTTGGAGTGGAACCCCCATTCAATGGGGATGAAGTCCTCAACATCGACCTCATCCGCCTCCCTAAGATAAGGTAGGTACGCATTGTCCCGTTCTGGGGATAGACTCCCGAAATAGTTGGAGACAACAACAGTGGATGTCTGGATCTGCCCTTGTGGCCGCTACTGGGCAGGCGACCGGCGAGTCCTGATGGATTGGAGGGCATTCATGGCTGCCTCCACCATTGGGAGAGTACCGTTCCCATGGTACTCTTGGATCAATGCATCCGAGACCCAGCATTGAAGACGTTGGGTAGGTGACAGGGTCCTCCGTTGGTGAAGAAGTCTGGTCGTTTTGTAGTTGGAAGCACGCTCCTGTGAGTTCCGTTGGGATGCCATTGGATCTAAGGGAGTTCTGCGGGGTACCTGTAAAATATTTTAACAAATACGAACATAAAACCTGTCAAAGCAGCATCTCATGATCCCATGCGTAATTAATGACCTTGCTTGGCCCTCCTTGTGAGTATAAAGGGGGAACAGGGTGAGATTAGGTTAAATTAGTCACGCTTGGTTAAAGATTCACACCAGGTTCACCATTTTGGTTTCGGGTCGGTCTCAAAATGGCCAACAGTTTCGTATCTGATGACACGTGGACCTGCTTTCCAAAGGCAGGATTTCATTGGGTGGTTTGACCAGCGACACTTAAGAACTCACATTGGTATAGAGGATGGGAAGTCGGGCTCATCACACCCTTTTGGGGGGAATTATTTCCTGTTCCAGAACTCTCTTATAGATTTATGGCGTATTCATATGTTCGTGAATCTTTGGTTTATACCCAAGCATAGCATCCATGGATTACTCCTGGTTGGAAACGGTCAGCTAGATGTAGGGGTTCGGAATCATTTATGCCTGAGGTTTACCATCCCTCATTGGATTAATGACCCAGAGGAGTCTGGACTCACTGAGGCGGAACAAGGAGTGGCACGGTGAACCGATGTGAAGATAGTCGGATCGACCGGTTGTTGGGCTTGAACCTCATGGAGGCTTCCTATGTACCCTGCCTGGGAGACAGGGATCAAATTCTACGTAGTTTGAATGGGAATGGGGGCTTACACTCTGAGGAGGCCCATGGTGTAGACTGGGGCTTACACTATGAGGAGGCCCAGGGCAATGGATTGGGGCTTACACTCTAAGGAGGCCCATAAGAGGATTTCATGGTTGATGCTTACTCTAAGCCCACGTGAGTCATGCTCAGTGTGAGAAACAAGAGGCAGGAGAGACCAGACGATCACATCGCGAAAGGTGCGTTCGTGGGAAGAGGAGTGGGGCTTACGCATAGGGTGGACCATAAGGTCAGGGCTTACTCCGAGGTGGATTCCCATGGCGACAAAGCGCAACGGGAGAGGGACCTGGCCCCAAAGAAGGACAGGGCGTCGCCCTTCCCTGCTACACCCTTCCTTGGGCATGTCCTTGGGGAAGTACGGAAGTGCATGGGGGATTACTTCTGATGGGTATCCCGCCACGCCCCGAGGAAGGGAGAAGTGCCTCAGTCCTAACAAGTGGAGGGGCAGAAAGGAGGCTCTCGGGCTCGGATTCTGCATTACCGTGGGAATGTAAACCCAAGAATGCTTCGGGAATCGGCCCAAGGTTCGGATCAACCCCTTCGCCCCTGCTTACCGTGGGTATGTGAACTCAAAATAGTGTGTTTATGCACCTGAAGGTTACATCACATGGGTCCGGTGGCTCCAGTGGAGGCCTCGGCTCGGGGTCGATGAATGGGCCAATGAGGGAGTCGCGAAGGATCGGGCCAGATTGGAAGGGTTTTGTCTGGCTCGGGGAATGGGAACTCCGAAGGATCTCGTGGGCCACACACATATATGAGTGGTGGTGCCCTTCGCGTAGGGAGGTGCTATGTAGATGGAGAGGTCGTCCGCGAACCAGGGTGGTCTGCGGACTAATGAGCACTCCAAGAACCAAGGTGGTTCATGGGCTGGTGGGCATCCCGTGAACCAAGGTGGTTCGCGGCCTCGGGTTCGGCCCGCGTACCAGGGTGGTTCGCAGAGGAGTCCACGCGAGCACCGGCGATCGAGGGAGACGCCGGTCGGAGGTTCATCTTTTGGGGTTTTGCTCATGTAGGAGGGTGCTACACGGTGCGACGGATTGGAAAAGGGGCATAAACTCCCTGGTCCGTGGGGAGTGCATCTGCGGAGGGGCCATGGTTCGCGGTCTTCCTTTATTTTTTATTTTAAGTTCGCGGTTCACCAAGTTATTATGCCTTTTCAAATTCCTTATTAATTCGTTCCCTAGTTCATACCTTCTCTGGTTCGCGAACTGAAACTCCGCTGTTTGAGAAATCCTAAGCTCCTTCCTTCGAAATCCTTCAACCCGAATCTGATCGATCTCTTCTGAATCGTCCCAAAACTCTTCTCGGCTCTTCCCCCTCGATCTACTTTTATAGAGTGGGGAAATAGATGTATCTATGGTCATGCGGCACCTTTTGCGGAGGCCCATGATCGGAGACCCGGTTCACGGATGACTTGGTCAATCGGAAACTCACGGGTGCATTGAACACAGCTCCCCCATGAACCAAACCAACTCAGGGAGTGCTTCGTGGATGCAGAGGGTTCTGCCTCCATTCCACGAATGACAGCAGCTGTGGTTTGGGCCGGTCGACGCGGTCCGTGGTCGGGGGCGGTTTGTGATGGTGGACCGGCTTGGCGCCCGTCCTGGCTCGCGCCCGCGAAGGATCTCCGCCTTTGTTCCGTGAATGACACCAGTCCACGAAGGGGGTGATTCGCAGAACCGGTCTCAGAGCTTTTTCATGGGACTGGTCTGCAGACCGGTTCGGCTTGTGCATCCTTTGAGTTTTCTCCATACTTTCCATAATTTCCCCCAATTATTTGGGGGAATTGGGTAGAATCTCCTTTGCAAATTTTTCAGGACCCTACAGGATGATATCATTTTTAGTGGATCAGATGATGGACAATGAAAAATATTTTTAGAATATATGAGCTGTGAATTTAAAATTTCCATGATTTGAAAACTATCATTTTTCCTTGCATTATAGTTGATTCAACGAATGAATAGAATATTTATTTCTCAAACAAAATATTCCAAATAAGTACTCAAGTGGTTTGGAATGGAATATTACACACCTTTGACAAATCTAGTGGATAACTATTTAAAATTTTCAAGGGATTTTGATCGAAATTAGGTTAATGTTATAAAATATAGAAAATTGATTGGGATTTTACTATATCTAACAACCAAATGACCTGATATAGTTTTTTCACACATGAAGCTGAATGATACCAAAGTTATCCCAAGGAGTGTTATATAGTATTGGTGAAGAGGATATTTATTTATATCTATAAAATAGTGGACTATGGGATTTTTTATTGAAGAAAATTATAGTAAGAGTTACATGGTTATATAGATGTATATTAGGATGGTTAAGTTGATGAATGTAAGTCAACATCAGGTGGGGTTTTTTATATTGGAATTGCATTTATTAGTTGAGTAAGAAGAAAGAAAACATTTCTTTTAGAACTAAAAAGGATAAATATATAGCGGTGATTTAAGAATATACTTATTTTATATGGATAAAACAAATTCTTGAAGATGTTGAAGTTGATGTGAAATATATTATTTTTATCGTGTGATAACTTGAGTGATATTAATCTTATAAAAAATCATCCATCATTCAAGGAAAAAGAACATCATGATAAAGTATCACTTCATAAAGGATATTTTATATCAATGGATATAGAGGTTATATTATGTTACAATAGAAATAAAATTTTTGGATATCATGATATACAAACTATACAAAGAATATTTTGAAATGTGTCAGTTGGCTCTTGGAGTCTAGCTGACTCCCTATAACTAGATGATTTGGACAGGGGATTGTTACTCCCCCATGGGAATTAATATTTATATCAAGGTATTTTTTCTCTCTTTAAATCATTTCTTGGATTTATAACCCTCATTTGTGAAATTTTAGAGAATTGGTATTTGGGTTTATTGAAAAATGGGGAGATGTAATCCATAAGTCCCAAGGGAGACATTGTTTTAAAGTGAATATGGTTGGGAGTGTTCTGGCTTATTAAAAAAGTGGGAGAAATTTCATGTGGGTGTATTTAAGAGGGGGGTATTTAATTTCTAAATTATGGGGATAACTATTGAAGAGTTTTAGAGAATAAAGACCAAAAATTGTTTTCATGAGGATCTTTTCATTTAACTCTTATTTCTCACACTCATCTTGGACCGAGTGGGATTAAAGTTGGTGATAAGTGAATCATTAATATAATATTTTAATGAAAGGGGGTCATATTGATTTTTTTTCAAATCTAGTTATTTATGATGTTTTTAGATAATAAATTAGTTAATATGTTTTTAAGTTTTCAAAAAACCCAAAGGGGGATATTATCAGTAAAAATACCGTTGAGAATATTTTTGGGTTGTGTTTATTGATAATATGATTGGAGGAACATCAAAAATAGTTCATGGGGTCATAAGAAGCACATTTTATGAAGTATATATAAATATTTAGAATATCACATTATAATTCTAGATATTTTTAATTTATTTTTAAATTTTCAAAATTATGGAGAATTTGGACAAATTAAATATTGGAAGAGTAATCTGCTACTTTGGCAGAGTAATATGGAACTTCATAAGAGTAGATTTGTGACAAAGTAAAATTTTGTAAGATTAATTATTGAGTTCAAAAAGGTAGTCCCTCACATTATAAAAATAATACATAACATTAAAATAATAGTTCATAAGTTCATAAGGAAACTTAGGGACTTAAAAAGAGTTTTCTAATACTTCATAACAGTATTGTGGGACTTCAAAAGATTAATCTGTGTATTCATAAAAGTAAAATTCCAACTTTTGAAAACTAATTCAAAAATTTATAAGAGTAATGAATGAATTTTTAATATTTATTATTCATAAAATGAAAATATATAAATAGTTGTTTGGAATTTCAGAAGAGTCGTCTTGGCACTTCGTAAGAGTAATTTACTTAGTTGATTTTTGAGAAGTTTGGTCTTCATCAATCTATATCAAGTTTTCTTAATCATTAAAATGTGATTATTAATGAGTCTGATAAAAATGGAGAAAATAAAATATAAATTAAATAAGGATAATTTCATGATTATCCAATTATTTAAATTCAATATTTTTGATATTTTTATGGATCTAGTTTAGACTAGGTTACATTCCATGAAGAGGAAAGTTGTGACATGTAGGGTGTAACAGTTGCTTCAATTTTAAATTTGAATATAGTGATCTAGCTATAAATTATAGAGGGTATTATTTTGAAAATAATAGTCAACTTAGATGTCATTTAATGTTAAAGGAAAACACACTGCTGACTAGAGAAGTTTACATACTTTGAATATGTAAATATTTATCACAAGGAAACTCACTGGAGAAATATTGAAAAAGATAAATAAATATAAGAGATAAGGGATTTAAGAGGATAATATATTGAGAGATACATAGAGAAGACTGAAATTTTTTCAATTTAAAATAATAGAAAAAAAATAAAGGAGATACATATCTAGGATTCATTTTTCATAACTAAAAGAGAATAATTCCAAAATTTTATTGAAAAGGAATAAGAATTCCATTGTCTTGTTGGAAATTCATGCACAAGTAAGGAGACATTATAGGAGGTTGTCTTGTTGTAATTTTGTATAGATTGTACCAAATTTTACATTATCTATGGGGTAATTTTTCATCAATAATTCATAAGTTAAGAAGATAATAGTAGGAGTAGTGCATTGCATCTTGTAAGAAGTGTAGTTTGATATTTATTTATTGAAGGTTGTAAACTAGGAGGGTGTGTGTGACCAAAACATAATTTTAAACCAAAATAATGAGATTTATGGTTTTAAGTATATTGTCACATTTTCATGCATACTCATTAGATTAGCTCATTTAAGTAAACCAATTAAAATATCATTTGTCTCTCTATTTACTGCTTTTATTATTTTTATATCGACTGTGTGTAAGATATAAGAGTCCTATTAAGTGGGGAAAATCATTGTCAATGGATTATTTAAAATTGATAAACCATGTTTCACCCCTCCTCCCTTAAGTTTATTAACTTTGTTTGGAAACAACACTAGTGTTCACTAAAAAAATAAGTAATAATACAATTTATTTATTGTTGAGTTTTAATTAATATAAACCATTAAATTATTCCTCCCATGTATGAATCAAACATAAACTAACACAAAATATTTCATTTCACCCTATATGTTCTTACCTATATACATCATCTTGTGATGCATGAGGCTTAAAAATATTATTCATAAATCAAAAAGAGACTAATTCAAACCCAGTCTTCCCATAGTAACTCAAGTTTACACCATAATTATATTGGGAAAACATATTTTAGGGTCACTTCCTGAGTCCCAAAATTCATATCTCCTATATAATATCAAGACTACTACCCTAGATAATTCTTTGATGCTATTTTATAATAACCCAACCTGATATACACAAACAATACCTAAGTTGGACCTCCATAAGACCTCAGGCGTGATTCCTGATCACCAAAGGATAGAATAAATATAAAGAATTAATGAGAGAAAATGGGAAGTGTTTTTACCTCTTAGGTGACCTATTAAATATAAAAATAACCTAATGGGAATTTTTCATAAACTATCTTGATTCATGACATATAAAAAATAAAACAGATACATGTACACCTAGGAAAAGAACCTATACACTAAATGGGAATATTTTCAACCTATTCCCATATAAAATATTTTCTATATGTATGAAACTAAAATTATATCAAAATTAAAAAATTAATACAAACTAAGAACTAGAAAACCCAAAATATGGCCAATAATAACTACATGGTCCAAAAAGAAAAGATAAAACTGCACTAGGCATAAGTTTATGTTTTCCCTAATTTCATATTCAAAAGAAACATTAGAAGAAACTTGAAACCATCTATGATCAAGGAGATAACCATACACTCTAAAGCATTATGACTCCCAGCCCTTGTATCTATCAGCCCTCATGTATAGGCACCTTCCCTTTACCAGGATCACATAAAAAATGGATTATACACCTTCTAAAGAAACATGTGTGGGGTGTGATTACATCATTCCCAATAGAAGGTCACCACCCTACCCCTACCTATTTGTCATTAAACTAACTATATATTTTAATAATATTAAATAGGTGATAAAAAAATAAAATAGGGTCCAATTCATATACTAAAGTTTTGAGTAATTAAACTAATTATGCTTTGTTAGCATGATGATAACCCATAATAAGAATCAATGAAACTTTCTTCAGGACATGCTCAAAATCCAAACTCATGAATTAAGAGGAGAACAAGTCACATACATCATCTGAAAGAGGCCACAAACACACACAAAAATATATATATATATATATATATCCATATCCATCCACATATATGAGGCCTTTCTTCTAATAACAAGGAACATATACATATTTATACTAATATATTAGGCCTCTATCCTCATAGGAAGTATATTCATCCTATATACATATATTCGTAGATGTAAGTATAACACCCCATTATTTTAGTATGTATTTTTCTTTAAATAAATCAGGTGTGATCAATAGCTTGTGATACAAAAAACACTAAAATAAAGTGTACAATGATTTATTATAAAAAAAATACATTACAAGGTACTTAAATGAAACACAATTATAAAAATAAATTATTTTGTAAAATAAATGTGTTTCAATTCACATTAGAAAATACCATTAATTTTAAAGAAAATATTTTTATGAATTATTCATTTTTGTTAAACCTATTACTTATAAAAAATGTTTTTAATAAAATGTATTTTTGAAATTCAAGGAAAGATTAGAAAAATAAATTATTAGCATCCATGGAAAAATTAAATAATTATAAGGATTACTAATTTAACTATTCATGGATAAACAAAAATGTTTTGTTTAAAAACATTGTTTTTATTTTATATTATATTTTTTTATTTAAAAGTTAAATTTATCAAATTTAGTGTACGGATTTTAATGAAATAAATTTTTTATATTTATATTCGTAAAAATTACTAATAATTTAATTATTATTATGTGGTAAGTAATATTTATAAATTTAATTTTAAGCATAAAAATGTATTTTTATGGAAATTGTTTTAGTTTTGGTATAAATTCTTATATTAAAAATAATCTTTATCACCTTTAGAAATTAAATACATTAAAAAAAATTCATATTTGGAATCATAATTTCCAAAAAAAATTAATAACTTCAATGTCATTTTTGGTTATAAAAATAAGTTACCTAGGTAATGTTTAGTCACTATGGTAAAGGATAAAATAAGGTAAATGGGTTAAACTGAAGAATAATATTACAAATATCAAAAAAAAACTTATCTCAAAATGGGTGTCTAAGGTATTTATTGGAATCCCATTATCTTATCCTCACCAATTTCTGATTTTGAATCTACTTTCCTTTAATATGACATTCCTTTTATATCAATAAATGATTATTTACAAAAATATCAACCTTTATCTAATATAAAAGGTCATCTCCTCAACACATTCCATTCTGTTGAAATTGTCTATAATCCCTAAGAAAATTATGTTCCTCATAAGCCTCTATCATTTTTGGGATCCACTAGTGTAACACCACAAGATTTTTTTGAAATATTTTTTTAATTAATTTAATCTTTTTGATATTTTTCATTTCACACAACACTGAATATAGCTTGTGTTATATGAAATCACTAGGTTTGGATGGCGTTACACACATCCCCAAGTTAATCATGTACTATATGAAAAAATTAGATTATATTTTACTACATTCAGCAGTATATTTGGCTTGTGTGACAAATAATGTTCAGTTCTTTTGATATCTTTCATTACACGCAAGACCTGGTTTTACCAAACTACAATATACTATTAATATTATTATTAAAATATTATTATAAATTTAACCTATCCATTGGAATGGTGGATATGAATAAAATTAATTAAATTATAAAAATATGGTTTACACATGTATATAAGAATAATTATTTGGTGAACAATTAACATGAAATGAAAATAAAACCCTTTTGAAAATATAGGAAATCTTTTGCTGGAAAACTGTATTTATGCAATCAAACATGTTATACCTCAATAAATTATTAAAAAAATTAATAAATTATTTTAATGAAATATATATATATATATATATATTATTCATTAAACAGTTTAACATGCATCTTATATGTTTTTGAGACACTATATAAGAATAAATCCTATTTTACCCATAAAGATATGTATTTTTTGAAAGGTAATTCTACTAAATTTTAATAGCATACCTATTTAAAAAATAATTTTTAAAACTTTTATAATTTTTATTTGAAAAAATAAACTTCATTTTTGAAATCATAATATCAAAATTTACTTTGGGTGAATTGTTTTTATTTTTCTGAGAAGTTTCATTTTTTGAGGAATAGTGAAAACATTTAATTTTAATTGAAAATTGCATTTTCATCTAATTTTATTTATAAAGTAATATTATATTTTAAATTGGTTTTAAATTATATTTATTAATAAAATTTAGGTCATTATAATTAATTTTATATTGAAATTGTATATAAAAATATTTAAAAAATTTAAACATTTTCACTTTAACAAATCGTGGTCTCACCACATTTGCGGGATTAATTTTAAATTAATTTTTGACACTTATGTGTGTAGAATATTATAAAATGTATTAAATATTTGTAATAATAATAATTTATAATTTCTATTGAGGTAAACTAAGTTTTTTATAATAATATATTTATAAATGTACTTAACATTAATTACAACGATTAAGGTAAAAACGGGTTTACTTAGTGGTTAAACTTTAACTTAAGGGGTCCAATAACCTAGAAAAATATCCAAAACCCATTTCTGGAATTATTTTGACCATGTCGTCCCTTTTATATAAAATGGACCATTATTTTAGTCACATGATGTATCGGAGACCTCTCAATAGTGTTTACCTTTTTTTATTTACAAGAATGTCACTCCTCCTCCACTATAAAAGGGAACACACACCCCTCACTTCTTCACACATATCAAGCCCTTTTTCTCACCCAAAACCTTCCCAAATATGCTTCCAAATTCCCTAAATTCATCCTATAGGCCTAAATTCGGTCATAAATCAATCCAACGAAGCCCTTTGGTGCAAACCAAACGAATTTACAAAAAGAAGAGGTAAGATCCTTTAACAACAATTTTTGTTTTATTTATTTCTCCACCCCATAAATTATTATTATTACATGATTAGATAATAACCAAATTATCCTAAATATACTGATATGTTTTTATGTTAATGTTTTTACCTACACTCATATGTGCTTCCATCAAATAGGATGTGCAATCATCGTTTGTGTGTATAGCGGACTACCACCTCGCGAACCGATGTCATCATTATTCCATTACCACCATTAAAGGTTTATAATAATGATGTAATTACTATTATTTGATATATGTTATATTTATGATGTATTTAAGATTCTTTAATTAATATATAACACACACCTTAATGCTTTCCATTTTATGAGAATTTGATAAATTCATTTATTGATGTTTGGACTACTACCTCCTCAAAGTGATGTGATTCATTTAAACTTTACATGGAATGTATTAATAATGGGTTTAGTAAAATAATATTATATATATGAAATAATAATTAAATTGTAATTATATTTACTAAACAGTATTGTTGATTGTGCACAAAGAATGTCAAGACTTTGGGTAAGCATTTTCTCATCTCACTTTTATTCTTATGAGATATGTGATATATTAACCATCTATTCTTGTTGTGTGGTGTATATAATTACCTATTACATGTTATATCATGAATTTAATTTATTTAGTTTTATTAAAAGTTTCAATTGATTATATTCTTTCACATATCTCACAATTCAATAGTTACTAAAGTGGTCAGGGGATTTCTAGTCTCACTTTTATTTTTGAGAGACCTATATCATATTCACCACACATTTATTTTTATTTTTTTTGGTGTATATACTAACCATCAATTTATTATATGATTATTATCCATAAATTTATTTTTTTTACATATCCATTTTATGATCTCCCTTTTAAGGGGTTTTACGGTTCAAAAGCTACCAAATCGGTAAGGTTATTTTGTCTCAATTTTCTTTCTTTGAGACACATGTTTTGTTATACACTTATATTATTTTATGAGGTCTATATAATAAACTTTTACATGTTATATAATAAATATAATTATTTCATGATATTTTAATATTTATTTGATGTTATTATTTCATGGTTATTTTGATTCAAATTTATCAAAATGGTAATAGTTTATTGCTGCAATCTCAACGTTTTCCAAGATTAGTCATGATTATGATTCCATTGATGAAATATTATGATCCATATATCAATAATTATCATTATTTTATACCTATGGTTTTTCATGATATATTAATGTATTGGAACTATTTTTATACTCTTTTTTACTTAATATAATTAAGAAAGTTTTTTTAATAAAATTTAACCTTATTTATCTCTTCGGTCGAAAATTTGTTTTATTAAAAAACAATGTTTTCTAAAAACGTTTTTGAAAATGTTTATAAGTTATATTTTAAGATATTTTTCAAAGAAAAGGATTTGAAATTTTTTTTATGATTTAAAACGTGTTTATAATTGTTTTCAAAATCTACTTTATAATTTTTCAATGTTATTTTCAAAAAAAAGGTTTTAAAATATTTTATTATTTAAAAGGTGTTTTTCAAATCAAAAAGGATATTTTCCTCAAGAAATATTTTAAATTATTTTTCATGATTATTTCATATTTTTTAAAGTTATTTTAAAATAAAATGATTTTGAATATTTTTTATTCCTTAAAAATTGATTTTAAAAGAAATGTTATTTTCCTTAAGAAATGATCCAAGTTATCTTTCAAAATTATTCTATATTTAAGATTAAATCATTTGATATAGTTTATGATTTACTGGGGATATAATATAAGGACACCATTCTCATTTCTCTTAATAGTTTATATATAAGATATCAATTTTTTTTTGAAACCCATTTATTTTCCATGGGTTATACCATGATAAAATTCTTATGAAACCCATTCCCTTTCATGGGTAATTCTATGATAAAATGATTATAAAATATATATATTTTCCATAGGTTATTATATGATGAATGTTCATGATCTTGTAGCACATGTATGTATGATTTCATTATGTGATTGGTGGGACCTATATCTCCCTCCAATGCATTGGGTAAAGATTTATATCTCATGAGATAATTATGGGAAACAATTTGACATGATTGATCCACAATGGGAAATAGGTGTATTCTAATCCACAATGGGAAATATGTGTTCCCTGATCAACTATGGAAAATAGGTGTGTCCTGGTCCATATTGGGAAATAGGTACATCCCGATCCACTATGGGAAATATTTCTTTCCCAATCCACTATGTTGATGGTCTTGGTAGTTAACATTGAAACATGAAATGATTTTCTATACTTATGATGGTTACACACTTATATTATATAATATTATGGTTTGTTATTGATTTATTATGATTTATTACACTTATGATTTATGGATTATGAACTTCTAATCTTTATTCGTGACTCATGTATATGATCTTTGATATGTAGTGTATGATCTTCAAATTCTATTATCTTGTTCTCTTACCATCATACTCATGTTAAGATTACATATCTCCTTTATTTACCCTTAATAATAATTTGATCTCCCCCATTATTATGTTTCCTTTCATTTCCTTGGGTTATTAATAATGTTTTTATGTAGGATTACTAAATGGGATGATCATTCTGGGAAACATTGAAGATATTTTACCAAGTTAGAATATTGTGTTCCGAGTTTCCAAAGACACAAAACTATTATGATCCTTGGGAATGTATGTTTTTAATGTGATGAATATTATTCTAAAATTATTTAATATCCATGTATGTTAATCCTGGGTCACAATATTTGGTATCAAATGAGAGGTTTAGTCAACCTTTAGAAACTAGGATGAGAAAACATGTGTGAGATACCTATGGATATTTCTAAGTATATTTATAGAGATTTACTTAGGGATAATCTTAAGGTTTAATATATTTAAAGGAAGGTGTCATGATTTAGACATATTATAAGTAACCTTTCAAGATTATGTGGTTTTCTTCTATGATAATTATTGCTCACATTGTGCTTTCTGGTCTTAGTAAATAGTGGGAACTAGAAGGAATCGGGTTAACATTGAATGTTTTAGATGTGTAAAGTATGGGAATTAGGTAAATTAATATCCTAATTGAAAATATCATGAATATAATCAGGACTCTGTCATGAGTATTGGTTATAAAGATGAAGATAAAGAGACTATGAATGACATGTGAAAGTTCTGGTATGTTCTAATAGTATTGTTGACATTAAATGTAAGAATTGTGATTAAATTAGAGTTGATGATCCTTAATATATGGTTAATATTTCATATTCTAATAAAAGGGTATTAAGTAATAATATGATTAATCCTAAGTAATGGTTTAAGAATATAGTAGGATGATTTTAGTATATATGTATTAGAATTCAATGATTATGTACTATTAATCATGAAGTATATAAGTATTGAATAACATATCATTAAATTTATGGATATCGTGATCTGTTAATTATTCGAGAATAAAAAATTCACCTTCATTTCTTTGAATAAAAGTTGAATTGTAAATTGATAAAATCACAAAAAAGGTTTATATTATACTTAAATCAAGTATAAATTCTTAAAAAAATTATTTAACATTAGAAAAATGGTCTTTAAAAAATCCCATTATCATCATTTTTTATGATATCAAGGATCATTTTCAAGCCACTTTGGTTTATAGATTTGTGATCATTAAATTTATCCCGATCAAGTTCTCTATCACTCTCCATCAAAAACATGACTGTAGTGTATATGTATTAGAATTCAATGATTAATCCTTAGTAATGGTTAATATTTCATATTCTAAAACCATGTTGCGTAGCCGTTAGGCTGCTGAATGTTTGTAAGTGTTTCAAAATTATTCTTTTATTTTGAGTTCTTTATTTATTCTTTCTTCATCTCTTCTTACCCAAGATGAATGAAATATCTAGAATCATGTATATTCTGTATTTTCTCATGTTCATGAGAAATTCATCATCAATCTTCTTCTTTTACCTACTTGTTCAAGGAATTAAAAACATTGTCTGTGATGTGTCGAATTACTGACATCATGAATGATGTGATTTCGATTTTAAATAATTCTTTCAAGTATGGTCATGAAACCATTTATATGGTTGAACCAGGTTATAATATATGTTTTATGACTCACCCATGGTTCTGGAATTATTTTGTACTCATGGTTCTAATTTATACGACAAAATGAGGTCGTTATTATCAAAGAACCACTAAAATGATCTAAACGAACATAATTAATGTTTTAACTAATGAATCATCATCATGGTATATAACCCAAAATCATTATAATATCATTTATATCTCCATAATTTCATTAATAATATGTATTAACAATTTTGTATGTTTAACATGTTTCAAATGAACTCCCATTCATGGAAACAAGTAAACGAACCATGAAAACCAAGGAAGAAAATGCTTCCAAAACATGAAAATTGAACCAATTGAACCCATATAAAGGGCCATGAATGAACTTAATAAGGTTATATAACATAAATTACATGTTTATTATGTTCTTGAATTATTAATTAATGAATCTAAATTTGATCATACAGGTCATTAAGAACAATCAAGAACACACTAGAGCAAAAGGTTAGGGGTTTCTCATCTCACTTTCATTTCTGTGATATTTACATTGCTCACCAATTATTCCTTATATTTGGTATATGTGTACTTTAATTTGATATATAATAACATTATTATATTTATATTCATTTTATTCAATGATTCATTTGATTGTTATTAAGTTCTGGTCATACGATTCGACCGATTACATTGTGGTAAGGGACTTTGTCTCAACTGTTGTTTTCGTTGTGACTGTCTTTGTATAGTGCACCTAATAATCCTTATGTGGTGTACCTACTTCCAATTTGATATCAATTTTAATTTGAAATCATATTTATATTAAATATCCATAATCTCATGTCATGGATATGTTTGTTGTCTAAACCGTATACCATTTTACATACGGTGTTTATTTGGAAAGTTATTTTAATTATGGAAATATTGATGAATCTGTATACTCTACTCTATACGGATATTGAAAGGGCATATTGATATTTTATTGAATCAATGTATAATAAATTATTTGGACATGCGTGGAGGGTGGGGCCCGCTATAGCCCCTCGATGCATCATTAGGTCTCATGAGACAAAACAGTTTGGCAGCAAACCTTTCGAGTTTGTTTCCAAAAAAAAGACGGGTTTCTACCCACAGAACTAAATCGTTTTTACGGTATTATGCTTTCATGTTCCAAACACATGACTTCCAATTAATAATTATTCTCTTTATTCATTATCAGTTATTATTATTATCCATGAGATTTTCACTATGACAAAATCTATGGATGCAGTTGTTATTCATTTATTCACTATTCCACTTTGATTATGTCAGATTGTTTGTGAATCACTTCTTATATTACTCATGATTTCTCTTTTTGTAACCCTTACTAAGCATTTGATCTCACCCCTTTCATTTTCTACCTTCTACAGGTGATGAAGAGAAGGTCTTCTTTTGAGTTCTTGTGGATGCAGTTTTGAATTTTTTGTTATGTATTGTATTTTGTAACCTTTTCCAATGTAATTTGAGTTACATATATGTGTCTAGTTTCTTCAATACTACTAAACTTATCGTTCCTTCGGGATTTTCATTCCTTCTAACCATACCAATATCACAAGTAATGCACCATCTCCAGTCTAGAGGGGTCAGGGTGTTACAGTTGGTATCATAGGATGTTTAGTAGAACACTTGGAAACTAGACTAGGAAATTTATAGTAGGGAACAAATCCCTAAGGTAGTATTTGAGGATAAACGTACAAGAACATCTTGGTATTTTGGTAAGTAATAGATTATGTGGATTTTTCAAGAAATACATCCTTGTCTGGATATGAGCAGGTAGAGGCGGCTCTGGCACAAATGTATCTAGGGGTAAAACCCGATAACTCTACTTTGAGATAGACTCGAACGGGAAATGGTGCATGATAATGGGACTTGTTGTACTCTTGGTTACGACACTCCCAGGGTATATGCTTAGGATAATTCATATTTTCCTTACAAGACATTATGAAGGAGTTAATGTAAATTTTTTCACAAAGGAACCTTGTTTATAAGATTAGCTATTCATAGAATTTCAATCTATGTTGAGTGATTTTCTATTTGAGATTCATAAAATAATCTAGTGTGTCCCATTATTTAGAAATGGCGTCTAATGGAAGAAGAGGAATCAATACTCATGGGAAAGGTAGGGATCTCCCTACTAAGCAAGTCAACACAGTCAACATTGGAGTAGATCAGATCATGACAATATTGGGACAACTTACTCAAGTTGTAACAAATAACCATTCAACACCTGTGTTGGATCTTTTTAATGCGTCAGAAGACCCCATCTTTCAGTGGGACTACTAATCCATTGGTTACTGAGCAATGGATCAAGTCCCTTGAAAAGATATTCATGACGTTAAGATGCAATGAAAATGAAAAGGTAGTACTTGCAGTATATTGTCTCAAGGGAAACGCTGATCAATGGTGGTCTCTGATTCAAAATACCACGGAGGAAGAAGAGATAGAGGATATGGTAGAGGAATTTTAAGGAAATATTCTACGAAAAATATTTCCCTCGTGAGCAACAAACTGAAATGAAGAGGAAATTCATTGGCTTGAAACAAAGGGAAGAAGACAGTATTGCAAAGTATGAGGCTACCTTCACAAGGCTATCCAGGTATGTCGTGGATTACATTCGTAACTCAGTGGACAAGATTGATCATTTATTTGAAGGTCTTAATCCAAGTCTTCGAAGGGAACTGGCTTCTCAATCATTTTCTTCATATGATGAAATTGTATCAAGTGCCATCAAAATAGAGATGGAATTTGCTAGATCAAATATTTTCAAAGGAAAACAAGATAAGAATCAGTATTCTAATAACAAAGGAAAAGTAGAAGCACCAAAGAAGAGAAAGGGAATGAATAGTTTCCCATTATGTGAGAACTGTGTAAAGAATCATCCTGGGAAATGCTTGAAAGGCAAGGGAGTCTACTATAACTGTGGAGAAAAGGGTCATCGATCTGATGAATGCAAGGGGAAGAAACAATTCAATGATGTTCAATGCTACAACTACAGATAGATGGTACACTATGAAAATGAGTGTCCTAAGCACCAAGGAAACGTGCCTCAGAAAAAGCCAAGAGGGAAAGGGAGAGCCTATGCGATTACAACCGCAGAGGTTGATGTTCCTAGTGACGTGGTGGCAGGTACTTTAATTGTTTCCTCAAACATAGCCAACACTTTATTTGATTCTAAATAATCACATTCATTTATATCCTTTTAGTTTTTCAAGAAAATTAGATATGTACAATTTGATTTAAGAAAGGAGTTGTCAGTCAAAACTCCCATGGGATGTATCATTGCAACAAAGGAATGTCGACTAGTCCCCCTCCAAACACAAAAACGTGCTTTAGTTGATAGACTTATCATCATACCCATGAAAAGTTTTGATATAATTCTCAGTATGAATTGGATATCAAATTATGATGCGAGGAATTATTGCAAGAAAAAGGAAGTTACAATTTTTGAAAATGGTGTAGAATCCCTTGTCTTTAGGGAAGAAACTTCGCCACCTGATTCTTATCTAGAACCACCCCCAGTAGCTCTATTGAATGCAATACTTGGAGAAGAATATAAACCATTATCTATGGTAGAGTAAAGAAGTCTTAAAATTGAAGATGTGCACATAGTGAAAGATTAAATTGATGTATTTCCAGAGGATTTACCTGGACATCCCCCAGAGTAGGAAATTGAGTTTTCCATTGACTTAATTCCTGGTGCAAGACCTATATCAAAGACCCCATATATAATGTCCACTATGGAGCTAGTGGAGCTGAAGAAACAACAAGAAGAGTTGAGTGAAAAAGGATTTATTCGACCAAGTGTTTCTCCATGGGGAGCCTCGGTCTTGTTTGTCAAGAAGAAAGATGGATCCATGAGGCTGTGCATTGATTATAGGGAAATCAATGCTATTAAAATAAAGAATAAGTATCCTCTACCATAGATTGATGATTTATTTGATCAACTTCATGGAGCACAGTACTTTTCAAAGATTGAACTTTGATCCGGATATCATCAACTGAGTGTGAGGAAGGAAGATATTCCGAAAACAGCATTTCGAACCAGGTATGGGCATTACGAGTTTATAGTGATGCCTTTTGGACTGACTAATGCAACCTCTATTTTCATGGATTTAATGAATAGAGTTTTCAAGGAATATCTTGATAACTTTGTTGTGGTATTTATCGATGATATCCTTGTATACTCAAAAAGCTATGAAGAACATGAGAATCACTTACGAGTTATTCTGAGAAATCTTTGAAGCAATCAATTATATGGGAAGTTTAGTAAGTGCGAATTATGGATTCAGTCAGTTTCATTTCTAGGATATATTGTATCTAAGGATGGAATCCTAGTTTATCATGCGAAGACAAAGTAAATCCAATATTGGCCCACACCAACAAACATAACTGAGGTATGTAGTTTTATTGGCTTAGCAGGTTACTATCGGTGTTTTTTTCATAACTTTGCCCGACTGGATAACCCACTAACCAAGATCACACGTAAAGGAGTTAAGTTTGTGTGGACAAAGTAATGTATAGAATGCTTCGAAGAATTGAAAAGAATATTGATCAATGCTCCAATTTTTACTCTTCCATCTAGAAGTGGTGGATTTGTAATATACAGCGATGCATCAAAGAATGGGTTGGGTTGCATCCTTATGCAAAACGATAAAGTTATTGCTTATGCATCAAGACAGTTTAAGACTCATGAGAGAAATTATCCAACTTATGATCTTGAGTTAGCAGTCATAATCTTTGCTATGAAAATATAGATACATTATCTCTACAGAGAGAGATGTGAGAATTATACAGACCACAAGAGTTTGAAATACATTTTCACACAAAAATAACTCAACATGAGGCAAATGAGACGGCTTGAGTTACTCAAAGATTATGATTGTTCAATACACTACCACTAGGGAAAGGCGAATAAGGTGGTAGATGCATTAAGCAGGAAAGATCATGGACTTCTGACTCAAATGAGGATTGAGAGAGATCCTATATTTTTGGACCTACTAAATATGGATATGGGAATTGTTAAGGAAAGGGGAACATCTTTCCTCTTTCAAATGATTTCTAAACCATCTTTATTAGAGAAAATAAAAATCTATCAATCTGATGTTGAGAATATGCGCAAGAAAATAAATGTTGTTAAGGATGGGAGACTGGCTGACTTCGTGTATGAAGGAGTTCTGAAGTTTGGGAAGATGTTATGTGTTCCATCGGTACCTGAGCTAAAAAGGGAACTGTTAGACAATGCTCATAGCTCAAATTTCTCTATACACCCACGTAGCACCTAGATGTATAGAGATCTAAAGGAATATTTTGGGTGGGATAATATGAAGCGGGAAATTGCTGACTACATGTCAAGGTGTCTAGTTTGTCAACAAGTGAAGGAAGAGAGACAACATCCCAAAGGTGTAATGCAACCTCTACCTATTCCTATGTGGAAGTGGGATAACATTATGATAGATTTTATCACCGAACTACTGAGGAAACCTAGAAGTAATGATGAAATATGGGTAATTGTTGATCATCTCACAAAATCAGCACATTTCCTTCCTATACAAGAGGATTTACCACTTGAGCGCCTGGAAAGACTGTATATTAATGAAGTTGTAAGACTTAATGGTGCACCTCTATCAATTTTGTTTGATCGAAATACCCGGTTTACATTGAAATTCTGGAAAAGTATCCATAAGGCTTTGACTACTGAGCTTCGTATGAGTACTGCATATCACCCCCAAACCAACGGACAGTCTGAAAGGACTATTCAAACTCTGGAAGACATGCTGAGATCATGCTCTCTTGACTTCTAAGGTATATGGGATCAATACTTGCCTTTGGTGGAATTTTACTATAACAATAGTTTCCATTCTAGTATTCAAATGGCTCCATATGAAGCATTATATGGAAAGAGATGTTGAACTCCAACTTTTTGGGACAAAGTTGGTGAGAGGAAACTTATAGGCCCAGAACTTATTGATGAGACCACGAAAAACGTGAAGAAAATACAATCCCATATTAAAGTAGCCCAAAGTAGGTAGAAGATTTATGTTGACAATCAGATAAAAGATTTGGAATTCCAAGTGGGAGATCATGTCTTTCAGAAAGTATCCCCATGGAAGGGTGTCTTAAGGTTCGGAAAGAAAAGGAAACTGAGCCCCAGGTATATCAGACCATTTGAAATTATGGAATGAATCGGAGTTGTATCTTACCATCTAGTGATTCCGCCAAATCTCTCTAGAGTTCATGATGTATTCCACATTTCATTGTTAAAGAAATACATGCTAGACCCAACGCATGTACTCACATATTAAGAAGTTGAAATGGAACCGGATCTGTCATACTGTGAAGAGCCTATCAAGATTCTTGATACAAGGGAACAAGTATTGATAAATCGGACAACTCGTCTAGTCAAGGTTCTTTGGAGAAATCATAACATGGAGGAAGAAACATGGTAACTTGAAGATATTATGAAGAAGAAACACCGACATCTTTTTGGTGGTCTTTATACATGAAATTTCGAAGACGAAATTTCTGAAGGAGGGAATAATGTAATGCCCCAAACATTTTATGGTATGCTTATCTTGATTACATTCTATTCACAACATATAAATCACTATGTTCCTTTGAAACAACACTAGGTTATTTAGGAGATAGTCAAAACCTATCCATTAAATATAAATTTTCCACTTCTATGTTTTGAATTTCGAAAAATGGTTATCTAGAGTTGTGATCAGTAAGTCATTTGGAGTCTGATAGAACAAACTTAATTTTTGGTGAATAGTAACATACCCTTATGAATAGTAATATGAATAGTAATATGACCCTTATTAATAGTAAATAATATTATTATTTCATTTTCTTAAGGAAATAAGATAATGAGTTCTTAATTAGTTTTTCAATGAGAAATAAGACTAATTGCACTTTAAGATTGTTATTATTCGAATTAACTATGACTTTATTTAAAAAGTGAATTAATAATATTTAGAAAATTATTTTTAAAAAATTGATTTCACCTTTGAATTATACACATTGAAAAAAATTTAGGGTGAATTTTGGGAATTTTTCTGAAACAGTTGATTTTTCAGTGAATAGTAAAAAATAGAGTTTTTAGTTTCGGTGTGTTTATAACATCATTAATGATGAAATAATGATGTCATAAATCTGGTCGACTTTTTTATAGTTATATAAGATGTGAGGTGTCCCAAGTGGCTTATACAATGGGAAAATACCATGGGAAAGCCCATGGTTTTTCAAAAACCACTCATGAGGTGTCCCTTGAAAATTATTAAAATAATCCCTCACTTTTCTTATAAATACCAACTCTTCCCTTCATTGAATTCATTCCCAATTCTCCCTCAACGAATTTCTGGACTCCTTACCTCCATATTAGTCCTCCCAAGGTTTCCTCAAGCCCTCAAGGTCCCAACCTTCAAGTTCTAAGGGTTATTCTACAAGTTAATAAAATTATCAATTTCTTTCTTTTTCCTTTCAAGTTCTATTTTATGTGGTATATCTTTCAAGTTTCCATACGATGTTATTATTTTTCTTCTTATTCTTAATATAATCTATATTATTATTTATTTCTGGATAGGTGACCCTTTTCCCCTCTCTTTTTAAATATTTTCTAAAACCATGTTGTGTAGTCATTAGGCTGCCGAATTTTTGTAAGCGATTTCAAACTTATTCTTTTATTTTGAGTTATCTATTTATTCTTTCTTCATATCATCTTACCCAAGATTAATGAAATATCCAGAATATTGTATATTCTGGATTTTATCATGCTCATGATAAATTCATCATCAATATTCTTCTTTTCCCCACTTGTTCAAGGAATTAAAAACATTGTCTGTGATGTGTCGAATTACCGACATTGTGAATGATGTGATTTCGATTTGCAATAATTCTTTCAAGTCTGGTCATGAAACCATTTATATGGTTGAACCAGGTTATAAAATATGTGTTATGACTGACCCATGGTTCTGTAATTCTTTTTTACTCATGGTTCTAATTTATACGACAAAATGAGGTTGTTATTATCAAAGAACCACTAAAACGATCTAAACGAACATCCTTAATGTTTTAACTAATGAATCATCATCATGGTATATAACCCAAAATCATTATAAGATAATTTATATCTCCATGATTTAATTAATAATATGTATTAACAATTCTGGATGCTTAACCATGTTTCAAATGAACTCTCATTCATGAAAACAAGTAAACGAACCATGAAAACCAAGGAAGAAAATGCTTCCAAAACATGAAAATTGAACCAATTGAACCCATATAAAGGTACATGAAAGAACTTAATAAGGTTATATAAAATCAATTACATGTTTATTAGGTTCTTTAATTATTAATTAATGAATCTAAATTTGATTATACAGGTCATTAAGAACAATCAAGAACACACTAGAGAAAAAGGTAAGGGGTTTCTCATCTCACTTTCATTTCTGTGAGATTTCCACTGCTCGTCAATTATTCATTATATTTGGTATATGTGTACTTTAATTTGATATATAATAACATTATTATATTTATATTCATGTTATTCAATTATTCACTTGATGGTTATTAAGTTCTGGTCATATGGTTCGACCGATTACATTGTGGTAAGGGACTTTGTCTCAGCTGTCGTTTTCGTTGTGACTATCTTTGTATTATGTACATAATAATCCTTATGTGGTGTACCTACTTCACATTTGAGATCACTTTTCATTTGAAATTATATTTATATTAAATATCCATAATCTCATTTCATGGATATGTTTGTTGTCTAAACCGTATACCAGTTTACATACGGTGTTTATTTGGAAAGTTATTTTAATTATGGAAATATTGATGAATCCATATACTCTACTCTATACGGATATTGAAAGGGAATATTGATCTTCTGTTGGATCAATTTATAAATAATTATTTGGACATGAAGTGGCAGGCGGGTCCCGTTATAGCCCCTCGATGCATCGGTAGGTCTCATGAGACAAAACAGTTTGGCGACAGACACTTCGCATTTGTTTCCAAAAAACAGATAGGTTTCTAGCAACAGAACTAAACCATTTTTACGGTATTATGGTTTCATGTGACATATACATGATGTCCAATTAATAAGAATTCTCTTTATTCATTATTAGTTATTATTATTATGCATGAGATTTTCACTATTCCAAAATCTATCGATGCCGTTTCATTTTTAGTTTATTAATGGCATTAGTTATTCATTTATTCACTATGCCATTTTGATTATGTCAGATTGTTTGTGAATATATTATTATTGTACTCATGATTCCACTATTTGTAACCCTTACTGAGCGTTTGAGCTCACCCCTTTCATTGTCTACCTTCGACAGGTGATGAAGAGAAGGTCTTCTTTTGAGTTCTTGTGGATGCAGTTTTGAGTTTTTTTGTTATGTATTGTATTTTGTAACCTTTTACAATGTAATTTGAGTTACATCTATGTATCTAGTTTCTTCAAGACTACTAAACTGATTGTTCATTCAGGATTTTCATTCCTTCTAACCATGACAATATCACAAGTAATGCACCAGCTCCAGCCTAGAGGGGTCAGGGTGTTACATATTACATAATAATTATATTGCAATGATAATATATATATTTCATTCACTTTCTTTCTTTTGATATGACAAGAAAATGGAAACAGTGTTCATGTGTACGTATGGCCTACCGTCTCCATGTGAGCAATGTACTCCATTTCATATTTATATATTTTATAGATTATTATAAATACATTTATAATGAATATATATGATATTTAAATCATGTTTTACATTATTTAAATAATTAAATCATTATCTAAGTAAGAGGATCAAGAATAATAAGTCAAAACATATACAAAAATAAAGCAGTTATTACCTGAAATGTAACTTTAACATGAAATTATTAATAAACAGGTAAAATAAATTCATAATAAAATCATATATGGAATGATATATAATAATATGGTTATTTCTATATTTATAATAAACTCGTATTTGTTATACAGTAGGTTTAAACGTGTATGAAGAATGTCAAGACATGATGTAAGAGTTTTCTCATCTCACTTTTATTTATGTGAGATATATGCTATATTCACCACCTATTCTTTTTGTGTGGTATATATACTTCCCTATGAGATGTTATATTATGAATTTAATTTATTTAATGATATTAAATGTTTTAATTGATTTTATTCTTTCATGGATCTCATGATTCAAAATTTACTTAAGTAGTAAGGGGATTTCTAGTCTCACTTTTATTTTTGTGAGACCTATGCCATATTCACCACTAATTTCTTTTATTTTTTATATATACTTCCCATGAATTTATTATAATATTATTACACATATATTTATGGGTATTCACAAATCCATTTGATGATATCTCTTTCATGGGTTTTTATGGTTCAAAAGTTACCAAATCAGTAAGGTAATTTTGTCTCAATTTTCCTTCTTTGAGACACATGTTTTTTTATGAACCTATATTCTTTTATCAGGTGTATATACTGCCCTTTGACATGTTATACCATGAATATCTTTATTTCATGATATTTTAATATTTATTTAATTTTATCATTTCATGGGTATTTTGATTCAAAGTTTCCAAAACGGTAAGAATTTATTGCTACAATCTCATAGTTTACAAGGATTGTTTATGATTATAATTATATTGATGAAATATTATGATCCATATCTCAATAATTATCATTATTTTTATTATAATCTGGTTTTTCATGATATCTTGATGTATTGGAACCATTTTTCCACTCTTTGTTACTTAAGATAATTAATAAAGTATTTTTAAGAAAATATGACATTATTTCTCTCTTCAGTCCTAAATTTGTTTCAAAAATCATGTTTTCTAAAAATGTTTTCAAAATTTTTTTTAAGTGATATTTTAATATTATTTTCAAGGAAAAGTATTTCAAAAATGTTTTAGGTTTTAAAAAGTTTTTTTTTCAAAATCTCCTTTATAATTTTTCAAGGTTATTTTCAATGAAAAAGATTTTTGAAATGTTTTATGATTTAAAAAAGGGGTTTTCAAATTGGAAAGTATATTCTCCTTAAGAAATGTTTTAAAGGATTTTTAAATCTTATTTTTTATGTTTTTAAATTGTTTTTTAATTAAAATGATTTTGAATATGTTTTATATGATAAAAAATATTTTTAAAGAAATGTTATTTTCCTTAAGAAATTATCCAAGTTATTTCAAATTTCGTCTCCAGAAAAGATGAAATCCTTCGATATATTTGATGATTTACCAGGGGTATGATATAAGGATACCATTATCATTATTTCTATAAATGTTTTATGTTTAATATGGAAATTTTGTTTATGAAACCCATTTCTTTTTCATGGGCTAGACCATAATAAAATTATTATGAAAACAACTTCCTTTAATGGGATATTCTATGATAAAATGATTATAAAACCTATCTATTTTACATAGATTATGATATAATGAATGTTTGTGATCATGCGGTACATGTTTTTATGATTTCATTTTTGTGATGGGTGGGACCTATATTTCCCTCCAATGTATTTGGTATAGATTTATATTTCATGAGATAATGATGGGAAAAAAGTCGACAGGATTGATCTATAATGGGAAAAAAGTGGGTCCTAATCCACAATGGTAAAAATTTGTGTCCTTATCCATATTTGGAAACAGGTGTCTCCTGATCCACAATTGTAAACAAGTATGTCTGGATCCACAATGATAAACAGGTGTGTCCTAATCCACTATGTTGATGGTATTGGTAGTTAACATTGACACATGAAATGGTTTTCTATATTTATGATGGTAATAAACTTATATGACATGATATTATGGTTTACGATAGATTTATGATGTTTTATCACCCTTATGATTCATGTATTATGAACTTCCAATCTTCATGCCTTGACTTGTGTATATTATCTTTGATATGTGGGGTGTGATCATTAAATGTTATTCTCATATTATCTAACCCTTATACACATGTTATGATTACATATATCCTTTATTTACCCTTACTAGTCACATTAGATCACCCTTTATTATTTTTTCTATCCCCAATTTATGAATAAAGGTTTTAAGTAGGAGTACTAAATGGTGAGATCTTTGTGGGAAACATTGAAGATCTTTCATCAAGTTAGAAGATTATGTTTTAAGTTTCCAAAGACACTAAACTATTATGGTCCTTGGTAATTTACTTCTATAATGTACTGAATATTCATATAAAATGATGTAATATTCATGTATTTTAATCCTAGTTCACTATTACTAGGACTAATAAGGAGTCTCAAACCTTTCATTTTCAAGAGGCTCTTTAAGACGAGATTCAAGTATTCAATATAAGTGTTATATTTTTCTTAATAATTCTTATTTATCATATTCATATACCTTTTATTGAATCTAATTTATCACTTTAATAAAAAAATTGAATTTTTAATATTCTATAGATGTTCTATTATTACTATGGAATAACATTTTCCTACTCATCCAATTGTTATAACGTGTTCTTGTTTGGGTTGGTTTGACAACCTACACAAACAATGTTATAACATTTATATCATAAATGAATAATAAAAATTAAATATTTGTAATATTATGTAATAATTATTAATTTAATTTGTTTTCATAACTTTTTTAATGGTAATATATATAAGTATATTCGTTAGTAAATTCAATTCTTTTAATTCAATCGAAATACACAATAAAGAGATGTCTAAGCGTTCCATCAAAACAACTACATTGAGTTCCATAAAATGATCTCAAGAATCCATAAATATATAAAACACATGTAATAAATCTTCATGAGAATTATATATTTGATTAACCCATTAATAGGGATCAAGTAATGGAACTTCCAAACAGAAGCATGCATGGGAAAATAGTACAGTTGACCCCTGAATATTAATTTACCAATGATAAATTAATATATGGGTAATAATAAATGATAAATTAATGGTATTATGTAAAATAAATATAAATAAGGTTATTATGTATATTAATAATAAACCTAAATTTATTATATAATAATTTATATCACGTTTGACAAATAAAAAGTTCGAGGTAAGGGCTCTTTTCCATTTGCAACTTTTAATTTGATATTGTTTATGTCTAAATTATTATGTGATAAAATCACTTGTTATTTATCTCTAAAACCCCATATATTTTCTTATAATTTGGTAGTTTTTGTCATTTACATGTCTTATTATCATTTCACATCCCTTTGGTTCATAATTCAACCAAAATGATGCTTATAATTGGAACTGACCGTATCTATTCTTTTTTGTCAGTAATCTTGATCATTCTTGTACATATTATTTATATTATTTTATTAATGATGTTAAATAAACATAAATTTATTAAGGTATTTTTATATTTAATTTTACTTTAAAAATAATTTAAATGGATCTTCTTGAAGTTTTACTTACAGTATATTTTGACTTTCTTTACAAAAGTTTGAAAATAATCTATTTTTAAAGATTTTTCACATAAATGTATTTTTCTAATTTTATAACCATTTTTTAATAGGATTATTGTTTAATATTTCATTTTTTCAAATTAATTTATATTCCTATTTTTTGTTAATTTTTCATTCTAAAATAAAATTTATCCAAAGAAAAAAAGGATATTTCTTCTAGTTTTTGAAAGAAATTTTCTAACGTTATTATAAAAGTGATTTTTGTCTATGTTAACATAATTTAATGTTTTTTATGATTCACTAGGGATATTATATAATTAAAATATCCACCATATTTATTTTGATGGATTATTATCATGATATATTTAAGTTTTCGTGAAACTAATTTCTTTCCCATGTGTAAATTATGCTATGAAGGATTTATAAATGCTTTCATGTTCATGTGATAGAAATAAGTATGGTTTATTTTTATATGATAGGTGGATCTGTTATGACCCTCAATTTATTTGGGTAATAATTTATATCTCATGAGATGACATTTAAGGTACAAGGGAGTGAACATAATCCATTATGGGACTTTGTCCATTTAAGTTTAAGGGAATAGGGAATGAACCCATTCCACCAGGGGACTTTGTCTATGATGTGATGATAGTATTTGAAATGAGACTTAAAAAAGGAAATTAATTTATATGATTATTTTTATGATTTACTCTTATTTCTTATTTTTATTCCCATATTATGTCATCATGGAACATGATTATTAACCTATGTCTCTGTAACCTTATTACACATGTTCTATGCCATTCCAAACTTCATTCCATGACTCAAAGTTCATTATCTATGTTTTATTGGGTATTATTCTCATATGTTATATAAAATATCTCTTATTATGTTCTAATACCCATATTCGTATCTTATTCTCAATTATAATCATTGATTAATATCTCATATCTTTTACCTTACATATCATTTGATCTCACCCTTTATTATGTTTCCATTCCACAAGTTAAGAAGAATAGTATTATGTAATATATGTCTATAAGGGTACCATATGTGATTAATATATATAGGTTATACTGAATATGTTGTAAAATAAGTCGTCTATGTATTTAATCTCTAACGAAACTAAACCTATAGGTTCTTTGGTGTGATTTTTTGAGATATGTAATGAATATTAATCTAAAATTATGTAATATGTGTGTATGTCATGGTTGGGTGGTCTCTACTAGTATCAGAAGAGGGTTTAGTTATTTTTGGGTTTAGGTTATGATGAATAATATAATATAACCTAATCCAACCAATTTTGAATCAAAAGTGAAGTAGGATGAACCTAAAATTTCATAGGTTAAAATGAAGGTGTCATAATTTAGGATATATTAAGATTGATGTCCTTATCATATGATTATTTACTCTAATTATTTCATGATACTCACAATAACCTTTTTTTTAGTCAATGGATATAACCAAGAGAAATTGAGTTAAAAATGAGTGTGGTGTACAATACAATGATCTTTCTAAAGAGTAATCAAATGGCATGGTATCTATAATGAAAAATATTATGGATATACTCACCTAACTCTCTTAAGATATAAACAAAAATATAAATCATGTTGAACTCTAAAATTCCCAAAGGAAAGAACAATTATCCATTGAGTCCTTCATGTAGCAACTCCCACCCTTATTTAGTGGGCCTTATGATCCACTAATTTGTGATTAGTGGATCAATAAAATATAAAATTTATTTTTTATTCTCTAGTGTAAGGAGTATGAAAAGGTTTTTTGGTTATTTATTGATTGGAATGAGAAGTCGATCAATGGTATAATCTCATTAAGAATATTAGGTAGAAGTAAAGAAAATAAAATTTCTGGAATGGGAAGAATTTAATAAGGTGTTTTTCAATAAATATTTTCCTAAAACAATTCATACTAAAATGGTGAGGTAATTTCTAAAGATAAAACAATGGGAGGATGAATACATTGGTGCCTATGAAACAAACTTTACAAGACATAGAAGATAAAATTTATATTTTATTATCAACCATGAATGAAAAATCAATCATTTTTAGTGGCTTAAAACCAAGTCTTCAAAAGGAATTAGATATAAGGGAATTTTATAGTGATGAATAAATAGTTTGATGTTTTATCATGGTAGAAATGGAAATTGGAGACTCCAATTATTCTAATGGTTTTAGAGGTAATAATAAAAGTAATATAGTTTCAAAAAAACTCAAATGATAAAATTCATGGAGGAAATAAAATTAATCTTTCTACAATCTAAAAATGTGGTAAAATCATAGAGGAAATTTACTTATAGGGATAGGTAAATGATTAAAGTGTATAAGAGAATTATATCTGGACCATGAATTACAAAGAGATATAAAGAGTCCAAATAAAGAGATGGATTCAAATAAAACTCAACCTAATACACTACCCGCACTCTAATGATTCAATTGTAAGGATTACAGTAATTACATGAACCAGTGCACCAATCCATGGGTAAATATTAACAATTGACATCAACAACCTCCTAAGAAAATGGATAAAGGGAAAGTATTTATGAAGTACCCTTTGGATATGTGAAAATAAAGTTCTATTTGTTTTTATTTTGTTTTCAATATAAGGTAAAGTAAATCTGTGATAATGGGAAAATGTCAGAGTGGCCATATATTTGGTTAAAAAATAAAGATAGATGATTTGTGTACATCCCCATACATCTAATGATTCAAGAGAAGATCCTCAAGTAAAGGCCAGTACTAAGACTATAAAGCATTATCAAAAACAGTTTGGAAATAATTGTAAGCTAGCTATTGTGAAAAATTCTAAGGAGCTATTATAAACAAGGTTTAAAGGCCACCTGAAAGATGGATTAAATTGATAAGGTTAAGTAGAAACCATCCAAGGTTTAATGGTTTTTAATTTTCTTGAAACTATTGAGGAAATACCTTTATAGGAGGTTTTGAGAAGTATTGAAATTGATTGGAGACATTGGAAGATGTTCTAAACCTATTTGTTAAATTTTGAAATTTTATAGTTTACACCTAAAAATTAGCTAATTTCAAAGTTCATAAACATCATTCTCCCTAATGTAAATAAATTTGGTCATATATATATGTAAATTCCATCTTTCCCATTTGTGTAAACATCAATATGATGTGCATAAGGATCATATATTGCAGCTGAGTTCATAAATGAAAATGTATTGAGCTATATAGACATCATTTATGCACTACATAAGGATAATTACTATTGTGTAAAAACAAATCCTACATCTTCATAAGCATCAGCTATTGTATCAGTATAAAATCCAATTTTGTAAACATTAATTGGGTGTTACATAAGAATCGTGTTCATAAGGATTGTGTGAATTTTGTCAGCAACCACACTTTAAGGATCACTCAACATAAATATGATCATTGTAAGGGTAAATTACATGACTATAAAGGGTAATTTTAAATATTCATATGAATCAATGTATAGATAAATTCTAGGATTTCTATATACTGAAATCCAAATTTTTCAGATTTAACATCTGAAGAATGAAATCACTTGGTATGATGTTATATTCTTTTCTACTATGTTCTAAAAATTAATAAAACATAAAATCATGTGTGATTCAATCCAAATAATTTTGAGAAACTAGTATTTAATATTGGAGTAGAAGTTTGAAGAAATATGGATTTTTGAGAGACCTTTTGAAGTATGAAAATAGAGTTTCCAAAATTTAATTATTCTGATAAAAATGAAATATTAAGATGTCTAAGTTTTTCATTCAAGTTATAAATATCATGATAGATTGAAGGTAAGATTTTCAAAATTATCTGGATTGAATAACATGCCCTTTTTTATTTTATTAATACTTATAACATTGTTGAAAAACTTTAGCATCATCACAACTGAATTCTTTCTTCATATGTTAAATCTGGAAACTTTGGATTTAAATCTGTATATATCCCAAAACGTTTTTAAGTGATGATTCTTATGTAGATTTAAAATGACCCTTATGGTCCATGAATTCATCCTTACAATTATCTTTCTTATAGTGGGTAATCCTTACAGTGTTAATACTTATGTGGTTCAGAAAACCCTTCTGAATATGATACTTACAAAACACTCTATTGATGTTTACATAACCAATTTTTATGCTTATAAAGTGGTTAGTTCTTATACAGATGTAGGATTTGTTTTTATGTGGATGTTTACACAACAATTATAATCCTTATGTAGTTTCTATATGATTTTTATAATCTAAAGAATTTTCTATTTTTTCACTCAACTGCATCTAATGATCCTTATGTGCATCAAATTGTATTGAACATACTAATGTTGCTCCAGCATATTCCAATG